>JAGSMU010000014.1:7119983-9942467 GCA_029286865.1 Teinopalpus imperialis | reverse complement strand
AAGTGACGTCACTACACACAAGTGACAGTCTACAGGCAACTAAATAGACAGAACTACGACTCTATGCGAGACTTACGCATCTCCAGCTGCAGCTGAAGCTGAAGGAAGCGGAAGCAGGGCTCTACATGTTCCAACACAGGTCTGTATATCACACAAAGCCACAAAGACTGATTTGATAACTAAGAGAGGACCCATCACTCCGTTAAATCTTTGAGATTTTGAGTGAGATTGAGAGTTTCTAATCTTTGAGCCTTTACGAGTCACGCCCAACAGCAAAGCTCATTCGATGCGGTGATTGTGAAAATAAACCAGAGATTAGAATGAATCCGTGAAATCAATGAACATTAGCTAACTCAAAATTGCAAAGCTGGTGAGACAAGTACACAAGTACTTGCCCTTTTTGTTAATCACTGATTTTCTGGCCTTAGACAATTTTAGCTCAAAGCCCATTCAGAATTTCCGACGACGAGGACCTTGGCCTGCTCACTCGTTAACGACGTGTTTGTATGTATGGTGGCCTATCAGTTCATCAATTTATACGTTTATCCACTACATTCACCAAACATAAAGTACAAAGGGCATATTTTGAAGTATATTGGGAATGCGCGATCGCTATCTTGCCTTCATACCGACTCCACAATATTTCTCAACTCAACCAACAATGAAGGGTGCTCGTGCTAGAAAATTTTTTAGTGGCGCCTTCGCATCGGGTATTGCGGTGTAGGACGACCTCCCAGGTTCAGGTGCAGGTGTGCGCGCTCCAGGACCGTACTCAGTGGCAGTTCGTCGGGGAGGCTGCGCTCAGCAGTGGACTGGTAATGAGCTAAGATGATAATTATGATGAGGGTAACGGAAAACAAATGAATGCGAGTTCTAGCAGAAGCGGAATGAATTAAAAGACATGAATGCTCACATTCTCTAGTGCATTGCACTTGCAGACCGGTGACAGACGCTAACAAGTTCCGAGGGCCCAGAATTGGTGACTCCTTCAGAATTATTCACCTTGTTTACCGTCGACACGAATATAAGAGTAGCTGCAAACATCCACACATTCAAACTTAATGTTCGTAATAATTCCTGTGTTTGTGTGAGTGTGTTGTAACCGGCGCGCTGTGACCTCGCATGTGCGGAGACCACCGACTAATTAAGCCGTGACACGATGTAGTTACAGGGAAATTACATTATCACATTTATCATTACCTGCGTCCGTTGTTTGTGCGTTTTTCTGCAATCCTAGACGGCTACTTGTTCTCCACTACTTCTTATCCTGGTGATGAATATTAAATAAGATTGTTCAATAATATTATTCATTTTAATCGCTTCCCTATAGAGCCAGGCTTACAACTACCACCAGCACCAAATAGCACCAGGTTGGCTCGAGCGTTACACGGTAAATAGTAGGTTCGCGCTGCTGTTGTACGGCATACGACGCCAAGGGGAGCGGACTCCATGACACTAATAACAAGGCAGTAGATCTTATTACCCAGGTCTGACAATGAATCTTCGTCTTGCCTCGTTCTACATGATGACCGTACACTGCGAGCTCATTTGTCAAACTTTTTTCAATGCAAATAATAAGCATGCTCGGTGAGCAGGTTACCGAATACAGAATGACTTATTGTGTTTAGTCGTGCCCCGGCCGTCACTATTTAAAGAGACGGAGTTATACTTACGCCTGGACCCACGCCACTGGTATGAATTAATTTTACATATATACATTATATACATTAATGTTAAGTGTGGTGATGTGCTGGTTATGTACAAACGACATCCACGGTGTTGGTTAGGGTCGCAGCATTGACTATAGCACACACCGGTGTTTGTGCAATAGCATCTCTGATCGCTGGACGTCAAACAAACATAACATATTCGTAACGAATCCTTTTTTTTCTATTTCATACGTGGGAAGATACCTCACATATACTTGTCCGCAAGGATGGGCTACGTCGGACCCGCACCGAGTAAAACCTAACGATGTTTACAACGGTCACGGGAACGCTCTCGCACAGATCTGCGGCTACAGCTGGACTCCAATCGGCAGCGCCTCCTCGGGAGAACACTCCCCTCCTTTACTTCTCGCAAGCTCGCCTTTCTGCACGGCCTCTCATCTAGAAAGGATGGGGCTGCGGGGCCAGGAAAGCGAATACTGATAGCAATCCCAGCTCTCCACAGCGGACTCACAGACTGACCACTCCACATCCTCTGCAGTCCATCTGCGCCCTTCCAGGACGGGGTAATGTCTTAGTTTCAGGGCAGAGGAGCCCGCGGCTGCTGAGCCACGATTGCTAAGGGTCCGCCACAACCACAGTAAAAGACAAATGAATTGCACGTAAACATACGACCCCGCGCAGCAACCCTAGAGATTATGATGTATTTTTATTGTAAACGCTGGCCGATATAAGGCTCAGTACATGCCAATACTGAGCTATGCACCCGTACAATATTTCTTTATATACAGAGTCATGGCATACGCTTGATGACTTGTATATAGCGCAAGGTTCTGCTCTTAAATTATTAAATTCAATTAACGTCAGTAAGGAAGCAGCGGTGGGACACCACCATTGTGTATCAATTCGTGAACTACATCTCTGACTAAGTCATTACACAATGTTTCAGTCAACGTACATAGAGTTTTTCCAAACAGGCGGAAAGAAACAACTCTTGGCGACGAGTTAGTTAGTACTTTGACAGTACTTATATATTCCTCTACATTCTGGTTTCTCTTTAACATTCTGATAAGACACAACATTTATTATTTCTTTCATTTGTTGCATGTATGTTAATCATTTTGGGATTCCTCTCTTTCTACTGTATTATATTTTCTCCTATAGTTTTTTTAACATAATTATACAAATTATATATTTATACACACCGCTAAAGTTGATCACGTCATGCTGACCAAGTTACCGCCAAACCCGGTGGGGGGGTTACTGTATAGACCACGTCGATGTTCAATATTAAAAGATAAGTAAGAGTGGCTCCGTAAGATGAGATCTGCTCTTTTTCTCTCTCTTTCTTTCTGCGTGTGTGATACACAGAAACATACGCTGCTACTTCAAGGTTCAGTACTTTACCATTATTGCTCTTCCCTGGTTGAAACGACCTTTTCATGTTGCAAGAAGTTGTTACTATATATTACATTAGTTACGGAGGGCGTACACATCACATCTCAAGCTTAACGCTAAATTTCTTAGAGATGAAACTCGGATGACGTCACAGCCGCCAAAGCGGATGTAAGCGTATGATGCGCAGAGACGTATTTATTATCAAGGCCCTTGTGCACCAAGTTAGATTGAAGTTTTTTATGTCAAACCTCCTTATTTGAAAGTAATGTTAGAAATAGTGAGGCGGGGTTTAAAGAGTCGATGACGTCACTTGGCATGATCGTAGCACGACCGCTATTCATGCAACTGATCCGAGGGGAGCTGCGGGAGGGGAGGCGAGGGCAGTGTCACAAGGACCCATTCTGCCGTCCTTGTAGAGTATCGTAGCGTTGTTCGATAATTGCGTAATAGTTTACAGATTATTTTGTTACTTTGTTAAAAGGGCTAAAGCCTTATTAAGTATTTAAAGTATAACTCGAGGCTATTCAGGCGTCGGCATAATAAACCTGGAACTACATGGCAGTCCACTCGATAGTCTGTATTCCCCTTCGGTCAAGAGTTGTATCCTGCATGGCGACACCATTCCCTCTAGTCTTACTAATCCTATGCGGATCTCTGCCATCTTTTATCTACGAATGTCCTCTTTAGTATTTGTATTACATGGTGAACCGTCGTACAGATAATACTCAATTAATTGGACAGCGATGCAGTTAAACAACGTGTTACTATTTAACTAATTGTGTTGTTTACAGGAATTTGTGTGAAGCGGTATTCAGTGATAACAACTGGTTCGGCGCCTCATCTGCTTCCTTGGCGGGCGGGCGCGCTGGCCGCCGTCGTTACCCGCCCCCGCGTCGTATCCCGTAAGCCCGCCATGGCTTCACGGGATTTTGTATGAAAGATCAAATCAGTCAAAAAAGTCAAATAGAAAATCAATTCGTTCTATCTTTGGCAATGGCATATGAATATTTAATAAATTTCCACAAATAATAATAGATTTTGCACTAAACAGAATTAAAATTCTGTTTAAAAAACAACACATCGAAAACTCCTACTACTCTTTGTCAGAATATTTGTCTGACAAAGATGCTTGGACTTAAGCTTTGAGCTCTGCACTCAATACTGGACAACTCCCGGACTTTTCGTAACTGATTAATATAAAACAAGCAACTGGCCGAGTTTGTTGCCGTTTCTTCTGGCTAGCGGCTGCCTTCGGAAGCTTTGGTAGTCTTAGCTATCTTGACGATTCTAAAGTGTTTTGTATAAACCTACCTCTTCGTATATATATATATAAACTTTTATATATATATATATATATATATATATATATATATACTGTGCCGGACAAAAGTTTAAGACCGCAGATACACAACATAATTATCCATCACTTGTACATCTGCATATTCTATTGTTAGTATCGAATATTTAAAGAAGTCATTCTTTTGTTTACTTTCAAGTTGTTGGACAATAAACATCTATTGTTTTTAATTTTTATAATGTCCTCATTACAATTAATTTGCTTTTGTTACGTATTGGTCAATAATTAGGATTATTTAGGTCCTTAAAACACGTGTTTCTGACTTATTATTACATGAGTTTACTTGGGTTGTTCACAAACAATCTTAAATAGTCTAAACTTGTGGTAGAGTCACTGTAGAAACAGTGAAGACGTCATAAAATGGGAAAAGCTCGAGAAATTTGCAGTGAAGTGTGTTCTGCCATCGTTGTTTTACATAATGAAGGTAAATCCGACGTGAGATTGCTTCACAACCAGCAAGCGAAATAGACGCTTAACACTACCAGAAATCCGGGTTGAAGTAAACAAAACCCGAGTTAAAAATCATTGACTACAGTAAATCGGCGACTGAGAGATGCGAAGTTGTATGGTCGCGTTGACGTTCGAAAACCTCTGCCGCAAAACAAGAAAAAGCCTCCTCTGTGGCCCATCCTCGTGAGAAGAAATGCTGGAAGGAATGCTTTATGCGAAATTTGGAACAATATATCACAAGACACCGTTAACAAATTGATTGCCCTTTATACCGAGACTTGTGAAAAAAGTCATAAAATGAGGATTTTTTGATGAAAAGTCAGTTTAGCTAACTATAGCCTTTTTTTGCACGGACTGTTAATATTTCTTTACGCTTTTAAAGTATACATACGTACTTTAAACTACAAGAACAACAGAACCAGCGCCAAATAGGCCAACGTTCTAGTCGGAGGACGAGCTAGTCGTGTTGGCTGCAAAGTTGAAAACATAGAATTTCGTTGGCGACTTGTTGGTCAACTGTAACCTGGCTTGTGCCGTTTAATTCGACTCTTTAGTTATTGTATGCGATCGCGACGTCTAGACTTGTCCAAGATGTTACAAATTATTGCCAAAACTATATATTTTTTTTAATAAAGGTCGGCGAAGGACAGAACGTTCGCTACCGCTTATACTTCCACTTGGAGGTGTTGAGTCTGCACTAACCGTCCAATGTCGGGACGGAGCGCTCGGGTTGCTAGCAAGCTAAACTTATGACGACCTAGATAATTTGATTGATCCCCTTATCACTGAATATAGTGTTTTAGTTTTACCAACGATAACAGTATGGAGTCTATACAGATAGCTTATCGTGAATTAAATACACCGACGGTATGCGACACTGCCGTGACGCCCGCGGTGCTCTTGTGTTCCATGTGTGTATTCTTGTGTTGGGAACTCAAGAATGTGTGCGTTCTGTGCATTTATTCATTTATTATTTTCCGTTATTCAAATCGTAATCCTATCGACTTTAAATAAAACCAAGCGACCTTTATTTATTATTATAGATATAAATTGTATCTTATCTTCTTGTTCAACACCCGCCATCGCCCCTGGGCCTGGGCCTGCATACCTTTGGTCTACGAACCAAGATGTGGATGATGTGCTAATAATAATAATGATACATCATCATCGAACTCCGCGGTGCCTCAGCGTGTAAGTGTACGGAATGCGAGCACGAATCCCAATGAATATTGTTAATTGCATTCAGTTGCTGATTGATCACGTGCTCGGTGGTGAAGGAACTTCTTGACGAATGCTATCAGATAGTGGTAAGATATTCTGCGCTGCTGATTTTTCCAAGTTTCTGGGACAGTTAACAAAAAAATGTATTATTTAGTCCGGCCATAAGTTATGTTACAAATGAAAATGCATTTTTTTTAAATGAAGTAATGTTATATTATTAAAATTTACACCGACATATTTATTAGTCTCAGCAAAAAATTAAAAAAAATATTCTATTTGAAATTTTATCTGTTTGGCCACGAATCTATGGATTCCAATATGTTACCAAGAAAATTTCGCCACTGCTTGCTCCAAAGATTATTTAAGAGACTCAATGTCGCCGTGTCGTTTAGAGCAGGCCATGTCCTCTAAAACTGACCATAATTTGAAGTCTAAAGGGTTGAGGTTTGGGCTAGATGAGGGCTAGTCTTCAGCTCTTATAAAGTCCGGAACGTTGGTTTCAAGCCAGGCTTGGGTAGTTCGTGCCTTGTGACCAGGTGCAGAGTCCTGCTAGAAAGTCCACGCTATATTTTTCAAAAGTGTATTGCTGAGAGGTATCACAACATGATTCAAGACAATATTTTTTTTGTGTATGAGTGTTGCTGTTGGTCCAGTGACCTCTACAGCTTTATCTAAATAGACCCGCGAGCAGGAGGTCCGCTGAGTAATACAAGACTATATCTTGATACACTTTGGCTGAAGTTTTCACTCCCTTTTCACAGAAACGTAGTTTTGTGACTCCTTGATAAGACACGCCGAACCAAACCAACACTGACGCAGGATGATGACCACGTTGTACCTTTCCGACCACTTGAGCAGCTTCTTTAGAACTGTGAGCGTACACTTTATCATTTTGCTTATTGTAGTGTTCTTCAATCGTGTAAATGTTTTCATCGGTAAAGAGGATATTATAGAGCCTTTCACCTGCGTATCGCGACAGAAGGTGTTTTGATCGATCCACTCTCTTTAATTGTAAAAATTGATTTAGGGCATGTCCTGTATATCGATGATAAGCACCGAGCTTCAGGTCTTGTTTTATAATACGCGACAGAGTCCTAGCGGGAGTCTTCATTCTCGTGATAAGATTTTTGCTTCCTCATGGGTTTCGACGATTTCGGCTTTAACAGCATTAACAGCCTGTCGCTCGCGGTTCCGCATTCATATTATACATATATTGTACAAATCCTCTGTCCATGTCCAGGGGTCGGATAAATTTTACCTTATTATCTACTATTTTTTTAAAGCCTCAAGATAAAATTAATTTTATTAATTGTCGCTTTATTACCCAACAAGTCGGTAAATGCTTTGCGGATTTATTTTATATCGCAGAAACAAAAGAAATAAGCGTGACTAATGCGCTCGTGAGCACGTGGTGCTCCAGTTGCCTGCGCACAACAGAACGAGTCAGATAAAATTCCTTAGTTAAAGTAATTTTACGTATTACCTATTATATCTATCAGACATGTCAGACATAAAATATAGGTTAATTTAGATAGCCAATAATATATCAAGGCTCTCAGCTTTCATCCGAGAATTTGTATGGAAATAAAACTTAATAGGAAACATACAAAAATGTTTAAGGATTGTTACATACTTCAAAAACTCAAGTTCAAAACAAACCAAGGCTTTGGCCTTGAAATAAAATATATAATACGATTTATGTTGCGAGCATGCGCGCCTTGGGCACCAGGGTTCACTTAAAGCACCGACGAGGCCTGCAGACGAGTCCCGCACATATTATGCCCTGGTTTACAGGAGATACGGTGGAAGAATGAGGGGGTTCTTAAATATAAAGGTTTCGACTGAGCAGCCTAAGCATTGAGTTCGGTCTCTACTATTGAAAATAATGATAACAATTATTATTTATCTTTGACGTATATAAGGTAAGGTAAGGTGACGCATATAAGGTAAGATAAGGTAAGGTGACGCATATAAGGTAAGGTAAGGTAAGGCGACCCATATAAGGTAAGGTAAGGTAAGGCGACGCATATAAGGTAAGGTAAGGTAAGGTAAGGTGACGCTTATAAGGTAAGGTAAGGTAAGGTGACGCATATAAGGTAAGGTAAGAGGTAAGGTGACGCATATAAGGTAAGGTAAGAGGTAAGGTGACGCATATCAGGTTAGCTAAGGTAAGGTGACGCATATAAGGAAAGGTAAGGTAAGGTGACGCATATAAGGTAAGGTAAGGTAAGGTGACGCATATAAGGTAAGGTAAGGTAAGGTGACGCATATCAGGTTAGCTAAGGTAAGGTGACGCATATAAGGAAAGGTAAGGTAAGGTAAGGTGACGCATATAAGGTAAGGTAAGGTAAGGTAAGGTGACGCATATAAGGTAAGGTAAGGTAAGGTGACGCATATCAGGTTAGCTAAGGTAAGGTGACGCATATAAGGAAAGGTAAGGTAAGGTGACGCATATAAGGAAAGGTAAGGTAAGGTGACGCATATAAGGTAAGGTAAGGTAAGGTGACGCATATAAGTAATAATACAGGATGGACCAAGAATTCGTTAACATTTAAATCTAACACCCCACGCAAACAAATGCCACACGGGGCACGGGGAGGGGTCCAATGGATTCACGGGGTCGCAGCGTGCTTTTTGTGTGAAACAATTTTATTTAAACAATTGTTCGTTCATTACTACGAAATGCTTATTTCGTGTTGAATACGATTTACACGATTTGAGTCAGTGTCCGAGTGCTCCTTTAATAAAGAAATAGGTGAAGAAGTTTGAAGAGACGGGATCTACGGAGCAATGAGAACGTGCAGCAAATTTCCGCTTCTGTTCGACGTGATCCAGATTTATCGACGCGCATACGTTCGGCAGAATTAGGATTATTCCGCACATCATCACGCCGTATTTTGAAATTTGATTTGAAATTACATCCATATAAGATCCAGATAGTGCAAGAACTAAAGCCTAATGATTTAAATTTGCACAAGTCGTATGCCGAAACAATGTTAGATCGATTCAGTAATTTTGACAATCTTTTGTTTTCGGACGAAGCCCTTCCCACCTCAACGGACATGTAAACAAACAGAAGAGGCTACTTCTTTCTCCCAAGGTAACTGTATGGGCTGCAATTTCAGCTAAAGGAATCATTGGACCCTACATTTTCAAAGATTCGCGGGCCGTTCGGTTAATGTTAATTCTGGTGAGTATGTGAAAATGTTACGGGAGTTCTTGGCACCGATGCTACTGGAATTTGCTGGCTACAATCGTAACACATGGTTTCAGCAAGATGAGGCTACTTGTCATGTCACATCCAACGGGTCCTTTCCGGTGGTTAAAGAAATGTTCCCGAAAAAATTGATTTCCAGACGAGGCGATTTCCCATGGCCACCCAGAAATCCAGATTTATACTCATCTTACCATTCAGGATTCATTTCTTTTATGGGGTTATTTAATAAGCCGTGTATGTCTACGTCCATAAACCAAGTACACTACGTAAATTAAAAGAAAAAATCAGGGAAGAAATGTCGGCGATCTCGCGGTCTCTTTGCCGACGCGTATTCGAAAATTTCGGTACTCGATAAGAAGAGTGCAAAAATCGAAACGGTGGTCGTTTAGATGATATTATGTTTAAAAAATAAATTCCAATTTATTGGCTTTCTTGTAATTAAACAATTTTTAAAATATCTCAAAAGGTTTTTTAAACGATTTTTTATGTTTTATTTTATGTGGTATAACATGTCAAGCTACTCAAAAGAAAATAGGGCCCACTCTAAGTTAATCTCGAATTTCGTCTAAAAAAATTGTTGGGTAGTAAATAGTGAAGTTAAACATTTCGAAATATCGTTGACATGTTTATCTAACGTTATCAATGTTTCAAGTCAGGAATTCAATGGTGGCTAGACAAAAAAAGTGAAGTACTCCAAAATACGTTTATTACTCAAATTCTCAGTCACTTGTACCCTCAGTCACATTCTGAATGTTACAGTCGCACGTCTACTTTTTTCATTTTGATTTGATTTCGGTGTTACTCGCGATCATTATGCCAGGTTCGAATATATATATATATATATATATATATATATATATATATATATATATATATATATATATATATATATATATATATATATATATATATATATATATATATATATATATATATATATATATATATATATATATATATATATATATATATATATATATATATATATATATATATATATATATATATATATATATATATATATATATATATATATATATATATATATATATATATATATATATATATATATATATATATATATATATATATATATATATATATATATATATATATATATATATATATATATATATATATATATATATATATATATATATATATATATATATATATATATATATATATATATATATATATATATATATATATATATATATATATATATATATATATATATATATATATATATATATATATATATATATATATATATATATATATATATATATATATATATATATATATATATATATATATATATATATATATATATATATATATATATATATATATATATATATATATATATATATATATATATATATATATATATATATATATATATATATATATATATATATATATATATATATATATATATATATATATATATATATATATATATATATATATATATATATATATATATATATATATATATATATATATATATATATATATATATATATATATATATATATATATATATATATATATATATATATATATATATATATATATATATATATATATATATATATATATATATATATATATATATATATATATATATATATATATATATATATATATATATATATATATATATATATATATATATATATATATATATATATATATATATATATATATATATATATATATATATATATATATATATATATATATATATATATATATATATATATATATATATATATATATATATATATATATATATATATATATATATATATATATATATATATATATATATATATATATATATATATATATATATATATATATATATATATATATATATATATATATATATATATATATATATATATATATATATATATATATATATATATATATATATATATATATATATATATATATATATATATATATATATATATATATATATATATATATATATATATATATATATATATATATATATATATATATATATATATATATATATATATATATATATATATATATATATATATATATATATATATATATATATATATATATATATATATATATATATATATATATATATATATATATATATATATATATATATATATATATATATATATATATATATATATATATATATATATATATATATATATATATATATATATATATATATATATATATATATATATATATATATATATATATATATATATATATATATATATATATATATATATATATATATATATATATATATATATATATATATATATATATATATATATATATATATATATATATATATATATATATATATATATATATATATATATATATATATATATATATATATATATATATATATATATATATATATATATATATATATATATATATATATATATATATATATATATATATATATATATATATATATATATATATATATATATATATATATATATATATATATATATATATATATATATATATATATATATATATATATATATATATATATATATATATATATATATATATATATATATATATATATATATATATATATATATATATATATATATATATATATATATATATATATATATATATATATATATATATATATATATATATATATATATATATATATATATATATATATATATATATATATATATATATATATATATATATATATATATATATATATATATATATATATATATATATATAAAAGGATGTGGAAACAGCAACAAGAGCGGTGTTTATGCTTCAGGAGGGAGAATCTCAGAGATCAGTGGCAAGACGTCTTGGTGTGTTACGACGAGCTATTCGAAACGCGTGGGAACGCTTTCTAGAAACAGGTAGTGTCGCGAGGAGATCTGGATCAGGAGGAGCGCGAGCTACAACCGTCCAGGAAGACCGGTATATCAGATTAACTGTACGTCGAGAGTGTACGATTCCCGCCCGCGTCTTTACAAAATCGACTGCGGCAATCGAATGCTTTTGAATTAGTGATCAAACCATTCGAAATCGGCTCCATGAACAGACGGACAACGTTCCAGATCTCGTGTTATTCGTCTAAAATTGACAAGAGCGCATTGTGCAGCACGTTTGAGGTTTGCTCGCGAGCATGCGGAGTGGACAATGGACAACTGGTACTCTTTACGGACGAAAGTAAAGTGAAGTTTTGCAGCGATGATCGTTGAGTGCGCGTGTGGAGAAGAGAAGGAGAACGTTTTTCAGAACCTTGCATACATGAAACGGATCGTTTTGTAGGTCCAAATGTTATGGTGTGGGCTGGAATAAGCTTACTCGGTAAAACTGAACTAAAGTGAATGTTTCCTTACTTTAATACGAATTTTGTATAAAAATGTATCTTTATTAATATAAAATAATTTATTAATATAAATGTCATCTCATTTTAAAGCTAAAAACCTCACCTTTAATCTACTATAGTCAAAAAATCTGAGCAACAGTTTTTTTGGTCGCAAGGGTACGGTGTGAGTCGATTTTTTTTGCTCATGAATGTATATAGAGTATTGCGGATTTAAACACAATTATTGATGTCATTAATAAGATTGTAAGTACATGTAGGGCAAGTGAACATTGTGGACAAAGCGTTCAAACAGCCAGGGCTTATTACACGTGTCTGCAACTCCTCCACAAACAGAACGTACTGAGGTCTTAAAGTATATAAAAATAGTCTTAATATATATAAAAAAGTATAACCTGTCTAGAGACGCCTGAAGCATCTGATCTCCACGCCATAGCGTTCATATTCAAAGAGTATAACGATACAAAAAAAAAAAAACTCATTAACATTTTTAGTTTTAAAAATCACAAAACATTTGAGTCATCATTTTTTTTTTAATCTGAAGCATGTATATATCGTTGGAGCAAGGGCCTGCCTGGCGCCGCCCCAGCTCGGAACTGCACCACGTTCGGTTCTGTGCAGCTTAGACATTTTCCATATACCATCTACATACGTTCTAAAATATGAACTTATAAAAAAGCACCGTATCGTGGTCCCGTGCATATTTACGGTAATACTTATTCATGAAATATATTTTTATTTATACATAACACTCATAACTCCCTAGATGCAACTACTTACCAATGACATACAAAAAGAAGCAACACATCCATACCAATAAACACAAATATATATTGAGGGGGGCGACGCTATAGAATGGAACCAAAATTATAGAACCATATTGTAAATTAGTACGTACGTAAGCATTAAATAAAATATTTCTAATACGTACGGCTTAAATCCCAGCATCCGTGCAGTCTTCATAACAAGGATATCAACGACTTACTATGTCAAGATTATTCATAACGTCAACCTTTTCCAAAATGTTTTTTCTCTCCTGTAAACCTCATGTGTAACATTTCTTCCCCCTAAACATATTTGATATCAGGAGGTGAGGGAGCGTAGGGTTCTGTATATTTTTAAATCAAAGGCAATTGAGAGCACTTCACAGCCTCCTAATGTAGATGTGATGTCATTGATAAAATTTGAAGTCAAAATGAGTCCTAGGAACTCCAGAGACAGCATAATAGGGGTACGTTTTGTAGCCACTAACACAATCTGAAGTTTTTCTTTTATTAAATTGACTTCAACTAGCAAAAGTAGCAAAATTCTGACTTTTAAATAAGGTAAGACACGATTCCTTGCCAAGCATGAATGCAGACGTCATGAACCACAGGATTCACTTACCATCAGGTGAACTGCGTGCGAATTTATTAGTCTCAATATAATTTAAAAAAAACTTTTATCAAAAACCACTGGGATACGTTTTGGACCTGCACCCCTAAATACCTAAATACCTATATCGAGCCGTTGGATGTTACTGAATGCTCCGCGTATAGTTCACTGTTGGTTAAGCGTCTATCATGAAATATTTTGTGATTTTCATCAGTTATTGGAATGTTTGCTGTTAGAACTGCAGCGAGACGAAAGTTATTGAGCCAAGAGATTTGTTATTTTGGGACTCTGACCGTACTGACGTTAACATAATTGCCATCGTGATCGTGCATGTTACCCGCTAACATGCACGATCACGAACCGTATGGTATTTTGGATTTTGGTTTATCTTGCTAATATAATTTTGAATTATCTTTAATATTATGTTCCGTGCCTTGCTGTTAATGAGAATATCGTAAGTGATAAAGCTAGTGACAGTGACCATGTGCTTCATAAGTCCAGAGGGTTTCCGTAAATACCTAATCCTTATTTGTTTTCTAAGTCTCATTATTAGGGAACTATTAAACTTCTGTTGAAATTGACATTAGACTTGGATTCCGGTGAGAGATGTTTCTAAATCACAACACATCATGAAGCACGGGAACTATCTATTATTGACTGAGACTATATATTGTATTTAGACAATTTAACAAATATTAGTATTATATATTTAAAAGAGTTCTTTGACGGCCGAAGGACCTGATCAACAATAACATTTGGCCCGGTTAATGGTAAACGGGATTTTGAGCATCTAATTTACTATTTGTTAACTAATTTACTAACTAATTTTACGGATTTTATAGCGTTTATTTTTAACTTTTTTTATGTCGACGTTTAGTGCTTGATAGCACTCATGGTCACAAATGTAATGACAGTGGTAGAGCTACACTGCAGTTTGTTTCTAGCGGCAGAATGAATGGGTCAGCTCGACCGGGGTAGGACCACGCCCTCACAGAATACCAGCGTAAAATAGCAGCTTTACGCTGCTGTGTTTCGTCTGGTGAGTGCAGGGATCCGGAGACCTATTACTGGAGACGAGGCATTCCATCTCAGTCCTCAAGGGTGACAACGCATTTGCATTATGATTTCTTGTCAAGTATGAATGTAGATGTCATGGGCCGCAGGAATCACTTACCATCAGGTGAACTGTGTGCTCGTTTGTTACTCTTAATGATATAAAAAAAAAAGAACAATCTAATTTAATAATTCCATTGCCTTGAATTGTTTTTCCTTCTTATGTATTAAACAAAGATCATCTGCACTCTTTACACTACATTACTCAATACACACAAACCAATAGAACAAAGTATATTCAGTGCAAAATATATTCAGCAAAATATATATATGCGCGTTTTACTAAAGATAACGATTATCAGTGAGTCCGACGTGCCGGTGCTGCCGCGCTCATTCTCGATAAAGAATCATAATTCCATAGCGTTGTCACCCTCGCGGACTGAAAGAGTCGACCCTTTCCCGCTGCAACTAAGAATGAACTGTAGCGTGGCTCGAGCACTGGTCCCACTGTACTAGAGGTCAGGCTATGACTCCGCCGTGGGCTCACGGCCAGGACTGGGCGCACAGCTACAGATAACGCTAAATATATATGTATATACCCTGCCGGCCAAAAGTTTAACACCGCACATAAACAACATAATTATCCATCAATTGTAATCAAATCCCACAGGATAAATAAAAGAAATGTACATCTGCATATTCTATTGTTAGTATCGAATATTTAAAGAAGTCATTCTTTGTTTACTTTCAAGTTGTTGGACAATAAACATTATTGTTTTCAAACAACGACAAACGCTGCGCTAGAGCCAGGTGGTAGAGTCGCAATAATATTTTATAATGTCCTCATTACAATTAATTTGCTTTTGTTACGTATTGGTCAATAATTAGGATTATTTAGGTCCTGAAAACACGTGTTTCTGACTTATTATTACATGAGTTTACTTGGGTTGTTCACAAACAATCTTAAATAGTCTAAACTTCTGGTTTCTATAGTGAAGACATGATAAAATAGAAAAGCTCGAGAAATTTGCAGTGAAGTGCGTTCTGCCATCGTTGTTTTACATAATGAAGGTAAATCCGACGTGAGATTGCTTCACAGCTGAAGTTATCGAAGACTTGTATTCATGTCACAATAACTCGATACAGGGAGACAGGTAGTTTTCAAGATCGTCCACGTTCGGGAAGGCCGAGAGCTACCACGTCTAGTGAAGATAATTTCATTGTTGTTACCAGCAAGCGAAATAGACGCTTAACAGTACCAACAATCCGCGTTGAAGTAAACAAAACCCGAGTTAAAAATCATTGACTACAGTAAAACGGCGACTGAGAGATGCGAAGTTGTATGGTCGCGTTGACGTTCGAAAACCTCTGCCGCAAAACAAGAAAAAACCTCCTCTGTGGCCCATCCTCGTGAGAAGAAATGCTGGAAGGAATGCTTTATGCGAAATTTGGAACAATATATCACAAGACACCGTTAACAAATTGATTGCCCTTTATACCGAGACTTGTGAAAAAAGTCATAAAATGAGGATTTTTTGATGAAAAGACAGTTTAGCTAACTATAGCCTTTTTTTGCACGGACTGTTAATATTTCTTTACGCTTTTAAAGTATACATACGTACTTTAAACTACAAGAACAACAGAACCAGCGCCAAATAGGCCAACGTTCTAGTCGGAGGACGAGCTAGTCGTGTTGGCTGCAAAGTTGAAAACATAGAATTTCGTTGGCGACTTGTTGGTCAACTGTAACCTGGCTTGTGCCGTTTAATTCGACTCTTTAGTTATTGTATGCGATCGCGACGTCTAGACTTGTCCAAGATGTTACAAATTATTGCCAAAACTATATATTTTTTTTAATAAAGGTCGGCGAAGGACAGAACGTTCGCTACCGCTTATACTTCCACTTGGAGGTGTTGAGTCTGCACTAACCGTCCAATGTCGGGACGGAGCGCTCGGGTTGCTAGCAAGCTAAACTTATGACGACCTAGATAATTTGATTGATCCCCTTATCACTGAATATAGTGTTTTAGTTTTACCAACGATAACAGTATGGAGTCTATACAGATAGCTTATCGTGAATTAAATACACCGACGGTATGCGACACTGCCGTGACGCCCGCGGTGCTCTTTGTGTTCCATGTGTGTATTCTTGTGTTGGGAACTCAAGAATGTGTGCGTTCTGTGCATTTATTCATTTATTATTTTCCGTTATTCAAATCGTAATCCTATCGACTTTAAATAAAACCAAGCGACCTTTATTTATTATTATAGATATAAATTGTATCTTATCTTCTTGTTCAACACCCGCCATCGCCCCTGGGCCTGGGCCTGCATACCTTTGGTCTACGAAACAAGATGTGGATGATGTGCTAATAATAATAATGATACATCATCATCGAACTCCGCGGTGCCTCAGCGTGTAAGTGTACGGAATGCGAGCACGAATCCCAATGAATATTGTTAATTGCATTCAGTTGCTGATTGATCACGTGCTCGGCGGTGAAGGAGAACTTCTTGACGAATGCTATCAGATAGTGGTAAGATATTCTGCGCTGCTGATTTTTCCAAGTTTCTGGGACAGTTAACAAAAAAATGTATTATTTAGTCCGGCCATAAGTTATGTTACAAATGAAAATGCATTTTTTTTAAATGAAGTAATGTTATATTATTAAAATTTACACCGACATATTTATTAGTCTCAGCAAAAAATTAAAAAAAATATTCTATTTGAAATTTTATCTGTTTGGCCACGAATCTATGGATTCCAATATGTTACCAAGAAAATTTCGCCACCGCTTGCTCCAAAGATTATTTAAGAGACTCAATGTCGCCGTGTCGTTTAGAGCAGGCCATGTCCTCTAAAACTGACCATAATTTGAAGTCTAAAGGGTTGAGGTTTGGGCTAGATGAGGGCTAGTCTTCAGCTCTTATAAAGTCCGGAACGTTGGTTTCAAGCCAGGCTTGGGTAGTTCGTGCCTTGTGACCAGGTGCAGAGTCCTGCTAGAAAGTCCACGCTATATTTTTCAAAAGTGTATTGCTGAGAGGTATCACAACATGATTCAAGACAATATTTTTTTTGTGTATGAGTATTGCTGTTGGTCCAGTGACCTCTACAGCTTTATCTAAATAGACCCGCGAGCAGGAGGTCCGCTGAGTAATACAAGACTATATCTTGATACACTTTGGCTGAAGTTTTCACTCCCTTTTCACAGAAACGTAGTTTTGTGACTCCTTGATAAGACACGCCGAACCAAACCAACACTGACGCAGGATGATGACCACGTTGTACCTTTCCGACCACTTGAGCAGCTTCTTTAGAACTGTGAGCGTACACTTTATCATTTTGCTTATTGTAGTGTTCTTCAATCGTGTAAATGTTTTCATCGGTAAAGAGGATATTATAGGAGCCTTTCACCTGCGTATCGCGACAGAAGGTGTTTTGATCGATCCACTCTCTTTAATTGTAAAAATTGATTTAGGGCATGTCCTGTATATCGATGATAAGCACCGAGCTTCAGGTCTTGTTTTATAATACGCGACAGAGTCCTAGCGGGAGTCTTCATTTCTCGTGATAAGATTTTTTGCTTCCTCATGGGGTTTCGACGATTTCTGGCTTTAACAGCATTAACAGCCTGTCGCTCGCGGTTCCGCATTCATATTATACATATATTGTACAAATCCTCTGTCCATGTCCAGGGGGTCGGATAAATTTTACCTTATTATCTACTATTTTTTTAAAGCCTCAAGATAAAATTAATTTTATTAATTGTCGCTTTATTACCCAACAAGTCGGTAAATGCTTTGCGGATTTATTTTATATCGCAGAAACAAAAGAAATAAGCGTGACTAATGCGCTCGTGAGCACGTGGTGCTCCAGTTGCCTGCGCACAACAGAACGCGTCAGATAAAATTCCTTAGTTAAAGTAATTTTACGTATTACCTATTATATCTATCAGACATGTCAGACATAAAATATAGGTTAATTTAGATAGCCAATAATATATCAAGGCTCTCAGCTTTTCATCTGAGAATTTGTATGGAAATAAAACTTAATAGGAAACATACAAAAATGTTTAAGTGATTGTTACATACTTCAAAAAACTCAAGTTCAAACAAACCAAGGCTTTTGGCCTTGAAATAAAATATATAATACGATTTATGTTGCGAGCATGCGCGCCTTGGGCACCAGGGTTCACTTAAAGCACCGACGAGGCCTGCAGACGAGTCCCCGCACGCCGTATGCCCTGGTTTACAGGAGATACGGTGGAAGAATGAGGGGGGTTCTTAAATATAAAGGTTTCGACTGAGCAGCCTAAGCATTGAGTTCGGTCTCTACTATTGAAAATAATGATAACAATTATTATTTATCTTTGACGTATATAAGGTAAGGTAAGGTGACGCATATAAGGTAAGATAAGGTAAGGTGACGCATATAAGGTAAGGTAAGGTAAGGCGACGCATATAAGGTAAGGTAAGGTAAGGTGACGCATATAAGGTAAGGTAAGGTAAGGTGACGGCTATAAGGTAAGGTAAGGTAAGGTGACGGCTATAAGGTAAGGTAAGGTAAGGACGCATATAAGGTAAGATAAGGTAAGGTGACGCATATAAGGTAAGGTAAGGTAAGGCGACGCATATAAGGTAAGGTAAGGTAAGGTGACGCATATAAGGTAAGGTAAGGTAAGGTGACGCATATAAGGTAAGGTAAGGTAAGGTGACGCATATCAGGTTAGCTAAGGTAAGGTGACGCATATAAGGAAAGGTAAGGTAAGGTGACGCATATAAGGTAAGGTAAGGTAAGGTGACGCATATAAGGTAAGGTAAGGTAAGGTGACGCATATAAGTAATAATACAGGATGGACCAAGAATTCGTTAACATTTAAATCTAACACCCCACGCAAACAAATGCCACACGGGGCACGGGGAGGGGTCCAATGGATTCACGGGGTCGCAGCGTGCTTTTTGTGTGAAACAATTTTATTTAAACAATTGTTCGTATATTACTACGAAATGCGTATTTCGTGTTGAATACGATTTACACGATTTGAGTCAGTGTCCGAGTGCTCCTTTAATAAAGAAATAGGTGAAGAAGTTTGAAGAGACGGGATCTACGGAGCAATGAGAACGTGCAGCAAATTTCCGCTTCTGTTCGACGTGATCCAGATTTATCGACGCGCATACGTTCGGCAGAATTAGGATTATTCCGCACATCATCACGCCGTATTTTGAAATTTGATTTGAAATTACATCCATATAAGATCCAGATAGTGCAAAAACTAAAGCCTAAAGATTTAAATTTGTACAAGTCGTATGCCGAAACAATGTTAGATCGATTCAGTAATTTTGACAATCTTTTGTTTTCGGACGAAGCCCTTCCCACCTCAACGGACATGTAAACAAACAGAAGAGGCTACTTCTTTCTCCCAAGGTAACTGTATGGGCTGTAATTTCAGCTAAAGGAATCATTGGACCCTACATTTTCAAAGATTCGCGGGGCCGTTCGGTTAATGTTAATTCTGGTGAGTATGTGAAAATGTTACGGGAGTTCTTGGCACCGATGCTACTGGAATTTGCTGGCTACAATCGTAACACATGGTTTCAGCAAGATGAGGCTACTTGTCATGTCACATCCAACGGGTCCTTTCCGGTGGTTAAAGAAATGTTCCCGAAAAAATTGATTTCCAGACGAGGCGATTTCCCATGGCCACCCAGAAATCCAGATTTATACCCATCTTACCATTCACGATTCATTTCTTTTATGGGGTTATTTAATAAGCCGTGTATGTCTACGTCCACTACACTACGTAAATTAAAAGAAAAAATCAGGAAGTAAATGTCGGCGATCTCGCGGTCTCTTTGCCGACGCGTATTCGAAAATTTCGGTACTCGATAAGAAGAGTGCAAAAATCGAAACGGTGGTCGTTTAGATGATATTATGTTTAAAAAATAAATTCCAATTTATTGGCTTTCTTGTAATTAAACAATTTTTAAAATATCTCAAAAGGTTTTTTTATACGATTTTTTATGTTTTATTTTATGTGGTATAACATGTCAAGCTACTCAAAAGAAAATAGGGCCCACTCTAAGTTAATCTCGAATTTCGTCTAAAAAAATTGTTGGGTAGTAAATAGTGAAGTTAAACATTTCGAAATATCGTTGACATGTTTATCTAACGTTATCAATGTTTCAAGTCAGGAATTCAATGGTGGCTAGACAAAAAAAGTGAAGTACTCCAAAAAACGTTTATTACTCAAATTCTCAGTCACTTGTACCCTCAGTCACGTTCTGAATGTTACAGTCGCACGTCTACTTTTTTCATTTTGATTTGATTTCGGTGTTACTAGCGATCATTATGCCTGGTTCTTGGCGTAATATGGATGTGGAAACAGCAACAAGAGCGGTGTTTATGCTTCAGGAGGGAGAATCTCAGAGATCAGTGGCAAGACGTCTTGGTGTGTTACGACGAGCTATTCGAAACGCGTGGGAACGCTTTCTAGAGACAGGTAGTGTCGCGAGGAGATCTGTATCAGGAGAAGCGCGAGCTACAAGCGTCCAGGAAGACCGGTATATCAGATTAACTGTACGTCGAGAGCGTACGATTCCCGCCCGCGTCTTATAAAATCGACTGCGGCAATCGAATGGCACACGAATTAGTGATCAAACCATTCGAAATCGGCTCCATGAACGGACGGACAACGTTCCAGATCTCGTGTTATTCGTCTAAAATTGACAAGAGCGCATTGTGCAGCACGTTTGAGGTTTGCTCGCGAGCATGCGGAGTGGACAATGGACAACTGGTACTCTTTACGGACGAAAGTAAAGTGAAGTTTTGCAGCGATGATCGTTGAGTGCGCGTGTGGAGAAGAGAAGGAGAACGTTTTTCAGAACCTTGCATACATGAAACGGATCGTTTTGTAGGTCCAAATGTTATGGTGTGGGCTGGAATAAGCTCGGTAAAACTGAACTAAAGTGAATGTTTCCTTACTTTAATACGAATTTTGTATAAAAATGTATCTTTATTAATATAAAATAATTTATTAATATAAATGTCATCTCATTTTAAAGCTAAAAACCTCACCTTTAATCTACTATAGACAAAAAATCTATTCGACGCTCAGCAGTCGCCGAGAACGGTCGCCCGGCTCCCCGCCACGATCGTCCCGAGCTACCTGCCCCCGAGCGAGCCACCTGCGCACCCATTGTTCCGAGAACAATACACCGAGCAATTTTTATTGCGGGTGCTATTGTAATCGGAAATTAGTTTCCGAGAAAGATTATTGTAAAGCCACCTGGGTGGTTACACTAGTGGATACCTTGCGGTGTTAACTTAGCTAGTGTAGGGCTAGCCCCGTACGCCCGTGGTTCCCCTTCTGGGAAACGCGAAACCGGAAGGAGTCGACGCAAAACTTGGCCTTGGGTAGTGCCCTAGCCAAGGTTGACCAACCCGCTGGACTTATAATAGTCCCACGCGTAGTTTTAGTTAGCTCTAAGCACACACCCAAGTGCACAATAAGACTGGCACTTGGACGCACTAGGGCTACACAACTAGGCACACATCCTCCCTGCCTATACCCGGCAGGGAGGGAAGTAGGCTATTCACCCCGGCATCCCACCGGTGGCCACACTTCCCACAAATAAAGTAGGAGAAAAAAATAAAAGTGAACAGAGTGCACAATGGAGGACTCTTCCTCAGAGTCGTTGCTGCACTTCATCAGCATACTTAAAAATAAATACCCCGATGTCTTCCAGGACATAATCAAAGAAAGACCGCTCCCGGATAGACCTCCTCAAGGGCCTCCTCCATATCCTGCACTTCATCCGCAGTCTCCGAAATGGAGCTGGATAACGCAGCGTCCACTGAGTATCCCCAAGCCGAAGACACCAGCGATTTCACGCTGGTTGAAAAAGAAAAAGCGGGCTTCACCCGCCCCGACGCCACCTCCTAAGGCGAAAAACGGGAAATGAAGGCCCCTCTCCCCAGCCATCTACGTCGGCCCTGCCCCAGGGCCCCTCACAGCTGCCCCACAGCAAGCCCCCGCCGCTCCTGAGCGCGCCCTAGCTGGCTCAAAAAAACCTTCGGCTGTCTCACAGCCATCGAAACGCCCGCCGCCTGTCTTCATTCAGGCACAAGACAAGTGGCCGATTGTCGCATCGGCCCTATCCAATCGCTACAAATACCAAGCGATCCCCACCGCTGTAGGTATTAAACTGCAGCTAGAAACCACGGACGACCATAGAGCGGTAACTCGCTTCTTGCAAGACAAAGGTGTTTTCTTTCACACCTAAACCTTGGCAGAAGAGCGCCAACTCAGGGTAGTAATTAAAAACCTCCCGCGGGAAATCCCAGCTGATCTGATCAAAGAGGACCTTCAGGCCCAGAATCTCCCAGTCCTGTCTGTGCATAGGATGTACAGTGGCCATAATAAAAAGCCATTCAACATGGTGATTGTGGCCCTCGAAAGATCCGAGGCCGGGAAGCAGGTATTTAACCTGAAAACCTGCTGCCACCTCT
Organism: Teinopalpus imperialis; assembly: GCA_029286865.1. NCBI lineage: Eukaryota > Metazoa > Arthropoda > Insecta > Lepidoptera > Papilionidae > Teinopalpus > Teinopalpus imperialis. Next base: position 9,918,818 of record JAGSMU010000014.1, on the reverse strand, counting down.
CTGGGCTGACTATAGAGCGCCCACATAAAAACGGCCCACCAGGCCAGTGTCACAAATGCCAATTATATGGCCACTCAGCACGCAATTGCTTCGGCAAACCCAGATGCGTCAAGTGCCTGGGTGACCATGGCACCACCGAATGTCCGAGACCCAAGGACAAGGCCCTTCTGGCCTCTTTCGGTCCCCCCGCATGTGTCCTATGCAACACAGACGGACACACAGCCAATTACCTTGGCTGCCCAAAGCCCCAAGCCGAAACGTCCGGCACTAAAAATCGCGCCCAAGGTCGCTACCCCGACCGCCGCCCCCGCGCCAATTCTCGCTCCTGTCCGACCTCTACGCCCCACATGGCATACGCCGATCGGCGTAGCGACCGTTGCTCAACCGGTTGAGCAGCCTCCTCCATCAGCCGGACGGCCGGTTATCGAAAGCGACCTCGACTTAGTGTGTCGCTTCGCCGCCGTCTTCAACGGCGCTGACGTCTCAGCCCTAGCAAAAGCCTTAAGGGATTCTAATGGCAAGCCCGAAGTCAGGATTGCCGCCACAATGCGCTACCAACATGTAGTGTCAGCCATCGTCAACTTTCAAGCATAGAGGGCCTTTACAACGGCAGAGTAAAACCGCGTTCCCTTAACGTCGCATTTTTTTAACGCGAACGGTATTAATAATCAACGCGACGAAATCTTCAATTTCGTTCGCGTTCACCAAGTCGACGTGCTCCTAGTGCAGGAGACATTCTCAAACCGCACACTCGCAATCCCAACATTGCGAATTATAACATCATTAGGAATGATAGAACTTCTGCCGCTAATGGCGGAACTCTCATTTACTACAAAAAGTCCTTGCACTGCGTGCCCGTCGACACGCCAACCCTCACTTTCCTAGAAGCCTCAGTCTGTCAGCTAGCCATGACCGGCCATGCCCCCATCACAATCGCGTCCGTCTACCTGCCTTGCAGACGTGATGCACAAGTATTACGAAGCGACTTCGTGGCACTCCTTTCCCTTGGAAATTCAGTTATTTTGGCAGAAGATTTCAATAGCAAGCACACTCGGTGGAATGCAATTAAAATCAACCCCCGGGGGTTGGCTTTAGACTCGCTAAGCGACGCACTCGACTTCGACGTCGTAGCGCCTACTACGCCTACCCATTTTCCATATATATTGGGTCACGCACCGGATGTGCTTGATATTGCCATCTGTAAGAACATCAACCTCGCCTTCCAAGGGATAGACGTAATCCACGAGCTCGCTTCCGATCATCACCCTGTTCTTCTTCGGTTAGGCCCTCCGCCCCAACCTCACCCTCCACCAAAACCATAGTAGACTGGCACCGACTCAGGAACGACCTGAAGGAAGCCACATCACCACACCTAGATGCTATTCCTAGGAACATATCTTCAGTCCACGACACGAACCTCGCAGTTCATGCCCTCACTAGGCACATCCAGACAGTCGTCGAGGATTGTTCGAGGCGGGTTCCCCGGTGGAAGACCACCGATGGACCCTGCCAAGCGACATAAAGGACCTAATGAGGCGCAAGAATGCGGCGACTCGTGCCCACGACTTATATCCCACTGAAAGTAACCGGCTGGTGCTACGTACCCTTCAGCGTGAAGTCCGGTCACGCATAGCCCAGTACAGGAACGATCGGTGGGATAATCACCTCTCCAATATCGAACCTTCCCACCTCGCCTTCTGGCGACTTCCCAAATCCCTAAAAGGGGGCAACGCTCAAACAATGCCTCCCTTAGCGCGTCCTAATAAACCACCCGCCTTCTTAGACGAAGAGAAAGCCGAATGTCTGGCTGACAATCTGGAGCTCCAATGCTCACCGAGCACACTACCGATCGACGCCGCTCACCTTGCAATGGTTGAGAGCGAGGTCGATCGGAGGAGTAAGGAACCACCTCGCGATTCCGTTACCCAAGTCACATGCACCGAAGTTGAGTCCATAATTAAAAACCTGCGACCACGCAAGGCACCCGGCCCCGACGGCATCACCAACAAGGTGATGAAACTCCTACCCATGTCCATTTTACACCTACTGGTAATAATCTACAACGCGGCCATATCCAAAGGCACCTTCCCGAACACCTGGAAGGAAGCCGACGTCATACGTATTCTCAAGCCCTCGAAACATCCAACGGATCCATCAGCATATCGATCCATAAGCCTACTTGACCAAAACCTTGGGTAAGGTATATGAAAGGCTCATCCTCGCCCGCCTCAAGGACTTCATGCTATCCCGAGGGCTGCCAATCAATGATCAGTTCGGGTTTCTCAGTAAATTTCTTCAGGGCTACCAAACTGGGGCACTTTTCCTCGACGTGGCGAAAGCTTTCGACAAGGTCTAGCACAACGGGCTCATATACAAACTATATGAGCTCCGTCTGTCAGATCGACTCGTACTTATCATACGAGACTTTCTACGAAATCGAAGCTTTCGTTACCGAGTCGAGGGAACGCGCTCCGAGGTTCACCCTATTTGTGCCGGAGTACCACAAGGCTCCGTCCTAGGTCCTATTTTGTACACACTCTACACCAACGACATACCGCGCACTGGCGGTGTAGAGCGCGCATTGCGCGCCGATGACACCGGCCTCTATGTGTCTGGGTTCAAACCAGACGCTATTTGTAGACGCCTCCAATCTGCAGCCAACACCTTAGGGAAATGGTTTCGGAAATGGAGGATCGAGGTTAACCCTACCAAAAGTGCAGCCATGTACTTCTCCTCGGCGCAACAAAACGCCGCATCTCCCAACTATAGAGTTATTTGATCGTCCAACTCTGGGAACAGACAGTCAAATACTTAGGCGTTACTTTAGATGAAAGACTCACCTTCGGTCCGCATGTCAACCGCGTACGGAATCGAGCAGCGTTCGTCCTAGGTCGTTTGCACCCGTTACTCAATAAAAATAGCAAAATGTCCCTGCGTAATAAAATTACACTATACAAAGCGTGCATCCGACCCATAATGACATACGCAAGCCCCGTCTTTGCGCATGCTTCCCCGCGTCACATTCACCGACTTCAGGTAATACAAAATCGTTTTATGCGCAAGGCCACCGGTGCACCGTGGTTCTTGCGTAATGAAAATCTACACATAGATCTTGAGCTGCCGACCATAGCTCAGTACCTGAAGCAGGCTTCCCGCCGATATTTCGACTCTGCCGTCACACACTCTAACCCCTTGATTGTAAGTGCCGCCACTTACAATCCCATCGCGAATCACAGAGTCACCCGCGTCCGAAGGAGACCGAGGCACGCTCTCGATGACCCCGACGACGTGACTACCAGGGCCCAAGCCCTTCATAAAACACAACACACGTACATTGCACCCTCACATCGCCCCTGCCGACGGCGAGGGCGTCACAAACAAGGATATTCGCGATACCGCCATGTCACTGGTCGGTTCTCTCCAGTCCATACAGATAGAAGCGTCGCTGGAGTTTCTTGCGCCACTTCTTCTCCAGCGCCCACGCATTCCGAAGTGGTGGTACAGATAGCTAATAATCATAGCGAATTTAAAGAATCCTCTGTCAGAAGCAACTGACCGAGCCGAGGTTCGGCCCTCTCGGGCACCCTCGAGTCAGACGCTCTCATGAAACAAGGTAACGGTCTGCCGAGGCTCCTCTCGGAGCCCTTGTGCTGGTTACCTATATATAGAGGTCTCGACTGAGTGCCATTAGCGCTCGGTCACCTCTCAACCCGGTGAAACTGTAAAGCCCTCGGGCTAACAGTGGCCTTCAGCCCGAAAAAAAAAAAAATCAAAAATCTGAGCAACAGTTTTTTTGGTCGCAAGGGTACGGTGTGAGTCGATTTTTTTTGCTCATGAATGTATATAGAGTATTGCGGATTTAATCACAATTATTGATGTCATTAATAAGATTGTAAGTACATGTAGGGCAAGTGAACATTGTGGACAAAGCGTTCAAACAGCCAGGGCTTATTACACGTGTCTGCAACTCTTCCACAAACAGAACGTACTGAGGTCTTAAAAGTATAACCTGTCTAGAGACGCCTGAAGCATCTGATCTCCACGCCATAGCGTTCATATTCAAAGAGTATAACGATACAAAAAGAAACTCATTAACATTTTAAGTTTTAAAAATCACAAAACATTTGAGTCATCATTTTTTTTTTAATCTGAAGCATGTATATATCGTTGGAGCAAGGGCCTGCCTGGCGCCGCCCCAGCTCGGAACTGCACCACGTTCGGTTCTGTGCAGCTTAGACATTTTCCATATACCATCTACATACGTTCTAAAATATGAACTTATAAAAAAGCACCGTATCGTGGTCCCGTGCATATTTACGGTAATACTTATTCATGAAATATATTTTTATTTATACATAACACTCATAACTCCCTAGATACAATTACTTATCAATGATATACAAAAAGAAGCAACACATCCATACCAATAAACACAAATATATATTGAGGGGGGCGACGCTATAGAATGGAACCAAAATTATAGAACCATATTGTAAATTAGTACGTACGTAAGCATTAAATAAAATATTTCTAATACGTACGGCTTAAATCCCAGCATCCGTGCAGTCTTCATAACAAGTTATCAACGTGTGTACTATGTCAAGATTATTCATAACGTCAACCTTTTCCAAAATGTTTTTTCTCTCTTGTAAACCTCATGTGTAACATTTCTTCACTTCCAACTCCACCCGATCACGTCAATCAATGATTTTAAATAAACCCCCTAAACATATTTGATATCAGGAGGTGAGGGAGCGGAGGGTTCTGTATATTTTTAAATCAAAGGCAATTAGGAGCACTTCACAGCCTCCTAATGTAGATGTGATGTCATTGATAAAATTTGAAGTCAAAATGAGTCCTAGGAACTCCAGAGACAGCATAATAGGGGTACTTTTTGTAGCCACTAACACAATCTGAAGTTTTTCTTTTATTAAATTGACTTCAACTAGCAAAAGTAGCAAAGTTCTGAGTTCTTTTAAATAAGGTAAGACACGATTCCTTCGACGTCATGAACCACAGGATTCACTTACCATCAGGTGAACTGCGTGCGAATTTATTACTCTCAATATAATTAAAAAAAAACTTTTATCAAAAACCAATGGGATACGTTTTGGACCTGCACCCCTAAATACCTAAATACCTATATCGAGCCGTTGGATGTTACTGAATGCTCCGCGTATAGTTCACTGTTGGTTAAGCGTCTATCATGAAATATTTTGTGATTTTCATCAGTTATTGGAATGTTTGCTGTTAGAACTGCAGCGAGACGAAAGTTATTGAGCCAAGAGATTTGTTATTTTGGGACTCTGACCGTACTGACGTTAACATAATTGCCATTGTGATCGTGCATGTTAGCGGGAACCGTATGGTATTTTGGATTTTGGTTTATCTTGCTAATATAATTTTGAATTATCTTTAATATTATGTTCCGTGCCTTGCTGTTAATGAGAATATCGTAAGTGATAAAGCTAGTGACAGTGACCATGTGCTTCATAAGTCCAGAGGGTTTCCGTAAATACCTAATCCTTATTTGTTTTCTAAGTCTCATTATTAGGGAACTATTAAACTTCTGTTGAAATTGACATTAGACTTGGATTCCGGTGAGAGATGTTTCTAGATCACAACACATCATGAAGCACGGGAACTATCTATTATTGACTGAGACTATATATTGTATTTAGACAATTTAACCAATATTAGTATTATATATTTAAAAGAGTTCTTTGACGGCCGAAGGACCTGATCAACAATAACATTTGGCCCGGTTATTGTTAAACGGGATTTTGAGCATTTAATTTACTATTTGTTAACTAATTTACTATTTGTTAACTAATTTACTAAATAATTTTACGGATTTTATAGCGTTTATTTTTAACTTTTTTTATGTCGACCTTTAGTGCTTGATAACACAAATGTAATGACAGTGGTAGAGCTACACTGCAGTTTGTTTCTAGCGGCAGAATGAATGGGTCAGCTCGACCGGGGTAGGACCACGCCCTCACAGAATACCAGCGTAAAATAGCAGCTTTACGCTGCTGTGTTTCGTCTGGTGAGTGCAGGGATCCGGAGACCTTTATTACTGGAGACGAGGCATTCCATCTCAGTCCTCAAGGGTGACAACGCATTTGCATTATGATTTCTTGTCAAGTATGAATGTAGATGTCATGGGCCGCAGGAATCACTTACCATCAGGTGAACTGTGTGCTCGTTTGTTACTCTTAATGCTATAAAAAAAAAAAAAAAAGAACATAATCTAATTTAATAATTCCATTGCCTTGAATTGTTTTTCCTTCTTATGCATTAAACAAAAGACTCGGTCTGCACTCTTTACACTACATTACTCAATACACACAAACCAATAGAACAAAGTATATTCAGTGCAAAATATATTCAGCAAAATATATATATGCGCGTTTTACTAAAGATAACGATTATCAGTGAGTCCGACGTGCCGGTGCTGCCGCGCTCATTCTCGATAAAGAATCATAATTCCATAGCGTTGTCACCCTCGCGGACTGATAGAGTCGACCCTTTCCCGCTACAACTAAGAATGAACTGTAGCGTGGCTCGAGCACTGGTCCCACTTTACTAGAGGTCAGGCTATGACTCCGCCGTGGGCTCACGGCCAGGACTGGGCGCACAGCTACAGATAACGCTAAATATATATGTATATACCCTGCCGGCCAAAAGTTTAACACCGCACATAAACAACATAACTATCCATCAATTGTAATCAAATCCCACAGGATAAATAAAAGAAATGCACATCTGCATATTCTATTGTTAGTATCGAATATTTAAAGAAGTCATTCTTTTGTTTACTTTCAAGTTATTGGACAATAAACATTATTGTTTTCAAACAACGACAAACGCTGCGCTAGAGCCAGGTGGTAGAGTCGCAATAATATTTTTATAATGTCCTCATTACTAATTACTTTGCGTTTTTTACGTATTGGTCAATAATAAGGATTATTTAGCTACTGAAAACACGTATTTCTGACTTATTATTACCCGAGTTTACTTGGGTTTGTTCACAAACAATCACAATTAGTCTAAACTTCTGGTTTCTATAGTGAAGACATGATAAAATAGGAAAAGCTCGAGAAATTTGCAGTGAAGTGCGTTCTGCCATCGTTGTTTTACATAATGGAGATAAATCCGAATGTGAGATTGCTACACAACTGAAGTTATCGAAGACTTGTATTCATGTCACAATAACTCGATACAGGGAGACAGGTAGTTTTCAAGATCGTCCACGTTCGGGAAGGCCGAGAGCTACCACGTCTAGTGAAGATAATTTCATTGTTGTTACCAGCAAGCGAAGTAGACGCTTAACAGTACCAACAATCCGCGTTGAAGTAAACAAAGCCCGAGTTAAACCTTTATCATTCATTGACTACAGTAAAACAAACGGCGACTGAGAGATGCGAAGTGGTATGGTCGCGCTGCCGTTCGAAAACCTCTGCTAAGGCCGCAAAACAAGATAAAACGGATGCAGTGGGCTCTTGCCTATCGAGATTGGACTGAAGAAGATTTTAAAAAAGTGCGATGAATCCAAGTTAGAACTATTCGGTTCAAAACGTAGTATTAACGTTTGACGCAGTGCCGAAGAAAAGATGATGTCAGATTGTGTAGTCCCAACAATCAAGCATGGTGGTGGCTCAATTATAGCCTGGGGTTGCTTCTCTAAGAACTGGCGATTTGATTAAAATTTAAGGAATTTTGAAAAAGGAACAATACAAAAACATTTTAGAACAAAATGCCGTTTCCGAGATGGATTCATTATCCATCAAGACAATGATCCAAAGCATAGCTCAAAATTATGTAGAGGATATTTAGAATTTAAGAGGCACAAGGGGTGTTAAAAAACATGGTTTGGCCTCCTCAGAGCCCGGATCTCAATCCCATTGAACTTTTGTGGGAAGAGCTTGATAGGAACGTCCGTAATCGTGGCCCATTCTCGCGAGAAGAAATTTGGAATGCTTTATGCGAAATTTGGAACAATATATCACAAGACACCATTAACAAATTGATTGCTCGTGTGCCGAGATTTGTGAAAAGTCATAAAATGTAAAGGAGGATTTTTTGATGAAAAATCAGTTTAGCTAACTATATCCTTTTTTGCATGGACTGTTAATATTTCTTTACGCTTTTAAAGTATATTGTTTGTCAATCAATGTTCTATTAGATGATTAAACAAGTTAATTAAACATTTAATATTTTATTGGAGTTTTACTTTATTTTCCTACTTGAATTAAGGTGGTCTTAAACTTTTGGCCTGCATTGTATAATCCTGCCACTCGAAATTGCACTCAAAGGCGGAAACAAAGTATGAAAGGCAGCTCACGAGACCACCAGGACCAGGCTGCTCTGTCCTGATGAGCTATTTTTATTTTAGTTTAGTCTGGTGCATTCGAATTTACTTCAACATATTTTTTCATGTGCAAACTTATTATATGCACCGTTAACCCTCCCAACGTTCCTTGGGTACCGTCAGCTTCTCCATGTTTATAATGAAAAGCTTTTATAAGATTTTTAAACTAAATAATTAGCATAAAATTATTAGGAGAAACCAAGGCTAAGAACCAGGGATAAGAAATTGGCAAAATGTGTCTGAAGCAAACAGGCAATAGGAACCTCGGTTTCCTCGTCTTCGCGCGGCGCGGGCGCAGTGTGCAGTGTGCGGAATTCGAGGATGTTGCCACGTGCGCCGCATCGCCACTTATTACGTTACCGCGTCCTGCGGCGGATTTTTACTTTAATATAAACTAAATTTTATAATACGAGGTGTGACTACAAGCACACAGCACCAGGAGAAAGTAGCCCTGGTCCTGGCGGGAGTCCTCGTTACTTGCGGTCGTCTCCGGGTCGTCTTCGAAGCATAAAAAATTCTACATTTTACAGATTATAATTATAATTTACACTTCACGGTAATTCCTATTGTACTTTACTGAACGAATTAACAAAAAAAAGGCGAAATACAAAGCAACGAGAAGAATTTCGTCCCGTATGGTTTAGTAGGACGATGTATAGATATGCAGGAATACGAGCGCCGTCGAGGAAACCTGTGTCGCAGGAACTTTAGAATAGCTTCAATTAATTGTGTGTGTGTGTGTAACTGTGTTTTCATAAAACCTCTCAACTAAACGAGTGTACACGTCACCTTATAATGATGTCACCCGAGCACTTACACTCGCATCAGATAAGCTCACTTAATGAGCGAGCGCATCGTGCGGCCGCGCTCGCAGCGCAGGCGAGCGCGGGCGGCTAGCAGGAGGGGCGCGGGGGGGACACGGGTCGTCGGCAGGTTGGTAATGTTATGGGGACATGTCAACCGACAAGAATACAAGGAAAAAAAATAGAAACACCGAAGCGGAGTCGGTGACCGCTGCGGCCGCGTCCTTGGGCTGTTTCCCCTCCTCCCCCCTCCCCGTACTCGTCCCCTGCCCGCCGGCGCGCCGCGTCCGCTCCCCGTATCAATACACAAACACTGTTATTTTTCAATATCCTTTATTGATCATTCAACAATAATTGCACTTATGTAGGTACATAACTCTAAACTACACATTTAGATAATCAGGTAATAAAAATTCAATCGATATTCCCTCGTTAAAATAAATTATAACATAATGATAATATTACAGTTCCATCGGAATTCCTTCAGACGCAGTACGGCGCGTACAGCACGTCGAGCATGTACAGTCAATGGCAACGCGCAGCGCGGGGCGGCAACGCCGCGCGCGCACTCACAGCTTCTTCACGATGTCGAACTTGGACTTCAAGTCCATCGGCACTTTCTTGGGGTCAACCTTCTTCTTGGTTGCGAGGTGAGCTCGCATCTCGGCCGCAGTCATGGTCAGGTTGAGGCGCGGCGCGTCAGCGTCGGGCGCGGTGCGAGTCGGTGAGGGCGGCGCCTCCAGCTCGGCTGGCAGGGTCTCCCCCGGCGCCGGGGCCACCACCAGCAGCTCCGCGTCGTCCGGCCTCTGCTTGATCCTGGCCACGACCTGCTTGTGCGTCTCGCCCGCGATGCTCTGCGCGTTCACCTCGAGGATGCGGTCGCCGCGCCGCAGACCGGCTGTCTCGGCGGGTGAGCCCTCGTCCACCTTCCCGATGTACTGGCCTGGTTTGCCCTTCTCCGCGTGCAAGTTGAATCCGTAGCCGTCGAAGTCGGCCACTTTCCGCACGTGGCAGAGCCGCGGCTCGGCGGCCGCTGACCCATTCGCGGACATCGCTGCGACTGCGCTAACCCACCGCGTCGCGCGACGACCAACCTCTCCCTCTCCTCCACCTCGCCGCCCCGCGCCCCCCTCTCCCCTCTCACCTGTGGAGGCTCCGCGGGGCGGTGGGGCGCGGCCAGTGCCCAGTGCACAGCGGGTCGCCGCCGCGCGAAGTATCGCGAGTGTTGTGAGAGAACCTTCCTGTGGCGTGTCGCCGACCTGCCCCGGAGAGCGAGGGTGAGTACTGCGGGGGGGGGCGGGGTTTGGCTGCGCACGAGCAGCCAGGGCGCGGCCAGCTCGTGCTCCACTGGGATCGGACAAGTTAAACGTATATAGTGTACCGTAGTCCGGCGACGCTTCGGTTTAGTGAACGCAACGCGCCCTGCCGCCTCGATTGCGTCGCGAACAGTCGGTGCCGCTTGTGAGGAGTCCTCGCACAACTGGCCCCGCCGGTGGTCGGTGTGGCAGGAGCGGGCGGACGTGGCAGCGACCGGAAGTCGGGCGCGCAACTAAACTTCCGTTCACTGGAAGCAATACGACGCCCACCATTCTAATACGAATGGGGCCGACCTGTTGGAAATTAATATAATAGTTGCTTTTACATCACTGACGTAACTTACCCGGAAAACAATTAACTATGGTATTTTAACCTATCTGTAGTTGAACCCAAATCCTTCTTATATACAGCTATTGCCAAGCCACTGCGCCTCTGGGTTAGTCAGATACGTGGCCAGGAAGCCAGTGACACTCGCTCCGCACTGGCATTTCATCCGCGGCACCCTGCACGAGCGGCTCGGCAACCAAACAACTTCACTAAATAGAGTCAAATACCAACTTACTGCACTATGTACTGACGGAGAGCGAGTGCAGTGAGAGCCGCCCAGGCCTGAGCTCTAGTAAATCTCTCGGTGCTCATGATTTATTGAAAAGAAACAAACCAACGACAAATCTTTGTTAAGAACCTGCGCACACGTAAATTACCCATTGTTTAAGAGCAAGTGGCTCCGGCTATTCAGCTCCGGCCTCACTGAAGAGGATCATATTGTATGAAATAATTCTTCGATATCTTGAATCCCCTCGTACTTGTGTTCCAAGGTTCTGTTCAGAAAATACTATTGCGTTGTTGTTGACATCTGCTACGCAAAGATACTGTTAACATTTTAATTACATTTGTAATATGAGTTACATTGTACACACACATACGTTATACGTTATTATTGAGGATGCTCGCCTGCATGGTGTAAACTGTACGTAGTAGGGTATACAGTCCACAGTATCTGGTTACCAACACCGCGCACGAAAGCTGCACCGACTGCTCGTGTGTCAAGTGTAGTTTCGTAAAGAAGAGGATCACAAGACTCTACCAACCATCATTTATTTGCAAAAAAGATTAAGGTTTAAACTTAGACTTACTTCCTCATGATCATAGACTTGCGGCAGACCATGAGCCCCCCGTCTAAACTATCCGGAACCCTGGAATCACTTTGCAAACTTTTATAGTAAGACAAAGAGTTGCCGCTCTAAGCTGATTCACGTTTATAAAAGCTAATATTTTTAAAGCTCAACATAAACGAGCGTTATGTACGGCGGAGTGTGTACGTCAAATGAGCAAGCAGCTCACGAGGTGGTCGGCGACCTCCGTCCGACCGCGCTGGCGCATGCGACGGTACAGCACATGTTGTACACCGTTGTCGAGCCGCCGGTGCTGGCCACGTGCCGTGATCATCACATTCTACGAGACTTGCTCATGTCCTCGTCATTTAACTCATCCCTCGTTCAGGCGACAGCAGCCTGGTAGTGCAGGGCGTACGGACGTAGGTTACCTGTCGCTGGAGTATTGGCGTGAACCTTGTCCGTGCAGAAGCTTGTTGCGTTGTGTGGTGAACGGGAACTTTAGTTAATGTTAATAGGATTGCTAGCATTCATTTTGGAAAAAAATTAACACAGAATGTGCAGATAATCTAAAACATTAACTATTTTGTATTTCGGTAACAGCCACTATTTTTCTTTTAGAATCGTGTTGATTCTTTGAAAACTTGTTCGAGTGTGGACCGGAGAGACGGATCAGAGATTAATTTGCGGTTTATCATTTCGCGCAGCCGCCGTGGAGGTTCTGGTACTCAAACGTATTGTGACCGCAGTACATGTGGCCGGCAGCAAGCACTCTCCGAAGCTACGCGACGGCAACGCACGTTGAGTTCTCTACCGCAGCTTATTTGAACATAACATATCTTGTATATTTAGCTCGTTTTAATGTAATCTATTGAAAGTTGAAAAAAAACGATTAAACCACGGGGGATGCTGTGGTGGTCTCTTGTCTGACGAGCATTGTATCTACAGCTCAAGTCGCTCACAGTCATAAGTGTTTCAATATAAGACATAGTCTTCTGTGTTGACATCGATGTAGTCGACTCTGTGGGAGGGTCTGACTGCTACTTGGCTTGGCTTGGAGTAGAGATAGCTTTAGTCGTGGAATATTTAGAGGCCACATTATGAACCAGGGTGACAAATGACACACTTCCCGTGAAGATGTGATCATTTAAAGCCAAAACACCATACGTTTATTTGAAAACTAATGTGGAAGAATCAGTTATTTGATGGGTGTTTTCCGGTGTGACGGAACGCTCGCTACGGCGCGCCGAGGCCGCGGCGACACACACCACTGCCATTTTCAAAATACCCATGTTCACATACATGGTCGGCCGGCGACGTGCTACGTCACGGCGCTCGTCTAACGCCAATCGGCCGCCGTCGGGCTTAGCTCACGCGGCGTCCGTCTCGCTCTGGCGTGGCCCTCTCGCTCGCCTGCGCCTGCGCCGCGATCGGAATGTCGATGAAATCGGCGAACGAATGCCTTCTAGAAACCTTAAGCCGTGAGTTGTCAAACCTTAGCGTTGTAACGCAAATATGTACATACTTAATGGTTCCACGGATTGTTACTACGCCTCACAAGTTACCTATATTTTTTAACATTTATTTGTTCGTTTTTATTTTCATTGAATCTGTTGCCTACTTTAGCACTTAGCTTTTGTTTTAATTAATGTAGGTGTGTCTAGAAATGTGTTGTTTTAATTAATGCGTTAAGACTCATGACAAAAAACTTCGGTGTAGGAGGGCCCATGCTCACTTCCAGCGTGGAGATATCAACGTTATGCCGTGTTTATACCTAATTATTCCCGTACATCGTAACTGTAGCCCGCGCAAATGTAAACCAAATAAATACAGTTAGTATAAAAAATATCAGTAGAAACCTCGTTGTGTGTTTGTTTTTATTTCAATTATGTTACTGCGTGGTGGACGTCAGTTGACTTATGTCGAAGAAAAGATTATTTTCAAGGAAAGAAGTCAACTATGAAGTTCTATGAGGGAAACTACTGGGTTAGTCGACGGTCGACATACAGGGAGCTCCAGCGCAGAGCGTTCGTAACCGCTTCAGTATAAACCCGTGCGACCTGCCACAGGAAGTGTCCGCGGGGTTCCCGTGCTGCCACGTTCTCAGCTCCACACACGGCTCAGTGGGCAACATTACACTAATATTTCTGTCAAATAAACCTACTTTCAAAATAAAATATAACTTGTAATTTTTGAAGGAAACATATTATCCTTTATTTTTTTTTATTTATATATATTGATCCCAACCAGGGCAGACACCAGGAAACTCCACTGAAGCGTTTCACGTAAAGCAAACGTGCCAGAAGCGTGCCGTGATACACATTGCAGAAATATTAGCAATTTTTTCTTAATTTAATAAAAGATTAGAAGAGTAGTTTTGCAATCGGTCCCGTCATGCAAGTCTAAGAGAATAATGGCAGCCTGTCTAGGTGCTCACAGACTGTTGCTATGGAAACGGTTCCCAACTATTATCAGTTACATTTACTCATAATGGAGCTCCTTCTTCTTAATTTAGATTTTTCAAAAAAAATTGTGACCGGTGTGAGTGGTAGGCGCGTGCGCAGTTTCGTTCTTCCTGTGGGTGAGGAACCAGCACACACCCATCATAATTCCATCTCATCTTCGACAACGTGTCAATATGCACATTTTTAAATCTTAATTATTATAAAAAAAATTGTATACTCAAACTTATTTCTTTTATTACAATAACAATAACAAACTTGTAAATCACGTACAAGCATGTTTGTATTTGTATTTGCTGCTCTATATCGGCGTGATAAGGTTCAAAGTTACCAAACCTCTTCCCACGAGTAGGCGGCTGCACTGCGCGATGGAATCCTGTCCCACATCGCAATCGTAAAAACGAATTCCGGGGCCGAGCGGGCGTAGCGGCGGGCGATCTGGCTCTACGGACGCTCGCGATAAGATAAGCGCTGGTTAGTTAATCCGTTACATTCCTCTCCCGAGCGCGGCCCACGTGTACATTACACTTACATGTTTCATAAAAATAGAAGCTAATCATTAGTCTCTGATCCTAGTTTTGTTTTCATGTATTTATTTAAATCATCCGGAAGCCGTAGCACGCGTTGATATCTTTTATGGGGAGAGTAAGTCGAAGGAGAGTTAGGAAATAATTAGAAAAAGATTTATAAGAATATTATGTAAACTCCATCGCTGGGAGCATTGAAAACGTGTGCGGAATGTGTGGGTGGCCGATAAGCTTTGGTGATTACAGACGTGTTTAAATAACACTTGCAATACAACGCAGAGGAGAACACACTGAAGTGGAAATATTTAAAATTCAAAAGGTAAATGGTTCAGAGGGAAACTCCGAGGAGGACGATGGCACACTACGTACCGTCCTCCTCCTCGGGGTCGCTACTACTGGACGCGCGTATATTAACATGTGAAGGATTTTAGGAACAGAACAATTTGAGTTCGGTGAATGTGAACTGTTGGTGTAGTCGCATGTCGCATGTGTAGATGTATCTGCGATGTTCATGCAAACGCTATAGATAAGTGCGGAGATGCAGGGAGAGCGAGTGCGACCGCTGCGTGCCTGCGAGTGCGCCGGCCCGCCCGCCCCGCACCCCACCCGCCCCGCCCCTACCCGAGGGCGCCGCTTTCTAATTGCCTAAACGTATATTACTATGAGTAATTAGTTCGCGTCAGGCCCGAGCACGAACCTCTGCTCCCCGCGGCCGCCCACCAACACAACATGTCGGCTACTTTGGCCACAAGAGATCGAATGAAGTCGTCCGTTACTTCTTGCGTACAACCTATAAAAGGGTTACATAGTATAACCTTGCATATACCATATAAGCCGAACGCAGATCTAAGTGTGTGGTTGTACGTATTTCACCAGACGCGCCAGTGCTTACAGTGGCGATATTTTCCCTGATGCACTTTTTTGTTAAATGCCTAACTGC
The DNA here is from genome assembly GCA_029286865.1 of Teinopalpus imperialis. NCBI lineage: Eukaryota > Metazoa > Arthropoda > Insecta > Lepidoptera > Papilionidae > Teinopalpus > Teinopalpus imperialis. The sequence continues at coordinate 9,903,280 of JAGSMU010000014.1, read as the reverse complement.
TCCTCCACGAGAAATAGCAATGCGAGGGAGGGCCACGCACCAGGAGGGTGGAGGTCGGGCACTCCAAAAGTTTGCCTCAGCAGACCACGAGCGGACGGGGCGTGCCTCGAGTCGAATGTTAGTTCCGTCCATAATAAATGAACGTAAAGAATGTAAACGATCAGCCTCGCATTACTCAACCACTAACGACAGCAATTTAAGTTGAGCAATTGACAAACATAAAAGTTTCGCACTCCGTGGATCGCGTTGTGCGTGTGTTGGTGCAGCCGTGTCACGGTCACACGCGCGCTATTCATTAGCACCATTGAGAGAAACGTCTTCTCCCCCCTCCTCCCCTCCACCCGTCGAGTCCCCGCAACCTCAGTAGCTCAGCGCCTCGTATCACCTCACCGTTGCACTTTCAATAAACTATTAACTGACACTCACTCGTCTATGGACCTTAATACCTCGTGGCAGAACTCATAATCCCATAAACCAGTAAATTTAAACAGCTCTACATTTCGTAATGGAATTAGTGACGCGCGACCTGGTGCGGGAACGTGGTGCTCGTCGGCTCGACTGAAGCTCATCGTGGCGTGGCTCGCCTCACGATTTATAAACATAACCATCCTAATGTTAGTGATTAGTCATCACTAATAACTGTTGTCCGCAATGTACCTCCGGGGTATAATACTGTGACAGTCTCCCAGCAGCTGGACCTTCGTCTGAAATAAATAACAAGCGTGTAACCTGCCCGGCCCCGTACGAAGACAACGTGACGTGAACCAACTGCGTAGGTCACGCGAACACCTTGTTTTTGTGCATCAACCTAAAGCCTTCAGCGCAAAAATTAATGCCGTTATTCACGTGTGGAATACGTTACTTAATTCAAAATACATTTAACTTTATACATTAGAAACTTTAAATTAATTAATAAATTATTGTTTACTACTGTTTATATTTGTAAATATTTAACAAAACATTTACGATTTTTGTCCAGTTATTTTAATTCAAGTTATTTTGCTCTAACATATTATTTTTTTTATATATTTTTCTCTAATATATTCTTAAACATTTTTATAGAAGAAAAGATTAAAAATAACTGAATAGAGTCTAAGAAAATATTAGAGGTTGTTACCTAATAGTTTCTAAAACATTATTTATTGACTACAAATGAAATTTAATAATTGTGATAAGATAAATATTAGATTAACACATTGACGTATGTGTGTGCTGCTTGTCCATGTGTCCTCGCGCCGTCCGGTGAACGTCGACAAAAACACAATGAAAAAGGTCGACAATTCACTTTCTTTCAATTTTTTTCCTACGTTCATAATGTCCGGTCGGTAGAGTAGCTGTCAAAGAATAAATATTTATATAATGACATGATTTATGTAGTAGAGACACGTCGCTGTTACAAAGAAGCTGTAGCACAAACAGGTCGGCTCTTGAATGGAGTCCGAGACGTTTGCACCAAAGTTTTCAATTAGCAACGTTGTAGAGAAGCCTGGCGCTAGCAGATCGAACGCGGAGACTACAGCGCATCGCACACCAGCCAGGGTTCGACACTTCGACTTAGGCATCACCCACTCCGACATCGCATCAGCAGAAACTGGCACTGATCTGAACTGTGGGCCATTTGTAACACAGAAGGATTTTTATTACCACATTGAGAGTAACAAACGAGCACACAGTTCACCTGATGTAAATGATTCCTATGGCTCGTGACATCTACATTCATGCTTGACAAGGAATCATAATGGTGATGCGTTGTCACCCTTGAAGGCTGAGATGGAATGCCTAGTCACCAATAATAAACGTCACCGAATCCCTGCACTAACCAGATGAAACACAGCAGCATTATGCTGCTATTTCACGCTGGTATTCTGTGAGGGTGTGGTCCTACCCCGGATACCTCAACCGGGACCACAGCACATTCATTCTGCATCTAGAAACAAACTGCATCGTAGCTCTACTACTGTAAAAAGGCTGGCTGCTGGGCCATCGGTACACTTATTCCACCAAGAGTTGACTAAACGTCCTGGCTAATTATCCTTATTAAATTATAAACGCCAGTCTCGTACGTTGAAGTGTTTTAACATCTTTGTCCGAGAACAACATCGGCGCCTCGTTCCGGCGGTCCCTCCATGTACTTACACCTACATACATATATCATGACAAGTACTCTTATAAGCACAGGTTGACCTGTAAATGAAAACTAACTAGCCCTGTGTCCTGTGTGTGTGTGTGTGTAACTGTGTTTTCATAAAACCTCTTAACTAAACGAGTGTACACGTCACCTTATAATGATGTCACCCGAGCACTTACACTCGCATCAGATAAGCTCACTTAATGAGCAGGCGCATCGATGCAGCCGCGCTCTGTACCAGGCGAGCGCGGGCGGCTAGCAGGAGGGCGCGGGGGACACGGGTCGTCGGCAGGTTGGTAATGTTATGGGGACATGTCAGCCGACAAAGATACAAGGAAAAAATAGAAACACCGAAGCGGAGTCGGTGACCGCTGCGGCCGCGTCGCTGGGCTGTTCCCCTCCTCCCCTCCCCGTACTCGTCCCCTGCCCGCCGGCGCCTCGCGTCCGCTCCCCGTATCAATACACAAACACTGTTATTTTTCAATATCCTTTATTGATCATTCAACAATAATTGCACTTATGTAGGTACATAACTCTAAACTACACATTTAGATAATCAGGTAATAAAAATTCAATCGATATTCCTCGTTAAAATAAATTATAACATAATGATAATATTACAGTTCCATCAGATTCCTTCAGACGCAGTACGGCGCGTACAGCACGTCGAGCATGTACAGTCAATGGCAACGCGCAGCTGGGGCGGCAACGCCGCGCGCGCACTCACAGCTTCTTCACGATGTCGAACTTGGACTTCAAGTCCATCGGCACTTTCTTGGGGTCAACCTTCTTCTTGGTTGCGAGGTGAGCTCGCATCTCGGCCGCAGTCATGGTCAGGTTGAGGCGCGGCGCGTCAGCGTCGGCGCGGTGCGAGTCGGTGAGGGCGGCGCCTCCAGCTCGGCTGGCAGGGTCTCCCCGGCGCCGGGGCCACCACCAACAGCTCCGCGTCGTCCGGCCTCTGCTTGATCCTGGCCACGACCTGCTTGTGCGTCTCGCCCGCGATGCTCTGCGCGTTCACCTCGAGGATGCGGTCGCCGCGCCGCAGACCGGCTGTCTCGGCAGGTGAGCCCTCGTCCACCTTCCCGATGTACTGGCCTGGTTTGCCCTTCTCCGCGTGCAAGTTGAATCCGTAGCCGTCGAAGTCGGCCACTTTCCGCACGTGGCAGAGCCGCGGCTCGGCGGCCATGACCCATTCGCGGACATCGCTGCGACTGCGCTAACCCACCGCGTCGCTGACGATAACCTCTCCCTCTCCTCCACCTCGCCGCCCCGCGCCCCCCTCTCCCCTCTCACCTGTGGAGGCTCCGCGGGGCGGTGGGGCGCGGCCAGTGCCCAGTGCACAGCGGGTCGCCGCCGCGCGAAGTATCGCGAGTGTTGTGAGAGAACCTTCCTGTGGCGTGTCGCCGACCGGCCCCGGAGAGCGAGGGTGAGTACTGCGGGGGGGGGCGGGGTTTGGCTGCGCACGAGCAGCCAGGGCGCGGCCAGCTCGTGCTCCACTGGGATCGGACAAGTTAAACGTATATAGTGTACCGTAGTCCGGCGACGCTTCGGTTTAGTGAACGCAACGCGCCCTGCCGCCTCGGTGCGTCGCGAACAGTCAGTGCCGCTTGTGAGAGTCCTCGCACAACTGGCCCCGCCGGTGGTCGGTGTGGCAGGAGCGGGCGGACGTGGCAGCGACCGGAAGTCGGGCGCGCAACTAAACTTCCGTTCACTGGAAGCAATACGACGCCCACCATTCTAATACGAATGGGGCCGACCTGTTGGAAATTAATATAATAGTTGCTTTACATCACTGACGTAACTTACGGAAAACAATTAACTATGGTATTTTAACCTATCTGTAGTTGAACCCAAGTCAGCCTAACATATACAGCTATTGCCAAGCCACTGCGCCTCTGGGTTAGTCAGATACGTGGCCAGGAAGCCAGTGACACTCGCTCCGCACTGGCATTTCATCCGCGGCACCCTGCGAGCGGCTCGGCAATAAACAACTTCACTAAATAGAGTCAAATACCAACTTACTGCACTATGTACTGACGGAGAGCGAGTGCAGTGAGAGCCGCCCAGGCCTGAGCTCTAGTAAATCTCTCGGTGCTCATGATTTATTGAAAGAAACAAACCAACGACAAATCTTTGTTAAGAACCTGCGCACGTAAATTACCCATTGTTTAAGAGCAAGTGGCTCCGGCTATTCAGCTCGGCCTCACTGAAGAGGATCATATTGTATGAAATAATTCTTCGATATCTTGAATCCCCTCGTCCTCGTGTTCCAGGTTCTGTTCAGAAAATACTATTGCGTTGTTGTTGACATCTGCTACGCAAGATACTGTTAACATTTTAATTACATTTGTAATATGAGTTACATTGTACACACACATACGTTATACGTTATTATTGAGGATGCTCGCCTGCATGGTGTAAACTGTACGTAGTAGGGTATACAGTCCACAGTATCTGGTTACCAACACCGCGCACGAAAACTGCACCGACTGCTCGTGTGTTAAGTGTAGTTTCGTAAAGAAGAGGATCACAAGACTCTACCAACCATCATTTATTTGCAAAAAAGATTAAGGTTTAAACTTAGACTTACTTCCTCATGATCATAGACTTGCGGCAGACCATGAGCCCCCCGTCTAAACTATCCGGAACCCTGGAATCACTTTGCAAACTTTTATAGTAAGACAAAGAGTTGCCGCTCTAAGCTGATTCACGTTTATAAAAGCTAATATTTTTAAAGCTCAACATAAACGAGCGTTATGTACGGCGGAGTGTGTATGTCAAATGAGCAAGCAGCTCACGAGGTGGTCGGCAACCTCCGTCCGACCGCGCTAGTGCATGCGACGGTACAGCACATGTTGTACACCGTTGTCGAGCCGCCGGTGCTGGCCACGCGCCGTGATCATCACATTCTACGAGACTTGCTCATGTCCTCGTCATTTAACTCATCCCTCGTTCAGGCGACAGCAGCCTGGTAGTGCAGGGCGTACGGACGTAGGTTACCTGTCGCTGGAGTATTGGCGTGAACCTTGTCCGTGCAGAAGCTTGTTGCGTTGTGTGGTGAACGGGAACTTTAGTTAATGTTAATAGGATTGCTAGCATTCATTTTGGAAAAAATTAACACAGAGATATTGAATCTAAAGAACATTAACTATTACATTCATTAACAGCCACTATTTTCTTTTTAGAATTGTGTTGATTCTTTGAAAACTTGTTCGAGTGCGGACCGGAGAGACGGATCAGAGATTAATTTGCGGTTTATCATTTCGCGCAGCCGCCGTGGAGTTCTGGTACTCAAACGTATTGTGACCGCAGTACATGTGGCCGGCAGCAAGCACTCTCCGAAGCTACGCGACGGCAACGCACGTTGAGTTCTCTACCGCAGCCTATTTGAACATAACATATCTTGTATGTTGAAAGCTCGTTTTAATGTAATCTATTGAAAGTTGAAAAAAACGATTAAACCACGGGGATGCTGTGGTGGTCTCTTGTCTGACGAGCATTGTATCTACAGCTCAAGTCGCTCACAGTCATAAGTGTTTCAATATAAGACATAGTCTTCTGTGTTGACATCGATGTAGTCGACTCTGTGGGAGGGTCTGACTGCTACTTGGCTTGGCTTAGGTAGAGATAGCTTTAGTCGTGGAATATTTAGAGGCCACATTATGAACCAGGGTGACAAATGACACTTCCGTGAAGATGTGATCATTTAAAGCCAAAACACCATACGTTTATTTGAAAACTAATGTGGAAGAATCAGTTATTTGATGGGTGTTTTCCGGTGTGACGGAACGCTCGCTACGGCGCGCCGAGGCCGCGGCGACACACCACTGCCATTTTCAAAATACCCATGTTCACATACATGGTCGGCCGGCGACGTGCTACGTCACGGCGCTCGTCTAACGCCAATCGGCCGCCGTCGGGCTTAGCTCACGCGGCGTCCGTCTCGCTCTGGCGTGGCCCTCTCGCTCGCCTGCGCCTGCGCCGCGATCGGAATGTCGATGAAATCGGCAGACGAATGCCTTCTAGAAACCTTAAGCCGTGAGTTGTCAAACCTTAGCGTTGTAACGCAAATATGTACATACTTAATGGTTCACGGATTGTTACTACGCCTCACAAGTTACCTATATTTTTTAACATTTATTTGTTCGTTTTTATTTTCATTGAATCTGTTGCCTACTTTAGCACTTAGCTTTTGTTTTAATTAATGTAGGTGTGTCTAGAAATGTGTTGTTTTAATTAATGCGTTAAGACTCATGACAAAAAACTTCGGTGTAGGAGGGCCCATGCTCACTTCCAGCGTGGAGATATCAACGTTATGCCGTGTTTATACCTAATTATTCCCGTACATCGTAACTGTAGCCCGCGCGACCTGGGCTGTGCAAATGTAAACCAAATAAATACAGTTAGTATAAAAAATATCAGTAGAAACCTCGTTGTGTATTTGTTTTTATTTCAATTATGTTACTGCGTGGTGGACGTCAGTTGACTTATGTCGAAGAAAAGATTATTTTCAAGGAAAGAAGTCAACTATGAAGTTCTATGAGGGAAACTACTGGGTTAGTCGACGGTCGACATACAGGGAGCTCCAGCGCAGAGCGTTCGTAACCGCTTCAGTATAAACCCGTGCGACCTGCCACAGGAAGTGTCCGCGGGGTTCCCGTGCTGCCACGTTCTCAGCTCCACACACGGCTCAGTGGGCAACATTACACTAATATTTCTGTCAAATAAACCTATCTATATAAAAACCTGTCAAATAATATATCTATATCGGCGTGATAAGGTTCAAAGTTACCAAACCTCTTCCCACGAGTAGGCGGCTGCACTGCGCGATGGAATCCTGTCCCACATCGCAATCGTAAAAACGAATTCCGGGGCCGAGCGGGCGTAGCGGCGGGCGATCTGGCTCTACGGACGCTCGCGATAAGATAAGCGCTGGTTAGTTAATCCGTTACATTCCTCTCCCGAGCGCGGCCCACGTGTACATTACACTTACATGTTTCATAAAAATAGAAGCTAATCATTAGTCTCTGATCCTAGTTTTGTTTTCATGTATTTATTTAAATCATCCGGAAGCTGTAGCACGCGTTGATATCTTTATGGGGAGAGTAAGTCGAAGGAGTTAGGAAATGATTAGAAAAAGATTTCTAAGAATATTATGTAAACTCCATCGCTGGGAGCATTGAAAACGTGTGCGGAATGTGTGGGTGGCCGATAAGCTTTGGTGATTACAGACGTGTTTAAATAACGCGCAGTACAACGCAGAGGAGAACACACTGAAGTGGAAATATTTAAAATTCAAAGGTAAATGGTTCAGAGAGCTCAGGGAGGACATGATGGCACACCGTGCCGTCATATCACCGGAGGGTCGCTACTACTGGACGCGCGTATATTAACATGTGAAGGATTTTAGGAACAGAACAATTTGAGTTCGGTGAATGTGAACTGTTGGTGTAGTCGCATGTCGCATGTAGATGTATCTGCGATGTTCATGCAAACGCTATAGATAAGTGCGGAGATGCAGGAGAGCGCGTGCGACCGCTGCGTGCCTGCGAGTGCGCCGGCCCGCCCGCCCCGCACCCCACCCGCCCGCGCCTACCCGAGGGCGCCGCTTTCTAATTGCCTGAAGCGTACAACTGGAAGTAGTGGTTCGCGTCAGGCGAGCACGAACCTCTGCTCCCGCGGCCGCCCACCAACACAACATGTCGGCTACTTTGTACAAGAGATCGAATGAAGTCGTCCGTTACTTCTTGCGTACAACCTATAAAGGGTTACATAGTATAACCTTGCATATACCATATAAGCCGAACGCAAAGATCTAAGAATTATTGGTTGTACGTATTTCACCAGACGCGCCAGTGCTTACAGTGGCGATATTTTCCCTGATGCACTTTTTTGTTAAATGCCTAACTGCTCCTCCACGAGAAATAGCAATGCGAGGGAGGGCCACGCATCAGGAGGGTGGAGGTCGGGCACTCCAAAAGTTTGCCTCAGCAGACCACGAGCGGACGGGGCGTGCCTCGAGTCGAATGTTAGTTCCGTCCATAATAAATGAACGTAAAGAATGTAAACGATCAGCCTCGCGTTACGAGGACTGAAGGCTGACGAGGCGCGACCGTGGGCGCCGTCCGCCACAACCTCCACTCGGCCGAGTTTTTGCCGCGAAACTCGCTCGGTCTTTTTAAGACCGGTCCTAATTGTTCATCATTCATCATTTTATTTGAATTTGTAATCACTGATGTCTTAGGAATCTAATTAAAAAAACGTATATTTTATAAAACTATCGAAATATGAATAAATGAAAATATATAGTTTTCTAGCCATCTCCGAGATATACTTGGACATTGGCTGCTTGTGATCCTATTTATAGGAGAGGCTTTCCATTGGATTATGGTGATCAAAATATTTGAAGAACATGTTTTTGATGTAAAAGATTAAACAAATTCATAATACTCCAAGATAATGCATGCGACGTTGCAAGCGATACTGCATATAAATTACTCAGTATTGTGAATACTCCATATAGGAAGGATCTCTTCACAAGAAAACAAATCAATTGTTCGTCAACTTTCAACTTTTTCAAAGACAGATTATATATTTAATACCAACGACCTGCCCCAGATGCCTTACTGGAAGGCAACGGAATGAAATCCGCTAGGATTTGAAACCATATCCTGTTGGATTCCTGCATGCGTGCGAGTGAGATAGCGAGAAAGAGAGACGGGGCGAGTTGGTCGGGATGCGGCGCACGCGCAGTCGCGACCGCGCCGCACCACCCGGCGAACTTCCGCCACACCTCGCTCTCATTCCACTCAAGCTATTCAAGTAAAAGCGTAGTTAAGTTTGCGTGATATTCTGTAAACGTGAGTGGAATCCTGGAGCGAGGCCTGCAGAGAGCCACGGCGGTGCAGAGCCGAGGTGAACGGTGAAAGTATTATTCAAATGAACATAACGGTTCCGAGTGAAGTGTGACGGACGGATATGTTCATCGTAGATACTTAATGTCTCATTAATGAAGCTAATAGTGTAACATGAACATTTGATTATGTTACAACAGTTGCCAACCGTGGCTGGATCCGCGAGCGCCGTGCGCTGCGTGGCTTCTGCACTGATTTTGGGCCATTGTTGATTGTTAATAGTTGGCTTTCAAAATAAAGTATTCATTATTGAGTTTTGTTTATAAAATGAACAACTCTTTACTCTACTGAGGTACCAAAGTCGCCGCATCCTGACGTTTCCTTGAACAATACACTCCCTGGCGGGCGGGGGACCATGGCTCCCGATTGTCACCACCACGTCACCGTTTCCCTTCCTCCGTTTATTTTTCTTTATGATTAAGTTTTCTAAAGCTCCGAAACAATTATGAGTTCTCTATACATCATTCAGTATCCATTGTGTTCCACTTGTGTGCTGCTGCCGATGCCGGGTTCCAGGACCGTGGCGTGGTGGACGGCTCTTTCCACAACTTTTCTTATTTTAGAAGTTGCTACAACGTTCTCACATAGAAACCACTCTGAAGACATGTTTGTAATGAGAAAATCTTCAAGAGAGAACGTAGTGTCCGTTCGTGTACGAGGCGGGATCGTAGTCGACAATTGGTTTTGAAGAATTCGAGGAACCGCCTTGAGGTCTAGCTGGCACAGAGGCTGGCACGTCGTATCAGGGCGTTCTGTTCTCGGTCCTGTAATCGCGTTATTTTTAAATAACAGTTTTACTTTTACTTAAAACTTACATTTCTTTTTCAATAAAATAAGAAATAATTTTATTTAGAACTTATATTATTTAAATAACAGTTTTACTTTTACTTAAAACTTACATTTCTTTTTCAATAAAATAAGAAATAATTTTATTTAGAACTTATATTATTTAAATAAAGAATTTCTTTTAAAATTTCACAATTTACAAATAGTTAATATTATATATATAATATATATTTTCTCTAATATATTCTTAAACATTTTTATAGAAGAAAAGATTTAAAATTACTGAATAGAGTCTAAGAAAATATTAGAGGTTGTTACCTAATAGTTTCTAAAACATTATTTATTGACTACAAATGAAATTTAATAATTGTGATAAGATAAATATTAGATTAACACATTGACGTATGTATGTGCTGCTTGTTCATGTGTCCTCGCGCCGTCCGGTGAACGTCGACAAAACACAATGAAAAGGTCGACAATTCGCTCTCTTTCGTTATTCATAGATTAAATGCACGAGAGACTTCAAGGGGAAAGAGAGTACGTATCGTGATCATGTTAGGCTACCCAGCCTGAGGCGGCATGGCGCTGCGAGGAGGTGCTGGCGGTGGTGCCGGAGGGGGCGGGGGAGGGGAGGCGCAGCGCGCGCTCGACGAGTTCGAGCAGATGGCGGGCTTGCGGGGCCGTGCCGCGTACGTGCTAGAGCACCTCGCCACCTTCACCGTGACCCGGGAGACCGGCATCGTGTACCCGGCGGACGGCATGCGGCGGCTGCTGCAGCTTGAGAAAACCAATGGTACGACGACCTCCTGGTCCAGCTTCTAATCATCACTGATGCGTTCCCATACCGAATTCCATAATCTAACTACTCAATTTTTGGTAACAAGTAATTCTATATTAGTCACCAGAGTACTTCATGACATTTAGATCTTTATTCTCTGAGTCAGGGTGGATGGAAGTGTCTGTCTAATAAAATTGTCATTGTTTCTTAGCAAGTTTTAAGACCAAGATGCCCACGCGGTGTCACCCGCAGCGTTGACATGGAATGCCTCGAAACCTGTAGTCGGATAGGATCACTACTCTCTCCGTTGAAGACATAGCCGTGGTGTTGCTACTTCCTGCTGACATTCTGCAAGTGCGTGGTCCTTCCTCACGCCGACCCATACGGCTCAGCTGGCGCCCCAAGCCGAACCGTGGCTCTGAGCTGCAGCTGATACTTGACACTACACGTTGACGCTTAATTGTTCTGCTTGGTATGTTTATCATTGCGAGCTAATCATGTACTGTTTGTTTCAGGAATATGGAGTCAGAAAATGCAACTGTGTTTAGAGGATCAGTGGGTGCTGGTCATGGATTATGAAACAGGGGTAAGAATGACATTACTGCCCTTTCCGTTAGTGTTGGCCTTGAGCCTAATTTATTAGATATCTTCAATTAAGTCATGTCCATTGCGATGCAGGGACAAGGTCTTATTTGTATTATTAATAGAGCAGAAGATATCTGAATATAGGAGACGAATGTAAACTAATGTGAATAAGAAACTCTGATGTTGACTAAACCTGGTGATTACGTCACGAAGCCTAAGTTTGCTTGGTGACGTAAACACGCAGCTAAAAACTACTGCTTCTCAATAGATCTGCCTGAACGGGGAAAAACTACGCGTTCGCACAACTCCGACTTAAAGTTATTGTTTCATCCGGTGAGTGAAGAAAACCGGAGACACGATTACAGTTACAGAGGCATTCCGTCTCAGTCCCCAGGGCTGGCGGCGCGCCTTTATTTTGATTATCGAGGATAGAAGTAGATTTGTGGGAAACAGACCTGGCTGTTGTTGCACGAGTGAGCTAAGAAGTTTCCCGTTCATGCATACAATAGCTATACCAAGACTCGATACTCTTTTTGCGTCGCGAAGGAAAGTCTTTATATAGCCGGTAGTAAGGTACCGATGCTCCTGCGGTCTGTTTGCGCGGTTGCAACGAACGAAGAATGCTTTATACGGCAACAGCAGTTTCCGGGAGTAAGGTCCGCATGTCGCGCAGTCCATCATGGAGCGGTTCCCGGCGTCGTACGTGCACACGCCGACCGCGTTCACGTCGCCGGAGCCGGGCGAGCTCTACAACAACGTGCTGGCCTTCGTGGTGGGGGCGCCCGAGGCGCGCCGCGAGCTGCACATCTTCCAGTGCCACGACGTCGGTGCGCAGACCCTCGTCGAGGAGCTCAACGCACTCAAGTAAATCACACTATTTTGTTTTTTTATTACAAACTAAGGTAACCTAGAATGCGTCGTATACAACAATTTCGCAGCCAATAGATACACGCGAGAAGTGTCCACATTCGCCCGGAGCGCGCCACTTTCTAGCATAAAAACGACATGGTTATTATTTTCTGGGCCCGTCACTCGTCCTCAGTGCAGGTAGTTAAGCTCTCCCATGTTTGGCTCCGCGGCACATCCCGTACCAGAGGCGTCCTTCTAGCATTCTGCCCAAAACCTAGCATAGCTATCGAAAGTGCGAGCGTTACAGCCGTCTCGTTGTCACTTCAGCGAGTTGCCTTCTCACCATTAACGTTATGTGGTTGTCATGACGACCACGGATGATAAATCCGAATAAATCTTTTGACTCTTGTCTTCAGCACATAGTAACGCTGGGTCTAAATTTATTTGAATGTCATTGATCGTGTCCTGGCTAAGCTGCGATATGACATCTACAGGACAGGCTACAAAACTATTGCTGTTATTTGAAGCCGTGTTTTATTAATTTTGTACAGAATCCAGTACACAACGTATCCTCCGTGAAACTGAACTTGTTGTTTCTAAACTGACCCTTCCTATAACGTGATCCAAGTAATAAAACTGGTCACAAGAAAAAGAAATGATATATCTCCGCGTAATGCGATACCACACCGTACCACACGTCCGAATTTAGTGTAGCGACAAATATCAATAACCGTAAGAATCTTATCTGAAAGATATCATGACCAAGTGGAGATGAAATCTTCATCAATCGCGGTGTATCTAGCGTCGCTGGCGCACGCCTAGCTCGCCGCCGGCGTGACTTACCGTTGACATGGCGCACCGATGGGCTGCCGAGCTGCTGCCCGTGTCCGCCTACTCCTGGTCTGCTGCACTACATTAGTTACAAAGGACCTTAGTCATACTTTAGAACCGCTGCGTCATTTTGTTTTCCTTTCCTTCCACACCGGACTCATTTATTACCGTCGATAGATGCTAGTGCACAGCGATCGAGTAACCTTAGTGTTTGTGTTCAGAGTTTTTCTTCTAGTAAGTAGAGCCCACACCTAGTGACTAAATTTTGTGTGTCCAGGGGGGTCGGCGGCGGAGCGTCCGCGGAGGGCGGCCGTGACTTCATCATCGAACGGGAACGTGAACGCGAGAGAGAGAGCGAGATGGAAAGACCGCGGCGACAAGTAAGATTTGGAATTGTTCTTTGCCAAAAATCTTTTTCATAGGAATTATTTCAACTCTGCGTCGATGAAAACAAGGACAGTAGTTGTGAAGCAAGGAACTGAAATATCTCGATACCAAATATAATAACAGCATTCAGAATACGAAGAATACGAAGAATATCTCTACAAGTTGGTGATGAACAACAGTAAAAACAATTTTATCTAAAGCTATCAGCGGTTTGTTCATTGAGTATTTGTCATTAGTGTAAGTACGTAAGTAATTACGTTTATTACTAAACTTAAATTATAGGAATATCAGTATTTACCTCAATACTGGGTGTTGATTACTTCGTACCGTTACTGAGTGTTCAGGTGCTCAGATGGATATTATCATTTGTGCGTAAGAATGTTATCAGCTTGTTTATTCATATCTGATAAACGCGGGCAAGCAATTGTATTTTACTACCTTGGACAAAATGATAATTTGAATAATATAATTAAATTACCACATGCTTTCTGCCTTGTTGGCTAAACCGAAATTTTTCATTACTAAATGATAACTTTTTTGATAAAATAAATAGTTTATCAACCTAATCGAAGGCAGTGCTTCACTCTTAAAGCATTGCGACTGTAATCAACCTTTTTTTTTTCTGGCTGATGGCCACAGTTAGCCCCAGGGCTTTTACAGTTTCACCGGGTTGAGAGTTGACCGAGCGCCTATGGCTCTCAGTCGAGACCTCTATATATTATATATGGGTAACCAGCACAAGGGCTCCCGAGAGGGTGCCTCGGCTTGGACCATTACCCTGTTTCGCGAGAGCGCCTAACTCAAGGGTGCCTGAGAGGGCCGAACCTCAGCTCGGTCAGTTGCTTCTGACAGAGGATTATCTTAATTAATATCACTATTATTATTAACTACCTGTACCACCACTTCAGAATGCGTGGGCGCTGGAAAAGAAGTGGCGCAAGAAACTCCAGCAACGCTTCTATCTGTATGGACTGGAGAGAACCGGCCAGTGACATGGCGGTATCGCGAATAACTTTGTTTGCGACGCCCTCGCCGTCGGCGGGGGCGATATGAGGGGCGATATGCAATGTATGTGTGTTGTGTTTTATGAAGGCCCTGGTGGTTGCGTCGTCAGGGTCGTCGAGGGCGTGCCTCGGTCTCCTTTGGACGCGGGTAAATCTGTGATTCGCGATGGGATTGAAATTGGCGACACTTACAATCAAAGGGTTTCGGTGTGTGACGGCAGAGTCGAAATATTGGCGAGAAGCCTGCTTCAGGTACTGAGCTATGGTCGGCAGCTCAAGATCTATGCGTAGATTTTCGTTACGCAAGAACCACGGCGCACCAGTGGCCTTGCGCATGAAACGATTTTGTATTACCTGAAGTCGGTAAATGTGACGCGGGGTGTAATCAACCGTTATCGACAACGTGTATTGAGTTTGCAACGTGCAACGATCGCCTAGCGCGACCACCATCCGGACGGCAGCCCGATGCAACCACCATCCTGACAGCCCAGCGCGGCCCCCGGCACACGGTGCCATGGCCCGCCCCTACCACACGTCCACGCGCCAGCAGTGGAAATCGTGCTCCTCGTGAGTACCGCCGGTACAGCAGCCCCAGCCCTGGCGTACCACGTTCTTATCGATGTGTTTGTCTGCAGCAAATGTCAGCGCAGCTGGGCCGCGAGCGCGCGGGTTCCGGGGGCGAGCGGGACGACGCGTCCTCGACCGGCTCCGAGCGGCTGTACGAGCAAGACATCGCCATCCTCAACCGGTGCTTCGACGACATCGAGAAGTTCATAGCGCGGCTGCAGCATGCGGCGGCCGCGTCCAGGGAGCTGGAGAGGCGGAGAAGGTCGCGGGGTGCCAAGAGGGCTGGTGACGGGATGCTAGCGATGCGAACACGACCGCCTCCAGAGCGAGACTTCGTGGATGTTTTACAGAAGTTCAAATTGTCTTTTAATTTGCTGGCACGACTACGGGCGCACATACATGACCCGAACGCACCGGAGCTAGTGCACTTCCTGTTCACCCCGCTGGCGTTGATTGTGGACGCAGCCCAGGACGCGGCGGATGGACGGCTACCTGCGCGCGTGGTGCAGCCGCTGCTCACGCGGGACGCTCTCAACCTGCTGGCCAACTGTGTCACGAGCAAGGAGACGGAGCTCTGGCATTCACTAGGGGACGCTTGGCTCGTGCCTAGGTGAGCATCTTGAACATAATTCATGTTTAGTCATATCTGGTGGCCATGCGCGCCAGGGCCTTTCCCTGTGACGAGGAACCTCTGCTCGACCAAAGACCCCTCACCGCACCTCCTGCAGAGTACGGATGAAGACCTATCCTAAAACTGACATCACCACTACCATAAGAATCGTAAGCATTTTAAAAAAACCCAAAATAGAAAACATTTAAATTAATTAATTCAAAACCGGTACCATATTCGATTAGTCGAACAAGTTTGAAATAGATATTTTGTAAGCTTTAGAATGAGTTCTGACTCGTAACAAAAACAAGAACTTACTTGATTAACTAAAACGGTGAAAATTTTTTTAAACGTCTAATAATAAAAATGGGCGAATAAGTACCGCGTCCATTTGAAATTAGGTCTAAGATACACTTCAATAAATTAGATCTAAGATACACTTCATTAAATTAGGTCTAAGATACACTTCAATAAATTTGGTCTAAGATACACTTCAATAACTGAGATCTAAGATACACTTCATTAAATTAGGTCTAAGATACACTTCAATAAATTTGGTCTAAGATACACTTCAATAAATGTGTTGGTGTCAACATCGTATTACGTTTTATTATGTTACGTTCAGTAATGCGATCTCCTCGGCCTTATAACTCCTAGCAGCCAGGTCGTGTTATCTCTAAATAGTTAGTAGTTCATTGGACAGATATTTATTAAAAAATAAAATTATAACGTATGCTGACTGTGCGAGGCAAGTGTTTTCACTAAAGTTACAGAAGCCACAACATATTTTCTTCTTCTGTTAAAAGTTCATAGTAAAGATATCTTTTTGTGCAATTAAAAACAGTGTATAACTCATGGAAATTGGCTTAAGTTTCACATCTGTTCGATACAAGTTACACAAATTTTCATAAGACGCTTATTACTACTGGCTATCACCAATTCTAGGAATTGGATTTTGGTAACTTCTGCATGGCGGCGTGCAGATGTTTGTATTATATTTATGTTTTATATTGATTCTTAAGGCCAAGTCACAATATGTCTAGAAAGTACATGTACGACAAGTTGTTCGGAATTATTCGATCCGTTTAAACATCGTACATCACGACAGAATTCAAAATTTCCACCACCGTGCGCTTTATGCGAAGTTTCCTGCCATGCACAATTATTGTGTGGAATCAGCTGTCGCCAACGGTGTTTCCAAATCGATATGACTTAGGGACCTTCAAGAAAGGAGCCTGTGTGGGTATGCCAGGACCATATAGATCATATATAATGCCTAGATACTTTATATTTACCATCTTAGTAATAAGTGTGTAAGAGCAGTTTACACAGTGATAATTATTACCTACTGCAATTTGTTATATCAAAATATGTGGCAGGTAGCATTCTAAATAAAATCACATATTTTTTTTAACAATAGAAAATATTGTGAGAAGTATTTTAAATAAGGAGTGTGATAGTGACATCGCTTATTCCTATATTCTCAAGGCTGTTCATAAGAATGGGGACAGGGCGGACGAGTCCATAAAATATTCATAACAGACGAATTCATTATACTGTCTAATTCCAGAGAACAATGGAAGACGGCGATCCCCCCGTACCAGCCGGTGTTCATGGACGGCTGGTCACCGGACTACCAAGTGGATGATCAGCCCCTGCGCAGGTGAGTGGCCTACGAGTACATTCACTTATAGGTGTGTGGTGTTGTCCTGTGTCGTTGATGATTGTGTTCCGAAGGGCGTCGCCGCGGCGAGAGTCGTCGCGGGGTGAGCTGAGGGGCGAGCTGCGGGGCGAGCTGAGGGACGAGGTGCGGGGCGAGGCGCGGGATGAGGGCGCTGACCGGAGCGACGGGTACGGGTACGACCGCGACGAGCCCGACCTGTACACGGACCAGTACGGCTCATACCCCAGGTATGGTGCCTCACTGCGCATTAGGTTATTCTTTAACAGTTAAACTTCTCAACATATATTCTTTTAAAAGAAATAGATAAAGCTCTCTAGACGCTAGCCGGCAAACTTGAGTTGCAACGGATTAAACCACTTTGCTCGAAGAATCGAAAACCAATGAGGTGATGTTGATGAAATCTAAGAATATTATACGAATAGACGTCGAGACGCGCTCGCACCAGGGCGGTGATCGGCGCGACGCTTCCTGGACGCTCCGGAACGAGCTGGTGTCCAGTGAAGAATTTTACAACAATATTGAGCTGGTGGCGGAATAGGGTTGTTCAATTCTATAATGACATCGCGTGGCTTTTACAAGCCTGGCAGTATACCAGTGGCGCGAAGTGCCGCGACCACCAGTGGCCTGCCGAGCGCTGGAGCACTCTATAGCAACCGAGCTGGTGTTGATTATGAAGATGCCACCGTAATACACCACGGCAACGGGATACCGTGGTAACAGTATTAGTATTAATCAGTATTTTGGTTTCATTAATGTTTTAGCAAGACACGTTAATTTTCAGAAACACCCGGTCGACCGTGCGGGAAGACTCCGGGTCGGCGGCCTCCTCGCCAGAGCGCGAGGCGCCCTACCGCGACCATGGTGAGCAAGGTTTTATGTAATCCTCGCTCAGCATCGAGTCGAGACTTAAAGAGACAGGTGGTCATCGGACCCGGACGCGGACGCGTCTGTGCAATGTACTATGTGAGCGGGCACCGACCCGCCCGCAGCTGTCTCCGGCAGCACGAGCACAGCAGCGTCGCGGGCGACGCTGGTGCGCCGGATACACGCACATAACATTCCAATCAGTAAATAAGCGACATAAGTTATTCAGACAACGATAATATCAGTTGTGGATTCTAAATCTGATGGTTTGTATGTTTGTATATTGATTAGTTTCCGCAAAATGTGTAAAAATAAAGGAGTCAACACAAAACTGTGTTTGGTAATATTATTAAAATGTTTTTGTTTAAATAAAATCTATACAAACTGTGTGCTGTGTGCTAAACACCAATGGTACTAAATATACTATACTTAATGTTGTTTAACATGGCCATTGATCTATTGATATGTTGGTGAAACAACTATTTATTGTCTATTCGTAGTTAACAAATTTAAAAAAAAATTATGAAACAAATACTTTACTGTGTTGTCGTATAGACAACTCGCGTGTCGCGAGGCCTCGGCGCGGCACTAGTGACACAGGCGCTCATTCAATCCAGCCTTGAACACTCACTGAGCATACCGATCACTGGCTTGTTCCATTCCTTAGCTGTGATGAAGATGTGATCTGAGTGAACTATGAAGCGGCGACCGCCTGGCGCACGAGCCCACGGTTCACCAGCTCGCAGGACAAGTGCTCACTCCCCTACTCTCCTACATCCATCCTCGACAAAGAAACCAAATGTTTCACCACTATTGGCTAGGAACGCCTAGCTGCCAATGATTCTCTATCCGCTATGTTCGCGAGCCGCCGGCAGCTCCGAGTACGCTAACAATGTGTGCAGGGGGACAGGCTACCTCTAAGTGACGTGTGTTCCAGACGACCTCGGCGAGGCGTGGGCGCGCGGGGTGGCGGCGCGCGGCGGCCGCGTCGTGCGCGTCACCTACCCGCGCACCGCCAACAACGACAAGGAGCTGTCCGTGGTGCGCGGCGAGTACCTCGAGGTACGCACCGCACACACACACACCATATTAGTTCATATTCACATTTAATTATCAACAAACATATATTTGTATTTACTAAAGTTAACACCACTCCGCCTGCATATTTGAAGGTACGTTTGCATGCAGGTGCTGGATGACTCGCGCAAGTGGTGGCGCGCGCGCAGCCGGCGCGGCGTGGCGGCGCACGTGCCGCACACCATCGTAGCGCCCGCCTTCTCGCCGCCTGCCTCGCCGCACCTCTACCCCAACCCCATCTACACGCTCTACCAGGTGACGCAGCCCACCCGCCTTGGCGTTCAGTGTTCAAGGGACACGAGGCATCAGCATCTTGGTTCCTTATTAAAATTTGCCTGGCGTCTCTAGGCCGATCGTCTGTTATATATCCCCCCCCCCCCATCTAGAAACTAGTTTTACTGGGAACACTGTGCTGGTGAAGATACCGAAGCACGTGAACACGAAGAATAAACAGTAAGTAAAAGTGGAGACAAGGTAATAGTGGAATAACTGTCACCACAGCCTGACTCCTGCTGCAAGGCCCCGGGGCCCGCGCACCGTAATTGCTGTTTCGATGGCACTAGACACCAGTCCTGCCAGCGCGCATATTCTACTTTAGTGCTGTTTGTGCAAGATGTTTAGTATCCACGTTATTCTCTAAGGTGTGCATTAAATTATGTCATTAAATATTAATGTCACCAAACAAGTGATCACTGTCTTTTGCAGGAGGGCGGCGGACGCGGCTCAGGAGGCAGCAGTCCCACGGGGCCGCCGGGCCGGGCGACGGGGAGCGCGGGGGGCATGGCAGGTGCGGGCGCGGAGGGGCGCGGCCCCGGCCCCGGCGGGGCGCCCGCGGCCGCCGACTGGGTGCGCCGCGAGCGCCTCGGCAAGAAGGGCGAGTTCCGATACTTCTAACGCCTATCAGCCAAATCAATTTTAATCCATGTTCCAAAGTAAACACTACATAAAAAGCATTTTTTGAGGAAAGATGCTTCGGCGTAAACATAATAAATATTCTCGTGCTAGAGGTGAACGCACACGATCTGGGTTCTTCCTCACAAGATGCGATAGGACCCCGCGGGAGAAGGGCTGGCGAACACTCCGGCTTCATGTCTGATGCTTCTGCTTGTCTCTCTAGTACTATTTATTATGGCTATGCCTTCAGTGAGACTTCACCGGTCCCGCAACCTCCCCCCCTCCCGGCACCTCCCGTCCTCAACCAAAGTGCGCGGGTGGGATACAAATTAATAGTGCGACTCCTCGTTACTCAGTATTTGTTAGTTTAAGCAACAGATTACCTAGAGTTCTAAGCATGTAGTTCGTTTTCTACGTATGTATAAGTCGCGGCACATAAGTCTCGCGGTGAATGAAACGTGGAGGGGATAGCCACTCCCCAGGGATATAATATTTTAGACTTCTGCACAACGGTCAGCGCTAGACTAATTTCCCGCAACTTGTACTTATGGTGAGTCTGAACTTCCGATCATCAACAAATCTATTGTGTAAATCTATTCTAATAAATATATATGATCAGTGTCAAAGGTACAAAGCATTTGAATTCCCTAACCGTACATGCTGAAGGCGCACGTACTTGGCTGCTGACAGCTTATCTGTGTGCATGTGTGTGCGCGTGTGTGTGTGTGGCCGTGACGTCACGTGTCGAACAATCTGTACGTATTTGTTTCATATCAGTAACTACAATACGCTCACACACAAAGATATGTAACTAGTAGTGTGGTTAACTCTTCATTTATTGATTTCTATGTAGAAGCTTTTCCTGTCTCTGTGTCAATTTGTCAACTGATGTACTTGTTTTTTGTAGACAGAGTATGAGCAGATATTTAGTCGTATTTAAATTATTTTATAAAATTACACTCGGTTTACAATGTATAGCGATCTAGTTATATAAAATGTTAATATATGTTACGCGCGGAGTGGCCCGCCGCGACATTACCTGACGTTATTTATTCAAACGTAACTTGATGAAAATAGAATCGAGTATTTATTAGTTTTTAAAAAATGTGTAAAAGTAAATGATATTATACTACAGCAGATACACGCCAACCGGTTCTGCTTAGTGACCTTAATGGTGTCCGCCCGCGCGCTGGCCCCGCACGGCGCCCCGCGCGGACGCGACGCAACCGACCTCGTGCTGACGCGAGTTGGTTGCGTCGGGGCTCCGCTGAGCGCACACGCTGCGCGGCCCGCGTGTCTATGTACTTTATTTACACTTTTATAAATTAAACTCCTTATGATAACATTCTGTTTTGTTCTATTGTTGCCGCCTCCTTAACCTTCATTTCCTTTGGGTTAAAAAAAGCCTTATACACTATCAACATTTTAAACGTTTTGTGAATTTAAAAAAGACTGAACCTTGAAATTAATACTTAAAGGTTTTCAAAAACACCTATGTGTGTATGTGTGACGCTTGGCTTCCTGTTGTGTTTGTGTGCTCAGCTCTCGGGGGCCAGTGTTGGTGCTAACGTCATGCTAATCCTGTAAGCGACAGGTAAGTTTTTGTGTTGTCATGTTTATTTAATGTTTGTAAAAAATAAATAGCTGGTATGTATGTGTGTATAAATATAAAAGTTTGCTATTTTTCATGTAAATACTTATAGAATGGTAGATGACAATACCGTTATAGACGTGCGTAGTGTTTGGTAACATCCGTGTGATTGTTAGATTTAACATATTTTTATAAGAAAAAGTCAAAACTTATTTTACTTAGTTTCGGCTTCTTTAAATATTTTATTGGCCATCGGAAGTAGCCCAGAAACTAGGGACGTATATTACTTTTTCTTAGATATTTTTTTTTATATTAAATAAAGTAAATACACAAGTACCAGCATAGTGACCGGCAGTTGCTTGTGCAGAGAGTCCCGCGCCGCCCCCGCCCCCGCCGCCGCCACCGCCGCCGCCGCCGCCCGCGCCCGCCCACGCGCCCGCCGTGCCCAACATCACCGATACCATAAAATGTAAGTCATTGGTTGTGACCAATCTTAAGTATATTAAGGAACGAAAACCTTTCAGATCACAACCATATATTTCTTGCTTGGTTTCCTGAGCCTCTGGTTACGAGACAGAGTCAGGTGTCGTGAGTATGCCGCCCGCGTCTCGGTCGATGCAAGCCACCCCTGCCGCGGGACCGCGAGACCGACACTTATAATAAATGACTTATTGCTGATAGAGCGGCCACACGGCGCAGAGTCCATTGCTCGCCGGAGAAAAATATTTGTGTCACAAATTGTTGGTTTTCCGGTCTGGCTGTGTTGCACGTACCTCCTATACTTTTGGAACTGCCGCTACACCTTCCTCTGATCTGATAGCATGAGCACGCATCGACTAGAGTACGGGACGACGATTGATTGCCTCTGTGTTTACGCAAATGCCTCCGCCGCAATAATATGGTATAACCTGTCCAGTTCGCTAACTCGGATATGGCCGCGGTCGAAATATACCAAGAGGTCATAATTAGCATCGATGACATAATTAGCAGGAATGATAACTAATCAGGTATTTATTTATCTTTTCTATCATTATCTAGACTTCTGTTCGCTGGCTGACAGGTGACGTCGTGAGGTGAAGAAGTTTGGAACTTATTGTTTAACCGTCGCGCCTCTGTGTCTGCGGCTCGAGAGGTCAACGGAGACTGGTCATCGACTGTGGCAATCGTCGCGTGTACTCGTGAAGGAACAGCTTCCTGTGACAACACCATCATTATCTGAGGCCACCAGACACGAATTATGTGGCGGACCTGGATGTTTATGAAGCTGAAACTAAAGAGTTTCGGTTCAGTTTTTTACTCGCGCCGGTCTAATTTAGTGAACTGTTTCATTCACGTCGCCCACAGCTACTAAGTCCACCAAGTCGACGGGCAGCTCGCTGCACGAGGAGCTGAAGGTGGTGCTGCCACAGATACAGCAGCGCAAACTCGACTTCAAGAAGACTCCCGACATATTCATACATCAGGTAACTCCTTGTTATTTTATTTATTTGGTCTGATCGCATGTAGTTCCTGGGGCCTAGGAGACCTAAATTTATCCTCGATTAAGAAGTAAAATCTAGGTAGACAATATTCTAGAATGGAATGCCTCACCAATATTGACCAAAATTGGTCTCGTTTCGTTTCTCTGGTTTTTCATTCTCCCTGGACAAAATACAGCTGCGCTAAGCCAGACTAATGTACGCTGCTATTCTGTGATGATGCGGCGTCGCCAACACCCGTAGTGGTGGCGGTCAGTTCTAGATCCTGACGTCGCCTTTGACTTGGTGGATGCCTCTGTGTTAATACAAATCCGGTTCTACCGTTATCATCTGTTGCCAACCGGGAGATCATGGTCGACGTAGACCAGGCGAACGTTATAACCACAGTTGCTTGCTCTCTGGGCATCACGACATGGAACATGTTGTCAACATTAAACAATTACCCAAACAAGACGAAACACGCTCACGAGTAAAATAATTAAATTTGCAGAAGTCGACCCCGGATGAGGTGGCTGAGTGGCTGGAGGCGAAGGGGTTCAGCAGCACGGTGCAGCAGCAGATGCGCATGGCGGGCCACCAGCTGTTCGCGGTGAGCCGCGCGCAGCTCGAGCGCGTTCTGGGGCCCGACGAGGGCAAGCGGCTGTACAGCCAGGTGCTGGTGCAGCGGAACGTCTCCGGGGTGAGTGGGTGAACATCCCCAGCTCTTGCACCGCAGCACATTGCAGAACTTGCCAAACAGCTGTAATGGTCTGCAGCATTTCCTCTGTCCTCTATTTAAATGGCAGATTGTTGATGACGTTTAGTGTTTCGGAGAGAACGTGAAGCTGCAGAAATAAGAGGACAACATCCTTCTCCATCCTTTTTTTGATTGCTCTCCTCCAAAATATTTGCATGTAGTGTGATCCTGATGAGTCAGCAAGAGCTTTTTAGTAGTGGTCAATATATTCAAAATGGTATTTGTTGCAGCTGTGGCACGAGCGGCATGTCCGACACATGGGTGCTGTTTGTTCTGTGTCGTTCAGTTTAAAATAATCAAACACAGCAGCTTGTTACTCCGTATTCCGTAATTTTTCATAAATTTAGATTTTATATTAGTGACTCCTGGCTCCGGCTGCCAGGGCTCGTCTGCACTCGACTTAAATGAGGACAATTGGGTACTTGTAGCTTCCCGTATTGTCATCATGTTAGAGGTGACCGCGTAGCACACAGCTCGCCGCACGATACCGAGTCCTACTGTGCAGCGAAGAGCAACCCTTAATGTCATTCTTTTATTCTTATTTCATTGAGAGTAATAAACTTACCCACAGTTCACCTAACGGTAAGCGATTCCTGCGGCCCACCACATCTACATTCATACTTGACAAGTAATCATAATGCACATGCGTTGTCACCCTTGAGGACTGAGATGGAATGCCTCTTCACCAAAACTACACTCTCTTACAAATGACTCTTTAACAAATGTCTCCAGATCCCTGCACTCACCAGACGAACATTACTCTGCTATTTTACGCTGGTATTCTGTGGCGGCGTGGTTCTACTCGACCCATTCATTCTGCAGCTAGAAACAAACTGCGGTGTAGCTTTACCACTTTAAAAGAAGTACTGTACTGTATTTTATAATCGTAATATGTATTAAGATATAGGCTGTACTTGATTGCAGTACAAGACGACGTCCTCTTCAGAGCTGCAGAGCATCCTGCGCAAGGTCAGGGAGAAGGTGGAGGTGACGTGAGCCTCTCGAGCGAGCTCATATCCAAGCCTCGCCTTTCATCACCTATTTATTTGTTTTCTATGTGATAAACTATTTTATATTGATTGTTTATTTTATTTGTTTTTTTATTTCTTATCTGCAGCTACTCGTTAGAAAAAACAAATAAAAAAAAAATAGAGATAAAAGCACCGCTTTGCCCTCATTATCTTTATCCCATTCTATTATTTTAACTTTTAAAACTCTGTCAGTAGAGAAAGTCATCAAATCTTATGCAATCTTTGTGCAAAAAAAATATTTAAGTTACAACGTATATATATATATATGGGGATATAAACTTTAACTACTTTGCTTCCACGACCTTGTCGTGAAGCAGACTGAATGGGTCCTGAGTAGTCTAGGCCGATGTTCTGGAATATAAAACCTGCTAAAAGTCTCTGCTCAGGCAGATTTCCCATGATAGGATACACTGTTTTTCCCTTCATTCGACAACACAATATGCATTGTGGACAACAGGCTCTAGCCAAATTACGACCACCTGTGGCCCAATAGCTCTAAGAACACACCCAAGAGCACAAATAAGATTGGCACTTGGACGCACTAGGGCTACGCAACTAGGCACACATCCTCCCTGCCTATACCCGGCAGGGAGGGAAGTAGGCTACTCACCCCGGCACCCCACCGGAGGCCACACATCCCACGTAAGATTATTAATAAAAGAATTAAAAAAAAGCGCATAGAAAATTGGTGTACAATGGAGAATACAATCATGAGGCGAGCTTCAACCGCCCCGACGCCACCACCCAAGGCGAAAAAACGGGAAATCGATGTCTCTCCCCAGCCATCGACATTCGTGGCCCAACCCCATGGCACCCCCTCTGCAGCCTCACAGCAAGCCCCTGCCGCTCCACAGCGCGCTCCTACTGGCTCCCCAAACTTCGGCTGGCTCACAGCCATCTAAACGCCCGCCACCTGTCTTTATATAGGCACAAGACAAGTGGCCGATTGTCGTATCGGCCCTATCCAATCGCTATAAATATCAAGCGATCCCCACCGCTGTAGGCATTAAACTGCAGCTAGAAACCACGGATGACCATAGAGCAGTCACTCGCTGCTTGCAAGAGAAAGGGTGTATTCTTCCATATCTACACCCTGGCAGAAGAGCGCCAACTCAGGGTGGTTATTAAAAACCTCCCCGGGAAATCCCCGCGGAGCTCATCAAAAAGGACTTCCAGGCTCAGAATGAATCTACCCGTCCTATCCGTGCATACGATGTACAGCGGGTATAACAAAAACCAATCAACATGGTAATTGTGGCCCTCGAAAGGTCTGAGGCAGGGAAGCATTAATCTGAAAACGTGCTGCCAACTTTCTGGGCTCACAATAGAGCGCCAACATAAAAACGGCCCTGGGGGCCAGTGCCACAAATGCCAGTTATATTGCCTCTCTGCTCGTAACTGCTTCGGCAAACCCAGATGCGTCAAGTGCCTAGATGGCACAACCAACTGTCCGAGACCCAAGGACAAGGCCCTTTTGGCTGCTTTCGGGCCCCCCGCATGTGTCCTGTACAACTCAGAGGGCCAATTACCTTGGCTGCCCAAAGGCCCCCAAGCCGAATCGCCCGGCACTTAAAATCGCACCCAAGGTAGCTACACAGACCGCCGCTCCCGCGCCTATTCTCGTTCTTGTCCGACCTCTACGCTCCGCATGGAAAACTCCTATCGGCGTAGTGACTGTCGCTCAACCGGTTGAGCAGCCCCTCCATCAGCCGGACGGCCGGTTAGCGAAAGCGACCTCGACCTAGTGTGCCGCTTCGCCGCCGTCTTCAACGGCGCCGACGTCTCAGCCCTTGCAAAAGCCTTAAGGGATTCCAATGGCAAGCCCGAAATCAGGATTGCTGCCACAATGCGCTACCAACATGTAGTGTCAGTCATCGTCAACTTTCAAGCATAGAGGGCCTTTACAACGGCAGAGTTTTTTTCCCTTAACGTCGCATTTTTTAACGCGGACGGTATTAATAATCAACGCGACGAAATATCCAATTTCGTTCGCGATCACCAAGTCGACGAGCTCCTAGTTCAAGAGACATTCCTCAAACCGCACACTCGCAATCCCAACCATACGAATTATAACATCATTAGAAATGATAGAACTATGCCGCTAATGGCGAAACTCTCATCTACTATAAAAAGTCCTTGCACTGCGTGCCCGTCGATACGCCAACACTAACTTTCCTAGAAGCCTCGGTCTGTCAGCTAGCCATGACCGGCTGAGCCCCCATCACAATCGCGTCCGTCTACCTGCCTTGCAGACGTGACGCACAAGTATTACGAAGCAACTTCGTGGCGCTCCTTTCCCTTGGAAACTCAGTCATTTTGGCAGGAGATTTCAATAGCAAGCACACTCAGTGGAATGCAACTAAAATCAACCCCCGGGGGTTGGCTTTAGACTCGCTAAGCGACGCACTCGACTTCGACGTCGTAGCGCCTACTACGCCTACCCATTTTCCATACATATTGGGTCACGCACCAGATGTGCTTGATATTGCCATCTGTAAGAACATCAACATCGCCTTCCAAGGCATAGAGGTAATCCATGAGCTCGCTTCCGATCATCGCCCCGTTCTTCTTCGGTTAGGGCCCTCCGCCCCAACCTCACCCTCCACCAAAACCATTGTAGACTGGCACCGACTCAGGAACGACCCGAGGGAACCCACATCAACGCACCTAGATGCTATTCCTAGGAACATATCTTCAGTCAACGACACGAACCTCGCAGTTCATGCCCTCACTAGGCACATCCAGACCGTAGTCGAGGATTGTTCGAGGCAGGTTCCCTCGGTGGAAGACCACCGATGGACCCTGCCAAACGACATAAAGGACCTAATGAGGCGCAAGAATGCGGCGACTCGTGCCCACGACTTATATCCCACTGAAAGTAACCGGCTGGTGCTACATACCCTTCAGCGTGAAGTCCGATCACACATAGCCCAGTATAGGAACGATCGGTGGGATAATCACCTCTCCAACATCGTACCTTCTCATCTCGCAATGGTTAACAGCGAGGTCGATCGGACGAGTAAGGAACCACCTCGCGATTCCGTTACTCAAGTTACATGCTCCGAAGTTGAGTCCATAATTAAAAACCTGCGACCACGCAAGGCTCCCAGCCCCGACGGCATCACCAACAAGGTGATGAAACTCCTACCCATGTCCATTTTACACCTACTGGTGATAATCTACAACGCGGCCATATCCAAAGGCACCTTCCCGAACACCTGGAAGCAAGCCGACGTCATAGAGATTCTCAAGCCCTCGAAACATCCAACAGATCCATCAGCCTATCGACCCATAAGCCTACTCAAAGTCTTGGGTAAGGTATATGAAAGGCCCATTCTCGCCCGCCTCGAGGACTTCATTGTCCCGAGGGCTACCAATCAATGAACAGTTCGGGTTTCGCACCCAACACTCATGCTCTTCTGATGTGAGCACCGCACCGCACCACGGAGCACATTCTCAGTAAATTTCTTCAGGGCTACCAAACTGGGGCACTTTTCCTCGACGTAGCGAAAGCTTTCGACAAGGTCTGGCACAACGGGCTCATATACAAACTATATGAGCTCTGTGTGCAAGATCGACTCGTACTTATCATACGAGATTTTCTCCGAAATCGAACCTTTCGTTACCGCGTCGAGGGTACGCGTTCCGAGGTTCACCCCATTTGTGCCGGAGTACCACAAGGCTCCGTCCTAGGTCCTATTTTATACACACTCTACACCAACGACATACCACGCACTCGCGATGTAAAGCTAGCCCTTTTCGCCGATGACACCGGCCTGTACGTGTCTTAGGAGGATTTAAACCAGACGCTATTTGTAGACGCCTCCAATCTGCAGCCAACACCTTAGGGAAATGGTTTCGGAAATGAAGGATCGAGGTTAACCCCACCAAAAGTGCAGCCATGGACTTCTCTCGGCGCAACAAAACGCCGCATCTCCAAACTATAGAGTTAGTTGATCATCCAATCCCCTGGGAAAAGACAGTCAAATACTTAGGCGTTATATTGGATGAAAGACTCACCTTCCGTCCGTATATCTTAACAGCGTACGGAATCGAGCAGCGTTCGTCCTAGGTCGTTTGCACCCGTTACCCAATAAAAATAGCAAAATGTCCCTGCGTAATAAAATTACACTATACAAAGCGTGCATCCGACCCATAATGACATACGCAAGCCCCGTCTTTGCGCATGCTTCCTCGCGTCACACTGATCGACTTCAGGTAATGCGCAAGTCCACCGGTGCACCGTGGTTCTTGCGTAACGAAAATCTACATATAGATCTTGATCTGCCAACCATAGCTCAGTACCTGAAGCAGGCTTCTCGCCGATATTTCGACTCTGCCGTCACACACCCAAATCCTTTGATTGTAAGTGCCGCCACTTACAATCCCATCGCGTATCACAGGTTTACCCGCGTCCGAAGGAGACCGAGGCATGTCCTCGACGACCCTGACGACGCAACCACCAGGGCCCAAGCCCTTCATAAAACACAACACACATACATTGCACCCTCATATCGCCCCCGCCGACGGCGAGGGCGTCACAAACAAAGTTATTCGCGATACCGCCATGTCACTGACCGGTTCTCTCCAGTCCATACAGATAGAAGCGTTGCTGGAGTTTCTTGCGCCACTTCTTCTCCAGCGCCCACGCATTCTGAAGTGGTGGTATAGTTAATAATAATAGTGATATTAAATAAGATAATCCTCTGTCAGAAGCAACTGACCGAGCCGAGGTTCGGCCCTCTCGGGCACCCTTGATTCAGACGCTCTCGCGAAACAGGGTAACGGTCCAAGCCGAGGCTCCCTCTCGTGAGCCCTTGTGCTGGTTACCCATATATAGAGTTCTCGACTGAGAGCCATAAGCGCTCGGTCACCTCTCAACCCGGTGAAACTGTAAAAGCTCTAGCGGCCAACAGCCCGAAAAAAAAAAAAACTTGCCGCGCCGTAGGTGACGGTGTTAAGCTGTAAGCTTGAGTTGACTGCGAAGGGCTATCACGCCAGACTATTTGTTGAAGATATCGATCAGCGGGGTGAACATATATCTGTCGGTACATTTTTTAATACGCGCGTGCATCCGAAACGTTCGATCGGCACTTACTCATATGACCTAATCTATATATTCCGACATAAAATCTTTGTACATTAAAGAGGAGGACGATTTAATATTAAATCCTCGTTCCAAAGGCAAGAAACATTGCTTTGCTCGTGCTAAAGAATCACCCAATAATTCTGACGAGCACTTCAAAGGGATTCATACACAAAAACGACCCCTATGTAGGGTATTCACAAAATGTTTATGACCCCACCGCAGTGACATACATGCCAGTCTGCAATATACTGTCAACCAACACACTCGCGTCTTTAATTTCGATACACTACAGTGGCGACGAGGATAAAACTGCGTTACAATGACGATCGGAAAAGTGAACGAGTTTTGTGTAAGAACAGGCAACTGGACCTTGTACGTGGAGCGCCTTGAGATGTACCTTGTGGCGAACAGAGTACAGGAAGAAATGTAGCTGCCTACGTTAGTCGCCGGTATGGGCGATGAAGCGAACGAATTGCTAAGCAATGTGACCAGTCCTACCAAGCCAAGGGAGAAAACGTATAACGAGGTGGTGACTGTTTTTAGAGAACACCTGCAGCCAAAAGATCGTTCATGGTGAAGCGCTACAGGTTTAGACAAAGGAGGCAACTACCTGGGGAAACTATAGCGCAGTACTTTTCCGTATGGAAGAGGTTGTCGAAAAATTGTGAGTTCAACGCGGTACTAGAAGATAATTTACGGGATCAGCTAGTATGTGGGCTTGTCAGTGACGTCATTCGTCAGCGGTTATTTGCGGAAGATAACCTAAAATATGCCAATGCGGTAAAATTGCTTGCGGTTTGGAGGCAGCAGAGCGTGACGCGGCGGCGGTGGAAGGCGCAGACGGTGCGGGGTGCGCGGTAGGCGCGGTGTACAAAGGGCGCGCGTGCGACGCAGTGCATGTCGTGACGTCACCGGCAGGGCGAGTCGAGCGGCGGGGTGAGGTATCGAGGTCGCGTGGAGGTCATGAATACGACAGCGGTATTACAGTGTACTGCAATGTGTGCGGGTCCCGGGACCACAGGCGAGACAATTGTGGCTACAAACAATTTGTTTGTAGCGGGTGTAAGAAGCCGGGCCACTTACGTCGAGTCGGTCCAAAAAGACCTACAGCGGCGCGGCGCAGCGAGCATCATGTGCAGGAGACTACATCATTAGAGGAGGAGCCACCGTCTGAGGGTAGTTTGGCAGACATCCATGAAGGGTTTCACCACCTCTGCTTAAACAGTTCCAAGCCGGTGCTTAACTTTATTAATAGACAAAGTAAAAATCAATATGGAAGTAGATACAGGCTCGGCAGTGTATTGTATAACTAAACAAATGTACGACAAACATTTCACAATAAATGCTTATTCATGGTAGATGAAGTTAAATATTTAGGGAACATCATTACGAAAGAAAGAAGTTTAAAAGACAAATGGAAAGCTACAACAATTAGGAGCATCACCAAAGTAGCAGATGTTAAAGTAAAAACGCGAACCTTGAAATGGAAATGGACCGGTCACATGATGAGATCAACACCAGCAAAGTGGACCAAAAAAGTAACAGAATGGTACCCGCGGGACGGAAAAAGACGTAGAGGACGGCAGAAAAAAAGATGGGAAGACGATCTGCCCAGAGGTTGGAGAAGGACAGCATTGAACAGGCAAATGTGGAGGGAACTTGAGGAGGCCGATGTCACAAGACAGCCTGACCTGGTAACTGATACTAAATATTAAGTTATATACAGACCGAAAAAAAAAATAGAAATAATTATAGTATAATTAAGTATAGTTAGTACAGTTTTATGTTTTACTATATTACAAATTGTACAAAGGTCAGAGTAAATAAAGGCTATTTTTATTTATTTATTTATTTATATTTCGAAAGAGGGCGTGAAGGTAGACCCAGATAAGATAGAGGCAATAAAAAAAATTAATCAGCCTAAGGATGTTTCTGAAGGCAAAACAAAACATTGGATTTTTGTTGAAAAGGTCTCGTCTAATGATTTTAAGTCTACGTTGCATAATTTACTAATATGTTACATTATATTATTAATGCCTGACACCGATTTATTTATTTCGTGAGCAGGTAAACCTAGCCTTTCATCAAACACGCCGCACTGCCACTGTCTAGTGACGCATGAGCTATATATTGTGTATTATGCCTACCCAGTAGTCTAACTAACGCCGTAGATAATAACACGTTCCCGTCTTAAGCGGTCTCTTCTCCGATGCGCGCGGCCAGTGATGTACTCGGACTGGACGCGAGAGGTTGCGTCTGTGACTGTTGTCCATGTGCATTACAATAATTAGAGTTATTATCGAGACTTGGGGAAACAATAGCGGAAACCGGTTTACTGTACTTGTCTGATATGCACAAGAGTATTGTGTTTGCAGTGACACACTTTACAACCGGGTTTCTTACACTGATTTGCATAATGACCGGGATTCAAACAATTAAAACATACCTTGTCCATATATTGCGGAGACGTGATTTTTTAGTAACCAATGTTTGTTATAGAGGTACGCCTCTCACATAGGATACTCCACGCCACATTATAATTACTTCTCACATAGGATACTCCACGCCACATTATAATTACCTCTCACATAGGATACTCCACACCACATTATAATTAATTTCTCACATAGGATAATTCCACGCCACATTATAATTACCTCACATAGATACCCACGCCACATTATAATTAACTCTCACATAGGATACTCCTCGCCACATTATAATTACCTCTCACATAGGATACTCCAGGCCACATTATAATTACCTGTCACATAGGATACTCCACACCACATTATAATTACTTCTCACATAGGATACTCCACGCCACATTATAATTACCTCTCACATAGGATACTCCACGCCACATTATAATTACCTCTCACATAGGATACTCCACGCCACATTATAATTACCTCTCACATAGGATACTCCTCGCCACATTATAATTACCTCTCACATAGGATACTCCACGCCATTATAATTACCTCCTCACATAGATACTCCACGCCACATTATAATTACCTCTCACATAGGATACCTCACATTATAATTACCTCTCACATAGGATACTCCACGCCACATTATAATTACCTCTCACATAGGATACTCCAGGCCACATTATAATTACCTCTCACATAGGATACTCCACGCCACATTATACTACTCTCACATAGATACCCACGCCACATTATAATTACTTCTCACATAGGATACTCCACTACATTATAATTACCTCTCACATAGGATACTCCACGCCATTATAATTACCTCACATAGGATACTCCACACCACATTATAATTACTCACATAGATACTCCACGCCACATTATAATTACCTTCACATAGGATACCCACGCCACATTATAATTAACTCTCACATAGGATACTCCACGCCACATTATAATTACTCTCCTCACATAGGATACTCCACGCCACATTATAATTACCTCCTCACATAGGATACTCCACACCACATTATAATTACTCACATAGGATACCTACTACATTATAATTAACTCTCACATAGGATAATTCCACGCCACATTATAATTACTCTCACATAGGATACCCACGCCACATTATAATTACCTCCTCACATAGGATACCCAGGCCACATTATAATTACCTCTCACATAGGATACCCACACATTATAATTACCTCATATAGGATACTCCAGGCCACATTATAATTACTCTCCTCACATAGGATACCCACGCCACATTATAATTACCTGTCACATAGATACTCCACGCCACATTATAATGACCTGTCACATAGGATACTCCACGCCACATTATAATTACCTGTCACATAGGATACTCCACGCCATTACTATAATTACCTCACATAGGATACCCACGCCACATTATAATTAACTCACATAGGATACTCCACTACATTATAATTACCTCATATAGGATACTCCAGGCCACATTATAATTACTCCTCTCACATAGGATACTCCACGCCACATTATAATTACTCTGTCACATAGGATACCTAATGCCACATTATAATTACTTCTCACATAGATACTTCCACGCCACATTATAATTACCTCTCACATAGGATACTCACGCCACATTATAATTACCTCTCACATAGGATACTCCAGGCCACATTATAATTATCTCTCACATAGATACCCACGCCACATTATAATTACTCACATAGGATACCCACTACATTATAATTACTCTCTCACATAGGATACCCACGCCACATTATAATTAACTCACATAGGATACCTCGCCACATTATAATTACCTCTCACAGGATACCCACGCCACACATTATAATTACCTCTCATATAGGATACTCCACGCCACAATATAATTACCTCTCATATAGATACTCCAGGCCACATTATACTACTCTCACATAGGATACTCCACGCCACATTATAATTACCTCCTCACATAGGATACTCCACGCCACATTATAATTACCTCTCACATAGATACCCACGCCACATTATAATTAACTCTCACATAGGATACCTCGCCACATTATAATTACCTCTCATAGGATACCCACGCCACATTATAATTACCTCACATAGATACCCACGCCACATTATAATTACTCCTCTCACATAGATACTCCAGGCCACATTATAATTACCTGTCACATAGGATACCTTAATGCCACATTATAATTACCTCTCACATAGATACCCACGCCACATTATAATTACCTCTCACATAGGATACTCACGCCACATTATAATTACTCCTCTCACATAGGATACTCCACTACATTATAATTACCTCTCTCACATAGGATACCCACGCTACATTATAATTACCTCCTCACATAGGATACCCACGCCACATTATAATTACCTCTCACATAGATACCCACGCCACACATTATAATTACTCTCTCACATAGATACTCCACGCCACATTATAATTACCTCATATAGGATACCCAGGCCACATTATAATTACCTGTCACATAGGATACCCACGCCACATTATAATTACCTCACATAGGATACTCCACGCCACATTATAATTACTCACATAGGATACCTCACATTATAATTAATTCTCACATAGGATACCCACATTATAATTACCTCTCACATAGGATACTCCAGGCCACATTAAAATTATCTCTCACATAGATACCTTAATGCCACATTATAATTACTCTCTCACATAGGATACTCCACGCCACATTATAATTAACTCTCACATAGGATACCTTAATGCCACATTATAATTACCTCTCACATAGGATACTTCCACGCCACATTATAATTACCTCCTCACATAGGATACCCACTACATTATAATTAACTCTCACATAGATACCCACGCCACAATATAATTACCTCACATAGGATACCTAATGCCACATTATAATTACCTCACATAGGATACCTCACATTATAATTACCTGTCACATAGATACCCACACATTATAATTACCTCTCACATAGGATACTCCACGCCACATTATAATTACCTCACATAGGATACCCAGGCCACATTATAATTACCTCTCATATAGGATACTCCAGGCCACATTATAATTACCTGTCACATAGGATACCTAATGCCACATTATAATTACCTCTCACATAGGATACCCACTACATTATAATTACTCTCTCACATAGGATACCCACGCCACATTATAATTACTCTCTCACATAGGATACTCCACGCCACATTATAATTAACTCTCACATAGATACTCCAGGCCACATTATAATTACTTCACATAGGATACCCACGCCACATTATAATTACTCTCCTCACATAGGATACTCCACGCCACATTATAATTAACTCTCACATAGGATACTCCTCGCCACATTATAATTACCTCTCACATAGGATACTCCACGCCACATTATAATTACTCTCTCACATAGGATGCTCCACGCCACATTATAATTACTCTCTCACATAGATACTCCACGCCACATTATAATTACTCTCTCACATAGGATACCCACTACATTATAATTACCTCCTCACATAGGATACCCACGCTACATTATAATTACCTCCTCACATAGATACTCCACGCCACATTATAATTACCTCCTCACATAGGATACTCCACGCCATTATAATTACCTGTCACATAGATACTCCAGGCCACATTATAATTACCTCTCTCATATAGGATACTCCACGCCACATTATAATTAACTCACATAGGATACCTCACATTATAATTACCTCATATAGGATACTCCAGGCCACATTATAATTACTCACATAGATACCCACGCCATTATAATTAACTCACATAGGATACCCACACATTATAATTACTCTCTCACATAGGATACTCCACATTATAATTACCTCTCACATAGGATACTCCACGCCACATTATAATTACCTCCTCACATAGGATGCTCCACGCCACATTATAATTACCTCCTCACATAGGATACTTCCACGCCACATTATAATTACCTCTCACATAGGATACCCACGCCACACATTATAATTACTTCACATAGGATACCTACGCCACATTATAATTAACTCTCACATAGATACCTCGCCACATTATAATTACTCACATAGGATACCCACGCCACATTATAATTACCTCACATAGATACTCCAGGCCACATTATAATTACCTGTCACATAGGATACTCCACACATTATAATTAATTCTCACATAGGATACCCACCACATTATAATTACCTCTCTCACATAGGATACCCACGCCACATTATAATTACCTCACATAGGATACCTTAATGCCACATTATAATTACTCTCTCACATAGGATACTCCACGCCACATTATAATTACCTGTCACATAGATACCCACGCCACATTATAATTAACTCACATAGGATACTCCACGCCACATTATAATTACCTCTCACATAGGATACTCCACGCCACATTATAATTACCTCTCACATAGGATACTCCACGCCACATTATAATTAACTCTCACATAGGATACTCCTCGCCACATTATAATTACCTCTCACATAGGATACTCCACGCCACATTATAATTACCTCTCACATAGGATACTCCACGCCACATTATAATTACCTCACATAGGATACTCCACGCCACATTATAATTACCTCCTCACATAGATACCCAGGCCACATTATAATTACTCTCACATAGATACTCCACGCCACATTATAATTACCTGTCACATAGATACCCACGCCACATTATAATGACCTGTCACATAGGATACTCCACTACATTATAATTACTCTCCTCACATAGGATACTCCTCACATAGGATACCCACGCTACATTATAATTACCTCCTCACATAGGATACCCACGCCACATTATAATTACCTGTCACATAGGATACTCCAGGCCACATTATACTACTCTCACATAGGATACCTAATGCCACATTATAATTAACTCTCACATAGGATACCTCGCCACATTATAATTACCTCTCACATAGGATACTCCAGGCCACATTATACTACCTCTCACATAGATACTCCAGGCCACATTATAATTACCTGTCACATAGGATACTCCGCCACATTATAATTACTTCTCACATAGGATACTCCACGCCACATTATAATTACTCTCACATAGGATAATTCCACGCCACATTATAATTACTCACATAGGATAATTCCACGCCACATTATAATTAACTCACATAGGATACCTCGCCACATTATAATTACTTCCTCACATAGGATACCCACGCCACACTATAATTACCTCTCACAGGATACTCCACGCCATTATAATTACCTCTCACATAGGATACTCCACGCCACATTATAATTACCTCTCACATAGGATACTCCACGCCACATTATAATTACCTCTCACATAGATACTCCACGCCACATTATAATTACTCTCCTCACATAGGATACTCCACGCCACATTATAATTAACTCACATAGGATACCTCGCCACATTATACTACTCTCACATAGATACTTCCACGCCACATTATAATTACTCTCCTCACATAGATACCCAGGCCACATTATAATTACCTCTCACATAGGATACTCCACGCCACATTATAATTACCTCTCACATAGGATACCTAATGCCACATTATAATTACCTCTCACATAGGATACTCCACGCCACATTATAATTACCTGTCACATAGATACCCAGGCCACATTATAATGACCTGTCACATAGATACCCACGCCACATTATAATTACCTCTCACATAGATACCCAGGCCACATTATACTACTCTCACATAGGATACCCACGCCACATTATAATTACCTGTCACATAGGATACCTAATGCCACATTATAATTACCTCACATAGGATAATTCCACGCCACATTATAATTAACTCCTCACATAGGATACTCCGCCACATTATAATTACCTCTCATATAGGATAATTCCACGCCACATTATAATTACTCTCACATAGATACCCACGCCACATTATAATTACCTGTCACATAGGATACTCCACGCCACATTATAATTACCTCACATAGGATACCCACGCCACATTATAATTACTCACATAGGATACTCCACGCCACATTATAATTAATTTCACATAGGATACTCCACATTATAATTACCTTCACATAGGATACCCACACCACATTATAATTATCTCACATAGGATACCCACACCACATTATAATTAATTTCACATAGGATACTCCACGCCACACATTATAATTACCTCACATAGGATACCCACGCCACATTATAATTAACTCACATAGGATACTCCTCGCCACATTATAATTACCTCTCACATAGGATACTCCACGCCACATTATAATTACCTCTCACATAGGATACTCCACGCCATATTATAATTACCTCTCACATAGGATACTCCACGCCACATTATAATTACTCACATAGGATACCTAATGCCACATTATAATTAATTCTCACATAGGATACCTACGCCACATTATAATTAATTCTCACATAGGATACCTAATGCCACATTATAATTAACTCACATAGGATACCCACATTATAATTACTCTCTCACATAGGATACTTCCACGCCACATTATATAATTACCTCTCACATAGGATACCTAATGCCACATTATAATTACCTCTCACATAGGATACCTCCACGCCACATTATAATTACCTCTCACATAGGATACCTACTACATTATAATTATCTCTCACATAGGATACTCCACGCCACATTATAATTACTCTCACATAGGATACCCACGCCACATTATAATTACTCTCTCACATAGGATACCTCGCCACATTATAATTACCTCACATAGGATACTCCACGCCACATTATATAATTACCTCCTCACATAGGATACCCACGCCACATTATAATTACCTCACATAGGATAATTCCACGCCACATTATATAATTACCTCCTCACATAGGATACTCCACGCCACATTATAATTACCTCTCACATAGGATACTCCTCGCCACATTATAATTACCTCTCACATAGGATACTCCACGCCACATTATAATTACCTCTCATATAGGATACTCCAGGCCACATTATAATTACCTCTCACATAGGATACTCCACGCCACATTATAATTACCTCTCACATAGGATACTCCACGCCACATTATAATTACCTCTCACATAGGATACTCCACGCCACATTATAATTACCTCTCACATAGGATACTCCAGGCCACATTATAATTACCTCTCACATAGGATACTCCACGCCACATTATAATTACCTCTCATATAGGATACTCCAGGCCACATTATAATTACCTCTCACATAGGATACTCCACGCCACATTATAATTACCTGTCACATAGGATACTCCACGCCACATTATAATGACCTGTCACATAGGATACTCCACGCCACATTATAATTACCTCTCACATAGGATACTCCAGGCCACATTATAATTACCTCTCATAGGATACTCCACGCCACATTATAATTACCTGTCACATAGATACCCAGGCCACATTATAATTACTCTCTCACATAGGATACCCACGCCACATTATAATTACCTCACATAGGATACTCCTCGCCACATTATAATTACCTCTCACATAGGATACTCCACGCCACATTATAATTACCTATCACATAGGATACTCCAGGCCACATTATAATTACCTGTCACATAGGATACTCCACACCACATTATAATTACCTCTCACATAGGATACTCCACGCCACATTATAATTACCTCTCACATAGGATACTCCACGCCACATTATAATTACCTCTCACATAGGATACTCCACGCCACATTATAATTACCTCTCACATAGGATACTCCACGCCACATTATAATTATCATTATTAATGTCATCAATGTCGTCATTGGAATAAATCAGGCTTTTGAAGGTGTCCTTAAACTCTAACCAATTATTATAGTCACCGCAAAATGTTGATTGATGAAAATTGAATAGTGGGCATCTTCACTGGGTTGATGTGTTCACTGGAGTGTCGCTCCACCTGCATCACGCCCAATATTTTCCACTTTTCTATTTGAATCTAGCATTTGTTTTGATATGAGATGTTAATTTAAAATATAATTTTTCAGTCATTCCGTTGAGACATTTGAACGTCCATTTCGTCAACGTGAACGTTACATTCTATGGTACTTCATAAAACGATCAAATAATTTCTCCACCCGATAAATGCAATTCACTTATCTCGGAGGCGTCCAAAGAAGATGTGTCGAACGAATAAAGATAGCTCGAAAACATTTATTAACTGACTGACAATTTGCACATCTCATATTTGCATTCATTGCAATTAGAAAAATCTTGCTATTACAAAATTTAAGGCGCAAGCTAAATAAACTATATATATATGCTAATTACTTAAAACTAAACAGTAGTTCTAACAGCATGCGGCCGCCCCGATCTTTTCTGGTTTTCGGCAGAGGAAGTTGTATCTGTTGATAGTACGATATACGAACATACGGCTGATACCAAGCTTTTGAAGTGTCTGGAATATGACCGACGGCTCCATACCCACTTTGTGCAAGGCGATCACTGCAATCCTATTTTCTTTAACACCCCATTCCATATTGTAATTTGATAATGAACACGAAAAAATATTACAAATGGTGCAAAATCGAAAGAAGTTTTTAAATAATATACGTGTTCCAAAATCAAATTAATTAGAAAGTTCAAAAAAAGAAAAGTTTTTATGTAACAGTATTTATGGCTATACTACTTATATATAAATATGTATATACAAATATATATATATATATAGTCTGGTGGGGGCAGAGTGGCCTCCTCCCTGGACGGGGTGTCGGCGCTCCGCTGGCCGCGCAGGTTTTATTGTTTAAAATTTTAAGTGTTGTTTGCCCACTTGCTCCACGATGAAGCAAAACGTCGCGAGGAAACTTTGAGCGCCTTGTGCAGAGTGTGACAAACGGCACACTGTCCGCCGACACGGATCCTGTGGGCCCACCACGCCCAAACTCATCATGCCTGAGGACTGACAGTGAATTCCTTGCACCACTATGAAGTAAGGGTGTCCAGAACCCAGCATATGGAACAGCAGCATTATGCCACTACAATAGCTGGCACTCTGTGAGAGCGACGTCCTCACAGTTTCTGTCCACCCCAGCGATAAGCGAACTACAGCGTAAACATACTCGAGTTATTAATTACGTCTCCGTTGTTTCTAATTTTGATATATTTTTTTTATTTTTAGTGCATACCAAAACTTGATTAGCCGCCAGCCCGCAGCGGAAGTGAGATTGTGTCGCAGTTGTATTTAAATGTTGTTGTACCGCTGGCTGAATATCACTAATATGTACATATTATAATGAGTACGATCCGCCAGGAGATGGCAGTGTTCGTTGCCAATTGGCATTCATGGGACAGTTCTGCCACGTATAGCCTGGCACTAGAGGAACTAAATAGGCTGTTACTTTTATAAACCTGTTACTAATATATTATTATATAACACCTTGTCTATCACCAACTGTAAATTAAGAAGATAAGAGATATGCATTCCATTGAAATAAAACGTCACCGTAAGAGTACAAAATGTGTATATATTACATAGTAAAGACAACTTATGAAGGAACAAGTTAGACGATACCCCTGAGTAGCACGCAGAGTCCCCTCACTACACATCATTATTTTAAAAAGTGTGAATATATTTCGTCTTAAAAGATTGTTTTAAAAAAATAATAAAACACTATACTGGCAACATTAGAAATAATAAAACACTATACTGGCAACATTAGAAATTTTAAATTAAAAAAAAAATTACGAGTATTTGTAAAATATTATTAGTAACTAAAACTCCGTGTAGCTATTTCAATTATAAAATTATTTTTATATTTAACATTGTATATAATAGAGTTGACGCTTGTGCTCTGGTGTCTCATGTGTTGGTCTGTTGCTTCAGCGCGTACACGGGCGGTGTTGGCTCTCGTCCTCTCGGCGTACTAAACATTGGCCTTGAACGTAACTATTTCAAACATTGGTCGAACCTTCCTCGACTTACATCTACAAATGCATATCACAAACGATTTTAAACTAATTCGATACATACAGAAGACACATACCACACCCACACACTCACACACACACACACACGCACACACACACAACTAATCCCTACACACGCTAAATAATCACAGTCACAAATTGTTCAGAATCTCACTAATCACTTTTTATTTATAAAGTGTCTCCCCACTAAATATTTATATGTTTCTCTACATAATATAATATAATATATGTATATATTTACGCATATACACCCGTAGCGCCCGCACTTGAGTATATATTTACCTTACAACTTCCACAACATTTGCTCAACGTATAGTGATGGTTAACATTTCTGTTTATCACCTGTATGCAGGAGCAGTACATACGATTAGAACATATTGAGCGATCCGCGCTGGCGGCGACGGCGACGGTGACTCGCAATCAAATTAAAGTTGAATATAGAAGACAAGCACTCCTTGGAGGAACGCGTGTGGAAATTAATTGATTTATAATATATCGATGTTTGCATCTCTACACTACGGTACTAGTGTCGCGACCAACACATATCGAACAAATTACATAAGCATCGGTGCAAAGAACAACCTGCACAAATAATTCTTTTATCCGTCGCCAAGTACAATGTTGCTGTCTCCAAGTGAACGCTGGTGCGGAACACGGACAACTATCGGGATGTTTGCAAGCAAATGTTGGTGAGGAATCCGATGGAGCCGTAGACCTACGCTGGACGATTTGTTCCTGTCGCGCCTCATCAGCCACACGTGAGCAGTAAGGATCCATTTGTAAAACAATTTCTAAAAGAGCGCGACGAACTATCCATATGTATGGAATTATAAGGTGTACAAAAAAATTGTGGAAACTTGTTGTCAGGTCTGTACAGGTGGGGCTAGTCCAGCGGCACCTGCGCGTCCCGGGCGGCCACGCGGGCGGCGATGGCGGCCGCCAGCGCGGAGCCCTTGCCGCTGCCGTCCTCCGCGCCCAGCAGCGTGAACTGCGCACAACACCATTCCCTAATCATATCGTGGTCATATCTTTTAACTTCACTTTAGATGTTAGACGTTAATTAGTCTTTAGTTATTAATGTATGTAAGTAAAAGACGTGGACCGAGCATGGTTCCCTACGGCACGCTCGTAGATCCCAACAGCCGGACCGAGCATGGTTCCCTACGGCACTCTCGTAGATCCCATCAGCCGGACCGAGCATGGTTCCCTACGGCACTCTCGTAGATCCCATCAGCTCGGAAGAACTCCTTAGGTTAACAACAGCTTTGTGTTCGCGTCTTATACTTAAATATGAAGTAAGAATTGGAAGGCGGTGTCTGTTGCAGCAGAGTTCCCTGATGAATACACAAACAGTTACCTCTTGAAAAAACTACTTTTACGCAACAATTCATATAATCTTACTTGAGGTAAAAATAATTACACACTGAGATCGTAAATTGGTACAGCTGTATGTAAACACACTTAGATTCGAAAAACCGAAATGTGTGTAGCACGAGCAGATAGCGAGAGGCACTCACGGGGTGGTGCGGGGCCAGCAGCGCCGTGTACTTGTTGAGCAGGAGCTGGATGCGCGGGTGTCGCTTGTACACGGAGCCGTCGACAGCCACGGCCACGCGCGGCCGGCCCATCCGCCGCAGCACGCACGCTATGCCTGCAACCCACGCACGCACTGCAGGTGCCGCCCACGTGGGGCGGAACGACCACACATGGAAGACTGCGACGAACGGAGCGCCGCGCTCCCGTTGTTGTCGGTCAAGTCGAGAGACATTGGAAGGGAACGGGCACGACACCATCGCACGCGTCTGATACGTATACCTTGCGTACGTTGTGTTTTGTGATCTGTTTTTATGTACTTTGTAAATGACCTAAAGTGAATGTAGCGCCGAGGCAGCAGCACGAGCTTGCCGCCGCGCCCAACATAACGTTGCCACACCAACATAACACATCATGCGGAATTCGGGTAAATGAGTATTTTTTGAATGATATTTTAATTTTGTTCATGTGGGTTTTGTATTTAAGCCTGTTGCCAGTACTTGGTCTAAGGAGGAATAGGGGGACGGTTATTCAGGACCTCAGGTTCATCAGCCTGTGGTTATTATTAGATTTATATAGAACTGACCGATTGTCAAGTGCGGCGCAGGTCTTT
Source organism: Teinopalpus imperialis (assembly GCA_029286865.1). Lineage (NCBI taxonomy): Eukaryota > Metazoa > Arthropoda > Insecta > Lepidoptera > Papilionidae > Teinopalpus > Teinopalpus imperialis. The sequence goes on along the minus strand of JAGSMU010000014.1, from coordinate 9,858,784 downwards.
TGTCTGTAAAGATATTCCATCTTATTCCATTATGATGATAATGCATCTGCGGTATCTTTATTTACAGGAGAAGATTGTAGATGACTTCGCAAAAATCCTTGAGCACACACATGCTTGTGTCGCGTCAGGTTCAATTAGGTTCCACAGAAGAGTGTGTACACTTACACACGGAAACCAGTTGCGCGGCGCGGTTGGAGATGACTCTGGCGACGTGCTGCGCGACCAGCGCGTCCGCGCGGGTCACGCCGGCCACACCGCCCTCGGAAGCCAGCGCGGCCGCCGTGCGCCGCCACCCACCCGAGCAGTTCTCTCTGAAGACGAACATAACTCGGTAAACAAACCACGTGAACGCGGACATGCAGCTAATGACGCGAGCTTCCTGGTCCACTTTGTTCTAATTTCTGTTAGTATCCACATGATATCACGTGCGTAGGATCATCGCGCTCACTGGACCCACATGGACCCGCAGTGCCCGGCTCGGCAGACCTCGTGTCACCAAGTCCATATTATTCTTGTTTTCGTAGAATCTTCCGCAATATATATTTATATATATATATATATATATATATATATAAATATATATATATAATGGCAATAATAATGTAATGGCGTCAGATTAAAATTAAATAAATATTAGTTTTATCAGCTGGAACATTAAGAAAGTAAGCCTAATTTAACTAAAGTGACATTTGTTACCTGCGTGTGTCGTCCCGGTGAGGAACAAACTTACAAGGTTATCAAACATTAATCAATGCAACTTGTTCAACAAGACGCACAAGATATTAGTGATCGTGTTCATAAAGAAAAAGTAACAATAGTTATTAGCAAATGGAAAAATAGAAAATAGGTAATAAACAATCCTTACAAGTTTTAAATGATTTGACTCTGTACTATTTATATACAAAAGAGGGTGCTGGTGTAATGTGTTAAATAAAAATATGTACATATCTATAAAAATATTCAAAAGCCTATTATAGAGAACATTACCATAAGTAAACGATTATCTGCAAGATCTAAATCGCTTTATGAGTTGACGATTATCTCAACAGAAAGTTCCTCTCTTCATTAAACTCTGAAACTGATAACTTGTCTAAAATTATAGAACTAGAAGAGAAATTAGAGGATTTCGAAATGCAATTGTATAGTGCACATCAACTAATTGAAAACTTCAGCAGCGAAAACACGTCAGGATTAAATATCACAAAGCTTCTCCCACAACATTATTTAAAAATCCACCTAATTTAGCTTTTTCAGGACTTGCAACCACCACAGCACACGAAAAAAAATATTTTCAATATTCAACTCAAAAACCCACATTTTATTGAAATATTGGTTAAGAATACACGTGGATTGTCGTCCGAACATAAAATGAAGTTGTTTGAACAGTCGAATAAGAGATGGCGCTAAAAATATTAAATCGTCTAAAATTATACACGGATATGAACCAGTGCAAAAATAAGCTCCAGAGATGTTTAAGTCCAGAACAAACAGGTGGAACGATATTTTAATAAATATAATCTATCAGTGGAATCGCTAAACCTAATGCAACAAGTTCAAATTTGAAGCGGCAGCGACAATATTCTCCCTGACCTCAACAATGAAGATATCGTAATCTTAGGCCCAGGTATGCACGATAAAAACCCGAACGTATTGGTATTCTGAACCTTACAATGCTGAATCCGTCAGAAGTAACTGACCGAGCCGAGGTTCGTTCCTCTCTTTGAAATTAGGAAATAATAAGATGTTTATCTTAAGTATACAATTAAATCTTTTTGTAAATTTGAAAACACGTAAAAAAAGTATTGGAACAACTCAGTTGAAAACTATCATCATTGTACTTTTATAAATTTAAATAAAGATTGAAGTTCCAATTGTAATTGTAGCCGACTCGACGCTGGTAACCAGGTCGCGACTCGACGCTGGTAACCAGGTCGCGACACGACGCATCTCTTGCTACACGAGCAAAATATGTACGTTAACATACACATTCAGATTGATTACTTAAATTATAATTTTGAGATAAAAACATAGAATCTGAGACGCCTTCGTCGTCCTACACGTGCCAAATATTGTTTTTCGTAAATAAATCAAGCACATTTCATACACTTACATTACTACATGAAAACATTGTAGGAATATTAAATATACTCCGCATGGTACAGCGAGCCTTCAATGAACTCTCTTCACAAAATGATGACATTGTCATCTCACTGGCTGGGCTGATTGCACAGAGCAGTTGTGCGTGGCAGAAATTTAGCGTAAAATGCACAGTGGTGGGTTGCCAACCATCGAGACGATGAGGATGAAATTTTGAATTCTATCCTAATGTACGATGATTAAAGTCAGCGGCTGGAAATTCATTGGAAGTTTCTTGTCATCCTCAGGAAATGGTTCCCGCGTACGGTGTGAAGAACGACGAGATATAAATAGTGATAATGATCAAAAGTTCCCAAAAGGTATTTCATCTGTACCGTTTAATGAAGTTATCTCAGAATGCAATACTATTGCAGCATTTGATAGTTTTCATAAAACTGTTTGTATATTTTATAATCTTTGCTTTCCTACTCAAATATTAAGAAAGTAAACAAAATGGCAAAAAATAGGTGGATCTCTAAAGAAGTTGATGGATGATGGATGCTGCATTGTGAAAAGAGGACTTTATCTGAAGAACAGACAATCAATAAACAACAAATCATCAATACATGCAATACAGTAAAATACTCATAATATGTATAAAGAATGCTCAACAAATAGAAAACCCAAAATATATATATTTAACTCTAAAAGAAATGCAATGCAACTTGGAATATAATAATTTATAATAAATAATTTTTGCATGAGAGATAAATTCACTATTAATAATTGTTAATATTCAATTCAATTCTTTCGGATTTTGATTTGATTAAATAAATATTATTAATGCATGTGCTGGGTACTAGGTTAACTAAAAGACCTGGCAGAAACGTATATTCCTGAAATAAAAATTGTTTTAATGAGCGGTAATTTAACATAAAATAATAATTGAATCAGTCGACGGGGGAGAGTGTGCGCGCCAGAGCTCTCAGCACTTACTCTTCAAACATGCTGAGGTGTGCGGAGGTGAGGTCGGCGGGCTCGGCGGGGAACAGCCCGTCGCGGGCCAGCGCCGCCAGCGCCGCGCGCAGCAGCTCGCCCAGGTACTTGCCGCCGATGCACTTCTCGAAGCTGGTCGGTTGTAATTGTTTGCGTTACTTCTTGTTTAAAATGTATGTAACCAACGAACTCATAGTCCAGGCGAGCGGCGCGCGCGACAGCGTGCAGATGTCTCGAAACGGGATAACGGCTCTGGTGTTGCGGATGTCCATGGTGTGCAGTGACCACTGACTGTCAGCTGAGCCGCTTGCTAGTTTGCCGCATATTCAATAAAACAATGATAACAAAACTAAACTAGGTGCGCGACTGCCATCTTGTCTGAACCCGACTCTAGATCAAGTTAACATGTAAACACTGAGTGCGATCGCGGCCGGTCCAGTGCCTCTCGTGCGCGACCTGCTTTACAACAGCGCAATTGCCGTCTTGTTATTAATTACACAAACACTTACGTGAAAGAATTGACCAGCAAAGAGATGTCGTCCACTTCCTTATCGAACTCCGTCCTCATGAAGTCCAGGCAGCCGTTGTCCCCGAAGGCACCCCACTCGATGTCCACCACCACATCCTGCACGCGGTCGTGCTCCGCCTCCCAGGACACGCGCTCCGCTCGCTCCACGTAGCAGCCGTTGGAGCCGGTGCCCATAATCACTCCGATCTGGAATACGTTACCACGAACATTACCGACACAGCACGAGGAATCCGCGAGGTTTATCAGTGAACACTGCAACCTCACCGGTAGAGGAGCGGCTGGCGGCAAAAGTGCAGAACACTGCTAGATACTAACATCAACAAATCAGTTTTTATTTAAAATTTCTTTACTTGCCAATAGGTCAGTAGACTTTTATTAATAAGTTTCTGCAGAGTGAGACATCATGAACCACTCACTCCAATATCGGGGTCCAGGTGTGCGCCGGCGACCAGGGTGCCCGTGGTGTCATTGAGCAGCACCTGTACGGTGACGCGCAGCCGCCGCGCCTGCAGGCACCTCTGCAGCAACGCGGCCACGTCGACGCCCTCCATGCCGCCGCAGCAGAATGACTTTGTCCATGTCAGTAATTCGCCGGAGGAGATTGAGTGTTGGCGCATGGGGAAGGAGAAGGTGAAGCCTGGAGACCAAATAAACCTCGTTTAGATTACGACAACCCAGTTCATAGTCCTAAATAGTGTTGGCCCACGACTGGAAGGATTCCGTCTTAGGCTCGGATGCCGTCGTGTCCGTCACAAGTGTCGCACGGCATCCAAATGTATTTGTGTAAGTTGTGTATGCTGTAAGTACGCGTCGTGCGTCGGACACTCTGCTCACAGCTGCTCCATCGAAGGACCGACCAGAGTATGCCTAGATGCACGAATTATTACGGCACTATAAAATCCGCCGGCGCCGTGCCAGATGTGGTCGTGGAAAATAAAGAATGACGAACATGAGACATGACGAAACGGTAACCAATATAAAATTAATGCTTGACGAACGATATTTATTCATTTACGTAAAAGATTGAATAAATATTGCCATATTTATTTATTTTGATGAAGAGATGAATACATTTATAATATTTATAAAATAAAATATATATAATATAAAATGATTACCAAGGGACAACTCTTCGTCTTCCATGCCCTCACAGATCAGGAAGTCCTGCACACAATCTGCCAGGAAGTTGAACAAGTCCTCGCCCGGACCTAGACGAAGGGAATCGCTGTAACGAGAATAACATTATATTATTAAAAAACTGACTCTTGCACTCGATATTTCATACGTGGTGACTGACCGCTGGAGGGAGCGTGCCCATCCATTAGGAGCTTACCTGATGTGATATTGCTTAACCTGCTCCTTCGCGAACTGTCCGTCGGCCACCTGGAGCATCAGCACGCGGAAGTTTGTACCGCCCAGGTCCAGCGCCAGGAACACTCCCTCCTCTGGAGACAATGAACAATCATCAAAGGCTTCGTCATCACAAACTCAGCAGCCATTATGAAAACAGACCTATTATTAAAACAGACCTATTATTAAAACAGACCTATTATTAAAACAGACCTATTATTAAAACAGACCTATTATTAATAGTAACGATTACTTAGAATAAGGACACAATTTTTTTTTTGCAATCATTTTAATTTATCACAATTTATTTGGTTTTTTAATCTTACAATCACCATCTGGTGGATGCCGTTCACGGTATCAAATGTGACGAACGAACTTCATCTGATGTCTGAATAATGCCGAGATAATGGATGTCACCTGATGGTAAATGATCACTGCATCGCATACATCATCATCATGACGCAATAACCTGAAGACTTCAATGGCAATGAGTGCCCCAAGGGTCTGCCGTCGCGCCAGGGTGTCGCCGGGTATCCGCGCTCACCCGCTCAGCCACGACAGGGCGCACATCTCTCTCCTCCAAATATTAAATTAAACAGTTACCTAGTTTAATTTCTTCATGGTTGTTTTAATGGTAACATTTATACATATGCACTCGGTAGTTATCTACCAAGTTCAACCAGAAAGTACTTGTAATGTGACATAACAATAATATTCATGCATATCAATTTGCAAAAGTTTCTTAATTCCATCAATGGATGGTGGAGGTGGTGACAGTCAAGTGCTGACCACCTTACGTCATCATAAGGCACATGAATTCCGCAGAAAACGACTCCGAACTTCCTCGGATTGATTTCGTGAGAACTGCTCCAGATACACGGTATACCTCCGCGTTTGCCAGACACGAGGTTGCAACGGGGTTGCCATTAAGTTGGCACTCGACAAACTTTCCTTGTCATTGATAATATCTTTGAGAGAGTAATTTAAATATTACACGCACGTCATATATAAAGTGGTTTAAAAACTAAATGATGAAAACAAAATATATATTCATAAACATTAATACTTTTCTTACATTCGCATTTGTACACTCACTGTTCAACCGCAGGGTCGCGGGGTGACCTGCGCCGGCCCGCGACCCAGCGACGGGCTCGTTTAGATGCGAGCCGACACCATTCGTTGCCTCGATTGCTTTTCAATTGGAGTGCTCGTTGATTGACTGCTTTAAGTGCACTCGTGTAATGATTTACATCGCGTCTATTGCAAGCTTCCTACACAAGCAAGCGACGCACGCGTATATGCAAGACAGCGACGTCGGTGCTGGAACATATCCCAGTGTTCAAGCGGTTTTTTTTAAATTAATAGTACTTCGTGAGACGGGTTCGCGGCGGTCCGAGGACCGAGGCAAGTCCGTGTCCGTAGAAAACAAGTTACTAAAGTGCCGTGAGAAGTGTGCCCGACGGAGGCAGCAGTAACTAGACAAGCAACTCGCAGACTCCGTCCGGCCAGAACGACCGGCAGCCAGGGTACTACAGCAGCTCTTGTAACATTGATAGTCAATATACCTCTTGTAACTTTGAACATTTGCATTCCTACAAACATCTCACGATCATTTCAACGAGAATTGATCCAATTCGATCCGATCAAGTGCGGAGAGCGCGCGTCCGGCGGCGGCGCGTCCTCCCCAGCGTGCTTCTAATCGAGACGTTCTATTTGCGGATCGAACACTTGCAGTACTAACCATGTCGTTACTAATGTAAGAGACGGAATACTTATTTCAAATCAAATCAACATATATTATACATTCTTTACTATCGTACAATCACACAAAGAAAAAACACAAGTTATTTTAAACTAGTGCTAGAGCAATATCTAGCAGATGTAAAGGTTAAGTAAACGGTTTTGGGTAAAAGCTTCTCACGTATCACGTATTAACAAATTCATTACCCGTGCCGTCCGGCAGCTCCGGCACATACGTGTTCTCCATCTGCAGGCTAGAGGGCAGCCCCCGCAACCCGCGCTCCAGCTCGCGGTGGAACGTCTCGCCCACGCGCAGCAGCGTCGCGCCGCACAGCACCAGGCCCGACAGCCGCGACTGCACCTGAAACCACCACAGCGATCACCAACATCTGTGACAAGAAGTGGAACAGGTCCGAGGCAGTAGATGTACAAACTCAAGACTCTCTTAGGCCGCCCACAGTCGCTCCAATTCCTCTCGCTAATCTTAACCCTAACTTATATAAGCAACTAATAGTGATAAGTTCATCTAAACCGACGCGACCAATGCGACAGATGTTTCTTGGAAAGCCATGGACTATTTAAAAGCTAGGCAAAGTAAATAAAAACATGTGAGATGAATATTACATCGTCTGTCAAAGGGCGTAATATTTGCTTTAATTTCTATTTAATTAAATTAGAGCCACTCTTGTTTGTTTCTAACTGGAGCGTGCATAGGTCAGCTCAGCCACGTACTCACAGAGTATCAGTTCAAAATAGCAACATAACGACTGGTGGGTGTAGGGATCCAGGGATCCCCTTACATATCTGTCCTAGAACCCCTATGCATCTTGAAGCATTATTGAAGAAATCTGGATATCATGGGCTGCAGTCCTCACAACCCACCAGGCCGACGTTCACTGGCGCTCTATCTCTCTGGCTGGTCCCTTTAGCACGCATGAAGAGCAGTCACTTGGCACGTGTAACAGATAGCTATGTTCCAACAACGGAGCGTCGTTTGTGATTCGTATGACTTGGATGCGAAGATAATGTAATATAAGATCGCGCTACGACTCCGCCCGTACGTACGTATAGGTGTCGAATCGAATCGAGAATTGAACCACGATCCTGTATATATAAACACATTTTTAACGCGAAATGCAGCCGGCGACGTATGCAGTGGTGAAATTAATCGTGAATTATTTTAGAGAATAATATATACATGGAGTTCGCGTGCATGATGAATTTTAATACATTTTCTATTTTATTACTATTGTGAATTACAATTGTATAAAATAAACTCACTAAATTGGACAGCGGACATGGAGCGAGAGGGTCTCCGTCAGGTATGACTGAAGCAGCTGACCGCCTGCGCGGCCGGGAGGACAGCAACTTGCCATTTTATACAGCGTCATTTCCCAGCAGCCCCTGGCAGAAGGGCCGCTGACGCTACAAGTGTCGCCGGTGTCTCCGTGTCTCACTTTTTATTGAATAGTGCAGTGTTCAGTCTCTCCGTGATGTGTACATATTCCATACAGGATTTATTATTCTCGTCAGTAACACTTCTACTTGTCTTGATTTTGTATTATTTTTCTCTTTTATTTTTTAAAGGCTTGTACACAAAAAAGAAAAAGTAGTTATTGCCCGTTTTGTGGCATTGTTGTTATCGCTTAAGCGGGACACTCAATTGAGAAAAGGGATGAGAGTTATCTCTCGCGGGGGGTGTGGGGGGTCGCACTATCACATTAGATAGGAATGTCCTGCTGTATGTACACGAGAGGTGGTTGAAACAATACTAATAGCGTAACGTCGTGTTTAGGAATAACAAGAAAACTTCATGGCTTTTTTTAAAATTATTGTAAGAGTAACAAACTCACACACAGTTCACCTAACGTTAAGTGATTCCTGCGGCCCATGACATCTACATTCATCCTTGACAAGGAATCATAATGCAGATGCGTGAATACCCGTAAGGACCGAGATGAAATACCTCGTCACCAGTAACAAAGCCACGCGATCTGTTTCGATGGACGTGGATTCATAGCCACCTGATGCTGGCGGCCATCTGGTGCTCGCAAGGCTGGACCACATCCAGGACTGTTTACTTGAAGGTTTTATAACGCCTAACAAACAAGAGTATGTCTTATTTTTTGTCACCCCTCTCGATGGGGATGGGGTATTTTTGTTCGTATTTATTTTACCATATGCAGCACCTATTACAGCAACAGAAGATGCTTCTGTATTTGCGCAAAAAAGTATATACGTTATAATAGTACTCGCGCAGTTGATATCACCTGGTAATTACAAACATAATTATCACTATTTGGCGTCAACTTGCAACAGCTGATCGGTGGACGTTAAGTGCGCAACCAGAGTCGGAGCCTCCAGGGCCGGGCGCGGCGGGCGCGGTAAGAGCGCCACGCTGCCGATCAGTTCGCATACATTAGCTGCATACCAGCGCACACGACTGCCACCCACGTGCCGCGGGGACAGCTCCCGCCGCTCGCCGCGACGTCCGACGCTTCAAATGTATAAAACATAATTATTTGGATAAAACACGCGAGTTGTTCACAACAACTTTGGCTCAAGAACGCGACGGAGTCTTGAATGTTTACAACACAATTAAAATAAAATGATTATATTCTCGTCGCAGCATCAAATATCAAATAGTCCGTTTAGTTTAGGAACTACACTACCCTGCGCTGAACGGAGAAGAAATAACAAAACGAACTGCGGCAGGTCACAGGTGATATGAGATATTTTGTTTTTATAAAATAGGTCGCAACCGCGAGAGCTGCCCACCTGATGGTGAGAGATCACGGCCGCCCGTGGACCAGACACCCGCAACACCAGAGCAGTCGCAGATGCGCTGCCGGCTTTTAAATATTTACAGTCTTTTATTATTGTATAGCGCCGTAGGCATGTGCGCCAACACAAGGCACTCGCTCGTAATTCTGCGATAAGATTCCGCGTGCGGAACCCTATCTCAACTTTTAACTTGAGATATTTCACAGAAGTCTGATTGTTGTACGTAGATAATCAACCGACCGAGAATGTAAGAATGTTGATTTTCATTCCACCAATCCGGAGCCGGTTGGTGCCATGTTTGTTTATTAGAATTCATTACACAGTCACAGCAAAACGCATTATTACTATATAATTTTTCCACTTACAATCTTATCAGGTTTTTATGAAATTGTTTGAATGACAATAAAATCATTAAAGCCGGCGGGGGATCAAACGAATAAATAACTCCGCGCGCTATCTGCACGCCGCCGCCGCCGCCGCTCTCCATACAACTCTGTAACGTGCAATCACTTTACAACTATTTAATTTGCGGCTTTACTGTTACCCTGTTACTGATTAAACATATTTTCGATACAAGGCGTTATCTTTATATTCTTATGTATTTATGTACTCGGCTCCCAGCCTTCTGTTCGTTGTCTACGTATCTCCATATCTCCATCTCTCGATACGGTCGCGAGACATCGCAGCGGTGCCCACAGGTACCGGCGACTTTAAGTTGACAGTACCGACAGCTCTATAACAAATTTGTTTAAATTACAAGACATCATCGTCACACCGACACATTAAGAAACATAAGACGAAACTTCTTAATCCTTGTGTGGAAGTGCGTTGTATAGATTTTTATTTTTAACGAAGACACAGTTTGCTTGATGGCGAGCGGTCCCTGCCATCCAGAGAGCATTACACTCAGTTTGGACAATATCATTGTTGAGTACAAACAGCAAGTCTGGTGTAGCCGCTTCCCTACTCAGCGTCCTCGTGCTCGCGACTCTCATTACATAAAGCTGTAGAGGTCTCTGATCAACAGCAAAACTTACACACAAAAAAAATCCAGAAATGGGCACGTCAAATAATCTATAAATATAATAGATATATAACGGTCACACTCAATACAAAGTAATTTGTATTGAGTGTAACCTTTGGAATGGACAACGTGTAGTTCAAGCGTGCCAGAACTTTTCGTGTGATCGATGAATTCGCAAATGAGCGGACATCTCAAGTGGCCCACAATGGCAGCAAGTGGCAGTAAGTGGCAGCAAGTGACAATAAGTGGCAGCCGCCGGGCCAACGGCTCACGGGAGTGCGGCCGGCGCCGACACGATGAGTGACCGTTTGCTTATTGTACTCGTATCTATTTGTTACTGCTGCATCTAATTGACAGCAACACTACTCGCGTGTATATATATATATATATATATATATATATATATATATATATATATATATATTTACGTGAGTAGTGTTCTATATATATATATATATATATATAGCGACACTATATATTTTCACATACATATTAATCATTATCAATCCGCAAGCGTTAAGTGACACGGTGCCAGTAGCTCGCAGAGTGCATGAAGGACTCATTACATTTCAATTAATGAATATACGAGTAAGAATACTTCCTACAAACACACGGATAGTTTTGCAAAATAATGCACAAATGACATTGCATAGTATTTTTCCTTAGAAATATACAATATTACATAATAGGAAAATAAAGGATGTCTCAGAATGTTTTTCGTTTTTAGATGTTAAATAAAAAACAAAATATCAATTAAATCTTGTTTTATTTAATGTTAATTTAAAGAGCAATTTTCGAAGTCTATTTATGAAAAACAACCGACGTTTGCAAATGCGCACCATTCATTTGTTCACACTCATTTAACCTGGAGCTAAAATTTTCAAAAACTCGCTGGAGCATCGCTCTTGGAATAGAGTTGATTTCTTCAGTGATTCTTTGCTTCAAAACATTCCGGTTGGGTGGCAATGGATTGTAAACTTTGCTTTTTAGGTAGCCCCATAGGAAGAAATCAGCAGGCGTTAAATCAGGGCTCCTCGGTGGCCAATTGATGTCTCCTCGGCGACTTATCACTCTTCCAGGGAATAAATCGTGAAGACCAAGATGGAGCCACTTCTGATGTTACTAATGAGTCATTTGTAACATCAGAAGTGGCTCCATCTTACTGGAAAAAGGTGTTGCGGTTGTAGACCTTCTGGTTTTGCATTTCTGTAGCCAAAAAACTCGGTCAGAATTAACGGTCTGAGTTCGACCTCGGTCATCTTCAAAAAAATAAGGACGGATAATTCCTTGACTTGATATGGCAGCCCAAACAACAACTTTTGGCGAGTGCAAGGTCTTCTGATGCAGCTCTAACGGATTATCGGAAGCCCAATATCTGCAAATTTGTCTATTCACATGACCGTTGATGTGAAAATTCGATTCGTCGGAGGACCAGATGTTATTGAAACTCCTAAAACGGTTTTTCATTGTCCTGCAGAATTCGACTCGTTTATCAGGATCATCAGGCTTCATTTTGTGAACAATAACAATTTTATAGGGATGAAAATGTAAATCTTTCGAAATAATGCGATGAACCGTAGATTTGTTCAAATTAAGAGAAGAAGATCGACGTTCATGCTCGTTCTCGATGTCCTTTTACGCCCAGACGATTTGTCCGGCATTGTATTCCCAGTCTCTTCAAACTTGCACACCCAATGCTTAATTAAATTGGCACTTGGCACATGTCTTAAGCTTTTTAAATTAAAATGCGTCCTGTAGAGACGACGAACGACAATGTAGGAATCGTTGTTTTTATAAAACGCTCTCACGCAAAACGCGCGCTGTAATCCCGTGAAACGATTCATGGCTACTAAACTTAACAAGCCGGCCAACGTTTGAGTCCACTCGCCCCCTGCTACCTGCGGTTGGCGCCTATCGGTCAATTCAAAACAGAAAATAATTCTGAGACACCCTTTATTAAAAGACAAATATATATTTTTTTGTAAATATGGAACAAAACAAACACACTTAGTAAAGCGATATTTTTTTTAATAACATTCTAAGTAACAAACGAGCACACAGTTCACCTGATGCCAAGTGATTCCTGCGGCCCATGACATCTACATTCATTCTTGACAAGGAATCATAATGCAAATGCGTTGTCACCCTTGAGGACTGAGATGGAATGCCTCGTCACCAGTAATAAAGGTTGGAAGGGATAGCAAAATCTTACATGTTTTCGCTTAATGAAGTGCACAGATATTGAAGAAATGATAACCAAAGGTACTATGTAATGAAAAAAAACCAATTTCGATTTAAGAATAAGTTAATTTAAATTTCATATTGACTCTACATAAACAAAATAATTAAAAAAAATTACTTGATTACAAATCAAGTGAATCCAATCAAATAAAAATGAAATGTGTTTATAAAATGAGTAAAATAATGATCATAACTTGTGTTTAAATTTATTGATATTTAAAATTTTAATATAATTGGGTACTCGGCCGTCGGTCGTTTCGTATGGCTCCACCGAGTGCGGCGCGCGGGTTCCGCGAATGCAAACTCTAGTTTTGTCCACCGGTGTCGGTTATTATTATATATTAGTATCTACATTTGTTCAAATAGCGATAGACTTAGCAAACAGCAACCTCACAATCATAGACATCGTAATCGCTATCTTATTTTCGTTAAAGTAGCTTCTGCTTTATATTCTCCATTTTTTGTAATCCTGATCGCGTACCTAATCTCCAGAAGTTCTTCAAAAGATTTTATCACATCTTAGTGTGGAATCATTAGATAGAATGTAGTAAGTGAATCATCCAAATTTAATATGCGTAAGCGGAGTTATTTTCTAGATCTCGAAGCCATACTCGGTCCAGTTAATTTTTTTGTTAATGTGAAGACCTACAACTGTTCTATTGTCTGTTTCATCAATATGTTTAATGCCGTAGTTAATGTTCAAATTTGCTGTAATAATGTAACTGAGTAAAATGCATCGATTTTGTTATTTTCAGTTAATTCGTATTGTATTACGCCCATTCGATTATTGAAATATTGGAATTGTTAATGTCATACTTATAAAAATTTAAACATTTAACAGTTTTAACAATTACAACATTCGTCTTCAAAACGAGTTGTAGCGTGATCTGCTGTTTTGGCAAAGTTGTTAATGTAACAATGAACAGTAAAGGTCCCAATAGACTGCCCTGAGGTACACCTTAAAAATGATATATATACTATTTAATATATTCTATATAATTGCACCACATATTATTATAAAAAATTGAGTATCATATTTTCTATTTCATTTAAATGCATTGCATGCCTATACCATCAACACAATCGAAAGGATGACTCCTGACACACAACATGCACATACCGGTTTAAAAAACATAAATAGCAATTATTTTAGTGTTTCAGTATAGTATAATATGTTTTTTAAATTACGTTTTTATTGATGTGTGGAAATATTTTCCAAAAACATTTAGAATTATTGTTATAAAAGCAATCGATAATATTACATAAGTTGTTTATCTTCTATTAACATATAATTATTAATACATTTTTTCTAAATAAACATCACAATCGCGTCCGTCTACCTGCCTTGCAGACGTGATGCACAAGTATTATGAAGCGACTTCGTGGCACTCCTTTCCCTTGGAAACTCAGTCATTTTGGCAGGAGATTTCAATAGCAAGCACACTCGGTGGAATGCAACTAAAATCAACCCCCGGGGGTTGGCTTTAGACTCGCTAAGCAACGCACTCGACTTCGACGTCGTAGCGCCTACTACGCCTACCCACTTTCCATATATATTGGGTCACGCACCGGATGTGCTTGATATTGCCATCTGTAAGAACATCAACCTCGCCTTCCAAGGGATAGACGTAATCCACGAGCTCGCTTCCGATCATCGCCCCGTTCTTCTTCGGTTAGGGCCCTCCGCCCCAACCTCACCCTCCACCAAAACCATAGTAGACTGGCACCGACTCAGGAACGACCTGAAGGAAGCCACATCACCACACCTAGATGCTATTCCTAGGAACATATCTTCAGTCCACGACACGAACCTCGCAGTTCATGCCCTCACTAGGCACATCCAGACAGTCGTCGAGGATTGCTCGAGGCGGGTTCCCTCGGTGGAAGACCACCGATGGACCCTACCAAGCGACATAAAGGACCTAATGAGGCGCAAGAATGCGGCGACTCGTGCCCACGACTTATATCCCACTGAAAGTAACCGGCTGCTACATACCCTTCAGTGTGAAGTCCGGTCACGCATAGCCCAGTACAGGAACGATCGGTGGGATAATCACCTCTCCAATATCGAACCTTCCCATCTCGCCTTCTGGCGACTTCCCAAATCCCTAAAAGGGGGCACCGCCCAAACAATGCCTCCCTTAGCGCGTCCTAATAAACCACCCGCCTGCTTAGACGAAGAGAAAGCCGAATGTCTGGCTGACAATCTGGAGCTCCAATGCTCACCGAGCACCCTACTGATCGACGCCGCTCACCTTGCAATGGTTGACAGCGAGGTCGACCGGAGGAGTAAGGAACCACCTCGCGATTTCGTTACCCAAGTCACATGCACCGAAGTTGAGTCCGTAATTAAAAACCTGCGACCACGCAAGGCTCCCGGCCCCGACGGCATCAGCAACAAAGTGATGAAACTTCTACCCATGTCCATTTTACACCTACTGGTGATAATCTACAACGCGGCCATATCCAAAGGCACCTTCCCGAACACCTGGAAGGAAGCCGACGTCATATTCTCAAGCCCTCAAAACATCCAACCGATCCGTCAGCCTATCGACCCATAAGCCTACTCAAAGTCTTAGGTAAGGTATATGAAAGCCTCATCCTCGCCGGCCTCAAGGACTTCATGCTGTCCCGAGGGCTACCAATCAATGAGCAGTTCGGGTTTCGCACCCAAAACTCATGCACACATACAGTGCACCGCATCACGGAGCACATCCTCCGCCATCACCACATCCATTTCTTCAGGGCTACCAAACTGGGGCACTTTTCCTCGACGTGGCGAAAGCTTTCGACAAGGTCTGGCACAACGGGCTCATATACAAACTATATGAGCTCGGTGTGCCAGATCGACTCGTACTTATCATACGAGACTTTCTCCGAAATCGAACCTTTCGTTACCGCGTCGAGGGAACGCGCTCCGAGGTTCACCCCATTTGTGCCGGAGTACCACAAGGCTCCGTCCTAGGCCTATTTATACACACTCTACACCAACGACATACCGCGCACTCGCGGTGTAGAGCTAGCCCTCTTCGCCAATGACACCGGCCTCTATGTGTCTGGGTTCAAACCAGACGCTATTTGTAGACGCCTCCAATCTGCAGCCAATACCTTAGGGAAATGGTTTCGGAAATGGAGGATCGAGGTTAACCCCACCAAAAGTGCAGCCATGTACTTCTCTCGGCGCAACAAAACGCCGCATCTCCCAACTATAGAGTTATTTGATCGTCCAATCCCCTGGGAATCCCGCGTCACATTCACCGATTTCAGGTAATACAAAATCGTTTCATGCGCAAGGCCACCGGTGCACCGTGGTTCTTGCGTAATGAAAATCTACACATAGATCTTGAACTGCCGACCATAGCTCAGTACCTGAAGCCGGCTTCCCGCCGATATTTCGACTCTGCCGTCACACACTCTAACCCCTTGATTGTAAGTGCCGCCACTTACAATCCCATCGCGAATCACAGATTCACCCGCGTCCGAAGGAGACCGAGGCACGCCCTCGATGACCCCGACGACGTGACCACCAGGGCCCAAGCCCTTCATAAAACACAACACACGTACATTGCACCATCACATCGCCCCCGCTGACGGCGAGGGCGTCGCAAACAAGGATATTCGCGATACCGCCATGTCACTGGTCGGTTCTCTCTAGTCCATACAGATAGAAGCGTCGCTGGAGTTTCTTGCGCCACTTCTTCTCCCACGCATTCCAAAGTGGTGGTACAGATAGCTAATAATCATAGCGAATTTAAAGAATCCTCTGTCAGAAGCAACTGACCGAGCCGAGGTTCGGCCCTTTCGGGCACCCTCGAGTTAGACGCTCTCGCGAAACAAGGTAACGGTCCAAGCCGAGGCTCCCTCTCGGGAGCTTTTGTGCTGGTTACCTATATATAGAGGTCTCGACTGAGTGCCATTAGCGCTCGGTCACCTCTCATAAAATGGCAAAGTCATAAAATGTAAAGTAGAATTTTGTGATGAAAAATCAATTAAACTAACTATAGCCTTTTATGCATGAACTGTTAATATTTCTTTACGCTTTTAAAGTATATTGTTTGTCAATCAATGTTCTATTAGATTTAATTAAACGATTAAACAGGTTAATTAAACATTTAATAATTTATTGGAGTTTTACTTTATTTTCCTACTTTAATAAAGGTGGTCTTAAACTTTTTGCCTGCAGGAACAAGGCTATCTCCGTAGCCAAGAGGTTTAATAAACTTTAAGAAAATTATTAAAGTGAAATTAGATGCTTCCATTTTGGCGGGCTGTGTTATTTTATCACGTTCTGATTAGCTTGTCTGATCGAGTCCTTACAGCTGAGTCACGATACCAATGCTCGATAACTTTGTATTTTTTACGCATAGGCCCGCCTCCGTAATCGTGTAATCTCTTTACTTCGGATAACAAACAGAGGCGCAATACAAGGAATTTAATAGTTATAATACCGGTGCGACCACTTACATCGCCCATTATGGCAGCTAAAAAATAAAAAATAAAAATAAAATAAAAGAAGATTAGAAACATTCAACGAACAAATTCAATGATCTTACAATGTGCCTATACGTGCACCCGGGACTCTGCACGTGACGCACCCGGAACTCTGCACGTGACGCACCCGGGACTCTGCACGTGACGCACCCGGGACTCTGCACGTGACGCACCCGGGACGCTGCACGTGACGCACCACCGACTCCTGTCGTGTCTATGCTGATAAGCATCACCTTTCCGACACGCGACTAAATAGTAGACATTTTTAACAACTTGATTTGTCGGTTTCTTCTTCCAAATTTAGGAAATATATAACTATATAATATTATATGAGATGATGAACGAGATGACAGCTCAGCTGATGGTAAGCGATGGCTGCGTCACATCACATCTACATTGATCCTCCAAGATTCCCGTCCCTCAAGACTGAGACACAATGTCGCGTAGTCTGTCGATCCGAAGAGCCATGACACAAAACACAGGTGTGTTGTGCTGCTGTTTGTGGTGCCGTGGTAAGCCGAGCCATGCGTGTCACAAGTGAACTAGTCGAGTGCAGACTACACCAGGTGAAGTATAAATAAAAAGTTTATAATGTAAACGCATTAACTAGTTAAGAACACTAACACGTGTTATCATATTGTCCCGTTTGGGACGCCTAGACACAAACTGAACAATTTAATTTAACCAAATTGTCTAAATATGGAACGCGATTTCTCACCTTTCATTTAAGGATTTAAAGAATTAATTTATTAATATTTGTTGCTCCCTCTTGATGTTCCTGGGCAGTGTCAACTACAGCGTGACCACTTACATAACGACCTGTGTATCCAACAGCCTTGTAAGCAATTTATAACAAGTATCGTAGTAGTGATATATAGTGATATATATATATATATCACTATATATATGCGAATTTGTGGTTGAAGTGTCTGTTAATGTAAGATGTTTTTGTGTGCTCTGCGGACCGTGGACATAAAGTGGTCTGTACATGTTACAAGACGGGACGTCTTGGATAGCACTCCAGTCCAATATTCGGAGGCCTTCCTAAGCACTAACGGTGCTTTACCCAAATATTCGTCAATGTGTTACTTCTAGACGTCTTACGCAGATCGTAAATAAATATCAAAAATGTTTAATTGTCCATACCTTCAACGCTCGTGCTCGATCCTCGAGCACCAATGGTGGTGGCAAGAACTGCGCATCCCAGAGGCCGCGCACCTCCGCTGCAGAACCGTTCATATGAGCAAATCCATTGAGTGGAGTTGATCCATTCACCGGCGTAGAGGAACCATTCATCTGCGATGACCCTGCGAGCTGTGAGCCACGCCCGTTCACCTGTTCCCTCAACGCCTCTCCCATCATGCAACTCTCCACTGCCGCCGACATGTCTTGCAGCTCTCGTTGTTCCTAAAATTATCTGAAAAAAATATTACACTTTAGCACCGTTTGAATATTTACAGAAAGTAAGAGTCTAGTAAATATACAAGATATTGGTTACATTTCTTACTACACGCGACTTGTATTTCCCCCAATCATGAGAATTGTAATTGAAAATATAAAGCATTTGCATCTTGCCAGCATCCACGTAAGAAACCGACACGAAGTGATGAACCGACTGCGTGTGTATGAACGCTTGTCTCTGCAATATTTACTTGAAGAAAATTTAGAATTAACTGAGATTTATGTCACGCCTGAGGGCCGAGATGAAATGCCTCGGTAGCTGTAATTGGGCTCCTATTATCATCTAAAGTAAAGCAACAACAGTCTGAAGTGAAGAAGTGCGTCGTACGAGTAGTGGCCACGACCGGCGCCTTCGCACATCAACCGCAGCGAGGACACACGCCCGCGAGACAGCCCGGCGACCGGCCAAGTTGTTGCTAGGACGTCACTTCCCCTCATGGACGTGTGCAGCACCGAACGTATTCACGTATGTTGCCAATATTTTAAAACGGGTAAGTTTACTGTGGCGCTAGAGATGGTGGTGCGGTATCCAGGTGTACGACGGTCTCCACGAGGATTGCCGTGAGCAGTGGGCTAGCGGTGAGCTGATGATAACTCACATGTCTAGACTCTAGCTAGATATACCGCAACGGGATATCATCTTTATCGTTTCGCATACTGTACCTGGCAACACTCTAGGCTCTAGACAATGAGCACAGTGACGTCGCACATTCCTGTTGGTCTGCCTACACTGCAAAGCAACATCAGCAAGAAGGTGTGTATAATGTATGTACGAGTAGATTATATATATATATATATATATATATATATAATATATATATATAATATATATATATATGTGTACTATCGTGATTTATTGGTCGACGCGTCAGTGGTTGATGATAACACAAATAATGTAGCCCGCGTGGAGATAAACATTTCGCCAGACACGATAAGAGCGGTGCGACGCGCCCGCCCGCGCCCCTCTCACCGACGCAGGTAATTAGTTCCCATTGACCGCAAATTACCAATTTTAAGGAGGATTAGGATAGGATTTATATTTATTTTCTAAAATTCCTTTTCTAAACGCCCGCGACTTCGCGCGTGTGGTTTTGTTTAACTTTTAAATGACGTGAATAAATTAACTCGTACGGGAGGATCTATAAAGAACGTTAGGCCGCTTTTTTTTATAGAACGTATGGAATCAATTTTCGTTTTTTTTATTTGATGAGAGCCGCCTAAAACGTTCAATGTCCGCAGGCTCTCCTTCATCAATTCTTCATTCATTCAAACGCGATCAGAGCGGGTTCGATCCCGGCGCGGCATCCACGGTATCCCTGCAACTTGAAGTGCCGCTTCACCTCCTGCTTGACGGTGACGAAAACATCGCGAGGAAACCTTTTTTTTTTTTAACCTTGAGAGTTACAAACTCACAACAGTTTACCTGACAAGTAACTCCTGCGGCCCATGACATCTATATTCATCTTTGACAAGGAATCATAATGCAGATGCGTTGTCACCCTTGAGGACTGAGGTGGAATGCCTAATCACCTGTAATAAAGGTCTCCGGATCCCAACGCCACTAGACGAAACACAGCAGCATTATTTCACGCTGGTATTCTTGAAGGCGTGGTCCTACCCCGGTCGAGCTGACCAATAATTCTGCAGCTTTAAAAAAACTATAGCGTAGCTCCCCACCAACTACCCTCTATGAAATACCCAGGACAGGAAATCCGGCAAGGTGCAGTGAAGCCATGTGGGCTGCGCTATGCACGGCGGGCACCCCGTGGGACCTATACATATGAGCTGTTACTTCACCCCGTGGGACCCATACATATGAGCTGTTACTTCACCCCGTGGGACCCATTTAAATGAGTTTACTGTGTGTTACTTTTCCACACACTTTTTATCCTCAAGCTTACTTAATTGCTGATTACGTTATTAATGCCATGACACAGAAATCACATAATGTTAATAATTAATTAATTACTTAATGATAAAAGTTTATCACCAATACCTAGTTATTTACACAACTACGAAAGACTAAGAAGATTTATTCAATAACTTTATATACAAAACTTATCTCGTGTGCACCTCTCGGCTAACCTCTGTCCACCCCATTACGCTATCTGGTTGTGCGAGGTTGTTTTTTTGTATATTTTAATCTAGACATGAGAGTCAGCCCAAGGATTCGTATCATGGTAGAAATTTTTAACCAGATAATCATGAGCCCCGATTTATATCGGTCGGAATATAACGGATAGCTCAACGTATAACGTAGCTTCTACTCTACCGATTAAAATAAAACTTAGTCATGCTCGTATAATAAAGATAATATCGTCGAAAACAACCGCCGCTCCGCGTGACGCGCTCGCCAGCGAACAAACGGACAAACAAACACAGTATACACTGTTGCTTTAGCTTCAACTCCTTTCAAATATTCCCCAACACTCGTTAATATTATAATATATATATATATATATATACATATCGTAAATAGCTAAATGGTTTAGAATCTGTCTGTCCGTCTAGTTTATAGATAAACTAGGAATATTAGTAATGTTAATAGCATGCGCGCATTCTTTCAAAAATATAAACATGATGTGCGGGAGAGACCCGTCAGGTGCTGCCCTGGTCAGCGCGGGCCCGGCGACCCTCGCTTGCTGGTGATGATGCATGTCATCTTAATTCTCAGAGGGGTCAGCGAGTCTGCATAATGATCCAGGATCAATATGGCTGTCACTTGTCGCGGGAACCACGTACCATCATTAATTACAATTATAATTAAAACAAACCAATATTGTTTGATCTAGAGAACGATGCAGTTCAGAAGAACTCATTAAATTCTCTGAGGTCACCTTAAGGCTCAGACGCGGTGAGAGAGCAATCAGCATCCGCTAGGAGCTGTATCTTTTTGGTCGTTCACGATTTTTTTATTCTAACAATAGTCGCGATATTTTTTTATTCTAACAATAGTTGCGATATTTTTTTATTCTAACAATAGTCGCGATATTTTTTTTATTCTTACAATAGTCGCGATATTTTTTTATTCTAACAATATTCGCGATATTTTTTTATTCTAACAATAGTTGCGATATTTTTTTATTCTAACAATAGTTGCGATATTTTTTTATTCTAACAATAGTCGCGATATTTTTTTATTCTAACAATAGTTGCGATATTTTTTTATTCTAACAATAGTTGCGATATTTTTTTATTCTAACAATAGTTGCGATATTTTTTTATTCTAACAATAGTCGCGATATTTTTTTTATTCTTACAATAGTCGCGATAATTTTTTATTCTAACAATATTCGCGATATTTTTTTATTCTAACAATAGTTGCGATATTTTTTTATTCTAACAATAGTTGCGATATTTTTTTATTCTAACAATAGTTGCGATATTTTTTTATTCTAACAATAGTTGCGATATTTTTTTATTCTAACAATAGTCGCGATATTTTTTTTATTCTTACAATAGTCGCGATATTTTTTTATTCTAACGATATTCGCGATATTTTTTTATTCTAACAATAGTTGCGATATTTTTTTATTCTAACAATAGTTGCGATATTTTTTTATTCTAACAATAGTTGCGATATTTTTTTATTCTAACAATAGTCGCGATATTTTTTTTCGAATCGTTTAAATAAGCTTTGTCCACTTGTTTATATTTGAATTGTTTAGATTTGTTATTGTTGGGAGTAATGTCCCAGCTCGATGTCACTCATCTCAAGCTGCCACGGACTGCAGCCGACCTTGAATATTTTCGAGCACTTCCTGCTATTTGTTTTATTTAACGAAATAAACAAGTGTACAAAGC
Source organism: Teinopalpus imperialis (assembly GCA_029286865.1). Lineage (NCBI taxonomy): Eukaryota > Metazoa > Arthropoda > Insecta > Lepidoptera > Papilionidae > Teinopalpus > Teinopalpus imperialis. The sequence continues at coordinate 9,836,288 of JAGSMU010000014.1, read as the reverse complement.
TTATTTTAACGATTCGAAAAAAAATATCGCGACTATTGTTATATATATATATAAACATTTTCTTGTATTATATTAAGTGATTTATTTCCGGCACCAGCGTCCACCGCCCGACGCCGCGTGCCGTCAAGCGCTCGCAACGACAGGATTTTAAAAGTGTACCGTTATCAAGAATTGTTCACAAGTGTCCGCGGTCCGTCCGGGACTATTTTTACCGCAAGAGAACGTGACGTCACGCCGCGCCCCCCGCAGCCGCGCGTCAGCTCGCCGGTCGCGCTCGGCTCTCCTAAGGTAATAAGCAAAGCTCGACTATACGATACTTCATCATATTTTATGGCAGCAAATGACTTACGCACTTATGTTCATTTTGTTATTGATTTTAAAATAAATGGCGTGCGTTACAAGTTATGTAACTGTGTATTGAAATAATGCATCGTCATGTGACGACGCATGTGTTCGTCGTACAAAACACATGACTCCGTATCGGCCCTGAGTGCGTGTGTGTACATCGCTGGTAACAGGTGGCCGTCTTCGGTTCCTGATAACCCAAGCAAGCGATATAATAGCACTCGTCTCTCTTGCCGCTTGTTGTGTTGTGTTGTGTTCGTGTCATTAGGTTGTGTGGTGGAACCAAACCGATATCGTACGTTCTGAACCAACTTTTCATTCGCGCACTTATTTATTTTTAAATTTCGAACACAACAGATTCTCTGTGTACAGTGGAGAGGGGTTGGGGGGGGGGACATACTTGCCTCATAACAATTGAGAACAAGTACTACATACAAATTGTATTAATACAAAGTTTACATGACGCTACTACGACAAGGAGACCGGCGAGTGTAATCCTAATGGTCTTATAATTATCTCTACAACTAATAACAGACATGTTGTTGAGCAATTGGTCGACTACTGAGTCACGGAACGTCGGTTCCATGTCCAGCTGTGACCACCATTTAATCCATGATGGTTGTTGGAACGTCGGCAACCTCTGCGATGTCCTTAAGGCGTTGGATCGGAGCGAGAGGGCGAGGTCGACGGGCTTCTATGTTTCAATGAAAAAACGAACAGTTAGGGCGGTGCCTCGCACAGTGACCTTGTCTGCGGACAGACAGACGAGCTTGCGGTGAAATCTATTAATTACTGATTGAGATTTTGACCATTTCTTTAATTTAAGTTGATTATGAAACATTTTGCTTAACACACTCCATCGTCAAACATAAATATTATCGCGTGAACTGCGGTCGTAGACGCACTCACATAAACAATATTGTGTAGCCAGCCGCGGTCACAACGCAGTCGTAGATTCACTCACATAAACACGACTTATTTGAACACTAAACCACGATAATGTATTGACTCGTAGTACGTAGGTCAGCGAGATGTTTTTTATTTTATTATTTGCATTAAGAGTGACCAAGGGTCACACAGTTCAGTGACCGCCGTGGCCGGGACGCCAATGTCACAACGCTGCTGCGTGCAACACCCAACCTCTCCGGATCCCAACCCTCACCACACGAATGCGTGTGATGTTGCTATTCCACGCTGATATTCTTCGAGCGCGAGGTCCTTCCCCGTGCAGCCTACAGCCCTAAGAATTATTTAAAGGAAATGTACTAAAAAATATTTCAAAAGTCTATCATCTCATTTGCCTATTAGGTTTTTTGTTTGAAGACCAACTGGTACACGTAACCTTTAATAATGAAGACGACTCGCCACTAGGACCGCCACAGTCCCCGCCCACCCGTTTTTTTTTTTTTTTTATAGCATTAAGAGTAACAAACGAGCACACAGTTCACCTGATGGTAAGTGATTCCTGCGGCCCATGACATCTACATTCATCCTTGACAAGAAATCATAATGCAGATGCGTTGTCACCCTCGAGGACTGAGATGGAATGCCTCGTCTCCAGTAATCTCGGTCTGCGGATCCCTGCACTCACCAGACGAAACACAGCAGCGTTAAGCTGCTATTTTACGCTGGTATTCTGTGAGGGCGTGGTCCTACCCCGGTCGAGCTGACCCATTCATTCTGCAGATAGACACAAACTGCAACTGTCTCCCCCGCTCACCACCGTGAACTGCCGCAGATGTTGGAACATCGGCATCGAGTCTGCGGCCCGCGCGACCAACTCGCAGCGGGAGAACGATTGACAAAACTCCTCTGGTGTTGCGGGTGTCCATGAGTGGCGGTGAGCACTCCCCATCGGGCCAACTGCCAGCGCGCTGCGAATATTTAAAAAAAAGAACCGAACACGTTCCGATGGTGTCGACAGCTTACGTCGCGTATTACGTTTTTTTAATATTTATTGGTTCGAACAAAATTCACAAAAGACCGCAGGACTTTATCTGTGATATACAAAGATTTTCATATCAAAAGTAGAACTTAATAACATTATCTAATGTTTACTATTAATATGTGAAAAGTTCACAGTGTGAGACACGAGATAAAGGTCGCTTGTTATGAGATGGCAAACAACGCGACATAAGATGACCAGAAGGTTATCTGCAAGCTTCAGATAGCTTGTGGCCGGTGCACCGCCGGCAACGTGAGCTTCTAGATTTTTGCTATCTAAAGTAATACACGCGACAGAATTCGTCTGATTCTGCGTTGTAATGCGCTCTGAACAACTTATTCTGCCAACGAATTGTTAACTGACAAAATAGCATATGCTTATTAAGTGAGGCGGGTGGCAGCACGACGACACCGCCGCCAGCCGCCACCGCAATACGACGGTATAACTTACTGTTATAAGCAAAATAGAATATTTGTTAATATTTTATTTGATTCTCATGGCATACGTAACTTCCTTATTTAAAGTTCCCATTCCCGTCAACCACCAAGCTTGTACAGGGGATGGTTTAGTTTAAGACATTAAGTTTGTACGTAAACAGTACCCTAAGACATAAGGCTATTGACGCGTACAGATACAGGCCCTTATCTATATTTTATATTTACACGAAGATAACAGACCAGCTAATTGTGAGTGACCCCCCAGCCCCGTCAACGATTGTCTTCCACTTGCAGCCTCAATAATGAACCATAATGTAGGTCTTCCTGACGACAAAGGGGGACGGCCGCCTCGCCCTTGGTTCTCCGGTTTGTTTAGTTACCATAGGGAAGTGTAAGGCATATCCCCCGGATCGAGAGGGTAGCGGGTGCTATGCACAGACTGCTGCCCAATCTCGGGGGACCGAGGGAGGAAGTTCGCCGCCTCTATGCCGGGGTCGTACGATCCGTAGCCCTGTACGGGACGCCCGTCTGGGCGAATAGGCTGGCCATCCGACGCTGTAGCACTAAGATCTACAGCGTCCAGCGTAGGATGGCCATACGGGTCGTACGAGGATACCGGACGGTATCGTTCGAGGCGGCGACAATCCTGGCTCGCTTTTCACCTCTGGATATTCTGGCGGACATGGACGCGAGGGTGTATCGCCGGATTCGCGTCCTACGCCAGAGCGGTGGTGGCGAGCCAGAAGAGGCGCTCGAGGCGGTGAAACGGCAGGAATGACGTATCGCATTCGCGACGTGGCGCGCAAGGCTCCGCGAGGAGCAGTATGCGCGCAAACGCGTCGTCGAAGCATTCCTGCCGGTCTTCGAAGCCTGGATGCAGCGACGAGGAGGAAGACTCACCTACAGACTTACGCAGGTGATCACCGGGCACGGTTGCTTCGGTGGTTACCTGTGTAAGATCGGTCGCGAGGCGACGGCGAATTGCTTCCACTGTGGCGGCAACGACCAAGACTCCGCATCGCACACGCTCGCTGCTTGCCCGGCGTGGGAAGACGAGCGGCGGGTCTTGGTCGGTCACATAGGACGGAACCTGTCCCTGCCAGCAGTCGTGTCGGCGATGCTGCGCGGGGAATCGGCGTGGAGGGCCGTAGCCTCCTTCTGCGAGACCGTAATGGTCCGAAAGGAGGCTGCCGAGCGGGATAGAGAGAGGACCGATCCAGCTCGGAGACGGGGACGACGGCCCTCCTATCGGTGGACCCGTACAGTAAACGGGGCCCTACGGGTCGCTGACGATCGGAGTGGGGGCTCCGACCGTCCAGTAATAGCGACCCCGAGGAGGACGACGGCACGACGTGGTACCGTGTCGTGATAGTTCCGCGAGGGTCCTGGGGGTGCGATCTTCACGCACGCTCCCGGGACGGGCTATCCCAGCGAAGCGCAGGGGGGTTGCGGTTGCGTTCCTTACGGAGATCCCGCGACCCCTCGCGAGCGTTGATGGCGACCACCGTGGGGTTTTAGTCGGTGCGAGTCCGACATAACCCGCCCTTGCCCCCGCGAGGGCGGGTATGCGTAGGCATTTCCCCACGCTAAAAAAAAAAAAGGGAAGTGTAAGGCATACGCGGCGTGGCCGTGGGTCGCTCGAGCCGTCATCGCTGCAACATAGCTTAACCACGTGTATGAAAACCAAGTCGACGTTTTAAGGGAACCTTATACCGTCCGCCGTAGTGTTCCGTAGTATTCCGCCCCATATCGATGTCGTAAAGAAAACAATCCGCGGAACTTTCCTTCACAACAGCCGCACGTCCGCAGCGCGATAATAAAGACGTTACAGATAAAACGTAATCGCGGACCTCTGACAGCTGAAGTATAATAAAAAACAAACCGATTACGCGCGCGGCGACGGCGGTGGTGTGTGAGGGTGTGGGCGCGGGATGGGGGGGGGACGTTACGTGAAGTGTAGCTAAAGGAAAATTCGCTGGCGTGGTAGCTCAAATCTTAACGCTCGCTTTTAATTCTGGTTCACGGAACCAAACCGAGTTCGATCTCCGGTGCCGATACCAAAGCCGCGGGGCGGACGCGGTACACTGTACCGATCTCTCTCAGAGGAAGCCTGTGTCACAGTTGCTCTACTTTAACTTTAACTTTAAGTTGGCAGACGACGCGACCGAGGGAAGCGCTGGCGAGTCTCATGACCGGGCTATATTTGTTATATTTGTAATGTTTGTACTTCAACAAGTCATGAAAAGTGCTGACTCCGTATGGGGAGTCGGTACTCATGCGTTTATTGTTAATGACGACCATCGGATTGAAATCTACGTATATATTAAAATACGTACGCGGATGTTACTTACTTGAACGTTGAATTGTGTTCGTGGAATTCTGCACACAGAACAACAAAATGGTAAAAAATATATTCACAAGACAGTGTCTACGCGAAAAACACGAGCTCATACGATACAGCAAGATATAGATGTCGTAAGGCTTATGCAACAAGATATAGAATGACGGGAGAAGTATTTACATATTTGATAAGTTCTTGTTTAATTACACCCAAGCGTGTTTTGTTATTAACAACAGATACTATGGGCAAATTACATAATTTTTCATAAAGGTAAATATGCACATAACTTCGCCGGCTGCCCGTTTCTTTATGGCAGAGGGGATGATGAATGATGAGGAAAGAATATCGACGTTTATCTTAAATATTCAAAATACAGATGTGTTATCATCCTGAGGACTGACATGACATCACCACCAGATATTGGTGGCGATCGCAGGTTGTTTGTTTATAAAGTAGACGAGAATCGAGCACAGAGTTCACCGGATAAGAAGTGACTCCCACTGTCTGCGACGCTCAGGTCCAATAAGTGTATGTACTGTAATAAATTGTCATTCTTAGGAACTGGAACACCCGCAGTGGTACTCCACGTGCCTATCAAACGCCGGCAACATTTAGGTTAAGCGAAATTTTAACGATTTTCCGCAATCTGTTATTTGCTGCTGTCCCACCAGTCTGCCCCCAGCACACGCGGACAAGCATCATGAGACCGATACACCGAAACACTAGTGAGAATTTGTCCACAGCATTCCGGCTGCAGGGCTGAGGGCGCGGGGGCGCGTGCATCATGATGTCCGCGAGCGCTCGGCGCTGGAACTGTGTCACAACCAAAATAAATGGCCGGAAATTTAGGCGAAGTATTTTTAAAATTGCGTTAAGAGAGCCAGAGGCCGGAGACTTCTGTCACGTTGCATTACAAACAACTTGTATTGAACGTATATTGTAACGGCATTAGCACTTACAATTTCATTAAACGAAATTATATAGCAAAGATTTTTTTAAAAAAGAAATATAAGACAAATGAAATAATAAATAAAGAAAAATTGACGTCATCGCGACCACAGGACGTTAGCGGTCGTGTCAAATTGCCGGACCGCAGCCGCCAGGTTGCTCGCGCGGTCCCGCCACAAGGTTTTTTTTCTCTCAACAATTCTCGTAAAATTTATTTCAGTTGCGAATTGTACCCAGATATACAGCCAAATTTCATTTTTCGACAGTATTGACAAAAATAAATAGGAAACACCTTTATTTGGTCCCCTGATCACACGAAACAAGGCAGCGTTATGCAGGTATCCTGTGAGGTCGTGGTCCTCCCTCGAGAGCTTACCTCTATCACCGGCTGCTTGAGTTCGGAAGTATTGCGATCCTGGACACTAGCGAGCGTCTGTGTGCGCTTGCGCAACATATAGGTGACGTCAGCTAATAGTAATAGTAGAAAAATCTCACGATGTACGAAGCCAGTCAAGATAACAATCGTAATGTATAAATGGTAAAGTCCCGCTACAACAGAGTTGGCTACACGAACGAGCTCCAATGGTGGGGAACGACTGCGCCCTCCCTGTTTCGTCTGATGCGTAAGGAGCAGCCCAATCCAGGGGCTGGTGGGTCAGTGCTTCATGATGACGACGAAGCAGCGACTTAATTTTTCATCAAGGCGTCCGCGGGCTACTTACTCTATATATGTATATCTTAAATGTTATTGTACGCAATCGTCAAACGATATTTCGTGTAATCAAGAAAATTATCGGCGACATAAAAACGGTAGGCGGGCGAGGATTATACGAGTTAGATAACGTATCGAGTGCTGGAAAACGTAGAATAATCATAAAACATAGTTATATATGACACAGGTGCAGTTGACGACACCCTGCTCGTTCATTGCGATCTCTTGACGTTGTCCAGATGACACCGACGCTGTGCACAATATAGCGCCGGAAGCACACACCTATAGAGGCAATTCCTCGTCGTCCTCCTCCACCCCTATCAGATTAGATGATCATAGAATTGTACACGTAATGGTTTATACAAGACGACGATGTATCCTATAATACCGCACCGGGCAGCGCGTGCAGCGACGTGGCGGAGGCACGACGACGCTGTAGCGTGGCTGCACCGCCTGCTCATTATTTATCCAAACAAAAAAGGGTGCACTTATTGAGCAGCAGATCTTTTCAGCAGAACAGGAAAACAGCAACCTAATTAACATTCGGAAGAAGTGTACCTGACTGCAACCGCCACATTAAACGTTCCGAACCCTTGGCCATAATTCATTCTCCTGAGTTTTATTGAGCATTTCTTACTGAAGTTACGATCGAATATTGGCGCAGTCTGTACGCGAGAGCTTTACATAGCATCCGGCGGTCACTTCACGTAGCAGTTAACTAAACAATGGCTCGTCCGGACCCGAGCCGACCCGGGTGCGGGTCAAATCCATTAACATCTCAGCGCGGATTCGAGACAAGATTCCACGTAACTAGGTGGACCACTAATCCACTCAATGGGACATATATTTCAAAAATTATAGCAGTGATGTGAAGTCTGAGACAATTGGCACTTTCACATTACGTGCGTTACACATATGAAAGAAGTTTGTTTTGTATTAGATAAAGCTTAGGAAACAAAACGTTTAATAGTTAAAAGGCTTTGTTTCCTAAGGTTTAAATATAAGATGATATGACAGAGAAAGAAAATAAAGTTGATTCCCTTCGTTTATAAGATTTGTTTTAAAAATCGTAATGTTACTGAATAATTTTTTCTGAGCATTCTTTTCTGCTGCTAATCTGTTCTCATAACAGTGAGTGTATTATTACAAACTTTAAAAGGCAGTTGTAAAGTCGAAAGATCACAATTCCCTGCCGATTACTGTTTTTCGTTAAAGGCATTTTCGCTGAAAACTTTAAGCGCAACCCGTGTTAGGTAACGAAGCTAAGACAGATAAGACGGGTGCATTTCATATTGGCTGAGATGACTCAAAACTACCTTAATCGATCGATGGAGATGCAATAATGTATTGTTTCGCCATAATATACATAAATAGATTGTAAATAGATGGAGACTGTCCCCTGTTCACTAGACGTCAGGCCACCGCGCCGGTGCGTGGCGTGCACCGACCATCGAGTGCAATCAGCTCACTTGCCGCCATCAGTGCAATTGGCTCCATCGCGCGCGGGGCGCTTCCCCCAACGACAAATCACGATATTACGTGGAATCACTTAACGGACTCGCACCGCAATAATGAATGCCCGTGACGTCAGCGCTGGCACGAGTGGGGGGCGATGCCAGGACACAGGTAGAGGATGAGGAGATGTCGTCTGTCGTCATCGACGTTGTTACTACATCACTACAATAGCGTCTATTGATCCACCACAATACTGTACTATTAAGTAGCCCGGCCCCTGCGCAGGCGCTCCAGCTCGAACTGAACAGAAGAGCAAGGAACAAAGCACTAGCGCCTCAACACCGGCTGGTGCGTCTCCGGTCCGCCCACGGAACACTGCTCGCGGTTTGTGAGCCTGGGGATCAGTGTAGCGGTGCTGTTCGTTTGGTAAGGGTAGGACGAGGGATTCGATCCTTAGCTCCTTGTGGACGAATGTGGGTAATGTGGGCTACAGGAATCACTTACCAACGGCTGAACTACGTACTCGTTTGCGCCAGTAAAAAAAACAATATTTATCTTTATCCAAACAAATTGTAATCGCACAGTAGAAAATGTTGTCCCAGCCCGTAAAGATGTATAACACTTTATTACCTTGATACAAATAAAAATTTCGTATCGTACTGCGCACAAGTTGCCACCGGGCCAGCACACACGCAACACACTCTACGGTTACGTAAGACACTTCACCCGCATCCACTAAACTGCACATACATCGTAAACAAAATTATAAATATCGCGTGAAGTCTTACGTTCAACATTCACAAAATATTTGGCGCGCTTAATAACAGGCACAAGACGTTACACAGAGATTGTAAAGAAGAGATATAGAACCATAAGAAAACGAATCCAATATCCTCTTCAAGTTGACAGCGACCGACCGTATGTAATACGCCACCACCCTGGCCACGCGCGTTCACCAGGCCGGCCACCACCCTGGCAACGCGCGGTCACCCGGCCGGTCGCATCCCGCCAAACAAACTGCTATCTTGTTTACATGCGCCGCGTGTGTCGGAATTCCTCTGTACTATATTCCTGTATTATATTCCTGTACTATATTCCTGTAATATATTCCTGTATTTAATTCCCAACTTAAGCCAATATTAATGTATTTTGTATTGTACTGTAAACGAGCAGTTCACTTGATACTAAATGATTCCTGCGGCCCGTGGCACGCACGTGCGTCCTCGATAAGGAATTAAAATGTAGATGGGTTTATGATATTAGTGAGATGATGATGTTGATTTATTATATAACTAGCTTGCACATAAAGAAGTACAAACAAAAACACTTTATTCCTAATCAATTTGTACAAATGAACACTTGGGTTCGCGACAGTAGCCGTGCGCAGCTATCCCCTCCACGTTTCCTTCGCCGCTAGACTTGTGTGCCGCGACCTATACGTGCTGGACTGGACTATTAACATAAACACAAGCACATACGTATTCCTGCGACGTCTCGTAGTAATGAACACGTGTGCGTACTGGCGCACTATATATTTGTATATAATTAGAAAAAATAACTTCAGGATAAAATTATTTTGAACTATAAAAATAGATTCGTGGCAAAAATGTTCGCAACCGCGCAACACGACGCGCCAAAATTAACAACAAATGTTTCCTCTACATTCTGTTGATGTTGATGCTGTTAGCATATGCGGCTCTTACAGCTTCATTGGACACAGGGCTCACGGAACTGAGGGGTCCGTGAGCTGGTTAGAGAGTTTGGTTCTCTTACTTACACCAAAGCGCTCATACATTGAGCTTGTTGACTCCTCTGATCATGTTCCTATCTGAGAGTGCCATCTAAGTTGCCTAGCTATCGGAAGATTCTCCAAAATGGAGAATGGATGGTGATGTCTACTGACCGTTCGAGGCTAGGTAGCCTCTGACGGAACGCCACCTGTTTTCTGGTCAACACATGTTTCCGCGGTCGCTCGGCGGGTTTTATTAAAGAGCCATTCAGGCTTGCGGCCTTTACGAGTTCAGTGGGCGTGGCAGCCACCGGCTCCTCGGCGAATCTTTATCCGCACCAGCGAATGTTCGGCCACGGCCTCCGATAAGGTTTAGTAAAACATCGCAACTTCAACTCGCGCAGTTATCACACCCTAGTGTTTCACAAAATGAATCAAGATAACGCGCAATTAATTAAACTGTCCGGTTATTACTTGATCATTCTTTTCGCGTTACGTTCGCTTCGCATTAACTGGAATCAGATAATATTATCACGTTTATTTTTTTTACCGTGTTTTTGGCACTTTACCCCGAGACTCCCCGGAGTCACTCTCGCGTCATGACTATTATTTTTGGCACTTTACCCCGAGACTCCCCGGAGTCACTCTCGCGTCATGACTATTATTTTTGGCACTTTACCCCGAGACTCCCCGGAGTCACTCTCGCGTCATGACTATTATTTTTGGCACTTTACCCCGAGACTCCCCGGAGTCACTCGCGTCAAGACTATTATTTTGGCACTTTAACCCGAGACTCCCCGGAGTCACTCGCGTCATGACTATTATTTTTGGCACTTTACCCCGAGATTCCCCGGAGTCACTCTCGCATCATGACTATTATTTTTGGCACTTTACCCCGAGACTCCCCGGAGTCACTCTCGCGTCATGACTATTATTTTTGGCACTTTACCCCGAGACTCCCCGGAGTCACTCTCGCGTCATGACTATTATTTTTGGCACTTTACCCCGAGACTCCCCGGAGTCACTCTCGCGTCATGACTATTATTTTTATTGCGCCTGATATTGTTACAAGTTGATAACTATTTATATATTGTATTCCAACGATCGTCATGCAAACGTGTACAAACGGTTACTGACTGTCTGACCCAACATTGAGGAACACCGTGAGGTAACTTGTCAAGTCGTCAACAATTGTGGATGATGTTTAACGAGGCCTCTTCAAACATTCCTATATAATTTGCCTTCAACACAGCGTTGATTACAATTTAAAATGATGACTTAACCATCGTACATGTTTGTTTATGTTTTGGATTTCAATTTTGTTTTATGTAAAAATATATTTTATAAATATAAATAAATAAATATTTTGAATTATTAAATTAGTATTTAAAAAAATTGGAAATTCGTAATGATTTTTTAACATTGTTTTATGGAATAATTACGACAGTATTTAAAGACTAACAAATATTTTTTAGTCATGATATATATATTTTTTTTAATCAGATGATCTTGTATCAATAGAAGAGTACGTACTCACACGTGAGGTTTTGCACGACGTGGCCGAACTCGCGGCGGGCGCAGCTGAAGATCCGGTGATACGATCGCGAAGGCGTGCGGCGGCGGCGACGGCGTCGCGGGCACTGGACGGCGCGTTCGCTGCCGCGATAGCCCTTGACTCCCTGACATTGACTCCTGCCTTCGACCGCCACATTAACCAAATAACCTCATACTCCACCAATATCTTCACAATAACCTAATACTGCTCTAAACTGAATGCTTCATTGAAGTTTGATCAGAGGTGCGCGGAGGCTGGGCTCGCTCGAGTTAGATTACATTGTCTCAGACGAAGTTTAGGAGAATATTATTAACATGATCAGAATCTGTATTTGAACAGCAAGCAGCTGTTTGACACGCGATGTCGATGCAATGATGAGCGAGCGAGGCGAGGCTGTGCGCGCCGCTTAGTCGGAATTACGGAATCAAGGGGCTGGCGAGATGAACTCGCACAACTGCGTCATAGTGGCATAGAGCTTAGTATTTATAGAATCAAATTGCAAAATGCCCCGGGTTTGAGACCCAGCTTTGACTACCATTTGGAAGAGACTCTTTTATTACTCGTACTTCGATCGTAAAGTTTAGACCCGGGTATATTGGTCGGTAATCGAATAAAGTAAATATAATACGAGTATATATATTTTTTTTACTTTTAATTTTATATAGGTCACAGAGAACAGCTTTAACTGTAGTATTCGGTTGTCCCGACACCCTCGCCCGGCACACCACGTTGCTGTGCGTGCGCAAATAAATTGATGATAATTTTTTTTAGAGCCGCTGCACGCACGATGGCCTCGCCTGTGAATTTAACATCGTGAGTTACTGGCGTGACAGAGATATAAAACACGTTCCTCCGTCTGCACCGGCCGCGTGCCCACAACACTTGGTATTGATGTATCGGTCCTACGTTTTCCTAAGATCAATTCCTCGTGGCCCGTTTATGATGTAACTAAGATTGACAGAGTACCGTACAGTTATCACCTGGTGACACGCGGCCCATAAACGACTACATCCATAGGCTCGCTATAGTGAACCCTGCAGCGTCACCAAGCAGTACGTGAACGTACGGACGTCCCCAGACTTAGGTTCTCATGACCACTTTTTTCAAGATGTAGCTGTTTCCGGTGGACCCACTGCAGCTACATTTCTACCATATTCCCAAAACTCGACAAAAAATGTGAAGAATAAATCTTACTATGGAAATTTGCGTTGCGGCTGTGTTCCGACCACGAATTAACAGTTTTCCAAAAAAAAAGTGAGAATTGATTGGTTAGTGAATTAATTAATAAAATTTGTAATATGTAAATAATAAAACTAGAACTGCTTTTGTCAAACTAAAAACGCTCTATAAAATCAGACGGTACGTTAAAGAGGAACTACGGGTACTTTTGTGTGAATCACTGGTTCTCTCTTTATTTAATTATTGTTCTTTGGCCCAAGAGTGAATTCCAGCACAGAGAAAACTATGCAGCGTGTAAAGAGAAAACAACCTGAACATGAAATGTTTACTTAACTCGAGCGCCAGGAGGGAGCTTCTCTACACTTATGCTGTACATACAGCAATATGGAACAAAAAACCGGAATACCTACCTATTTGAAAAACTTGTCTGGATTAAAGGCCTTACTCATAGAAGTCTTCTTGTGAATGCAATAAGGTTTTCTGAACATACCAAAACATAAAACATCACTTTATAGAGGTTGTTTCAAATTTGCTGCAACAAGAACATGGAACGAGTTGCCACCTCTTCTGAGAAATAAATTTTTAAGATTCAAAGCTATATACATATCGGCAACTTGCTGCACACAATATGAAACTTTTTTGTACCTACACAACCATAATAACCCGACAATAAATAAAAACAAAAATTGAACACACACACCTACACGGACATTAACACACAAACCCACGCAAGAGAACATATTAGCAATAGTTAGAAGTAGTACAAAGTGTTCTTGTCTGCTCAAACTTACTTTTTCTTTTCCCTTGTTGCGTATAAACTTTGTAAAATATAACTTTTAGATGGTGATCGGGAAGCCCTCCATCCTCGTGGCACCAGCGATGCACGTGACTATAATCCTGTTTCAGCAAAAGCTGAGTCACCTCCGTTTGCCAAAGTGTATAATATTGTTTATTTTTTGTGTGGCAACAAACTGTTGTATTATTGTGATTAATTGATTGTGCTGTGAGTGGATGTCAAACAAGTGAAGTTGGCGAGCAAGGAACCAATCAATTCTCATTTAGTTCATTTAGAAAACTCCGCATTCGGAGTAGTAAAAATAAAAAGAAAAATAGAATATTTTTTGTGTTGTATTTATTCAAATATGTAATTATTACACTATTCATCATTATTGTAATCACATTACATTGTAATATGATAACAGTCGTAATATAATTAAAATTAAACATTAATAACGTAACGTAACTTCTACAATGACAATCACTAAATGGTCATAATTTTAATGGTAGTGATGTACTTGATGGATTGACAGCAAATAATTAATATTTGGCTTCAGTTTCGTTAGGAATAACCGCAAATCTCCGTGATATACAATCTGCTCCCTTTTTTTGTTAAAAGGTTTGTTACGACACAAAAACTTTTGTCGACAAGATATGATGAGGGAAACGCTATCAAAAACTTTGTCGTATTCCCCACATTCCAGGATATTTCGGCCTGCAGGCAAAATGTTTGATACCCTTTTATACACTTCACCTTCAGCTCCTCATTAGTGCTAAGCTCGAGTAGCTCCTCTTGTAATATCACATTCTTCACTTCCATTTCATTTGGTGGTATCTTCATCGTCAGAATATCTTCAATTCTACCTGTAACAAGTTTGAAAACTGGGAAAATTCGTGCCGACTAATATTCTGCTTCATCAATTTTAATTTTCCTAGAAAAGCTGAAATTACACCCTTTGTTTTTATTAAATTGAGTCTGTCCTCTTGTAATTGTAAGTTAATGTTTTTAAATTTTTTGAACATCTGTCAAATACGCGAAGTTTGCTTTCAAATTGATCAGGTTTTCTTTTAAATCTGGATCTTTTCTTTACAGAAACTCTAAGACTGATTCAAAAAGTGAGTAAAATCTTGTTAAACATGCAGTTTCCGGCAACCAGCGTACTTCTATGTAGCGTATGTAAGACCAATCGTTGGAAGTTTTCATCATTTTCATTGCACAGTTGTGCAAGTAAACGCGTATTCAATGCATTGCTTCTTATTTTGTTAACTGCATTTATCACAAATTGAAGTGATTGGTGCAATCTATCACTCAAATTTTTCGCTACTACATGTTGTCGGTGGATGACACATTGAATTGCAGTTGCCTCTGGTATAATTCTTTTAAGATGTTTATACCCACGATATCGCCCGACCATGGCAGGAGCTCCATCTGTTGCCACCGAAATAACGTTTGTGAATGGAATCGCATTTTCCTTACTAAAATCACTCAGAACATTAAATATTGATTCACCTTTAGTGTCCGTCTCCAAAGTTTTCGCGAAGAGCTACTACTTCGTGAATACCTTCGTCGAGCAACAACACATGGAACATATGCCAATAGTAATGCTTCATTACAAGCTAAAGTTGTTTCGTCCAGTTCAATAGAAGGATGAGTTGTTTGCAGACAATTACACAAGAAACTTTCAATATAAAGCTCATTTTATGAATACGTCTTTGTAGTGTTGTTACTCAAAGGAATTCTTTTGAGTATGTCAAATATACATATCTCCAATGTGCAGAACAGTTTTTAAAACCTCTTCAACAGCAGGTCACATTAACTGTTATTCAATGGCGTGCGGGTTTCCAGATTTCGAGTTTAAGATGCCCGCAAGCCATCCTCCTTATTTGCAGATGTTAAAGCGAATGTACTACGCACCGCGGGTCCCTTTTCATATTTTTCCTTCAATGCATGAAAATATTTCAAATCTTTACTTGAACTTGAATGGTTGTTTCACTGTTACTGAAATCCTCAAAGTTGGCTTGGAACCTTTTCACTAACAAAATTCATGAAATCCTTATCCCTTCCTCACCTTTTCTAGCAATCTACACAGGCACAGATTCTAGGTATATAGAGACAGAATGTCCAACGATAGATGCACTATTTCTCTGTGAATCGAAGACCCACTACAATATACAGGACAAAACTGACTGCATACAACACCTCATTGCTAACCAGGACATCCAACAGCCCTATAAAATGTCTCGTGTTAATTTGGTCAACGACGCTTTTAAAGTACTTGACAAGCACTACACGCTAAATTGTCCTAACCCAACAAAAGTTAAAATAACCTGCGGACAGGAACAGCATCGGACGTTGCAAGGAAGTTACCTAGAACCTAACCATCATACCGTTGAACTGTAATTTGAAGATGCCTGCAACCACCATCTCAAATATGAATGACCGCATAGGACACGTCATACGAATATTGGAAACACCCCAGTATAACGAATCGATATCAGCGTGAAGACCCCAACATCATGAACGTACCACATCTAGAAGACCTTTACGCGCTAAATACTAAGATAGCCCTCGAATCTTCGATACATCTACGTAAGATCACTGATCCTACCATATACTATGTAACTACTCTAACTTACGTAATAATATTAATCGTCGATATAACCAGTATCGCATTTTTGTATCGTCGACTTCAAGCGAGATATCTCCAAAGAGAAAACAAGCCTATCACTGTCAATGACGTCTCCGAAGTAGCTACTCCAGCACCAAGAGAACATGAATCCAAACCAAGTAAGGGTTGACTACAAAAACATATCATCATCAGCAACCCTCTCTAATATTCGGGAATAGTCGCTGATCTGCGGGGGAGGTGTTACACGACCCACCATACTGGGAATTGGCTACTCCGCCGCCACCCAGCTTGTTACATATTCAGACTTCCTGGAAAGCGCTTACGCCGCGGCCACCCAGTGGCAACATTACAGTCACACGGAACCGCCTACTCAGCGCTACGGGGCCTCCATCGTCGTTCCACGATCTGCAACGCTGACGCAGCAGAGGGTCCGACATCGGCTGAAACCTCACAAGACCTCACTTTTGAACCATCGAACAATTGTCACCTCTTTAGTTATAAATTAAATTGTAAATTTTATAAAATAAAATAGTTTTAAAAATTAACATTTCCATTTTTTGCAGGTTCCGGCTGTACCATTCTTAATTGGCATCATTTAGTGTTTGTTGTGGAAACAACAAAAAGCAACTATATTTACAAAGTTTCACATAAAGACAAGGAAAGAAACAGTTTTATAAAATCAATTAAAATAAAATCCAGTTTTACGAGTTTATTATTCGGAAAATAAAAATTTCGAATAAAAGTTTTAATGTACACAAAAAAAATTAAATTTGTAACAATCTTCATTTGCCCTAATTATCTTTACCAAAAGAGTACAGAGTTTATGGCAAATCATTACACATTTTATTCAATTGACAAATAGAACTTAAACTCTAATTTATAACAATTAATTCACAATTCGTGTATAAGAACAACATATTTTATCAATTACCCGAGACCACAGAGTAATAGTGCATGTGTACTTCGTACAACAGGAAGGTGCCATCGATAGTAACGCGAGCTGATAAAGATGTCAAAAAAAGTACGGTGTCTCTTTCTAACAGTGGCCGTGCTGTGTACATCATCGCAGAAACAAAATAGCAAAATAATATTTTAAAGAATTCAAAGCATTATCTACTACTTGTCACCGTCTTATCCAATGTTCAACAACATTTGACTTGTTTTGTCTGTTATACTTTTGCAGAAACAAAACCTTTTAAATTACGTTTAGTTTTTTTACACTTAACGAGAAATTGGTCTTCCTTCCATTCTTGTATGAAACATACAATTACATATCGTAAGGTTAACTTAGCAGCGCGTCCTTCTGTTGCACGAACTGTATGTGCATGTTACTTCCAAAGTTGATATTAAAATATTTCATCATGAACTTCTAGCGTAAATGACAAATTACTTGCTGTCAAATTATGGAAAATGTAGTCATTCTGTTAACAATACTGAAATATTGACTAAACATAAATTTCAACAACTTTGATCGAAATGAGTACACACTTGCGCCCTAAGGCCTTGTTTGAGACGTTTTTGCTTCGATGATCGTCTCCCTCCGTTCTGTACATCGACGGACAGCTCCCTACGTACACTAACAAGGAACTTGTCATCAGCTGCATACTTAATTAGTTTTAGGAAATGGGATTTTATTTCAACCACTTTTACATGCGAGGTATGTTGTATGTAAATACAAATACATATATATTTGAATTCATTCCTAAATAAAGTAAATACTGACAAAATATATGCTACGACACTTGAGTCACCGCTAAAAATAATTACGACCAACCTTTTTCTTAATCTATGTGTGATCACAGTAATAAATGAACGGGACATTGAACCCTCAGACAGCACAGGATTCTTGCGTTTATGAAAATAAAAACAAGTTATATGAATAAACCTATATACTACTATTTACTTATCAGGATGTCGTGTGTACATTATAAATAATTAAATACCCTTAGACTCCATCTTAACAATGTGTTGCGTACAAAACTGTACTGTTCTCACATAACTTTGGAACAAGGTGGAGAAACAACCTAAATGATTACAGGACTTGCACGCGCTGTCGTCGCGCAGCAGGGCGTCACGTATCACAACTCGAGGCACTTGGAACACTACACACAATACTCTTACTCTAGGTCGACCGACGGATTTCTGTCACTCACGAAAACGCACACGCGCCCTAGATCTTACACTCATTTCATATGTCGGAAACATTAATGGGAGATCGTCATCGTCATCCGAGTGGTTAATTACTTCACTCCAGTCTAACGTCCGCACAAGCGTGACACGTAAACGACGTCAGAGCGCAACGCTCTATACCAAAATAAACAATAGTTTACTAAATCTGTGAATATTCCAAACAATTGAAATATATTTGCATATATTCATATATATACTTCATTCCCACGTAGCCGAGAGATATATAAAAGTAACGTTTCTATGCTTTCTATCGCATTTGTACGGAGCGTTATGCTTCGCCATTTTTAATACGAATAGGAAAGACATGAAATTATTTACCTGCGGTCTTCCCGTCCGAAGAGTGAAGGTCCCGTCATTCACTGAGCTGGTGCACACCAGGTGGCTTGTCGACAAGCACTGGCTTGTAAATATTAAACAAATTCTTGTTCACTTGTCACAACCGGCTCGGTGTACGCAACTGTACGTGCTCGTACAATGGCCGCGGCAGGAGCGCGCGGGCTGCACCGGGGCGCTCGTTATCGTGGAATCATTTGTTGGCTCGTATCAACACAAACAATGGATGATCACCATTTGGAAAAATAATTAAAATTTGTTTGATAAATTATTGTGACTAAACAGTGAACGTATTTTTCCACCAGTCGATACAGATTCCTTATCTGAGTGATTATTTCTTAGGGATCATTCATTACGCATTTATTAACTTTACTCAATATAACACTAAGGCCGGTATGGCCGGTAAGCAATTTACTAAAGCGCCTGAAGACTAAAGTGACATTTTGGTTTGTGCGATCACATGTCACGTCTCCAGCGCGAGGTACGTGGTAGGAGTCACAGAAATCCGTCTCGGAGTCGATAATTAAATACTTTAAGACATTTCAGCCGGCGGGGCGCGCGGCACGTGGCGGCGCAGTTGTTTCTAAACAGAGTATTTAAAGGAATACAATCGCTTAGATATATTTATTTATGCCTTTTCCGTGAGTCCCCGCGCTGGGCCCTCCCCGGCGCATCTCACCGATCGCTGTTTCAGACAATAATAAAGAATATGCGATTTCTTTTGTTGCAACAAAAGTTGTTTGTTATCATTACAATGATATTGTGTCCTGCGTTGGTGTACCGCGTGCAGCGTGTAGCGTGCAGCGTGCAGCGTGCAGCGTGCAGCGTGCAGCCGCCACGACCACGCCCGCTGCCGCTGCCGCTGGCGCTGCCGCCGCCTCGCCGCGACAACTGCACTCTAACTAAACTCAATACTCATACCACTATAGATATATGTTGTGACGTTGCTTCTACCTCAAAGGAGAGCTGCGGACCACACGGAGGGACGGCACCGCGCCTCATACGTACCAGCGTCAAGTGGCAGTATGATGCTGATGTGTTTCGTATGGTGAGCGCAGGGGTCCCGACCTACTGATAGCTGATGACGAGGTGTTCCAGCGTACTTCTCAGGGGTGACAACGCATTTTCATTATGATTCTTTATCGAGTACGAACGTGGTTGTCATGGCCTACACGAATCATTAAAAAAGCAGGTGCACTGTGTGCCAGTTTGTCACAATACAATAAAAAGAAACAGCTGTGGATTAAATTTAGCATGACAGGCAGGCTCAGCTGAGGAAGGGTCACGCTTTCACAGAATTCCAACGGGACGGAGCGGAACCGTGTCCAGGCGATCCATGTTGGTCCTCGAGGATGCCCCGGGCTGCGGGATCACTCACCACGAGGTGGTCTATGACGCAAGCGGCGTAGGTGGCCTCGTCGTCGTGTCACCTGGCGCGGGTGTTGGTGCTGGTGCTGGTGTTAGGCGTCGGGCGCGTAGCAGCGGCTCTTGACGTGCATGGTGAGCAGGCCGCGCGACACGAAGCCACGGCCGCACAGCGCGCACGCGTACGGCCGCGCGCCGCTGTGGTACCTGCACGACACCTCCAGTTACCGAGTGGACAGCAAGCGACATCTTCGACGCGCGACACGACCGAGGTGCACTTGAGTTTCCCGTTAATCATTATAATCAAGTTTTCATCTTGACAACAAATTTAAGAACATTACATTCTGTAAATTACAGTTCTCTAAATGTTATTCAAATACTACACATTTGAAATATTTTAATTTTATTTCATAGATAATTACTTCCTGCGTGATTTTGCGAACAAATTCCAGCTCATTGCAAATCGAAGCTTTGCACGAAAATACGAACAAAATATTATTTAAAATGAAACGTATTATTATCTAGCGTATAAATATAAATGCAATATTACATCTACTATACATTATGAAATACCTTTTTAGTCTAAACAAAAATTAAAAAAAATATATTTTTATTTCATTTGATGTACGTACAGTAGCTAGTAAATATAATAAAAGTCTGAAAAAGATATCACAAAGTCATTTGTAAGTTTTCACGTAAACAGGAGAGCTAACAGAGAACTGACCGATCGGCAAGCAGGACTAAGTTAGATGGGCGCAATGCATGTAGCTAGACGAGGTCTAGCGATTTGCAGCCTGGACCTGAGGCACCGGAGCTGAGATCCGAATCTGTTCGGCCAGAGGCACCATTAAAGGTACCATTCATGTACTAGTGAACATGGCAATATTAAGCTGATTTACCACGTGTTGGCGGTGAAGGAATCTCTTGAGATGAAATTGGAGCATGTGTAAGAAATAATTCAAAGACATGTGAAGTCTGTCAATCCAAAGCAGGAGTTTTCAATCTTAGACGTGCATTTGCTAAGTTTGAGCTCTTCCATCAATGTCTACACCACTAAGTTAAACCAAATAAAATTCTCAGCAGCCGCACGACTACTAAAGATACAATTAGCTCGAACAAGTGTAAGATATTTGTCAGGGACACCTGCATGTTTATGCACTTGCCACGAGATGGATATCGCCAGCGCGAAAGAAACAACAGCGACCACTCGGTGGACCACGGGAGATGAACATCAAATTATAGGCATTTTAGCATTTTGAGCGTGAATTATTATTTGAACATTTTCCGCGTGTACCTCTCGTGTATGATGAGTGTGGAGCGCTGACTGAATGCCTTCCCGCAGTGCGAGCACACGTGCGGCTTCTCCCCCGAGTGCACGCGCTCGTGCAGTGTGAGGTTGCACTTCTTCACGAAGCCCTTGCCGCAAGTTCTGGAACGTCACGTGGTTACGATAAATGGACGAGCAAGGGGTGTCGATGACCTCAATCACCACCAAAAAATTTTAGGCTTTCAATGTGTCTTTCTTTTAGGCTAAAATTCATAATATTGTAAGTTGATGAAATTTGATATTTAACTTAATTAATAACTGACTTGCAAGTAACAATAGTACAGACGTAGCATTCCAGGGCTGTGTACACATCATCCATACAAGCGGTTGCAAGTTGCAACATACATTGTCATTATATTTTATCTAACTTATTTTCAACCAGAATATATATTCCTTAAAAATATATAAATATAAAGAATGAATTAATAACAAAGTCCTTGCATGGTATACATATGAAGTTGGAAGGGTAAACGTCTCACTTGCAAACATTGGGCTTGTAGCCCGTGTGGATGCGGATGTGGTACTTGAGGTGCTCGGCGGAGGAGAGCGCCTTGCCGCACACGCTGCACAGGAAGTTGCGCTCGCCGCTGTGCGAGCGCAGGTGGCGGCGCAGCGAGTTGCTGTGCGCGAACTGGCGCACGCACAGCGGGCAGCGCAGCGCGGGCGCGCGACTGGCCGCCTCGGGGTGCGCGCGCGTGCGGTGCGACAGCATGCACCTGCGCACAACCCTACACTAGCGCAGCCCCAACACCCGCGACACTAGGCGCTATACGAGAACATACACCTATACCGTCCTCGTTTTTCCATTGTATTGATGTGACAAATACAACATCAAGACCCAACCGATAATCCTGGGGAACTCTATACTGGATGGCTCAAGGAAATAACCCAAGGCTGTAAAAATCTACAACTTGTGAACTTATTAAAACCTGATGCATATCTTAACGGATTCTATAATTTACAACAATCGATCATAAAGAAGTATCCAATCCCAAGCATGAATGAATGTCCGTTAGCTTTATGTTAAGAAGGTGTCACCCTTGTTAACATAAAGCTAACGGACTGTTGCACGGAGCAAGCAATCGTCGCCACCATATTTACCGCATGTAGACGAACCCCTCGG
The DNA here is from genome assembly GCA_029286865.1 of Teinopalpus imperialis. Taxonomy (NCBI): domain Eukaryota; kingdom Metazoa; phylum Arthropoda; class Insecta; order Lepidoptera; family Papilionidae; genus Teinopalpus; species Teinopalpus imperialis. The sequence continues at coordinate 9,813,897 of JAGSMU010000014.1, read as the reverse complement.
GACACAGGTCGCACATGAACCGCTTGTCCAGCTCGTCAGCCGCCGACGTCTCGTGGGCCAGACCTGCGGCACGGGCTCACACGCTCACTAACGAAACTCTCGAAGTACCATCTTATTACACATTTATTTATTATGAAGTGGCAATATGGTCTCGGTCGGTAAACCGCACTGACTTCATTACTCTAGGTATGCTTCTACTTCACATACGTACGCGAGCCAGTCGCTGGTGAACATGATTTGTAGATTGATTAGTCGATGGTTTTATATTATAATATATATTTTATATTAGATACTTTTAACGTTACTGACGTATCCAGTAAGTTGAACTGGTACTGGTCGACGAGGTGGAGAGTCACACAGACTGCGTAAAAGTGAGTTTGTGCAAATCATTTTGCCAATACTTCTATACTATACTGGCACTGGTGAAAAAGTTTACGAAGAATGCGTACTGTTGATTGTTATGCATTTCGTATAGTGATGAAAAAAATCGTTGCCCCACTTTGAGCCTTCCCACAGCTCTTTGCATCTCTTCCATGGTTCCCTGACCCCGGCTGAAATGCATGGCTTTTACCACGTCGACGCATTCATGACGTTGGTCATAGATGTTTTTGACTACTAGTCGTCAAAAATATCAATAGAGTATAAATTTCCCAAAATTTAACAAAACATATTCTTTTTTTAATGTTTCCTTTCCTATTTAGCAAAATGATAAAAGTTTGATATTTAACCACTCGGAACTTATAAAGTATCCAATAAATATTTGTGACTGTAAAAAATGCGGCGTTGCTTAGACGTTTTTGCGTAAGACGTGTAGATTATGCATTTAAATGCTTCCATGAAAATCTACCGAGTTTTGGTTGAATCTCATTATTAACTGTTTGGTTATTTTTGCCTCGTTTATTTGTAATGTTGTATTAATTCCTGGTTTTAGTTTATTTGTAATGTTGTATTAATTCCTGGTTTTAGTTTATTTGTAATGTTGTTTTAATTCCTGGTTTTAGTTTATTTGTAATGTTGTATTAATTCTTAGTTTTAGTTTATTTGTAATGTTGTATTCATTCCTGGTTTTAGTTTATTTGTAATGTTGTATTAATTCCTTGTTTTAGTTTATTTTTTTATTATCTACATTGATCACCAAGTTTTTGTTTCGATACTTAAGTTGGAGTATATTTTTCAGAGAAGTTCGTAAAGGATTGACACTGTCCTAAGTAACGTATTAGGAATATAATCGTATTCAATGTCCACTGTTTGCGCGTGCGATGATTAATTTAAAATGAGGTAACGGGTGTCGCTGGCAACAGAGCAGAAACACCGACAGTGTTCGTACTCTGTCGCCGACGGTGTTTACAATATAAGTGGAAGAATTCCGAAGGATGCGCAAGAAAAAGAGAGACTATTTTTTTTTTAATTAATCTTAATAAACAGAAGACTCGAACCGTCCGCTATATGAGTACCTCGCTTTAGCAAGGCTAAATAGACTTCAAGATCATTCGCTGCCCTCGGTCTCCTCCCCCACGCAACCAAAGGAAACAACTTCGAGGTACGCACCGTGCCGGAACAGCTGGTAGGAGTCGCAGAAGGTCTTCTCACAGAGACCGCAGCGGAAGGGTTGGCGGTCGCGCTCCCAGTGGCGGCGCCAGTGCGGCGCCCAGTCGCCTTCCTGCAGGGACTGCGCGGACCGACAACGACAACGTGGTCAACGACGAAATAACAGACAACATGTCTCACATTACACAACATTTGGGAGCAACAGATGAGATGAAAGCGTCCTTACCAGAAATTGGGAACCCGGACCTACACTCACCATTCGAAACCCAACTGCGTTATTCTGCTAGATCACGGTGGTGTTCTGTGTGGGTGTGGTCCTTCCTCGTCCAAGCAGACCCAGCCATGCAGCTATATGCATGGCCTACCTGCGACGTGGCTCCATCTCGGCGCCCGGTCCGGTGCAGTCTTGAATATTTGCCCAACAGCAAGTTTTTATAAAACAGTAGGTACTTATGTTAATTTCCTGAATACAAATGATGTTACATTTGTGTTGGCATGAACACAAATCTGACGGAGCAGAACTTTCTGCAGAAATCCTTGGGTGCATGCTCAGGGTGGCGTACCTTCTTGCATCGCGGGCACTTCAGAGGGAGAGCGCTGGGGGGTGCGGGCGGGAGCGCCTCCTCGGCGACCGACGCGGGGCTCGCGTGAGTTCTGCGAGACAATGATATGGTAATATTCAATTTATGATACTTTGCGAACAAGATATTAATGTATGTAGTAATTTCTGAGTACATTCACAATAAGGGCAAATAGTCCAACTTCGACCCAAAGGTCAGTTGAAGAATCAAATTCTAATGGCTAATCTAATGGCGACATGTGGCATATCTTCTCGTCAAATATCCCTCAATCTTTAAAGATTCAAAATTTAAACCAATGACTTCCCGTAAGTTGCTTGATCACCTACGAAACTGAGACGTGGTTCTCCACTGCTGGCCGTATGAATGAGCAAGGTCTGCAAGCAAGCTATGGCGGGGTCATGCTTGGTTTGGAAATGAAGTTAACGCACCAATGTGGTGGCTTCTACCTTACAGACTTGATAATCAATGGGAACGAAAGGTTTTCGAGTAGCCACCTCAATATCAGCTATCACAGTGCAGAACGACTCCCTCTAGATGGAACGACAACCTCTGCATAGCAGAGCCAAGTAGTTTCTTTCACTTATTTTACTTCTCACAATATAGCCATATGGTTTAAAACTAAATGGGACAGTAATGGGCAAGCTAGCAGAGATTACCGAGTGCAGCATATTGCACCAATGCATTGCCGAGGCCCAATAGCTGGTACAGAGGAATCCATCTTACTCCTCAAGGGTGACAGAACTGTCCGTTTATCTTTTAGCTCACCTTATATCGGACAATCAAAAATGTGTGTATATAATAAGCATATACTGCTTTGTCTCCACTAAGGACACCTTCTCACAACACCAGTATCTATCAGCAAATTCATGCTGCACAGGGAATCGGGTAAAGAAGAGCCCAATGAGTGATGATGGCAGTGTTGCATAGTGTAGGCTGTATGCATCACTTAATGGCAGTTAGTGGCAGCAGAAGTATGTTACCCTAGTTTCATGAAAAATATTTTATACTGTATGCTTTAATGTCCCTCGTACTTATGGAACACAAACTAGAAGAAAGTCTTACTTGTAATGCTGCAGGATGTCTGTTCTCTTAGTATACTTCTGTAGGCAAATACAGCACTGGTAAACCTCTTGGTGTTTCTCCCCTTTTTTAACCTTCTTATTTGTTTTTCCTGTATTGTCATTAATTAGTTCTGTCTTTACCAACTGCTGAGTTTCTGTTTTGATGTTCTTGTCAGCACTGGTGAGCACTGAAAGAGTCGAATCGGGCAAAGAGTTTATCAGCATCTCTAAATCTTTTAACTTGCCTTTCCTCTTTCTGCCCCTTTTACTTTCTCGAACCTCCCCATTCCTAGTTTTGTCACTGCCATTTTCTTTTCTCTTAATTTCTTTGAGGTTATGTAGTGATAGGTCATCACTATCATCAGAGTACATACCATTTGTAGCTCCACAGCTTTCATTATCTGAAAAATCATTTTCTGTTTTGATGGCAACTGCAGGCGAAGGTGGTTTTGGTTCAATTTTTTCTTCCTTTACTTTGACTGTAACTTGAACATTGGTTATGAGTACATCATGCTCTGTCTGCGTTGCCTGCTCATGGAATGTTTTGATGTTTAAAGGAAGCGGGTAGTGTGTTGGCTGTTTCACATCATAATTTTCCAAATCACTGAATGGGATCCCAGATGCAATTAAGATACTCCTCAATCTAAAATTATTATGTTAAAAAATTAATTTATTATATATTTCCTACTAACTTTTATAATTTAATATAGTAATACAAAATTACACACATTTTATCATTAAAAATTATTTTTTAAAGTAGGTGTTTTGAAGCCTAAAAACATCATTCACTTTTCAAATTCAATGAATACTTCATTTTATAGTGTTTGAAAAATTGGTGCGAAGTGTTAATTAATCACGTCTATCCGAAATAAAATATTTTTGTTTATCCACTAAAAACTCAAATGATTAGGCAGGCGATAATTACGACAAATTGTTAAAAATATATGAGAATCGAGGTGAACAGCTCGTTCATTTATATTACTAACACACTAATACTGTAACAGTTCAGATGCATCAAGATCAATTCAATTTTAAGATCAAAATAGACTATACCTGGCCTGCACCTCAATAGCTTCGTTGCAAAACTGGTAGAAGTCGTTCACTTTGCAGCTGCACTTATCACAGATCCTCTGAGGAAGCCGATCGTTCTTCATAACCTGCCGATATCATATAATTTTAAATAATGCATCAATATTCAAATAAAATTTTATATACGTTTCATACCTTGATAGGTAAGTAAAGCGACATTTTTAAAAACAGCGCGTTTTCTTCGTCAAATATATAATTGTTGACGAATTTTGTCGAACAGCATAGTCGGCAAATAGAATCCATTTTTATTGTATATTTAAAACGGTCCACGATGTTTATACTTTATACTCTTGCGTGAAGAAAGTGACATATAGTTCAGCCATTTGTCAATATTGACCTTACGGAGTTAGTGTTGCCAGCTTCCAAGCAGTCATTTTGAGAGACCTGAAACCAATGTACATTTATATTATACGTGGATATATATTACATACGAAAGCAGACTAAAGGGTGGGCGGAGAAGGCGGGCGAGGCATAGACTGCGCCAAACTTTTGATTAATGAATACAACATTTGTAAAGTTAACTTACTTGGTTAAATTGCAAATATTCAAAACATTGAAACTTTCCTTTCACGCAGTTTCCTCGTTTATTTTGTCTAGAGATAAATAAGGACACATTGTGATAATGTATGTATGTGCGTACAAATAAAAAGGAAAAAAATACTAGAATATATTAACATATATTATAAGTTTACATAAACCTTTGATTGAGATTACACGAATTTAAAAAAAATATAACTTTTTATACTACCATCAAAGTGCTATAACTTCGTAATATTCAAGTTAACATTTTGATGTTAGAACGATGCAAGCTTCAATAAGTGATTAGATATCCTTACATGCATTTCTTGTTAAAAAATGGTCACAAAACTATTTTAACATTGTTTTAAACTGATGCTTTAGAAATATTACTAATCTGGATTTCTTTTGGAAAATCAATCTTAACTATCAGCCTATCAGTGGTCTAAACGCATTAACGTACTGAACGTAAATAAATCTCCTCCATATCTTTCTATAAGCCAATGAATTGGGGGAGGAAGGATTGTTTCGTTCGAACGTTTGTCTCATTGCTGGCGATCGATGATACAAACGTTCGGTGGCGATAAAGTGCAATTGCGCTTTTACAACTACAGATATTTCAACAATGGTAGAATCATACCACAGCTGATGTCTAGCTGCAGCGAGAAAGAGCTTGGCTCGACCGGGGTAGGGTTTATTCAATTAAACAATAAAAATTCTGTCACATCGACGTAAGACTAGTGAGAAAAAAATCTATCAATATTATAACAACATTAATATCAGTGAAACAACTGAAGCCACGCGCCATGTAGGGTTTATACCGATAGCATCCCCGCATGGTGAAAAGCCAAAGTTAACCCTCACGTCATACAAAATGTAAGTAGTGCTAGCTGATGTGTTACGTGGGATAAGTATAGAGATTCCGGCGCCCACGCACCGTACCGGGCGAGGGCGTCCATCTCAGTCCTCAGGGGATAACGCAACTGCATCTTGAACCGTAGTTGAGGTTGGATTTAGATGTCGTCGGCTGATCACCATCAGATGACTCGTGTGCTCGTTTGTCACTCGTTTATATAAAATAAAAAAATCTATTAAGGTTACTTTAAGCAAATACTATTTTCCTAGGAAACCAATAGTTTGTTTACATTGTATAGTAACGTAGAGCAACAATGATGAAGCTGATGATTTTAGAGATATTTTATTTTTAACTTGAATAGATTTTCGCTCGAGTTACAGCAAAAGAAAGAAAAGGTATTCACAATTAGTATGAACTTACAGAAATGAATGTATGTTAAGAAATTCACGTTACAATTAGCTGAAGCTCAGCTCACAGGTCGCCTGCGTTGCACGATGACGTAATAGTCACACAAGGACATGGCAGATACAACTCCTTATCATCATGTATATTTCAAAATGACCGAAAATGTCCTGAGATGCGACACTAATTATACATAATTTTCCTGTAATAAAATTTGTTAACAAATTCGCATCGTCATATTTATTCATGTGCATTTAAATGTATTGTAATTAGACATTAGAGGCGTCGGGCGAGTTCCTCGCGCGAGGTCTTTCGGCGCGATAAGGCCGCCTGCCACTTATCTTTATCGCGCGCCTTCGACAAATAAAGTGTAAAAAACGAGATAAAGCAAGCCACCACCGCGGCCGCAGTTCACACGGCTCTCTAATTGCGACTGAGCTGGGTTTCCTCCGCGCGGACACCGTGACATCAGTCCTTTAAAGTTTTAGTTCGCTATAATCTTTTCGCTGACTGACATGCAAGTGCTCGAATCATATCTCTGCTCCTGCTCTGTTTTTTTCACCCAAATACCCAAAGACATTTCATAATATGCTGACTTATTAATTCATTACAAATCACCTAACTACCACGTTATTTTAAAACTTTTTCAGTTCGAATATAGTGTATATTATAATATATATATACTGTAACGAACACAGACTGCTCGAAAGTTCTACCCAAGTGATGGTCACAATACCTGAGCCATTCTTATTTTTAAAAACATTAATAGTTAGTTACTCCATCATATTATACATATACACTTGTCATGTCACTCTTCTCCACAGCCACCGTCTAGGGTGGAGGCTGCGGGCCGCTCCACTTCAGATGGATTCAGATTTTCCAAGTGAATTATTGTCTGTGTCGGTGACATATTATATGCAAAAAAATGAAATTCCAAACGCCAACATTGAGAGGTGTTTCCTGTTCTCAACTTTTGTACACCCTCTATCTAAGTCGTGATGAGTGGTTAGACCACCACACCAATAATTTGTTACATAAATTTTTGTAAATGCGCGTCTTGTTAATCTTATGATTTCTTTACCGACCATACTACACTCATATGCAAGTGAATTGTTATTCCTGAGGACTTAGAAAGAAAGGCGAGGCTGCGTTACCCTACCAGGAATAAGTTCTTATTTTCTTCTCTCAGACAAAATACAGCAGCCACGTTACTATTTTAGTTGATACACAGCGAGAGCTGGTCTTCCCGGTTCGAGCCTTGCTGTTGGCGGTCGCATCACGTAAGGTGACCTCACGCCACAAGCACACAACACGCACCTATCACTCGTTGCACCAGACAGACTCGTTTTTTGACTTTGAAAGGGGGAGACGGCAGCTTTGAAACAAACAAGCGTACTACATGCCACCTGACAGGCAACCGCTTGCTGTATAGTTTGAAGATGAACTCGTGCCCGCGGCAAGGAATCGCTCGTTACCAGTGTCGTTGTACCATGCGGTCGTAGTGGTGGACACACATAACTCCTCAAGGCGACATGGGTCCAGTATTTTCTATTAGTTCTCCGTGTCGATAACATGTTCCATCTATAACCAACAAATGCCTGTTACTTAGGGCACAATATAATGCCCAACGATTCCCGCAACTGTAGATTGTCAGCACTTACTAGTCGCTGCTTACTTGATTCAATGCACTGCCTGTGCGATGAGGTTAGGAAAGGTGCAGATGAAGTCTCAGTGACTCCAGACAAGAACTAAGTAACTAACCTTTATTTGTACTACATACGCTAATCATTGGGCCTAGTCGGTAATGAAACATTGGTTGGATAACCTGCGATAGCACTCTAAGCTGGCTATAACTCTCGCGTATAAGATTACTATTGTAAATACTTACAATTACAAAACCCGATGTAACGATTAGCGGAATAAAAAGCTATCTCAGAATATTTGCAGCACGATAGTGTGACAAGTTATCGGTGGCCTCAATAGGCCCATGCGGAAAATGATCAAGCACTTGATAAGGAAGACGAAGTGCAGGTTCAGGTGTGGCCGCTATCAGCGATGGGACCACGTCAGAAGCTCCCGGCCGCGCCCCGTCTTGCAACTAGGTTACAATCTATCTGTTCTATTCATATTATTCTTTTCGTCGTGAGCCCGGCAGCTAACTTATTCTCAACTTAAATACTAATATAGTTTTCATTGCTACGTCTGCTATAAAGCTAACCGTATATACTTATATTTGTAGCTTAAAGTGAATGAATGCGTGCGTGAACGGGATAGAACCTTTCACTGAGTCTCAGAGAAAAGGCTCAAACATATGTCATAAAGTTACCAGACACTGAACACAAATTAAATCCAAACTAGATATCCCAACAGGTTATTTTAAACTTTGAGTAAATAATAAATGTTATTATATGGTGATATGTTTGACAAGCCCTTAGATAAAGAAATCCCACGTATTCTTTCCCCAGTTGACCCGATCCGTTCATGTTATAGCCAGTTTTGTGCAATTGCAACTGCAATGTGTCTTTACATCGAAATTGACCAATATATCACTGCTGCAATATAAGAATAAGTAGAATTACGAAACAGACGCTGATACGTATCGTATCGTATGGCGAGGGCACATTAGGATATGCAACCAGCGCACAACCGGACGCCAAATGTTGTCGCAGACTCTGTTGTCACCGGCAGGCGCACACTTGTGGTTAGCACACATCGAAGCTAGAATTACGCCTGTGTTCGATGTGGCAGAGGCCACCATTGTCATGGGGGCCTGTCGGCTGATGCATCATATCCCTGCCCTTGGACTACCACCAAACATCAACCCAGCTATTTGAACCCTGTTGAACCTTGCTCCATAAGTTCTCGACGTGTGGAGTCACTACTTGACATCGGGGGCATAGTTTGCCACACTAAAACAAAATAATTACAAATGTTTCGAGTTTATTTTCATTTCGTGTTTTTATACCAAAGTTAAAAGATAATTGAAAAAAGCAGCATTCGTAAAAACAATGAGGTATGTGCTAACAAAAACCTCCAGCCTTTATTTTTGGGATGTTCCTGCTCGCTTTTTTTTTAACAATAGTAATTAATGTTTACATGTACAATGAGCTGTGGTTACTGTAGTTATGTTCCCAGCTGAAATTGTCTGACAATCCACCTTGTGCCGTGTGAACAGAAACTGCGGCAGCTCAGTTGTTGCGTGTTGCTTTTTTAATTCCTGTAGCTGTTCAATGATCAGTATCGTACCTATAAACAATCTTTGGACATCCCATGTTTCGCAACGTAATCAATTTATTGCCTGTAGTAATCGACGAGGGAGCGGGTCTTGCTGTTATATGGAAACCTTAAAAAATTGTTAATAAGAATACTGATAGATGCCAGTGAAGCAGTGAGCAAGCGTGGAAATACATGGAACCCTCCATGTGTCACCATATCTGATGATGTTTCTGTAACTGCTACTCTTTCAATACCTTCGGGGAGACCCACGCTCAGTAGTAAGAATAAAATATATGAAGAAAAAGTATTTATTGCTGCTTTAGAACTGCCACGTAAAAATATAAGATATACTCCCTATATGACACAGTTCATACGCCTATGACAAAACCTGTATCGTGAGGACCAATACGATTCATTTACAGCGATGACAGTGATCTCTAGTTGTCTATCGCCATATATTCTCGCTATAAAATCTCGTAGCCTGAACGTGTTTGCTTCATAAGACATGGGATTTCTACTTATTTAACCCAAACCCGATAAACTGATTCGCGACATCAGGAGGTTCAAGTCGTCATGTTACGATATCGTAAGTGCCGTCGCGATGCACAGATGAACCTGAGTCCTCCGTCGTCTTGTCCTTGCTTAGAAAACCCGCAATGACATCACATTATAGAAACACTGACCGAGCAGGTCCCACATCCCCGGCACCGAGATAGAGCGAGACGGAACGCGAACGCGCCGATTCTGCTTCAACGTTACCTAACTACAACCAAATCAGTAGTTCCCAAAGTGGTCCAGTGGGTCTAGGTTGGAGTGACAAAAAAATAGGGGTTCATAAATCGTAACGGGTCCACGAAAATTCATTTGCTTTCGATAGTGAAGAACTAAAATGTCGGCTTGACTTTACCTATCCATGTGGTCAGATAATGTTTTAGGAATCTTGTAAAAACTTGCATATTCAGTACAAGGTGTACAACGTTTTTGTCGTATTTTCGAAATATGTTAGAAATATAGCTGCAGGGGGTCCACCGGAACCAGCTACATCTTGAAAGTGGTCTATGAGAACAAAGTGTGGGAACCTCTGCTCTACATCGTCCAGCATAGTATCAACCAGAGCATATAAGACTAAGGTTTATATTCACCGATGTCGTGCATGTATACCCCCGGACTGCTTGTGTGATGACGTCACGGTATTTGACACTCAAACATAAGGAAACATTTCCCTGACACGCAGGACTCGCGATATACGGATACGAATGAGTCAGTGGAATGACGTCACGATCTTTATTGTTGTTATTTTTTAGTTTAAATACTAAATATCATATGTTGTTAACTCGACGCTTGTACGATAAATATTGAAAGAAAAATAAAATTATAAATGCCTCATTATTCACAGTAGCTTTATACGAAGTGCGCGAGCGATCGGGGTTCGTTCCTCGGTGTGGATAAACGAATGTCGATTGTCTGAACCACAAACGCGCAAACAGTTCACTAACTAAGACCCCTGAGTCCCGCATGCATCCTTAATAGAGAATCAAGATTCAGATGCGAGCTCGGATGTGTGGTGACTAATAAGAACTGAAGTACCCTGGCACCAGCAATACATCCGGTTGTTACAGTAACGCTAAGGAGCTGCTTCCCTTGGTTGTCCTTTCATTGCGGCCCTCTTCGAAACACAGTCCCGAGCGGCAGCGTGGCGCCGCCACGTACAAACCTGTTCGTATATACCTACTGCTTGTATAGATACAGTCAGTTGACCTGGTTTACTCGTGTGGATACAACAGAGCACGGCAGAGATTACGTTGTTCTAATTCGACGCTCTACTCCGCCTCCCCTGTGCCATGTCAACATGCATTTGCGTATGCTTCGGTGACGGTTCCTCTTTACTTAGCTAATTTTCAGAATTTTGCCAAACTGGTAAATAAAGGTTAGTGTTGCTCGTGCTCTTTCGATCCTGTCCCTCATTCATACGCCGTAAATTTACTTATTTTTCTTTACGAAATTCGAACAGCGCTGTGATCACGACCTTAAGTGACGTGATTCGGACCCACGACCTTAAGTTTAGTAGACCGCGCCTTAAATCATTAGGCTATTGTAACTGTCAGCGTTTCCTGGTTTTAAATAATTAGTTTAGCGACAAGTGCTGCACGCACCGAAGAAGTCCAATCCTCGTCATCATTAGTGTATGCGTATACTAGTCAACTAAGCAACACTGGCCTCCCCACCCGCTCGGCACAGAACACTATCCCTGTCTCCTCTCATCCAGCTCTGCGCTACGGTGACACCGCGAGAGATCATCTCTCCGTCTAGTCTTAGGGTGTCCCATGACGACGAGCATCTATTGTAAATACTGCAAAGTTTCTACAACAAATAGATGCTACAACAGGTCAAACAATCGTGAGCTGTACTTACCGGGTACGGGTATCTGCTAAAAGAAATCATGATGCCTAGCATAAAGGAACCAAGAAACCAAGGGAGACGTGATGATGGCTGAGATTATAAGAGAGAGGACGAGAGCCGTGGAACTTATGTCTAATGTTGCTTTGACTTTCCTTAAGTGGATTTAGTTATAAATAGAAAAGCGCTTCATTGTTTGTTGTAAGCGCGCTTGTTCAATTGTCTCACCAGTTATGTTATTATTCACTGCGGTTACCCTTAACTCCATCTACCACTTTCCCCAAGGACCTCGGTACGAAACCAAAAGTCAAGCAAATCATTACAACTTTGTAGAAATTGAAAATCCGTTTCGATTAGAAACAAACCGTATGAAGAACCTAAAGCCTCGATGTCACCGTCAACTTTAGAAGGCCAACAGTAGAAGCAACCCGCGTACCGCGACACACATACGGCGATTAAAAGTTAGGGAACCTTGAAAACATTTGATAAACAGAAGATGAAAATCGATAACGCAAAGTTGCGAGTCAACTTCGCGATCGGCGCCACACACGTTGCTGAACTCCGGGTTAACTTTAACCCACATAACAAAGTTCAATGTAAACACAATACGGAAACTTTCTGACTCGGTTCACGGCCGCGGGGCGTCGGCTCTACCGCTCCCCCTCGCGCCCTCTCGCGCCCTCTCGCACCCCCGTAGCTGACTCCTTCGCCCTCCCTCTGCTACTTTTCCCCACAAGACGGTGAGACCTGAATTGCTTTCACTGAACTGTCTCGCGTCTCCGAAACTTTGATCAAACACTCCCAATGGACCTTCTAGTGTATATTATTTGATGTTTTTTGTCATTCGATCGATCACTTGTTTTTTCGAAGGTAAATAAATAATATACATAGTACGCTACAATTTATAGAACTCAGTGCTATTGTGTGCTATTGAGAGTGCCAACAAGCACGTAGCCCACCGGACGAGAAGCACTCCTGCGACCCATGACTCCCACATTCAACCTCGGCTGGAAATATAAACATAACATATATTTGTTGTCGCATAAGGACTACGATGAAATGCCTCCAGTAAAAGGATCAGGATCCGTACACTCACCACTCAACACTCACCACTCGAAGCACAGCAGCGTCGTGTTGCTGTTATACACTAAGCGACCTTCCCCGGTCTGAGACCTTTCATGCTGCCGCTACATATAGACTGATGTGACTGTACTCCTGGCAGGCAGCCCTGCGACTCGGGAGACTCGACAGTCTATCGAATCTTGGTTAGTCGCGATTTTTTTTCTCTATATGAAAGAAATTCCACAAAATTGAAGCGTGCTGTAAGGTATGGCCTGCGAAACTTAACGACGTAGGTTCGAATTACCATTTGACTATTGTAATGCAATATTCAAGTGTTTCATGTTGCGTTCGAGTGTTAGCGAGAATGTACCACATGGTCATATCAATGCTAATATTATTTATAAAAAAATGACACACATAACAAATTAGTAACGTCTGTTGGTTCGCAGACGACAGCCCGAGCGATCACTTGCACACCTCACTACGTACCTCGTACGCTCGGGAGAATATCACTCTAGTCCAACGTCGCCGTTGACACATAGGTATATATACCACAACTTATCATCAATCAATCATCGTCAATATCCACCCTCAACGAGATGCAGCTGCGCTGGTAGCCATACAGAGTGAAAGGAAAGCCCCGGTTCCGGACCGGATCCCGACAATCGGCATACGCAATACAACAGTGTCCGCGCCGTACTGGTGATGGTCTTCGGTCCGGTCGGGGAAACCTCTTCTATTTAGTTCCTTTACATTATGAAAGGGCCCACCTTTGCTGACTCTGCAGATCCTTGCCGATAAAATACCTAGTCCTGCCATAAATACTGTTTCATAAAAACTTTTCTTTTTTTCAACTTTTTAATGATTTTGAATTTGAAACACGTATATTATTTTTTTAAAAACTTCTTTAGATTTTGCGCCATTTCACATATTTTTTTGTGTTCATTATCAAATTACGATATGGAATGGGGTGTTAAAGAAAATAGGATTGCAGTGATCGCCTTGCACAAAGTGGGTATGGAGCCGTCAATCATATTCCAGACACTTTAAAAGCTCGGTATCAGCCGTATGTTCGTATATCGTACTATCAACAGATACAACAACACTTCCCCTGTCGTGAAGTACAAAGGCTGTTAATACTGTTTAACCCAGAATTCGTCGAAACCCCATTAGGAAGCAAAAAATCTTATCGCGAGAATTGAAGTTTCCCGCTAGGCCTCTGTCGCGTATTATAAAACAAGACGTGAAGCTCGGTGCTTATCGTCGGTATACAGGACATGCTCTAAATCAATCTTTACAATTAAAGAGAGTGAATCGATCGAAACGCCTTCTGTCGCGATACGCAGGTGAAAGGCACAGAAATATCCTCTTTACCGATGAAAACATTTTCACGATTGAAGAATAAGCAAAATGATAAGGTGTACGCTCACAGTTCTAAAGAAGCTGCTCAAGTGGTGGAAAGGTACAACGTGATCATCATCCTGCGTCAGTGATGGTTTGGTGGGGCAAAAACTACATTTTTGTGATAGAGGAGTGAAAACTTCAGCCAAAGTGTATCAAGATACAGTCTTGGGTCATGTTGTGAAACCTCTCAGCAATACACTTTTTAAAAATATACCATGGACTCTGCACCTGGTCACATGGCACGAACTACCCAAGCCTAGCTTGAAACCAAGGTTCCGGACTTTATAAGAGCTGAAGACTGGCCCTCATCTAGCCCAGACCTCAACCCTTTAGACTTCAAATTATGGTCAGTTTTAGAGGACATGGCCTGCTGTAAAGGACGCGGAGACATTGAGTCTCTTAAAAATCTTTGTAGCAAGCAGTGGCGAAATTTCCTTTGGAAACAGTGCGTAAATCCATGGATTCATGGCCAAACAGATTAAAGGCCTGTATAAAGCCAAAGGGGCCACCTTTCGAATAGAATTTTTTTTTATTTTTTGCAGAGACTAATAAATGTGTAGGTATAAATTTTGATAATATTATATTACTTCATTAAAAAAAATGCATTTTCATGATAACAGAACTTATGGCCGGACTAGGTATAGATCAACAACCAAATAGGCTTGTAAAAACCTTATAATATGTGCCTTATAGGCACATATTATAAGGGCGGGACGGGTTTTGTACCGGCTCATCACTTGCGACTTCACAAGACGTAAGTTTGCCTGCGCAGGCACCAGTACCGGCACCAGCTCCCGACTCCTTCCAATGAAGAGTTTCTCGAATCGTCGATGATCATGTTCTTTCTGACCATTTAGAATCAAAGTCTTACGAAAAATATCCGTTAATTTTTCTCTCGCATGTAGCACGGGGACATTTGTGAGGGATTGCTCGGGCGGTGCATTCTAGCTTTTAAGTCATTTCGCGCGTCATGATCCATTAATCCATCAACACATCAACACGGAATGTTGGTGTTGTGGAAAGTATGTTTTGTAAACAAGGCTAAATTTAATAAAGACATTTTGATTTTGAAACTGTTTCACAATTCATTTAGTATTATTTAGTATGTACCAGTTTCCTCTATGATATCCTGTGTCCGCGGGCAACTGACCACTGTACCCGCAGACCTCGTATGTCTGTAATCTAAGTAAACGTAACAACTCCACGCCATTTTCGGCGACACCCGTTATACACCTGTCTATAAATGTCCCAGAAAGAGTACCTCGTGTCTTATCAAATGACACCGTTTGATATGCGCCTTCGCGTTATCTAGCGTGTCGAAATTCTTCCACGTACTATCGCAATACCTATTTTAATGTAAAGCGCACTTTGCACTGCGTTCAACTTCCACATTGTGATGTACCGAGCATCAGAACAACTTCTGGACGTCCTACTAAATGATCCAGTTGAGGCGATTTTCAGCAAAAGCCATGCTTCACAAGCGGCTTGACAATCTGCTTAGGACTCTCCTCACAGATGACAGACAATACTTACAAACATGTTTATTTTTAAATGAGTAAAATCCCAAGACAAAAAGTGTCCTGTTACCATGAATAATACTTAAACGCTTGGTTATTCTCTTGGTTATAAATTTAAATAAAACTATTAGATTAGTTTCAATATTATTAATAAATTATTATTGTAAATTAAAATAGCTTACAGCAAAAGAGAGAACAGGATAATTATCTATTGCGAACAAGATATAACGTAATAAACTTGTATCTCCAGGGTAAACAAGTCGTCATTGTGATGGAGCCATTGCAAGCAGATAGCGTGGCGAAAGCGAAGGCCCCGGACGAGTGCGGAGCGCCGCCGGAGCCCTACCGTCCTGGGAAGCCCTACCTTATCGACCTACTACTGATTGGTGAAGTGGAGTGTTTGCGCGCCTGATATCGCACCGGGGACCAATCGATTCCCCGGCTCGTGAAATCTTATCGACGATCATGGTGGACATTCGTACCTCGAGTCACTTCCAGATATCGTATCGCGAGATATCATGGAGTGTATAAATATGGGCCCATCGATCGATCGACTCTCTATCGAAGTTTGCTGTGATTGCCATTGACAGTGGCTTGTGTGGCCGCCGCTGCTCAGGACTGAGGACGGAGAGGATCGGCTTGAGGGTAACTTGTAGTGTCCACAGACAGTTTCCACTAATCAGTAATGTATAAGACGTATTCTAGTTCGTTGATTTTCCCTATAGTAACGTTAAATGTATAATTGACGTGTCTAAATTCAAACATATTTTTAAATAAGTAATAGATCTTATTTAAATGAAATATGTAAATTAAAGGGAATTTCATAATTACGTAATGAGCGTACGATGTCTACTGTGTGCCAGGAATGGCAGGCGGAGGCCACGTGTTCGTTGTTACGCGGAGCAATTGTTCAATAACGCTAATATTTGCATCAAAACTTCAATGAAATATAGAGCACTCTAGAGAGCAGGGCCGCTGACGCGTCGGGGAAAAGCGGAGCTCTTATCAGACCGTTGGCCGCACCTTTTCAAGCGGTGATAGCGGGCCGCGGTGTACACTACGATTGTCACACTGAGCAAACACGTAGGCATCGTTCGTGTCGTGTAATTGTCTCACTCTGTTTTCCAGTTTGCGGGGACATCGAGCACGGCTCCACGTCTGAGTTGGACAGGGGATCTCGACAGTTTAAAATGGAACCCTGCCAGATCTATCTTTCCAGCTCACGCGTGGAGCCTCCGACTACGCCACGTGGCCGACGACCGCGCTAGAAGATTCGAGAGTAGAGCGTGAAGGATTAAGTGGAGGTGTGATCTCTTCACTTTTTATGCTTAAAGTGAGATTCAACTCCTCCAACTTAACCCTGAATCGCTATAACGACACAGACGAGGCGATTTTTAAGCAAATTGTATTTGAGGTTCTTATTATGATTAGTTTTGTGTTTTAGATATAAAATTGTAAATAACTGTGTTAATAAATGATTTATTTAATATCTTTTATTTTATTCATCCTCCAGATATATATTTCTTGTTACCATAGATTCTAATGCTCAACAAATATTTATAAAAAGTATATTATTATTTAACTATTATTAATAATAACTAAAAATAACTTAAATAGATAAATCCGCGTTTACTACAGATGTTAAATTTTAGCGCTTTTAAAGCAAATGTAGCTATGTCATGGATGGCGCCACTGTGCGCGCATGCGAGTATTGTGTGAGACCCAAACTGCGCCAACTAACACGAAGTACACCGCAAATCACTAAAAAAAATCACAACACACAAACAAAAAAAATGAGCAAAAAATTGTTGGTAACACCGGTGCGCTAAAAAAGCTTGCAAACTTCACGCACATAACCTGCGCTGGACATCGACTCGTCCGTATCTAACTCTGGGAAAATGTATATTGATTTTTCAAAGAAAAGTCAACCGATGTAACAAAACACCGTTCGCGGAGTGTTTATACGCGTATTGAAACGTCGCGGTCGATGTGCTGTGTCGTCAAAATGGTGCGAAAGTGTTTCTTGGTGCGTTCCGACTGAGATTGAAAAGAGTGTTGCGTCGTTCGGCTGAGGGGCCGGAGCCCGGCCGCGGCCAGGGCCTGGGCGCGCCATGGACGCCGCCGCAGACCCGCTACGGGCGGCCAGGCCGTGAGTATCGTTGCCTCGTGCCCCGTGGCTGTACTTACGCGGCGGATTATTTTGGTCGATCTCGTCCGCGCTTGCGAAACGTTCCGTGCGCGCTCGCTTCTCGCTCCCGCGCGGAGCCGACATTCTCTCGACCGTGCGGCGTCACGGCCTCCGCTGCGTTGCGCCATTTCGGAGCGCGAGGACACGGCGACGTCGCCCCGCGAAGGCGCCGCCGTCGATAGCGATCTCGGCGCGGCGTCCGAGCGTGACCGCCTCCGCTCCGCAGAGCATCAATGGCCCGGACGGCCCATAAATCAGAATCGTGTTTACAGTTTTTGTGCGGTCGCAGGAAACCTGTCGCGCCGCCCTTTGTTCCGGGCGGCGCGAGAGGAGCGCCGTCCGTCCTCGCGCTCGCTGGCGCTCTCGAATTGCCGAGTGAATTATGGCTAGGTGCATATACGCCGTGCCGCCGAGCACTACACATACTAACGTACGCGCCTACCTACCTATAGTGCAGCGAAGGCTGTAACTACCTAACTATTCAAACAAAGCATTCTGCCCACAAATCCATACTGCAGCCCCGGAAAGGCCAGCTTTCGTGTTCTTTGTCAAATTTCATAGCGCACGAGCGCCGTGTTGTTGTCTGAATATTATTACTGTAATAAAAAACATCTGTGATTGTCAATTATTAAATTTATGTATGCATTTTGAGGTTAGGTCGTTATGTGTGCCACAATCGCAACTTAAAACACTTACGAACGCTAAAATGAAAAGAAAAACGTTTTAAAAGCCATGTGTGTTCAATTTCAGTGATAAGTGTGTGATATAAAATGTGTTGTGGACTCAGGGAGAGTGGCTGATTGCAGCCCTATGCCAACCCTGTCTTGTGTTGTGTCAATTATTGGATGCAGAAGCATTTTGAGTGGATTCCAGTTCCAGTGGTGGACTTGTTTGTGTTGTTGAGTGTTTCATGTGATTGCGTTGGTGGGAGCACCAAGTGGGAGAAGTGGAAGCTTGGTGTGGCAGCGGTCCATGTGAACAAGCTGCACTCATGCTCAGGTGATGTTCATTCTTGTTAGCAAACATTTGCTCCTCATCTCACACTCATCTAGCAAGGAACCTGCAATGTTTGCATACCTCTGTAACTGCCATGCCCACACGGTAACATTCACACACTGTTTTAATACAAAAAGAAAAACTATAAAAACAAAACATTGAATATATAATTACATTAAATGAACTATTACATGTGGCTGTCATTCATTGATGAAAGTAACGGCCCATTCTTCAATATTAATTGAAGTGCCAGTGATATAATAAATTTATTACGACTCGTGCAGTAAACCCTACTTAATTTATTGTAACACTTGCAAACTTTATTTATCATTTGTGATGTTACTGTTTGCAGGTTATGTTACAGATATATGTATTTGTTTATTGTGTACACATTATAATACTTTAGGAACATAAATCAAATAACATTAATGCTAAATAAATCAATAACTGAAAATTATTAAGATAGACACATAGCTACATGTGTGTATACATATATTGTATGTTGTTTCTTAAATCTATTTATATATCTTAGCAAATATGACAAGACTTCCACTTTGGGTTTCTGGGGTAACAACTATCAATTCACAAAAAAGATATTGTAGTTTATATTTAAATCTTACTCATTTATTGGGGACTGAGTTTAGCACATTATTTATGTCATTATGTAGAAAGGTTTCTTTGCTTCTTAAGTAATCTAAGATGAATTCTTCGTGTATATTTGTGGATTTTACATTTTTTTTGTTTAGTTGAGTAGGACAGTCAGGTTTGATCTGGAATCTTGATCTTATTACATTAAACACCTGTAAAAGGTTTTACACATTTATGGAAATACTCCAGGTCATAATGTTAAAGCATCCATGCATTAGACATATTGACAAATGCAATTTAATTAGCTGATTAATGATAATTATTACTTTATATAATAATAAATGAGAGAAATTTGCAATATTTCTATATATGTGAAATCCACCAAATTGTACAAAGCGAATGACCAAGGCAACATTTCTCAGGAGGCCTTACTTTAATTTCTTACACATTTTGAGTGAGTCAACATATTTATTGAGGAAGGAAAAGTGTAATGTACAAGTAGTTTAGAAACAGGAATCATGAACAATTGTTAGATGCAATTAGTGTAAGTGTTAAAAAGTAATACGAATACATTGGTAACAGTAAAAGTAAGCCATGGCAATACAGGGCATCTATACAATGTTGCGCTAAGTGATGATAAATGCCTAAATCTAATAAAGGACTTGTTATTATTGCTAACATGTAAATGGTTTTTCCTAATTTAATTTAAATTAATTGTAACAAGCAAATTAGGTATGGACCTAGCCAATCATTGAGCAGAGACACATTGCTAAGGTTAAAATAAGATTTGTTTATTACTTTCACAAGAGTCTTTAGCTCCAATTGTCTAGTCATCACTATTTAGAGCTATTTGATAGAACAGTGTATATAATGTCTAAATTTCAGTTTTTCACACCACTCAAACTGAAATCATGATGAGTTAATTATGCCAAAGTTACCACACTTGGCAACAGCAGTGTAATCATAACTTAATTTTTATTTTATCTTGGATGCTACAGTTTTATATTTTTATTAAGTGAACAATATGGGCTGCGCTACCAAAAATGTTCTACATTTGCACTTTTTTTGAATAAACAGTGACTGATGTTGATGTCCTCCAGGTTGTTAAAAACCACGGCTAGATCTTCTGGTTATTACTAGATACACACTATACACTCAAATACACAGAATAATTTATAGTGCCATCCCCTATGACTTTACTTGTCATCTCCTTCCCTAGTCTGATGTATGGCAGGTGCAATTAGATCAGAAGGATTAGATGCAGTGCCAGTGACTTGGGACATACACACAACAAACCCAGAACTGAAAACCAACAACTGGTGATGTACAAATATTCCTCCTCAGCTGGGAATTGAACCTAGGACTTGTGATGCAGCAGCTAGCACTCTAACCATTACACCACATGGTTCCAAAGTGGATAGTAAATAAATAGTAAAAAGACAATTGATTTACATTATGTTATTTAATTAAAAGTTGTATAATACTATTTGTGAAGTGATCAAAACAATTGAAGCATTTATGTTGCAAAACAATTTGTTATAAATATCACAAATGGAATAAGGAAAGTATTACTATAATTAGTATGGCCACCATCTGGCAAAGCTTCATTTATTTGAAGCATCAATAGACTCATGGTTTAGGTACGGTCTGTGAATTTTAAGATGGTAGATTCTAAACTTCCATTTGACTATGGTCATGAACCATCTCACAAGCATTTGCAGCTTAGTTGGAGTGGTTAACTGCAATGTTAGTAATGTTATTACAGCATTCTTTAAGACAACCATTATTTTATAAAATATATATATATACACTGCAGGCCAAAACTTTAAGACTACCTTCATTGAAGTAGGAAAATAAAGTAAAACTCCAATAAAATATTAAATCTATTAGAACATTGATTGACAAACAATATACTTGTAAACAAATTATAATGAAATATTAACAGTCCATACAAAGAAAGGCTATAGTTAGCTAAACTGATTTTTCATCAAAAAATCCTCCTTTACATTTTATGACTTTTTTTCACAAGACTTGGCAAATATGAGCAATCAATTTGTTAATGGTGTCTTTTGATATATTGTTCCAAATTTCGCATAAAGCATAGAACATTTCTTCTCGCGAGGATGGGCTACAATTATGGACATTCCTATCAAGCTGT
Source organism: Teinopalpus imperialis (assembly GCA_029286865.1). Lineage (NCBI taxonomy): Eukaryota > Metazoa > Arthropoda > Insecta > Lepidoptera > Papilionidae > Teinopalpus > Teinopalpus imperialis. The sequence continues at coordinate 9,792,318 of JAGSMU010000014.1, read as the reverse complement.
TCCCACAAAAGTTCAATGGGATTGAGATCTTGGGCTCTGAGGAGACCAAACCATGTTTTTTAACACCCTTTGTGCCTCTTTCTCTTCTAAATATCCCCTACATAATTTTGAGCTATGCTTTGGATTATAATCTTGTTGGAAAATGGGTTTTATTCACTTCAACGCAGATTTCTGGTGCTGTTAAGCGTCTATTTTGCTTGCTGGTAACAACAATGAAATTTTTCTTCACTAGACGTGGTAGCTCTCGGCCTTCCCGAGCGTGGACAATCTAGAAAACTGCCTGTCTCCCTGTATCGAGTTATTGTGCCATGAACACAAGTCTTCGATAACTTCAGTCGTGAAGCAATATCACATTCGGAATTGCCTACATTATGTTAAACAACAATGGCAGAACGCACTTCACTGCTAATTTCGCGAGCTTATCCCATTTTATGACGTCTTCATTGTAGAAATCACAAGTTTAGACTAATTGAGATTGTTTGTGAACAAACCCAAGTAAACTTGGGTAATAATAAGTCAGAAACACGTGTTTTCAGGAGCTAAATAATCCTAATTATTGACCAATACGTACCAAAAGTTAACATAAATTAGTAATGAGGACATTATAAAAATATTATTACGACTACGACCTAGCTCAGCTTTATTGTCCAATATCTTGAAAGTAAACAAAAGAATGACTTCTTTAAATATTCAATACTAACATTAGAATATGCAGATGTGCATTTCTTTTATTTATCCTATTGGATTTTATTACAAGTGATGGATAATTATGTTGTTTATGTGCGGCCTTAAACTTTTGGCCCGCAGGGTATAGAATAAAGAAGTGTTTTTTTAAAGTTGAGTAAGATATGATTGTTTTTATTAGTTCCATATTATTAGATCCATTCTTAACTAACATGGACTATGAGTATACGTGCCCTAGTAGTAAGGTAATGTCTAAGAAATAATTATAAAAGAAACATTTCAAATACATGTGAAGTCACCCAATCCACATTCAAGCCATGTGATGGACCATGCTCGAAAACCCTCTAGAGAGGAGGTCTAGGCCCAGCAGTGGGGTTGCTTTATTTTACTTTAGTTCAAGAAGATACTTATTGTGTTTTTAGTTGTAGATAATAGTTAATTTGCATGTCATGTTTGATGTCATGAGAGAATAATTTTCAGTTAATGATGCAATACATAAGCACCCAAACAGGAATTCTGTATATGTTTGCATATAAAACTGGATTTCCCAGATAATCTGGAGGCATGATCTGAACTTAGGTGAAATATGTAAAAATTTAATATTTCTGATGTTGGTAAGGTAACATGGAATTTTTTGTGTCAAATAATGGAAACTCCCAACATCCTGCCGGTTATTGGATTTCAATGTAAATGAATAATTAATTTGTAGAAAATGAAAGCAACACAAAACCTGCTTCCCAGCTCGGCTAACTGGCACTTATACAGGCAGACGGACTCACTAGACATTGACCTCTGGCCCCTGACTCTTGGCAATCCTCTATCAAGTGTATACACAGCATACACATTCAACAGACACATAAATATTCAATATGGAAATATATTTTTTCATGCAGCTCTGTTCATTGTTCATTATAACACAGAAGAGGTTTTTAAATTCATACTGTGTGCTCCAATGAGCAGCTCACCGGCTTACTGAACTAAATCATAACCTATAGAATTTAACTAATGTAGTGTTCCAGCTTGGAGGCTTTGAACATAGTCACAGGAAAAGATATTAATGTGCCAACAGGGATAGACATACTGTTTAGCTTTTCCTGTGTGATTGTTTATAATATTGGCTGCAGTGGAAAATTAAAACTCGGGTCCGTTTCAATTGTGAGGTTCACTTAGTTTCACAGTTTTGTTGTAAATATATTATTGACATTAAAAAAAACATTTTTTAATATATTTGTCACAGACAAACTGAATATGGTTTTTATCTCAATCACAAAAACATTTGCCACTAGAATGTAGATTAAATTATAGACTAAAAATTTAATTAATTTTCATTTCAATTCAATTTAGATTTGTTTACTTTTTAAATAAATGTTAGCAGTGCAGTTAACTTTACTAAGTTCCAGTTAACCACTCCAACTAAGTTCCAGTTAACCACTCCAACTAAGCTTCAAATGCTTGCGCTAGGAGATAGTTCAGGACAATAGTTGAAATGCAGATTTGATAGTATGATCTTAAGCTTAGCAGACTGTACCTTACTTAAACCATTAGGCTATTAATGTTTCATAATTATCTTGCTACAATTAATTGTTTTATTGTATTATCTGTTTCTGTGCAATATTTGAATGTTGGAAACAATATTATATCTCAATTTAATCTTAAAGATAAAAATGAATGGAGGAGTACACCATTGCCATTGGACTTCTGTGGACTTGGCATTTGCTTCTTATCCTTTGCCTTGCTCTAGTCAATGTAGAATATAGCATCATTCCTAAAACTTAAAATAACTATGGAGTTTCAGACCAACCATCATACAAACAAGACCTGGCTGTATGGACTAAAGTCCTTTGCCTTTCCCATTAGGGATAAATTAATATCATCATCATCATCATTAAAATAACTATTTAAGTTTTAGGAATGTCGCTTTGGTAGTGTTGCAAGTGATGTTTATTTAGCTCCCTCTCTGTGGGCATCAGGAAAACTATGTGCATATATTAACTGTGTGCGCCGAGAGCGCCGCCTGTGCGCACATATTCAAGGTTGACCCAGCGCGGATTCGGTGCCATACAATTAAACACTAACTCATTTGCATATCCACTTCCATATTATCTACAAAATAATTCTCATGTGTATGGCCTTAAGATTTTGTACAGTGTACAAATGTTAAGGGAAAACTGGCATTATATGTTCTGGCTAACCCCTAAGGTTCAATTTAGTGAATCTCACAGAAAAAGTTTGTGCTATGGTGCACAATTAAAACTAGTTGATACTAGTTGAAAAAATTAGTTGATATTACAAATTATATGCTAATTTTCTTGGGTATACTTGCAGAACGGCACCTTTTTGGTCTTTGACTGTACTCACTTTACTTTTATATCTGCAACATTTTTGACGTTTATTCAGTTAACTGTCTGTAACATGTATACAATAAATTGCAAATGTAATGTGATGTAATTATAGTCGATAAGTATTTAGATATTAGTGTGAGCTCCGTAATGGGCCCACTGTTAGGTGTAGCCCTGTTGGGGTCGTTTTTGTACGTAGGATTTTCGACACAGCGCTCCATGTGAGATAGTTAATGCGACCTAACCGAATTAGATATAAAGTCCATTTCAGCGTACGTCTTAAATTCGACGTGTCCATGAATTATAATGTAGCGCACAGGTGTCCTTTTACCAAGCTCGCAGGGGTGGCGGCGGGGGGTGGGGGCGAGGGTCTGCTGCGGTCGTCGGTATTGTGAGCACCAGTCTTCGTGCAGGGAGCCTGCACGCTGCGCTGCTTACGTAACTGGTGGGCTACGTACGATACGTAACTCTATCGTATGTATCGCTCTATGTGCCCGTTTTCACAATTGCTTTACGTTTTCTGTTCTATGTTACTAAATATACCTTGAAACACTGGCTCGTAGATATGTTAGACTTGTACGTAAGGTTGAACCGATATTACTTACAATCATTATTTGTCTATTATTAAAATCTTTTGGACCGTGTGTGTTTTTACGCACAAAATAACACATAATTCAACTGATGGTAATTGATAAAAACCAAAGACGTGCAGTAGACCTTCCCTCTTCTTGCTCGCTGCAAGCCGCCGCTGGCTGGATTGAACCATTGACCGCACGAAACGGCAACACCGTGGCTAGTTCATACACACAACAAATGATTGTGCGTGCACCCCGTGAGTAGTCTATAACTGAGAGACTTGTGAGTCAACATAACAATTGACAATAAATTATTTGGCAATTATTAAATAAGTTTTTCTGTTTTCTTGTTTATGTTAAACGAAAAAGCACTGGCTGTTGACTAATATTGCACCAACAATACGTCCAAGCGGCCGATGGTCAAGCCGCGACCAAACTCCGCTGAGGCACAAGTCTCCACTGCACCTGCCTCCATGCACGAGTGACGCTCGTTGTGCTCCTCAAAACAACACAAATATTTATTTTCTGGTGTTCAGACGATTCCTTGTCGCTACTTATTAACTTAAAATATTTTTTTATGCGCAAAGAAACTATCACTAATATAGGTGTAATACAAATTGGAACAGATGAGCAGATTTGGGCGTTTTAAAATCAGAGTCTAAAAGCAATTAGATATGCAGTAACTGCTAAGTCGCATTCGCGGGGATGTACCTATACACCCTGCCGGCCAAAACCGCACATAAACAACATAATTATCCATCAATTGTAATATAATCCCATAGGATAAATAAAAGAAATGCACATCTGCATATTTTATTGTTAGTATCAAATATTTAAAGAAGTCATTCTTTTGTTTACTTTCAAGTTACAAGACATTAAACATCTATTGTTTTCAAACACCCACAAATGGGGTTAAGATCGGGACTCATGGCCGGCCACGGTAAAACCGTAATATTGGCTTCAGAGAGAGCTCTCTGGGTTGTTCGCGCTGTATGTGGGCGAGCATTGTATTGTCTTGCATAAAAACGAAGTTTTCACCCACTCTTTGTATAAATGGGATGACATGGGGCCGAATCATTGGATCGACATACATAGTGTCAAGTGTACATGAATATTTAATACGAATAGACTTGACGGCCGCGTGGTCCGGAGTGCGATCTGCAGTCGAGCAATAATATATGTGCATCACAAGTTGTAGGTTTCCGGCGTGGTGTTTGTATATCTCGTGTCCGTGACACTGCGTCTGTACTTATTGCACGTGCACTACACTAGTCGACCGAGGACAATTGCCAGCGTGCTTAGCAACTGTGATATATCCTCCGCGATTAACGTGGTAACAACATATATATATATATAAATTACATAAGGTGCTATGAGCTAGGGGCGCTGAGTCAGCGAGATCGATTGGCCACCGCACCGTGACCGTGGAATTAGCATAACATCCAATGGCGGAACTTCCTGCCTCCGTCCGTCGCTCGTGAAGGCTGATGACGAGCAGAGTGGCGTGCGCGGCGCCCCACCACCATTGTAGCTCTGTTCTACAATAAAAAAACTCACGTCTCATGACCAAATCGAAGGGAAACGTACCTAGATTTAAAATCTTTTTAGCTTTTCAGCTTGAGTACGTCACAAAATGCCATCATTAAATAGTTTAGCGCTAGCGCCCTTCCAACGAGTGCAACAAACCGGAAACCTTGACGACCATCCATTTGCTGATGATATCGAGAATGAACACTGGACAACAACGTGACCTAAATGTTTATTGGTCACGCCCTAACGACATAATGAATCCTATAATCCAAAACTGAGTAACATAAGTCTCGAACCTTGGACGATGGGGTTGTTCAGACAGCTAGACATCTAGCCCATTACACTGTCATCGCTTTCAATTACCATTTTTATTAGTGACTTGCAAATATGTTGGAAGATATAATGATGCCGACAGAGCACACAATTCTCGTGATGGCGACCTGTTACTGCTCTCCATAAAATCCTATCCCGGTCTCCGCCAGCTATTCGAAACTTATGCTGGGCTTGTTCAAATCATTGTCACCCCTCAGAGCTGAGACGAAGTTCGTCAGTTATTGAGTCGCCGGTCCTCTTTCAGACTTGTATATAAAGCTTACATTTGTGCCCTCGGCGACGCACTAAGTGCTACCGCTTTGGATGGATGGCCGATAATATAAAAGCGTTCATTGAGGACCTCCGTGCTGCGGAGAGTATGAGTTGGCAGTGATGGTCGTCAGGAGGACATGTCGCAGGCATGCGGCTCCCGCGTGCCACGATACCATATATAAAACATTACGATACGATAAGAAGTAGACCATCCGCTGGTGTTCTCCACAACGAGTATTTATATGCAACGTGATGGAATCTTAAAAATACAAATGGCGGAAATACGCATTATAAATAGATGTACACGTAATTACTAACGCCGACATTTTCCTCGCAAAACGAGTCGTGCGTCTACCTAGGTGAACTTTGGGGAGAATCAAGAAGGATAATGCTTGTCGGTCACTGACCCTCTCCCAAATTAGCGCCGCCTCGGCTGGTCGCACCCCATGCTCGGTGAAAAACACACGCACCGACACGCCATAGAAACCAGCTTTTGGTTCGAGGGAATGAATAAAATACAATTCATTAATGCAACCTCGTTTATTGAGCACGACAGCTAAAATATGCTTTAATACGTATTGAGTTGAAATCAGTGGGCTCTCTGTTTATTTTAGTTTGTTGTAAGTATTAGCATGTCGTGTGGCGTGTGACACGTTGACACGGGAGCTGCCCCCGGAGTGCCAACTGTCACTGGTCTGCTCTGGTCCGGGGGTCTCCAATGTGACCTGTACATATTCCCCTATGCATGTTGTGTAGGGGAAGCAAATTAAACTTAAAATTATTGTTCCTTCTATATCTGCTTCGAAAAAATTGATTTGTGTGCCGCTGTGGATCCTGGTGTACGGGAGACCCGGTGGCCGGTGAGCGGGATGTGATCTTTAATTATTCAATTCACAATTGCGCTGCAGTTCCTGGCGACAAATTGTTCGGCTCGGAGCGGCCGTTTTTACTTTGATCTATCTGCCGAGTATTCCGGAACACAACCGAGCCGTTGTGCGGGCCACTAATAGAAGCGCTGATGCTTCGGAACATTTTGCAGGATAGATGAGCATAATGGATGAATATCTTTATAAGTAGTTTGGATAAATTGTAATAAAAATAAACAAAACTACATCGTTATCCAAGTGTGGCGTGCTCGTTCCTCCGGTGGACGCTTAGTTATTAACAAAACATTATTCACAATCGATTCCCATCCTGGCAACTTCTCTGGCAATTCTAGATGACGTCAATTTATTTTTAATTATGGTAAACACATAATACTATCGGTTTCTTGGTAAATACGACATTCACTAAAGGTTGAAATGAATCTAAATAAAATAAATAATTTGTTGTTTTGAGTATTAAGTGACATGCAGATGTCGGTTTATTGATAAAGAACGAATATTTACTGTACATTGTACAGAAGATCTACCAAGGATTGCCTCCCGCGCCCCGCCTGCCGCCGGGGCCGCCGCCGCCCGGCACCACCGCTCTACGTGCCCCGGACGGAATCTGCACAAGTTTATCGTGATAAGGATTTCCTCCTGATAAATTTGATTAACGTTGCGTACATTTTGTAATCAGCTCCGTTGATTACAGCGATTGCAATATGCATTGTATCTTTTATTATTTCGTGCCTTATCGAACTCTATTCATGTGAAGCAATGTAAGTGTTGCATTAACTCTTGCTACGCTATCACACTATCTTAATGACGATACACGCACGCAGTAGTCTCTGATAAAGATGGCGGGTCAGGTCTCTTTTGATTTTCGGGTTCGATTTCCAGTGAGGTGAATATTTTTATATGAAATAAATTGTTATTTCTTTCCGTGTCCTCGACACCACATTCTTATCTTCTTTCAACGTTAGTGCCTCAAGGTCGCTATGAAAACTGAAGCCTAGCGCGGCTCTTGGCAATGTCCCTTTTCCAGGAAAAGACACCGCCGGCGGAGAGACACCAGTCGTGTCTTTTGCTCATTGCAGAGAAGAAATTCTTTGGGCTTGTATCAAGCGTGGCAAAAATAAGTACGTAACTTTTGTTACGTTTTCTTATCGGCAAGGGCCTAGTAGAGCCCAAAAACTTAACGTCTCCTCGTAACGTAGCCTCGTGGCAGACTCCGAATCCCTAACTTTATAACGTTGCACCGGTTGCAGCACGTTGCAGATGCCAGCGGTCCTCGGCACGTTGCACTGCACTAACGACGTCGATGCGTGCGCAGCGGCGCGTGCTGTAGAGCGTGCTCAAGTTCTCCAGTTCACCAGTGGTAGAGCCACCAGGGGCGCGAGGCGCCAGTCAGGTGGCGTGTCGGCAGCGGGCAGCTGCAGCGCGTGGGCGCACAGTACGCGCCGCGTGTTTACGCGAGTATTTCTGTACCGGAACCGCTCGCCCAAAAATCCCCAATAATCGGATCAAGGTGGTGGCGCGCCCCACGTGCTCGCAACCGCTCTGATGCTCTATTTATACCGGACGCCACCGGCAACAGTCGTCTTTGGACGAATTCCTCTATAATTTCCGCGCGCCTTGGTATTTTTAATGCTTGAACGTTGTTTTCAAAGCTAATGTGCGTTGATAACAGAGGCCGATGTACAAACATCGAGTCCGAGCAATTAGTGAAGCCGTAAATATTGCGATCTTTGCTGGCGACGGAGGCGCCCGACACGCCCGCTATACTCCCGGGCCGGGCAGTGCGGCCGTGTCTCTACGGAGGGCGATCTTTGTTGTATATAGCTGACACGTGTCGCATGTCGTATTCATACATTAAAAAAAGAAACACATTAAAACACATTATTTCTGATTTACCGTGCAAACGGCCAGCCCGGTGCATTTGCCGTTCACGCCGCGCCTCAACGATAGACAGCCGGCACCGCCAGCGACACTTGCGCTCCGTGTAACGGAACAAATTATAAATAAAACGTTTTATTTTCACATAAAAGTTCCGAAAATACTCATCGGAGTCCGACGTAAAATACTAGGATGCTGTGTTGGTACCCCGCGTGCAACCCACAGTTTTAATGGAACCGACGTCGCTCAACATGAGCCCAGGGGTCGCCACGTTCGCTGTCCATCGTGTGCACCGACGCCACCAATGTCAGCCTCGCCTTTAAAATACTAAACTAAATGTTTCTAGTGAGCTTTACAATAAGTAAGTGTTTGTTAATTTACGAGATAATAGATATGAAAAAAATAAAATTTGGCGCCGATTATCTGCCTACGTGATATAGAATTATATGGATATCGACGATATCTTGTGCTATACTTGTGCTTGCGGCAAAGCCTTGGATATTGTAGAGCCTCTCGACACAGTTGCACGGATAGATCAACTCCACCTGGGATCATGCTTCAACTGGATACCAGCTTCAATAGTGTATATACATACATGGCCTCGTCTCCTTTGTCTGATGAGTTAAAGAAATCGAATACAATAGTACTGGTGACGCGGCGTCACATCTTAGTCCATCTTATAATGATTCCTTCCTCTGTCCATGAAGCCCATGTGGGTGTATTCCGCCGCCGTCTCACCTACCGATTTCTAGTAAAACTCACGCCTTCATTTTATTAAAAACAATGCATTATGATACGAAAATTAATTATAATTTTATCAAATATTACGTCACGTTATACACGTGTATATAGAGCACTGCGTGTACGGTTGTCCTTCTGTGTAGATGAGTCGTTTGTCGACCGTGCGGCCCCGTGGTTGGCACCGCATGACCTCGTGGTTGTCTGCTCCACTGCTAGATATCGGCCTCCGCCAGATCCTGCCACTGCACGAACCTAGAAAACCTAAAGTACCTAGAATATCATCGCGGTCGGAATTGTTCCGGACCATTGAAATATAAGATATGTTTAGAATGGTCACAAAAATAACACGTCCGTGCCCGGAAGTGGTGTGGGAGGATGCTGCGGGTGGTGCCGCCGAGGTCCCGCCATAAATCACGGCGCGAACGAGACACGAGACGTTTCTTTAACTGTCCCACGCTTCCGCACCGCTTCCAGAATAGATTGGGAAGTAGCGGGGCGGGGGTAGGGGGCGAGGGACGGACAAACTATACCTTACGATGCGTTGTTTAGCAGAGTCAGTGACGTCGCTACCATTCCCCGTAACCCAACCAACTAAGCTATGTAATGTATGTTATATAGTAATATGTAGCAATAGTCGAGTGGTATGTGGAGGCAACACTGGTAGAGCTACACTGCAGTTTGTTTCTAACTGTATAATGAATGGGTCAGCTCGACCGGGGTAGGATCACGCTCTCACGGAATACCGCTGTGAAATAGCAGCATAACGCTGCTGTTTTATGTCTGGTGTAATAATGTAGATATCATGGGCTGCAGGAACCTGATTTCACCTGATGAACTGTGTGCTCGTTTGTAACTCTCAATGTAATAAAAAAGCATGGCAGATTCGAATTTACGACATAATGTTTGGCAGATCGTGCTCTCTCTAACCATGAATCTATTGACGCTGTACGTTGTTAGGGAGCACGGCCTGTGAGCTCGTCAGAACATTGTATGCCTGGCGTCCTCCCTTGCGCGATGCCATTACGGGAATGTTCACCTGACGCGGCACCGTTAGTACCAACACTTCCCGCGAAGGACGACTCCAACAGATTTAACGACGCACTATGTTCCTTATTGTTTATTTTGATCTGTCCGACTCGCGGTCTGGATGGGAATATAGTTTTGAAGTAAATCATTCTCAATTTAAACAAACGCACACTGTAGAGTTTCTGCCTGCAACCATGAATGGTTCAGCTCGAATGAGGTGTGATAACCCATCTGCATTATTAATTCTTATCGAGAGATGAATGTAGGGTGCGTGTCATGTACCGTCGGCATTATCAGGTGGACTGTGTGCTAGTTTGTCACCCCCAAATTAAATTAAAAAAAAAAACATTTAATAATATGTGGTCAAGCTTGTGATTACGTAAGCTGTTCATTAAGCACGGTCACCGTAATGACACAAGGAGTGCGCTCCGCGCCGCCCGCGTGCTGCAGACCGGGCGCTAGTAAAAATATAAACACACATTCACTTTTTCCTTTGTCGGTATAAATTAAAAGCTTTCAACTGCCGGTCTATTTAAGACGTACAGGGTGTGCCCGACGCTGGAGATTGCCTCAGAATATGAAGTTACAGGTCCCGAAATAGATCTGAAATAGCGTATAGCAAAAACATACAGTCAGTTGTCATGCCCACCGGACTGTCCACGGCCGCGGTGGCGACCTTCTAGCTCTACCACGGTATCCGGAGGAAAGTCACAGCGCCGTATAGAGATCATAGAACTAAAAGAATCATGACAACGATCCGCAGCAGACAATCTTGTTAGTCGGTTGGTGTCAAAACTGCGCTCACTGTACAGTGCTGCCAGCGCTCGCACCGACACCGACGCTATCGATCGAGAAAGTTCCAAATACGAGACGAAACCCACGTGTCCATGTGTGTACACACGACACTCCCGCACCAGATAAACAATCATTTGTGTAAAAACATTGTTTTTCATCGACACGCGACCGAACAATTGTTATTCTATTCCAACCACTTTAGAGCAAAGTAACGGCCTATATGGTATATATAAATCCCAGAAAGAACGCCCATGCCCAGCAGTGGTCTGTTAGAACACAGCTCGCCACGCGGTTTCACTTGTTTCTTCACTTCACTTTCTCGTGTCTAAAAAATATTTTTATTTTTTATTTATATCTTAGGCACGCGAGACGACACGACGTGTGCTCCTGTACCACGTGCTCGGATTCTCTCAAAAAAAAAACGGTGCTCAAATTACAATTGTAATAAACGGTAAAGCACTGAGCTAGCGGCTCGTAAACATAAATACTTCAGTACGGCAGCGTGCCACTTGTTAGTACTGATCTCGTAAACAAATAAATATTGTTTACGTGTGTTTGTGTGATACCATTGCTTCGGAAAGAAGACTATTATCCTTTGCAGAGGTTATTATTAGGTCCTCACACATCTAATTAGCGTATTATATGGAAAAAGTTAAAAAAAAATTATATATCTTCAATGGAAGTATGTACCTCTGCACTTTCATCATTTTATAGGCAGTTAATTGATTCCATTGCTGCAAAACTTTTGGGAGCGAGAATCAATAAAATCTTAGGAAGCGGTTTTGACTGCCTCATCGGAATTCATTTTTTTTCCTTGCAAGAAATTGTTCAAATTCCGAAAAATAATATATGGTCGTATATCGGCCATATGGGGTACCATCCGTGAGCAGAACTGTGGTGGTGGCGGCTGCCTGCTCTGGCGAGCTGTACTTTTTCGAGGTCATTGTAGTTTACGTGCGTCGCAAGACGCGGAGCAGTCGTTGCAGCCAGCAGCCACGGGGTTCGCGGGGTGCGGTGCGCCGCCATAACGGCAGCTGTGGCTCGAACTGATCCTAAACTTTGTATTAAGTTATATTAAGGGTGACAAACGATCACACATTTCACCTGATGGTAAGTGATGACCGCGGTCCATGACATCAATATCCGACAAAGACATACTGAGCACGTGCGTTGTCATACCGAGGACTGATATAGAATTCATCGTTACCACGTTTAGAGCATTAATAGCTGAGCTATATTTGTTTTGTAGTATACACGGCAGGCCAAAAGTAAGACCACCTTAATGAAAGTAGGAAAATAAAGTAAAACTCCAATAAATTATTAAATATTTAATTAACTAATTTATTTAATCATCTGAACATTGATTGACAAACAATATACTTTAAAAGCGTAAAGAAATATTAACAGTCCATGCAAAAATAGTTTATAGTTAGCTAAACTGATTTTTCATCAAAAAATCCTCCTTTACATTTTTTAATGGTGTCTTGTGATATATTGTTCCAAATTTCGCATAGAGCATTCCACATTTCTTCTCGCGAGGATGTGCCACGATTACGGACGTTCTTATCAAGCTCTTCCCACAAGAATTCAATGGGATTGAGATCCGGGCTCTGACGAGGCCAAACCATGTTTTTTAACACCCTCTTATGCCTCTTTCTCTTCTAAATATCCTCTACATAATTTTGTGCTATGCTTTGGATCATTATCTTGTTGGAAAATGAATCCATCTCCAATTAATCGCAACCCGAAAGAAACGACATTTTGTTCTAAAATGATTTTGTACCGTTTCTTATTCAAAATTGCTTAAATTATAATAAAATCGCCAGTTCCTTGGCTAAAGAAGAAACCCCAGACTATAATTGAGCCACCACCATGCTTGATTGTTGGGACTACACAATATGACATCATCTTTTCTTCGGCACTGCGTCAAACGTAAATTCTACGTTTTGAACCGAACGTTTTGAAAAACTTGGATTCATCGGTCCAAAGTACTTTTTAAAATATTCTTCAGTCCAATCTCGATGGGCAGAGCCCACTGCATCCGTTTTTTCTTGTTTTGCGGCCTTAGCAGAGGTTTTCGAACGGCAACACGACCATACAACTTCGCATCTCTCAGTCGCCATTTTACTGTAGTAAATAAAGGTTTAACTCGGGTTTTGTTTACTTCAACGCGGATTTCTGGTACTGTTAAGCGTCTATTTCGCTTGCTTTTAACAACAATGAAATTATCTTCACTAGACGTGGTAGCTCTCGGCCTTCCCGAGCGTGGACGATCTTGAAAACTGCCTGTCTCCCTGTCCGAGTTATTGTGCCATGAACACAAATCTTCGATAACTTCAGTTGTGAAGCAATCTCATGTTCAGATTTGCCTTCATTATGTAAAACAACGATGGCGGAACGCACTTCACTGCTAATTTCTCAAGCTTTTCCCATTTTGTTAGTATGAGGACATTATAAGAATATTATTACGATTCTATCACCTGGCTCTAGCGCAGCGTTTGTCAGTCTTTGAAAACAATAGATGTTTATTGTCCAATAACTTGAAAGTAAACAAAAGAATGACTTCTTTAAATATTCGATACTAACAATGGAATATGCAGATGTACATTTCTTTTATTTATCCTATGGGATTTTATTACAATTGATGGTTTTTATGTGCGGTCTTAAACTTTTGACCGGCAGGGTATGTAGCCAACATTGCCAGGCCATTTTATAATATAGTAAAACCCTCGCGTTGCTCCGCTGTACTTCTGACCGCCAAGGATTGATTACTTAAGCTGTCAAAAGTCAACCAAGATGGCATAAGACAAGTGAAGTAAGTCGTCGATAAATATCGAACCTTTCGCATTGGCTCCGTTTTTTATAAATATATCTTGTCATAAGCAAAGATAAGTTTGAACAATGAGTGCGAAGTTCGCAATACGTTCCATATCGCGATGTGAAGGAGACAGCAAGGCTCCACCGCAGCTTCAGGTGGCCGGCGCAACTGGGTCACGCCCTACACCAGCTGCCTGCAGCCTCCGGTGCCCGACGCTTGTTCTATAAAAAATACACACGCCTAACAACGAACAACAAAAACGCATCTTTTCCAAAGCCTGTATTTCGAGCGGCCATTTTGGTGAGCGAGCAACGAACTGTTCACTGCGGCTTTTTTATTCCCTCTGCCATTGGTGTTGAATAGAATTTTATAGTTTTTTAAAAAAAAAATACCAGAGAAGACAGTCGCGTGCGGAAGGGAAGGCCGCGGGGCCGGATGTCCGCGCTGTGTCAAGTTGCATGTTAGATGCTCGCCTTAAATTTATTAGTCGATGATGATTCGACGATGAAGGATAAATATCTATATAAACATTTTCAAAATCATGTGAAGTCTGCCAATGCGCAGTGGTGCCTCGTAAGGAGGTGGCCTATGCCCAAGACTGGGATTACGATATATACTGTAGGCCAACACCGGCCCCGTTCACGTGACAGAAGGAAAACTTCTGTGACGGTATAACCTGCAGTTGGTAAGTCTGCGCTGACTTGCTGGCTCACCGTCGCTGCAGGGTGGATGTTGAGTGGAGAGAGACCTCATGACCGGTGACAAGGCGATCCATCCCGGGATCCAACGGTGACTCCGGTGGTGCAAAGGTGGTGTCCTGTGTATTCGGAGAAATATACAATTAGTAAACGAATTCATAGATATCCATTAGCCATTAGTTTTTTATATCAAAAGCAAACGAAAAGTTTTCTATATAAGGGGTGTTGCTCGAAAGACATGAGAGCGATAAAATCCTTTGGATTCATTCAATATACCAAGTTTCTTTATTAAGGCTTCGTTTCAGCATGGAGATAAAGGCAGAGGGCGTGGAGGGGGTGGTGCGGCCGGTGAAGGAGCGCAAGAAGCACGACCGGTTCAACGGGATGAGCGAGGAGGAGGTCGCGCGCCGCACGCTGCCCGACCACCTGACCGAGAACCTCGACATCATCATTGTGAGTATGATCGGCACGCTTTACCTATCTCTACCTCGTTGTACCGTTAGCTAAATAACCGGCAGAAGTGGGTCACCAGGTGGCCCCTACGCGCTGACGGAGCCAGAAAGCTGAAGAGTGAAACTAATATATAATCATTCATTAATATCTTAGAGATTATCAATAAAAACTAAGTCTCGATATATCGATCGCTTGCCGAAGAAACTTTTGATAACGATTTCAGCCAGACAACGCACAGGCGAACAAGACAGCGGCGAACAAATACAATAAAGAAATAAAAACACTTGAGTGTACACATGCAGGCTTAAAAAATACATACTTAAAAAAATAGCAATGCCTTTAACATTAGTGACATTCCCGTACAGTACTCCAACTAAGCTAACGCTTGTGCCAAGGGTTGGTTCACCACAATATCCGAATAGATTCGAAGCTGCGACGTTAAGTTTCACAGACCGTACCCAGCGCCATTAGGCTTTGGACGCCTTGTTATATATAGACGACACAAAACAAAGGTATTTGTGTCACGTTGTACCTCACGTCCCAAACAATAAACATAAAGGTTTTTAAATGTACTTTACGTGCATAGGTGAGGAGATTCTCAAATTTGCAGCAAAAACAGTTAAAGATTTTACGAAAGTGTGAACCGGGAAGGTAAACCCACTGGCAACTGCACTTGCGCTTGGCATGTTTCCATGATTGACATTTTATACGTGGAGGAAAAATCAACATTTGGATTTATTTCATTATTGTGCCATAGATTAATTTAGCCGTAGAATTGATAGCTTGGCTCGATCGGAAACCAATGTTCAGTCTATGTCGAACCGGAGGCCCTAGTATTGGTGACATGGCGACCTTAGTCCGCAGAGTTGGCAACGTCTGCATTCTGATCCCTTATCTAGAACGTGGGTGTAGCAGTCATCACTTACCAGCTGTGTGAATGTTCGTGACCCCCTAATCATTAAAAATTGTCAGAGCCGGTAGTGCGACGCGTGACATGAGTCGTAAAGGAGCACAGTTATTTCATTACTACACGTTTCCGCACAAGTACTGACATCACTTGACAACGTTACCGCGGCCCGGAGCAAGCGACACTCTCATCTCCTACGCGACCTTATATTCCTCAGATGAACGTGAACAGCGTCAGCTATCCTCTGCTGACAAAAGTTTATTGTTATACAAATTGTTATAAGAAATCTATGTTTCGTTTACCAGATTGGCATCAATCCAGGGCTGTTCGCGGCGTACAAGGGACACCACTACGCGGGCCCCGGCAACCACTTCTGGAAGTGCCTCTACCTGTCCGGACTCACGCGCGAGCAGATGAGCGCCGACGAGGACTACAAGGTACCAGCAGCACCTCCGCCTGCTTAGCACTGCACATAACTAACATGATGGCTCGACAACGAGCATGCCAGCAGACCAGCAGAGCGACTGGCGTTACCTTGCTGTCTATCGATTGGGTGGTGTAGGGCTCCGGGATCCCAGTCCCTGGTAGCGAGGTATTCCATCTCGCTCCTCAGGGGTGACAACACATGGTTTTGCTGACTAGTAGTCGGTAGCAACAAAACAAATGTTTATCAGAACATGTCACTCTGCTGTGCATTTTTATGAGAATTATATATCATTTCAGAACAAGATGTTCTTGAATAAAATTCCCTACCTCCACGATAGTCTCGAGGACTGTGGCTCCTTGTGGCCCAGGCAGGGCGGAAGTCGTCGAGTATTCGCCTGTAGGTATACTGCATGCTGTGACGCTCTTCATATTGAACACAATACGCTACTTTTGATGTTTGAGGATCTTACCCAATTGATTTACTTACTTTTCCCGTTTATCTCTATGTCGACACTAACATCTCTTTCCTCTTCACCTTCCAGCTGCTGAACTTCGGCATCGGCTTCACGAACATGGTCTCCCGCGCCACCAAAGGCTCGGCTGATCTGACGCGACGTGAAATTAAAGAGGGCTCGGCAATATTACTAGAGAAGTTGCAGACGTTCCGACCCAAGGTGGCCGTCTTTAACGGGAAGCTCATCTACGAAGTGTTCTCCGGGAAGAAGGACTTCTGTTTTGGGAAGCAGCCGGACACCATCGCCGGCACCAATACTGTGAGTACTGCTCAGTGGACGGCTGGGGTGACGCTCCGGCAACGGAGAGTCTGGGGTGTCAACTTGTAGCTTAGGACAAAGCGCTCTTGTGGCATAATGTAATTGAAAGGATGTTCTCGGAGGGACGTGGCCATTCATGCTCACCACCAGGTGGACACCAGGCGTCGCCAGGAACCCGTGTCTTTGTTACCAGATCCCGTCACTGAGTGCTGCCATTGTGCTTCCAAAGTGGAAGTTATATTTGTTTTGTTTAAATAATAAAAACATGAATAGAATTATTAATGTTTATTGATTAATTTAACAGAATGAACTCAGGTTTCAGCTGGATTGAGCTGCCTTAAATTTATTTAAAAAACGTCTCTTAGCAGATTTGCGAAAGCAAGACGTAGGTTCAAGATGGGCATTTCATGTACCTGCTGCATCCACATCGGGATCGCTTGGTACATAGATGGAAATATTGCGATGGAACTGCGAGGAAACCCGTTCGTACTGCCACGCCCGCGTCTCCTAGAGAAGACGTGGCAGCATGATCCGCCACGCAGCTCCACTGCGGATCGGCCGTAGACTGTCTTTATATTTTTGTCCTGAGATGTGAAAGATTTAATCTGAATGTGTTTCTTGTCGGCCGAGCACTTAACATTGCGAGTAGTAACAATAGATAGGTGCCTCTAGCGTGTGGGTGTACGGTAAAGTGACGGGTTGCAGTACACGTGGGTGATGCCGTCGTCGTCGGCGCGCTGCGCGCAGCTGCCGCGCGCGGCCGACAAGGTGCCGTTCTACGCCGCGCTCAAGAAGTTCCGCGACTACCTCAACGGCCTGGTGGCCCACGTCGACGAGGCCGAGCTCGTCTTCCCGGACAACACCAGCCGGCGGCCGCAGGAGGAGATGGAGATACGAAGGTACGAGGGGAGGTAAATAAGTTCGCGGACTGAAGGCGAACAACTATAAAATTATTTCCTCATTATAATATGTTCCCATTGGGCCCTTGTCTGTTATGTACATGTAATACCGAGAAATAAATAGTTGGCAACATAGGCAGGAGCGAGTCCACCTGATGGTAGGTCATCAGACTCTTGTCTTGAAGATCCCTTAGTCGTATCAGTTCTGCGAAATCGCTGGCAGCTGATTCTACTAGTAGTTGTACATGGCAGAAAACTGCGCGCGAAGTGCATCTCGATGGTTAGCAATCCTCCACCATTGCCAAACATCGAGATGGTGAACATCTTTGCACGTTGTACGTTCAAACTCAGCGCCTGGAACAAATCCGAGCAACTCCTCAGTTGTAAATAAGGTGAAAATGCAAAGACAGGCAACTCGGTCCATGTGCCCACTACATAGGTCCGAGAGCTCGCGGCGCTGCTGTTGGTGCGCGAGCGCTGGTCACCCATCTCACGCGCGCCTTGGACATGCCAAGACAGAATACTCACAATGCTTGTATCTAATACTCCAACCATTCTACTCCTCCACTCCTCGGAGTTTGTGGCGAGGTGTTTGAGCAGTGCTCAACCACGCCGCTAGGCAATAACTGGTTAAATGAACATGTGGTTTATTGAGAGTTAATATTCTCCACTCGTACACAACACGTTGAAAAGTTCATTATCATCATCAGGATTATCTATTTAATAATTGTGAAGTAAATGACGTTTAATATAGATTAGAAAAAAATCTAGTTGGTTTTATTGTATGTCGATTGGTCCGCGCTGCGTCCGTAGACACGGGTGTGGCAGCAGCAAGTGCGTGTCAATGACTACTACACTATTCGGATGTATTTAATGGCAACTCAATTATTCACTCGGCACTCGTTGTCCTTGCAAGAGCATCCGGCAGACTGTGCAGTGCGCTGGTCCTGGCCTCTTGTCCTCACTGCATCATTTGCATATAACATAAAACATTGAACATGATTTGATTTATGTTTTAAACATTTTCATTTTGTTATTTGTGGCAATAGATGATGTGATTATTTATTTGTTTTCTCCATAATAGTAGTAAAACTAAGTTTTTCTGTCAGTTTCATTATTAATTAGACATCTCTAGATTCTTTTGATGTTGATGCTGTTCGCCTATGCGGCTCTTGCAGCTTCATCGGACACAGGGCTCACGGAACTGAGGGGTCCGTGAGCTGGTTAGAGAGTTTGGTTCTCTTACTTACACCAAAGCGCTCATACATTGTGCGTGTCGGTCTGCTCTGACCACGTTCCTATCTGAGAGTGCCACCTAAGTTGCCAGTTCCCCAGCTATCGGAAGATTCTCCACAGTGGAGAATGGATGGAATTGGACATCATAGATTTTTTGTTAGTTTTCGTTCATCTCAAAAGATCTCCTGGATGTCACTTTTGCGTTCGGAGCGACAACATTTACGGTTAATTTTTTTTATTTTTCACATCGTTGCTTCAGACACTTGATTGTTTCTGAAAATACTTCAAAATATTATTTCTAAATCTTAATTACAGATACGTACTGTAGTTGTTCGTATAGGTTTGATATAATTACCTCATATGTTTAAATTGTTATTATTGATTTTCTTGCCGCAATATCGTAAATTTCTCTTAAAAGAGTCTCCAAGTCTAGTGGTCATGTCTTAATTTTTTTTTATTTATTTCATCCTAAATATTTGAATCCATGTTTACAATGGTTGTTTCGTATTTTTTATTTTATTTTTTGACTATTCGAAAGTAAGTTATTAGCAGCAAACCATTTGGATATGCGAAGAAGTGTTCCCAACGTTCCCATCACTCGTCTCTACATTAAACATGAACGACGTATCCTCCGCAAATAGCACGACATCGTACAAATTATGAAGGTAGTAAGGGCTCGGAGAGATCAATATGCAACACCTATACTCATGCCGTCCAGTACACGTCCACTACACACCGTCGATTAAAACATTCATAACTAGAGAACATAGAACTTTAACTACCGGTTAAAGCAAACATCAATCGCTGCATATGAACCGTTATCGTGTTACATAAAAATTAATGGAGAAAATTAAATTATCAAAATCAAATAAACTAAACAATAATAGCGTAATAAATTGAATATTAAAAAATATAAAAATTAAATGAAATGAAGTCAAAATCGTACTCGTAATGAGTATGATTTTGACGATTTGACACGAAGTCCAAATAAGTAGCAATTAAATTAAATTAAAAGTCGACAACAAAATTAAAACGGAGTTCAAGTTGCATACAGATTGAAGTATAAACGACCGGCCGCGACACAATACCATACAAGGCTGTTGCT
The DNA here is from genome assembly GCA_029286865.1 of Teinopalpus imperialis. Classification (NCBI taxonomy): domain Eukaryota; kingdom Metazoa; phylum Arthropoda; class Insecta; order Lepidoptera; family Papilionidae; genus Teinopalpus; species Teinopalpus imperialis. The sequence continues at coordinate 9,771,966 of JAGSMU010000014.1, read as the reverse complement.
TCCGCCGTGGCGTGCAGGTAATCTCTGTTAATATTTAAAACTTAAATCTTATGATACTTAATGCACATCCCAGTTTATAATGAATTATTGTCACATCAAATGTTGTTTTACATTGAACTCGCGGGACGGCGGGCCATGAAGGCCTAATGCACTTCACGCCGTTCTGAGCAAATTGTCCTCAGCAAAGTGGCACACGTGCAGACTCGGCTCCAAGCTACTTCACTCCATGCCGGGGTACAGGCGGCAGATTCTGCACATCTTGTATCGTAACTATCATATTACACCATATTTCAGATTGACGATGGAGCCGGAGCCCGGGGACACGATCATTCTCGAGGACGGGACGGAAGTGCCGCTGAAGAAGAAACGAGGACGACCTAAAAAGGTGAAGATGGAGAACGGCGAGACCGCGCCCGCAACGCCCCGTGCCCCCCGCGCGCCACGACCCGCCCCTACACTCGACTCCGGGACCGAGCAGCCGCCCAAGAAAAAGCGGGGTCGGCCTAAAAAAATACGTCCTGAGGAACAGCAGTTCTTGTTGCAGCAGCAACAACAGCAGCAACAACAGCAGCAGCAGCAGCAACAACAACAGCAGCAGGTGAGGGTGGAGTGGCGCTCCGAGCACTTCTGCCAGTGACTTCCACGCTACAGACGTAACACAGCTGATTGCTTGAAAACTTATTGCGTATAAATTAACGTATCAAAGTTTCTATACGAAATTAAAGGATACACAAGCAAACACCTGTACATGGTCCACCAGGTCGGTGGTCCTGGACCTCGGCTAGAACTCGGCCAAACATTTTAACTTTAATAATAATTTCTTTTATATGACAGAACTTAATGGTTCTACCTAATCATTTCTATTTCAGCAGCAGAGCAACTCGATGCTCCAGCAACAGTTAACCCCGATACCGTCGATGGGTCATGAACAACAGTTCCTGCAGGGAGACTTCCAACAACTGCCGTCTCCGCTGCCACAGAGCTCGCTGCTGTATGCCGTGCAGCACCCACACCAGCACCAGCACCATCAACACCAGCATCAGCACCAGCCCATGCCGGATGGCTCCCCGTACTACCAACCTCCTAACGCCGGTGAGTCGAGTCAGCCAGGCAAAGTAAACTGATCTCTACTGCTCTACTGCCCACACGAGATGGAGTGAGGACCTATGCAAGTCTGCAAGAAGTCGATTGATGCAGATAGTCCAGGGTCGTGCCTCATGGCACTTTGTGATGATCTACCATATTTCCATCTTTAAGGTGATGCAAGATAACGCAATTTTTTGTCTCTGTTGAATGGTCCAGCCATCTTTACAATGTGATCTGCCATTGAACACAAATATTTTAGGCTGATTTCATTAGACCTTCACTGCTTATTACCTATTTATGGACAAGTGTGAAATAGGAATTTAAAAAAAATCAGAAAAAAGATAAAGTGCTTTAATGGAAGTACACTGCATCGGTAGTCATACATTTTTCCATGTCGCGGGCAGTGTTAGTACCACGCCACTCAATGTCTTTTCTATTGTTGCGAACCAATCATCGAGGCATTCTCCCCCGAGCGACCCATCGAGCCGGCTGGGTGCTGCCAACGTGTCGCGACCCGGTTGTGCCGTGTGTCATAGAGCATTATCATGTGTTTGCGAATTATTTTCAGTTCCAATTCCACATCTTCGTATTTATTTAGTGGTTGCCGCGTTGAACAAGCAAGACGTATAGTTAGTGTTAGATAACTAGAACCGCATGAGTGCACAGTTTTCAATCGGTGGATGGCGCTGCACACGTTCAAGAGATATTCACCATGACTAGCACGCGATGAAACAGAACTACTAAACATGCGACAAAACAACTGCCAAATTCTTTAAATAAATGTATTTGCTTCGAGACATGGCAGGGAAAGTGTTGTGTCCTGTCGGAGATGAAGGCTGTGCGTGGTCACACTTGTGGTGATAACGATCTTTGTCGACGTGTGCTCAAGTGCCACGGTCTGTTACAGGCGGCATGGAGACGGCCATGGACGTGTCGGCCATGGGGCTGGCGCGCGGGTACGCGTCGCCGGGCGCGGGCGAGCGCGGCCGCCTATAGCTCGCCGCGCGTGTACGCGTCGCCGCGCTCGCAGGGCTACTCGCCGGCGCCGCAGCCGCAGGTGCGTCCCGCGCAGGCACGGCCTGCTGACTGCTGGCGGGAATTAAACTATTTCATAATACGTGGCCACGGGCCAATTCAACTGAGAACTGCAGCCCATCCTCAACGGACATTCAAGATGCGCGTGCGCTGGTCTCCTTTGTCGACTGTAATGGAATGCGCTCCTATTACCGCATCCCCGGATCCCACTCTGACGATACGAATAACAGCAGCGTTTGTGAGGCGCGCTCCCTCCCCCAGCCGAGCTGACCCATTCAGCTCTTTCTGTTCGTACGAGGACCGCGTCAGCCTCTTGCTACAGAACATTGCAACCATGTATCCTGGTTGTCACGTTGCATACGTACACGTTCGCGCACTTCATTGACATTACACACTAGCGGTCACTCGTCAGGAGGTAAACAGTCCCACGGGAATGCTCGGCAGAGATAATTGCTTTATTAAAATTAACATGATAAGCAAAATAAAGTAAACGCTTGTCCATCGATCGCGTTGTGTTTAACTACGTGGTAGCAGAGCACACGTGGATGATTAAATAGGCGCATAATGTCACGCAGTTCCCGTCAAGTCCTGCGGCGTTCTCCGGGCCGTCCCCGCCGCGGGCGCCGTACGGTTCGCCGGCGGGCGCGGGCGCGGCCGCCTATAGCTCGCCGCGCGTGTACGCGTCGCCGCGCTCGCAGGGCTACTCGCCGGCGCCGCAGCCGCAGGTGCGTCCCGCGCAGGCACGGCCTGCTGACTGCTGGCGGAATTAAACTATTTCATAATACGTGGCCACGGGCCAATTCAACTGAGAACTGCAGCCCATCCTCAACGGACATTCAAGATGCGCGTGCGCTGGTCTCCTTTGTCGACTGTAATGGAATGCGCTCCTATTACCGCATCCCCGGATCCCACTCTGACGATACGAATAACAGCAGCGTTTGTGAGGCGCGCTCCCTCCCCCAGCCGAGCTGACCCATTCAGCTCTTTCTGTTCGTACGAGGACCGCGTCAGCCTCTTGCTACAGAACATTGCAACCATGTATCCTGGTTGTCACGTTGCATACGTACACGTTCGCGCACTTCATTGACATTACACACTAGCGGTCACTCGTCAGGAGGTAAACAGTCCCACGGGATGCTCGGCAGAGATAATTGCTTTATTAAAATTAACATGATAAGCAAAATAAAGTAAACGCTTGTCCATCGATCGCGTTGTGTTTAACTACGTGGTAGCAGAGCACACGTGGATGATTAAATAGGCGCATAATGTCACGCAGTTCCCATCAAGTCCTGCGGCGTTCTCCGGGCCGTCCCCGCCGCGGGCGCCGTACGGTTCGCCGGCGGGCGCGGGCGGCGTGGGCGCCGGCGCAGCGGGCGGGCGTTTCGCGGCGCGCAGCCCGCTGTACGCCGGCAGCCCGGCACCCTACCGCCAGCAGCCCAGCCCCGCGCCGCAGCAGCGCTACTCGCAGTCCCCGCACGCGCACAGCTACTCGCGCTCGCCGGCGCCCGCATCGCAGGTACGCACACGCACACGCCCAACAAACATATGTTCTCAAGCATTATTATCATAATTTATTTCATGCATATTTAGCAATAAACGCAAATACCAATGCAAGAACGACTATAAAATACATCTTGCACGATGATACAGTCACGTGTAGATAGTAAACCTTACACAATGCCTGGGCACACAGGGCTAGCGCAACCTATGTTATCCTTTCTCTTGTGCTCCAACATGTGGACGAAATATATGAAACGTTCAATGTGTAGGTGGCGCCACAAACACCGTACGCGCGGTCGCCGGCGCCGAGCACCGGCACGAACGTAGGGGGAGTCGCTTCGGTAACGGGCGTAGGCGGCTCCAATAGCTCGGCGGGGGCAGGGGGCGTGGCATTCGGCGCCCCGTCCCCCGCAGCCCTGAGCTACACGGCGTCTCCTACAACGCCCTATAGCCAACATAGTTCGCCAGCTCCCTACGCAGAACATTTTCCGACTCCGGCGTTCGACGCGCCTGTGTCGCCCCCCGTTCCGTTGGACTTCGAGCCCCCTCGGGAGCCCGCGAGTCCGATGGGCAGCACTGACATGCATCCTGGCAGTAACAGTAATTCCTCGCTATCGGATTACAATAAGGTGGGTGATATAACAGTTGACGTGTCTTTTAGACTTACAACTTAGCTCCAAGCCTAAAGCCCATACTCTGATCGTCGCTACGATCACAACACGAAAACGATAGAACTGCTTTTAAAATTAAAACTACTACACCCTGCACAACATGGAGTGGGTGTTCGCTCCTATACACGCGGGTACAAACCGCTTGCGCTGGCTTTCGTCGCCCCAGCGCCACTACTTGGGGCGACGCAACATCTCTTGTTGATCAACGCAATATTCATGCGCAAAACGCATGACCCAAGAGGGTGATGAAAGATGAGTGAGGAACAAACGGAACGTTTAACAATAATATTTGATTACTTTAAGGGTGAGTTCGCAAATTGCACGGCTTAGTCGTGAATGAGCAAAGACTACAGCGAGACAGTTGGCGAACATGATCATACTATTGTCAATGTCCCGTGCCAGAGTAGCTCCAGTGGTCCTCAGAGCGTCACTTTAAGCGCCGGTCAGTGTATGTGCCCTAAGTGCAACGGACGTCTGTTCTTGTAGACGAGCGGGGCGGGCGGCGAGGCGTCGCCGGGCGTGGGCGCTGCGGGCGTGGGCGTGGGCAGCGGCGCGTTCGGCAGCGCGCTCTACGACAACAAAGACTACTTCGCGCGGGAACAAGGTACGTACTGCCGCGGGTTGAGGGGGTGGGGGTGGGGGTATGGTCGGCCTCGGCTTATTGTTCCTTTGACCTATTAACAAGAATTCAAGCGAAATGACTGAGCGTGCAAGCTGGAAGGTATTGAGCTACGGAACCCACGGGGGAAGGCACAGTTAGCTGACTTCATTGAGATGGAGGTACTCTTCAAGATGAACTGTTTCTTCACAAAACGGAAGGTACCAAGTGTAGTAGGTTGGGTGATCGTTAAGCTGATAGCCGGATGGAATCATAAAAGCAACACAAATATATTAATTCACTAAACGTGGCTGGAGCATGAGTGGCTCTCTATGTATTAGAGTGACATAGTGACGTCACGCGGACGAGGGTGGAAGAAACCGGTTGTGACGCATTCTAGTGCAGTCAGCGCGGAGTGGACGGAAGCAGCGGCTGGCTATGGGAAGGCCCGCGGGCAGCAGTGGGCTATTGACAGGCCTTTGATGAGAAAGGACTTGGTCGCCAAAATAATGAATGTGGCAATCTTTAGGAAATATTTTGTTTCCAGGCAACAGTATGTCAGAGAGTCCGCGGCTAGACCAGCTGCACCAGCATCCCTCCATGTACCCTAGCAACTACAACAGGTCAGTGCTTAGTGATATTTTAAAGTTAAAAATTTAAGTTTTTTTTTCTATCACAGTGTGACCGAAATTCATATATAATACTTTTTTTACTTGTCGGGTTCCGTGAAGTTTCATATCAGTTTAATGATAAACAACACGTAAGCACCGAGTGCAGCACTTGCCAGCAATGAAGTGCGCACTGCTCGGTGCCGGTCGCGCGCCGGTTGCTGCCGGTTGCCGTGTTATAGACAGGAATTACGAACAAACCGCACCGGGTACAGTTGACGACCGCCTTCATCTCCATGCGTATGAGATGATAGGAATGGCCTTTCGCACGTTATTAATTATTAAACATAATGTTTGTACTCGTGTTGTGTTCGCTCCGACGGAATATAATTCCCGAAAACTAACGGACGTACAGATGTTACTTAAACTGTTGGGTACTGACGCAGGTCTCCGGGTGGCGAGGCCGCCTTCTCCCCGTTCCGCGGCGAGGCCCAGCACGAGGTGCACCACGACCACCACGACCATCACGACCATCACGACCACCACGACCACCACCAACCACCCGGTAAATGGCGCACAATACGGATTTGATTCTAGTTAAAAAGTGGAAATTTATATGGAAACCATAATATGACTTGTGAAGTAATCCCTAGTTAGGGTTACTTTACAAGTCACACAAGAAGGAGGGACACGGGCTGGGGCAATGTCTACGCATACCCACCTCGCACGCAGTCCTCACTGACACGTTTGCTCATTAGTTCAATGTACCAGCAGTATTACGCGTACTTATGTTATTATTTGAATGTTTCAGGATCACCCAGCGAATTCTCAACGGGTGTTCCCAGCGGCGCAGCCGGAGTGGGGGCGCCGGGAGGCACGAAACCTCAGGACGTGGCATCTAAGTCGCTGTCGGGGCTGGAGTCCCTAGTGGACCAGATACCCTCGATCGCGGAGGGCGGCGCGGGCGCGGGGGCGGGCGCGGTTGGCGGGGAGGCCACGGCCGTGCCCGCGCTGCCGGACTACGCGCCGCCGCTGTACCCGCCGTACGGCGCGTACGGCACGCCTGCTTATCCGAATAACGGGTGAGGCACCTTGCACTCTCCGCGCCGGCCCAGTCCAATAGCTAATTTGTTTTGTACGTGAAACTGCCAACACCGAACACCTCGGAGTACCACGCCACTCCAACAGAATAATGAATGATTGACGACAGTATTGCAGGCGGCGTAGTTTCAAAATGAAAATTGTTTGAGAGAGCACACATAGACTTGCGTAGCGGACAGCTCCTGCTCGCTATGATTCTCTTAAAAATAATAATAATTTATAGGCAAACGTGAAGTCCACTTTAGTTTACTTCTACTTGAGTTATGTTAGTGTTTAAGTCACGTGCTACAGTGTTACACCGACGCGTGCGCTCTCGGGCGACGACCTGCGGTGAAGAGCCGTAACTTCCATTCGTTCTTTTTCTTTTTTATTTCGTAATGATTAGCACAGAAATGTATGTGACTACAGATTGTATTATTCTATGGAGACTCATTTTTCTTCCATAATTTAAAAATGCGCAACCTGCACTCAACACAGCAGAAGTATGTTGTGGTAATTAGGTGGTGTAAATATGGGCTTCGGGGTTCCAGATACGGCGGGCCGTTCGTGGGCTACGGCGGCGGGTGGGGGGGGCAGCTGGTGCGCGGGTACCTCCCCGACTGGCAGTACGGGTACGCGCCGGCCGTGCCGCCCGCCTACCCGCCCTACAACGCGCCCTACTACAACGGCTACCCCGCGCCCCCGCCCGCGCACCACCAGCAGGTACACAGTCATTTCAACCATAATGGCCTCCAGTTGCTGCAGGAGGTACGTGGTGGCTCGTGCGCGCAAACACACCCGCCATCTGTTTTTATTATTATTATAAAGTAGCGATCCGACACAAACACACCGAACACGCGGTCCCCGGTGGCGAGTGACCTGCGGCCCTGCGCAAGGGGTCCACTGACAACTGCGATGGAATGCCTCGTCACCAGCAGTAAGGTCTCCGGCTTTCTCGAAAGTCGAAGGAGACAAAGCACAGCAGCGCCACGGTATGTCCTCGACGGCCACACTCAGGTCTCTAAGCGCGCCGTCCCCACGTTGCAGGCGCACTACCTGTCCGCGCCGCCGCTCATCGACCTGCACAAGAACGGCGAGCACGGCGCCTCCGTGCCCTCCGTGCCCTCCGTCGGCTTCGGCGGCTTCTGCTAGGCGCAGCGTGGGCGGCGCCCGAATCTCTGCGTGTTCCTCTCGGCCGAACGACTCGATAGCTGTAGTAGTAAGAAGCGCATGCGCAGCGCGGTCTCCCAAGGCCTCGCCGCGGTCTCAAGGACTCGCCGCGGTCTCCCAAGGACTCGCCGCAGTCTTCAAGGACTCGCCGCGGTCTCCCAAGGACTCGCGTCGTCGCGACACTCTGTAAGCAATCGTTAGTCAAGTAACTTTACTCTTTTTCGAACCGATGAGCTTAATTTGTAGGGTTTATTTGTAAATATTGTATGTATTTATTTGGATCCATCACATATTTTTGTCTATTGATTTGATTTAACTGACGCTAGAGACATCACAGGTTTGTTAACTCGCATTCAATGTTTTCCTAGTTTGGGTGATCGTTTACTTAAAGGCGGGGCGCGGGGGCGGGGGGCGGGGCGCGCGGTGGCCGTTGCGGTGCGCAGTTCTGCGTTCATTCGGATTGTCTGTGATCTATTGCGCCCCGGCGGGAGACGCGGGCCTGCAGCAGCGGGGCCGCCAGGAGTGTCTTGCCAATGAAGCGTTTCGCGTTCTAGTCAGTTGCTAATTCGTGTCGGCTAGTCAAATTTTAAACCGCATCGTGCCCCGGCCGCCGTCCCGCGCCCCGCGCCCCGCGCCCCGCCCTCTATATTTTATCTAAGTCACAAAACGGCCTATGAGATGTATAATGTATACTTTTTATTTAGATTTTAGTTTACACGTTACGTGCTGGTGAAGCTGTTTACAATTCAATTTAAGCATTTTATAGGAACGCGCTCGTCGGTGCGTCGCAGACAGGTGCGTGGCTGGACCGCCAGCGACGCAGCATATTACCTATATTTCATTGTTGGCCACGAGTGCGGCGCGGCGCGTTGTTTAGTTGTTTAGTTGACATTTGCCTAGTAGCCGTCTGTGTACTACAGATTGTTGTTGATGTTTTTATTTCCATTGTCCGGGTGTTTTGGTGGGTTTTTGCGTTAATGGGTCCTATTATAAAACGGCGCACGGGTCATTCGGCGTACTATGAGTTTTTTTTGATTATTGGAGTTGTTGTACAAAATTCTTATTGGAAACGATTTATTTGCACAAACGAGGAGGAATTTAATTGTAAGGTGAAAACGAAATAACATACGTAAGAAAGACATATACGTTAATGGTAGGTTTACTGCAAAGAATTTATATGTAGTTGTAACGTGCCCAGGCGGGCCTCCGCTCCCTACGGCCCGCAGGTGTTGGGTAGGCCTTCTAACTTACTCTCCCTCTCCCCCTCCCCCTCGCCCCTTTGCATTTTGATCCCCGCATACATTTTTTAATTCGATATTATTTAAAGTTTTTTTAACGATGCTCTGCGATCATTTTATATCTATATAATGTGCTATTTAGGAGCAAGGGATTGTTTTTGTATAACAATAGAAACATTAGTTCACTAAACGAACTAAGGTAGGGGGAGGAGCAAGGGGGGGTCGCTCCCTGCGCCTCTCCGGTTCTGTTCATTCGCAAAGGGCAAACGATAAGTTTAAAAATGAAATCCACAGGGTATCTAAGATCGCTTAAGATTATTATTTTATATTTATTACTTATTTTACGAGCGCGCTCGCTTCGCGTCGTTATGTTTAATGTTACTGTAACGATATTTTTTTAGTACAGCAACACCGCGTGGCGGGTTGCCACTTGACAAAAAATATTATCTTACTTTGGGTAACTTTTTGTTACGTATTTATGGATTATTTAAGTGAAAATGAATTATTGCTTTGAATTTTCGTAGCGCAGAGCAATGGAACTCTATGTCGGTTATCGGCGTGCAGTGGCAGCCCGGCTCGAATCCCTTTGCCTTTGTACATAATGAGTGCTTTATTACGCTTTTTTGATATTATATTTTATTTTATTTAATTCTACAATTATATTTGATATATTTTCGCTTTTTATTGTAACAAGTATTTCGTATTGCGCGTGCAGTACACGACGTGGGGTGCGTCGAGCCGGTCTCCGGTCTCGTGTTCTTCGACAGATGTCGCCACCGCACAATTAGTCTTCACCACACCCGTTCTATATCGACATGTTTTCAAATTCTGTTAAAGATTGTCAGCTGTAATAGCAAATCTCTAGTGAAAATGAAAGGTTAATTCATAACATGTCCAAATGTATTGTTCGCCATCAAGTCCAAATATCATTGTTTAATATTATCAACTCGGTATAAAAAAATATCGTATAGTTCGGCGCCAGGCTATTTGTTTTTGTGTTCTGCGGTGTTATCGATCATGCACACGCGTGCGGTGCGACACGCCAAGCCCTCGTGGAAACGAAGTGCCGCTGGCCATGGATTGATGAAGAAGGATGGTGGCTGTACCGCGCCGTCGCCGGCCAGCGGCCCGACCGCAGACCGCCCGACGCACTTGCGTCTATCTCATCCCTCGAATTGGTTCCGGGAGATTGCTCTCGTTACCAGGTTTTGTTTTCGTATAGTTTGGTATCAGCGTACCTTCCGACTTTCCTATCAGGTGCGTTTCGTGTGATAAGCGTAGGAGTGGAGTGCGGTCGCAGGACCGTAGCTTAGGGTAAGTCTCTATCAACGAGTTAGTGTTAGTTCGCGCCGCGCCGTTGCTCCCCCTCGCTCGCCCCCCCGCAACTCGCTCGCCCCCAGCGCAACGGCGCGGCGTCCAGTAGGGTGGACCAGTGCATGCATTGAGTCGCTCAACTATTGTACAGTATGTATATTTTTGTAAAATTCAATTCAAACTCGTGGCAATATTATATAAATTTTTTAAAAAATCTATCTCTAATAATAATTAATAATTACTAGTACAATTGTTATGTATTGATTTGAACCGTCAACCGATTCCCGATGGTTAGGTGTAAGATGAAACTAAGTTCCGAAGTGAAGCTCTTGTCCGCCGAGAGTCCGGAGCCAACAGACCGACCTGTGGGTACTCGTAATATATAGTTGCACGACTCACGGGCTCGCACTGCGGTCCTCGTCGGGCGGGCGGTCGCACGCGGCGTGCGGGCCGCGGCGTTCGGAGCGCCCGTCCGGAGCGTGGTTGTGAATTAGCGTCGCTTGTCCCCGCCCCGCCCCGCCCCGCCGTGCCAAAGCTCCCGGTGTTGGAGCTACCAGAGCAATAACCCTTCGTTGTAGAATCCAAGCAATAAATAAATCGAAATTCACTTGACCTCACGTGCAATCATTCTTTACACTTGCAACACATTAGGGACTTAAATCTTAAAGGAATCGCTCCGCGCGGCCCGACCTGCCCGGGTGCAGACTGCCGCCGGAGTAGGGATCTAGCTCAATTTTATTGATACTTAATTATTATAATTATTATTATATTTTGTACTTGCTTGTTATGCCGTTAACTTTTTAAGAGTTTCCCCCATCTTGGCTGTCTAGTCGGCTTCGTGCTCGCCACTTGAGCATATCATCGGAATATTTACACTTTCTCTCGTGACGTCAGCGCCGGCAGGCGGCCAAGGTCCCGACCCTCACGCTAAAGTACTCAAATAACTCGCATTTCAATTACGGTGCTTGTTTCTTATTGAACGGGGCGCCCGCGCGCCCTGATGCGCATATAAAGTACAATTTATCGAGACCTTTATATCTATTATTAAATGATTAATTATATTGTACGTACACTGTTGTCACTGTTGAGCGCTGTCGCGTGTCTCTCGTAGATAGGTCCGCGCGTCCGTCGGCGCGACGCGACGACCCGCTAGCGGTGCACTCGATATGTTTGTACAGGTTTACGATACTTCTCCTAGCGAACTAAGCAAGAAAATATTTTAGTATATTGTAAGATCTAATCGAATTACGTCTTAGTGTATTGTAAAGTACTCGAGGTGTTTCCCAAATTTCATTTCACTTTGTATGGGTCCTTGTGTTTACGTTTGGATAAAATAATGAATGTCTCTTCTGAACTTGACTCCATGGAATGTAACTAGATATTAAACTGGAAGAATTTTAAATAATAAAATACAACATTAATAATATTTAAGTAATGTATTATAAAATAGTGGTAAGGTAAAATGTTATTAACATTGTATGGAAAAATTGTGACAAAATTATAGTCATTTGTAATATTACAGTGTTGTTTTATTGTACTTGACCCACACCCAATTGACAATGTGCTCATCAACCAATATTTATTTACTGCACCCACACCCAATTGACAATGTGCTCATCAACCAATATTTATTTACTGCACCCACACCCAATTGACAACGTGCTCATCAACCAATATTTATTTACTGCACCCGCAATTGACAACGTGCTCATCAACCAATATTTATTTACTGCACCCACACCCAATTGACAATGTGCTCATCAACCAATATTTATTTACTGCACCCACACCCAATTGACAACGTGCTCATCAACCAATATTTATTTACTGCACCCACACCCAATTGACAATGTGCTCATCAACCAATATTTATTTACTGCACCCACACCCAATTGACAACGTGCTCATCAACCAATGTTATTTACTGCACCCGCAATTGACAATGTGCTCATCAACCAATATTTATTTACTGCACCCACACCCAATTGACAACGTGCTCATCAACCAATATTTATTTACTGCACCCACACCCAATTGACAATGTGCTCATCAACCAATATTTATTTACTGCACCCACACCCAATCGACAACGTGCTCATCAACCAATATTTATTTACTGCACCCACACCCAATTGACAATGTGCTCATCAACCCATATTTATTTACTGCACCCACACCCAATTGACAATGTGCTCATCAACCCATATTTATTTACTGCACCCACACCCAATTGACAATGTACTCTTCAACCAATACATATTTATTGTACCCACGCCCGATAATAGTCGAATGGCGGACTCCATCCTACGAAGCTACCTAGTTATGTACTCTAAACCGTTAGACTATTGAGGCTACAAACTGAAACGGCCGCATATCAGTGCAATTTAAATCGGATAGAAAAAGTTCCATACTTGCCTTATGAAAAGACGTGATACATAGAATTTTGCCAAGACCTGAAAGGAATTGTGAAACTGAAGGCAGAGATGCATGTCCGAGCATGACACTAGAGGATCGGTCTATATCAGAGATCCAGAATTATTACGGTCATGGGCCTTACTATAGCAAAAACAGTCGTGAACAACCAACACACAACAATCACAGAAGTTTTCATTGTACAGATGGGGTAATCTTGTTAATATGGAATTTTTGCCATAATGTAAATGGAACATAAAATAATCCTGTATTTCTAGTGCGTCTCTTAGGAGTAGAAAATGTTATACGGCCTAGTAGTGTAGGCTGGTCTATATTGTGCAAGAATCATAAAGCAGACTTATACCTAATAGAAGCCTTCTATTATACAATGTTAGTAATTTAAAGTGCTTGCAATCCTGGTAAGAAGTAAGTAATTTTCACAAATGTCTTTTGAACAAGTTCAATATTATCGATGTGTAATTGGCATAATTAAACAAACGTTATATTAAGCTTATCCATTAAAGCCAATATAATCTATTCTGTTGGTTAATGTATAGATTTGAATTGTCCATAATAAGACTAAAGAAAGTGTTGATATGATCACAGGATTCCAAAATACATCTCCACCAAAATGTATATAGGGTTAAAATAATTAAAATCTTGATTTATGTAATTATAATGAAATGATAAAAATCAAAATAATAAGATTGTTTCGATATTTTAAAATAAAAATATGACTTATTTTGATAAATTTAATGTTTTGACATCAAACTAGTAACATAGTGAAAGACATAAAATAAGGTCGTAAATAAAAACAGTAAAAGAAGCAGCGAATTCGGTGTGTTACCTAGGACGCTTTTGATAATAATTTAGTTTGTCTTTACGTATGTTTATCTTAACGTATTATATATATTTCCCATTAGGGATAAATTAATATCATCATCGTATTATATATATATTTTACTGATTTTGTATTTATAGTGCTTTATTCTGAAATGGAAATCCTAATAATATTAATTATTTTAAGTGTCTGTTGTGTCTCACAGCAGTTCGAATTCAGCTGCTGTAGTCGCTGTGGCAGAAGAAATAAATCGATCCAAATGAATCGTAAAAAAAAGGATTAATTTAAACATTTATTAAATAATTATCCCCCCTAACTGATCTAAATGACAACAATAATAGTACCTTTACTTTATAATTGTCAATATGTGTTTTAACATCAAATGTTGATTTTTTCAGCAATTATTTATATTTTTATTCTGGATAGTTACAAATTAAAGCCTTCATTATTTTATTATACTGGTGACTACTCAGGCATAATAAAATATTTTAGTCAAAAGGAAATTTTGGCAAATTGATGGAAGACAACTTTATTTTGATGGCTCTGAAATCATAGACAATTCGAGTTGTCTGAGAGGCTCCGAAAAGATCGGTCGGTGGATTGCCTGTAGAATTCGGTTCGGTCTGGATTGAGATGTCGGATATCGGCAGCGGTGACGAAGGAAATTCTAGTCAGAGTACGTATTATTTGAAGCGGTGCAGCGTTCAAGACGCTTTTCGTTTCGCGCCGTTTTAACTTATCGCGCCGGAGGACGTTCGCGGTTGTGCTAACGTCCGAAAGTAAATATCTCATTGTTCCCGTTTCAAAATGGCGATTTCGGGTTTGTTATATCTCGAGCGTTGAGGATTCGGAGGGTTCCTTGGGCAGGATCTTGCGGCAGCCCGCCCGGTCCGGTGCTACGGCTGGTGGAGGTTATCGACCTATCGATTTTTTTGTCTGCGACCTCTCGCCAGGCGGGCCGGTGAGGGCTGGCAACTCGTTGGGGCCGGAGTCGCTAGCTCGCGCCGGTCGCTTCGGGCTGCACCTTTGTCGCTGGGCCGGGCCACACCGCGTCAGCTGAGCACCGGCATCATGGCAGGTCAGTGGCCGCGCCTACAACTAAAACTCCTCTTTTTGTCCACTGACCTCAAAGCGCGTCGCGATCCGCATATTGTACATGTACGCGGTGTTTGCTAATTGTTCGCTCGGTGGCCTACAGCTGTTCAGCTGTCAAGATAACTTTATGGTTTTGTATTCCTTTGTTACGAGTCTACGAGCTCCTGGGAGTGATTGTGGATGTGGGAAAAAGTCTTGCGTGGAAAAATGTAGGTGATTTATTGTGTAATAATGCAAATTATTTAATTTTGATGACATCATGTGACATGGGACAAAGGATTTCATAATTCAAGTGTCAAAGACAAAGAAAAGTAGTGATCATTTGAGTTGAGTTAAGTTTATTTGCTAACAAAAAGATCATCAGTTAGTCTAGAAGATGTTGGAGTCATCAGTGTTGTTCAAACAAAGTAACATTTTGATTGGATTTGTTCCATTTCCCTGGCAAGTTGTTGACACTGTTCTGGCTTCTGTTATCACAGTGTATTTCAGTAAGCTATGAATGTCCATACTTAATATTATTGAAAGTTGATTTGTAGATTTATTTTGTGTGCATATTGATAAAGTGGACAAAATTGTATAGCTTCCCATAACTTGTCTCAAATCATGATTTTGACTAAATCCGTTTTCACTTCCTGAATTTAAGAAAAATAAAATATATTTTTAATAATAATATAATAGGAATAAGATTCCAGTAGAACTAGTGTACAGTATGTTATTATTAAAATAAATTCAATATGAAAGCTAGATTATTATGTTTCACTTGTTTAAAGTATTTTAGATAGCATTTTAGAAATCATTAGCTATCCACTGAATACAGGTCTATCTGAATTTCATGGCTCAAAAGAATGATTGTCGTTGGAAAAACAAGATGCATTAGCACCACACACAACACAACACTAAGTTTTTGTTTCACACTAGTATTCCATGCATTCTCTCCCAGGACCAGCGAAGCAGTTTATACCTGATGTAACTAATATTTAACTGCATCATTATTCTACCACATAAACATTGTAGTTTATGACAGGGTAGTTACACTACTAATATACACATTTTAAACCCTTATACTTTTTTTATTAACACATTCTGGGGCAGGATCATAGAATAGAATACCAGTATGCAATAGCAGCAAAGTGCACTTGTGTTTCTCATGGTGAGGGTGCGGTGTCCAAATAAAGTTAATATGGCATTCCATCTCAGTCGTCAGGGTGATAATGCCTGTGCATCGTGAATATTTGTCGAGGATGGATTTAGACAAGGGGTGATCACTTACCATCAGGTGAACTGTGTATTTGTTTCTCACCTCTAATATAAAGGTACTTACTTTTTGGTACTACTTACTGATAATGAGATTTATTGTAATTTTTTTTAATTTACTGTTAAATGTATATTACCCTTTCCAATACTTTTTCACCATTACGCATGTTACATTGCAGTGTTTGTTCAAAATTTATCTATTCCAAATATATTGGTTGGTGGGTATTACAAAACTTGGTATGGTTGGAATGTCAATCTTATACCAATAAGTAAATTAACAGGCTTAAAATATAAATCAATTGCTGGCCATAGGCTTCTTCTCTAGAGAGGGTGTTAGAGTTTAGTCAACCATACAGCAGAACTGCCGATTGACAGACTACATCTTGGAAAAAAAAAATATTATTTCTTAATCATGCAGGTTTCCTAACAATGTTTTCCTCCTTATGAGTTTGCTGTAGATCACCACTTAGGATTTTCAATTGTTGTCATCACAGAGGATCAAACTCTATTTACTTGTGCTTGTGTACAGTAACTACAAGGGCTCGTCTCTTACCAGTGCAAATGAAAATTTAAATATTTTTTTTAAAGTAAAAGCCAATTTAATTAGTTATCACAGTAACAAGTACTTTCATGAAATTAACATAATACATCACTAGTTTTTGTATGAACTGACCTCCGGTGTCAATCACGGTGTGCAGTAATTATTGAAGAGTTGACAAATTATAATACACTGGAGGCATGAGCCAACCCACTTACCATTACAGTATAGCGTATTCCTTAACTTAGAGTTGCAACAATTTCATTTCTTTGTAGGCTCTGCACTATTTCTCTCTTATTTTTCAAGGTTATATAGATACCTTTTTTAATTTTATTTCTCTTGGTAAAAACTGCATATTGCA
This sequence comes from Teinopalpus imperialis, assembly GCA_029286865.1. Taxonomy (NCBI): domain Eukaryota; kingdom Metazoa; phylum Arthropoda; class Insecta; order Lepidoptera; family Papilionidae; genus Teinopalpus; species Teinopalpus imperialis. The sequence goes on along the minus strand of JAGSMU010000014.1, from coordinate 9,755,165 downwards.
TCATTAAATATTGCATTTCTGCCCAACATTTAGGAAATGTATTACGAGGAAAAACATTGTTAATGCACCATTTGGCATCAACTCCATTGCATATATTATTACATATGCAATGGTGATTACATTGCACAAATTGCCATATTATGTTTTGTACCATTTTGTATATTTTAAATGCAAATTGAATAAGAGCGGTTTTGTTGATTTTTCATTATTTTTTATTATTATATGAAATAGTAAGATTATTTTATCCATGTCTGTGGTCCCATTAGTTAGTACTTTTTGTTTCTTCAATGGAGACTGTTACCATGGACAATTCTTCAGCATGCATACTCACAGAACAACAGCATAACTCTGCTGCATTTCTAATCAATGAGTGCAGGAATCCGGAGACCTTTTTTTATCAGTGAATATGCATTCTATCTTAGTCCTCAGGGGTGACTATAATTCTTTATCCAGGATGAAAGTAAATATTGTGCGCTGTGGAATCACTCATTAGCAGGGAAGTAAGCTTCTCATTTCACAAAAAAAAAATGCATTGATATGAGCTGAGAGGTAGACCCTTGCACATTATAGTAGTAGAGCTAAGCTGTAGATTCTAGCTGCAGAATGAATGGATCTGCTCGGATGGGGTAGGACCACACCCTCACAAAATACCTGCGTGAAATAGCAGCATAATGCTGTTGTGTTTTGTCTGGTGAGTGTAGGGATTTTAAGATTACTGGTGATGAGGCATTCCATATAGTCCTCAAGGTTCACAATGAATCTGCATGATTCCTTGCCAAGGATGAATGTAGATGGTTGAAAGAATGTCTTACAATCAGGTGAACTGTTAACAAGTGTAATTAAATGAATACGAGTTTGTTACACTGACAATGTTTTAAAAAAAAATATCTCCATCCTTCCTCTCTCAACACTGGATGAATCCAATCCTATCGCTTATCACCGTATATAAATATATAATAAAACGCTTCACACTACCCACATGTGATGTTTCTCTCTTACTTAACGGAATGGAAGAAAAGGGATGTTATTGGCTTCACTGTACATATATTATCTTATACTTGTTAATCATTAGAGTTCCAAACAGAAATCTGGATAGGTTTGAGGAATCCTTAGATTTTTATTTATTTCTTTGATTTATGTAACAGAAATGTACATTTAATAGCATATAAATTTTTAAATAGATTTTATTCTATCAACTTGAAACAAGCCTGCGCCACACACTGGCGGCATCTTCGATATGAAGTTTCTGCCAGTGTGTGGCGCCACGTTGCCAACACTTTGTGTTGCTTTGTTGAAGAGGCATTATATTGAAACTACTCGTTCATATTGCATTTGGTTCATTTCGGAGTCAGTTTTTATCTGGTTAAGATTAAATCTGTCTGTAGTTATGGTCACCGCAGTCATGATGTTGTTCACGTGTCAAAAAAATGTGGTGTTCACACGCGGCTGAAGGACATGTACTCTTATAGCCGCACTAGGAATTACTTCATTATATTTATCTCGATATGAAGTGTGCATTTGTAACAGGTAAACCAGTTTTAAAGACCTTTAGCATCGTTTACCGATCCACTCCGCCTGGCGTGTACCTGTGTAACCTACGTTATGAACGGCGCTGAGTTTCGTTAGCTACCCTCGCCTCGCAACGCATCGCTCGTTCACATAACTCTATTTAGTCTTCACTTTTTTTTTAAAGCAAAGATATTTTCGCAAACACATTTGCCGGAATTTTTTACACATTCATATAGCTACGCAGCTAAACCACTTGTCCGCGGACGGACCGCGAGCTCAAGGGATACCAGCCCGGAATAGTAACATAACGCTTCTGTGTTTCCAGGGTTTCCTGTTATGGTCTCCCGTCAGGATTTACTGTTAGTGATCCGAGATTTCTGTCACATAAATAAAAAAATGTACTTTATATTCCCGTAGCTAATACACCTCTACTTGTACTACAACATACATAAATAAAATGTCTCACTTTTTGATTCTCAAAATACTACTACCGCATGGAAACACAAACCTGAGAAGGACGACTGGTGAAACAAATTCGGCAAGGGAATTTTCTGTACAAAAATCTTTTTACTATATATTCAGTATTATAGTTCAGACATACTATATAGCTCTTCTTGTATAGATTAAAAGCCAGATGTGTTCGAAATGTCAATAGAAGATATTATAGACCTGTTTATCTTCCCAGGGGTTCGCTTTGTACATCGCAAAAAGTATATATCCCCTGGTGCTTTTCGACTACGACTATATGTTCTGGTTATTACCGAATAACTAAAAAAAAAGGCAACACATACCGACGATAAGGGGAAATAGGGAAGGCCCTGGTCAGCACGCGCAATACAATCTGAGGAAGTTTAAGTTGCGGTGTCAAGGACACGAGATACATTCAGAACACCCTAACCCGTAAACCAACAAATAATGTACCTTGGCTGGGAATCGTACTCTACTGAACCGATAATAAACAGTACGCCATTCGGCCTTTGAAAAAAGGTATTATTTATTGTAAGAAATCTCTATATGTAGTATACCCTGCCGGCCAAAAGTTTAACACCGCACATAAACAACATAACTATCCATCAATTGTAATAAAATCCCACAGGATAAATAAAAGAAATGCACATCTGCATATTCTATTGTTAGTATCGAATATTTAAAGAAGTCATTCTTTTGTTTACTTTCAAGTTATTGGACAATAAACATCTAGTGTTTTCAAACACCGACAAACGCTGCGCTAGAACTAGGCGGTAGAGTAGTAATAATATTTTTATAATGTCCTCGTTACTAATTACTTTGCTTTTGTTACGTATTGGTCAATAATTAGGATTATTAAGCTCCTGAAAACACGTGTTTTCTGACTTATTATTACCCGAGATTACTTGGGTTTGTTCACAAACAATCTCAATTAGTGGTCAACTTGTGGTTTCTTCAGTGAAGACGTCATAAAATGGGAAAAGCTCAAGAAAATAGCAGTGAAGTGCGTTCTGCCATCGTTGTTTTACATAATGAAGGCAAATCCGAACGTGAGATTGCTTCACAACTGAAGTTATCGAAGACTTGTGTTCATGGCACAATAACTCGATACAGGAAGAAAGGCACTTTTCAAGATCGTCCACGCTCGGGAAGGCCGAGAGCTACCACGTCTAGTGAAGATAATTTCATTGTTGTTACCAGCAAGCGAAGAAGACGCTTCACAGCACCAGAAATCCGCGTTGAAGAAAACAAAACCCGAGTTAAACCTTATCATTGAATACAATAAAGCCCATCGAAATTGGACTGAAGAAGATTTTAAAAGTGCTTTGGATCGATGAATCCAAGTTTGAACTATTCGGTTCAAAACGTAGAATTCACGTTCGACGCAATGCCAGAAAAGATGATGTCAGATTGTGTAGTTCCAACAATCAAGCATGGTGGTGGCTCAATTATGGTCTGGGGTTGCTTCTCTAGCCAAGGAACTGGCGATTTGATTAAAATTGAAGTAATTTTGAAAAAGGAACAGTACAAAAACATTTTAGAACAAAATGCCGTTTCTTCCGGGTTGCGATTAATTGTAGATGGATGGATTCCAACAAGATAATGATCTAAAGCATAGCTCAAAATGATGCAGAGGATATTTAGAAGAGAAAGAGGCATAAGGGGTGTTAAAAAATGGTTGGCCTCGTCAGAGCCTGGATCTCAATCCCATTGAATTTTTGTGGCAAGTCCTTGACCGGAACGTCCGTAATCGTAACCCATTCTCACGAGAAGAAATGTGGAATGCTCTATGCGAAATTTGGAACAATATATCACAAGACACCATTAACAAATTGATTGCCCGAAAGTCATAAAATGTAAAGTAGAATTTTGTGATGAAAAATCAGTTAAACCAACTATAGCCTTTTATGCATGGACTGTTAATATTTCTTTACGCTTCTAAGGTTTACATTTAATTGGAGTTTTACTTTATTTTTCCACTTTAATTAAGGTGGTCTTAAACTTTTGGCCTGCAGTGTATATGTAGTAGTGTGTCTATCTATGTACATTGCTTCACGTGTCGCAAATCGTAACGTTGGTCGATTTTAATAATAAGCACGTTATATTTTATGTTTTGTAATTATAATAGAGCTAGGTATATAATCGGTCGGTGAAAAAGGTTTTCGTATTTTGTAAGTAAAAAGTTGCAGTAAAATCTATTTGATTGTACTGTTTGTATCTGGTTTTGATATCGTTAAATAAATTATATTTTAAAAACAGAAAAATAAAAAGAAGAAACTGTTTCCCGCCATTTTCCTACTGTTTTCTTTCCGGCAGAATGAGTGAATCTAATGACACTTCATTAGATTCACTAACTTTTGCCGTCCTCCTGTTGCAGAAAAAGTAGAGCAAGGTTGACACTTTAGTAGTAACGATATTCAACTATATCGTTACTACTACTGTGTCAATCTTGCTCTACTTTTTCCAAAATTTTGCGCTTTGGGTTTTACCCACAAAACAGTGTTGACCCATTTGAAAAAATCTTGTTATACAAAAAAGCCCGCTATTTGCGTGCCACACGAGCTCAAACGAGAAAGAAACCTAATGAACCGTGTACTCATTTGCGATTCTCTATTACGAATTTAATCTAGTACGAAATTACGAAAATATTGATCGCTGATGATGAAAATCTACGACAAGAACGTGCGAAATAGATCACAGTCAAAAGGCAGCCAAGCTCCACAGACTACAGCGGAACTTGGATTAACGTACAATAAGGTGGCACCGGCACCGGCACAACGCAAGGGAACCGATCGTCCTGAGCTTTCACCGCCAGCAAAACCATCGCAGACTCAAGCAGAATTGATCAACAGAAAGAGTGTGGTTTTTTATCATGATAACGCCAGACCACATACATCTTTAGCAACGTAGCAAATATTGTGACAGCTTGGTTGGGAACACATTAACAATGCCAATCATATAGCCCTGACCTTGACCCCCAGAATTTCACCTGTCTTGGTCTCTTCAGTATTCTTTAGGTAGTGTTATATTTACAGTTACATCAAGAGGGGACTATCAAAACTACATGTCGCAGTTTTTTGATCAAAATTGTCCAGAAATATAGAAAAAATCCCAAAATTGCTACGGCAAGCGGATTATGCCAATACTTAAAAATGGCAACAAGTTATCGAACAAGATGGCACATATATATTATAATCAAATGTAAATTTTGATTAAAAATATCTTGAATTTGTATATAAAATACGAAAAAACTTTTTACCCGGCCCAATATAATATAGTTTTACAATAACTTTTATAAGGCCGCGCACATTTGATTGACTTAGGTAGTCAATTAAGCAACGATATCCATTTTCGATCCATCACGAATGTTATTTTATATGACCTATTTCAATAGCACAACACAATTTTAACAATTAATTGTATACTCACCTTATAGTAATCATGTTACAAACTAATTTTCTAATAACAATATGCTAATAATGAAGCTTAATTAAATAAAACTTTCAAATCATCTAATGGCGCCGAAATAACCAATGAATAACTGAAATTATAAAATATAAAAATAAAATATCTAAAATTAAACGATACAAATAATTAAGTATATTAGTTAGTGAAGTCCATGCTATAATCTATGGAGGGGTGGTATTTTTTAACACAAGACAAACAAACAAATGTAATGTAAACATCCCTTTCCCTTAGTCTCGCCCTTATTATTTAAGTATTTGTCGGTGATGAGCATCAAAAACACATCAGGAAACAAACACAACTTGAGCTGATCCAAACTATTTAAGCCATTCATGCTCTTCCTTGTATGATTCTAGTATGTGTGAGTGGCTTTTTAAAATTCGTCAAAATGTATAAGATAGGAAGAAACAACACAGTCTAATTTATATTATTTACATTCCGTAGGTACGTAGTGGCTAATCTAATTTATGCCATCTGCACAACGCGGGGCTGTTAGTGACAAAAAATAAACACCAGAATTTCTATCGTAGCTATCCAGTAGATCGGCAACAGTTCCAGTGATGAAACGTCGCGCCAGCTGGAGGTGCCGCAGTATTGCCTCACGCCGCTCCTGCGCGGCCGAGGTGGAGATTTCTTGAGGAAAAATGTTAGGTTTCACTTTTTTGCGCGTCTGGTCCGCGTCTGTGACGAAACCTCGGCTGCTGCCAATGACCCGCCTTGAACTACTTACGTAACGCAACCGTCTCGCCTTGGGCTTTTCGTTATACGCAGATCCTTCATGTTTCGCATTCAATTATAAATTAACTGCCTTTTTATTTAGTGTTTAGAGTCTATTCGCGTGCGCTTCCTTCTCGGTTGCTAGCACAGTGTCGGATAGAGACGCATGATACAGGAAGTCGTGACTCGGGCTAAAACAAGATTTCTTGGGTCTTTACGCTCATAAACTTTGTATGGAAACCTTAACTTCGTCTACGTTTTTATGGCAACGGTTTGACCTAATATCTTGAAATAGATATTTAAAGAATTCCGGCGATCACATGGTCTATTTTGGTTTCTCGTTTCGGTTGTGTTCAGTGAAATAATAATGAGTGCCGTTTATTTTAATTTATATATTCTTATTTCGAAAAGATATGATTATCTTCGCGTCTTACCTGACCTAAATTTTCTTCAGATTAGATGCCATTTCGCAAGCTGTAACACCAATACTAACTTCACATGTTAGAACGTGTGGGTCAAATTTTGCATCTAAATTTTAAACCAGTTTCACGCAACCGTTCGAGGCTGAAGTCGTGCACACACGTTTGATGCTGGTGGCATTCAAGTATACTCAATTACCTATATTTTTCAAAATGGCTGCCGCTCCAAGGTGGCAAATACCCTTTTTCTTCACAACCTCCTTGACATGGGTATCAAATGAAAGGGTTTCACAAGCAGAATACATTACGTCATTCTAATTTCAAAATGGCGGTTGAGGCATCCGCCATTTTAAAATGGCGGACGCCTCAAGACGACGGACTAAATTTCTTCACCACACGAGCAGAATAACTTCAACAATATATCTAAAAAGCTTTATTTTTTATTATTTTGTATCAAGTTCGTTAGTTTTTATTCCAGAAGAGTCATCGTTTGGCTACTAAGAAATATTTAGGCCCATACTTTAATAACTCCAAATTACTATACTAAGTAAACGTTAATTGTAATGATTCTAACTTACAGGCAAAGTAATAGTGGTGCTAGGACGTAAATGTCTAGGTATTATAACGTTCAAATAGCTTGGTGAGCTATGTTCGTCATTCATGCCAAGTTATGCTGAGGACACGGTGTCGCTGAAGCCCTCCCTCAGAAGCATGAGAGGCCTGCTCGACATATGTGAGCGATATGCTGACACTCATGGACTCTGTGCACAAAATAGATAATGCTGTTTTAAGGTGGACGTACAACTTATCATAGCGTACCACCGATCTTGTTTTGTGGATAAACTTGTTAAAGAGTAACACAAGTACATGAGCTCGAGCGGGTCACGGACGGCATGTCAGCAGACGTGGATATTGGGTGGGATCGTAGGGTACTGGCGACTTATGCTTAACTGATTGAATACCTTTGTTGAAGGCTTCCCTGATGCGCACAATGCGGGGCAGTTGGACAGACGTTTTGAATACCATTTCATAGGAAACTAGTCCTATGCCGAGTGATGGTTAGGTTGCATTTATCCTAAGATAAAATTCTCATCATACTAATATAATTGAAATAGTCCTTAGTTAGCAACACATTATGGATACAAAATACTCGAAATAAATTATAATGATTAATATTGATACCTATATTTTATTGCGGGAGAAGCAGACGGATCATCGAGATGAATTAAAACCTCCTACGCCACTGTTCGTAACAAAAGGTCGAGAGTGACCTGTATGAGCATGCAGTGCCAGGTGGCCAGCCTCGACTGCTCCTTAGAGATAAATACGTTGCTGATACATTGGATTGTATTCTTTATTTTTTTTCACCAATTTAATAATAATTAGGCACCAGTAGCAGCAATATTATAAAAAATGTGTGGTCGATCATACACTGAGCATTGTTTCTCGACCATCTTAATGTCGCGCCAAAAAGTTAAGTAAAAAGCCTCGCGTCCCCTTCACTAAAATTATAATAACATATTAATTAATAGTTTATTTACACGTTTCAACTTTCACGGCACCCGCAGGCAGGCACCATTTTATAGTAGCGGTAGGATGTAAGATGTCATGCGTCCTAATGCAAAATGTACTACGAACAGCTACCTCAATATCGCAGGCGATAAAAACGTAAAAACGCGCATTGCCATAATAAATGATCGCGCTTGTAAAATTGGCCGCTGTGAGGGTCTCAGCCACGTAGCCACGGCTGTCTAGGCGAGGTTTTAAGCTGCGCTGTCCTTGTTTGAACTCGTCAAATAAGCCGCTAAAAATCATACTTTTAATAAACGAATGTTTTGTACACAGTTATTATTTATTGAACACACTGCGACCCCGTATTTTAGAGAATGTTTAAATGAAACAATGCATTACTTTCATTTGATATATTCAACTTCAATATTGTTAAAGTTGATATAAACTTAGAAAAAAAACCACTTTAGAACTTTGCGTATCTAGTTTTCAAATTTTTGTAATTAAATTTGACATTACTAAGATTTTTTATTTATAAAACACAACACGCTTATATTATGCGCGGAAAGACGATTTTGCAAGTCGAATTGGATGAGGCCCGCAGTTGAAAATAATCTTTTAAATGCGACTCTCATTTGGAAACTAAAGAGCTTTTGAGGTAATATTTTAAATTTGTATATTGAATGTCACCGCGCCAGACAACCACATTATATGCTCTTGTAGGAGCATTTATCGTGTGCGTGGTGCTCCGACTGGCGAAGAACCACGCCCTCGTAGAATATTTGAGTGAAATAGCATAACGCTTTTTCTGGTGCTATCGGATGCATCCCTAATTTTAATGGCAACAAAGAATAAAGTGAGAAGAAAAATAAAAAATAGAATAAAACATAGAGAATAAATTGTATATAATTGTTTTTATTTTGCAGCAGGTTCAGGCGCGCTGGATGCGGACGGTACTGACAGTGAGTGAGATAAAGATAAGTTGGTGCAAAGTTCCAAAGGCTCTATTATCTCTATTAGCCTCGTCGCGAGGTACAAATCTCCGGCCAATATTTTTGTACCGTCAACTTTTTTATGCGTTGGCTCGCCACTCACTTGTCATTTGGCCTGAGGTTATTGAAATTATAATGTATCTATTCTGTTCATTTCGTACTACGTTTATTTTGTTTAATAAATGTTTGTAGAATAAAAATATTTTATCGCGTTAATGTTAACGTATTACCCAGAAGTTTCCGAGTGCTCTGCAACACGCGTGGTGAGGTTAGGGACAATCCATTTAATTTAGTACAATTTTCAGTCTGAAACGATTTATCCTTTTCGAATTTTGAGTTTACATTTCAGAATTTAGCCGATAGTCAAAATTTATAAGTTGATGTATTGTGTTATTGCTAAGATTAAGATATTGCCTTCATGATAGACTTAGGATAGATTTTTACACATTATTCTTTTATAAAGCGGATCAAGTAGAACTGGGGCCAAACTAAATAGTGGGCCACGTTAGCTGCATATTTAGGCGCTTGCTATAAATATTATATGTTTGAATAACCCGAGTTGCATATTCTGTGTTGAAACCGTAATTGAAATCACTAATTTAAAGCATTTAAATGAAATAAGGTAGTAATTTGCCACGTGCACGACTGGCAAATAAATAAAAAATATATATCAGATTCATGATTATGCGAAGTCCGCTATTCGCATGGCGCGTGTCGGACGTTCTCCCACTGTACACCATTTCCTCTAGACAGCTGGTCTTACAATAACAACTTGTGTCTGTTGTACGTATACCCATATCTATCAACATCTAATTATATATTGGTCGGGATGCTTAGATTGGCCCAGTACCTCCAGAGGCAACACGACACCTCCTCGGCTGCTACCACGACAGGAGGTCTGCTCATATCTGGATCGTAGAAGTATAAAGCATGCCTTGATCGGATTCTACTTTTCTTTAAAGGAATTTTTTTTTCATTCGAATGATAAAAATGAGATGAATTTGTGTAGTGCTACAGTGAACAAGATGAAGAATGAAGACTAGAGGAAGTGCATGAATAGGGGAGGCAACAATGGTAGAGCTACGCTGCAGAGGTGAGACAACGCCCTCACAGATCCGGAGACCTTTATTACTGGTGACTAGGCATTCCATTTCAGTCCTCAAAGGTGCAAACGCATCTGTATTATGATTCATTGTCAAGTATGAATGTAGATGTCGTGGGCCACAGGAATCACTTACCATCAGGTGAACTGTGTCTGAGTTTGTGACTCTCGATGTAATAAAAAAATGTTAGTGGCTAAGGTGTGTCTAGTTGGAATTAGGCGTAAATTGTAGTCAAATTGTGGTATTGATGTAAAATTTTTTCAAAATTCACTGTCTATTTCCGAACGATACTTAGGAACTTCAACAAAAGAGCCTACACCTTTTGGAATATCAAGAGAAGGCCTTTGAAGAAATAATGCGTAGATATGTATATACGTATTATATCCTTATCTACGCATTATTGTATGTATAGTATATACGTATGACGTTTAAAAATGAGAAGAAAGTGTTCGATGAGGTATCACTTGCTGGTGCTCAAAGCGCTCCACCGGAGATTGATTGATGTTATTAGGATAAGTTCGAATGAACCTTTTTATTTCTTCATCCACTTCTGTCGTTTACGAGTCTTCAGACGATAATTGTCGGCAATTGTCATAAGGTGCGCTCTCGGTTCACCTGAATCCGTTGACAGTTGTAAGAATTGACACAGCTGGTTTCTAGCTGCAGCATAAATGGTTCGGTTTCCCAGCGGAGGATAGCACAATAATGTCCCTCTGTTTCGCATGGTGAGTAGACAAGTGGAGACTTAGCTAAGGGTAACGAGACATTCCATCTCGGTCCTTAAGTGTGTCATCACTACTTCCACAAAAACGGTGTTACCGACATTGTGCGGCTACAGCCGGCGTCATGTCATTTCTGCTTACCGATACTTATATATTTTTATTATAATATTATTTTAGGACCACCTCCCACTAAATCGAGCGACGACCTATGCAGGTCTACGGGAGGCCTATAGGTGGTTCAGGATCGTGCTTTGTGGCGATCTGTGAGGCAGGCCTACGTTCAGTAGTGGACTCCACTGACCGGCTGAATCAGGCCGCTACCCACAGTGAGTGTGCTGCATTGTTGAGTTTAGTATAATCCAAAGGTTGTTTTGTTTCGGTTTCGGCCAAATATATTCCGGTTTCATATATTCATCGTCTCAATCATCATTCATAGTCTCAAGGTTCATTTGTCATCGGACTGAAGGTACTTGTGAAACGTTCTCCGAAGCCCAGCTTTGTTCGAACTTGTGCAAGTTGAATGAGTTTTGATCCCAAGCTAAGTTTGTTGCTATAGTTTAATGGACAAAAACTATTCGTGTTGGGCTTGTCGATCAAACCGCAACCCTTTCCATGTCGCAGACAATTACTGGCTGGATTTTAGACTGGTTGTAATGGCTATATTTATGATTCGATGAGCATTCCTTGCAACCAGTGTGTTGAATGATAAAACTAGGGACTGTATCAGGACTGCTGTTTGACATTATTTTTTCAATTTAAAATTAATTAAAAATAACTAAAACTGCAAAATGTTATCTGTCAACTCTCTAACAGCAATTTATATTTTTTACCATTTAATATATATTATTGTACTAATAGAAGTAAAGACAAGTGCATGGCGAGGGAAGAGGGCAGAGTGCGTCGTCCATCTCAACTACAGGTGCTCATGCCATGTCCCTGATCATCCCTGGGGACTGAGATGGAATACCTCGTTACCTGTTATTCGTTCCCGGATCTATACATACAAAACACAGCAACGTTATGCTACTAGACAACAGTATTCTGTGAGGGCGCGGCCCTTCCCCGGTAGTACAGACCCATTGATGCTGCCGCAAGAAAACAGCTGCTGAGTGCCACTAGCATGTTATGCTAATAGCAAGCTATGTTAAAAGTTTATTTTCGTTTCGCTAATTTATTTTTCTACAATACCATGAAATTTGTTATGGTGTTGCTATAATTATTGCAATATTATTTAACACGCCTACAATATATATGTACATGCAACACTTCGTGCTCGGCGCGGCGCAGTGTAAAGCTTAGTCCATTCTAATTTGGTTTATTGTTCGCCATATCTATTTATCTTCAACTTTCATATTTACAAATGGCAATCTTAGCGAATGCCAAATAACTGACGTGACACACTTTTAATTCGTAATATAACTTTTAATTCGAGATTGGTCCCGGCACCGGCACCAGCGGTTCTGAAGGAAAAATTTTGTATGAAAAAAATTGTTTGGTTGACCAGAAGCTGAAGAGAGACATCCTGCTAATACTAGAAATGAGAAAGTTTGTTGTGTTTTGATGTTTGGTACCCCATCACGCAAAAACGGATTTGAATGAAATTTAGCACCATATTTATATCCAGGTAAAAGAAAGTTTGTGTGTGCGTGTGAATTATTAGAACGTTTTATTTTTACAAATTTTGTGTCCAATTAGAAATGTTGAAGCATTCTGTTTTGTCATTGAAGCGCTTACGTCCCAGGGCTCACGCCTAATTCCCTTTATCAGCAGCTTTGTCTGTGGCAGCCCATGGCGGACGTAGAGCTCTTTGTGTCGATGCGTCGAGTCGTGCCGGCGTGCGAGATATCCGCCGCGACCGTTCGTTCTCTTTGCTCGTTCACCGTTCATTGTGGTCTTAAGATTAAAAGTTCAATATTTGAAAGTGTTCACTTGAATATATTTAGTTTTTATGACCACGGCGATATCAATTGGTCATTACCAGATGACTTGAACTGCGCATCATGATATTAAAGTGATGTAAGCATAGGTGCAATCAAAGAGGATCTCACTCCTCCTCCCCTTGCCGTAGGTTGGATGAAGGTCATGTAGGTACATGCAGTGTCGCAGACGTGGGATATAATATGTATATGCAAGTCACTACTCGGCTGGGAGTGTAGCCAAGCAGCTGCGTGCAACAACGCCACGCGGCGGTCTACTTGCTTGCCTTGTATTGCTTATTCAAAAATAAAGATTGGCATAAGTAACCCATGTACATAATTCTTACGGACGGACTACATATTAATGCAATGTGTACATTGTGTTTACGGATCACTTGAGTTCTAGTCCTTTCTTATATTAAAAACAAAAGTTGCTTGTTTTTGCATGGCGAGTGAACTGTGGTGTTTCTCTGATCATGGCTGGTCGTACGAGGAATCGCAGTCGCACGGCATGCTATGGAAAGGTAGTGCTCTGCTCGTTGTTTCTCTGCGTGATAAAATAAACATGGAGGCTATCCGCGCTAGAACTGACCTAACCGACGTAACTCAAAGGATCAGTCGGCTGAAGCCGCAATGGGCCGGCCATACGGCTCGTAGAACCGAACCGATGTAACGTCCTCGCGTTTTGATACTCGTATATAAGAATCAGCCATTTAATTGGCTGTGACATTGATATATTTCATAATTCCTTGTATTTGTTAACTTTTATTTAGGGTGGCAAACGGGCTCCTAAAATCTGAAGATAAGTTATTCCTGGGGGCTGGGGGGCTGAATAACCACATTAATGCTGAATATAGAATCATATTGCGCGTGCGTTGCCTCCCTGAGTACTAATGTGGAATACCCCAGTACTTGGGTGCTCACGCCGTGTGCTTCTATTTCACGCTTCGGTATTGTGTGCGGTTCGAATAATTATTGGTGCAACTAGGAACAAATTACGGATATATTACTATTACCCTGTTGAAGAATAATTGATCGGATTACTAAAACATTTGTTATAGTGTGAATATACTCTTAAAGAAGAAAGGCAGTTTTATATTTTTAAACTCGTCTTAAATAACTTCACTTTCAGATCTAGAGTTAGTTCTTGTAAGCAAACAGGTTTCGACCAAGTGTAGGCAAGTTTTTGTTTTCAGTTCTGCTAGGGGTAGAATATTTAAATACCATAAACTTTTGATGTTAGTGACAAAGGTTGAGGTCTACAATCCAGCCAATTATTAACACTCAGAATTTAGAAGAAATGTAAGGGATGCCTCCCCTCTAGGAGCCACCTGATGCTGTGATTGTTTTTGTTATTTTTATTATCATTTAAATTTTTCTTTAATCCCGTATACTGGTTACTCATGGCGGACATCAACGTCGGCAGTACGTATTTATAATACAGTTAGTCTAATTTAAACAAGTTAAAGCAGGTGTCCTTATCGAAGATCGATTGGCCAGTCTATTTAATTTTTTATTAGTATCCTGGCATTAACACAACAGCTGCCTTTACAGCAGTTTTTAAAGTCCTTTACCATACGTATATTTTTTTTTATCTTAATTGTATTAAAATAGATTATTTCCTTATTAATATTTTTACATGTGCGTAGTCAGGTTTTAGTATTTGCATGTTGGTGACAGCTGTAGCAGCTACGTTTTCCGTCGCGGTTGACGACGAAGTATAGGATTGCGACCCTTCGATCAACTGTAAATTGTTAATTCCAATTTTAAGTATTAGTTTACCATGCGCTTCTTTTAGAAAATATCAGAATTTTCTTAGCGTTTTGCAGTATTCGTGCAGAATACTGCAAAAAAAGAAAATAATAAAAAAAATATTTCACACACGTGACCGCCACATCGCAGTGGAGCCGCGTGACAGATCCTATTCTTGAGTTTATTAGTATTAGATCATAGTCTGTTAAGCGACAGAGGGGAATTATGTGTCCAAGAGTATAAACGTCAAGAGTATTAATAGTTTTTATTGGTTTAGTATGATGTAGTAAGGCAACTCGTAGGACAAGCGTTTCAGTTTCGTGGTGGAGGTCGCCGGGGTTTCAGTAACATTAGTAGCGTTGCTTATAACAATGATACAGTCGTAGGTCTTATTATTATATATCTAGCTGATCCTTTAAGCTAGGTTAGCAATTCCTGTTCCCTCCATGATGTCATGACGTTTTATGGTCTTCAAGAGAAGTACCGCCTTTCCCCATAGTGAACATAGCATCTGTATTATGACTCCGTGTCCAAGAAGAATGTGCATGTCAGTTACCCTCGGGCGAACTGTGTGCTCGTCATCCTCTGTACTATACCAACAGTTTTACATTATCTGCTTGTTTGAAATATATTGAAAACTTATTTGTTTCAATGCTTCACATAAAACTGTCTGAGAGTAATAGTAAAGTTCGCGTCAATCATTAGATTCGGATAATTTGATGTATTCTTAGAAAATATAGCGAAAATATTCGCTATATTTCAATCCTAGAATATGTTATATATGAAACGTATCGGTTTTAAACTGGATTACTTAAAATTGAATTTTTGCAGCAACGGTATCAGGTATACAGTTGAAATTTGATTTAGTTGATGCCATGCACCAACGCCGGGAGTGTGTCCGCTTGGAGTCACGTTAAATTTACATTTGATTCGCATCGTTTGCAATATAGGACGCTGTAAAATCAACATACTTTTGAAAAAAAAGACATGACGGCCTGGGCCGCAGCTGGGGACGACTACTGGATGCTAAAACTTCAATCAGAGTTTGACTCCAACTGGTGGTAGCCATTGATAAAGCGTAACTACCGAACCTTTATCAATGGCTTGACTTAGGGACCTTTATGAATAGAGCCTACACCTTTCCTTGACTCCGCCTTCTCTTTCTCTCCTTACTACTTCTTCTACTTATTACTGCTTAAGTCCGGCAGCGCAACTGCCACTTTGGCCAATCTGCGCTGGGCAACGGTGGTCAGTTACCGCCAGGTGGACTGCTTGCTCGTTAGCCATTTATTCCATAAAAAAAATAAAAGCCCTATCTTACAAACACCCGTGAACTGTTCCTGACGACGCCCACACTGTATTCGGATCGATAGACTGCAGTAAGCAACTATCGCAATCCCTTGGTTGCCGCGTGCATTAGTGAGACCGACCGGCTTTGTATTTCGGTCTTAGCGGTACAGCTGCAATAAACAATTATGATAAAAACGTTCGATTGCAATGATTACCGATTTAGAGGATGTTTTGTCAGCGCTCGCTTCGAAGGACATTAGAACGAAAGAGAATTTAATAAATTCACGATTGTCCCTAACAAGCCGATCGACCCACAGAGCTCGAGGTTAATTGGTGAGGCCCATTCCATTAATTGTATCGAAGCGCAAGCAACACCCACATCGATAATATTATTGGGGTTGATGCTTCCAAGTGCTTATTGGTCTCATTGGAATCATTTTTAACAAGAGCCAAGTTGGTATTTGTTTCTAGATACAGCATTAATGAGTCGGCGCGACTAGGGAGGAACAGGTCCTAGCCCACAACACAAGCAACGCTGTTACGTATGTACAGTGTGGGGATCGCCCCCTAATAAAAAATACTAGCCGTATGACGAGCCGTTATGCTTGATTATTCAAGCATAACGGCGCGGCACAGGTGGCAGCCAGATTCATATAGAACTAGCAGGAGTGTCCCAACTATGCCGAGAGTGACGGATGTAGCACAGCACCACATTATGGAAAATCCTCTTTACTGGTTTGAAGCCCTTGTGCATCAGACCGTAGAACATCGTTTTTCAACCTGGGGCTCGAGTTTGTTAGTAAAGGAGGTCGCAATCTGTTCAATAAATAAGACCTGTAAACGAAAAAATCGTTTATTTGAATAAATACTTTTAGGAATTAATTTTTATGTAGTTTTATAAAATAGAATCAACAAGACACAACAAACAACATGAAAAAATTACAAAATTAAAAAGCTTGTTTAAAATGATTAATCATTAAAATAATTTAATAATGCCAGTTTTTCAAAATTCAAAATCTATAAATACACAGATCGGAATATTTATAGAAAACAAGGATTATACTTAGAATGACGCAGCGACGGAAGAGGAATGAGCGCGGCTGGGGAAGGACCGCGTATATCTGTATACCAGACCAAACGCCATTTCTTTAGTTTGCTTTAAGATTATTATTATCTAACATAAGCGGGTTCGTTGACGTCCCGTAAGTCCGGCCTATGTGCAGCGGTGTCGGTCCGCAGGCTGTCTATGTTGATTATCGTGATGAAGGGACCAACTATATCGTCCTTTATTAAAATAAAATTCCCATCTTAGATTAAGAGTAATAAGATTGGCTTGCATATAAGTAGTACATGAGATAAGTGGTTATGAACTGCCACCACTGGTAGTTTTCTCAGTTTTTTTTACTATCGGTTAGAGATTTTTGTGGTAATGCCGTGTGATGAGATAGCCTGGAAGGAGACGAGTATCAGATGCAATGTCACAGCTCGCCGTTGTGACAAAGGACCGCAACTTGTTGTTTAGTTGATATCGAAACTCATTGATACATCTTTAAGCCATTCATTGCAAGCTTGTTCGTTATTGTAAAGAATCAATAGCCGCATGGCCTATCATACGGTTGGCAAAACTTGATCCTAACTTCGACCATGTGTTGTTAGCAGGGTTAATATTGTAACTAGAATCTACTCAAATTCCCTGCGATGCCCGGATGTTGCGGGGCAATGCTCGGTATCAAAATGTTTACCACAAATGTAAAAAACCTTGTTCCTTTAGAATTCAACATTAATTTATTTAAGCTTCATATATAGTGATGATAAAGGCGCTCTTAATGCTTTTGGTATTTTCTAAGTAGGTGTATGCTTGGACAGCCATAGTCGCTTTGTTGCGCACGACTGCCAGCCGCCAGCCCCTGCACACTAGAGCTGATGTGTTTTTTTGGAAAAGAATGTTTGCAATGCTGTTAACATGACTAATATTTCCGCTGACCACTCCAACTGAGCTGGTTGCACAAGAGATGGTTCATAACTACAGCAGAACGGCGGATTCAAACCTACGACCTTAGTTTCGCAGACCGCACCCTCAACCATTAGTTATAACTTGAATGGAACAGCACCAGTTATTACTGACCATGCAGACTGACAGTCCATACACAAATAATTGAAATTAAATGTTTGTTACAATATCGTTATTAGCATTCTTTTAGGCTCCTTGATGGTCTTCGTGTGTGGACGATTTCATTTGTTTGAAAGGTCTAATTTTTGTGACGGCGTTCGATCATCATGAGGCAAAGGAGATATTAGTCTGCAGGGCTTGTTTAGTGTCGTCAGGTTGTACCGATACAAGTCATTATATAAGTCTATTCATCGACCTTGCGGAGTATCGCTCCTGACTCCGCAGCCCGTGCGGCGTGTCAGCCGCTGCGCTGCAGTGTGCTTCAGCGGTCGCAACGTATAACATATATTTTAGATTGATGAACACATATGCTATTATAGAGTCGGTGTCTCTAAGCGTTTGTTTTTGATTAACGGTACGCCAGTAATTGAGATTCGTCGATGGTGATTACAATGGCGAATAATAACGATTGCAAAGCTTTTAGTTCGTCGAGGCGAGGCGAGATGAGACGAGTCGAGGCGAGACGACGACGCACTAAATGCACGTAACCGTAGTTATAGAAGTAACAAATCTTACAAAGTATTTGTACTTAAATTGTTTACTCTTGAAATATTCATTTATTTTAGTGTTTAGTGAAATATATGGAGTAGAGTGGCTACAATGAGTCGAGGTAACTCCACTGTTTTCTATTCTAATCATAACAGATCGACAAATCCAGCCCAGCGTACGACTGAAGTTATTATATTTCTTAAAGCAATAACGTAAGGTCGAGTGTGGGCTTCATGACACCCGCGCGCCGCAACCTGAAACTTTGGTTGCGGTCAACTGGATAGCAGGTGGCGCCCGGCCCTGCGGCCTAGCCACGGGCCCCGGCCCACGGCTTGCGAGCCTATGTCTGTCTCGCTCGTTGCTCTTTTATAATATTATGAGTATCATGTAAACCGTCATGCTTTGTCTCTCGTGTCGTGAGACTCGCGAGGTGGTTGCTATACATCGCAGTATAAGGATAAGTAGTGTGTAAATTCTATTGCTTCAATATATTCTCTAAGAAATCCATTTCCTAGCTGCCTAATAACACCTGATACATGCGTTATAATTTAATTGTAAGCAACATAACACTAGTCTGCTGCTAGGGCAACTCTCTCGTATGGTTTGCGATGACTCGCGGGTGCAGGATATTGTTTTGTGGGATGAACTGTCGTGTCACTAGTTAGTATACATGACACCTTTAAATGAATTTTGAAATCATGTTTATCATAACCACTCATCAGTTATTTTACAGCTTTTGTTACTTTTTTACTTTGATATAATTATTATTAATAAACATATAAACTTTTTATTATTAAACAGAGCGTAGTCTTCCTTCTTTCATATCAGATCAGACAGAAAGTGAAATAGAAGTGTAAATATAACTAAAATAGCAATAGCAATAGACATTAGTAACAAAACACTCGCACCTTATATCTAACAATGACTTCTTTTGACGTTCATAAAATATTTGCACCTCTGTAACCTCTGTACCTGTGTACCTTCTGTCTAATCGATCCGTTACGAAATAAATATAAAAAGTTTATTACCTCTAAAGTACCCTCAGTAAGGTCATTGTCCGTTCTCCCGCCTGCCCCAAAAACATTACGTTTGAAACAAGATAGGATAACAAGACAGTTTATCTCGAATTTCGTTTAATGATGTCATAAGGTTACTAACGCTTTATTTTATAGAATAGTTGGCAAACAGCATGTAGCAAGGTAAGTGATCACCGCCACCCATGAACATCCGCGAAACCGGAACAGTGGCAGTTGCGTGGCACTTCTTGCAAGTCTCCAAGTCATATCGGCACAGAGTCCTATTGGTTTAAACATCAAGTACACTTGTATAAGAACCTTAACAATGTTCTAAGCAGTAACTTAAATGGTATGGTAGAGAAGTGGACAAAAAATATGAAATGCATTGCAATTATGCACAGATTTGAACCAATTGAAGGTCATTTTGTTTAGCTGTTTAGTAGTATAATGTCGGTATTTGCCCCAACATATGGACATGCAACCGCAACAAGAGCGGTAGCTTCACTTCCGGTGGGATCCTCGGAGATCTGTAGCAATTCCATTCGATATGATGATTTCGAAAATATATGAATGTGCGTGAATGGTTCCAGTATACAAGTAGTGACTCCAGAAGATGGATCTGGAAGAGTTCGAGCTACTACTGCCGTAACATCCGGTTAATTGCACGTCGAGATCATCAAATCAATTACGAGCATTTACAGGAGCTGAAGTGAGTCCCAAATCGCCTGACGAATGACCACGTCCAGAATGCGTGTCGTTCGACTTAAATTGACTAGAGCTCATTGTGCAGCACGGTGAGCTTACACCTGAGCACGGGGACCGGTCCACTAACTGACTGTCCAATTTTCCTGGATTATTTGTGTATGTGAAAAATTTTTTGAATTTGGTTTTTCTCAAAGATTACTGAAGAAATCTTTGTTGTATTTGTCGTGCCTTTGAAAGGAAAATACTGTAATCCTTCAGTGGGTATTTCTACAAAACATGTCAATACAACAGGGTTACCAGTTAAAAGAATAGACGCTACTGCTATTTATTTATTTATTATTAAGGCGAACTCACACAACACTGCACAATCGTTAGTGCTGAAATCACTACATGTGTACATACATTGAGACTTGTTAGATTGGAACCAATACCTGGCAGCATAACATCATGGACATCGTATATACTAACAAATATATATTTAACATAATTTCAATCAAATTAATACGCTTAGCGGTGGGAACAAAGAAACTCCATCGCCCCCAGCCGCTGTGAATATCGTAACGAAATAATAGATTACTAAGATACTATATTACATAAAACGATCTCGCATATCATTTCGAGTAACACATTGTAACCGCCCTGCGGTTGGCAACTCGTTTTCCAAGCATGACACGTTATGAGAAGACATAATCGGTACACAACAATTTAACACTAATTAATTATGTACTGAATATAGGAATTGTACTATAAGAAGTTAGGCTAGAGAAGCCTAATTCTGATCGCCTTTAATATAAAGTTGTGATTAAATGGTAAGTGATTCCATACAGTTACTGACACACCCTCCACCTCCGCCCACCCCCCAGTGGATATTAAAATTGACTTCCTTGTTAACAGTAATTGTGCGCCCAGATTTCCACTTGTCCAAAGCAGCTACGTTATGCATACATTGGTATAGTCCATGAACACCACCTCGATTGTTTTACGGCAAAAACTGGAACTATCTCGTCAGCGGTGTTACCGATGGAAAATGACATGAGGTCCTTCCAATTCCTCATTTGTTGCTGGTGTGTGTGGGCGACGGTGACCACTTGTGGCCCTTAAGCTCGTTGTTTTTTTTATTTTGTAATAGATATTTATTCATTTAGTTTTGATATGTTTGTACTCGCTTGCATCCGCTGTGGTCGGCGGGACGGCTATACAGCGTGTTTAAAATTTAAATTTGTTTAATGAATAAAACGTTGCGCAAAACTGTTTTTCATTTTCTATGTATCCTCTATAAATGCAAAACTGCATCTATTTTTTTATTAATAGAGCTTATTTTTGCAGAGTATCATGGTCAAAACATGGATGCGGGCGGGAATAATTTTGACTCCGGTAAGTTGATAATTCTTTATTTCAAAACTTAAGTTATTGTTCATGCAAATAATTCAAGAGTTCGGATAACATTAAGACAACAAACGGTTGAATAACTTTCGTTTGGGAAAAACCTGTTGTACTTTAAACTTTTTATCGTCAACACGGTATATCGTGGTCGCTTCTAACATAGAATATATTTACATCGAACTCAGTAAAAAAAAGGTTAATGCAGTGTGCATCACAATAGCCGGTGGAGTGTGCAGGTTTTGTACTGTGATGTGTGCCTGTCACTGGACGTGGCCACTTGTAGTGTTCACTTGTACCGACAAGTTGCACCGTGCGCGATCTGAGTTCCGTCTCCGATCAATCCCTCTACCAGCACAACAGATCAAATTGTCAATTAAAAAAAAAACCTTATATCGAGAGCATGTGCAGTCCGTCAATCACAATGGAGCCGCATAGCGGACTATCCTAATATCATTTCTAGGTAGAAGGCTTGGAAACCAACAAGCAGCTCACCTGGCAGTAAATGAACAGCGCTGTCCATGGACACCGGAGGAGTCGCTGGTGACAGCTGATTCCACAGGGTTGTTGTGCGTGGCAGAAAATTTTGCGTAATGCCAACTCAGTAGCGGAATGGCAATCATCTAGATGATGGTGATGAAATTGAGCATTCCGTCGCGATGTACGATGATGACTTCATCATCGTACATCGCGACGGAATGCTCTGACTTCAGCGGCTGGAATTAATCCGAACAGCTTCACAGAACACTCTTTGGTACATTGTGCTTTATATGTTATAATCGGTATATTAGTTTAACTTCGAGCGAACATAATGTTGTTGTCATCAAAGTAAGGATCTTAAGTACTATTTTGTTCTATCTTAGTTGACCACGGCCAGAGAGACAACTAATTGTGCAAATAATTATGTGGAATATTTTTAGATCAATAAGACTTATCGTTCCGATACAATAAGATTCTTTAAAAGGATGATCAACGACATGTGCGAGGAATCAGGACACACAAATAGGGAAAATATATTCGTGTATTTAGTGATGAATTAAGGGGGACGAGGGGGAAATAACGACGGTGCCGACTTATTCTTATAATATAATTTTATATGTTCTATTAAAGCAGCTCATTAGGTCAAACAGTTAGTGAGACGGATTTGTCGCAGATTCAAGAAGCCAACTGCCGCCTTCATCCAAAAGCTTTGTGCTCCCAGATCCCGATATTGATTATGCGCTTCAGGCAGGAGCACGACTTGTTGTGTTTGACAAGATAATCTGTACCTCTTGACCATGAGTCATGTCCTCCTGAGCGCGAGGTTACTCCCGGCGACACCAGCGGCGCAGGACATAGTGCCGTTAGCTCTTTCTACTCCGATGTAATGCTGTACGTCAAGATGCAGTTTTCAAGGGACATACGTACATCACACCAGACCCGAAAACGAACAATTTGTGATGCGCACGTGTTGTGTGCTCGGCTTGGTACCGGAACTGGAACCTGTGGCGCAGCCGCCAGGTGCAACACAATGTACCAAAACTTAGACACAATGAGTGTCAAACTTGTTATTGTTAGATCAGGGAAATATTATACGGTCGTAGAGATACGCTGTAGCTTGTTTTTAGCTACAGCATGGATGGGTGGGCTCGAACGGGGAGGACCACGCCATCACAGATTACCACCGGAAACCAGCAGCAAAGCACTGCTGTTTCGGTTGACGGTAACGAAGCATTATGATGCCTTGTCGAGGTATAACGCAGATGTCATAAGCAGCAGAAAACATTTACCATCAGGCGAATTGTGTGCCTGTTTGTCACCGTCGATACAAGATGATATGATTCCATTTAATTGAATCCATGACGAGCAGCTATTAGCTTTAACGGGGACTAGTAGATCGTTAATTATGATAATTATAAACAAGAGACACGATGTACTATTACACGCAGTTATATGCGGTGACCGTGTGTAGGACGTGTTGTTAGTCGACACAGTAACGTTCCCTTGCGATATTTGTCATTACATGGAGATTGGAAGCCGCTCAACCGGGAACCGCGGTGGCCGCACGTGACACCTTGGGAACTGACTCATCTGAGTTAAACACCAGCGTAGAATGGGATTGTAATCCCGGTTCAGTTAAGGCTGGGTCACCTACTTTTGCCAAAAAATGTACCAATAAATTGAATTTTATTGTATTTGGGATGACAACGAGTACACAGTTCATCTGAACGTGAGTGAAGCCGCGGCCCGTGACGCGTCCGTCGCATACAGACGCGGAGCTGTCCCGCCTGAAGACAGTTTTGAAATGCCTCGTTACAAGTAATAAGGTCTCCGGATTCTTTCACCTGCGAAACACTATAGAACTGTTTCTGTGAAAGCAGCCGTTCCTCAGTCGAACCGATCCGTTCGTGCCACACATCAGAACGCCAAGAAAACGATATACAATTTGTATGGAGAGCTTTTGAAGTTTGCAAATGGTGATGGCAATTCTATCAATTAATGCTCATGCATTGATAGGATATAAAAAAGTAAATTAAAACTGACGACATTTTCGTCGTTGACGATGTCCATGAAATTTAGCAGTTTGACATACCACTACACTTCTGTTAATTGCTGTACGTCTCTGGCCACCTGCTGTCTGCCTGCCTTCGAAAGGACTTCGATAATCAATAATTTCCAATTTCACAGACGAGGGTCGTGCTTAAAGAAATAAGATAACCCTTACTCACTCATCTGGCAAGCCGTAAGCATTTACGATGCTTACGGCTTTTATTTGCTAATTAATTTAAAAATAAAACACTTCTTATGCATATATATATTGCATAGTTTTTTGAATTCTCTCGCATCAATCACTCGATATGATTATTATTGCTTAAAGATTGATAATAACTATAAAACTAAAAACATTCAAGTCGAAAAAATGTTTTGAATTATTAACACAATTTGCTGATTTGTTCACGAGTCGGAGATTAATTGGTTTACTGAATTTATAAAAAGACGGGATATAGACGGGTTACTAGAACAATCGCGGATTCCCAAGCAAACGTTCAATCTGCCGAAAAAACTATTTGTGAAAACCGACGAATCAAATATATAGAGCTTGAGCGAAAATTGCGTATTGAGTCATCAGCATTACAAACCATCATTAATACCAGGATTAATAGTGGTCGTTAGCCCGACGGCTTTCACAAGTCCAGAGGTTCGAAAAATGTATGAGCAAAGAGAACGTCACGTGGATTGGTGCAACTTGCCGGTTAGTGTCACATATTGTATCTGTAAAAACCACTAGCCTAAAATTTAGCACCGTTTACAATTTAGAGAATGCTCGTGCTTTTGAAATTCCTGTATCGGAAATATTTGGGCGATTTGTGAACTCCGATAGCCTTTAGCACACGACTGGATTCTTTTAAGTTACCAACGTTAAGAAACGAGGACGCAGTTCATTCGATGTTTAGTGATCGTTGGACCCCATCTCATCTATATGCTTGATAAGGAATCCATATATTGCTGCGCTGATAGGACCTTAACGTCTAACGTGGAACGATCTGTCTCGTTACCATTAATGGGGTTGCCGGTTTCTATCCCCTATTAGAAAGATTTAATCATTGAGCTGCTATTTCAATAAGCATACAGTCCGAGTGTTCGGAGGACGTTACCAAGTTCCTGAGTGAGTTTAGGAGAAGGCAAATTGTAATTGCTAAAAGGCTGGGCCGGCGCGGTGCCGTCGCCGGTATGATATGTGTTACAAGGGTACGCGCGGCCGGCGGTGCGCGACGGCAGAAATCGATACGATTTCTAATTACGTGCCGTTTCATTCGGCCCGTGTTGCAACGCGAGCACTTGCAAGGATCTGGCAGAGCTCCTGGCATGTCGTCTCGAGGACATTTTCCTCTATCATCGCCATGATCGGCAGGATCCGATCAATGTAAAGGGCTGCCTTTAAAAATTATGTTTTAGATTGTTATATTTTACTCCCTGACGAGGTTGTTATGGTCAGATCAACTAAGCTGCTACATCGCGAATCCTATAATGTGAGGGTATCACAAATTATTGGTTGCGATTGTTTATTATACATATTTGATTTAAAAAAATTAAAAAATGAAGTCCGAGCTTCTCAATACTTCCCAATAGAATAGAATCGAAAATCTAGATGTGTTAAGAAAGATAATATAAGTTTAATAAGGCTCCGTGAATAAATTAGCTGAACGGCATCTTCATCAACATGTTGTTCCAAAAATGTTGAATTTTTGTATCAAAATACTAACGGCGAGGAGCTACATCTGGCTGAAGGGTGTGCGTGTGTGCTTCAAAGCCCACACTGCCACACTCTCCCCGGTTTACTTGATCGATCAACATGAACAATCTCAATGAATAGTGACACGATTGTTTTGAAATTTGATATGTATGTATACTTTAAATTAGTGTCTGCCCCGTACAAATTGACCTGGCCTCATAAGTGATACCGACATTACGTTACATTTCTTATAAAAATTATTATTGTAATATGATTTGAATGTAAAAATTTTTGTGTTGGCACTTTTGCAGGTCAGCAGCAGCAGGAGCAGGAGTTGGCGACGAAGATGCTGCAGATCCAATCAAAGCGGTTCTACCTGGACGTGAAGCAGAACCGACGCGGCCGTTTCATTAAGGTCGCGGAGGTGAGTCATTCGGCATTTATTTTTGTTTCACTGCTGCATGTTGTACGGCGTGGAGCTCTTCGTAGAAGCCAAGTCGAAAAATGAGAGAGTCATGCTTTTTTCGACTTGGCTGATTGATTTCATCGGACAAGAGAACAAGTGAGTATTCCGCTGTTTCCGGCGAATGTTTTCACGCCACTATATTTATCTATATATATTATATCCGGCGCAGTTGATGTCATCTAGTCGCCCAGGAAGAACTTTCCAAGCTATGGTAGGTATACGGTAGACGCTATCGAATTTGAAAGTGAGATAAGAATGCAGAATGCAAAGGTATTGCCATCCAAGTAAGGGATTGATTGCCTCTTCATCAGTAAGACGGTCTGCGGTTTGTTACATTCAGTAGGCTACTGTTGTGTGTGCACTGTTTGTGTCCGGTGGGCGTATTTAAATTCCGTAATTCTAAATGTGAACGAATGTAACTTGTAGGTTGCCTGACATCTGACTAGGAAGGCGTGCGGCAAGTGAGTGCCTATCTGCTACGGCACTATACTATGTCCATCTGGTCATAGTATAGTGCCGTAGTCACCAGAATATATCGCCAGTAGGACATTATAGTTATTATACTAAGCAGGCCAAAACATATAAATACGCTACTAATTAGTCACGTGTTGGAAATTCTTACATAATTAATGACATTTATCAGCATGCGTAGTTAGGTAATTTAATTGAGTTATCGTTATCTATTAACGGACCGTTTGGGTTCACTAAAGAGTAACGATAGAACCACCAGGGCCGACTTCAAGTTGGAATCTGACGGGCCTAGCGACGCGAGCGGTTATATAAGCCGATAGCGCGCTGTCGGCTGGTAGCTGATAACGTCATAAACATATCACCGATAACTGATCATTTGTGATGCACATATCGCTAGTTCGGGGCTGTCAGTTGAAAACACAACACCATGCAACAACTTCACGAGCCGGTCATTCCCGCGTAACGTTAGAATTAGAGCGGCGCGTAAATGACGTCAGAAGTACATGCGACCTTGGCGAATGAAGCTATATTGGTCAGCAAACTTCAAAAGCTATACGAAAGTAAAACAAAAGTTTTCTAAAACTGTAATTATTTAATTTATGTTTTTTCTTCAATTTTATTTGTTATTAACAATCCTGGTGTAAACTATTCTATAGAAGCACACGTTATATTCAGACGAAAACGAACGAACGAACTGAAGAGAAATTTCGGATGCTTGGTATTAATAGATTGGTTCACAGACAACTTTCCTCACAGCCCCGTGGTTCCCCTATTGCAGCCTTGCATAGTTAGCGGTGACACACGATGTTTATTGTCCAATAACTTCAAAGTAAACAAAAGAATGACTTCTTTAAATATTCGATACTAACAATACAATATGCAGATGTACATTTCTTTTATTTATCCTGTGGGATTTGATTACAATTGATGGATAATTATGTTGTTTATGTGCGGTGTTAAACTTTTGGCCGGCAGGGTGTATGTGTAATATTTAATAAATTAGTTGGCCGTAAAAGGATAAGATGTTTTTAGTAAATACTTTGAAGGCAGTTCAAAACTCAAGTTCCTTGGAGACCCCCGGGGTTAGTACGAGTAAAAAAGTTTACACGGATCAAGTGTGAGTGGAAGTGAGTCACAGTACCGTCAAGTGTGTGCGAAGTGTTCCTAATGTTATACATGTGTTTTTAAAAGTAGATAAAGATTTAGATTCTCTTATATTTCCAGGTGTGTTGTACAATTTGGATCTTATTTACACGTTATTTTCTTACCTAGTTTAGTGTTTCAATTCCTTTCGTAAACGTCACTACTGGCATCGCAGTTATTTTTTATTTTTTACTAAAACGCTGGTCAATGTTCAATACTTGAATCTTTTCTCATAATATTAATATAACTAACAAAATATATACAATTAAAAGAAGAAATAACCACGCTTGGCAAGCAGTTTCAACACTGGTAGAGCTACACTGCAGTTTGTTTCT
This sequence comes from Teinopalpus imperialis, assembly GCA_029286865.1. Lineage (NCBI taxonomy): Eukaryota > Metazoa > Arthropoda > Insecta > Lepidoptera > Papilionidae > Teinopalpus > Teinopalpus imperialis. The sequence continues at coordinate 9,726,915 of JAGSMU010000014.1, read as the reverse complement.
AGCTGCAAAATTAATGGGTCAGCTCGACTGCGGTGGGACCACGCCCTCACAGAATACCATTGATTATGTGATATATGGTGACGAGGCATCTGCTTTATGATTCCTTATCAAGGATTAATGTAGATGTCATGGACCGCAGGAATCACTTGGCGTCAGGTGAACTGTGCGTGAGTTTGTTACTCTCAAAGTAATAAAAAAAGGCCTTCAAGTCGTTACAATTCCACCACTGGGCTGTTGGTGCGAGCCTCTCGTAGCGCAAGCTGAACTGCGTCGCACAACTTGACGGCGTGTTAGGAACTTAGCTTAACTTACTTAGTAGCATTGTCAGCATTCTTTCAACATGCAATCCATTTTTCTCGAGGTGGTTCTTCCCCAATCGAGTAAAACTATTCGTGTTAGGGATAGTATCGAGCTACAACGTGGCTCCAACGCGTGGACTCATGTTTTTATTTTAACTATGACTGTGATGAGTGGTGTGGTGTTGTGGGCGCACAGATCGGCGCGGACGGGCGCCGCAGCCAGATCTTCCTGGCGATGTCCACGGCGGCCGAGTTCCGCGACTACCTGTCCACCTTCAGCGACTTCTACTCCTCGCTGGGCCCGCCCAACCCGGACAACGTGCCCGACGACGGGAAGCTCAAGTCCGAGATGATGCTTAAGGTACCTTGCACAATTGAAATTAAATAAATTCCTAATTACACACTATTAACAATGATTATGATGTTCTGGCAATGTCTTTATAAGCGAAAGTTTCCTCGTAACATAGAGACCTGGATAGGTGTGAGGAATCATTAGGTTCCTAACCATATGTAGTTTATTTGTCATTTTAGTAGACTATTCAATGTTTATTCTCAACATGGCCTATGTCTCAGATAGAGTGCCACAAGGCAAGACCCTGAGCCCCCTGCGTCGTGACTTGGTGCGAACCTGTGGCTCCTCCACCTAGGGCCGTCGTGCTGCGCTGCCTCTACCGGTCCGTTGTTGCCATTGTTATCCTGTCGCAATCAATAACTTTATATATGATTCTTGTGTGATTGAAATCTTCTTAAATTTAACCGGCACTTTCCAGGAAAGGCTTGACAGAGTCAGCCTGGCCGTGAATTATTTACGTTATTGTTATCAAAGACCTTTTATTTATCTGCTTTTTGTGTTTGACAAGGTTCAGTTCACGAGACGTTACGTTGCCGCCCGACCTCCTGCCGTCCGACCCCACGGCACCGTTGTACATTTATCGCTGAGCCAAACTCTAAATCGTAATATTGAATGACCAACTTTTTTTTTAATAATGTTATGGCTGCGAGGCACGTGCAGCCCGCGGACAGCGATACGCATCGACGCCGCACGGCCGCCGACATCCCAGACAATTTGATATAAAATTAATTCTAAATTAATTAGGTTACCATGTCAGGTACATACATCGTCAATAGATTCCGCAGTTGTAACCAGTATCCATGGGAACCTTCGCTTCACTTTTCGACGCATTGTACTGGTCGACCTCACGGTCGTTTTTTCTTCGGATGTCAGCACGAAAGTTATATCGGATTAATGAATGTAATTCGTAAATTCATTTATTTTCACTAATTATATGAAAACCAATGAATGTAGACGGTATAGTATGATGCCGGTGTAGCTTTGTGGTGTGGGTGACCGCCGCTCAGTGTGTGCCGCGGCCACGGAGAGCAACGACGCTCAGAACCACAAGCTATTGCCGTAGTCAATAGGTGACATGGTGCCTAGCGACATGACGACTGATTGCTGCGTCCACCAGGACAACCGGCGGTACTACCTGGACCTGAAGGAGAACTCGCGCGGGCGCTTCCTGCGCGTGTCGCAGACGATCACGCGCGGCGGGCCCCGGTCGCAGGTGGCGCTGCCGGCGCAGGGCATGATCGAGTTCCGCGACGCGCTCACCGACCTGCTCGACGACTTCGGCACCGACGACGGCGGGTGAGTGCGCACGACCTGCACGGACACTTTGATCGAATATAGCAAGAAATTATATCCCAGAGTGCACACCTCCTTACACTTTAATTACCAAATATATATTTAAAAAAACAAAATGAAATATTATATGCTTTTTATTGTTTTTTTTTAATTATTTTTAAAGAAACTGTAAAAGAGCTCTGTCTCAATAAAGTCTCACCGGAATACACAAGTGGACTCGATGTGTTGAGTCTGTCGAAACATATCGTGTTTACATACATACATACATGTCAACATATCGTGTTTACATACATACATACATGTCAACATATCGTGTTTACATACATACATACATGTCAACATATCTTACTTTACTTACCATCATCTCTTTCCTGAGTTCATGTCACGAAGTAGATAATTATGTTGTTTATATAAAAACATGAAGTTGGTCGTGGCGTGGCCAGCTGTGCAGTCGTACGACTGCACTCGTTACGTCCGCACGAGCGGCGGAGGTTACCTTGACAACGATTAGCGAGGCTGCCTGGAGCTCGGCGCCGGCCCGCGGCCATCCCACTAACTGATTAATAAACATTCCTCATTTGTTACTAATATCTTAGCATATAAATAAATTGACGGATATATATATAGAGATGGTTTTGGGGCACAGCCGTCACGCAGCTCGGCTGCGGACTGGGGCGGGCTGTGCGCCTTCCAAATATTGTTTTAATTTGTTTCATAAACATGAATGTGTTCTCACAACAGCTTGCTCCACCACCGACCTCATGCTAAATGACCACATAAAATTGCAATTCCTAATTTCATTGATACCGCCGACACCGGTCGAACAATTTCCTTCATTTGCGAGTTGTTGACGGGTTGCGATCGCGAATCTGGTCAAAATAAACGCACTATAAAATGCTTGTTACACAAAACATCATTTACAACACTGCCTGCAATAAATTAGTAAACGCACTATAAAGTGCTTTTTACGCAAAACATCATTTACAAGCCGGCCTGCAGCGAGATAGCAAACGCACTATAAGGTACTGGTTACAGTTCGTGTACGATGTGGTCGTCAAGCGCGCGGTACCGACAGGCTCACATGTTATTCATTGATTTGTTTTGAACGGAAGTCTTGTGCTATTAGTTTAATAATTACATAATTACTGGTTAACACATGTTTATCCAAATAAGAAATAGTTATAGTTTTTCATTCTGTCTGTCCCAGCATCGTTATTCCGATCTTTTAAAGTTGCTTCATCTGATGCGAAACTACAGCCAATATCAATACGGCCGATTAGAACACGCAGCCGAGACTGTCTAGTGTCAACTTATAATGTAGCTCTTTACTCCTTCAGAAAAATTATATGTAATGATAAAAAGTTGGAAAATATGCATGATTACACCTACGCATTGGTTGTATATTTATATTGTAGACTAGAAAATGACATCTGATGTCCGGTACATAGAGATTAAATTATTTATTGTTAATTAATGTTGCCGATGTGGACAGGTTCAAAGGCGAACTGCCGGAGGGGCGGCACCTCCGTGTGGACAACAAAAATTTTTACTTCGACATCGGACAGAACAATCGTGGCATCTACATGAAAGTAAGCGAGGTAAATATGATTGGTACGTGTTGTGTTGTGGACTCGCTTGACTTACACTTTACTTTACTTAGATCTAGACACTTTCAGTATCGGAATGGGTTTCGTGTTTTCGCTTTATATTTTTTTTGCTGTATTTAACTTATTGTGTCTTAGAATATAGAAACAATATGGATACGAAGGCCTTATGGTTGTTGCATGGTGCTTCTGGCGTGTTACTCGGTGTTCGCCGGTCGTTCAGGCGTATAGAAACTTAATTGGAGCTTCGTGCACAATAGTGACATGGAACGAATGTAGCAGATGTCGATGTTATCATCCTTCGACCAGTTCTAGTGGCAGTCGTTCTAGCTGGTGGAACAACGGAAACCTGAAGACAAGGACCTCGTCACATTATCGTAGTGGGACTGTGGGTTCTCTTACTCTCCGCGTAACTTACAACGGTGACGCATTACGTGCGTATTCTGTGAAGCGTGCGTGCCTTGAGGTTCCTTGTCAACGTGACCAATGGCTGAGACGTAGAATTAGAATATGACAAACCAGCACACCGTCCAGCTGAGAGTAAGTGATGACTGCTACCCTTGATCCTCAATGAATGTTCAAGCTTCACGTGCGTTATCACTCATGAGGATTGAGATCATATGCCTCGTCTTGTTGTGGTTGGGCCCGCACATCTGCGCAACAGCAGCGTTCAGCTGCAAGGTCATGGTATCCTGGGGGTGGCGTGCTGCGGCAATGAACTACAGCGGCGTGGCTATCACTGTTACTAATACTTGTTTTACGTTTAAAGTAGTGTGCGTGTTTCCAGGTCAAAAGTAATTTTCGCACAGCAATAACTGTGCCGGAGAAGTGCTGGTCGCGGTTCCGCGACGTCCTGGCCGACTACTGCGAAAAGATGAGCCGCTCGCACGCGGCCGAGGCTATGCAGGTGGGTGCCTCACACTTCGTGTGCTGTTCCGTTGTTTGTTTAATAACGGTCAGGACAAAGACACAGAATGCACCAACTGAGTCTTATGTCGAATAAACAATCGTGAGCAAAAAAATCGACTCATGTCGTACGCTTGCGGTAAAATATTCTATAAAAAAAATACTGCCCATCTTTATTTTTTTAATATAGTAAATTGAATGTGAAGATTTTAGCTTAAAATGGGATATCATTCATATCAGTAAATTCTTTTCATAAATAAAATTCTAAAGTCTTAAACTATAGACTAAGGAAACATTCACTCTAAACAAAATACATACAAAAAGACAAAACAATCCCATTCAGTGTTACCCTCCCCCTCTTAGTTTTCACCGATAAAGCCTGCGTAAGGAATGACATGATCCTCTAATACCTCTTCAATACATCAGTTCGCCGTCAAACATCCAGATCTACCGCTAGAGTCGATGAAAACGAACTCGGTTTCTACTTCCATTGAAATGCCCAAACCATTCAGAAACCTCCTCCAAATGTCACATTCTCAATTATGGCAGCACTGGGTGAACCCTCTCCAGGTCTTCTGTGGTAGCCGGCCTTTTTGGAGTCAGGTTAGCCGCCTTTAGTCTTCTGTCTATCCAGTTCCTAACAGCTACTCCTCGTGGCTCTCTAAGTTTCTGTTGGATTTGAACGCCAGAGAGGGCCCGATTTTCGGATCCGCTTCTTCGGTAAAAGCTACCAGATCATCTCCTGGTATTGACGGTGAACTGTGGACACAGTAGACTAGCTCGTGTTTAACACACGAGCCACTTGTTTTCCGGTGTCGGCAACCGCTTGAGCCACTTGTTCAATAGACGTGTCCATTTTGTGTTTAATAATAATAACGGATAAGTGTAGTAGTTGAGGTTTGACGACTAATTGATAAGGTTAGGTCAGGTGAATGACCTTTTACAGTGCACGACAACTGATGAACGGTAACTGAACAGGTGCAAAAATGGTGATTGGCAAAAAAACAACATGTTTTGGGTCATATTCTTAAAAAGGATAACATATGTTTACATTAATTAGAACCCGAAACATACAGCCTTAATAATTCAAAAAGGAAATTGTAATTCAGGGTTCAGTTATTTTCGTCGTGCTTGACGCATGAGTGGATTTTTTTGCTCAAGAGTATATTTCTCGTATAAAAATGTAATAATGAGAGGTGCTGTTGTGTGCAGGGCGGGTCCGTGCCGCGGGCGGGCAGCGCGCAGCCCTCCAGAGACATCGTGAGTATACGACAACTAAGTGTAGCCCAGTCAGACACGAGCACTAAGCACGAGTCGCTTGTCACCGATGTAGCCATTAGCTGCGCTAAGCACGAGTCGTGCGTCACCGATGTAACCATTAGCTGCGCTAAGCACGAGTCGCTTGTCACCGATGTAGCCATTAGCCGCGCTAAGCACGAGTCGTGCGTCACCGATGTAACCATTAGCTGCGCTAAGCACGAGTCGCTTGTCACCGATGTAGCCATTAGCTGCGCTAAGCACGAGTCGTGCGTCACCGATGTAACCATTAGCTGCGCTAAGCACGAGTCGCTTGTCACCGATGTAGCCATTAGCCGCTAAGCACGAGTCGTGCGTCACCGATGTAACCATTAGCTGCGCTAAGCACGAGTCGCTTGTCACCGATGTAGCCATTAGCCGCGCTAAGCACGAGTCGTGCGTCACCGATGTAACCATTAGCTGCGCTAAGCACGAGTCGCTTGTCACCGATGTAAATCCATTAGCTGCGCTGCTAATGAGTCGTGCGTCACCGATAAATCCATTAGCTGCGCTAAGCACGAGTCGTGCGTCACCGATGTAACCATTAGCTGCGCTAAGCACGAGTCGTGCGTCACCGATAAATCCATTAGCTGCGCTAAGCACGAGTCGCTTGTCACCGATGTGGCCATTAGCCGCGCTTAAGCACGAGTCGCGCGTCACCGATGTAAATCCATTAGCTGCGCTAAGCTGAGTCGCTTGTCACCGATGTAGCCATTAGCTGCGCTAAGCACGAGTCGTGCGTCACCGATGTAACCATTAGCTGCGCTAAGCACGAGTCGCTTGTCACCGATGTAGCCATTAGCTGCGCTAAGCACGAGTCGTGCGTCACCGATGTAACCATTAGCTGCGCTAAGCACGAGTCGCTTGTCACCGATGTAGCCATTAGCCGCGCTAAGCACGAGTCGCGTCACCGATGTAACCATTAGCTGCGCTAAGCACGAGTCGCTTGTCACCGATGTAGCCATTAGCCGCGCTAAGCACGAGTCGTGCGTCACCGATGTAACCATTAGCTGCGCTAAGCACGAGTCGCTTGTCACCGATGTAGCCATTAGCCGCGCTAAGCACGAGTCGTGCGTCACCGATGTAACCATTAGCTGCGCTGAGCACGAGTCGCTTGTCACCGATGTAGGCATTAGCTGCGCTGCTAATGAGTCGTGCGTCACCGATGTAAATCCATTAGCTGCGCTAAGCACGAGTCGCTTGTCACCGATGTAGCCATTAGCCGCGCTAAGCACGAGTCGTGCGTCACCGATGTAACCATTAGCTGCGCTAAGCACGAGTCGCTTGTCACCGATGTAGCCATTAGCTGCGCTTAAGCACGAGTCGCGTCACCGATAACCATTAGCTGCGCTGAGCACGAGTCGTGCGTCACCGATGTAACCATTAGCTGCGCTAAGCACGAGTCGCTTGTCACCGATGTAGCCATTAGCTGCGCTAAGCACGAGTCGTGCGTCACCGATGTAACCATTAGCTGCGCTAAGCACGAGTCGCTTGTCACCGATGTAGCCATTAGCTGCGCTAAGCTGAGTCGCTTGTCACCGATGTAGGCGTGGCTGCGCTAAGCACGAGTCGTGCGTCACCGATGTAACCATTAGCTGCGCTAAGCACGAGTCTTTTGTCACCGATGTAGCCATTAGCTGCGCTAAGCACGAGTCGCCCGTCACCGATGTAACCATTAGCTGCGCTAAGCACGAGTCGCGCGTCACCGATGTAGCCATTAGCTGCGCTAAGCACGAGTCGCCCGTCACCGATGTAACCATTATTATCATAATTAAGATGAACATTACGGTGTCTTTTGGGGGTTAATGCTTGTTCTGCTAAATAAATATTTATCTATTGGATATTATAGGGATAAAATATAAAAATGTGTGTTTGTACGTTTCAGGACACATTCAACGGCGCCCCGAACCGGATTTGATGGGCGGGCCCCGGCCCCCTTCGCCCCGTTCGGCGCATCTGTATATAGTAGTCTTTATGAACGTAGCAGCCCCCCTCCCCTCTACACACACACACACAAACACACACCCGCACGCGTAGCGGCTCTATCCGACTACGCGGCACTCAACCCCGCACCGGCGTGCCAACAACGTGTTACGTGATAGAGATACGCTGTCACTCGTGTGCCAAGTGACGTTTGAAGAGTTGCAGCATGAGTGCGCTGTGCACACGCATAGGTGGCCGCACGCACCCTGGCCAGCGCGGGGCCCAGTTCTTCAAGTAACGGCTTCAAGCTTTATTTTTAATGAAGTTAACATTTCTTTCTTATTAATATGTGTAAATAGTTGGGGCACGTGCCCGTGGAGTAGCGAGCTGATGTAACGGAGTCCATGACGGAGCATCGACCGGTTCTGGAGTTGTTACATCGGGATTTCTCGGAGCGGCAGGTTTGTTCGCTGAATGTGTTACTAAGTGGCAGACCACTCAGCGGCAGACCTGCTGCTTCTGTGGCAGACATCTGGAGCCACTTTGTAGTTCGTAGGCGTATGGTTTTGTTTTTACTATTGATTATTTAATAATAGTGTGTGTAACTGTTGACACTGAGAAGCACGAGGCGGGCGAGTGGCGACGGTGCGCCCTTGTGCTGACCTCACGTTCACTTAGTTTACAATTGATTCCGAGCAGGTAGTAAGTTGCAATGATGCGTCTGGAGAGGAGTCATGCTGTATCTGGAGCAACGAGAAATATATAACTTGCAGGAATATGTTGGCGATCATTATTTCAATTTATTACATGTTCGCTTGATTTGCCATCCTTACATAAGAGCCAGTGAACTGGACTGTCCGTACCACTCGCCCCCCTAGTGTCCCAGGAATAAGAAGGCACCGGGTGTTTACCAGGACGCGTGTAGGAACGGCCGCCGTAGCTTGACCCCCTAGTTCTGAGTGGCCATATAATCAGCAGGGGCCTATACTCAGCGGTAACTTTGATCTTGTCCTATTCTTAATGTAATTAACCAGATATGAGTACCCGTGCACGCTATGGTTACAGCTGGGCAGCAGAGGCCACGTTGCGGCGGCCGCCCTCGAATCTTTAGATAAGTAGCCCACTGCTGTGATATACTCGTAGGCGTACGATCCGACGGATTTAAAACGTTTTACGTGTAAGATGGACGCGGTCGCGGGGCTTCAGAAGTGAGCTCTAAGTATCATGACATAAGATACAATTTCGTTGGTTACGTTGTAATTGCTTGGAAAGCGTATACGATGCGATTATAAATCGGGATTTTTGTTGCCAAGCATTTTTACAAAAAATCTTTTTTTCTTATATATATATATATATATATATATATATGTCTCTTTTGAAAAGTGACGAGATTTTTGATAATATAGGAATGCAAGTTTACATAATATTAGGCGTTTTGTTAAAACAAATCTGCGTAGCAGTACAGGTTTACTGGTCCGGTGATATATACATAACATATAAATATATATATATATATATATATATATATATTTATTTATTTAGTTAGGTCGCGCTGTCCGTCTAGGGGCGGGGGGAGGGGAAGGTTCGCGACCGCGTCCATGTGGATAGGTTAAGTTTGGTTACGTAAGCACCCTGTGTGAGCTTGGCGAGGAGTTGCTGCTGGGCGGCCGGGCCCGGCGAGGGGTCCTTGTCAAGGAATATTTATGATTCTATTCCTTACTTCAACAAAAAAACAATTATATAAAAATTACGTGATACTTACATAAAACATTTGTGTTCCTTAAAAGCACACATGTACAGTCACTGTACACTGTACACTGTACACTGAACATGTTTACAAATTATCTTCGGGCCGCACACAACTCCTCGCACAAGGCGCGGTCGCCAGCGTGCGTGTGTATATATGTATGTGTGCATGTGTGAGTGCGCAGGACGCAGTAGGTTCGGTCAGCACTACACCAGGCGTCGGGCGCGCCTACAAACTTATTTACTAAATGTATTTATGCATTTTTGTTTTCTTTTTTAATAATAATAATTATTGTAAGTATTGGTACACCACCGTCGGCGCCAGCGCGGGGTGCGCCCCATCTGGCTCAATCTCTGCTCTATACTTATAAATAACGCACACAAAACACGTTTCGTGTGCGTAACACATTCAGGTGTTTGGTGACAATAGTGACCGTGGGAACGTACAAACTGCTTCCTTATGCACTTTCGAGCCGTCTTAGTCGTAGCGTTGTTCGCGCTGGCCCCTGCGCTGCGAGACGCAGGCCGGCTGACGTGTTTCCGCGATCATTTACCTTTAGCCAAGTAATTAACTGGCTTTGTCTAAATTGTATTTAAATCAATCGTTGGACAACTTGTTATACATTGTACATATATATATATATACATATATATATATATATATACATATATATATATATAATGGAGATGCGAACGCATCACAATATTTTTCTTCAAAATGTATATGAATTATGATTTTTGTCATGTAATCGAAAATATTATAGTAAGTTTTGAACTAGTGTCGCCCGCTATCCACGCTAAAGCCTGTGTTTGACGTTTTGCAAGAATTCAAAAAAAGATATCTCAAGTAACCTATGAACTAAAGTGTTCATCGACGTCATGTCGTTTGATTTGTGATATATTTTTCTGTAAAACTTACGTCTTCATTGGACGACTGACTTTCAAAAGCTTACGGAAGATGTTTATTCGTAAGCTACAGTTAGCAGGCGCGACGGGCGGCCGGGCCCCCGACGTCGCCGCCGCGATGCTGGGCCGGCCAGGAGGGTCGCCGCTAGGCCCCGGCTTATTGGCTGGGTCGGAGCACGGCGCTCGTTTAGTTGCGTATCATGTGCACTGTGAGTGCTTCGAGCGACAACGTCCGACTCATTGTATGCAATGTTATATTATTTTTGTTGTCGTGTATATATATCGTATCTATTAGTTGTTAGTAACCATTCGACTATTTCGCGAGTTCTGCAGGTTCTCACAACGACGCCTCCGTGCACGTGCGCCTGTGCGATCTGCAGAATGCACTTCGAGCCATTTTAATATAAGATAGTGTATTGTCTGTCGACCTTTTGACTAATAGAAATAGGAAGCATCTTAGATTGCATCCATCGCACGTTCTGACAGCGGACGTTAGGCACAGACGCAGTCTAGCTGTCTAACTGTTGACTTAGGTTACAGTACATTTCCTCTGAAGACCATACTCTAATGTATGGGATAGGTCGGTGGCGTCCGTTACAATGTTACATATAGACAAAGTTTAATACTTATATAAAAATCATTTCTCTATACGAATAAATATATTAATATATACGGAGCGGGGACGGCGTTCGTTCTATCGTAAGTTAGAATAGTTGTCTTTTTAATTGGGGAACGGCGGGAACGGTACTGGGCGTAGCCAACCCCTCCGGCCCCCGGCGGGTTGATTCCGTAGTTCCTTTGTTGATGGCGGGGCAGGGGCGCCGGCGGGGACGCAGCAAAGTTGACCTGGTGATCCGTATCTCGAGCGACTGGAGACTCGCGCGGGCCCATCTTCCGCAGACTCACTCATCTCATCTACCTCTCTCTCTCCGTCTGTTGGGCCCCCGCGACTAGTGGTATAATTTTAACAACTTATGGTACAAAAGGTAATTTTAGTTTCATAGACATTTAAGATCTACAGAGTTTATATTTAGAGAAGATTAAAAATTTATATGGCTCAGTCGACCGTTCGATGCGGGACGACCTCGGCTGCCGCCAATAGAATATGATATATGTACAATGAGATGTTATACATTAAATTAATATTAACATAGTATCTATATGTTACGAAGCTGTCGCGTGGGCTCGTTGTGTCGCAATAGGCACTGTGTAGCGTGGTCGATGGGTTCGGGCCGTCGCTGGAAGGGCTAATATCCGGCTCGAAGGACCAGTTATTCGAATATACAATACAATTGGCAACATTTCATGTCTTTACATCTTCATTTATAATATTGTTTGAAATTAAGTTCTAAAGTATATATGTATACGTAATAATATTTTTTAGATAAATTTTAGTTTTGTATCTTGTTGTACCAACATCGACTTAGTTTGGCCGCAAGGAAATCTTAAGTAATATCTCATCTTCCTCTCATTAATCAAAAATTGGATAAATAATGAATTATTTTGATGCAATTTGATAAATTGTGCTGTAAATTAAATCCTTCGTAGAACAGATAAATAAGCAAATAGTATTTAGTTTAGAGGTTTATGAATTATGAAGTGTTGTCAATTAGTTCGGTGTAGACCTCATCGGTGGTTAGACGTCGCCGGCGAGGATGCCGGCAGCGGAGCCGAGCTCGAGCTGCCTCGTGCGTGCCCCGCGCCGCCCGCCCGCCCCACCCGCCAGTTGCCTCACTCCATTACATTTCCCCGGCCTCGTATTAAGGGTTTTCTGTTGGCTCACATGTAAGTTTGATTTAGTACCATTCTATAATCCTTTCTTTCGTTTCTCTTACATTTCAACAAAGTTCTGAAAAAACTTGTCTAAATACAACGAATGTCAGACTAATCTATATTTTTATGTGTACGATTCGAATACCTAAAACACAACTTAAAAAGTTGTCAATATATTGATTACGAATTGAAATATACTTATTTTAATTATGTCCGTTTCGGACTTTATTTTCTAAATATTTTGTCCTTACGGTCCGTGCCCAACGTAAAGCCCTAAATATAAGCCTCCCGAAGCATCGCCTGCGTTGTCCCCCTGCCGGTGTCGCGTAGTCCGACGTGATAGTCAATTATTATAATATTCATTAGCCGTCCGCAGTGTCGTCGTCAACTACCTGAGAATCTGTTCCTCGACAGATGGTGTTACATGACGGCCACCACAGAGCAACGTTTCAGTAGTTTTCCGCGATTAAAAGATTTTAGGGCCACTACGAGGTCGTTGAAGCTTGAATAGTTCTGTAGTCGTGAGGCCAGAAGTGATTACGGTTACGTGTTGATAAAGTTCAAAATTTACTGTCAATGTACGAAATATTGCAACAATTTAGATACCGGGCAGACAGGTCGAGGGTCAGGCCGACGACGACGCTGCGCCACGCCGCGCCCGCTCCGCCAGCGTTACATACATTAAATAGTTCACTAAATAGATACAGATCGAAACTACTAAAACTAAAATAAAATAAAAATATAAAAAATATGATTCAGAGAGTTATAATGGTTTGTTAGGTTTAATAATATTTCTGATATTGATTGATGTTTTGCTAAAAAGATAATTTATCTGTACGTTACGTTTAATGTCGCGTGAGTGAAGCTGCCGAGTCGCAGTGCAGGGCGCAGCTCACCGCCATCCACCGCCCAGGAGCAATAGCATTCTGCCGAGACCACGCTCGAGGCCCAACACCGCTGCCGTGGACCACTCAGCACCCCACACTAACGCAGCTCGAGCCACAAACTAACCGCCGCAACGAAACTACGAAATTCATTTTAGTTACATATAAGCAATACCACAGTACCTGAAATTGAATAAAAAATATTATTAAAAAAGATTTAATAGAACGAAAATATTGATCGTGTTATAAAAAAGTTTAGGCGGTTGTCGGTCAGCTGATGCAACACTGTTCCTATCTATCGTAAAGCAATGATGAGGTTGACTTCTCTTATAGTGTCGTATTCATTTCTGGTTCGTGCAGTCGAGGACGGCGCTGCCTCTGCTCGTTATTAGTTTCCGTTCCGAATGGGGTGGCAGGACGCGCAGGACACCAACAAGCGTGTGGGGGGTTCATGCAAGAATTGAAGCTAATATCGGCCAGCGGGTCCAAAGTCGGGCCGATGCAGTGTACGTGGGTACAGATTAGGGTAAACGGTTGAAGGGATCACAAGCGAAGTGATAGGAGTTATAGGCGTAAGTAACGAAGCGATGTTGCTCGCACCGGCCAAGGAGATGCGCTTACAGTTTCACCGAACTTGTGTGGAGGGCAGCAGTCTGAAGATGAGCAGAGGACGTCTCGCTTACCTTACGTGTATGTCTTAGGCACCCTTCGTGTTTACGTCCAGGGAACATTCTTAACAGCTTCTGTCGTATGCTAGAGAGAATGAGTGCGCGGGGACGTTGGCATTGTTTCATTTAAATTTGTTCGTAAGCGCTAAGAATGTGCGGGAGAGATTCGCCAAGCCGCGCGCCGCTCGTAGCACGCCTCGAGTGATACGCGATAGATATCAAGAAATGAAGATGAACGAATACTGCCAATCGATTGTAATTTATATTAAATAATGGATAATGATTTGTAGGGTAAAATTATTTCGAAATATTGTGTCCTAAATATTTCATATTTTATGTATAGTATCGATATCTGGTGGCTTGGTGTTGTTCAAATATCTACAAACACAAATGCACATTCCGGTTTGTTTGTGTCTTCTGAACATCTGTGCGTAATATTACATCGTACACGACGAGATCGCTTCGGTCGATGACCGATATATTTCAATCTGTATTTGGGCATGATCGGCCACCATGTAAATGTTTTCCTTAGGTTGGGGGATGTTGGATACAAACTGTGTTCCGTAGTGTACTGAGCGACAGGGCGTTGTCTAGATAGGTTTGCATTTGGCGTGGGCGCCATTTTGCGTGCTCAACCGTCGCAAGGCGCCGCCATCTTGAAGAGTTAAACGCAAAATGGCCGCCGCGTTGTTATTAGGCGTGAACTATGTTCGCGGAGAGCTAAGTTAAAAAAAATAGATTGCAATATAAATTGTGGTGTTAGGTTTAATGATGACGGCATATTGGGTGTTGTGTATGGAGAGAAGGGGCTTAAGAACTTGTTTGGCGAGAGATACGAAGATTCCATAGATTACATACGCTGATTAAAATATTATTTCCGCTTACACCAAGATGGTGAAGCGACCCGTTTATCGAGTTGTAGAAATCATTTAAATTAGTGACACCCAATATGCAAAGATAGTTTGGTAAATTTTGATATCGTAAAGAATGGAACTGTGGGACTGACGCGGCTCATGTGATGAGGTTAAAAAAATTTCGACTTGTTTTCAAAACTTCTGTAAGCGTGTGTAACACGGGGCGATGAGACTGTTTTGGTTTGTGTAGGGCGGCGGCGCCCGCTGGTCCCGGGCTGGCAGGGTTGACTTGAGAGGTGGCGTTTGGGCTGTGAGGTGCCTGGGCCCGGAGCGACCGCCGCCCGTGGCGCGCTTGCTGCTTAATTTGTCTTCACTGCTTTACTTCTAGATGAGCAGCTTGTCAATTGTTTTAATGACGTAACTAGGTGGTGGGCAGTGCTGCAGTTGCCAGAGCAAAAGCAGTTTCGAATTAAGCAGTGAGCGCGCGGGTGAGATTTTGTATCCAAAGATTCTAAAGTGTGATGTAACTTCCTATAGGTTTATTATTATTATTATAGTATTATATAAACTTGTTGCTTTCTATTGTTTGTCAGGAGCCGGTACGGAAATGTGTCGAGCATTGACAGATCTCCTGATCGAATTATATTATCGTGTTATAAGTTTTGTACGCGGTGGAGGCATGTTCTGCTCACAGACGCACACCGCTCTCCATCGAGTCTGTGCCCTTGCGAGCACAAATGTATTGCGAGGAACGTTTAGATTTGTTGATGAAATTGATGATTCCTGTGAGAGCGCTGTGCGTCACAACTTCTGTTATATCTGTTCTGAACTTTGGAGGGTTTGGTACTCGGCGTGCGGCGTCACTCGCCATCTTAGGAACGAGCGATGGCCGAAATTTGCCAAGCGATTTTCGACCGCAACGCCGCGCGCCGAGGGTTTATCGTATGATAAGGAAGGCAGTCAAACTGCAGCTAGATGGTGCTTGTGTGTACTTACGTCGGATATATATTATTTCTATTGTATTTATTTTTGTAAAATCGAGTGACACTCATTAAATCGAGTGACACTCGTAAAAAAAATCTATCTAAGCAGAAATCGATTATGGGAGTTTTTTTTGTCAAATTTTGTTTCATGTCTCAACTTATTGTAATCACAACACGGACATGTCCTACTTCTTGTGACAAAGGTTTTGAGTGTTGAGATCAGACGTAATTTAGTAGAGAACGTCACGCGGATGTGGCGGCAGGACATGAAGTGTCGTGACGTTGCGACATGGCGAGGGCGGAGGAGGGAATGCGCTCGACATACACAAGGCGGAATATCGGTGCGTGACTGCGACGCGCGGTGTGCCGTAGGAAAGTTTTACGATAAATGGTGAAAAAATAAATAAATTACAAAAAAACATACTTTGCTGTTTCATTCATAAGTGTACGCGACTTGTGCGCAGTGCCCGGTGAGAGATATCCAACCTTTTAGCTCTTCCGTCATTCAGAATTACTAGAGAGGTCTTCATGGACACCTGATGCTATTGGCGTGAACGGAACTGACTCTGGGAGTTTCAAAACTGGGGCTGGTGTCCGGCAGGGTTGTGTTCTCTCCCATCTTGTTTAATACCTACACGGGATACATAAGGCGGATAGTTTTAACAACAAACATGGGACAAAGGTGGTGGGACGACATCACTCTTCTTACAACGTCACAAGCAGACAGGACTGGCCTCTCTCCAAAAACCAAAACGATGGTGATGGATCGTAAGACTAACAATCGACCTGATTTATGTGAAATAGCTAAGTGCGAAGTCGTCCAGAGTTATTGTCTTTCTGGGATTTACAATCACAAATATTGGAAGACATGAAAAGACGTTGTGCCATGACACGATCAGTTGTTAAAAAGCTCAAAGATATGGAAAGATCGCCTCATAACTAAAAACACCAAGGTTTGCGTATAGAGATGCCTAATCCTATCTTGATGGAGCAAAAATTTAACGATCGATAAAAGACATCGTAGGAAGATTGACGCCCTTGGGATGTAATACTGGAGGCGCTTGCTGAGGACTTCACACCGCACTAATGTTTCCATTCTGAAAGAGCTTAACATCTAACAAAGGCTTTCCTCGATTGTGCAAGTGCGAATCTTCAAGATGTTCGGGCATATCATCCGCAACGAAAGCTCCTTGGAACGTTTAGTGATACAAAGAAGGTCATCGTTCTCGCAGCCGATCACCCACAAGATGGACAGACCTTATTAAATCGTCTACGAAGTGTTCCCTTACTGAATGTACACGCAGTGCCATGAATAGAGAGAGATGGAGAACTCTTGTAAAAGCTGCCGACGCACTAGGTGATCACCACCCTCCTCCAGGAGTGTGCAACTAAGAAGTCATAGTCCTGAGTAAGAATGAAAATCATCAGAACAGTTTTGTCACAAACTAAACTGTATAAATTCTTATGATTTACAATCTTTTTTATATAATAATCTGAGTAGGAAAGGCACTCCGCTCGATGGCAAGCACGACGTTATATGTTGTGCATCTTCCACATGTGCTGTCACCGCTGAAGACCTCATTATTTGTGACCGGCTCCCGGAGCCCTACACACGCCTTATCACAGGTCGTCTTTAAGGCATAAGTTGGAAATCTATAAAACTTGCATACGAGCTGTAATGTCGTATGCGAGCATTGCACGCGTACACATCCCGGAGGCTTGATTAAAGCGCCTTCAAACATTGCAAAACAAAATTCTCCGTAGTGCGATAGGCGCTCCATGGTTTGTAAGAAACTCGGAATTACACCGAGACCTTAAGATACCCTTCATAAGGAAGTACTTTAAGAAATATCTCTACGATATTTCAATTCGACCGTAAATCACCCTTATCCGTTAGTGGTAGCAGCAGGTTACTACACCCCCGGGACACCCCTTTGACAAAAGACGTCCTAAATACGCAATCATAACGCCTGATATACTGACTGCAAACATTAACTTTGACACAGTCCCGTCCGCGCCGAGCGGCCAGGGCTGAAGCGCGGGCCGACCAACGTCACGGACGCACACACACCAACATTACACAATCCATACAAGTGAATTCAGACGCCACACCGCACTCACCGGCGAGCGCGACGTCGTCTTTCACGCACAGCGGGTTACACGCGATTTACTCGTGTTTTAGGCCGCTTCTAAATACCGATCTGTCTTACCTTTAGATACCGATCCGAGTCGAACTTTCATATCTCCTTATGAGGGGCCCACGGGTATTATTGCTCTCCCTCTGTTGTCGTCGATGTTCTTCGTCCACAGGGGTCGGAGTGCAGCGGTGGTGCAGCAGCAGTCTCCGCGCCAGCATCGTCGTTGTCTCTCTGCTCAGCGAGCTTCCCGCTCTCGAGTCTAATTAGATAAAGCTGTAAAGGTCTCTGGACAAACAGCAATACTCACACACAAAAAAAAAGAAGCAATCCATTTATGTTGCACCGTGACTATCATGTAGACTGATTTTAAATTAATTTAATTTTTGAAAAAAATCTAGCAATGTTGTTATATAGGTCCCTTGACCCGTAAAGGATTCTATGATTTTGTATGTTTGACAAGATGGATGTCCAGAGGGAATTGTTGACATATAAGGTCATTTAGATTTTAAACTTTGAATCTTTCAACGTTTTGAAGTCAATAGCCTAACGGGTGGAGAGGCCAAGTTTATTTGACTAATATAGTATATTTTATATATATATATATATATATATATATATATATAAAATTAATTTTAATAATAATGATGAGGAGAATTGGAGTTGTACGGTGCGTGCAGTCAACCCGCACCACTTGTCGCTAAAATAATTATTTAAACAAAAACTAGGAAACGCTGGCAGAAAACTTAAGGTCGTTGGTTCGAATCCACGATTCTGCTGTTGTCGAGAACCATCTGCCAGCACAGGCATCCACAGCTCAGTTGGAGTGGTTAACCGGAATATTAGTAATGCGTTGCTAAAATTCTTTATAAAAAAAAATCCAACGTTCAACAATTTCTGCACATGGAACTCGACCCCATCGAAGACAGTTCCACTGGTGCTCGAGGAAGGTTTGTATTAATAATTTATTAACGTTATATGGTGTGAACGTAAAGCTGTGCTAAACGTACACAAGTGGAACTAAATAGTTTTTATAATTTGAAGATTTAAAAAAATATGGTTTTCACTGTATTGAGGGTGACCGATGGGCACACAGTTCATTTGATGGTCATGAATGCTGCAAGAATCAACGATCTTACCAAACGACGCAACCACCGATGCTAAATAATAGAGACTGATAAATATTGAGAGATTGCCGTAGCTCGTTTTCTCAGGTTAACATCATTACATGTTTTTAAAAAAATAAAGTACAACATATTTAATTGTGAGTAGAACTTGTTCTTGTCACCAGATGGCGATGTTGCACAAGCTCGGCGCCACCTTTTGGGAACGACCTCGCCGACTCCAGTGGAACTCGTACACGAGCTCCACAGAGGGAGCTCTCCACTCTTGCAGATTGCTGGCATTGAGGCATATCTGAATATATTGTGCTTTTTATCCGCCATTATGAAATCTACATCGTTTTTACACTATCGGGATTCCTTAGATCATTGTTGAGATGTTTAAGAAAGAACAAATTAAAAACAGAAATTACTTTCCGCCACTAAACCAGATGTTTTTGTATTTTCTATTAAATCACGGTATTCACCGATCACTTCCTGCGAAGATGATGTTTATTTGGTAATAAGGATTTACCGTTGTACCGGATGTTTACCGAATAACAATATTCAGGACAACACGACTCGAAGATATCGAATCGGAAACGATCGTATCGCATGGACATGACGCTAGTTTGTACACGACGGCACTTTGCAGCTGCAGTGCGTGCCGTGCAACCCTCAGCTCATAGTGTCGTCCTTAAGGAAACCAAAGTATTTTTCAAATTCGTTATTGTAATCTAAGGAATATCCAACATTCTGGAACTTTCCACGAATATCGCTTGGCATTGTCACCATATAAAACATTATATTTTATGCAGCAAACACTAACCCACTGAGTCCACTGAGTCTGTTACAGTAACAGTGAGGCCATCAGGCTCAACAGCAATACACATACACAAAAACACCCCCGTTCGAACCAAGATATAGGAAAGTTTCGGTTGTAGTGTCGAGGACGTGGGATAAAACACACTCAGATCCTAAAACCAATAATACTGATTGCGGCAGGATATGGGACTCCGGGACCCTGGACACGGGAACCAATTATGCCACGTAGCCGTCAGTTACAATGTAGTTGTAACGTGGCACTACCACGAATTACTTAACGTGGAAATAATGTTCTAATGTCTTGTAATTTAGTTTGCAATTAAGACCCCGCTCTCGGTATACTTACGATCAGTCGAGCCGGGAGGTGCACGCAGGCGTCGTAACGACCTATCCTCGCGGAGCGAAGGCATCAGATGTTGCTAAGGACCACCTCGTCAAGGCCCCTCGGGCCTGTCGACTGTCGGCTCCTCGATGCAACTTGACTGATTTAATATTAACACTGCTGGTATTTAAAAGGTTTCGACATTTATTTTATTTCTTACAATGATATAATATATATATATATATATATATATATATTTATATATGTATATCTATATATATAAATATATATGTATATATATACGTCAACATTATAAGAGCATAAGATGTAATTGGCAGCGAGATCCCAAAATTCCGTGTTACGTGCCTTAACATGCGAGGGCGGTGTCATTGCGCGACAGAATTATCTCGCGACGTGTCGTTGTTGCTGCACTCACTGGTGTACTCTAAAGAACCTAGTCGCTACACACAGGCGACGAGTTTAGAGTGGTCTCGTTACAGTGAAGGGCGCGGGGCCGCGACGACATGGCGAGGGGCCTCTCTCTATCTTTGATCTCCGCATCGGGCACTCACTTCTGCTTATTTGCTTATTAAAGGATTTATTTAATTGAATTGACTCCTCGTCTTTGGTGGCGGAAGCGACAAGTGCGCCTTGTGCGCTGAGGTCCTGCGACCTGGCAACATCGGTCTATTTCTACTCGGTGCTGTGTTCTAATAATTAATTTAGAATAAATACCTTTGGGTCCTTCAATTATTATGCTTAGTGGTTCCTGGAAGCGTCTGCGTCGCGGGTTGGGCTCGCTATTCCGTCCGAGGAACAATATTTGAACATCAAATATTGTTGAAAATGTTTGTTTTTATATGTTGGACGCTGTGTCTGAATCTTCTTCCACTCTTATCGTTGTCTGGGATAAGGGAAGGCGACGAGGAGTGCCGCTGTGTTTGCACCGAGACTCACGGTGATTGTTGTCGATGCTATCTGGTAATGCGCAGAAGATGTAACCGCCGTAGGAATCGTCCAGGAGGCTCTCATCGTCATCATAAAATCTTATTAACTAATAACACTGTACGCATTGGTCTTCACTGTACGCATTTGTCTTCACTGTACGCATTGGTCTTCACTGTACGCATTTGTCTACACTGTACGCATTGGTCTTCACTGTACGCATTTGTCTTCACTGTACGCATTGGTCTTCACTGTACGCATTTGTCTTCACTGTACGCATTGGTCTTCACTGTACGCATTTGTCTTCACTGTACGCATTTGTCTTCACTGTACGCATTTGTCTTCACTGTACGCATTTGTCTTCACTGTACGCATTTGTCTTCACTGTACGCATTGGTCTTCACTGTACGCATTTGTCTTCACTGTACGCATTTGTCTTCACTGTACGCATTTGTCTTCACTGTACGCATTTGTCTTCACTGTACGCATTTGTCTTCACTGTACGCATTTGTCTACACTGTAGTATTCATTATTATATTTCTGCAGCAAGTGGTTCCTTGGAAACGATTCAAATGATATTAATATAGGCTAGTGTTTGCCTCACGCGGATTTCTTTACAACGCCCGGGAAGATGGAAAAAATAAGATGGTTGCTTTTAAGTTAAGAATATAAAGTATTAAATTGTCTTTAATTAGCAACAAGAGTATTAAAATAATTTGTAATTTTTTTATAAAACGAATAAGGTTTCAAGTCAATAACTAAATACAATTATTGTCTTCATTTGAATAATATACGTTAGTGTAATGATTAATAGTAACTAAAGTAGAATTAATACATATCTTCACTATTGATAATGCTATCAATAGTGAATACCGATACCACCACTCTATATTATATATTCTTTATCTAATGAAATGGCACATCTCATCTGGATTACGATTCACTTATGTAGAGTTGTTTGTGTTTACGTAAAAATTGCGCAAATTATTGCACTACGCACTGTTGATTTGTCGTTGAGTTTACAACTTAATATTTGTTTAAACCAATTCATTGTTATTAAATCCAAGCTGCTGTTTTTTAATAACGGAATACTGTCGCCATCGGCATCACAATCTATCCGTTGCCCACTGCCGAACGAAGGCCTTCCATCGATTTCTAAATGTTGCATAGGTGGTCGCTCCATCTCCCTGACAATTATTATAAATAAATTAAAACCTAAAGTGGAAACAGACTTGTTAGCGATGCGACGAAGGGCGACGTAAGTGCAGACTGCTATACAACGACACGTTTATGCTGACAACTATCACACCTTACTAATTAAAGGAAGCAGGCAGTCGGCGATCGTTTAGACGACCCTGCGCCGCGGACGGGCCTCTTTACAATGCAAATGGGTTCCTCCGTTGTTCTTTGATTACAATAAACAGGGCTTACAGTAAACGCGCCTGGAGCGCCCGGCGACGCTCTGCATACATTTGCAACTTACGTTAATGCCGAATGACACTTGAGGGTAGAGGTGTTTTTTTGTACTAAACTTTTCTTTGATCTTGCCGTTGAGACTTGGCGCATTTTAATGGATTACTGTGTTATATTAAACTAGCTGACTAACCTTGATTGCCATGGAATTTTCAGTTGACATACTCCATTACTCATCATTACCCTTAGTGTTTGTGCTGCATTTTAGTATTTAGTGTAAGAGTGGAGACAAACGAGCACACAGTTCACGTGCTGGTCGCGATGTCTGGTCCACCGTGCCAAACATACCCGTGCGATATAATGATTAAGACGTTGTCGTCCCTGGAAACTGAGATGAAGTACCTTGTTACTTGCAACGGAGTTTTCGGATCCATTCCCCCTTTCGAAGGTCAGCAGTATTAAAGTGCTCGATGCCGCTGATATTCTGTGAGAGCGAGCTTTAGAACTTTGTACCCCTTCATAGTCTAGTGGTAACGGTACGTGGCTGTTCATGGACAGTTCCTGGATTTGATTTCCAGACGAGAAAAAACGTTTGTGCAAAAGCATTACATCGGAATAAAAATTTCAAAATGATCTGTTTTTATATTATAATTAAAGAACCCTACCTACCCTCATTTGTTTCATGAAAGCAAACAGACATGAAAGAAATCAATGGAGAGCCCTCAGCCTTTGAGGCACCCGCGCCCCCACTCCAGCCCCCGCACCCTCGTACGCATGAGCGATAGAGGACTTCCCAATCTCTTTGATTGATTCAACGATTTAATAAGTGATCTCGAGTTGTTTTTATTAAAATAAGGCGGCGTTCATGAACACAGTCGAGCTGACGCCGAGGGAGGGCTGGACTGTGGGACACACTTGGTGGAAAGAGGAACAGTTCAATTTGTCGGCAGTTCTTCACAGCAGCTTCATGGGTGAGCGGCAGCTTGTCAAGTTTCTATTCATTTTGCCTTGGTCAGCGATCCAGAGGTCGGTAGAGAGCATCAGTTCTTAGCTCGGGTCGCCCGCTGCAGATGTCGGGTCGACAATGTCGAAACAGTGTCTTCCCGATCGTCTGGTGAACGGGGAGTGGATTCAAATAACACATTAGTAACTGTGTTCATGCATACACTCTCCTAAACGCAGACTTTAGAAAACAGGGAGAAAGAACTCTTTGTCGATGTCGGAAGCTTCGAACAAGAGAGTTATTCTTAATTAGCTCTCCTCCCCATTGAGTCGAAGACAACGAGATGACAAACGTCCTGAATAAACAACTGACTGCACCAGATGAAACACAGCATTCCACGAGCACCCGCTGTGTCATCGCTTGCCACCAGATGAAACACAGCATTCCACGAGCACCCGCTGTGTCATTGCTTGCCACCAGATGAAACACAGCATTCCACGAGCACCCGCTGTGTCATTGCTTGCCACCAGATGAAACACAGCATTCCACGAGCACCCGCTGTGTCATTGCTTGCCACCAGATGAAACACAGCATTCCACGAGCACCCGCTGTGTCGTCGCTTGCCACCAGATGAAGCGACCGATACATTGCCACCCCTAACACTAGGAAAACAAACGTCAACCTCTGTCCGTAAAGTTTCTATTGCCGATACTTCACGTAAGTGAACTGAACACGCCTGGACATGATGACTTGAATTTAAAATAAAATATTAATAGTATTAAAGGCAACATAGGTATAAAATGTCTTCAGACAGACTGTGTAAGTATTAAAGGCAACATAGATATAGAAATGTCTTAAGACAGACTGTGTAAGTATTAAAGGCAACATAGATATAGAAATGTCTTCAGACAGACTGTGCAAGTATTAAAGGCAACATACATATAGAAATGTCTTCCGACAGACTGTGTAAGTATTAAAGGCAACATACATATAGAAATGTCTTCAGACAGACTGTGTAAGTATTAAAAGCAACATAGATATAGAAATGTCTTCAGACAGACTGTGTAAGTATTAAAGGCAACATACACATAGAAATGTCTTCAGACAGACTGTGTAAGTATTAAAGGCAACATACATATAGAAATGTCATCAGACAGACTGTGTAAGTATTAAAGGCAACATACATATATAGAAATGTCTTCTAGACAGACTGTGTAAGTATTAAAGGCAACATACATATAGAAATGTCTCAGACAGACTGTGTAAGTATTAAAAGCAACATAGATATATAGAAATGTCTTCCGACAGACTGTGTAAGTATTAAAGGCAACATACATATAGAAATGTCTTCAGACAGACTGTGTAAGTATTAAAAGCAACATAGATATAGAAATGTCTTCAGACAGACTGTGTAAGTATTAAAGGCAACATACACATAGAAATGTCTTCAGACAGACTGTGTAAGTATTAAAGGCAACATACATATAGAAATGTCATCAGACAGACTGT
The DNA here is from genome assembly GCA_029286865.1 of Teinopalpus imperialis. Classification (NCBI taxonomy): domain Eukaryota; kingdom Metazoa; phylum Arthropoda; class Insecta; order Lepidoptera; family Papilionidae; genus Teinopalpus; species Teinopalpus imperialis. The sequence continues at coordinate 9,702,236 of JAGSMU010000014.1, read as the reverse complement.
GTAAGTATTAAAGGCAACATACATATAGAAATGTCTTCCGACAGACTGTGTAAGTATTAAAGGCAACATACATATAGAAATGTCTTCAGACAGACTGTGTAAATATTAAAGGCAACATAGATATAGAAATGTCTTCAGACAGACTGTGTAAGTATTAAAGGCAACATAGATATAGAAATGTCTTCCGACAGACTGTGTAAGTATTAAAGGCAACATACATATAGAAATGTCTTCCGACAGACTGTGTAAGTATTAAAGGCAACATAGATATAGAAATGTCTTCAGACAGACTGTGCAAGTATTAAAGGCAACATACATATAGAAATGTCTTCCGACAGACTGTGGAAGTATTAAAGGCAACATAGATATAGAAATGTCTTCAGACAGACTGTGTAAGTATTAAAGGCAACATACACATAGAAATGTCTTCAGACAGACTGTGTAAGTATTAAAGGCAACATAGATATAGAAATGTCTTCAGACAGACTGTGTAAGTATTAAAGGCAACATACACATAGAAATGTCTTCAGACAGACTGTGTAAGTATTAAAGGCAACATAGATATAGAAATGTCTTCAGACAGACTGTGTAAGTATTAAAGGCAACATACACATAGAAATGTCTTCAGACAGACTGTGTAAGTATTAAAGGCAACATACATATAGAAATGTCTTCCGACAGACTGTGTAAGTATTGAAGGCAACATACATATAGAAATGTCTTCAGACAGACTGTGTAAGTATTAAAGGCAACATACATATAGAAATGTCTTCAGACAGACTGTGTAAGTATTAAAGGCAACATACACATAGAAATGTCTTCAGACAGACTGTGTAAGTATTAAAGGCAACATACATATAGAAATGTCTTCCGACAGACTGTATATGTATTGAAGGCAACATAGATATAGAAATGTCTTCAGACTGACAGACTGTGTAAGAAAAACGTTGTTTAATTAAAACAGGCACATTCTAATTTGCTTTTTGATTTAATTATTTATTGTTAATTTTATTTAAATTCTTGATATTATATTTTATAATAATTAGTTTAATACCTTATAGCATTGCGCTCACCATTTATTTAAGCATGTATATATATGTATATATATATATATATATATATATATATATATATATATATATATATATATATATATTTATATACATATTTATATAATACAGTAACTAAAATAAAATGTTGATTAAGTGATTCATTTATACTTGGTTAGTAGTCCTAACGAAATAATTAAAAAATATATAAATATAATTTTTCAGTGGTAGAAGTGTCTGAACCGTGCAACTGCTCTGTGTCCACGTACAAAGCGAAGCGCGACTGGCAAGCGTCAGGCAAACACGTCGCCGAGACTAACCTAATGAGAGTGAGAGAGACGGGGAGATACAGCCCTTGTGTACGGAACGGAGACGACCGTATGCGGCGGCCGAAAGCGCAATAAGCGCCATACACAGCGCAAGTGAAACGGACTTACGCAAGTGGCACACGTGAGAGCGAGACGCACACGGGTGCTCAGTGTTGCTTGGTGAATAATTTAGGCGCGACCGCCCTTTCGCGAGCTCTCGTCGACGTTGCGCATACACGGTGTTGCCAGGCTTTTTATTTAAAATATGGCCAACCTTAAATAATTGATTACACGGGAGAAAACCACTAGAAATGCTGACTTTTTTATTTACGACTGAGTTTTATTCAATTAATGAGGAATTGGTTCATCTACATAAATACAAAGCCTAATTATCCTAATGGCTTCCTACTGATGGGACAAATACATCCATATATTCAAATTCCTTGGACTGCTGGTGGGCAGCACATTTTCAGCACAAGGGTGTCGGCGCACCGCACTCCTGCGTGGAGCAGCGAGTGGAACGATGATGCTGAAAAATATTTTTATCTGCGGATTGTACTACGAGTGTTGAAAAACATTTGACTACAACCAAGAAGCGTTCATAACGATCCGAGAAAACCAATCTTTACTCCAAGAAATTATGCTTGGGGTAAAGTTTCTCGTGTAACCCGGGAACCAAATTAGATCCTTCACTAAAATGATCACGGGACGAAAATCGAACCTGCGACCGAGTACTCCGACTGCAGGTTAACGCGGTAAATAAATTATTTTATTAAAGTCAGCAACAGTTCGCGGGCTGGCAACACCGGCGGCGCGCTTATGTACCGTCGACCGGCACAGTTCAGTACATACGCAGCCTATGTCGGAGTCTTGGAGCAAACACACTTACACTGTGCATGTGTTGACACAGCAGCTTGTCTGTTAGTAATATTGCTTATGGCCCGACCGGGGACTCCGCTACCGCAGACAAGTGGTTGATATGACCCGAAAGCTTCTCGTGCCACTTTTGACGAGCTTTGAAGTGTTTGTATTATTTATTTAAAAATATATACGTTACAAACACATATTTTACAGGGGTAGAGAAACTCAGCAACTAGCGTCTGGCTGCAGCGGACCCGTGCGGCTCGACCGGGTACGAACATGCCCTCACAGAACTTTAATTAGTCGTATTAGCCTACTGTTTGGAAATTGTTGGAGTACGGAAACCTAATTACAGGTGACGAGGCATTCCTGCGTAGAGGATGAGACGTCACGGGCCGCAGCCTGCACCGTTAACAGAATGTGTGCTCCTCATCCCGAGGTTCGAGTCCTGCTGCCCTATTTATTCGGTTTTCGTTTTTTGTATCAATCGAAAAGCTATTTTCGGGTTTGATAGGTTCGTCTTCTCCCACGTTTGGAGCAAAGAGTCCGCACCATCTGCAGTTAACAGTAGATTATTTGTTTCAAATTTTGTTTCTTTTTGTATTGTACATCCCTGAGGACTCAAGGGTGACAACGCATCTGCATTATGATTCCTTGTCAAGGATGTATGTAGATGTCATGGACCGCAGGAATCACTTGCTATCAGGTGAACTGTGTGTGAGTTTGTTACCCTCAGTACGTAAGTATGCTATAAAAAAGAAACCCCGGTCGATTTGACCTATTCATGCCGCACCTAGAAACACGCTGCAGCGTGGCCCTGCTACTATTAAAGTGGAGTTCGTGCGAAACACTAATGATGAGCTTCCACGCGTTTGCGTGTTCTTGAGTCCGGCTGCCCGTCTTCCTCGCGCATGAGGACCGTATTCTACTTGTGTCGTGACTAAGACATAGGTCGTAGGTTGGATCCACTATTCGTGTCCTAGCACAAGCGTTAATGTTATTTGTGTTTCACGGAAATGACACCGACTGAACGAATCGTATCGTAAATCGAAATCGATCACGAAATTAATAGAATTTCTTTACAAGATATTTTAGGCTAATTTCTATAAAGTTTACATTTTTGTATAATGAGAGCAAGGGTCCTGAGTACAGGTTCCTAGGCATTCTACAGCAGTCATGGTGGGAGACAACACATGGACGTAGGGACCCGAGGATCCACTTGCAAGTGACGAGGTATCTCAGTCCTCAAGGCTGTCATGGAGCATGGCACTGCGTGGGATCTTGGTTTTTTGTTGAGGATATCACGGGTCGCAGTTAACACTTACCGTCTGGTGCGCTCGCTTCTCACTACTGCTATGATGGCATGGTGTAGCGGGAAGACCTGGCTGCTGCATCTTGGCTCCTGGGTTCAAATCTCAGCTGAGTAACAATAGCGCTGCATCACAAATAATTAAGTAAAATTAATGGTACCTAGGTCACACTGAAAGTCTATAGAAAATAAAATATGGCTTAATGTAGAAACTCGTAAAGCGAATACCTCGAAGTTTATCTTTGGTTCTTGGGAATCAATAAAAAGCGCCAGGTCAGGACTTTGTGGCGGATGACGCTTTATCTCGACACCAGCAATAGTTAAATATCCAATTGTTCCTTTTGCGGAATACGCTGAAACGTTGTCGTGGTGAGGGAGGGCGCTGCTGTCGTACATTTTCCAGGACACCAGGCAAACAACATTTAACATACCGGTCTGCAGTAACTGTCCTTTCATTTTCCAGCACAGCTGTCCCCAAATTACTTTTCCGACCAAAGAAAGAAGCAATCATCTTTTTTCCTAAACTTCTTCCTTTCTTTACCTTATTTGGCCGATCCTCAAAAGGAAACCCACTGAACAGATTGTCTTTTGGTTTCGGGCTCGTAGCAATATATCCAGCATTCATCACCCGCCACAATGTCAAATACAGCATTCGAGCCACCTACGTTGAACTTTTCTAACATTTTCTAACAACGGGACACCAGTCCACGCGAAGGCGTTTCTGGTCTGGTTCAAAGCTTCCTGACGCCTAAATGTTCGTGTTATATTTTTTGAACTTGACTCATAGCAAAGCCTAAGCTTGTCCACATCTGCTGCTAGGTCACTCTCGTATCTTCCTCTATCACGCGTCGCACAGCACTGATGTCGCTGCAGAAGGACGTCACGCAGACATTGCTACGCCCACGCTTAAACTCATTAAACCAATTGTAACCAGTGGCGCGAGATGGGGCTTCATAATTCAATGCCAATCGAACTCTATCATAGCTTTGTTATTGATTAAGACCACAACGAAAGTCGTAATAAATCATGGACCGAAAACTTTCTTGCGTCGAAGTCATTTTGAGGAGTTTGAAGACCTTTGGAATAGTCGCCAATTCACAAAAACAAATGACAAATGAATGCATCACATTAGGTAACCAAAGAGTTCTAGCGAGAGAGTTAAGCGAAAATTAAAAGAAGCTTTCATTGCCAACGTTTCTAACTGGTTTTCAGTGCCGCCCACGTACCGTGTCCCTCGCACTGCATCTGGACTCTCCTCCGAATCGCATACGTATTAGATAGGAAGAGGGAAGGGAAGGACGAGCAAGTGCCGCCTCTGCGTTTCCGCAAATGCTAACGGCACTATAATATGAACTGCGCAGTTGATGTTATCTGGCAATAACCAGTTGGCGATATGCCGTGGTCGAAATCGACCGGGAGGCTTCATCATCAGTATTATTTAACAGATGGATTCGAATATAATACCTTCCGACTAGTTGGCAGGATACTCTTGCGACCACCACCACGCATCCTTATAAAGACATATAAACAGAAAAATATCGAAATAAAGTCGAGATCGCTCACAAGTAACCATGGGCATCGGAAATAAAGAATTTTGACAAGATTTACATTGAACCGCCGCCGCCCGGGGCTCGGAGGGCGGAGGGCAAATATTTACGCGTAATCGTACTGCGAGGGCGGGAGGGAGCCGGTGTTTAATCGATTTCGCGCGACTGTACCCGATGTTTACTGAGGATGGCAAGGAACCGCTGGTGGCGCCCTTCGATTGATATTTGACTTATATTAAGCGATACATCGAGCGGTTCAGAGAGGCGGGCGTATGTTTGTTTTCTTGTCTTCATCTGTACTATTATGAACAAGAGGATTTTCCAATTTGTTTTGTGTATTTGTTAATATTATTTACTTGTTAGGGACAATCTATTCTTTAGTGATACGTTATTGTTTATATAATTCATAATTAACTGAAATGAAATAAATAAATAAATATTATGTATGTGAAAGTTTGTATGTTTGGTTATTTGTGACTCGATTATACTTAAATGGTTTAACGGATTTGAATGAAATTTGCCACACAAATATTTTATGAGCTAAATGAACGCTTGAATATTGTTCTGAATGGATGTCGTCATGGACGGCAGCCACCGCTCGCCATCAGGTCTTCATCATCGCCTTGTGCTCTTTGGTCGATTGTAGAAAAAAACACAATGTAGAGACATTTCTTAAATTAGTACTAGTCTTGCCATCCTAGACTGGCTACTTAGACACAACACCTGATCAATAATCATACCTGATTGCAGTCAAGTATCAACTTTAAGTTAAACAACTCGATTGCCACAATCTCGTCCGTGAGCGTTCTTGGAAATAAAATTCTTATCCGTTTTATTTTGAAGGAAATCTGCCCGTCTTAGAGATTAATGAAGAATTTCAAGACATGTCAAGTGGATTGCACTGGTGGATTATCTAATACCCTCTGCCTCTCGTACCCTCTCTGCAGAGGAGGTCTACGCTCAGTGGTATTTGTAGTCTGTTATTTTAGTACGATACTATTGTATTCGATTTTATTCAGGAAACAGACTATAGTATCCAATAGTGACTGTACAAAACAAATGTCTGAAAGCTTACGATTTCTATAAAAGTTTAAAAAACATAGAAATATTTTCGTAAACGTCAACTCCTCGACAAGATATGCTCCACATGGGAAATACATAAGTCACATTTGTTTGTTTTCGTTTAACACTTGCCCCCTGAACCTGTGAGATTGAGTTTAATAGTCCATTAGCCGCCCGCATACCCCGCGCCCCCCGACCCCCCGGGCCCGGCCGGATGTGTTACACCGAGCACCCTTCAACTCCATCCACAAATTGCTCCATCGGGCGATCAGTTAGCGATTTGCAGGTTCGAGTGGATAAACTATTTGCTTCGCGTCGGTTAAGACAATTTGATCTCTGTGTGTTATTTGTTGAATATATGTTATATGTTGAATATATAGCGAATGGTTTACAAGCATATTATATGTTGATAACAAAATTACTGTTTATATAACTTATATAATTTTTTTAAGTTAAATGTATGTAGGTGTTCGAGTCATTTAGCTCATTTTAACATGTTACATAAAGTGTAGCTGTGTGCTCATTTGTCACCGTTACTTTCGTAAACAATAACAATATGTGCCTTAAATGCGTTAAGGCTCAAGAAAGAGTAACGTTTATGCTGCTATTTCACGCCGGTATTCTTCGAGGGCGTGGCGTTCCCCGGTAGACTCATTAATGCTGTAACTACAAGCTAGCCGTAGCGTGATCACTGTAATAATCAGTGTCAGTATTATTATTACCTTGTGCGGAGGGCGGGGCGGCGTCGGTGGCGGCGCGCGCCGGAAATTGCCTTTTGTTTTAATGGTGAGAACCACATCATACTCGCAGCCGCCGACAACGATCACCCATTATCACGAATGGTTACCTGCGCTTATTAATTGCACTGAAGTGTCGCCGTGAGGCTCGACTGCCGCCGGTTTAACGTTTGGCTAACGAGGGTTCGGTTAAACACTGATGGTGGCGATGATTTTTTTTATCGCATTGATAGTAACAAACTCGCACACAATTCATCTGATGGCAAGTGATTTCTGCGGCCCATGACGTCTATATTCATCCTTGACAAGGAACCATAATATAGATGCGTTGTCACCTTTGAGGACTGAGATAGAATGTCTCGTCACCAGTAATAAAGGTCTCCGGATCCCTGCACTCAACAAACAAAACACAACAGCATTATGCAGCTATAGCACGCTGGCTGAATTATTATCGACCGGGGTGGGCCTCTCCCTCCAAGAATACCAGCATTACGCTGCTGTGTTGACTCTTAGTCCAGGGATCCGGAGACACAGGTGTTGTTATAGTGGCTTTCCATCTCAGTCCTCAGGGTTGACAACGTCTGTGCATGTCGTGGAACGCGGTCGTCACTAGCTAATCAGATGATCTGTGAGCTCGTTTGCCACTCTTAATATTATAAAACATGGAGTCTAGAAGGTGGAAAACCTCCAGTTGAAGCGTGCTCTCGATCGACATACAGCCAGTTTACACAACATAACATTATATCGCCCCGGTCTTGGTACTCGGAATCTTTTAATCCGCAGCACAAGATGTTCACGGCTATGAGGAGTCGGTGGTTCGTAAATATTTGCAATTATTAAGCGATGTTTGTTGAAATCAAGTGCGCACACAAGCCGCAATCCCGCGGGACCTCGCATATGCCGCGCGCAGCCCCCGGCCTCCGCCCTCGCCTGCACCCATCGATACTGTTATGATAAAAAAACAAATAGAAATATTTATATATGTAAGTCGTAGTTCAGTTTCAAGTGCTTGCTTTGTATTCACGGCTCACAAGTAAACCGAACTCGACCCCGCTGTCGACGCTAATGAAGATTCATAATTACAATTTTGAATTGAAGTGCTGATACATCATGTCCTCGATAGTGACGGAATACATCTTGGGAAAACCTACAAGCATACAAAAACCCTGTCTACGACAAAAATAAGGAAAAATATTTAGAAGACTTGTGAAGTCCGCCAATCCGCAGTAGAGCCTTGAGAGGAGAGGACTTGCTCCAACACCCTCTCTTGGGTTGAGGCTTAGACCCAGCTGTGGGATTTATATAATATATACAGTGGTGGTCCCATAACACAGCACTAGTGATTAAAGATTTTCTGCTGAGCCATTCGGTAAGCCTTACATAGGCCGCGGATGTACAAGAAACTAGCGGCTACTCACGCACTAACTTCATATGGGTTTTAAAGCAACAAGTTAGTAAATTACATTAACGCGCAACAAATTAATATCTTCAATGCCAAAGCAATGTCGGGCTATTATTGTTGTTAAGGGACATGCGACAAAATATTGTCAACTTTACGTCTTTAAAAATGTCTACAATTAAAAATAATAAACTTCATTTTAATATTTATTGCATTTGATTTTTCTTAGTTAGTGTGTCTTTAATTAGTTGGCGATAACTTTGTTAAATCAAATAAAAATGTAGAACATCCAACTTTATTGAAAATATATTTACCCAAATGATTTAAATATTGTTTCAATTTCCTATTGCATTAAAAATAAAAATAAATAATCCAAAATATATGTTGTATCGCTCAAGTGTTTTTATTATGTGATCACCATTGCATATAGGCTGTTACTATTTTTTAATTCTATCTATAATCACGAATGGTCAGAAAATGGCGAACACATAAACGTTTCAGTTGATTCTTCTAAATGTCGCGTGGACAGCCTTACAGTGGCCACGAGCCATCACGATGTCGATCCTGTAATAAACCGATAAGTAGTTGCCCCTACAACCTTCCATTCACTTTACTATTTAAACAAAGTCCAGTCACTTTAATATTTAACCCATGATCGCCGCTGTAGTGTTTATAGAGTGGTGGCGAAAATTACCTTTTTTTTAAACTATTCTGAACCATATGAAAATAATTAACGTTTATTTCATCTATTTAAGTGGTTATATTTAGTAGATTAATAGTTAATATTAGTATATTGCAAATCTACTGAAAAAAAAAATTTTATCCACCGAACGAGAATTGTAAATTGCACAATAATAAAAAAAAATAAGATTGACCGATTGCCGATATGGTGTGATACAGTGTTGATTACATTTCGGGATGCTAATCAATAAATTATTTGCCCAATATATAAATATATTTACTATTGTGAGGCGACGAGTCAAACAATTGTTTTGTACATAAATAATAACAAACTAATAATATTACGCTTGTGAATTGATATTGACATGTGAATAGTATAGGTTTCATAGTTCCTCTAGTCTCTAATTCGCAATTGTTTTAAAGTTATTTTTGATTACAAAAACATAACGACATGTCGAAGCAGGACCAAGTAAGCGGCGAGGATTTTACGTCTTTCGACAAGACTGGGAGGAAGAATATTGTTTCGAGGAAGTAAAGGGAAATGCCGCACGTCTTCTGTGCAATCGCAACGTAACAACTAAAATATATCATATTGAACGACATTATACATTAGAACATAAAATCTTTTATGAACAATATATTCTCAATAGTGCCGTAAGGAAAGAGAAAATAAATACTTTAAAAAGGCAATCATTGTTTAAGAAACTGAGGGTCAAATCAAGAACACAGACGTAAGGTGGCTCACCAAAAGTAAAGTATCACAACGTTTTCTTAATTTGATTGTTGAAATAAAAGCATTTCTTGAAGGAAAAGGGAAATTTATAATACTTTTGAAGATCCTAACTGGTTATGTGATTTATCTTTTTTAGCTGATATTTGTTAGAAATTAAATCAGTAAAATGTTGAACAGCAAGGTGAAAATAAAGATTTGATACATAGAGTAAGTGCAATTAAAGCTAAATTAAACCTTTGGATTTCAAAAACAAATCGTTCACTCATATTCCTCAAATGTCAAAAATATTTCTCGAAAATCAGTTAGATTCCCAAATTTACGTTAATTATCTAACTAAATTAAAGAATGGTTTTAATGAACGATTTAAGCAATTAGATGATTTGGAATTGATTGTATTTTTCTTTCAAATTCCCATAAATAATGTTGATGTTACTATTTTAATTGCGGAATCAAAAAAAAATTAAATTAAAAATTACGGAATTACAAAATGACGTCGCTTTGAAAGCTGTTATGTTATATACGGACAGGACATTTTGGAAATTTGTTAATTCACATAAATTATCCAATATAAAAAAAATTGCGCACTGAAACTAAAATCTTTATTCTATCGAGTTATCGAAGTTTCTTCCTTGCAATTTTTTCAAAATAAGTTTAGATCAAGTGTTACGGATGAAAATTTGAATAAATGCTTAAAAAGAGTAGTATTCAATTACAATCATGATTATGAAAACGTGTGTGAAGAAACACTGTGTCAACCTTCTCAGTAAAGAAGGTAATATCTTTTTTATGTTTAGGTTTACTTCTTATTTACTTCTACCAAATGTTTGTGTAAATTTATTTTATTTATATATTATTACATATTACGGGTTACGAATGAGCACACAGGTCTCCTGATGGTGACTGCTGACGTTGGCAACTGCATCCATCCTGCAGCAGGTTCAAGACGGTCGTGCGTTCCTATAGCTGGGTCCACGTGCTCTCACCATACGAAACACAACCGCATTATGCGTAACACCATACGCCGTCATCATCTTTAGTGAGGACGTGGTGCTTCCCTGGTTGAGTCGATCATGGTGGAACTAGATTTAAGCTAAAGCTAGACCACCACTGCAGAATATATTTACAGTATACGGAGTGTATGTATGAGATGTATGTGTGAATGTGTGTTGTGTGTCATTACAGCGTGTGTGTGTGGAAGTGAAGTTTGCGTGGGAGTGAAAAAGAAAGACATTTTTATCGTTTCTACTATATACGCAAAATTGCCCGTAGGGCCACGGGTGCCCTAATCAGTAAGTGGAAGCCGCAACAAGAAACACTAAGAGGGAAGCCGAAGATAAGGTTACCGCCTGGAGAAGGAGTTCTGAGGATAGGCACGAATGGCAAACCATGTTGCAGAGGCCAACACCCATAATGGGTTTTAACACCGAAGGATCCACTGACGCTATTCAGACTCGATAACGAGTTGCCTGACTCCATCCACTTCCCGCAATCCACCTCAGCTCGTCCGTCCCTGATGATGTCCTCCAAGCCAATTTCGACTGCTGCTGCGATATCGTTTTATTATTGCCGAACGATTAGAGCTACACTGCAGTTCGGTTCTAACTGCAGAAACAATGGGTCAGCCCGACTGGGGAAGGACCACGCACTCACAGAATATCGGCATGAACTAGAGGCATAATGCTGCTGTGTTTCATGTTCTGAGTATAGGGATTCGAAGACCTGAATTAATGGTGATGAGGCATTAATAAACCATCAGGTGCAAAAGAACCAACTATGTAAGATATACTGTAAACACAGTTGCAGTAATTCGTCATCCCTTCCCTAATCGGATGCGATGCATCTGCAATAAGATCTCAAGATGGTTAGCACAATACAAACCCACTTTCAATGTAATGCAACAAACTTGTCTTTCATAACCTTTACAACTGTATTGTACACCGACTCATAAATCAATTATTTGTGATATTGTTCCTTAATATTGTTCCTCGGCTAGGAATCGAATCCTGGACACGACAGCCAGGTAACTAACCTACCTAGACATGGCTGCCCCGTTCCATCTAGTCGGGGACTATACTGCAGCCAAGCATTCCAGAACCCAATGAACCAGTACAAGCTGAGCTGGCGACCCTCGCCGATTCTGCATCTGTCGTCTGTAATGTCGATGAAACTACAGACAACAGTAAATCAAACATCCCGTAGCTTATTCCATTACAAAGAAACACCGATCGGTTCTATAAGGCTAAACTACGCTCTTTACAACGTATTACCTATTTAGGCGTGAATTAGTTGCACTACAATAGTATTGTGCGTGGGTCGGCTGCAGTGTCATGCCGACGGTGGCTTGCACAATACAGAGTTCCGGTTCTTGCTTGGAGGACAATTGGCGATTGTGGTCTCATCTTCATTATCTTCATGTTAAGGAGGGGCTTACTAGTCTGTTAACAATTTTGGATAATTTTAAATTATTAAAATATGTTTGAGATTCATTGAAATTAGGGATATTGCCAGTGTTTTAGCGATTGCTTTAAATTCACGGTATGCGAATAAACTAAGTTATCCTCGGAGCTAGCACCAGTGAAAATTTTAATTTCAATTTAAGTGCTGATTACGTGTTTGACGGTGAATGAAAACATCCATCCAACATCATATTCCTCACCCATAAAAACGTGTTTCGAAGACTTCTGCAGTTGGAACATAATAAGCTTCGTAGCGGAATATGTTGGAACACAGTGTCTAGCTACTCTGGAAGCTGCTACTAATTTTAATTATGAACGGGATGATGGAATGAAATACAAATTAAATAATAAATACGACTACCCCTTAATACGTCAAAAAAATTACAAATCCGTATTAACACCTCTCGTAGATAACGATTTGATTGGTGCCGACGCCCACAAATACATGCACAATGCCCGACCGGAGCCGCCGCCCGCATCCGGAACACAGAGCCTCCTGTAATCCCCGTTGATCCCGGATGATCCGGGGCGGCGAGCTGCGCTTCCGACACTCAAAGACGTTTCAGTATTATTGCGTTAATATTGTCAAATAAGCAGTTAATGTTGACAAGTTTTGTGTGAACGTGGTCAACAGTGCTGCAGGGTGACCAGTGCTGCAGGGTGAAGAATAGTGACTTTGAAGTCCACATTGTCTTATATTGATAACGACTTCAACGGCCCAGCATAATAGTGCTGTAAACTTTTGTGCAAACACAGAGGTACTCGTCATGCTTTTCCCAAATCTGATGTGATGCAAGTGCACCAGTTCGCAGGAAGGTGTAGAGGCAGTGTCAGGGACCCTGGACCACGACGATCCGGAAATCAATTACGAATCAAAACCACCGCCACGCATTCTTATTTCAAGACAGAATTCAAAATTTCTTACTCAAAGTCTTCATGCCAATGCACTATAAAAAAAATATCATTTTAAGAACTGAAATTCAGTTGTTTGCTAGAAAAGATGTTTTAACCTCAAAACAGTTTGAAAAATGAATGATATAGAATGAACCAAACCAACCAGTCCTAGTTCACCAATTCATCCTGTTATGGTCTTTGTGGTGGGCAGACACAATAAGTAATAGGCTTATCCGAACTCCCCGTGTGCGACACACGGACAAACTCCTGCGGATTATTTCTATTGTAACGTTACGATTCTGCGCGAAAAACTCGTATTTTGCACAATTTCATTTGTAAGGTTCGCGGGGTTATTCTTGTAACATTTAATTGTTGTTTGTTAATACTTTAACTGTTCCGTTTATACGTAAGGGTGACTAACTTTCACTGGTTTGCTAGTGATCCACGACGACAACACCGCTGAATAGTTTAAACAATTTTCTTCCTTATGCTTGTTCAGACATAATTTTCAGTGCATTATTCCGGTGTGTTACCCAGATATGTTATATATGTTAAACATAGTTACCCAATATAGGCTAGAGCGCCTCTTTAATAGTTGCATCATATCTCGCAATTTCGTACTCGCTTTATGTGGCTCACCATTCAGTGAAGGCGTAGCTTTGACCTTTACTCGTTCCTTCTCCATCTTGAACGATCCAACTGCTCCTTCTTATCTTAAGATAACTTTCAACTACTTCTTATAATCTTAAGATAACTTTCAACTACTCCTTATAATCTTAAGATAACTTTCAACTACTCCTTCTAATCTTAAGATAACTTTCAACTACTCCTTCTAATCTTAAGATAACTTTCAACTACTCCTTCTAATCTTAAGATAACTTTCAACTACTCCTTATAATCTTAAGATAACTTTCAACCACTCCTTCTAATCTTAAGATAACTTTCAACTACTCCTTCTAATCTTAAGATAACTTTCAACTACTCCTTATAATCTTAAGATAACTTTCAACCACTCCTTCTAATCTTAAGATAACTTTCAACTACTCCTTCTAATCTTAAGATAACTTTCAACTACTCCTTCTAATCTTAAGATAACTTTCAACTACTCCTTCTAATCTTAAGATAACTTTCAACTACTCCTTCTAATCTTAAGATAACTTTCAACTACTCCTTCTAATCTTAAGATAACTTTCAACTGTAAAATGCGGTTCTTCCAGAGCCAACATCGCTTCACATACATCTTAAAAAAGTTAACTAATAACCATTTTGAATACTCTGGAAATATATTCAAAACATCTCTAATTTTAACTTAACCACTTTTTTTTAAATTTCTAAATAAAAATTCCTTCAAACTTCAATTGGTTATTGTTATTCACATTTAGAAAATTAGTTGTATTAACAACGAAGTAAGTACGCGGTGTCTTCATTTAACAGTGGTGATATATATATATATACAATAATACAATGACATGTCGCTGTTGCATACGATGAGTGTGGGATCCAGGGAATCAATTACAGATTAACGAGGTATTCCATCTCAATCTTCAAGGGTGACAATGTATGCTTGCTTGTAACGAACTGTGTGTTTGTTTGTCACCCATAATATCATGTAATAAGATGTCAATGCGACATCGCTTCTTCCTCTAGAATATGCCCTTTCATTCCACACATGTGCTCGCTCGCACGCCATCGACTTGGTATTTTTAATACACTGTGAATGCAATAGACGATGTATTTTACGCCGCTTTCGTTTTTCAACTAGTTCTAGAAGTGATTCGTCCTTGTTTTGTTAAATGACTAATACCTACTCTACTTATACTGTAGTTACTTTGTTTCGTACTTGGGTGTATTCGTATTAGTCCGAGCGCGAGGCGAATCTAGACGAAAAATTGCAATTAACGTTAATCTGATAGTAATATTGGTGCCGACACAATTTAGACACAAGTTTCAAAACACTAAGACAACACGACTTATAGAATATCCCAGATCTGAAATCCATAGGCAGAGTTTCTGAAGCGAAGCGAGCGTGGCGATTACGATAAATTACGTCGTGAAGTCATTGCAGCTCTAGTCAGTTTTAAAGCAGGAACACGTGACGTGGAAGCTCACAGAATATATATTAATTATGGTGAGTCAGCGACTGAGGTACCTGAAGATCCTATTATAGGTAACGAGGTATTCCATCCTATTCTTCAGAAAATCTTGAATAAGATGATTTCTCATAAATAAAATACTTACAATAGACCAGGGTTACACTACATACTATGAATATTAGTTAAGTTTAAAATTCGCCAGATTCAAAGAATTTTATATTATATTTCCTCAAGCACCAGCCGCTGCTATTAACTAGTTGTAGCAAGGTGGGCTCGATAGCAGAACACACTCCACAGACCACACCACAATACCAGCGTGTGATATTAACTTAACGCTGTGTTTCCTCTAGACAGTGAAAAGAGCCGGAGACCTTGTAACCAACGACGAGTTCATTTAGCCTTGATTGCAGAATTCATTTACCGCCATGTGAACTTTGTGTTCCTCAGTGACCCCTTATATTAAAAAAGTCCGTTTACAATTTTATTTCAATCAATTGCATAGGTTATTAAACTAGTAGAGGTAAACATCATTTAATATCAGGGCCCACATCGCCCTCCAGTGGCCCTCCATCAATCGTGGCGCCCTCTGTACATTTGTTTCTATAACTAATAAACAGTTAACGAGTTTATAGGTTGATCGAGCTCGGCCCGGGGGCCACCAATAAACATTGTGTTAACTTCGCTCCAATGAACAAATCATATAAAACACGAGGGCCCTGAGAAAATCATAACAGGGGCAAAGATTAATTAAAATAGGTGCAGCGTTTAGGCACGAAATGGTTTTTTATTGATCTTGAAAGAAGCATGAAACTTATTTTGATCAGATTTTGTTTTATTCATGTTAGCAGGTTATTGGTTTATAGTAGAAGGCCCACTACACTCCCCCGCGGAACTCCAATAATACCTGCATTCCAATGATCAAAATATCAAATAATCGTGTTAATTAACTACATTGATACAATTAATTTAAATTATTTGCTTTCTTGTCAAGAAATGTCGACAAGATTCTATAAGGTTAAGTCGTGCCTGTTGCCGTAGGCCTCATATTTACTGAACAGGTTAGCCTGCAGGATATAATCAAACGCCTCCGTCATATCACTAAATATGGAAAATTGGTTTGGTTTTATCAACAATATTATATGTAAATTCGTATAATGTTCATATTAATTATTCTATGCTGCCTAAATACTTGCTGCTTTTATACAATATATATATTTTTTCTAAATATTTATTTCTAGTTTTATTCCTCAATACTTCAAAATAAATATATATATATATATATATATATATATATATATATATATATATATATATATATATATATATATATATATATATATATATATATAGTATTACGGAATAAGAACTACGGCTGCAGCTATGAAGTTGAGCTGTGTAGATAAGTATTAAATGATTGAGTGAAACTATCCGTGTATGAGTCCTTGGTCTTTGGCCCGCCTGAGGCACGAGAAGTGTTCGCGGATTTGTTTTATTGCGTCCCCTCCCCGCGGCCGGCGGAGGGCCCGAACAAAAAAGCCGCGCAATATGCTCCTCATAAGCACCCCGTGTCGCCCCGCATCAGGCTCAGCGCTTGATGGATGCTTCAGAGCTACGACAGAGGCCGTGGGGTTCGGCTACACTCTACGTAGGTATTAGTAACCAGGTATAATTGTTTTATTTTTTGTTTCATAATACAGATAGATTTTATCAAAATAGAACTAATAGTATATTTAACATAATCAACAAAAATAATGTACATCTTGAACCAGGTAGGTTTCTTGAGCAGTAGTTATCAAATGAACTGTGTGCTCGTTTCTCACCTCCAATATAAAAAATATGAAGATAAATTGAGTGTCATTTGAGCTATTATCAAAACACTTCACTTGGAAAAACTGATATTACATGTTTTATACAAAACATGTAAATATGTCATTAATATTAAATTTAAACAGCTCTTGTTTTTTGATATAAAAGTTTTGTTAATGTTTTTGGCGCTTATTTTTCGGTACATACATATATATATTTATATTTATATATATGTATGTACCGATATGTTGGTATTGTTTTTGATTTCTAAATTCCATGAGGATATCGTGAGTATTGCTAGAATAGTAGAAAAGAGAAATATTAATTTCGCAAGAATAATAACTTTGAATGAAGAAAGTTACTCTTCGTAAGAAATAGCGCACAGTATCTGTATCTCAAACCTGCGCCGCAACCACGTGTGGGTAACTTGGCTGATCGATCTCGTAGTGGCCTGCCAACTGGTCTTACTGCTCTTCAGAAGCATTTCATCAGACTGCTGACAACCAACGATCCATTAGTGAATGCCATTAAAATCAGTTCACAGTTGCCAGCCGCCATTATATTAGAACTGGAACCATTCGGAATTGGTAGCACCAGTATAGATTACGAGCAACAAGTGGAGAGCATCACTGAACACATGATAAAGACGACAAAACAGAATACAATGGACGATGCAGCATCAAAGTGAAGAAGATGAGGACGAAGACATGGGGCAAAATCAGTGTCGTTTTGGAGTGGAATAATGATTATGTACAAAATGGCCGTTATTTTTCAGTCCGTCCAGAACAAATTCCACCGAGTTCTGGACATCGATTCATGTTTGTCTATGATATTGCGCCTGCATACCAACTGAACGAGTAACCAGCGCTCTCCGAGAGTACAACATCTCGCGATTAGATAACCGGCCGGCTCGCCTGGCTTAAACCTGATCCAGCACGCATGAGATGCTCTTAAGCAAGCTTTTAGGAATCGGCATTCACCCCCACAGACTGAGTCAGAGACTAGAGAAGCCGCTATTACGGAATGAGACAGGCTACCAAGAAGGCAAGAGTTAGTGGATAATCTGATCTTCAGGATACTCAGCAGGCTTTCCGCTTCTGTTCGTGCTAGAGGAGTAACTTTGTGTTAATTTGATAAAAAAGTACTTTTAAAAATAAATATAGATCTAAATCAGTCTATAACTTTTTATTATTGTTTCATAAGATTGTTTGCCTTCTTATTTCAAAATAGTTTTACATATTTTTATCATAACCATAAAATATGTAAAGTTTTCCAAGCGAACGCAACTTTTCTTAATGTATGTAATACATACTGGGCAACACATCAACATCCACCAGACCAGACCCTGAGCCACCATTCATCGCCTTCCGGTAGACTTTTCAGTGACTTTTACGTTATTTAGTATTTGGCTATAATTGGCTTTTGTATAAAATCCACCAGAAATATAATATTTTCAGTGTTGCCAGTAATTTTCATCTTGTGAAGTGACAGTGACAGGCGCGCGGTGAGGGGCAATGATGACAACCCTGAGTGTCTCAATAACACAAAAGAAGTCAATAGAGGTGTTGCGTCCGACGTAAATTGGGCCCTGCGGCACCCCTGTCGTCACTCCGCGTGATTGGCTGTCACGGCACGTTTGATGTCACGTTGTGACACCGCAACGTGACTTGACGTGAAGCCTCCGCGGAGGGATTGCCTGTCGCGTACACGCGGGGAAGATGCTGCTAGTTCGCTCTTATGTCTCAATTGGGATTGGATGTTTTCAGTTTAGAGTGATGCTTATGAGTTTAGGAAGAGGCCTTCAGTTGGTTTTGATTCTATTTAGCAGTTTCAATGTCGGACATTTTTAGAAATAAAAGTATTTATATTATGCGGATAAAGGAAGTATTTAGCAATTTTATATAATAAGCAAGGCAAACGACCAGCTGTGATATGATGAGATGGAATTTTGGATTCTGTCGTGATATATGTTGTTTATACATTGTTTTATCCTGCTATCCATTTTTGGAAAAACTTATTTAACTGTGTAAAGAAAATTATTATAATTATATTCAAATATAATAATAACATATAACCTACGATTTGAATGAGAAACTTATAGATTTATAGAATTTTTTTTACACCTTTTGAAGTTCATTCATCTGGAGTGCCACCTGTACTAAAACCATAGGGAATTATGCACCAACACCTCTCTAGCAACAAGGCAGCAGGATCGGGCTAATTATACATTCAACAACACAACAAAACGTTGCGTTTCATATGAAGAGTGTAGGAAACCGGGCACCTATCTACAGATAACGCCTGCGACTTGTTGAGGAAGGTAGATGACAGGTCTTTACTTACCATCAAAACTATTTGTACGTGTGTCACAATTAACCAAACCTTGAGAAAAGTTCTAATTAACAAGTGATTAGAATAGGCTTCACGGAAGACCAGGTTGTTGGCTTTAACCACAACTGTAAAGAAACAAACTGTTCTTTACATATGTCTTTCTTTTTTTGTTCTCTTTGTTTATTTTTTACTTGTATCATTATGTAACTGATATTTCTTTTTATTTTTGCATAGGAAGTGGGAAAAATATTATGTAGGAATAAATCCCATATATCAGTTTGCATGATATAAATAAATACAATACAAACAAAATAAAACATTTTTACTCAAGACTGCAGATTATCAAAAACAATTTAGAACCAGAATTACACTAAAACATTCAATTACTGCGAAAGAAATAATTTGTAAATATCAGAATAAGAACAATGTCATAATCAGTAGCTGGAAACATCGTATCTTTGTTAAATAAATATTGTTAATTTAGTATAGTTAATTAACATATAATCGAAGAGTTATAAACCAATTTATCGTTGTTTTTTTCTAAAGACGGTTTGTTTAATGTAACACACAAAACCCACAGTTAACTATGTAATAAACTTTAAAACTCCCGCGTTAAACAACAATCGAATACAGAAATGTTTTTTGTTCATTTGAAAGTCGAAAAGCCACCGTTGTTCTGCCTCTTTATTCTTATCGTTTAATTAATGCGCGGGAAAAACGCTGTCGGCCATTGTGCGGGAAACAATATGGCGTCACTTGACGCGCGGCCGTTGCGCGCGCGCACCCGCCGCCGCACTTCCGGTCGGTTGTGATCACGTTTGAACTTTATGGGATATATTCTCTTTACTACTTACTAGTTTTAATGCTTCTTTATTTATGTTCTAGTTTTGTCTATTATATACATTTTTATCTCTAAGTATGTACTTCACATTATTACAGTTAAGTTTGTATTAAATAGTAAGTAACCGCTGGGTTCCGTATAGTACTTCCTCCCATGGATAATATAAAAACTACCGTGTGTCTATTTCTGATTTTCTAGTTACGAGATATTCCATATTAGTCCTGGAGGATTCCCAGGCTTATTCTTAAGAGGGATTCGGGTATCTATATACCATTAATTATCAGAAGGACGGAAGTTTCTAGTTAGTTATTATTAATAATTTAGAAAAAAATATCGGTACGGTTTCCAGGACTTACGTAGAGTGTGGGGCGGCTAGTGGCGACAATACACGCGGATACAAAAGCGCAGTGCGATATGCCTCCGTATTGTTTGGCTCTAAATATTACGGTACGCGTAATTGTGTGCTCTCCGGCTCGAGTTACTCAAGGCTCAATTAGGCAGCGCTTCTCAAACTTCACTTCAAACGATATTGTTTATTTATTACAAATGATTGACCTGTACAGATTTTTTTTCAATTTAAGACATATTATCCCCTAGATTTTTTTATTTCAGGCAAGAAAACTGAAGACTTAAGCTCTGACGCGGTGTAGGGCAGGGAAGCGAGGAGAGGTCTATCCTCAAGGCTGATCCTTTTTATTTACAATAGGCATAACTAGGTGAACTGTGAGCTGGTCTATCACCGTAATTCCTTAATAGTTGGCACTTGGTGTTCGCCTGGTACTATTGTATAAATCAGAAGAAATTCCAAATTTAGACTTTTAAAAATATTATATTATATTATGTCGCTATTCCCTGACTGCTAAAAACTCAGTCCCTAAAGCTGGGGTTCGTGTGGATCATATAATTATTATCAAATAGATTTCGAAATGAAATACATATCGTCGTGGTTCAATCAATATTTATATTTTATTTTTAAGTCTCGTTACTTTTGTCATATCTATATAGAAAAGAACGTTCTTGTATTAATTATTTCTTGGGAAATACATTTGTTCGAATTCCTGTCCGAACCCGCAACCCTACGTCTTTCAGATACTGGCATAACATTTTATAATTAGGTAATATGTTCAAAAACGTTTAAAACATTCTACCCGTTCCGTCTTACACAGAACTCAAATCCGAGATATCCCAATACCAACCACATCACCATTTCACTCCTCAAATCAAAGTAACGTAAAGACTACTTTGTAACCGCCTTACTGTTAATTCACCCGTCTCCTCTGTCATTCCACACTGTTTCTTTTTTTTATGATTTAGCCGCCTAATACCTTTTTTTCTTAATTCGTCCATAAACATATCTCGTCTTAAATTTTATTTTATACTTCAATCATTACACTACGTTTAATTTTGAAACCAATTTTATTTATTAAATAATGTGGTGTTGTGTCATATTTCGATGACAGCACGGTGTGCTAATTTTCTGTGTATTTTAATAAAGTCATTGGTGTAATGGTGTCACACCGATATTTTTTAACTTTTAACGAAGTTATCGGATATCCTCGTTGAGGACAGTTTTTCTTGTAGTGTTTTCGCAACAAGCTATATCAAAATCATAAACATTGCCGAGAGGTCGCCTTCGTCGCTGCTATGTATATTGGAGAACAAACATATAAACAAATAAATGTTACATTGACATATCTCACCTGAAAACATAGATTACGTTTGTGCTTCATTTAAAGTACATTTGAATTTATGAGAAAATGGTGAACAAGGGTAGGTTCACTGCAATAAGGTTTTAGCTGCAGCATGAATGGATCGGTTCGACTAGCATACATAATGCTGCTGTGTTTCATATGGTGTGTGTTGGGATTCCGAGATCTAATTACAGATGACGAGGAATTCCATGTCAGTTCTTAGGGGTAACAACGTTTGTGCATTTGGAACTTTTTAGAAATTTAGATTTCTTAAAAAAAAAACCGATAAAATTTTAAAAAAAGTTGATGAAAAATATGATATTCTTTCATAATATCATCTCAAACCATTCATTATATTCATTTGAATGGGAATCAACAAGATAAAACAATTTTATCAAAAATTTTGTTCCTTAATATAAAATTTGAGAATCGATGTACGCTTTGACATTTGACGGGTCAACGTTGTAATTTTGCAACGCCTGCTGTTCCCCGTAGCGCGCAGCTTGAATATACCGCGGTATAACGGTACCCATTAGAGTATACTAATGGCCGCCTATTACTCGGAAGTTTATGAAATTTAACCCTACAAAGATTACCTTCACACTGACTTGGTCCCTGTCCGAAGGTACACACAAATTAAAACAAAAGAAACACCGGATTGTTTCAAGTCGTTGGTACTACATTAGATCCTTCGATAAGTCGTAAGGGGTAGTTGATTTAATTAAGATTTTATAAAAATCCTTAATATTCACTGGCTGCCAAAAACTCATTTCCTAAGTTGAACATCTCGTGGATAACGTTAAAAGTATAAAATACATTTCATAATGAAATAGATTTGCTAGCTTTAGTAAAATAACATTGCATAGGCCAGTGGGAGTGACGAGGCATTGCATTACGATTCCTTGTCGAGGATAAATGTGGGTGTTATGGGAAGGCTGTGTTTTTTTGTCAATCCATAATTTGATAATAAAATTTGTTGGGAGTTTTTTTTTTATTATAGACGGAGGCAAACTAACAAGATTATCAACCCCGCCCACAAACATGACGATATGATCTTCAAAGGTTCGAGCCGTTGTGCGTTCTATACGATCAAGGTTAAATAAAAGACAATTTAAGTTAATACGATATATCTCTTAATACAGTGAATATTGCGTCAGGTACATCTATGTACAACTACACACCGAACTACAAAGCTTCGCCTGTACACCACTGGTGGAAGCGAGGTTTGTTTTGTAAGCGAAAGAACATTTGTTCTTGCATAGTTTTCTCCATAATTTCATATTTAAGTTTGTTTTTAGTTTTATTATTATTGCTGTCTGAAAACAGCTCTTGTGTGTGAGCGAAATGCATGGATAAAGCTGTCTCATTCATCTAATATCGTCTTTCTTTGATTATGTAACGGAATTCCATTTTATTCATCCCATTTAGATTTGCATTTTGGTGCTTTTTTTAATGAGATGGATTAGTATTGTACATTTTAGTAAAAATACTAAAGTAAATATTTTTAGTATTTTTACTTATAATCAATTTTTACACAACGTAATTCAATTTCATTCATATTTGCGTAGCCTATTAGGAGAAAATTCGTATGCTCACTAAAGTTGAACATAGTCCGTTCGCTTACAACAAAAGGCTATAACCCAACTAGCAACTATTTACAAATATCTTATTTACATTATACTAAAACAGCTCCGCTATTTCTTATTTAGATTTTGTATACAAAGAATTTTTTATAATTTTAAATTTCAAATATCGACTCTATGATTCCACTTTTTTGTTAAATATTGAAAAATCATTATCTTAAAAGCAAGACCAGTATTGTATTTTTGGATTTTAGACAAAGGAAATGTATTTCAATATGTAATCAATTAATTTCTGTACAAAATTGTTGGCTAGAAGAAAGCAGAACGGACTGCTTTTTCAAAAGCCACGTTGCAACATTACTTGAGATCTCAATTGAAATTGTAATGTAACAAAGCAGAATACACTTTGTCCTTAAATCTTAAATCTATGACATATTTTTAACTTGTACCCGAATTTATTTGAAACTTTTGAATTCACATCACAATAAGATATATTTTTCATAACAACAACATATGTTCGCAATGTCCAAACCTAATACTATACACTGTCTGTCGCTACTACTAAATGTTCAAATGCTACGAAGTTTCTAAACTCTTGATTGAAGGGTAAAGGGAGATCTACCACTACGCACTACATTCATAGTTTTACTTAATAGGTATAGGACGGCTCAACGAATTCCAAACACAAATCTACACAAGAAATTACCAAATAAACGTAAATTGTCGGGTGTAATCTGTCGCACCTAATAATTTCTGGTACTCATAATTAATAAATATCTATTTCTCTACAAAACGTCAAATCCTCTGTCAATTCACTCGTTGGTTTCACCAAAGCCGTTGAAGTATCCAGTACCCGGTCACAATAACTTGGAGAAGAAGGTGTTGGGGGCGGTCATTCGCGTTGGGTCGAGGATTCTTGGATACGTGCCTCCGAGAAAAGGTCTAAAAGCCGCTCTGCTGGCCTCTTCTATTGGACTAGTCGTTGCTTCTTGGGTGGACTCGTCTTGTGTGTCGAGAGACGAATCGTTGTTTGAAGCACCGGCACCTAAATGTAGTTTTCTGGTATGTTTCTTAAGGTCGAAATTCCTGCAGAAACCTTTGGCACATATGCTGCAAGTGAATGGTTTCCTTTCGTTGTGTGTATGCATGTGGAACGTCAGGTTGTAGATTTGGTGAAAGGCTTTGTTGCAAATGTTGCACTTATAAGCTTTCTCGCCACTGTGGGTCAGTCTATGATTCTTGTAGTTGCCTTTTTGATGGAAGCCTTTGCCACAGAACTCGCAGACGAAGGGCTTGTACCCGGCGTGGATTCTTGCATGAGTGTTAAGAGTTGATGAGCGATTGAATGCCTTGCCACATGTCAGGCATTTGTGTGGTTTTTCTGATGTATGAATTATTTTATGTCGACATAACGTTGATGCTTGGCGAAATCCTTTTCCGCAAATTTTGCAGACGAACGGTCGAGCCCCGGTATGGACCGGCATGTGTCTTGTTAGGTTGTAATGAGCATTGAAGACTTTACCACAATCACCGCATGCAAAGCTCTTACTCTTAGCAGGAGACGGTGTTGGTCCAGTAGTGGACGAGACAGCATGATCTGCAGGTTGTGGTCTCGGACTCGGTGGTCGCTGAACCGGAGACTGCACTGGTGGGGGCCTTGGCAGATGCATTTGATGGGCATACGTCAGTAAGTCCGTTCCGTAATACAGTAAAGGATAATGCGAGACGAGTTGTCTTCTGGCAGCAGGTATGTACTGCTTAAATGCGGAATCTAGCAGCTGAGCACCATAGGATAGGAAGTTGGGTGGCGGTAGTGGTTCTGGGGAGACAGATTTCTTTCTGTCAGGCTCCATGAGTCTTGCGATGGAGAAGTTGAGGACCGGTGCTGGGGTATCGGGAGATTTGGCGCGTTCGGGGACGACTCCCTCGGTCCCTCCGGTCGGGAGGTCGATTGGAACGGCTGCATCTCGTACCTGCGGAGAGGGTGTGTCGGTTAGTTGGTATTGTATTGTTTGAGAGCGGTTTGCGCGACAAAGAGGCGCGGGATGGTTGTTTTAGGTAAATTGGTAGGGTGTGTTTGACGGTACCCTTTGCGATCTTTGTTGAGAAATCGTTTGCAAACATTCGTCATTGGGATTGCTTTTGTGAATGGCTGCGGCGTCGGGTGGAGGGCCCTCCGCTCCGGCCCGCACTCGACTCCTCTCGCGTTAGTTATGAGAACGGGCGTGGCGCACCGTTTACAATGGCAACGGGAAACGCTTTCGAATATTGAAGTCGAAGTCGATTGTTTAGATTTTTTTAACGTTTGCCATATTTGATTTATATTTAGTGATTTTGGGGTCCAA
The DNA here is from genome assembly GCA_029286865.1 of Teinopalpus imperialis. Taxonomy (NCBI): domain Eukaryota; kingdom Metazoa; phylum Arthropoda; class Insecta; order Lepidoptera; family Papilionidae; genus Teinopalpus; species Teinopalpus imperialis. Next base: position 9,676,510 of record JAGSMU010000014.1, on the reverse strand, counting down.
TTTGTTAAGATTAAAGCAATGACGTCATTGTGTGTCACAACTAGCTATTAATTGTGATTTCACTTGCTTGAATCTTTTAAGTTTTAGATTTTATTCAACATAAGCCGATAATTCATAATATGTAAGTAATTCCTGCGAACCATGAACACTTTCAATTAAAATTCTTGGGGAACATGCATTGTCATCCCTAATGTTTGAGATGAGTTCTTCCTTGATATTACTCTAAAACGTTATCTGATACTTATTGAAGAGAGATTAAATAAAGAGAGTGTACAGGTAAATTACTGATTGCACCTTTGAAAACCTTATCTTACTGTTCTAATATTTTTATGAAATGATAGTTCTGCAAACTATGTACATTATGTATGTTAGTGCACATGCTATTACATTATATGCTAACATTATATATTATTATATTGTTGTCACAAAAATATGAAACATGTAGACACGACGATGAAGTCCTAAGTATTGACGGCCGCATGCCCTGGTAGTCAACTGAACTGCGTAGCATAATGTAAGGGTTGACATGCGATTTTTTTTAAAGAAAAACATTCTTTAGTCTTATACTAGGTACGGACAAGTAAATATTTGCGCAAATGACGCCCATAGATATAGTCACAGAGCATGGTTCTGGGTCACCTGCATCCATCGACTTCCCGCAAACTTGTATAGGTACACTGCCAGGCTGAGTTTGCTACTTCGAGAACCTGTCTCGCCCATCGTCTGTCGATTCTAGGAGCTATATAGCCGACCCATTGCCACTTAAGCTTGCTAATGCTTGACTTGAGCAATGTCAGTCACCCTCGTGCAACTGCGGATGTTTACGTTGCGTATTCTAAAATTTCTGCAACAGTTGACTGATATGGTAATAACCAAGATTACGCCATGGTCAAAACCGACCAGTTCATATGAAAATGGGTGTTTGATGTATATCCCCAGGTTACACTCAAGGCAACCCCTCTCCCCATTAAGACAATTTTTAAGCCTAATAAATCTATACGGAAATCTAACGATCTTTCCACATTGTCTTTTCCCATAGAATTAAGTTATACACCCTCTCAACTTGTCCTCTCAACTTGTGCCTTATGCCTTATTTTAAGATTATTACACACATGAGTCTCTTTGAGGGTCAGCTTGACAAGTATCTGGAACTAAATTACAAGAATTCTTATACTTGTAATCTAGTTGCAGTTTTCTAGTTTACTTTACTTGTCAGTCTGACTCCTGACATCTTACGTTGTGGCCATGAAAGTTTCTTAGGGACGTCCAGTGTAAATAACTGTGAAGAAGGCTATCTCGCTGTTGGCCAGTATGGACTGGTGCAGGGTGGGTCCGTACAGCCAGAGTTGGTACTATTGGTTTTATGTGTTTACATCTGTCGTGTATAAAAGAGTGACTTAGCTATCAGGGATGACCACGCAAGATGCCTATCTGGTGTCACTTGCCGGGTGAGCTGTGAGCTTGTTTGCCAAACTTGCTGCCTTGGACAAAACCTAGAAGCGTAGGCGTCATTAGCCGCAGTCGTCACTTGCTACCAGGTGAGCTGTGTGCTTGTTTGTCACACTTAATATTATTAAAAATATATATTATATAATAATATAAAATAATTTTCTTCCACGCACAATTACTCTGTGGGATTAGCTTTCGCCAGCGGTGTTTCCGAATCGATACGAATTAGGGACTTCCAATAAAACGCCGTTGGCCTTTAAGAGAAGAGCCAACACCTTTCTTGAAGACGGGCAGCGCATCTGCGTCACCTCTTATCACTCACCATCGGGTGAGCTGGTCGCACGTTTGCCAGCTATTCTATAAAAAATATATGTTTTATTAATACGTTACAACTTATTCCCAGACATTCTTCAACTTCCCGCTTTAAGATTACTTTGGAAATCTATGTTTTTATATTTCTTTCCAAACTCGAACAATTAAAAAGCTAAGGGTTGGCAACGGGGCACTTAGAGAACAATGTGGTGCGAGGGTCGGGTTGTTGTGAACCCTGGAAATATGCTAGTGCGGCGGCCGGGTAATTGGTCTCATGGTTTCTATTGTTTTTGGGCATTGTCACGGCAACGGTACGTGACGTGGGGTTCGTACCCGCGCGCCTCGGGCGATCAGCTCACCGAACCTTTATAGTCAATGTTATGTGATTTATTAAGCGTATCATTGTATTTAGTCTAGAATATAATTGGTTCCGTATCAATTAAGAAGAGACATATAAAATGGACAATACTCTATTATTAAAAACATTTATTTAACGAATTAAATGATAAAACCCAAAAATAAATTTCGTTGGTCTTAAAGAACTAACTTTAAAAGCAAAGTTATATCTGTATATATAATCGTGAGGCATATTTAAGAAATGTCGGTAAGACGTCGGTGTAGAGAAAGTAAACGATAACTGCGGACTATGACATCTAAATTCATCCTCAACTAAGATTCAAGACGCATCTGCGCCCTGACACGTGAGGACTGAGATGAAATGGTTCGTCATCTGTTATTGGATCCTCGAATCCCTGCACTTACAACAGCACAAACCTACTATTACACACTGGTATTTCAAATAGCGTAGACTTATCCCGATCGAGCATATTATTGTGTTGCAGCTAGTTATTAACTACGGTTTGACTCTACCACGTGTAGAATATAGTTAGATAGTGTTTTATTACTTATAATTTCTTTCCATTGACACGTAAAGGAAACACACGAGCACGTAAGCAGAGCCAGGTGCACGCCGGGTCTGTTGGTACAACAATATCCACACGGAACGCACACAATACGCCAAATACTTCCACTCCACACAAATACGTCCCCACGTTAGTGCCAAGTGGTGATTGTTTAAAGTTCGTTCCTTGCTTTGCTTTTTTTAATTTAGACTGCGATTATAATAAGTTTGTTTGTACTTATATTATCAAGAGTTTTGAAAACTAAAACAACACGGACACACGATTGTTTTGCTATCGGTTGTTAATATGAAAGCAAATTTTCAAATCACTTAAACGGACGGAAGTGTTGAACACGTGACAAAACTACACATATCTAGCTTTTTTTTAATTGGATACAAGTCATAGATCTTTATTTCTAGTGTTTATAACGTGTTTTATATAAATCAATACATGTTATATCCAATATACAGAATATTACAATTTTTCTAAAACATATAACATTTTATATAATTATATCTCTGCGAGAAGCGCGAGCTCTGGTGGACAGCTCGCTTTTTTTTAAATGTTTATAAGTGAGCGCTTATTTACAATCCCACTTGGTGTGGTTGTGGTCTTGGTGGCGCTGATGGTAGAGCGCACTAGGTCCACAAAGAGAAGAGTGAATAGGTAATGCACTCTTCTGCTTTCTGCTTTTACTAAATGTCTTCGTGAAATACTACAGCAACACAACAATACGAAGGCACTATCCTTAGTATTGTTGCGTTCCGTCGCGTGCCTCTCAAGAACCTAGAAACTAACCCAGATGTCCACACCTTTCTGCTCCGGATGTTCACGTTGTGTATTCTGTCCCACCAGAGACATAGCAAGGATAGGTGTCTTAGTGCGTCTCAGCTTCCTCATACGGCCAGTAGTGTAGGGACACGTTTCTTTTCACGGATTATTTGAAGTTTAGGACTTTTTGTTTTACATTCGTATTGATAAAAAATTAGACATTTGGAACTTGCGAAGCGCATCGAAAATTTTTGTACTAAAACCTCTTTACTCAACACCCTCAAGTAAAGCCTCTCGAAATAACGAACATATTCCGATCTAACATATGAATTAGCGCGACGCGTAAATGACGTCAGAGTGCATGTAACCGTAATGATAAAAACTGTGCAGTTAGCGAAATAAAAATTGTAAGTACCAACGCCAGAAAACTGGTACGTGTTAGAGTTCCTAGAAATAGACAAGAAGAATAGAGAAAGCAGGAAAATGTTATCTTCATCAGGGACCACCTTTACTATCAGCGTAAAATAGAACAGAAGAGAATTTTTGCTAATTTTTTATTGTATTGAGGCTGCGAACCACGACACCCACATTGATTCTCGACAAGGATCACTATGCAGATGCGCTGTCATCCCCCGAGGACTAAAATTAACTTCCTCGTCACCCATAATAAGGGTCTCCGGTTCCCCCCACTCACCCGGTCTCTCTGTTATCTGTTATTATATAGGAAACTGGTGACCCTATAAACAGGAGAGAAAATACTTCTCAGCCCTCAAGGATGACAAAGTATCAAGATGTTGATTCAAACGCGAGGATCGTCCTGGGCGTCACGAACTACTCAAGCCTATAGTTATATTGTGGACATCGACCCTCCGATCTGCCGAATACTCTGATCACTTTCTCCATTACGTCATAGATCTCACTGTGAATACGTAAGTGTATCAGATAACGGTCGCAAGCCGCCCGGGCTGTCCTATCACCGATCTGGTTCAATATCGTAATTACAGCGAAGTGCCCCGACCTCTCAGCCGCTACTTATCGACGCAGCATCCCATCTAATCGACACCTCTCTAGATAATGTACAGATTAGACACATTCTATCACTCATACCACTTATCAGACAATAACGAACTCTTTGCACTTAATTTAAAGCATATATTATAATGTAGTAAGTGTAAACTCACTATCTAAGGCACTCTTCAGTTTAGTGAAGCTAGAACAGTTAAAATTTACTTTATTGCGTCGTGTTAGAGTATAAAATATGTGGAATATTTTCTATAATTTAATGCATTTTATAACTTGCGCATTATTTCCTTCTAATAGAGGTGGTTTTTCTTTGAATTTTTCATTAGTTTAATTTTTTTTGGAGATGAGTAATTTAATTTTATACAGCTGATTAATATAGTTGACTTTACCAACTTGACAAAAAAGAGAAGTTGTCGTTATCGCTATAATTTTGTTACCTCAGAACTCCCGTACGTTGAATAAGTTTTTTTTTGTTTAAAATACAGCTATAGACCAAAATGTAATGAAAACGTAAATTGACTACAAGTGGGGCGAATGAACACTCACATGAATGGCACTCGGCTCTTAGGATGAACGGTTTTTTCCAATTTTATTTTTTTTACGAGAAGTATTTAATGCTTAAATGTATCACTGGTTTTATAAGTAATTAAAAATAATATTATTTCTGAATTCATCGCTTTACATTAACAAAGGAATGTTGATAATATGTAGTTCATATTATGATTAGGAACAAGGTCTGCATCTGCATCTGTTCGCTTCTTACTATGTTATGACAGTCGCCCTTCGATTAACTTTACCTACCTTCCCAAGCGAACGTCCGCTACGTCGCGTCTACCCATATTAATACCAAACTTGCCTCCAAACGCGACGATGATGGGACATATCATTCAATGCGGCTACAAAAAACACAATGCAGGTCATCATATAAAAAGTGAGATGCAAAGCAAAAATTAATAATTTTAAAGCAAAAATGACAAAACCGGAGCTCATTTAATTCCAGTAAATAAACCGGAAGAACAACATATTGTGGACGAATTGATGAGGCACCATGGTCACGAACTCTTCCGTTTAGTTTAAGTGGTTACGTTGTTTGTAATCATAATATATCCATGATATCAACATTTCTTTTGTTACTGCATCGCGATTAATGGAGAAATACTAATATTTTATATAACTTAGTCTTAATTTTAAGAATTAAATACTTTAGTAAATAAATGAAAATGAAACAAAAACTGTTTTCACACGTACTTTACGTAAACGTCATCTGCCGAGCCTAAGCCAATTTAACTCTGCCGACTTGTATGTAAATAACATTGTGAAACACAATTTAAAACTAAAATAATAATAAAGAACTCTCATTCAGCTGATCCTCATGGTCGTTCCGGGTCATCTTCTGGTCGATGTGTGTGCAGGATGTCTTATAATGCTGTGAGAGAACATTCACGCGGCCTTTTCTGCAGTGTGATGTGAGCGAGCGCGATGAGATCGCAGAGAGGTTTGGTTTGGGACACCGTACACACAGATCCGAAAACCAAGAATTTGTTAAGCACAAATATAATAAATATTTGTGCTTAACAACTAAGCTGGGAAACACAAGTGTAACAAAATGCGCTGTATCCACACCAACATCGAACAGTAGTCAAGAAATTAAAAAAAAATATTATTGTTATAATATTTTGGCTTTTTTATTTTAATAAATACAAAACATTTCAATCTGTTTTTCACTTCAACCATTCATTGCTCATTTATGGAACCAAAATATTAAGAAAAATCTTTTCCCAAGATCGCGAAATACAAAAGAACAAAAAACGCCGCCATTTCTAATCTAACGCCAAATTGACATCTGTCAAGACAAGACGTCATTAGTGCGCGCGACATCCAACAAACGTAAGCCCCTAAACACTTAATCGTCGATCTACCATCTCTTTCAAACACATGTTTATTTATATGTCCGTCCCTTTTCCAATCCTATAATCTGTTGCGGAGTTTTTGCTGACAACCAATTATGTTTGATCTTCTGTTCACTGTTATTCACGAGAAATAAGGGGTCATAATGTTCTGGAAGTTATACTGCAAATAACACTGTTTAACCATAATAAATTAAGCCTTCGATTTCTATTGTTTGATAGGGATTTGTAGGCGCGATGGGTGTCTCTATGCGTTGGTTGTTTAGAAATCTCTTATTAGAAGGGCTGGGGTTCGGTTTTGTGGTGTAAATTGTTTATTACGAGTGCTAAGTGGTTCTGCGGATATGTTGACATTTCATTTGGATTTATGGCGCGGCTCGGGGTTTGATTACTTTCTAATGTGTACGTTAGGGATGTTTGTGCCGCGCTCGTATCCACTATATAAGATCATAATTGTACTTATTAAATATAGAAACGAGTGCGGTAATCGTTCTCTTATATTATATTAGAGACGACAGATGTACATACACTTCACCAGATGACACTCCATGGCATCTACTTCCATCCCCAACAGATCCAAGACGCACTCGTGGACTGAGATGAGAAGCCTCGTAGCTCACTGATTTCCGGAGCCCCACACTCTCCATACGATACAGTAGCGTTATGCCATTCATGTTGCTGCTAGATACAAGCTGCGACGTGGCTCTGTGAACCACGTTGTGTGTGATGTTTATTTTGTATTACGATAAATGAATGTCCTACAGATCGATTACGGGCACGGCGATATATTTTAGTTCACTGCATGTGGGCCTTGCTCTGGTCTTACTTCACATGTAACATCGCTCTGCAGCAAGGTGACGACGAGCGAGTGCCGGTGTTTGCGACAATGCTCACGGCACTATGATACATCGTACGCAGATGATTTTATCTGGTAATTATCCGAAGATATTTGCTTCGGCGACGTCGCAGTGGGGACATCCGGACCAGTACCAGACACGGTACCTATACCCCTTCCGGCGCACAAGAACACATTATATTTCGTTATATTTCGACGCATACGGAGTACTTTTTTTTCAAATTCGCATTTGATTAAAGCAATTCAACGCTCAATGGTTCCAGAATGTCATCGTTCATCACGAAGCCTGTCATTCAACGAGGACCACTCTAAAATCGAATTAGTACGATCTACTGGCTAACAATAGGCAGTGTCATCTGGACGCGGGGTAGTGGGTTCGATACCGTCACGGTAACGACGGCTGACGTTAAGTGCCGCCCTCGAGACAGGGGTGGGGGGTGGGGGGTGGGGGTTGATATTCAAATTATTTGGCTTCTGGGAGAAGTGTTTTAGTGTTTGAATAGTGTTTAATAAAATCGATTGGGTGACAATATTATAAAGACCTTAAAGCTGAAGATAACCTGAAATCAAAGTCTATTCTAGGTTCTTTCTAAGCGTGGAGTGGCGCCACTGGGCAGCTGACTACTGGAGCGTCAATGGGTCGCCTCGATCCAGGAAGTTTTTATAAACTAGCAGCAGGCTCTGTCGCTTCTTGTCTTGAGAGAAAGAAACCGGAGACCCCGGTACTGGAATTGTCTCGCAATTCTTGGTTCGTTATCGGGGATGGCTGCAGGTGCGCCGGACCGCAATACGCTCGTTTTTCATCTTAAATCTTTAAAAAAAATCTAAGTATGAATCTTTAAATTTATTAAACTTAATGCGTCACATTGTCGGTGGACGATTATTGGATGAGAGGACAAATTGATATGACAACGTCAACTAGACGCACTTCCGGTGGACAGAGAGCCTTGAGCCTTTGTCGCGGCGTATCGTCTGCCCCGATATTGTGTACTCGAGCACTAACTTGTAGCAAAAATTTGCACAAACCGTCGAATAATACCTGACGAAAAATAGTGATTGTAAGATATGCGCGCATCGGTTATTTATAAACAGTAGCGGTGTGTAACTGTGACATTAATATCACCATTAAACTTAACTGCGGCTTTACTAGTTAGAATAAAAGAAAAATCCTTTTATGTTTGATTCAGATTCATTTATATTTATACAATAGTTTTTAAATGTTTTTCTTTATTATGTGACTAAGGTGGTTCACTGGACAGGTCGTACCCGCGTCCATGGCAGTGACACATCCTCAGCAAAGATTTAGGATACACGACAACTCCTGAGGTCTAAGATGGAATATCTTGTTACCAGTAATGAGGTAGTCGCACACAATCACTAAAGTCACATTCGCAAAGTCGAGTCGGTGCATTCATGATGCGGCTAAAAACCAGTCACAGCGTAGCTCTACTACCACTGTATAAATTGACGGAATGTTTTTTTAAATGTCAACAAAACCAGTAATATGTTTAACTGTAGCGGCGGTACGTCACGCAGAGGCTGTGGTAAAGAAAGGAAACTCTGCAAAAGATTGTTTGTACTATATAATTTTGCACAATATGAATTCAGCATGAATGTTAAAATCTAAGATAAAAACAAGATATTCGACGTTTTTAGAATATTAAACGGTTTTGTACATAATGCGATTCAATATCGTGAAACATGATGAGCATATGTAAACACATCAGTTCTCATAATTTACATACGTAATCTTTTTTAGAGCATAAAAGTCTTTACACGAGTAACAGTCATAAAACAAAAACTTTTAGCCCCCGGTGATAAGCTAAGGGCCACTGTTTAACCCACATTTAGAGAGACCTACATTTTTTATGACAGAAATGCCCTATCCATCAGATCTCGTTCTCGTGATTTATTGTTTGGAACCACTGATATAGCTCTGGACTCGTTGGTATTCAGTTTAGATTTGCATCCAATTAATACGAATTAGAATTTTATATCTTGTAATATACCGTGTCGGAAAGCTATAGACGTTCTCTCGTATGGAAATTTTGGTTCAACCAGAATCACCTATCTCATGTTTGAAATAAAAATGCTCGTAGCAGTGTTATTAACTTTATTGACATTCCAGAGCCCATCGTCGTGTTAAGCTGAGCGCGACTGAGCTGCAGCTAGGAGATGGTTCACGAGAATCGTCTAATGGCGAATTCCAACCGTTCATTTTATACTTCCTAACCACGGCCTACGACGACTAAAGCTCCTCAACGTTCAATTTTGCACACATTCCCATGCCACCAGCGCCGGCAGGCCCGCCTCGGGGAAGAAAATCCCTCTGTTATCCTTCTCAAGCTTCTTGGCAAGGTGTGCCAGAACACATATGCGCCTTCCTACACAGCCTCTCATCTGCAAATGGGCAACGGAACACCCCGAGCCCGCCATAATAATAAGGCAGATGCTTTGTCATTCCTGAAGACTAGGGTGGGAAGCCTCTAGGTAGTCTGTTAACGCTTACTCCCCCGGACTCGACCCATCCATGCCACAACAAGATGCACACTGCAACGTGACTCATGCAATAGATATGTATGAGTGTCTTGATACTCACTTTACAAACTTTCCAAGAAACTTATTCCGTCAGGTTATTCGAATAGCAAACATCGCAGTTGTGCGCAACACTTCCAATTTGGCGACGGCGCGTGTGGCGGGCGATGCCAAATATTTACCGCTTGTAATTGGTCCCGGGTTCGACTCCCGAGGGAGTTGTGTTTAACTGGTGTAAGCCGTCTCATCGCCTACCTCATTAAACTTATTTCTCGACAGTCCACCAGGCTGCCTCTAATTCCTTTCACTTGTTGTCACATGTACTCGATTTATCTTCATTGTCAATCTTCAGGAGGTTTCAGGCGAAATTGAGTGACATGCTTAGGTTATACTGAAGGGTTCTGCATTTTGATAAGTAAGATCATTTTTTTTAGATGTTATAATGATTAATTTATTGTCTGTCGAAGTATAAGCTGTCACTATTTGTATAGGTTGGAACCGTTTTGTGAAATAGTGAATCCAGCCTTCAGTGCAAAAGCAAAATGCATTCACAGTCGCAAAGTTGTGGTCCGGGCTGTATGGCGGATACGTTACACATTTGATGCCTTCAAATTCGCATTTGATATCTTAGCGGAATGTGAACGATATTGCTGCGAGGACGCTTTTTGCAAGCTCCAATAGGATAAATAAAAGAAATGCACATCTGCATATTCTATTGTTAGTATCAAATATTTAAAGAAGTAATTCTTTTGTTTACTTTCAAGTTATTGGACAATAAACATCTATTGTTTTCAAACACCGACAAACGCTGCGCTAGAGCCAGGTGATAGAGTCGTAATAATATTTTTATAATGTCCTCATTACTAATTACTTTGCATTTGTTACGTATTGGTCAATAATTAGGATTATTTAGCTCCTAAAAACACGTGTTTCTGACTTATTATTACCCGAGTTTACTTGGGTTTATTCACAAACAATCTCAATTAGTCTAAACTTGTGGTTTCTACAGTGAAGACATCATTAAATAAGCTCGAGAAAATAGCAGTGAAGTGTGTTCTGCCATCGTTATTTTACATAATGAAGGCAAATACGAACGTGATATTGCTTCACAACTGAAGTTATCGGAGACTTGTGTTGATGGCACAATAACTCGATACAGGGAGACAGGCAGTTTTCAAGATCCGATGGGGAAGGCCGAGAGCTAGCACGTCTAGTGAAGATAATTTAATTGTTGTTACCAGCAAGCGAAGTAGACGCTTCACAGCACCAGAAATCCGCGTTGAAGAAAACAAAACCCGAGTTAAACCTTATCATTGACTACAATAAAGCTCATCGAAATTGGACTGAAGAAGATTTTAAAAAAGTGCTTTGGACCGATGAATCCAAGTTTGAACTATTCGGTTCAAAACGTAGAATTTACGTTCGGCGCAATGCCCAAGAAAAGATGATGTCAGAGTGTGTAGTTCCAACAATCAAGCATGGTGGTGGCTCAATTATGGTCTGGGGTTGCTTCTCTAGCCAAGGAACTGGCGATTTGATTAAAATTGAAGGAATTTTGAAAAAGGAAAAGTACAAAAACATTTTATAACAAAATGCTGTTTTTTCCGGGTTGCGATTAATTGGAGATGGATTCATTTTCCAACAAGATATTGATCCAAAGCATAGCTCAAAATGATGTAGAGGATATTTAGAAGAGAAAGAGGCACAAGGGGTGTTAAAAAATATGGTTTGGCCTCCTCGGAGCCCGAATCTCAATCCCATTGAACTTTTGTGGGAAGAGCTTGCTAAGAACGACCGTAATCGTGGCCCATCCTCGCGAGAAGAAATGTGGAATGTTTAATATGAAATTTGGAATAATATATCACAAGACACCATTAACAAAAAAAAGTCATAAAATGTAAAGGAGGATTTTTTGATGAAAAATCAGTTTAGCTAACTATAGCCTTTTTTTGCATGGACTGTTAATATTTCTTTACGCTTTTACAGTATATTGTTGGTCAATCAATGTTCTATTAGATGATTAAACAGCTTAATTAAACATCTATTTTATTGGAGTTTTACTTTATTTCCTTCTTTAATTAAGGTGGTCTTAAACTTTGGACCTGCAGTGTATATAAATATAAATATATATATATATATATATATATATATATATATATGTATATATACCTAGTCCGGCCATAATTTCTGTTACAAATGAAAATGCATTTTTTTTAAATGAAGTATACATTACTTCATTTAAAAAAAATGCATTTTCATATTATTATTTCATATCATATTATTAAAATTTATACCTACATATTTATTAGTCTCAGCATAAAATAAAAAAATATTTTATTCGAAATGGCCACCTTTGGGCCACCTATACAGGCCTTTGATCTGTTTGGTCACGAATCTATGGATTTACGCACTGTTTCCAAGGGAAATTTCGCCACTGCTTGCTCCAAAGATTTTTTAAGAGACTAAATGTCGCCGTGTCGTTTAGACCAGGCCATGTCCTATAAAGCTGACCAAAATTTGAAGTCTAAAGCGTTGAGGTCTGGGCTAGATGAGGGCCAGTCTTCAGCTGTTATAAAGTCCGGAACGTTGGTTTCAAGCAAGGCTTGGGTAGTTCGTGCCTTGTGACCAGGTGCAGTGTCCTGCTGGAAAGTCCAAGGTATATTTTTAAAAAGTGTATTGCTGAGAGGTTATCACAACATGATCCAAGACTGTATCTTGATACACTTTGGCTGAAGTTTTCACTTCTTTTTCACAAAAATGTAGTTGTGTGGCTCCTTGATAAGAGACGCCCCACCAAACCATCACTGACATGATCACGTTGTACTTTTCCGACCACTTGAGCAGCTTCTTTAGAACTGTGAGCGTACACTTTATCATTTTGCTTATTGTAGTGTTCTTCAATCGTGAAAATGTTTTCATCGGTAAAGAGGATATTTCTGTGCCTTTCACCTTCGTATCGCGACAGAAGGCGTTTCGATCGATTCACTCTCTTTAATTGTAAAGATTGATTTAGAGCATGTCCGATGATAAGCACCGAGCTTCACGTCTTGTTTTATAATACGCGACAGAGGCCTAGCGGGAAACTTCAATTCTCGCGATAAGATTTTTTGCTTCCTAATGGGGTTTCGACGAATTCTGGCTTTAACAGCATTAACAGCCTTTGTAGTTCTAACAGCATGCGACCGCCCAAATCTTTTCTGGTCTTCGACAGAGGAAGTGTTGTTGTATGTGTTGATAGTACGATATACGAACATACGGCTGATACCAAGCTTTTGAAGTGTGGAATATGACCGACGGCTGCATACCCACTTTGTGCAAGGCGATCACTGCAATCCTATTTTCTTTAAAACCCTATTCCATATTGTAATTTGATAATGAACACGAAAAACTATGTAAAATAATTAAAAAGTTGAAAAAAAGAAAAGTTTTTATGTAACAGTATTTATGGCCAGACTAGATTTTAGACAAAGTGCCGTTTTTTCTGTACCATCATCAATGGTGTCATTAGTACTATCGTCTGTCTAATATTAAATTTTAAGTTTTAAGATATATATTTTTTCTCTTATCTACAATGTAGGCACTACACCTAGCACCTAGCACCTAGTGTCTCCACGCCACGGGTTGACTGTATAATATATAATGACGTTCCCCTGACACACAGGACTCGAATCTACGTTTTTTATGTTATTTGGACAAACGGGCACGATGTCACCTGTTCACTCAAATTCCTTGCCCTTGCGACGTGCCCGCTAATCACGGTGACCGCCAGGTTGATTTAGTCCACGTCGGTACCATCGGGTTCTTAACAGATGATGCCACCTGCGGGAGTCATATCTTAAGGATTGGCGCAAACGCAGGAGCACCCACTCGTCAACTGCTTCCCTACTCCGATACATGTGGTAAGATCGGAGGAAGGCTCCGATATTTTTCCAAAGACACGGGACGTATGTAAAACACTGGGTGTGTGTTAGACCCGAAAACTGAACACGAAACATTGTTCCTCGGTTAAGAATCGAATTCAGGATCGCAACCACTACGTCCCGCGGCCGTCGACGTCGAGTGCAAATGCGTTAACACCCTGGGAACTAATGAATATGAACTTTATTTTTTATTATGTTAAGAGTTACAAACTCACACAAAGATCACCTGACGGCAAGCGACTCATGCGGCCCGTGACATCTACATTCATCCTTGACGAGGAATCATAATGCAGATGCGTTGTCACCCTTGAGGACTGAGATGGTATGCCTCGTCAACAGTAATAAAAAGGTGTCCGGATGTCTGCACTCACCAGACGAAACACTGCAGCATTATACTGCTATTTTACGCAGATATACCGCGAGGGCGTGGACCTACCCCGCTCGAGAGGACCCATTCGTTCAGTTAGAAACAAACTGCAATGTAGCTCTACCACAAAAGAGTAATAATCAACAAGGTTTTTACGTATTACGTAGATAATGAATACATAACGTATACGAATTAATACGTATTCAATTATGTACATAGCCTAGACACTACGTAATTAATGTTAGTAGCCAAGTAGCGCCGCGTAGCGTCGCCATTATATTTAGGTTTTTTTAATGGAATGCCTATTCTCTAACTAAGCCATTAGGTTATTGACGCTTCAACGAACTACGAATTGAATTATATCTTATAGGCAAACTAATAACACCTCGAAATATGGAGAATTGAGAGCCAGCCTGGAGTTAGCCTCTAGGAGCAGCAAGAGTGGGTCCACGTCCTCACACGATATTAGCGTAAAGTAGTAACACAACGCTGCTGGTTTTTGTAAGTTTAGCGAGTTTCAAGAGCTTAAATACAATTGGTTGCGACGTATTCATCTCAGGTTTCAAGGATGATCTCGCATACGTATCTTGAATGTGTAAAGACATCATCACACACCAGTTCACAGTAAAAAAATATATGCTGTGCAGCTGATACCTTTTACACGGAACGTCATTATTAACTACATTGGACAGTTAATCCAATGCCTTTAAAATGAAACTCTTTAAAAACTACAAACCCTTCACACCTCGCATAATTGATGAAGTTACGCAACAATATAATATCAACCCCTATCTCGTCGTCACACCTGACCGCCCCTCAGGTGGCTCAAGCCTCCGCCCTCCGGAGGGCGACTAAATTAGCCCTCCGGAGGGTCGACGTATTATGTCTTGCTTTGGTCCTTGTTAAGAGAGCTGTGGGGTAATAGGTTTGGTTCAGGCGATTGAACCAGAAAGAGATGGCAAGGCCGGATTGATTGTGTTTCGCGCTTCCATATCGCATGGGGTCGTCGCTAATTACTGATATATTAAATGTGTTCATGTCCTTCACATATCTGCGCTTAGTAAGCTCGCCTTTAATTTCGAAGCGTCGGTACCCTAAAGATATAGGGTACGGTCCGCGAAACTTAAGATCGTTGGATCGAAACCGTCATTCACTGCTATCGTATATCTCATAGCTTTTCAAACTTTTCTCAGGGTGGTTCACCGGAATATCAATCATGTAAATATCGCTGTTCGCATTCTATAACATCTATAACATTCTGCGATCCCTGGTGCGCGCACATCATATAGTCGTCGTGAGGTCCAACCAAACGAAGTTTTGAAATAAGAAATATTGGACTCTTGTGACCGCACTGAAGCCGCGAGGAGAACTTTTCTCAAATGGCCTACACTCAATGGGACTCTATGTACATACCTACGAGTATATACACCCGCCGATATCCTGGTTCGTGCTAAAGATTTCTTTACTCAATCAGTGTTACGTCTCAAGTCTTTATAGACTTCAAAGTACCTTCGAAGAAACGCACAAAAATACATGGAAAAGTTATTTTAAAACGATCATTAAAAAAATCTCACAGCATACACAAAATCGCGTAAGTTTTAAAGCATTATTAACTAAAATTATAATGTTTATAAAATCACAGACGAACTCGTCCACATTGTTTGTTCCCGTGAGAGTCGACACCTGGCCACCGCCCTGTGTCCATCTCCTGCGATGGACGTGGTCGCATGTCTCTTGCATCGGGTTAGAGAAAGTTTTCATAGTGCTATAGCCACGCCGCGGTTCGTGTCTGTCTGTCTGTCTATTTGTAAAACTTGTTCATTCTACTCGTTGGAGTTTGTGCATTGTTAAATACAATACAATGGCTGCCATACAAACACGCAGACAGACGTCCAACGAGCAGCTTTTTTATTTGTTAGAGTTGCTATAACAGAATACTACCTTAAAATTGCCGCATCGCCTGCTTTCCTGCAATGGTAAAGCATGTGATGCGGCTGTCTATGGAATAGGAGATAATGGAGCAAGCACCTCCCGTCATGCTAAGTATTCACCGGCGCCCATGGACATCCGCAACACCAGAGGAGTGGCAGATGCGCTGCCGGCCTTTAAGAAAGGTCCCTAAGTCGTAAAGGTGCGGAAATACTCCTGCGGAATCAGTTGTCGCCAAAAATTGTATGTGATATCGCGTAAAGCGCAGAGTGGTGAATTACCAACTATCGCAATGATGAGGATGACATTTTGAATTCTATCGCGATGTTCCATTCTTAAGCTCAGCGGCTGGAACAACTCCTCAGAACACTCCCCATGGTAAATTCGGTAAAAATTTAGACGAGATGAAAACAGTGATGTATTCCATGTGAGACCGAACTCGCGCTTTGTAAAGTTGCACACAGTGGACTGACATGGAATACTGTCTCGCTCTATTAAGCACGCCCAGGTTTTTAGAGGCCAACTAGGCCTTAACCTCCAAGTGACCGCGAGAAAGAACGTCGCTCGATACGTCAACGCCAAGAGTCCGATCCCTGGCGAGGTAGCGAAGGCAGCGTTTACAAAATAAGGAGACGCGACAAAAGGATTCTTCTTAGCGGTGAACGCGCACACTTGTGTCTTCGTGGGGTTAAATTGGACTAGTGTCTGTCTGTCCCAACCTATGACTTTGTTTAATAATGTGTCGACCTTAGATAAATTTGTGCCGATACTCGTTGACGTGTTCTTAAGGAATGTTGGTCTGGCCTGTGTATTACACATTCCCTGTGCTGTCGTACGCATAGCGGTGAACGTTATTAATCTGGTGTGTAGATGCGGAGACCATCGTTATTTGAGTCCCCAGGGTGACGACGCATCTGCATTATGATTCTTTATCGAGAATGAATGCAATGAAAATGCAAAAGAAAGCTTGGCACAAACAAGCTCGGAACTGCGAGCTGGTGATGCCCATCTTTACGTAACGGCCGCTTCCTGGCGGCGCCTTTACAGCTTAACTGGTAATGTTAAGTTTGCAAATATATCGGTTAACTCCGCCGGAAGGATTACAGTTAATCCGGCGGTTAACTGCCGGAGAAGTGTTAAGTGTAAAGGATTACGTGTGCAATAGATTTGCAGACGCGAATAGTTGAAATGTTTTGTGTTAATACAAACTGGTGGTTGGGCAGAGCTAAGTTTTGGGTTCGAATCTTCTATTTATAAATAAACTATTTATTTTTCTATGTTGTATGTGGCACGACAAACTCACACACAGCAAGTGATTCCTGCGGCCATTACATTCATACTTGATAAGGGCTCATAATGCAGATGCGTTCTCATCCTGCGTCACCGGGGTATATAATGACTGTCTCCGGATGTATGGAACATTCGTCAGACGAACCACAGCAGCGATATAACTGCTATCTCACGCTGGTACTGTATGAGGGCGCAGTTCTTCTCCGGTTAAGTCGACATTCATAATGTATTTAAATTTATTTCATAATAAATAACTTGACAGTACGACACGACAACACGACGAAACTACGAAACAGTTTTTGTCCAGGTGTTGTCGAATGGTTCGGTTGATGTCTTAAAGCTCGTATCAGAAATTGTATTTAGAACTAAGTGTGACAAACGAGCACAGTTGGTCGATGGCAAGTGATCTCTGCTACCCATGTTACGAACCTTGATCCTCGATCAGGAATCATACTAAAGATACCTTGACATCAAGAACGCCTCGTGTCGGAGAACGGGTGATAACTTTAGCTACTGTCACTCCGTCATAGAACGACGCACGGCTTCCAAGCACAGCGTAAGTTCCACATTCAGCAGACCGTTGTTTACAGTGTTGGAGTCACGCCAGAGAGCCAGGACCACAGGTTTTCCAGAAATTGTTGTACACGTTTTGCACGTGTGTTTTAAGTTTAAACGTCATTAGTGCGAGCGGCGGGGATCGAATTCTGTTTGTTTATGCCGTCGAATAAACCGAGCGCTGGGACACCGCGGTCCTTGAGAATGGAACTTCCGGTAGCTTATGAACATGTTATTAAATCTGGACTAGACAGTAACCGAGTTCAATCCCAGTGTGGGCACCAGGAACATTGTTATTTGAAATTTTACATGCTGATGTTCCACGTGCTGGCCGTGAAGGAAAACCTAGGAAGACATGTTTCATGTGATACAAATAATAACTAAAATATGTAAAGTCTGCCAATCCGCAGTGGAGTCGTCTAACGGACACACAGACAGGAAGTCTAAGCACAGCAGTGGGATTTAAGTATATATATATGTATATATATATAATAGACTCTTACTTTTTTACTTGATAACACTTGTCTGTACGCAAAGGATGTTTGAAATTTAGCAGACGTGTGGAGGAGGGAGGACAGTGCGATAATGAAACGATTATAAGTGCTTTACTATTTAAAATATATATTGAGTTTTATTTTGTATGAGTTACGTGTGTGTGTGCCGGGGTGGAGTCCATAGCGGCACTTCCTTTTATATTTATTGTAACTTTTGTTTTCTTTTTATATGAATGATGTGGTTTAACTCGCGGTTAACACAAAAGTTAAAAAATAAGTTCAAAAAAAAAAAATAGCAACAACAACAACAACATGAGCTGTATGTACGAATGTTATTAATTATTTTAAATTCAGTTTCCATAGAGTTCCGGTTGTGTTAGTAAATTAAAACTTTGCTCGCGTCTTAAGAACCGATGACAATTCGTTAATTGATTTTTAAACTTTGATAATGTTCATTATATAATATATGTGTCGACATGCAACATGCAACATGCAACATGCGCGACGGACACACAGCTGGACACCAAAACTGCACCGACCTGTATCTCGGTGTCCCTCTCCAATCAACCACGTCCATCCATGACACTGCAGCCAGCCACTGGAACAGCGTTCACCGCCCGCTGGTCACCGTCCCGATGGTCACCGTCGTCGCCGTGGACAGTCACCAGAAAAAGAGCATCTCGGGGACCGCACCCGCGAGCTTGGCTTAAGATGGCCGCACAGCTTCCCGAAATGGTGTGACGGTGGAAAGACGGGCGGCAAGTGGCGTGCCCCGCTGCCGCCGCCCCCCGGTCGCCCCCCGCGCCCCCCGGCACTCGCAGCCCAAAGGGCGGTCGCTGCCTTCAATAATTCACCAACGGCACCTCTCGCCCCTCCTCGCCACGTGTCGCGCGATCGCTGCGTCCCTCTCCCGGTAGATGCGCACTTGCATTGGCCGCAGCTCGCGCTCCCTCGCACGCGCGCGCGCCCCGTGCTGCCGTCCCGCTCGCACTCATTAGGCGGGCCGACTCCTGCATTATACAGGATGTTTGTCGACGACTTTATGAGGTTTGCGCAAACTGGCACAGAGTACGCGGCGCACAGAGCCCGCGGCGACCTGGAGTCAGGTACCAGGTGCCAGCTGCCTGGTCTGCTGGTTCAGGTACATCCCAACAATATTTTCACTTTTATTTTATTTGTATATAATTAAGATCAATTTTTTTAGAGAATAGACTATAATATAAAAATATGTACAAAATGAAATATATATAAAAAATAATTGGGCTTTTTAATTTTATTATAAATGTAATATTTGCTTCAATCTTAGTGTTTATTATATACCCAAGAAACTAAGCTAGCGAGCCGCACTTCACTTTTACGATAACAACGAACCTATAGCCTTATAGCCTCAGTAACGGTATGTTATCTAAAGGTAAGTACAATCAAGATGATATTTCAGATGAATCACACGAAAAAGTAAACAATTTTAATTTATATTTACAATATTTTCTATAAACACACCAAACTAAATTGTGGTAGAGTCACGGTGACAGCTAGTACCTGGCTGCAGCATGAATGTGTCTTTGTATAGCTTTACACGCCACGAGATAAACATTTTGATAAGAGTTTGGAGAGCGTCTTTATTGTAACAGCGGTCAAATGTTACGCAGGTGGGCTATGGAGCCTCGCAGAGAAGACTAGGGATCCTATGACCGGTGAAGAGGACATCCACTTTACAGTTGGAGGTGATTCCAGAAGGTGTTACCACTACGTGAGGATGATGAGGCCAAGTCCTCGGAAAATCTACGTATATAGTTCTTGGACACGTATAAACTTTTCCGTTTGTTTATAAAATTGTTTCGCAACGTGAGGGTCGCGTTTGTTATTAAAGCTCGCACTCTGTTCAGTAAATAAGATCTGTTACAAAAGATTCGTTTATTAAAGTAATCAATTTTAATGTAATTTTATAAAATTAACTTTTACCTTGCAATACCAACAGGAAGAAGTAAACCTGTAGCTTGCTTTGTGTAATTGAACTAGTAATTAAATATTATAACTTTAGTGAAGGGCTTCTCTTCATCTTTTTGGGTTTTTCGTTGCAACATGAAGAAATGGTTGACAAACAATGATATATAATAGTTCGTATGCAATGTCGCGCTAACACAATACCCACGTCGTCTCTAGTGCTCACAGTGCACTTGCTGGTAACTGATCCCTGCGGCACGTGGCGCCCACCTCACAACTCTTGGGACACAGATTGTCGCACAACATTCAGAGTAAACTGTCCTTTGATCGTCTAGTACCTCATTAGGAACCTTCCCCGCCGCGCAGAAATAACACAACCGTTTGTAACTTGTAGCCTGCAAGGCGACATTTCTTTTTATTTATTCTGCTGATCTGCGGGACACCATGCCGTCGATTGCTGCTTTGTAAAATAAATAACCATGCTGTCTCGTTGGCGTCAAATTTATCTATCATAAACTTGCACCAATCCACGCGACGTATTTTCTGTTCATCGTTAAATTGTCATTGGCACCCAACTGGTTAACAAATCCAACTAAGCCGAAAATGCTTGTACTGAGATTCGGTTGACGACAATAGACGAATGGTGGATTCGAACCTACGACCTTAAGTTTCACAGAACGTACCCTTAATCATTAGGCTATTGACGCTTCTTCACCATGATTGGTGGCTTATACTGCCAAGCCAAGTTGTCATTCAAGCTCTATACCTATATGTGCTTCGACGGTTTTTACGAATAATTTTTTCAAAGCTCGAACACTTGAGCAACCGCATTTGGTGACCGACCTGTCTTCGAGTCATCTAAAAAGCTTCCCCGTTATTTTAAATTAATTAAAATCTCATTCATTAAAAGTTCAAAACATTCTTACTGCTTTCAACCGTTATGTAGTCATAACAAATCAAATCGCGAAAATCACGTCGAGTGGGCTCCATCGACGCGAGCAAATTCCCGCCGATTCTCTCCGAAAACAACAAAAAAGTTCAATTTGCTAAGTGTTCAAATGTATCAGCAAATAAATAGGATGGTGGATAACGTGCCAGGGTCACTGTCAGATGAAATGGTATTTATGTTGCCATTAGTGTTATTGAAATTAAAACATATAATATCGAGCTAGGATTGTTTCTAATGATGCGAGACAATGCAACCATGTTAGTACTCGTGTCTCCCGCGAGTGTGTATTTTTGTAACGTTTTCAAAAGTATTGTATTTATTTCGACAAACTATGTGTTTATTTTACAATAATTTTTTTTCTCAGTAAAATAAATTAGATACTATGTTAGTATTGATTCCACAGAATAATGCGTCTCGACGCGCTCCTCCACCAACTAACTGACAATGAGCAACAATATAACAGCGATCACTTCTTTTGTAAGTGGTCTTTGGATTATCTAAGAAATGAATAAGATTATTAAACGCATTGCAGTACATAGGACGATATAAACCACACTGCGCTATAAACAGGCTACAGCATGACGGCCGACTCAACCCGAGAGGTTCACGCCTCGACGGCATGCCCTGGCTAAAATAGCAGCACAGCGTACATTCATTTGTGTGAATGTTACCAATACGAAATGCGAACAGTTTTGTGTACGAAAACAAGATGGCGCTGCACACTCCGGCCGCTTGCCACGTGGCTAGTGTTAACAAAGAGATGATATTTAATTTAACATTTAGAGGGCGTGTAAAATAATTGTAGTTATCTTGATTTGGTGTTCATAGATGGCGCAGTTTCGATATATAATAAAAACATTGGAATTCATAAAAAAACCCGCTTATAACTGATTTTTTCTGACAAAATTCAGCTGATGGTGCATCCTGTATATCAGGCTCTCATTCATCTTTGATAAGCAATAACAACGTTCTCTACCTCTAAACACTAAAATGGAATACTTACGTCATCAGTAAATAACATATCTGGTTTATTTCACTCGTCAATCAAAACAAAGTGGTGTTCAATATAAAACCTCGTGTTCGTGTTATAACTAGTTTATAGGTGTCATGTGACTCTATCAGTTTGTATTATTTGAATTTCTTAATCGGAAAAATAATTGGTCCTTTTGCTCCAGTGCGACTCATCCTCTCAGTTTTGGGACTTTTAAAATTTTTCTTTTTCAAAATTTCCTAGGGCAATCATTTTAAGGTTAATTGGCGTGGTCAACTAGAATGTTAGTAAAGTTCAAAGCACCGCTACCGTCTACCGTCGGATACCGTCGGGTTTAACTCGACCTCAAGAGCATCATTTACATGTGATCCATTAGATTCAATCTACTCGGCGTAATGAAACACAATCTATAAAGACAAAATGTTAATCAACTGTCCCTGAACATTTGTTTTCACTAAAGCTATGCGGTTTGCATCAAGACATAACAAACTTCCTTCGCGTGTCAAGCTACTCAAAGCTTCAAAGGCGTTATGTGACTTGTTGAATTAATCTTTTACTGTATAAAGAATTTCTAGAATATAAAATGTAATTATAATGTTATTTAGGTAATTCTTGTTGAAATGTCATTTATTAAGGTGATCACCAATACAAATTATTGTTATCAAAATTGTGAATCCCATCGCAGTCCTCAGGGGTCTCAACGCGTTATGATTCCTCGTAAAGCATGTATATGTGCCGGCCGCGGGAATCATTGGGCATCAGGTGAACTGTGTGTGAGTTTGTTACTCACAATATAATAATAATTCCCTATTGGTACTATTAATCTCTTACACGGCACATGCAGAGAGAATTTGTGATACACAAATATTGTTCCTCGGCTGGGAATAGAACCCTTACCCACTAGCCCACGCGGCTGTCGAATATAAATTGTATCGGGGATCAAAGTGTTTCGTGTTTTGTGTAACACAAACGGCTTCCTCGTTCCGTGCGAGTGCCACTGTCGCGGGACCTCTAACCACCAGATGATGGTAGGACGGACGGCAGGGTCTATCTGTCTACGTTATATCTCACGTTTTGAAATCTTCTAAGCCGTACGTGTTGTTTGTATAAATATGTAGGATGAAATAGTTTCTGAACGAAGTGTGACTTTCGTCATTGGTTCTGCAGAGTGAGACACTCTATGGACGGCTGAAGGCTACGACGATACGACGGTAATGATTGTAACGAGGTACAAGAAATTATTAAAGTTATTCCTACATATATATATATATATATATATATATATATATATATATATATATATATATATATATATATATATATTTAAATCTAGAGCTAGTACATATTTACACATCTTTAGTTACAACTAAGGAGAACATAGGTTCTCGAGTGGCAGCCTCCGACGACGTCGGAGGATGCAGCTGACTCAGGAGATTTATTTTTATTTATAAACTTTTGTACAACTAACATATGCACAAAGGCGGACTTAATGCCTAAGCCATTATCTACCAGTCAACCTTGGGAGGGTTCAGAGAAATCAAGGTAGGGATAGAAGAATAATAATAAAGAAAAAAGAGACATTCAGTACATCTAAATGCTTATACAATTATATATACATATCATTATATATTATCTTAGGAATTTATAATACTAAGTACAAAAATAGATATTTATATACATTTACATAAACTATAAAACCAAAATATATACATATTATAAATACAAACATATCTAAAAGTAAATATATATATAAATATATACATAATTATTATCGATGTAGTGAATCTGCTGTATACTGTATAAATACTTTGTTCCTTCGTTGTTTACGGTGTGTCCACCACATGTCGCGGCCAATGGATCTCGTCCGACGAAGGCGACGGGCGGCCTCGCCAGCCGCGATGTTTTGAAAATAATATAATACTGTGCACATTGTAGGTGATAAAAAGAGAAACAACAATAAAATATTTTAAACCAACTTTATTTTTAGCTAAAATATAATAATTCATACATCAAAGAAGTTTCCTAATTATAACTATAACGTAATAAAACCGCGATAATATAAAAAATTAATAATGATAAAAAAAGAATCAATTAAAATAGATGCCAGGCACGAAACGTAATGTACAGTGGGCACCGACACCACCTCTACACCCTCGTGACGGACGTCCGGCTGCCGGCTCGGCTGGCCGGGAGATGAGAACGTGTCAGATCCTAATAGTACAAGCAACGGGGAAATGGACGTGGACGGTCGTCGAATGGGGAACCTAACGTACTAACTAACTAAAACGTTACACAGGAAGCCTGGCCTCGCGGGGAGGCCGTGCAACGGAAATACTGCTCCGATTTGGGACTTCAGCGTGTTGGATGACAGCGTCCAAATGTCACCGCCACACCAAGATCTTCAAGGGACTCCAAACGTCAAGTCCACTGTGGCAGTTGGAAGCGAAACGAGCGCGGTACCAAAACCAATAGCACAGTAAAATTACACCAATGATTATGTTGACAGCGATTGCTTAGAAATCGTAAAGTCTAGAGTCCTTAGTTATTCTACACTAATATGGCAAATAGTCCATGATATGCAGGGTCCAGGGTACTCGCGAGCCGACGTAACTCCCCACGGAAACTGAAAGTGGAAAACTTAGCTACGTGCGTGCAAGGAGGACGTCGTGCCGCCGGCGCGTGCGTCGCGGACCAACTGTCACATAGCCACTTAGTACCTAACTGTTAGTAAAAATTCCCTTAACGCATTCAATATATATATATATATATAATTATAATACGGTATCTATAGGTGACCCTAGAACGTACCTCTTCATATAGTACTCGTATAATATACATCTATGTATGTTTTTATTTTCTTCAAATAACTCTGTGCCTTAAATACATTTAAGCTG
The DNA here is from genome assembly GCA_029286865.1 of Teinopalpus imperialis. Taxonomy (NCBI): domain Eukaryota; kingdom Metazoa; phylum Arthropoda; class Insecta; order Lepidoptera; family Papilionidae; genus Teinopalpus; species Teinopalpus imperialis. Next base: position 9,651,422 of record JAGSMU010000014.1, on the reverse strand, counting down.
TTATCTTTTTGTTTAGAAGCTCATAGAGGATTAGAAGTGATTGGACATATCGTAACACATTAAAAACTACTCGTGACACGTATCCTTGTGCCGTTGCCGACGAACTGAACCGATCTGTGTTGTACTTATGGATAAATGCGGCTTCAGAAGCTCCGAAGCGGGAGGACAGCGGGACGAAGTGCCAGAGCGGAAGTGAGTGGAGCAACGACAGTGTGAGAGAAGGGGGCGCCCAACGGCGAAGCGTTGCCTCCGGGTAGGTCAAATACAAACGGTGCGGTCACTTAACTCTAATCCTTATCCGACTCCACACCAAGTTACAACCACTACAGATTTATTATTACATACATTGTTTCACTTACGTTAGAAAACGAATAGACAATTGCTCGAAGTTCTACAAACAGACGGACGAGCCTCAGCTAACGAAGCGGAAATTATCGATTACGTATAAATTTGATATGATCCATTTGAGACATTCGGTTTAGAGACTAGCAAACCTTATCGTACAAAGTCTTGTGCTGAAGCTAAAGGAGTACGCGACGAAGTCGACGCTACGCCGTCGCAATAGAGTCGCATATGTGCTGTCGGCGATAGAAACTACTAAATCAATTCCATTATCTGTTTGTAATAAGGAAGTTTACACGTGGCGTTAGGTGGCCGTCTCACAGTAGCAACATAGGGTCGCTTGTGACACTTCAATACTGAATACCAAATTGTACAAATTATCGAGAATTACGAAACAGACGAACGGAATAAGACGGCCATGTTGTAACGTCACGCGAGCGGTGCGTGCGAGCGAGAGGGGGACGGGGTCCGCGCGCGGGTGCGAGCGAGACGGACGACGTAAGTACGGGCCGCGCGAACGGGACGCATTACATCGTGCTGTTGTCCCACTCCAGCTGGCTGATGTTCCTGTACTTGTGCTGCTTGCCTGGCAGCGCTGCAACAAGGACATGTTCTAGATCACGCTCTGGTGATGGCAGGCGATGGTCGCGCACTGAGCCCGTATTGCGGCTCGTTGTCAAGGTGCCTGTGTGTGCTTGTCCGTCTAACGAGGCAAGTATAACAATAGTAAACATTTAAGCAATTTATCTAAAAAGTTGTAAACAATTTATGATCTTTATAGTCATAAATTGTTTCTAAATCTCTAACTCCTAATTCATGAAATCATATCGATGATAGCTTGCATCACCGATGTTGTAGGCACGATTGCATCTGATGAAATAATTTGACACTCACGTCATTTTATTAAACAATATATTTTTTTTAGATTCGTGATCAATTTTATCAAAAGCCTCTTTTAAATCAGTGAACACGGAAATAATAATTTAAAAGCATCCAAACTACAATTCATTACAGAACCGTTTTCCAATATCACTATCTTGTACGTTCTTGTAGTTATTATGGATTATGTCAATTTAAATGCTCCTTCATTTCAAATTTGTTAGGTGTAACGAAATAAAGTCTAGTTTTTAGATCTTTATTATTTGTAATGACGTCTCCATTGATTTATTATTTTGTGTCGAGAGTCGCAATAACCTGAGACCTGTCATCAGCAGTCGACTGGACCGAAGGCGCAGACAGTTTAGTTAATGAACAGCCCTTCCAGTCGATTTCGACCAGGGCGATATCTTTCTGTTAGCGCTTCAAACAACATCAACTGCGCAGCTCTTATTTTAGTACCGTTAGCATTGGCGGAAACACACACACATACACGCGTCACCTGAGCAATAGGGCGAAGGAAAGGTCAGATGCAGTGTGAGGACCACAGGGCCACACCACTCAGAGGTGAATAACTAGAAGTGACGCAACATACGTTCTCCATCGTCGTCGTCGTCCGAGTCGTTCCTGTCGGAGTCGGAGTCGGAGCAGGACTCGGCCGCCGAGCTGCACTCCGGCGCGGCGCTCTGCAACGTGCAAGAATAAATTTATTTCGTGACGAAAAAGAACCAACACTCTAGAGAAACTCTGGAATAAGTTGACCTGTTTCTTCTTTATTATCTTTATATAATAATCAGTGATACTATGGACTGAACTTAGACTTTCAGGATGCCCAGGTGTAGTACTGAAGAAAATCCAAGTAATGGGCTACACAACTTTATTCTTCCTCACGACCTTCTCGTCCAGCAGCTCGACTCAGAATGTTCAACCAACCTTTTTCTACCTCCCAGCTTTTCGGTTATTTTAACGACCAACTGACAAACTAAAGTGTTGCCAGTACAAAATATTCGAATCAAATAGTTATTGGCCTGGCAACTAATCTTTTGCAACGTTGCAATTTAATTAAATAAGAATGTAACAATTAGCGAACACTAACACGTATGTGCATATGGAACAAGGTCCTGTTGCCGATGGCAAGTGCTTCCGGCGGCTTCTTTAAAGAAACTATACAGGTGCGTCACTCGTCAGGTCACTCGTGAGGACTGATGGAATGCCTCATAAACAAAGTAAGGTCTCCAGTTTCATTCACCACCACTTTACGCAAACGAAACACATACTGTGTTCTAAGTAGTTTATGCCATGCAGCATGCCCTGCCATGTATAAAACCCAACCCTCGCTGGAGTTCCTTGCTCCACTTCATCTCCAGCGCCTACGCATTCCGAAGTGGTAAAACAGATAGTTAATAATATTATTGATATTAAATAAGATAATTCTTAGTTAGAAGCAACTAAGCAGAGGTTCGGCCCACTCGAGCATCCTCGAGTTTGTCTCTCTCGCGCAAATCCACTATAAAGGTCGCGACTGAGCATCATGAGCACTCGGTCCTACCTTTCAACCCAGTGATACTGTAAAATCCTCGAGCTAAAAGCGGCCATGAGCCCGAAGCAAAAAAAAATGGTAAACCTCCAAAGATCTGATTGTAACACATGAAAGCAGCCAGGGACATCAGTGAAAGAGGCTGACAGAACTCACGTCTTCCATGGGGTTCACGGTGATGGTGAGCGCGGAGTCGTCCCACGCCATCTCGGCGTCGGTGCGCGTGGGCAGTGCGCGCGGGCGGGGCGCGGCGTGCGGGGCGCGCGGGCGGCGGGTGGCGCGCGCGCGGGCCACGCCCACCGCCACCAGCAGCGCCACCGTGCCGCACGACACGGCACCGATCACCAGCGCCACGTGGTCTGCGGGCGCACCGCCGGTTATTGAACACGAATATTAAACAATACTCTACTTGTTCACAAACAACAACTCCGATCGGTAGTTTTCGTGTGTGCAGAAATGCGCAGACCCGTTTCAGATATAGAAATACAGAAATATTTACACTTTAGGACAATGGTCCTAAAGTGTAAATTTTCTATATTGAACTTTATTCGGAAGTATAAATGGCAGACTATTGCTTGTTATGCATTCTTTGCTCTGACCCGGTAACACCATCCGTACATTGTTGGACATTTAAATGAGTATTTATTTATTTATTTTAATTGAAGGACGGTGAAATAAATTCCCAATAAGTACACAGCTTAAAAACATTTATTTTTGTTGTTCGGGTGTGTCTAGGGGTGTGTCTAGGGGTGTGTCTATGGGTGTGTCTAGGGTGTGTCTAGGGGTGTGTCTATAACATAAAGCACACAGTTTGCTAACATATTTATGTAAGTATGGTAATGGCTGTACTGTGGTTCGTACGATTTTATATGGAGAGCAACAAAATCTAATGCTGACCGTTACAGTTTCACTTAGTGAAAACATTTCATGTTAGTAGTGTCACGAGGGTAAACTTCTGTTGTAAGAAAAAATAATTTATTAATTGATAATTCTACTATTATAGAAAGATTGAATGAGTGCAATGCACAATATTGCGACGCTTGTATATTCACTTCAACTACAAGGAACAACTTGATCGATATGAATGTTCCGTAGATGTCGACTCCGCTGCCAGGACCTACTGGAGCAATGTTGCCAGGTAACATATTCCCGAATGACAACACGCCTCATACATTATGAAATTAATACATTAATTATAAGACGTTTTTAATTTTTATTTATTTGAAGCTGGCGGTCACCCTGGCCATATAGCTCGTAGAACCGATAACCGATATAGAAGAAAGGTTCTTGATTAGAAATCTGATACCAGCAACGACGAGCTATACCAGTTTGCGGGAAGCCGATGGGCGCAGCTCGCTCAGGACCGACTCTCTATCTCATAGGCTTATGTTCAGCCGTGATCGGCGCTGATGATGAGTTCTATTGAAAATGTTGTGGTAAGAATTGATTATGATATTATCATATAGTGAACTATGCAATACTTACTGGTAGGTTGTTCGTGTGCGTGTAGATCAAGGAGGCGGGGTGCGGGCATGTCGGCAGTGTGCGAGTTCCTCTGCACATGCGCGGCGAACACGCGGGGCGCCGTGGCCGCGCCCTCCGCGCCGTGCGGACCCTGCGCACGGAATAGGAACAAATTGTCTTCGTTATCTGACGTCGAGTCTGGTGTCATATCGACATCCGCCTCCGTCTGACAAAACAGTAAAGGTCTCAGAGTGGAGGCACTTCTCATCATGTGGTGCGCGTTACTATTATGTTAACATCACACAAAGTTTCACTTTCGTAGCGTCCTCACTGGAATGTAATCAAATGGTTCACTACTAATTAGTTGAGAAGCAAGATGTTTATAATCATTCCTTTTGTTTGTTCGTGTGTCCGCTCTATAATTGAGACAAGTGTAACATATCGTGGACAAATGCCTATATAAGTTGTTGATTAAAATCGCCATTCTTCATAATTTTCACAATCGGTCCGCAGAACCTCACCATTGGATCTGGGTTATCCTCCATCCAATCAGTTATATTAACATTGTTACATTTAACACTCTTTGATTATCGACCAAGAATACATATTACACAATAATTATTTTATACTTTATGATTAATGTGGTACTTTTACCTGTTCTAGATTCCAGGAATTGACCAGTGTGCATGAGTGAGTATGCAAGTAACTAAATCACTTGCCTTGTCCCTGACGATAGCGTCCAGTTTGTCGGCGAGTCCGCTGGGGCGCAGCGCGTGGCCGCTCTCTCCGGAGGAGCTGGCGCGAGGATGCACCACGGTCAGCTGCAAATTAAATATTATTGAAAAAAAAAACAAAACTATTTATATACTGGTTTGCTGTGATGTTGTACGTTTGTTGTGTATTTTGTGGTTGGAAAATTATTTTTTATAAAAGACATTAATTTCTTACCGCTTCTTCTCAGATCACTCAATATTTGCGAAGAATCAATGGAGTCTGTTAAATTATCGTTTAATTGGAAAGCGTCCCTGGTGACCTTCGCAGGAGTAAAACTAATGTTCAAGTAGCACGCAGTGCACTCACGGTCTGCACGTATTCGTTGCTGGTGAAGCGGCCGTTGAGCTCGGAGCAGGTCAGCTTGAACACGCGGTTCAGGTAGTAGGCCGGCTTCTTGTTGCTGTACTCGATGGAGCGCAGCACCTGCGGCACGGGGACGGCACGCTTATTATTAGATACGATGACAGTGCTGGAGCCGCATTGGTTTTCGTGTCTAGCTACGGCACGTACGGCTCCACTCGACCGAGGAAGGAAAATAGCAGCACCACGCTTCTGTATCACATCTGATAGGAATCAGAAGACCTTCCTTATCCTTATTACTGGTAACGAGGCATACCTGCAGTCCTCCAAAAAAATTGGGTATGAGGAAATTTAACGATTTTAATACACGTCACATGAGCAAATCGAGTTCCATCCCCGGTGTCAGCAACAATCAAATGATTATTTACGATTTTAAGCGCTATTTAACAGATGCTCGGCGGTGAAAGGAAAGCGGGAGCCGCGTGGTAGCACCCTGCCTGGAGGGGCGGCGGGGTGCGGGGGGCGGGCTGCTAGGCACGCACCCTCTCGTAGTTGTCCACGGTGTCGGCGCCGCTGAGGCTGACGCCGTCGCGCGTGAGGGCGGCGCGCACGTCGGAGGCGGGCAGGGCGGTCCCGCCGCGCAGCGACAGCGCCTCGTGGTCCGGGTTCAGCGCCGGGTATACGGACACCACGCACGAGTCCAGCTTCTGGCTCTCCGCTTCTGTGGAAACAACAACAACAAAACCTCATAATAGAGACATATGATATTATAATGGGATATTACTGTTACTTGTCCCACAAATCCGAAACTTTTCGCGAAATCTACCTGCATATTGCAATAAATGCAATGCAGGAGACGTATCTCTGGTGTGAAGGGTTCGTTGTTCGTTGCAGCTGCAATGACCGATGGGCTCAACTGTTTACATCTTAGCCAATTATCACTAGAAATACATCCAGGAGTGCGTACCGTGCAAGGTGCCGTGTTCCCTGGCCACCACGCGCACGTGGAGGTCGTCGAAGACCCGCATGCCGGCGCGGAAGTGTGCGTAGTCCCGCGCGGAGTCCCCGCTGCCGTTGATGAGGACGCTGGGCGTCTGCGGCGCGAGTACCATGACGTACGACTCCGCGGGGCGCGCCTTTATCACGCGGCCGTTGTCGCACCTGGGGGCAGGAGCCACGTGAGGATAGGCTAAACTGAACTAAGGGTTAGTTAAGGTCTCATGAGGAATATGCTCGTCGTTACCACTGAGGCGATGTAACAGACAGACAAGACAAACAACTCAACAACACAAGAGGCTGCGGAGAGTCGGGTTTAATCTCATTGTCAGATGCATGCTCACAAAATCAACTACTCTGCAAGACTGACAACGGCGAAGAGACCGGAGTAAAGAATATTGATAGTAAGACCTCAATTGGAAAAGGAGTTGACTGTAGCCTGACATACCTGGCTATACTACAAGTCGCTGATACTCCAGGAGCGTGAAGACTTGGCGAGGATGCTGTTAGATCAGATATTGCTTAAATATCACTTATTTCAACAAGACAAGTTTAGAGATATAACATTGACTACTTTAATGACAGGACTTGTGATGATATAATTGATAATAACACCGGTGCTGAAGTAGCCAGGGTCGGTGGTGGTGGTGCTGCAGGTGACTATGATGGAAGCCTCGACGACGGAGGCAGCAACGCCGACAAAAACCGAAACTCACGTAATAGTAGTGGCAAGGTGTACGTTCCTACGTCCGGGCGTGGGGAAGGCGCGCGCGTCCCCATACGCCACGCGGCGCACCAGGGTCTCTACTTCGGCAGCTCCGTCGCCTTCCACTGATACCGACTTCAGATCTAACAAGAAAGTCAAAATCAGTCAGTAAATGATGTTAAAAAATGTTATTAAAAGGCGGCTTAATAACTTATTCTTTGTTCAAAAAAGTGATCAGTTCAGTTTTTAACAAAGGATAATTCCAACAGAACGAGAATTTTATTTTAATGATTTGTTTTCGTTGAAAATTTACAAGGAAGTTCTAAGTTACAACTTAGAAACGATCGCATTCACGTTCAAATATTTGGACAAATTCATTAGTAAGGCTCCGATTATAGCGACAGGAGATACAACGCAGTCACTGATTATTCGATACGTTAGTACAAGCAGACAACTCACATAGATCTGGCGCCAAGCTGAGTCCTTCCCTGCAACGCGCGGCGCACCGCAGGGCGCTGGCGCTCTGCTCTCCTCCCACCAGCACGCCGAGTCCGGCCAACCAGCCGCGTAGATGGTGCTTCATATCGCCTTCTGTACCTACGGACAAGTACACGCTATACAAGCTGGCTGGCTAATCGCCCAGTGGTGCCACTAATCGCCCAGTGGTGCCACTAATTGGTCGTCACCAGAAAACTGACTAGCTGGATGTTATTACGTCACAAGCAGATTACTCATTTACTCTCAATCCAATCAAACATCATCTTTATCATATCACTAATCCACTGCAGAAACACAATAGAAGGATCTTACCCTGCCAGCAAGCGCCGACCACGAGCGTAGTATTGACTCCGTGGGCGGGGTGCAGCGGCCAGTCATCGATGACCTCCGGGCCCTTGCCGTCCAGGGAGCGATACAGCTCTCCGTCGACGAACAGCTCAACAGTTGGGAAGCGGATGTTAATAGCGTAGTGATGCCATTCGTTGTCGCACACCTGCCAATAAATAAATAAAAACAGTTGAACATGCCCGTAGTTTATTAACTGCGGTAGAGTCTCAATGCACTTTCGTCGATGTCGTCGGTGCAGTATGAAGGAGTAAGCTCGGTCTCGCAGAATATACCAGTAGGGAAATAGCGACATAATGCTGCTGTGTTTCGTATGTTGATTGTGAGGATCTGGGGACCCACTTAGCATACCACCCCCGTCCTCAGGAGTGACACCGCAGGTGCATCATGAGTCTTTGCCGAGGATGGATGTGGGTGCCAGGGGCCGCAGTCATTACTTACCATCAAGGTGCCTATTTATCGTCTATGATGCTTGGTTCTTGATGCTGTTCTCTTGTCTTGCTAGAAAGGAAAATCTATCACCTGTTTAAGCTTCTCATGTGTTGTCGAATAGATTCGATGATAATTCATTATAAATAGAAGGAGTTTGTCAAGATAAGTTACCTCGGGAATCTTCCACCTCCACTCGGCGGGCCTGAAGATGTTCAAGTCACCCTCTCCGAAGTCGCGACGCAGCAGTAGGATGAGGCGACAGTTGCGCACGAACAGCGCGTAGTGGTGACGGTTCATCTCTGTGAAGGGATGTTGATGACGATGATGACGTAGAGATTTCTTTTTAGATTTCCTCTCAGTCGATTTCGATCTCCGCGGTATCTTATGGTTATTACCAGCTTACTTCATCTAGGTAGGATGTGCACAAAGACCCATGCATTTGTAATAGAAGCAGAAAAAGGTCCAGGTCAGAGTGCAGTAGCAAAAACCCAGGACACGCCCGTACATACAACGCACCCGAACCCGAGAACCAATAATTTGTACTACACAAGTATCGCTCCTCGGCTAAGAAGGGAAGGCCAGATCGCGCGACAGTAGCCTGGCGGTACTCTGTGTAAAAAGGATATTCATGTAACTATCACAATGTCAAAAAATAAAAAGAAAAGGCCCCATATTAGACCCCTGAGCAAGTCTAATATTTTAATTTCTGATGCATTGATAATCTAACAGAAATACAATAATATATTTAATGTGTGACTTGAAATTAATTAAAGTAAATACTTATAGCAGTAAATGCCGCACATGTGACAGGACGGGCGACAGTAACTCTCATTACTAATAGTCCGCTTATCCTCTTCAACTAAGTTGAAAATTCTTATCGAATGGTGGAATCGAACCTACAACCTTAAGTTTCGTAGACCGTGCCCTAAACCATTAGGTTGTTGACGTTGTTAAATGTACGGAGCGACATAATACAATGAATGTTTATTGAACATAAATATAACAAGTGACTCACTGTGATCATCGGCCAGACATAGGACATGCTCCTTGCGGTGCTTGTCCTGGTCGGGCCAAGGCGCGTGCCTCATCCACGTGGATATAGAGAAGGTGCTGCCGAGCGAGTGCCGTAACAGAGTTTCGGGTACCGCAGCTGATGTTGTCTCGCCGTCGAATTCGAACATTTCTTCGCCATCGTGTCCTACGCAACAAACATGTTGATATATTACATTGGATTCATTTTTCCACGGTACTAGTATGTTCTACGGAGCGCAGCGTCTCCACTGGTGCTCCAAGTGTTTTTAAGTTTTCAATAATAATATTAACAATAAAAACGCAACAAACAATAAAATCAATAAGAGTTGAATTTAAAAAATATGGTATTAACTAAACTAAATAAAATTAACGTTTTATATTAAAACCCATATAAATTTAAAAACAAAAATGTATTACGCAAAATTTTACTAAAAAAAGGGGCCGTAAAGTCCGGGGAAGTGGTCAGTTTCAATATATGAACTGTATTAACACTCAAAAACAACGGATCAATCCGTAACTTTTAAACCTTATCAAGGTTACTGTATGTACTCACCTGAGTCAGGTTTTAAGGACTTTGCCCACTCGTTACCCTCGCCGGGGCTCGGCAGCAGGTCAATGGTTTTCGAGTCCAGCCCTAAAATCATAATTGTTATAATTTTATGAGATCGAAATATAATACATACATAAATATTATATAATATGTGTGTATGTATTGTACAGATTAGTTAAATTTACATTTATATACTCTTCAAATTAAAATAATAGTTATTTCTTGCACCCATATAGGATATTTCTGCTCAACCCAAAAGTAGGCTAGAGATTGCCTTTTGGCACTAAGTAGATTTTATACAATGTTTTACTTGTGAAAATAAACAATAAATATGATGATATATTTCCAATTCATATTATCTCTGTAAATACCACACAAGCAACGTGGCACACTTACACACACCGTCTCTCAGTCCATCCCACATCGACATTTATAATATCAAAATTAAAGGGGAGATCCGTTGTGCCTTGTCACCTGTAATTGAGTCCCCGGAGTTCCCTAAACTCACAATATGAATCTGGAATATATACGCTGGTATTCTGTGACGGCGTGATTCTTCCCCAGCCGACCCGACCTCTATATTGCAGTCGTTCCCTCTACGCGGCCCAGTTGGGAACAGTCAAGTGAACTCATCCGTCAGTAGACATGTACCGCACCCGCTCCCAAGGTCCATCCCTGAACCCACCACAAATAGCCCGTTGAGCGTGCAACGAGTACGTGTCCCGGTCGCACGCGGCACCGGCGCGCGACGCCTGCAGCGACACGAAAGCCTGGATTCGGGTCACGCCCGGGCATTTCTCGTCACTTGAACAAGCTTCTAGGCGAGCAGCGGGGAACAAAGCCAGTGGCCCAGATCCCGGGGCATAGTCCACCCTCTCAGCAAGACCTGGAATCAATGTTGAATCAACGAACGAGGATAGATATTGGCGAAGACGAATCTGGATTGATATGTGCGTTATTGACCCTGAGAGCTAAGATAGAATTCTAAGGATTTGATCTACTGTTTTTCACATCACGTGTTTAAGGCATAACAACAAATTTTAAGTCAATTTCTCTTAGATCTTCCAGATATCATCATATTAGATTTTTTTATAAAATCAGATATATATATATATATATATATATATGAACCGAGGCGTAATTGTGAAACATATAGATACATCTGTTATCTCTATAGATATATATTCACACCTTTCCATCCCGCACGACAAGGCTTGTTGACTTTGATGGTCACCATCACCGGTGCGGACTCCATCATGCCGCAGTCATACGCCACCACCGACAGAATGTGGTTATGAGATTTCTCGTAATCCAGAGCTTCTGTGTTGCGGATTACTCCTGGAGGAGAAGAAAAATTGATTAAAATATTACTATAATCAAAAATCAAATTTTATTATGCACCCCAAATTTAAGACTACAGTTAGGAATTCTCTTCGGCTTGAAGAATTATCAAGATTAACAATTGTGGTGGAAAAAGGTCGGACGGGCCTACCTTCGTTGTCGACAGCAAAGGGCTGAGTCCTGTCGGTGACGATCTCGTACTTGCACACGTCACCGTAGTGCGGCGTGCAGTCGCGGTCGGTGGCCTGCACTCGCACTATCTCGGGGTACAGCTTGCCTTCGTCCACGGTGCGCACGTAGGCAGCCTGGCTGAACACCGGCGCGAATTCGTTCACGTCCGTCACCGTGATGTGGATTGGGACCCTGTGGTACGGATTTTACAGTTTACATCTAGCTGCAGTGTGAGTGGGCAAGGACCATTCGCTTATTGAACACCAGCGTAATGCTGTTGTGTTTCGTATGATTAAAGTTTAATTAAGCGATCCGTCGACCGTAGATTTTACTCCTAAGGGATGGCAACGCATCTACATTATGATTTTTTTATCGTGGATAAATGTGAGTGCCTTTGGGCCGCAGTAATCACTCAGTATCGGCAGTATCTGGTGAACTGTGTGCTCGTTTGTTACTCTTATAATAATAAAACCTCGACTCACGTATTGGAGTAAGAGCCATCGCAGCCGACGGCGGCGATGTCGAATTTGTAGTTGCGCCTTTTCTCACAGTTGAGCGGGTACCGGACGCGCAGCCTCGCCTCGTTCTCGTCGATGACCATGATCTGGGGAAAATGAAGAAGAATAACCACAGTGTCGGAACAAATTGCACCTTGAAACTAGTAGCAGCAAGGGTCGTTCCAACTGTACCAGGCTATTACAAAACTGTACTTTCACAGAACCGTACAGTTTTGCGAAAACAATAATTTAACTATACGACAATAACTGGTTACAACATAAATAAATGACTATTTTAAGAGGAAAAATACGTACACTTTAAATGAAAATTTTCCCTTTAAAAACTGTTACAAGATAATCGGAACATTATGTTCACAGAAAAAAGGACGTGCGTCCGAAACATTTACGCTACACGACACCGGTCAAGGTAATTTAAGAAACATCAGACAATTTAAGAAGGGTAGCCTGTTGGTTACCCTTCTTAAATTGTTAAATTGAGATCGTGCGTCGTGGAACTTCTTCTTATTCCCTTAGATAACAAAAAGATAACAGTTAAAAGGACACAGTTTTCATCACTGTAAGATGACAACACTGCAGTCGAGCAGGAAGTAGTGATTGATGCAAATTAAAAATTTGTGTAAACCTTGTATCGACGTGGATTACTATATGGTTTGCAAGTACTTCCCACTTGGAAACGATATAGTAATGAAATTTTAACTCTATAAACATTTTTTACTTTTAAAAAACTTTCTCGTACACCATATGATATTTAGAATCATGAAAGACCGAAATTGTAGACTCAAAATAAAAAGAAAACTAAATCTGTTGTGTAGCAAACTCAAAAAATAAACATTATATGGAATATTTTTGTGATATGATCCTAAATATTCCGTAACGGAAATAGCCCGGCATTTACTGTGACGCTTGAAAACAATGCATTTATCGAGGGCGTTGGCGAAATAAGAGTTTTAATTGTATTCTCGTAATACTGCTCGAAGTTATGCGAAATATCTTAAATGTGACGTCACGTTCTCGAATGTGATATTCTACATGGTTCATTGTGCACCTTCGGAATATGCACCAGATTGGACTGGACATAGGCTTCTCCAGTTGCACGCCACTCAGCATGACCCTCGACTATTCTCATTCTGCTACTGCCAATCATCAGCTACACTCCACCCAGTATGAGCCAGTCCATAACTTTGGTCACGTATCACTCTTTTGCCTTTCTACTTATTCGATTCGCTCCTTCAGAGAACTTTTCACATGGCTGTGTGATATTGAATAACTTGAGTTATTTTTCTACGAAACTCTCCTGCTCGTATAAAATATAAACTATCTGCATTCCGGTCGCATCACCGATAACGTTTCCTGTCTATTTCGATATCCTTGTCGAGGCGCCGCTACTACGTGTCATGACAAGCGAGGAACGACGTTAATTGACGGTTACTTTCATGGTATGCGAGACATTTTGTTGATGAAATATTAGATGGTGTCATATAAACGCAGACATCATATTCGTACTCTTGTAAATATTTACGTAGACACATATTATAGGTGATTTTCATCTCCCAGTAAAGTTTGATAATGAGTCAAATATATGCACTCTTGCTAATCCAGTGTGCTCCAGTCGAACAGTAACATAAATCAAACAACAAGTAACATAAAAAAAACATAGTTAAGTTAATAGGAGGTCATGGGAATAATAGATACAGAATGTTGAAATAAGATTATTTAAAGTTGTTTATTGTCAAGGCAACTCGTTGCTTCTGTGCTCAACTCTTTTTGTTATTTAATCACAATACTGGGAGCGATATACGAGCGCAAGGATTACCTAACGTGAAACCTAGTGTAATGTAATGTTATTTTGGTTTAAAAACAAACATTTTAAGACAAATCATTAATCTTTCAAGTAAAAAATATTTAAACAGACCCAAGAAAGCGTTGTTTCAATTTACAACGAATGTAAATTTGTCATACCGCCATTGCTCTGCGATTTGCAAAGCAATATTGACTGAGAGCGAATGCACATGTAATGGGGCCGCGTCGCCCCGTTCTCCGCGGCAAAAGGAACACGACGCAGGCTCGGGCGGCGCGTGCACACCTAGCTCCGTCGCATCGGAGACGGTATGTCATACACTGGACACATTACTTGTTTTATGTTATTGCGTTTTCTATTTTAAAGTTTTACTTTTTTGTTGCATTAGCACAGGGGGACGAATGCATGAGACTAAGGAAATATGAGACATGGTTCCTGGGTTTGAATCCCAATCATAATATATATGTACATAACAAATAGTTTGGTTTCGGGTCTGGCTGCGTTTGTCCTGTGTACCAAACATATAAGATAAAATATTATAATATTAATAATATAAATAATAACATTTCAGTGGAAGGCACGGGTTTTCGCTCCTCTCTAATATCTTTGTCCGTGTCCCTGACAAACACTGTGTTAATTATATACATTATTCTGGAGAAGAGGAACAGGAAGGAGACGGGGTCCAAGCTCACATAGAATAAAGAAAGAAAATAACATCGTGATATAGGTAAGTACATAATGCTGCTGTCTTTGGAATTATGACGTGACCCCATTACAGGTCACGAGGATCTATCCTCAGGGAGAACACGCATGTGCATCTTGAATGTTTGGGGATGGATGTAGATGTCATGGAAGAGCCACACGACGATGATGACATGTTCATTTAATCATCAAGCGAACTGAAAACTCATTTGTCCTCCCGTTTAATATAAAATAAAAATATAACTCTGTCCTCCAATAAAAATAAATTATATAAACAATTAGACCTACGAACATAAAACGCATTAGGTCACGTACACAATATAAATCGTTAAAAAAGTTTAATAACAACAAGAAAATAACCAATCACAAGGAAATAGCTGTAAGGCAATTTTTGGGAATTTACGATCCGCGTCCCCGGATATCCGCAAAACTTCACTTAAAGCGCTTTATTGCTTAATTCCAGCGCTAAGTAATAAAAGCGTGGAGTTCTTGTTTTTCAATTATGTTTATTCGTTTCCGAAAGTGTTTCATTTAAGAAAATTAGCTGCGGTGGTCTTGCCGCCCAACTACGTAGTTACAATATTCCTTCATATTTATTAGTTTTTTATTATAATCTTAGAAGTGACAAAGAAAGAACATCTGAAGGATACGGCCACGTCTTCATCCATCCTCAGCAAAGATTCAAGATGGAATAACTCGTTAGCTGTGATCGGGTCTTAGAATTGTGGATGAGTATACGAAACACAGCAGCGTTATGCTGCTATTTCAATAAATTGTCATTTTAAGCACCTTTGTGACGGTAATAAACATCAGATGCGACTTGACTAACCTTGCAGCCCAGGAACCTTCATCGATCTTAAATAATGCAACAAGATGAATTTGTTGTAGCCCTTAAGTACTAAGATGGAATGCGTCGTCAGTCATAATATCTTCGGGTCCTTTCAAACTGAAGAAAGCATAGAGACGCTCATGTATTATTTCTTGCAGGGTATATATGTGCGTGGCGTGATGCCTTGGATAGGACCAGTTTTAGATGA
This sequence comes from Teinopalpus imperialis, assembly GCA_029286865.1. Lineage (NCBI taxonomy): Eukaryota > Metazoa > Arthropoda > Insecta > Lepidoptera > Papilionidae > Teinopalpus > Teinopalpus imperialis. The sequence goes on along the minus strand of JAGSMU010000014.1, from coordinate 9,636,003 downwards.
CTCATTCCGACTGCACCATGTGTCGACATTAAATTATTTTAACAGAGTTAATGATGCCGGGTGGTGCCGGTAGCGGCGGACGCGCAGCTGCTACCAAACCAATGATTCCTCATAAAGGATGAATGTGGGCATCGTGAGCATCAAAGATTTACCACCATGTGGAGTGTGTTCGTTTGGTGACCAACTATTACTACTGAATAACTTACAGCTATAATAGGTATATTTCAATGGGAATGTTACGCGAATTTTTAACATGGGACTATTTGTCAAACGAAGAAGTCTGTTTAATAAAATAAAAATTCTGGCAATGGCACCCGTGTAAATTACGAAGCTGAATTAACAAATAAAAATAAATCATTGAAACACGCAATATACTAACATTATAATACAGCAATATTCTTTAGTAATAAAGACGGCAAACATAAATCTAATCTGTGAGAGCAACATGCCCGTAACGTTGCAGACTCTTAGCTCTAGTAACTAGCGCTCCGAGGATTCATCTCGATTTTTTTTTGAGGTTCGTTTGCAGTTATTTTTTATATCTTCGTCTAGTCTCATCCTTTTTGTAGCTCTTGCGTTTGACAAATCTAGTGTAAAATAAATGCATCTATTTATAATAAGATTTAAACATAGAATCAATATTTGTTCTTTAATCTAGACATGACACAGTTAAATAACATGACTCTCCCATCCCTCTCTCATAATCGGACAAGAAGATGCACGCCGTCGTTTTCAATGCAAACAGCGAAGGATTCAAACATTTTGTCTGCGTCAGTCTTTCCGTCCGAGTATGGTGGGTAGTTCGGACTTAGTAGATAAACCGGAATAAAACAAAAATGATGATTGTCGACCGCATGAATAACAATTCTCCAGAAACTACACAAATTTCTAATTGTGATGTGGTGCAATCATACATTTATCTGGGAGCCTTAATCACGAATAATAGTGGATGTATCGACGAAGTGAAGAGGCGTATGGCAATGTCTAGGACTGCAATGGACAAGTTGAGGAAAATATGGAGGAATCGCAACTGATGTACATATATAGAGCCACAACAATCCGGCTAGTTCGGCCTCTTGTACTCCCCATATTCTTGTACGCCGCAGTAACGCGGACCCTGCGGGAAGTAGAGAAGAAGATAGATGCCCTAGAAGTATGGTGCTGGAGGAGAATGCTCCGAGTATCGTGGACTAAATTCCGTGCCAACGAGTCAATACTTCGAGAACTCGGCGTCAAGCAGTATTTATCATCTTTGGTGCAGTCTCGGATCCTCACCTTTTTTGGTCACGTATGCCGCCGAGGGGAGGTGGCTATTGAGCGATTTGTGGTCCAGGGAAAGGTTGAGGGTACCAGGCCACGAGGAAGATCGCCTATGAGGTGGACTGACCAGATAAGGCTATACGGCAGTAAATGGCTCATTATCACTACATGAATGCACGAGGAAGGCGGCCATCAGAGAAGAGTGGGGGCGTGTTGTGAAGCTTTCCACCAACACCTGAAGTGATGACCACGACCACTCTATCAAGAGTAATACCGACAAAGAAGATAACGTGAGTATCTTCAAGCGAAGAATGAATAGGCATTGGCTGAGCTGGTGCGCTCTATCATCGACGTCCACATTACCACATAACACTGCCGCCATCTTGATTATGGGCAATGGTGAATTCGGAATACTGGGGCTGACATGATTTTTGGAGCAGTCTTTTGTATTCTGCTATATTTTGTCTGGTGAGTGTAGGGTTCAGGAGACGTTTATTACTGGTGACGTGACATTCTATCTCAGTCTTTAAGGGTGACAAGGTATCTACATTATGATTCCTTATAGCGGATTAATGTGGAGGTCATGGGACGCAGGAATCACTATCCGGCTAATGTCCTCGCTGGCCGCCTTCCGAAGGAGTAGAGGGACTGATTAGTTGTCTTCATGATTCAAGTGTTTTGTATAAACCTACTTGAAGCTCCTTTTGAATTTGATTTGAATTGGAATATAAAAGAAAACAATCACTACACCTCTAAAAGATTGCTTTAAAAGGATTATCCAATACATTTTGAATATTGAAATAAAACGTTTCCGAAATTAGCTCGCCTGGTGGAACACCAAACAAAATAAAACAGAAAGCCATAAAATCAATAACGGGGCGGCCGTGACAACTGCGCGCCGGCCGACTGCACGTGCCGTGGCCAGGGGACAGGGGACAGGGGACAGGGGACAGGGGACAGGGGACATGGAATAATTAAACAACCTTTCACAAGAGCACCTGACCGCCCTGAGCCATCGTCTTAAATAACGAATGGACTGTAAGAATCTGTTGCAGATTTTAAAGAAATCTCATGAATATGCAGCGAGATGGACTTCGACTAATATTTCCGTTTGTCGACATGTTTATCTATGCAAAAACAGGACATATTGTTATTAATGTATCTATTTAAATAAGACACTTCTCAACCAATTGTTTTTTGATTTCTTATCGAGGATGAATGTGGTTGCATGGGCCGCAGACATCATTTAGAACGAGGTGCATTGTTTGATCGTTTGTTAACCTTAATACATTAAAAAAACTTGTTATTTTTTTATGGGGGACGAACAAAAATATCTAGTTAAATATTGACAAAAGTCTCGTAGACGCAGAGTCGCTCGCCATCCAGCGTGCAATGTCCCGATGCATCACAACGAACACTCACCTATTAGAACTTTACTCATGAAACTTCCGCACTCCTTCTGGCAGCAGATGCAAATCCATTTTCCAGTTGGCACTAGAACCTTCCGAGCCCGGACATGTAGTGCTTTTTGTTTACAAAGTGCGAGGTATTGATGGTGTGACGGAATATTTATGTTGCTTTTGAAAGAATAACATGGGTTGCTTTTGAAAGGTTTTAGATAAGATATAAATCACTTCACTATGATTATACCTAGGTGTTTCACGTCCAGTGGATGAATAACATTAGATGATGACGCCTGGTATTTTCTTAAATTTCAATAAGAAATCTTATATAACATGACTGGGGTAAGGATCACCTCTCACAGAATACCGGCATGGAAAAGCAGTATAACGCTTTTGTATTTCGTATCAGTGGGTGTAGGCATTCGATGTTAGTCCTCAGGGTTGAAACGCAGGTGCATCTTATATCTTAATTGATGATATGTGTAGAGGTCCGCAATCATCACTTGCCATCAGGTGAACTGTGTGCTCGCTTGTCCTCCCTTGTTTTACAAATAATCAGATCGTAACGACATGTGAATGATAAAAAAATGTATTAATATATTTTCAATCTCACGTTCTTCTTTTATGTACCTTGTCTATACGAATATTTACATTCCTCTGAACTATTATTAAGAGCCTATTATTCTTTCAAATATTTAGAACTTATAGATTTAGAAATATTAGATAATAAATCGAAATATATAATATATTCAATATACTCAATATTGAATCGAAATATTTATTATTTTGTCACAATTTCAGGACCAATTATATAGTAGGATTATATATATATATATACTTTTCACAAGTCTCGGCACACGAGCAATCAATTTGTTAATGGTGTCATGTGATATATTGTTCCAAATTTCGCATAAAGCATTCAATATAGGTTCCACATTTCTTCTCGCGAGGATGGGCCACGATTACGGATGATCCTATCAAGGTCTTCCCACAAAAGTTCAATGGGATTGAGATCCGGGCTCTGAGGAGGCCAAACCATGTTTCTTAACATCCCTTGTGCCTTTTTCTCTTCAAAATATCCTACTATCTACATAATTTTGAGCTATTCTTTGGATCATAATCTTGTTGGTAAATTAATCCATCTCCAATTAATCGCAACCCGGACGAAACGGCATTTTGTTCTAAAATATTTTTGTACTGTTCCTTTTTCAAAATTCCTTCTATTTTAATCAAATCGCCAGTTCCTTGGCTAGAGAAGCAACCCCAGACTATATTCCAGCCACCACCATGCTTGATTGTTGAGACTACACAATCTGACATCATCTTTTCTTGGGCACTGCATCGAGCGTAAATTCTACGTTTTGAACCGAATAGTTCAAACTTGGATTCATCGGTCCAAATCACTTTTTTAAAATCTTCTTCAGTCCAATTTCGATGGGCCCACTGCATCCGTTTTTTCTTGTTTTGCGGCCTTAACAGAGGTTTTCGAACGGCAACGCGACCATACAACTTCGCATCTCTCAGTCGCCCCGTTTTATTGTAGTCAATGATAAATTTAACTCGGGTTTTGTTTACTTCAACGCAGATTTCTGGTGTTGTTAAGCGTCTATTTCGCTTGCTGGTAACAACAATGAAATTAACATTCACTAGACGTGGTAGCTCTTGGCCTTCCCGAGCGTGGACGATCTTGAAAACTGCCTGTCTCTCTGTATCGAGTTATTGTGTCATGAACACAAGTCTTCGATAACTTGAGTTGTAAAGCAATCTCACGTTCGGATTTGCCTTCATTATGTAAAATAACGATGGCAGAAAGCACTTCCCTGCACTTCTCGAGCTTTTTCCATTTTATGAAGTCTCGACTGTAAAACCACAAGTTTAGACTAATTGAGTTTGTTTGTGAACAAACCTAAGTAAACTCGGTTAATAATAAGTCAGAAACACGTGTTTTGAACACACGTACTTTGCACCCTCACATCGCCCCCGCCGACGGCGAGGGCGTCGCAAACAAGGATATTCGCGATACCGCCATGTCACTGGTCGGTTCTCTCCAGTCCATACAGATAGAAGCGTCGCTGGAGTTTCTTGCGCCACTTCTCCAGCGCCCACGCATTCCGAAGTGGTGGTACAGATAGCTAATCATAGCGAATTTAAAGAATCCTCTGTCAGAAGCAACTGACCGAGCCGAGGTTCGGCCCTCTCGGGCACCCTCGAGTCAGACGCTCTCGCGAAACAAGGTAACGGTCCAAGCCGAGGCACCTTCTCGGGAGCCCTTGTGCTGGTTACATATAATAGAGGTCTCGACTGAGTGCCATTAGCGCTCGGTCACCTCTCAACCCGGTGAAACTGTAAAAGCCCTCGGGCTAACAGTGGCCTTGGGCCCGAAAAAAAAAAAACACGTGTTTTCAGGAGCCAAATAATCCTAATTATTGAGCAATACGTAAAATAACCTAATTAAGTAATAATGACATAAAAATATTATTACGACTCTACCATCTGGCTCTAGCACAGCGTTTGTCGGTGTTTGAAAGCAATGAATGTTTATTGTCCAAAAACTTGAATGTAAACAAAATAATGTCTATTTAAAATATTTGATACTAACAATAGAATATGCCGATTTGAATTTCTTTTATTTAACCTATGGGAATTGATGACAATTAATGGATAATTATGTTGTTTATGTGCGGTCTTAAACTTTTGGCCGGCAGGGTGTATATATGTTACAGTAAAACCATTTTCTCACCTCGAAAGGCGCATCCCCATGATGCTTGTTGTTGAGGATCAGGAAAGAGCAGAGAGGCCCACGAGCACGTATGGAAGGCGTCACCTCCACGAGGGTCTCGTTCTCGCGGATCAGCCCATGGTAGCCTTCGTCCGGCTCCGCCAACTCCAGGTACGGGATGTCTGTGAGAGATGAAACATTTATTACAATTCATTTCGTAAACTTCTTATACAATGACAACTTACAATTCGACTATCACTCGTTGTTCTCTTTAGACGAGGCGAAGGCGACTGAGGATCGTGCTTAGTGGCAAGGCGTCAGAGTCAAACGTGCCTGTGACGAGCTATGATGACATCAAAGAAGGTCTCCACCAGTAATTACAGTAATTGTTTTGCCTAAAACCCTGACAAGGCTGCAGTTACCAGAAACGGGTAGGGCGGTGGCCACCAGTTAGTGATTTATTAAGTAATTAGGCCGAGGATCGGTGGGTGAGTGATCACATAGTGCATCAGGTGGTCAGCGTGTCCTGCAGTCTATGAACTTCCGCACACATCCAAGATGCAACTGTGAATGAGGGATACCTCGAAATGTGTATTTGGTCACCGGGCTATTACGCCGGTATAATGTGAAGGTAATGAAACCATCTATCGCAAAACCTCTTATTCATGACTTTGTGTTTTAAAGTATTTAATTGTAACAGGAAAACTTAAAGTTCTTCGCACGCACACATTACACGCGGCATGGATCAAATTGAGAGTTAGTATATAAAAATTAAAGCCACGGTTCGACAGGGAAAACCATCACGTAATATGAGTGTGTCATATGGTATGTATATATTTTAATTAATAATATATATATTTTTTTATAAAATTATAATATATTATCTTTTTGGCAATGATCATTGTGTACGTAATTAACGAATGATATGCAATGACTTGTTATTTTTGATGTAATGCACTATCATTAATTAGCAAGAGGCTGTGTGTAGAGTGTAGCTATACAAGAGAAACCATTGCATCATTTGAAATTTATACCATCCTTATGAATACCTTGTATAGTGGCAAATAAATTATGATTATTATTATAAACCGAACCAGATCCAATACAGGTGACGAGACGTTCCATCTCAGTCCTCAAGGATGTTGTGTATCTTTGTTGTGATAGGTGTAGGTGTTTGGCGGCCACAATCTAACTGAGTCGTAAAAAATAATTAGTGTCATAAAAAATATTGTATAAATCCTTCTACCGTTGATGTCTACGAAACAGATTCCTTCTATCGAAGGATCCTCCTGCACACACTAGGGTTACCAGTACACAGTAGCGGTAGATGAAGATGTGTTAGGACCGTCCTCCGTGCCACGGACGCATGTTCAACAATGGACGTACAATTGGATGACGTCACGTCGATGCTACACAGAACAGCACTATGAAAAATTCTATATAGCATATATCGTCTGTCTCCACACAATCACAACATTTATTCTAATAACACAATCACGAAGATAATATAAGACAAAAAAATTAAAACTACTAATGCACACACACGCCACAATTGCATTTTACGTTAAAGTAGACACACCTAATATATAAAGACAGCGACGTGGAAATTTCCCCAGCGACTGCACATCGCCGCCGCGGAGGTAGGTACATACCAAACAATAATTCACAAAGCGTCGTTTAGATGTAACGTATCATATGGAGCACATCGAGTGCCAGAGGCGAAGCTCCGTGAGTGATATGGGAGGCAACACTTTATGAATAAATAAGGCTGGTGTAGACACTGATGCACTGGCGGGCTGCGTTGCATCCGGATGTAAGCTATCTATACATACATTATTTATATTCTTATAAGTGTACTTTTGTTTCGAACTTCGTACTCATATTTTAGCATATACAAGTAGGCATTCATTGCTGAACTACTTTTAAAAGCCGTATTTCAGCCATCGATGTCGTTCACCGTTCCAGAAAAAAAAATATAATTAAAAAATACGGGAGAGTATTATATATATTACACATAGGAAAAAAGAAAATATAAAATACAATAAATTAAGAATTAAACAATCTATGGAACAGCCATTGGGCGCCAAGATGTTTCGCATACGCACGACATACGACGCGCGAATCCCTAAGCTAACTTTTTCGTTTTATTCTTCTTAGTGATTAAATTGTCTCACATTACATTTAGAGCTCTCTATCCCACCACGTTTTGTTATATTTGATGTAAAAGGTGACAAACGAGCACACACACAGTTCACCGGTTGGAAAGTGATAACTCCTACATCAACACATCCATCCCCAACAAAGATTCAAGATAATGCGTATATATAATAGCGTTCGATACAGTTCAAAAGGTCGTCGTCTGTCTTAGTCCCCAGGGATGATGAACCACGTTTATCTTAACTTGACGTCAATGAGGCGGTGTGAATTTCCTCCATATATTATACCATCTCCTTAAACTGCCCACCCGAAGTCAGACAACTATTGAAAATGGGTCTCCGCCAATGATTGCCGCAAAGGTCGGTCCTAAGTCATCTGTATCCATAGGGCAAACTTGTATGGTGTATAGGGATATAAGAAAAAAACTCACGTCTATTTGTGGAGTCTAAAGTAACATGAATACTAACTAGTATTTGAAAAGTGAGTACAATTACTATAAATCGCTATACGATCGATGTCTAGGACAATTTTACATGAAACATAAAAGAACCATATACTAAAGTGATCGCTTGTCCACCCGCAACCTTCCCTCGAATAAAAGGAACGTGTCGTCGTCGCACTCAATACTTCTGCGAAAACAATCAGTATAAGAGCCGCTCCGTTCCGGTCACCGGTCCCGTGTAGCCGCGCATTGTGGGAGATGGACGCCACAGAATAATGTATGAGACACAAATCTTCCGTTTCCTGAATTATTTAAGATATATTCGTCCGTTTAAGAGTGTTTTGATGTTTACCCTATGTGTCTTTTTATTTTTTTCCGTGACTAGTGGATATAAATATAAGTCAATGTTAGTAGCACCTCATTTGGTGGCTGGTCGTCTAGTGAAATTAGATTACATTATAATTTATATATGTGGACGACAGTCTTAACTTCGCGTTACGTGGCCACCAATAAACATTGTTAATTGCAAAAATAATTTTAGGACATGTGAAGTTACCAGTGGAACCGCGTGGCAGGCAGGCTGTGATCCCCAGAGGAGGTTTCTGCCCAGCAGTGGAATCTTTGTTGCTGTTACGAAAGATCTTTTCTATCAGGATAAATGAACGATTTCGACCAAAAATCTTATCGCGAGGAATGACAATTCCCTTCTAGGACTCTGTCGCGTATTATAAAGCAAGACCTGAAGCTCGGTGCTTATCGTCGGTATACATGCCCTTAATCAATCTAGAGAGTGGATCTATCAAAACGGCTTCTGTCGCGATACGCAGGAAAGGCAATGGTTATCCTTTTACTGATGAAAAATTTTTCACGATTGAAGAACACTACAATAAGCAAAATGATAAAGTGTACGCTCACAGTTCTAAAGAAACTGCTCAAGTGGTCGGAAAAGTACATACAACGCGGTCATCATTCTGCGTTAGTGATGGTTTGGTGGGGCGTCTCTTATCAAGAAACCACAAAACTACATTTTTGTGAAAAAGGAGTGAAAACTTCAGCGTGTCAAGATACAGTCTTGGATCATGTTGTGAAACGGTCCGGTCGGATCCGGAGACTCTATGAATCAATATTTCTTATAAAAAAAACCTTTAAAACTAAATCCTTCTATCCTCCGAAACCAAAATTTTAAACGCTTTTTAGATATTAAATATGAAAAGCTTACTAACACTTAAGCACAAGTTTAATCTTATTTTGTTGTTAACACAAAAAACCGTCGAGATTCGAGACCAAGGAAAAATTAGGCTAAAAGACAGCCAGTGTCGACTCGAATTGTTTGTTGCTATTCTCGGCAACTCATAAAAAATGAAGGTTTTCGCGTAATGGATGGAAGGCTTCACCGTGGAGCGGTAAATTAATATTGAATGCTGCTTGAAACCCGTCGCCTCATATCGATTGGTATAACGTAAAAAAATTCTATCTATATTCTATATATATCTAGTCTATATCGTTAAAATTCCATGATGTGATTTAAGAATATTCGAGCCGACCCACACATGTTGTAGTTAGAGATTAGATATGTGATGGCTCTAACACGTATAAGACTTCGATATTACTTTCCAGTATTTAATAATAAAAGCAAAGGAAGACGCTAGCTTCGACTCGTAGAACCGTATCAAGGCTGCTCTTTGTGGTTGCGACAACAAAAACGAAGACACGGAAACTCTTTCTTCCCTCACTACAAAGGAAACCCATCCCAACCCAACCCAAGATCATCTTGTGGGGGTTCGCCCTACGGCTGAGAACTTTTCGGATATGGGTTCCGCGAGTTAAAATGTCCGGCCACGGCCACTTTAGCTTATTGTACCTTTGAACTGTGTCGGTTACCATAGTACTACTGCGGCTATCCACGTTTTTTATTCAATCTTTCAGATTCCCTCTATAGCATCGATTATAAGCTATTCAATACTCTAGGCGCGCCCCCACAACCGCAATCGATTCTATAATACTAAGTAAATCCCTCAGCGCGCGTCAAATCCCGACGCAATCCTGCCACTACACATCGCCGCTTCTTAATCAGGCAGATGTCCCCAAAGTGCTCGTTGACAGATTGTAAGAGGAAATATTACAAGTGGAAAAGCATACTAAGTGGCCCGTACGTTGATCGAAAAATTAGATGTTTTTGTGTAACTAGTGAATGAAAAACTAGCTAGCTTCATCCGCAATGTGGAATAATAATTCATCTATTTTTTATTTAATAAACGTCATGCTACTTTTTAGTTTATTGTCTTATTAATTTAAGTGTATGTATTTTTGCATAATTTAAATTACGTAAACATTGTGAGTATCTTTTGAATAAAGTAACCTCGGCCCATAAGATGTCTGCAGCAACAGCAGGTAAGTCCTATCATACGAACTTTATGCTTTACTACCGCAAGTACCTGGATATACCGCTGGCGTTAGTTCCTTCCACAACTCTGCCGAACGATCTGGGGTGCCGTACGGTGTACCCCTGCAGCAGCGGTAGCGACGGATAGAAAGATAAGGTTTTTTATAAGGTTCGTTTCCTTTCCTCTGAATTATCGAAACACGTATACAAATAGTTGATTTACGTCTACGTTGAGTCTCAATGAACAGTGCCTTGTCGTGAGGTGGCTTGGTGAAACTTCTTGCTTGGTCGCAGTGAAACTAAGAGCAACCCACACAGGCTTGCAAGCAGCCGGGTGGACTAAAGGGGGGCGAGGTTGTATGCGGGGTAGATTTGGAGGCGTCACTAGAAGTAAAAGAATCACCAAGTTACTAATTAACACTCGTCTGCTCAATGGAGTGCTTTAACTGTATCGACGAGCTACATCTACAATTGTTATATTTACGCGAATATATGGTTTGGTGAGACCCAACAATCCCCTCTATTGAAATTAAGATGTTTTTTTTTAATTTTAATAGCTTCGCAACTCCTTGGCGGGAATCTGTGTTTTGTTCGCGAGGATTTGTTGTTTATCAAATCTGATGTAATGTTGGGGCTGATAAAAAATATGTCTTACATTTAATTTAAAGACTAAGACGATCAGCTATTTTCTGTCTGATGAATAATTAAAATATAATATAAAGTTTTACGAAAACGGAAAGCAAAAAAAACAAACGTACAATTTTAAATAACAGTGGAACATGAACGCATCTTGAAAGTTAGTTTAAATAAATGAGAGAAACAAACATCATAGTTGAGATTTATTTCTAAGATCCGAAGAATATCGTTAAAAGTTACTACGGGCCACTTCGAGAGCTCCGTAGTTCGTGCAACTAGATGCGATGAAAATATATATTGAAAAGAAATTAGGTTTTTAATACTATTTATTGATTTTATCTATTTATTTATATTTTACACTTAAGAATATTTGTTACGGTAGAAAATCATTATCGTCCTCATGTCATTAGTCCACTGGTAGACATAGGCCTCCCCGCACAAAGATAAAAAAATAATAACATAATATTTTAAAAAGGAAATAATAAATGCACAGACAATAAATAAAAAAAATCCAACTGTACAGTAAAGTACAAAGGAGATGGCTTAATAATACATAGCAAGACACATCTGTTGCTAACAGTACGAATATGCGATACAATAATATAGAGGAGAATGAGAAACGGACCCTTTTATCTCGGAGTTCAAAATGATTTTGTAACGTAAGTTGCAATACATGAAGACATTTCCACCCTCGCCACGCCTACACATGCTGTAAAAGGAAAAGGAAAGCTGTATATCTAAGATATAAATATATTTTTTTTCAAGACTAGTAAAGTCAATCCGCAGTGGCGTCCCGCGGTGGACTTCGCTTCGACACCCTCAGACGGAACCAAAAGTAAGTAAAGTTAAATATTGTATTTCCAAAGATATCCACTCGTGAACCTATCAGCCCAAACAGCTTTCAGTTCTATGAGGCACTTCAGCTTAATAACTGTCTATGCTATCTCGGTACTCCTCATTCCACTGAGCTGGTGGATGCTATCAACCAGAGTTACACCAGTCATAGTCCGCGCTATAGTTCCCTTAGTGACACAGCACAGTTCTTCAGATGGTAAGCGCCTAGTTGCGCCCACACTTGCAGCCGTTCTAGACAAAGATTCGAGCTCCACATGCATTGCCACCCTTCATGACTGATATGGGATGCCTCGTAACACAGCAGCGGTTGCTGCCTATGTCACGTCGGTTTTCTGTCCTTCCGAGGTCGAGCCTTCCCACTCATGCTGTAGTCCGAAACTGACAGCAACTAGGCGTCTACACTTATGCAGCACGCCTGGTAAAATAAACAGTTGAAGCACTCTATATTGCTCGCGTTCACCTTGGAATAGGACTGGATAAATTTGTAGAACAAATTACAGAATTTTAAGAAGTTGTTCCGAAAGATTTCAATGAGGTTGATTTGAATGAGGCGCCACTTGACGACCAACAGATCTGAGTTTTATGTGAACGTCATAATCATAATAGAATATTAATTTTATTTAATTGAATCAGCTAAATATTCTACTAAAAAAAAAAGAAATGAACGAACAACATATACAAGTTAATATTCAGAAAAATAATTCACTTTATTTATAAAACATATTTGCGATGTGGTGTAACATAAAAGTTTTATACCTCTTCAGCTAGAGCTAATATTTCATATCCGTTGGAATATATCCGATTAAACATTCAAAAGGATCACCGCCAGTGCGTCATTCGCGACTGGACGGGCTATATGTCACGCCGGCTTCCAAACTCTCGAGCGTCCGCCGACCCGCTGAAGTCCAATAAAACTCCAAACTCCCATATTTAACGTCAAAGTCCCTCCCAGACAGTTCAGGAGTCAATTCGTGGCGCAGTCGCGCCAGTTTGTGACAGTTGTAATCTCAGAGACACCACTGCGGCTTTCCCCGCTCTAGAAATTTGCAGTGTAATTCAAGATTTACCGCAGCTTCCAGTTGGCCATTCAGAAAGAAAACTACTTGTGTATTTTATTTTTAGTTTCGAAGTATTTTCGGATTTAATGTAGGAAGCAAAAATAAAGCATACCATGCGCAAATGTTACTTTACACTTTATGCAGCTGGGGAGAACATCGTGTTGTATTTTACAACGGTATTTCTTTTGATAACGAATTTTTTTTTCTGTAGAAATTAATGAGAAAAGAAATGGATTATTTTGAGGCAACTAATAACCAATTTTACTTAGAGTACTTGGATTTTGCTTACTTTTGTGTGTCATTAAGATAACTTAGACTATGTGTATATAAAATATGTTCAATGGCCTCATAAAGCATATGTTATATAGACACAGCATTACCAAATGTAAAAGGGAGCAGTACATTTTGGTGGAAAGTCAGATTTACTAAGAACTGAATTTTCTATTTTTTTTTCTCTTGCACAACACAACAGCGATAAGACAGAATTTGATATTTATTTAATCAAATTATTAATGTAAACTGTATTTAAACCTAAACAAAAAAAAATCTTGAAAAAACATATGTATACGTAAATCACTCAAACATATAAATTAATCAAATACGTTGCTGCCATTCTACGAGAACTGAAGCTAATCTCCACACAAGTTCCTGTAGTTGCTCGCCACATCTGTCCAGCATCAGCACGAGAATAAGACCCTACCTTAGTTACCGCATTGACGATTAATCTCGACAACTTTCTTAAAATAAGCTCGGAGCAACTTTATTTTCGTAGTTGGGATTTAGCAAATCCACTGTATTTAAGTTTTACTTATATAAAAACTGTGGTGTATTATCGATGCGGTACAAACTTTAACAATACTTAGATTACTCATTTTAAGCAAAAGAAGTTATAGAACATAAGCAATAGGAGAAGGTTCTCGAATGAGCTGTCTATATAAACCTGTAGCGATATTTGTGAATATATTATGTACCCCTCATATGCAGCATATCTAACTCAATTGAGGAACTTTGTTAAGTTATGTTATGTATGTAATATGTATTTAAATTTGATTTCGAACTCGGGAGATCTTAACTGAGGATACCAAAAATATGTAGAATATCTATATTAGATTCATAGCAAAGGCCGACAATTGTTCAAAAAGAAATATAATATATTAATAAAAAATATACATATATTCTGGCTCACTCACTTGCACAGCATTACATACTAATGTATGGTTACATCATAATGTGTACATAAACAATATTAATAACATATTCACACAAAAAAACGACAAAATACAAATGACTAATTTTGTCGTTGATTGTCTTAACCTGCAATGAATATTTTCAACCATACCTGTTACATTTTACGCAGTAACAGTATGACATTGCAAAAATTTTAACTATGGCATTTTCTCAATTATATTGTCCTGTCCACCATTTCGCCATTACCTGCAACAAAAAAGAAACAACTGTAATACTGAATTAATTTTTCCTATTAAGGCTTATACTTAATTAAATGATGATGTGATGCAGTTCAGTGGAATTCTGCACTAACTACGGAACCATATAACAATGTACACCTTTAAATGAATAATTTAATTGAATTGAATTTATTTTTCAATAAATATTTTTTAATTTCGCAGATATTATATACACGGTAACATTACGTAATCTTCTCATCTCACATAAAGTTCGCAATGAACCGCATAATTTGTTACTTTACTTACGGGGAATGGAAACATAATAAAGTTAGAGGACGCTCATAAAACGTTCCTACAAGGTCTCCAACAAGTTATCGTTTCATTACAAGGTAATGGAGGTGGCAGGTGAATAATGGATTACCTTTACTTTCAGCAGCAAGGTATTTTTAATGGATTCATGGTTAACAAGATAGCAGGTAGATCCGATCATCCGATGGTAAGGGATCCGTACATCTATCCAAGTTGTAGAAATCAACAAGCAGATGCCACTTCGACATTTCTCAGACCTGCTTTCTCTGATGACGAAACCTGTTTCTATTATTAGTTATATATTGAATGTGATCAAATGAGAATTTTAAAACACAATAACAAATAAAAACCAATACAGACATATATACAAGTACATATAAGTTTATATATCTCCGAGTCAAAATGTACTTTAACAAAAATTGCCAATTTAACTTTACAGACATACGACCAACTGGGAATCTGAGTAAAAATATATAATACGCATTAAAAATAAAACAACCTAAAAACTAAATTCCCCTAACACAAGAGCCCGCAAATTATCCTAAAAACATTTCCATGTTAGTCTCCGAGGCTTCGCAACAAAACAAATGGACAAAGTTTAGTTTTGGGAGGCTGGCCTGGAATCATGATCGGTACCCGAATAGGGTAAAAACTAATCCCATTTAGTAGACATTCTGGTGTCTGATAGCGTCAATCGGAAGTTTTTGTTGGGAAACAAATTACTGCTTTCTGAGATATCACCTATAGTTAATTAGATAGAAATAGTTTTGTTCAAACAATAATCGAATGATTCTCAGAAGGCACGAAATATTTATTTATTTCCAAGTAGCTTGTTTTCGTATGTCGTCCGCGGCGTCACTGTACGGCTGTACCAATAATTTTAGTATATTTGTTTGTAATCTTTAATTAGATTTCCCAACAATACAACTATTTAATATATAGTGGCACACCTGACTGCCGCATTGATTACTGGAGCACATGATATAGCATGTACATTCACAGAGTAATAGAGCCACACTGCAGCCTATTTATAACTGCAGCATGAATGGGTCGGCGCCGCCCTCACAGATGTCTAACGTGCAATAGCAGGTTAACGCCGCTGTGATCGGTACGGTGAGTGTGGGGACCGGTGACCCAACTGGTGAAGAGACATGCCATCTCAGTCCCGAGGCGCGACACCGCATGTGCATTTTGTACCTTCGTTGAGGATAGAGGCAGGTGTTCATTACCCGCAGTCATCGTTTATCATCAGATAAACTGTTTGCTCTTTGTATCCCTCAGTAATATGAAAACGTAAAACAACTTTTTAATGTCAATACTTATCTAACTATGAATACAAACCAATTCTTTTTGTATAAATACAATTTTTCACAATATCAGAAAGTGAAACAAAAATTTGAACTTTGCATAATAACTCAGTTTTTTGAAGCCTTGTTGAAACGACTTCGTACAAAAGAAGGGGCGCTTCCAATGCATCTACTGTTTCTTGGCTGACAATTTACATTTTATTCGCTTGTATCGTCACAATCTTTACCACGAACACAACACTACTATTGAGAATAATAACAATACAAAAAAATAAATAATTTATAATACATAACCACAAACTATCATCGAACTCTACACTTTGAGATATGAGCATATTTATATAATGGTAGGCTTATAAAGTTTCCGGAGGTCGATCCCGTCAGGCATGGTGCTAAGCCGAGGATCTGCCTATACTTCAAAGCTAGATTCTGTTGATGTTGATGCTGTTAGCCTATGTAGCTCTTACAGCTTCATCGGACACAGGGCTCACGGAACTGAGGGGTCCGAAATACTTCAAAGTTGTATCTTTATCTGCTTACTAGAACTTTGTTCGGAAACTGTGATATCGTGATTCAGGCGTCTCGGTCGTGCTTGTGTTAAACACCTAGTATGCAAACACCACAAAATACTGAGACTGTCCTCAAAATCTTGAAAGGGAACTGTCCCTTAATGTATTTGAATACATATAATGTGGACACAGAAGTACTATAAAGAAAAAACGCATATCGTTTTAGTCAATGTGTAAATAGATGCGGTGGTGACATGAGATTTTTTTACTATTGTCCATTGAACGCCTTTCTCAAAGTAACGGGGATTTATCGACAGGACCGCTGGACCTTTGTACCTTTCTATTTCAATGTATCGCGTGTGACAGGCTCTTTTGAGCGTGTGACAATTGAAATGTATAGCTCACACCCCATAGAGGGCCGTGCTAGTCGAATCGTTTGCATAATATGTAGTTTGTTTTTTTACATTTCTTAGTATAGCTGGGTCAAGCAGAATGACCGACTGACACTTTTAGTATGATAACTAACTATGCATTTTATATTATAGAATATACTTAATATTTGTTATCTGAAATCAATTTTATAATGAAGTAATTATACTAAAACTATATTAGGTACTGATAAATTGGATACATTTTTACGGTAAAATGATAGCAATTCAACTCGGACATCATATTGTAAAACGCGAGTTCCCGATGGGCATACGTTACTTATTGTGAAAGGAGGTTATTCGGGGCAGCAGCAATCCCAGACTACACTAGCAGTAAAACAATTTATACTTTAATATGATAAGCAATAGTATTCGACAAATTATAATAACAAATATTGACTCATTATTGACAACCACCGATTACAAACATTTCATGAAATTAATACTCAGTACGCAGTAGGTCGATAGGCGGGAGGCGATATAATTGTTTGCTGTTTGGAAACTGAATTAAATCGAGAAATAAATAAGGAAACTTACTAATTAACAACATTTGAACATTTAAATAAATAGTAAATTACAAAAACAATTATTTGGTGAACTGGCATAAGTTTGTAGGCCTGTAGGTTGCCAAGTTTGTAACACTGTGTTAGTAAGGCTCATATGGCCACTATGACTGACTGTAGACAGCTGTTCGTTTTTCCCTTCTCTAGTCCGACGTCAAGCATGTGCAGTAGGGGAAATTTCGGGTGCAGGGACTCGGGACATAAACTAAACACCCTTGTTCAAAAACCAATAATTAGCAGGTGCTCGACCCTCGACGATGATAACGTAGAACGTAAATAATCAAGCCACTATACTTCGCTGTTTAACCGAACACTTGGAAATTTAATTTTAAACCGTGTTATGTTCCGGCCGGCGGCCCCAAGGCCGCGCTCTTCACGTCGGTTTATGAGATTTCTTAGATCTTAGCGCTGTTTAATTTAATATCTGAATAGCTCTTGTTCGTTAGCTCTTGTGTAAATGTTTTAAATTGCTATGGCACTTAAATTTTAAAGTACTAATAAGGTAAACTTCGAATCCAAAACCTATGTCTTCTAAATTTAATATCATGGTGGTTAAAGATCATGAAGGTATTCTCACACCGAGCTACATGTCATTCTCGGTACGAGTTGATATTCATTGAATCAGTTAACTGCAGCACGAGCTGCGTTAGTCACTTTAGTACATTTTTATTTTTATTACACAATTTAGTACATTTAGACTTTTATTTACAAAAAAAAAATAAGTTTTAAATTGTCGATTTATGCAAATGCGGGGAGACCTATCTTCAACAATGGACTAGTGATGAAGTCCATGAATAAGTTTTAACAATTTATCTCGAAGAAAGCTGTAGTGTGTCTCCACCATTGTCTAAAAGGTATTCTATGAAAGAGATAAATCTATTTGTATTTAATTTACTCTACACGCCTTAACTAAATTCATACCGGTGAGCGAAATTATTTCTGCAGTGCCTTGGATTCATCTCGTTTAATGTATGCAAACAAACTGAGTCTCGATGGCGAAGAATGCATCTCCGTGTGTACAGATGCGGAGGATGGAGTTGGGTCGCACTCAAGTTAGACGGTATCAGTTGTTAGCATTGCGACCTAGTACAGCTTTAGCAAAAGATAGTATTTCTCCTCTTCATATACTTTGGACAAAATATTGTTCCGATTGTAGTTATATGAAAAAACTTGCATGCTGCCCGGGATTTGCGCCCTTTCAGGTGCCTTTATATCGCTAAACAAATGCTGGGAGTGACTTCATAAACCTTAAAATCTGAAAGAAAGTCGTTGGTACACGTCTATTGGGACTCGAATCCTCGAAAGATGAAGATCGTGTGAGCTCATCGTCATATCCACGAGCTACCACCACTTCGAGTCTCAATGGAAGAAAAATTGTTAATCTTCTAATATCAAATATAAATACTATTAATTAAAAGAAATAAAAAACATAAATCTTTAAACCTTAACAAAGTGATATCGAACTCGACGTAACAGCAATAAGTTAAAATAAAACCGGAGGTAATGAACGCCTAACGAATTCCACCCCTACTCTCCACCGAGAGGGTGGAGGGGGGAGGGGAGAAGAAGTGGGGGGAAATTAGGCAAAAACGACGACAACCTGTGCCGGAGGAAATTGATTCGGATTGCGAGGGCGCCGCGTTCACGTGTGATAAAACAAAATGTTAAAATATAAAGATATCTCAACATCTATCTGAATGAGATAACATCTTTTTTAATAGAAAAAAAAGTTTTATGCAATAGGTATATATTTTATACATTTTAATAGTCATGGTAGAAAGCTAACGAAGCACACAGTGGTGTCTCATTGATCATCAAGATGGTGGCGTCGAAAATTTAATTTGGATTTAGGTGTGGTCTTAATTGGGAATCGATACCTACTCCATTAAAAACAAAATAGTTAATGTACCCTATTCATTGGATTTAACGACATCTTTCATGTTCAACTGTGGGCTTAATAGGCTACGACTTGTTTCACAGTAGATATGAGTCTAATGTGATCTGTGCGTCTAACTTCATATATAATACCGAGCGGCGCTTTTCCTTCCGATTTGTGTATACATCACATTATAATAAACATTTATTCAACCAAATTGGTACACCGATTGTGGAGATCAATATGTACAAACGTAAAGACAAATAGACAAAAAGTTTGCTTTCTGTTTTAACATGTTCTGATCGAAGGACCATAAAATGCAGTAAGTTTTGAATGTAATAAGTGTTTGTCATAAAAGAAGGGACGTGTTAATGTGAGAAAAGTTTTGTTTGAACATTTCTTATCTTATTTATTAACGATTACCTTTTAATAAATACTTTAAAGTAGTTAATAAAAAAAAACCACAACTGCTAGCACCGGCCACAGCTAGAGGTTAATGAGTATTATGACAAAGCTTAAATTAACCGGGGCCGTAGCCTGCGCCGCGGGCGGACAGCTTTTAATGTACTGTTAAAAATTTTAGTACAGTAATACAAAACACACTCATTACAGCAATGAGTGCCGTGATTGCTCAGTGTGTAAGCGATCGCTCGTTATTCACGGTAAGCGAGCTAAACAGTGTTCGATCCCCGGTGTCGTCACTAATGAAATTGTTAATTGCTATTTTAAGTGCTGATTTACAACGAGCTCGATACAATGTCTCCACGACACGGGTGGGCTGGTAGAGAACGCCTGACTGACGGCATTGCCCTTTTTGCAATGTGTGTATAATTAATAAAAATGTAATAAAAAAATAAACAAACAGAGGGGAATAAGTATTATCCAAAACCATAAATTCAGTTACATACACGTTAGATACTTAATATTGATGCTGAAAACTTAATGCAAAACGTACTCCCGACAATTATCAACGGCAGAATAGCGATCCGTCAAAGCCCTGGTCATTATAAATCATTTTTGGTACTAATTTTAAACTCGCCAAATGAACGTGTATCGACTGAAATCTCCGTAAAACGAAATCCTCTCAGATATTTTATTGACTACAAACATAAACTTTAAACAAAACTCATAAAGTTTGCGCAAAATCGATACTAACAAGCTAAATGTTTCAAATATTATCCCGCTACGAACGTTTTGGAGTACACCAAAGTTTGTAATTACTTTCATCTGACAGCCAGTTTAACTTCTAACTTTGCAAAATATAAAATTATCTCTCCATCAGTTCTCTATCTGTTTGAACATGCTTATCTTATAAAATATTACTACGACTCTGTCCTATGTATGGTACATAGGACAGAGTCCTTACAATATTATAACTTTATTAAAATCTGTGTAAACTTTGGTTACCTTACCAGAAATATGTTGAACGGGAGAGCGACGTTTGTAATGTTGACAATGAAGGTTATGGAAGGACTATCCTAGTTCGCAGGGGTAATAATGCAACTACATAATGATTCCTTATGGAGAATTAGTGTGGAGTAGAGAACGAAAATGCCATCTGATGAACTGTATGATCTAACAAGAAACTAACCAATTAATATGGAATGGTTTTCGTTGCCCAATCTATAATTTGAACGCTAACCACACGGATATCCCGCCAGCTCGCACCGACGCAATCCCCGAACCTTTTCATAACGCCGGATAAATTCCTTTGACGGGATAACAAAGAAAAACAAACGGTTTTCGGCACGGAATGGGGTATTAAGTGAGATGAAATACACTTCATGTTACCGGGGAATAGTAAGCCTCGCGTCACGAGCGAATGACGCTTGTGGGGATGAATACGTGGTACAAACAAAAAATAATTTTGTAATTTAATATATTTTCTTTGACCTAGAAATTAGGCCCCCGACTAACCGCAACCGTAACCTTTTGTTTGGTAGTGGGAAGGATATGTTAAAAAAATACCATGTCTCTTTAGGGTGGTGGGGAGGTTGACTTGCCATTAAAACTCCGCGATAACCAAATTTAATGAACGGTACACGAAACGCACCGATGCCCTTTTGCACTGAGCCTCACAACTTCTCAGGAGAGAAAACGCCTCCTTCCTAGCATCCTTTTTGTGCTACGACCACACTGAATCAATCCACCTACCCGGGTTCACTTCAGTCGACCATCCGTAGATCACAAACGTACCTGATTATTGCCGTTCAAAATTATAAGCACGTTAGCCTAACAAAATCTTAAATTCTGTACAACCCACAACGTCTAGGAAAACTTAACCATCACCGCTAGTATTATGTATCTCTTTTAGTTAATTCTGATGTCAGGGTTATACCGATAAGATCAAAGGAAACTTAACATGAACTGTAAGCGACATAGACAAGTATGCACTCAAAGCAATACGTGGCGGTATAAGACAGTATATCACAAAGAAATTCTAAATGTGGCATACTACTGCCTTCTTATGTTTAGAGGTTATGAAAAATATAAACAGTTGACAGTTTATATTATCTTAAAAATAAAATTGTTAAAAAAAAATTAGCTCAGTGCAAGACGTAATTACAATAAACTAGTCATGAGTTAAATTATACAGCGCTAAGATCCGAGAGATCTCACAAAGAGACATCCGACGGAGTCTCTCGCCGCGACGGAGCGCGAGATAACGTGATAGTAAAATTACAATTATTAGGATTTTTAGTCTTTTTACAGCGGCAGGAGACGCATCGGGGATGGACCACGCCCTCGCATTAAAATCAGCTTCAAATAGAATAACATTGTTTTGTTTCGTACGAAGTGTAAGGATTCGCCGACCCAATTACATTGGTCCGATTCCGTAATAAATAATTGTGGGAAGATGTAGGTGTCCATAGATACGGCGACATTCACCGTTACTGGATTATCTAGTTAAGCTCATTTGTGACGCGATTAAAGAAACAATTAGATCTATTATAATCATACCCAACAAAACAATTACTTAATTTAGATAGATCTTTTTATTCCTCATAGAAAACTTTACAACAATCTAACAAAGAAAGCTCTTCACTCTACATTTCTCAAATAAAGCTTCGTTCCGTACTCGGTACAGCGCTCGATGTCGTCGCAACATAACTCACAAGACATTCATCCAGCGATGTCACACTTTTAAGGAAATAATTCTTCTTCGAAAGTTTAAAAATTGTTCGTCTGAAGTACCTATATCTTAACACGAGAACGCGGAGTTCTAGTACCAGTTTTAACTTGAATCTGTTTTTTTTAACATTTTTGTCTAAGCCCATATCTGGCATTGAAAGTTCTATACATAACAAAGTTTCGTCTAGCCGGTACTAGTAGTACAGCAATAAATTATCGTAATACTATATCAAAGTTTATTTAAGGATTATATGTAATCCCTTACATAAACCCCTTGCTTTAATAAAGTTTTTATTTGATTATTTTTTTGATGAATGTATTTCAAAGAAATTTTGTAAAATATCAAAGGAGGGCTGCTATTTGAATTCCTCAATATCATCATACTAGAGTACCCATATTTAATTTTTTCATGTCATTCTTTGGCATTACATGTTGACGGATTGTTTTTATTTCCCTTTTGGATTGGGATCATAGCTTTGATTATTATGTTATATTCTGCAAAACCGCATAAAAGTGTTGGGAATTTATCGAATCGTTCAGTTACCTACTGATTTAGAGATGGACTCATTTCTTGTTCAAAACTTGCAGAAATACCATCGCAATCTCCGTTTTTATATAGGTTTGATTAATTTAGGCTACAACCGTTCGATGTAGCTCGTCCTTGCCCCTATAAAAAATATCACGTATAAAAAAAGGTTACATATCCTCCTGTACGAGTTGCGTCCTAATCGCGGAGAGGAAGACATTTATTTATAAATATTCTAATTAACAATTTCATTACCATATGATATGCCATTTAAATGATATAGGATGACCAACCAGCGCTCGATACAACTGATGTCGAGCTGGGCAGCTGTCGCAAGGATCTGCGGTTGACAGACACCCACATCTGCTATCGAGGGTAAGTCAAGGCGCTGCAATCGGGCCTGGGCCAGGAGTCGCGATTCAGAGACCACTCACATCTTCTTTACTCTGCAGGGTAAGTCTTCTAAGATCTTACATATTGCAAGCATGATGATTGCCACTATAATATTCCTTCTTTACGCCCTAAAGAGACTTAGAGCATCTTGTCACACTAAGACAACATCAAATTGGAACTTTTCTTTTGTAAAACTTAAGCAAACAAAAGCACGTAAGTCTTTTCTTTCAGAACACAAAGATATGAATAATAATAAGCCACTGGCTTTAGAAATTAAAAATTAATCAGGCTAAGGGCGAAAACAATCGCTTTTATTCTAACTACAAGAATAACCTAAGTTCGAACCTGGGTACAAATGCCAATGTAGTTGCAATTTCAAGTGCTGATTTAGCAAGTGCTATAGAAAAATCATCGACGTCGTCATCGTGACGATTTGTCATCCTCATTAACGGCAAAATTCTTCATAAGTGTGAGTACGTAATATTATATAGAAATACATGACATTAAAGTATTATCGAATATCCTGTTATCATTAGCTCGATCCACTTCGGAAAACAAAGCTCGGATAAATTAGCGGAAGGCACGGTCTTGAACTTATATAACTTTATATGGGTGACATACATGGATATGGTACACAGCTGCCGTTTCACGCTGGTGTTCTGTAAGGGGGAGGTCCTCGGTTGATCTGACTCATTCATGTCGCAGCTATAGAAAATACTGCAGCGTGGCTACCACTTTTGAAACAATATGTTATGTATATTAAATATATAAACCTTTTATCGTCGTCGACCTTTCTGTCCGTTATGTGTCCACTGCAGAAAAGAGGCTTACCAGGTGCTTATCGGTGAACGAAAACATCGTGAAGAAACCTGCATGTCTAAGACATTATAAAAAATAATATTTTTGAAGTCCATATCCAGAAGGCATGTGAAGTCCGCCAATCAACAGTGATGCCGCGTGTTGGACTGTGCTCTAACACCATAAAGGAAGCCTATACTGTATAAAGACGGTACGGCTGCTCCGGGAGTTTTCAAATCTCCAGCTGGTATCCCGCAGGGATATATTCTTTCCCCTCTCTTGCTAAGATACCACTCTTCTTAGAAACTGTAAACTTTCTGTAGAAACCACAAGTTTAGACTAATTGAGATTGTTTATGAACAACCCCAAGTAAACTCGGGTTACACTAAGTCAGAAACACGCTAGGAACATATCTTCAGTCCAAGACACGAACCTCATAGTTTATGCCCTCACTAGGCACATCTAGACAGTTGTCGAGGATTGCTCGAGGCAGGTTCCCTCGCTGGAAGACCACCCATGGACCCTGCCAAGCGACATAAAGATCCTTATGAGGCGCAAGAATGCGGCGACTCGTGCCCACGACTCATATTCCACTGAAAGTAACCGGCTTGTGCTACATACCTACAGGAACGATCGGTGGTATAATCACCTCTCCAAAATAGAACCTTCCCATCTCGCCTTCTGGCGTATTCCCAAATCCCTAAAAGGGGGCACCGCCCAAACAATGCCTCCCTTAGCGCGTCCCAAAAAACCGCCCGCCTTCTTAGACGAAGAGAAAGCCGAATGTCTGGCTGATAATCTCGAGCTCCAATGATCTCCGAGCACCCTAACGATCGACGCCGCTCACCTTGCAATGATTGACAGCGAGGTCGACCGGAGGAGTAAGGAACCACCTCGCGATTTCGTTACTCAAGTTACATTCACCGAAGTTGAGTCCATAATTAATAACCTGCGACCACGCAAGACTCCCGGCCCCGATGGCATCACCAACAAGGTGATGAAACTCCTACCCATGTTTATTTTACCCTACTGGTGATAATCTACAACGCGGTCATATCCAAAGGCACTCCAGCGCCCATGCATTCCGAAGTGGTGGTACAGATAGCTTATAATGATAGCGATATTAATTTAGATATTTAATTGTCCAGAAGCAACTGACCGAGCCGAGCGGTCCTCTCGGGCACCCTCGAGTCAGACGCTCTCGCGAAACAGGGTGACGGTCCAAGCCGAGGCTCACTCAAGGGAGCCCTTGTGCTGGTTAACCATAAAGGTCTCGACTGAGTGCCATAAGCGCTCGGTCACCTTTAACCCGATGAAACTGTAAAAGCCCTCGGGCTAACAGCGGCTATCCGCCCCAAAAAAAGTCAGAAACACGTGTTTTCAGGAGCTAAATAATCCTAATTATTGATCAATACGTATGAAAAGCAAAGTAATTATAAAAATATTATTACTACTCTACCGCCTAGTTCTAGCGCAGCGTTTGTCGGTGTTTGAAAACACTAGATGTTTATTGTCCAATAACTTGAAAGTAAACAAAAGAATGACTTCTTTAAATATTCGTTACTAACAATAGAATATGCAGATGTGCATTTCTTTTATTTATCCTGTGGGATTTTATTGCAAGTGATGGATAATTATGTCGTTTAAGTGCGGTGTTAAACTTTTGGCCGGCAGGGTGTATGTATAAATAAATTACAATAATATAATACACAAAACATCACCTGTACGTGGCATGATACCTGGACTGGAACCTTCAACTGGAATTTTATTATGCGATGCTCTCGAAGGTAGCTGATGACCCATCTATCATGGTATTTTTCGTTACCATTTTTCTATGACTACTAAAAACCACCTTGTTTGTATTCATTTATACGTAAGCAATGGCAGTGTTAAGGATTGGCCAGATTGGAAAATTATTAATTTGTTTCTGGCACGTGCAATGAACCTTACACAGTAAAAGTGGACAAATATAATTCAAAAAACTTATCAAAAAAGGAATTTTCACCAAAGACTTCGATATTCATAATATTAGACAGATATTAATATTCTTTTATAAAAATCCATCGCGTCACATTTCAATTCATTTCTCATCTTCCGTTTATGACGGCGTTATTAATTAGGTTCAGCTCATTAATCGCTGTCGGGCGAGCGGTAAAGCATTTGTTATCTACCCTCATCCTGATTTACAACGTGCCTGCTCCTGCATTGTGGATCCGCTGCCCACTCCCTAATTTTTCCGCCGAATGTCTGGTTATCCCTAAGCCGGTCATCCATTATTCGGACTTCATTGGATCCGTCGCGTGTATGTGAGATAAGTACCGGGTTAAGTGCATTGCGGTTTAATTTATCGTCGTCCCTTTTTCTGCAATTCTCTATTGTGTATTATTCATTTAGAATGGTAGAGTTAGTACGTATGTAAATGTAACTCACTCATATCTCACAATCTTTATAATTAACCTTCAATAGGTTTTTTATTCTTTAACTTTCCAATTTGTATGTCAGAGTCATGACCCTGATACAAACTGTAGTAGGAATAGCCAGTTCAGCCAGGGTGGAACAATGCTTACAACATATAGTGATGAGGAAGCCTATCTTAGGATTCAGCGAAGAAAAATTACTACATTCTTTGGGCATTCCAATCCAATTAAGCATCATATGCTGTCGCTCTTGAGAGCTTAATTGGTATACCTCGGTACCTGTAATCGGGTCTCTGGATTCCTACAACCACCATACGAAATACAGCTTGCTATAAGCCACCGGGCTTGCTGGTATTCTATGAGGGCATGTTCCTTCGCCGGTCGAGCAGACCCAAATATGTTGTATCTAGGAACAAGCTGTAACGAGACGTGGCAGTACGCTGTAACTGCATGATAATTCCTTATCGACTATCATTGTGGCTGTCGTGGGCCGCAAGAATCACTTAGCATCAGGTCAGGTTTTCGTTTGTGACTACAATAAAATAAAATAACTCTTGTCAAAAATCATAAATTTCTAATACATACAGTGCTAAATGATACCTATCTCTGGCCCATTTTTTATATAAGTATAATAAAGGGTAGGTATAGACTCGACCTTTATATTTTTTTCGTATAAACTTGGATATCGAATTAGGTACAAAGGTTCCTATTGTATTGATAAAGGCGACCTTCGGGGTCAGACGAGCCATTGTTGTGTTACTGTGCGACGCTACAGGTACGCTGATGGAACTAGACTAATATTATATTTTTAGCAAATATTGTGACAATCTTAAATTTTAGTGTCATGCTTAATTTCTAGAATAACGATTTATGATGTTTGTTATAATTAGAAATATTCAGTTTTTTCTTGCGTTCCATAATTTAAAAAAAATCGGTGGAGGGTTTTAATTCTATTTATGCAAGACATTCACATTTTAACAAAATTATAAAACACTAGTAGTGGGCTCTCGCAGGTGCCGACACCCAGAGCCAGGGAGTATTATCTACTACTTTTCACATATACAAACGAGTACACCTAATAACTAAATCATTTAAAAAACTCTAGTATGAATGTTCTTCAGAAACTTTAATAGCGTTCAGGGCTCAATTACCAATTGTTCCAATATGTTCGTGTATGATAATGTATGCACTGCTCTATGCCACTCTATGTTCAGATGAAATTATTAATACAGTTGATAACCGCAGCCCCGGTAATTATCGGCTGCAGCAGATTGCCTAAAGCGTTTGACTTCACAACTTTAACGAACTGCAATATAAACTTTTCGAGCGCCCCACTTCGGGTTAACTACAGCAGCAGTGTTATTAAGTGTTCAACTTATTCCATATCCGTACTTATGTTAATATACGATGTTACATTATTGATAATCAGGGTTTGGTACATCTTGAGTTTGTGACTATTCCCGCCATCATAATCATTATCAACCTGTCAACCGTCGAGCGGTGGACATGAAAATGAAATACCACCATTTTTCAAAGGCATCGAGATTATTTGGTGTTTTTCTTATAGTCACCAGTCGCGAAGCGGTCAGAATAACACCGTACTCCACAGAAATGGGAAAATGTATTTTGACGTCCCTGCAATGCGGCTCTTCTATGTATGATCATCATTTCATCACATTCAGTCTCCGAATTACTATCATGATCACAGGCTATTAATACACGCAAAATGTACACTGCTAAATGTAGGTCACATATTGCCACAAAGCACGATCATGGGCCCCATCCATCGACTTCTCACAAACTGGTGTCATCCTAAAATTCGTTATATAGCCAACCCATTCCAAGTGACAGTTTGCTGATATTTTGGGCTATGTTGGTCTCATTCTACTGCGGTTGTTGTGTATCCTGTAACGCACAGAAACACCGAGCATAGTCCATAACTCGATAAGTTTGATTACTTGATATTTAGAATATTTTTGCCGCTTCCTACCATATCAAGAGATCCCATTTAATTATCATCTTACATGCGTAAAGCTTGATAACGTTAAAGTACCGCTGGATTTTGAAACTTAATCACCTTATAGTAAATCACCTGACAGTTAATCACCTGATAGTTATTCACCTGATAGTTAATCACCTGATAGTCGAAAATTCATTTATTCAATTAGTATTAAAATAATTTCAGTAGGAATTTGGGAAAAAATTTAATTGAGAGGATATAATTTTCATGAATAGGACAAAAAATAAAACCTTTGCAGAACTTAACTAAGTATTATTCTCTTTGCAATTATCCTTAAGTCATTAGAAAGTTAGAGCGAACAATGGTGTAAGCAGGAAACCTCGCGTCTATCTAACTTGAGTTTGTCGCAAAGTTCAGACACATTTCTTATAATTTATTTATAGTATCTCCTGGAGTCCTACTTCGCGGTTGACTTCTCCTGTCTATTACCTGTAACAATAAATATCCAAAATTTTATCCGATACAGAACGATATATTAAAGTTTATAAAAAAAATACAAGAAATATTTCAACATTGCAATACGAAGAAATTGTCAGTAAGCCAAAAAGAACAAAAAATATTGTATTATTTATTAGTTGTTCAAATTATAATAATAGTTAATATTATTTTTATACAATAAGTGTAATAAACTATATACACACGAACTAAAACACATGCGTGTTTGTGTTCAGGTGCATCCCTTGGGCAACCCACGTCTATCTTCTTCTATCGGCTAAGGAGCCATGATCCCAACTTACATACTTCAACGTAGTAAAAAACGTCAACCTAGTAAAAAAAGTATATAATTCACAAGGATGCTCGCTGCATATAGAAACAACCAGATATTTCCCATCGCTATTATGGCATCCTGAAGCGACACCGACGGAAGTCGTACATGTACTCATTTCTACTGAACGCTAAATAAATAAACTAATATAGTATAGTCCATAGCATATCAATGTAGTTGTCTGTAATGGAAGCAATGAACCCTGCCCTTTGACATCCACCCCCAGTGACATCTCGTTTCATTTTATATGGGGGGTCGCGTACGCAATTAGTTTCTAGCTAAATGTTAATTGATACAAGTTAATTAATTCAATGTTTGTATAACTTATGGCGGGTAATACGGAGTGAGGGGGGGGAGAGGGGCAAGTTCAACTTAATTGGGTCTACATATATAGTCGGTACTCTGTGAAGTGTTGCCCACATAGTTGTGTCTCACATTTCTGTCAATAATTATTCTGATAATGTTTCAGGTATTTGAACACATTGTCGTATATCTTGCATCCTTGACACTGCACGTTAACCTTCTCTTCTGATCTCTTATCGCTCATGACTGACACCGGGGAAGAGGACGACGAGAGATGTTAGTGTATACGTGAATGGTTAGGGCACTCTAAGAAATTCTGCGCAACTGAAATCCATATGATAATAAGGAGAAGATATCGCCGTGGTCAAAATCTACGTGAGGAATTCTTTATATGTACTATATGTCTAAGAAATAATTAAAAAAATCAATTACGTGTAATAAATTACTAATAAACTAAAGTGGATCCTACTAGGAAGGAGGCTAACGGCCAGCAGTGGGGTCCATATATAGGGACACTTTACACATTTCCTTTCTGATCGAGTATCAACAAGTTAAAAAGTCACGGAGACCTCCTGCTTTCCCGACGTCTCGATACAAACAAACAGATACAACTCCTAGCCTCCTCCTTAAACACAGAAAACATATCTGCGCCCTCCGACGTTGCGTGTCTGAAAGAACTGCTCCGCTGGCGGCGACTCGATAATTTCCTACGCAGTCACATTCCGCACTCGCTTATTGGCCTCTTTCCAAATCAAATCCATCCACTTTGGTATATATTTCGCTCATCATCTTTATTACAAATATGCACACAGCTCACCTGATGTTCTGGCCTACCGCCTATGACACACACACTCACATAATATATGTATATATATATATATATATATATATATATATATATATATATATATATATATTAATTAACCACAATTATAAATAAACCTAAAATAACATTAAACCTGCATACAGTTAGTTATGAAGATTCCAGATTCAATTACAAGGAACAAGTCACATTTCAGTTTTTAGGAGCGACTAACCATGTGGAATGTTAATTGATGATAAATCCAGATATGTATATGCGATCCGCACCTCACTTTTGTATTTCCAATGTGACCCGTGGCCTTGACACTGCACCTTCCTCCTACTTTATGCATTACATCAGAATGAGAAGAATAATAGAAGTTAGAACCCATGTGATTGCACGATAATGTAATATATTCTAAGCAGTTATTGTCATCTGATAACAACTTGGAGATATTGTAATATTTGACGCAGAGGGCACAGTAATAACCATTAGATTGGTATCGGCGTATAGTTGTTTTGTACATAAAACTATTCTTCTGAAAAAATCTGCTTGTATAATCACTTATGTAATAACTGCGAGTCCTTCCCACCCCACCCGACGTCTCCCCATTTGTCCTACTGTCAAAGCCTTTTTGTGACAGCAACCCTTTGTTTCGGAGTGCTGTGTTCACCCCGGTTAGAGAGTCATTAAAAAATTTGCTCTTTCGCTTCGTGTATATGAGAGACGTGGTGGCTAAACAACATTGTGAAATCTGCCGACTTCATGTGAAGTTCGCCTATATGCATTCGAGCCGCGTAGTGGACTGTGCCCAAATACCCTCTCTTGATATTATTTATGTCGTGTGTATGTATATAAACATAGCATGGTATCAAGGTGAAAATACATTATCGCTTCTAAGGAATAAGACAGATTGTTCTCGGCTTCTTTATCTCCACATTTAGCAGCTCCAGGGTTTCCAGTTTTCTTTCTCGCACCGTATCATATCATATCGTAATCAACCATCAACAGTCGCGCCGTTATAATAACCAAAGTCAGTTGTTACTACAGCGTAGAGTTCACTGTTTCGCTAATAAACTATTACGTTAGCAATTTCATGGTAAACGGGCAACTTAACTAAACCCACTGATTAACGGATACAAGTTTTTAAGAATCAAGTACTAACACTAACAAACATACCAACTATCCTCTTCTTGGAACACTAGGATGACAAATATCTATTTTTCTATAATATTAGGAAAGCCAAACGAGTACCCAGTGCAACTGGTGGTAAGTGATGACTGTAGCTCGTGACGTCTACAACTAACTGTGCGAGGGTGTGGACCTTCCCCGGTCCGAGTGACCCACTACCAATATCAACGCTATCGGAAAGTCGGAACGTAAAAATAAATGAGACGTTCAACCCTACCGCCGTGTGTAGCTACCCTATAAAGACGCTCTCGTTCTAATTAGCATCCCAGCCAGTGTGGCCGGCACAAAGCCGGCTGCGTCGACACAGAGCGCCCCGCGGCGCCCACCCACGCCCGCCCGCCCTACAGCCGATGGAAGGCGCGACTGAGCCCGGGTAATGATAGATGGTTCACAGCGCAGTGCCAAACTAAGCAAAAATATTACACTTTCAGAACCTCGCCTCATTACGAAATCGGTTCAATTATATAAGTATCAAATTTTAACTTTAACTTATTCGTAATGTACGAATGTATTTCTATTAATACATTCTTTATAAATATATGTTTTTAAAATAAAAAGTATCCTTTGTCGTCTTTGTGTTCAGCGTAGAATGTATTGCGGGTATACATTGTACGCTCAACACAAAGACATTAAGTCCGCCTTTTCGTATGTAAGTCTGTTTTTCTTGCGAAAATAAAAGTACAAGTACAATATTTTATTTATTTAGCCCAGACACGGTGTATCTAAGACATAGCCAGGTTCAATATTATATATTTTTTTGAATCTTTTTGAAACTTTGATACAACAGAGAAGATAATAATTCGTGAAGATATATAGCTTCCTATTAATAATAATAATATATGCAGAATGCAATGCTCAACGATACCGGCCGTGTCACCCGCCGGTTTCTCTCCCTCTCCCCCTGACCCTCGACCGCCTGTCGAGGGACTCCCATCTGGTTGGTCTTTATATTCTTTTATCTTATTGTATTGTATACATTTGCTTTATTGATTTTATCATATTTTATTTATTGACCAACCCAAGCGAGTATTGAAATTAAAATCCCAATAACAATAAATTTATTTGAGACGTATTATTTCAGATATTTATGAAAGTATGATTAGAACAAGAATATAACAGAGGGCAATAGTAAAACATTCCTGTTTTATTTTAAACCTTTAATAACTTTATTTTAAATTGGACACAAGCCAATGTTTGTCTACCACCCCACCTGGTGTTCAGTGGTTACGCAGACGTAGATGGTAGAGGGCACTAGGTCAGCAAAAGTACTCTCCTCTTGAAGACCCACATTGTACCCGGACGGACGGACGGACACACGAATATTATTTCAATCCGTTGCTGTTTGCATTAAAATCGACTAAGTTTATCGCTTCAACCGAATGCACGGAACAGCCAAAACGAGAACATGGAAGCCCGCCGTGCCTCTTGTTGTCCGATGATCGAACGTTCCAACCAATATCATCGAAACTGACAAGCCGGTCTTACGTCAGTCATTTTCCGCGGTTCTGTTCACCAGGCGTTGGAACATTGAGGCGGAATTTTTCACATAATAGCTCGATAGTCAAAGGGCGAAACGTGACGACAAAGAACGATAAATGTTCCGAAAATGAATTTTAAGATTCGTACTAAGAATCCAACCTGTGTAAGAGACACATTATTACGAATCTAAGGTATCATCCTTTATTAGGTAATGTCTCGAGTAATGGAGCTGCACGTATGTAGGTTTGTAACTAAGATCCCCTAACGAGGTAAGTTAAGGTTTAATTGCCAGACGTACCTGATCACGGTAATCGAGAAGCATTAGTCTAATCCCGGTGTAATCTTTATGTTAATTATTTTACTGTCGCACAAATAGGTCGATTCGATCGGAAAATATTTAACAGCAGCGGTGGAGCCGCGCTGTAGTTTGTGTCCAACTGCAGCACTGAAAGGTTCGACTCGATCGGGGAATGACAGTAGGAAGTAGCAAAACGCTGCTGTGTTTCGTGTGGTGAGGGTAGAGATCCGGGGACACCAATTACAGGTAACGAAGAATTCTTTCGCAAAATTCAGAGGCGACAACGCATGTGTGTCTTAGATCTTCGTTGAGGAGTCGTGGGCAGTAGGTAACGACACCATCAGGTGACTTGTGTGCTCGTTTGTCACCTGTAATGTAATTAAACGCAGGAAACGCGAACCCACGCACCCCCAGCTCAATTAACATACTTATGCGTGAAGCACTGAGCCAGCCCGTTCCCAAAAGCCGTCGCGCAATCAGAGAACACGAGCACATAATTATATAGGGCACGTTCGACACACATGGCAGTAAAATGGCGTGAGCTGAACAAGCTCGCTACGTAAAGGCTAACAGCGCAGTAATTACCCAACTCTCCCCCTCACGGTTTTAAATTAAACTTTTAGCCTCCAACGTGCCTCACTCGCTCAGTATGTAGGGGTATACGAGAGTGAGAGTATATAGGCTAGTGTTTCCAGGCCTCTATGATACATTTCGGGACGGATGATAAATCAAAATTTTAACAGCTGGACAACTAAGTTAAATTTTTTAAAAGTTTAGTCTTCAATGCCTCCTTGGTAGAAATCACTCGGACTCGAAAAATACATCCATGGAAGTTTTAATTTGTGCATTGTGTCAAACAAAACTACGCTTCAAGTATTTTAACGACATCTAAAGAGGTGGGTATCAATGAATTAGCACAAACACGAAAACAACCCTTTCACACAATCTTTAACATTATGGCAAAAGTATTGTGTAGTAGTAAGTAAATGACTTGTGGAATACGTAATTAAAAAAACGTGGAAAAAACTTAGTTGCCAACCTAAATCGGTACAACAGAATAAGGTTTCTATAACAATATTTGTTTACCAAGATGAATACGTATTGCGCATTAATTAGTGTTATGTTGGCTTTAGCAATTATTTGTACGCTTTTTTTAGTTACAAAATAAAATTAAAACGCGCGAAATTAAACCTTTTATAACACTACCGATGGATCCAAAATCGGAACACATCCACACCCTCGAAAAATGGGACGTCCAGTATACATCGTACATTTGGCAACACTAATTAATATAGCGTGACGCATTCTGAGTAATATTTGTAAGAAGGAAAGTCATCAGCGAAGTGACAAGACAAGCATGAAATGAGAAGATTTAAGGGAGACGGAAATATCGAATTGAAATAAAAAGAAATATTAAATAAAACCCTGCCGACCACAAGTTTAAGACCGCACATAAACAACATTTCCAACAATTGTAATAAAATCCCATAGGATAAATAAAAGAAATGCACATCTGCATATTCTATTGTTAGTATCGAATATTTAAAGAAGTCATTCTTTTGTTTACTTTCCAGTTGTTGGACAATAAACATCTATTGTTTTCAAACAGACAAACGCTGCGCTAGAGCCAGGTGGTAGAGTCGTAATAATATTTTTATAATGTCCTCATTACTAATTACTTTGCTTTTGTTACGTATTGGTCAATAATTAGGACTATTTAGCTCCCGAATACACGTGTTTCTGACTTATTATTACCCGAGTTTATTTAGGTTTGTTCACAAACAATCTCAATTAGTCTAAACTTATGGTTTCTATAGTGAAGACGTCATAAAATGGGAAAAGCTCGAGAAATTATCAGTGAAGTACATTCTGCCATCGTTGTTTTACATAATGAAGGCAATTCCGAACGTGAGATTGCTTCACAACTGAAGTTATCGAAGACTTCTGTTCATGTCACAATAATTCGATACAGGGGGACAGGCAGTTTTCAAGATCGTCCACAATCGGGAAGGTCGAGAGCCACCACGTCTAGTGAAGATAATTTCATTGTTGTTACCAGAAAGCGAAATAGACGCTTAACAGCACCAGAAATCCGCGTTGAAGTAAACAAAACCCGAGTTAAACCTTTGTCATTGACTACAGTAAAACAGAGAATGGTCGCGTTGCCGTTTGAAAACCTCTGCTAAGGCCGCTAAACAAGAAAAAACAGATGCAGTGGGTAGAAGATTTTAAATGCTTTGGACCGATGAATCTAAGTTTGACCTATTCGGTTCAAAACGTAGAATTTACGTTCGATGCAGCGGCCAAGAAAAGATGATGTACGATTGTGTACTCCCAATAATCAAGCATGGTGGTGGCTCAATTATGGTCTGGGGTTGCTTCTCTAGCCAACTGGCAATTTGAATTTTGAAAAAGGAACATTACAAAAACATTTTAGAACAATATGCCGTTTCTTCCGGGTTGCGATTAATTGGAGATGGATTAATTTTACAACAAGATAGCGATCCAATGAATAGCTCAAAATTATGTAGAGGATGTTTAGAAGAGGAAGAGGCACAAGGGGTGTTAAAAACATGGTTTGGCCTCCTCAGAGCCCGATCTCAATCCCATTGAACTTTTGTGGGAAGAGCTTGATAGAAACGTTGCCCATCCTCGCGAGAAGGAATGTGTAATGCTTTATGCGAAATTTGGAACAATATATCACAAGACACCATTAACAAATTGATTGCCCGTATGGCCCGAGACTTGAGAAAAAAGGCATAAAATGTAAAGGAGGATGAAAAATCAGTTTAGCTAACTATAGCCTTTTTTGCACGGACTGTTAATATTTCTTTACCCTTTTAAAGTATATTGTTTGTCAATCAATGTTCAGTTAGATGATTAAACAGGTTAATAAAATAAAAAGGTTATACAGGTCTTAAACTTTTGGCCTGCAGTGTATACTTTCCTAACTATAAAATACCTGATCGGTGAATTACCCTACCTTACTTCTGTGCTTTTTCGTAACTTTCTTTATTCCTGAGCTATGAAGACAAGTGATATCGAGGATGTTCATCAAGGAATTGGTTTAGGAGTTGTAGTAGTGCAGGTGAAAGTATCGATAGCATTCTAGGAATTGTCTTCTTTGGCGCGTTAAAGGTTAACAACCTTTTATTAAGCAATTGAATACGTGCTTTCTTACACATTAATTTAACCAGGAAGAAATATGAAACCATGCAGACAAGTCTTGAAATGGAATGCTTTCTGAATGGAAGAACTTT
Organism: Teinopalpus imperialis; assembly: GCA_029286865.1. NCBI lineage: Eukaryota > Metazoa > Arthropoda > Insecta > Lepidoptera > Papilionidae > Teinopalpus > Teinopalpus imperialis. Next base: position 9,599,307 of record JAGSMU010000014.1, on the reverse strand, counting down.
AGTTCTTGAAATTTACGAGCGTGCGTGTGACTATAATTATCAACTATCAATCAGTAATCATATTTTTTCCAGAGAGGGAGCAATACTTGTGTGTTTTTCACGGTATTCCGTGGTACACACCGCAAGTAAATGGACAGTGGAATAGTTAATTAAATCATCCAAAGGATAATTTGAGATTGATTGAGATTTTATGTGGGGTCTCTAGTAGCAAGCTTGTAATAGTATGCAGATTGATTTTAGCTACATCATGAATGGGTTAGGTCGATGGGTGGGACAGGTGAGTGAAGGGATATAGAAATACTTATTACTGGCCCGGCATTCCATCTTAAGTCCGCAGTATGGAGTATGAAAGTGTTCCATGGGCTGCAGGAATCACTTGCTATTAGGTGAAACTTAGCGTTAGTAAGTCACTTTCAATATAATAAAAAGAAAAAAACCGTTTGTTCTCTCATTTTTCCCGCCTGGCAAACGTCTTCCTATAATTCGACGGTTCTATATAATATATAATAATAAATGAAACAGTTACCGCACAACCGCCTCAAAGAAATTTCAACTGCAGTCCGTCGCGAATGGTAAAGATAAAGTTAGTTAAGCCGGAGTTCCCCGCGGCGTCCGGCACGGAGCCCACTGCTGCAAAAAGCAATTATTTGATAGATGGTCACCATTTATCTAACGTTAAAGCAACTACACAGATAACGGTGAGTGGAGGTTGTATTACAGATAACATAATGAATAAATGTGAGCTAGACAATGGCTATGTTAGTTATCACGTATTGTTCGTCTAGACGTGTTGTGAGTATGTCGTCCGGTGTCTCTGACACTGCATTTGCACCTTCCTCCGATCGTAAATATAGCCGTAGGTGGGTGTGAGGTACGACACCTATCGGATTGTAAGAAAAAAAGTTACTTTGTTTTCGAATTTCTTTCCCCTAGTCCTCAGGTGCTTGGCCAAATCCAATCGGCGGAACATGATGCGTTATTTCATATAATTGTTTTGTGTACATTTTTGTGACATATATATATATATTATTTAAATATTATTTAATTAAGAGTAACAAACAAGCGCACCGTTCGTATGGTATTCTGTTACGGCTCGGGCTCTACCACTGTCAAAATCTTATGCATGCTGCAAGTCGACACCAGCCGCAGAGTGTCTTCACCACCATAAGAATGTGTCTGTGTTTAACAAATACCTCTATAATAAACAAACTCGTGTATATGTCGCTGTAGTTACGATGATATCAAAGCTAATACAGCCTGACTTGCTTTGAACGAGAACAGGCTTTGGTAATTTCCGCTTCAATTTTCAATATCCGCATAAAATCGAAAAGTTCGTGTTGCCCCGTTGACACGGGCGTGGCCTTAGTAAACTTTATTTCCGATCATAAGGATCCGAGGCGAAACACTTTTGTCGAGTACACCAATACATGCCACGTGTTGGTGTTTGGGAGGCACGTTACGTTGTTGGAGACAAGACGATGAAGACTCTTAGCTGTTCTCAGGAGTGACAACAGGACGTAGATACCGTGGACATGTGATACATGGACCGTACACCTGCTTGTTTGTCACACCTAACATTATAAAAAAAAAGTATAACATTGTCTCCCGAATTCCCGTGCCGCTGCGCTCCAGCGCTCAGTACTGAACTCCTGTGTAAACAAAAGCTTAATATCCGATACCAGTTGTCTACGTAAGAAATAATTGCTCCTCATTTGTCCCTTAAAGGATTTATTGATATAATATACAAAATGTTTGCGTAAAGAATTTTAATAAAAACCATAAATTCCGTACAATCGCCGCGGCCGTCGTCAGGCTGCCGAGCTTGAGCCTCGCGCTGGATGTACGAGCCGTGGGGTCTTTAATTAAAGCTCACTTCCGCAGGACAATATATTCCCAGTTCTCAGTCAACTGCGCAACTTCAGGCGGCTAACAGCCGGTATATATTACATGTGAATAATTTGTATATGAACATCTCAAATAGAGCATCACTTTCAAATCTAATGATAAAAACGATCCAACGCAAAACAAAGGTTGCTGAGAACATTATTTGGGACGTATTGCAAGTTTTGTTGAAAAAAAAGGAAACCGTCAGGAGACATAATAATAGAATGGTTAATTGAAAATGTTCTGTAGGTGTAAGGTTCGCTTGATTTTCGCTAACCGTGTCCAGTATTCCCCTGGAGCTCTGCCCGAGACAGGGATGTTGGCCAGGTCGGGGTTGAGGACAATGCGGTGTACGTTGATGACAGACAGACCACCACGATATCACTTTCTTGGACGCCGACACCGGGGATCCAACTCGGTTTGCTCGCGTACCGTGAATTAAAATTGACCGCTGAGCTAACATTGTAGTAAGTACAATAGTAACACAAAATTCCATCGTTAACATGTACTCGCACGTGTGTCGATATATCAACATATATGTATGTCAGTACACCAACATATATCGTCGGCACTAACGCGTAGCTTTATCGCGGCATTACATTGAAGACGGCAATCGCCTCGGCCAATTAAGCTGAGCGGGCCCGTGTTCCCCCAGCCTCGTGGATCGCATTAAACAGCTTATTTATTACCACGCCGATGTATAATGCCTCTGTTTACGAGGACGCTTTCTTTGTTTTACGCACTTCCCTGTACAGTGGGATGACGTCAACTTTAATTACCTTTTCTTTTCTGAAACACTTCAGAATATGAAGTGATCCTTATCATCACAACTACGTGGCCCTCCCCCGCAGACTGGCACACACCAAGATACAGACCCACCAGCATCCGCAAACTTGCACAGATCATCACTTCGTCTAGTGGAGGGTGGTACTAAACTCTGGCGCCAGTCAGACGTCCCATTGATGGACATAAGTCGTTGTCACTTGAGACATAATCCACGACGGATTGGATTGGTACGACTCCATTATGACCTACAGAGTAAAGGTGATAATATGTATGAAATATATATGTGTAAAATTAAACCATAACATTAACACCATAGTCTAAAACGGTTAGTAACGCATTACGATATATATTGCTGAATATTGAAGCATTGTGATATATATTGTTTAATATTCACATAGAAGTATGATAAAAATTATATAAAAATACTTCGTCGACACAAAAACAACATATTTATATGATGAATAATCTCGTATGGTGTACTTCGATACTTATCAGAGAACCTGGCTACCATGTCACGGGTTCTTGGGGTCGATATCCAGTCAATGATAATGTTTGAGTAGAATACAAATTGCCGGTGTTTGGATCTAGACAATATTACCTACTTACACTATACCATATCCTAAACGGTTAATGTGATTTAATCCGAGATGACGTAGTTATTGAGATAGACATAATAGTCTTATTATAATCTTACCGCAAAACAAAACGGTATATGCCAACTATCATATCTCTTGACGTTTCACAGGATGTCCCACTAAACAGAGCCCCCGAAGACGGTGCAAAGCGATCCCTAAAATTACAAATATCTCTAACTTTCCAAATAAACTATTAGCTCCCGACCTCATGCTGGATCCATTACTCCTCGTTATCTTGTGGTGAACAACTGTGCACAATTCATCTCTAGCCGCATTTATTTGTCCTATATTTTAGTACGGTGATTAATTTAAAACTTTGCACATCTATTGCTGCGACCCACGCTTCGCAACGGCGTCACTTTTCGCGTTTAATTCTATTTAAACATTTAAAATAATTCATATTATTTATTCACTGAATGGTGGGAAGCCTATCTTTACTAATGACTCAAAATTCAAGCATCTTTACAAATATCCTCTATGTTCGTTCACCCGAGTGGGTATTTAGGACGTGAATATAGTTTATAAGTACCTTTAATATTTAAAGTTAAATTGGTCCATGTTCTAAGTGGTTTAAAATGAGTTGCTACGATGCGTAGAAACTTGCATCCTTTAGTAAACTTTTATTGAAGATTTTTATTTTTTCTTACTGATGGTGACAAACTCGCACACAGTTCACTTGATGGTAAGTGATACCTGTGGTCGTTGACAACTACATTTGTCCTCCATAAGGAATCATAATATAGAGCACTTGGACACTGAGCTCCAAGGGCTCCTCCGAGCTGCCAAGTCGTTGTACTTTGGATGACTAAGGGCATACGGTTGGTCATGGCTAGGCGGAATAGGGCTTTTCTTCGTTTTAAAAGGGAGCGCACTGATGTGCATTGGTCATTACTTAAGAGGGCTAGAAATAGATGTAATCAGATGGTACGTGCCGCTAAACGCCGATATTTCTTTGATAGTATTAATAAATCTTCTCCTGCAGAAGTATGGAAATTGTTATCTTTCTGTGTGTAATGGATTGTGGTCTTTCTCTATCTTTAGATGACATCAACCAATATTTTACCTCCACTTCTACATTGGACCCTACAATCCGTTCTCAAACCATTGCCTCTATTGCATCTATGCAATCCCCACCTATTCCTGTTTTTAACTTTTCTCCTGTTAGTCAGGATGATATTAAAAAAGCAGTTTTAGCCATAAAGTCCAAGGCAGGGGGTTGTGATGACATAAGCAGGTTTATGGTTGTTACTATTTTAGGTCACCTCCTCTTGGCAATAACCCATATCATTAATGTTTCTCTTGGTTCTGGTCGATATCCCTCAGTTTGGAAGAAAGCTTTTCACCCTCTACCTAAAGCCCTAAATCATGTTTTACCTAAAAATTTTCGACCGATATCAGTTCTGCCTTTTCTGTCCAAAATTCTGGGATCCTGTGTGAACAAGCAAGTTTCCTTTTTATATCTAAACATATCCTGCTGAGTCCCTATCAGTCAGGTTCTCGCTCCGGTCACAGCACTACCACTGCTTTTATCAAGGGCACTGATGACATTAGACAGGGTATGGATGAGAAAAAGTTTACAGTGGTGGTGCTGATTGATTTTTCGAATGCATTTAACACAGTGGCTCATGATATCCTTCTTGCTATCCTCTCCCTTTACAACATCGCTCCTACTGCCTTGGAATGGTTTTCTTCATATCTTCGCGATCGCCAACAGTCAGTCAATGTAGGGCAAAATTACTCAACTGTGGCCGACGTAGACACTAGCGTGCCGCAAGGCGGTATACTTTCTCCTTTCATTTTTTCAATTTTTATCAATCTTTCTCTATATATCTTATCAAGATTTCTTCCAACACTGATTGCGCGTACCATCTCTACGCTGATGATCTGCAGATATAAGTGCAATCTCACATTGAGGACCTTCATATTGGGATTAACAAAGTAAATTGTAAATTAAATGCTATACAGGATTGGTCATCCCGTTTTGGTGTCACCGTCAATCCTTTGAAATGTCAAGCTAAGATTAACATTTCAAATTTACGGCCTGTCTATTATAATAATATTTTAATACCATTTCATAGTTCTGTGAAAAATCTTGGTCTGCATATTGACAACACTTTTAAATGGCGAATACATTCACAGAAATAAGCCGCACAGTTTCTGCCACATTACAGTCCCTTTATCGTCTAAAGCATTTCCTTACCATGAAAGCAAAGGTCATGCTTGTCCAAACATTAATATTGCCTCTCCCTTCTTAACAAGCTGAAGCGCCTGTTGAACAACTGCACTCGTTTTTTTTTTTAAGTAAATATGACCATATCTCACAATATCGATCTCAGCTTAATTGGCTTTCCATACAACAAATGCGTAATACCAGAGTTTTGCTTATTCTCTTCTCCATTTTAAATGGTCCGTCATCACCTTCTTATCTCAAAGATAAATTCCAATACCTCTCTTTATCTCATGACAGAATTCTTTGATCTTCGTTTAATAAGAAGATCTGTATTCCAGCTCACTTTACCGGTTTTCTTGCAAATTCATTTGCTGTCCGAGCTACACTACTCTGGAATTCCTTACCCGATGAAATCAGACAGGTCAGTAATAAAAACAGTTTTTAAAGTTTGGTTCGTGATCACTTACCGCTATTGTATTGTGTACTATTGTGTATGTATATATATGTATGTGTGTATGTATGTGTATGGAATTATTTATTTGTATATATATGTTGTGTATTTATACATGTATTATTTATTTAATATCTATTTGTGTATGTATTAATATTTGCTGGTATCAGTTATTTTTAGGTTTTTTTTCTTCTTTTATTAATTAGTTTATTGCTACACATATCTCACCACACATTTGGTTGACTGGTAGTGAATGCCTTTGGCCAACTTAATGTCCGCCTTTTGTGAACTTTGAACTTTGTTAATGTTAATGCAATAAAGAGTAAATAAAAAAAAAAGCAAGACAATGTAATCATTCGGTACTCCACAGTTTACGGACTACGTCACAATTGCATTTCGCGTGCGTCAGTACAATTTGATCTAACGAAATGAATTCGTATGAAACAGACAATATTGGCAGATGTCTAATTGTAGAAAGAGCAAGAGAACAGGCAACTGATTTGTATACAGTACACGGCGCTTAGTTTCGACGACAAAGCTTCTGATCATTAACACGGGCTGCCTTTGTGAGGGTAGACAGAGCAAATTATCTATGTACGCTCAAAATAACTTTGTCTCTAAGTTTGTCTTAATTAAAGTTTACTTATTAAGACACGTGAAATTTAAGTAACGTTGAGCAAAATATGTAGAAAGTTAGTTGCCAAGGAGAAGTCATTATGATAACCTATCGTATTGTGATCCCCCAGAAATTATGGATTATACCCGATAATATATAAGTTAAAATCCGCCAAAACTGTAATTTCGCAAACAACGGAATGGGCGACAGTGTAAAAACACTTAACTTAATACCCTCTTTTTCGTATTCACCCCTGTGAGGCCCTTACCTGTAACAACAGTAACGACTGTTGTATTAGGAAATTTCATAGTTTAAAATGGACATACATGGTATGTTGCGGTCAGAAATCAAAGAACATCTTGGATAATCGCTCCTGAACACAATGTCTCTTCTTAAGGAACGTCCCTTCTTCCAAAGAAACCTTCTAATATTCTCTTGGTCGATTACAATCAAGGCAATAGATTCTGGATTTCGGCAGGTGAAGTCGACAGGACCGGTGTGTAAGGATATATTAGGTCTTTACCTATGAAATTGCCGTTCTTCAGTATTGACAAACCAAAAAAAGGTTTGATTGGCTGTGAATTCTCTGCTTCCGAAGCTGATGATACTCAATTTACAGCCAAACTAGCAGCAGCTTTTGATATTAACATCAAAACATTATTGGTCCATTTGCGACAAATTGGCAAAGTAAAAAAGTTTGATAGATGGATGCCCCACGAACTTAACGATCGCCAGCGCGACATACGCGTTGAGACCTGTCTAGCGCTGCTCAACAGGCACAGAAATGAAAGAATTTTGAACCGAATTGTTACGTGCGACGAAAAGTGGATTCTGTTCAACAAACGGAAGCGCTTAGCAAGTTGGTTAGATCCTGGTTCAGCACCAAAGGAATGCCCTAAACGAAAAATGACAATGAAAATGAGAAAGTTGATGGTGGATTTGGTGGTATAGTGCCGGTGTGATTTAACACAGTTTTTTACCAAACGGCATGAGAATTACTGCAGATGTGTACTGTGAAGAACTGAAGACAATGATGGAGAAGCTCGCACATCTGCAACCAGCTTTGGTCAATCGGTCATCTCCTCTGCTCCTACATGACAACTCGCGACCCCATACTGCACAACAGACGGCCTCCAAGCTGTAAGAGTTAGGGTTGGAAGCTTCCCCTCATCCACCGTACTCACCAGACCTGGCACCCATCTACTATTACTTTTACCAAAATTTGGACAACTTTTTAGCGGGAAAAAAAATTTAATTCCCGAGAAGCAGTACAAAATGCCTTCGAAAAGTTTGTTGCTTCCTGTCCAGCTGATTTTTACAAGGGCATTAATAAACTACCACTGCGTTGGCAGAGATGCATCGATTACTTTGAATAACAGAAATCAATAAGTTTGAAAAAAAAATACTTTTACTTATTTCATACAAAACGGCAATTTCATAGGTAAAGGCCTATTATTATAGTTCCATAATTATTCGCATGTACTGAGGCACTTACTCAGCGATCTCCCTCGAGCCAAAATCTCTGTGTGGGATCGAACTCTACGGGGATTTCATTATATTTTCTTTTTGTTATAGCATCAATGGAAATTGAGAGAAATGAAGTATCAAGAGATCACAGTAAACTCAAAAACGAAAATCAACAATCAGTGCAAACAAATAAACGTCTCGTCACGGAGATATACAAAACGAAAATGTGGCAATGTTGAGTTTTCAATATCCATAATAATAACTGCAAAAGTCCAACTTTGAAATATAGTAATTTAAAAATTTTACATAAAAATATCTAAATATGTATATAATTCACAGCAAAAAAGAAAAAATCACATTAAAAATGACAAAAAGCGCAGACCTAAACCTAAATGAACGCTATGTGAATTAAATAAGTAGATTAATTGCCTTGGTGATTTAGAGACCTACCCCCGCGCCCCATCCCATCTTCCTTAACCACACGTCGCTGTCTCGTTCAGTACGACAGGTCGCGTCTATGTCGTCAGACATGTCGCTACTTTCTTATTAGAAATTCTAATTCAATTGTTACTCGATAGGAATTGTATAATTAGTAAGAATAATATAACTACTCGTAATTAAAAAAGTTTTAATACCGATGTTAACATAATTTGAGTTGAGGTTTGTATTTTTGTTTGAATTAATACTAAGAATTATATAGGCATTACATTTGACAAAAAAAAGCATTGTATAATCGCTTGACAACTGCTGGGCCTCACGTCGTGTCCTTGCGTCTCAGTCGGGGTAGACGGAGACCAGCAAAGTTTACTGGTGACGAGGCATTCCATCTCAGTCCTCAAGGGTGACAACATTATTATTCCTTGTCAAGGATGAATATAGATGTCATGGGCCGCAGGAATCACTTGCCATCAGGAGAACTGTATGCTCGTTCGTTACGCGGAAAGTAATAATAATAAATAAAAACATTATGTTAATGTGTAAAAAAATAGTACAAGATGTTGGTGCGCGGCAATAGCATTCCAACACGCTACCGATGATTACGATCCCGGAGTGACTCATGTTATTTACTACCTCTGGACATTTTGCTTCTTCTGTTATCTATTCTACTATTGATATTACTTTTACTTAACATCAATGTCAATTGTCAATCTCTGCCTAATATATTTTTAAAATAACATTATTAAAAATACGTCTCTATTTCTCTTCCTCTAGTTATGGACCCCACATGGTGATGGATCATCTTTCCGTATTTTACTCTTCCACTTCGCTCTGTCCCAAGGTCTCTGATCATGTCCCTCTTCACTATACTCTCCTATCTTGTTTTATTAAAAATGCGTATAATAAATAAATAAGTAATCGAAAATCGTAAAAAAATGCATTTCCATATTTTGCAAGCCTTATCCTCAAGTACTTTTACAGCATCATTATACAAATTATCAAAAACCTACCTAAGCAGATGTTTCATGCTGTTCCTTATCCGAAAGAGCCTCAGAATTAATATTCAGCCATACTTTTTCAATGGCCTGGGAAAAATCTCTACGAAATATCTTTTAAATTGAAAAGAAATAGCATTCCTTCTGTCACTTGATTTGAATCATTCAGACTTCGCATAACTATCACAAATTGAGATGAGTAACGTATGAGATTTCTGTACTTTCATGAAATGCGTAAGAATATGCTTCGAAATGTTTAAATTTGTCTTGCGTAGTTACATCAATGCAACGACGTATGGTTCCTTGTGAACACTGAGATGAAAATCAGGTCATCCTATACTGTAACTGGCAAACCAAGGTTGCGACTCAAGAACGATAACCGATTGGGAAGGAAGTACCCCATAGGTTATCGGTTCTAAGAGCTAAGATTTAATGGCCAGCCCTTTAACCACTTCAGAGCGCTTTTAGCAGACGAAATATCTTTTGCCCGAATAAAATTTAATTTTCTAATCTACATCAACATGCTTTGATACAGATATATGCTTGTTGTCATGATAAACCAAACATCGGTCGGCACAATTGATCGCCGGCTGCGTGTTGTCCTGTCCTGGTCTATATCATCAATAGTACGTGAATATATCGAATATATACGTAAATAATTGATGAAGTGAACGATGCCGTCAGCAATAAACTCTTTATAAGCTACTAAAGATCGCACAGGTGGTGATTTTTAAACTAATTCGTGTGCCTGACACAGCTTTAGTTTATGTTACAGGTTTTTAATTCAAAAACTCTATCCCAAAACCACAATCCCAATATATGTTCATTTAACAATGCACTCTCAAATAGTAAAACCAATTAGCTTAGCAGATAATCGCTCTTCCTTGACACATCTAAGTTATCAGATGGCAAAGGAAAATTTATGTCGGGGTTTACAACTACAGTGCGTGGAAATACTATTTCTTTCAAGTCTATTTGGTTATCAAAATGTAATATTGTAACATTATTTTAAAAAAAGTAGTAGTAGAACGGTGAAATATTTTAATCCCGAGCGAGCTGAGCCTTGAATGCGCAGTTTGCGTTTAATTTGCTGCCGCCGACGCGTGAAATTGCTGTTTTAAAACGAAAAAATAAAAACTAGACTTTTCAGGTTTACTTTTATATAACTGAACGAAATTCATACAGACATATTTGACAAATTGACAAATCCATGGAATAACCGCGAGAGCTACACAACTGGCTTCGATAGACATATGGTGTTATTTTGACATAATGGTTTAATTTTATTTGTTTAATTATTTTTGTCCAAGATGTAATGATGGTCATCATGGTAAGTGAAGTGATGTCTACGGGGGTTCCAAGAAACACGCCCTAAGGAATGAGACATGTAATTAAATTTTTTGCTTATACAGTTTTGGACAACACGGAAAAAACAATGAGTCCTGAAACAGAAGTTTCTAATCTAGCGCGGGATTTAGTAAGGCAACCTTATTAGGTTATATTAACGAATTCCACTTTTAAATTTAAATTAGTTTTTAAGGTTATAGCTATCCACATCTGTTTTTCTTGCTGTGTAATAAAGTTTATAATTACTACGTAGGTAATTATTTTGTCCTCAATAAAAATCTATAAAATGCAGTAATAAAGAAGTAAAACAAATGTATAATACAATAACATAAATAAATGAGGAACAACCAACCGGGAGTCCTTAACAATGACAGTCCTTAGGGCCGAGGGTTAAGGAGTGGAAGGGAAAGATAATAAGGGTTTGATTATATTATTATTATTACTTCCTGCAAGGTTGAAAGCTTCCTGACGGCAATTTAGTATTGTACATCGTGGTCCACATCGACCCGGTTATACGCGTGTGACCTTTAGTATTAGGGATCGAATACGATGCCCTCACAAGGGCTCCCCGAACATTTAACCTTATTTGAAAGCATATAACACTTTTATTTAAAAAATATGATATACATATTAAATATTCATATAGTTCGATCACGATATCTTTTAGTTGTAAACATATGGTATCATTAACATTATGCAAGATTTTTATATTAGGGGTGACAAACGAGCACACTGCAGCATACGAGATCTATATCCATTCTCTACTAACACTCGTCACCCTTGAGGACTGACTCACTCCTGCTCACAACATTGATAATAACAAAAACAGAGTGCCATTTACGGTTCCTGTGGAGCATAGTCCGTGGTTCTCCAGTCAAGCATACCTGTTCATGCCGCTTCTAGAGACAACGTAGGGCAACGTAGCTCCTACCACTCTTAAAAAGAAACCTACTTACTACTGATCGGTTTCCCTGGATGTCACTTTTATTTCCTAAAATCAGAGAATATCAGGCGGACCATGGCCGTTTTTCACTGTTGGTTTACATCGTGATATTCTGACAGGGCCAACATTCTGTTGCCTTGAAAAGTCTTCGTCGAAAAATATTCATTACAAACTTAATGATACAAATACAAGCGCCGGGAAATAAAGAACTTCGTTTCATTACTTATTCATAACTCGTGTGTCCAGTAGTGGACCAACAGTGATAGAATTTGTTTCTAGATGTGACATGAATGGGTCGGCTCGATTGGGGAAGGATTACGCCCTCACAGAATAACAGTACAACGCTGTTGAATATCGTCTGGTGAGTGTTAAGATGTCATAGGCCGCAAGAATCACTTATTATCACGTGAACTGTGTGCTCGTTTGTCACCCTTAATACAATTCCAAAAAAATTAAAAAAAACAGTTTAATTTACAATAAATGCAATGTTATGCGAGATTAGAAATGAAAAGTAAATTAAAAAATCAAAAACATTTTTTTTCTACACTTCATGCGTAGAGAATCTCAGAGTATTAAATCCCATGGTAATGAAAACCCTACCCCTATTCAAAATATTACGTAACCTTTACAACCCTGGGGGATATTTAAAAAGGCAATGTAAACGCATGATTACCTCTCCACCCTTTTACGACAATACGCGACCCGAGCGGACCTGCGTAAAATATACTGAGTTACTGGTACTATGCAAAGAAACAACACTATATATATCAGTATTTTGTTATTGTATTGTTGGTGATAAACGAGCACACAGTTCACCAGATGGTAAGCATTTCCTGTGGCCTATAGCGCATATATTTATCCTGGACAAGGATTAATAGTCCTGTTATATTTTAACTACTTGCTTTAATTCTCATTTATTACCGACAATTAGTCAAGTTGGAACTTTATTCAGGTGATCGTAAGTTATTTCTCGGCCCGAAATGAACCACATCTAGCCACGATAAGTTGTCACTGACGACTAAGATTCTTCAATGGTCTTCAATTTTAGTGGGAAAAGAAAATCAAAAAAATATCGTTTTTCGTCTCACGAAATTTTTAAATTTAGACCAATAATTGTTGTGTTAATATTGATTTAGTAATTAATAGAGATGAAGTTTAATCATTTTTATGAATGAGAAGAAAAAATGAGATTTAAATTGATACTTTTTTGTTCCTACATAATTGAATAAAAAATGATGATGTTAACCTTACTTTGAAAAAAGCTAAAAAAAATGATAACTCAAAAATGGTTCACTTTTGCATAATGCATATGGGGTTAAAATTATCACAAATAGTCAACCCCATCACCTCCTAACGGGGATACGTAGAATTACTAATAACTCTATATAATTCAATGCAAAATTACAAAATTATAATTTCACTAGCGATCCCTGTATCTCCGCGATACGAAACGATCAACTAAACATGATCAGAGCAGTGGCATGCAGATTAAACAAAGTACGGCGGGCACCGGCAGCCCCGCACTCGTTGTGGCGAGGACGTATCACCACATTCCGGCAATAATCCGCCTTTTATTAAATTCCACGCTGTACTCTGAATGAAAGTAAAAAATATATTCTGTTATACAACTCCACTGGACGATTTCGACAATGCGTAAATTAGTAAAACTCTTTGTAATACATTCATTGATCACCATCGCACCTGGCAATTCCCACTGCTGCCCCAATAGTCCACTGCTGAACGTGCAGCCATCGATTTGGTCGTACAATCTAGTGTGAGGTCGTCTCACTCTGCGACTGCAGTCAAAGGTTGTCATTCAAGGCTTGTATTCCACTATTATTATTACCTTATAAATTAGTAATTGTTTGGGAACTAATTGCGTGTGTTCCACGTAACAATTCACCCAGAGCCCAAGCTTAGGCTGCACATTTACTACATCATTTAATCACATTAATTTAAAAGTATACAATGAATTTTTAAAAGATAAGTAAGTAAACAAATTAATTCGCCCTTTTTGTCTTAACACCGACCAAATCACCCGGGAATCGAAACCCTCTTTGCGTGTGGCATAAAGTGCCGTCGATAGGAAAACGTCGCGACCGGCGGCACTCGCCCGTGGCTTAGCAAGGGTTTGTTGGGACCTCCCCCAGGAGCTGAGATTGTCAGGCATCTTGACGCTTTCAATGTGAAATGGTCAAGTGTGTGTTAACACGGACATATCACGAGTGAGAGACATACTTTAAAAAGGATGTATATTTTTTATTTATCAACAGATTTAAATAAAACACACACTAAATTACCCAAGCTTATCTCAATACATCACTGGTGACCACATGTGAAGAACACACGCGAAACCTGGTGTACGAACGACTGAAACGGCTTGTCTTATATGTATAGGTTTTTCGTTAGCAACGCTTCGAGCTTCACAATTTGTGTACATTATAAAACGGCCTTACGTGTAATTTTTTCCATTGATTTTTAAATCAATACAAATAAATTACGTAATGTACCTATGGTTTATAAATAGGACACTAAATCAATTAAAAATGACTGAATTTTGATACTTCAATATAATCGCAAATTAAAAAAACAATATCAACAGTAAAACTACAAATAAACTTTGTAGTTTTACTGACACGTTCCTCGCCTCAAGTCGGGGTATTTGTGAGAATGGTAGAGAAGTATTACTTCCCTCTTAAAAAGAAACCCATAACTTCACACATCCAAGCACTTTCGACCCTCATCGTTGACACTCGTAGTAACTCAAGTGTTTGGAATTGGAATTTGTGCATTTGTTTACTGTTCTATTACTAATTTCTTTTTTTTGTTTTTTTTATTGTACAGAGGGTGACAAACGAGCACACAGTGCAACTGATGACTAATACTCAGTATTGACATATCCTGATATTCTGCTGTGAGCGTACGTAGCGCAGTCATTACTCACCTTCAGGTGAACTGTGTGCATTTGTAAAATTATTAAAAAAAATAACGAATACGAAAGACAAAGAGACTGTAAGAATTAATTTTATGACATTGCATGAATGTCGAGGCTCGCGACCTCTCCGTAGTGACGAGTCGTAAAGCCGACTCCCGAGCCCCACACCCTCGTAAACTGTTTATTACGCCGTTCAGCGAATTCATCTCTCCTTTTTAATGCGCTATTATCTAGCGAGGCTGCGAAAAGTTTACTCTCTAAGTCCTCTGAATTACGACGCGTAATTTTTAATGAAATTGTAATTATCCGCGAGTACAAGTCGGTAATGTTACTTTGCTTTATGACATGTGACTTCAGCGCAGATGCCGCCGACCTAGTTATCAGAATATACGGCTGGATCATCACTTCGCAGACAACGTCAAATTACGTTTACTTTTATAGTATTAGATGTGACAAACAGCACACAGTTGAGCCGTTAAGTAATTACTGTTCATCTTCACCGAAGATTCAAGCTGAGCATGCGTTGTCACCCTCAAGGACTGACGAGAGCCTCACCACACGAAACAGCAAGGTTATGCTGCTTTTCCACGTTCGGTTAACCCTGAACTATTAGGTAATAGCATGAGATAAGGGGTTGCCATGCTGGACAAGTATTACTTAGCGACGCTTTTTATCTAGGACATAGGTACGCCAAGTCTTTAAAGCTCGTATCCCAAAAGTGTAAAAAAACTCTTTCAATAAGACAATTTTGTCATTCCATTATGCCAGTTCCTAATCAGTGAGTGCGTGGTAGTTCACAATTGGAACCGACCCATGCATATTGCAGCCAGAAACTAGCTACAAAAATATAAATAACACAAATTCACCAAGTTCTCATAAACAAACGATTTTTAAAATATAAACTGCGACGTAAAAGCGAAGACTTTCAAAGAGCTTTAAACTGTTTGAAAAGTCGGAATAAACTGGTGCATTTCTAAAACAAATTTGAAATAACATAACACGACGTCGAATGTCGGTACCTCCTTCCATTTCCAATTTTCCTAATTGGGGAAACTTCTTGAAACTGACGACAAGACGTCATTCAGTCTCGTTTAATGCATCGTCGGCTAAAAATCTTGCGAGTGGTTGTATATCAAAGATTCAGAAGAGATCGGAGGCTGGGGTGGCACCGTGAGGGATGCCAAAACTTTACGTAATGGAACTTGCAATATGATATTTTTCAAATCGGACTTCGTAAAGTGTAGACGTGGTAACGTTGCAATTAGTTTCTAGTGTACAACATGAATGGGTTGATCGGGGAAGGAGTACGCCCTCAAAGAATACCAGCATAACGCTACTATTTCGTATGGTGAGTTGTAAGAATTCGGGCCCTGGACAGGTAACGAAGGATTCGATCTCAATCCGTAGGGATGAGTGATGATGACAACGCATGTGCATCTTGAATTTTGGCCAGGACGGATGTGGACGTCACGGGCCACAGTCCACACTGTCCATCAGGAGAAATGTGCGAGTACCGAGAACCCGACTATTATAAAAATACCTAAACGATTGTACAGCGGTATATGATGTTAAGTCCCATATCGCTCTTCCTCCGCCGTCAGCGAAGATGCAGATTCCTTGTCAACCATGCGAACTAAAACTAAGACCGCAAGAGGGAGAGGGCTCGCAAGAGGGAGTCTCGGCTTGAACCGTTTCCCTGTTCCGCGAGATCCTCTGACTGTACGCCGAGGGGTTACGGCGTCGTTAGCAATAATAAAGTTGCAGGTTTATTTTGTACGCCACATTTCTTCCTTCATCTTATGATTGATAACATGTTCGAGTCCGGTTGAGCTGATCTATTCGAGCCACAGCCATGTTTAAGCCAGTAAAGCCACGCACAATTCTCAAATTAAGACGAATGTCAATATAATAAATGGTCTCTAATTATAAAAAATAGGTGACTAATGCAAAGACGACGCCAGCATTGTACAAACGCCCTGGACAGACGCGCTGTTAGATAGTATGTCTCATGTAATTTCATTACAAAATCCATATAGATTGCCAGTTTAACATTGCAGCCGACATGGAGAACTAACTCCGAATAAAATATAATATCGAGTACCTAAAAACTTCTACAATACGTTACTTGGATCTTAAACTCAAGGAATCTAGAAATCAATTACGTTCAATCAACTTACTTAAAATTAAACTCTTATGTCGGTCATATCATTGTGCGAGTCAACTTTACATAATTTGTTTTAAATACCATACACTCTGAAAAGTCAATGACTTCAAGTTGTATATCTCTTCAGGTCCTATCGTATACTCGCCCACACTCCACATCGACGAGGTTGGAGATTGAGCAATTCTACAAGTACCTCGAGTCGTCATCCATTGTGCAGATACAATACGGAGGGCGCAGCATTTGACCCAGTTCTCGTCGTGAGCCGTATTCCTTTACAACTATTCTAGATTCTTGAATCTTCTCCGAGGCTCTCGAGGGGTTCGCTTTATTTTATAATCTCGAGAATTAAAAACAAAGGAACAAACAATAGAGAAGCATCGTAATACAGATTCAGTTTGCCGCAAAACATGTAAAGTTACCTGAGCGACAGAGAAAGATTTAGTTCTCTGAGATATCTATCAATAAGTTAAGCATAAGAAACGCTATCTGCGTTAGCCAATATTCATGTTAAAAGTTACTTAAAATACGAGAATTCTCTGATCATTTTAACAATGGAATATTCAAACTGTAGCTAGGTTTCGGCTGCAGACGGTGAAGCATCAGCTCCTCACAGGATGGCAGCGTGAAATAGCAGCATAAAGCTGCTGTGATCATGTGGTGAGTGTAACTGAAAACCCGAATTACAGAAGATGAGGCACCTCAGTCCTCAATGGTGACAACGCCATGCATATCTTGAATCTTTGTTCGTAGGTAGATGTCACAGGCCGCATTCGTCACTTACCATCAGGTGAACTGGAGTATTTTATCTTATAACATATATTTTTAAATATACCTACATTCTTGCTGCACATTCTAACAGAGCTTAAAAGCTTGATTTGCTACCGTTCATGACAATCGTGGATTCGAACCTACGACATCAAGTTTCGCGCATACCGCTATTGGCGCTTATATATTTTTCTACCATGATGATTTTGGGTATACAAATCTATTTGGTCGACTTTGTTACTGTACGGAAATGATGGCGAACATTTGTTAGACTGCTGCCACTGAGTAGTCTGTAACACAACTGCGTTGTTGTACCAGTTCCATGTCTTTGACACTACCTATATACTTATAAAATCTATTAAACTTGTAAATTCAATCCCATGCAAAAAGCTTAGAAACCTAGAATGTACAGAAAATTTATATAAAATACTATATATAAATACAATATTTATAATAATTGTCAATACACGCCATATTCTGCATAATAATTTATAATAGAACATCAACAAAATAACCTTCACATAAGTCTCCATCCTTTCACATATTTATCCGCCATTACGTAGACGTCATAGCACCGCCGCCATCTTGTTGACGGGTTATGTTCGGAACGGTTTAACTTCGTCACGTGCTCTTGTAAGTTCGCCTCCTAATGGCGAGCGTGTGTCTTGAGCACGTTATGATTGCCTTTGTTTGTGAATAACGAGCTTTACATCGTCTAAACATATTTCGTACAGTTTATATAAATAAAATAAAAGTTTTAGCTAAAGTAATTAAGACAGAGTTTGGAAAAGCTATTTTTCAATACCGCACCCTAAGAATATTAACTACTCTCCCGACTCTCTTTGGTAATTCGTTCATTATTTTACGTCAGAATTTTTAATTTGATTTCCTTTTTTTATAATATTAAGGTGACACCGAGCACACATTTCATCCGGTGGTAAGTGTTACTGCCCATAACATCTACACATATCCTCAATAAAGACACACAAGAGATGTTCAAGCGTTGTCCACCCCAACCTAGGATTGAGCTGGTGCCTCGTCAGCTATACTTGGATTCCCGGTTCTTTCAGCTCGAGCTTACTTATTAGTTTCGCAGCTACGTTTCTTTATTGTGTAGAATCATAGAGATAAAGTATTATCAAATAAAATCAAGCGCTGTGTAAACGAGAGCTTGTGCTAAGACCAAAAAGCTTAAAGCTTCGACAAATTAATGGTAAACAAGACATAAATTCGTTAGTTGCAGACAGGAATGTAAATTTGTAAATGCCCGTCAGGTTAAACGTAATGGCCGCGGGGGCCCGCGCGGGTGGACGTTGAGATACGACCTTTAATTGGATCGGTTAAACTCTACACCGTCCCATGCTGACGTAACAGTAGAACAGAGTTTTGGATGTGAAGACCTAGGGTTGCCATAAATCATTGCAAAATCCACTAAATTAGTTTTAAATTCTATGTCGTATAAATATGAGAAATCATTGACTTTTATTATTGCGTACAAGGGATTTAAGTACAACCGTTAGTTCGTGTAAGTGAGTGGAGATTAACGAGGGTCCAATTTACTTGTAACTAAACTGAGCGCAATGTCTACTAAATGAGGTGCGGGAGCCGCGCTCCAGTCTGCTCGCCGGTACAAACATACAGAATATTCATTTGTAACCATTAATGACTAAGGGAGATGCCCACAGCCCCGTGGGTTGCGGACTAGTTGTTACATTGTCGGTTAGTTTGACCCGGTACGAAGGATTCGTGGATCATGAGCGCCGTTCCCAACCGAGGACAAAATCTGTGCTTGTCGAGTGTAGGCACACGCCCGGAGATCGCAGCCGGAGCCTCACGGTCAGAATGATTACCAATAAAAACTGGGTGGCGACTGCAGATAATCCTTTATAATTCGAGAGGATGAGATAAAAAGAACATCGAGGACTTAAATAATATTTTAACACAACATATTCAAATGAAATCAAAGACCAAACGTCCAATTACATACTAGGTATGATATATTAGTGACTTATTTATAATATAAAATTAAATTTAGGTATAAATATAATCAAATTACTACAATAAAGAATTCCCACGAAAAGCTTGTTAGTTTTTATTTTAAATACAGAAAGTGACAGGTTTTTCATATCAAGTGATAAATTGTTAAATAACGTTGAGAGTATTTTACTGTATAAATTAGTAGTTTCCATTGCAATGCAAGTCGTTGAGGTAGTTTAGACTTTAAGTGAATCAGCGATCTGCGAGTGAGTACAGTCCTAGGATAGGAAACCAGATCACAACTGTGTGTACTGGAGTAACTCACGCGTGTGTACACCGGTGGCCTCGCCACCTTCTGAGATCGGACGACATGCGACTGTTAAGTTTGAATAGGACCCAAAGCCATTACTTTTACACGACAGAACCACCCCGTGGCTAATAACGGGTAGCAGTAGCCGGCTCAACATATAAATGGTTCGTTGTTTGATGTATATGTATATATCTCATATTTATGTTTCCTTGGCGACCTACAACCAGATGTACCAGACCCATGTACCAGATACCTGCGCAAGTTGTCCAACAGTTCCAAACATATTGTTGCTCTTCTGTAAATCGCCTTTACCTGAAATTAAATATATAAATGTTAAGATAACACTAATGAGAACCGTGAGAGTGAAATTGCTTTAATATCATAAATTTTAAATCATTTGATTATCTTATGAGTAAGTGTATATATTGCTGATGTTTTTATTTCAATATTATTTTATGTTTGAACAAAATGCAGTTAATAGACCACAGTTCAAATTACAAAAATGAATTCACCGTTAAATAAAAAATATATAAAAGAAAGAAATGATAATCCAAACGAAGCATATAACGCAACATCGAGATGGAATCAAAAAACTCCCGCGGGACGAGGCCCGGCATCCTCGCGCTGGTCGTTACTGAGTTCCGAGAGACACTCCCTTCAAACGTTAATATAAACAGTAATTCTTACTGTTAAATAGCACCAACATAATCCTTTCTATATTATTACTTGCCACATCTAAGTCTTATATAAAATCAAATTCATATCGTTTAATAAATACTACACAAAATAGCTACACTAGCGCTGATTGTATATTCCTATAGCTACAGAGTGCCTACAGCGCGACTTATTCTGCTGGAATGGTCATCAATCCAGTCAATCCATCGTAAAATAATGTCTCAGCGCTCATGTGTTCCGTTTAATGAGCGAAAGTAAATGAAGACCTCGTCTCTGGTTCCCTTTGAAGAGAAATGTGCATGGCATTCATTAGGTCAGCCGTAAGAATCATCACGTGATTTGTGTGCTCGATTAATAAGGAAATTAAAAGAAAGTAACAGTATAAATATATATATATATATATATATATGTGTATGCATATATGGGCAAAAGGCCGCAGCGTGTGTTAGAGCACAATCCATCACGCGGCCACACTGCCATCACCGCCGAGCACGTGGTGAATCAGCACATAACACTACATATTTAGCTACACGCACGATTCGCAGTGCGCAAGAGGACTCGCAGAAGTTATTGTTTTGCGTGGCGCATATTTATGAAACGCACGATAATATTTGAATCGTAAGTGTGCAACACAACGCAACTTCAACGATATTTTACAAAGTAAAAGTAATAATAACTCGAGACTCGTCGAAGCTCAGTCTACAACCTTACTTCCCAAAGTGGTCCAGGTGGACCCCCAGGGGTTTACGGGAGACTCGACGGGGGTCTACGTTGGCGTGACTAAATAATGGAGGTTCACAATTCGTAATCGAAAATTAGGATCTACGAAAATTGATTTGCTTTCGATAGTGAAAACTAAAATGTTAGCTTAACTTCACCAACCAATGTAAGCAGATAATATTTTAAGAAGCTCAGCGACTGTTAATTGTAGAAACTTGCATATTCCACATTTTTGTAGAGTTTTGGGAAGATAGAAGAATGGTAGAAATGTAGCTACAGGGGGTCCACCTGAACCAGCAAAATTTTGAAAGTGGTATAAAAGAAAAAGTCCGGGAACCTCTGGACTAAACGCTATTACCTCTCTAACCTTACATGAGCAAACCGTATTTCGACGTTAGGCGGCATTAATTAAATTTTAATTGCCTAACGATGTCACCCACCTGGCCAATTTCGAGCACGGCGATATCCATCTAGTTATTACCAGATAATATCACATACATATTTCAGTCTCGTAACCTTGTTTGAAAACGCAGAGGCACTCGCTATGATGCGTGTGCAGTAAGATCGTAAGAAGGTACAGACGAAGTAGCAAGGAATCGAACCAAGCGCCCACGACGCAGTGGCCAGATACAATACCCAGGACGCCATGTCGCCGTCAATTGCCTTATAATAATAATATATAACACGTGCTGTTTTAAACGTGTTCGGTGGTTACGGAGAACATAGTGGGGATGTGTCAATGTCTTAGAGAAAAAAAAATCTATCATTATGAAGTATGCGGCATTGAATCGGCATGTGTGGCCTTGCTCCAATATCCTTTCTAGAGAGGAGGCCTGTGACCATCTGTGGCTCAGATTTATTTTTTGACTTTAGTAGATTGAAGGTGAGGGCTTTAGCATTAAAATGAGATGACAATCATATTAATAATATTTTTTTTAAAAAAAAAAATATACAAAAATCGTCTTAAACTCTGAAATAAGGAAACATTCACCCTGAAGGAAATACAGACAAAAAGACAAAACAATCATTAATTAAACAATAAAAGAATATTTCAATATTTAGTGTTCTCCCCACATCATGGACCGGCTAACACTGTTCATCTCTTCTTGAGAAACGACATCCCACTCTTCAGCGAGTGCGGCTTGGAGCTTTCTCGTAGCTTGCACAGGATTTATATCCCGAACTTTTCTTTTAAGCTCAAACCATAGCTGATAGACGCCTTTATTCTTCTTCTGACTGTCCAGCCGCTAAAAGCCATACCTCGCACTTCTGAGCTCCTGTTGGACTTGAACGTCAGAGACGACATGATTTCTGAGCGAAGTACTGACGATGTATCGGTCATCCCTCTCTGATGCGCACCTTCTTCTGCCAGATCCGCATCTTCGTTTAAAGCTACTAGTCTCCTGGTATCACCGGTAATCTCTGGTCCTTGCATCATCTGGCTCATATCTAACACACGAGCCAGATCTGGTTGACTCTGGTATTGTTCAGATAGGGCAACTGCTTAAGCTACTTCTTACATAAATGTGTAAATTTTTAGGCATATGTTTGTATTTAATAAAAAGGGAGTTGTAGTTGCCGTTTGACGACTAACTGATAGGGGTAGGTCAGGTAAATGACATTTTATAGGGCATGATAACCCCTAATTAGCGCTATTGCAAAGGCTATTGTTTGCGGGTCATATTCTTGGAAAAAATAACATTTGCTTACATTATTAAGAAGCTAAAACATTCAGCTTTAATAATACAAAAAGAAAATTGTAATTCAGGGCTCAGTTATTTAATTAAATACATTCAAACTCGTGCATGAGGCTTGAGTCGATTCTTTTGCTAACGAGTGTATGTAAGCGTTTACTTTTACGAGAGCAATTTGTTTTTAATCTAAAATATAAAACATAAACTTTGAAGAATTAAAAGTTAAAAGAAAAAATTAAAAGCAATTTTCTCTCTACGTTAACTTAAAATGTCAAATGCACTTTAATATAAGTTTACTTGGACACGGTGGCGGCCCCCAGTTCCGGCCTCAACGGTGAACGACAAATTAATAAATAAAATATTAACCGATGGCATACATATATTAAGTAGTAAGAGAACTACAAAATATGTAGTACCAAGGATATAGTGATATTAAGGGTATAAAGAGAAAGTATTTACTGAATTATTTTGTAAAAAAAATATCATAAAGCAAATATATATACATATAATATATAAAAATAAATAAATCACTAAATAAGCTGGTTGTTTTGAATGAGAATTGTGATGTATAATTGTTTGTAATCGTGTACAAGTTGTGTTATGGACTCGTACAACTACATACATATACTGGGACAACAAAAAAACGCCAACAAACAGTATTAACAATTTATTGAAAAATATATAACGATGAATCTATTGTAATTGTATTGCTTCTTCTCGAAAAAAAAAGATTTGTTCCGATCGTAAATATTGATCTATTATAAGTATAAATGTGTAATATATATCATCGGGGATTTGTACCCGCGATTATGTCCGTATGTCGCGTGTGTAGTATACACCTATTATTTTAGAGCGAACACTACCTTCAAAACCTATAAAACGCTACTTTTACGAAAATTTTATTGAAGCCACAATGGAGTCAGCTGTTACTACGCAATACTTCCGGTGTGACGCGGCTACGCCGTAACGAGCAACATGGCGCCGGCTCGCATCCGGCTCTCCGCGGATGTCGTCTAACTTTTATTTTCTATAGTGTTCTGTGGTCTTTGTAGTTTTAAGTTTATCGTTTTATGGGAATAATTTTCCACTGGATAAGTTGGAATTGCTTTTTCTTCATATTTTTACGTTTTAATATAATTTTTTAAGAAATAAAACAAGTAGTTGTAGTATACTCACTTATTATTTATTTATTTGCACAAGTAAAACAAACACTGTACAAAAAGACGGACTGAATGCGATCTCCACCAGACTAGCTCTGTGTGGAGTAGACAATTATAACATTATGTTCCGCTTCAAAGAAGAAAACCTAATAATTGTAAGTGTTAAATTCACGCTGTAGCTAGCTTGAGGCTGCAGCTTGGACGTCCACTCCCCTCCCTATTCTCGCTGTAGAATACCAGCATACCATTGCTGTATTTCGACTGGTGTGTGAATGTATCCGGTGATCCTTTTACTGATGCTCGGCACTAATTTATCTTACTCCTCAGGAGAGGCAACGCATCTGCGTATATCATTCCTTATTGACGATGAATGTGCGAGTCATGAACTGCGAGAGTCACATATCGTAAGGTCAACTGCTTACTCGTGTGTCGGCCTCAATAAAAATGTATGAGTGAGGCCGCAGTTATGAACTAGACTTAGCTGCTAGATCGACTTTATCGGAGAACGGCCACGTTTCAAGTTCTTCGCAAACATAACAATCTCGGCGGCCGCTTACAGTTAGATGATTCCTGTATCTAATCTAAATGGATGCCTTTACCGTCTTACCGGGAGTACCGGGAGTACCGGGGAGTGTGAGAGGATTTTGTGTATAAACCCTGTTGATACAATCCCGCTGCTATATCTCCGGACCTATTTGTTTATACAACCGTTATTGCTACGCCTGTCATAACAAAAGATATTATGTTCTCTCCGCCCGAACGCAATGTTTTTTTTATTATTAAAAAAAACTTTTATTGAATACTTTTAAGGGTTTACCTTATAACAGTGGATTACGCTACACTGCAGTTTGTCTCTGGCTATGGCATGAATGAGTCGGCTCGGTCCACCCTCATAGAATACTAAGTTTTGGTAAGGCTCCAGAGGACCGTTATAACAGGTGACGACGTATTCCATTTTAGTCCTCAGGGATGATAACGCATTTGTTATCGAAGATGACGGTGTCATGGGCCGCAGAAATTACTTGCGATCACGGGACCTGTGTGCTCGTTAGTTCCTCTCAATAGTTAGTTTATTTAATTTATTCATTTTTAATTAACAATTTATAAATTGTTAAATTTCTTTTAACTTTAAGTTATCGTATAACAAGTTTACATTTGCAGGATGTAGTGTGTGTAATTATGTATATTTAGCCATTTTTATCGAAATCAAGTTACATGTTTATAAACGTTACGTTCTATTAAAAAAAAAGTAATGTAACAAAAATTGTACGTGGCTATTTGAAAATTAATTATTAGTGCCAAAATCGGGAATCAAACTCACGTGCTGTAGTATTCAAGTTAAGCGCTAACCCTAAACGATATTCCAGCGAACACAAATCTAACATTACTTCGTGAAGCAAAAACTGTAGTGCAAATGAAATAAATGTCCAACTATATGTGACGGGCACACAAAGTTCTCCGAGCACAAACAGCTAAATTCCATAAAAAACTGACTTAATTTGGTGTGTGTGTCCGCCCATAGCGAAGTATTTACTGCGTCACAGATTCCCAAACTTTCCGACGGGCCGTGCGGGCTTTTTCGCATTCTCCTAAAGTTGTCCGGAGCTGGGAGCCTTAAGCTAGGGTTGTCAGCTTTTTGGAGAACACCATCTTATATTTTTAATTCCGCCAAACCATTGAATAAAAGTTATTTTTAAAATAAAAAGAAGAGTCCTATTTATGTGCAGTATTCGCGTAAATATAAGAAATTATATATTAGGTCCATCAAACCAATACTTGATCTTAATGTCACCTGATTTAAAGTTTATTGACTTGAATATATTTCGTCCACCTCATAATTACATTTAAATATTTAACAAGCACACACACACACCGTTCAGGCATTCCCTTAACTAACCGAACACATAGAGAGGCCTAAAATAATAACTTGTTTGTGCATAAAACGTTCAGTACATGGGTGCAGTGGAGAGTTGGATTCTGAACTTCGATGCTTGTTCTGACGCAAATTTTATTTAAAAGAATTGATGTGATTATTCACTACTTTGTAAAGAAATAGTGAATATCTTTCAATTCACCTACAATAAGAGAGGTTGGCAACCCTAGACACAAAGTTAGCTATCACATACGAAAACTTTGCTTATTTCCCGACCATGTTTATGTTTTGCCGATCTCAATTGCTTAATAATGTTTAGCTTTTTAAAAAAAACGTATTATGTAGGAAATTAGTCAGTGGACTAATTGGAGTATTTATTTAGGGTACCTATATAGTTTGTGGTTTGATTACGATGGTACGGAAGTGGAAAGAGAAAAAAAAGGCTCGGATGCGCAGTCGGCGACTTGGCCACGAGAACCACACAAGTTGCGCCTGAACATGAAGCTGCTCGAACCATCGTCAGGTATTCCGACTACTTAGGATTGCTAAAGCCATACGTTGGCGTTCCGAATTACGTGCTAATTTCTATTTTAACTGTGTTTATATCAATGGTTAATGAAAAGGTAGTTTTTTAACCTGACCTTACCTGAGATTAAATAACTCCAAGACATGTAAGTTTAACTTTAAACCCAACAAAAAATTAAACTCGAAATGCGTAGATTTAAATCGGGATGGCAGTCGGCCATACGTTAGCGAATCGCGGGCACCATCCGTTTGCAGTTTAACTGCAACATAACATAACATGTGATTTTTCATTATCTGCACGGACCGCGTGAAATGCCACACAAGTGACTATGGCCTGTAGACACCTACGAGTATATCGAGTGTGGGTGAGTGCTCCTTCCTCGGCCGACCACCGCAGTCCATGAGCTGGTGATCGACTGATGGTGTTAAAGACATCGTCGCTTAACACTTTATTTAAACCTCAAAAGTTGTTCTTATCATGGAATTAAAACGCAACGCAAACATCCTGTAGTTATTATACTTGTAGACTTCAATGAACGAAATCTCTGAGCCCCGTGTGAGCGTACCGGACAATAACTGCTCACTTGAGCGAACAGTCTTTTCAAAACATTTTAAGCCTTTATGAAATATAGCAGGCCAGGCTTCAGATTCAATTTCAAAACAAGACGGGCGGAATACTTCAATCGAGTATTTATTATAATGGAAAATATTTATGAATTTATACTGACTGGTCTAGAAGACCGAGTACCTCTGCTAAGGCCGCAAAACAAGAAGAAACGGATGCAGTGAGCTCTTGCCCATCGAAATTGGACTGAAGGAGATTTTAAAAAATTTTGAACTATTCGGTTCAAAATGTAGAACTAACGTTCGACGCAGTGCCCAAGAAAAGATGATGTCAGATTGTGTAGTCCCAAGAATAAGGCATGGTGGTGGCTCAATTATGGTCTGGGGTTGCTTCTGAGAAGCCAAGGAACTGGCGATTTGAAGGAAGGAAAATTGAAGGAATTTTGAAAAGGAACGGTACACAAACATTTTAGAACAAAATACCGTTTTTTCCGGGTCAATTGAAAACGAGACTTGTGAAAAAAGTCATAAACTGTAAAGGAATATTTTTTGATGTAAAATCAGTTTAGCTAACTATAGCCTTTTTTTGTATGGACTGTTAATATTTCTTTATGCTTTTTTATTTCTATATTATATTGTATTGTTTGTCAATGAATGTTCTATTAGATGATTAAACAGGTTAATTAAACATTTAATATTTTATTGGAGTTTTACTTTATTTTCCTACTTTAATTAAGGTGGTCTTAAACTTTTTGCCTGCAGTGTAACTCAATACATTAATTGATATAGTTTAATTTAACGTAAGGAACGTAAGTGGCGTATAACTTGGAAGAGATTCCGTGGACCGTGTTACACACTATAGTGATTACTGCTATACAGCGTGTTCTAGAAACTTCGATCCGTCCCGTCCTGAACGGCGTTGTCTAATGCGATTTGTTGGCAAATTACTTGGCAAAGCCTCACGATCTAATCTATTTCGCGTACTTCACTCGATTAAATATCCGCGACGATATGTGGTTCTTTGAAGAGTTGGGACACGTGAACACACTCCCACAAGGACCTGGAGTGTGGAGGTTTAAGGCCGAACACATTTCCGAGTACAATGGCTTGGAAAAGGATTGCAGTGTTGAAGTACAGAAAATATTTCAACTTAATGTTTTCTCATATTTAACACTAGTTTTACGGATTTTCCCGACGTCATAGTTAACAAGAACTAACCCACCTTTTTAATTATTTATTTGTGCTTCAATCTTCGTAGTAGAAGCTCACAGAACCTCCAGGTCTTGCATTGGAATGTCTGGTATGGGATTTCATTGAGAAAAATTATTGAACTCTCATCGGCTCTTAATATTTCGAGATTCGGAAATTTTCAGAGTATTCAGACGTCTAGAAGTGGGTGAAAACTCAGTTAAAAATTTCCATTGATTATCAGAATATTACATCTTCATGAGATAATCTGTTTGTATATGAAGATGAAGCCGTGTTTCATTAGCATCAACAGTTCAATATAAACACCTGTGTAGTCTAAAGGTTAAATTAACGAGCGACGTTGAATGCCACACAAACATACAGCTGCCAGTCGCTGGCGTTGTTCGTGACGTCATCGAACTCACAGACAGACGTGAATGTATTTTGTCACATTAATGTAAAATGATTGCACGGATGTTATGTTTAGGAGTCCCGTATATTGTCCTTGAACAGCTGCAGTCCTCGTCTACCTGGACCACGTCGATATCTGGTCATAGACTTATATGGTCATTGTATTGAAGGTGACAGAGGTGGTGCTTTCTGCGGTTCATGACATCTACTTTACTCGAGATAAGAAATCATAATGCAGCTGCGCTGTCACCTCTGTCGACGGCTAAGATGTAATGCTATGTCACGTAATAATAGTCCGTTGAACCTTGTGTGGCGTGCGGGAACAGAAGACTTAACTACAGGTAACGAAGCATTCCATTTGAAGTACTCAAGGGTGCCGACGCATGTTCATTTTGAATCTTTGCTGATGATAGATGCAGGGCCGCTCATCATCCTAGTACACAGCGTCACACTGTGTGCTTACTTGTCACGTCTAATAATAAAGTGCCGTGATGGGTCGCGCAATCACAGTGGCACTCATTCTTCATCCTCATTTTTAGGGCGATATAAAGCATATGCAATAAGATTGGCGGAAGGTATATAGGCAATAAGATCCTCGGTCGGCAACCGCGGCACAACAGGCACGGACACTAACTGTACTCGTGTACTAATAAACTGATAGGTCGACGACGGAATACGCTTTCATGGAATTTCAACTCGATTGAAAAAAACCAGAGGCGTTAATATGTTACTGGTAATGAGGCAGTCCATTGTAAGCACGGGCGTAGGAAAGAGGAAAAAGGAAACCTGGATAGCGGGAAAGAGTTACCTTCAGCTAAACTTAATGGTAAAAAAATAAAAATAATGTCTTCATAACATAATGAACACAATAATTACTTGGCTAACGTATTTGCTGACCACCCGAACAACCATATAAAACTTTCGGTCATAATTGTTTTACCTCGATAAACACTTATACTGCGTGACAAGTTTTATATGTCACGAGGGACCACAGGCGAGCACTCACGTTACCTGACGATCAATGGTCCCCATGGTCCAAGGCGTGACAGGTCGACATCTCTGAGAGTTTAAGATATAATGCCTCAGCCCAGATAAAAAGGTATCCTGTGTTTGCCGACCACATGCCGACTTTAACGATTTATAAATATAAGAAAGACTATACTCATATCAGAAGCTATGTGCTATGTGCCACCACCATAGAAAATCTTATTAAATCTCATCAACAAATAGTTAGTGATTAATTAACAAGTGGCTGACCATCAGGGCTAATATTTATGACGCAACTACCCCCGTCCCCCTCTCACAAAACAGCGGCACTGCATTATTAACCAACGCTTTTAGTGAATGAGCATTATGCTAATCAGGTAATTAGTAATTACACAATTGAGCGAGACAGTTGCCAATTGATTATACGACGTGGTGCGTGTTACTAACCTGAAATAATAAATAAACTCTTACGTGTTTTGTCCTTATCATAGACAGAGATAGCGAATGCAATTAACTTTGAATCTGAAAGTTATTAAAAACTTAAGATGACAGCAGTTATGGTGAGTGACAACTGCGGCTCACAGGATCCTGCCGACATCCACACAAGACTGAGATCTGAGATGGAATATCTCGATTACTTTAATCTAATAAAGTCTTCGCTTCCCAATACTCACTACAGCAGTATATTTCACACGAGTATTCTCTGAGGGCAACCTACAACCTACAACCTACAACCCCACCCGGGGTCGATACATTGCACCCGTGTGACGTAGAGGTTGGTGTCCAACACCGCACGCTCCCCGGTCGAGTCGACATATTCATGTTGCAACTCGAATTAAGCGGAGGCGACACTTATTCTGGTGTTCCTGACGTACAAAATTATTTTTTTGTCAAAAGAATCAGTGCATCTATAATATAGATCATATTCAAATCCACGACTTTTAACAAATTCAGCGTCTTAGCCCAATGTTGCCCAACCATTTTCACGCGACCCAAGAAAACGCCAAAAAGGACTGACTTACAGCCTTGCGACGCGCTTACTACGAAATTATAATAACATTTTATTTAATAGTTTATTTTCACAAAGCAAGCTATAAGTTTATTTTTTCGTTTATTATAGATTACAGGTAAATATTTCTAATTTTATAAAACTACATTAGAATACAGTCCTTTAATAAACAAACTTCTCTTTTCTTATTTTTGAACAGATTGCGATCCCTTTTAAGAACAAACACGACAACCCAGGCACCGTGAGAAACGATGTCTGAACCAATACGCTGTCACAGCTCTTTTTATATAGCACGAAATTGATATCAATCTAAAGACTTGCACAGCATAACGGTTTCGGTCAAGATGATATATAAGACTGCATCTGGAGATAGCAGCAACAATGTGTCAACAGCACACTTTCCTGTGTGAATATGTTCACACAATTAGACAAAACTATCTTATTTTATTAATTAATATTATCTACACATATAGACAAATTATCCAACAACTTATTATTTGTATTCTTGTCTTTAAAACTTTTTAATAATTTTTTTGTAGGTCGAATACCCAAGAAAAACGTTCCCAATTTATGGTCCAGCTTATACCCATACCGCACGTAAATTGCACGGAGAGATTTGCTGGTTCCAGGACTACCGACGTCGCATGTGCGGACTTTATAATTCTCGCTTAGCCTCGATCGCCCCGAGTCTCTGCTAAGCCCCGACAACCGCGAGCGTGCACCCGAACCCATTAATATTTATCTAGTGCCAGAGTGCTCCTGTGCAGAGATATAACAGAAATTTATCAGAATTTATTGGAAATTTTCTCGAGGTGCATGTAATAAAATAATGATATTAACAATACTAACACTCCGGTTCCGTTTGAACTAAGATTGAAATGCTTGTGCTAGGAGGAGGAGGTCCATTACAATAATCGTTGGCAGCAATAAAGGTGGTTGTAAAAAAGCGACAATCGAGTATTCAATTCAGTTGATGGCAGGTGATCCCAAGAGCCAATCCATAATATGGGATCAAGGTGCAGATTCGTTAGCGACCCCGACTTCCAAGATGCGGCGTATGTTGACAATGAGTTGCTTTATCACACTCGATGTACAAACACAACAGAACAAAGCTGCTGTTTAATGCAGGTCTTCTGGGAGCGGGTGGTCTTTCGGTCATGCGTAGTGGGAGAATACAAAAAACAATCAACAGTGGTCGAGCCACGATGCAATTTGTTTTTAGCGGCGGCACGAAAGGGTTGACCCGATCGGGACAGGAACGCGCTCTCACTCGGCACAGCAGCAATATCCATGAACATAATTTTAGTATTGGTATCGCTAGCCCACTGCGGAATTTCGGAATGACTGAATCTAGATAAACCAGTTCATCTAATGATGAACAATGACGGCCATGGCGTGACGACGCTGTAGCTCAACGAGAAAATGAATGCGCGTGAGCTTGCCACAAAGTATCGGTATGTCATTACATTTTAGTGCTAAAATATCTTTTGCATAGCATTTAATGAAGCTACAGGAAAATCTACAAAAAAGTTTCAAAGATAAGAATATTAGGTTACGCTTGGAGCCACAACAATAAAATCTTTAGGGATCTTAAACGCAACAAAGAGAATTGTGTCAAGTCTGGCCAAGTTTAGTAACATTCCGAGGGTGGGGGTGGGTCACCCCGTCACCCCCTGATAAACGAGATCCTTTAAAGCGATCATCGTAAATACAAAACAATTTGTCGAACGACTTATCTTCTTTTGATATTTGTATCGTATTATTATTTGACGAATCGTCTTCCTTTTCTTTCTTTGTTTAAGGGTTGGTGTAACGTCATACTATTATGACTGTATTTTTACGAGTTTTTGAGAATTATTGTTTATGAAACTTTGGGTGACAATCCAACACACAATCCACCTGATGGTAGGCAAACACTACATCCCAAAACTATCATCATCGTCAAAAACACGTAGGTGTACCTATATCTTCAATAAAGGTTCAATACGTACGTACGTAGTCTTCTCACCCCTGAGGACTGCGGAGGAATGCCTCATCATCTGTAGTCGAATGGCTACTACCATCAGCTTGGGATCTGTGATTAATAACAATCTCAAACCAGATATATCAGTGCAATTCCTCAAGATACTGGCAGCTTTATTGCAATTGAATCCGACTTGGAGAGCAGCACTTAGCAGTCTGTTACGGCGAACTTAGCCATATAAACATTATATAGTATATAATGTGCTGCGTTACATATATACACTTCATCGTTTGTCAAGCGGTAACAATTCAACATTGGCAAAGCCGAGCTGTGGCTAGTTTCAGGCTGCAGGATGAAGGGAACGACCTCGTCCTCGCAGAATAACTGTCCTTTATAACTGGTCGCGAGACGGTCCATGTTAGTCCTCTGGTGCGTCCTCACGCACCCACATAATGATTCCTTATTGAGAATGTGGCCGACATGGGCCGCAGGATTCACTATCAGGTGCCTGTGACCTTTTTATCAACCACACAATACAATAAAAAAAATTGCTAAAAAATAATAATTTGTTAAACTTCAAAACATACGAGTAGTTTGGAACTTTGCGTCATAAAACTTCATTACCTGTATAAATTGGAATTGATCACTGGGGTCACCCGCGACCTTCGGCGAGCGCACTGCGGACGCGAACCTTGCGGGAAGGTCCACATTCGAACCCCGGGCACGTAACACCTAGGACGTAGCCGACGTTAACAGTGGATTCAATTTACCGCTTTACCGCGTTGGTAATTTTCCAAACCTTTCTTTAGCCACACAAACTATTTGCTCGAAAAAATCTTTATATATTTTTACCGTGAAACAATTTGAAGAAAAGCGTTTGCAGTCTCACTGCGCACCCGCATTGGAAATTCCGCGGCTCATATTCTGCTGACCTCAGCCATCGGGTACGGAGCCAGGGTTGCCAACTTTGTAGACCAGTAGAGGCCAGTACTGATTCTTATCCTATTTTATGCAACAAATGTATTATAAAATGTAAGATAAAAGGGGATAGTTGAGCTTTTTTCATGTTTTTTACCCTTAATAATACATTATCGTCGCGTAAAATAGCCAATCATCGACAAAGTCATTACTACACGATCATAATAGTGTTGTTAAAGTGAAAACAGTAACGTTAACAAGTTAAGCCTACCGGAACGCGTGCTAAGCCAACAAGTCAGAAAGTAACATTACCGGTACCGGAGACCGAACTCGTCTACAACAAATATAAAAGCACACAGCTACCACGAACTACACAGAAGACAGACAGACAATATAATAAAGCTGTCTTAAAGTGTATCTACGATTCCTCTCTCGATAGTTCGTGTGTGATCTATTTCCTATCACATGAGCTGCTCGCTCGTTAGCCTATAATATAATAAAAGACAAACTACACGTGGCAACCCTAGTCAGATCGGCAGCGAGATCGAGTGCAGATTTATTGGCACGTCTACCTAACAAGTTTCGTACATCGATCCACTTTACTTCCTCGCAATCACTAACAGCTTTGAGTTTCTCATCGTTATCGTTTTAATTCAAGTTAACTCGTCAATAGTCGTGTGTTTAGTTTGTGCTGCACAGGTCTTAGGTGGAGTTCTGCGACATTAAGGTTGTTCGATTGATTTCCAGGTGACATACTACTATACTATGTGACATACTATACTATAGCACCAAGAAATACGATATTTTTTCAATTACCTTTATCGACACATTAAATTTACCAAGATAATATGATCGTAGAAATGCAAAAATATAAATAAAAAAGTTAGTAGGCACGAATGCGTTGTTCTTAACAATAGATTAGGATATATATCGGTGATACATACATGAATAAGAGTTCTCTACAGAAGTGAAAAATCACAGTCACCGTGGTCTTGACTCGGCGTCAAAGCCTTTTTATTTAACATTATGGGTGATAGATGAGTTCACAATCAACCAAACAGTTTTTTCTTTGTCGACATTTATTTTGCGATAAGGAATCATAATGCATATGAAATATTAAGGAACTATACTGGAACGTCTCGTGTCCACACGACACGCAATAGCGCCAAGCTACTGT
This sequence comes from Teinopalpus imperialis, assembly GCA_029286865.1. NCBI lineage: Eukaryota > Metazoa > Arthropoda > Insecta > Lepidoptera > Papilionidae > Teinopalpus > Teinopalpus imperialis. Next base: position 9,564,560 of record JAGSMU010000014.1, on the reverse strand, counting down.
CGGTAATCTGTAAAAGCGTGGCTTAAGTGACCGTGGGTCGATGTCAGTAGAAGTCCACGCCCAGCGCCCTGGTCGCTCACTGTCATCTTGAAGATAATGTTCCTCCTCGGATTCGTCCATTGCTGCCGCCACTATTTCTGCTGTAAACTAGGATCGACATCATCCTTGAACGGACTAACAAAAACAATTTTCAACATGCCTAGTTGCGATTCGAACCCACCTCTCGTTCGGACGATTACGATCACGTACGATATGTGGAAAACAATTATCACCTTTTTTAAATTAATAAATAATTCAACAAAAAGCATAGTAATCAAGATAATAAAAAGCATTTTAAATAATACTCCCTCTTGCAGGAACAATAACCTTAAAAACTTCCCATAAAATAACACTAAGTGAAAACTAAAGCTAGGTTTTTCTGCTAAATGCCTCGTTATGAGTAAACTTGCTACATTATGGAAGCGAAATGATCATAAGAACAACGCATCTTGAAAATTGCTTCCCCTGCGAGAACGTAGAGGTATTCAAGCTGAAATAGTTTTTATTTGGATAATATAAGCTCTAGTTTCGCGCTACTCGCATATTAATTGGTTAAGTACCCACCCAACTTGGAGCGAAGTAGGCTCCATGTTTTAATTAAGGAACGCTTTCTTCCAACAATTTAAGTTGAGAATATGTTTATATCTATATATATGTTTATATGTATATATGTGTTTATATGTATATATATGTTTATATGAGCTGGCTGCGGGCTATGCGACCGCTAGCAGATCTGCAACATGAAAGAGTTGGGCCGATTGGGGAAAGACCACGCCCTCGCAGAGTACCCAAGTACAGGTAACGAGACATTCAATCTCAGTCCCCAGGGGTGACAACACGTTTGTATATTGAAATTTTGTTGAAGGTCGATGCGGTGCGAGCGTCCGCAGTGATCCCTTACCATCAGGTGAACTACGCTCGTTTGACATCCCTAATATTATAAAAAAAACTACCGAAAATCCCAGCAACGAAATTATCATTTATTTGAATGCTAAGTAAACCAAGTTTAGGATTTACGACGGCGGCCGAGAGGATCCTGCGCGCTGAAACTTACAGATTAAACAAATTAAGGTCTACGCCGACCATTGTAGACTTGCGAACTCGCCTTTTTAATCACCGCTCCGTACAACTTTCAGCTTCTTTCTGCTAACCTCGCGGTGACCTTGAGGCATTATATCAACTTATCCAAGAATTATCTTACGCTGCGTCGACCACAGCTGCGACGACCTGATTCTTAATTAAAAAATATAATCTAAACTTTATTATTTGTAGTATATATAACTCCTTTTGCTTTTATAGGGCATTAGTGCTACACTGGCCCGGATTTCAGTCCGGTCCAGTCGTGGTTTTACTTGGTTCTCTTAGCGACATGTTCCTATTAATGCGTACACAAATATAAATTTAATAAATAATATATTTTATAGTATAATAAAAAAAACACGCCGCCTTACACGACAATTAACGCAGAGGGTGCGTTAATGTTCAATGTTAATGCTCAAGTGTTCGTCAAAATTAGTCAACTCGTATTTAACCAACAATTATATTAAGGACACAACTAGAAGACTTTCTCATTGCAAAACACTATTCAAATTCAACTGTATTGTATGTCAATAAGTTTCCACTTCTCTCCTCGTACCGACTCTGTCATTCACTTAACTGTCATAAATCATGTTCTGACCCGAGCTGCTCGTTCATCTTCTATTCCAAGCCACGGAAGGTTTTCTTAGGAGTCTTTTAAGAGAGACTTTTATAATAACAATTCAGACCCGCATGGATTACTTCTTCTACAATCCTTTAGTCAGTCTATGAGACCAACATTGATCATGATGTACTCCGTACTATATGCCGTGGCACCTTGAGGACAAAGAGACCTCGAAACTACTGGACTGCTGCTTCAGAGCAGCCTGTGGCAGACAGTTGCGACAACACATTCATGCCATATATATAACCAGTTTTAAACCTCAGCGCGGCTCTCTGGTACACGTCCGTAGTCTTAAAGGTTAAGAAAAAGAAGCAATATACGAAAAGAAACCTCTGTATGTATTTTCCTTTGTAGTTAAGAGTTAATCATAAAAACTTTTACAAAAGATATTCCACACGGAGGAGCTCATTCAGTTCCCAGGAAACAAGTTGCCACTATCGCTGCAGCGGAATGGAATCAAGAAGCACAATAATAGCACTTAAGAAGTGGAGATTAAAAACTATTTTCCTCAAGCACCAGTGGAGAATATTTACGATAACAGTGCTTTTGTATTATACGTGTACCAGGTTTACTTTGTTAAGATACAAAAAAAAACTGTGTTAGTTGGTAAGTGGGTTGTTTCTCGTATTTTGTATTTTCCATATTCATATGTTTTGCATCCTATATTAAGACCTGATACGTGTTGCCAGTACATACGAAACCGAGACGCGGTCACCGTCAACCGCCTATGCAATCTCTCAGTCACCCAGTTGACCAGAGCGTGTACTTGGAGTATGATAGTATCCACAACGAGGTCTTTCGCCGTACAACGAAGGTGACAAATCTAATTTAAAAGGATCCGTAAACTAAATTGAAATTAGGCTGACCGTAGTTCTGTAGTTCTGACCGTAGTTCTGTAGTTCAGACCATAGTTCTGTAGTTCAGACCGTAGTTCTGTAGTTCTGACCGTAGTTCTGTAGTTCTGACCGTAGTTCTGTAGTTCAGACCGTAGTTCTGTAGTTCAGACCGTAGTTCTGTAGTTCTGACCGTAGTTCTGTAGTTCTGACCGTAGTTCTGTAGTTCAGACCGTAGTTCTGTAGTTCAGACCGTAGTTCTGTAGTTCTGACCGTAGTTCTGTAGTTCAGACCGTAATAGATCCGACAGCCGATAAAGACAAACGTATTCCAACCAACTGAAACTTTGCATCAGCAGATGAACTCATTACATCCTTCATAGTGCGTCGTTTGTGCACTTGCTTTTATTGCAATATGCTGTGCTGCTTTACCACGAGCTCGGCGATCAAGATAAACATCGTGATGGAAACTGCAAGTATCAAAATCAAAATATATTTATTCCAAGACTTGTGCAGTAGTACACAGTGGTCACGTGGTGGACTGCAACACCCTTTCTACACAGGAGGCTTATGCGCGGCTGTGGGGTTTATATTGGCTGCTACTTTACTTGAAAGTTCCAATATGAATGTGTAAATATTGCACAAACCTTCTATCTGTTTCCTAATAACGAATAAATATTTAGCTAAGTTCATACATACGTAAACATACACAAAACTGAAACTCCATAGCGGAGTGTGGCCGTTTTTGTATTCACTAAAAATACAATCTAATTACCCCGCGCCGGGCCCGGATGGCTAATTAAGAAAAGTAATGAATAGATCTTGTTCAAATATTCAACAAGCGGACTGATTTATAATGATGTACTATTTATCAATGTTTTGCACAATATTATTCCCGACTTCCGATTAGACCCGACTCTACATCCGGATCCGGTTCAGCGCGCCGCTCCCCGGCAGTTCATCCGAATCAATTTCCCGTGTAACAGATTGCACTAAAAACCACACATTTGCATAACCGTCCGCTAAAAGCTATTAATATTAAACTGAACTCCTATAAAACAGGGACAACGCGCCGGCCGTCGGTCTTTACGACTACCCCGCAGGTGGCGACGTAATAGCTTTATGGGTTTTATTAAAATAAATGAATCGGGAAACAGCAACTGCGACATCAATCTCAAGTTTCCACTTGGCCGCTGTCAGTTTACACAGAAGGCTATCCTCCATATATATATATATATATATATATATATATCGCGGGGTAAGATCCATGATGAGAAGATCTGCAGTAGAATAAAAGTCGTCTGCGCCGATACTGCGTCAAAAACCACGACAACTTGTTATTTTTTTATTGCGTTTTTTTTAAATTATTATTTGGGAAAATAGCTAATGAAAAGAATGAATATACCTATATGATTTAAATTATAATTTATCGTTATGCGGAATATGACGCATTAAAATAAATTAAAAAATGAATTTTGTTTCATATTATAGTAGTATATAAAAATGTTCCATCATTTTTATATAATAGTTATTATATATACAATATCTGCGCAAAACTCTGAAGTATTTTACACAACTTATACACCTTCGTCTGAAATGAAACCCACACAATACTTAAAACAGAACACCGGCGTTAAAATCAATAAACAGGAATTATTAAGTAACTATTTTGTATTTTATATTTTCAACGTTGTGGCTAAAATCAATGCCTAGGTAAGGCCTTATTCAAATAGACTATAAAACTCCACATAACGTATTTCATCTGTTTGAAAATGTATCTAAACATTTGGTAATAGAGTTCAAAATTGTATCGACATCTACAATAAACTAACCTTAATTGCGCATGTATTAATTTCAGAAGTACATCGTTAATTTACCTCAAACATAGCTTAATTCGTATTACAATAGGTTGACTTTGGTTTTTACGACGGAGCGGGTGTAACAGACGTTTATTACGTGATTGTGTGTAGTCCAAAATTATTAAACAACGAACCGCGCGTCTTGTATTGTTCGTCTGTACAAGCCCTTATCGGTATTTAAATAGAATTTAGATTGTGAAGGACACAGTTCACCTGGTATCAAGTGATTCATAAAGCTACTGACACTCATTCTTTATTTATAGGGGAGCCCGAGGACGATATGTACAGCCTCGACAATACTAGGTCTCCGAATACTTCCACTCACTTATCAAAGCCGCAGCGCTTTGCAGCTACCACACAGATGAGGTGATGAGGAGGGCCGCAGGAACTGCCACCAGGTGAAGCATGTGCTTGTTTTCACCCTCAATACAAAGATAATAATAAAAAAACTTATAAGATGTAAAACAATTTATCAAAATAACAAATAAGTCTACGCCCTAAAAGCCGTTTAGTGGGGTTGGTGAACGTCTGGCCGCCCACGTTTCACGTGCTTCATTTAGTTTGAAATCTCCTTCAGGCTTCATTGAAATTGGAGTTCGTCTTATCAGAAAAGTTTGTTTTATTTGTTGGTGAGTGAGAGAAACCGGGAACCTGGTTATTAGTGCCGAGGCGAGCAATTTTTTTCATCAGATGATACCTGATCGAGAGTGAATGCACCTATATTCATTCTCCATCAGGCATTATCTGATCCTCGGTGTAAGATGTGTGTTCGTTTGGCATGTGTGATCTGTATTCTTATCTAGTAAAAGAGATCCATAAAGAAAAAAGATTTCTCTTCTCTAGAAAAAGAGATCTCTCTTAAAACACGATAACTTAAACTATTTTTTTTTAAACTAAAATTAGGGGTGTCAAATGAGCACACCTAAACTAAGCGATGACTACGGTCATTAACATCTACATCCATTCTTAGATACACATACGTTATCACCCCTCAGGTCTGAGATGGAAGTCTTTATTAGAATCCCTATCCTCACCTTACCGTTATTCTGTGTAAACCTTACCCGGAACCGACCCATTCATGCTGCGGCAAAAAACTAATTCATACATCTTCTGTTTAATAGTGGCAACGTGGTCCTTCTAATGTCTGCATGAAGAGGTATGATATGTTGGTCTTATTACAATTTTTACCAAAAAAAATATTCATGCCATATTGTCATGTGAACGCTTCTGGAAAATCCATAACGCTTCCTCTACTGCACTGATTTTTTTTCCTACATACCTTTGATAAATTCTATAGAATGTTCCTACGAGATTTATTTCATTCCTTTTTATTAAACCGTATTATAACTCTCAACAAGGTTCGGGACCATTCATGAACACGTTTGCCTCAAACTTTCCCTGTTCGTCGGCCATTTCATTATTTTTAACTCCTATTGTGTCTATTCATTGAAATTTTCCCGAACTTCGCTTGCATAACTTTAGTTTGTTTCCCCTTTTCAATATCGGGATTATCACGGTATTGTAAATCCAGTGTACGATTTCCGATTTAATGCTCCATATCTTTCGATGCACTGCGACACATTCCAAAGCTCCTCGTGCCTTTGTTTATAGTTGTGTCCATATGAGCTTTCCACATTAATACCCAGTAACATTGCAAATTAATAACATTCATTGCTATGCTGTCGCACAGGGGCATTCACTGGCTGCAACAATATTTCTCGGGAAAACGTCAATGAGTGCCAGAACAATCTGTCGAGTCTGAGGTCGAGATTTTGTTAAACAAGCCCCAGATTGGGGCCTACAAAATCAAGTCTAATTTAACCCCACGAAGACACAAGTTGCGCTTTTACCGCTAAAAAGAATCCCTTTGTCGCATTTTCTTATTTTGAAAACACTCCCATTGCTACCTCAGCTAGTATCGGAATCCTTGGCGATGACATATCGAGCGACGTTCAGTTCCGCGGTCACATGGTGAAAGGTAAAACCAAATTGGTCTCTAAAACACCTAGGCGTGTTTAATAGAGTGAGACAGTATTCCATGTCGGCACTGTGAGGAAAGTTACAAAGCGCAAGTTCGCCCTCACATGGAACACGGTTTTCATCTCTGGTCCAGGGCACCCCAGTACCAGATTCTTCCATTGGGCCGCATTTAGCGGAGAGCGGCTCGCATCGTTGACGGCCAGGTACTTTGTCATCGGTTTGATTCACTGGCGTTTTTTATTTTTTGTTTTTACTACCGAATTTACTATGGGGAATGTTTTGAGAAGTTGTTCGGATTAATTCCAGCCACTGAGTTCAAACATCCTACATAGCTTTTACGATTCGAAATAGCATCCTCATCATGCCGATGGTGGCCACTGTGCGCTATACGCGAAGTCGCCGCTGACTGAGTGCCAGCGGCGTTTCCGAACTAAGTCGACTTAGGGACCTTCATAAAAAGAGCCTAACCCTTTCTTAAATGCCAGCAACGCATTTTCGTCTCCTCTGGTGCTGCGGATGTCCACGGGCGGCGGTGATCACTTAGCATCGGGTGGGCTGCTTGCTCGTTTGCCACTTATTCTATAAAAAAAAACATTCGTAGATACTTCGATTTCTCCTACTTTGAGTATTCTTAGCTTTTGATATCCTTTTATCTATTAAAATGAGATAAAATAAATGTATCGTCACCTCTATTTCGCCTGAGTTTATACTCTAGGTTTATATATATACTTTTACTTTTATTCCACCTCTCGTCAATAAATGTGACTTTTGTTCTATCCCTGGGATTGTGCTTGGAAATGTGCCAATTACATATATAGATATGTTATCTACATACCCAACCGTATAATAGTGCCTTATTTAGTTCTACCAATGGCGAACTGACCACTAGGCTTTCAGGGTTTCTAAGTGGCGATAATTTTCGTCCCAGTGTGATGTGTAGCTGATGTGAATGTAACTAATCAACATCTGTTCTCCCAACTTCGGATATCTTGCTTGAGAGCCGCTACTTGGATGGCCTCAAAGGTGGTGCGTGCTTTGGATTCTTCTGTGTATGATATCCCTCGCTGTATTAGTGCAGAATAAAACATTTCCGGGTCTGGCATCTTGTAGGGCTTGTCTACGGCCCATTTTATTTAATGTTCATCGAGTACCTTTTTAGCAGAAACCTAAATTTCAGTTGTATTATTATTCATTCATATTAGGAAGTGAAACATGCAGCAAACGTACAGTCAAATATAAACAAGGGAACTTTGCAGTTTTTCCTTTGTCTTTATAAATGTTCATGCAAAATTAATATGAAATTGTGACACACGCTTCTGCACAAAGACCTTTGACAGTTCTTTTTTTTTTCATTCTCCATATTCATTTTCCGACATCCACGAAAAACGTGCCAAGTATTTGTACAAGAGAGTGTACAAATACATTTGTTATACAAGGCTGTCTTTGTAGGGGGGCAAATGTAATTTTTATTGTTACCTAAATTTTTAACAGATTTTAGATAATTAAATCGTAAGGTGTATATGATAGATGTGCTATAGTTGCATAGTTCTATTGTATGTTATCTGTTGAGTAAAAAGCCCGGAGACATTGTTAATTGTGACCGGGCCTATATATATATATCCTATGTTAGTTCTCAGAGATGACAGCGGCTGTGCATTATCCAAAGTCTAATATAGAGCAAACACATTTGGCGACATGATTGGCCTGTAATACTGGACATTTCACACTTTAAGATGATGTTGCAGTTTGTAGATTATGCACTTCATGTCTTGTATATTTAAGTATCAATTCCATCTTCTGAGGGAAAAAAGGAACCATGGTAGTGTTGCCATAACATTCTGTTCGAAATAGTCCCCTGGGTGTATATTTATATCATCACGAGGGTATCGGAGTTCATACATTAAAACAAAGCACATCTCTTACAAATATTGTCTTGAAGGAAAATTACAAAAAATAAAATTAAACGTAAAGGACAAAAAACGTGTGAAGACAAGTACTGAGGTACACTGTCGGTCTACTCTGTTCTAGCAGTACGAGGCAGCCACTAGCGACGTGAAGAAAATCTTTCTTCTAGTCGCAGAAAAAAAAATGTTTTTTTTTGATAATTCAATATATACTCGTAGTTACTAATTTTGTGGTAGTTGCAATTAAAGATATAAACTCGGTTACGGCTTAACTTTTATTATTATATTGAGAAGTATCAATAGTCTAATATTTTAGGGTAATAATACTAATATTAAAATTCATTTCTTCCTTCTTGGCACACATAAAATATACATAGCAAAATCAGGTATAATAAAAAATAAACAAAGACAAAAAACAAGAAACAGACTTGTTATTCGACTATTCCGTTCCGTATAAGCGTCATCGGTTTCGCGGGCCTATTAGTAATATTAATATTATTGACAGCAACCACTCGGAGTCTGTAAATACTCTTAATGATAAACTTCATAAAACCCTTTTATATATTATATAAATGAATTATTCGTAACAATAGCAATTCCTTACCTTACATTTCTTAACAAAACCCCTGATATCCGTCGTCTTGTAAATGTTAAAGCAGCACTCAAATCATTTCACGGGACTCGTTAAACAGAAATGTTTGAAATCCCTTCAAAAGCATGAGAGGTACAGTTGGGCTTCCGGTCCCCACTTTGGATGAAAAACTTTTCTTTTTGTTTAAGGGGTTCCGAGGGGGTAAAGTTTTGTCGAGGCTGCCCCATTACTTTCAAAACTGAAGTAAATTATTTGACTGTAATACAGGTATACAAAATATTTATATAGGTTGACTTTTTGATTTATCACGAACTCTTGTAGAGCTGTCGGAGATCACCTACGGTACGGAGGAGCATACATATCTACAGCACATAAATAATAGCTTTTAAGCAGTGAAGGTTCTGTGTTTGTTCCTGGTTTTGTTTTTATTGAGGTTTGAAAGCAAATAGTTTATTTGATTATAATCTAATGAGATCTCAGTAGTCCATTAGTGTAACGATATAAAAATACAATAAACCCCGTAATATTGACTACGTCCTGCTATAAAGGCCGTTCGTCAAATCTAGAGAGAACATTTCCAACTGTTAAGATACAAATGAATTATTCAAAATCATACCTATCGAGAATACAAATCGACATTCATACTTCATCGAAGTCAGAAGAGGCAACGAGGAGAAGGCGAAGACGTTCGGCTCATTGAACTGAAAAATAACAGCGGCGGGTAGCTGCGTCCCGGGTTCAAAGCTGGCCCAGCCCGGCAGCGCGCTCTGTTGGAGCCTCAATGAGTTTCCAATGGAAATAGTTACACCGTACCTTTCATGCTTGTTGTACTTTGCTACGAGTAAAATTCAAAAGGTTCTTTTAAATAGACTAACGTTCTAACATGATGAATTAACAGATTTATGTAGGTTGTCTTCTCTTTAGAAATAAATAAATTTTTAAATACATAACATTGAGAGATTTCTATAACGGAACTAGTCTGGTCAATGACTACAGAGTTCATCGGATACAGGTGTTCAATTCTTTTTAAAGAATCAAGACGTAGCGTTGTCAGCCGGATGGTTCTATTTATCTTTTTTTTCGGGCTAATGGCCGCTGTTAGCCCGAGGGCCTTAACAGTTTCACTGGGTTGAGAGGTGACCGAGCGCTTATGGCGCTCAGTCGAGACCTCTATTAGTGGGTAACCAGCACAAGGGCTCCTGAGAGGAAGCCTCGGCTTGGACCGTTACCCTTCTATTTGTTACACAACGATGGATTGTCTCGTTATTAGTGACCACTAACCAGACGAAACACAACTGTAAGTAAGCCTTTATTGTACGCTGTGTCGTGTTGTGGCTACTATTTAGCTGTAGGTTAGCTACCCCATAAATGCGTACAAGGATGACGATTTAAACGTTGCGCCAGTAAATTAATTAAAATTTTTAGGCGTTGCATTTAGTGCCTTAGACATTGCTAATATCTTATGCATATTCTGCGGATATTTTATTTGTTGACAACCACAGAACGTCCTCTTTGTCGCAATCGAACTACAGATCCTAGTGGCATTTCTATTTATGTAACCATTTCTCAGTGATTAGCCAGTTTTCATACATTAGTTAGTTTCTGACTACTATATGATTATTGTATACGGATGACCGATCAAGCGGTTGGGGAAGCACTATGTCCTCACAGAATACCGGCGTATGATCGGTTGGGGGTCGGTTCCAGGGACCCAATTAAAGATAACGAAGCATTTCATCTTTGTCCTCAGGGTTGACTAAAACTCTGTTGAGGATGTAATTATGTAGATGTGATGGACCGCAGTCGTCGTACCGTCATGTGAATGTGTGCTAGTTTCTCGCCCCTAATATTATAAACAAAAGTCCTTAAACTGCTACGACACAAAATATTACAATTACGAACTAGGACGCAACTAAAACAGCCAACTTTCTTCAGTACCTTGCCTCGTTAGTGTCACTAAGAGCGCATACTCCGCGCAAGTTTAAACGTCTAGAATTTCTTTACCAACAATTATTATCGCACCCAGCGAGGTGTACCGTTACAGGAAGCTTCTTCCAGTTCGCGATACGTCGCTCTTGCGTTTTAACTTCAAACTCCTCAAACTCCTGTAACTACAGCGAAGTACGGAGTAAACTTGGTCATGATGCATTATCGGATGAGTGAATTTAGCCACTTTATTCTTGCAACCTACACCTCTACTATGTATGGACATCATAACTATATAATATAAAATTGTAAACGATACGCCAATCATAGCAAGCATGTTTTACTGAATGGTGTGCTAGAGAAAACAGAGACCTAATGACTAGTAAATAAATAATTATTCTATTTCATCCTATTTTAGTCCGTAGACTGACATGCCGCCTCCTAATCGATGGATCAGGGGTTACTTGACTTCGGGTAAACTGTGCGTCTTCTTTCGTGTCGTTTATTGAGAATGGTGTGGGGATCATGTGTTATTAAAGATAACAGTGGTAGAACTATACTGCAGTTGTTTTCTAGTTGCAAAATGAATGGATCAGCTCGACCGGGGTAGGACCACGCCCTCACAGAATACCAGCGTGAAATAGCAGCATAATGCTGTTGTGTTTCGTTTGTTGAGTGTAGGGTTCCGGAGACCTTTATTACTTGTGACGAGGCATTCTATCTCAGTCCACAAGGGTGCCAACGCATCTGCATTATGATTTAATTGTAACCGCAGGAATTACTTGCCGTCAGGTGAACTGTGTGCTCGTTTCTCACCTTCAATGCGATTAAAAAAAACTATTACAGACATATTTATTACACTTTCATGTAATGCTTTGACCATAAGTAGTGGCATTTGCTAGCGTTCTTATGGCTTCCCTGTAAGCCGACGTGTTTAACCGCCTGATGTTAAGTTAAATAGAGTGGACAAGCGGTGCAATCGGTTTTGTTGTAGAACGGAGTGTGCCGAACGACAACACAGTTCATGCAAGTGACAAATGGGTACGAACACCGAACAGCAAACATTCAAACCACATATGCGTTGTCAATCCTGAAGTCCGAGATGGAATGCCCAAGTACTTGTACTTGAGGCTCTGGTGCCCTTCATTCACCACTCGTTGGTATTTCTTTAGACCGTGGTTCTCCCTGGTGGAGCGGATCCATTAATTCTGCAGCTATAAACTACTTATTGATTTCGTATCGTTGACATTAGATCATTACTAGATCCTCTAAAGTTGAAAACTAACACAAATATAAAGCATAATTTTGAAAAAAACTTAAAAAAAACCCTTTCTCTATTGTCCCAATAAATAATCTTAAAAAGTAAAATTTCCAACAGAAAATTTACAACAAAAACATTAAACATTTCTAAGAGAAATTATCAACATAAAGAGAAATGGTCGAACTTTAGAGATAGTAAAAAACACGGCGTTAAGATTTTTACCTCTAGTTGTGTGATTTTCCAAGAGATTTATCGCTGAGAATATCTTACAGGCATTACTTGAAATTACCTTGTACTTGAGCTCTCAGGATCCAGACGTTAGGAGGGGAAGATACCGTACTTATTACCTTGGCTAAAATGTATATTATCAGCGGGGAGTACATTCTCGAGTATGAAATATTAAACGATAATAACGTTACTGCCTCGTGGGGAAATACTACAGTAATATACAATTATAGTCGTTGTGTAACGTTGGAGCAAGAATATGGCGATACCGTTAGAGGCGCAAGGGAAGTCTCGTGGGCTACCATGTTTGACAACTAATAATAATAATCTCTATTCTTACTATACAAACCTTAGCAACTAATCGTCTCTTATATGAGCACAGTCCAGGCAACAGGGTGATTATCTTGAACACAACGACTGAAGTTACCTGCGCCGCAATAACGGCAATTTCGTATAGAGACGTTGCAGCTGTAGAAGCGACTAGAACACCCCCATGGCATCTCCTCGACGCACTTATTTGGAAAGACCTCACACCGCAGCTGCAGTCGAGACTGTCTCGGGCTAAGTTGTCCCTTTTTATAGTCATGGAAACGCGTTGGAGCTTCTGAGTAGGAAATAGGACTACATTGTTGATACGTTATACGCGGTGACCGATGTAACGGAAGAGCTATTGACTGGGAGAATTAAGGGTTTAGGGGAACAAGAGTCTAAAGCATCAATAGTCTGATCAAATGATCATGACAAAACCTAACATCAGTTCGAAACTGCCATTCGATAACGCTAGGGACCATCATCACAGCAATTCCTCTTAGCTGGAGTGATAAACGTGTTAGTTATTACCATCGCTTGCATTATTTTATAAAACAATCTGTTGTTGATTCTTCTTGCACATGGACATGGGCAGTCACCAGTCGTTTTTCAACTAACTGTTCGTTGCTAATAAAAAAAAACTTAAACAAAAGTAAATGTGACGGTTTACTAAATTTATGTGACGTCGTTGATTTAAAAAGCAATATATCTGTTCCGTTGAGCGGAACCTACTGAACAAACTACACGGGCTCATCCCGTTTCAGATCTCAAGCAGTCCCACGGGACCCTCGTGAGACGGAGCGTCTTTGCGATTAATTGTGCGCTGGCAGCGCCTCGATGGATTTCATTAGGTTGTTTGTGGAAGTGGATAGTACATAAATTTTATTTACACGGGTCAGGGGATTACTTGATTACTTTCCGAAAGGTAAAACAATTAACAAACGATTACAGTTAGTGGTAGTTCATGCTGGAGTTTGGTGAGCCAATGTTCGTGGGCACACTCACATATTATATACAATATGTTAACTTAACCCTTAACTAAATGAATAAACACTTGTTTGATAGATCTACCATCGACTTATGTATTAAAGGAACTCATTTGATTAACAAACAACGGTAGCATTTTGTATTACCTATTAAATCGTGCCTTAAAAATCTATATCATAACGGTTTTGAAATCATAATATTACTAAAATTTTGTAAGCTTCATCAGAATGTCAGTTTAACTTCATTCTCAAATTTTACACTTTCACCCTTTTCTCCATTTCCTATTTATTTACCTGCAACAAAAATAAATAAATCATTATAACCGTGATATTTAAAAAGAATTACTTATAACGAAACTGAAAGGACATCGAAAAATAAATAAATAAAATATGAAATCGTATCAATCGTGGTTAGTGTTCAACACTAAAAAAAGCTTTAGGTTATCGAACGATATTTTCATAAATATTTATTTATCGTTTTTTGATTTATGTACCCAATGCATTGTATCCTTAGCATTTATGTCCATAGGATCGCCAAATATGTAGCGAAGCGATCTTATGTACTAGCGATGGGCACATTCGACCTCCCTGAAGAATCAAAGAATCATGATGCAGGTGCGAATGCATCTCTCAGGACTAAGGTGGATTCTTCACCGGTAATTTATTCACAGATTTCTTTTACTTGATATAGGAAACAGAATAGCGTCAAGCTTCTTCTTTTATTACGTGCTGGAGCCATGCCGCGCTAGCTACAAACTAGCAGCAGCAAAAGAAGGTCGGCCGAGGAGCGGTCACACTTTCATCAAATCTATCTATTTTTTTTCCAAGAAGAACTCTTGTATCACCTATACACGAGTTCAGAGTTCAGCTGATGATAAGTGATGACTGCAGCCTACCCTATCTATATCCACCGACGTCTAAGATTCATGATGCACATGGGTTTCACCTAAAAATATTGAGATATTCCATCACGCTACCTCTTCACACACCTAGGATGAGTCTGAAATAAATGATATAATTATTATTATTATCCGAAACACAGCATTGATATGTACGCTGGTATTCCGTGCCATCTGACTCCAATTTTATGGAGATTTAAGTATTACTCAAGAACGTAAAACGGTGCCATTAAAGTCATTTCACTTAAGAACTAAACAATGACACACCTTGTACTTTAACGACTGCCCGCAGACGGAGGTACAGTAGCGTTATGCTCCTGCCTATATAATATGTTAAAACAAATTGATTATAAAGTAACAGGGAAGAGATACCACGTCGTTTGAAATACAGCCGAGAGTGCGATGAAGTGATCTCGCCAGTCGTTACACAAGATGATGAAACAGAGGGAATGCGCGATGTGCTCTCGTCCACGTTCCATGCACAGTCGCTTTATTTTCCTCAGAATATCGAGAATCTCATTATAGATCTCAAAAAAAAACTACAGGTGTGATTGCAAGACTTTTTGTATATAAAATTAGGTGCAACAAACGAGCAAACAGTTTACCTAATGGCTAGGCTGGTTAGTGATCTGGAGTCTTCAAAAAAAATTCAAGATCCACATGCGAAACATACAAAACACGAAACTCAGCAGTGTTCTGCTGCTATTTCACGCTAGTATTCTGTGAGGGTGCGATACAATCACGTTGGAGTTAGAAACTAGCTGGACCGTGACTCTACCATTTTTAGAAATAATTTTTCTATTCTTTTTGTAATGATTTCCTCATCCTTAGACTTCCCCTAAGATTTCAGATATTTTTTTGACAAGTCAGAAAGGCTTGGAATGTTTACTGTGCCGTACGGGTATATCAGACAGAGTTCTACCAACGCACGAAATTATCTTTAGATCTTTACCTAGAATTATCCGACATATAGTTAGAGTGTTGGCGTCAATGGTTACAATAAACATTAAAAAAAATCCACGACCTTTCAATTCGCAACACGTCCACGCTGCGGTGGCATGGAGAGGAATTCTTCAAATATTTATGATCGGTGGTGACGCGACACAAAGTTCCGGAGGCGGCGCGTGCGGAGGGTGCCGATCGCACGTCGCATCCTAAACACATTTTTGCAAAATATTTGCTTTGGACGAAGGAAAATAATACAATTGCATAAATCATACGTTCCTTAAGCAAACAATTCAATAACTTAATAATTTAGTAAGGAAAACAGCTAAGAATTCGTGGCAAATAGCAATTCTGAATGTCAGTGAATTATCTCTTAATTTTATTAATGCTTCGAGTAAAGCTGACTTTAATTTCCAAATTGACTTCAACATCATCATCAATAGCACCAGAAATCATAGACTTTCTGATCATCATGCGGGTATTATCGCTTTTGCCAGAATGTGCTTGCCACTTGAGGATATTGTGCACATATGGGCAGCAACTTTACGCTGGTGATGCTGTCTCTATCCTTAGCCAATCAAAGTAATATTCATATTAAACCACTGAGTAAGACGATGGAATTCCTCGTTACTCAGGTTCCTCAGGTCGCTAAATCCACCGGAAATACTTTTCATTGCGCAAATAAATGAACAAACTAAGTGTTCTCTGGCCAGCTAGTACACAGAACTATATGTTCACGGGTTGCTTTAAATACGACGTTTATCTAACCAGTAATCCTTGCCCTTGAATTGTTCCCTCATTACTAATCCATTACCACAATCAGAGCACGTTGTTTGGCACCACGCCCGACCCGACCGACTCTAACATGACCCAACACTGTTTACATCGATCACACAGGAACATAATCAACTCTACTAAAAACAGTGAACTTTGTCCAGGCGAAAACTAAGCGAAACGGAATATAGTATATATAGGGAATTTATAAAAGGTTATTTAATATAAATTTACCGAAGAATCAGCTGTTTGTAAAGTGTCTCGTGTCGCGTACTCTTCATTTCTTATGATTAATCTGATTCGAATTGAATGTAAAATTTCGGACTAAGGAAGGGGAGAATAGTTTTGATAGTGTAACATATATCGCGTTGTCGACAGTTGAGACCGACCAGAAGGCCCGTAAGACATACTACTATTGTAACAAGACACTAGCTGCGGCTTGGTTCTACCACTATTAACATATACTTAGAATGCAGCTGACATTGTTTTAAGGGCGTAAGTAGTATTACACGGTTCATGTGACGTCATCAGTCAGATGCCATGATCTGAGTCACGACGAGCTGAACTGGTTAGCGAGAAGGCGGTCGGCTTGTAACGGTGTGTAGGGGTAATCTTTAGTGAAAAGATCACGGGGATGACGTGAATACTTTCCTAGAGTAAAAAAATATTTAATTAATTATCAGTCGGAATTTGCATATCATTTCTTATTCTACGAATTGTATAATTTTCAATATTTGTTTCAAGAGCATATTTCGTAAAAGTGAATTTATAAAGGTAGAATTTTGATGAAATTAAGCATAACTGTAATACGAGAAGAAGTAAGTTAGTAAATTATTGATTTATTTTGCCAGTTTTGTTTAGTTACAATAAGTTAATATCGACTTTTTTCTATTTCTCATTTAATCTTTTCATTTCTCTCACTTATTCAATTTTTTCGAGTTGCTCGTAAAGTGAAAACTGTTTTGACATATGTCCAATTTATGTTGGAAACGAACTTACACTTGCGTCTGCAAAGTCACCCTTCAACCTGACCCGGCGAGGACAGCCAAATTTAAAATTTTTCGTGACTTTATTTTCATGTTTATTTTATGTTTTGCAATACGTTTAGAAAATTCAAGCTGAAAAAGTAAACCCAGTTCAGTGTTACTGATAACCCCTGGTACTTTTTTGTATGCCGTTACTTTACTTCGTTTTATTGTATTTTGTAGTTCCCAATAAGATTGCTAAATAGAAATCTAATTCGTTGCTACTATTACCAATTTCAACACCTATTATACACCTATATATTATTCACCTATTATACACCTATATATTATTCACCTATTATACACCGATATATTATTCACCTATTATACACCTATATATTATACACCGATATATTATACACCTATTATACACCTATATATTATTAACCTATTATACACCTATATATTATTCACCTATTATACACCGATATATTATTCACCTATTATACACCTATATATTATTCACCTATTATACACCTATATATTATTCACCTATTATATACCTATATATTATTCACCTATTATACACCTATATATTATACACCGATATATTATTCACCTATATATTATACACCGATATATTATTCACCTATTATACACCTATATATTATTCACCTATTATACACCTATATATTATACACCGATATATTATTCACCTATTATACACCTATATATTATTCACCTATTATACACCTATATATTATTCACCTATTATACACCGATATATTATTCACCTATTATACACCTATATATTATTCACCTATTATACACCTATATATTATTCACCTATTATACACCTATATATTATTCACCTATTATACACCGATATATTATTCACCTATTATACACCTATATATTATTCAACTATTATACACCTATATATTATTCACCTATTATATACCTATATATTATACACCGATATATTATTCACCTATTATACACCTATATATTATACACCGATATATTATTCACCTATTATACACCTATATATTATACACCGATATATTATTCACCTATTATACACCTATATATTATTCACCTATTATACACCTATATATTATTCACCTATTATACACCGATATATTATTCACCTATTCTACACCTATATATTATACACCTATTATACACCTATATATTATTTACCTATTATACACCTATATATTATTCACCTATTATACACCGATATATTATTCACCTATTATACACCTATATATTATTCACCTATTATACACCGATATATTATTCACCTATTATACACCTATATATTTAACGAGTGCCGAACTGAAGGTGAACGTTTTTCCTGTAACTTTTCGTTAAGAAACCACAAAAAAGAAAAACATGTTTTATCGAGAAATTCCTTAATGGGAAAGCGATACCTGATATGAGTAAATAAAGTTTAGAAGGTATACACAACGAGGGGGAAGAAAACATTACGGAAGATTGTAGGGGAGGAGGGAGGAGGAATTGACAGGACCGGGGTGCAGGGAGCAATATCTTTGTTGAAATAATCGCTCCTTCAAATATTACATGTATTTATATCCTCCCTCATTGACAAATGAAATATTACAAATATTATTCAACAGATAAACGGCTCCTCCACGGCATGCACTTCCCCGGAGCCCTACACTCACCAGGCGAAACACAGTAGAGTTATGCTCGTTTCTTACGCTTGTATTCCCATAGAATAGTCGAGCTGAACCATAATTGTAGCAGCCAGACAGCCAACAAAACGAACTCCTGAACGAAAATGATAATGCTGCTCACATAAGTGCGGGGGTGGTCTATACCCGGTCAATAAAATGTAGTTTCTACAATTACAAGAAATTTGAAGCGTCAATAGCCTAATGGTTTAGGGTACGCTCTACGAAACTCAAGGTCGTGGGTTAATATCCACCATTCGACTGCTGTCGTGAACGAACTCGCAGCACAAGCGTTTGGCAAGGTTAATGGCACTGCCAGCATTCTTCAAAAAACTTACGCTTGTCCGCCGCCACCGTTATTTCATAATAAAATAAACCTGGACTTAGTATTAGCTAATCCATTGTCATTTTTAGGTCGTGATAGAGAGAAACGGCAGGTAGTTGCGGTGCGGAAAATTAGACTAGAAAATCAATTTAAAAATAATTTTTCGTCCACTGTCACCCAACAGGAATTTTTTATACGTACAATCCCGAAAGTTTAGGACCTTTGTATTTCATAAATATTTGGTTTGATTGCGTTAGAAATAACAGACATTTCAGAAGAATATTGTAAAAATACGCGACTCGTTTGCGGTTATCCGGACACAAACAAAGCTTATGAGCGCTCACGTGCGTACCGAGCCCAAAATACTGCAAATAGGGCCGATAAAGTCGACAACTAAAATACGAGCCCAAGATAACAGCGCCACCTTAACTCGCGTCTGCTCCCTGAAGGAAAGTAACAACGGCAAAACTCATTATTTTTTTTACAACCCACTTTTACTAAACAACTATTGGAAAACAGAAATTGCGAACTCAATTCATTTAAATTAAAGGAACGGTAAATAGAGATTTTAAGTTAAATGTTCCTTTATTTTATTTATTTTTATACCTTAAATAAGATATGTGGTATAGTGTGAACTTAATGGTCTGGTTGACTGAGAAAAAATGTTGATGGGCGTAAAACAAAAAAATGTTTGTCGATAACAATATAAATTTACTTTATTTATTATATATATAAGAAGAATATACTTTTGACATTTTGTTTATTTTTATACTTGTATATATATATATATATATATATATATATATATATATATATATATATATATATACCAGGTAGCTAGAAACAAGCTACATCGTGGTTTTTCCATTGTGAAAAATAAAGCTAAAGTTGATTTAGTTACGACGTGAAGCATAATATATTTGTAAATGTGGAAAGTAACAGGAAAATCTATAGGCTAACGAGGGAAAGCTCGTATGGACACAAACGCTTAGGTCAGGTTAGTTTACATTCCATCACAATCTGGCGACGCGTGATATCGTTGTTTGAAACACATAAAACAAATACGCAAAACTGTCAACCTATCTGTTTACTCCGGTTATATCACTTATATAGCAAACGTACCGATGGAACAATGTTCGTGGATTCGATGTTTGCTTTTACTCCGAGCTGAAATTAAAAACGATACGACGTGCAAACACTCCAGATATAGATTTACAGATATTTAAAAAAGTACTAGAGTATAAAATAGTTTATATCATCTTAATGTAGAGTTCTTCTTACCTTAAAGCTGAGTAGCCAGCCATGAGCCACGCTCTTGTTAATTTCGATCGAACTATTATGGCCATAAATAAATTACTTAATTATGTTAGCAGATAAAGGAAAACGACGGTCAAAGCACGGAAATGCTCAGAAGTAAATGTCACTAGAGTGTTTCAAGTTGAACCATGGTTACCCAGGTGGACCTGCCAAGACCTGCTAGTTAAACGATTCATTAATATAACACGGATAAACTCTTTTTATTAAGCTTTAATGGAAAATCATCAAGTATTTAGAAAATTTAGCAATAATGTCCCTTCAAAAATTTTAATACTTTACAAGAGTAAGAAATAACGACCAACTCTTCACCTGCCAATTATCATTAGTATAAACAATTCAAAAGTATAAAGGGAATATAATCTATTTATTATTTGGTTCTGAGAGTTTTGGACGCCACGTGGAAAGAAGTGTGGTATACAATGATAGGCCGCACCTCTCCGCGATTATCTTTAGATGACTGGCGAACCTTCCTGTGAGGAACTGTCTTCATCAGTGATGCGGTTACGTAAGATTGCCTTAAGTGCATACACGCATTCCAAAGCCTATAATAGACAATAATGTTATACAAAGGATATTATGAGTGAACTGTTACGAGTAGAGCGCCAACTTCATAGCCTTGTATTGCGCAGTCCGTGCTGTAAGTAGAACAGAGCGTGACTGGCGCAGCACACTAGTACAGTCTCAGGCAAAAGTAACGTGTACTCCGCACGACAACAGCAGTTTGTAAATCTAGAGCAATGCAGTTCGCGTGTATAACAAGTCGAACGGCCGCGGGACCATTTGTAGTGAATTGATTAAAGTTATTTAGGTCGGCGGCAAGCAGGCAACTTGGTATTTATTTTTCAAAGAAAAGTAAGTTTCAATTTTGTATGTAGTTGTAATCAGCAATATCGTAATTGAAACAATATAAACATAAAAACGTTTAGTCGTGTATTTTTGTAATGATTACTAGCCACCAATTTACGAGGTTGGGGTTTGCCATATCCCAAAGTTTAGCGCCTAAACCATTGGGCTATTGACGCTTGAAATAAATATCTCGTTGTTTAAGTACTAATAAACGTTCATTATTAAATTAAAAATATATCTTTATCACCGTTACCGGTGTTGATCTGAGTAACTGGTAAGTAATTATGTACATTTTGATGCATTCCTATGCAGACTAAAATGAAGACACACGCTAAACTCATTTCCTTCCGCCCTCTGCCATCCCAAATGAACTTTGGAAACTTTTTGTGGCGTATGGCATTTACATGATAGATCGCAAAGTCGACGGCGAGTCTTAATTACAATGTATTTAGGTGTCTGCCTGCTGGGCAGTTGGGTGATGGAGCAAACTCTGGCACGCGGCTTAACTGCGAATTGGTCGAATTGACAAAAAAATGTCTTCAAAATACATATATATATATATATATATATATATATATGGGTATTGTGAGGGCGCGGTACCTCCTCGATCGGGCCGACCTAATCATAGTGCAACTTGAGACTAGTTGCGGCGTGGCTCTATCATATGAGATTTCAAATTAATACGTAGTACAATATTTATTTATCTTTATTGATTTTAAAACTTTCGACCAAGTAAAAGTTGTATTTTCAACTGTAATTTAATTTTCTCGCGGACAATGTGATTACTTCGTTTGCAATTCCAGTAAAACATTTTAAAGCAGATTTTGGTATAGAATTGTCAGAGGTTTTGTAATTATTAATGATACGATTGACAATACTTTTACATAGCTTACGAGATGCTCTAATGTTTACTGACCTCAACTAGATATTCTAACTACGTTTAATATATCAATGGCAGTGAAACGCGCCTGTGGCAATATCGAAATATCTATGAAAACATAGTCAACAAACAGAAAGCCAATTTGATACATATTTATTGCATAAACATTTTACATCTCTAAACCAACAACTGATGCTGAACAAATATTACCCGTATCTGGTAGTTGAACACTGAAAATTGAATACCCGGAGCTCGGCAGCTCTCAGGCAGGTTCTCCACTCCCCGGGTGACGTGCTCGGCACAATAACTGTACGCGACACATTTTGGCATCCGGAAGGCAATGTTGTATACAATTATTACTATGGCGCTATAGTCAATCTAACAAAACAATTTAACAGTGCTAGAGTAATACTGCAGCTTGCTTCTAAATGAAGCGTGTGTGATTGATGAGTGAGTGATCCGGCGCAGGAAGGACTATGCTCTCAGTGAATAACAGGGCGAAACAGCAGCGTAAAGCCTGCTGTGTTTCGTTTGTCAAGTGTTTGGAGAACCAATCCCCGTAGCGAGACAATCCATCTCAGTTCTTAGTGCGATGCACATCTTGAGGCCATCCTTTAGCCAGCCCATAAACACGTGCATCCATGATGTAGGTGTTTATGGGCTACAATCGTTGACAAGCCGTGGATACGTGGCAGAGCCACGCTAAAGTTGTGCGCAAATACGGGCGCCTTGACCGGAGACGGTTTCCACTTCCACAGAACACTAGCGTAAAATAATAACGGTGTTGTTTTATCTGACCACAAAACCGGAGACCTCATTACTGGTGCTTAGTACAGTCAATCGTTGTCTAACTCATCCCCGGCGAAGACAGCGGCTCGGCATTATGATTCCGCATTGAGTGCTCACGTGGCTCATGGGCGCGGGAACCTCTGTCCGTATCAACGTCAGTGTACAATCATCTCTCCCTCCTTTCATACAAAGGCAAGACAAATATGTAAGTATTGAGTTCATTACTTGTATATGGTACCATTCAATTATACTAATGAAACTATACTAATATTATTACTACTATTATTTACTAATGAAGAGAAACTTACAGAAGCTATAACTAAGATAAATTTTGAATCAGTTTATCTGGCTCAAGATCCAGATGTGGCGATCAAACTTTTTATGGAACCAATAATATCAGCATTAACAAAGAATAGTAAAACCTTTTTTATATCTCGTAGAAGGCACGCTCTTAAACCCTGGATAACCCAAGGCCTTTTGAAGTGCATGCGTCATCGAGATAATCTATACAAAAAAACCAGAAAACTCCCGCAGAATGAAATTATAATACTATCATATAGGAGGTATCGTAATTTTTGTACGAATTTGATCCGAAAAGCAAAAAGAGAGTATGAAAAGGTTGAATTTACTAAGGCTGGCAATAATTGCAAAATGATTTGGAAAGTTATTAATAACATTACAAATAAACCCTGTACTTCATCTTCATCTAGCGACCTCCTTAATAATTGTATCGATAAACAGCTTACTGTAAATAATATCAATTCGTATTTCGCAAATATCGGTAAAAGTCTTGCTGAAAAATCAACCAAAATCCTTTATTTCATTCATGCCCTCTTATCCATTCAAATTCCTTTGTGTTATTGGAAACAGATCAAGCGGAAGTTGAACGCTTAATAATACTGCTTAAAAACAGTTGTGCAGTTGGATGGGATGGCATTTCTAATGCGTTTCTTAAAAAGCACAAAGATGTCGTTGTACCACCTATAACATATATTTTTAATTTAAGCATTGTTTCAGGCAAGTTTCCAAACGTTTTCAAAAAAGCACTTGTATGTCCTATTTTTAAATCTGGAGACAGAAGCTGTACAGAAAATTACAGACCAATTTCTATACTACCAGCCCTGTCTAAAATCTTCGAAAAATTATTAACAAGAGGTTGGTTTCCTATTTGGAGACATATAATTTATTATCCCGTAACCAGTTTGGCTTCCGGACGAGTTTGTCAACAACAGACGCTGTACACAACTTAGTCGACCATATAGTACAAAACCTAGACCAAGGTCAAAAGTGCATTGGTATGTTCCTGGATTTAACCAAGGCCTTCGACACAGTTTCTATTCCGATATTACTGGGAAAATTGGAGGCAATAGGAATAAGAGGTAATCAATTATCGCTATTTCATAGCTACCTAACAGATAGAACGCAAAGTGTGAAGATCGATTCGTATACTAGTTCTGAGTTGTCTGTTAGTTACGGCGTTCCACAGGGAAGCGTGCTGGGTCCCAGTCTTTTCTGGTGTACATGAATGATCTCTGCGATCTCAAACTTCAAAATGGCGCATTATTCTCATATGCTGATGATACAGCTATAGTTTTAGTTCACGTACATGGTCAGAGACTTACCAGTGTGCTCAAATTGGCTTTGATTCGGTTTGTCGTTGGCTGCATGGTAATTTATTGACTCTAATATTAGTAAAAGTAAAATCGTCAACTTTGCTATACGTGACTCAATAAACCAAATGGACGTCAACCATCAAATTGTCATGAAACCGTTAAACGTAAATTTAAATGACACATTAAGTGCTTTGAATGAGAATGTACCTCACATTGAAACGACCACTTCTACGGTTTATCTCGGAGTTGTCATTGACAGAAATCTTAATTTTAAAAAACACATAGTATATTTATCAAACAAGGTGCGTAAACTTATCTACATTTTAAAATACTTCGCTATTCAGCAAATGCTGACATATTAAAATGGTTTATCTCTCTCTGTGCCAATCAATTCTTAAATATTGTATATCTACGTGGGGTGGAGTTGCTAAGTCAAATCTTATACAAATTGAAAGAGCACAAAGAGCATTGCTTAAGGTTTGTTTCTCCAAACCTCGGCTTTATCCTACAGATGCGCTTTATAAA
This sequence comes from Teinopalpus imperialis, assembly GCA_029286865.1. Taxonomy (NCBI): domain Eukaryota; kingdom Metazoa; phylum Arthropoda; class Insecta; order Lepidoptera; family Papilionidae; genus Teinopalpus; species Teinopalpus imperialis. The sequence goes on along the minus strand of JAGSMU010000014.1, from coordinate 9,539,367 downwards.
GACTGTCGCTTGTTTACGGTCAGGCAGCTTTTTGTAGAGGACACAATTCTCAATCAGCATAGGTTAATGCATTACTCAAATGTCTTTTGACCCGAGGTAAAGTTGTTGTTAGAACTGTAAAACTAAGAACTTGTTTTAGTCATAGCTTCTTTATATTTTAGGTCCTTACTTATACAGCAAACTTAATAAGAAATTGTCATTGTATGCTTTAAACAAGTTCAACTTAAAACGTGTTCTTCGCGAATGGCTGCTTGAACAAACTTACATTGACGTTGAGAAATTCCTAGAAGTGATCTCTTAATAGTTTTAATAATTTTATGTTAAAGTATATATTATATCACAAACATGAGACACTATTACACTCGCAAACACATATGTACGCTTCAATACGTGAGCGAGTATTTCAAAACACAACAAGTGTTTGGGCGCTCTTTTTAAATTAAGTTAATTAGATTGTTAATTATTTAATATATTTTAATTATGTATATTTTAGATTTATTAAAAATTTTCACATATTTTAATAAGGTAATAAGCCTATTTATCATAAGTCTTATAACTAGTTATTGCTTCCTAATGTTAATTGATTGTTTATTTTACTTTTAATTTAATTTTCATGGAATATTTGGCAAACTTTACTGAACTCTTTGTATACGTAAGTTCTGCGGAATGGTGACCTGATGTCCTGTGATTTACAGGTTTTTTAATACCTACTGCAGGCATCAGTGAGCCACGACTATGTACTAATGTTTTTATTAAGGAGAACATGTTTCTTTTATGTAAAAATTATTCTATGTATTTTAGTTGTGGTGAAAATAAATAAATAAATAAATAAATAAATATTTAAGCTGTGCTGTTATTAAAATGTGAATTTTACTTGAAATGAATCTTCGTTCTCGAATGATTACTGGAAAAAATCCAGCGACGTAGAAAATTAATAAATCAAAATGACAATCCACCGACAATATGCCGCCGACCAATCCGCCAGGGGTTTATTAACGTTTTACATCCACCGTGCCTTTGATATCGGCGTTCGCTTTAATCTGCCAGCTCTGGCACCCTATTGGGCGTCGCGTTGAAAGATGGAGGCAAAACAAATATTTGAATTGTCGATTTTTAATATTCGCGCTATTTGATGAGGGTGAGGTGCGGAGTGGTGGCAGATGGTTTCTATCTGTATACAGACGGACGGGTGATCGATTTGTAACATTCAGTTTTTGAGTTGAAAATCTCGGTTAATAGAAAGAAAGAAAGAGATGAGTTCTTTACTTGACACAAAGCTATTGTCGTACGACGCTGTCGGACGTGTTCCTTTTCATCATATTTGGTGTGATCAAACGATCACACAGTTCACCACCAAGGTGAGGACTGTGACGTAATGCCTCAAAACCTGTAATAGCTTCCCCGGATGCTGCACAACAGCTGATGCTGCTGTTTCACGGTGGTATTCAGCGCCGACGAGTTGCAACAACAAACTAGCTGAACGGTGCTCTACAACATCTAAAATCCATCTGTTATTTATTACACTGATAGTAACAAACGAGCACACAGTTCAACTGATGCCAAGTGAAAGCCCATGACATCTACATTCATCCTCAACACGACCGACCGACAAGGAACCAATGCAGGTGCGGTGTCATGCTTGAGGATTGAAATGGAATGCCTTGTCACCAGTAATGAAGGTCCATGCAGTTGTTGTCTATCTTCCTAATCGCTAGTCGTTTATTAATTTATCTTAAAATTAGTGTTTCCATTAACAACCACAGACTACACAACTTTTTTTAATATATAATAACATAGCTGTTTACGATTCACATTAATGTATATATAAAATATATACACACTTACTTCATCCACACTAGATGGCGTTGTGCCGACCGTCTAGAACGCGCTATGGTTTGGCTATGCGTGTAGTAAACGTTTATTGACTGTTCAGATAGACCAGAGACAGACCAGAGTTCACTTGCTGTTTTATTTATCATTGCTACGAGTGTAAACACTCAGTACAAAAGGCCAATTCGCTCTTTAACCTACGTTCTTATATAAAAATAATCCCACAGTATATACCAAACTTAGATCTAAGTAACGGAACCATCCATAAAATTTACAGGTAATCTATAAAATTCTCTCTGCACTTAAATCTCGTGATCGTATCACATAGCTTGTTGGAGATACGGAACTGGCAGCGGGCCAACGTGGCGGTCGTTGAACCGTTTTATTCGCGGGACTAAGTTAATATTGTGTATGAAAGTTGAAAGACTCACCTTTCAATAATTTAGCAAGGAAAGAATATTAAAGCGACTTCTGAAAGATTACGCCAGGTCAACGGCCGCCTGGCCAAATGTACTCTAGTCACTGTTTGTTTCTTACACAGAATCCGCGCCTACCGGCTTATTTACTTACTCTGAAGCTATCAAGATTATCTGGTGATAATCCTGCTTAACCCCCTCTGTTGTAAAAAGGCTGATAAGTGTTGAATCGTTACGAGAAAAGACTAGAGTAAGCCAGTGTTTTCGTTATACTTTAAACGGAAGGAACATAGTTGCCAACCTTATAACTAAAAAGTTAAGGGTGGACAACAATTAGATATAGGCATGCGTAGCATTATTAAGCTGTGACATTAATACAGAGTTCTAAACTTATTATTAGGTTTAGAACTTTGAACTATACTGTTATGACGATTAATGAAAATACTATGTAGTATTTGACTTAGACTTAGACTCCCAACTTATTTTCTTATAATTACAATGCCTTTGGAATTATACCTTCATACTATGTTCAGTATCCTTGTAGTGGAGATATGTTAGTATTTACTATTGTATACACTTTGATGATGTCCTCGTGCTCGATATCTTCTGCCTGTTGCCAGATGACATCAGCTGCGCAGAATATTTTCATACTGGCGTAAATATTTAGGCAAACAGGGGCAATTCCTTGTCGTCCACTTCCCTATTCCGATGTAATGTACGTGCGATAAGATCGCAGTAAGGGTCAAACGCAGTATCAGGGACACAGAACATACACACGGCGCACAGACTCGAAAACCAACAATTTCTGATACACAAATATGGTTCCTCGGTTAGGAATCGAATCCCGGAGCCGCGCCAGGTCCTACCTACTTTATCAAACGGCCAACTCTATTATTATGCAAAGAGAAGGACAGCAATATGTATTTGAAATGAATAGTAGTTATTATAAAAGAGAGACAAACACACGAGAAATAATTTAAATGGTAACTGGAAGTAATCCGAGCGATCTATACTTACGACAGATAACGTTAAATGAAGTGTAAATGTTTTCATCACCACTAATATTATAAAAAAAATCATCTCATTGAGCGTAGCTTTCAATACGTGTGCTTCTTAGTTCGAGTCAATGTTTATTCAAATTTGCCAGCGTAATTGTAACGTAAATAGTTTTTACAATTAAATACAAAAGCCTCGGTGGCGATTCGGGAGCCGCACAAAAAGATTAAATTCTATAAATCTGGATTAACAATCCAATCCGCCCGCCCAACGTGAGGTAACCCATTCTATCCACACTTCAGTAAAAAGCTCGCAGCGGGCAAACGAAGGGTATTTTACTGCGGAGCTTTCATTACATTTTACGAGTTATAGGGTAGTAACGTTGATGTCAGAGATATACGTTGCCACAACAACAACATTTTTATATCGTAGAGCTACGCTGCAGTTATAAACCAGTTGCAACTCGACCCGGGAAGGTACACCGCTTTCCTAGATAACCAACGTAAAATGATATTAGTGTTGCTGTATTTTTTATGTAATTACGAGATAACAACAACTCATTCATCATCACTAAGCAGATGCATTTATCAGTTTCTGGGAGGTTCAAATAGACCGTAGACATTACGACGAGACTTTCAATCTTACATGTCAGTGGTCAACTGCGGTGGCAGGAGTCACTAATCCATATAAATAATAATTAAATGCTGTTCGTTCGTAAGCGATTTAACTTGAGAACGACTGGACCGATTTTTTTAAAATGTTTGTAATAGGCTGAATTAGTTTTCATGGGGAAAAAAATAGAAATTATCCCGGAAAATTGGCAAATTCGTGAAAATTTGAATTAATTTTTTATGACATTTATGTATGAATTCGAGACCATAACTCACAAAACGATCACGTCAAATTTATCAAAATTTATCTGTCGGGTCAGATAGTTACAAATATAAGTAATTTAGAAGTATTATTAGAAGCATTTATTGAACACGGACATTTCCTTCACAATACTGTATCTATTCCTTTAATCGACTGTGCTGGTGTATTCGAATCTTATCTTATATTCTCCAGCCTCTTCTTGTCGTAAACATTCGTGGAACAAAGGCGTCATTCTCTTTCGAAGTCCGGTGAAAAGCATGTGTAGTAAAATTGGAGGAAGGTTCACATGATACCTTAGAGTTACATTAAATACACATAATTTTATTTGGAATCGGCGTGATCTAACCGGCAAGCCAACGCAACGAGGCGTCGTCTCATCTCCGTTAATAGGAATATCCCGTTTCGCGAGGGCCGGCTCGTAGGACACCGCCCGTCGACTACTCCGCTACTCGGTGCTTGGTTTTATTTACAAATGGAGACACCACAAAACGACGGAAATAATTAAATATACACTATGGAACAGCTAGCTCAGTGTCTAAACGCTCGTTTTTAATTGACGGTACGCGAGCGAACCGGTTCTATCGCCGAGCGAGTTCTATCCCCGATGCTGATTTACCAAGTGCTCCGCAGTGAAGGGTAACATGTTGAGGAAACCTGCATATCTAACAAAAAAAAACATGAAAACACATGTGAAGTCCAGCAATCTAGGGCCTAACAGTTGGATGTACGAGTATATATATATATATAGGCTGTTATTTTACCTTTTATTTCCTGATGGTTATGTGACTTAGATTGTACATGATTTGACTTTTTACTTGTTACTGAAGATGTAAACGTTTTCGGTTAAAAAAATATTATCAAAACGTCTTAAAATATATGTTACATACAATGGATGTCAAGTTAAATTAAATAAATTATAAAAGAGATTGTTACAATTGTTGACAATTTAAATATCCAATAGTAAATCACAACAAGATACAACAACTGCTAAAATAAATAATTATATTTATATTTATATTAAAGTAACTTGAAGCGTCAATAGCCTAACGGTTTAGGGTACGCTCTGCGAAACCAAAGAGCGCAGGTTCGAATCCACCGTTAAACTATCGCCGTGAACCACCTCCCAGCACAAGCATCTTCAGCTGAGTTGTAGTGGTGAACCGGCATATTAGTAATGTAATAGCATTGCTAATATTCTTTTATAAAAAAAACTAAATAAATAAAAATATAATAGTGATGGTTTTAGAGAATAAAATGGTGTAATGGTAAAAGCGTTATATACGAGATTTAATCTACATTGTTTTCCAACAATGAGTACAATAAAAACACTATAACTTAACTAATTATCTCTTTACTTACAGAGAAATACAGCATGCACACAAAAAAATGTTCTTACCACCTACCTACGTCATAGCTACGTTAAAAAACCAATACCTATAAAACATAAACGAGAAGCTACGAAAAATTATTCTTGACTTCCGCCAAATGTCATTTTTATCATACTAGGTTACTATTAAATCAAGTTCTTAGCAGAAACGGTTGTCTATGTATATAAATATAAATGCGTAATACATAGATATACACAATGTACTGTCAGGTTAGTATGATGTTTAGGTAATTGAAATAGTTTAACATTTTTTCATCTTCGAGATCTAACTTTACATTTTACTACATTAACACTGGGACACTCAACTATACCATCAACTAATTTCTTGTAAAACACCATATCCAGTATCGTTCTATGATTTTCGAGCAACATACATTTAAAATAGCTAAGGTGATCCAGGTGTATCTTCAATAAAAAAATATTAAAAAAAATATCTTGGGTACATTTGTGTCCAATGAAAGGACGTCGATCTATCTCTGACTACCCCAAGCGGAGTAATGACGTATAATATTATTTTTATTGTCACCAGTAAGTAATACTAACCAAAAATAAAAGATGCAATATAAAACTTACAAAGAACAAGAAAAACATCGTCACAAGGAAACCAACACTGCACGATTTACGGAAGATTATTTAAATTATCGGATTCGAGGTTCGCTAAGGCAGACTGGGGTTTGTTAAGGTGGTACACATGGCTGCGCGGGTGTCTCTTTTACAATCGCGACAAAAGGATTTGTTACTAAAAATATATCGTACTTGATACTAAGTATTATTTTGTAAAAGCGAATATACTTTATTTCGTGTACGTGGTAGAGTCACCACCACGCAGTTATGTACTAGCACGAATAGGTTACCTCGATTCGTTATTTGGTGAAAGAATTACTGTTGTACCTTCTAGCACGGTTGCCATGGACCGCAGAAATATATCATCAGGAGAAGGCGACAGCTGATTCGACACAGTAGCTGTGCCTGGCAGAAAATATCGCGTAAAACGCACAGGGTATTGCTAATAATCGAGATGATGTGAGTGTAGGGATCCAGAGACCTTTATTACTGGTGACGAGGCAGTCCCCATGGGTGATGAAGATCTACTTGATAATACCTTATCTACAACGGATATCGTGAGCCGCAGGAATCACTAACGTTCAGGTTAACTGCGTGTAAGTTTATTATCGTCAAATAAAAAGAAACGAAACTCTTACAGCCGTTACTTTCCAAACTCTTGGAAGAAAATATTAGATGTGATTCATTAAAAACACATTCTGTTGAACGACGTCGCGGGACTTTGATCGAACGGAGGGATTTCCCTTGAATTGACTTGTGCGAGGAGGACGCGTGCTCGCAGGATTAATGCGCTGCTTTCTGTAATCATTTCACCTCGTGGAGGATTCAATGGAGCCTTTTCTATAGAAGAGTAATTGACATAAACCTTTCTGCTGAAGGGTACTGGAAGCAAAGTAAAACAGGTCAATGCCCTTTTCATAAGTGCTTAGTAATTAATATAAAAATAATTTAGAAAGTGACCCAAATGTCGTGTTGCACGTTTATAAAGTTGTTAATAATAGTGGCCATTGAAGAGCCAGCTTCATGGTAACTTATTCCGAATGAGCAGCATTAAGAGCTCCAAAACAATTTTCTAAAAAACGCCCTTTTAGGGCCTAAGCGATAAGTCTATAGAATGTTACTGTAATTTTAACTGAAACTTCTGTATAATACTGCTGTGACCGGACGCAAGGGTAAACCTTAGCAACCACAACAAAAAACAAGGAGTTGGATTCAGGTACCAACGAAATTGTTTAGTAAAATTTTAAATCACGGTTTACCACGATTACGACGGCAAAGGAAAACACCTCGAGGCATGTCTCACATATAAATAAACAAAAACATTTCTTTGACAGATGTTGTCCCCCAGTCAGCTCCACTAGCTGCGTGCCTAACAGTTTTAAATTGCTGAAGTGGCAAATCTACCTATGATATATCCCAGACGTTATCTAACAATAACCAATACAAAAACCATCAATAAAAATTACTATTATGGTATGTTAAAGCGACGGCAATTTTTTTTTTAAATTAACATATTGTTAACATGTCAAATGTATCGAAACGTCTCAAGTAATTCGAACGACTCACGTCCAATGAACAGAGAAATATGAGTCTGGCTTGTTTTTGCCAGCTCAGTGGAAGGGAAGGTAATCAAAGCGTCTCCCTCCCGCCGGCTGTAGGGGACTCTGATGCTCTCAATTGATGTGGAAGTGTCGGTAGTTACCTGGTCACTCCGGATCTATTGAAATATAATGAAATATGAACTATCACAGTTCAATAGTTTTAAACAATAAAACCACACTTTTCAGCAAGCGTCCTCACGGATACCTGTGTTTCATCTAGTGAGTGAAACCAGGAAATTATTACAGGAGATTTGCATTATGATTACCTATCTTGGGTGGTTACGGTTGTCATGGGCAGCAGGAATAATTGAAATTACCACAGTCTACCCGTGGGAATGGCTCTTTACGTCAAAATTCGTGAACAGTAAGATTCTAACTTCATTTGGCTATGCCGAGGAAAATTGAATGGTGCTGACATGCTAGGAAGGTTTTATTTAACCTAACACTTGAATGAGTCAAGGAATTCAAGAGTAAATTGTAAAAGCGTATGACAATAAACGTTGGCGTCATACGAACAACGGACTGGTAATCTGTGTAATACTCTAATACGCTTCCGAAGCCACTTTGTCCGATCGTGTAAGCATGTTACCTAACAAGCCTATTGTAGGTTTACTCACGTGAAGTCAGTTTACATGCGATCAGAATTATAAACGAGAATAGAGATCACTCAATAAGAATTACAGATTCCACTGCTGGATAGGCCTCCTCTCTGCAGAGGGTATGGGAGCAGTCTGGAACGCGGCTTTACCGATCACTGGCGGAATTCCCATGTCTTGATTTTTTCTCATTTCTCGCATTATAAAATATATATAGGAAACTTGGTTTTTTATTTTGGGCTGATGGCCGCTGTTAGGCCGACCGGGTTGAGAGGTAACCGAGGCTTATGACACTTTGTCGAGACCTCTATTAGTGGGTGACGGAAGCTCGGAATTGCACGCGGTACTCCTATTTTCCAGCCGATACGACTTGTTGTCCTTCAAGAACAGAGCCTCCACCTGTCTTAAAGGCCGGCACCTGCAGCTCCACTGGTTTTGCGAATGTTCATGGCAGTGATGACCACTCACCATCAGATGAGCTGCTATCTCGTTTACCGCCTATTCTTTAAAAAAAATGTTATCGCTCCATTCCGTTCAAACATTAGTACGCCGAAACACTATTTTATAAACTTTTATTAATTAACCTGCTACCTACACTGATATGTACCATCATGTACGTTTATTTATGTGTACAGAGTGTAAAGTAAATACATCACTCGTACGTAAGCAACCTCTCGCTTTGCCTCTGCCTCACAACACACAAATATGCAAATATAATCCCAAATGCACCGAACGTATGCAAAACGAAATATAATTTAACGTACGCTCGCGTTGTGAAGAACAGGATAAATAGATTGTAGGTTCTCTGGCAGCGCCGCATGCACTACGAGTATATAATATAATGAATGTGTGTAATATATTATCACTATCAGTGAAAAACAAAAGGAAGCATGATATACTTACGCGGAGTTGTACTTAAGGTGAAAAACGAGCACAATTCACAAGAAGGAAAGTGATTCATGCGGCTCATGTAACCAACTTTCTACCTTGTTACGGAATCATAATGCGGATGTCTTGTCACCCATATGGACTAAGCTGGAATGCCTCTTCATGACCAGTAACTGGGTTTTGGGATCCCAACACTCATCAGACGAAAGGCAGCAAAGTTAGGATGCTATTTTACGGCAAAGTTAGTGTCGCGCAACCTTCGCGTCGACCACACAAACAAAGGAGACAGTTACTAACTGAATTGCGTTTAAAATTAAAATAGAATTATCTAAAGTCTGTCTATATTACTAAAGGGTAAGAAAATGTCTGAAGCGATCGTTCAAACCCCTTTCCTTTTCGACCCCTATGCCTTCCTACCTATGTTACGGCCAATGATTTTGACACTTCTAAAGAAAAGAGATAAAAGTAACGCTTGTTGCAATGCGTCTCCAACATCGAGATTTTTTTATGAAACAAAGTGTAAGAGTATATATAAAGAAATAAATATTGAAACCAACATTATTTCTCGAGTGTAGTCTTATACTCTTTTCACGGCGCTTTCAATGTTTTCAGTTTCACCGTAACAAATTTCTTAAAAGTAAAAACATACAGTTCAGATAATTGATTCCTGTGGTCCATGTGTCTAAGAAGTGACGGTGTGACTCCTTAAGTCACGCTGTCACTTCTTAAGTACTAAGATGGCCTTGTGTCCCTCGGGGCAGCCTTAGTGTTGAAGCGTATATTTCCAATTTCTTTAAAACCACATTGACTATTTGGCGACCGAAATTTGATTCATTTATCGATCGACGGCATGATAGACAAACGTTGCTGCTTGAACGTGTGATATCATATTATATAACGTAAAAAAGCCATTGAATACAAGAAATAGAAACAGTCACTGTAATTATTTATATAATTAATTGTACGGCAACACGGTGCAGTCTTCGACGTTACCTTGTACTATCTTCTATACGTTGTCACCCTCTATACAATAAGTAAATAAATACTCAATGCAAAAGTAAATAAGGTAATAAAAATACTCATCTGGTCCAGGGGTTCATGGTACAGCCAGTTTTTAGTTGCAGTGTAGTACTCATACGAAGTAATAATTTTTTTTGTAAATACATTTTCTATTGAAGATTGACTGTAGCTCATTTTAAAATGGTATCCTAAGAAAATCTTACTGAGAATTAATTAAAACGGAACAAATCGAAGCAAAGTTTACCCCGTAAATTGAAAAATATGAAGTTAACACATTTTGAAAGTACGTAAGTGTAGTTACAATGTGATCACATTAAGCTACATGTGCACGTTATGTCACGTGAAAAGTTTGCTTCGTACGACGTCCTTGTAGCTCGTATTCAGGTCCTGTGGTTGTTTTCAATAATTATCATTTGTATTAAATTGTCTTTTAATGTTAGAGAATAAAAGAAAATATAAAATTATTATTTTGAATAGTTAATATATTGTTCTTTCTCATTTTAGGCATCATTCATAATGCTCGAACAGTAGGTTAGTCATTATTAATAATGTCCTATTTACCACTAGATCCGTAATATATAAACAAAAAAAAAAATTAGTTACAATAGCACCCAAGCTGGTCTGACGCCGGGCACCAGCTGCATACTGATGCTGTCTGTCCGCCGCCGAGGAATTCAGAAAGCAGTGATGGCGTACTCTCTCTCGTGTTGGGGACTTGAATGCATTTATATTGTGAAGAGTTAAATAAATACGACATTTTACGTACTGTACTATACTATAATAATATTGAAGGAAACTAACTGTACGTATTTCATCGCGTTTACTACATATTATTACGTAACATCCAAGTGTTTATTACATATTATTACGTAACATCTAAGTGCTTGACAGCGTTGTTGCAATAACTTGATTCTAGTTCAGTATTCGCGTAAATATAAGAAATCATTATACAATCATTTTGTGATGTGATGTTCTCGCTAATATATATATGGCTTAATATAAATATTTCTGACAATCGTGCCCACTGTTCTGAAGGCAGGCCTCGACTGCAGATCCTAGCAAGTCTACACCATGTGCAGTAAACAACGAAGATGACGTCATTACCGTCGCTTCCGATCACAGCGATGTCTTCACGTGGCGCTGGTTATCTATTAGTGCCCTGAGTATATGCGGAAAATCACCTTACATTTTTCTTTATCCAATTTACGGGGAACAAAATCTAAAAGGAACTCAACATGAAAACTAACAATTTGTGTTGCATAAATACCTAGCCTCGATTGGGAATCAAACCCAAGACAAGTATTTTATGTCAGCACTAGACCATGTGGTGCTTGTTCGGACATAAACCAGATTCAAGTAGGTTATCACCTGGTGAAGATTACGAGTAAGATGTAATGTCTCCCTATGTGTGCATTAGGTGTGCCTAGCTAAGCTAGGCGTGTACCAGTGCATCTCCGCTTAGTTTAGCCACGTCCCAGGGTTGCCCCCCCCCCCCACCACCCCCCGCCCAACTGCGTGAACCCGTTTTATGACATATACGACATGCGAGGGGAAACTTTACTCTATTTTAAAAGTCCGGGACCAAAGAGATGAATATTTTTCCCAACCTGTTTCTCTCATTGTATGCTAACAAAAACGTGTTGGGATCATTTCGCGCCTGTTTTTGTAACAATAGTGGACAATGTATATCGTATGTCCTAAGATAAATGAACCTACGAGGTGTCCGTTTTTCTCCGCCCGTTCATCCGGGCGGCGTGCGGCTGACGGACAGCGACATCCGGACACCAGCGCGCAGCCTCCGACGAAGATAGATCATTCGGTTCGGACGTTTTTACATTTCGTAGCTGCCTCTAATGTGTTTCCATTTACAGTTTGTTTTATACGTGCTATTTCCTTGTTATTTTTGTACTTTATTCAGGTTTTGTTCTAAAATAATGGCGTATGATTTACTTTTTATATTCATTTTTAAATATTATATAATGAGTTTGAATGGATTCTGATGTTTGTTTAAATAGTAAGTAAGTCCAGTGAATGAACAATATTGAGTCATTATTAATAATGTCCTATTTACCACTAGATCCGTAATATATAAACAAAAAAAAAAATTAGTTACAATAGCACCCAAGCTGGTCTGACGCCGGGCACCAGCTGCATACTGATGCTGTCTGTCCGCCGCCGAGGAATTCAGAAAGCAGTGATGGCGTACTCTCTCTCGTGTTGGGGACTTGAAAGCATTTATATTGTGAAGAGTTAAATAAATACGACACTTTTACGTACTGTACTATACTATAATAATATTGAAGGAAACTAACTGTACGTATTTCATCGCGTTTACTACATATTATTACGTAACATCCAAGTGTTTATTACATATTATTACGTAACATCTAAGTGCTTGACAGCGTTGTTGCAATAACTTGATTCTAGTTCAGTATTCGCGTAAATATAAGAAATCATTATACAATCATTTTGTGATGTGATGTTCTCGCTAATGTATATATGGCTTAATATAAATATTTCTGACAATCGTGCCCACTGTTCTGAAGGCAGGCCTCGACTGCAGATCCTAGCAAGTCTACACCATGTGCAACAACGAAGATGACGTCATTACCGTCGCTTCCGATCACAGCGATGTCTTCACGTGGCGCTGGTTATCTATTAGTGCCTTGAATATATGCGGAAAATCACCTTACATTTTTCTTTATCCAATTTAGGGGGACAAAATCTAAAAGGAACTCAACATGAAAACTAACAATTTGTGTTGCATAAATAGCCTCGATTGGGAATCAAACCCAAGACAAGTATTTTATGTCAGCACTAGACCATGTGGTGCTTATTCGGACATAAACCAGATTCAAGTAGGTTATCACCTGGTGAAGATTACGAGTAAGATGTAATGTCTCCCTATGTGTGCATTAGGTGTGCCTAGCTAAGCTAGGCGTGTACCAGTGCATCTCCGCTTAGCTTAGCCACGTCCCAGGGTTGCCCCCACCACCCCCCGCCCAACTGCGTGAACCCGTTTTATGACATATACGACATGCGAGGGGAAACTTTACTCTATTTTAAAAGTCCGGGACCAAAGAGATGAATATTTTTCCCAACCTGTTTCTCTCATTGTATGCTAACAAAAACGTGTTGGGATCATTTCGCGCCTGTTTTTGTAACAATAGTGGACAATGTATATCGTATGTCCTAAGATAAATGAACCTACGAGGTGTCCGTTTTTCTCCGCCCGTTCATCCGGGCGGCGTCCGGCTGACGGACAGCGACATCCGGACACCAGACGCGCAGCCTCCGACGAAGATAGATCATTCGGTTCGGACGTTTTTACATTTCGTAGCTGCCTCTAATGTGTTTCCATTTACAGTTTGTTTTATACGTGCTATTTCCTTGTTATTTTTGTACTTTATTCAAGTTTTGTTCTAAAATAATGGCGTATGATTTACTTTATATATTCATTTTTAAATATTATATAATGAGTTTGAATGGATTCTGATGTTTGTTTAAATAGTAAGTAAGTCCAGTGAATGAACAATATTGAGACGTTATTATTGATGACGAGGTATTCGAGCTTAGCCCTCAGAGTTCATTTTCAATTTGATTACTTATCGTGGAAGAACCCGGGTATCGGAGGACCCACTTACAGTCAGGTGAACTGTTGGTTCCTTGTTCTCCTGTTTTCATAAAATCTGGGATCAAGCCAAACTTTAACGTGTTAGTATTTTAAAATATTCTATATAAATGAGAACATTATGCGCGTTAAAGTACAGCAAACTCATTGTAAATAAAATCGATAACGTAATAAGGAGAGCAAAAGCAATTTTGAGTAGGAACCGGAAGTGCGCCGCGGTCGTTACTGGCCGGCAAGTTAGAGGCGGTGTTCCGGTGCGGGCACGCCGCGGGACCGCACTATACGCTTTATCTTAAAATGAATTTCCTCTTGGTCTATATTGGATTTTTCCGTACTGTCCAGTGCATCGCGTGGCCGCAATCTATTGAGTTTTATTTTAAAACGTATGTATTTATTTTTTTGTAAATATTTTCAATTTCTAATAGCACGCAATAATGTATTAAAATATATTAGTTTAGGTTTTCATTTTCATTTAAATAATCTAAATCGTTAATAAATCTAAAGCAATGTTCCCGTACTAACAATTATTATCTTAAGTTAACTAGCAACACAGGCGCCCAGAGGATGTGACGTACAACAAATACTCCTAATGATATTTTAGTGATTAACCTATACCTTATTATGTCTAAAATGTATAATTAGTAATTTAGTTAATCATTATATTAATTTTGCGTTGTAAACAATAATTTCACTTTTTTAGTTTCTTATCTTCTAATTAGTTTTATATAAAGCGGGTGAGGACGCGCCATTGTGTCGGTATTTATCGTACAAGTAATTCCTTGCACAACGTTACGGTGTCTGAATAAAAAGTCATTCCACTAGACCCACAAATGTTAACAGTTAGTAAACGAGCAAGCACTTGTACATTGATATCTCACAGTGGGATATCAGTTGACATCGTTTTGTAAATTATTTAAATTATTAGATACGGGAATGAGAGACAAAGAAAGACAACTTCCTGACTGCCGCGCCCTCGGAATACCAGCGTAAAGTACGTTACTTAACGTTGCAGGTAGGCATCCGGGGACTCTTAGAACTGATCAAGAGACATTACATTTCAGACCTCGAGGGTGACGGGGAGGACTGGAAGAAGTTGTCCGCGCCAAGGGTTTGTGAGGACCAAATCGCCGCATCGTCAAAACAGTACTAGATCATTTGTAGTTGAAAAACATACAATAAATTATTATGATAACGATGATGTCCTCACGTCGAGATCTTCTGGTCATTAACTGCGCAGAGTATTTTAAAGTGCCGTAAGCTGTTGTGCAAACGCGGGGGGCACCCCCACTCGTTCGCCCCCTTCCTCATTCCGATGCATGTGCAATGAAATAAACACACATCCAGACCCGATAACAATTCTCCACGCGGCCATCAAATTTTCGTATTGATATATCTGCTAATCAGAGATAACAACACGAAAATTTCAAGTTTTAGGCGCGGAGCTAAACTAGACGACTTTCGGAAACTATGGTCGTTCCAAATTTATGAATTTCAAATGATATCGCCCGTCATCTTCGTTAATTAGAAATGCCTCGGCGCTCGGAAAAGCGCGCTGTAAAAATTAATTACGAAGTTAATGGCGTGTGAAATGCAATTAAAAACTTGATCGAGTGAAGAGTTGCGAGCTCCAGCCGATACATGTTCGCTTTAGCAGCCGAGAGAAAATTGAATCTAGTGCTTAACTAAACGTGTACGATAAAACGATGTCAACTGATATCCCACTGTGAGATATCAATGTACAAGTGCTTGCTCGTTTACTAACTGTTAACATTTGTGGGTCTTGTGGAATGACTTTTTATTCAGACAGTGTAACGTTGTGCAAGGAACTACGTGTACGTGGATAGAACTATTGAAACAGCGGGATTTTAGCATAGGTGTTATTACATTATTCACACCTCCAAGAAAACCCCTGTTTATAATAACCCTGTTTATTTTTATAAACTGTAACTTTGGTTAAAGAATAATCAACACTTCATCGGCGGCCGGCTCCGGGGATCGAACTCGGTTAGTCCGTGCATCGCAAATTGAAAGTGAGCGCACACACAACTATTGCTCTCATTGCGAACATTTAGAGTTCGGTTAAGTTCACGTAAAGCTTGTTCAACTAAACATTGTATTCAGTTTAAAAACGTTCAGGCGTTTATATGTACTCGTATACATGTACATATATCTATACATGTATTTCAATTTTTATGTAAAGTATATAGGGCGACAGCGCATGTGCGTCTTGCTTTGTTGGAATGTTATTTATGTGTATATGTTTATATATATAAATACATATATATATATATAAATATATATATATATATATATATATATATATATTAAAATCATTTAAAATCTTATTAAGAGTTAGGACACCTACCTACTCTCGCTCTTATACACTTGAAGACTAGATAGAAGAAAGAGAGTAATTAAAGTATTATTATAGTAAGCAAAGGAAGCTGGTGAGGTAACTAGGATCTTCTTTACTCGTCGTCCTCTGCGGGGAACACGGACTTGCATCTTGATACAGTATAGGCATTGATTTTTTTGGGCTGGAGGGACCATTTACCATTTGTACCGTGTGCTTGATTGTCACCATAGTTCCAGACAAAAGGTTGTATATAGTACAAATAACGCGACTTAAGTATAATATTACTTTGTACGAAACGGTACCCGCTAATGAGGAGAATTGTACGTTGTTTATATTTTAGACATATGTAATGAAGGAAGCTGAAATAAGTTACATGCTAATCCTCGAGGGCATAACTAAACCTTTAGCGGAATTTACGCTACATTAGTTGTAATGAAATGAATTAAACATTAAATTTATATAATGGCGGTAGAGCCGTAACACAGCTAGATAGTCGGCTCGGCAGGGAAAGCATCACGCTCTCACAGAATAACAGTATTTCCACATGTCTCGTACATCATTTTACTAACCATTTTATTTTATCATATACATGTTTTTATTAATACTTGACAGTGAATAAAAATATTCCATACTCTGCCTGCCCCGTAAACGAGCTTAGGCTTGAGTGTTTATATTTTGAACATAGGCGTCCCCTTTAAGTCGACCAATTTATAAGGGACGCCTTATGTCAAATAACACGATATTTGGTGTTATCCCTGAGGACTGATGCGGAATATGTTTATATATAATTAGATATATTAAGATATATTTCTTCAATAATGATGTTAATTCTTAAGTTCCTGCAGTGACAGAAGAGCTGTTAAAAACTCTATCTACGAATTCAAGAGGCAGTCAATGCGACATTCGAGATTGTAATGCCATTGATTTGTTCGATCGTATCGGCTGGCTTATGTTAAACGGCTTTGGATATTAGCTGAAACGTAAAATGAAGCTGAAAATCTGTTGTTTTTTTTTAAAATCGGATAATGTCATACCAAAATCCGTAATAATTCCATCTTGTTTATCGAAAGATAACATTTTCTAACTATCGAAATCCAACATCTCCAGGTTGTTTCTAGTTGACGGTGATGGGCATATGCTGTAAAATTGTAAGATTTTTTCTAGATAATGTCTTCGGTTGAATCATAACTGCGAGTCGCGATTCAGTTTCCACGCGCTACGACTACTACGCCACGAGGCAAGGCGACGTACCGCGGACCCCTCAGTTCTGTGAGCCCTGTGTCCGATGAAGCTGTAAGAGCCGCATAGGCTAACAGCATCAACATCAACAGAATCTAGCCAATCAAGCAGCCGACGTACGGCATATGAGAGTTATTAATACATTACACATTACATTATACATTATATAACATTATACATTAGCAATTAAACAACATTATACAACATTAGTAGACACTTAATAAGAAACTTTGTCGTCTGTAACATAAATATCAGGTTCGTTTATGAAGGAAATGCGTCTACTTATTTCCGGTACCAACCCAGTCGAGTTATTGCAGAAAAAAGCTTATTTTAATTTATCTCACCGCACTTTTACGTCATTGAATTTAACAGTGGTGGAGCCGCACTGCAGTTTATTCCTAGCGACAGTGTGAATCGGTCGGCGGTCAGCACAGAACCACTACCTCACAGGCTTTAAATAGCAGCATATAGCTGTTGTGTTTGGACTGGTGAGTGCAGGGATTCTGAGACGAGGCTATCCATGCTGCACGTCTGCGTTATGGGCCCCGAGGAATGCAAATCCATCGACCTTGTCGAGGATGGATGTGGGTGTCATTGGCCGCAAGAATAATTTACTATCAGATGTATTTCGTGCTCGCTTGTCACCCTAAACACAATATAAACAAATGCACAGACATAAACGCCTAATCGAGTTTGTTTCATTGTTTTCGTACATTAAGAATTATGAACAGAGGCGGTGATGCGACGCTGGCAAGTGTCGGAGACATCCAGCGAGGGGCCGCGCCACGAGGACTTTGTGACAAAAGTTGATATTGCACCCAATTTACCGGCGCCCCTTGTATATTTTATTCCAATATAATTTGACATTAAATTTGTTTTGTTTTGTCTTCTCCGTTGTCAAAAACAACTTAAGTTAATAGATTGTATACTGCTAAATATTGTATTATATATATATATAATATTATTATATATAATATTTAAAAGTGTTAACCAATTAAAGAACATAAATACATCAAAATAAATCGCAAATTTGTGTTCCTCATCGCTAGCGTGAAGCCCTCCCACTCTCCAATACGCCTGGAGTCCTCCCCAATCAGAGTTGACTTGTACAAAGCACCCTCGGGGCCACGAGGGTCTCTCACAGAACCACTTGAGATTATAATCCCATCGCTTTGTCTTATCTCTAATCTTAAATGAGCTTGAAACGTTTACTTTGTTTACTTATACGGTGCGGACTGTTGTACTGTATTCACATAAATGTTAAGATCACTTTCTGTGTCATTCAGCCTCAATAGATATATTTTTATAGAATAAATGGCAAGCGACCTTGTGGCTTACTGATGGTAAGTGATCACAGCCTCCTATGAACATCCGGAACACCTAAAACACTTTTTAAAAGTCGTAAGTGCGTTGCCGTACTTACAAAGGTTTGAAGGTCTTACCTTTCTTACCTTGAGATAATTCATCTAGAAGACAGTTTAATACATATTTTTATTGAATTGAATATGACAAACGGGGTAACAGCTCACTCGTGGGAATGGATCCTAAGACCATCAGGTCCATTCTCGTAAGTTAAGATTCAAATGCGACGTCATAAATGGTCATTTAACCGCAGGTGAACCTTCAGATATTTTAGGTTCGTTTATTTCTTACTGGATGCAAAGGAATACGTTTACTTTCTATATAATATGTTTTCTTGTAACACAAAAATACATTCCGCGCGCGTCTATCAGACCTCGAGGCCCCTTGGGAGGATAAGGTAGTACGTAGATCCCGTAGGCAGGTGGGCTCGATATCTTTTCGAAACATTTTTTCTGTCAATCACACAGCTTCCTTCGCTATACTTTCCTACACAAGATGTACATCATTCTAGGCTCACAGGAAACTCAACTCATATGAGTCCAAGGAGCACACGTTGTCACTCTAAGGCGTGCTAGCTTAGTGTCCAAGGAGCACACGGTGTCACCCTAAGGCGTGCTAGCTTAGTGTCCAAGGAGCACACGGTGTCACCCTAAGGCGTGCTAGCTTAGTGTCCAAGGAGCACACGGTGTCACCCTAAGGCGTGCTAGCTTAGTGTCCAAGGAGCACACGGTGTCACCCTAAGGCGTGCTAGCTTAGTGTCCATGAGCACACGGTGTCACCCTAAGGCGCTAGCTTAGTGTCCATGAGCACACGGTGTCACCCTAAGGCGTGCTAGCTTAATGTCCAAGGAGCACACGGTGTCACCCTAAGGCGTGCTAGCTTAGTGTCCAAGGAGCACACGGTGTCACCCTAAGGCGTGCTAGCTTAGTGTCCAAGGAGCACACGGTGTCACCCTAAGGTGTGCTAGCTTAGTGTCGTAATGTGTAATAACGCGTAGTGTGTAAATATTAAATTAATACGTACTCCATGGTGAAGCAAAGAATTTTAAAGTAAAATTTTGGAAGTTAATAAAACAAAAAGCGAAGATATTTGAATGTCGTCCATCAGCAGATAAATCGTGTAGCGAACCCCTCTACAATATCCTCTAATCATTTGAAGAATGGTCGATAGGTAGTGGCACTAACGTTGTATGTATGTATGTCTGTATGTGTATGCTATACTGCTGTATATGCTGACACTTTTTTACTGTACACGTTGCGCAAGCAACTGAAGCTTGGCTATTACATAACAATCAATTTACGCACATGGCAAACATTTGCCGACCGTATTTGTCATAGGTTTGCAGAGCCGGTCACAAACCGCCAATCAGTTGCAGTCGCCAGAGCACTCTCGTGGTTTATTACATTGTGTTGTTCGCGGGGGAGTTGCATTACGCGACCGCGGCCTTTAATTGACAAACATCGAGGTTACAACTGTGTGAATCTGGTCGTTATCAATTGATTAAATCAAATAGAACTAAAAAACTGTAAACCAATCCCTGCTCTAGGATATGTAACAAACGAGCATAAAATTCGCCTGATGGGAAGTGATTCCTTCGACTCGTGATACCCACGTTCATCGTTGATAAGAAATAATGTGTATGCTCAGACGCATGAGGACGCCGCAGACGGCCTTATCACTCTGTTTAATAATGTTTCCGGCTTCTATCATTCGTAGACGACATGAGGTAACAGCATTACTAAGTCATTTCGATGTAATTCTATTTAAAGGCAGAGGCGTTGTTTTACGATGTAAAAAATACTACAACTTTAATAGATTGACAAGATCTGCCTAGATAATTCGATAATACCATTTAGATTATATTTCTTTATAAATTAAGCGAAAAAGTACACGTTAAGCGTGTCACGTACGCGTATCGCTGTCACGTGAAGTCACACTGGT
Organism: Teinopalpus imperialis; assembly: GCA_029286865.1. Taxonomy (NCBI): domain Eukaryota; kingdom Metazoa; phylum Arthropoda; class Insecta; order Lepidoptera; family Papilionidae; genus Teinopalpus; species Teinopalpus imperialis. The sequence goes on along the minus strand of JAGSMU010000014.1, from coordinate 9,518,667 downwards.
CGCGTCTTATGAATGGTTTATACAATATAGACACATATTTGGTATAAGCCAACATATTTTAAAGACAACAACAAATTTTAAAGAATTAGTCGTCCATCTACATTTAGAATTTAAAAGAATCCTCTGAAGAAGATTATTTCACTTTTGCTTCGAGTAAGGAGTAACGTAATATAATGGCACTAACATGCATGATGCACTCTGGTTATAATTTTAGTACAAAATTATTTTTTTAGAAGTAATTAAACGTTATTATAAACATATTTGCGTAACATCTTTGCATAACACCATCCCATATTAAATAACCAAGAACTACCAATTCTATTATAGCAATTATTTAATGTATTTGAACATAAAGTAACACTCAGTCGTCTTTACGATGATCAGAAATTATTTACGCACTATTTCACGCAACACGAATTCATAGTTTCATCGTTTTAATTATTGAAACAAATAGATCGAGATGGCCGCAGATAATAGCTGACGAGTGACAAAATAGTTAATAGTTGGCGGCGACGCTGGTTTGTCGTACTTTTTAAGACTCACTAGTCCTTCTATGTTTACTATATTTGGTTTTCTAAGGCGCTGCGGTCTCGGCGTATAGAGTCAATGATAGAATGCTGTGTTATGCTGTTAGGTAGACACAATCTCAATCTCAATATCATTGGAATAGTGACGGATAACACAACGTACAGATAACAAACGACAAGGACTCCGTGGATAGCATACGGGAAGTCTTAGCTATAACCACATATATATACATACGTATATAGAACAGACATCTCTGGTATAAACTGCAATTTACCTGCAACAAAAAACAATAACTGGTTAATGTTTTGAATGGATATACAATTAGTATTCCTAGGTCGTGTGTCCGACCGAACGCTTGGCTTGTGGCGAATTTGAAATGTGTCTGGCAACATTTGTAATTGTCACTTCGGAATGGCAACGTAAAATTTAAAAATAATCCGCAACGCAATTGCACAATGTGTTTGTTGTATGAATGATACAGTCCTGGTGAGGTGAGAGATTGCAAAATATTTTGTTTATAATATAGTTACTAAGAAGCGCTCACTTGCCATGATGCTGAGTGGCGACTATGGCACATGACAAGCACACCCAGCCTCGTTTCTTATAAATGGGCCTCCGAATCCCTACACTCACCATACGAAACGTATCCGCGTTACGCTACGTTACGATGGTGTAACATTACCCTTTCAGGATGCAGCTAGAACTGTAGCTGTAATTCTATTTAATGGCTGAGGCGTTGTTTTACGATGTAAAAAATACTACAACTTTAATAGATTGACAAGATCTGCCTAGATAATTCGATAATACCATTTAGATTATATTTCTTTATAAATTAAGCGAAAAAGTACACGGCTGGCTGTATAACTGTAAAAACATCCCATCAAGAAATACACTAAAATTCTGTTTCATGCATTGTTCGAAAAAGTTACCTATAACCAATCATAATTTTATTTTCAGTACTGAGTTAGTTAGTTAAGTTTAAAATCAGAGAACAAACGAAGCTATAAATAATGCAGAGAACCCATTAGCGCGTGCATTGGAGGTGTCCAGGCGAGTGGCCTCGCGCCCCCTGACGTCCCGCTGCCTACGGATCACGAGCTTTACATCGGCACGCCAATTAGCCGGCTGCCGGTGCGGAATTATTGATATAGGGCATCCATGCCGTCACGTGTTAAGCGTTAAATGTGAGTGTGTGTGTGTGGTCAAGCCAAAATGTGTGAATTTAATATCAACGTGAAATAGCACGATAAAGTTGCTGTGTTTTCCTATAGTGAAAGACCCAATTAAAGGTAAAGAGGTTTTTTCCATCTCAGTCACTAAATGGTGGCACTGCATGCGCATCTTGGTTGAGGATGGAAGTGGACACCGTCCGTCACAGCGTGACACCAGCAGGTGAGCTTCTTTTTTATTACATTGAGAGTTACAAACTCACACACAGTTCACCTTGTGTTAAGTGATCCCTGCGGCCCATAACATCTACATTCATTCTTAACATGGAATCGTATTGCAGATACGTTGTCATCCTTGAGGACTGAGATGGAATGTCTCGTCACCAGTAATAAAGATCTCCGGATCCCTACACTCACCAGACGAAACGTATCCGCGTTACGCTACGTTACGATGGTGTAACATTACCCTTTCAGGATGCAGCTAGAACTGTAGCTGTAATTCTATTTAATGGCTGAGGCGTTGTTTTACGATGTAAAAAATACTACAACTTTAATAGATTGACAAGATCTGCCTAGATAATTCGATAATACCATTTAGATTATATTTCTTTATAAATTAAGCGAAAAAGTACACGGCTGGCTGTATAACTGTAAAAACATCCCATCAAGAAATACACTAAAATTCTGTTTCATGCATTGTTCGAAAAAGTTACCTATAACCAATCATAATTTTATTTTCAGTACTGAGTTAGTTAGTTAAGTTTAAAATCAGAGAACAAACGAAGCTATAAATAATGCAGAGAACCCATTAGCGCGTGCATTGGAGGTGTCCAGGCGAGTGGCCTCGCGCCCCCTGACGTCCCGCTGCCTACGGATCACGAGCTTTACATCGGCACGCCAATTAGCCGGCTGCCGGTGCGGAATTATTGATATAGGGCATCCATGCCGTCACGTGTTAAGCGTTAAATGTGAGTGTGTGTGTGTGGTCAAGCCAAAATGTGTGAATTTAATATCAACGTGAAATAGCACGATAAAGTTGCTGTGTTTTCCTATAGTGAAAGACCCAATTAAAGGTAAAGAGGTTTTTTCCATCTCAGTCACTAAATGGTGGCACTGCATGCGCATCTTGGTTGAGGATGGAAGTGGACACCGTCCGTCACAGCGTGACACCAGCAGGTGAACTTCTTTTTAATTACATTGAGAGTTATAAACTCACACACAGTTCACCTTGTGTTAAGTGATCCCTGCGGCCCATAACATCTACATTCATTCTTAACATGGAATCGTATTGCAGATACGTTGTCATCCTTGAGGACTGAGATGGAATGTCTCGTCACCAGTAATAAAGTTCTCCGGATCCCTACACTCACCAGACGAAACGTATCCGCGTTACGCTACGTTACGATGGTGTAACATTACCCTTTCAGGATGCAGCTAGAACTGTAGCTGTAATTCTATTCAATGGCTGAGGCGTTGTTTTACGATGTAAAAAATACTACAACTTTAATAGATTGACAAGATCTGCCTAGATAATTCGATAATACCATTTAGATTATATTTCTTTATAAATTAAGCGAAAAAGTACACGGCTGGCTGTATAACTGTAAAAACATCCCATCAAGAAATACACTAAAATTCTGTTTCATGCATTGTTCGAAAAAGTTACCTATAACCAATCATAATTTTATTTTCAGTACCGAGTTAGTTAAGTTTAAAATCAGAGAACAAACGAAGCTATAAATAATGCAGAGAACCCATTAGCGCGTGCATTGGAGGTGTCCAGGCGAGTGGCCTCGCGCCCCCTGACGTCCCGCTGCCTACGGATCACGAGCTTTACATCGGCACGCCAATTAGCCGGCTGCCGGTGCGGAAATATTGATATAGGGCATGGATACGTCACGTGTTAAGCGTTAAATGTGAGTGTGTGTGTGTGGTCAAGCCAAAATGTGTGAATTTAATATCAACGTGAAATAGCACTATAAAGTTGCTGTGTTTTCGTATAGTGAAAGACCCAATTAAAGGTAAAGAGGTTTTTTCCATCTCAGTCACTTAATGGTGGCACTGCATGCGCATCTTGGTTGAGGATGGAAGTGGACACCGTCCGTCACAGCGTGACACCAGCAGGTGAGCTTCTTTTTATTACATTGAGAGTTACAAACTCACACACAGTTCACCTTGTGTTAAGTGATCCCTGCGGCCCATAACATCTACATTCATTCTTAACATGGAATCAAAATGCAGATAAGTTGTCACCCCTGAGGACTGAGATCGAAAGCCTCACCACTATGAGTTTTCGGATCCCTACACTCTCCAGTCGGAACAGTGTTATGCTGGTATACTGCGAGGACACGGTCCCTCCCCGGTCCAGCCGACCCATTCATGCTGTAGCTCAAAGTGCCACGTGGCTCTACCATAGATGAGCTAGATATTCCTATTTCAATCGAACACGCTCGTAACACAATTTCGCCTGCGCGCACATAAGTCACACTGACAAGCACGGAAACAATTAGCCGCGGTCCGCTAATTAAACTCCAGCTTTATATGAAACAATCCATTACTGTTTAACGCCCGTTTCAACTATCGATAATGTCGATAATGTTCCCGAACATCCGACCAGGGGTGATGACCTGATCTGTCAGAATGACAGTCGTGACCGTAGCGCAAGTAAGGTGCAAAGTAAGGTTAAAATGACCTCTTTCAATATTTATTCATAAAAACGTTTCGTACACTTGGCGGTTCCAAAGATTAAAAATAACAACCGATCACTGTTTTCTTGTAATAATATTAGGCGCCGCGTCATCGTCACCACAACCGAGCAGTTCACCTGATGGCAAGTGAAAACTGCGGCCAATCACAACTAGGCATGTACATTCACCACCATTCAGGATACGATGATAGGAGAATATGCGTTGTAACCCCCTAGGACTAAGAGGGGAAGAAGAAATGACACGTTACTCGTGATAGATTCCCGGATCCCCACACAACTTTTTCGCCAGCGGTATTTGCGAAACGACATATGTAAGGAAACTTTAAGAAATCAGCCTTCCAGGCACAGGCGGCAACGCGCACCTGTGACTCTCCTGGTGCTACGGATGTCCGCGGGCGGCGGTGTTCGCTTACCATCAGCTAGTTACTTTCGACTACAGCTGCTTGTTCGTTTGCCACCTATTTTATAATAAAAAAACCGTTAGAGGCTCGAATGGAACAGAATGTAGATAAATAGTAAAGTCTATATTCAGTAATAGACATAGGATTAGTCTAGTCTTGTACGTGATATCTGATAGAGTAAATATACACTAAAACAATCCTGATAAAGTAATTAATGAGGCAGCCGACTGCCCAGGTCCGCGGCTCGTTAATCAACGGCAGTAATGCCCGCGGGGGCAGGTGATTGCCGCAATTGTTGTCCTGCGACATTCACAATGAACGTCAATTACGCTAGAATATTAACTACGCCAGCGTACAACCGAAGTAATATCATTTTGTCTATCAAATTAATAATTAAAGTAGCGCTGTGGAACAATAACTCTGTGATCATTGCAGACTATCTATATTCTACTGTTACACATAGGCCTCTCTCAAATTGCCACAAAGCACGATTTCTCGCAAACTTGAATGTGTCGTCGCTCCATCAAGTTGAGGGCTCTTTACAGCGCTGCCAGTCTGCTGAACTATATGGCCGGCCCATTACCACTTCAGCTCGCTAATCTTTTCAACAGAACCCTCGTTCTTCTGTGGATGTCAACGTTGCGTATTATATGAAGCAGAGAAACATCGAGCATACCTCTCACCACAAGTCGCTGAGTGACTCTGACCTTTCTTATGCGGCCAGGAATGAAGGACCACGACCACCCCAACCATACCAATAGCTGTGTATAGGTAATACATGTTGTGGATATATGAAGCCTGCCTCAGCAAAAGTTATTACAAAAAACTTTGCTGAAGTCGCCGCGAACACTGACATTCAAGAAATTTGGAATCAGAGAGCGTCTCGCATTCAATCGAAACGATGTTTGGTGTCTTTAAACGACTATTATCTAATTCTTTTTCGTGAAGGTACATTTGTGATATCAACTTTGGGATTCGGCCAAAAGTCTACTCGTGGCTGAGTCTATGGATAACTAGTTTAGTCGTATGTTAGAGGTGTATGCATCCAGTAAACAAGAAGGCACTAGCACTAAACCTTTACGAGTCTATTGTAGTGTCTCGGCAGATGCTGTTGATGATAATCATCCCACGTTGAACGTTACAGTTGTCGGAACTATTTCATACTTATATCGCTGACAAAAGAGCATACACTTTATCTAGTTGTTAAGTTATATATAACAACATAGACATTGTTAGAAATACTCATAAACAGTGAAGTCCTTATGGAGGTCTGTAAGTCGGTCGGTCCAGATGCTTTACTTTACAAGCACGAAAGGGGACGAAACTAATTGTATTGAATGTAATGACATGAAAGTTACTATCACTGGTTTGCCGTTTTTAGGCGTGACCAGGGGTTCCGTGGCACAGCGCAAACACGCCCAGCCCGCGGCTAATGTTTGTTGTGGACAAATAAATTGTTTATTGTGCGTGGACGAACGGGGAAATATTTATTTATTTACTACAATGGACTTAATCCCTTGTGGGATTCCCTACTGGTCAACCTTGAAAGGAAACAAATAATTTCTAAAAAGTGCGAAGAGTTATGAAAACAATATAGGCTTTATGGAAGACAATGAACTCCTGCTGGATCATAAGCAATATTTGTTTGTCGTTAAAAGCGAAACGTACGAATATCATTGGCACATGAGAGCTAGTCTGCAGATCGAACAGGTCCACCCGCTCGTGAAGGACTTTATATTACATATTTATTACCTACAATGGAAGCTAAATAATATTGCAACTGTTAACCGCAGTGAGAAACAGAAAAATAATTGAAGTGAAACAAATCTGTAAATATATTCAATTATATAGTGACATCCATCAGCAAAGGGCCCCAACGGAAGACCAGCGCTGTTCGTACCATATGCTGAGCCTGAAAATTATTTTTACTGAAAAGCATTTTATATTATTTACTTATTTTAATCATCTTATTATATGTAATTGTGTTAGTTTTCTTTTTTCTTCTTTCAACAAATCCCTCTAAAGCAGTAGGCGCTGGCTGTGGTCCAGTAACAGTGTTACGTGAACATAGCACACTGCAAATAGTTTTCAATAAATAGCCAACAGAGCTAAAGATAAAATCGTGAGTTATATCCACTCGATAACTTTTTGCTCAGTCGTCGTAGCTCGCCTATAGCCTTTTTTAAATTACATTTAAATTGCAAACAAACACACAGTTCACCTGATGTTAAGTGATTCCTGCGACCCATGACATCTACATTCATCCTTGACAAGAAGCCACGATGCAGATGTATTGTCACCCTTGAGGACTGTGATGAAATGCCTCGTCACTAGTAGTAAAGGTCTGCGGTTCCCTTCACACACCAGCCGAAACACAGCAGCGTTATGCTGCTATTTCACGGCGGTATTCTGTGAGGGCGTGGTCCTACCCCGGTCGAGCCGACCCATTCATTGTGCGGTTAGAAACAAACTGCAGTGTAGCTCTCCTACTGTTAACCACCACCGGAGGCTCGCCTGTATTGTGGTAAACGAGCTACATACATTGAGATTCGTCATCGCTCAAATACACTCACTAGGGAGGCGGCCTCTTGCCTCTACTGAAATAAATATCGATGGGCCTCATATCCTCAAAAGGATTCGGCGGCGAAGTATCTAAGCGCTTGCTTGTAATCGACGGTACGCCAGCAAACAAAGTTCGATCCCCACTGCTGTCCGTGAGCGATGGAAGTCAACTTAATTCCAAGTCCACCGCATGCTCGGCGGTGAAGGGAACATCGAGCCGCGTGCTGGACTATGATCCAATACCCTCTCTAGAGAGAAGGCCTACTGTGCCCAACAGTGGGTTTTATGTAGACTGTGCGTTACTTTTCAAACCTTAACCGTACACTTTCGTAACTTAGCTGTACCGTTAATCGGCCATATGGCGTGAGCCCACAGCTGCTTCCCTTATGAGTGAAAACCGTGGCCAGGAACTCTGTTTGGATTAATACAGCATATAGTACGACTTATATATATATATATATATATATATATATATGTATATATTGCGTAGGTATGTATTATATACATTCATGTATGTATTTAAATCATACATACATTAGGTATTAATATTCACGTATTGCTTAGTAATTATCACAGGTCGCAAAATCTAAAGATATAAACCTATACTTGTAATTTTGTGTTATCTATTCTTAACTGAATATAAGTAAAAAAAAAGATTTATTTAAAAAAAAAAATAGAATACTGTCAATGATATTGACATAACTAAAACATTCGACCGAAGGCCACCTTCTGCAGCCAGGGTGAAAACAATCAATGAATAGTATCAACATTTATACGATCAATAGTTTAGCAGTTTTGGTAAAACTGTGTCGAGGACAACCCACGCAGCATACATTACAGTCCTTTGTTTGTGCGCGATACTAACGAAGTCAACGTTTTGCTTTTCAAATCGTTTTGCAAAATATATCGTGTAATATTTACAACACAAAACAATGTACAAGGAAGCCGATGTTGTCACTTTTGTTCTTTTTCCTTGCCATTGTTGTCACTGCCGTGCTTGGAAACTTCATCTTTGCTGTGAATGGAACTAAGCCCCTGCGAAGATTCACAATACCGATACTTATTATTTTTATTTAAAGTATGTTGGTGGGAGGACGTTCAAGAAAAATGGGTCACCGCACAATTTTTTTTAAAAGGATATTTAAAATTGAAGTTTAGTTCACGGTAAGACATAGAGCGTAAATGTCGCTGTGGCTAAAAATGCTTTGTATATGTTTTTTATCTTTTATATACAAGAAATAATCTCCAATTTCTAATTTATAATTATATAAAAAAATCATTATACAGGTCAAGGTCAAATTCCTGGAACCCACGGAACCCACACTCATTCTAGATAAGGAATTGGTGCAGATGCGTTGTCACATGAGGACTATGAATGGAATACCTAGTAAGTAGTACTAATATCATACTTTAAATTAAATTATAATCAGATAAAACGTACCCCTCCCAATTCGCGTCACAGCTAGATTATAGCTGCGATGTCGCTCTACACTGTGAGGTAAATAACAGGGGCTGCACTTGGCGACACGGGCCGCATTCTACCGAGTAAATTATTCAGGCGTCATCGCGGAAGTGCCGCCGATCGACAAATTCAACGGTTAAAAACAAATTCATTGATATTTTGATAACTTTTCGAGCGACATAAATAACTTATCGTTTGGTGAACTTTTTTGAACAATGGTAGAGCCTCGTTGCAGCTACTTCCTAGCTCAAACATAAATGAGTCGCCACATATATATATATATATATATATATAATAACATTAATAAAAAAATACACTTGATTTTTTCTGTTTTATCAGCTCATTAAATAAAACTGAACCTTAACTTAAAATAAAACTTAGTATAATTTTGCATTTTTTTATTATGACAAAAATATATATTTATTATGACATAATAAATATTTAAACAAAAATAGTATAAAAAAAAATGTTTGTTTCTATAAAACAAATCACAAACAATGCTGTGTTACCTTACCAGTGTATAAAAATATTTCACATAATAACAAAAACAACAAAAAGATCAACAAAAAGTAAAAAGGTATGTCGGAAGTGTACACAACTCGTCTCCAATCAAATGGAGACACGTAAATTTTCTTCCCATGCCGTGCTTTAGCATGCTGTTGCAGACGAGCCGGCCACCGAGAAGCCGACCCTCTGTGCGTCATGCATCCCGGGAATCGAACCCACGCCTTCGCCACTGTGCGGCGCTCGCCAATACACCACGGAGCATCTACGCAGCTTGTCCAAATGAACGTATCATACGTAGCGATGACGTCATGAAAATTTTTTATGGTTTTGTGCATTTATTTGAATATTGTTTCCTGTTTTTGATACACTTTCTATTATTTTTATAAAATTTTGTGTCAAATAATTCAATTTCACTCACGTACAGACGTCTGAAAAATGTATATACGTGATATTTTATATTTAACCAATTTAATTTAAGTAACAGTTATAGCGACTTGTAGTACTAGCGACTTTTCCTATAAACAAAGTTTTGAAAACCGATGAATGTAGAAGTCATGGGCTGCTGGCATCACGTGCCGTCAGGTGAACTGTGCACTCGTTTGTTTGCTTTCAATGTAAAATAATAAAAAAAAGCTTAAAAACGAATCCACATTGGGACGCCCGACAAAGTACTTAGCTGGTCTGATTCTACACAACATAATGACAAACTGTATCTACATCGTGATCAAGGACTTCTAGTGCCACTACAAAAGCATTCAGTTATATGTTGTTCGAATCGTCTTCGCGAACTACAGGAGGCGGTGATAACGAGGGACAACTTCAGAGATTTCTCTCGAGACACACGAGTGGGTCTTGTTTGATGGAGTTATTTTCTTATATTTTCGTATTTAGGGCGACAAATGAGCACACGGTTCGCTTAATAGCATCCTTCCTGCCGCAGTCGATTGTCGGTAAGCAATCATACAAATGCGCTGTCACCCCTGACGACTGAAGAGGAATGTCACTTAGTTTGTGCCAGCGTTACGCAGATTGTTCCTCCCGCGGTCGAGCCGACCCATCATCACACAGATAGAGACGAGCGCTTTATAAATCATAATATATTTGTATTATAAATTCGACAGATTATTTTAAAATGCCGTCAGCATTTGTACGTATATGAAGTAACTAATCTTGTAACACGTTTTTTCTTAAAAAACAAAAAACTTTGTTCAGCCATTGTATTCTCAACTACAAGTATTTATATATCAAATATTGATACGTCTATCACATTAAAAACCCCTTTATAAAATACATAACTTTTCTAATAGAACCAACAAACATTATCTCATGCCTTTGAAATGAAACCCTCATCCCACCAATATTTATCTTGGTATAGAAAAAAAACCCGAACATTCGTAACGCACACTTCAAACCATCGCGATCCTTTACAAACAACGGATATTAAAAAAGACCGGGTAAACATTAGGAGCGCTCGTTACCTTTTACCCGGACGAGAACATCCGGCCCGGATTAAAACGAGATATTAGCTGGTCGTGCTGGAGAGATTGGCATTTCATTACTGTGAATATCTTAGAATCGTTGAATTTTATTTTATGATGAAACACTATTCGTGTGCACACATTGTTTGCTTAAGATCATTGTAAATAAATTTCAATATAATTTTTCCAATTATGCTGTCGACGGTTTGAATATAATAATAATACTTTTAATAATAATGATTTATTAGCAGTATTTACACATGGTAATACACTGAACACCGCGGGTCTTGAACGAAGCTAAGCTTGTATCTCAGGTCCCTGAATCGCATGTTAACAACTATTTACGGGAGACTTAAAAAAATACAAATTAAAACTAAACAAAAATAGGTTTGGTTTAGTTTTAATTTGTTATGCAAATTTAGTGCTCCTCCGTTTTGCTACATTGGTCAGCCGAAAAAGGGGCCACGCTAAGTTAACAGATTGATGAAGCCACTTAAAGTACAACTTGAAGATACGGAGGGTATTTCACAGTTAATCAGATAACATAACAAATATATAACTTGCTTGCCAAGAACATTAATTCTCCATTTGCATTCACGTATTAGTATGTCTTAGCACCCCTGCAGGATTGCAACGACCCCCTAACTGGATGGAGTAAGTTTGCAAAAAGTCCACGGATGGAAGCTCAGGATCGTGCTTTATGGTAGTCTATGGGCTGTTTAGCGGTAGACTATTGAAAGGTTGTAGTGATGGTGATGACGATTACTATATCGGCTCTAAAAGCTAGGTGGTAGGGAACTGCTAATTTGTTTGTCTGTTCCATTGAAAAGCTTGCAAATCGTTCGACTTGCTTCTGCTCAGGTGGTTGGTTTACCATCGTGCTTAAAACTAGGAAACACTTTGTTAATTAGCAATACAAACTATTAAAAAAAGTATATTTTTTAAGTTACCAATAATTATCTTAAGACTAATATACTTGTATATGCAAACTCGCCTACGAATATATTAAAAAATCCAGCGCCTTCTAAAACTATTACGGCAATGTTTAGCAGCGCACTTTTCTGCCGTTATTGCATTTCAAAGCGTAATATTTTTTATACGTAAACCAAAAAGTCATGTTTTTATCATACCACATATATATTGGGTTATCGCTAAATTAATTAATATAAATCTAGGATATATTCTCAGTATGAACTCATTACATTTAATTATGTTTCGTTTGACAGTCACATACTATTTGTTATTTAATAAATAGATTTTCTGTCTTTAACCTGAAGTTGTTCGCACCACCGTGTTGGTTTTGGTTTTTATAAGTAATTTCAGGTAGTTTTAGAAGCAGTAATTTTACAGGTGCAAATGTTTCATTAAATTTATTTCATTATTAATCATAAGGTCAGGTGTCCATTGCCTGACACGCGTGTCGTTGTCACACAAATGTGATCACGGTATTGTAAATAGTGTCGTGTTATACGATGTTTAAACTCAGCGGCGGGAATTATTCAGAACCAATCCTCAAAACACTCCCCATGGTAAATTGGGTAAAAAAATCATAAAACATCTGGTCCCAATTAGCTGTAAGCTAATATTCGTATTAAGCGCACGGTGATCCGTCGCTAAGCCATTTCATTTACGACATAAAAAGTATCCAAAAAATAAAAAGTAATCCAGGGCATAAAATATATGTATGTGTACCAAATTACGTTCAGATCCGTTCAGCCGGTTGTGTTTACAAGTTTTCACATTTATAATATTATTTGGACAGAATAGATATCTAAATGAATCACACATATCAATTATGTAATTATAAAAATATTACAAAGATGTTAAAACTAATAGACAAATAACGAGCAGATAAAGGTGCATATAAAATAGCCGTGAAGCGGGAAGTGCGAGCAGTTATCCAGCACCCTGACGCGAGCAGTTTGTACTCCCACCATGAAGCTCACAGTAAGTTAATGCTTTCACCACCACATTTTCGCATTCATCACTAATCCTTCTTCTCACTTACTCTAAACTAAATTCATTTTCATAAGTTATAACGTTCATGTATTGCGGACATGAAAATATTATAATGCAAATAAAGACTGTACTTTAGATCTTGACAGTCTGAAGGTGAGCAGGCCAGTCTTTGTTCTTGACTTTGATTACTTAATGCAATCCAATAAGCTCTGGCTAAATCTTAAATGATTACGTCCAATAAATAGCAAAAAAACAATGTAGGACGACCCGCCACTAGATGGAGAGACGAACTATGCAAGTCTGCGGATGCAGAAGTCGATGGATGCAGGGGGCACGGGGATGGTATGGAGGAGGCATATGTTTAGGAGTGGACTAGAGAGCTGAGATGTTGATGATGAAACCAACGCGCCCATTCGATATCAACTTTTGTATATACTATCTTATTTTACCAACAATCTTTACGATTGCAGATTATCTTGGTGGTAGCATCCCTAGCGATTGCTACAGCGCTGCCAATTGAGGATTCAGAGGCAAAAGAAGTACCGGGAGTACAAATTGGGCTGCCCGTTCTAGGTAAAGTTGGCGTAAACTTGGAGGGAGGTCTATTGGGTTTGGGCCATAAAGTTATCAAGAACACACTCGGCAGGGCAGGTCTTAACAAAAAGTCGCCAGCCGTGGATGAAAAATGAAGAAAGAAAATATAATTACATTATGTTACTTGTACTGTATTTCGGATTTCGATGCGAAGCTGAAAGTTACAGTAAATTTAATCTCTTAAAACCAAGTTCTTATCAAAAGAAATTAAAACCATAATGCAACATATAATATATTAATGCCGTCTGTTTATAACCGTCTCATAATAAACGATATGTTACAGTACTCTTTTGTTTTATTATCTTTATACGAAACCACACCTGTCCACATATATGTAATGAATTAAATAAATAAAATTATAACGTTAATAAGATAAACAAACATTTTATGTGTATATTCGTATATATATACACACATAGAAACACACACACTGACATCATTGTCCGCCTTTTTGTTCGATGTTTGTTTTACTTGAGTCAATAAGGAATAAATAAACACTTGTACAGCTTGTACCCTTAGCTAGTTTCTAGGCGCACCAATAATTGCTCGGCCTCACGGAGTACCAGCACAACGATATTGTGTTTTGTCTGGTGTAGTGTTGGGATCTTGAGATCCAATTACGGGCAGTTCACTTGATGGTAAGTGACTCCAGCCCATAAACATCTACCTCCATCCGCACCAAAGGTTTAAGATGCACATGTTTTTTTCACCACTGAGGAGTGAGATGATATGATGAACCAGTGCATCCATTACCAAACGAAACAGAGTAGTGACATGCTGTTATTTTAGGCAGGTATTCTGTGCGGGTGTGGTTCTTCCTCGCTCGAGTCAACCCATACGTGAAAATGCTACACCGTGGCTCTATTGTTAAAAAAATCTGTTATCACATCTCGCCGCGGTAGCTGTGGTGGCGCAGAAAACTGACCTCAATGGAATTTTAAGCGTTGATATATCATGCGCTCGGTGGTAAAGGTAAACAACGTACGGAAACCTGCTTGTGTAAGATATTAATTAAAAACAAAAATATTTTGAAGTCGTGAAGTCTGTCAATTCGCAGTAGAGCCGCGTTACGGGCTATGCTCCAACACCCAGTCGAGCAACACATCATGCGATACAAAGCAGCGAAGTGCTGATATTTCACGGTTGTACTCAGCACGATGGTTTTATTTCTGAAATCGAATTGAATACGGTAGCAAAACTGTTCAGATGAGCGCCGTCGTGTCACCAGTAGAATTGATTGGTCGCCATTCGTCTGTGCAGCTCAAAGCGCTAAAATAAATGGCTGAATTGGATACAAAATTAATCTCGTCTCTTAAACGTTATTATAGTGCATCGGGCAATCGGCCGTTGATTGAGAGAGCGAGGTTCTGCAGCGCCGCCATCGGGACCGAGTGACACAACAAAAAGTTGGACGGCGAATGGTAAAGTTAAATTGCATTAAATTTAAAATGCTCTTAATTAACACCAAAGTTGTTTGAATCAGAAAAAAGGTTATAAATTAAAATCGTGTCTTTTATTTCATGTTTACTAATAGTGGCGCCTCGTGTTACGATTTTAAGATAAATTATACCTACATATCAGCTTCGTGTAATTTTAGTACGAGTTGCCAGGAGAGACATTCAGGATATGTTGGAGAAGAAACGAATGACGTGATGATTACTAAAAAACAGTCAAATAGAAGCATTTTAAAAATTATAGAAAATAGCAGAGATAACATATTCGAACATCTTATACGATTAATACAAACACAAGGAAGGAAGGAAGAAAAAAAACATACATGCAATAAATAAAATAAAACAAATGTGTCGTATCTGGAAGTCGAAGAGAAAGCAGGTTGTAGAGAAACGTGGAAATTACTTCACCGACAAGTAGTATCATATTTATGATGATGTTGTGTCAATATATTGAACAAACTGCCATTAAATATGAAAGAGCAGATGGATAGGTAAATATATAATGGAACTGAAAAGCTGGCTGTTCTTATGATATTGAGGATCTTGTGAATTATTACGAGGTAAATACAGTAAATGCATTGAGATAAGATATCTTCCCAATGCCAGTTAATCAGATAGTCCCTAGATCGTAGTTATGAATGAGTAGGGATATTCACTGATATTAATATAACGACGTTTAAATAAAGTTATAGTGAACGTGGATGCTGAGATTTATTTCGTGATTTAGTTCGGCCGCCAGCTCCGATGCGAAATCCCCTCATATGCGCTAGGAGCCGTGCGTAAGCTGCAATAGGCATTTCATCCGCGAAAAATTGCAATTTCTAACAACATCTACGTACGAAACACTTACTGACTTTTTATTGAATTCCAGGTGATAAACGAGCCCCTGATGGTATGTGATCCTGCGGCCCATGACACCCCATATTCACCCTACATAAGAAATCATAATGTAGATACATTATTAGAATTATGAGAATTACGATGGAATGCCTCATCATCTACCAGATGAAACACAGCAGCGTTATACGACTAGTCAACTTATTGTTAAAAAGTTTATTTGTTTGAAAAGAAAATTTGGCAGTTATAGGCGTTTCTTTTGTTTATTCTTGGATAATAGTGGTAGCAATAATTAACTCTTCACAATTTTGTTGGTGGAGTTGTTTCTTCTAAACTAGGCGCAAATAGCGTCTAATGACCCCTTTTTTATTCCTCGGAATCACGCTATCCCATCCCTGATGACTAGGACCAAAAACCCTACTTACTAATAATAGGGTTTATTTCGCAAGCCTTACAAAATACAGCAGTACAAAACTCTTTTGTCTTTGTCAATCCGTTTCTGTCAAAGCGAGTTATTAGTTGCACTATTTGATTCTACTGCGTATAAATAAAAAACCCAGTTTACTCATTAACAATTTTGAAAATATGTATGAACATGATCTTACATATTTACACACAATATATAATAACATATTACGCACTATTGTAGTAATTTATTTCATCATCATCGTCACAGCCTATTCAGAGGCCCATGATTACCACAAAGCAAGATCTTGAGCAATCGACCCCCTGCAAACTTGCACAAGTCATCGCTCCATCTAGTAAGTTCTTTACACTATAAAATTATATCAACCTTAGTTTTATTTAAAAAATATTTTAACGTAATCCATTATACAAACCTCGAATTATTAAATCCATAACATATACATATTGAAAACCAAAGGCTTGTTGAGCCTATTCCAACCCACGAGTGCTCCTTGATTGTGAGATTGACGTCTTAGCTACTATTTAGGTAACAGTAACTTAATAATTAAATATTACAGCGCTAGAATTATAATTAACGACGTATTTATATGTCATTAGAGATTTTATGTCGGTAGAACTTTCTATAATTAAACCTCCTAACCCGACCGTGATGGAAATCCATTAATTCTGTAATAATTATCCGACATGCCGACAGATATTCCGATCATTATGTCTCATATATGTTTACCGTCGGACAACTTATATTACGTCACATAATTTTTATATAAAAGAAGTCCCATAGCTCAGGTCCCGTTGACCCAAACATATAATAAAAAAATGATCTTCTGAAATAGACTGATTTCGGAAGAAAAAAAATTATTTATTAATTTCAGTCAGAGATTTTGACTAGTTTTAATCACTTATCTTTTTTGTGTGAATGGTAAATCATTATCTTCTTTATTTTCATACATCTAATATAATGTTATCTACGTCGTTGATGAGCTCCTCTCCAACAACAGACACGGCAGGACGGCTTGTCGTAAGATACGCAGTTTACCCAGCCAGAATCAAAACCCTAAACCCCCGGAGGACGCTGACACAGTTGATGCAGGATTGGGGATTCTGTTGTCCACTTAAAGATGCATTCCGCATACAAAGGCGATTCTTATCGGTAAAAGAGGAGAGGTATAATTCCTTTCCCAAGACGGTTCCGGCAATAGCGGCCAAATTCAACTGCAGTTTAAGTAAAAATAACACTACATAATTACGAAATATGGAAATGTAAATTTCGAAAACTTAAGATGTATTTACGTAAACTGAGGAGTTCGAGGACGGACATCATAATGCACAGGCTGAAACTGATGAAAGGGAAATCACATCATAATAAACTACAACAATAATTCAAAATTATTGCTGTAGGTTTATTCATAAATTCAAAATTCAAAAACCTCATTTCGTTGTCGGCCTTTAAGTTGTTTGAAAAACTAAATGGAAAGAATAAATCAGTGGAACCACTTTCCGAAACCGCCTTCGCAGCTGCCATCGAACTATTTACGAGACACGAGTTTACGGCCGCGCCAACATCTTACTAAATAACCATCACATCTGCTGACTAAACTCTCAAAATGTGTTCTGTACCAGATAATCCCTATTCATTCCATTATTTGATAGATTTTAGTTGTTCGTAATAATATCTTAGACTTTATTTTCGTCACATGGATCTATCATATCGGCTCCTCCGTTACATAAGATATGAATTAGAATTAAGAAATTAAATACCTTTCATTTATGGACCTTAGGAATTAATACCTGAATGTACTATGTTAGTACATACACCGATGTACTTAGTCTTCTCAGACGCGTCTTTCTATTCCAGATGTTCTCGTTTCTAATTATACTTGCATCCAGCCTAAGATACTGTTTACTACTGGTAATGGAGATTACAATAACGATTTAAGACACAACTATATCAAATCTGAAGTATGTTCTCTTAAACGATAGACATTATAGGTATGTATCTTGCTGTACTGTTCTATAGGCTTACCAACCTTGATAATTGTTCAGGTGTGTTGTATGTGTATCCCGTATCCTTGACACTGCATCTCAACCTTCCACCGTTCTTATCGGACATGCATTAAATCAGAATTGGTAAGGGGTCGACGAGTGAGTGCTTCTGTTTTTTTTGCGCAAATGCTTACGGCACTATGAAATTTAATGAATTCCGCTCAGTTGATATCAGATACAGTAAGTACAGATATAACTTAAATTAATATTTATATTTTTCTATTAATATATTATTTATTACATTTATATACTTTCCATGTATTCTATACACAATATAATCCCTACTCAACCCAAAAGTGGGCTGGGCTGGGTAAGAATGCTTTTTTGGTATCAAGTCTGCCTTTTTGTACAATGTTTGTCCTAACAATGAATAAGCAAATAAAATAAATATTATCTCGCAATAACTAGAAGATATAGTGGTCGTGGTCGAAATCGAAAAGGACGTCGTCGTTATTGCGCGGTCAACACACAAGCATACGGTTCAATTTATTATCGTACTATTACTAATAACAAAAATAAACAGTAAAATACAAAAAAGTACAATAGTAACCTATATAGGTATATAAATCTACCTGTTTTCCAGATCAAAGAGGGGCGCGGACTTCGTCTCTTCGAAATATATTTGTTCCTAGACATGCAGGTTTACTAGCGTAATTAAAATTGTATAGACACTGAGCTACCATGGATCTTGTTATTATTAAATAAATTAGATACTTTTTTAAAAATTCTTAAATAAATTAACATTCATCCTGCGTCCGGTCGGGATTGATAGACTATTTTATATAAAGCGTCGCGGCCTGGTCGGCCGTCGATCTCATTCGAAAAGGATTCAGGCATATCAAATGGCCGACAGGATATTTTGTGCTCTTCCGTTTTGCTACAATGGTCAGCTGAAAAAGGGGCCACGCTAAGTTAACAGATTGATGAAGCCACTTTAAGTACAACTTGAAGATACGGAGGGTATTTCACAGAGTTATATAGTTTATTAGATAACTATATAATAATATATTTATATATAGCTTGCTTGTCAAGCCCATAATTCTCCATTTATATTCATGTATTAGTATGGCTCAGGATCGTGCTTTATGGTAGTCTATGGGCTGTTTAGCGGTGGACTATTGATAGGTTGTGGTGATGGTGATGACGATTAGTGTATCAGCTCCAAAAGCTAGGTGGTAGGGAACTGCTAATTTATTTGTCTGTTCCTTTGAAAAGCTTGTACGTCGTTCGACTTGCTTCTGCTCAGGTTGTTTACTATCATGATTAAAACTAGGAAACACATTGTATATTAGCAATACAAACTATTAGAAGTAGTATATTTATTAAGTTACCAGTAATTATATTAAGACTAATGTACTTGTTTATATATATAAACTCGCGTAATATATTAAAAATTCCAGCGCCTCCTAAAACTATTACGGCAATGTTTAGCAACGCATTTTTCTGCCGTTATTGCATTTCGAGGCATAATATTTTTAAATACGTACAGCAAAAAAGTCATAACATTTTGTCATACCATATATATATATTACGTTATCGCTAACCAAATAAGTATATATCTATGAAATATTCTCAGCTCGAACTCATTACATTTATTTATGTTTCCTGTGATAGTCACATACTATTTGTTATTTAATAAATAGATATTCTGTCTTTAACCTGAAATTGTTTGCACCACCGTGTTGGTTTTGGTTTTTATAAGTAATTTCTGGTAAGTTTATAATAATTTTAGCAGCATTTATTTTACAGGTTCAAATATTAGATTAAATTTATTTCATTATTATTCATAAAATCAGGTGACCATCGCCTGACAGGCGTGTCGTTGTCACACAAATGTGATCACGGTATTGTGGATTTTAGGGAGTCGAATGAAAGGATTTTGACTGATGGTCGACTTGTGAGTGTGTAAATTTCCAAACTACTACAGTAAACCAATAAAGGTTATATATTGAGATGTGAAGATAGCGAATCAAATATAACTTTAAAATATACTACAAGTAAAGTTACAGCCTATATATATAAATTCCACCGCTGCGTAAACGCCTCCTCTGCATTTGTTATTATGACGTTACCGCTTTCTTCCGCATTAGGAGCTATAAGAACTGACTGACTGACTAATGACTAAACAAT
Source organism: Teinopalpus imperialis (assembly GCA_029286865.1). NCBI lineage: Eukaryota > Metazoa > Arthropoda > Insecta > Lepidoptera > Papilionidae > Teinopalpus > Teinopalpus imperialis. Next base: position 9,498,410 of record JAGSMU010000014.1, on the reverse strand, counting down.
TGGAAAGCAAGCACTTGACCTGATGGTAAGTAGTTACCGGTGCCTATAAGATAGGCGTAGGCCTCTTTTCTTGAAGGTCCCTAAGTCGTAACGGTTCGGAAATACCGCTAGTGACAGCTGATTCCACGGAGTAGTCTTGCACGGCAGGTAATTTCGTGTAAAGCGAACATTGATAACCAACCATCGAGATGATGTGGATGAAATTGAATATTATCGTGTTATACGATATTTAAACTCAGCGGCGGAAATTATTCAGAACCAATCCTCAAAACACTCCCCATGGTAAATTGGGTAAAAAAATCATAAAACATCTGGTCCCAATTAGCTGTAAGCTAATATTCGTATTAAGCGCACGGTGATCCGTCGCTAAGCCATTTCATTTACGACATAAAAAGTATCCAAACAATAAAAAGTAATCCAGGGCATTAACTATATATGTGTACCAAATTACATTCAGATCCGTTCAGCCGGTTTTGTTTACAAGTTTTCACATTTATAATATTATTTGGACAGAATAGATATCTAAATGAACCACACATATCAATTATGTAATTATAAAAATATTACAAAGATGTTAAAACTAATAGACAAATAACGAGCAGATAAAGGTGCATATAAAATAGCCGTGAAGAGGGAAGTGCGAGCAGTTATCCAGCACCCTGACGCGAGCAGTTTGTACTCCCACCATGAAGCTCACAGTAAGTTAATGCTTTCACCACCACATTTTCGCATTCATCACTAATCCTTCTTCTCTCTTACCCTAAACTAAATTAATTTTCATAAAGAAATACGTTTATACGTTTGTTGTATTGCGGACGTAAAAATATTATAATGCAAATAAAGACTGTACTTTAGATCTTGACAGTCTGAAGATAAGCAGGCTGAAGTCATTGTTCTTGGCTTTGATTCCTTAATGCAATCCAATAAGCTCTGGCTAAATCTTAAATGATTACGTCCAATAAATAGCAAAAACACAATGTAGGACGACCCGCCACTAGATGGAGAGACGAACTATGCAAGTCTGCGGATGCAGAAGTCGATGGATGCAGGTAGCACGGGGATGGTATGGAGGAGGCATATGTTTAGGAGTGGACTAGAGAGCTGAGATGTTGATGATGAAACCAACGCGCCCAATTGATATCAACTTTTGTATATACTATCTTATTTTACCAACAATCTTTACGATTGCAGATTATCTTGGTGGTAGCATCCCTAGCGATTGCTACAGCGCTGCCAATTGAGGATTCAGAGGCAAAAGAAGTAGCGGGAGTACAAGTTGGCGTAAACTTGGAGGGAGGTCTATTGGGTTTGGGCCATAAAGTTATCAAGAACACACTCGGCAGGGCAGGTCTTAACAAAAAGTCGCCAGCCGTGGATGAAAAATGAAGAAAGAAAATATAATTACATTATGTTACTTGTACTGTATTTCGGATTTCGATGCGAAGCTGAAAGTTACAGTAAATTTAATCTCTTAAAACCAAGTTCTTATCAAAAGAAATTAAAACCATAATGCAACATATAATATATTAATGCCGTCTGTTTATAACCGTCTCATAATAAACGATATGTAACAGTACTTTTTTGTTTTATTATCTTTATACGATAAATAAATAATTAAATAATTAAGGTAATAAGATGAACAAAAATTTTATGTGTGTGTGTATATATATATATATAAATATATAAATATGCTTATGGCGCTCGGTCACCACGGATATATTTATATTTTATATTGTGTTTATTATTGTAAATTAAAGTAAGTTTTCTTCTTACATCCGCAATATATCCTCTTCTCAACTCAAAGAACATTTTGGCTACATAGAGAATGCTTTTGGCATTGTCCGCCTTTTGTTCGATGTTTGTTTTACTTGAGTTAATAAGGAATAAATAAACACTTGTACAGCTTGTACCCTTAGCTAGTTTCTAGGCGCACCAATAATTGCTCGGCCTCACGGAGTACCAGCACAACGATATTGTGTTTTGTCTGGTGTAGTGTTGGGATCTTGAGATCCAATTACGGGCAGTTCACCTGATGGTAAGTGACTCCAGCCCATAAACATCTACCTCCATCCGCACCAAAGGTTTAAGATGCACATGTTTTTTTCACCACTGAGGAGTGAGATGATATGATGAACCAGTGCATCCATTATCAAACGAAACAGAGTAGCGACATGCTGTTATTTTAGGCAGGTATTCTGTGCGGGTGTGGTTCTTCCTCGCTCGAGTCAACCCATACGTGACAATGCTACACCGTGGCTCTATTGTTAAAAAAATCTGTTATCACATCACGCCGCGGTAGCTGTGGTGGCGCAGAAAACTGACCTCGATGAAATTTTAAGCGTTGATATATCATGCGCTCGGTGGTAAAGGTAAACAACGTACGGAAACCTGCTTGTCTAAGACATTAATTAAAAACAAAAATATTTTCAAGTCGTGTAGTCCGCCAATTCGCAGCGGAGTCGCGTTGCGGGCTATGCTTCAACACCTTGTCGAGGGCAGGAGGCTACTTTACATTTTACATCATGCGATACAAACAGCGAAGTGCTGATATTCCACGCTAGTACTCAGCACGACGGTCGTTAATTGAATACAGAAGCAAAGCTGTTCAGTTGAGCGCCGTCGCGTCACCAGTAGAGTTGATTGGACACCTCTCGTCTGTGCAGCTCACAGCAGAAAAATGGCTGAATTGGATACAAAATCAATCAGGTCTCTTAAACGGTACTGTGCATCGGGCAATCGGCAAATGATTGAGACAGCGAGGCTCTGCAGACGCCACCATCGGGACCGAGTGACACAACTAAACATCGGACGGCGAATGGTAAAGTTAAATTGCTTTACTTGTAATTATCGTAAATTTAAAATGCTTTAAATTAACACCAAAGTTGTTTGAATCAGAAAAAAGGTTGTACTACCGCCGTGATTTATCCGCAACATCTGTTGGCGAGGTTTAAGCGAATCAATGATTATTAAGGATTTATGTGTCCTTGTTGAACCGTGCTGTACCGCAAGGATAAAAGGCTACAATCTTTTTTTTAATCGATACATGCCTGTCTTCTACCCCACCTGGTGTTAAGTGGTGATGTGAATTGCCAACCATCGAGATGATGAGGGATAATTTTTGAATTCTGTCGCGATGTACAATATTTAAACTAAGAGGCTTGAATTAATCCGAACAACTCCTCAGAACATTGCCCCAGGAAAATATAGTAAATGCATTGAGATAAGATATCTTCGCAACGCAAATTAATCAGATAGTCCCGAGATCGTAGTTATGAATGAGTAGGGATACTCTGATATTAATATAACGATAGTTAAATAAATTTATAGTGAACGTGGATGCTTAGATTTATTTCGTGATTTAGTTCGGTCGCAAGCCCCGATGCAAAATCCCCTCATATGCGCTGGGAGCCGTGTGTAAGCTGCAATATGCATGTAATCCGCGAAAAATTGCAATTCCTAACTGAAAGTTATTGCTAGCCGGCGATATACTCGTACCACCATCTACGTACGAAACACTTACTGACTTTTTATTGAATACCAGGTGATAAACGAGCCCCTGATGGTATGTGATGAATTATGAGAATTATGATGTAATGCCTCATCAACTACCAGATGGAACACACCAGCGCTATACTACTAGTCAACTTATTGTTAAAAAGTTTATTTGTTTGAAAAGAAAATTTGGGCAGTTATAGGCGTTTCCTTTGTTTATTCTTGGATAATAGTGGTAGCAATAATTAACTCTTCACAATTTTGTTGGTGGAGTTGTTTCTTCTAAACTATGCGCAATTAGCGACTAATGAACCCTTTTTTATTCCTCGATACGTCAATTGTAATCAAATCCCATAGGATAAATAAAAGAAATGCACATCTGCATATTCTATTGTTAGTATCGAATATTTAAAGAAGTCATTCTTTTGTTTACTTTGAAGTTATTGGACAATAAACATCTATTGTTTTCAACCACCGACATATGTAAATAATATTTTATTGAAGTTTTACGTTATTTTCCTACTATAATTAAGGTGGTCTTAAACTTTTGGCCTGCAGTGTATATAAATTCAACTGTTTTCCAGATCAAAGAGGGACGCAGACTTCGTTCTTCGAAATATATTTGTTTTTATTATATCTTAGACATGCAGGTTTACTAGCGTAATTAAAATTGTATAGACACTGAGCTACCATGGATCTTGTTATTATTAAATAAACTAGATATTTTTTAAAAATACTTAAATAAATTAACATTTATGCTGCGTCCAGTCGGGATTGATAGACTATTTTATATAAAGCGTCGCGGCCTGGTCGGCCGTCGATCTCGTTCGAAAAGGATTCACGCATATCACATGGCCGACAGGATATTTAGTGCTCCTCCGTTTAGCTACATTGATTCGGCGAAAAAGGGGCCACGCTAAGTTAACAGATTGATGAAGCCACTTACAAGTACAACTTGAAGATACGGAGGTTATTTCACAGCTTTATATAGTTTATTAGATAACATATACATAGCTTGCTTGTCAAGACCATTAATTCTCCATTTATATTCATGTATGTCTAAGCACCCCGGGTTGAGAGGTGACCAAGCACCAACCGCTTATGGCGCTCAATCGAGACCTCTATTAGTGGGTAACCAGCAGAAGGGCTCCCAAGATGGAGTCTCGGCTTGGACCGTTACCCTGTGCCGCGAGAGCGTCTGACTCGAGGGTGCCCGAGAGGGCCGAACCCAGGCTTGATCAGTTGCCTGTGACTAAGAATTATTTACATTAATATTTCTTTTATTGTTATTGACTATCTGTACCACCACTTCGGAATGCGTGGTTGCTGGAGACGAAGTGACGCAAGAAACTTCAGCGATGCTCCTATCTAACATGGCGATATCGCAAATAACCTTCTTTGCGAGTGTGATTTGTCTGTTCCATTGAAAAGCTTGAACGTCGTTCGACTTGCTGCTGCTCAGGTTGTTTACTATTGTGCTTAAAACAAGGAAACACTTTGTAAATTAGTAATACACACTATTTATACGATGAAGTAGTATATTTTTTAAGTTACCAGTAATTATCTCAAGACTAATATACTTGTATACATATGCAAACCGCGTTATATATTAAAAATTCCAGCGCCTCCTAAAACTATTACGGCAATATTTAGCAGGGCATTTTTCTGCCGTTATTGCATTTCGAGGCGTAATATTTTTATACATACAGCAAAAAAGTCATAAGTTTTTGTCATACCAACTACATATTGCGCTATCGCTAAATTAATTAATATAAATCTAGGATATATCCTCAGCATGAACTCATTACATTTAATTATGTTTCTTTGACAGTCACATACTATTTGTTATTTAATAAATAGATTTTCTGTCTTTAACCTGAAGTTGTTCGCACCACCGTGTTGGTTTTGGTTTTTATAAGTAATTTCAGGTAGTTTTAGAAGCAGTAATTTTACAGGTTCAAATGTTTCATTAAATTTATTTCATTATTATTCATAAGGTCAGGTGTCCATTGCCTGACACGCGTGTCGTTGTCACACAAATGTGATCACGGTATTGTAAATACTATCGTGTTATACGATATTTAAACTCAGCGGCGGGAATTATTCAGAACCAATCCTCAAAACACTCCCCATGGTAAATTGGATAAAAATCATAAAACATCTGGTCCCAATTAGCTGTAAGCTAATATTCGTGTTAAGCGCACGGTGATCCGTCGCTAAGCCATTTCATTTACGACATAAAAAGTATCCAAAAAATAAAAAGTAATCCAGGGCATAAACTATATATGTGTACCAAATTACATTCAGATCCGTTCAGCCGGTTTTGTTTACAAGTTTTCACATTTATAATATTAGTTGGACAGAATAGATATCTAAATGAATCACACATATCAATTATGTAATTATAAAAATATTACAAAGATGTTAAAACTAATAGACAAATAACGAGCAGATAAAGGTGCATATAAAATAGCCGTGAAGCGGGAAGTGCGAGCAGTTATCCAGCACCCTGACGCGAGCAGTTTGTACTCCCACCATGAAGCTCACAGTAAGTTAATGCTTTCACCACCACATTTTCGCATTCATCACTAATCCTTCTTCTCTCTTACCCTAAACTAAATTAATTTTCATAAAGAAATACGTTTATACTTTTGTTGTATTGCGGACGTAAAAATATTATAATGCAAATAAAGACTGTACTTTAGATCTTGACAGTCTGAAGATAAGCAGGCTGAAGTCTTTGTTCTTGGCTTTGATTCCTTAATGCAATCCAATAAGCTCTGGCTAAATCTTAAATGATTACGTCCAATAAATAGCAAAAACACAATGTAGGACGACCCGCCACTAGATGGAGAGACGAACTATGCAAGTCTGCGGATGCAGAAGTCGATGGATGCAGGTGGCACGGGGATGGTATGGAGGAGGCATATGTTTAGGAGTGGACTAGAGAGCTGAGATGTTGATGATGAAACCAACGCGCCCATTCGATATCAACTTTTGTATATACTATCTTATTTTACCAACAATCTTTACGATTGCAGATTATCTTGGTGGTAGCATCCCTAGCGATTGCTACAGCGCTGCCAATTGAGGATTCAGAGGCAAAAGAAGTAGCGGGAGTACATATTGGGCTGCCCGTTCTAGGTAAAGTTGGCTTAAACTTGGAGGGAGGTCTATTGGGTTTAGGCCATAAAGTTATCAAGAACACACTCGGCAGGGCAGGTCTTAACAAAAAGTCGCCAGCCGTGGATGAAAAATGAAGAAAGAAAATATAATTACATTATGTTACTTGTACTGTATTTCGGATTTCGATGCGAAGCTGAAAGTTACAGTAAATTTAATCTCTTAAAACCAAGTTCTTATCAAAAGAAATTAAAACCATAATGCAACATATAATATATTAATGCCGTCTGTTTATAACCGTCTCATAATAAACGATATGTTACAGTACTCTTTTGTTTTTATTATCTTTATACGAAACCACACCTGTCCACATATATGTAATGAATTTAAAAAATTATAATGTTAATAAGATAAACAAACATTTTGTGTGTATTCGTATATATATACACACATAGAAACACATTTATATATATATATATATATATATATATATTGAACAAACTGCCATTAAATATGAAAGAGCAGATGGAGAGGTAAATATATAATGGAACTCAAAAGCTGGCTGTTCTTATGATATTGACGATCTTGTGAATTATTAAAATTGGTATTTTTTTAATGGATTATTTATATATTGGCACAATTAATGGATATATTGTTGAATGATATGATTCTCGCATGACAGCTTTGATAATATGTATTACCGCTGTGATTTATCCGCAACATCTGTTGGCGAGGTTAAAGCAATTATTGATGTTTGTGTCCTTACTCAGATGATTCAATTAAATCATAATGCAGATGGCTTGTCTTTTTTTTACATGGCCATGCATATCCACCCTTGCGGGGGCAAGGATGGGTTAAGTCGGACTCGCACCGACTAAAACCCCATGGTGTTCCACCTTCGTCGCGTATGGCGGTGTCACGGGAACACTTTCGCACACCTTCGCGTTCCCCACCTGCGCCGGCCGACTAGGCAGCCCGGGGGGTGGACTTCCCCTCTCCACCCCTCCGGAATACGGACGCGCCTTCCATCTCGGCCTCCTCTGTAGGTGGGAAGCGGACTCCCTCTGCGCTTCACTGTGATAGCCCGCCCCGGGGGCGTGCATGAAGATCGCACCCCAGAACCCACGCGGAACTGTCACGACGACAAGGTACCACATCGTGCAGTCTTCCTCCTCGGGGTCGCTAATACTGGACGGTCTCTTCTGGCTCGTCACCACCACTCTAGCGTAGGACGCGAATCCGGTGATACACCCTCGCGTCCATGTCCGCCAGTATATCCAGAGGTGGAAAGCGAGCCAGGATTGTCGTCGCCTCGAACGATACCGTGCGGTATCCTCGTACGACCCGTATGGCCTTCCTCCTCTGGACGCTGTAGATTTTAGTGCTACAGCGTCGGATGGCTAGCCTATCCGTCCAGACGGGCGCTCCGTATAAGGCTACGGATCGTACGAACCCCGCGTAGAGGCGGCGGACTTCCTCACTTGGTCCCCCGAGATTGGGCAGCAGTCTGTGCATAGCACCCGCTACCCTCTCGATCCGGGGGACTAGACGCTCGAAATGCTCTTCGAAGCCCCAGCGACTGTCCAGAGTGAGGGCGGTACATGAAGTACCTGGTATTTCATGTACCACTCCACTCTGACTTCATACTCACCTACTCGGACGCACGAGTGGGGTGGTTACCTGCTCCGCGGCAGCTTGTGGAACTACAGCGCCTCGATCTTGTGAGGCGGTACCTCCAGTCCCAACTCGTGAACTTTAGCGACGACGATTTCCGCGCCAAGCCCGGCGAGCTCCTTGGTCCTCTCGGAGGAGTCCCCGCTGGCGACCAACCTAACCTTATGTTATTTTACACTAGTAGTCTGTTTTTTTATATAGAAAAGGCAGCGAACGAGCAAGCAGCTCTCCTTATGGCAAGCAATAACCGCCGGCCACGTACGTCCACAATACCAAAGTCGCAGATGCGCTGCCGGCCTTTGACAAAGGTGTAGGCTCTTTTCTTAAATGCCCCATAAGACATATCGGTTCGGAAATACCGCTGGCGACAGCTGAGCGGACAAATTAGTTCTGCGTAGCAGAACATTTAATGCGAAAAGCGCACAGTGCTGGACTTCCAATACTCGCAATATCTATCCCTTCGCAATGCCAGTGAATCAAGCCGATCGGAAAGTATCTAATCATCAAAGATTCGAGCCGCTCTTTGTTGAATAGTCAAATGGAAGAAGTTGATACTGGGGTGCCCCGGCTCAGAGATAAGAATAGTGTTCCATGTGAGGCAGAACTTGCGCTTCTAAAGTTGCTCACTGTAGGCCGACATTAAATATGTGCTCTATGAAGCACGCCCAGTTGTTTAGAAGCCAATTAGGCCTTACCCTCGAAGTGACCACGGCGTTGTCCCACAGCTTCTGTCTTACCTGTAAATAAAAAAAATAAAAATGTATCTAATCATATTTGACAGGAAAGTTGTCAATATCAATGCAAGAGCACATGATACGTTCATAAAGAAATCCATGTTGCAAAACCCGGGCAACAGGTCACCCATGCTTTTTATTTATAATATCACTACATGCAGGCCAAAACACTATTTTATTTTTATTTAATTTATTAATTTGAACGAAAACATTTTCTTATTTTATTTACTGATACCGTCATATTCTACTCATCTTCCGGTTATAAGATACGTATCTTAATAGCGCGTACTGTAGGCAACATAGGTCAGAATATAATTAAATAAAGATTTCAACCTCTGAATATGTTTGGTGTTAACAGACACACTGTCTTTTAAAATAAATAAATAAAAACACATATTTAGATTGTATGTTTTCGATCATCAGAATCTTAGACATATTTGCTGAACATTGGCCTCACGCACAGACTGCTGCAGAGTACTAGCCTGAGCCACCAGCATCCGCCGGCTTGCCGCAGAGTTCGTAACATCAAGCGAGGGCTCGTTCCTGTGACTGCCAGCCCGTGGTTGCTCTTTTTATTATACTGAGAGTAACAAACTCACACACAGTTCACCTGATGGCCAGTCATTCATGCGGGCCATGACATCTACATTCATCCTTGACAAGGAATAATAATATAGATGCGTTGTCACCCTTCAGGACTGAGACGAAATGCCTTGACACCAGTAATATAAGGGTCCCCAGATCCCTACACTCATCAGACGAAACGTAGCAGCATTATGCTGCTATATCACTCCGGTATTCTATGAAGGCGCGGTCCTTCCCCGGTCGAGCTGACCCATTCATTCTGCAGCTAGAAACAAATTGCATCGTAGCTCTACTCGAGAGTATTGAAGCTTATTTCATAGCCTTACTGAAGCAGGACTAAGAAAGTCACCTTAATGTTTGAATAAATCTCTCCATGTGTGGATTGTCTAGTCTTTGTTAATATTGACATGCAATAACCAAAAGGCTTCTCAGCATGTTTATTGTAATTGTAAATAAATCGCAAATTCAAATCACAAACAGGTTACACAAAAAATCACCAAATTTAAATCACAAACAGGTTACACAAAAAATCACCAAATTTAAATCACAAATAGGTTACACAAAAAATCACCAAATTTAAATTGATTAGAAATTAGGGAGCAAAAATATGTTATTCAACGCTTTTGAATATAATGAGGAAAAGAACACGTAATCTTAAAACACTAAGAGACTACATAAAAACTAAATGATCAAATTTTATGAACTTCCAAAGGGGTTCAATCGGGACGCGCCACGGGGAGGCAGGCGTCTGTGAACCGCTTTTTACAATATTCCTCACTCGTTGCAACGTTACGATACTGACCTCCACAATCCACTTAGCTGAACAGCATTAATAGACTAAAACTTCAGCTTTGTGAAAAACTCACGGCCATAGTAAGTTTATCGTGGTCTTCGTTTTAAAAAACGTCTGTGAAAGTGGATCCGAAAGCGTTTAGAAAAAGACATTCCATCTTAATGACATGATCTGCATTATGATTCCTTATCGATGATGCATAAGAATTTCATGGGCCGCAAGAACCACTCACCATCAGGTGGATTGTGTGCTCGTATTTCACCCTTAGTATATAATATTTATAATATAATACAATCTTACAAAAGTTTTGTCATCCGCATCATTATTTATATTTGACTTAGTGACGTCACACAATTGTAATATATATTAAAATAATATTACCAATACAAATATATAATCGTAAACTGCTCTAATACGATATGTTATTAAATACTAACATAACTAACGATAAGGGCTGGTATAAAACACTCCGTAGAGTTCTCGCAGGTCAATTTCGTAACGACCACGGCCGCAACTGCAACATGAAGCTGACAGTAAGTGAAAATTAAAATATATAACTGATTAACACTATATTTTTTATCTTTGAACAGTCTTTTTTGTTGATTATGTTATATATGTTAACTGCCCAGAAATAATAAATTTCCGTAATTTGAAAGCGGAGGCGCTCTTTTCGTCCTAGGCACACGTTCGCATGTGTGATAAGGTTGGAGGTTTTTTAGGAAGTGTCAAGAACACAGGACTTATACATATGTGTATTTTAAATTTTAAGTTTTAAGATTTTTTTTTTTTTCTCATTTACAATGTAGGAACTACACTTACCACATTGTCTCTCCACGCCACGGGTTGACCTGGTACAGAATGCCTTACGGCATTAAGTCCGCTCTTTGTATGCCTTCTTGTAAGGTGTGACCAATAAAGTTTAAATAAATAAACAAATAAGATAGTAATTCAAAATGTTATGTTGTATATATGTATACCATTCCTTGGCCTGCATCACGCGGAGTTCGTTCAATGCAATCAACATGTCACTGAAGGAGAACGTCGTGAAGAAATCTGCATGTGTAAAAATTGATGAAACAAATATTCCTAGCACTTGTAATGTACGCCAAGTCCTAATGGAATCGAGTGGTGGACTATTCTCAAACACCCTTTCCTGACTTATGCCCAATAGTGGGATTTACATATTATATATAGACTGTAACTTAACTTTTTTAATATATATTGTTCCTCCGACGTTGTCCTTGTCTTGTCGTAAACTATTTAATGTTGCAGGAAGAAACTAACTACCCTTTTTTAAAAAAATATTCTAGCAAAATTGAGCACGTGATACTATTGGCAGCAGGTAGGGCATTCGTTGGCAAATACCAGGGTAACAAAAACAACCTTTAAAAAAAAATATGTCAATGTTCAGTGCTTGCAGGTGATCGCAGCAGTAGCATGCCTAGCTATGTCTTTAGCACACCCGCTAAATACTGCTGGATCTGGTTTGGGAATACGACTGAAACTTCCACTTCTGGGTAGAATAAACCTGGGCATAAACTTCAACGGGGGTCTTCTCGGTCGTACCAAAACCGGGCTCCTGGGTAGATCAGGTTCGAGAAGAAACCATCACTCTAACCTTGGTTTCAAGCTCTATTAACTCTGATGGGAATGCGGTAGGTATTTCTATTTTGTTTCAAGAGCTATAAACAGTTGCGCTTGAAACATTATTTATTCTGGCTCTAGATGACAATAGAAAAAAAATGCGAAAATACTTTTCTTTTGTCAATTCTCGAATCATAATGATGGAGCTATGCGCTGATTAGAAACTAATGTTTAGTTATTGGGTTAGTTAGGGCTGGTATTGAATACTGATACTTGAATTGCTGGGTGTCGAGTATCCAGCAGTGGGGAGTAACTGCAGGCCAAACGTTTAAGACCATCTTAATTTAAGTAGGAAAATAAAGTAAAACTCCAATAAAATACTACATGTTTAATTAACCTGTTTAATCATCTAATAGAACATTGATTGACAAACAATATACTTTAAAAGTGTAAAGAAATATTAACAGTCCATGCAAAAAAAGGCTATAGTTAGCTACTGGTACTGATTTTTCATCAAAAAAATTTTATTACTTGTTTCACAAGTCTCGGCATACGGGCAATAAATTTGCTAATGGTGTCTTGTGATATATTGTTCCAAATTTCGCATAAAGCATTCCACATTTTGAATATCCTCTACATAATTTTGAACCATGCTTTGGATCATTATCTTGTTGGAAAATGATTCCATTTACAATTAATCGCAACCCGGAAGAAACGGCATTTTGATCTGAAATGTTTTTGTACTGTTCCTTTTTCAAAATTACTTTAATTTTAATCAAATCGCCAGTTCCTTGGCTAGAGAAACAACCCCAGACCATAATTGAGCCACCACCATGCTTGATTGTTGGGACTACACAATCTAACATCATCTTTTCTTGGGCACTGCGTCAAACGTAAACTCTACATTTTGAACCGAATAGTTCAAACTTGGATTTATCGGTCCAAAGCACTTTTTTAAAATCTTCGTCAGTCCAATCTCGATGGGCAAGAACCCACTGCATCCGTTTTTGTTGTTTTGCGGCCTTAGCAGAGGTTTTCGAACAGCACCGCGACCATACAACTTCGCATCTCTCAGTCGCCGTTTTAATGTAGTCAATGATAAAGGTCTAACTCGGGTTTTTTTAATTTCAACGCGGATCTCTGGTGCTGTTAAGCGTCTATTTCGCTTGCTGGTAACACGAATGAAATTATTTTCACTAGACGTGGTAACTCTCGGCCTTTTCGAGCGTGGGCGATCTAGAAAACTGCCTGTCTCCCTTTATCGACAGAAACACGTATTTATTAGGGGCTAAATAATCCTAATTATTGACCAATACGTGAAAAAGCAAAGTAATATTAATGAGGATATTATAAAAATATTATTACGACTCTACCACCTGACTCTAGCGCAGCGTTTGTCGGTGTTTGAAAACGATAGATGTTTATTGTCCAATAATTTGAAAGTAAACAAAAGAATGACTTCTTTAAATATTCGATACTAACAATAGAATTTTTTAATTTGAAACAATCATTTTGCAGACGCCGCTCACTGCTCTACATAAAGATAAGACCCTTCTAAGAAGAGCAACATTTAAAACTACGTGTGTTCGTAGCAGCTATAACTACGGCGTACTACAGATTTATTATTTTTTCATACAGCAAATATAATAAAAAGAGTATTATAACATTCTTATTGACAAACTAAATTATTTTTGAAAGCGGTTATTATATATTATTTTCTCTGATTTCTTATATTCACGAATAAAAGTATATATATATATCGATGTAATCGCGTGTTTTAAGCACCTACCAGCAGCTTTTAAGTATTTCGTTTTGAACTGACCTATGAAGGAACTCACAGTATCTTCAAGTATTAAGTCGTATGCCTGGTTTGGAATGTTTTTTTAATTTCAGCCTTGCGGATCATACTTGTTCCATCCAGAAAGCGGTGTTACTTAGTAAGGATTTCTAGATTATGTTATATGATTTAATGGTGAGGCCAATTAGGTATCGTCTCAGACTATATTATGTGTAAACGTCGAGATAAAAAAGTTAAAATCTAAATATAATCCGTATAATTTATTCAACGTGTAAATAGAATTATGATTATGTGAACAAATTATATAATTGAAAGTTGTACAACGAAATATTTAGTAGTTTGGATGTTTGCAAGGAGCCTGGGCTCGTGGCTGCGACAGCGTACTCGGAGCTGGCTGTTTCAGTTTCACAATAGCTCGTAAAGCAATACAATGTACAGCCTGTGTAAGTCGGTCGCCTTCCTTTGTAACAAAGTCGACGAACCATCACGAACTGTACAACCACTATTTACGAATGTAAAACACAACAAAACATGGTTTCAAATAAAAAATATAATAAAAAAAAATCTAGATAAATATTTCCTTCCATATTTCGCGAACACAATACACTAGCGTACATAAATAACATATATCGATACTATTCAAAATAACTCGACGTAAATTTATCGATTATAAATCAGGGCTGACGTCGGATCTTCATACCTTTATATTCTCGTGCTGGTTTCCCATAAATAAAGGTTTCCTCTGAGTTCCCTAAAAAAAAACTCTCCCACCTCTCAACTTGCTGAAGCTTTAAAAGCCTTGATACTGACCATCAGTTATAAAAAAATGGGATCATAATTCATACGTTAGTTGTAAAGACGAGAACTACTAACGTGTAATACTTCGTGGTTAAATCATTTTACTCTTATGGCACTTATGCTCGTTTGTCACCGTTAATACAATGTATAATAGAATTCAATATATTTTACTAGGATGTCATTATCTGAAGTAACCTTATAGCTCCCACTAACACTTCCTCTGTGTCAGAGCAACGCCTTTGTCTGGAGATAATTGCAAATTACGGAGTTCCCAGAGTTTCATTAAAGTATTTATAACTTCCAGTCCGCGCCAGAAGACGATGAAAACACGGTTGATATCATAAATTATGTTAGAACAACGAGTTTCGAGTGCTTTTAATGCAGGTGGGCGGACGAAATCTTAACTAAGGACCTAGGAAATTCGAATACGAATGTGACCTTTAATAGTTCGACTCGTTATTATTTTTTATTGTGTTGAGGGCGATAAACGAGAAAAGTGTTTGTGATACACAATTGTTCCTTCGCTGGAAATCGAATTAATCACCCGCAACACTATAAATAGGTAGTCCAACTAATACGTCACGAGGCTGACAAGAAAAATATGATGTCTCCTATTAAACGGATTCCCGAGTTCTCTCTGAAAAGCAGGCATCACATTCCATCTTAGACCCCTTCCCTCGTAAACGTGAAGTCTAAAAAACACAACTGGCCATATGGGTCGATGTCTAAAGGTAACATCTGGGAAGGTTTCCGCATTCGCTCTGCCGCACTGCCGGCGAGCAGAATAAGGTGCGCCGAGTGACGTCAACCGCTTACACCTTAATGGTCCGTCATTAGGCTAACACTCGGCTTAGTTTGATTTAATCTCTGTCACATGGAACTGGTACATAATAATTTCCCAATAGCGGGTTTAACGAAGTTAATTTTTCCATTAAAATTCCACCGTTCAGTATCATCGCCATCTCAGTCAATCACTAGAGCACTGCTGAACTAGGCTTCTGCACGGACTGCCAGATTGCAACCCTGAGCCGCCCACGTCCACCGACCTCCCGCAGACTTGCATACAATGTCGCTCCATCTGGTGGCGGATCGTGATACATTGCTATAATTATTATCTTATCCCACCGTTAAGTCTAACAATAAATTTATTACACCTACGAAAACAACTTCTTAAGTTGTAACTTGATGTTATAACTAATGTAACTTACATACATACGACACCCTTTACAGATCAGGCTCTAAAGTTGAAACCGCATCTAGGCCAAGGTACAATTATCTGGATGCTACATAATATTAGAGGTACAAACGAACATAAAACACATAACATCAACATGAATTATTAACAAAATTTCAAGATGAGTTGACACCCCTGAGGAATGAGATAGAAATCCTCGTCACCTGAAACTGGATCTCCTGATGCCTACACTCACCATAACGAACACGTCAGCATGATGCTGCAATTCTACACTAGTATCATATATACTATATGAGGACGTGGTCTTTCCCCGATCCCATTCATGCTGAATATAGAAACAAGCAGCGATGTTACCTTACCACTGTGAGAGACGACAGAAGACTGACAAATTTTGTTTCATGAAAATAAAATTTTCCCGCAGCCCATGGCCATTGGCATATTACGAAATCGCAAATTAATTTCAAAACGTACACGTCAATAATGGACGTCCCAAAAACCGGTCACCATTGACCCCCGGGGCATCAGGCGTCCCGGATTCCTGCATCTCGGGCTCGGGATGTAGGTGAAGGCGACAACATTACACGCCGCCTATAAAAGCTCACCTTACAGCCATTTTACAACTCGAAGCAAACAGAGCGTAGTAATGATCTAATACATTGCTGCTTTTGTACCGTAAGTTGTTCTAATCCAACGTTCGAGCTGCGACCATTGAACCTATCACTACAAGTGCATTGAATAGATATTAAAGTATATTATCAGTGTGACAAACAAGCACACATTGCAAGGTAAGTAATTCTTGTGGACCATGACAACTACATTAATTTTCATTAAGTAATCATAATTTGCATTGCATCCCCGACGATTAAAATACCTCACAGAGTAGCTGCTGTGTGTGCTGTTTCGTGTTATGAGTGTAAGTGTGTTATGATCTGAGGACCCAATAACGGAGAACGAGACTTTTCATCTCAGGATTGACAACGGATGTGCATCATGAATCTTTGTTGAGGATGATTTTAGATGTCGTGGGCCGCCGTCATCACTTGTCATCAAGTGAACTGACTGCTTGTTTGTGACCCGTAAATAGTAAAAGAGGTAGAACACTTCGTAAGTGAGGTATCAAGTTTCAGTAGCCGTGGATTCAATCCATCACTATTGGATCGTAAGTTGAGGTGGAGCACAGAAATGAGATAGCTTCATTAATTTAGGCACAAGCTAAGCATAAATTGATTTCCTTATTTAAGATATTGTTAGAGTTTTCAGTTGAGAGATATCAATTTAGATATCCGCAGTAGAGCGAGCAATGGGCCGACCATATAGCTCGTAGAACCTAAGAGGAAGAAAGGATCTAGAGTGGCAAACTCGGACCGGCAGTCGCAGTGTAGCACTGCTAGATAGAGCGACGACATTTGCAAGATTACGCCAAGACAAGGGATACAAGTGGCTCAAGGTCTTGTAGCAATCTATGGGAGAGGTCTATGTTCACCAGTGGAATTTGTATAGGCTGTGATGATAATGATGATGTTAGAGTTTTCCTATATGCATCTTATCAAAATCGGTCTATTTAACCGATATTAGAATGTCATTGAAGCATGTAGAATACAAATTACAATTGTGAATGATTTTCGCTAGTACAAAAACACTATTTCTGGAAATTAAAATAGGCAGTTGTTTATAATATAGAAATAGTTATATGTTTTGTATTCGTATCTTCAACTGTTTCAAATGTTTGTATTAATAATATTATGGCTTACAAACGAAGATCACAATTCGAGATCGTGTCTCGTTACCTGTGATTGCGTTCCCGGATCTCAACGGAGCACAATAAAGTAGTATCACTACAGTTTCACGCTGGCATTCCGTGAGGACCTGTTCTCCGGTGGAGCCGGCTCATCATGTGCCTATAGCTCTAATACTGGAGTGCTCCTTTAAATTCTGTTGCGTCCTTACAATGTGCTTATAATACCGTTTTATATTCCAATACACATGTACATATACTTTTAAATATTTTCATCAAAAAGTAATACAACTATAAAGCCTTAATCATATGACTAACATACAAACAAGGAACTGAGGACATCGCACGCCGATATAAAAGGAAACGACTGGATAAGTCGGCGAGGCCAACTATCTACGTTTACGGCCGCCTTTTTACGGCGAGTCATACCGCCATCGGGCAGACCACACGCCGCAAAGCGATTAAGAATTACATTCAGATTTTATGAAGTCATCAAAACACTCATTATTGTAACAATATAGTTAACCCATCTTACATACAACACGGCAGCTCGGAGATGGCCGCGTTGCTTCAATACGACAAAGATTTTTTTTATTGATATATTTATTCGGTAATCTTTTGCTCGTGCAGGTTGCAAACAGGTAAGTTGACCTGATGGTAAGTGATCATCAAATACATGAACTTTCATTAATGTGAATATTGTTTAGATAAAGCGTCAATAACCTGATGGTTATACATGCTAGTAAAGGGCACGTATAACCATAGTAGTAACTAAAAACATTAAGGAGTAGTTGGGGTGATCAACTGGAATATTAGTAATCTTAATAGAGCTGCTAGGTTTCTTTTAAGAAACATACGATATTCTTAATTACAATCGCATACTCTATATCTAATAATAGCTTAGTAAGTTTTTTCATTCGTAATATGTTATCTGCTCGCCCTAGAGATAATGCCTCTTGGTATTAAGTTTTTCTGTTCAACGAACGTATTGTTGTGCAAATAAAGAAAAATAAATAAAAAACTAAGTCTTCAAGCCCGACTGAAACGAGCTTCATCTACAGATGCCAGCGGTCTGTGACATATTAGCGTCAGACTAAATCAGCGGAGTGCCGCGGCCGGGATCAATTCGGAATAGAAGTGGCATTCAAAAAACGTCGACCTAAGTGCGGCGAAATATAAAAGAGTATTGTGACAGTAAAATCTTTAGGAGCAACGTAAAAGGTAATTGATTTCGTGACAGAAATAACAAAGTTTGTTTGTTCAATAAGATTCTATATAATCATTTCAATCCATCACTGTTTCCATACATACAGGTCGAATCCTGACCACCTGCATCCAACGGCTTCCCACAGCCACTTGCATAGTTCATCGATCTAGTGGGGGCGTCCTACGCTGCGTTGGCCAATCAGATTGGTTCCTTATTTTTAAGCGAATACTGCATTGCGTTTATTTTTAATATTTTTATCCGAAGTTTAGAGTGCTTTACAGTAGAGACGGTCACGGGTAGGACTAAGGTGTTTTCCCGATGTCGTAGTTAATTCAAACTAGCCTCAGCAGTCTAATTATTTATTTTTTAATCCGAACTAAGCAGGCACCTTGGTGTTTGACAAATATTAACTAACTGGCATTCATAGTGGCAATGTCCTCTACCTTCACGTTAAGTTCGATTTTGGCAATATATTTTGATAGTCAACAAAACATGCAACTCATAATCTTCAAGGGTATATGAGCCGACGACAGGATCGCTTACCATCTGGTTTTTATGGTTTTTTATTTAATATTAGGGATGACAAATGAGCACACAGTTCAACCGATCGTCCAATCCATCCACATCAAAGATTCAATATGAACATGCATTCTCACACCGGAGGAATTTTTTTTTTTATTACATTGTAAGTAACAAACTCGTACACAGGTCACCCGCGGCCCATGACATCTACATTCATCTTTGACAAACAAATCAAAGGAAGCTTTATTCAAGTAGGTTTATACAAAACATATTTCAATGGTCAAGATAGCTAATAGGACCACCGCTTCGGAAGGCAGCTGCTAGCGAGAAGGAACGGCAAGAAACTCGACTAGTTGTTCTTTCTTTTTAAATAGTAATTTACAAAATGTCCAGTATTGAACCCAGAGCTCAAAACTTCCAAGTATATTTATCAAACAAATATTCTTACAAAGAGAAGTAAGTTTATTTGTTTAATTGGTTTTTTAATCTGTTTAATAGCAAATCGATTATTATTTACGGAATTTTATTAAATATGCCCAAGGACGATTTGAAAAATGTGTGTCACATGTTTGTTTTTGTTTCTTGTACTGATAGCGTGTGGCTTTTGTAGAATATTTTTGTAATTTCATACGTATAAACAATAAGTTATCGTAAATATATTGTGAGGTAGCCGTTAATATGCCTATTTCTTTAAATTTTTCCCTTAGCTATACTCTAGATTTTAGATTATAGATAGCGGGAATGGATCTTTTTTGTGAAATAAATAATAATTTCAACAACAGTTGCATTACCATAGGACAGAATTCTATAGGACATAAGACTATGGAAGCTACTTTTTTTAATTGCATAAATTGCACTACTAAGTGTTATGCTACGACAGAGAAATAGCCGCTCCACTGAAGCAGTGAGGTGAAGGTTATTCCATACGAAAACCGTCGACTCAAAAAACTCAACAACCGCGGTAGTAGAATTTAATTTAACGTTAGGCAACGAACTACAATGCATATGGGTGGTCATCCTTGAGGACAGAGATGGAATGCCTACACTCACCAGACGAAACACTGCAGCGTTGTGCTGTTAATCAGTGAGGTCGTAGCACTACCCCGGTAAAGAAACTAACTGCAGCGTAGCTCTGATAAAACTGAGATGGAATGTCTCTCTACCTGTAATTCGGCTTCCTGAACCTTACCCAACACTCACCGTACGAGATCACGTTTTATCCGCACTTGTGACTAAATTCACAAATTTCTGAAACTATAAGCTGCGAACAAAACACAATCGTTTCTGAATAATACTACAACAATAAATAAACGTTTGTGAAGACGAACTTAAATGTGTTCCTCTTGATTTTAAAGGTAAGAAGACTGTAAACGTGGTAGGGGAGCAGTAAATCAGTTCAGTCCCGTCGGGAGGTCCGGGGGGTGGGCGGGGAGCGTCTGCATTACTCACCTGCTGCTCTGACGTTATCTCACGATAGCATTACGCAGGAATTGCTCGAGCTGTATTTTCACAGTTTATTGTATTAGACAAGTTGTTTACTATTGCACGCTCACTGTAGAGTCACAGTGTCCAAAACTATATGTATATATGGGTATGTTTTTATGAAACAAATGGTGACAAGCGAGCACACAAAGCATAGACCTCCTTTTAAAGAGAGTTTTAAAAAGTGTATTAAATAGGTAAACTTTATTCAATACCGCGGCTCCACTGCGGAATGGCGGACTTATGTGACATATGACATATGTCAGTGCGATATTTTTTTATTTATTTCTATGACATGCAGATTTCATCACGATGTTGAAAACATTGTTTTCCGCATAGCACGTGGTAAATCGGTACTTAAAAGAAAATTGGTTTCACCGGGGATCAAAGTCGGTTTGATTGCGTACACTAATTGATAGTTGGCGCTCAGATTTAGGACACAGCGACATGACCGTGCCGTGTCAGCGATAACTTGGTACAAAATCTTGTTGAATAGATGCGGTGGGCGGACTTATTATAATTTGTTAATAGTGATGGTATACACAGACTAACAAGTGTGTCAACTAATAGTGGAGAGTTACTAATAGTGGAGTGTTACTAAGAGTGGAGTGCTACTAATAGTGGAGTGTTACTAATAGTGGAGTGTTACTAAGAGTGGAGTGTTACTAATAGTGGAGTGTTACTAAGAGTGGAGTGTTACTAAGAGTGGAGTGTTACTAATAGTGGAGTGAAACTAATAGTGGAGTGTTACTAATAGTGGAGTGTTACTAATAGTGGAGTGAAACTAATAGTGGAGTGTTACTAATAGTGGAGTGTTACTAATAGTGGAGTGAAACTAATAGTGGAGTGTTACTAATAGTGGAGAGTTACTAATAGTGGAGTGTTACTAAGAGTGGAGTGCTACTAATAGTGGAGTGTTACTAATAGTGGAGTGTTACTAAGAGTGGAGTGTTACTAATAGTGGAGTGTTACTAATAGTGGAGTGTTACTAAGAGTGGAGTGTTACTAATAGTGGAGTGAAACTAATAGTGGAGTGTTACTAATAGTGGAGTGTTACTAATAGTGGAGTAAAACTAATAGTGGAGTAAAACTAATAGTGGAGTGTTACTAATAGTGGAGTGTTACTAATAGTGGAGTGAAACTAATAGTGGAGTGTTACTAATAGTGGAGTGTTACTAATAGTGGAGTGAAACTAATAGTGGAGTGTTACTAATAGTGGAGAGTTACTAATAGTGGAGTGTTACTAAGAGTGGAGTGCTACTAATAGTGGAGTGTTACTAATAGTGGAGTGTTACTAAGAGTGGAGTGTTACTAATAGTGGAGTGTTACTAATAGTGGAGTGTTACTAATAGTGGAGTGTTACTAATAGTGGAGTGAAACTAATAGTGGAGTGTTACTAATAGTGGAGTGTTACTAATAGTGGAGTGAAACTAATAGTGGAGTGTTACTAATAGTGGAGTGTTACTAATGGTGGGTGTTACTAATAGTGGAGTGAAACTAATAGTGGAGTGTTACTAATAGTGGAGAGTTACTAATAGTGGAGTGTTACTAAGAGTGGAGTGCTACTAATAGTGGAGTGTTACTAATAGTGGAGTGTTACTAAGAGTGGAGTGTTACTAATAGTGGAGTGAAACTAATAGTGGAGTGTTACTAATAGTGGAGTGTTACTAATGGTGAGTGTTACTAATGGTGAGTGTTACTAATAGTGGAGTGTTACTAATAGTGGAGTGTTACTAAGAGTGGAGTGTTACTAATAGTGGAGTGTTACTAATAGTGGAGTGTTACTAATAGTGGAGTGTTACTAAGAGTGGAGTGTTACTAATAGTGGAGTGTTACTAATAGTGGAGTGTTACTAATAGTGGAGTGTTACTAATAGTGGAGTGAAACTAATAGTGGAGTGTTACTAATAGTGGAGTGTTACTAATAGTGGAGTGTTACTAATAGTGGAGTAAAACTAATAGTGGAGTAAAACTAATAGTGGAGTGTTACTAATAGTGGAGTGTTACTATATAATATATACTATATTTATAATATAATGCCTAAAATCATTCGCCGTACAAATACTAAACACACGACAACTGATAGACGGCCGCCGCCGCCGGTCTAAAGACACCATTCGTTTCCGGTCGACAGCCGATCCTAACGAACGAGCCCGCCGCCGACCTGACAGCTAAGATTTAACCAGCTCGCCATCAACGGTGCGGTTGGAAGCGATCGCGGCTTGTGCGAGTCAAGTTAGTAACAAAATTAAGTCGCCCTTATTCTTGGAACATTTTGTTACATTCGTCATTTCTTTTTTTTATTATGTTAAGGGTGATAAACGAGCACAAACGGCCTGAATGTCGTGACATTCACGCTCGATAAGGCATCACAATGCAGATGCCTCATCACCCATGAGAACTAAAATGGTATGCCTCGTCCCCAGTAATAACGGTCTCCGGATGCCTACACTCACCAGACGAAACACAGCAGCGTGGTGGACACAGGATGATCCTTCCATGTTCCAGATAGAACCTAACTGTAGAGTGGCTCCACCACCGTCGAGCTATAGTCACAATTATGTTAGTATTCATTTTCATATTCATTTAAATATAATTCGTCAAGTATATTATATATCCTGAGACAATTGAATTGCTACGTAAAGTTCAGCCTATCATTAATCAATCGCTCGACCCTGAACCAACCACACCCTTTGCCTTCGAGCCAACTTACATACGTGTCGACCCCAACTAATGAAACAGAATGAGCATAAATAAAAAAGAAACACATGTATAAGCTGAACCTTCGTCCTTGTCTATATAACCGCTTTATTGAAAGAGGCAGATGTATGAAATCGATATTAAATATACACGCGGGAACCAGATGGACGTTGCCGAGAGTCCGGCCGTAAATATTGTATGAAGGTCGAACCTCAAGTTTTACTGTCAACGTTGCGGTGCCAGATTTACGAGGGCTAGCGTGTCCGTGGTGACCCAGATGTAGTGGGTCCACAAATTATATTTACAAGGCGAACTAGTGTTGGTTGAAATATCGGTGTATTATTCACGTAGAGATTTATTAATCACGAAAAATTTGCCGAATATACATAATTGAGAGCACCGATATCCTAATGGTTTGGCAAAAGTTCAGTGAAACTTAATTTGGTGATTTCGAACACGACCTTCATTTATCGTCTTCAATTATTTCTTGTCCACACACGTTCAATCTTCGTCCGTTGAACAAGAACTTAAGTTATATTTATATTATTGCTCTTTTAGAATTATTAGAAATGCATCAACCAATTGTACAAAGTATATATTATGTTGGTATAATATCAAATTAAGTAATAGTTTCTCGTGTATAGCCCGCCCACACATATTACGTATTATTACGAACGATGTATTACATCCGTACAACATATAGAATTATAAAATTTATGTCATTCATACATTATAATAACATAATGATTTAAAATATTCAAATTGATTTAATCCATTAAAAAAATAACGCAGCAAGTTTAAACTAAAGCTCTACCCTCTCCACAAATGTTGACAACTTCACACGGGTGCCGCCAACAACCGCGGTTGAAGCGGCCAACTTCACGCTGCTAGCGCAGTGTCGCCAAAGACATTATTCATTTACTAAACCCACAGTAATCATTATCAATGATGAGATCTCAATTTCTTGCAATGCATTAAAATTCAATATTCCACGTAAAAGTTTATCTATAGTCTCTGTCATTCCATGTCACAATTTATGTACTGGAGTCCCGAGTGGCCCGGGCGCGGCTGCTCTAGTTCCATCAAATGTCAGAAGTTCCGCATCACCCACATATTCAACGCCCAACTTCCAACGGCCATGATGGTCGGAAATCAATTTATCGGAATCAAGTTCGACAGTTTCGCTCTTTTGTTATGTTGAAAATACCACGGAGACAACGAGAAGGAAACAAAGAAATATAATATAACAAAAATAAAATTGTATAATAACCGATATTATATGATTTTCATTAGTAATGAAAATCATATAATATAGTAAAGAAACATTATTACTAAACTAACTACTAAATAAGTAATATCTATACATAATAACGCAAAATCGTACACAAACATTTTATTTGCTTATCTGTGCGTTTGTTCGCGCAAATCCTCATAATAGCTGAACTAATTTGTATGTGGCCGTCAGTGATATATTGAGATAAGTTTGGCCAACATTTGTTTCATTAAAATTGCTTCACAAATAAACAAGATATGTCAATTTTAACGTGGGTTCCGCGTGACACGTGCTAAAGTCGAAAGAAAAAGAGCTGATGGGTTGGGTGTATAAAATCGCGGGCACAGCTGGTAATATACACATACATACATACACACACAAACATATATATATATATATATATATATATATAAATTAATATGCAGGAGAATTATTGTTCCATAAAAAGGTTCCGTAAAGAAATTTTGTTGTTATTTTCTTACGTTTGTTATAGTTGCAGATTATTTGACATCTTCATACAATCAGCTTGACAAATGTAATTGTTCCTGCAGTACTAAGGGCTAATGTAAAACTTAATTCATCTCACACAAATTCACAAGAGACGGTATAAAGTGAGGTACCAATTATTACAAATAGCGATCGTAAACCCTGCCACCGAGGGTCGAATCACGTAGCGTTCCGTCAAGTGGACAAGCATAATATACTTATGAAACCTGTCCGTGAACTTTAAATATATGCCCCAATTAAACTGCTTCTCTTACAGCTTTTCTACGGGTGAACGAGCTTCGCAAAGTCGATTATAGCATAAACTTGGCCAAGCTACTTGGCAAGTAACACCGTTGTGTACATAATGATATATTCTTAAATAAAATATAAATTCCAGTTACAAACAGCATATAAATACAATATACTAATACACTTCCGATATTCTAAAAAAAATATTTTCTCATGGAATTCAGTTTAATGTATATTCCGGCCATTCTTAGGCCATGTCAAAACGACCCTTTAGGAGAGAAGTCATTCGATTGAATATTAAATTTAAATAACAAGTTTAACAAAAATACAAAGTAAGAATTTATAATAATAATTTTATACTTTAACATAAGTCAGTGTGGGGGCCAATGTTCAGCAGTGGGCTAGTAGTGGGCAGAAATGATTATAATGACTATTTTATTGCACTTAGAGTATTTAGAAATATTACCGCGAGATTTATATTGGAATGTTAATGGTATTACATTAAATTAACAGACCAATATGAATGAGGCTAATTTTTACAGAACCCGTTCATTTTTACTTTTGTGTGTCGACATTTCGAATGCTCTTCAGCTCCCTTGGTCACCGGGGAGAGGACTGAAGCGTGTCAAAGATAACCTGGCACCAAAGACATATTCAACAGTTAAAGTTGATTAAAGATAAGGAAGGTGTGAGTAAACGTGTTAATAAATTAGTGTAATTATTTAAGGTATTCCTCCATATAATTACATATACCTAACAATAATCTCCCTTTATTTTGTTTCCGGAAACAAATAGCTGCATTATAAATTAGTACATACACAATAAATTATACTTAAGCCAAAAACAGTTTCCAATGACACAAAACAGGATAATTAAAAATCGTGTAGACAGTTAACAAGGATGAGAAGTACTTTAAAACTTTTTTAAAATATTCCTTAAACTTCTAAGATAAATATGGTGAAATATATCGGCATCGGGAAAAGCTTTGTTACAAGTCGCACAAGATCGATGTAGAAATGTGTACGAGAAGTGTTTTGATCTTGTCTCGGGTATGTGAAATGCAGTCGTGTTTCTAACGGTGCGTTAACGGTGAATAATGCGCACACTTTGTATGCTAAAGCATTTATTGAGAAAAAAAACACAAGCATCATTTTGTTTTAATTTTAATTTAGTAAATGAGAATAAACGAAAACACAGTTCGGCCAATGATTACAGATCACTGCAGCCTGGACCTACTTACGAACTACTACTACTACTAACGAAATAGCAGACTGAGGACTACAATCTTCTTTCTGTCATCACACGAAACACAACTACAATCCTTAATTTGGTAATTAGTGTTATAGGCTGTGGAAAAATAATACTCGTGACTTAGCTAACATGCCGTGAAACAGGCCTTGCCAGTCTCTCGGTATTTTGCAGATACATTATGGATTGTGTTATTCAGTTATATAGTAACTCGATTCTCCCATCCCCTTTTTATCATCGAACGTTGAAATCCAGTGCAAGTTTTCATCCCTTCGCTGTATATTCCTCGCATTCGAACGAGATGATAAACACCGTCGTATTACCGTGTATAATGTATGTCTTCACGAGGAAAGCGAATAGACATTTGCTGACCTACGTCTACACCATCACTTATATTCCAGGTGGGATCGTAGGCAAAGGATTATTTCTTTATCCAAATCAGTTGTTCCAAAGGCCCAGGCCTATCGTACGCAGCATGCCCGGTATAATTGGTTGGCCGCATCTCATAGGACTGGGGGTTCGCGATGAGCAAACAAAATACAGTTCCCGGAGGAAATTAAGCGTTCCCGATATTGACATGCGAATATGTTGATGCATAGGGATGTGCCTCATGCGACTGCCAGCTCAAGATTCGCCTCGTTTTGGTCATTACTGAAACTTTTGTTTTATTTTATATCACTGTGAAGTCCTATTCCCATCAGACATCTCGACGCAAGGCAAGTTTCCATTATTTCCTAGTTTTTTTTTTCATTATATTTGGGATGACAAACCGAGCACGCAATTCACCTGGATGGTAAGAGATGACTGCGGCCCATGGTGGTAATCTATGAGGACGTGTCACTCCGGCACAACCATGCGGCTCGTGTGTAAACATTGTTAGATATAGTTAATAATTGCAATCAAATGCTTCATCATGTCATTCTATATATACTACAATAAACTGTGCAATCTCAATATTCATCTTGAACGAACCCGATTTTCACGATAAGTTCCACTCTAAACGTTTTCCACACAATGATGAAGTGATCATTTGCAACGGGAATACCGTGTGTATAACACGAATTAG
Organism: Teinopalpus imperialis; assembly: GCA_029286865.1. NCBI lineage: Eukaryota > Metazoa > Arthropoda > Insecta > Lepidoptera > Papilionidae > Teinopalpus > Teinopalpus imperialis. Next base: position 9,470,667 of record JAGSMU010000014.1, on the reverse strand, counting down.
CTGAAGGGTGACACGTATCGTATTGGTATCTAGTATGTGCAAATCCCTATTTGTACTTTTACTAAAATTAAGTAACACCTGCTTGACACCTGATAAAGCCCCGAACACACTATGAGATAATAGGATATAGGACTACCAGTGTGTTCACGCCTTTTTCGATACAACGGTGATGTCACGCGCGAATGAATCACGTGATACCGATACAACACAAATAGAATTACCCCGTTCTTTAATGTTGGCTAGCGCTCCTTATTTGTTATGTCGGGTGGAGAGAGTGAGAAAGCGTGGGATTTATATTTGTCACTAAAATCCTCTCAGCTTCAGGCTTTCCCACGGAATGCTATGGTGCTGCAACAACTGCACAGAATGTAAGCATGTTCCCTAGGCGGCTTTTCCTCCTGTGGCACTTACCTTGCCTAACCATAACCAATAAGTACATAAATTCGCTAAGATGCGCACACACTAGGGAGCATGATGTGTGTTGTTTGTGTGCACGGTGTGTCTTCCCTCCTCAAATTAATCACATACAAACAGTACAATCACCGAAACTTTCCTCCAATGTTGCCCAAAACCCATGCATGACATCGGTTAAGAAAAAGGGACGACGAGTGAAAGCCTCTGTGTTTAAGAAAATATTCACGAAAAAACGATCACAAAATTACGCTGCATTTCCACATTACTCAGACCTTTATAACTGGTGACGAGGTATTCCACCGTAATCCTCGGGGTGACAAGGCGTCTGCATTATGATTCCTTATAGAGGATGGGCGTGGGTGGCGCGGGCCGCGGGAATGAATTAATAACAGAAATGTGATACAACTTTTACAACTGGGTAAATTGTAGCCAATCGGAATAGAACGAAATATCATTGTTTTTCGAAGGCTGCATGGTGTAGTGATTAGAGTATGATGTCTTTAACATTGCACCTGTACCTTCCACATGATAGTTTAGAAACCATTATTCAATAGCAGTGTTACCACTGCTCTAAAAAGGCGCAAGTAACCTCGATCACTCGACACACAAAAAAGTTTAAAAAATCCATCACTTGACCTAAAACGCAACTTCGGTATATTATTCTAACATCCATTTAATTAATATTTTATAATACACATATATAATATATACATAATTATTTTAAACTATTTCATAATAGTTTTTCAAATGGAGCGAAAACACACGTGACCTGAATTTTTTGGCGCACTACAGTGGAATACGATATATACTAGGTGTCCGATTGGAAATAAATTGAAAGGCAGGACGATAAACGATAACAATTGAAAACTGGGTTATCAGCTGCCGTACGGAGGCGGCGCGTGTTGCTGCTGGCGCGACACGTCCACACACACCCATATGCACAACAAACAAACAAATAGCTCATAATAAGCTTTTATTCGGGCCAAGGCTTACGTAGCGCTTTTTTATTGTATCGAGCTGACAATCGAGCACACAGTTCACCTGATGGTAAGTGATTCATACGGCCTATGACATCTACGTTTTACGCGATTAATAATTGAAGATATAATACCTAAGATGGAATACCATGTCTCGTAAGTCTCCGGATGTTTGTTCCGGATTCCTGTTGTAGAAAAACTGATGATGAACTTATCATGCGGTTTCGAAACCCCACGGTGGTCGCAGCCTTATTTTTATTGTTTTATTTATTGATGACACAAGCACGAAAAATAAACAAATTTATCTTATTTATTTATACTTTTTTATTTGGGCAAGTAAGGCGAACATTTTAAAAAGGCGGGCTTAATACCAAAAGGCATTCTCCACCAGCCTACCACTGGGTTGAGCAGAGAATATATTGTGGGTGTAACAAAAAAAATATTTTAAATTTAAGAATATGTATATTATATATAAATGTAATAATGTACTCATAGATAATATACATGTTAATTATCTGTACTTTACATAGACATATAAAATCAATGTCATATTACGTCACTTACATGCGGCAAGAAAATCTGACGAACTTACTCGCCGGTATTTAGGTTCGTATGGAAGGAAGAATAATATCGCAATCGATGAAAACATCGTTGTAAGGTTGCAGTAACTTGTAACCTGGGGACCAATGGACGAAGAATTCTTAAAGTATGGATTTGCAGAAAATCCTCATTCTTTATTCTTTTCCTTATTCCATATTATTCCGAGGTGAACTATTCATTTACGATGCGTCACGAACATTCTGAGTACCGACAAATTGTGTTAATGATAATAATCATATGATTGTAACTTATCCTTTCACGACACAATATACAATCGTTTGGCGATGTTTATATTTCACCACAGCTGTCCTGGAAGATCTCCGTTAGCCGGAGATTAGATTTAACGAAACAATGGTATTATAACGTACAAAACGTGCAAACGTTTAAGCCGTCTAAGATGGCGTTAGAACGACAACGGATTTTCATAAATCCAACGTTATTCAACGTAACGCCATATTATAGGCAAATTATAATTTGTACAAATTTATTCTCTCTAGTTGTATATTATTGCTTTGCTTTTGTGTTATTGTGAAATCAGCTCACGTGTTAAGTGATGAAAGCCTTCTATAGACACCTATAACACCAGTAGTTTCAGAAGCGTATGTAAAGACGAAGCAATGCTCCCTGTGTTTCTTCGTTAAGAATCCGAAAAAACTTGATAACTATGGAGGGCAGCTGGTATTCAAATCTCCTACAAGTCGGGCTGTTGACCAAGCTTGTTGAGCAATCGTGAGGAAATCAATTCATCACCGCCTACCTCTTTTATAAACGTTTGTCGTCTTGTTTACAGCATCTTAATTGAAGTCTTGTTATTTCATCTTATCTTGTTGATAACTACGGTGGGTTTTTCTACGTACTTTAATAGTCTATAAGACTCTAATCCAAAAGTAATTAGGTGTCGTCTTGATTTATTATTAAATAAAAGCCGATCTTTATAAGTATTTGATTTTCGTAATAGGGCTACGCCAAAGTTATACGAGTAAAATACACGTAGTAATAATGAATTGGGTCGTAATAGCCACGCATTCATACAATACTTGCTTAAGTTCTTTTAACTGGTGATGATATAACTTCATCTTCCACATTTTCCAGTAAACGTTAGTGTCATAGGACGAAGGAATCACCACCCGACAAACTGTGTGCTCCTCGGCGGTCTGGTGGCCTTCTTGGAAGATCCCATTCATGAGAGCTTTGAGGAAAAGGAGAAGCTTCGTACTAAGAACGTATAATTATCCTTACTTTTATACTTCACATTTAAAAATACGTACTTACATTACTTAGATACGTAAGTACAGTCAATGCCGCACAATAACTTGTGACTATAGAAAGAAGAAAGTAAGATTTTTTACACTATATTTCATACTCTTTTATGCTTGTCGTATCGAGCTTAAGGGCACTCGTGTTTACTTAGAGCCGCACCCGAGGTGTTTGTAGGCTATTTTTATTAATTTTTTAATATATTTTAAATATTAAGATTGTCTCATTTTGGTTTATATTTAGTTATTATTATAAGTTATAGTATATATAACTTTATAATAAGCAAAGTTCTCAGAGACCTTTGTCGCATTAAATTTTCTGGGAAATACGGTCAACAAATACGTAACATTATGCGCTACAAATTCTAGGAAGGCCGATCGTTCTTTGAAACACATTTCGCCGCTGTTATAAGTATAACTAACTGTAGCAAGTTTTAGCAGCTTGTATAGGTCGACTAGACCGAGGAAGGACCGAGGATCCGGTGACCCAATTACTGGTGACGAGGCGCAACATCTCGGTCCTCACAGGCGACAACGCATGTACATCTTGAGTGTTTGTCGAGTTATCATTTATCATCAGATGAACTGTGTGCTCGTGTGTCACCCAAAATATTTATATTGTATAATAAAATCTTAAGTGACAGAATAACATTAAAATTATAGATGTGTATCCCAATACCAGTAAGTTCTCCGATCAACTTCACTCACTGGACGGAACACAAAAACACATAGTCAAACCTTACTTTTGCTCACACACAATGTTTTTAAATTATTTTCTTCCGTTCTTTAATCGTGGAAACATGATTTTTAAATTTCAATTAATGCATTTTTAATGAATATATGTGATGCTGTTGGTCTTGTGACGTCAACAGCTGTAACAAATGACTCGCGAGCGAGGGGCCCGCTGCTTAAAGGAAACAACGACGGTGCTGGCACGTAGACTGGCGCTGAGCTGCGACCCCTATCGACGATATACGATCCGAGCGCACCTAAGAAGGACGTTCGAACCTCAGCTCGGATCGCTATCGGAAAATAGTGTCGCATCAAACTCGAATTATTAGGCTACTATGTACACTAAATAAGAATTGAATGTACGTAAGAGCCCTGAGTATTCGCCCCCGACCAAGACTAGAGATCTCATTCACTTAATGACTTACGAGTAGATATAGTGTAAAAGGCAACTCTCGGTAAATTAACAACAGAATGAGCAAATACCAAAGTATCTTACTACTTTGGCGTAATGCCAAGTATTTCAAGGCCTCGGGCCTGATCGGAGAATGACATTGTGATGAAATATTTAGCGGAGAATAAATATCATCCAATATAGCGTAGTGTTAAAAGTACGTGAAGCTGTGTTGCAGGTTGTGGGATCTCTTCCTGAGAACAAGATTTATGTATCATAAATATGATGTGAGTCTGAGTGTGTTGTATGTGCATCAATATTTCTCGGGAACACGACAACGTGCCCAAACCAAGTTGTGTTCGAAGACGAGATTTTGTTAAACAAATTGTCTAAAAATGTTTCGTCGACATATCGAGCGATGTTCAGATCTGCGGTCACTTGTAAGGTAAGTCCAAAACGTCCTTAAAAAAGTTTGGTGTGCTTAATAGATTAGAACAGTAATTCGCAGCATGCAACTTGACAAGAAAAAGTTTGGTCTCTTGGCCAGGGCACCACAGAAGGTACTTTCTCGGCTTCAGATCGGCTGGATTTGATTGATCATTTTTATCGTATTTACCACGGGGAGTTCTGAGGAGTGGTTCGGATTAATCCTGGTCTCTGAGTTTAAACATCGCACATCAGGTAGACATTAGAAACTAACTATCAGATGAACGTATCCAAATCAAGGACTGTTTATTCACTCCCTATTATTCAGAGTATCAACGAAACTTGACATCGAGTGAGATTGTAGACAAGTACAAGCTTAAATGTATAATATATTATATAATAGTAAAGTTTATTAGCAACTAAATCACTCGATTAACGATCAAACGAACAGACGCGACATGAGAGCGCACCCCGCGTCGGATCCTTTTCATAAATACACCACACCACTTAACGGACTTTCGTACCCTATGCTTTAATATATTATGTAAACACTCAATCAAATGTCTATGATATCTGGCAGATATAACTTAGATTTTTATTGAGATTTATTTTTATATTGTATTGAGGGTGACAAACGAGCACATAGTTCACCTGATAGTGATTCCTGCGCCACATTCAACCTCCAGAACAAATCATAATGCAGATGTGTTGATAGAACACAATAATCGGCTTTGGTATAAAATTTTGCAATGGTGTAGCTCCACCACAGCCAACTTATAGCTACGACGTTACTGGATAGGTATTGAGGATTTATGTTTCAGTATCCACTTGCCATCAGGTGAACTGTTTGCTCATTTTGTCACCCCATTATAAAAAATATATATCTTTTTATTTTCTGTTCTGCAATACACAATGTATAAACATTTCACGTACAGATAAAGTAAAAAAACCTCGTCTCTTATAACACGTAGGATGGACCTCGCTATGGAATGGAATGATGACCTCTGCAAGGTCAGTCCATCATTAGCCCGACATAGGCCTCCCCAAAAGATGTGTGTGTCACTCGACACGACCCCGAGCCTGCATGCTATCCAAGGTTGTCCCTCCGTCCTGTTTAATTTACTCTGTGAATTTGTGTCCGACCCACAACCCTTTATTGTAGCTGATGTGCTGATTCTATAAATATCTTAAAAGGCCCACGCAAACATTGTGTGACCCTCAGGATAATGTTCCAGCAGTGACAGCACCGTAATCTGGGTCATAACATTAGCATAATCCTCATTCACTGAAAGCCTTGGTTAATAATGCAGTGTCGCAGTTACTCAACTCGTTTAGTGTGTAAACAAGTTTAAAACAAAGCTTTGAACGCTAATATTTACGATATATATGTAACAAATAGAAGTTCAAAGACATAAGCAATAAGAGATTACATATAGTAAGTGTTATGTATTATAAAATATAGTCTGCTCTGTATTTATTTTGGTACTTTAAAGGCGTAAGGTAAAAATAGGTATAATCCAAATCAGACGTGATCTGCATTACTCGGTATCATAAACCGCCTTTCCGTATACCATACACTGCACTTGTTCTATTAATATCACAATTATATGAAATGTGCATAACTACTTTTGTTAATTTATTGTTCAAAAATAATAAACATTTTATTTTAATATTTTATCATTTCGATCAGTGATTGGTTCACTGGGCGCCATTATGAGATTGAAGTATAAATGTGAAGGCAGTTATTGTAATATTAGAATTACAATTTTAATTGAAGGAAAAAGCTCTGTTAGGAATACAATACCTAAAGCTTTTCATTAAAATTTACCATAATTACGATCTGCGACATAAAAGTAAGCGGTTCGTTATTCCTTTACTATGTGATATTGCTGTCGACGTAAAATTTCACTTTTCAATTTTAGTTGCGGCAACACCAATAAAAAAACGTCCACGTATGTAATGTACTTATATATCGCAGGTAAATTTGTAATTTGTATTAAAGGTAGGTGACGTGATATTTTTGTGAACAATACTGAAAATTTGTGTATATATACGTAACAAAGATAATGTACGTCTGTACATGTTGACATGACATTAGAGCGATGTCGCGGAGACAACATGGCAAAGTGCTGTTTTTACGAGATCTTGACTTGCTAATTTGCCATTACTGTTTATCATGTATGTACAATATGCGCTGTTTGCTTGAAAAACTTTAGACAAAAAGTTTCTGCCAAAAAAAATGTGTTATTTTTTTCTTTTTTGAAAACGAACACTCGGTTGTTGTTTGCTCGCTACCCAAAATCATACAAACCGAGATGAATATATAATTAATACTTATCCGTGTTTTTTATATTAAGTGTGACAAACGAGCACACATCTCATTTTACGGTGGTAACTTCAGTCTATCATATCTACATCCACAACAATGTTGAACATGCGTTGCCACCCCTGTGAACTGAGGTGGAATGCCTTGTTACCGGATCTCAACACTCGTCATACGAAACACGGCAGCCTGCAGAATGCTAACTTACGTTGGTTTTGTAAGAGGGCGTTTCTCTTAGTAGCGTGCTGCAACGTGGTGGCTCTATCACCCTTGACTCGCTCTAACTGGATTTTGCACGTAAGCTGAAGGTTACTATTGCACGATCCAGCCGATCAGTCCTTATCACAAGTAACATCTCAACGGGCCGCTTGCAACTATGTGCTTATTGTATGCGTGTACTTTTTTATTACCCTATTTCTACCTCTTCTTCTACCCAATACTTGGAAAAAGAGATTCCCTCAACTCGATTCATTCGAAAATGGTATGGTCTGCCTATGTCTTTGTGTAATTATGGTGACATGCTCAATTACTTTTCAGTCGATCACTAACAGTAAGTAATGTCTAAGACAAAAATTCTACTTGACTTGTTCCGAGATACTATGAACATATAATTAACCACTTTTTTTCGGTTTGTAAAATAAGATATCGTAAGAGATCTACACTTTCGATATTGCAGAGGAATATCCGTCTACAAGAACTACGCTGAGGGTACCCTTATCATATTAAAACGATGAGAAACTGTTAGATCTTTGTTCAAACTGTAATGACTTCTTTCTATTTGAATTTCTTTGAAACTTCTTGTAGGAAAACCAAAAGAGTTTATCAAAGTTTACGAGCACCGCGAACTACTGGAACTGACCGGTCCAATGGCTGCACCGAACCGTGTTAGAACTTTTACGTTAAATATCTTAGTGCTAGGAAGTTGTGACGTGAATTGGACTTTATATAGCTTTGCAAGGGTCGTGAGGGACCAATCAGGTGAGGCATCGAGTACACGATCATTCGTCCGGTATCCGTTGAGGAGGCAAAAGTATATAAGTGACCACTGTACATAAGCACTATGTATTTATATAAAAGTATATAAGTGACCACTGTACATACAGTGCGTATAATATGTAGTGATATAAAAGTTTCGAGTATTTTATTTTATTTCTTGTTAGCTAAGATCTCACAAAAGAACTAAAGATACTTTTTTATTTATTTCCTACACACATTCCAATTAATCACTCCAACTAAGTTTAAAATGCTTTTACTTGTGTGGTACACGACAATAATCGAATGGTGAATTTGTAGATTCAAATCCGTCATTAATAAGACCTTAATTTTCGCAGATTGAGACCAAAACCATTACACTATTGACTCTTCAAAGTGTACATCCGTTGTCACACTACAGAACTGAAATGTGAAACCTCGTTTCCTGTAATTGGATCTCTCACTCACACGCACTTGCGAAATAAAACACAGGAGCGTTATGCCATTGCCCGCTAGTATTCTGAGACCGTGGCCCTTCCTCGATCGAGCCGGCTCATTGTTGTTCCAGTTAGTTAAGCTATGGAAGCATAGTTCGGATTTCACATTTTGTATCTACTTCCTTTTCAATAGGGCACGTGGCAAATCAGTAACTATTTCAAATTGTGGCAAACACCTCGTGGGGAACCTGTACTCTATAACAAATCAGCATTCGACTTAAAAAGCTACCGTGAGTCTTACACGTAAAAGATATTACTATATAAAAAATAATCTCCATAATTGATATCTATCATAGACGCACATTTATTTATATACAATAATACTTTAAATAGTTAGCAACGCGTCTTTCTTCTTGACATTCGGAGTCATCTCTGTCATTTCAAAAATAATCATACAGTTCTGTATGTGTAAACATCTGACCGACATTTATGTAGATGACTGACAAAGAATACCGACTGTTATTAAGTTCGCCCCTTATTATCTTAACTTTAAGGTGAATACAATAAATAAATACTAAAAATAAGATGCAATATGCGATTTCTTTACAAAGTTTATGTTAATTGTTTCATTAATATAGATAAATCCGATAAAGCCCACCCAGCCAATTACTCGGAACTGTGGCTGGGGTATTGAACCGCATTGAATTATCTCATTTGACGGCGAAGGGGCGGTGGACAAACAAAACACAGTTCCCGGAGGAAATTAAGTGTTCCCGCTATCGAGTGATGAGCGGAAACCTTTGCGAACTACATTACAGTTCTCGAAAGACTGATCTCAGTGAGTAAGCTAAGCTTGTGCACCATTCCAACAAATTATTTTATGAAATTTAACATTTTATAATTTTATCATTTTAATCCAACCTGGATAGCTCGCAATGTATTTCCTTGACAGGTTTACTGCCGAATGTAAAACCTCGTGGAAACAAATTCAAGTATCGGTTTAAACCAGATCCTACTACAATTACGTTCGTGCTAGTATTACGTAAAAATGAGCACACAGTTCCTGATTATAAATGATGGTAGTGGCCCCACGACATCTACGTCCATCTTTAACAAAGATTCTAGATGTACATGCTGTATTAAGCTGGTATTACGAGAACTTAGATGGAATTCCTGGAATTGGGTCCTCGGTTCCCTACACCATGCTATCACGACAGCGAGATGAAGCTGTTTCGCGCTGGTATTCCGAGTGCGTGGCTCTATCAATGTGTATAACGATTATCCATCATCTGCAGATCTGGGCTTAAATAGCTCAGATCCAGTGTCTCCAGGTTAGTTCTTAAAAGTCTCCAAGTAGTAACTTATCATGTGCTATCTAATTAATAACCCAACTAAATATGATTTTGTACGCACAAATTTATAAAACGGTATTATATAGGTTCCTGCAGAGTTTCTTTCTGTTTGTTCGCTTTGCTATATAAGGTATTCATTCCCTTTCATCTCTCTTCACAATTCTAACTCAACTACAAATATAAATAAAATTAAGAGAAATATCTGCGAGTAGATTTCAAGTCAGTCAACTCTCGAAAGCTATCCAAAAGCCTGTTGTTCGTCGTTGCAATTGAAATTCCCTGCAGTCTGGAATATTCCACGACGTCTCGAGATGATTATAGAAACTATTCAATACGTAGCCTTTGAGATAGCTTTTCAAAAGCTTTAATATCTCAAGGAATACAAGCAAAAGCAAAAGTTCTTGAAGAAAGATGTTTATGTATTACTTATAGTAATTGAAGAAACGCTAACAACAGATGTAGATAAATCTTACGAGAATTTCAGGAAATTTTCAACTCTGAGAAATAAATCTAAAGTTTAAATTACAATCAATACGTGTCACGAAAATTACTTGAACAGGATGATGGAAGGTCCTGTAAGTTGGATTATGCTCAACCAGCAGCAACATTACATATGTTCCTTCCATATGTTACTTGGATGTACAGTTTGAAGGTAATACGTTTTAGTTGTTAATATTTTAATAGTTAGCTTTTCAATAAATCTCTTCATTTACAATGATTTTGGATCCCGATACTCGAGCACCAACAATTTGTGATAAGCAAATATTGTTCCTCGGAACCGAGGAGCAGCGTCGGAGCAGTCAGGTAATTTTACTAATGGGCCATGCGATAGTTTAAATGCCTCATCTATACCCTAACAACACAGAGAAAAGTGAGAAAATAAAATTACTGAACTCGATGAATTCCTACCAATTACAATTATTACAAAATTAATATAATACAGAACAAAATTTCAATACATTTTTCTTTACCGGCCACACGGTCCGCACAGATAGCGGACTAATGTACTAATCTATTTTAACATTCGCAGCATTCGAACTCTACAGCGATGGATTGAGATTTACAGCATTTCCAATTGAAATGTCCCTCAATTGTAGATTCAATGGTAATACAGTTTGCATAATTTCCCCGTGTTTCGAGATTGTTTCTCGATCGAATGGCGGGAACATTAGAGATATCGATTAAATAATTGTCCACAGTGGTAACATTTAATTTTGATTGTTTGTATGTATGTGTTCTGTAATCATATTGTAGATATTTTTGTTTGAAGCTCAGACTAAGTTGTATGCTTTTGAGATATAAGTAAAGGTAATATGACACCAAACCCATATTATTTATCCTAGAAACTATTGTATGTGTTACACCCAATTCCTTGAGATACTGAACTTGCATCGTCCCTCTTTTAGCCTCTGTAGGTGTCTTCAAAAGGGAGAATAGGCCTTCGATAAGTTAGTGTATTGTTTGCCACATGAGACAATCACGGCTCAGTAAACACATATTTATCCTCGATAGGGATAAATAACATCGTCAGATAGTACATGTCAACTGTGGACATCTACACCAATTAACTACAAGTCATGTGTTATTGGGATGACACCCTGAGTATCGAATTGTGTCCTCGGATCTCTACGAGAACCGTACGAAACGGAATGTTATTCTGATATTTCATGCTCACATTATGTGCGCCAATCCCTTGCCACTGACGCGATGATGACGTACCGCGGCCCACGAGAATGAATCACGAGCGTTGGCGTATCTTGGTACCGAGTCGATAAATTCAAAACTCTTTCATTCAATTTCCTTCCGAAGCAACAAATTAATCGAAACGTAAACACAAATAGTGGACTATAATAAACTTGTCATCACCTTCGCGGGCTGTCCACAATCCACTGCTGAACATGGGCCTCCCCCATAGATCACCACAAAGCACGATCCTGGGTCACCTGCATCCATCGACTACTCGCAAACTTGGATAGGTCGTCGCTCCACCCAGTGATTACTCGTGCTACACTGCGGCTACCTATATTTAACTAAATCTGAGGTCAAATAAAAAAAAAGCAATTAACTCTTTATAATTCCCATTTTACGGTGATTGCTTTTTATAGTGATTCTAAGATAAACGTTTCTTTCTTGATAATCCTTGTTCCCCAGGAATATGTAACAGTGAAAGGTAACCCTATAGAGTATGTAGAGTATGTACATACATATATGACTACTTTGTTTATTGTATTGACAGTGACAAACAAGCACACTTGATGTAAGTGATCCCTGTGGTCAATTATAACCACATTCATCCCCGATAAGGAATCATAATGCAGATGCGTGCTCGACCCTGAGGACTGAGATGGATAGCGTCGTCACCAGTAATAACAGTCTTCGCAGTCCTACACTCGGCGATAGAAACACAGCTGCATTATTCTGCTATTTCAAGCTGTTTTGGTGTGAGGGCGCGGTCCTTCTCCAGTCGAGCCCACCCATTCATAGGGCAGTTGAACTTTACTCCCCTGTGTAAACTTATTCATCTACCAAATTATTATTCATTTCTTTCAGACTTTCTTAAAGACTTACAGACTTTCAATGTACTACTGGTGGAGACTGAAATAGAACATAAGATCGCTGAAATGTTTTTCCGCAAATTGCGATCAGACTCGATTTGTTTTTAATATACTGTCTTTTTTTTTGTACTCAAATTATTGTTTTTCGAATTATAATTGATGTTCTTTACAAGGCATAACAACGCGTATATAATCATCGCGTGTGCGTATATGAAATGTTTGAGAACCATATGTTAGGTTTCATTTAAATAAATGAATTTATTTTACTGATAGCCTTTTATAGAAGATAAACGGTTTTATTATTTTTTAATTCCATTAATTTTACATTTGATTTTACACAATTTCTTGCTAATATTTTTTACCTTGGATACTATTTTTATAATGAAAATGCAAGAAATTGTGGTCGTTATTTTATACATTAAATATAAGTTTCTATTTTGATTATAATTTTATTTAAATGTGACTTTACTAGTATGGTGGGGGGACGTCATTAACATCCATTATGTTAAGGTACGGTCTGCGAAACATAAAGTCGTAGATTCGAAGACTCACATACATTGTAAGCTTAGTTGGAACTAACAACAGGAATGTTAATGTTGTTGCCATTATTATTATTAACCATAAAAAAAGATTCTAGGCTAACGAGCGCTCTTTGAACCAGATATCCGAGCTATATAAACCTACCTACCTCACGGAGTATGACAGCAATTTAATTGTATGTCAAGTGATTTTAAATAAAAGATGTATCGTACTGTAAACATATGCCGAAATAAACTATACCGCTTGCAGTTTTATTTTTGGGCGTAGGTTTGTGACACACAGTCTCTGTTAGCGAGGTTACCAACCAAGCTTCTACATAAACTGCAGCAGAGGACATCCTCCACTAAAGTAAGTCGAAGTCGTGGCAAAATCGACTTTAAAGACTTCATCTTGTTTGTAATTACTTTGTACTTTGTAATTCTCCGTCAATGATGCTCTTACCTGAAACAAACACGATGGAAATATAAATAATTTGTAGTGATTATACTATTTAAATCTGTTCGTTCGACACTTCGAGGGATGAGAGACCAAAGGCAGTCCATTAAGCTACTCCCTTATATTAACTATAACATCCAAGAACATTGTACATCTCTCCACCTTATAAGTGAACTGGCTAATTCGGCGTGCGGAAATCGCCGAGGACAACTGACCTTCCAACTATAACCGACTAAAGTCGCCGTCAGAGGATGGGGAATCCCGGGATTGCTTTCGGATCGTAACCGCAACCCCACCCTAGCTTGGATCCGATCCGCCCGTCCCGCGGGCATGCTTCATTCATTAAAAATTAGGCATCTTCGTCACCCTCCCGGTATTAAGGAGAAGACCACTTCGTGCCATCGTCGTGCTCGGTATCGCTACGTTAGTACTTTCAGAGCCCCCACTCAGATGCAGATGCGCTGCTAAACTTCCTGCCGCTGAACTTAAACATCGTACATCATGACAGAAAATTCAAAAGCCAAAATTTCATCCTTATCATCTTGATGGTTGGTAATCCAACACTGTGCGCTTCACGGGAAATTTCCTGCCACGCCCACCTACTCTGTGGACTCGGCTCTCGCCAGTGGTGTTTCCGAACCTAAATCTAATATATAGTATCTAAGAGCCTAAATCTTTCTTAAAGGCCGGTAACGTATCTCAGCTTTCTGGTAAAGTTGGGAAGGGCGCAATTAATGCATTCTGCATTGTCTCCCAGTTAACACGGGGCGAAGTTGTAGCAGGTATTTGCACATTTCGAGTTTACATTTATAAATAAATAAATTTATATATATATATAAATATATATATATATACATATATATATTATGTTTGTTGTAAAAATATATAATATACAATACTTAAAGTAAATAAAATAAATTCTCTACAAACAAATATGCATAAGAATAACAGAAAATTGTAATAAAAATACCATGTAAATACCAAAATAACAACAGATTAATAAACAGCATGACGCTTCAGTGTTTCGTATTAAATGGCATGTGTCTGGGCGGGGCCTAACCGTAAGCCGTGGCTTGGACTTGGATGTATGAGATAGTCAATGGCCGCAGGGATAACTCGCCATCAGGTGAACTGTGTCTTTGCAATAAAAATAAGCGAGGATAACAGTTTTTTAAAGAATGCCATTAATAATCCGATTATGGACTCCAACTCATCTTAAAATTATAGCTGCTGTCAGATGGTTCACAACAATCGTTTAAATAGCATATCATTAGACGCACGTCTAATATATTCCAGCAAGCGGTTCGAGCTGTGTAAACATTCCCTCAAGTAAAAGATTTCCTCTCATTAACCTGCCACCACCCTACGTAATAACTATCGTATCAAAAATTCACCCCATATAATGAGCGTTAAAATTAATTCTTAGGAAAATGTATGCAATGTAAACAGGGACGGGGAGGCCGGTGCGCGATAGAGATGCTGCGGTCCATTACTCGGCTTCATCAAGCGCCGTGTTTGCTCTCAGGCGAGCTCGATTCACACGTGGTTTCAGCCACGGCTGAGCGATCTTATTAATCGTTACTAGAGTTAGGCATTTCGTATAGTAGTTCGAATTTCTTTAGCTACTGTCGTGACCCACCTCCTAGGAGCGAGCAGCTTAGTTGGAGCGGATAGCTGGAATTTTAGGAATATTAATTAAAATATTATTGCTGGCATTCTTTAAAAAATATCTATATCCTGAATCGACATCCCTGAGGTATAATTTGAATTGAAATGTGCTGTAGAGCAGTACGATAATATTAAATAAAACATGTGTATCCATATCGCTATACGAGTTAATTATTCGGTGCACTATTCCCGGCGTCCTGCTGCTATAATTAATAAGTTCCAGCTCGATAGCTGATTTATATAAATCTGGTGCATATCAGTGATATGTGGACGCGTGCAGCATTCAGATACCGGCATCAATATGTTTCCACAATGAAACTGATATGAGGCGTATATTTCAATAAATTAATGTTTTTTAATTTCATAATACATAACTTTATTGATATGTTCAAATATTATATATCTACTTTATTAGAATTTACAACAATGCACAAAATAAAACACGAGGGAAATTATGTAGCCTCTATGTGTATCCGTATGTCTACTTGACACCCTCGTGATGGCAAGCACGGGTTTCGCTTGAATAACAGTACAGCGCTGGCACAAATGTTCAAGCCACCAATGCCAGTCACCCGCTGACAGCCATTCTTCGGTGATAGGAAAGGTTCTATTTCCCGAATTTTGCATTGTCCATTCCAAGCAAGACGCGCTCTCATAGGCCACCAATATCCATATCAGCAACCGACCCCCGAATCCGCCTGCATATCGATCGCAAAGAACAGGTAGAACACACTCGTCCCCGGATGTAAGCAGGAAAAATGACGCCTCGCAATATTGTCGAACCGAGGTGGTCTCACCATCCACCTAGGGTTGGCTTAACCCCCATAAGTCCGATAATTGTCGTCTTTGCTTAACCAAGCCACGGCTAGTAGGCTACCGGCCAGACACCTATCATTTAATTCAGTAAAAATTCTCAAATATTAATTGAATGGGTAAGTTTCCGACAAACACTAATAATGTTATAGAACTTTTTGTGTTTTCTTTTTTAACTGAAAGCAAAAGCATCAATTATAAAAAATAATTTACGTTATAAAAAGAGTTTTATAAAATTTTTTTTTCTTAGCTTTTAAAAACCTAATCGATGTAAAAAACTGATAAGAAATACGTAACTAAACTTATTTAGTCTATAAACATTTATACCTCACGCTTTTTAGAACTTGACACGTCGACGTCTGAAAGGTCGATTAGTTCAGTAATTACGTCGGAAAGACTAATCTCTGCTTCGCCCGATGAGAGCCTGATTCTATTATATTTTAATTCACAGAGGTGACACCGCATCTGCATTATATTTAATTCCTTATCAAAGATGAATGTGTGTGTGTCGTGCGCCACAGGAAACGCTTACCATCATGTAAACAGTGTGTATGCGCTCGTATGTCGCGCTTAATCAAATAAATAAAAAATAAAAAGATAAACGTCTGTTGATTTTGTAATTCCCCGTATAGCTTTTGAGACGTTTTACAGGTAGAGCCTAATCCCGTGTCCAAACCCGCTAAGCCAACCCAGCAGCAAGCTTGAGTGATGCCAATTTATATTTGCTTTGTTATGCCGATCGAGAATAATATAAAAAAACCATTACGTACTGTTTCTGACTTTGACTAGTTTTTAATTATGTTTGCATTAGGGTCTCTTGTAGTCTTCCTACCATGTTGTGGCCGGTTCCTGGGTGCTATATGAATGGAACGGTGCCACTCAATGATAGAATACCAGGGTGAAATAGCTGCACAACGCTGCTGTGTTTCTTATGATGAGTATAGAGAATCGGAGACCCAATAACGAGACAATCCATTTCAGTCCTCAGAGCTGACAAGGCATGTGGGTATCAAGTCTTAGCTGATTAGGCTGAATGTGTGGTTGTGGGCCACAATGATCACCTATCGTCAAGGTAATGTGCTCGTGTGTAGTATCATTGCTTGAAAAAAAGATTTTGAAAATGTTATTTCATACTGGTGCACTCGTTATCAATGCACAGTCGTTCGACAGTTTTATTTAGTTTAAATTGAAATGCGGTAGTGAAAAAAAGCTGTTAAAAAAACCGACTCGACGGACCGACGGCACTGAAATTGCGCCGTGTTTTGCGTGGCGGATTGGGAATGGGTGAACTATGTCATTTCTATGTCTATTTGAATCGTTGTTAAGTATAATAACAATTATTTATTTACATAACCGAAACATTGTTTACAGAGAAGCAACATACATACTAAAACACTAAATAAAAACATTTTTTTTATCAATATTAACTGGTTACTACTAGCAACACCTTGCATTCCAGATAAGTCCCAGGGGTTGGCAACACATCTGCATTATGGTTTTGAATGCCTTTGTATGAATTGTAAACTTTATTTATTTAACGTGGATATTAGACATTTATAAAACATATGTTAATACATTTTTTTAAGTCTCTTTAAGTCAAATTGAACACAAATTTCGAAGTAAATATATGACTTTCAAATTGAATTAATCTCTCGATGTGGACACATTTTCCTTATATCACAGTATAAAACGCACTGTCTGTTCCTTCTGAATTTATTTCAATTTTAAAATTGATTATTGAATCTTAATTCTCTCCTTCATACTTATTCTATCATCTCTGGACACGTCAGCATCATCCGAGAACTTAAACATAAATGGAAAACTGTCTATAATCGTTATATATACCTAGTGTTTATAACATTTCCAAAGCAATAAATATAAATACTTTATTGGAACCGAAACATTATCGAACATAGAACGGATCGAACAGGCAATTCCATTAATGTGGAAACCGTCCACCTGAGCCCCGGTCTAGGGCTTAATATATTAAACACTCCCTTCTCTTAGCTTCACTGAGCGTTTCACTAGCTCAAAAGAATTGATCTCAACATAACTAGATATTTTCATTGGAATGCAAACTAGAAACACAACTACCTATAACAAAAGCCATTTTAAAAGTTTTCCACTAAAAGACGTTAGTGCCGCCCGAAGACGTTGGTACATCGCAGACGGTTCAAAACTAAGATTGTTTTGTTGACTTATAATAATATAAAAATTATAATATTAACTCGAAAAATATGATAATTTACAATTTATGTTCATAGTTTAACAGCAACCGAAGTATGATGGATGTGCATAAAAGGAACCTTTCACTTATTTAACTCGACAGATTTTTCCACTCTGGGACTTTACATGAGACGAAGTGGCAATAAATTCTCTTGCGCGATGACTACATATATTTTGTGACAGGCTGTATAGGCGAGACGTACCTATGTAAAATACATCTCTAGAGGTACTACATCTTTTTCGTACAGAGCATAAATGTGATCATTTTAAGAAATCATGAATTTCTTAACACGTTTTTTTTTCCCCACCGAGCTCATGACGAATCAGCCCATCCCAGTAATTGTATAAGAATTCCCTGTTACTTTAAAAATTAAATACTACACTGACCTAACGCTACTCTATATATAATGCACACTATTGTATATAACATAAAACGAATGGGATTTTAATTGTTGCAAACAAACCACAACAGAGTTAACCTGATATAATTAAAATCGGAGCACAAAACAAAATAGTCTAAACCAGCAACAATGGAGTCGCGTAATCTGACAAATTAGCGACCCACTGCGGGGGCACATTTAACGACCCTATTTATTTTGTCAAATCGACGATAAATTATATAGAACTAAAACCCTTTGCACAGGGGACGCAATCTGATCGCAAGCGATCAACAGGCTATATTTTACGTAAGTTTGCATTCATCCTAAATGTGTTACATAATACCCTATCCGCATTCTTGCCACAGTAATTAAATTTTTAAAATATACCAGCATATCTCATTGTTTAGAAATTTTTATTATATATATTTGAAACAATTCGTTTATATTATGCTAAACTGTAATATAAATGAAGTGTAAAAATATTATGTTTTTTATTTTATTTAATGGTATTAATCACTTAAAAATTACTGAAAAAATCCGATGCAGTATTTTAAGTTTGATAAATTAAAAATTAACATTGTTTGCTTTCAGGTCAAATACATTGTAGTGCTATCAATGATATATATAAAGATAGATAAACAGTAAGCATCATAAGTGTTACGCAGTCGGCGTTGGATGGGGACAGCCTGTGTGAAAGGGCAGCGAGTACAGCGACCCATCGCTTACCATTCATATATTTATAGCGACCGTATAGTGGTGTCATCGCATCCTGTGTGCACATACCCATTAATGAGTTGTAGAACCAATGTTACAGATAAGATGTAACCGAGTTGACATTTATGGATGGGCCGTGACGGGTTCTGGGCGGGTTGCGTGGTTCGGTAACAGGCGTTTGTGCATGAGCATGGATCCTAAACCGGATTTTATCTGCGGAACAAGCCATATCGACATCGCTTCTCCTTTTATGATCAAAAGCTAAAATCGTAAAACTATTTTATGCTCTTAATAAATATTGATGGGAAAAGAAAGACACGTGAGAGTAATAATTAATGACGATGTTATTTTGATTTTTGCCTTCTTTAATTCTTATCCTTCTATGAATTATAATTACAAAGCAGATTTCAAGATATTTTCCAGGTATTTTTATTCGTAATCTACTTGGTGAAGTCGATCGATGTACATTGCACAAAGTCGTGGTTATTTGTATTTTGGATTTAGTAGCAGTGGAATCATGATAGGCTGAGTTATCATTGTATTGATTCTGACAATCAAAAGATAAAAGATATATATATATATAAATAAAAAATATATATATATATTTATATCACACCAGTAATACTTCAGTCACCAATCGACACGAGAGAGAGCTGTATCGTGGACAATAAAGCCCGAGGCTCTGAGAGGCTCCAGTCGTGGCTTGACCTCGCCCCGTCGACCTCGCCGCGTTATTTATGGACGCCTCGCATGATTCCGTCTAGGGCCGGCACGTATACCCCTTGTGAGAAGTCGTCTGTATTCCACTGAGATACCACACTCTAGTTACATAAAAGACAATGGTATTCAGTACTATTTGTACATGTTGTTGACTTTAGCCACCATACAAAATTGACTAATATATTTTTGCTTTTAAAAACTGACGTCAAGTGCGAAAAATACACATTAACGAATTAGCCACCGAAGGTTTTTGACCTCTTTATCACTCACAAACTGTCCCTCAATGCTCCTCTGTAATTAATAGGTGCTCAAAGTTGACACCAGCGTTATTCAAAGTCACGATTTTTATATTGAAACTAATGTCATACTCACAACAGGCCGGTTTGTTGAGGATTGCTAGACGGCTCAAGTATTTTATGTTATAATGTCAGGGGTGGTCCATGAGCACAGAGTCCACCTGATGGTAAGTGATAACAAGGGCACTTACATCAACATTCATTCTCAATAAAGATAAAATGCAAATACGTTGCCAACCCTGAGGTCTGAGATGGAATCGTTTCGTATAATCTGGTCCCGGGGTGCCAATACTCAGTACACTAAACACAGCAACGATATGGTGATATCTCGCGCTAGTGTTCTGTAGGCCGTGGTCCTGCCCCGGTGGATTCGATCCATTCTTGCATGCCTCTAGGGGTAATTTGTTATTTAATAAGTTTTACTGTAAACATTAAACTACATGCAAGCGATTTTGGAAGTTTCATAATTGTTTTACTACAATAGTAAAAAAGTACTGGTTTTATCTTTATAGTAATAAAAATAAAACCAGTTTTTTGACAGTCGTCGAGCTTTCATCGAATGAATTCCCTTTTATAACTTATTATTTTCCATAAAATTACGCTTTGTAAAACTCCAGGCATCACTTAGAAACACGAAAAATTGCTTTTTTAAAATTGAAGCTTTCGCTCCACGTATATGAAGCTGCCCAATTAAAATTTCACATTCAATACAAGTGCAACGCAGGTGTTGGGCCGCTTCCAGTTTGATATTCTATTTGAGATCTCGTTATTCACATATTTTTTTAGTTATTCAATCCTATAGCTGTGGTGAAAACTGCGTACAGTTATATCTCGGAATTCAATTACCATTATAGCTAGGCCCTAACATATTACCATTATAGCTAGGCCCTAACATATTACCATTATAGCTAGACCCCAACATATTACGGCGTAGTACACATATTGTATTTAACACCATCTCACCTCATCATTAGTAAACAGCTCATTGTTTCCGGACTGGTTTATATAACAGTAGTAGTTATTTTTATACAATATAAAGGGTGACATGCAAGCACACAGTTCACCTGCTAGTGACTTTTGTGGTCTACGTCTATTCTTAACTAAGGTTCAAGATACTCGTATATATGCGTCGTGTCTCCTTATGGGCCGACAATTATCATACTAAAGTGATTCCGGCAGAGTCCAGTACATTTGTGTCAGATCACTAAAAATACTAGTCTCTAGTTGCAACATGAATGGGTCGGCTCGATCGAGGAAGGACATCGCCCTCACAGGATACAACAGGTTTAGTCACAGAATATCTCACAGGTAGTATGGTGGTAGGAGTCCGGGGATCCAATTACAGGTAACGAGGCATTCCATCTGTGGCGTCAGGCGTAGCGCGTGTGCATCTTAAATCTTTGTTGAGGGTTGATGTTAGTGTCACGGGCCGCAGCTGTTAACTCCCACCAGTTGAACTGTTGTGATCTTGTAATCTAATATTCTAAAAAAAACGTACGCAGGGGCCTTTGTGCGGGTTTTTGTTTCGCTAGTCCTCGATTCCACGTCCAGTCGAAAAAAAGTCTTGTTATGTTCCGTTACGTGCCGTTGTCAATTTAGAAAAAAGAAGCAGACGTCATGTCCAGCGGTGAACGATTTGCAGACAGACGAGATGATAAGGCGACGGGAAGAATGTGCTTGTAAGTCACAGCAGTGCGTTTTATCGATGTACTTTTGTTATTTTTTTTTTATAGCATGTAGAGTAACAAACGAGCACGCAGTTCACCTGATGGTAAGTGATTCCTGCGGCCCATGACATCTACATTCATCCTTGACAAGAAATCATAATGCAGATGCGTTGTCACCCTTGAGGACTGAGATGGAATGCCTCGTCTCCAGTAATAAAGGTCTCCGGATCCCTGCACTCACCAGACGAAACACAGCAGCGTTAAGCTGCTATTTTACGCTGGTATTCTGTGAGGGCGTGGTCCTACCCCGGTCGAGCTGACCCATTAATTCTGCAGCTAGACACAAACTGCAGTGTAGCTCTACCACTGTCATCCATCCATTATGCATAATTTCCCACGGAACCCTCAACCTGTTGCGACAGATTGCCGTGAATTTAAACGAAGCCATCATCTCGCCGGCCGGTGCATGTCCGCAGACTAAACATTTCAATGTAGAAATTAAACGGAAGCTCTAACCACGGAAATGGAAAATTTCGTGTGTTATAGTTATTGCAATTATAACTATGCTGATGCGCTATGTTTAAATAATGTATATTATGTTGTCCATAATTTTTGGACATTTAGACATCCAGATATTTATGGACAACATCAATAATTATGAGATCCAATTATTGCACCTACACATACGAGTAGACGCACATTCCAAGTAACTCAAGCGGAGAACGGTCATAAAATCCTTATTACAAGGCATTCCGTCCTAGCCCTCACGGCTGACAACGCATCTGTTGTGTTTCCTCTTCTAGGATGAGGAATGTGACATGGGCTGTTGGAATCACTAACCATAAATTCAAAGTCACATATAATAACATTAATTACGGAAAAATTTTCGTAGATTATCATTGACAATTTAGTTTTTTTATATAATTTGATATTACCAACAAAGATATTAATAACTATGTACTTTGACTACATTTCATAAGAACAGTTGATATATAAATATAATATAATATTTTCTCAAGTTCTATGTATCGTACATTTTCATAAGCAAATGCTAAAGGGCTTTCGCTTTTGAAACGCAAATCTTGTATTTCAAGTATTCAAATCCCGCACAGGAACACTGAAGGGTCTATTCAGAGCAGACGAATCAACCTAATAATTAACAAGTCTAGGACTTAGACATCTCGAAGCCTCGACGAGAGGATTTAAATTTCCTTCATCTCGGATCAATGTAGCTTGTGCATGGGGATCAAAGGCTTTGGAGACTTACTATCAAAGACTAGCCTTTGCGATCATTTCATTGGTTAATAGAGCCCTTTATACTTATTAAGAAGTCTTAATATTTGATACTAGTGCTTCAACAAAACTGATGTCGGGAGGAATGGATTTGTACCGATAATTGTTATTTTAATATTGATAAATAACCAGTGTTTAATCGTTTTTATACATCAGAAGAAAAAAGTGAGATTTAAATAGATATTTTTGGGGTTTACTATGGAGGTTAAAATAGTCACCCCGATCACCTCCTAACGGGAATACGTCGAATTACCAATAACCCTGTACATCAGCAAGATTCATAGTACGTTATACACGTACTAATTACAAGATATAGATCCCCGGACCCGTATTGTTGGTTTCTTTTTTATTGTATTGACGGTCACGGTAACGAGCACACAGTTGACCTGAAATTCACTTAAGTGATTCTGGGCGATGGGCAATCATAATGTAGATGGAGCGTTGTCTCTCCTTGTCATCTAAGGATTAAGATGGAATGCCTCGACATCCCTCACCAGATAAATTAATGCTGGTATTCTGTGAGAGCGTGGTTCTCCCCGGTCGAGACTATGCATCCATGCCACATCTAGACACAAACTGCAACGTGTCATTAACATTGTTCAAAACTGTAGCATACTGAAACAAATATGCCGGTCTAAGATATACTTGTATACGATATTAATTATAAATACTAAGAGTTTTTAAGTCATATCTGTTCATAGAGAAATTTGCCGTTATTTCTTAGGTTGCGTTGTTTTAGAGTTGGTACTCGCAATAGAATTGTGAATTACCCAAGGAGATCAGTTTCAACGGTACTAATGTGAAGTCTTCTCAATCATTAAATTGCGCTCCATCAAAATCTTCAATATTCCACCAAATTAAATTGTATAAATACCATCTTAAGCCACGCTAACAAAGGAGATTGGAGGCGAGCGAAAAAATTAAACGAAGCCCTACGAATCTTCCAATCTGTCATTCACGAGATGAAAGACAATTTCGCGATTCATTTGAAGGTATCTTAATGATAGGGCGTCCTTTAATAAATTGGATTCGTTAACTGACGATGGTATCGAGGCAGTCTGCTTGGTAGCCAAATTATTATCATTCTTAACTCATTAACTCTTAGCTTGAAATTTGATGATCTATGAAAAATATATCAAGCAATATGTAAAGACAAACGAGTACAACGTTGACCTGATGGTGGGTGATCACTGCTCCACAACAAAGATTCTAGATGTTAGTACATGCGTTTTTTTCACTTGGAGACTGAGTTGGAATGCATCGTTACCAGTAAATGGGTCAACGCTCATCACACAAAATACAGCAGCACTATGTTGCTAATTCACGCTGGTGTTCTGTACGGGCGAGGTCATCGTCGAGCCGATTCATTCACATTGCAGCTATAAACTAGCTGCACCGTGGGTAGATAGTGAAGTACAAAGTAATAGCTGGGTATAGGCATCCTCTCTTTAGAGGGTGTAAGAGCATAGTCCACCGTGCGGCTACGATGCGGATTAGTGGACTTCACATGTCTTCGTCTTCAATCTTTTTTTTTGTATTATTTCTTAGACATGCAGGTTTCCTTACGATGTTGCCTTTCACCGCCGAGCACGTGGTCAATCAGCTTATAAAAATTTCAACTTACATTGTTCATTGGTGAAAATCGAACCGCAAAAGGTTTTCGGGTTCCGTGAATTAAAAGCGGCCGCTTAGATACTGAGCTACCAGGGCTGCGATAGATAGTGCGCGACTGTTAAATATTTGCAGTGTTCTTGTGCGTCTCTTCTTTATCTGACGTTAAGTTAATCGTGAGATGGAGGCGACACGGGACAAATACAACATCAAACCACGGCGACTTCAAAATGAATAACTGTTTCGTTATATTTTTTTAAACAAAAAGCAAAGGGTATAAGTACGTAAGTCCGTCAAGTTCAAACGCTAAAGTTTCAGGGGCCGAGTACCGAAATCTAAACGGCGATCTGGAAGCACATCGTAAAAACGCCTTGAGGCCCTTTCGCCATTTTCTATTTATTTTTATATAGTCTGAGTGGAAATCTTTCTGCTATTAAATGCACTTAGTTATTTTTTTTTGTAGCCTGTTAAGGTAAACTTTGCAGGCTGGTGAAGACGTAAGAGAGTTAATAGAATGAAGAAAGAAGAAATAAATGAAATCTTTTGGCAGCCGTTTAGTGTATAGTATAGTGGGGGTGCGAACAGACTTGCGCATGAGTAAGGAATGTGTTTTTTTGGCTGATGGTCACTGTTAGCCTGAGGGATTTTACAACTTCACCGGGTTGACAGGTAGTCGAGCACTTAGCCGAGACCTTAAACGGATGTGCAGATATTGAAATGATTAGTGAGGAATGTGGGTGGAGAGGGTTTTCTAAGGTCGAGGGATATGGACAACAACGCTGTCTACGGAGACTAGGTCACACTCCACAACATTTCTGTAGTATCTTTTAGAAACATTAATTAATAAATATATTAAATTGGCAAGAATTTAATATATGAAAATATATTTAAGAAAGATAAAGGTATTGAAACTAAATTCCTTGCTTTGCATTTTATTTTTAACTTTAAAAGTTATTGCGATGCTTTAAAAAGTTCTGACATGTTCGGCGAATGTCGGCTTAAGGATGAATTGCAACTTCCGTTGGTACCGAACGGCGCAGGATTAGAGCCATGTTGCGAGCAGCAAAGCCGCTCCATGTTGAGTGATACACGCGAGGGATTCTGTTCCTTAAATGGTCACCGAAAACCAATTAAACAATCACTTTGCAATACCTAATACTGCGTGAGAGCCGTGGCAGGTTATAATCTAAGTACTCGATTTTAAATCAAGGTTCGCTCTCGGTGGCAACACCAATATACATTGTTAATTGCTATTTTAAGGGCTAATTCACCACGAACTCGGTGGTGAAGAAAAACATCGTAAGGAAACATGCATGTCTAACAAATAATAATAAAAAAATATTTTAAGCACAGTGACGTCAGCAAGTCCAGGGGAGCCCCGTGAAAGACTACGCGCTTACACCCTCTGTAGAGAGGAGCCCAGCAGTGGGATTTATATATAGGCTGTTTGATGATTTTACTTTCTCTTTCTATTACATAATACTCGTAACTAGCTACGGCTTATGACTGTTTGTTGTATGGTTGCGCTTCTTTGACTTCCTTATGAATTGGAATCCTTATTTATTAGTAATAATTCTTTCATATGCATAAAGTATTGCTTAACTAAAAAATAAAATAAAACTAAAATACTTTGCACATTCACCAGCTAACTTTCCAATCATTATTAGTGATTAAGGCCCATCTCATCATCGCATCGATAGCATTTTAATCATATTTCACGAAAAATATATATTTATATATACTAAAAAAATATAGGTACATATAAAATACCGTCAAAGTAAACTTATGAGTACGATGCAAATTATCTCCCACGTTGTAGTCCAATATTACTTAATAATTAATGAGTGCATTTAATTATGAACAATTATGTAAAGAAAGGTAATGTCTCTATAAGTTTGTCTATTCTGTAAAGAGAATAAACAATTTGGGTGATAATGGTTTGATCTAAACTTTGTCTGTATTAAATATTTTTTAATTTATTGTTTGCTAGTATCACACTTACTGGCATACACACACACGAACATAACATATGTTACATGCAAATACAGTGAAATATTTTAAATACACTATAAACATAACCTCCACTCATATTTAAGTTATATTTGTATATATAAATTCGTTAATAGTTTAAGATATATTAAGATGGATTATGAAATATTAATCTATAATATAATGTTTAACTTACTTAAAATAAATAAATAATGGTTCAAAATTCATATCATGTTGGTGCTTCGTTCAAGATAACACCGTTAACTTACGTAATTAGGTAGGTTCAATTATAATAAGAAAAAAAAAACAGTGTCGCGTAGGATTACTAATAGCTTCAGACTTCCATATCTACACAGAAGAAGAAATAATCCAACCTACATCCAAGCTGTCCCCAAAATTAAAAATATTTGAACACAACGCATACAGTACCAACTACCGAGGGAGACAGCTTTCATTTTAAGTCAATGCGCAGGGAGTGGTAGTGGCTGCACGTGGGTCTGGAGTGCCGGGGTACAAATGCTCAACGATTGAAGGATACACCGCCTATAGGCGTTCCGGACTTTGTGCGAGGGTGCGGAACAAAACCCTCAAGATTAAGAGTAAACCTAGTGAGTTCTATCTTTTTTTTATTGTTTGGGGATAAACAGGCACGCAGTTCACCTGATGTTAAGTGATTCCTGCGGGCCATGACGCATTCATCCTCGACATGGAATCACGACGCTGCTATGTTTGCTTTAATGAGTGTAGGAATCCGGAACCCGAATTCAGGTAACGAGGGTTCTATACGTATCCTAAGGGAAGACTACGCATATATGTCAGAAAGCTTTATTGGAGTTCGATGTGGCCGCAGTGGTCCCTTACCATCAGGTGAGGTTCGTGCTCGTTTGTTCATATAATTGCTACCCTTAATATAGTAAAAGAAATGTCATTACAATCCTAATAATATGTGTTTCCATAGAAAATAACCGAGCTCACCTCTTGCGAAAATAATGAATTTCTGAGCATTACTAATACTTCGTCATATCAATAGTTTTGTTTCAAAAATTAAAAAAAGTTTATCATAATATAAAATGCAAAAATACATCTGTATTCAGTGTAGCATATTTTAAAACGTCTACACTAAAAGGACTATCGGTGTCTTTTAAATCGACTGCACCTGGCTAGACACTAGAGCGACGGCGATGTTTCCCTTAACGAGATAGCCCAGGAGATGCTTATCGTAATTAGTTGCCTCTTAAAAGCAAAACAGCTTCTTTATATTTTACTAAAGTTAGAAGATTATAGCCGTGGAGCTCGGCGTTAGCCCTAAATACCTAACTTAAACGTTTAAATCTAATGAAATTGTTAATTATAAACTTTCCTCTTTATAATTATAAGCAGTAGTTTACTTATACTTACCTCTAAGTACGCACTTACGTGGGGTTTATGGACAACCTTCACGTAAGGACTCGCGTCTACAGTCTAACTAAACAATAAAATTCTACTAGGTTTTCATATTCCATAAGACACGCCACTGTATCTCCCTGTTAACCAGGATCTCGGCGACACAAATTATAAAACAATGGATGGAAGGTTTTTTTTTTTCTTAAAATAATACCCGTAACACATGAACACGCAGTTCACGTGATGATATGTGACATCTATATTCATCATCGACAAAGAGTCAAGATGCATAAGTCTTGTTACCCCTGAGGACTGAGATGGAACGCCTTGTCATCTATGTCTCCGTAGCCCTACACTCATCATATGAAACACAGCAGCATTATGCTGTTCGTCTGTGAGGGTGTCCCGTTCGAGCTAACTATAGGCGTATTAGCGCGTGCTGCTAGTATGATGATGACTTGTTTTGTATGGTGTGAGTAGACGGTGATACAAATACTCAAACACTGTTTCATTTGATTAACGAAGATATATACGTTGTATATATACGAGTATTACCAATCTGTCAAGGTGGATATCTTTTGGTTATTACCAAATATATTATGCAGTAAGCATTTGCACCAACGCTCGTTATCTCACCTTCTCTAATGCGACGTAATACATGAGCACAATATCGGAAGTATCTTCCCATGCAGTCAGCGAGACGACCTCTCAGACGGTTCGTACTATGCAAGGATGCGGGATCATGTTTCGTGACACTCTGTGGTATCTATGTTCAGCATGTGGACTATGTTGTACAGTGAATGTGGTAGACTGTGGTGATTTTTTTTTATGGCTAATTGCCTCTATTACCCCAGGGGTTTTACAGCTTCACCGGGTATTAATGGGTAACCAGCACAAGGGTGACCGATAGGGAGCGCCGGCTCGGTCAGTTGCAACTGACGGATTAACTAAATTCATATCATTATTATTAGGCTGTGGTGATGATGAAGTTTATCACATCGGGTAAAGGTTGATTTGTTCGTTTGCATACTTGAAAACAAGGTACTCCTACATACAACAATAAATGAAGAACATATATTTTTGTAGGAAGATATTCAGAATTTTATTTAAAATACTTAACATAACATGGAGGGAAAGCAAAAATTGAAATAAATTGAAAAAACAAACACTCCAAGCAGCCATTTTCCATCCATTAGGCAAATTACGTCGAGTACAAAATGTGACTCTTCGGGACCGCCACGACACTTTGTGGAAAATCAAATTACCACGACAATTTTTTTATTATTATTTTTTACAACAGTACAAGAAAATTGTTAAGATCAACAAATTAAAATGATTAAAAGTGGAATGTTGGCGAGCGGAGAGTAATCATCTTAATTGATTTAAAAAGAAATATTACAAACAAGCACACGGTCCACCTCATGGTAAGCTTCCCCGCCTCACAATTACAATTAGTATATTTAGTAAATTCATTTATCAAATATATCACTGCACCAACAACAGGAATAAGCAACTGAATTCTATTACTAAAATAAACGGCGGTCATTCACGGATAAGCGCGTATTCAAAGACGTAAAAAAAGCCTCTCACGTCGGAGAAATCATTGCAAAGTCAATTCATCTCACGAGATGGAGGCCGGCGGAAGCGGCGCCGCTGAGAGGACCCCTCCACACTAGACGGTCTGCGCTCTGATTTATCTCAATCAAGCGGTCCTCGACGGAAACAGAGAGCGTTTGGAAAATGCGCTGACATTCTGTTGTCGTATTTGAAGTTTGCAACGCGATAGCGGTGTTAACAACATTCGAAGCGCACAGTTCCACTAGTCAATAGTTATTTGGGTCACACCCAAATAAAGCACATTCATTACAAGCTGGAAGGAAATGTAGGTGCGTTGGCAAAACCGATAAATGCCTTTACATAAAAATACGTGTTACTGATAAATTCTTAAAAAAAATTGAGTTTTAAAAAACCTTAACAGTTAAAAGTGATACGCTGCGGTTTGTTTCTAGATGTCTCAACGACTATGTCCTCATAGAATTCCAGCGTAAAAAAACAGCATGACGCTGTTGTGTTTCGTCTGGTGAGCGAAGGGATCCGCAGACCCAAATAACGGGTAACAAGTCATTAGATGTTTTTACCCTCCGTAGAAGAGAAAAAGACACTAAAATAATACGATTGTAATCGTATTGTCCATCGGATCTTAACGCTTCTTTCATCTCAACACCAAAATTTAAGATTATTCAGAGGTTCAGAAGTGGGTGGAAATTTTACTGAAAAATTCAATTAAATTAATACATAGAGTACATTAAAGTCAAGTTAATAAAGTATTGTTGTCAATAAAATATAGTAAAAATAAGAATGAAGTAGAGCTTCGTAGCTGGCTTTTTAATAATTCATCATCTTTATTTGCAGGAATATTGTTACAGGTTGTAATAATTCATCATCTTTATTTGCAGGAATATTGTTACAAAGTGTTTTTAATAAAATATAGTATAAGCCTACAGTAATATTATTAAAATAAAAACTTAATAAATACATCTCGCGAGTTAATTAAATGCCGGATAGTATCGTGGATGTGGTGAGCCCGGAATCACATCCTGTCGGGTGAACTGATGAACTGATAGCATCAATAGCCATTTGGTGTAGGGTTAGGTCTGCGAACTTAGGTTCGAATTCGACAGTGAAAAAATAGTGTTTGTCGCATTATTCACTTAAGAAAAGTAAAGTGTATACACATATGTGGGTGCATACACTAAATCACAGTAAGCTATCACGTACTGGGCGAGTCAGTGAACACACGTCTTCAAAATAATTGATCTCTTTCTAAATGTTTAATGACGTCAAAATTCAATGAGGTGTAATTTGAGATGAATAGAAATCCGGGAAACTGCAGAGAACAATGAAGGTAGCGTTTAATTGAGTGTTTTCCCTGGAAGATAGATAAGTCCGTCTGGGATGGGGCTCTCGTTATAATCTAGTTGCAAAGTGCTGAGGCGAACAACAAATAAATAATTGCGGTCGTCACAGATATACTGGTTTTTGTATATACTGTTTGTCTAATTTTTCTTTGCGTATAAATAAATATATATATATATAATATATACCTATTATTTGAAGGCCTTGGTTCTGTACAAAGTATATTTTACGTAATACCTGTTCAAAGTGACAAACTAAATTTTCCTTCTATACGTTTAGCACACGAACGCACTGATTTTCACTGTACAGACAGCAACTTTACAGCTACATATATATTTGTACCGATCGTGTTGCAATTGTACGCACTATGACAAACTCTAACAGTACTTAAAGTAGAATTAAAACAAAAGCAACAGTAAAGTTGCCACGATGTCAAGATCCATTAATGTTAACTTTTAAGAAATTGAGAATAAACGCCCCGGAGGTGATGGATGGGTTGCGATATCGCGCCATACGTTACGCAGGTCGTGAAGCTCGCCAACATGGGACTCGATGCAGTGTAACCGGTTCGTGGGTACTTGCATATTTTACTTTGCTACTGTATGCGAACATTTAATTACTTAATACATGTACTGCTAGTAGAAACTTTCTCCTTTTTCGGTTCATATTTTTTTAATGAATTTCTTGTAAATGCAGGTTTCCTCGGGACGTTCCTTCACCGCAGAGCACGTGGGAAATCAGCTCTTCAAATTTCGTTCTGCTCGCGTACCGTGAATTAGAAAACGCTGCTACCACGCCTTTTGCGTATACGGGTATATGACAGTAGATAATTATTGTTTTGACAGCTGTCTGTCAGGTCTACTGTCTCACAGAGTATCATTATAGTAAAGTTTATAAAATATTCAGATAACTCTACGGAGGCATTTGAATAAATAGTAACGTGTGTCTTGATTAGGCAAAAGATATATCATAACAGTTAATACATTAATTATGTCATCATTTAAATTATAAGTTACCTAATTTCAATAGAAACTGTTGAGTGGCTGAGTGATACCATTGGCTTGGGATACTATCATTAATAAAATGAAATTCCGAACCATATATCATAGCATATCACTGCAAGACCTGAAGAAACTGTGGGCTCCTTCTGCGAAGCGAATTAAATAATTAAAAGCTTATGTCAGTTTGGGTGACCTGACTTCAGAATGTTCAATACCTCAGTCCTTTCCGTGACCACGGGTGCTGCGTAATGCACTTGAAACGTCGGGTCTAAGAATGTTAAAAATAAACGTGATAAAATCCATAAGAAATATATTTTAATCAATGTGGTAGAGCTACGCTACAGCTTATTTCTAAGTGCAGAATGAATGGATCAGCTAAACTGGGGTAAGACCACGCCCTCACAGAATACCAGCGTAAAATAGCAGTATAATGCAGCTCTGTTTAGTTTGGTGAGAGTAGGGATCCGAAGACCTTAATAAGTGGTTACGAGGCATTCCATCTCAGTCCGCACGGTTGACAGCGTATCTGCATTATGATTCCTTGTCAAGGGTGAATGTCGGCAGGAATCACTTCGTGTCAGGTGAACTGTTTGCGACTTTGTTACTCTCAATGTAATAAAAAAATCTTAAAATATATTTATATGCCATATTTATTTCTTAATGATGACGAGACTTTCCATGTGTCACGGGCCGCAGGAATCACTTGCCTTTAGATGAAATGTGCGCTTGTTTGTATGTAATAAAATATTATACTGTACTAAAATATTTGTCGCATTCGCGCCATTTAAGCGAGTGGGTTGCGCTAGATGCAGGACACGAATCTCGTGCAAGCGATGTGGAAAGTTGGTCAATAATCGGATCGGGAACCGGTCGCCGCTCACTACAACACGCGCGCGTCGGACGAGGCTCGAGGAACCCCTGCCCGCACTTTAATAACTAATAATAATAATACTAAGCTTAGTGCCACTCAGCGATGAAATTGCAACGGAAATTAACGGTCAGGATGCATCCTTGAAGTAGTTATATAGTTATAAAGCTTATATGAGATAAAAGAAAAACATCCATACATTTCACATTTTATTAATGAAGCTTTTTTAGATTTGATGTCAAATAAATGATAATAATTATCATTAGGTATTTTTTCAAAACAGCTAGAAGTATTAAGAAAACAACATTTAAAAATCTTTTTTTTAACAATTACATTATTTTATATCCCATATTCGTATTTAACTGGTCTGAAAGATATTGTTCTTAATACATGGTTTATATTTAAATTAATCATTTTTTACTTTTTTCCTGATATACTCTCGCACCTGCCTCAATGTTTCACCACGCACTTGATTGATTAGCAGAGAATGCCAAATGACATTAAGACCGTCTGTACTGTATCCTTTTTAAGTTTATAAAAAACGTTTAAAGCAATAAATAATCAAAAACCTTTGATATTAATCGATCGTGTCCCATTCTGAGCCACTATGACTAAAACAGAGAGTGAAAGAAACTGAGGACCTTTTAACTGGTGACGACACATTCCATTTCAGTGTTGAGAGACGACAACGCGTCTGCATTGTAATCCTAATGAACCGTGAACTGTGTTCTTTTGTCACCCC
The DNA here is from genome assembly GCA_029286865.1 of Teinopalpus imperialis. Classification (NCBI taxonomy): domain Eukaryota; kingdom Metazoa; phylum Arthropoda; class Insecta; order Lepidoptera; family Papilionidae; genus Teinopalpus; species Teinopalpus imperialis. Next base: position 9,436,970 of record JAGSMU010000014.1, on the reverse strand, counting down.
TGATATGACTTAACCTGCATCTATCGATTTTCATGATATAGCGCGTCCTTGCACTTGCCTAGGGTAAGTTTGCCCGAACGGGATTACTACTTAAGGGTCTATTCTCCTCAGCAATTGTACGACTCTAAGAAACTTTGTAAATTTTTTCTTGTAATTTAACTACGAAATCAGACCTCGCTGTTACCACGAGTACTGTAAACTAATCGAAACTTCGAGAATTGAAATAGATAAAACAAACAAACAAACAAACAAACAAACAAACCACACACAACAAAACATAGCATTAAGAAACTAACTTATACAATAAATGCAATAATAACATTCTCGATTTCTAAGAAACAATAGTCAGATTCGTAAGTTTATAAGTCCTCTAGCCATACAACAAACTGAAGCAAACAGAACGATAAATAATGACGACACTTTTGTGACAAAAGAATCGAACACAATATTATATTGTCATTAAACGAACAACACAAACACGTACGAGCGAACCGAACAGATCGCAACACCTGTATCTAACCGGAGGCAGGGAGCCAACCTTCATCCCGCAGCCCCAAATCAAATTACGGGATACATTATCGTCGCATGTTAGCGCACCGTACTAAACCATGGCCCGGGGTGTCGGCCCTCTAATGTGCCTGCTATTGACACACGGCAGAGCACACGTGTTGTGTTTAGATTATTCAAGTGTTCTTTTTTTATATAATAGGTGAAGCAACTCCCCCGATGGTAAGTGATCAACGACGACCATAAACATCCGCAACGCCAGATGAGTTACAGGTGCATTGCCGGTCTTTAAGATTGCTTTTCTTGTTCTCGGTAACCAAGCCGTGTCGGTACAGTGACGATAGTGTTGTTGATCGACTCTGTTTTTTTCATTTCATTCACCAGCGCCTGTCATTACTTCGCACTTGAATATAATCGTTACCCGATAAGTCAGTTATTTCTTACAATTTAAAAAAAAATCGTTGTGTGAGACATCTTCTGGTATGACTACAACAGATCTCAGCTGCACCGGGTATATATTTTTTTTATAATGTAATGTTACAATTGGCTTCTAAAATTACTAACATGCCCGTCAACCACTCCAAGCTAAACCGCTTGTGCTAGGAGATGGTTCTTAACAATACTGGAATGGCGGATTCAAACTTACGACCTTAAATTTAGCAAACCGTACCCAAACCATTCGGCTAGCCACAACTGGTGTCAAGTTTAGGAAAAAGGCCTGCTTCCAAACCAGCAAAGCTTACCATCACGTAAGCTGCTTGCTTGTTTGCCATCTTTTATAGAAAAATAATACCATAAAGACATCAGACGCCCATTACACGTTTCACCTGCAAATTACATGGCTTTAAAAGTTCCGCTGTAATGAAAGCGAATACATTTAAGTCACGGTCTACGGTCCCAGAGGAGTCCTTTATCTAAGTAAATTTCTATTATTTCTGTCCGTACACTCGCATCGCACGTTCATAGTTAGTAATGCGAGAACATTAAAGACCACTAAGTGTTTAAAACTTTTGAATTTTTGCCACCCACTTACGAGAGATTTAAAATAAAATATTTATTTTATTGTTCTCAGCTTAATTTAGGCCGTGCAAAGGTAACGCAGAGCAAATGAAACCTACATTTATCACAGGCAGATGACTGAAATATTGTTATCTGTCGATGTCTTTTTTTAGAGATAAAGTGGGGAATAAATCATTCAAATATTACAAAGTAATCCGGTATAGGTTATATAATGCAGAGGCATAATGCATAGCTCACGTTATATGAACACCTCATTTTTTATATCACCGTAGAAAAACAGTAAACTCAAGTGTTTCGTGTGAAACGCGAAAGGTGTCTGTGGCTCAACTTCTAGTAAGGAAAGATTTACTCGATCCATAGGCTTGACTACGCATCAACATTTTTATTTTCTTATCGAATATGAGTGTGTCCCGTGCCGGGGGAAGGGCTGCCGTCAGGTGAGCTGTGTCCTCATTAATTTCTTTGTTTTAAAGATTTTATAAAAAATAATTAGTCAGTACTAACGATCGTAACATAAAAAACAAAATATACATTAATCCTAGACAAACAACATGCTCATGAACTTGTATAATTTCACAACTATCCTTATTTGAGCTGTCTAAGCGTTCGCTTTTAATTCACGGTATGAACCAAACCGCGTAAGATCCCCGCAGCCAGGACCAAGGAAACTGTTAGCAGCTAGCAATATGTTCAATCCAAGACCGTTGAGAACTTTACCTTTTAACAAAAACTGGTATACATTATTACAAATAAAATACTAAGTTTCAGTCCAATCGGGTCATTATCCATTTAGATATCTCTTTATACAGTTGTTATGAGATAAAAAATAGTAGCAGGTAATAATCTACATCGGCCCTTCAGTCCCGGGCACAAGAATAGGGCTAAGGTACCCCCTGCCTATCGTACAAGGTGACTAAAAGGGGACGGCAACTCGAAGTTGACTAGAGGTGCTAGGGAAGGCTTGACCTCGGGACCCTGGGATGTGCTTAGGCACCGTGCGGGCACCGGTGGGTTCCGTTAGAGATCCAGGAGTCCCTCCCAATGCACTGAGGATGCAATGCTTTCGAAGATTTCCGCCGATAACAAAAAAAAAGGTAATAATCTACATGGACTCCACTCCATTCCGCGAACTCTGGCCGGCACCTTGCTGGTGTTAAATGTATACATTTATAACATGGTAAATGAACAGATGGACCTTGGGCACGAGCTGGCTCATTTAAATCCTGCACGCGTATCTTCTGCCCTGCATCCTGCGCATCAGTCATTCCCAACGCTGGAATTTGTAGTGGACATACTTCCCATAAGCAAATGGTAATATATATAACCATACGTTAGCAAGGGCATTCAACTTTGTAACCAAATCATGGCGGGAGATAAACCTATATATAAACTAACCTGACGATAAAAAACGTCTTCTCGTTATGTTATTAAAACTATTTACATCATTTTTGAAATAAAAACAAACGCAATGTTAATCCAATATAAACAAGATGATAGAAACGTGTTTATAAGTTGTTTAACTCTATATGATAATCAAGTTCTTTCAGACCGATTTTCTTTCATTTTTTGTTGGCTAGGAGAATATTATTTCAAATATTAAATATTTTTATTTCAGAGTAAAACGTTGAACGATCGCAACAAGGATGGCATCAGAAGAGAGGAAGGTCTGTCACCATCACAGGGAGGCGACCACGTTCCGCGTAGAATTCCTGGCGGGCCATAACGAGCTGGCAAACTGCAAGCTCCTGCAGGAGGGCGGTGTGGGAGACTCAATTCAAGTACCTCGCTTTGATCGTCAACACTGGAATTTTTTACGGACGACACTTGCTGTTAGCCTGAGGACTGCCACTGCCGCTGCTTCGCCGGATTTAAAAATGGCAGAGCGCATGGCTTAGAAGCTCGGCCGAGATATTTAAATACCGGACTTTTTACTTAGGTTTGACGACGCTACCGTATGTATTTTTTTTTGACATTTAGAGTAACAAACTTACACACAGTTCAACTGATGGTAAGTGATTACTGCGGGTCATGACATCTACATTCATCCTTGACAAGATATGTGTTAGTATATAGTTTTGATTAATTTATTTTGAAAGAATTTTAATTAAAATAATATTTAGTGTTGACTTATGTGATTATAAAGATCTCATTTTTTAATGCAGTCTAATTTATTGTTGACATAATAACTAATATATTTTTAATCTGTTTTTCGAATCAATTTTAAGCATATTTTATTTTAATTAATTTTAATCTGTTGACTTTTTGATATTGTGTTTTCTTTATTTTTAACTTTAATCTAGCATATGGACTTTATTATAATTAAATTGTATATTTTGTAATTTAATCTGAAATAAATGATTTATTATTATAATGCAGATGCGTTGACACCCTTGAGGACTGAGATGGAATGCCTCTTCACCAGTAATAAAGGTCTCGGGATCCCTGCACTCACCAGACGAAACACAGCAGCATTATGCTGCTATTTTACGCTGGTATTCTGTGAGGACGTGGACCCCAGTTTAGCTGACCAATTCATTCTTCAGCTATAAACAAACTGTAGTGTAGCTCTGTCGAGTGGTAATTTCTTTAAATATATCTATTGAGCTATACATCCACACTTTTACTTATATAGCAGTCGAATGCACATAAGTTCGTATGTATTGTGGTCATTCTGGTCTGTACTGGAAGACTTGGCATGAGATATATAAATCGTATTTACTTTCAAGAGGTGATATACACAGCATTAACGGCTTAACCAAAGAACGACCACGCTTTGGGAGAACATGAAATGTATATAGGACAACAAAGAATGTGTACCGTTTAAATATATAAGAAAACAACACGTCGATTCGAAAAACTGGAGTTGGCACATATTATTGTATGTAAATTAACTGAGAATGTAGCAAAATAATTTTATTTACGGATTGCAGCACAAGTAACGCCGGTGACAACACCAAGTGGGATCATAGTCGAGCACTAACTTAATAAGTAAAATGCATCTTGGCTCCAATGTACAGATGTGATGACGTAAGCAAAGACGATTTTAAATCATAACAAGAACAGAATGTACAATATGTGTTCTACATAGAAACCGAACATGTACCGCACAAGCGCGGCTGACATACGAAAACTTTTTGAAAGGAAAGCACATATTAGGCCAAAAAGCGACTCCGTGCTCAGGAACGGTGCGTGGCGTGACAAAACTTCGGCCCGGAATACCAACAGGTTACGCAACGGCGGGCGCGCGGCCTGCAGACCTCGTAAAACTGTGTTTTAAACGCTTTAGGTGTACAACTGTGAGTTTAAAGTGTCGCCAGAGCGTTCTGCGGAATTGTACTGCGAATTATACTCGTAAACCCACCCCATCCCGCCCCGTACTGAGCCAACGTGCCTCCTTTTTTCGACTCCATGTTAAGGTTTAAAAAGGTTATATCTTTGACACAAATGAACACGATGAAAGTTATATTGTTGAGCAATTCAAGCATTTTGTTAATATATATTCAATATTTAATATATATTCAATATTTAATATATATTCAATATTTAAGCAACACATTTTCTTTATAGAATAGGTGGCAAACGAGCAAGCAGCTCACCTGATCGTAAGGGATTACCGCCGCCCCTGGACATCCGCAACTCCTCGGAGAGGAGAAAGAGATTCCACTGAGGGGTTGTGCGTGCCAGCAAATTTTGTGTAAAGCGCACAGTGGTCGATTACCAACCATCAAGATGTTGGGGATGAAATTTTGAATTATGTCGTGATGTACGGTGTTTATACTCAGCGGGTAAAGTTAATCCGAACTAATTCTCAGAGATTAGTCTACAACTTCCCCTTGTTTTCGCAATACCAGTATTAAAAACTACTACATCAATAATACTTATCGGACTAGAGACGGGGATTACGAGTGAGTGCCTCTGTGTTTGTGCAGATGACGTTATCTGGTAATAAGCAGAAGATTTCGTCGTATTCGATATCGATAGCATCATTACCATTATTATGTTAGATATAAACTTAAACACAGGTTCACTAATGTATCTTCTAATTTCTGCCACTACTGTCTGTATCACAATAAAATACATAAAAACTACTATTGAAGATACTACTCTTTCCTCAAAGGCTGACCTCTGGTGTTGCGGGTATTTATCGGCGATGGTGATAACTTAACATCAAGTGACCTGCTAGATCGTTTGCCACCTATTCTTTAAAAGAAACAAAGCAAATCGAAGTTCTCTTGTTGTTCTTGTAGTATCCCATATTCTACTCTGTACTAGAAACATTCAAGTTTCATATTTATTTGAGCCCAAACACTTTTTGTTTCGGACGTTTAGTTTATCTTGAGCGGGCGAGGAAGCAAGTGGACGCGCAGTAGCTGCCCTTACCTGAAACAAAACGTGTATGGTTAAAATAAAGCAAAGGCAGTAAACAAATAAATAATGACCGCTATTTATTACCAATAACCAGAGCGCGTCGTGTGGGAATCCTAAGAGGTCGTGTCCTCAGATATATTGAAGACCGGCTAAGTTAGAGACATGTCAGCGATGTGAACAATCAACAACAGTGAGCGAAACGGAAGCTTTGTCTGTTACCTATAGGAATCATGACGGATTAACTTGTAACGATGCTTTGCTTGGATTACCTACGACATTAGCTGCACCACTCGGATACCAGTGACAGACAAAGTTCAATATAAAAGTTTCTAATTATAAATCTTATTCGTTTTGAAATAGCAAATTCCTGATTCCGATTCCCGATCTATATTATATTAACCAATAGTATTAAAACTATCCTAGAGTTGTTTATTTTATTTATAACTTGAAATTTGTCTGTAAACAAAGCAAAAGAAATCGGTCACTGTAACCTGAGCCAGCCGACGGAGCACAGCACATCCCAGACTTCGCAATCTAAGCTAAGGTCACAACTTTAAAGCGCAAACAGCATTAACACTCAGATATATTTGTGTAGATAATAATATAGCAAACTTAGATTTGTTCATGCACGTAACGGCGACGAACGATCGTACAGTGTCAAAATCATTACTGCGGCCCGTAGCCGCCATCCTCGAAAACGAGCGATCGCAGCCCTTCGTGCTAAATGTGATACATTTTATCAGTAATCGAATCTCTTTTTTTATAGAATAGGTGTCAGGAGCCTGCAGCCCACCCGGTGGTAAGTGATCACCGCCGCCCATAATCATGCGCAACACCAGAGGAGTCGCAGATACGCTGCCAGCCTTTAAGAAGGGTGTAGCCTCTTTTTTTGAAGGTCCCTAAGTAATATGGTTCACGTTATCATTTTATTATGATCAAGTTAGTAAAATACGTTTCTTAGTGCATAATTCTATATTATATATTATTATATTAATTATATACTATTTTTTGAACTTTTTATCCCGAAATTCTTCCCTTGACCATGGGTACCGTGAAGCACTCGAAATGTCGTCATGAAAAAGTTATCAACGTGATAAAATCCGTAAAAAATTGTTTAATGTGCAATGTTCGCGAATCAAAAATCATTTTATACTTTTTTTTATTCGAAGTATCGTCGTTAACAAGAAATCTATAAATCTGAAAACACAAATTGGAAAGTTGAAAAACAAAGAGTGTCATCGGAGGGAAAAATACAGAGGGGAGGATACTGAACAAAGTGTTCTCCGCTTGTTTGTACCGCACCGATCGAAGAGACAACACAGCTTCTCTTTATTCGGAGAAAAATCTTGGAATCATTATTAAGATTAAAATTTGAAACGAGACTTCACAGAGTTCAATTAAGCGAATAGCGAACGACGGGTAATATCGTGTTCTTAATATTTAATTTCGACGAAAAATTTTAATAACTTGACGTCCCTCCCACTGACCGATTTCGACGAGTACACTTCTATATTGATATTGTGTTCAGGGTGACATACGAGCACACCGTTCACCTGCAGGCGATCCCTGCGCCGCATGACACCCACGTTAACCCTGGACAATGATCCTAACGTCACAGTCGTCTTCAGCTCATGAATATTGATTATAAATATATGTAAATCGTTTGTAACGTCCACAGTTAAAAAATACTTGTATTCAATACAATCACTCACACAGATTTATTTTGTAAATTAAGTTTTGAGATATAAATTGAATAAAGTATTTAGGTAGTAGAGCCATCCTGCAGCTAGCCTCTAGCTGTAACACGAATAAGTCAGCTCGACCGGGAAAGGAGGACGCCCTCACAGAGTACCAGCGTGAAATATCAGCATAACGCTGCTGTTTCGTATGGTGAGTTCCAATCGGTCCTCAGGCTGACAAGGGCCGCAGTCTTCACTTACAAGGTAATGTGTGCTCGTTTGTCACCCCTGTTATTATAGAAAAAATAATAATTATTATTAGGCCAGTTCTAAGCCGGCACAGCTCTATGGTATTATATAAGTCGTGTGCTAAAGTCCTCGATCTATATTGAAGTTGTCCTCATCAATATGCCATCTCGGTGTCGAGAGTTGAAGAGAAGCTCTCCTCGAAAGTGCTAAGTTAGCTCGTTTGAAGAGCGTCTTAAATAGAAGTAACATGAAATAGCAATAAGATTATATAAAATTGTATATGGAACAATTGTAAATTGTAGCTATTAACTCGTTACAAGCAGAATGGGACGGCTCCCTGAGGACGCAATTTTAAGGAAAACCATTGAAAGAAACCGTAGGAGATCAATAACTGAGAACGTGGCCTTCCATCTTGGTCCTCCCGTAGACAACGCATTATCACAGGCTGCATGTATCATTTATCATCAGAGAAACCACCACTTTTGTTATAAAAAAGAAATTTTGTTCTAATCGATTTCGACTGCGATGTGTTCTGTTTATTATCAGATGACATCAACTGCACATTTGAACATACACAGAGGCATCCATCCACTCGTCGTGTTCCCTAATCCGATACAATGCATCTGCAATAATATCGCAGATAGGTGAACACGCAAATATTGGTAATCGTATCTCGGCAGGTATTTAACCGTACACCGCATTACGGTCAACGTTGCGCATAATAACTATCTTTTGTGTGAGTATTGCTGTTGGTCCAGAGACCTTTACAGCTTTATCTAATTAGACTCGCGAGCGGGAAGCCCGCTGAGTAGGGAGACAACGACGATGTTGCGAAGCTGGCGCGGAGACTGCTGCTGCACTCCGACCCCTGTGGACGAAAAACGTCGACGATAACAGAGGGGGGGGCGATGAGGTACGAAACCTCGACTCGGATCGCTATCTAATGGGAGGACAGGTCGATTTTTAGAAGCGGCCTAGCATAATAACCATATAACACCACTTTTTTTCTGTTAACTTTTATATTTGGCCGTACAATAAAGATTCATTAATTGATCAATCGATTGATATACTAACGCCTACATGATCTAACGGTATAGGCAGAGCGGCCGACTATTAGACGAATAAACAGTTTTTAACAGTGGTAGATACATGCTGGAATAATTTCTAGCTGCAGCATGAATGTGTTGGCGTGACCGGGGAAAGAACAGGAGAAAACCGGCGACGAGGCATTTCATCTCAGTCATCAGGGCTGATGAACTGTGCTCGTTTGTCACCTTTATTAGAATAAAAAAAATATTGCACATCCCATGCCATATCTACTGTATCACTACTATTACAAAAAAAACCCTCGCCTCTCTTCACTGGAATAGCTTCCCATTGGCGGTAAATGTTGGCATTCTGTTATTTGCTGTATCATGAAAAAATAAAGGCAATAATTTCTTCTTTTTTTTACTCAAATTTTGATATAAATTCAAAATTCACGTAAAGCTATTTTACCTGAGTCTCGTTCGACACTTAATTGCTTGCAAATGACGCGTCAATTTGTAATCGAATTCGCGCTAACGAAAACTGACACCGCGAAATCCGGCACCGAACAAAATGGCGGGAAAAGGCCCGGGCTTTTCGTGATTTATTGATGAAGACGGCCATTATGGTACGGTACCACTTTACCCGTAGTTGCGTCAGTACCTTTTTTATAATAAAACTAAAAAAAATGTACTATCTTTCCCCACATTCAAATTTATCTGCACGTGAATCATCAGAAATGCAGACCAGCTAGTTAGTCGTCAGTTCATCGACTGATTTTAGACATACATATACGTACTACTGCGAGTTTCATAGCCGTTCTGCGGCCAATTTAGAGATCCTTGCTAGATCCTAAATGAAAAATTACATGCGACAGGCAACAGTTTATTTCTGTCCTGTCTATTTAGAAAACCAACTATTAATATAAACTAAAATCGTAGTAGAATTTGTAGGAAACAAAATGAAGATATTATAAAACAAGTAAGAGACCATAGTCTCAGTACTTTTAAACAGACGGAGCTGTCCGCTAGCAGTTACAGCGCACACAATCCACGTTAGCGAATGACGTTTTATACGTGTGAAAAAATAGAAAACTCTTATATTATAAATGGGCAGTAAAAAAATATTTATCATTTAACTCTGCCAGGGCAGCGGAGAAACTCATTACACTGGCGGTCCCGAGCTCGGATAAAAGAGGAGGGCACGTCGTACGACCACCCCACGTGGTAAAAAGAAAACTGGTTACGAAAACTGCAACAAGAAAATACTGTTGAAGTGGTCAAGACCCTTAAAGGGTTGTCGTTCTTTAATACAAAGATTGTTAAGTAAGAGAAATAGTTAAGGATTTATCCGATCGAGAGAGACAAAGATAGCATTATATTTTCTGAAACTGTAAAATTGAATATTATTTTTATAAACCGCATGGTCGCTCTAAAGGCGTGCCTAAACCCGCGATCACGTCCTCAAAGCCCCGCGACTTCAGAAACAAAACTTTTCGCTTGTCAAAGCGTTTATTTCACGATTCTCAATTTACAATTTATCCGATCAATTCGTTACACTCGCGTCTTCGTTTCAATGGATGCCTTATTACGCGGCGAAAAGGTTCACTTTTGAACTTTTAGGTGACTTGTTAAGTAAATTTAAAAGCAATTCTCTCTGTTCACGGTACACGTCTGATCAAAAGACGTAAATAATTAGCGACAATATCATTTAATATTCTTCAGCCTTAGAAACATTAATTAAATATAGAATATACTAGTAATTATAACAAGCAGCATACAAAGGTGACCAATATAGTTCAAACTTTCTATACACCGAATGAGGCCGACCAAACGGCTCGTAAAAGCGATCATCGACGGGGTAGCCGCTTTCTCCCTTCTTTATAGTTTTGTATGTACATAATGTGTTAAGGAAGTTACATGTACAGAACTGTCTGCTACGTATCAAAACGTATTACTAACTGTAAGTCTCGTTTCCCTCTATTTGTACAATTTAGATAGTGATTTAAGATTCTAATGAAATAAACTAAAGTAGCATATATTTTTTAACTATTACATATATACATTTCTACACTACTATATATGTAATAGTTAAAAAAAATATGATACTTACTCTCACGTATTACTCACTCCCAATTCCCTTCTTACAGCGAATAAAGCCCTCTTAAATATCTAATCCCATACCGCAATTGAAATTTCAATTGTAACCCAATTGCATGATTACTATTAATACAAGTAGTTATAATCCCTCTCAGATAGCGGCTCACTTATAATGGATTAAAATGAAACAATAAAACCGTTATGACTATGATTGTATGATATAAATCTTACTAGTTGTTGCTATTTGGTCCAATTGTCATTACGGATGTGAAATTTAGGCATTACAGATGCTTTACTATCTGGCTAGATTTAATTTCTTTCGAAAACGTCATTGGTTTGTTTTACTTTTTATATGTATTTTATTAAGAACATGTCGAAATGAAGTGACATTTAGTTACAACTGCTAAAAACATATTTTCCTTTGGAAAACATATGATATATATATTGTGTTATGACTCTTAAGAACTAGGGTCGACAGCGGCACACAAATAAAATCAATGGACGGTGAGGTCCAATGTAGTGTAATAGAGATTATGTCTATGACTTGGCTTGTTTGAAAAATGCTTTTCCGTATTACATTTCCTAAAGTAAACTAGATATTTAACAAATATAAAGTAATTTCTCATATTTTCAATAGGTTCAAAGTTCTTTCTAACGGTGTTTTGTGGGGTTGGGGCTCACTAGCGGCCTAAACGTGACAAGTCATCAATTCGTCTCCACCAGAAAACTGCTTTAATGTAACAAACCACTTAAGTACTATTTTAGTTTCAAAAATAAGATTCCACTTATAACTCTAGTATTGACTCAGCATTCGGTCGCAAAATAACGCAGAAAGCGTTCATTAACATAATAATATAGTTTATCATATCCCCTATATCATACGGACATATGAAACTACTATCTTCCAAGTTGTTACTCCGCCTAAACTTTCTGGGATAGCGGCGCACCTTTAGGTGCAGTCATTGTGAAGGTGTGTAGACTATATATCAGTCTTCGTGGTAGAGCTTCGCTGCAGCTGGTTCCTAACCGCAACTGGGTCAACTCGACCGGGGGAGGATCGCGCCCTCACAGAATACCACCGTGATATATTACAATAGCGCAGCTGTGTTTCGTATCGTACCAACCTCATTACAGGTAACAGTAATAACGAAATTCCATCCCATCAGGAGTGACGACGCATGTACATCTTGGTGGAGGGTGGATGTAGATGTCAAGGACCGCAGTTATCGCTTGGTTAGTTATTTGTCGTCCCTAACTTTATTTAAACAAAGATATAATTTACCGTAGGGTCAACAATACGCGTGTCAATTTTCTTAACATAGACAGGAATGTCCGAATACAATACTGCCCGATAAAATCTCTCCATAAAATAATGAATATGTATTTAATCATTTTTACTATAATTGAGTATAAAAACAATCTCTATATATACATCCACAGCTGGGCAAAAGCCTCCTCTCTAGAGAGTGGCCCATCCATACCGCCGTACATCCTTAATAATAATTATAGCCGATAATTAGGTCCATATTAAAAATAACAAAAAAAAGTATATAATGTGCTTTGATTACAACCCTATAAATAAAGTAACCAAAATAATATGATATCAATAATTAAGTTCAGATAACCAGTAATCAATTAGTTATAAATTTGACAATCAAATGCGACGCATTTACTGAATGTACACATTTGCGAAAATGTGGGCGAGTTCGGCATTAAATGATTCAGGTACGTTAACAGTTAATAGGACATTAAGTTAAATTATTTGTAATGTCACCACTGGCTCAGCGACGAGAACACATGATTCCAGAGTTTGAATTCAACTTAAACAAGTACTATAGTTGGCGATGTGTTGTGTTCGTTCCCACGGCGCTGACACTACATTCGGACCATCTATTTAGTCGCTTACGATTTAGTAAAGTAGCGTAGTTTAGTAAAATAACTTGATATTTGAGAAAAAAATTGCGTATCCTGCAGCTGACCACGTCTGAAGATGTGACAATAATCGGGATTGGCCAATGGAGATAGTTCATTTATCATCACTTTTCCAGGTTGAAGAAAATACACATATAAATAAAACGACACACGGAACTACAACTTCAATCGGTAATTTTAAGGGTAAAGTGCTTAAGTATTCGAAAGCACCAGCTAAGCGCGGCAGCTACATGTAAATTTGACTTTTTTATTTTATTGCTTTTCTTCGTAGCCTTTCGTTTAGATTTTAATCTCTATTTAATATTCACTTCGGTTTCATTTTCTCGTTGGCTTTTAATTTAATTCCCCCACAATTTGACTTTGATAGTGAGTACGATTTTGACTTCATTTAAGTTATTTGTTATGTATTTCGAAATTAACTTTATTAAGTATTTTTTTTATTGATTTTGATAATTCAATTCTGTTTTTGTTTTTATGTCGGTTCAGTAATTGATTTGTATTCTCCATTAATTTAAATATTAAATGATGGTGGAGACAGGCTCATGAGTGGCAACTCATGAATGTGTCAAAAAATGACGACCTGTGCAAGTCTGCGGGAAGTCGATTGACGCAGCTAGTCCAGGATCGTGCTTTGTGAAAATCAGGGTTTATGTTAAGCAGTGGACTATTGATAGGCTGTGATGATTATGTAAATAACGGCTTAGGAAAAGCGCTTTTGTTGTATATGTAGGTCTCTTTTATAGGAGTACCATGCAGCTGAGAGAGAGTGAGGCTTTATACATCTTTAATTCTTTACGTACAAGTTTCGTGATACAGCTTTTATAAAGTGAATATAAGTAAGCGAAATGAAACGTTGGCACACTTCGATTCTTAATGAAATGAAATCGGCCCCGCAAAGAGCGAGGAGAGCTCTCGAAATATGTGGACCAGCAAAGAGGCACAAATGATTTCATTTACCACTATATGAACTATTTGATTGGAGTGGAAATAAACGTCATCGGGCATATTGCATACTTGATACGTTAAAACTTAGTTCTCTTTTCACACATTTAACTGATGGTCAATTATATTGCATTGCACATGCGTTGTCATCTATGAGACTTAAGATGCTATTAGTAATTTGGTTTCCAGACCCCTTTACTGACCAAACGAAACATCCGAGCTGATACATTCACGCTGCACCTGCATAATCGCTGCAGCATCCCTCTACACTTGTTGCCCACCACATTCAGGCTAATAATCTTGAACTTAACTGATGTTAATCTTTTTGTCTTTACACTGTACGCTGTCAGATTGCTATAACAATAACAATCTAACGGTGATCTCCGGCGCACACGGTCCACCTGTCATTGATAGCACTGGTCCAAACTCACTGGAATGACGGCTCTTTGTCCTTTACAGTATTTTTTTTTAAATAATGCTTGCAATTATATCGTTGCTAAGATTCTCCACCACCACTCCAACACTTTGCACTGGTTGACGAGAATAGTCAGATCTTCATCAGCATATAAACGTACTATGTACGATTTCGCAGGGCGTACCCTAAACGCAACAGGCTATTAATGCTTCAAGTAATAAGAATTAGATCTGTCGATGATTTTACTCAGCATGCGAAATGCTCGTTGTTTTTCTTCATTTGGTGAGAACAAACCCTGGTCTGTATGTACCACACCTAGTTTGTATTTTGTTCGCTCTCTCTATGTTTGGAGAGTTTGTCGTAATCCAAGATTAGAAAATGCCATATCCGTCCGTATTTTAACATTTCCCATAAGCGACTCTCATATGCTGGGGAGAGATGATGTTATATTATAATGATCACAAATTATAGGTCAAATTTAAACACGTTCAGAATATAAATCGATAAGTCAGTTACCATGGAAACAAGGCACCAAACAAATCGTTACCTCAGCTCGCAGCGATTGCGTCCTCCTATTGTTGCTTCGCGATAGAACAAATCGGGAAGTTGTAATTAAAAGCGGACAAGTGAAAGATTCCAGCGATTGGACGACTTAATGAGTTGGGGTTCGTTCCGGGGTGGCGCGGGTGGCGGGGATACGGGGTAGGCTGTCCGAACCAGCGGTGATTACACAGTTTGATTGGAACTAAATTGTTTCCATGAAATATGACCCGTTTCGTAGATTGATTCATCTCCGCTACGACGACTATACAATATAATTTCCAATGTTGTATACTTCGAGTTGTCTCATGAATAGCCTATCTAAAGTTTAAACATTTTTAACAGATTTATTGTTTTTTTATATATTGTAGATAAAGTAGAGAAGACGATCACAACCTCACACACAGAATACAAGCGTATAATAGCGACATACCGCTACTGTGTTTCGTCTGGGGAGTGTCGGGATGCAGAGAACCTTACTACTGGTGAAGGCATTTTATCACAATCCTCCGGAGTGACAAAGGCATTTGCATAGATTCCTTATCGGGCATGAATGTGGGTGTCATGGGCCGCAAGCATAACTTACCAGATGAACTGTGTGCTCATTTGTCACCCTCATTGTATTGAGGAAGAAAAATCCAAATGGAAATTAAAGCCTGCTAGTAATCACACGTTAGTCACATTGTTGTGTAGTCCACCTTAATCAACATCTAAAAACTCTAACTACTCAACTACTAACTCTTGCTGCGAGTGTGCTAGTAAACTTTTTACTCTTCCAGCCTGGCAAGTACAAGTCCAGTTACTGCTAATGACACTCCACCCGAGACAGACGTCCTAGTATTCCCATCTCATCTTATCCCAGCATTATAACTAGAGTGACCTATATAGCTCAATATATTAGCATGCCACTTCGGCAATGAGCTGGCCATATAGCTTGTATAACCAATGGGGAAGAAAGGTTCTACAGTAGTAATCTCAGACAGTCGCGGTATAGGGCGACCACCAACTCGACAGACCGACCACCTATACTTGTTTGCTGGAAATCAATAGATGAACGCTCACAATTGTGCATTGTAATAATCTATGGGGGGAAACCTATGTTTAGCAGTGGACTATAGACAAGCTGTGATATTGATGATAGGGCTGCATCTAAGTTCTCAAGGCATAATCTTGACACCTGGCTGCATGATAAGTGGAAATGTTGTCTACCAGAAATCACTTAAAATTAACCAACTTCCTTTTAAAAAAAAACTTAAGTGTTAAGAATACAGAAATGTTTTATAGCAGAATTTCGCTGCTATAAAACATTACAAGTTTCTCAAACGAAACGACATTATACAGTTATGCAAAAGCTCAGATTACCAAATCAAAAGTGGCGTGCTCGAATTGAAAACGAACCCGTAAACCTTCAACCTACATTCGCAATAAATGTACAAAACAAAAAAAAACTGCAGACAACTCCTCAACCCTGCGGTTTGCCAATTACCAGGCGAGCGAATTACACGGATGTAGCCCTTGTGGGGACGGGCCAAGTGCGGTTATGGCATGGCTCATGTAATTAATACGCGCAGAAGGCTACGAGACCGCAGTATCAATACGTGCATCGTTTTCTTTATTCCTTACGAGTAAAAGTGGGTCACAGCTGCGGCGTACAGCCCACGCCCACGCCCACGCTTACATTATTCTCGGCTGTTTACGTGGTGGAGAAAACCACTTTTTCGTGTTAATTCGATTCTGTACCAAAATACACTCTGTACTGCGACCGAAATAATTAAATTAATATATTTTTAATGACATCAATACACACAGTTGCTACTCCACAACTATTTTGTGTTTAAAAATATGGTTAGACCTTCCAAATTAGACTTACAAAACGTATTTTAAAAGCCCATTTTCTGATCGGCCCTAGCATAACAAACCAAAAACTTAAAGGTTATCAATGGACTTATTGTATATGTAAGTAGTTATTTTACATTACTTCACTATTCTTGGAAAGGTTTTCTTTCTAGTATAGGTAATAAACGAGGGCACAGTTCTCTTGATAACTGCAGCCCAGGACATCGAGATTATTCCTCAATACAAATTGAAGATGCACACGCGGTGGCATAACGCATGTAATTGAGGCTTAAGATTCCTCCACTCAGCCTACGAAACACGGCAGCGTTATGCTGCAAATGACGCTGGTACTCTGTGAGGGCGTGGTCTTTCCCTACGAACATATTCATGTTGTTTCTAGACACAGGCTGTTGCGAAGCTTTGCCACTCATTACAAAGGATTTCTCTGTGTTCGATCCACTTATGCTGTAGCTATTAAATATGTATAGCGTGTCTCTATCTGGTTATGTATACACATCTTCCTTGCAATCAACAATTTAGACAATCTTATTATAAAATATAAATAAAAACAACCTAAAACGTGGCCAACCGATAACCGACGTGGAAGAAAGGTTGTTGAGAGGCAACCTCAGATTGGCAGTACCAGCGTTGGACGAACCCCACTAGATGGAGCGACGACATGAGAGTCTGCGGGAAGGAATGGAAGCAGATGCCTCAGGATCGTGCTTGGTGGCAATCTATGAGGGTGGCCTGCGTTCAACAGTGGACTGTGGACAAGCTGTGATTATGATGAAAAAACGGAACATCTGTATTGGTACCACTTAGACCAAAATTTAAACGATACTGATACTATCGCAAAATGTATAACTAGACTGGAACACGACGTGAATCAAGGTCACGTGGAAAGAATCATTGCACCGAGGTGTACTAGAATTGTGATTCGATACACTAAGTATATTGAACTGCACAACATTCTCGCAACACACACACACACACACAATGTTCACTAGCGTTGGAAGACGCGAGGCCAAAACACCTGCCAACGATAATCTTAGTTACATTGGTACACTTAGTATCATATCGAGTTCCGAACCGGTCGCTAACTGCGTGTTATATACAATCAGGAAATACATTTTTTTGGTGACTGTCATGGCAACCAAGTGTCCGGGTGGTTTTGAGTTAATGTTTTCGAACGTGTAAGAAAAACTAAAACTAAAAGAATACGTGAAGTAGCTTCCAAAATGGCTTCGTACATAGAAGATGCTTCTATATCTTCTATAGCCGAGGCCTATTCACACCAGATATGTAATTACGAAAGGTCCAAACAATAAGGTTGAAAAGTTTACATTTAGGCTAGAAGACTCAAGGTGTTTTTTTTTAAATTGTATTGAGCGTTGATAACACCTGATACGCGATTCCTAACCCTATGCATTCATCCTTTCATCCTCGATAAGGGATCACCAATGATGATTTAGATAAAATGCCTTGTCAAGAATAACACGGGTCTCAGGATTCCTCAGCTCACCGGTCGAAACACAGCAGCATTATACTGCTAATTCACGCAGCTACTCTATGAGGACGTAATCCTTCCCCGGTAGAACTAACCAGATAATGCTGCACCTAGAATCAAGCCGCTGCGTAGATTGTCCACTGTAAAATGGTGCTATTTAAAGAACTGGTACCACGCTGCTGCTACTTGGTAGATGTAAGATGTGGTTGGCTCCACCGGGGTAGAACCACGCACCACGAACCAGCGTAAAATAGAAGTATAACATCTTGCGTAATCTGAGACAATTAGTGGCAATGAGGCATTCCATCTCTATCCTGAGGGGTGACGTTGTGCATATGCGTCTCGCACCTTAGTTCAGAAGATGTGAGCCGCAATAATCACTTACCACCAGGTGATCTATGATCTAGTTTGTCGCCCTTACTTTCATAAAAAAGATAGTTTTAGTAAAAACGTGTCTCTAAACCGTCTTTAACGACATGTTTAATTAATGGACAAATACAGATCTTACCTGCAACATAAGCTAATGCACAACTCTGGGTGAAGACTGGATATCAATTTCTAAATCAATAATATAAAAAAAATGCTTCTAGTAGTTTACAGGCTTGAAAATAAAAAGCTATTTTCTTCCAAATAATAAAAAGTCGGTATATAATGGAAAAGACGAAGAAAAAGGTAACGAAAAGGTTATCCTTTTTGTGTGAAAAGGACGATGAATAAGGAATAACCCTCATTAAACAAGAGAAGGTAGCACCAGGTAGATATATTTAGAGATCCGAATTGTGAAGGGGCAGTTGCCGAGTCGTGGGCAGACGGAACCTAAATTTAAAAAAAACGTAGCCGTCTAGACTTGACTAAAATATTACACCGTTACTATGGAAACACACAAAACGCCTTTAAACATACATTTCAGCATATTTCTTTTTAATTGTCCTTTTTTTGATTTGAAGTAAATGATAAAATTAATGGCATGCAATGTATTTACGATTATCATGATGTATTAGTAATCTGTTTGCTGCTGATGTTCAATAACACTCTGTCCGTTGAGTGAGTTCACTTCAATCAAAACATTAAAGTAAACTAAAATATTATTAGTGACATTAGTAGGGTCAGCAGATTCGTATGTGAAATGTATTGCAACTTTTTAAAATGGCGGTATTTTAAAAAAGCTGCATGCAATGGGTCGGCTCTATGGGGGAACGAGCACACCCTCTCAGAATACCATCGTGAAGAAGTAGCATCACGCTGATGTGTTTCGTTTGGTAAGTGTAGAGATCCGGAGATCTAGCCGCTAATAATGAGATAATCCATCCAGTCCTCAAGAGTCTTGATTCTTTGCTAAGTATGGACGTAAATGTTTATGGATTCATCACTTTCAGATTAACAGTGCGATGGCATGTCACGTTTAGGTTCCATAAAAAAATATACTGTAGCATACATTACCGTTTATTATTATAAATATAAAGTATACGATCCAAAAAAAGAAAGGTTTTGAAAAGATATTAAAACTTGTAGCACGCACGAAAACATTAATTTTATTAGTTATAGAGTTGCGAATTTTACCTTAAATTTGGCAACTTCATAACTATGTTTCAACTAATTGGTTGTTAGACGAGCAGCTATAGAATTACTGTTATATTTATTTTTAGATTTAATTTCGACTTTAAGTTATAACGATGCTTTGGGTCGACTCCGTGGTAGGGGCGCCGGGCGGCGTTAATACTCGGAACTATGCAGGTATTCGATATTTTTGTTTGTTCTCTCTTTGGAACCTTTTGCTTTATTTGCACAAAGCATTTCGGGTTTTTGACGTGGTTCGTGGAAGGCAAATGTGTGGGCTGAATGAAGTTGATGTTTTAGTAATAGGATTTCGAATCTTTATAATATAACATTTAAAACTTAATGACAATTTATAACGATAGACTTATGTAATATTCTCATTATTTCAACAGCTTTTTTACAGCTTTGGGTTGAAAGGTGACGGAGCGCTTAGAGCGCTGAGCCGAGACCTTTGTTAGTGGGGAACTACCACAAGGGTTCCCGAGGGAGCCTCGGTTTGGACTATTACCCTGTCGCATGCGAGCAACTGACTGAAGGTGCCAACCTAGGCTCGGTCAGTTGCTTCTGACGGATTACCTAAAATAATATCAATATTATTGTTAAAGATCTATACCACCATTTCGGAAGGCGTTGACGCTGGAGAAGAAGTAGCGCAAGAAACTACAGCGATGCTCCTAACCGTGATGATAAGTCAAAACTGGCCTGAGATTTTGCGGTATAATAATTTTGTTGTTTGCGACGTCCTGGCCGTCAGGAGCGGTAGGTTGCTGCAGTGTTAGTATGTTGATCAGGGCTTGGGCCCTGGTGGTTTCGTCGTCTGATGCGTCGAGGGCGTGCCTCGGGGACAGATGGCCCGTGGACATTTACAGCTTCCAAGTTGAAAGGCGGCCAAGCACTATGGACACTCAGCAGAAAAAAATTGTGTAACCAGCTCAAGGGTTCCCTCTCTTTTATCGGATTAACTATTGTCACTTTTAGGTTCTAAGATGTACAAAACTTAAAACAGCGGCTGCAAACAATAATAAGGTATTTACTATTGTTGTATAATATATCTCGGCTTTGATGGATGTGTAATTAACGTGATGTCATTATCAAGTTTTTTGGCAATTTAATATTTGAATGGAAAAACAATATTCGTCATCTGCCAATACTCAAACAATACAAGTTAATCCCTGGTTATTTTTTTCCGTACTGTCGGGCCTCCGACAATGGAATGTGGTTATCTAGGATACCGTATTACAAACTGAGCAAACTATCACGTCTCTTTGACGACCCACTACACATTGCCCCATTAACTTCTGTTAAAATCACATAAAATAATTTAGACACTTCGCTACCGTCATCGTGAGTACACCTGACGCAGAGCACGCCAGTGTTCGACCTGTAAACAGCATGAAGTATGCTTCCCTATATTGATATGATTCCCTATGGGGAATACGAACACAGGCAATAGTAAAATACTCCCATTCAACGTTGACTCATTCACGACTCAAAAACGGGGCTTTTAAAACTATAGAGACTGAATAAATAATTCCCAGGTGGTCTCCGGTTGTCCAATTGCTTCTTCCTATCATTAATTATGAAGTCGGCGGAAGAATAAGCCTCCCCCATCTGTTCGTGGGTGTCCTAAGAGATGACTATACGGCACAAGCGCTAAGTGTGGCCCCCGACAATAAGCGGAATATCCATCTAAATTTTCCAGACGCCAATAGTGAGACCGATGACAGGCAGCAGTGAGATGCAAGGTGTCTAGTGACAGGTGATGCCAAACCGCTCGCCAGGCATGGCAACTATAGCAAATATACTCCACATCAACACAATATATTATATAAAGTGCACGCGAACTTTATCCAATTTCTGACATGACCCTTCGTAAGTACGGACACTACTGACTATATGGCTGTCTTTAGAATGGTGAATCAAAAACAAATAACCAACGAGACGTAGCTCTTAATTTATCTAACGGGAAGTCATATTTATATCATAATAATTTAAAGAAGACGAAAGGCTCCAGTGAGTTTGTGTCCGGTGAATTGTATGCTCGTTTGCAAACTTGGGTCCATAAACAAGACTTCTCAAAGCTTCGATAGGAGCAACGAAGAATACAGTTCTAGCCTCACACAAATAGATATACATATAACCGAAATTATATGATACTTATAATAAAAGATGAGAGAAGTTTTTTATAATATTAAGGATGACTAACGAGCACAATACCACAGTCTGCAAGACGTGTACATCCAACATCAGAAATAAATTTAAGTATAAATGTAAATATAAAATATAATATGTAGATGCGTTGTCACCCCTGAGTGTTGAGGAATGCTATTTACCTGTAATTGTGTTTCTGGATCTGAACTCACCATACGAAACACAGCAATCCTATGTTATACGCTCATCTTCTGTGAAGGCGTAGTCTTATCCTGGATGAGGCGACCCACTCATGCTGCGCTTTGTAAATAATGCATCATGCCTCTTCCAGTATCGAAAGCTTGTTGAACCTCGAGCTCTCATATGCGCAAGTAAGGCATGTGTCTTTATGTGTGTGTGAACCCAAAAAAGGAAAAGTTATTAATACAAACCAGCTGGGACTCGAATCCATGACCGTTTCATCTTCAAGTAGTGAGTTATCCCCGCTTTCCCAATAATTTTATAATCAAAGTTTAGGTACTTATCCTATAGTCCAGAGACAATAGTAATACATATTTCTTCAACTAATCCAACGTTTAAATTCAAACATTTGATTTATATAATGCAATCGTACTTCGTGTATTTGGTTAAGATCCGCAAACTTTGTATACTGCCGCTATGTAAGTGTAGACAGTTGAGAAGTATTCACTGCCTAGATGGATTATTTTACTGCATTATACTGCAGAGGAAAATATTCATTTGTAAAATATTTATATTCGTTTGTATATTTAATTTAACTTTATTTATCGTATTTGTTATTTTTCAATTAATAAATAATAATAATAGTAATCATTAAAAAATCGACTTTAGATAGTATGTCAATATTAAAGGTAAAACACAATACTAAAGTGTCCATTACATCTAGTTCAAAATGGCGTCACGTATCCATTTATAGGTTTGAAAATGCTGAGACAAATGTTTTGATGATAATCAAAGATCAAACTCAGTAACTCATCACATTAGCAAGACATTTATATTTCTCTTCGATCGATTATACAAATTGTCTCAGTACAATAACTATCCAAATTATCCTCTGGATTGCCTAATGGCAATATCTCGTCGGTAAACACAATATTTAAATGTGAACTAATAATTATCTGAAAAGAAATAAGGCCCGAATTAAACTCTTTATGATTTTATATATCGTCCATTTTATCTTTAAATCAGTGAAAGACGAAAATATCTTGGCCATCTATTTACAGATGAGTAAACTACGATATGAGTTGAAGAGACACTGGGGATGGAGCCCATAAACTTGAACAGAATGCGTGTTAACGACGCCCCGCGCTATCGCGAGATAATCTCCAAAATATCAAAGTAATCGCTGCACTAAAGCGATCATCTCCCGCAATTTATCTCCACCAATCCCTAACGGTGAGGGTCTCCGTTATACAATCGCTTTATGTTTGTGCGTGATGCGTGTGATAAGATTAGATTTATTTCGGACTCTGTTGAAGATAAGAGACGAGCTCATTTAGGTTACCGTAATTAACAGAATGTCTTGGCTATACAATCAATGAAAGTGGTAGAGTCACGTTACAGCTCGTTTGTAACTTCAGCTTGAATTGAACGCCTCGACCGGTGAAGGATTACACATTCCCAGAATATCAACGTGACACTCAACAACAACATAACTTGGTAGAACTAGGAACCCAACTATATGTAACGAAGTTTTCCCGCTCATTCCTCATGAGTCACAACGCATGAGCATCCTGAATGTGATGCAGATGTAGTTATCACTTACCGTTATTATAGTTATGTGTTGTGTGTTGAATATGACACCGTATATCATAAATTATCAACATTTAAATTGCATCAATATATGTTGATAGTAGCGCGAATGTTGAAGCAACAAGAGATATTGGCCTTTGCCTTACACTAAAGAGTTTAAAAGTATCGTGTAGTACTGACGTCCTCGTAGCCCAGTGGTACACGACAGTTACGTGGCGTGTCCTGGGTTCCATTCACGGAGTCAATAATTGTTCATAACAAATTAATGGTATTTTTTGTGTTTCTGCAAAGACATAGTTGATGTCATTAGGTAATCAAACTAGAAAATATTACTGTTCATGTAATCGACCATGCGGCCAGGCATGCCATCAGGTCAGTTCAGTAACAACCACGATGAAATCATAGGGGGCGAAATTATAACTTGCGAAAATGCAGGTAGAATTCGCTGGGTAACTTGATTACTCCCCAGCCGCCAACATAATTTGAATAAAGGCGTAATGCATTTAAAAACAAGCTAAACAAACGATGTAGAGCTCGGCTGCCACTTTGTATTCGGCCCAGCGCGCGGACCAATCAAAGTTACCAAATGAAAAAGTTGCGCGCACCCGATCCCTTCCCCGACTTATTTGCTTCTTATTTGGTCTCGTTCGCGTTTTTTATTATTTTATATCGGTTTTCTGCTTCGCCGCCGTACTTTCACTAGGGGACTCATTGACGTGAATGCGGAACGATATTTTTTTCCCGGAAGGAAGCTTCTACGAAGACAAAGGATGTTAAAGGCTCGCCTCAAGTTAAATCCGATTTAAGCGGGAGGATTATTTAAATGTAATCATTACATCACACAGATAATCAATGCAAAAGCCAAAGCATTTATTCAAGAACTAACGAAGCTATCTAACCAAGATTAGTGATCCATGAGCATATTGGTCTCAGTCAATTCAAATCTTGTTATTAGTACTTTAATGAAATTGTAAATTACATGTATCAAATAACAAAAACTCACAACACTGATAGGACACGCTTGGCCATCAAAGGTCTTCCGATGGTACCTGTGGTACTAACCAGAATCGCCACAATAAGAGCAATAAAAACTTTACATTTATTATTATCAGCACCACCAGGATTATTTCTCGGACGGAGACTACATCGTGAAAAACTTCACTTTCATTTGGGAGATACATGGTTTTAAAATAGTATCCATGTGTACATAAAAAGACTATTCTATTGCTAATAATATTTAAATATTATTCAAGAATTGTAGATATATGTAGATTTATAGAATATTGAACAAAACTTTGCAAATTATAATATATAGGGTAATTTAAGAAGTAAAACAAAATGGTATACTACTTAATTATTGACTAGGCATGTTCAAACATATATTGTAAAAGCTTTTTATGATATGGCACATAAAATATTAAAAAAAAGATAACATTTAAATTCTTAAAGTTTAATTTCTATTCAACGAATAAATAAAAAGTTTATTACGTCACATGTCTTATACATCTAAATATATTTAAAAAAAATCAGTCTCCGTAATCTGATAGCGTGTAATTAATAACCTGGTTACGGTATAATTTTCGAATCACTAGCGGCCATATGCAAATTTAGTGCGAATGCAGACACACCTGCGAACGCCACTGTACACGCTGCGGACATGGAACACCTTGAGGACCTGTATTCAGAAGAACTGTCGTAACACTCGGCACGAGCACCGTTTTTCTTGTAGTAAACAACAATAGTTATCAAAATAAGTTGTTAATAAAATACTTTTATTAGAAACAAGCTAAGGGTGTATTATTTTATTTAATTACACATAATATGGCCTTCCACATTATGTGTAATTAACGGCTAGGGTCGTGTCGGCGGGACATAAACGGAGAAACATTTAAACAAAGTTTTGATATACAGAAGAGTTTTAACACGCACACCCGTTCACCTGATGTTAACCGATGACTGGGATTAGCTAGGATGTACGAGAGAAGGTTATGAAGCATGTTAAGTTCATATTCGGTTCATTCCGTAAACCAAAGAAGGAAGCAAACCGTCTTTGGCTTGACTAGTTTAAAGGGAATACGTCGAATTACCAATAACCGTGTATATCGTAGAACAATGAAATTGTACAAACCAGTAAAAAAAAATGCAATGTCTTATTGGTTTGTCTACCAAGTTTTGTTAAAATCTACAATCAGCCTCCTGTGCCCATAACCAAATCAAAGGAAGCTTTATTCAATTAGGCTTTTACAAAACACTTTAGAAGCGCCAATATGGCTAATAGGTCTGCTTCCATCGCTTCCATAACGAAAAGAAAAGACAAGAACAAACATTCAGGCAAACAGTAGTATGAGTTTTGATAAGCTGATTTTTAATCAGAATTTTGAGATCTATGTAATGGCAAATCCATTATTATTTGCAGAATTTTATTAAATATATAAATACGGTTTTTATTTTTAAGCGAAAATAGACATAAGATTTTCTTTTGTATTGATAACATAAATTGTTACGTATAAAAGGAAAGATTTTACATCTGAACAGATTATATATATATTGTGATCTTATAATCAAAACAAGATATTACAAAACAACATTAGAATATAATGTTTTTTTTATTTATCTTAAATTAAGATAATAATAATATTCATATATTCCTATTATTATTTACATAAATAGTAAAATCAGGTACAGTTAAAACAATTTAAAACAAACAAGAAGAAATACTTTTACCTATTCAAAAAAGAAAAACAAAAAATTATAAATAAATGGAAGGCAAATGAAACCTGCCGTGCGCCAAATAAAGAAAAGGTGCTGTTGTGACTTCGGGCCACAACTCGGCTCTTCTGTGAAGCCTGCCTGCACAAAAGTGGCGGTACTCATTTTATAAACTATAATGAA
The DNA here is from genome assembly GCA_029286865.1 of Teinopalpus imperialis. Lineage (NCBI taxonomy): Eukaryota > Metazoa > Arthropoda > Insecta > Lepidoptera > Papilionidae > Teinopalpus > Teinopalpus imperialis. The sequence continues at coordinate 9,410,477 of JAGSMU010000014.1, read as the reverse complement.
AACATAATAAAGTAATAAAATGAAGTAATAAAAAATAACAAAACATATAAATAATTAAAAAACAATCATATCTAATATACAATCATACAGAAACAAAAATTAAAATATGAAAGTAGTACGTACCTAAATATCATATGGCGGAAATAGCAGAATATAATTATACAAAAATTTAATTTTTGAAATGGGCATTATATATGCTGTTGGTGTGTCTTTTTCAATAGATGGACACATAATAATATGTGAGGACAGGGCGTGCAAGGTGGGGGGGGGGGCTGGTGGAGACGATGAAATAGTTTCGCATTCTTTGTGGCAAAGGCAAGAGCTCGGTGCACTGGAGGGCGTCTGACTCAGTCGTATGAGGTAATACGTGTCTGGAATATTTGTCAATGACTATAATATATGTACATTTACTAAGAAACCGCTGCCCACCAAGAAAATATAAAAAATGATTGTAAGAAATTATATTTAATGCCATAACCTCGCCAAATAAGCAACGCTGGTTGACCACAATAGTCCTAAGGTTACGTTAAGTCTCGCTGACCGGAGCCTTTTGACGGTTATACAGAACATACCATAGGGTGATGATATGATGGTGATTATATATGCACGAACATCAGCTTTTTTTCTCTAACAATGAATTAAAATATTGAACCTTTGATTTGAAGAAGAAAACTATATTTTTTTAAGACAGTCTTTCCTACCTTTTCCTACTGTTTCATCACATCGTGGACTAAGTTCTGTTCTACTATGCCATCACGATTAAAAAAACCTTTATCTTGACGGTGGCAGCTCAGTGTCGTATCGCTCGCTTTTAATTCACGGTATGCGAGCGAACCGACCTCGATCCCCGGTGAACCAATGAAAACAAATGGTAAGTCCAATTTTAATTGCCCACGTGTTCGGCTGAGAAAGAACACATCACGCAGGAAACCTGCACGACTGAAAATTGAATAAAAACAAATAATATTTCAATTTCAAATGAAATACGTCTAGTCGCAGTGAAACCGCGTGAGCATAGCCTGCCTATGCTCTAAGGTTGCTCTGCGTGGTGGGTTTCTCTAGATACTGACATAACCAGCACTCCATACATATACATAAATCAACTGTTACTTTGACAGGGTAAACCTTTCGCGAAGATAATTCATAATATTCTTTAATGATCAGACGGAAGCAAACCCATCAGAACTCACAAGCACACAAGTTGGATACTAAACTCGTAATAGAGCAGTATAAGATGGAGGCACTATATGAATCAGCCCAACGGACAATCGGACAGAATTGTTTTATACGTAAGCGAGGACAAAACAATTTGTGTCGGCCAACTACGCAGAAAACATATGGTGTCATGTTACATTATACATTGCAGTGCGATGGAGTTTACTTCAACGACAATATTTATTAGTTTTAAAAATCTAAATCAACACAATTTGTGTGTGAAATTATTGCATGGTAATCAGTTCTTAATACGTCTGAAAAATACTGATTACACGGCGGGAATAGACGGCTGGAAGTGGATGAAAACTGAATTAAAAAAATCATTACATACATAGAGGTCATTCGAATGAAGGCATGTTAAAAATCTTACTTTTTTAAATTTACTTAGTCAAATAAAAGTATTGCCATTAATACAAAAACAAAAAAAGGTTATTACAAGTTCTTTCGATTATTCTAGACATCATAATGAACTCCTAGCACGCGAAGAAAAACAATAAATTGCAATTGTCAATTTCATTCGTTTAGCCTCTGGCTATACTGATAAAGAAACTGACTGATCGATCGATCAGATCCACCGGGCAGGATGACAGCATACCTGGACATAGCCTGCCCAAATTCATAAATAAAAACATGATATTGAAACTGCGTTCGTAAACTTTATTTTAATATTCACTGTGACAAAAGAGCAGACGACCCAACCTATTCATGTTGGAGCTAGAACCCAGCTATAGCGTGGTTGAATAATAAAATTAAAATATATAACCATACAAAACATGTACGCATACTTTCCATATCCTGGCACCAGGAGAACATAATGGTTGTATAACAATCGTTCTAACAATGCCCTCGCCGGAATGCGCCTGCCGAGCGCGTGATATCACGTGTCAACGACCTGGTCAGGTGGGCGGGTCCTGTTTCAACCGCGGAGACGTACTGCAGTTTATGGTATACAATTAATGTGAGATCTTATATTTCAAGCAGCCATAATATACGGCTGATGTCTAAATACCTATAACATCAATACGCGGTGGCCGAACCGCCGAACCAAAGGCTGAGGAGTATGAAGTAGCATACGACTTCTTTTATACTTGTATTTATTTAAGACTTTATGCATAATTTGCATAAAGTCATTAGTATTAAATATAGTCATAGTAGTCATTTACATAAAATACATTTTTAGCAGAATTACACACCGTAAAGTTCCCTACCAGTCACACGGTAGCGGGAGATTTAAGGGGTACAAGACGACCAGAAGTGAAGAAAAAGGACGAAACTAAATATATAAGAATAAACATATATTTATGGTATACAACAACATGATATGTCAAGTTAAGAGCAGGAAATACAACAAAAATTAAAACAGATGGATTGGACTAAAACAAACAATTGATTACGAAATCTATATGACCTCTGAAAACTTAAACGGAAAATCTCATCAACAGACAAAACTTAGTAGCGTCTATTGATGCTATTCTGTGAAGGCGTGCAAATTTTATACCGGTGTAGTCCCTCAACAGAGCTGTCTGTTTACCACAAGGATGCATGGAAAAACGCTCCCCCCTTACATTCAGTTCCCTTTATTACCAAATAAAATAAAAAAGAACTTGTACATCTAAAAACAAAGTTGTTATTAATCATTCGATAGTACCACGTAGATATCTAGAGACGTTAATTGAAGGAAACAAAAAAAACGCATCGAAATCAATTATTCGCACTTGACAAGAAACGAGGCGCGTGGTTAACCTAACATCGCGACATTTACAAAGTAATTCGACATCGTGGCTGCGAAAACACAACGCCATCGATATTCAATGATCTTGCGAGCAAAAATAGTTTTAGTTAAGTAGAGCTGATTGACACAGACACAGACAGATATCCAACACAATAGTTACCTAGGCTCCCTGGCTTAGCTAGGACCGTTACACTGAACGAAAGTAACTCACTTGAGACCGCCGGTGGGCCGAACCTTGGCTCGGTCAGTCACTTCAGACGGATTATGAAATCGTGTGGACGTTCGCTTTACAATTCAATATATGAAAGTAACTTGACTTCTATCCTCGGTGTCGTCGTCCATAAAAGTGTACATGTGCTGGTTTACTTGGTACTCAGCGCTCTTGAGGAAACTGCACGACTTAAAAAAGCAAAGCTAAAACCATCCAGCAGCTGTGTAATGTAAAACAAAACCATATAAAAACTGGTCCATCCGTTTCGGTGCAAATGAAAACTGGCAGAAAAATTTAATAGCCTAAAATAGAATTCTATTTTATAAGGTATACTTAGCTTCACTGCTAGCCTTGTGAAGAAGTTCAGTCATGAAGCGACGGAGAGGGCTGTGCGTGGCTTTTGTCTGTGTGATCGAATTCGAAAGATACGATATCATCAGCAGAATTAAGGTAATTTACCTCAATCGAATTGAATAATTAAGAAAAAGTTGCAAATGGCCATCCATATAGCTCGTACAACTGATAATCGATGGGAAACAAAGGGTTTCTTTCTACTGGCAGCCTCGTATCTGGCTATCGCATTATGCAAGTCTGCGAGAAGTCGATGGATGCACGTGGCTCAGTGGACACCGCACCTCACCTGTGCTCACGTACAGCAGTGGATTAGTGATGGGGGGCGAGATGAGATGATAATGAAGCTAGTTTGATACACTTTGTTATTGTATATCCATTAGAAGAATACGGTAGTCTTGTGATGCTAGCGATGATATGAGAAAATAAATGAAACTACTGTCATAGAAACAACGTTCTTGATTTACTACTATGACATTACGAAAAAATTAGCCCCAAATCCAACCCAAATTAATTTACTTTAACTCTAAATTCAAGTCATCAAAGGAGTTATGAGGAAAGTATGAGAAGTCAAGAAAGGAGTTAGGAACAAGTAAACCCCTAACTTTATGAGTGGTAAGAAACATGAAGAAAAAATGTTTTCTTATACAGAAAGTTGAGTTTGTTATCGACTAATGTTAGTTGCATGTTTCGAAAGAACGTGGGTTGCTCCCACCCACGCTACGTGCTAAGTTGTTTTGATGACGTATTTCCGTTTGTATAACAGATTACCGCTTTTGGTAATTTAAGAAAAAAATCACCTAGCCATAGGCAAGATTTTCTGACAAACGCAAGAGATAAGCGATTCCTTAAAATTCGTGTAAGGGAAAGAAACGAGCACATAGTTCTCCAGGGGGTAATAGATTCCCATGTCACATGCCACCTACATCCGAACAAGAAAAAGAGGCGAGAAAAGGACCAGGTAAAGAGGCGAGAAGTGGACCAGGTAAAGAGGCGAGAAGTAAATAACGTGCCTTGGTAGCAATAACAGGTTCGACGATTTCTTTCATAAAAGATACGAAGCTGCATTGCGCTAACTGCTACTTTACGTAGGTACGAGTACTTTATTTTTCTTGCTCTTCAGCTTCAAAGCCGAGCTCCGTAACAATATTGGCATCGCACATTTCAAGAGTTTCTCTATTACGATCGGGACAGCACCAAAGACAAATTAAATAAATAAGGTAATTTAAATTAATACAATATTTTCGTAGAATTTGCAGTGGACACGATCGATTTGTAGGGTATAAAATATACTGTGATACCTATATTCTTTCTTGGATTCATGTGTAAGTTGGAAAGTAAGAGAAAATATATTTGTAATTACACATTCGTTGTCTCTTTCCCCCCTACGTCGACACAACTCGTTATCTCTGCCAGGTGTACACACACACACAACTTTACATCTCTACATATATACAAGCCGCCATGACATCACGCCTTATTTCGCAATTTACTGATCAACTTACACACGGCTCGCAGAAACCGCGATGGCGCGCTTGCCGTGTCTGTTTGCACGACAAATATTTGAAAACATCGTCAAAATTTATACAACATTTATATATACAACTAATGCAATATTTCCATTTGACTCTTTTTTATAATATGATATTATATATGTGAAGTGATGACTGACGATGTCATCTTCATCCATCCACAACAACGATTAATGCACATGCGTTGACACGCTTGAGCTCCGACATGTGGTATTCCATCTTTCTTTCTTATAATCCCTGGATTCCAGCTACGTTATTCTGCTATTTCACGCTGGTACTCTGTGAGGCCGTGATTATGTCCTGTGCATATGATATAGGTCCAAGACGGGAGAATGTAATTTGAATATTGTCTAAAAACCACACAAAAACACAATTTCGCTGACGACAGTAATAAGGGTCTCGGAATCTCAGCGTGGTGAAACTTTTTGCACCATTGAGAAACTTAAAGTTTCGTTTTTCCATTTCAAAATAAAATAGGTCCCGTGATGTGGTAACGCCAGGATCGTACGTTGTTGCACGTTTAATAATCCTCCACAATATTCCTCGATTACTCTAGAATAGCGGCGACCGCATTAGAATTTTTTTCTATAGAGAGCAATTGAAGTCAAAACTACACGACAAGGAGCGAGTATTCCTCGGATCGAGCCTTCGTGACCGGAGTTCGAAAGCGAAATAATAAAATTGATGCTTCGAACGTTCGCGGAAATTATACAGTTGCCGTCACATCCGGTGGCAGACATCTTGAGCATGCCATAACCATCACCAACTCGAAGTTTTCAAATATAAGATTTATATACGTTAGAGACGTTAAGGAGCGTGTTGAATATGAAAGCGGTGGTAGGCAATGCCAGGACCTTGGAAAAGATGGGCGTAATGTGAGACCAGTACCATGAGGTACTGACCGATCCCAGCAAGAGGAGATGCTAATGAAGATGAACTAGACTATCACATAGAGTAACATTTTCATAATTCCGGTGCAAGCAGTAATTGACGCGTTACCCATGCATCGCGTGGACTTCTTTTACATATAATATTAGGGCGAGTGTGGGAATCCGGGGACAAAATGACGAGGAATGAGTCGAGGCATTTAATCATGGGAGCATGCATGTGCATCTTTTGACCCTTTGCTGAGGATGGATGGAGGATTGTCATAGGTTGTAGTCATCATTTACCATCTGTTGAACTGTGTGCTCGTCTATCACCTGTGGTATTGTATATATATATATATGCTACACCCCCTCCCCAGAGACATACATAGATCGTCATTCCATCTAGTTTGGGGGGGGGGGGTCGTCCTGCACTCCGATGGCTACTACGAGGGTGCCGTTCGAGAGCTTTTCTTCTCCATTAGTTATCGGTTCTACGAGCTATATGGCTGGTTCAATGCCACTTCAGCTTACTGATCCTTCGCGTGTATTATATATGTATATATAGTAGAATATAAAACAAACGTAATGTTGACGAATTTTCATACGACTTGCTTTAAATCCACATTGCATTGCTTTAGTTCCACCAAATTTCGTCAATGCATAAAGATTTCTTCTGAACGCGACTAAAGTACACCCTAGAAAAAAAACAAGTACGATTATCATAAAAACACTAAAGAACTAAAGCGAAAAAATAAACTTTATAAAAGGAACTGTTACGTTATTAATTTCGTCTGAGAAGATTTTAAAATTTCTACAAGCTTTTATTAGATTTCACAGAGTACCTAATTAAAAGCAGCTTCAGTGCTAACGAGCTGCTAAAATAAACTTTTAAAACAGCTCAGTCTGCCCTCTTATTCCAGTGATAAAATTACTTAAGCCAGGTTTATATACGAGTACCTTATAAGATAGAGCGATAAGAAAATCACAACGTATGTGATATACAGGTCCAAAAGTCCACGGAATGAAGACAAACATTTTGTACCAAAATAAAAAAATTATAGTCAATACATGAATGACTAAATAATATATTAAATAAAGTTTTAAGCTTCTGTGTTGATGTTGAATGTGTGCCTCATCATTTTCTATTATCATCATCTCAAGAGCGTGACAAATAAACATGACACTATGTCAAAATAAAACAACCTGTTAAACTAATCAATTAACACATACTAACAAGGATTCAATCCCAACACCAGAGGTAGTCAATCAAAAACATAACATTACATAAATAGCAGTTAAAGAAATATACACTATAAAGAAAAGAGCACCCAAACTAATTGAATCCCGTACCGTCCACTAAAAGTAGCAACATCCCACCTTCAGGTGACTCGGCTACACCCCATATTTAAAGAACATATGGTGTTTGTCACTCCATGGGCCGCAGGGGTTGGGCAACATAAAACCGGCACCTGTCTCTTACAGGGGCAGTGAGTCCAGTCAAGTGCGGTGGTGTAAAGTGTGATGCTGTTTCTTATGCTTTTTTTTGTTTCAGATAAGTTGTCTGATATTTAATTAAGCCACTCGCTGGGCTGCGGGTAAAACGATAATATTTAATTTGAAGCAATAACTGATGTGATAAAACTAATATTATTATAGTCATCCTTTCTAACATTAACACAATTGTATAAAATTAAGTTTACATATTTCATCGAGTTTATTCTGTATTATTAGTTATATAAAATATTAATAATAGCATAAATTTATATTTTTATTTTTGATTCCTGTCGTTCCGAATGATTTACAACATTCAGATAAAGGTGTTTGACGTTCCGTTGTTATACAACATAAACCGAACCGTTACGACTTGAGGACCTTCATGTAAAGGTCCTCCATCTTTCTGTAACAACTCATCTGCGACTCTTCTGGTGTTGCGAATGTCCATGGGCGATGGTGATCACTTACCATTATTTTTAAAAAAACATCGTAGTAATGCTGCGGGAGTAGTTAAAGTTCAAAATAGCTTCAATGGACGGTATCTGATTTATATGGCGGATGTCGCAAGTGCCATGCTTGGCGGATCTCAGAGGAGAAAGCGCCATTTGCAACCTCAACTATTTGTATTTATATTTTCGGGTGACTGAGTACCAGAGTCCGGTTAAAAAAACTAAAAATTATATCCAATATATAGAATTCACAATTGCTGGCCTATCTTTCTTTATTTTAATCTTCGACATTTCCTCGCTATGTTTTCCTCCAGCGCATGATAATTTAATTGCGGGCGCAACATGAATAAAATGCAGGCGCCTGGACATTGAGCTACCCAGACGGCACCCGATTATGTAAAGCATTTTTACTTCATTTAAGTAATCCATGCGGCTTATCATCGTTATTATTTAAACAAGAAAACAATATTTTTTTTTTTGGTTTTAACAAGGGCCGTGTAGTAACTATGCTCTATTGAACCGTAAGTGCTAGAGCCACGTTGCAGCTCACTTCTAGCTACTTTTCCACGGACCACGCCTTCATCAACAAATTTTAAGACGAAATAGTATAACGCTGTTCTTTAGTATGGTGAACGTACCGTGGACCCGATTACAGGTAATGAGGCAACCTGCGACTTTGTTGACGGTGGCGGTAGATGTCATGGGCCACAATCCAAATTATCTAGCGCGTGAACTGTGCCACCCCTCATATTATATAAATTGATCCAGGCAGTCGAAATATGGAAATAAAATTTACCAGTTCATTGCTGGTTCTCGTTAATTGACTACAGTTACACTACAATCATGGCAAGGCCGACACGCATCACGTTACGTTCTACACATTGTGTGCTGTGCACACATTAGCGTTGGAGTGCCCAGCATACGAATACGTACAAACAAACAAATACTGTAATATATTGTATAGCAGCTCGAACCTCCTTATCGCCCGCGGATCGCTATTCTCCCCCAATGTTGTCGTAGCCGTACTTCGCCTACGGGAATTGGAGTCGTCGAGGAGGTGGATCTTTCCGCAGTCGCCGAGCCAGCATCGTCGTCGTACTCCTCGCTCGCAGGCCCCTCTGCTAGCAAGTCTATTTCAGTGTAGTTGTCAGATGCCATTATGGCCAATAGCAAAATGCATAAACGAAAATAAATGATAATAGATATATACGGTGTCCAAATATAAGGCCCGTACACACCTGTCATTGGTACACATATCAGAGCTATATAAATATTCAAATATTGTTTTCTTTCTATATATATTAAAATAACCTTTATTGGTGACGAGATTACCTTCTAGTTTTCAGGAATGACAAGGTATCGTCATAATTCCTTATCGGGGATGAATGTGAGTGTCATCATATCATCATGAGGAAATACTCGGCATCAGGTGAACTATACGTTCGATTTTCTCCCTCAATACAACAAAAACCACTTAAAAACCTCGTCCCTAAGCCGGTTAACTTACGACTTACGCTAAGTACGGATTAAATTATTTTTCAATTGATCTTATTATACACTCGTATGCATGTAGGGGATTATTTGTTTGAATATAGTTTAAATAAAAGTGGCCGACCAGATATTGGATGATTTCCGGACAATTGAATAAAATTTCCGGTGATATTTTTTTAATAAAACCTTTTCCCATTTAATATAAATGAAGCTCCTAAACGGCAAGCTTTGTTCAGTGAATTTAATTAAGATTTTGAATTTATTGATTATCATGACAATCGTTTGCCGGACAAAGGAAAAGACAAAAGAGAGTATGAGATTCTCAACCACTATGTCAACAAATTTTAAAAATGTATAAAGTAAATCTTAAGTAAAACCTTAAGTATTCCTGTTATTGACTTAAAGTGAATCCCTTTACAAACGAACTGTTGTTTTTGTAGTACACGTTATGTTAATTATAATCAAAAACTATTGTACAGTGTATTATAGGTAAGTAAACATTTTAAAACTTATCTTTTTCTTTATGTGCTGTAAAATTTTGAAATCGTTAAGTGTATCGCGACAAAAAAAAACGGTTGAGAAACACTGATGCAGACGGTAAAGTGTTAGTTCAGCTCATACCTGTTCAATCTGCTCTTGAAGACACCGACATTACTCGGACGGAAACACTGCCGCATGCAAATTATTCTAATCCTTCGCTGTTCGTATTTAAAACGAAGCATGTCGCTCGAATGCAAGGTATATCAATAAGGAAATGATGAAATCCCGCCGTGCGTCTTGATGTACGATGATGAAAGAAGATGAGAGAATCATGTCATGTAACTCCTCTTACATTTATATTGGACACGTCATTTAAAACGGATCGGTTAAGCCGAAGCGGAATCGCAGCATAACGGTGATGTTTCGTACGGTGAGTTTAGGGTTCCAGGGCCGATTACAGGCAGCGTGGTTCCACCGCGGTCTTCAGCAGTGACAGCCTGTGCATCTTGTATCTTCGTTGAAAATGGATGTCATGAGCCGCACTCATCACTTACAATTTGATGAACATCATGTACGCTAATTTGTAGCATTTTAAATTATGAAAAGAAAATCTTCCGGCTTAGTGGGCAGATGAAAGAAAGCCTCCCGCCGCCTTAGCCGATCACACCACACATGGAGCCGATGGCCGCGTCCACTCACCACGGCAAACGACGCTGTACGCACGTGCTTTGCATTTCAACCCAGTAAGAACCCCTTTGAGAAATTGAGGTTTCACTTCAAACAAAAAAAACTTTAATTTTCAACTTTCTTCATCAATCATTTGTCGGACAAAAAAGACACAAATATATCATTCAATCTATAACTATGTACAAACAAACAGCATACGCTATTAAAAACATCAGTGTGTATATATCGAGGAGCCCTACTTCACCATGAGCCCGGGACGGCTCGTCACGGAGTCCAGACCGCCTCAGATGATTCGAGAGGTTGGTCGGAATTAAGCAGTTTGCTTGCAGACAAGACTGTAGTAATAATTTCGCTCGGGTTATTATTATTATTTCTTTTACTTTTATAACTATGATGTGAAGGAGTGTCAGAGTGCCCAAGTGGAGATTTCTTGATTTACGGAGAATCCCTTTATAATTGTCTGGCAGGCCTCCGTTCACCCAGGGGACGAATCTTTCACGTTAACAAAAACAATTTTTAAAATCAAAAATCATTTGCTCTTTGCTTTAATATTGTAGGTACATTAACGTAATAAATGACATGACACGCACAAATGACATGACACGCACAAATGACACTGTATGTATTAATACCATCGCGTGCTTTTTAGCACTTACTAACAAATTAAACAACTCGGAGTCAAGGTCCTAACTTGCCGAGCGCGTGTTACCAGCCTAAATATAATGAAGGTACATATAGAACAACAAATAGTATGTTCGATGTTATTTTTTTATTTTGTTTTATCACCATACCGCTGCCGGCCGCTGGGCGGAACAGTCCTAAATATTCTCAAACGTGAAAGGACGATTTTTATTATTCAACTAGAGTTTCACAAACTAGCACACAATTGATCGGATGCTAAGTGTCCTCAACTTCTTCATCTCACTTCTACATTCATGGTCGATAAGTATTTAAATTTATATATTTTTTTTCCTAAGACACTTAAATTGAATAACGTACTATTGAGTTAGACTGAAACCATGGGTCTAATAAGTATACCGACTAGCGTTCAAAACTGATTCATCTACAAATTATAAAAGCAATAATAGCTAAATGTTAAATAAACTTCAAGATTCAATCAAGTCATGCAAATCTGAACCTTAGGAACATCGTTAACTAACATACAATAATCGCCACTATGAGTCATGCCCCAAACCCACAACGACCCACCCTCCGTCATTTCAATGTACTAAGTTATGCTAATTCGGTATTAGCAGTCACGCCATCCGTCCGCGGATCCTGCCACCCAATTTAGACGGAAGCATGGGTCTAGACCCCAAACTAAACTTTGCCGAATGCATAATTAACGATACATTGTACTGCATAAACTGAATTCCAAGTATGTGCATTGAATAATAATTTGCTTACATTGATAGAGACGAGGTCGCAAGAATCATCATTTCAGCTCATCACTAGTGTACAATATGTTCAACAGAACATATCCCTTCCCCATAGACTGTTGCGGAGTACGATCTTGACCACCTTTCCGCAGACTTGCATAGTTCGTCGCTCCATCTATCGGGAGGTCCTCCCACGCCACTCGAAGTTTCTTCCCCATCTGTTATCCGTTCTACAAGCTATATGGGCGGCCCATTGCCACTTCAGCTTTTTTTTAATCACATTAAGAGTAATAAACGAGCACACAGTTCACCTGATGGTAAGTGATTCCAGCGGCCAATGACATCTACATTCATCCTTCACAAGGTATCATAATGCAGATGCGTTTACACCCTTGAAGACTGAGAAGGAATGCCTCGTCAACAGTAATAAAGGTTTACGGATCCCTTCACTCATCAGATGAAACACAGCTTTATGCTGCTATTTCCCGCGTGTATTCCCTGAGAGCGTGGTCCTACCCCGGTCGAGCTGACCCAATCATTCTGCAGTTAGAAACAAACTACAGCGTAGCTCTATCACTGAAAGAAGCCATCACCAACTTCATTTACTGATCCTTTGAGCTATGTCGGTTACCTTAATTCTTCTGCAGGATATTTTTTTACCTCCCCCCCCCCATAACATCGTTCTCTATATAAGTATAGTATATGCTTTTTATATAATATTATGGATGACAAACGATTACAAAATTCAACTAATGGTAAGTGATAGTGAGCCCATAGTACTTCCTCCATCCTCAACGAAGACTGAGATAGAACTGGAGCCTCGTCACCTGTAGTTCTCTGAGAAGGGTCTCCGGAACCCTGCCGTTCATGCTGCAGATAAAAGCAACCTTTAGGAGCAACATGGCTTACGTACATACCTATGGAGTTCGAAGATTTATTTTCTTTCTTAAAAATACCGGCTGACTTTAATTGCCAATGGGGTCGCATGGAAAATCCTATCACTAGCCAATCCACATAGTTCAGCTTCTAGGAAAATATAAAGGAAACTATGTTCATTATGATAAGATAACTTGTAACAAAGATAACGAGCCAAGAGTTACGTAAAATAATAATAGAGGCGTGCGCCAGTGTTTAAGCGTTCTCGCTTTTTATTCATGATTTGCGAGCAAACGGAGTTCGATCACCGATGAAATTTTTAATTGCCATTTCCAGTGCAATTTAACTCGTGCTCGGCTATAAAGGAAAACATCGGGAAGATACCAACATGTCTAAGAAATAAAAAAAAATCACAAGCCTTTAAAGTCCACTAATCTGCAGTGGAGTTGCGTTATGGTCTATTCTGTAACTCTTATTGAATGGAGGCCTTAGCCAAGAGCAGTGAGATTTATAAAATGTGTTCCGTAAGTAGTACGACCAACTTATTGGAAGATAGGTTGACGAGTCACCTAAAATATTATCTCGGTAAGGATCCGTTTTCGAGTTATTGAGATTTTTTATTTTTTCTTAAAAAAAAAAAAGACGACAAAAGATAACAAAAGACAGGTCGAAGGGTAAGTACATGTGTGTACAAATTATTTATTTATTTATTTCTGAAGAATGCTAGCAATGCTATTAACAATACTAACTACATTCAGATTAAGCTTATAGTGCTTCTGCTGTTTATGTGTAACACTTCACGGGACGTCTATAAGATGTATAAGCAAAGGGAAATTCTGAAGGTTTTGTCAAGTGCCTTTAATGGTTGTTATACAATGTATAAATAGGGGTGCAAGATGACGTCACTTTTACCTTTAACAGTTGTCCAAACAAACAGGGTGGGGAATCCGTGACCAATTTTAGATTCTCCTATATTATCATCAAACGATTATCGGCCGGTGTTTTCAGCCCCGTTTAGTATTAATACTTATGTTTTTTATTACAATATCACCAGCATAATAAAAGCCCTAGTAGCTCAGTATTCAAGCGCTCGCATTTAGTTCACGGTACACGAGCAAACCGTAGTTCGATCCCAGACTGATTTACCATATACTTGGCAGTGAAGGAAATGCACCGTGGGGAACCTGCATATCTAAGTAATTAAAACAAATATATTTCGAACACGTGTGAAAACCGAATTATGCTCTAACTTAGAGAGGAGACCTTCCCAACAGTTGGTTTAATATATATAAGCTGTGACTTATACTGTACACTTATACTTTTCGTGTAATGTTAAAATTGTGTTAAGACAAGCAGGAACGACGGTTAGTACTCTAGCCAAAGCGTGGCTCTACCTTGTACCGCGTACATTTGAGATATCCATCAATGAAAACATCAACACTTACAGCTTGAAGCAACGCTAACAACCAACCCACATCCTTTCATCTCGAAAAACGGGGTTACCTTTTTCTATCATAAAAAATGTATATATATATACAGTGTGTGGGACAAACGCGGGGCCTGGGTAACTGGGCGACGGTAACACTCAGCCAACAATCCGCCAGTTTATGTTGATCACATTCCACCTGCATTACATCGGACTGCGACAGTACCTACACTTACGCGAAAGCTTACGGCACAGGTGACGTCATCTAATCCGCTCTTGTCGTGAATATTGAATGCCAATATTTGTCCCATCTTATCATGTAGGTGTTATACTGGAGCAGTTATAATGCAATATACATCTATACTTTTCATCTACCATCTCTTGGCAGGATTTTGATAATCTATTATATAAAAGTATAATATATATGGTCAATCAAGACAACATTGTTACCAAAAAGCATATAATTCATTAATAAACAGTATTTAAAATATTTTAAGTTGTAATGTATGAAGTCCTGGGTTGCAAATAAAGTTGCAGGTTATTTACCTGCAACTTAGTAGCCAGGTGCTCTGATGGGTTGACTAGACCTTAAATAAAACCTCTGCTCACAGATCTAGATCTAAAAGTTTCAGGTAATACCTCCAATATCATCACACAAATAAATATATTTAAGCTAAGTATAATTTTTTCTAATTAACAAATGCATCACATATTAAATCAACTCTATTACTCATTTTATCTATGAACATATTTTTCAAGCTTACAATACCTATAAAATGAGGGAAACAAAGTTATACTCAGTTACAAGTGACTTAGCCTTCCTCAACTTACAAATTGAATTGTGAGCGGAGACTATATTGAAGCAATTATTTTCAAATTATGTTAAAAGAAATTAGTTTTAGACAAGCCTTTGCAACATTTATTATTTTTATATTACAAAACTTGGACAACCAATTAACAGGCAATAATTATTTTATACAAAAGTATAGATATAAATTAATTTGCTGTTTCTCATTAAGTAAAAATTTTTACCATACATGTCAAACATAAAAGCACCATTATAAATCTGCTATCCTCCCCAACTGATTGCTTTTCCCATCTAATATTAGCCATTTCGCTAGATATTGTTAACTTTGAAACATGCAATATGTAATTTTTATGAATTAACTGCCCCATCTTTACATTATCTTTTTTTTCATGAATATTTTAGTGTTACTAAAATAATTTAATAACAATAAAAATCTAGCTAAATAATATACTACAGTGGTATTCAAAGGATGACCAGCCCATAAGCACTTAACATGTCGTTCCTACAGCAGTTCAAGACAAATTTTTATATATGGCCTTTCCAACATCGTCTGTTTTAGATAATGAAATTTCGGTAAATACTGCGAAACCTAGAATCCTATCACGCCCACGAAGTGGGGTCAAGAAGCGCGCGTGTGTGCGACACTCAAGAAGCGGTCGGGCCGGTTCTCGCGACACCCACACCACACGACCAGTTCCCCGCACGATCAATTGCACCGACGCTTATAATCATCAGAGAAACTATTTTAAAATGTATATAAAAAAAATAAACAAATACATTTGAGAATCAAAATTGTCAAATTAAAATTGAGGCTTTATAATCAATCACATGCATTTAAAATGCTCCCAATTGTTTTCTAAAAATAGAGTTTAATAATTGGTTCATCATCATAAGATAAATAAAGTAAACTATTAACAAAAAACAACAAATAAGTGCCAATACGATTTAATACCTTCATTGTCGTTGTTTCCTTCGGAATTCTGTACCGAAGCCACCAAAACTCCGACGCACAACAGGCTCAGCAATCTCACAATCATTTTAACTGGTCAAATATGGACACTGTTCACAGTTTTATTGAAATAACAATTTATACACTCGACATAATCAAACCGACGTCACTCGCGCCGCAGAGCAGCAATACAGCGATCGGCTCTTCTTTCGCAAATGGCGGCGGATGACGGATGTACTCATCGATTCCATTCGAGTCTGCGCGTTTGCAGAGCCTGTTGCTATATATTCCTTTTTTGTATAGGGCATCACTGTAAAATATTTATTTCTTTTGTTTTCATAAATTATGATTATTATAAATATAAAAGAAATGAATGGAAGTTCTTCTTTATTCTCGAATTAAAACTAGCTTCTTATGATTAAATAACACTAAGAGCCTCTTATTTCATGAACCCGTCCTTAATTCAATTTTATATATTTTACACAAGTAGCTGTATACTGTGAGGTAGCTTCTGATATTACCTATAAAATAACTTGTTTCTTGGCTGATTTTTCAAAACATAGGCAAATTGACATTTATTCATTGTAATTATCTGTAAATTTAATATTCCTGTAAATTTTTTATTTTGGTTTGATTGGTAACTAAATCTAAAAAAATTAAATTCTGTAACCAATCCACAGTATATTTAATAAAAACAAATAAGGTTTACTTACAGTTTTCGGTATTTATACGAAACTGTTAAACTGATCAATAATTCTGGAAATTGAAGTGGTCAACTCGAGACATGGCACAATAATTGTATAAAAAATGTACAATACATTTATAAATTATATATACAAAACGCTTTTGAGACGCAGTATAACTATAGATGTATACTGAACAAATTTTGTCAGTAGTTGCTGAGATTATCGTGGCACGACAACCTTTATTTGATACTATACTATATTTATTAATCTATATAAAATATATATAGTTTATATTGAATTTAAAATTCTATTCAATTTATTTTATTACAACAGCCAAGTGCAATTAATGTTATAACTGATAGTTTTTATCCCACAATGTCATCCCATTCATGAGTTCACAATGTTTTATTTAGTTTCTTTTTATATATGAGTAATTTTTCAAATCATATTTTAGACAATTTCATTAAAAATAATTATCAAGAACATAGTTTAATGGTGAAAGTTTATGTATAAACACATGATAGTATATCAAATTGCATTAGAAAGAACTCTTAACTATGTTTGGACAGCGACATAATTAAAAATATTTTCCATATTTGATTCATAGGAAAAGTATGACGACTCTTTGTTTTAGAAATAAAAAAAAAGTGATCACCTTTTGCTCTTTTAAATGGTAATACTGGAGTTTCGAAAGTTCAATTTCGCATGGCGGACGTGCAAGTGAATTCTGTTATTTGTTGGTGATAATTTCAATTATTATCTTGTCGGGATTCCTTATGGAAAGACCAATTCTTTTACTTCTATTTCTTTGCGGACGTGCACTATTCATTCCTTAACATTAGATAATGCTAAAGTGTTAGTCATAGTTGAATTTGTGAGAACTGCATTGGTTTTTCTCTAAAATGGGAAAATGTGACGAAGCTAATGTCGAAGTCAGTATGGGGGACTCGGCGTCCCCCATGAAACCAGATAATTTCACCTTCACCGTACCTCCGGAGGCGCCTGTCTTCGAGCCCACGCCTGAAGAGTTCCTGGACCCTCTGGCGTACATCAGTAAAATAAGGCCCATCGCGGAGAAGTCGGGGATTTGTAAGATCAAACCCCCCGCAGTAAGTAGATTTCTTTGTCATAGACAGTTGAATTTTACCGTTTTGGTTCCAATTAGTCGATATTTGTTGAGAATTGAGCAGTAGATTGTGATTTTCTAACCCTAAAGGTACACGCTTAGAAATGTCTTATGATGCAACAGAAGTAACTTGTTCTATGTAATTGATGATTTTGTTCCTTGTGAATTTGTTGCTAGAAGCACGATATTACGTGTCAAGGTACCCTTTGAGTACACATTTAGCTATGCATCGCGTTTAATTAGCGACGAATGCACTCGCATATTGTTGAAACATTGGTTGCCATTTTGTGTCGTGCCCTCCTGCCTACTATACTTTAGATAAAAAATAACTATTGCGAGTTTTTTGTCGTAACTAACTGTAATGACAACTCTGAACACTATAACTGCACTAATTTTGCCAGAAACTTGCAAAACTCAGGCTCTTTATGTGTGAACAATGCATATTGAATCTAAAACTATTTGCAATGATCTATATAATAACTTGTATCCATTATTGTGCAGAATACATTTGAATGTTCCTTGTTTGCAGGAAGTAATATTCAAATAATGTTAAATCAGTATGGCTTACCTTCAAAATGTATTTTCATTGAAATGTGGACATTTAAATCAATAGCAAATGTCTTCTCAAACTGTTCTTGTATTGACAATAATTAAATTGCATAACAACCTTATTAATTAAAAATATAATTTTATTTAAATGAACATCAAAATACTGTGTAAGCCTTAAAATGCATCCATTTTGTTATAGTTTATGTTGTAATATATAATTATATGTAATAAATATATATAATATATATTTAATTATTTGCCATTCCTAGTACTTCTAGAACATTTATAAGAGCTCATAATAATTTATGCACTGTACAATCATTCATATTGTTATATTTATTATTTCTTTGTACTAAAGGGAGAATTTATATTCTATAAATAATCAAATAATCCATTTTAGTTTGTAATAGAAAGAAGAGACTTTGTAAAAGAATATAAATGTCATATATTTACTGGAATAAAATAATTGGTTGTATTATCTTTTCATTCAATATGTATAAATTGTCTAACCTCATGCTCCTTTACCAACCTCATTTACATTTTCATTAGTTTATCTGTTCCCTCTATGACAGTAACATTTCTTGTGTAGTCAAAGGCCTCTAACATGAACTATGTTTATATGTCCTTGTTAACATATTTAAACAAACTTCATTTTTCTTCTAATTAAATCTATTGTGAAGTCAATACTCAATATTATTTGATGGCTGCATGGTCTAATGGTTAGAGCACCTGGCTGCTGCATCACAGCTCTGGGGTTTGATTCCCAATCCTGGTAGAATATTTGTGTATCACACACAAATTGTTAGTTTTCTGGTCTGGGTGTGTTGTATGTATGTCACATATCACTGCTGATCCGAACCTTCCTTCGATCTTATTGCACATGATTAGGGAAAGGGACAACAAGTGAGTGTCTTGGTGTTTGTGCAAATGCTTATGGCACTATATAATATACTGCACAGTTGATGTTATCTCATAATAACCAGAAGATATAGCAGTGGTTGAAAATAACCAGGAAGGCACCATCATAATTATTACAAAATACAATATATAATTTGTAAAACTAACTATGCTTTAATATAATGGGGTAAATTAAACAGGATTTGGGGTTGTCAACATGAGTGTGAGTTTCGTTGTTTAACAAAAAGCATTTGTAACAAATTGACAATGTGTGACAACTATTACCACATTTATAGATTAACCTTTATATCTTCTTAAAAATAATGCAAAAGTCTAATTTTATGATTGAGGTCGAGCCAAGGTTGCAACTTTTTGCTTGACAATATGAAATATATTTGTATATATGTATGTTTGTATAAAGTATAATTGTCTTTTGTGCATTACTGATGCTCTATATGAACCTACATATTTCATCTATCAGGTTATAGAAATAGACATTTTAACCAATGTTATGCTATTATTAGCCGAGAGTTAGATTAGAGAGATTGAGATGCTGTGTCAGGGACCTGGGACATACATGCTATACACACAGATCCAAAGAGCAACAGTTTTTGTGTACAAATATTTTTCTGGAATCTGAGTCTGGAAATTGAACCCAGAAACCGTGACACAGCACCTAAGTACTCAGACCACCACAACATGTGGCTGTTAGATATGATATAGACAAATATGATTGAAACAGCTAATATAAAAATGTCAATTGTATATGCTGTCTTCAGTTTTGATAACCAATGATAGTAAAAATATTTGATTAAGTTTGAATAAATGTCTTACAATGATGCTATGTTACTATATTTTATATGTAGATTTAAATAATTATTTAAATCAAAGAAACTGTTCTTTAAATTAATATTTTTTGTGTTTTAAAACATTTTATCTACATCAACTATTATCATAGTATTAATATAGTATTGTGCCCTGACTTGATTTTTTAATTTGTTGATATTTTGTACAGATTGTATCTGCAATTAAGTCATGAACAGTATTAACTATATCTAGCTTAGTTTTAAAAACATGACACACAATGATAAAGTGTTAACCTATTAAGCATATCGGTTATTGCACCTTCATCTTAAAGTATTGTTAAAAGTAAGGTTGTTTATACTTCACAAAAAAATTGTTATTGTTTAATAAAATTAAGCATTCATCTTTTTGTAAATTAAGTCTTAAATGTTAATAAGAAACACATTACTAGTTAATAATTATTTCATTTTATAAATTCTAATATAATTTAAATCATACTAAGTATTTAGTACATAACAAGTGGTTATACTTGCAACACAACTTGTAAGTTTAACTATTAATAGATATATGGAAATCCTATGCCAACATTGTATAGTTATTATTTAATATGATGACAACTTATTTCTTATAATTTTTTTAATTTTTTAAATAGTTTATTTTTCTATTAAAATTAACAAGTTTAATCAATAACATCTTCTCTTTTTTTCTCATTTGTCTCTCCATTCTTTTTATTGTTTTTTTGTTCCATTGTTTACAACTTTCTCCTGCCACTCAACATGATTTCCTTGGTGGAAATCACCCAGTTTCCATACAAAAAATTCATCCAACCAAGATCTCATACCTGCATCAGTCAGTAATAAAGGCAACCACGCAGAGCATTTGATTGAAATCAAAAAAGGTGGAAATCCACATAAATTAACTTAAACCAAGAAAGCAAATAGATCTGTAAAAAATTACCTTTGATACTATCTTAAAAAAAAAAATATGGAATATAAAAAATAAAAAAGGACCTATTTAAGGTTTGCATCTAAACCTTGATGATATTGATTGGGGAATTTAATATTTTATATGAATTTTATGTTCTTTGGTAAATTATATCTACACAAGTTACTGTAATAATATATGGTAGGAAAATTTAAGTTTCATTTTTAATAATATTCAGTTTATGTTGAAGTAATTATGATGTGTTCATATTTGCCTTCACTTACTGTGTATATCTAAATGCATAGTTTCTCAACCCGAGGGTTGCATTTGTCATTAAAGGGGGCAGGGGTCGGTTGCAATCTATTCAATAAATAAGACCTGTATACTAAAGATTTGTTTATTAAAAGAATGAATTTTAATAGCTTATTTTACAAGGTTGGTCATACAAGTACAGTGCAGGTTTAAACCTCGCCTAGACAGCCATGATTTTAGACCTCGTAAGGGTCATGATTTAAATGCATTGCAATTTATATTAATTTACTCATCTTTTTGGCTTTTTCATGGTTTATTTGGTTATGACATAAAAATGGTTGAGAAACAATGCCTTAGTGTTTTAAATATCATTGATTAAGACAACTATATAAAGTACATTTATGTAAACTTAGTATTGCTGTTAAACAAAAAGTCTATTAAAATAATGTTAAAAAGAAAAGATAACTATTGCTTATTAATTTAGAATTTGCATTAGAGATTAAACATAATCTATATCTCATTTCAATAGTATGTGTTTAAGTGTTTTTGCTATTGCTAAAAATATCTATTTGATTATATTATCTGTGTTTGATAATGCCAATATATAATATGAGATACTTATCTCCAGCAGAAATAAGCACTAAATTGACATATAATAACAACTATGTTTTGTTAGAAATTTATATTCATAAGGTTACTACTATGTTAGATGTGTTTAGTTTTTTTTATGTGAAATATAAAATAAATGCATTTTGCATAATTTTGGGTTTATTCAAATTCAACAAAACTCATACAAGGTATGATGATATCATTATTTTTTCCTTTTATCATAGAAAAAGTTTGATTTTGTTGTAATAAAACTATTGATAATGTAGAATATATGTTGTGTAACTGTGAAAATTGATGAAATACAATTTAACTTCAAACAAGGCTACATGTAAACTGTGGTGGGATGGACATACCATTGCCAGCAAAAGGTTAATATGGTATAGTGCTGTTGATAACACACTAAGTAATTTTATTCACCTCAGTTAGCAAGTTTTTACTTAAATCAATTTAATTTAACTTTTTATATGAAGGGATTAATGATATTTCACCTTCAAGTGACAGCCAAATTATGCAAAATGTCCATCCATTTAAACACATTTGTGCATGGTATTATTATATGTCTACAATTATATTTACAGAATGTATGTAACTTGCAATTTGTTACAGCATTGGCAACCACCGTTTGCTGTGGACGTGGACAGACTACGGTTCACACCACGATTACAACGGTTAAATGAGTTAGAGGTAAGTGGAATTCTACAGTTTAAAATAATATTTATATTTGTTTTCATACACTGTTTAAAATAACTTGAAGTTACAAGTCAATAAAAGTTTAATATCTTTTATTTTGAAATGTAGTCATCATACTTTTACAATTAACATGTTCTGATTCTGAGTGTGTGTGATTATTTTTTAATTTGGTAGAGAAGCAAATTTAAAAGAGTCCTTGGAATCTTGTTGTAGATGCCAATAACTTTTGACTCATAAGGATTCACTTTGCGAAAACTTGGAATAAAAGGTTTATCCTTATTTCTAGTCATATACAAATGAATGTTTTGTTAAATAAATTGCTATAGATTTATTGATGATGGTAAAAATATTTTACTTATGTTCTCGTAACGGTTTCATATTGCTTTAGTAATTTAAATAAACCATTACCAATCAATGAAACTAATAATATGCTAGAAATTTTCTTTAATTAAATCGAAAGTCACCAATTTAATTAATTATCAAATGGTTTGCATAACGTAAAACTATCAGCATGGTTAATATTATTTACTTTTGGTATGACCTCAATAGTGGGCATTAAAAGCTTATTACTTTTTTACCAGCTCACTTCACAATTATACTGTTTTATTCAAACATTGCGAAAGAGTTCATAGTTTTGTGCTTTCAATTAAATGAATAGCAATGGTAGGCCTTGTCATGGTGAATGGTTTGTCTTGCCTTTTATCTAACACAATGTTTCTTCAGTTCTTTATTCTGCATTAATATGATTATAAAGTTTGGTTGTCAAGATTGATGAACAAAACTCGAGAACCTCCATTGCCATGGGAATATTGATAAATCATGTTATTAAAATGACAAAGTGCCTCCGATAAAGGCGACACTAATACAATTCACAACTGCTACAGGATAGAAACTGACTTAGTAATAAAATATCCTGACTAGCTTGTAACAATTTGTTTCCGTTTTATTGAATGACGCGTGACTTACGGGCTACAGGTTCGATTCATGTCATGCATTAAACCTAAGGAGGTGAAGACAAAATTTGAATAGCCATCTCAATACTCGGTATTAAGAAATACTTTGTAAGAGTTTATTATTTTTAAATAATTTCATTTTTTACTTATAACACATAAACGGTTCTTTCTTAATGTAAAACCTGATACTGTCTTCATCAGGCGATAACTCGCGTGAAGCTGAACTTCCTGGATCAGATCATCAAGTTCTGGGAGCTGCAGGGGTCCGTCCTGAAAATCCCCACTGTGGAACGAAAGCCCCTGGATCTATATGCATTACATAAAATTGTCAGGGAAGCAGGTAAGATGTTTTTTGTAATAAGTTTATAACGCGAGGG
Organism: Teinopalpus imperialis; assembly: GCA_029286865.1. Classification (NCBI taxonomy): domain Eukaryota; kingdom Metazoa; phylum Arthropoda; class Insecta; order Lepidoptera; family Papilionidae; genus Teinopalpus; species Teinopalpus imperialis. Next base: position 9,386,661 of record JAGSMU010000014.1, on the reverse strand, counting down.
AGTTTACGTAGCAATTTTAACAATAAAAGCGGTGACCCAAATACTATACTAATTGGGTCAATGCTTATAGAGTTATTTAATTTTCTGACATATTGATTCTATGACATATTGGATCTATCTAGAGCACATTTTCTGACATATTGATTCTATGACATATTGGATCTATCTAGAGCACATTTTCTCAACCATTTTCATATCGCGACCAACGAAAATGTCAAAAAGTTAAAAACTAAGTCGACCTCTTCACTATAAAATTATAATAACATTTTATTTATACGTTTCACTATTTACACTTTCAAGGCTCTCCCAGGCAGACCCAATTTCATTGCAGCAGTGCGATGTAAGATCACATGCGAATACTAGCGTACTAGGATATGTCAGATATGTCAATATCGCAGGCGATAAAAAAGCAAACTTCGCACATTACAAATATAAATTAATATTTAATTTTATAAAACTACATTAAAATCCATTCCTATAATAAACGAATCGTGTGTATACATGTCTTATTTATGAACAGATTGCGACCCCCCTGTCATAACAAATGCGACATTGAGAAAAGACGATCTAGAGACTGCAGAGTTGGGATACCATCTAGTAGAACGTACATCACATACAAACCTTAATTTGAATACTATTAATTGTTTTTACGGCACGTGTAATAAAGCAAGTTTATAAGAATTGATATTGCACGACATATCTTTTTGAGTAACGCTCGCCAAATGTCTATGTGTGAACGCGGATTTATTTGCAATACACTTTCAATAGACTATGAATATCCTATACGTTTTAATGGAATTTGAAACGCTGATAACTTTAAAAGCTGAATTTACTTAATTGAATAATAAAGTAAATAAATTTTTTGCACAAGGGTTTACCTGCTTCGCACTCAACATATTAGGTATAACAGTTAGAGTGTGACCCACTCTATTCCGCACACATATTTTAGTTTTATTTTAAATTTAAGTCGAACCGAGCTTTGAAAACTACATTAAAATCTGTGCAGTAGTTTTCGAGTCGATAGCAAACAAATGCACAAATATTCATCCTTCTTGGGTTTACCAAAATATCGTATTTACAATTATTATTGGAGTTATATTTTTGAAGATATCTTTATAGTCTAATAAGGTTATGTTATCTTTACTGGATTCACGGGTTAACAAGGTGGGGCAGTGATCGTTCAGGAAAGGGAACCCGAGAAGGACGACAACACGGAGTGTACCCGGGTGGCTATAGCACAGCGAGGGTGCTAAAGAAAGCGAGGCCTCCCGTATCACTCTCTCTGGACACCACGCCTAGGGCGTGCTTAGGATCAGTGCATAGGGGCACCTTTGCGTTCCGTAAGGGATCGGTGTCTTCCCCCAGGAGGCAGAGTATCTTTTGAAAAAATCTCCCCGACACCAAAAAAGTAGATCATCTTTATTAATTTAGTCCATTGCTGAAGATATGCCTCGTATTGGAAAACGATGTGTAAATCGGTGAACCCCCACTGGACCGTCCAGTGAAGTTTACGTGGCCAGGGACCTACGCAATTTTGTGGAAACTTAATGGAAGTGGGTGGCAGAGGGCGGTGCTTCGTGGCAATCTGTGGGCATAAGCCTGCCCACAATGAAGTGGGTTAACAGTGATATAATTATTAGGATCATTTGTAACTCATTAACCGCTACTGGGGGATAATCATTCTTATTGTTTGCTTAATTAATACGAAAATCCGATAACATAAGTAAGTACACCTATAAACCTGTATTACCGTTCATAACTTGGTGCACACCGTACGAATTCCGCTCGATGCGATTTATTTCGTGCTATAGTGTAAAAGGAACAAATGCTCATGACTCACCATTTTCCTAGACTATTTTTATAACAGATGATCTCGGAGTCTGAATGGTGACAACAGGAAATCATTGTCCCATGTACATGCAACGATTCGGCCTAAATTTCACCAAAGAATTTCAATATAAGACTATATAGAAAGAGATAGTAGTTCTTTAAAAAGTTGTTATGGATGAAAATACACATATATAGGATATGAACGATCCGTGCCTGATGCCCACCGGTAGAGCAGAAATATAGGCTGCCTTTTTTTTTAGATAGAAGAATATACAAATCTATCAATAGTGCTACACAAAACTATTGCAAATGAAATAAAAATTTAGATAGTACGTACAAAAGGTTTAATATTGAATACAGGATAATCAATTCTCTACATTCATAATTGTCCTCAGGTGGCTTCGAAGTGTGCTCTGCTGAGCGCAAATGGTCCAAGATTGCACGTCGCATGGGCCATCCCCAGGGCAAGGGGATTGGTTCAATTCTGAAGAATCACTACGAACGGATCCTATATCCATATGATGTGTTCAAAAGCAGCGGAGTGGTTGGTGATAGCAAAGAGACAGTAAGTAAAGTTGTTTGTTTTTGATCTAGTTTTCAAAACTATGAAGTAAAAAGAATATTTGATTTATATTTCTTCCTCTTATGGGGTGAATATAGGTAAGTTGCAATTATTGGTAACTATTCACTTAGGGATGCATAAGGTGTTAAATTGAACATTTATATCCCAGTACAATCAATGTAAATTATTATAATTATGAACTTTTAATACCAACACAGCTCAATAGATTAGCAAGTTGAAGTGGCACCGGGCTGGCCATATAGCTTTTAGACCTAAGGAGATAACTGCTGGGGAAGAAAGGTTCTTCGACTGGCAGTCACAACAACAACTCTCCCACTAGGTGGAGCGACTACTTATGCAAGTGTATTCGGAAGTTGAGGGATTCAGGTTGCTCAGGGTTTTGCTTGTGGCATCTGAGGCATGATATTTCAAACATCAGACATTTTACAATTTGCACTGGAGCCTTATGAATTATGCTTTAATACTTTACTTTTCTTACGAGAGCTAGCTTTGTACCCTAGCGCTATCATATAAGCTGGAACTTACAGACTACTATATGGATGTCATGGTAGCTCAACATAAGGGCTGTGCTAACGTCTTGTCTGGTTCACTTTTTTTATAAACTGAGAATTAAAACAAATAATTATTTGTGAGAGTTGTGAGTTTATGTTCCACTGTAAGAAATTATTAAAAAAATATCAAGTCATTAATAATCCTAAAGACTAGGCTCTTCAATCCTCTCTTGACAGCAGGCTTGTACCCAGGTGTGGGAGTACTGATACTTTATTGTCCTTATAAGGAAATGAATTTGTACATTGTGTAAAATAATATGAGCTTAATAATGATTCTTGATTTCACTCCTAATTATATGTTTTTTTACAGAAAATCGAAGTGAAAACTGAACAAACACCAGAGAAAGCAACTGCTACCCGCAGTAGATCAGCTAGCAAATGCCCTGCAGCTGCTGCTACTCCTCCACCTACAAGACGGTACAAGAGTTCTGAACCTGAGCCCGAGGCTGAAGGCAGTCACACTGAGGGTGCTTTACCCGGTGCTGACGAGGACAGGAAGCTGCGGACACCTATTAAGGAGGAGAATTCTGAGACTCGTCGGAGTAAGTGGGCTATTTCAATATTTCATATATCATATTTTACTTGATAGTAAATGATTTCTGCTGGCCCTTTTTAAATGACAATTGAAAATAAATCTTATGAATCTGACAGACAGAAAAGATCTTTTTTGTCTGCATTTGGCAAAGGCTTTCCTTCTAATCTCCTCCATTCTTCTCTGAATGCTGCACCAGAACACATAACTTGTTTGCATAGTGAATAAAACCCGAACCCAGCTTTCAGGTAGGAAGACAGGTGGTACCAACATGACTCAGGCGTAGACGATTTTTTTTGTTTTACCCATCTTATTGAGGATTTGTATTTAATAAATCATGGTGTCACCGGAATATCATTTTTTTCACACAGTGTTTGTACTTTGAGAGCTTAACTGAATCCAGTGACTTTTAGTTCTTATATCTTTGCAAGATTTTAAGGGTTTCAAGCTACAACAATCTATTAAAAGTCAATTGAATTACATGTGGCAATTAACTGTTTGCAATGAAATGTGATGTGATCGACATCATTTAAGGTGTCGTTTTCCGCGGTACCTATATTAATTACCATCGATTTCCCCCAGGTCCCCGTGAAAACAAATGGATGTCAAGCGCGGGCAGTTGCGGTGTGGTCCGTTCCCGTCGTCTCCGCGAGCACCGGCTCAGCAACATGACGGTGTCCGTCACACCGGCGCCCGCACCCCCGCCTGCCATGCACAACCCAGACGACCCGGTAACTATATGAACATACACACTACTTCATCTTACACACAAGTAAACCCAAATCAAATTCTATGTATAAGTACAGGCATCTTGCATATAATCTTAAATCCACTGCAAAAAACCACAAATAATAGAAGGTACAAAATTAATGGATCAGTTTGGTTGGTTAAGGATCCCATATATTCAAGTAACAGGACATTCTATTTTAGTATGTTAAGATCTTTATTCAATATCAATGATGGCTATGATGGTCATGGACCACAGAGATTGTTTAATCTAGTGAACTGTGTGCTATATTTCAATACTAAGTCCATAATTTTTTTTTTCCATGAAAAACCCACATTTAATGTCACCGCTTAAATTACAGTTGTATATTGAGTATAAACTGAAATATACCAAGAAATAATAGTTATAAGATTATTTTTACTACTCTTAACGATATACGAGTAATAGACGTGCAGGTGTTAAAGGTTTAAAAACAAAAATATTCGTAACTAGTATGTTAACTTGTCACTTGACACTTTTCTCTGTGTATCTCAAGTTGTAATAAATATTATTTTACTTTTACAGTCTGTAATGTGTGCATGTAACACCACTAGTAATATAATTCCCTATCCAGCAATTCATACTAATATATTGTAAACTCTGGTTACTGTTCATGGGGTTAACCTTGATACTAACAACACCTTCCATCCAACTGAGGTCACTACTATATAATACAATAAATATAGGAAATACTAACAAAAATACTTTTCTGTCAATATTTTGTACACTATCAATAAATTATATTGAAAGTGTACAAAATGGCATAACTGGACAATGCCCTTCACAGCAATGTCAAATCACCCTACAAAAGTGGCAGTAATTCCTCTTTGCTTCGGAGACAGTAAATGAATATATTTGAGATTTGTCTGAAACTATACAAAAATATATCTAATACTAACGTCCATCCTTGCAGCTAGCAAAATATATGTGCCACGTGTGCGGTCGAGGGGATGTAGAGGAGCAGATGCTGCTCTGTGACGGCTGCGACGACTCGTACCACACATTCTGTCTTGTACCTCCCTTGGCTGATGTACCCAAAGGCGACTGGCGATGCCCTGTCTGCCTGGCTGAGGAGGTAATTATTATTTACATAAGTTTACCTCTAATGCTAAAACATGTGGTAGATACAAGATCATCTCATCTTTGCGTCTAGTTATTTATTATATTTAGTGACTTCCAGAGTTTTGAAGAATTGAAAACAGACAATTGTTTTCTCTTCTGAGGTATAAGTTTTCGAATGGATGTTAGAATTTCCCATTAACAGATTTAAATTGAATAAAATATTTATAACAAATTCAGGTTTCGAAACCAGCGGAGGCTTTCGGCTTTGAACAGGCGACTCGAGAATACACTTTACAACAGTTTGGTGAGATGGCCGATCAATTCAAATCTGACTACTTCAACATGCCAGTTCACGTAAGTTGAAATTGGGCCTCATTTAGCAAGCAACGGTAAAACGAATGATTGCAAGTGTTTTTACCAATAACAAACAAGCACAGTTCCCTGCAGCCTGTGACGTCTACATTAATTCTTAACAAGGAATCATAATACAGATGCGTTGTCACACTTGAGGACTGAGATGTAACACCTCGTCACCATTAATAAAAGTCCGTATCCCTACACTCACCAGACAAAACAGCAGCATTATCCTGCTATTTTACGCTGGTATTGCGAGAGATGGGTCCTACTCCAGGCGAGCTGACCCATTCATTCTGCAGCTAGAAACACACTGCAGCGTAGAGCTATACCACTGTTTATAAATGCTAATGAATAATAATTGCAAATTAAATGAATTCATAGCTTATATATATATATATAGAATATTTCATATCAATAATTTTATAGGTTCATGTGTTTACCAAGACGGTAAGTTATAATAGTATACACTTGGGGGCAACGAAATCGACTCAATCTATAAGCATATACATACATGTTTTTTAAAAATACCTTACTTATTTGTAAATATCATTTATTGTTTAAAAACTTCTTATGAATAAAATTTATAAAAAATACAGAAACACAAAATAATGTATTCATGCGTGCGTACATGTTGCAGTGCTCAGTTTATTTTTTTAAAGACATTCAACCTCGTGCATGACCTTTGAGTCGTTTTGGTTGCTCCCGAGTGTATATTGATAAGAGATACTTGTTAAATAATTAATAGCATTAGTGGTGAAGAAAAGCAAAGATATGAGTAGTTATGAGTTATTCAATTAATATCAAGTGTTTATCTTTAAAGTGTTTGATTGAATAAGACCGAGTGAATGAATGAAACAAATGATAGAATACACACTATTGTACAAACCACCGTAAGTGGGGAGATAAACAATTGACATATTTATAGCAGATTATTATTGAAAAAATATCTTTTAAGAATGTATTGTTAATAATTAGTTTATTGCTATTTTAAAAAGTATGACAAACAATACATTCTTAAAAAATATTTTTTCAATAATAATCTGCTATAAATATGCATTGGTTGGCAGAAATTGCTTTTTAAGTATTGAGGTCCGTCTTTGTACTTATTATATTTTCTGTTTGTCAACTTTGTATTTCCCTATTTCAATTTGTTTCCATGCACTTGGTAAGGAATGAATGTTATTATTTATTTATTATGCGCTTTTGTTTTTGCAACCGTATTTAAAGCGATGTCTTTGGTAATTATTCTTGATATCTGTGTTACTAAGATGTTAATAATTCTAAGACTAGAAATTTACACATTTTATAGATGGTACCAACATCAACTGTTGAGCGCGAGTTTTGGCGCGTGGTTTCCTCTATCGATGAAGACGTGACAGTCGAGTATGGAGCTGATCTGCATTCAATGGACCATGGATCTGGTGAGTTGATTCTTTCTTTTGACCCTTTAGTTTGATGGGCAGCAAGAACACAACTATAGTCTAAAGACAAAGAGTCTTCCTCAATGAGTTTGTTATTTTTGGAATATTCTCACTTTGAAACCCTTGCATAGCATATTTCATAATTGCCATTTCATTTAATACCCATAAAAGTAGGAAGAATTTTTGTGTTTTTACACATTTCAATTGTTGCAAATAGGTTGATTTAAATTTCAGCTAATTCATGTATCAAATATTTACGATGTATTTAATCCATATGAAATATATTTTTATATATATTTTTTCCTTAACGTTTTAAGCATACAATGCTTGTGCCATGAGGATTGATATTGATTATTGTTCTGATTGTGTGTTATTGTGTCAGGTTTCCCAACTAAATTGAGCGCACACCTGTACCCTGGAGAGCAGCAATATTCAGAGTCCAGCTGGAATCTCAACAACCTGCCCGTACTGGAGGGCTCCGTTCTGGGGCATATTAACGCTGACATATCTGGCATGAAGGTATGGCTTTGTCTCTTTAAAATATATATTTTTTTATAATGCAACGTGGTAATTGCGACTCAAGACATCTAAATACACCCACAACAAAGATTGTTACAAGAAATACAAACATTGTCTTACCTGCGATTGAATAGCTGGTAATTAGGTCCCCCGACCCGTGTACACCCACACTCAACGGAATATAGCAGCTTTATTTTGTCTACTCTTGTATTCTGTGAGGGCGTGGTCCTTCTCCTGTATAGCCGACCCATTCATTTTCCAGATAAATACTAGGTCTAGTATAGCTCTATTATTATTGTTGGGTATATTGCGTGTTAAACTTCTTAAAAGGGTTTTTTTTATTTAGTTTAGAAAATGCTGAATAGACTAACAGTACTGGAATATAATTTGTAAAAACTCGGAATTGTCGCCATAGTCGATGATGTGCGAACAGATCAAGATAATTTTGTCAAGCTTAAGCAATATCCAACACTATTTGTTTGTTGCAGATCCCATGGCTCTACGTGGGCATGTGCTTCGCGACATTCTGCTGGCACAACGAAGACCACTGGAGTTACTCCATCAATTACTTACACTGGGGAGAAGCAAAAACCTGGTATGGGGTCCCAGGATCTAAGGCTGAGCAGTTCGAAGCTGCCATGAAAGCCGAGGCACCGGAGCTATTTCAACTGCAACCTGATTTACTTCACCAGCTAGTCACGATTATGAACCCGAACATACTTATGAAGGCTGGCGTGCCTGTCTATAGGTAACTGTTGGAATTTTATATATCTCTCGTTTATATTATAGCTTTTATTTTTTAGAATAGGTGGCCAAACAAACTAGCAGCACATCCGATGGTATGTGATCATAGCTGACGATGAACATCCGTAACATCAGAGGAGTCGATGGAGGCCGGCAATGCATCTGGCATTTACGGCCTTCAGAAAGGTTCTTCTTTTGAAGGTCGCCAAGTCGTATCGCATGGAGTAGTGTGTGGCGGAAAATTTCGCGTAAAACGCACAGTGGATTGTCAACCATCGAGATGATGAGGATGACATTTTGAATTTAGTTGTGATGTATAATGTTTAAACTTAGCGGATGGAATTTATCCGAACTACTTCCGAGAACGCTCCTCATGGTAAAATCAGTAAAAAATTCCTTTATGCAACATCTCTTTGCAGTGCCAGTGAATTGTGCCGATCGGAAAGTTATATAATACGATGATAAAGTTGATGACCAGGTATCAACGAATTGAAGGAGCTTGTAAAACGGTGCCTGGTGCCGGTCCAAAAATTAGAATATTATGATTAGTTTTTATGTGAGGCCGCGAACTTTCGTAAATACGCGAGGTCGCCACCGTTGCAACAGGTAGCTATAGGACTTTTCATTTGTCGCCACGTGTAGAACGGACCAGCACGCGGGCGAGTTTGTGATCACGTTCCCGCGCGCGTACCACGCCGGCTTCAACCAGGGATATAACTTCGCCGAGGCGGTTAACTTCACACCAGCTGATTGGGTAAGTTTAATTGAATTGGTTAATATTTATTCAGCGTTTCAACCTTTCACACACTACGGACATCATAAGAAACATGTAAGGGAATAAAGAGAACAAGTCATTGACTCCTTACACAATTCCATAATAGTCAATTTATTATTTACTTTATAAGTAACAATAGTACCTTTCATTAGATAATCCATATCCTACTTGGATATTGTTGGTATGGCAAATCAGAGTTAGTATTCCATTACGCTATACTCTGCGTGATAGAATATCCAACGGAACCATCCAAAGTAGTACGACACTGACCAATATAGCTCGAAAGATCATCAAATATAAGCCAAATTTCGGCCATACAAGATATCTATTCGAGTGGGAAAAAAAGTTCTTTAGTTGCGACCGGCCGTCGCTGTGTAAATCTGCGGAAAGATGCAGGATCTGATGCTTTGTGGCAATCTATATGCGAGGCCTGGTCGGTTATGACGATGATGATTCCATTATATGATTAGTGCTCTCTTATAGAACCCATGGTGGTGGCAGTTTTCCCCAATGTGTGCCAAATTTGATACCTGCACCTACATTTCTACCATATTCCCAAAACTCAACAAAAATGTGGAATATGCAAGTTCTTACAAGTAACAGTTGCTGAGCTTCTTAAATTATTATCTGCCTACATTGATAGATGAAGTCAAGCCAACATGTTAGTTCTTCACTATTGAAAGCAAATAAATTTTCGTGGACTTACAAATTGTGAACCCCCATTTTTTGTCACGCCAACGTCAGACCCCCTCGATTCTCCCGTGGACCCCTAGACTTGGACCACTTTGAGAACTAAGGGTCTAAATCAAACGGATCTTCACAAGTTGGCTTCACAGCTCATATATAGCAGGACGCATGTTACCGCTACAATTTGTTGCAGTAATTCTAATAAAATTCCACTCAAATAGTTGAAGATGGGACGCGAGTGCATCGCACACTATTCCACGTTGCGTCGCTACTGCGTCTTCTCCCACGACGAGCTGGTCTGCAAGATGGCGCTGGAAGCGGACTCGTTGAGTCTCACCGTTGCATTGGCCGCGTACAGAGACATGAGGACCATGCTGCACGACGAGAGGAAACTGCGCAAGGGATTGCTGGACTGGGTGGGTTGGCTTTATTGTTTAGTAGTAATGATTGTTTGGCTTTATATCGGCTGACTTCTGATATATTACTAACATTTATTATCTTTGTGCTGTAACGTATCCCGCTCTGTCGACATCCTTGCCATGAACCACCTGATGTTAAGTGACTCCAGCGGTCCACGACGCCCACGTTCATTCTCGATAAAGAATCATATTACAGATAGATACGTTGTCACCCCTGAGAACGATGAAAAGATGGAACTCCTTGTCGCCAGTAATAGTTCTCCGTGACGAAACACAGCAACGTTATGTTGCCATTTTACGTTGATATGTTGTGAGGGCGTGATCCTTACCCGGTCGAGTTGACCCGTACGTGCACAGTTATAAAAAAAAATAGCAATGTTGCTTGACCACTGTTAAAATAGATTCTTAATCATAATTATTAATAATATAAATATTTAATATTATATTGCGTAGTATTTAACTGCGTGCGTTGCTGGACAGCATTTAGGCGAACGCTTTGAAATTCGTGCACGTGTTGTGAGACTTTACCTCGGCAGAGTCCGGCGGAGCATTTATCGTTAATCCGTTAATAGTACACACTGATGGATGTAGTTTTGTAGTCGACTCAACAAGGTATACATAGTTTACACCAATTGGCGTAATTACCACGCTTGGCTTTTGAGTTGAGAAAATTATTTTATAATTTTTTAATGCTCTAACATACGAAACTGGTGAAATTTATCGTGTGTAGTAACGTGTTATATTTCGTCAGTTTTATTAATAATTCATTATAATGTTTCTGAACGTATTTAAATAAATAGTTGAACAGACTCACAATCAGATTGTTTTGATGTTTCATATGTTTGTCACCATGACTTACAGATTAACGTTTCTCACATACATGTTGCGTTTTCCATTCTCGTCTCTTTTTTTAGAATTATGTTATAATTCCCTCAAATATTATTCAATGGTTACTAAATTTCCTGCGGAACAGCGAGCATGGGGCCCGCGAGTCTGTTTCGCTGAAGCTGTACAGGTTATAGTACAACAGACATAAACAAAAAATAATTCCTGCCTTACGTTCGTTAAACTGGATTTTGCTTGCGTATCACTTAAAATACTGTTGCCTAGATGAAGTTTGTTTCTAAATTAACATTTTTTTAAATTTAAATATTATTAAAACACTAAAAATATATCCAGCTATGATGGAAGCTCTATCCCCGAATGGTACTCATGAAACATGTTTTCATTAGGGTCTCATTATATATAACCAATGTAACTGGTATTAATCATACATTGGTTTGGAAAGATGGACAAAATAATATTTTTTTATTTGTTCGCTGTGCGTAACTAACTACACCAACTTACTAGCGTAGGGTACGTTAGTAAGTTGGGGCCTCCAATATACTACTGCTACAACTCTGCATCTTGGCTTATGATAATTTTAGTTATTGTTAGTTACTAGGCTATGTAATATATTTAATACTCGCTCGCAATTGGCCATGTTTGTACTTACCTTTGAGTTAACGTAAGATTTATCTGTAGGGGGTGACGGAAGCGGAACGCGAGGCCTTCGAGCTGCTGCCAGACGACGAGCGGCAGTGCCAGCTGTGCAAGACCACCTGCTTCCTGGCCTGCGTGACGTGCTCGTGCACCGCGCACGTGGCCTGCCTGCGCCACTACGCGCAGCTCTGCTCCTGCCCACCCTCGGCGCATAAGCTCAGGTAGCTAACACACCTTTGCATATATAGAGACCTTTGATTACCTCTTCGTACAAGGCGTCAGGAACACGGGAACTGCCCCTCATCTCTGCTGCGGAGGGAAAACTGATCTCCGCACTGTCCTACATAGTCCACCTGTGTCTAAGGTGGTCTAAGGAAGCTCACCCGAAGTTGAAAAACCTTTTTTAAACGCTTTTTCTGGAATTGAGTTCAATTCTTGCTGCAAATTCTCCTTTATGTCTTCTACCGAATGAAAACTGGTGCCACGAAATGCTAATTTGATTTTAGAAAAAAGGAAGAAGTCAGCATATCTGGTGAATAAGGTGGCTGATGGCCGATGCCGGAAGTTAAGTAATTATTGATTGCATTTTTAATGTCTGACTTCCCACATTCATTGGTAAAGGAAAACATGTACCTACATGTTTACGAAATAAAAATATGTCAAGTCCGCGGTGGTATCGCCGGCTATGCTCTAATACGTTCTCTAGAGAACTCCTTGCTCTGTTGCAGGATTTACATATTAAGTATGTAATATTTCTTCATTTTATTTTTTATCATATGTATTTAATTAATATGTTTTTATTATCGATCCACATGTATGTTAATACAAACGACGACTGTAAATATATGTTGTTCTACTAGATACCGCTACACGCTCGACGAGCTCCCAACGATGCTGGAGAAATTGAAGAAGAAATCGGAGCTGTTCCGCGAATGGGCCGAGGCTGTGCAGAATGCGTTAGACCCAGACACGCCTAAAACTTGCGATCTCGACGGGTTGAGGGCGCATCTACGACGAGCTCATGAGCTAAAGGTAAGTAACAAAAATCAACATGGCTTCATTGTATAGATTTTATTATATATGAGGAGGGAGCATCAGAGTTTGATCATATTGTCAGCAAAAATGAGGTTACAGTTAACACAATTACAATGTGTCTAGAGATATATGTATAACTTACATATAGTTTGTCTGTTATTCCCGAACTAACATCGACACGCGTTACACGAGTACATTTATTACATTTTTACGTTACATATATTCTGCACTAGATGGCAGATGTTACTATATATAAAAATAAAAAATTGTGAATAATAGGAATACATTAATCTATCTTCCATAACGAGAATATCTTTGATCTATATTGATTTATGTTCCCTATATAAAAGTTTTAACTATAATTATTTCTTAAACCATTCAAATTATTTTTCTTTATTTTAAATTTCTTAAACAATTGTTCCAACAGATGCACAAAACAGAGCTAGTGCGAGCGTTAGAAACGGCAATAGAAGACGCCGAAAAATGCGCGTCAGTTATCCAACAGTTGGACTTGAACAAAATGCGCACTCGAACCCGTCACCACGATCCCAAGTACCGGCTGACCATCCACGAACTGACGCTGTTCGCTGCTGAAATTGACGGCTTGGCTTGCGTGCTGCCTGAAGGTGGGTTAATAAGCTTCCTTCTCAGTGTCACATGTTTAATTTTTTTGTGTTTCTTAAGGTTATAAAAAACCAACCAAACTCTCCAACTGTCACCATCACTTGGTGGAGGAGTATGAGCACGCTCCAGTTTATGTGAACCTTATCTCGTCATGCTGAAGAACAAGACGGATAACAAATAAGCACTAAACTGTGCTAGATTGTCATCCTTCTTTGTTTTCTGATAGTATTTGATCACCACAGCAGGTTACCTCAATGATAGGCCAAGGTGAAGTTGTATTGTCCACCTCTAAGAATTAAGATATAGTCTCAATATCTCCTTGCCAGTAAGTGACAATGTTCATTTAACAGGTTCAGCTGTAAAAGAAGTATTGAGACAGACAGAGGAGTTCGAAGACAGAGCGACAGAACTGCTCGGCAAGGATTTGGAGGCAGTGGATGCAGCGACCGTTAGGGAGTTGGAAGAGGTGTGTATTTAACTTTTAATTATTTAAGTTGAATGTAGAAATTATTTGGTGCCAATTTTTTTAGACAATAAGAGCACATTTTTATTTAATTCTTTTGATAATTTTAATATGCTCTATAAAGATTACTATTTATATAAAAAATAGCTTCTGTCGGTCACTTCGTCGGCGTGGAATTCAGAATTGAGTCCACAGAGAAATGAGAACTGTGTGACTACATTGTTCGATTTATTATTTTCCGCCAGTACGTGTAAGTTTAGGGCACTCCTCCTTGCTTCTCACGTCAGCTTTATGTGGGTTGCTCAAGAGCATCTATCTCTGAAGTACACACAGACCAAGGCACGGGTAGATGCTAGTTTTAATATGAACTGATTAACAGTTGTTAAGCCATTTCATTTACGGGGTAAAAAGTTTACCGTGTTAATCCAGCCGTTTTTGCGAGATTGAGTTACAAACATACAAACTTGCATATTTTATAATATTAGTATGTTGTATGCCATAAAGTAAACTAAACAATTTTCATTCTCTAGGTGGTAGAACTAGGTTCCCGTCTCTGCATAGTATTACCACAACTCGGTGCCCTCCAAGCCAGGTTGCATCAAGCGCGCTGGCTAGAGGAGGTCCGCGTGTTGCGCGAGGACTGCGCCGCTTTGACTCCACCGGTGCTGGAACGACTGCTGAGAGATGCCGACTCTGTGCTGCCACATCGCAGAGTGGAACAGGAGAGGGCAGCCCTGTATAAATTGAGAGGTAAGACTTTACTCATTTGTTTTCCTATTTTTCAATTTTTTTTCTTTGCCAGTATTTTGTACAATTTATTTTGCATTTAAAATATTTTATTGAGGGTCAAATTATTTTGTTACCATATTTAAAAAAAAGTAGATTAAAAAATATTATAATGATATCTAGCGCAAGTAGAAGAATGGGAGCAACGTGCCCAGGCGGTGCTAATTGACAGCCGAGCAGATGGCACCAGTGACACTCCGCACACAAGCTTAGCCGAGCTGGATATTTTGTTAGCCGACGGTGATGAAATTGACGCTGCATTGCCTTCTCACCATACACTACATCAGGCTGTGGCGCATGCTAAGGATTGGCTCTCTAGGGTAAATAATTACCTTTAAATCATATATATAATATTACCATTTAAACATATAATAATGTGGCTGGCTTATCCTAGGAATTTGCGTAACAAGTATAAGGACTATGCATTGTATTATCTGTAGAAACCTCGATGGTAGCCATGACCCATATCCTGTAATTTACTGCAAATGTAGAAAACTTGAGACTATCAATAGATTTGTTACTTCCACACTTATGTAGTTCAGCTTCCAATTTCTATTAAATATAAGTGTGAGGGTGTTGGGGGTTATATATGAATGTAGTTACATCTAAGTTCACTTAATAATTGTCGTACTTGGCGGCAAGCAGAGCAATAGGTATTGTAACCGGCATAATTAGTCTATGGCCAGTACGGCCCACGGGCCATGAGAAATTAGATTCATAGAAGAGGCTAAATAAATATATTGATCACCATGAAGATTATCAATATGGCCTGATAGGTTTAGCTGACAAGTTGGAACCTTTGTATATTCATTGTGGGTTCATTGATGAGATTGCAGGATGATTGGATTTGTGTATTTTTTGTGAGAATGTAGAGTTGCTAACATGTGCTACAACTTGTTTGTTCATTTAGCTAAATCGAGCAGATGCTTTGTTAATAAAGGCAACTATGTTTTGTTCAAATTACTATTGACATATTAAGAGAATAGAAATTGTAGAGGATGCGAAGGAAACACTCTTGAAGTAATATTATTTATTTGAGAACACTTTCACAGAAACTAAATGTATAACATTATATATTCATTTTAGTTTACGTTTACTTTTAATATTATTATAATCTTTGATATCGTAATCTATCTAATCATAGCTTTTATACATAACCTACATTATTAGTACATAGTGATCAGCTAAGGCACCTTACAAAGAGGCTAGTCTAGGAACATAGCTTAAGTGGCATATAACACATCTTTACATAACAGCGTTAGTTCGTGCGTATTTCACATAGTAATAGTTTAAGCATACGACACCTAGCGAAAGTTTAAGTGTACGGCACACAGCACATAGCTTCTGTGTTGAGATACTTATTTGTGATTATAAATTCTTTAATTTTCGCCGTGTAGATTGGCAACAGAAATGATTTATCCAACTTATCCTTCATATTCTTTAGGTGGAAGAGATGCAGTCCAAAGATCTATACCCGTATATGCACAGTGTAGAAAATCTTGTTAAACGCGGCCAACAAATACCTCTGGCTCTATTCGAGAAGGACCAGCTGGCCGCGGCGCTGCAGTCTGCGAGGGAGTGGAAACGAGGCGCTGCCGATATGTTTTTGAAACAGGTGACTGATCTCCGTTTACTTTCCCTTTTCTATATGAAAAAGAAGAGTGTGCATGGGAATTGCATTAGTAAATTCCTTCTTTTTCTCTAACGCGTGTTTTTAGAATTTGTATAAAATCAAAACATAATTAGATAGCAAACATTTATTTATTTGATAATATATGAGAGCAAACCTTTAATCTATTGACAGTGGTAGAGAAAGCTGCAGCTTGATTTTTTTTTCATTAATAATCCATTAATGTAACATATACTGTGATCCTTTTTAAAGGAAAACAAAAGTTGTAGTACAAATTAAATAATATCGTAATGAAATTAAATAAATCATAATAAAATATAAAATGTCAATATATATCACATATCCAGAGGTTTTCTTCGTAACCATAAAAGAATGAAGAACGTATCGCTTATTTATAATATAATAATATATAAGAAAACTATTACGTTTTTTTTTTTTTTTTTGTGTTTGACTATTGCTGTTGGTCCAGTGACCTCTACAGCTTTATCTAAATAGACCCGCGAGCGGGAGGCCCGCCGAGTAAGGAACTATTATCGTGTAAACACAAGTTGTCTCTTAATATTAATAATACTTTTTAGTTCAGTTTTTTAAACATTTCGTACGCCAGTGTTGTCATTTATACTACATGGCGTATATTTTTGTCACATTGTCATTTATGTAGGTCTTGGCATTTTTTTGCCAAGTTTGTCGCACACTAGACGTGAGTATGGATATCGTGGTTTTGTTGGTGTAGTTGTTGAAGGCAGACTTGGACATTGTCAGTAGTCGTGGAATATGTACATGTAAACACAATCAACATGACATACTAACCGATATCTTCACAGAATTGGCCGTACGGCCTACTGGAAGCGCTCTCGCCCCGTTCCGATCCCACGAGTGCAACACGAAGACGGCCACGAGATGGAGCCTCTGCGGAGGCCGGGGCCTTCCTACAAAACTTTAGTGAAGATGCAACACCTACCGAAATTGTAGCAGCGTTCAAACAGGCCGAGCACAGGGAGCTGGCTGTTATTAAGGAACTAAGGTAACACTCGTTGCATTTCTTACTCGCGGTACGATTCTCAATTGTTACCCGACGATTCTGCAATGAGCTTTAACTCCAACTGGTTTTCAGTACCAGCATGAAGTAGCAGCACAACGCTGCTGAGTGTACGGATCTGGAGATACAATTACTGGTAACGAGGCGGCATTCCATCTTAACCCTCAGGGGTGACGGACAATATATGTCTATCTTTAATATTTTTTGAGGATTGATGTCGGTCCATGTCCATGGGCCGCCGTCACCACTTACAATCAGGTGAACTGTGCTTGTTAAAACAAGTGGTATAAAGAGATCGGGTGTGTCAACATGTCACCGTCGTACGTCGTCCATCATGAGGCAAATCCTATATCCAGATTCGCTAAGAGCAAACGTCAGTTGAATCATCCATTACATTCCTCACTGTCTATTTGTGTTATAACCGAACATGTTTGTTATATTCCACAGGGCTCGGAACATGCGCAAGGAAGTCCGCGCGGCCCCGACGGCCGGGGTAATGTTCTGCGTGTGCCAAAAGCGGCAGTACGGCGTGATGTCGCAGTGTGAACTCTGCAAAGACTGGTTCCACGGTGAGGAGTTTATATCATCGCAGAAAGATCTTCCATTGACAACTGGAGTGTACACTTCGGCGGTCAGACACGTGCACAGACACACGGTGACGTACAGCTACACTGCAATTTGTTTATAGCTGTAGAATGAATGGGTCGGCTCGACAGGAGCTGGACCACGCCCTCACAGAATACCAGCGTAAGAAAGTAGTATAATGTTTTTGTGTTTCGTCTGGTGAGTGTAGGGACCCGGAGACCTTTATTACTGGAGACGAGGCATTCCATTTCAGTCCTGAAGGGTGACAACGCATTTGTCATATGAGTTTGTAAATTTTTTTCATGTTATGTTTTTCCCATGATTTTATTATTCTATGCAAGTTTTCAACTTCTTGATGACTTTGCTTGCGCTGCCAAGTTGTGAGTTGGAGTTTGTGTGCAATTTTTTACTAAATGTGATCTTGGTTTCTTCATTCGTCTACAAATAAGCAAAATAATTCTATTCTAGCCTCCTGTCTGGTATCAACGAAAGAGGAACGCGACGATTCACCAGATCGCGCAGAGGTAACGCTCCCGAACGGAGAGCAGAAGTTCCTCTGCCCCGACTGTATGCGGACTAAACGACCCCGACTACATCGCATACTGGCCTTGTTGGTAAGCCATTATTGCTGTTTAATGTTAAAATATCTCTAGACTGTCTGAAGATTTTGCCATCACCTGATAATAATATCTTGAACAACGACCAGGGCTATATACTTGATAATTTATAACCTCCAGGGCTTGAGAGCTCAATGTCTTCTGGAGCAAATACGTACTTAATGTTGCTACTTTTGTCATCCTTATTTTATTAAAAGTAAAAAAAAAACTATAAATTTATATATTCTAGATATTTATCTGGACTTCTAAATCTCTCATGTCTATCTATATGTCTATGTTTGGCTTTTGATTTGTAATCCTACTGACACTTATCAATTGCTATCTTTATAAGGTTTCAGACCAACCATCATACGAACAAGACCTGGCCGTATGGACTAAAGTCCTTTGCCTTTTCCATTAGGGATAAATTAATACCATCATCATCTGATAGCTTCATAAACTTCACTTAATTTATTTGTACAACTATATAACAAAAATAAAGGTTAATATTTGTCCCCCGTTACTTTTAGCACTTTAAATCTCCTGATGCAAATAGCGCCTTATCTACATCTACGTAGAAATATATTCCAATTCAGATAAACGACATGACTATTATATATTTTTCATCAGGTTTGGCTACAAAAACTACCAGTACGTTTAGCAGAAGGCGAAGCCCTACAGTGCGTCACGGAGCGCGCCATGGCCTGGCAGGACTCTGCGAGAGCTTTGCTAGCATTGGTGCCTCACCAGCAACAACCAGAGCATAGGAAGGACGCCATTTCCCATGCATCCAGGTATAAATTGTGTTAGATACATTAGGTTGATTATTAATACTGGCCTTTTATTTTTAATTTGGTCTTACAGTGGTAGCGAATGGGTCAACTTGATTGGAGAATGACCACGGGTATTCTATATACATGACCTCAGAGGTCACATTTGTATCTTGAATCTTTGTTGAGGATGAATGTAGATGTCACGGGCTGCGGTCATCACTTACCAACAGGTGAACTGTATTCTCGTTTAGCAAAAAATGTGATGGGGGTTGCAAATGTTGCATTTGAAAAGAGATGGGCACAGGTTTTTCGCATTAAATACACAGGCTGAAAATGAAATCATGTTCGAATTAGAAGTAAAAACTATAAATTTGAAGTGACTTTTCATTACATTGTATGTAATAAATATATTTGGTGTATACTCACGTTTTTTATTGTCTAATAATTCATCAAACCTATAGTGAGTGCGTTCACTACTCTCGTCTCAGTGTTTTTAGTGAGAGCTCAAGATAAGAATTGCTGAGTATACCGGTTCAATACTTTACGGATAAAGTTTCTTTAACTTTGATTAACATTTGAGCACTAATCTAATGTACGAATGCGACAATATCTCTAGAGTCGTCTCTTAACAAAGGGGACTTCAAAATGACTTAGAAATGGCATTGTTTGATTTGTTTCAAACAACACAAGAAGACATAAAATAACCGACGTTCTTTATTAACTGTCTATTTTGCCTTTTAGATCATCAGCGAGCGTGGAGCACGCTTACAGCGCGACTCCGAGGGCGCCGAGCACCAGAGTTACGCCTGGCCTGTTGCAGAAGTTGGAAGATCTCATGCTAGAAGGAGATCTGTTGGAGGTATCCGTCCATCTTAGTTATCTGTCTGTTTAATATTAACACCTCATTAGTATGCAAATAATGCTGGAACATAGTATTTGTTTTTATTTACTATTTTAGAAAATAATATTTCCATGAACTTGTAGAATTAAATTTGATGATAAAAATAGGACAAAAAAACAAAAAGTTTGACATTCATGAGACATGGAGCTTGTGAACTAGACTTGAGAGGTTCTGAGTTCATGCTAAAATCTGTCTAAATGGAGGAAATAACAGGTTTGCCAATTTTTCTGATGCTCTTGCTTACTAATGAACGGCATTTCATTTTTATTCATAGCGATAAAAGTTTTGACTATGACTTCGAAGCTGCTATGACATAGATCCATTGATATTTCACATTTCTTAATTGTCCCTATTGTAGGGTAATTTTATTCACACCCATTAGATGTCTACATTCAAAAATTGAATTTATTGAAATTAGTGCACGAACACACGGACAGATATTTAGAACTGAAGAGCACATCACAAACCCTATACATTACCAACATCACAGCTTTTCTCTGAAGTGAAGGTGCTCACGGTCCGCCAACTATTTATTTTGAATTCTGTACTAAGGACTCATTCAGTCTGCAGACAAGATTTTAATATTTTTCAGAATCTAAGAAGAAAAATTTTGTTCCTCCATGCTCATAGACATATATGTTTTTTGGGGCCCTACCTATATAAAAGAATAAGTAATGACATCACCGCTTACACACCGCTCACATACACTTACTCATTACAAATGTAAGCAGGTCCTCACAAGTTATTTAATGTCGTTGAAGTATGAGGATACTGAAACCTTATTAAAAATAAATAAGTAAATTTTACCCCGGATGTGAATGAAATGTTTATACAAACAAACAAATATATATCTATATCTATCTTTATGTATATCCCACAAACATATTTGTATTGTAAATTTAAGTTAAGCAAATATTATTGTAACATGTTTATAAATCGCCCTTAACCCTCTCGTGTACCACTCAATTATGATATAACAAGTATTGTTAATTCACTAGACTAGTTATACTTTGTGTGTACGATGTTAAACTAAGATAATTTACTACTACCTCCCTTATTGGGATATTCTTTCTTTTTAATTTAATAAATCTATAGTTTTAATGTAACAGTAATTCTAAGTTTTATTTAAATTATACTTCATCCGGAGGAGGGGCTTAGCAGCTGTAACACAGGTCTAGGACCTAGTACGGTTGCTAAAGAGAAGAAATAAATGGTTGAAATTGTAATTGTAAATCAAATCAAATAAATAAATAAAATACACTTCAATTAATTTTGATTTTCGCTTATTATTTTGAAAGGTTGCATAAAGATAGACACAATACGACCTGCTTTTTCTAGGGTGGGTTATAATAGGTTACTTAAATAACTGTACAACCCTTAGGTGCGTCTAGAAGAGCAAGCACAAGTTTGGAGCGCAGTGACGTCAGCGCGGGGCGTGGAGGGGCGGCGCAGCGCGCGCGTGCTGGACGCGGGGCGGCGCAAGCGCACGCAGCGCGCGCCGCGGCCGCACCGGCAGCTCAAGCGCACGCGGCCGCACCACGGTACGTACGATGGAAGTATGATACAAAAGGACGCGCACACGAACGAAGGGAAAGAAGCGGATTGGCGGACTGCAAATGTGCTTGATTTGTTTTTCTATTTGTTTCATATACAAACAAGCATCACCACGAAGAGTTTCCTTCACGATATTTTTTCTCAGCACGAAGAACATAATAAATCAGCTTTTGGAATTTGCGGTGTGATGATTTTTAAATTAAACAAACATGCACATAGCGGGGCTAAGCTATACGTAGGTAGCTTATCACAGGACCTTCCCGACCCGTGCTGTAGATACTTTATAACTGTGACATAGCTTTATGACAAAATTCTACGAATACTACGATTAAAGATCCAATAGACTAAGATAATTCTAATTTCATTCAACAAATCGGCATCGGTGGCAGCAGTTGACTAATTGTGGGCGGCATCATCTCAGCCCAAAACTACGCACCCGCTACATAGTCCAGTATGTTCACACAGGTTTCCCTGACGGGCAGCGGGTGGTTCCATCGATTCCCACGTACATGATCGCAAATAACAATAATTATTTGTCCACAGGACCGCAAAACACAACAAAGACCACCGTCAAACGAGGCTCCGCTACGACGACCAATTATATAAATAGAAAACAGGTTAGTTTAACAATCAATGATGTTCCATATTCTACTTTTACTTGTATTATATATGAAATTAAATCCACAATAGAAAACAACGCATTTCAAACGACTTATTAAGTTAAGACCACCATCCTCCTTTGCATTCTTTGACATGTCTTGGTCACAGTGCCTGGCTGCTGCAATGCGGGCCTTGGGCTTGGTTCTCATCCATGGCATTTTAGTCTAGATGTGTGGTCTGGTATATAAGTCCCATGTCCACTATTATTGGAAAAAGAACCGTAATAACATTCAAATTTAATAAAATCATGAATTTCCGTCTAATTTCGACCACTGGTCGATCTCTAGCCAATCATTATTATACGCTAACGCGTGCTTTGTAGCACGTGGTCATGAGACAAGTGGAATCCTTCACCGGTGTGGGATCAGTGTGGAGTTTTAACTAAATTCCTGGCCTGCTAGATAGTGCCTCTAGACAATAAATCACTGTTACAATCAACAATAAGCTGTTTCCAAAGTGTTATAGATGTGTTTATATTCTATTTGTTCCGTTGCAGGGCATGTCGTCAGGGTCCGGGCTGATGATGAGGAAGCACTACATGGCGCGACAGGAACGGCGCAAGCGTGGGCTCGCCGCCTCTACGCGTGGGAAACATGCACGACAGTCTAGATTAAGTAAGAATTACCTCATTATTTTTAAATTATTATATTTTCAACTGTATTATTTTACTTTAAATAGAGAGGTCAACCATGGAATTTATAAGGATGTTAGCTGTTTGTTAGTATTGATTAGTGATAATATTATATTTAGTACAAACCGCACTAGATGAGGTGAAGAAAAGCTACGCTAGTCTGTGGCGGTTGGCTAGCTAGGGACTGAGATAATGATATGCCACCGATATTGAACTAGACAAATAATTAAATTTAATTAACTCCTTCAGCCCAACACCGCGGTGCCAGTGCAAGCGCTGCGGTCGCAAGCGGCAGCGGAACAGCGCCCACCAGGCGCGGCAACATTGTAGCGCGACGAAGTAGCTCCTCATCTGTCTCCTCGACATCTTCGGATGAGGACTGCGCCGCAGACAACTGCCTGCGGCCTACTGGTCAGTTGATGCATTTGATACACTTATGTTCAATATGAACTTACAGACTGATATAATTATTAAATTAATATTTTTTCTATATAATGTTAGGGTGAACTGTGAAGACTCCTACGCTACGTGTTTGTTTGTCTGCTAACTATGCTATTATACTTATACTTAAGATTTATTACAAGAATCATTACAAATATAATTATCACCAGTGTGGTGTTTAAATAACTGTAAATAAACAATAATTTATAACCACTGACAGTCTTGGTGTCGCAGCCGCTACCATGATACGTAGCAGTCCCTGGGTGGTGGCTGGATCTTAAATAGAGAATTATAGCATATTTGAATAATAATATTTCAATGCTGAACAAAAGAAAGCGCCACCGGAGTACTGCCTTGATAAATTAAACCAAACCTCATTCCATCATCAATTTAATGATTATTTTGAAATATATAAATTAAAATCCTACTAATATTATAAATGTAAAACTTTGTATGTTTGCATGTTTGTAGCTCAATCGCACAATACGGTTGAACGGATTTTAATAAAATTTGCCACATAGAAAGTTTATACCTTGGATGGAGATGGCTTAACGATTGTTATTACTTTTTTTAAAACTAGCATCTGCCCGTTATTTTGTCTGCTTGGATTTCAGTATTGGGTCCAGAGAGAATTGTAAAATGTCTTCAAACATGGTCGGCTTTATCTCTCTTGAGCATTGAGTGCCAACAACTTATTACAATGGCGTCTTTTCATTTCTCTCTGGACCAAATCCAAGCAGACGAAATCGCGGAACAAAATTTATAATATTTATTATGAATATATTTTAATTATCTATGGTTCTAACATTACTCAAAATATGCAAATTTTTACAACATTTAACATATTTGAGTGTTGTCCACAGAAAAACTAGTATTATTTTAATAATGCAAGAAATCCCAGCCTAACCATATCACCAATATATATTGTCTGCTCAACCCAATATCTTTCGTAGAGACGTAATGTCCTCTGTTTTGTACAATGTTCACACATTGGACCAACACCAATACTCACACGCACACAAAAAAAAACAATGTTTTTTTTACTTGTGCAAATTGAGTATAATATATAAATGAATGCTTCGTATATTCCTTCACAGGCAAAGAGGTGGATTGGGTGCAATGCGACGGCGGCTGCGACCAGTGGTTCCACATGCACTGCGTGGGCCTGAGTCGCGCGGCCTTACGGGAGGACGACGACTACGTGTGCGGAGCCTGCGCCAGGGGGCGCCACTAAACTTGGCTCGACGTCACCGAGCTTCACCGGTCCAGGCTGAACGAGTCATCTGTTTACATTACTTTTGACTATATTGCTCACTTTTAAAATACTAAAATGTACCAATGTGTACACGACCACCCGGATTGAACTATGTAAAAAATTTACAAATCTAATTATGACCAAACACCTTTCCGTGCGTATTGTTCTTAAAAAGAGTACCAAACTGACATCAACAACAATGCAAACTTACACAATGGACTTTTTATATAAATTTACCCAACTACCGTACTATACGTGCTACAGCTACACCAACACTCGGACGTAGGTACAATAGCGAGCCACAGTCACCCACACAAATAACTTAAATGACACGCTCAACATGACACAAGCCCTAGAAATACTGAATTTCACTTAGGCATGGCATATAGACTTCGGGCTTCATCACACACGTACATCTTCAGTCTTACTGACTTACGATGTAGTAGTAGACACGGGTCGCATTGATTCTTGCCTTAAGAGGTGGACGTATCGTGGGCGGGGAAGTTGTGATTACTGATTCCCTTGTATACCGATAATTCAATAATATAGAAAATGTCGGGCAGTGCCATGTATCATATAGAATTGTAAAGGATTCAATATTTTTGTTTTTAATATTTTTTTTTCTGGTTATCTTCTGTCTCTTACTATCGTAAGAGTGAAACTTCAATCCATCGCTGCCAACGCATTATGGACGAGACTCGGAGTACAATTCAGCTTCAGGTCCACTGTGCGAATATGTTGATATGTGTAAATTATATAAACTTTTATATAATATTGTAGATTTCTCACTTGCATTAGTTATTTGGTATTGAATTAGTTTATGTACTCTGTCTCAGCAGACCCCTCTTCACACACTTTGTTTCTTTTTTTTAATTCAAATCAACTTATAATTTGAAATAATTTATTGACAATGAACAAATGAAATAAATATAGGATTTACTACAGATAATTAAATAAATTGTTTTTAATTGTTTACATCGTCTTAATTGTGATTTGGAATCACGAAAACGACATGAAGTGAACTTCATTTGTGTACCAGGCTTTGAGATGAACAAATATGTTACAATACTGACTGACTAATGACGTTTGAATGATATTTGAAGGATTGTTCGTACCGAACGGTACTGTGAAGGTTTATCCAATCCCAAGGTCCGGTTGGATTATTTTTCGCATCGCGAATATTTTTAATATAAACTAATTTTGCATGTTAATTAAATATTCACAAGATCTCGATGTTTAGTGCCCTCCACCCCGTAACGTTTCCCGCTTTAAAACTTATTAAATGTTATAGATGTTGTTACAGATTTAAAAATGTAGTCAAATATACACGAGTCTAGAGAGCGATACTAGATAGGCGAATACCTCTAATGTAATTTCGAAGTTCGTCGGTGGTTTCTTTGAAAGTGTTCATTATAAATATTCTAAATTAATTCGGTATAGAATTTTGCGGTCATTCGGACGGATTAGCAAACGTCAAACACTCTAACGCGTATTACACTCGCGAGCACTAAAGGCGTCGACGTAAACTTGACGTCGTTCGGATAGGGTTGGCAACGGTCGCGATCGCTGGCTAGGGTACGGCTCGCCCTGGTTGCGCGACCCCAGAGTTGGATAAGTGAGAAGATGGATGTCAACTATGCGTAAAGAATTTTGTAAATATTTTTTTAAATCAGAAATGATGAATTTATTAATGTATTTGAGAAGTTTGCAAGAATAGCAACGCCGTCGAGTGGCGTGGTCGGCTCCGTTGGGTCGAGCGCGGCCATATTACACGTGCGAGTCATATTTTTGTGAATTTTTAAAAACCTGTGCATTCTAATATCAAAGCGCAGTTTTTATATTTGTGAATATACAGTTTTGATTATATTTTAACTAACAGTAACGAACCAGTGTATGCAATTGGATTTCCGATATATTTTCATTTTGGCGTGTATTGTTTTGACATTCATTGTTGACAGTCTACTGTCATTTTGATAGTTATTTTGGCGCGAAACACTGACACGAATTACGCTTGATCGACTATAAAGTAATATTTGTTGTTCTACATTTGTGTGCACCGCCCCTCGGCGCCGCATCGACGCTTGTGTTAATATGCCTACTATGACGGTTAACTGACATGCATATATATAATATGAAAACATAATTATATTATTTACCAATAACAATGTTCGGAAACTTATCTACTGATTGATTTGTTCGTTTTGTTGTTTGACGTATAAAATAGTTAACTTTCAGAATAATTATTTTAATATCAACTGTGCTACAATAAGCCCCAATATACCGTTGTTGGTTATTTTAGGAAGGTGATTAGGAATGCCTTAGCCTCACAATGAAACTGAAAAGATTCAAATACTCGAAATAGTGTTGAGCAATTAAACATATTTTTTTTAATTTTTACTTTAAAGATTTAATTACAAATACATTTGAGGGGTATGATTTAATCTAAATTCTTTGTCCGAATGACGTTTCGGACACCCAAGGTGTGTCATTGTTAGCTTTGCAGACATATTTGTATACACGTGTCGATGTGGCTCAAGCGGCGTGTAGGTAGGTCTTATCGACGTTTTATACTAAAATTGTAAATAATCTGTCAGTAGCAGTACGTGTCGCGCAGGCCCCTCCCCCAACCTTTCCCGCATTTTTCTGATGTTTGAATGAACTTTCACACCCAGGGCGGACCCACAAAATGTTAATATATACTTCAAGTGGGTGTTGCCGGGGTCGCTGGCATAGGCAATTTTTTCTTAAAAGGTTTCGCGTTTCGCGTTATGGTGAGGTGTCGTGCCACATGTCTACGCAAGTTCAGCGGCGGAGGAGTAAATATATTTTATTAATGTCCAATTATAGATTTAATGCTTCAATCGATTTTGGCCCTTATTTATAACGCTTTATAGTGTATATTGTCTATGATAAGCGTGCCTGTACTATTTATGGTTTACAGTGAAATCACAATCGCTAATGCTAGGTTATTGAATGCTAATCAAATGTAAACTTTATGTGGGAGCTGTATGGTATATTATTGTAATTTCACACGACGCTACTTATTATTTAGTAGTGCTGTAACATACCTGCTAGTTTATTATTGTATATTTTTTTATATTCATAGCCCTATGACAAAATTCTGTAAGCCAATATGAACTCTAATGCGTTGACTAAAGTGTATGTTTTATTTGTAAGTTTTATTTAGCCATTACCTTTCTTAGTCCAATGTTGTTACATTTTGGATTGTTGCTAGTGGTAAGCTTTCCGATAATGCTGTTGATATTGCCGAACAGTTTTGCTTCTTTCTACACTTTTTCATATTATTTAAATTTATAAATTTGTACGTTTCATACATACTGTATTTATTCGCGCTAAAAATCAGTACGGTCAGCAACAAAGTATTCTAAGTTCGCACTGTTGTGTTATCACGAGTGAGTAGGCGGTTAATTTTAATTTGTTAAGTCGTGATATAGTATTAAAAATTAACTTAGACTTATTTTTATTTTTGTGTACGTTACCCTTATCAACGCCCTCTAGCGGCTCGACGTAACAGGAGGACACGATATTATTAAAAATGATTGTTTAAAATTTACGATTTAATTTTTGAACAACAATATGTAAACAATCGGCGTATTGACTGCGTTATTTATTAACAAGATGGCTGTTACATTTTAAGTTTTAAGTTCACGGCGGCGTTCATTTTTCTGCTAACGCCCTATTGATCTCTGCTTCAGTTGTTTAATTGTATGTACACAGCGTAAAGGAAAACCGAACCAATATCAGCGTGATAAGGTCTCCTTTCGGTTGTCGTGAACGGTACAAAATGTATTTATCGCATTCACAAATGAAACGTGTGCCGCTATGAATACGTCACGTTACGCTGTGCACACATCAAGGAAGCTTATATCTGATCTGATGTTAAATGTTTATAAATGTAAAGGCAAGCGGGGAGCGTGTGTGTGTCACCACTGTACATAAACTAGTTAAGAGCAAGCTCGCTTGTGCAACTGTACCGGCGCGAGCGAGATGTACAGAGATACCGAGTGCGGAGTGAAAGAGAAAGGAGACAGTTTTCGTTTTGCGTGCCGCTCGTGCGCCGCGTATGGTTGGACAAGTCGACAAGTATCGTGTACCAAATAATATAGAAAATTATAGAAAAATTGTGTTGTTTTTTATTTTTTACTTTTCAACTGTATTGTGTACGTATGAGTAAGTTCCACCGGGGTAGGACCACGCCCTCACAGAACACCAGCGTAAAATAGCAGCATAATTCTGCTGTGTTTCGTCTGGTGAGTGTAGGGATCCGGAGACCTTTATTACTGGTGGCGAGGCATTCCATCTCAGTCCTCAAGGGTGACAACGCATCTGCATTATGATTCCTTGTCAAGTCAATGAATGTGGATGTCATGGGCCGTAGAAACACTTAACGCCAGATGAACTATGTGTGACTTTTGATAGAGTGAATGCTGCGGTGCGGTTTGATTCCCGTGGGTCGAAAAAAACTTGAATATCACAAATTTATGGTTTTCGTATCTGGGTGTGGTGCTTTGTATGTCCCGTGTCTTTGATACTACGTCTACATTGGAATAGGGAAGGGGACGACTAGTTTCTGTATTTGCGCGAGTACTTTGAGTACTATAATATATTGTGCATGTATTTCATTAATATTCAGAAGATATCGCCTTGTTCAAAATCATCAGACATCATTGTACCGTGTAAAAGGTAAAGATATATAATTGTAATCAAATAAAAATTGATAAATATAATCGTGCAGCTAACAGCTTAATAAGAAGGCTTACTTCAAACAAATTTTACATAACCTCTGACCATTCCTAAAAAACAAGCGAAGTAGAGAGAGAGTATTCGATCGTTTGTTTAGAGCAGGATTATGTTTTCCATTTTAATATTTTACGTCGTGTACATTAATAGATAGTATATCACCAATACTGCTGGCAGCTCAACTTCTGCGGCGAAAAATGTTACCGATTTTTGCCACTCCGAA
This sequence comes from Teinopalpus imperialis, assembly GCA_029286865.1. Taxonomy (NCBI): domain Eukaryota; kingdom Metazoa; phylum Arthropoda; class Insecta; order Lepidoptera; family Papilionidae; genus Teinopalpus; species Teinopalpus imperialis. Next base: position 9,356,976 of record JAGSMU010000014.1, on the reverse strand, counting down.
TTACTAACAAAAACTGAATGGCAGATAAATATGAAACAGATGATTTATATCATAGAGTAGTTCAGCACTTATTTCAGGAGCACCAAAGATCTACGTCGATTATTTATTTATTGCGATGTAATTTCCGCTTTCTAGATACACCGAGTATTGATAATCATGACCCTACATCATCGGACATCACGACGCATGGGGAAGTTCCATAGACCGTCATGGGGGAGTCACCATCCTTCAGTCGTAGAAAATCCTCACTCACACGAAGCGCTCCGTTCGTCATTTTTAATACGTACGGCAAAATTATTGGACTGTTTAAAATTAAAAAAAGTCTGCGCTAGTCTCCGTATACAACGTGAATGTCTTCAGGAGAAGTGGGCAGAGGTACTTACCGAGCCTGCAGGTCCCATCTGCACTGTGGATCTGGCTTATAGATTATAAACAAATATTCCTGAATTAATTATTTATTAAAAAAAGTATTATATTTTTTACGATGTAATAATGATAAAGTAAATTATCACAAAAACAATTTAAAGCACCACGCTGCTGCATCTTCTCAGCGAACGTTTACTTTTATATATTTCCACAGGGTCCATCTGTAGTGACTGCTTCGCTTCCGCCTCCTCAGGCCGCAGTGTCCTGCCTCTGAACTCGTCTTCGATTTGCTGCAACGTCTTCCCTTTAGTCTCCGGTAACAGAAACCACATCACCACCAAATTGTAAGTAAGTAGGACTGCATACAGCAGATACGTTCCTTGCAAGCCTGTGGAGTCGACGAGCTGAGGGAAGGTCTTGAGTGCGATGAAATTGAAACTACCTCCTGTCAATAAACTGATACTACCGCAAATGCTCCTGTGCTCCAAGGGGAACACTTCACCAGCTATCACGTTCGGCAAGGGGACCATGCCAATAGCAACAGTGAAATACTGGACATTGACCAAAATCACTGGTAACCATAATGCACTGTAAAGGAGTATCCCTTCACTCCTCGCGTGCGCGTACGCTGCTACAGCTAAATGACTGATGACGCATAAGGCACCGGTAGAGAACATCATGGTTCTCCTCTTCAATCTATTTATTACATACACGGCTATGACATTCGAAATAATTCTTTGCGTATCTAAAACTACCATCCAGAACTGCGCGTTGGCACCGGGCCCCATCAAGAGGCTGATTATAATTGTAGAGTAAGCGGCCATGGTCGTTCCTCCGGCGAACTGCATTAAGATATTCCCGTGAATCATCAGGATTACGGGCTTATAGAACTCCTTCTTTCTCACCGTGTCCCACATCTTCGCGAAACGATTTACCTTGTAAGAACTTTGTCCTATTACCGCTTTTTCATACGCTATTCTGGTATTTATCATGTCTTCCAGCTCTTGATTTTCTGTGTCACCTCTTAACCACACAAAGACTCTCCTGCACTCTTCATATCTCCCTTTGGCCGCAAGCCAACTTGGCGACTCGGGTATAAACATTGTCATGATTAAACTAGTATATGCAAAGAAAGTACAAATTAGTGCTGTTATCTGCCAGCTGACCAAGGAGCCTACAAGGTGAACGAAGAATATGCCAAAAGCTTGAGCGAGGGAAATAGTCGTTAGGAAAGCCCCGCGGTTGCGAGGGCTGGTGTATTCCCCTATCAGCACGGATCGGAGAGTTGTGAGTAGGCCGCTTGAAACGCCTTGGAAAATCCTGCCGATGATGAGATTCTGAAATTCAATTTAGTTTGATATTCATAAATATTCAAAGTTATTTCTAAACCATGTCCACAAAACCGAGCCTAGAGCGGAATATGCTCCACAACCTCTGGCGCGCAGCCAGTAATGGAACCTATGAAGGTACTAAGTAAACCTAGTGTACTAACTAAGTCCTCAATACAGTGTCAACAATAAATGATAATACAATCAGCTCCAAGAATCATGAATTAATTTAGACTAACAAATAATATTCGCATGTTTTGGGCATACTAATAGAAATTTTGAAAATCAATGACATTTTCAAAATGGTAGCAGTAGTATAAATAAAAGGCTACAAGTTATAGAAGATGCGAGTTAATTTAACAAATTTTTAAAAATAAAACTAAGCTTACAACACACCTGTACATTCGATGCCATGACGGTGACGAACCATCCCACGAGGAAAGGAATGCTGACGGCGTACTGCGCCGTCTTCCGACCCAGCCGCTCCATGATGGGCGGCGTCAGGAAATAGCCGGCCAGCATGCTTATGGAGTGTACCGAAGCTTTAAACAACAAAAGACCTTACTATATTTTTTAAAATTTTTATACTTCTTAATTGTTTACAAAATAGAGTCTTCAATTCATCATGACTTAATATTGTGATCATATTTCTTTATTCACCTGATTATATCAATGATCAAATCTATGAATGCACTTCATGGATATCTTGCAAACATGCACAGGTTTACTCCATCAATGGAGGGTTCATGATACACTGCGTTTTGTGAATGCCACAAGTTATGTGTGCAGCGCGCAATGTGCGTCATATTGTTTTTATTATATTATTAAAACAGAGAATCTTTTGTGTTTTTTGACACTCACCAATCCATGACTCTGTTTCCTTTGAGAGTGATATAGCGGCCCCGGGCTCGCGCAGTTGTGGCAGCAGCACTGCAGAGAAGCCGATCACGCAGCCGTGGCACACGATGTTTATGCAGACTGTCGCCGTTACGAAACTCTAACGTGAAACTCAGAGTCAAACTCAAACGTTATTTATTCCTTTGTGTCACAACCTAACACTTAGGAATATACAAATAGAAATTTATCTCACTTCAAATTGCAAGTTCGTCACAATTATTAATATCATAACAAAATAGTTCACTAATATATACCAAAATAAATAAATATAACGGACTGCATAAACTAAATATATATAAATGATTGGTATTATATAAATAAAAAGATGGAAGGAAATTTTAATATTTTTATCCCAAACTTTTTTTCACATAGACCACTTTCAAAATTTAGCTGGTTCCGGTGGACTCTCTGCAGCTACAATTCTACAATATTCCCACAATTCGACAAAAAATATGGAATAAGCAAGTTTTTACAAATTAACATTCGCTGGGCTTCTTAAAATATTGTCTGCCTATATTGGTAGGTGAAGTTAAGCCAACATTTTAGTTTTAACAATCGAAAGCAAATAAATTTTATTATCCCTGGCTTACGAATTGTGAACCTCCATTTTTTACGTCAACGCAGACGCCCGTTGAGGCTCCCCTGGACTCCTGGGGTCCATAAGGACCACTTTGGGAACTAATTTAGATGTTAAAAGAAATAAACTGCATAGTTCAATGAAATCAAATCAAATCATCAGGAATATTGACCACGTGCCTTACGTACATGTTTAATATATTGTGCCGTGTGTTATGGTTATGAACGCTGCCTTGGATCAGAAACTAGTGCCATGAATTTATGGCACTAGTTATGAAGTCGTTAAGGATGACTTGAATATAGTAGTATAGATAATAACGTGCAGGTGTAAACGTGTTGACGTTAATTGCTATTTATTAGAAACACACAGAGTCCTGCAAATGTATAGTATAGCATGCATTACATATGCAGTTTTATAAACATAATTATATCCAATATGTTGAAATGTAATTAAGGAAATATCGTTGTATTTGGATCGTCCCCTCGGCGTAACTCGTGCGGTTAAATTGGAAATGATTCTCACTCTGACTTTGTCTGAATTTTAAGAATGACGCCCACTGAAGCCTACAATCTACAGTTAATTATAAGAATGGCGCTCACTGAAGCCTACAATCTACAGTTAATTTTAGGAATGGCGCCCACTGAAGCCTACAATCTAAAGTTAATTATAAGAATGGCGCTCACTGAAGCCTACAATCTACAGTTAATTATAAGAATGGCGCTCACTGAAGCCTACAATCTACAGTTAATTATAAGAATGGCGCTCACTGAAGCCTACAATCTACAGTTAATTTTAGGAATGGCGCCCACTGAAGCCTACAATCTAAAGTTAATTATAAGAATGGCTCACTGAAGCCTACAATCTAAGTTAATTATAAGAATGGCTCACTGAAGCCTACAATCTAAAGTTAATTATAAGAATGGCGCTCACTGAAGCCTACAATCTACAGTTAATTTTAGGAATGGCGCCCACTGAAGCCTACAATCTAAAGTTAATTATAAAAATGCCGCTCACTGAAGCCTACAATCTAAAGTTAATTATAAGAATGGCGCTCACTGAAGCCTACAATCTACAGTTAATTTTAGGAATGGCGCCCACTGAAGCCTACAATCTAAAGTTAATTATAAAAATGCCGCTCACTGAAGCCTACAATCTAAAGTTAATTATAAGAATGGCGCTCACTGAAGCCTACAATCTACAGTTAATTATAAGAATGGCGCTCACTGAAGCCTACAATCTACAGTTAATTTTAGGAATGGCGCCCACTGAAGCCTACAATCTAAAGTTAATTATAAGAATGGCGCTCACTGAAGCCTACAATCTAAAGTTAATTATAAGAATGGCGCTCACTGAAGCCTACAATCTAAAGTTAATTATAAGAATGGCGACCGTTTCCGGATTTGTACGATTGAAGCATTCACACCATCGATAACTGGCGAAGCGTAGAATGGTACAGGTGTCCTCTAGAAAGAATGACATTCCATTTGTTGCAATATAAAAATAAAAGGTACCGAGAAAAGATCCTTGTGGTACGCATATGCTATACGAGAAAAAAATTACCAATATGTAAAAACAATACAGTGGCACAATGATAAAAAAATATACAGGTATGCATTTAGATATAAGTATTTCTAAGTGTATCCGGACTGCATTATGTTTTTGCGTCGACTGTTAGTGTGGCAAATATAAAAAAAATGGTCAACTGCTCCTAATCTTGTTTTGTATTTACTTTTTTTAAACTTAAATAAATCCTAGTAACTATTAATATACAGGTATTGTTACACTATATGTACATAAATAATTATAAAATGTTATCTTAATAGGAGTAATCCGATGTAGAAATAAAATTATCTTTTGTCTTCTGTTCTTTCGTTTAAACCAGGTATGGGCAATCTTTGACATGTTGAGGCCCAAACTTTGACGTGCAAATACGTTCGCGGGCCGCGTTTAAAAGTACTTAGTGAATTTTAAAGTAGTGATAATATTTTGTGCGATAGATATTAGACATGAAATAATACGACAATGTTATTATAGTACAATTTATTAAAATAACAAAATGAAATTTTAAAAAATGATACATTATAATTAAATTATTAGATTTGCAATTGTTACAAACTACGAAAGTTAAATACACCGAAATCAATGAGAAACTTGAGCTTGAATTTGGGAAACTAATCCATCGATATTTGGATTAATTCCACTGATACAAAGACGTAAAGAATTTTCCAAATTATCGTCAGTCAGTCTTGTACGATGTGTTGATTTATTAACTTTCATTAATGAAAAGAACTGTTCGCATTTATAAGTACTGCCATACGCACAAATCAATCTTCTTGCGAATTTTCTAAGCTGCGGAAAATTGTCTTTTTCTAGGTATTTTTTGTAGAAATCGCACAACTCAAATCAACTCAAATTTGGATTATAGGAGTGAGTTTTCTTGAATCTCGATCAACTCCATTTGTAAGTGTATTGGAGCATTTTGTACATTACTTTTTGTAGGAGTAGCAAATAAACTGACACAGTCTTCCATGTTTTAGAAGTCGCTAAATCTGTTTGAAAATTGTTCCGACAGTAACTTGAGTTCAAATTTAAAACATTCAAATAGCCTGTAAGATCGACCAGAAATGCTTAGTCACATATCCGTTTTGGGTCACTAAATTCAGATAGTGGTTTATCTTTTATTTTCATAGTCTGCTATCTCATTTCTAAGCTCGTAAAACCTTTTCAACATTTTTCTTTTGCTCAGCCATCTGACATCACAATAATATGTTACGTCGTTATATTCAGCTTATATTTCATCCAAAAACTCCTTGAACCGACGATGAAACCATCATCAGCCCTCGGGATCGAATAAAGTTGATGGTTTTTACTACCACATTCATAACATTCTGGAGTCAAATGGACTTAGAACACAAGTTTTGTTGGTGGATAATGCAACGAAGGACTATCAAATCATCTTTTAGCACATTTAATTCTGTTGCTTTTTCATTCAAAATTCCGATGAAACCTTTACGTAAGCCGACATAGAAGGTGCACCATAAGAGCATACTCCAATTAATTTTGACCATAGCAAGCCAAAACTTATGAATATCTGAATAATTTGAACTTCAATAAAAATATCCTCTCCTGTAGTGGTTCCTTTTAGCGGCAAGCAATTCCTCAGTAACAGTGAACTCCTTATCAACACCTCAAAAAAAAAATATAGCCAGTTGAGCTGTGTGAGACAAATCGATGCTCTCGTCTAATGCTATGGAAAATTATTCAAAACCAGCCATACGGTCTTCAATGTTGTTTTTGTATCATCAGCGACCATTTCTATACGTCGAACAACAGTTAGTCTTGACAAACTAATTTTTTCAAATTCATTTTTCTTTTCAGGAAATAAAATACCGCAAACTTCTAACATAGTGTATGTTTTCTCTTAATTAATTCTTCTATAATTAATTCTCTCCTTGATAAATTCTCCATCGGCGAACGGTTTTGTTGAAAAAAAAAAAATAGTTTTGAAACATTATAAACAAAGAACACAACTTGATAATGTAGTGAAAGCTAGTTTAACAGTTAGCTCAAAATTGTCAAAGGCATTAAAAGTTTAATTGTTAGAAGTTTGCTCCTTTTCCAAATTTGCAGCATGTTTCTGGATTTTGTCTGTTCTTAATTGTCCTGTCAGTGAGTGCAGCTTAGCATGCTTAGTTGAGTAATGCCTCTTTATATTGAATTATTTCATTACTGAAATGTATTCATTACACAGCAAACAAATAGACTTACCATTGTGCAAGATAAAAAAGAATTCTTCAGTCCATTTTTTTTGAAACTGGCGACCCTCTGTGTCTACTTTTCGTTTCTTTCCACTACACATCATTTTTGTTTACAACAAACTATATTTAGTAAGCACTCAAGATGCACACAAAGCCGCAAAGCAAGTTGACGGCTCGAGCAGTTCGCTAGGATATCGCTTGTGCAAGTTATCACCTCGGTAGCTCAAATAGAACCTGACTAACGTTCGGGCCATCCACCCGCTTATATAGGCAAAATGAAGGAATAATCTGGAATAAACTAGTTTAGAATAATTGAGAAGCAATAAATCTTTTGGTGTGTCGCCCATGAGGCGGCAAACTTCATAGAATTTGGTCGAGCAATCCGAGTGGGGGCGATTATCAAAGAGTGAGGCGGCAATTATCAAAGGAATTGATGTTTCCCGCTTCACTGTCACTCCCGTGAGTACTTATAGTACTTAATGTAATATTTTTTTAATTCGGTTTTTTCAAAATGTCTCGCGGGCCGGATCATATCTTACAGCGGGCCGGATCCGGCCCGCGGGCTGGTTGTTACCCATATATGGTTTAAACAGTCCCCTATGGAATAGACCATTATCCAAAAGAGCAAAACTGGCGTTTCTAGTAAGACTTGGCAGAGTACCACGCTGGGCAGGTGGAACTAACGAGCACAGTATCAATATGAATGAGTACTTCATCATTACGCTATCTGCAGAACTTCGTCCAATGGCTGGGACCAGACTACAGTAGGTAGCATTTCTAACTTGGCATTCTGCACCCAATTCGTCTTTTACGAATATTTGATCTGCATTGATAATAATCGTCGTCATAAGCTTAATTTGAATATAAGTGTCGGTAGATACTGGCATAAGTATGAACAGGCCTAGCCAACCGCAATGGTCAGCAGGACCTACGTGTTGACCATGGCCAAATTGAAGGTTAATACTATTTAGCAAAGAGTTATAGAAATGATTACATTCATCATTCTCCATAAATAAGAGGAAACCATATCTGGAAGACGTTATAGTTTCCCTCCACTGGTAGATGCCGTATTTTGTTTAACATAAGAAACAAAACCTACTAAATGGTTTTTTTATTATTATTTTATTTGTTAAATTCCCCATACTTACAGAGATAGATGTTGAACAAAACTTTCAACTTTTGTTCGCACGCAAAAAAATTAATTGTATGATTAATTAATGAGATAATTCTTGAATCAAAAGTTTTGTTTATTTTTGTTTTATTCATCAAGGCATTTCATGTCACTGACATACATATTAGAAAAAAATATATATGTGAATGACAGGTGCACACAACATTAACCATAATACCACCACCAATAAAACATAAAGCAATGCACAATTACAAAAGATAAAGCATAATTCACACTACATCTATTTCAAAACAAAAAGATAATGTGTTCTCAAAATGGTTCTGAAACACTACATGTAAGTGTTAAAAATTAGTAGGAACAACACAATACGAAGCGAACTTTATAAGAAAAATAAAAAGTATCGTACAAACCACAGGCATCTCCAACTCACAACTTGTTAGCATGACAATAAAACACCTACCTGTTTTAAAAACGGTGAAAACTGTCTTGTGTTAGACATTGTTTATAATTCAAATATCACTAACTATTAATTAAAACTACTAAATACAACGAAAATAAACTACGTAATTTAGCTACAAGAACTGTGTGGTACATTTTTAATGTGCACACAAGAGGAAGAAACACCACCATCACGCTAAATTCGCGTGTACTTGACAGAGCTTATCGTTTTTAAATTTTATTACGGCTTACATAATGTCGATAAGGTCGATATAATATATAAAGATATGCTACGACTGAAAGATCTGTACGATTAAGTAGATCCGAGTGGCTTAGGACATCCTTGACTTACAACAACACAAATTGTAAATTCAGAAACAAACAGTATCAGTGGCCTATCTAGATACACAGTTTAACTTATTTTGTACCGAGAAATACGCAGGTTTTTAATTACAATTATCAAATTATGTTTTTATTAAACGTTTTTTTTCTATTTAAGTCTTTGTTTTGTACTGTGTAATCCAGATTGTTTGCCACTGATTTAATTATACATTAATAGCCCTAATCTGACGATAATTGTAATTAAATCGGTATTGAATACAATTAGTCATAGTGTAGAATTGTTAGAAACAGAAATAGATTATTAGAACAATTGTAACCTATTCATAAAGTTTCAAGACCTTTCGTTTAAAATAAAAACTAAAATATGATTTCCTCAAAATACTGGTTGCTGAATCGTAAATTATTTATTCGATTCCGAGACCAGATCAATATTTCAGCAACAGAATTTATTTGTTTTCTCGTTTTCACGATAAACGACGATAACGTCTAAGGGTACCTCTATTGTTGCGTAAATTGACATTATAACACAAGAACACAATCAAAACATTTAGTTCATATTAACCAGATATATATAAACAGCAAAATACGAAAAATATCTATATATATAATATTTATAATAATATCCATGAAATATTTAATTGACCTTTTACATATGTAGCCATTCTCTCGATGTTTTCTTTTAGCGCTGAGCATATGTTAAATTGTCATTCTATATATATATATATATATATATATATATACAAGTAATGCATTAAACAATTTTATTAACGCCGCCACCGGGGTTACACCTCAGGTCCGCTGCGTTCTGTGAAATTAACCATGACTTAGGCTCTGATCTACTTAATGCGGCTCTACTTAGTGAAAGAACTACTCTGATCTACTTAGTGAAAGAGTTTAAACATTTTCAAATATTTATTTCAATAAATAACGCGTACAATGGGTCTACTAAATCTATTATCACTGTTCATCACGCATATTCTTTGGTTCGTAGAGCTTCAATTTCACTCATTTTGTCATCTAATAGAATATTATCATTCGATTTAATCACATCTAATGATTCTCGATCTTCTATATCTTTTCTATCTTTACGATTCTCACCTTTAAACTCATCCTCGATTTGCTGTAACGTCCTATCTTTTGTCTCCGGCAATAAATACCATATCACAATCAAATTGTACGTTAAAACTGCAGCGTAAACTAAATATGTTCCGTGTAAATCTATAGAGCCTACAAGTCCTGGAAATGTTTTAAGAGTAACAAAGATGAATGCAGCAACAGACACAAAGCTGATGCTGCCTCCTAAACCTCTGTATTCCAGAGGGAAAACTTCGCCGGCTATAACGTTTGGTAAAGGTACCATCCCCGTAGCGACTGAAAAGAATTGTAGATTAATCAATAGCGCCGGGATCCACAAGGAGTCGTAGGCCAGCATGCCGTGGAGCTTCGCGTAAACATAGCCCGCTATAGCTATGTGGCTCAGAACGCAAAGCCCACCTGTGAGAAACATCATGGTTCTTCTTTTTATTTTGTTAATGATGTACACAGCAACTGTGTTTGATATTAGCCGCTGGGCATCTAAAGCCACCATCCAGAAATGAGCGCTTGCTTCAGGGCCCATTATCAATCCGATGATCGTTGTGGAATAAGCAGCCATGGTGGTTCCACCTGCGAACTGCATCATAGCGTTAGCGTGGATCATGAGAATTATTGGAATTATAAACTCTCTCTTTTTAATTACTTCAACTATTCCAGTAAGACTGATCTTTTTCTTTTGAGCGTCTTTTTTTTCTGTGACAATTCTTGCTTGTATCATTTCTTCCAATTCCTCTTCCTCTTCGTCGCCTCTTAACCATCTAAAGACTTTTTTACTTTCATCATATTTTCCTTTAGCCGCGAGCCAGCTCGGGGACTCAGGAGAGTATATGATCATGAGGAGACTTGTAAAGGAGAAGACGATGCAGATCATACCGGTCTTTCTCCAGGATAATAAAGATCCCATGAGGTGGACGAAGAATATACCAAAAGCCTGCGCCAAGGAAACTGTCATCAGAAATGCTCCACGGTTCTTCGGGCTGGTGTACTCCCCCACAAGCACCGATCCTAGAGGTAGGATCATTCCAAACGACAATCCTTGCAGAATCCTTCCGACTAACAATGCCTGAAATGTTAAGTTGAAGAAGTTAGTTTTATTTTAATTTTTACCTACATTGGTTTTGTTAAATAATAGCTATACTAATCTCATAACTAGATCTATTGTCAATATAATCTATATTTCATGCAAGATTAACAAATGCGCACGTCAAACTTGTATCAAAAACAGATAAACATCATATTACGTTAATACGTACTAATGTACTACATAGACATATAAATAACGATAACGTCCTAAATCATAACAAAAGTATCAATTGAAATCGCATTTTTTCTTCTGACTTATAAAAACGAATAAACACACATGAAATCCTCACGTCGAAAACTCGTCGAATCTGCAAGCCAAGTTTCAATATGTTTTCTTTTGTTTTAAGGCATTTTAGTGGAAAAAAATCTGGAATAAATATTGAAATAATATCGTTTTTCGTCTCGTATTTCTAAATTTGTACCGATAATTGTCGTTTTAATATTGATAAATAACCTGTGTTTAATCGTTCTTATAAATCAGAACAAAAAAAGAGATTTAAATTAATACTTTTTTTAAAAAAAAATTTTGATGTTACATTTTTAACTTATTTTGAAAAAAGCTAAAAAACATGATAATTCAAAAATGGTTCATTTTACATTATGCACATGGGAGCTAAAATTATCACAAATAGTCATCCCATCACCTTCTAACGGGAATACGTCGAATTACCAATAACTAGTCTGGCCATAAATACTGTTACATAAAAAATTTTTTTTTCAACTTTTTAATTATTTTGAATTTGGAACACGCATATTATTTTAAAAGTTCTTTCGATTTTTCGCCATTTCATATATTTTTTCGTGTTCATTATCATTATTTAACTTATCGCGAGAAATGAAGATTCCCGCTAGGACTCTGTAGCGTATGCATATAAACAAGACATGAAGCTCCGTGCATATCGTCGGTATACAGGACATGCCCTAAATCAATCTTTACAATTAAAGAGAGTGGATCGATCAAAATGCATTCTGTCGCGGTACGCAGGTGAAAGGCACAGAAATATCCTCTTTACCGATGAAAAAAAAATCACGATTGAAGAACACTACAATAAGCAAAACGATAAAATGTACGCTCACAGTTCTAAAGAAGCTACTCAAGTGGTCGGATAGGTACAACGTGATCATCATCCTGCGTCAGTGTTGGTTTGGTGGGGCGTGTCTTATCAAGGAGTCACAAAACTACATTTTTGTGAAAAAGGAGTGAAAACTTCAGCCAAATTGTATCAAGATACAGTCTTGGATCATGTTGTGATAACCTCTCAGCAATACACTTTTTAAAAATATACCGTGGACTTTCCAGCAGGACTCTGCACCTGGTCACAAGGCACGAACTATCCTAGCCTGGCTTGAAACCAACATTCCGGACTTCATAAGAGTTGAAGACTGGCCCTCACGTAGCGCAGACCCCAACCCTTTAGACTTCAAGTTATGGTCAGTTTTAGAGTACATGCCCTCCTCTAAACGACACGGTGACATTGAGTGTCTTAAAAAATCTTTGGAGCAAGCAGTGACGAAATTTCTCTTGGAAACAGTGCGTAAATCCATAGAATCGTGGCCAAACAGATTAAAGGCCTGTATAAAAGCCAAAGGGACCTTTCGAATAGAATATTTTTTTATTTTTTGCTGAGACTAATATGAAGGTATAAATTTGAATAATATTACATTAATTCATTAAAAAATTGCATTTTCATTTGTAACAGAACTTACAGCCGGACTAGGTATATAATGCTAGGCAGCCTTGTCCTCGCCAGGCTTCGCTCTTATTTCATCCACATGCAGATTTCGTCAAGATATTTTTCTTCGCTCTAGAGCACGTGGCAAACCAGCACTTGAAATTGCAATTAATAATTGTATCGTTGGCGTCTCCGGGGATCGAACTCGGTTGGCTCGCGAACGTTGGACACTGAGCTAACACGGCGCACTCTATCACTCATAAAGATAATACAAAACTAAAATTAAAATAAAATGCGCACCGAGGAGAAATTTGTCTTACGGCAGAAAGAAACTTTGCAAGTGTTCCGTTTTACTAAACTTTATAAGTGGCACTACAAATAGTTTTCAACATTTTGTTTAATACGGCGATGATATCCTCCAGAGAAGAGTGTTAGAAATTGTAATGGAGGCAATGGTAAAACCAAAATACTACAAATTTCTAGTTCAATGGGTCGGCTCGATCATATGATGTGTGGTTCCGTCTCAGTCCCCAGGGGATGTTACAACGCACGTGTGTTTTGAATCTAGTTGGAAGCTGGATGTAAATATCTAGGGCTGCTGTCATCTCTTATCATCAAGTGAACTGTTTGCTTGTTTGTCATCCCTCAATATTATAAGAAAATATGATTATAGTGTCGTAAACATTCGAGGCACTCACTCGTGTCATTCTGTCTCTACTAGGGACAAACTTACAAACAAACAAACAGCCAGAATTGAAAACAAAAATTCTTGTTAGAAAAAGCACCTAGGTCTCGCGGTGTTGAGTAAATTTGATTTATTATTATTTAAAAAAAAATGATTACCTCGAAGCTGTGAGCAAATATTGTAGCGAACCAGCCCGCGATGATGGGCAGCGTTACTGCGAGATGCGCCACCTTCCTTCCAAGGTGCTCCATCATGGGCGGCGTCATGAAGTTCCCCACCAGGATGGTTATACCGAGCACTGAAGCTGCAATAAAATTGTAAAGGTTTTTATTACTAATAGATTTAGAAATGTCTTCTGAAGTCATTGGTAACTTTAAGTTAATATTACGTAGAAGGATCGCAAGCGTTGAGATGTTAACAAAGCTTCCAAGATGACTTCCTAGGTTCGATACTTAGGCCATTTTTGTGCTACATATTTACAATTTTTGTGCTACACATTTACAGTTTTCAAGTTTGGTCTTGTTGTAATTGTTCGCTATATAGTTGAAATGTCATGTTATTCATCTTAGAGCCGTGGTAGCTTGGTGTGTTAGCGCTTGCTTTTAATATCATAGTGCGTGTGTGAATCGAACTAGATCCCCGGTGCCGGCGCCAAGTAAATTATTACTTGTAGGCGCTGATTTAGCAGGTGCTTGGCGGCGAAGAGAACCTGTATGTCGTATATACAAATGAAATAAATACTTCAAGATATGTGCGCAATATACGTGTTAACATATGTAAATATTATTGGTTTAACTTAATTTAATTAACATGTATTGTGGAGAGAAATAAATAAATTATTAGTATTATTATATAGAGGGTAAGAAACGAGAACGCAGTTAACCTGATGAAACATCAACATCCCTCCTCAGCAAACATTGAAGATGCACTTGCGCCAGCCTCCTCTATGCTAATGGAATGCCTCATTACCGATAACTGATTCCGAACTGGACTTCTTCACTCACAATATAAAACACACATTCACACAGACATGGTATAAAATGTCGATGGAAATGTTTCGCAAACCACTAACGATCGCAATGGTGAGGATTGAATACATTTAGGTTGATGGATCGATAGTGAGCCTTCAACTGTGGACAGCTGGTAGAACAACTCCTCAGAACTTTTCCCCTAATACAGCCGGTGTAATGTATAAAAGAACACAACATCCTTTCGCACCTCTATGGTATTAAGTTTTAAAGTAATCTCGTGGCAACCGAACGTTGGATGGTTCGCAGCTGCTACGCTAGGGAAGTTATTAAGGGGCTTTTGTCCAGAAATGCGAACAATCTCAGTCCGGAAACGCATTTGCGACTCCTCTGGTGTTGCGGATGTTTATGGGCGACGGTGATCACTTACCATCGGGTGGGCTGCTTGCTCGTTTGCCACCTGTTCTATGAAAAGAAAAAGGTGTTTGTGGCTGTGCCTGGTACGGTTGGAAGCAATTGTGAGGCCTGCGGTATCGCCACTGTCAGTACCCCAAGGTGGTAGAGACGGAAGGTGGCAGCCCCGGGGCCCGTTATATGCAGCCCCTAACGCTGTGGATGATGACTACTGGAGTAGTAGCGAACACCCCAAATTGCCGACTTTTGATACTATCTTTTTCTTTTGATTTATCTACCCGTATTGCTATTTCAATTTCTCGGTGAGAGGCACCATATTCCTGATCAGAAAGTGATCGGACCGGTTATCTAAGTGCACTAACGCCGAGTCGATAAGTATCCGGATCGATGGTCAGTAAAAAGACGAAATATGATAAATACAATCACAATCAGTTCTTAAGAACCCGAGACTCGGTGGATTTCTTTCAAATCTCCCAAGATCACGGTGAATGGAATCTTTTATAGTAAGAAGTTAGTCCATCATATGGATACGCTAAATCAAGACAGACTAGCGCTATTTCCGCATTACCTCTTTGAGATCTGTACTATAATGATAATTTGACAGCAACCATCAGAATCTGTGCGCATCCAAATAATGCATACGAGAGTTGGGACATAAGATTTGATACTAAAAAATTATAACATTTATTCTTTATTTTTCTTTATTTTATACAAGTATTATTATTTTAAAGTACTTATTGCTTCGTCTAAGTCACTTGGAAAATACAAATGACCACTTTTCTTTAGACACCAAAAAGCTTTTATTAATTTTACGTTGAAACATCTTACCCTTTAAATTTTGGAAAGAGATAAAAGTCACAAGTGTTTAGTTACGAATAAATGATGCTAGAATTGACACGTTTTTAAATTATAATAGTTTCTGTATAAATATAGTAATAAAAAAATAAAATAATAATAAATAAATAATAGTGGAGAAAATATGATAATATTTTCGGTTGCACGTGTGCGGATTTCAAACGTAATGGACACCCATCAAAGACAAATATTTCTTTTGAAGGATTTTAAGGCAGTGACCGAAGAAATGGTAATATTGAAATAATTGTTTTAACAGCTATAAAGAGATCTCAGTCATATTTTTATTTGGAAATGAAAACTGAAAAAGGATATGTCGTATGACCAGTGTAAAACCTCTGCATATACATCTACAATACTGTTGTGTAATAAATTAGTTCATAATTACAATTCTGTTAGTAGTATTCGAAAATTACAAATTCAAACGAATATTTTTAAACCAGGCTGCCGAAACTTTACCAAAAACTGTCGAAACTGGATAGGGAGATGACCTCCCTTGACTTTTTGCGAGAGGTTGCCAGCCTGTCGCCTACAATGTACCAAAGCCTGTTTAGTCAATTACGTATTTTCTTGATAAGGCACTCATGAATATTTACCGTTTTATAAATGTTACAAATATTCCATTTATAGGATTAGAATTAGCTTTGTCTGCAATTGCATACGAACACACAAAAATGGTTTTATCTTTCTTCAACCGATCCTCTATCTATTCCAAATTCCACATTGGCACAGGGAAAAACTATAGTATTTTCCTTAACAAGAAAATATAAGAGAAGGACAAAACGAATGTTTTAATATTTATAGGAACATAGTTTGTAACATCACTATGTGGACTAATAAAGGAATGACCTTAGAACAATGCAATCGTTAAATAAAATTTTATATTATTAATAAACAAAACAATGTACTTGGGTCCCACAGGTAAGTGGGTTTAGTTATTTTCTACTTCTACATCTACTTCTGTTAATAGCAATATAATATGTTTTTCATCAAGTTTCCCGCGAATTTTATTTTTATTTTTAATGTTTTTATGTCTGTGGCAACGAAGGTTTTATTTATTATATTTCATCTTACTGTACTCTAAATAATAAGGAAGGCAGGTCTAACAATGGTAAAAGCACATGGCAGTCACACATGACATGGTTGGGTTGACTCGATCAGGGAGGGACCACGCTCGCACATAATGCCAGCTTGGCAATAGCTAATAGTCCAACGCTGCTATGTTTCGTATGATGAATGTAGGGGCAATTGTCGGTGACTAGGAATTCCATCTCTGTCGCCAAGGGTGACAACGCATGGGCATCTCTGTCGATGTCGTGGGCGACAGTCACCGCTAACTATCATGTGAACTAACCGATCCATGATCCACCTTCTTCCGTGAGGGTGATGCCCGAATCATGTTCCTTGAGCTGCGGCAGCAGCACCGCCGGGAAGCCGATGATGCAGCCGTGGCCAGCTATGTTACTGCACACCGCTCCCGTCACGAAACACTGAAAAATTGTTAAACACAAACTATGTAACATAAACTTTATTAATTCATAATCGTTCGTGTCCGTATGGGGAGAGATCAGCTCAGTGCCACAGAGTAGTAAATATAAATATGAAACGCTTTAAGTGGACA
Organism: Teinopalpus imperialis; assembly: GCA_029286865.1. Taxonomy (NCBI): domain Eukaryota; kingdom Metazoa; phylum Arthropoda; class Insecta; order Lepidoptera; family Papilionidae; genus Teinopalpus; species Teinopalpus imperialis. Next base: position 9,339,747 of record JAGSMU010000014.1, on the reverse strand, counting down.
TGAGGAATAGAAGGCAACTCGGCCGTGCCTCATGTCTTCAACGTTCAACGCCCTTCTGAACACCTGCCCCTGACTCCCATCTGTTTTTAGATGGACGGCACTATCGTCGGGATGCAAGAAGTTCTGTCAGCGAGACAAATGAACAAGTTAGTTGTCTCAAATAGATGTAATGATTTTTTAAAAAAAAAAAGAATATGGCAATTGAAAGCAATGCTATTAACATTACTAATATTCCGGTTCACCACGACAACAATGCTTGTGCCAGGAGATGGGTCAGGACAATAGTCTAATGGTGGCTTCGAACCTACGCTCTTTAGTTTCGCAGAGCGTTCCCTGAACCATTAGGCTATTGACGCTTAAATTAATTTGTTTAACCATTTTAATTAAAGTAAACTAAATAAATGGACCGTCGAAGATGATGAGGATCCTCCACTGGTTTCCTGGTAATCATCAGATGAATCCTCTTTTCGATGCAATAAAATGGTAATAATTTAAATACAGTGCCAGGTCTATGAGACACGTAAGGTACTACTTATTTAAGAGCAGACCAGACCAACAATTTGTGATGATCAAATATTGTTCCTCGTTTGGGAATCATACCGCGGACCCGGGACTAGGACTCCGGCCACATAATTCATTACTTGATAAATGTTTTTTTTTTATAGAATAGGTGGGAAACGAGCCTGCAGCCCACCCGGTGGTAAGTGATCACCGCCGCCCATGGACATGCGCAACACCAAAGGAGTCGCACACGCGTTACCGACTGTTTTTTATTTTTTATGTGATTAAAGTTTGCGTAAGTGATAACTGCGACCCATTATTGCGTACATCGAGGACCGCGTGTTGCTGGTGAGACACAGCATCCGCACCTTCCTCCGATCCTATTGTGAAAATTGGATTAGGGAAAGAGACGGGAGTGCTTTGCGTCTGCTTACCCGCTATAAAATATTACACAGAATATTTTATGATGAATATTGATGTCATCTAATACCCAGAAGATATTACCGACGAAAACGAATGAAGACATCAATACTGAAGTTCATTCTTAACTAGGTGTCTCCAGGGAGGACTGACCTGACGGTTGTCTGGAAGAGATTGTTGCAAGCAATAAGGCGGCCTGTTCACATCTTACATTCGAAAAAAATGTTTTTACAGTCTTTATGTATTGTATGTGTATATGTTGACAATAAACTACATAAATAAATGAAATTTTAGATGAAGGTGGGGGTCAGGCAGGTAGATATATTATAGAATATTATTTAAATCAGTATGTGTGGTCATATTTATTCTTGCAAGATTTATTGCAGGAATGTTTATGATTACACTAATGCACTGAAAATATATTTTATTATTCTATATATGTTTATTGCATAAGACAAAGCAGTATGGCCAACAGGACTCAAATAAGGATCACAAAAAAAGTTGTCTCCTTGGCAGCTCCTGTGCTGAGTGTTATTAAAAAAGTATTGTTATTAAATGAACGGTGGCTTCGAAATATTTTGTTGAATATAATTTTGTTACAATACAGAAAAATGGCTGAACTTACTTGTTTGAGGAACGGCGACAGTTTTCCCTTCGTGTCTGGCATCGTTTCCACTATTTGTCCATAACTCACTTTATTTCACAATTTCAAATGTTTATATGTTATATTATATAGTATTTATTTACACGTTTAACAATGTATGCTTCCCCTCAGATAATGTATTCTCCCCTCGCGCGTGCCTTATGAAATCATAATGAAGTGAAGATGGCACTCGCTGTGTCTGCCCACACCTTACGTTGACACAAGTACAGTAGTCGTGGAGAGTACTCGGAGATTAGTTTCACAAACTGCTGATAAGGTGCAGAAGTCTTATCAGTTTTATCTTTCGATTGTGTTTATATTTATCGCGAAATTTTTGAATGTATTTATTTCGCCCTTGCAGAGTTGGATAGGCGCCACAGTTTTTAAATAGTTAACAACAACACAACGAAACGACAAACGCGGTCGTAGAGCTACGTTACAGTTCAAAAGGGATACAGTATATTAGCAGTGCAGCCACACTGGTGTTAGTTACTTGCTGGTCGTTGAATGGGGGTTGGCTTGACTAGGTAGGTCCAGGTTCTCATTGAACACCATCCTCTAATAGCAGCATAACGTTGCTGTTACGTATTCAATTGTAGGTAAAGATTATATTGATAAAATCTAGTAAACTCTGTAAAGATTTGGATGCAGGGAGGCAAGGCTGGAGGCGTACTCCTGTCTAGATCCGGTAGAAATCCCAATCAGAAGTCGCAGTCTCTGTACTCACACAATAATAACGCTGCTACTGCTATTAGTACAAAAGCAAATTAAAAACTACTTAATAAGTAGGTCACGAGTATTGCTGGAGTGTTTGTGTATTTGTAGTAATGATAACAAAACACATTTATGATATATTATTTTATATACATACAAATATATAAACAAATGTTGCAATATATAAAAGCAAGCTGAACTATCAAACCCAGTTGACACGGAAATGATGCTGAATGTGGCCGGCAGCATATAGACTTAGGCTTCCATTCTAGTTAAGGAAAATACGGTGACGCCTTATCACCACTCAGGACTAAGATGAAATGTCTTTATTAGCACTAATAGGATTTCCAGTTATCACTCGCCAAACACAGCACTGATAAGTTGAGGTTTCACGCAAATATTGTGAAACATTACACGACCAGTTGTCAGCTGCGACGTGCCTCTATTACATAGTATATTTATAATTCGAAGTATCATTAAAACATACTTACGATACGCATTAAATAGCAATCAAACTAAAGATTCAATTTCTTTTTATTAAATAGTTTTATATTTAAGTGTCAAATGACCTGATGGTAGACATCCTCAAATAAGTTTCACGATGTGGATGTGTTGGAAGCCCTGAGGATTAAGATGGAAAACCTCGCTACGTGTAATTGGATCCCCGGATCCTTCTTAGACTTGGGGAAATGCTTTATGTATAACCGTGTTCGCGGGGGTAGGGACGGACGTATTGGACGGACTACCCTTTGATATGGCAGGGCCACAGGAACGCTGTCCCATACCTTTGTGACCCCTCAGAGTCTTCCGACACGGCCCATCTTCAAGTGGGCTGGTATTCTGTGTGGGTGTGATCCTTCCCCCAGGTCGAGCCCAATCATTTATGACATAGGTGCACAAACTGGACTATCACTGCTAAAAATTCTAGTAAAGGCCAGAATTATTCTCCCGTTATCAGATGTAAGGTGTATGCGAGAATGTTCTATAAAGTTTCGGAGTGTTTCAGTGTCAACGACCTTTTATGAACAGATCTAGTGAGTTTTATAAACACCAACTCAGGCTGAGCATCGAACCTAGTTCTCACACGCAGCAGCCAGATACTTTTACCACGGTGGTAGAAGACTAATATTATATTAAGATGTCCTGTATATACTGACTAGCGCAGCGATATTGACTAACATACTAATTGTTTTGGCTCTGTTTTTAATCTTGCAAAGCCACCAAGTAACATAAATTTCAGGAACTTATTTTATTTTATTTATAGAATTATGAGGTTATATTTATATATATATATATATAGGATAGGATGAATAGGATGAAAGAATTGTAAAAATTACTTATCGGTTTTTTCTTATGATTTACTATTGTTTTAATATGCTTTTTTGTTATATGTATGTATACAGAATTGTGAAGGTTTTTTTTATTCAGTTTCACCCACCTGCACACCTGCACACCTGAATAAACTTTTCTTTGAAAATTTGGAGACATTAAGAACCGATGTAAATACTATCATTTCATGAATATACCTGTGTTATAAATTTTTAAAAATCTGAAAATTATTCTGTTTAACTTTAAAATTTTTGATTAGACGCATTCTTTGAACCACCTTTATTATAAATTATTAACTTATGGTTGCCGTTAACTTCCACTAGATGATCTGATACCAACCAATCTATACCTGGCAGATAGTATACCACATTTATACGATGGAGAGGTAATGATTAGTGTTTGTCATAACGGTTTAGTTTATACAAATTGTAATAAAAATAAATGAATACAAATTGTTGGGATTGATATAGTATTCGTATACTTTTCAACAATCATAAGAGAATAATTGATTTCATGATCGGCACAGATAAGTAAGATTGTGTTCACAGATCAAGGTAACGCAACGAACTCCTTGCCGAGGTAAACATTAACTAGCACTCGATACAACTATAGTTGGCGTGGACTAATCACTTGGCTCATTTAACTACATATTTATAAATATTGTTATAACGAAAATATATATATTATTCATTCACTACATCTAGTGTTAAAGGCAAGGTATATATACATATATACTTATATATAGTGTATATGTATATATATATGTATGTATGTATACAGCAAAGGTAAGTTATGATTAGACCATATTCATCATGAATAAAAAATTGCATCAATATTCCATTCATCGACAGCTACAGCTGCTTTGTAACTAAATTACAGGTATATCAAGTGATTATTTTTTTATCACCAGTGGACTTAAATGTTGAAGAAGAGGTAGAGAATACCTCCATTAAGCAAGTTGTATGCTAAGTAGTGTGGAAAAACGATAAACTAAAATTTGCGTAAATATAATTGAGGATAAAATTGCTAGTTATGATATCAAATAGTAACTTCCTATCGAAATAACCTAAAGAATCACGAAAGGTCGTATTTTTTTAAGCCTTTCTAGTGTTAACGTTTATATTATTACAAAGTTGAATGTCCTTTTTGAAAGGTTTTTATACGTCACCATTCAATTTCTTTCCTCGCGTATCATTCAGAACGATTACTACACGGTACGCTTTGGTAAAATTAAACATCAAATAGTATTACACTTTACACATATGTACATATACACATATGTACAACATGATATGGCAAAATATACTTTATAGTCACGGAATTTGTTTTGTCGTTTTAATAAACCCATTAATTGTTTTCGGGCAACGTCACTAACCATCACCGGGGTAATACAAGCTGCTCTACCAGCAACCGAAGCCACACTGACACGAAACAATCGAAGGAGCGATACACGTTTTTGCAATGTTGTCCTATGACGTTTTGCGCTTTGAATTTTTCGTAACGCAAATATTGGAGTGACGTCACTATGTCATTAAAGACCGCGTCACATTTTTTTAAAATAATATTACCGCTGATAAACAACCACTCAGCTAATTTTCAGTAATAGGTCACAACTGGCCATTGTGATTTACATCCATCCTCATCATGATGTAACATCCCCTTGGTGACTGAAATGAAATGCCTCATTAGTTATAACTGGGTCACCAGATATCTGTACACTTTACGAAATTCTGTGATTGGGTACATACACAGGTATGGAATGTGGACCCACACCAAATATTAAACTTAAATGCTAAATATGTATTATTGATCGACAGACAAAACACGAAGTAAACAATCGGTGACTTACGTTGTCCGGAACTTGTTCAGTCATAAAAATATACCATACCATGACTTTTCTAAATTTCGTTTACACAAACAATTATTAAGGTTTACGGTTAACGATTGAATTAACGTTTGGCGAATGAATTTTAATAATATTGACGTTTAACGTCCGCCATATTAAATGTAATGTAATGTAATCTTAGATCTCACATGACAGAGTAGAGAGAGCTTTTCTTGTTATTTTATTGTATTGACTGGTTATTGTGTGACAAGAGAGCACACAGCTCACCTGGTGGTAATTGCTGGAGCATAGAGTACGTACGTTCATCCTCGATAAGGAATTATCAAGATCCGTTCTGATCCATGAGGAATTCTATCTTAGATAGCATTCCTCGTTATTAGCAATAAGGGTCACCGGATCCGACTCATCATAAAGAACAGAGCCGCGTCATGGTGCTATTTCAAGATGGTGGCTTTGTGGAGACGTGGACCTTCCCCGGTTCATTCCGAGCCGATGTGGCTCTATCACTGTTAATTATTTAATGTTAATTTTAAATTAAGATTAATCTAACAGACTTGATTATTTTTTGTTACATTCAGAGTAACAAACGAGCGCACAGTTCACCTGATGGTAAGTGATTCCTGCATCCCATGATGACATCTCCTTCCATTCATCCTTGACAAGGAATCACAATGCGGATGCGTGGTCACCCTTAAAGACTGAGAAGCAATGCCTCTACACCAGTAACTACTAAACTAAAGATCTCCGGATCTCTACACTCGCCAGACGAAACACAGCAGCATTACGCTGGTATCTTGTGAGGGCGTGGTCCTGCCCTAGTCGAGCTGACCATTTCATTAACAAACCCTATGTCACGAATTGGATTCATTCCTTTTTTACGTTTGACTAAAATGTGCAAAAGTTGGTCGACCTTCGTTTCAAGGTCAAATGCAAAGTAAGTGAATGCTTGGTTAATATCGTTCGCGAAATTCACAAGCGATTGTAAGTTGAAGATCTACTAATTTGAAGAAACCGGTTCAAATTAATACAACTGGTTATTTATTAACTTGTTTTAATACGGAACCCTGAACCAACAATAGTAGCCATCACATCTTTATCATTTGACGGCCGTGTAGCCTGGTGGTCAGTCAGTCATGTAGCTTTTAGAATCGCTGGTTCCGGGTTCAATTCGCAATAATAGCTGAAATTTGTAATTCAAATTTTTGGTTCTTTTTTCTTTATTCAGAAAAGATAGGTATAGGCATATATAATATAGACAGGCCGTCGATTTGTGATACCTACGGTCAATCACTGTGAGAGTCGATCTCAAGGGTAGAGAGAGAATTCCAAACGTTAAGTCCGCCCATTATGCTCCCTTTTTTATATTTACTGTTGAAGATTAAATAAATAACAGAATAAGTTCCTATAAGACACCTGCCACCTACCTCCATTCACTGCGAACATCCTCAAGTAGCTGGTCACTGCAAGTAGCTGGGGAGTAGTCACTGCATTCGTCGAGACATTGATAGACTTTTCTAAAAATACCAAGTAATCGGTGTTGCGACTTTCTAAAATCTCTATTAAACAGGTAATGTATTTATGCAATAGCAGCAGCTCAGTACATTTTTTTTCACCACCGAAAGCAAAAGTTGAATAAAAAAAAATTATGATTTTTTTTAAAAAATAATGTCCTTTGTCATTCTCATATATTTTAACGAATTTGTTCAAATATTGTTATTTGCTACTTACGGTACACATTGTATATATATATATTTTATTTATTTATTTGATTTAGATTACTAAGATCCATTACAAACATATAATTTTAGCAATAAAATATAAGTAATAATAATAACAAAAGCATTCATAATTACATAAAACAAAAATTAATAAAAATAATACAAAAAAAATAATTTTAATCAGCTACTGTTACGCTGAACACACGCTGCTTTATAAGCCGACGAATCAGTAAACTATCGCTCCTATCGGCAAACACCCTTATGAGACTGTTAGAGGCCGCCGTTAGTACGATGTACGAGTGAAGCTACTTTCTTTCTGACCACTGCGTGAAAGTCATCTGTATGCGCCTCTGCAAACATGCTCGAAGCACTGCACTATCGTGGAAGCCCCAATAGAATCCTAAAATAAATAATAGCTATAATAATATTTCTTCCCCATCGGATATCGAGGAAGGAGGTATTTCTTTATGAATATTACATAAAATGAAGTGCCTATTACAGTGAATATTATAAAATGAAAGTTTATGTAATAAAGCCTAAGCGTAACATATGCAGTTATAACTGGTACAAAAAAATAAATTATTGTTTATTTAGCGCCTGTCCAGGATAAAAGGCAAAGTTTATTATTATTCGAATCATGTGATGAATTCTAAAATAATTCTATACTGTACTTTTTAATTTATTAAATACGAAATAAAACAAACAATAGACTACAATGTATTCTAAATCAAGACTTATTTTAATAATTCGCTGTTTCCATACCAGAGGACGTCTTTGAAGTAATGCTTGTCAAGCAGGTAAAAACTATTCTCTCGCGAATTAATTTTAGTAGTGATTCGAACACGGGACAAACTTGTGTGTCGTGCTAGCCGGACCCTTGTGCCGATCATTCCTAGCGTACGTTTAAGTATAAAGAACTGTTCACACTTGAGCGACTCTTTGATGTCCTCATTTATCATTGAGACGGCATGCTGAAGGAGCAGCTGGAACAAAAATGGGATCATGTCACGCCTCATTGTACATTGGCCTTTCGTCGACAATATTCTATTACTATTATGTCTTTTGCCTAATTCTTTTTGTATGTTACAACATGTTTAGAATCACGTTAAGGCATCGAATAATCTTAGTGTAATTTACCTACGATTGTTGTCTGCCCCTCGAGAACATTTCTTTCCCGTCGGTTATCAATTTTACGAGTTATATGGCCTGCTTAATGTCACTTTGTCCTTAAAGGCCAGATGCAGATTTTCGTGGACAGGGGGGATGAACGTAGCAGCTCATCCTGCTTATCAGATGAGCTGCTACGTTTACCATCTATACATTGCAAAATTCTATTACGTGAAACACTAAACATAGCCTCTCGTGAACTCTCGAGTGGAAAACTATGAACTTGCTATGGCTAGGAGTGAAGGCCCAAGATTCAGTGTAAGACACTGAAACTAGATCATCACTAGACCCGTGATTAATGAACTTTTGGACTTGTAATTTACCCTTTTTGTGGTAATATGCGGGCCGAACTCAAGTTATACGCGTTCATCTATGTCTATCTAAGTTCTAACTTAGGCAAGTTTGGGCACTGTACCACCACAACGTATCTGCATCTGAGATGCGCAGGTTGGCGATTGGAAACATACGAAGTCCGTAAACACGCTTTGGAGCTGTGTGGTTATAATAGCATTTTACATTATAGTCTAGAATTCTTTATGAGCAGTAGACAGCGAAGTATTTTGCTTTTTCAGTTTGAATCACTATACGATGATGAATCATGGTGGTCAGTATTTTACCACCTTCAAGTCTGCTGTATAGCATAAGCGACTCATTCAACCATGATGATTGAAAGATGAAGATGTTTCATTCAATTTTGAATTGCGGATGTTGAGTATAATTATACCAGGCTATAATTAGTCTTCAGGTCGGAACCTGTATTCACAGAGCCTGACTATCGCATATTTAATTCGGTTCTATTGATTTAGTATAAGTGTTACATTGGAGTCAGGAGGGCGGAGGCAAGCAAGTGCCTCTACGTTTTTAGTCATCAATACGGCACTTTAATAGATCGTGTGCAATTATTAGGTCTGGTTCTGGCGAATCGCGTGGCACATTGTTTGTAAGATAAGATTATAATTTAAAAAAAAATACGAAAACGAAGAAGCTTGTGGAGAGATCCTCACTAAAGAGTTAAATGGAGAGCACCAACGGGGAAAGAGAAAACTTCTCAAAAAATACTAAAGTACTTGTTATGTATATATATATATATATATATATATACCCTGCCGGCCAAAAGTTTACCGCACATAAACAACATAATTATCCATCAATTGTATTAAAATCCCATAGGATAAATAAAAGAAATGCACATCTGCATATTCTATTGTATCGAATATTTAAAGAAGTCATTGTTTTGTTTATTTTCAAGTTATTGGACAATAAACATCTATCGTTTTCAAACACCGACAAACGCTGCGCTAGAGCCAGGTGGTAGAGTCGTAATAATATTTTTATAATATCCTCATTACTAATTACTTTGCTTTTGTTACGAATTGGTTAATAATTAGGATTATTTATATCCTGAAAACACGTGTTTCTGACTTATAATTACCCGAGTTTACTTGGGTTTGTTCACAAACAATCCCAATCAGTCTAACTTGTGATTTCTACAGTGAAAACGTCACAAAAAGGGAAAAGCTCGAGAAATTAGCAGTGAAGTGCGTTCTGCCAACGTTGTTTTACACAATGAAGGCAAATCCGAACGTGAGATTGCTTCACAACTGAAGTTATCGAAGACTGTGTGTGTTAATGGCACAATAACTCGATACAGGGAGACAGGCCGTTTTAAAGATCGTCCACGCTCGGGAAGGCCGAGAGCTACCACGTCTAGTGAAGATAATTTCATTTTTGTTACCAGCAAGCGAAATAGACGCTTAACAGCACGAGACATCCGATTTGTCGAAAACTTCGAAAACTTCTGCTAAGGCCGCAAAACAAGAAAAAACGGATGCAGTGGGCTCTTGCCCATCGAGATTGGACTGAAGAAGATTTTAAGAAAGCTCTTTGGACCGATGAATCCAAGTTTGAACTATTCGGTTCAAAACGTAGAATTTACGTTCGACGCAGTGCCCAAGAAAAGATGAACATTGTGTAGTCCTAACAATCAAGCATGTTGGTGGCTCAATTATGTTCTGGGGTTGCTTCTCTAGCCAAGGAACTGGCGATTTGATTAAAATGGATGGAATTTTGAAATAGGAACAGCACAAAAACATTGTAGAACAAAATGCCGTTTCTTCCTGGTAATTGGAGATGGATTCATTTTCCAACAAGATAATGCAAATCAATCCAAAGAATAGCTCAAAATTATGTAGAGGATATTTAGAAGAGAAAGAGGCACAAGGGGTGTTAAAAACATGGTTTGGCCTCCTCAGACCCCGGATCTCAATCCCATTGAACTTTTGTGGAAAGAGCTTGATAGGAATTTCCGTAATCGTGGCCAATCCTGGCGAGAAGACATGTGGAAAGCTTTATGCGAAATTTGGAACAATATATCACAAGACACCATTAACAAATTGATTGCCCCTATGTCTTGTGAAAGACTTGTGAAAAAAGTCATAAAATGTAAAGGAGGGTTTTTTGATGAAAAATCAGTTTAGCTAACTATAGCTTTTTTGTTCCATGGACTGTTAATATTTCTTTACGCTTTTAAAGTATTTTGTTTGTCAATCAATGTTCTATTTGATGATTAAACAGCTTAATTAAACATTTAATATTTTATTGTAGTTTTACTTTATTTTCCTACTTTAATTAAGGTGGTCTTAAACTTTTGGCCTGCAGTGTATATATATATAGAAGAAGAATCCCTCTGCGATACACACGCCTTGTCTCGGTTGTGGTTTAGGTCGAACCATCTATGCACCAGCTAGAAACGAGCTGAAATATGTCTTCACTATTGTTAAAAATATTATTTATTTAGTTTTAATTGCTGTGTTTTGCCATATGGTTTTGTGAAGAATATCCATCATATTTTAGCCAATTATAGCCGCATCTAGTACTTGAATCTCTACCAACGATTCTTTCGTCAAGCCTGTCATAAAAATATGCTATCAAAAAGGAATAGAGTCGACAATATTTTTAATTTAAATTATTGTATTATAGTTTTAGTGATTTAAATATAAAAAGCTTCTAAAAGTGCAATGATCACTTGGCTCAGTGATCGAGTGTCTAGTTATAAAGTGACCTTGGGTTCGATTTTGGAATGCAAGATCAATATCACTGAGATGGCTTAACATCTTATTACATATTATAAATTTATGTTAAAACTAACATCTGTCGTCGACTTCATGTGCGTGGCTTTCGGAATTGGGTCCAGAGAGAAATGAAAAATGTTTGAGGTGACATTGTATGATTTTTGTTTATTATTATTAAGTTTTTATTTTAATAAATAATATCATTATTGTCATATGACATCGCCAGTAAAAAAAATATACGCGAGGATACTTACCAATTGCTCGGTCACTGTGTCTACTTCTAAATAAAGTGCAAGAAGACTTTTCGGTTGATCTCAGTTTATTTAGACTTTAATCGACTACCAATTACTGGACACAATCAACTTGTCACTCTAAATGGTAAAAGCTAGGCGGTGTAAATGAAAATAAATAGCAGTGAGCCCCACTCCACGCTCTCCTGTGTGCGAGTACGCGGAGCGAGGAGCGGCTCTCCACGGTTCAGCAGGCATCAGTCGCCAACGAAAAGCCGTCGCTTCTGGCAGCAGTCGTCAGTCGCAGGAACATGTCCTTAGCGGAAGGTGCCTCAGATACGGAACACAGGACAGAGGGAGACAAGCACAACTCCGCTGAAAATAAGAAGATTTCTGACAAGAGACAGGTGAGATATCTAACAACTTTGTCCTATTAACTACTTTTTTTAAAAATACAATTTTTATCTCAATGTTTCGGATGGTATATCTACGTGACTGACGTCCTGATGTCAAAGTTAACCCGAACTACCGTCAGATTGTTTAGTTATTTATTTTCGATCTGATTCTTCGCCGTGAGAGCAAAAATAAACGCGATAAATAGTTTCCTGGAATGTGCAGATTTTACTAAAATTATTTGTTGTAACTTAAAATTAATTTATGTTTAGTACTGTTGGTGTGTACCACTGTTATAGGAATAGGACGAAGGTTTGACCGGGTACTTTCTAGTTTGTTGCCACCTCATACACTTCTCAATAATCTTCACGGTGATTGTTAGAGTTTAAGTTGAAACCGATAAATATTAATTCGAATAAGTACTAAGTATTCTTATTTTTTAAAATAAATGAAAAATATTTTCATTTACTATGAGTATACCTTATTTTGTATGGGCAGTCATACCGTGCTTATAACCTAGCTACAGCACGAGTAGGTCGGCTCGACCGGGGTGGAATCATTCCCTAATACCAGCGTAAAATAGTAGTTTAACGTTACCGTCTGGTGAAATAGAGATACTTTATTACTGGCAACGAGCCATTCCATTTAAACAGTCACAATCAGCATCCCGTCCATGCTTCGATTTCCAGCTATGGAACATAATTCGTTTACCACAAATAGTCAGTTTGCGGTCTGGATGTACTGTTTTGATCTTATTAAACGTGCATTAATTCGAGGGAAGGGAACACGGATCGGGTATGAAGCCTCAGCTTGCGCAAATCCTTGTTGGACTATGATATATTCTGCGCAGTTGATGTCATCTGATTCAATATAGTATAATATATATTTCCGTGGTTGAAAACGACCAAGCGGACTACCATTTGAGGCATTCTATAATAGTCTTTTGGCCGACAACTCCTTGTCGAGGATGCATGTGTCAGCTCCAGGATTCTCCAGCGACCTGGTGAATTGTGTGCTCGTTAGTCTCCTAGATCGCTTAAAACACACACAGATGGACGTACGGTGGTAAGCGATGTTAATATTATAGACTCACCGAGGAGTATTGTCTACCTGCTATTTTTCCTCATTAATTAGGATCTTGTTTTTTTGGATTCTTTTGATCACCTCTTTCTATCGATGACCATCATTGGTGTAGTGGAATGCCGACAGGTATTTCCTGGTCGTCGGATGCTTATTGTGACCGGTGATCACTTGGGCTACGTGTCTTAGGTACTATTTGTTTATTTATACTTTATTTGCACAAGTAAAACAAATACTTACAAAACATTGACCTAATACTAAAAGGAACTGCTCTACCACACTACTGTTGGGTAGAGCAGAGAATATATTATGGGTGCAAGAAAAGATACTAATGTTTAAGTCTTCTGACCCCTCATGGTCCAGAAAACAATCACTCAACAGCCGCGGCCCATCTGAATAAAGCTAAGCGGGAAAGAGTCTTCTGGTTCTCGGGTGATCAAGGTTCCGGTGATCGGGCAGCCTGACCGTGCATTAAAGTGATCTCGTTTAGGACGGAACCACTCCTTGTTGAGAGAATTCTTCATGCAACATCTTCATTTATATTTGATGTTAATGACATGAGACGCAATAACTTACCATCACAGGTGAACTATCGTAAAGATAGTTATATACACCAGTTATATATACACCCTCCCGTCCGCAAAATAATGAATTAAAAGATACTTGTTCAATAAACATGACCACCAATAGGAGCATGTTCAGCTTATGCTGCTGTGTTTCGAATGGTGAGTGTAGGGAACTGGAGACCATGTCACAAGTAACGACACATTCTATCTCAGTGTTTAGGAGTGATAACGCATGTATTTTGAATCTTAGTTGAATGTATATGTAGGTATTTAATAGTAAAACAATGTGCTCGATTGTCCCTCTTAGTGTCATTAAAATTCTTCCTCTACATGACGAAGGAGGATTGTGCTGGTTTTATTTCTTTTATACATTTAGAACATTCCCATTACAAGTTTTTTTATTATATTGTGGATGATAAACTGACACAGTTCGCCCGTGATACCCACACATACATTCTCAATAAGGAATCATACCATACACCTTTAAACTAAGATGGAATATCTCGTCACCAGTAACAAGGGTCTCTGGATCCTTGCACACAGACGAAACACAACAGAATAACTACTATTTTATGCTGTTATATGGCGTATTCAGGCCAATTTATGCTGCAGCTAGATGAAAACTGTGGCGTGGCTGTGCCACATAAGAGTCGTAGAATTAATTGTTAAAGCATTATTGTTAGTTGACCTTTTAGAAGAACCGAAGAATAATGTAATTAACTCCTTAACTCTCGCCTTCGTTTAACCGTCAAGGAAATTAAACAATTGGACGGTTGGCACAATTTATTGCACCATATTTGGTTTTAGTGCTGTGTGGCACCAAACGGAGGCTAGTTGGTGCCGAGTCCAACTGCTCCTGTCCACCCACACGCTAATAATTACACGACACAATTTACGTCAATAAAACCTAAACATGTAACGAAACATTATGATGCTACTAATTTTCCACAATATTACTGACATAGACGTCAACTTAAGAACCTTCTTTTTTAAACTCTGTTGAAATAATTTTCAGTTAAATTGAATAAGGTCACAATAACGATACCAAAAAGTATTGACTAAGTGGTCGAATTAGACAAATTGGTAATGGTCCTTCCATTAACCAATTTGTCTAACTCGATATTAAATCCTTAAGACAGAGACAACTCAATGACTAATATATTCTGGGTTATTGATTCAACGGTCATTTAATTATATATTGAACATTTGCTTCATTTCGAGGTAGAGCCACGCTGCAGGTTGTTTCTATCTAGATTCTGTTGATGTTGATGCTGTTAGCCTATGCGGCTCTTACAGCTTCATCGGAGACAGGGCTCACGGAATTGAGGGGTCCGTGAGCTGGTTAAGTAGTTTTCTTTTTTTGTGGTTCTCTTACTTAGACAAAGCGCTCATAAACTGATCGTGTCGGTCTACTCTGATCACGTACCGATCTGATGGTGTCACCCAAGTTGCCAGTTGCCTAGCTATCGAAAGATTCTCCCGAGTGGAGAATGGAGGTTGTTTCTAGCTGTAGTAAGGATGAAGTTGACAAAGGCGCACACAGTTCACTAGATGATGAAACTAACTGCAGTGTGGCTCTACCAGTGTTTAGAGCAACGGAATAAATTACTGCGGTAGATATCGATTTACCAGTTGTTGTGATGTTATAAGAAATGAACAAAACTCATCAAGGTTCTTATCAGGGCATATAATTTATATTATCACCAACATTATAATCTCGGTCTATTGATACATTGCTCGGCATCGTACCTTTCCGACTTCACGATGGTCCTGTCGATATCCAAATATGTAACCTTAAGTACTCTGCTACCTCTTAGACCCTTTCTCCATGTGGCCCGGTTTGGTGCTGTCGTTGTTGGGGTGAGCCTGGTGGCGGAAGGGCTTTGCCATTATACGTTAAGTCATTGGCAAGTCTAGGGCGAGCTTCACCATATATTGTCCGGGCGTGGCCTTACGCTGGTGAACTCCTAATAAAATTATTATTCAGTTACTTCTGGGTTGGAGTCTGTGAGCCTATGTGTCTGCTCTGTATGGTTCAGAGTGAAACTTCATTTTAACTTGTTTAATTATGCGTATCGTCATTACAGGCCTTTTAGTGTCTTTAGTGCGCCATTGTACTCCTATGAGATTTATAGCGAATGGATTTTGTTTAATTCTGACCTATTAATCGTTCAGCATGACTCATTGTTTGTATGCCCTTAAACCCAACAAAATCCATTGTAGAATACGTCGCAGTTATGAACTAACTGAAGCATGACTCGCGCGGTGATATCTTTTGATGTATGTAATGAGGGCGGCCCATTCTCAGCAATCAAAAGGTGCAAGGCCATGCCACCACGTCATACCGTCTTCCGGATTCTTAGACTCACCACAGCAGTGGTATAGTGCTATTTAGCGCTGGTATTCTATTTGATGGTATTCCTTACCCAGCCGATCCATGATGCAACTCGACAGTAGCCGCGACGTGGCTGTACCTTAGTTAAAGACAACGATTTCCGGTATACCAGTTCAAAATATCGTGCTACTTATAAATAAATAAATAAATCTTTATTTGCAAGGATATGGTTTACAATAAGATGTTCATATAGTTTCACATATTCTGTTTAAAAGCGTGCAAATCTTATAATTGGTACCTAATTTTACAATTAACTATTACAATTATATAGACAAAAGCTCGTTCCACACATACTCGCAATACTACAATACCAACATTTCATTTTAATAAAACATATTATCTTTATTTATCATTTATGTAATCATTAAATCATTTATGAAATAAGCCAGGTACTTAATTCTTTTTTGAAATTTTTCCCCATTAGATCTATAATGTGCTTTGGAAGTCTATTAAATATTGACACTGTCATACAAATACATGCACATGTCAAATATATATTGGCACGGAAATGGAAGTATATTATATTTTTTAAATAATGGTTTACAGCTATCTAGGCGGTTGGCTCCACATATAGCTCTGATGCATTTTTTTTTCTTTGTTTGGTTAGGCGAAAGAAAAACTTACCTTAAAACGTAAACCTTATTACTGGTTACTCGGTGAAGGCAATCCTTCTTAGTCTTCCGATTTCATGCATCTGCATTATTTCCTTATCGATGACGAACGTGGCCGTCATGTGCCGCAGGAGTTCTTTACTATGAGGATAATTGTGTGCTCTATCACCCCTACAATTATAAAATAGGTACTAACTTTACGATTGACGTAAAATATGCTTTGCACCTAAGATAGATTATTTATTTTTTAGCCATGTTTCCTCACGATGTCCTTATTTACCGACCACGTCGTTTACGAACTTCTAATTAACACATTCATTATTGGTGTCGCCGGAGATCGAACTCCGTTCGCGTACCTTGACATTAAGAGCAACCTCTCGGACATTGAGCTGTCATGGCTTATAGTATGCTGGTGGAATTGTAGACAGCTAAATCTATTCATCTCACACGTGATGGGTTGAGGCAGAGGATCCTCTTACCACAGTATCATTTTTCTATCACTAATGTAACACAATGCCTCTTCTTGTTAGTTACAAAATGTTTGTGGTGGTTGAGGTTATTTATAGTGACTTCTGTATGACATTCGTTTGACTCGACCACAACAAGTGTATCCGGTCGCAATTATAACTGTTTGTATTTTTTTATAATTTATTGATGATGACAAACGAGCACACAGTTAATATCATGGTAAGTGATTCCTGCGGCCCATGACAACCACATTCTTCCTCGATAAGGAATCATGATATGGATACGTAAATACCCCTGCGGACTGAGACGAAATGCCTCGTCACATTGGGTGTTGTGCGTGGACCCTCCTCGGTCAAGTTTGTTCGTCGGGGATCATGGACCTCGATGGAATCACTTACTATGAGGTTTAATGTATTTGTTGGTTACAATACAATAAAAAGAGAAAAGATAATAAAAGGATTTTTTACATTAAGTGAGTCATTCCATTACAAATGATCTTATTCTGATGAATTCACTCAGAGTACAAAATAATAAGTGGATATGTTCTGTTATTAGGTTAAGCAAACTAAATCTGCGAAGTCGCACACGGTAAGAATGCCCTGACGTGACAGATAGTTGGTTAACCAAGATGCTAGTGATGTTGTTGGAGTTGCTAACAGTCGAAGTTTGTGATAATTTAAAGATTCATTTTTATTTTGGCTACCAGATGTCAGATTCCTACATGTGGAAAGAGCAGATCCACACCATGATGAAGGGCGGAGAGAGCGAGTCCGATATATCGGACTCAGAGCATTTCCTCACCAAGGGCGCTTTCCTTCTCACTCCTTCCCACGGCCTCAGCATGGAGAAAGCTTCAGCTATATGTGAAAAAATGGAGTTCAAGGGTTGCTTCTCCCTCACGAAGACTGCCACTGGAATTCTTTTCAAGTTCTCTAGCGTTGACGATTACCAGATGGTCTTCAAGAAAGGCTTCCATAAGGTCACCGGATCCAGGTTCTATAGAAAGGTAACTACTAGGTTCTATTGTATGCCCTGCCTCTTCGCCCTTTCTCCTGAATTTGCTTACTTTCTAATTTCTGCTTGTGCTTCTCTGATTAATCAAAGGCGAAAAAGAAAAACTTTTTTGATAGATCTTGTAACATGCAGTTTTGCTTTGTTGTAGAGTTTAGTAATAAATGTACAGGCATATTAAGTGATGGAATCTAGCTCGGAATCCTACTGGAAATTAAATAATATATTTTTTTTAACCTTCACCAACTATCGGTTAGGATCTATCGCTAGATACTATCGGATAGATCGACTAAATGCCAGCTACTACATTTAAGTTTTCCCCTGATCTTTTTGCACAAAAGTTACAGCTAATCCTGATCTTCTTGCACATAAGGAATACATACATAAAATTACATACATACATAAGGAATACGATGGCGAGGGAGTGCCTCAGTGTCACAGAAATTATTTCCAACATTATATTAGGTTTCGTCTGGTGAGTCGTTAACTTTATTGCTGGTATCAAGACAATCTCCTCAAGTCCTCAAGGGTGACAACGCTTTAGTCCTTATTCGGTATTGATGTAGGTCTTGCGCTGCAGAACCACGGGGGGGGGGTTGGCAAATGTCTGTACATTTTGTTTATCAGAAAACGTTGCCGTCCCAAGTCACATACTAAGAACAAGTTTAAATTCCACCTTCAACATCCAGATCGCTATCCCCTGCCGTCCTCAGAAGACGTTCACGATCTATGTGTACGACATTCCTGATGAGGTCCCGGAGGAGGACGTCCGCCACGCGCTCTACAAATTCACCTCCGTCGTGGAGGTGGTGCGCTTGCACTTCACCAGCTCGCCGAGGGAGGGCAACACTGGTAGGTGAACGTCCAGTGATAATTTTTTTTTTAAAACTTTAGTTTAGCGTAAAAAAAATAGATACTGAAGTGTTAAACAATTTAGATATAAGTTGGTTGTGCGAAATGAATTTAGTCTTATCGATTATATATCTACTCGTATATATTCTTTTTAACGCGTGTTTACATATAATTTAGTTCGACTCGCATTAAATCAGAATTGATAAATTGAAAATCCTTACAAAGGAACATTGCTCGTTACCAAAGACGATTCGCTTGAACGGCTATTGCATTTAAAATATCAGTCTAACTTCAATATAGAAAATGGATGGGTAGTATAAACGGCTTGAGCAGTAATAAAGTAGTAAGTAAACCGACGTACCGGTGCAGGACCACAAGAAACTGTGAACTCCCGATTAGATTGGAATAAAAAATTATAATTAAAATCTGACGGCAGCCCGGGTTTTCTAAAGGGATTACAGGACAGACACCGTGACCATGATATTATAAAGCATCTGAAACTAGGGGAAATTATAAAAAGTTATAAATAAACGCAATAAAATATAAAAGATTAGTTTTATTTTATGTGTAACATTCGCGTGAATATAAATAAATCATTTATTTTCTTCATATATTGTAATATGTGATTCTAGTGTATATTTCCAATTAGGATAAAATTGATCACCCATGTAGTCCATCAACTAAGTTACTCAGTTACTGAGAGGAGAGAGACTGAGGAGGAGATACTAAATTTTTTGTAGCTTCTATTAATTTTCAGATATTAAAATATATTTTCTTTACGTTTAAAATATACCATCAGAATTCATCGATGTATAAATAACAATAAAGAACCTTTCTTATAACAAATTCTCAGGAACCTCCACTCCGAAGCCATTGGAGAAGACATCTTCACGAGCCCTCACAACTATCGATGGCGAACTGGTCAGTAGCATGGTCCCAAAGGAAGCCTCAAGCGTCCTCCGCGTGACCCTCGCGAACATCGAAGAAGCGAACATCCTTCTGCAGAACGGGCTGGACTTCTACGGAGCCACATACTTTCCCACAGAGCTTGGCACGCCTGCTCAGGCTGCTAAACTTATCAAGCCCAGCAGGTACACAGCATTGTAAATAGCTGACTGCTTTTGCTACATCACCGACTTTAGTTATACTCAGTTGTATTGTATTGACGCACCTTTTAAGTGATTTTTATTGTTTTCTAACATTCAACTAACTAAGGTTTATCCTTCACTTAAAATATGGAGACGTACCTACTACGTAATTCATGGAATTAGAATTAGAATTTGTATGAAATCATTATTTATAAATTCAACATCTATCAATGCCAGAGTTTTCACGATATTTGGGTTTTTTGTTTCACTAAAATTTTATTAATCATGTTTCGTATTTATCTAAAGCATACTTGAAAACACTACAAATCCACTCCATCACCGAGGTCGAACTTCTAAGCTAAACTTCTTTGGCTAACAAACTAATTTGTCTTCTTAAAGATCTTAATAAGGTTTTTAGTCTAATGACAATCGATTCGAGAACGGCTCTCTTTGCCCCACTGACATTAAGCCTCACCAGTAAAATAGCTACATTGGTGTTCCGAAAATTGTGCTATTAAGTTGATGATTGAGTATCAGAATTTTTTTTAAAACTTTTTAAAGCAAATTATAGGTATTAAAATTTCTTTAGGAACGATTTCCGTTTCCTCATTATCCCCGCTAATAATGGCAGTGACAGACTTGATAGACTGTGACGGTGACAGATATACATATATTAAATTTACAGATATTACACTATTTTTATTGATTTATGATTTTATATTAAATCAAAAACAATAAATATATATTGGACAGATATATATATATATAAATATATATATATATATATACATATATAATATTTATTAATATTAATTATCATGATATTAATATTTATTTAGTAAGTACATACAGTTTTACTGCAACCGAAGGTTACATGCTCTCATCATTTTTAATCAATTTAATTAGGTTATAATAAATGAAACAAATTGTTACTAAAACAGTACGTGTAAATATTTTTAAATTGAGAAATTATTATAATATAAATATAAAATAAAACATTAAAATTAAGAAATTTATTAAGAGAGCTCCTTATACTTCGTAATAGCAATATTCAGGATTCACAAAATGACCAAATTTGAATGTGCATAAAATAACCATTGGATTAGGAAGTGGGACACCCAGGTATTCGAAAGCAATTTTTTACATTTATTGTGATCTGACTTAAAAAAATACTGCTTTAAAACTATAACATATGGCGCTAGGCTCGCTTTTCAAAATGATTACACAGAAAATATAACTTATAATTGTGGTTAGAGCTGCCAACAGAATTATGAAGGGGTTGGATTTTTGAAATGTACTGTAACAGAACTATCAAAACTTAAAAACAATGACACTATTGGAACAAAAGTTGTTTTTCTGATTGGTCGCAAGGAGGCCCAACCAGTGGTTGAATATTATTTACGGTATACGGTATACATATCATCAGGAGTTAACTTCTTGAATAAGTCTCAGAATATTATTATCTAGCAATAATATTACCCCAAAATTTATTCAGATCAGAGTCACGTGAATTGTTATTGTCTAAAGCATCGTTTCTCTGTTTGGGATCGCGTTTGTTACTAACGTGGTTTCCTACACTATACTCTTTAATTTATCCATTGGCAAAAACCTGATCTAAATATGTTTAACGGTTCCTGAGAAAACGCATACGTCAAACTAGCACAGGTGCAATAATTTATTTGTAATGCGCGATTTTCGTTTTTATCGCCTGCGATATTAAGTTTTCTATTCTTACTACATCTTGTATTAGGACGCATGTGATATTACACCGTACTGCTGGAATAAAATAAGGCCAGCCTGGGTGAGCCTTGATAGTTGAAACGTATAAATAAACTATTTATTAATATGTTATTATAATTTTATAGTTAAGGGTGTTGGAAGGCTTTTTACTTTTATTTCCGATTTGGATTTTTCGTGGGTCGCGACATAATATGGTTGAGAAATTCTCTCAATCTTTTTTACTCAGCGACGCAAAAAGATAATCATTACAAATTTACCTCAAAGATGCAATACCCCTGGATCACCTTAGATAAAAATATCGCATTTGTAAATCTCGTGACACACTTGACAGGTAGGTACTTGTGAATGTGTTGCGACAAGGTGGTTGAGAACCGATGTATAAATTATTAGGTGTCTGCATACTTTTTTAAATGATATAAAATGTTAATCACGTAGAACGTAGTGCACGTATATACAGTCGACCACGCAGACGGAAGCTTTGGCGTGCACTTCACCGCTTTAAACCCTCGTTATCGTCCTCAACAGAGCCTATCGTTGCAGAGTGACCGGCGGGACGGTGTCCGCCAGAGTCCGCGATCTCCTCCCAGTCTTCGACCAGCAGGGTTTCACTAAGTTCGCACCACCCGCCTCCAGACTCGTTAAGCCTCGCTCCAAATAAAAAATAATCATTCACCCACAACCCTGCTTAATCTAGAGGTAAAACTCGCTGCCGAGTCGTCAGTCTCTTTATATACAAAACTAATGATTAATACTTGCTGTTACACAGCCCTTATCCCTGGGTGGCAGAGGGATGTACGTTAGGGTTTCGCTCCTATAGCACTTTCATATGTCCTAACCTGACAAAATGTGTTCTCCTGTCTTTGTACTTAATATGTTGTCTTACGTTCTTGACTGTAAGGTCCATTATATTATGTTTAGGTTAAAATATAACAGATATTTAAATGTTACTTATGTTTCTTTTTTATTAAATAATAAAATATGATTTATCTGATGCTTGTTATGTTAACTTATTATTATTATTATTATATATTACGTTGCTTATTTGTATGATTTTATGTTTGTTAAACAGAAGGAGATGACATTCGTGATTGATCCATTGTACCGAATTGCATTTATTGTAACAAATGTGAAAGAAACTTGAGTGCCATTAATTGTTATTCCAACTTTGTTTTATAACTAATAAATATATATCAATAAAAAAGGATTATTTTTCGTAGCACACATACATATATTATTTCTTATAAAGTCACTTACTATCCTTGCGGCCCATGACAGCCATATTAAATAGTAA
This sequence comes from Teinopalpus imperialis, assembly GCA_029286865.1. Taxonomy (NCBI): domain Eukaryota; kingdom Metazoa; phylum Arthropoda; class Insecta; order Lepidoptera; family Papilionidae; genus Teinopalpus; species Teinopalpus imperialis. The sequence continues at coordinate 9,316,613 of JAGSMU010000014.1, read as the reverse complement.
TAAGGAACTCTCAAGAAAAGAGCCTATACATTTCTTAAAGACTGGTATCGCATCTGCGACTCCTCTGGTGTTGCAGATGTCCACGGCGGCGGTAATCACTTCACACTTAGGTGAGCTGCTTGCTCCTTTGCCATTTATACCATAAAAAAAACTGCAATGCAATTGGGTTGTCACCCCTGGGGCCCAAGAAGAAGTGCTTCATGACCATGTACGGTCTCGGTTTCTTTTCTCGAAATAAACTACATCATCTAAATTCATTGAAGTTTGGTGGAAGCCAACGATTCGTGCTGCTAGTTTAAGGCTTCGACGTGGCACTACCACGTAAAAAAATTGATGAATGTATTTGAAAGAATTATTTAATTAGTCCATACCATGTAACATTGCATCGCTACTTGATGTCAGGCTATGTCGCTTGGCCAGCGAGCGCTTGAAGTATTTAAAAAAAGTTTAAAACTAAAACCAGCCATTTGTAATAACATATTTTAATTAATATTTTTACAGACTATAATATCACAGATAAATAAATTTACGCTTTTAGCGGATAAACGAATATCATTAAACATTTTCTTAAACATAATGAACACTTAGCTTAAACTTTATTATTTTTTACGCCTCTAAATTTATCCTCAATCTCTTGTAAACTCTTTCCTTTGGTCTCCGGTAGAATAAAGTACAATATACCAGTTCCAATGAAAGATACGACACCGTAGAAAAGGAATGTGATAACTTCTCCCAAATTTGACATCATGCCTGGAGCAGTTTTAACGACGATGAAGAAAGACAAAAAGGTTGTTGCCGAACTGATCCCAGATCCCAGTCCGCGAACTTTAGTAGGAAATACTTCGCCACACATCATCCACGGCAAGGGAACCAGGCCAATGGAAATAGCACAGATGTAAATCATCAAACACGACAGCGGTAACCAGGACATGTTAGTGGGTTTACCGTCAGTCCAATACAGGAACATGGACAGCCCAATCATGGACAAAGCTGTCCAAATGCCGCTGATCATGCACAATGGTCTTCTTCCGTACTGCTTGCAGATCACGCAGGCTACCACAGACATCACCATTCTCAATGCATCAATGACTAACATGGCTACATAATGATCCATACCTTTGCCGACTGCCTTTTCTACTATTTCTATAGAATAGAACGCAATAGCGTTCACACCAGAAAACTGGCAGGTTATGAAAAATATGATCATAATAGCTAAAGGTTTCAGTAACTCCGGGCTTTTCAAGTTAGATAATTTCTCTCTCCATGTTGGTACAGGCTCGGAGTCTGATTGTTTACGTTTATCAACGATAGCTTGTAATTCCGCTTTCGCTTCCTCACTGTATCCTCTTAACCAATAAAAAGAACTAACTCCTTTCTCTATTTGACCTTTACAAATTAGCCAAGTTGGACTCTCTGGTACTGTGCTTAATAATATCACTGATAAAATGGGGAAGAAGCAGCATATCACGGCAGTCCACTGCCAAGTAATGAATGTTCCAATCAAATGCGCTACCAGAATCCCCACAGCTATAGCTAAGGAGACAGCAGCGAGGAAAATACCCCTGAACTTTGGCTCTGATGTTTCACCGATATAGACCGGTCCCAGTGGCCCTAAAAGACCAACACAAAGACCTGTGAGAAATCTGCCTATTAACATGAGAATGAGGTCATTTGCACAGGCTATTAAGATCCAGCCTAGAAGTAAGGGAGCGCAAACTATGTAGTGTGAGTTTCGTCTTCCAAACCTTTCCATCATCCACCCTGCTATGAGACATCCAGGAGCCATTGGTAACGCTGCCATCGCCGCTGGAAAAAAAAAGTATCTTACTACCCAACCGATAAAAGCTGTTATTTTGTATAAGTTTTTTTTATTTTTTGTGGGATGCCTTGTTCCCGTGGGAACCTGTCTTTACTAATAAGGGCCTCTCACTCACTAGACGGAACTATTTACTGTCCACCTGATGGTAAGTTCCTTCCCATGACACCCATATCAATTTTCGATATCCAATCATAATATAGGTGAGTTGATACTCCTGAAGGTTAAGATAGAATGGCTCGTCACCGGTAATAAAGTCTCTGGACCCCTACACTCATCAGATAGAAACAGTAGTTTTGTTGTTATTCTGGCGTATGCATCGGTATTCTGTGAGGGTCTATCCCCGGCCAAGCTGACTCATTCATGCTGTAACGTGAAGCAAGTTTCAGTGTGGCTCCACCATCGTGACAAATGTGTTACAAAATGTACGTACAAATCGTTGAAGAGATTAGTTGTTTTCAATGTAACACGTACCTTTATGTCCCGACAAAGACAATCTCTAATATCAGAAGTAAAAACTAGATAAATATCAGTTATTGGAATCGATCCGATCGATACAGTCGATTAATATAATAACAAAATCGAGACCACGTGGCGCATTGGTTAGTTTTAGCTGTTGCATCGTGGATCCTGGGTTCGACTTGTTACCCGAGGAACTTTATCTACAACTTTGTACACTTTGTTGAGTGTATTGTATGTTTCGTGTCTTACTGCACTTGCATTATATTGAAAGGGCACCACGAGTGAGTGCCTGTGTTTATGCAAATACCTACGGCACTATAATATTTGGTAACAATCAGAAGATATTGCTGTGTTCTAGATCATCTAGGAAGAAATTACGTTGTTGTATATCTAGTCGTTACTAGGGCCCTGGTAGGTCAGTGTCTTAGCGCTCGCTAATCCACGGTATGCAAGCAATCCATGTTCGGTTCGGTGTCGGCATTATACATTGTTAATAACAATTTCTGATCCGGCGATGTAGGAGAAACATCGAAAGAAATCCTGCTGCATGTATAAGAAATTAATTTAAACAAATATTTCGAAGACCACCAATCCACAGTCGACTATGCTCCAACACAATCTCTAGAGAAGGCTGGTGTTCAGTAGAAGAATTTACATATATATATATATATATATATATATATATATATATACTATTATATATATGTACTTATGCCTGTTAGTTTACTTTTTACATAGTACTCCATCGTCACGTGATTCAAGGACAAACGCTTGAAGGCGAACGATGTTATCAAAGCGTAGTTTGTGTGCAAAACAAACATGATTTGTTTATTTCAGTTGACCGCTACTCAATATCGTTAATTGCATCATACACAGATAGACAATCAAAGGAGCTTATGCCTGATTTGACGTTATCAATTTTGTTTGCATTAAAATTATGAAACTAGAAATATAACACTAGTTGGACGTATTCAGATTTTACCACAAAATTGTCAAATGCTCCTCATAAACTCCATTACAGTGTATCAATCCTTTGATTCTTCCCCCTCAAAACATAAAAGGTCTTGCATTCAGCAAAAATATTCAAGAATAATCAATCACAATTTTTTTGTGATCAAGAGGATCCTCACTACATAGCTTAGTTTATCTTCTGCATAGCTTAGCTTCAGACAAAAAAGAGCTAAATGAACTCAAGTTAACTTTCTTCGAAACTATAACTAAAATTGAACTCTATGTCATTACTGAAAAATGGGATTTCAACGAAACCAGAATCATTGAATCATTCTGAAATTAAAATGTAACTAACTTAACAAGTGACATTATGTGGGTTTAGTCCCTTTTTGCTTAATGTAAAGTATGTCCAATTGTAAAGTAGAAAAATAATATAACAGCACATATATATAAATCCCACTAATGGGCATAAGCTTCCTCTCTAAAGAGTGTCTTAGAGCTTAGTCCACTGGGACGACGTCGCAGGTCTTCGAAATATTTTTTTTTATACTTTATTTCTTAAAATAGCTATTAATATTTAAACTGCAGTCGGCACCGGGGATCGAATTTGGTTTACTCACGTACCGTGTAGTTGCCACGTTGTAGTTAGTATCTTGCTGCAGTAATAATAGTCTAAATACAACGTGAGCAAAAGCACGTCTTTACAGAATTAAAAAATCCAACGTAAATTAGTAGCATAACGTTGCTGTGTTCTTTACGGTGAGTGTTCGGGTCCGGGAACCTAATTAATTGTAATGAGGTAGTCCATCTTGGTTCTTAGAAGTGACGCCACCTAATCATAATCACCTAAGGGCCCCAACGGAAAACCAGCGCTGGTTGTTCATAGCCACCGCATACTAAGTCGGGGCCGATTTGTGACGATTAGCATATTTTATTACGAATAAACAAATTCATTCTTTCTTTCCTTCATCTTGAACCTTTGTTGAGGATGTAAATAGGCTGTAATCGCTAAAAGGTGAACTGATCTTGAAATTTTATCCATAATAAAATAATCTAGATTCGTTTATTTCTGAAGTAGAATTTGGTTGTTTGCGAATTGAGGTGTGAATTGGGACTTGAAATAAAACGTGATTTAAACATTTCAAATGATTTTGACAATTTGAAGTAAACGTAAGTAGGTTGCTTGTCGACAAACGAGTTCACTAAAGGTTTGAACGAAGAATTGTTTGCGGTTTTTTCACAAAACGTTCAAAACATTTCTCTGTAAACACACTGGCCTACAAAATGTATGTCCGCCTTAGTGTACCGTGATATGGTATTTTATTTATTTTTGTTTCAATTTTTGATAATGTCATATGATGAACTTGCCCTGTTACGTAGTGGTTAGAATTACCCGACTTTTAAGTGACGGGGTCCAGGTTCCATTTAGAGAGGAGACACAATATTTGTATACAAATTACCGTTTGTGGTTAGGTGCATTGTATATCCCGTATCTCTAAAACCTGGACTCGATCCTGTTTCCTATATTTTTGTGGACTATGGAAGGGGAAAGTCTGTCTTTGTGCGGATGTTCACTGCACTATATTATATTTTGAAGCGTCAATAGGCTAATGGTTTCGGGTACGGTCTACGATACTTCAGTTCGTTCGAATCCGCCATTCGACTTTTGTTTTGAACCATTTAGAAGAGAAGCATTTTTAGCTTAGTTGGATTAGTTAACTGGGATGTTAGTAATAGTAATAGCATCGCTAGCATTCTATGAGAAGAAAGTAGACGAAGTGATGTTATAATAACTGTAGTTTTTGAGATGAACCAGCAGATCATAAGATTATTGTAAAATATCACAATATATGTTATACGTATTATTATTTATGTATTAATTAATAAATTTATGCATGTTTGTAAATAAATATACTCTTGTATTTATTTTTATTTTATTATTATTTTTGCTCTATTTTCCTTTATTTCTGTTTTTTTTTATGAGCACACTATGTTTTTTTTCCCCGATAATATGTCCAACAGCAGGCCTGCTGGGAGACATTTCTATATTACTTCCCTTATATAAATACTTTGTGTATATAAAAGTTAAATAAATAGATAAAATATGAAAACGTGAGCTACGTTACGTTGATGATCACCTCATTGATACCAGAGTATATAAGTGGATCGCGTAATAAAGGAAACGTATATAGATATTGTTGGAATTAGACACTCGCTGAAATCCATTTGGAAATTCCCCGAATTCTCGTCAACAATGATTTCACTATTGTTGACACATTTAGCGCCTCGTTTGTGTTTGCGAGATATTTGTGTAACGAGTTACTTCTCTTCGTTTCCCTGATGACTAATTTTGATTGAATATTATGAATGAAATACCAAGAAGAATATCATCTGTGAATTATAATTACAATGCTGTATTTCATCAGCAGTTTATGATTCAATATTGTTTGGAATCTTTGTCGAGGCTGGACGTAGACGTTGGCCGGAGTCATCATTTACTATCGAAAGAACTGTGTGCTGGATTGTATCTCCTCTTATTATTAATAAGAAAGAGAATGGTAAAGTTTCATTACCTATCCACGATGCCGTACTTTCATCCCAAGGTATGACGCTGTCAGGTTCCTTTAATTGTGGCAGTAGAATGGCGGAGTAGCCGGACGTGAGGCCAGAGGTGAAGGTCATCAAGATCGCTGCTGATGCTGCCAAGGTCTGGAAAAAAAATAAAAATGGTGGTATTAAATGGTAATGAATGTGATGGAAATACTACAAAATTCAGTAGAAAAGGTAGGTTATTAAGAGTATTAGGTAGGTTAGCATATTATGAAGCAAATGAATACCAGCAAATGAAATAACCGAACAGACAGGAAGACTAAATAGTTAACAGAAGTACACCTATGTTAGTTTGTTTCTAGTTACACACAACACCAGCGCAAAATAACAGCATTTCGTTGTTGTGCGTAGAACCTCATTACTGGTCCATCTTACATCCATTCCATCTTAGCCCTCGATGATGGATGAATCTGAGGAATCATTTACCATTATCGTTTCAGCCGTTTGTCACCCCCGATACAATAAAAACAATATAGATCTAACAAATGACCGATGTTCAAATAAAAATAGTTTTATTTAAATTACATTCGTGATATCAAAACTAAATGTCACATGTTTGATGATTAACGCAGCAAGTTAAATATGCCTCAATATTTACAATATTACTAGATAAAGCTTGAGTGGCAACCTTGGACTGCCAGTCGCAGCGTAGAAGTATATGCCACTAGATGGAGCAACGACCTAAGCAAGTTTTCGGGAAGTCTGGCTCGGGGTCCTTTGTTCAGCGGCGGACTGTCGACAGGCTGTGATCATGAAGAAGACTAAATATATATTTAAAACTGAAGTTAATAATGTAGCTATAAGTATGTATCAAACGAGCACAGTTCACATGAAGGTAAGGAAGTCCTGCTGACTGTGGAACCCATTTATCCTCGATAAGGAATCATAACGCAGAAGCGTTGTCGTTCTTGAGAATTGAGATGAAATGCTTCCAACCGAACACCGGTGATAAGCGTCCCCGGATCTCTAAACTCATCAGTCGAAACACAGCAGCGTTATTCTGCTATTAGACGATTGTATGCTGTCAGGGTATCCTTCTCTGTGGCTAGAAATTCATGCTGCAGCAAGCAACAAACCGCAGTCATCTCTGATCACAAAGGCGGAAGATCTCGTCACATAAGGGTCTCTATAAATGTCAAACTCGAATATTGGGGTCAGCAGTAAATTGATATACAAACGTTGATACGACAGATCTGTGATTTATATAAGCAATTACTCTCTCGTATTTATCTGTTACATGTTCTTTGTTTGCTAATTTGATAGTACTATCTCAGTTCATTGTGCCTATTCAATTCGCATCTGTGGTATGAACGTATGCATCTGATTCTGCTATCGCATGTTCAAAGGCCTCCTTTAACTGGGTTGAAACGGTTTGTACAAGGAATCGATCGATTGCTTAAAGTTTTACTAATTTGTTCTTAAATTAACCCAAATATTTACTGCCTAATAGTTATATTGCTTGAATTAAACAAATGTCTAGAGTTAGAAAGTAGATAATAGTTGGTGTTGGAGTTATTCGTAGTAGGGTAAATTTTACGAAGGTTTAGTTTAAAAAAGACAATTTTAGAGTGTTAGAACCACACTGTATCACACCACCTAATATCTATTTTTAACGTACATGAGTGAATACTAAAGTATCAGTACAACGCTATCAGTTATAGGTAACGGGACATTCCATCTCAGTTTTCAAGAATGACCTTGAATTGAGGATGAGTTGAGGATATATGTAGACGTCATGGCCGACAGTCATCACTTGCCATCAGGTGAACTCTGTGCTCGTTAGTAACTCGTAACCTTATAAAAGGAATTATTTTGATATATCAGTTTAAATAGACAATGTTTATAAAGATATTTTTTCGTAGTATTGAGGGTGATAATTTTGCACACAGTTTATCTATGGTAAACGAATACTGCGGCCCATGACTCCAACATTCAGCTTCGATAAGCAATTCATTCGTTGCCTTTAATGCCTCGTCACTGGTACATACGGTGTTAGTCAGCATTTTGAAATGGAACTTGTTTCTCATTATGCATACGGGTATAAGACAGTAGAATTATGATTGTTAACTTTTTGCTATAAGAGCGTCCTATTGCCACGATTGCGACACCCCATTCATGGAGTTCATGCTAATTATAATATAATTATTGCATGATACAATAACAGGTACAGGAAGTTCACGTTGCATACTAATGGCTTGGAAAGTGACTGATGTTTTTCCCGCATTCGATGTTGAAGCACCAACGATACTGTCAAATTTAAGTCCCGATTTACCTCTTGCTCCGTGTGCGCGTGGGTGTGTAGTTTTGTGTGAGGATAGTAAAAAAATAGTCGAGGGTCAGTCTAGCAGTGCCCCGATTTTTGCTGGGTACCTTTACCCAAGTAAATAGAAGTTATTTATTAGTTAGTTATTTAATTATTTCTAAGAAAATACCCGCAATATAATTAACAAATTCTCTCTTTTAAAATTTTATTTTCTAATATTAGATCTTTTCTCACCTGTTTCCATGCTGGCGAAAATCTGACAACAGTTTTTGAATCAGTAAGTAACGGGGCGTCTTTGTTGTTGATTTTTTCCGTCAGGGCCAGTCCGGGGCTCGAGTGTGAGATCTTAATGTTTTGTAAGTAGTTGGACACTTTAGTACCGGTAACGTCCGTCCCTTTGTTCTTGCTGGTTTCATCTGTGTTTGTTGTTTGCTTGTTTTCTATCGCTTTTAAATTCTGTTCGCTCTGTGTTTTTCTTACATCTCCATTTAGTTCTTGATCTTCTCCCATTTCTACCTGATACAGATGAAAGTTTTGTCTTTAATTATACAAAAATAAAAGCAGTAACACCTATAGATATTAAAGTAAAAATTTATCTAGAATTTACATCTAGAGTCACAAATAAAGATTGGTATTACTAAGACACACTAATGTCACATCTATGTCATACTTAAGTCAACTAAGTTAATTACAATTACAGAGGAGTAACATAACATGATTCCCCCATGTCTTTTTCATTAATGGACATGAGGATTTACGGCACATTCCGATCATTTCATTGTGGACATTCCTTGCATTCAGAGACAACGATGTTTTGTCGTTTTTAAAGCGAACAACAAAGGATTGGAATAATTTGTCTGCGTTAGTTTTTTCGTCCAAGTATAACGTGTATGCCATCAAGAGAAGAGTGAATGAATGAAAATTTGATAATAATGCATTTGCTGAGTTAGTATGTTCTACCATCTACGTCTACACAACCACTCAACACTGGCGGAATTTAGATAGGCATTAGCTTGTGTTCATTTATATTTTTTTATCCGCAAACAGAGTCTGATTCTATCAAAGTGTACTGATTTTAATTATATGAAATAGTGAAATATAATATTTCTAATATAAAATATACATTTCTGAAGTCCAAAAATATTATTTATCTTATGTACAGTATAATTTTCAATACGTAAAAATTATTTGTAACGCAATTCACCTTATGGTCAATTATGTCAGCAATACATAATAATCTACATTCAAATTCAATAAAGAGTCAAGATGAGCATCAGTGCAGCAGTGCAGAGCAACTGTGCTCGCCTGTAATATTGTAGATAAAAAGGTATGCATATAATTATTTTGGAGTTAGATAAATTTGATAATAATGATTGCTAAATGGTTGTTATAACTGACAATATAACTAATCCAAAAACGTTTAGTTGATAAACTGGTTCATGATAAGATAAAATAATTGTTACGAAACATGCATAAAGATATTTCAAACACCAGAATATATTTTCTTTTGGCGAAGTGTGAAGTGTTTTTATGAAATGAGACAAACGTGTGCGCAGTTGATCTGATGATGAGTGATGACTGCGTCTCATAAACATCCGACCATCCTCAACAAACATTTAATCACATACGTTATATTTATTTTGTGTTCTCAACAGTCTGTAAAGAGGCTGATATATCCCCTAGTTTCTTAAGATGGAAGTTCGCTAAGATATAAACGTTAACTGTCTTTTGGAAAGCAGACATAGAGTTGTACAAATTGAATTAGGTTTAATAATAGATGTAAAAGCAATTGAAGCATGTCGCTAATTTCATGGTGTTCAGATATATCGTTAGAACCTTCTTTCGCGTCGGTTAACGGTTCTATGAGCTATACGGCTGGTCCATTACCATTTCAAATTACTGATACAACTGCAGATATTACGGATGTAAATACTTCTAAATTTGGCTTAAACCTGTTTGGCGTTGGGCACTTGTGAGCAAAAAAATTGCCTCAAGCGTCATGCACGAGGTTGAATGTCTTTAAAAAGTAACTGACCACTGAATTATAATTTTATTTTTAATTTATTAAAGCTGTATGTTTTGAATTCTAAATAATGTAAACAAATGTTATCTTTTCCAAGAATACGGCCCAAAAAGATGTTGTTATTGCTAATCACCATTTTTGCACCTGTTTATAAAAGCACTAATTGGGTGTGTCATTTACCTGTCCTACTCTTATCAGTTAGTCGTCAAAGGTTAACCGTTAAACGTTACACTTATCCCTTATTATGAAACACAAACGTTGCCGAAATGTGGACAAATCTATTGAGGAAGTGGCTCAAGCGGCTACCCTATTGGAACAAGGCAGCGAGAAGTGGCTCGTGTGTTAATCATGAGCCAGTCTACTACATCCGGGTACATACTGGTGATGCCAGGAGATTGGTAGCTTTAACCGAAGAAGCAGATCTGGCAGAATAAGGTGCACATCAGACAGGGATGACCGATTCATCGTCAGTACCTAGCTCAGAGCCGAGAAGACTAAAGGCGACTAACCTGACTCCAAAAAGGCCGGCTAATAGCCCTAAGTTGACCCCAGCTCACCGAGCAGCCCGATTTCGTTTCGCTTGAGAACAAATGTGCTAGATGGACAAACAATGGAGTTCTCTTCTCTTCTCAGATGAAAGCAGAGTGTGTCTTCATGGCAGCTTCATATACGAGTCTACAGAAGACCTGGAGAGCGATTCGCCGAATGTTGCATATGTGTAAACGTGACATTTTGAGAAGCTTCCTGAATGGTGTGTGCGGGCATTTCAATGGAGACAAAAACCGAATTGATTTTTATCAAAACTAGCCGCAGATTTAGAGACAGGTTTTATCAGTTAAAACTTTATGCTTATGCAGCACAATGCCCGTATACATACTGCAGCTTCTGTTCAACGGTACCTGCAGGAGGTCGAAATTGAGTGCATGGAATGGCCATCACGTAGTCTGGACTTCCTACTGAGTATTTATGAAGAGCTTACAAGGTAAGTTCGGGCTTGGAATTTTGTGCCATCAAAGAGATCAGAGCTTTAAGCCGCACTTGCTGAAGAATGGGATGGTGTTTCTCAAGAAACTGAAGAATCTTATCCGGTCTATGAAGAACCAAAGGACCTGTAATTAGAGCCAGGCAGGGAGTAACATTAAATATTGAATTGTTTTTTATTATTTAATTTATGACTGTATTGTCTGTATTTTCTTTAAGAGTGTGTCTAAAGAAAATGCAGACCTTATTTGAGAGTTTAAGAAGATTTTATATAGCTAAAACCTTTAATGTACTATAGTCAAAAAATAAATCGGTCAAACTGATTTTACGAGAATATTTTGACCGCAATCGTACAGTGTGAGTCGATTTTTTTTTGCTCACGAGTGTATATTGTCTTGTCCAATTAAAAGTGAAGCAAGAATTCACCCTTTGTATTTCCACTTTTTTTATTCCTTCTTGTTTATTTGTAAGATGTAATTTTTAGCTATTTATTATATAAAGGTACGCTGACAAGTTGGGCCTGGACAAACATCTCGAAATAATTACAGAAAGAAAAACGGTCTTAAATATTTTACCTATATGAACTAAATACTGGAGAAAAATAACGTAGATTTTTTTTATATTTCATTTTATTGTTGAACAAAAACCACAGCCCTTTATATAATATACATATTTTACATGAGCTCAACTAAAGGCCAAGAACTTCTCATTAAACAATACGTCACAAAGTACTTTGTTATGTAATGTTTAATTACACAACAATAAGAGAATTACTCGCATATCTGTAATTTGCGTTTCGAGTGTTATCTGATGTCAGAACATTTGAGATAACAAGTCAAACCGTTCAGTTGCAACGCACGAAGGATGTTTGAAGATTATTTTATAAAATTTGTGGTGACAAACGCCTATCTGGAGCACACGAGTTACCAGATGGTAAGTGGTTCTTATGGTCTGCGACGCATACGTTTATTGTCCATTAAGAACAAGTGTCTTATTACAACTAACTCAGATTTCAAAACGCTATATTTTCTCCTCAAGACTTAAGATATCTTAGTGAAATCTATCTTAGAAAGCAAGGGTGCTTAAATATCTGATTATACAAGAAGTAAAGAGTTTGCGGAAAACACATAAAAAATAATAAGTAAATATATTTTTGCAGAATCTAGCTGCATCGGTGGCTAGATCAGGCAAGGATCACGCCCTCACAGAGAGACCCCAATGACAGATAATGAGGTATTCCATCTCAGTCCTGAGAACGCATGAGAATTTTGAATGTTTGATTTGAGGGATAGATTTACATTTTATTGGCCACAGTCATTTCTTACAATCAGGAGTTACACGTATAAGTATATATGTACATATATGTATATATATACATATATTTATATATATACCTATCTTCGACTTGCACCAGTATACTATATTTAGGGGTCAAAGACCGTAAAGATCCATTGACCATTTTCAAGATATTTAGATTTTTAATTTTGCCAAAAGTATGAAGTAAGAGGTAATCAGTGTTACAACTTTCTGAAATCTCTATAATCTATAAATGCTGCATATTTCATAAACAGGTAATTTATTTATACATTATTTTTTCATCACCGAAGGCAAAAGTATATGATGTAAAAAATTAAAAATCTTTCTTACATTTTTCCTACGAAATATCTCGAAAATGGTGACACTTTTACTGGTGACATATTTTTGTCTGCAGGTGACCTATCAACCTATCTTCCCGATAAGTTTGTCGTGCTGCTTACCAGTCACTAGTTATTCATAATGATAAATGTTTTAAATCACCGGATCATTAAAAGTTAAAGAAAAAAGTTATTGAAAGTAAAACGAGGAAGTGAAATGCGACGCTACGCGGGTACTTTTTATCAAGTTTTATCAAAACAATCCTCCAATCGGCCCCGATAGTCCGCAACTTTCCCGACACTGACCTTGTCGCTACTTATGTAACGCTGCCGCAAATTTAGTGTTAGTGCTTGTTCAGAACTTGCAGCATGTCTAATGAATCCTTGGTTATGACATGATCGCTGCTCATTGCCAGATGACATCAAATCCGTTCAGTAATCGGGCAGGAGTAATACACATCGAAATTTAGAAAGAGACAATCGCGCAAGATCGAGTTTTGGTTTACCAAGAGTCATCTCTATCGCTATATATGTTCGTAACTGTGCGAAAGAGACGACGCTCTACAAAATCCTAGCCGATCGTACGGGATTGTCTCTTTCTAAAGATCGATGTGGTTTATGGAGTTCTGTAAGATGTTTTTTTAGCGCCGTATGCATTCGCGCCAAGATGCATCACATCGCAATAACGGAGGAAGGTGCAGATGCAGTGTCAGGGACACTGGACGTAATAAGAAACATTGAACTTTTTGTCAAAAAGATATTTGAATTGAAAAAAAATATATCTCATTTAATGAAGGGATTATTATTTGCCCATCGAGAAAAGTATAGCACTGTTGTATTTTCCTGTAGGAATGCAAAAAAATGTAAAGTGATTAAAAAATAGTTGTCAACCTTTGGTTTAAGGTTAACCCAACTACCGTTAACCATTCATCCTATCTCAGTCCTCAGCGGAGATAGCGCGTCTTGAACCACTGCGGTCCTAGATATCTACATCCGTGGTCAACTTTGTTGATGCCATGGAGCGCTGGCATCACGTACCATCAGGTGAACTGGGTGCTAGTTTGACACTCCTAATGTTATAAATAACAAGTGACCTTCAAGCGGTCCTTTGATATTCCTGACGGTATTGGTACAAAAAATACGTATGTATATAAATTATACGTACGAACCTTTGAAATAGGTCTTACTATGGGTAAAAATCTATCAGACTTGCTTAGATTATAAAGTAAAGATGGACGGACAAATTATATATAAAACAGTGATTTTAAATATGATGATTACACGAAGTTTCTCTTTCTATTTAAGGGAATTTACTACTATTATATATTTAGTTTCAGCGTTAATGTGCTATTACCAAGTAAGCCGATATATTATAATTTTTAATTAATAAATTTGCTACGAGGTCTCAATGTTAAAAAATAAAGCTTTTGTTGATCTATGTATCTCATCACACAATCGTATAGACGGCATCGAATGAATGTTATTTATATATTATTTATATATGTGTTAATTGTAATTAATTAATTATTGAATATTGTTTTTATAGTTTTAAAGTAACGCTAAGATGTCAAACTAGAGTCGCTTTAACGTTCAAATACTCAGTGGAATATAGACATATTAAATACATTACAGATTAATGTTGCTATTTAAAAAATAATATTAACAAAGCGTTTAAAATGAATTACGTTCCCGTTAACTCAATGCGTATACCAGGAGTCAACAACAACAGTCCGAATGTCTGATGCGAACATATATTGGTTATTGTTTATTGTAATCTGTTACACCATACCATATTCCTGCCACCAAATATTGTTCTTATCAAATATTATATTATGATAACAGGATAAGATAACCAAAAAACATAATTAAGTTTAATGTAGATTAAAACATTGTACAAAAAATAATTAAAAGATCGTTTATGGTTTACATACTCAAATCAAATTTTGTGGATACCCTAACGTCTAATACGGATTATTTTATTATAATAGAACCACCAATAGTATTACATGTAACTTGATTTGTCGGAAAAAATGGCCATAGGTTGCTAAATACACATAATTCAACTTACAGATAGTTACGTCATGCTAATTAAAACGATTTGTACAATAACTTAAGATTAAGAGAATATGTTATTTATATGTTTCAGACTAGTGTGACACCTAGTAAAGTATATATATACACACACACATATATATATATATATATATATATATATATATATATATACGAATTGCGTACCGTGAATTAAAATTGGGTAAATTGTAATTTGGTCTTTGAAATGAACAGAATACTACTTCAGTTAATTTGTACAAGATCGTATCGTCATCATCCAATTAAATTGAATTGTTTTGTTTCATCTTGGAAGCTCGGAAGATCGGTTAAACTGTTAGGGTAGACAGAACAATTTATATACTGTTGAATGTTTGAGATATGTCTAGTTCAGTTGTTTTCACGAGGGATTCATTGATATTCAATTTGACTAATGAGTTAACTGAATATCAATGAATCCAGCATCACTGAACCAATCTTAACTTGCAATGTCAATAATTCAACATTGATTGTGTTTAAAAGTTAGACATTGAGCTACCTAGTTCGATTAGCATATTTCCTATTAATTATCTTATAACGTGATCATAATTGTATCATGCATCCTTGTTGAAGTATCTTTTTATGGTCGGTGGGATAGGGGGGTGGGGAGTCAGTCAAAAGGCAAAGACAGGGTTATGGAAATCCCACCCACTATAACCCCCTCGGTGGCCTCACTCAGTGCATTGGGAGGCGTTACGGGATCTTTCCTACGGAACACACAGGCGGTCGTAGGTCTCGCCTCCTCTAGGAACCTCGCTGTCTTATGGCAACCCGGAACCACTAGGTATTGCCCGGGATATTAACCCCGGGTTCGCTATCCTGGACGATTAGAGCTCCCACCCCGTGAGCCCTTATTCACTAATAAGTCGACTTATAATACTTCTAAAATGGCGGGCCTAAAGGACTGTATAGTTCCTAGCTATAATCTAATACTTATTACACAGTAGAAATCTGACAGCGGAAATATTTTACGCAAATAAGTATTTAGTTGTTTTAAGTTTTTGCCCTTATTATAATGGTTTACCTTGGGCGTATTAGATCTGCATGACAAGAAAAGATCTCCGCAAACCGGCCTCAAGTGTTCGTGAGTGGTTATTAATATTTTAAATTGCGGAAGCTGATTGATACGAGTTTTTTTTGAAGTAACATGTACTTAATAAGTTGATGGTTGCCAGTAGCTAAGGTGGAATTGCTTGGATTATTTCATCAGACGAAACATATCACGGTTACGGTATGTTGGTATTCCGTGTAAGCGTGCTCCTTACGACGAGTAGCTGAACGTTTCATGGTACAGCTAATTTACAGCTTGTGGTTGGCAACTCTTAGATCTGCATACATACGGATCCATTTACTCATCATACGAAACGGCAGCGTTATGAAGCTATTACGAGCCGACCCATATAGCAACTTGATACAGCAGCTCTAACTTAAGTTCAACCATCTAATAAATCTTTACGTACCCAATGTTCACATCGCGTGCCAGGTATAAAACGACTAATGCCTCATGCCTGTTCACTGCTGGGGTACGTTGGATAATACAAAGGATACGACGGTTTTGTGTGTTTGTGGGTTAAGTGACTATCAACATGCCAGTTGAAGTTGTCTTAATCAGGAAATTATTGCTAATGAATTAACTCCCGTGCCTTCTGATATCAATCGAAGCGACTCTTCATTTTGTTGACGTTGCACGATGTTTTGATGACGAAAGAGTATTTAGTTCATGTCATAAGCTTGATCCAAGGTCCAGTATGAATGGGTCGCCTTGATTGGGAAAGGACTACTCTCTCACAGATAATTCAAGCGTCATGTCAGTATAACACTGCTGTGTTTCGTTTGGTGAGCATATATCCAGGGAACCGGTTACTGACAATGAATCATTCCATGCATCGTCGTTCTTCCCTACTTTCTATATTATACTTTAGAATTACTTTAATTAGATTTAATTCGATGTTTAAGTTATATATTATATTTCATTCTATATAGTTTTAAAAATGTAATATGCAGCGAAGTTAAAAGTGAAAGATTCTCTAATGTATTTATCTGAAAAGATTTTAATTTTAATCAAACATATCTTCTAAATCATATATTATGGTTATTAGATTAATTATAAAGCTTTTTGAAGAATTATTCTGAGTATTTGAATGAATCTAAAAATATGACTTAAAATTTCTATTTATAAATCAATAAAAAGGTCATTCGAATTTGTTTTGACTGCATTTATGTTATTTAGAAGCCAAATAGAGTTGTAAGCATTAATATTATGTGGATATCGATAAAAGTTGTCGACATTTACGTTTATGTAGAAAATAATGCTTCTGTGTTTCGTGTGGTAAGTGAAAATCTAATTATTGGTAACAAGGCAGTCCTTATATTACGTATTAATATTTATACATATATATATATATATATATATATATATTAAGCTTTATGCGACCACATCGCCTCATAAGGGATATTAAAAATCTCTCCAAATACCCATTTAATTAACGCTAACTTAAACAACCTAAGCATCATTTCAGCCGCTTCCAACATTGGACAAGTCAAGATGACGTTTAGGTGAAAATATGAAATTCTGAAATTCTAGTTCCGAACACACCCCATCAATATATGCTGATACACGCTCCATGAATATATGTCCATATTTGCGAGAATTAGAGGATGAGACGAGAGGGTATGTGTCGAGCAGGCAATCTCAGGGCAGTTATTAAAAGACTTCTGCAAAATGAGATTTCACCTACTCACAGGATATCGCATCTTATTAAAAATATATCGATAATACCAAAATTATAACAAAAGCGCCCATCACTAGTGGTCAAACATGAAACACGTTTTGTGCTTAGCTGTGTTACTATGCAATCGGGACAACCAATCAATTATATTATAAATTTCAATGGCTTTGAACTTGTGTAATCAATTATTGTTGATGTTGTCTTTATTTGGGTGTTCTAATAGCTTACTGTTGCTATGAGTGAATGTATTTTTCCATGTTTTTTTTTTGTCTATATTATATCAATGTAATGGGAAAAGACCTTAGTCTTCGCCTTCTCCCATCGGTACCAATTAATAATAATTATAAAACGTTTTTTATTATATATAAATTAATTGTGTTTGTCCGTCTGTGCATAATGAGTAATTATAATTAATAACCCGAGTTTCTCTCCCATACATGGATATTATAGTAAACTCACTTCAGAGGTCGTGGTCCAGGAGACCCGCGGTGGACTCTTTTGTAGCAATCTCTATTATTATGTTTATAATATCACTTGGTGATGATGTCCACAATTGTGACCACACTGACAATTGTTGTTGATCAGTAGTAGCCACGCTGCAGCAAGTTTCTAGCTGCAGCATGACCGGACTATTACCGCTCCCTAACAGCATACTAGCGTGAAGCATGAGCATAAGGCTGCTTTGTTTCGTAAGGCGAGCGAGGGATCCAGTGACCCAAAGCGCCCGGTGGTGAATTACAGGTAAAAGGGAATGCCATCTCAGTTCTTAGGAGAGCAAACGCATCTGCATCCTAAGCCTTTGTTGAGGATCTATATAGATGTCATGGACGATACAGCCATCCCTTCCCACCAGTTGAACTGTGTGCTCGTTTGCCACCCTTTATATTAAAAAAAAATACTAAAAAAGATTTCTTCCGTCATGAATGTGTAATGAACTAGGTAACATTAGTTTGAAGATGAGGTCTTCCTAGTCAGTGTTGACCAAAACGACGTGTCTCATTATTTCATGCGATTGTTATTAGGTTATAACAATTATATATGAAGTATAAGTTGAAACACAGTGAGAGACTGCAGGTATTGCCTACGTGGAGGTGTTGGCCTATAAGAAAACATGGGTGATAATGCACCATTATGATTACCTTACCAGGGTCGGATGTGGGTGTCATGAGCCTTAGGAGTCACATGGCACCGAGAGCACTGTTTGCTCCGGTTTGAACCGGGTGCTCGTTTGCTACTCAAAAAAAAAAGTGAGAGTTTCCTGGTGATGTTTTTCTTCACGATCAAAGTAAAAGAGTAAGTAAGAGTTGACCTTATCAGTATTAAAAGCATCGAAGTTCTCGTACTCGGAATTTATATAATACAGGATGTCCCGTCAGTAGCGCGACATACTTAATGGGAAGATAGAGTTGACGGGAGAACTACCATCTTTTTGAGATATTCACATTTTTTATCTTTTCTAAATAGTACCAAGAAAAAATTAATCAGTGTTACAACTTTCTGAAATCTCTATTGAACAGGTAAATTGTTTTTGCGATATGCAGTAGCAGCTCGGTACATTTTTTCGTCACCACCAAAGGCAAAGTTACATAAAAAATATTTAAACGATCTTTCGTCGTTTTTAACTTTTTCTAACGAAAAAGATCAAAATGATATTTGAATATAGTAGAACAATTATTTGAGAGTATAATACAAAAATAAATAAAAAATTATCTGCCTATTTGTACACCAAGTAACAATAGACAGGTCGCAGGGGGCATTTTACGAAAAAATAAAAAAATCGATACCTCGAAATTGATAATTTTATTAAGATACATTTTGTCTGGCAGGTCCGTCAACCTATCAACCGCTTAAGTTTTTCGCGTTACTTATGGAACAACTTGTATAATACTGAAGCAATTTCCTGATATCGAACTTCGAAAGAAGAAAGAAATTATTCTACTTTTATTTATAACAAACATATTTAGTGTGATGGTCAACCCTCCTAAGTTGGTCGTGTTACTTATGGGACAAATTGTTTATGTAAAATCTACGTTATTTTTCACTCACTATACGGCCTGAGTTATACGTAACTAACTGCACCGGAGATCTTTTTTTCGCTGGTAGTCTGCGAAAGTGAAGTACTCCTCGGTCGAGATAGCCTTTTTGTGTTGCATTCAGTTTTTGTTGCATCATATAAATTAACAATTACTACCTAGTTTCTTGTTACTTTAGGGGTTCTTTCGCTGTGAAGGCTACGCACTTGTCGAATGATCTACCTACCACGTGATATTCGAGGTCAAAGTCACTTGCTATTTTCAAATCTAAGCTGCATAGCCATCTTCTGAACAAATTCGCTCGCTAAATTGACTATTTTTATTATTTAAATAAGGATATAATTATATTTATTTATTATTATATATTATTATATTTACTTTATTATAAACAATTCTTGCTCTTATTTATTTATTCTTAACCTCTCTTGTTACCCTGCTATAAAATTTTTTATTTCACCTCTCCTATCCTCCTTTGTCGTCGCAACTGAGACTTCCGATCTTATTCCATATGTGTTACATCATACTTGAGTGGCGGACAGCGAGAGACTGGCTCTGCGTTTGCACGAATGACTACGGCACTATAATATTAAATTCGTAATTTGATAAAAATAAATATAAAACATAACAGAAATATTGTAAATATGTCACCTCGAGGGTAAATTCTATCAACAGTATAATTGTAATTAAATTACAGATTATATGAGATAGTGAAGTTCCCATATTTTATTTTTATATAATATGTTTTAAATAGTTTATTTATTTATTATTTATTTGTACACGTAAAATATAAATTGTACAAAACGGCATTCTCTACCAGCCCACTTACAGGTTAATCCCAGTCCTCGAGGGTGGTGTATGATTCGTTATCGGGTATGAATGCGGTCGTTGTGGGCCGCAGGATTCACCATCAGGTGAACTGATTGTTTGTTTGTCAATACAATTATATATATAAACACATGAATAGATCCAATGGGAAAGAAGTTTTTTTTCACCACCGAGCTCGTATTCGTAACTTAAATTACAATTAACAATATCTTTTTTGGTGGCGGCACCGGTCATTTAACTTTACGGTTTGCTTGCGTACTGTGAGACTCGGCTATATTTATACACACTAGATGAGATAAGATTTTTGTTTTGTTAAGATCTTATCCATCCAAGGGTTGCTTGGCAGAGAATGGTGAGAAGCTTCGAGTAGAAAAATCGTTAAATATATTACTTTATTTTATTTGTTATTTTAAGTATATTCTATTCTATTCTAGATAAGACAGATCTATGGTCGTCATCCCCGATTACTAAGATGGACTTCCAGCAGCGAATTATATTGATGCTGATAATCTTATTTAATTGTGCAAACACAATTGTATGTTTGTTTATAAAGACATGGAAGTGTTTGCGAATATAAATCTTCCAACGACTCGGCTATAAAAAGACAATGAAAAACAACAATCTGATGACGAACCCATTGTTAAATAATTAGCGTACGTGTTTTGTTACGTGACCTAGGTTCAAATATCAGTCGAAGATAATAATGTTTTTAGTGATACAGTCCTTTTTATACTTTTAAGGGGTCACTAACGAGCGCACAGTTTCCCTGATGGTAAGTCATGAACGCAGTTCATGATATCTACACCCATACTCAACATAGATTGAAGATGTATATGAGTTATATGAGACCCATGAGGACTAAGGTGGAATGCTCCGTTTTCTGTAATTGTGTCCACGTAGCTCTACACTCTCAATGAAAACCAAGCAGCGTCATGCTTTTGCTTCGTGCTGGTATTCCGCGGCGTCGCGGCCCTGCATAAGGCAAGCTACGATAGGAGTTACAAACTTTGTTGTTAACTTAATTTATTTCATCGTCATCATCATAGCCTATTCACAGTTCACTACTGATCATAGATCACCACAAAGCATGATCCTCAGCCACCTGAATCCATCAGCATCCAGCAAACATGTATAGGTCGTCGCTCCAGTGTAGGACGCAGTGTAGCATGACCCCCCTCTACACGTGGGGGGCGTGCAACACTGCGACAGCCAGACCGAGGTTGCCACTAAAGAACGATTATCGGCCACTTCAGCTTTGTAATCTTTAGAGCTGTATCGTTCACCTTGTTCTAATTTGTGTTGTAACATATATACAAGAGCGTAAAGCCCTGTTCCTCGCGGTAAAGTATCAAGAGCGATCGCTGCATATCTTCTCTGACACCGGCGTGTCAAACCTTCAATATTTTCAGGCAAATTTATGATAGCATTCAAAGCATGGATGATCTACGACGCTTAGTGTCAGAAGCTATTGTTGCTTTTGAGATGAAAATAATGTTACATCAGATCAGATCCAGGTTGGCTCAGATAGATCGGATCCAGCCCAAGATTATTATTGACTGTGCCATCAATAGAATTGTGTAAAGTTTAAATAAATATTAGGTCTGATCGGAAACGCTCATCACAGTGGTTGAACCCAGGAGAACCGGCTAAATCCTGTCCCAAGAGAAAGTCGACTCAGAAAAAAGTACTGGTGAGTGTTTGGTGGACCAGTGCTGGTGTGGTTCTGTTTCCTAAGGTGTGGCCAGACGATTACGGTGGATCTGTATTGTCAACAATTGCAAAGCAATCACGTAAACAACCAAGACAATTTCTTGCAAGGAAAAACAATCAATTCTGACGAGGCAGTCCAAACCGCTTTCAAAGATTTTATTGATTTTCGCTCCCAATTTTTTTCAATAATGGAATCAATAAACTACCTATGAAATGGCGAAAAGACATAGAAAATAATGGTATATACTTCAATTGATTAAATATACAATTTCTTAAAAATGCACATAATACCCTAACTTCATATGTTATAACAGGACCTTTTATATAAAATCAGTTATTTACAAATTTTCGTGTATTTCTAAAAATATAAAAGTATAATTAATAGTATATATTTTTATGGTATCGGGGGTGACAAATGAGCACACTGTTCGGCTAACGGTAAATTATAAAAAAAAATAAAAATAAACTGTATATTCATAATGCAGTATATGCATAAGGCTAAAAAGTAATGCCTCTTCACCGGTAAGCGCTTAAAACAATTGAGAAACAGAAACAGTATATAAATTAATATATAAACTAATATTTTTTTTTACATATGTGTATATACTATCGAAAAAATAAAGCTCTTAAATATTTTGTACAGTAAACAACAAGTAATATTATTTTAATTGTACGAAAGAAAATTTAAGACATAACTGTTATGGTAGGTGGGGTATTTGAGCCAAGATCGCCATCTGGCAGACGGGACTATGTCGTCGGACTAACTAGGATATATGGTCGAGAATGGATATTCTCTGTGTACAGTGATGATCCAAACACTGTATCAAAATGTGAATATATGAAACGAAATATTATAGTTTTTTGGTAAATTATATGTACATATATACTCGTACTATATGTAGTTTTTATATGACTTATTATTTTTATTAATGGAGATATTTTATCTGTGTCTGCCTGGTTATAAATAATGCCGTAAAATAAATAAACATAATTTTTTTTATTATTATTAAAATGCAATTAAAATGTAATAATTAAATATAAAGCATAACATGTTTTGCTTTATATTTATATTTTCTTGATTGTATTAATTAAAAGGGCTAATTGCAATCAAAACTTGTTTTAATCGATTTTGCTAAATATTACTGCTGTTAAATAATGTAGATAAAGCAAAAAATAATAACTTGAACTTTCTTAAATGTATATTTGACGTTAAAAAGAGCGCGAAAATAGGAAACAAACTCACCGCCTTTCTTCCGTCGTGGCAATTTATCAATACAAATACTTTTTTTCACAGAAAATAACTTTTACTTAACAATTAAATATATCGCAAATGTAAACGTACACTCAATAATTACCTGATCACACTTCGGTTTCGTACTCGATAACAGAAACAGTGTATAAATTAATATATAAACTAATATTTTTTTTTACATATGTGTATATACTATCGAAAAAATAAAGGTCTTAAATATTTTGTACAGTAAACAACAAGTAATATTATTTTAATTGTACGAAAGAAAATTTAAGACATAACTGTTATGGTAGGTGGGGTATTTGAGCCAAGATCGCCATCTGGCAGACGGGACTATGTCGTCGGACTAACTAGGATATATGGTCGAGAATGGATATTCTCTGTGTACAGTGATGATCCAAACACTGTATCAAAATGTGAATAAATGAAACGAAATATTATAGTATAGAATATAATAATATAATATAGTATAGAATAATATAATATAATATAGTATAGAAATATAATAGTTTTTTGGTAAATTATATGTACATATATACTCGTACTATTTGTAGTTTTTATATGACTTATTATTTTTATTAATGGAGATATTTTATCTGTGTCAGCCTGGTTATAAATAATGCCGTAAAATAAATAAATATAATTTTTTTTATTATTATTAAAATGCAATTAAAATGTAATAATTAAATATAAAGCATAACATGTTTTGCTTTATATTTATATTTTCTTGATTGTATTAATTAAAAGGGCTAATTGCAATCAAAACTTGTTTTAATCGATTTTGCTAAATATTACTGCTGTGTTAAATAATGCAGATAAAGCAAAAAATAATAACTTGAACTTTCTTAAATGTATATTTGACGTTAAAAAGAGCGCGAAAATAGGAAACAAACTCACCGCCTTTCTTCCGTCGTGGCAATTTATCAATGCAAATACTTTTTTTCACAGAAAATAACTTTTACTTAACAATTAAATATATCGCAAATGTAAACGTACACTCAATAATTACCTGATCACACTTCGGTTTCGTACTCGATAACAGAAACAGTATTCTAATAACAAATTAATTAATGACGACGGGCGCGTTGGGCGCCGAGTATTACAATTTGAGGACTGATACGCGGAATGTAATGCTGTACGCACTCACTACGCGACCGGCTGCTTGCAAACTAGTGATGCTGCTGTGTGTGTGCACTCGATAATATATCGACAATTTATCGACGTACTGTTTATAAAACGCGGCGATGCTTAAGCAATTTTATCCTTTTATTTAGTTGGTATTCGATCTTTAAATGTTTATTGCGATAATTATGTATTTAATATACTGTCGTAATTGGGATTTTATTCTAAAATTATAGTATTGTTTACTTTAAGATAATGTATGTCTTTCTGTCTGCAGTCTGGTGGTATATAAGTATAGATAACAAGTATAAATAGAAGGCGCTAGAGGGCGTTCTAGAATTAAAAAAGTAAATCAATAAGATAACTGCATAAAAGTGCTTCACACACAAGACTGATGATGAATTGATGAAATGCCTCGGTACCAATAAAGTGAGAATAAATGTTGTTTTCTTAATGCTAATTTCCATAAGATATTAATAATAAAAAATATTATTTTCGAAGGGGTTGCCAAATGAGAACAAAGTTAATCTAATAATTAACAATTCTTGAGGGCAATGACGCCAACAAAATATTTAATAGAGAAGCAGAATGCAAGCGAATCAAGGACGGGACGTCTAATTACCAATAACAGAACATGTGGTTTTAGGCTGTTGATTTTTTCAGTGATTATATGATATGATATTAATTTAAGAACAAAGTATTCAAATCATAATGAACAAGAAAGATGTATGAAAAGACAAATCTCTAAATTCATACGTACATATTGTCTATTTGCATTTTATTAATGTATATTTTCCTAGGCCGTGCGACTGATAACGGAGATACCTGACAATGTGTGTCAAGCGATAATATTATGCAGAGGAATGCTTATATTTAAAAGAATGATGTCCCAAGGTACAATGTTACTGGGTAAGGGCTTATACCTCATTCAAATTGGTTTAACGTGTAGTTAATTTAATATGTAACGAAGGATACCATGTAAGAAAAGCTGTATATATGAGGAATAATAAAGAAATATTTCGAAGACATCTGATGGTCACCAATCCGTACTGTGTTATAATAGCCTCTTTAGAGAGCAGTCATATGCCCAGCGTTGGGACCAATATATATTCCATTATTCACTCTATTATAATATCTAGCCGACGACAATGTGTGTTAAGTGTTTTTAAATATATTATGTTACTGATATTGCTAACTGAGTTTCCTCCACTCTAATATATTATTGTTAAAAGAGAGCGGGGAAATGAGATAGCCACTTGCCTTAAGTGATTATAGTCACCCATAAACATACAAGACGCGCTGGCGACAGCAGCTAAAAAAGCTATGTAGCAAAAATGTTCTTACAAAGCGCACAGAGGTGGATTAGATATATGTATACCGAGGAAAATGCTTGTATGCCCATATTGGCACTGTAATAATGCGCATGCGCATTTTAAACTTCACAAACGAATTGACGTCACAAGTAGAAATAATCTGAAGTTAAAAGGTAAAAATACCATGAAGAAATCTAAAACTTCTTAACATTTAAATGATACTAAGGAATCTGAAATAAATTCGGAATTTTACTAATATATCATTTGGTAATAATACAAACAAATAAGTAAGCAAATACCAATAATCAATATAGAATTTTTTTTATCATTATTAATAAGTGTTTTCATTTCTTTGGAGCTTAACAGCAATTATAATATTAACCTAAATTACATACAAGTTGTACGTAGCTGATCTAATTACCACTTAAGTTAGACCCTCAGAACTTTATACCGTTTTATATAGAATAAACATTGTTTAATATTCGTAAAATTTATTTATATTTTTATACATTTGTTTGGCAGAGACGTTTAGCAAATATTTGGCAACTTTCATTGTTTACTGATAAAATGCTTGAGATATTTGTAGAACTAAATCTTACGATGTCTTAATTGTAATTAGTTTATATCGGGGTTAAGTGGTTTCTTTAAATACAAAGCAATAAAAGAGTCTATTAATTTAAAAGTAATTGTACGCTTTTAATAAGTGTTAATATTTTAATACATTCTTGAATAAGTAGAATGAACTTTAGAACGTATGATATATTTAGATGGTTTGGTAATGTTTTTGTCTTTAACAAACAATATAATTAACGTGAATAAGTATACATATGTGAGATAAGATATTGTCAAGAATCCACTGTTAACAGTTGTGTCAACTTAGACTTTTTATCCAGCACTCGTTATATATTATATATCTAATTTGTTAGATGGTATAAATCCACTATGGGGTCATCTGCAATAGCTAATTATTAGACTAGATGATGATAATGTTCTCCACCTGTATTTTGACCACAGCGATACCTATCTCGTTAATGCAGACAACTGCGTAGGATATATTACAGTGCCGTAAGCATTTGCACAAACACACAGGTATTCCCTTGTCACCCTCTTTCCTGGGTCAGATACAATCAGATCGGAAGAAGGTTTCGATCCAGTGGGACACGTAAATTACGTACATACAACACTCCCAGACCCGAAAGCCAGCATCTGAATCGTTACATTAGTCCTCAAGGCAACTGATTTCTTCTCGAGGATGTCCATATGAGGCCATGGATGAGGCGCCACAGCACTTATCATAAAAATGTAACAACTCAACACCGGTTTCTAGTATACACGTTAGTAAACCATTAAAAATAATATTTTATCGATATAAAATATATCGGGTAGGACATACCTAGCTTTCCCGGTGATCTGCTAATATTTAGTTTCGTCATTACTGGTGGTATCCCTGACCTCTGCTTACGTATTACTATGTAACACTTCTGGACAAAACATCGAGTGGGAAAGACGTACTATGTCGTATTTGTGTTAGAAAATAGTAAACAAACTTGTGTAATAATTGACTATCAGGTTATCGTTTAAATCGTCTCATTTTTAACAGATTAGATAACAAATTAAATTCTGCAGATGAATATCAAGGCAAAGTCAAATGATATTACGCTTATAATATGCTTAAACTACATTGTGTTTTTGATAATTCATTTGCCGTCACATTCCCTGAGTATTGTACTCACTTTGGTGAGCAATATTTTATATTTGACAATATAATGGGGTTGGAGAAGAGTGAATGGGCATTTGCTGAGCTAGTCCGCTCTACCATCATCGTCTACACACCACTTAACACCAGCTCGAGGATTGTAATCAGGTGATGGCATTCAATTAAAAAATATTGCCTAATGGCTTAGGGCGAGGTCTACGAAACATAATGTTGTAGATTCAGAAACATCTCCTAGCGCAAGTGTATAAGCTTAGTGTACGGGACTGGTTAACCGGGAATGTTATAGTACTAATAGTCTCATAGAGTTAAAAAAATATAACGAAATATCTCCGCCTTGGTGCAACTAAGAGTTCTCGATCGAAACAGAAGTGATGTACACGAACCGACTCTTGTCCCTATGCAGATCAAATGGGAATTTTTCGAAGTCTTTCTACTGGAAGGCATGAAATAAAACACAACATAATATTTTTCAAGGTAAACAGTTTAAATTTCATTTGACAAAAACAGTTCGCTTACACACGTTTATACTTATCGAACTTCTCCTAAACAGGCAGAATGAAAGTCTTCTGTGACCTCCCCTGCAGGGAGAACATAATTCTTCTCCAAGTTCATGTTTTTTCTTGATAACAATAATTGTGTTGAAATTTTTTTTCCCGTTCATATGTTCTATAATGATGTAGTTGCGTGCTCAGCAATGAACAAAACAGCGGGTGGTAACCTGCGTGTTTACGAAAAAATATTGTACACGTTTCACGTCCGCTAACTTCCAGAGAAACCAAGTATCTATGCACACGTTGAGTTTTTTTTTAATATAAGGGGTGGTATCGGACAGAATAGGCAACGGCAACGCAGTAAAAGGTGACCAACATAGCTCAACGATTAGCAATATTTATTTATTTACTCTTTACTACACTGACCAAAGTCAAAGGTTCATAAAGGGCGGACTTAATGGGATACAAGGGATAAAAGGGATTCTCTACCAGTCAACCCAAAGTGTGGTGAGTTATTGTGATAGGTGTAGCAATAAACTAATTAATAAAAAGAAAAGACTAAAAATACCTAATACAAATAAAGAATACATACATATACAGATATTAAATACATAATATGTGTATAAATACATAATACATATATAAATACATTATACATAAATAATACAATACGATAAAATACAATAAATTCCATATGTGGATCATAAACTTATCTGACTAACTTAAATAAGTAGTCACGAACCAAATTTTTCTTCGAATCGATTTTATTACTGACCTTCCTGAAGTCATCCAGCAAGGAATTTCAAGGTAACCCGATAATCGATGGTGAAGAATGTTTTTGAGTGGCAGTCACAGTGTAGGACATACCGCCACTGGATGGAGCGATTATCTCTGCAAGTCTGCTGGAAGTCTATGGATGCAGGTGACCCTGGATCGTGCTTCGTGGTGATCTATGGGGGACCCATATTTAGCAGCGGACCGCGGAAAGGCCGTGAAAATGATCATAATTAAACGAGCACACACTAAATTAGTTGTAAGTGCTAACTGCGACCCGTAACATGGATTTCCATTTTAATTATGTATGGATGTATATTATATATTGATATTTATAAATAAATATATTTGTTTTTTTTTTTTTATTTTGTGTATATTTTAATAGTAACTGTATTTATATTTTAAGAATAGATATTTAATATAAGACTAAGTGATAGATTTTAAATTTTTATTTACATTTCCTATCCACGCCATGGGCTGGCTGGTAGAGAATGCCGCCTTATTAATTCCGCCCTTTTTTACCTGGTTTTAGTTGGGTGAGAATAAGTGAGTTGAGATAAAAAAACACTCGGAAATTTGTTTGTAATAATAATTATAAAAGTCTAAGTTACCTTCTATAGATAAGGCTGTGCGTATCTATCTAACCGTAGTTGGTAGGACAATGTCAATGCCTCGCCCTTGTAACACAAACAATATTGATGTCTGTCCGTGTTTCTGTCAAAACGTTATCGCATCTACGTATGTATATGCTGTTTGCTGTGTACCATTAGGCTTGACGCTTGAGTTGTGAATGATCAAGTTATTTTTGTCGGGCTTGATATATTGGACTTGCGAAGAGATATTGTATCTCTATGGATCTTCTATCGCATTTACCACAGAGAGTATTCTGAGGAATTGCGATACTATTGGTAACGTCATCATCATCATCATCTTGATGTTTGGAAATCCACTTCAATCACACTGTGCTCTTTTTACGAAGTTTTTCTCATGTACGACTTGAAGTGAAATCAGATGTCGCTGCAGTATCTTCCAGACGAATACCACTTAGAGACAAAGAGTCCCATATCATCAGATTTCTGGTAGGTCGGCAGCGCATTAGCAGCTCCTCTAGTTTGGTCATAGGTGACGGTGATCACTTATCATCAGCAGTGGAGGCAAGGCACATGCCATTCTTAAACGTCCGAGGATCGAATCTCCTTGAATAATAAGAAATGTACTATGAATTTAAAAGCTACTCAAACATGTGCTGGTCAGCCAGCAGGTACTGATCAGACATCTTATCACTCCTCACCCTCTCAGAAATCATAGAACGTTTGACTTCTTTTGTACATTGAAGAAATCTGATATCATTCAAAAGGCGTAGTGACAACGTATATCACAATCGGCAAGCTGTGTGAAATGTTCGGTATTTGGGTAATAATAACTTTTACCCATTTTTTTAAAATTGTTTAATGATTTAATTTTATCGTTTGTTAAAAAATATCCAGTCAGTTCGCACGATATAATTTTAACATTCCTTTCGCGTACAAACAATTCGAGCATGCAATTCGATCCACGTATCTGTTTGTTTGCCGATAACTGTCGAGTGACGTCACCGCAGATATCGATATTGGCATAACAATAGTATCGATAAAATTATAAAATTGAATTACTTGACAGTGGTAGAGCTAAACTGCTGTTTGCTTCTAGCTGCAGTATGAATGGGTCAGCTCGACCATGCCCTCACAGAATACAAGGGTAAATAAGTAGCATAACGCTGTTGTGTTTCGTCTGGTGTGTGCAGGGATCCGGAGACCTTTATTACTGGTGACGAGGCATTCCATCTCAGTCTTCTAGGGTGCAACGCATCTTCATTATGATTCCTTGTCAAGCATGTATGTAGATGTCATGGGCCGCAGGAATAACTTCAACCATCAGATGAGCTGTGTCTGAGTTTGTTACAATCTCAATGTAATAAAATAAAATAAAAACGTCATATACTCGTATACCGTTTTATATATTAAATGTAGAAAGATCACTGTAAATAAACGAGCACACGAACTATTTGATGACACGTTGTCGTTTCAAAATATTTTCCTGTTTGACAACTCGGATAACTTTCAGTTGTCATTGTGGTGAAAGGAATGAACGCATGTTTGCTAAAGCTCGACAGAGTGGTGGAAAGCTTCAATCAGTCCGAGTGCTTAGGAATGGCAGTCAGTGCGTCAAGAACATGTCAGAATACCGGTGCCGTGGTCCGCATGGTGTGTGATGGGATCCGGAACAAATTGGTAACGAGGCATTACATCTCAGTCTAGTGGGTTGGCAGGAAATGTGCACATTTTTCCTTTCCTTTATCTTCGGGGAGGTTGAACGTAGGTGACATTTCTCTGAACTTGTTTATTGTATTAAACGAGACAAGCGAACAAACAGTTAACCTGATAGTAAGTGATAAGGAATGCAGATGTGTTATCACAGGACTGGGGACTATTATGAAATGCGTCGTCACCAGTAATAAGAGTCTCCGGATCCCCACACTCATCAGACAAATGACAAGAGTATTATGCTGCTAGTTTACGCTGTTCTGTGATGGTGTCATCCTTTCAGCCATTCGAGTTAACCCATCCACGCTACAACTCGAATCAAATTGCAGTGTGGTCTTATTGTATTGGTATTTAGGATAATGCTGCTGCGTACCGACTGGTGAGTGAAGGGATCCGTAGAGCATGGCATCTCAGTCCTCAGGACAACATCCCTGGAGAATATACATGGGCCGCAGTACTCATTTATCATCAGGTGAACTGGTGTGTTACCGTAAATTCAATAAAATAATGACAAGACGTGGAAATAAATTTGACTTTGAAGCTTTAAAGTTTGAATTATAAACACCAGCTCAGTCGACCGGTGCACTAACCGCCGCGCCATCGGACCCGCCAATGCCAAGTTCACGACCAGCCCAGCCGTTAGTTATGCGTTAATAGCATTAGAACGTTACGGTCAGCTCCCCTTGAACTGAACACGAGGACATTCGAACACGTTTCATATTGATCGACTTCCGTATTATTTCGTCTGTGTCGCCAAGTGTTTTTTTTATTTCTAGGAAAAATTAGTGTAACGAAAGAAAACGTTGTCAATTTGATTGTAATTATATACATTACTACGTTTATAGACACCTACATTAATCCTGCCGCCCACGTGAAGTTGTCAGAATATATCCGTCGTTGGTCTTGGGTTTGATTCCCATTCAAAAAAATATATTTGTACAACGTTTTTGAGTCTGGAAGTATTGTATGTATGTCCGTAATCCTTGCGGAGTCTTATAGTAGTAGAGCAACGCTGCAGTTTGTTTCTAGCTGCAAAATTAATGGGTCAGCTCGACCGGGGTACGACCATGCCCTTACAAAATACCAGCAAAATGCTGCTGTGTTTCGTCTGGTAAGTGAAAATTAATTAATTAAACTAATTAATTAATAATAAATCATTAATTAATAATTTAATTAATTAATTTTAATTTCCGAGACTTATTACTGGTGACGAGGCATTCCGTCCAGTCCTCAAGGGTGACAACGCATCTGCATTATGATTCCTTGACAAGGATGAATGTAGATGTCATGGGCTGCAGGAATCACTTACCATCAGGTGAACTGTGTGTGAGTTTGTTACTCTCAATGTAATAATAATAATAAAAGACGTGTTTGTCGTAGCCAGCCACTACGCCACATTAAAAAAAAGAAATGTTTTTCACGACAACAGTTAGCGGTGGATTTGAATCTATGCCTTGAAGTTTCGAAGTCCATTCCCTGCAACCATTAAGCTACTGGAGCTTAAATTTGTTAATTAGCCTATCCTAAGATTTTCGACATGGTTACCAATTGCTGAGACCTGATCGACATACTCTTCTCACGGCAGGGATCGTAAATGCCGCAGACAAACAATTCAAACAGATGCCAGAATATCGTCTAATCTAGCAAAACTAAAACGATTCTACGAAGCTTCACTGCTAGCGTTTTACGAATGTTAATGAATGAAAAACTGAATTACGAAATGGACCAAACCCTCATAGAATAACGCCGCTGTGTTTCGTCTGCTGAGTTACCGGTGGCGGTGCATTTTATCTTCATTCTAATTGGCATTATTCTTTATCGCCGAAGAATGTGGATGCATTGGCTACAGAAATCACTTACCATTAGACTAATTGGGCTCGTTTATCACCGTCTTAAAATATAAAATAAACTATTTTTCTTGTTTGTAACTGACGTCTATTATACTTACTCTAAAAGTATTACATACTGTTAATAAATAACGAACGAAAGTAGCTGACAGACAAACACACAATCAGGTCTTCTCAAGCCATCGCTGTTGCCAACGGGTTTATCTCTGAAGTATTTTCAACCACAACTTCACAATAACCCCAGCGGACTGTTATCACTAACCTGACTCAGTTAAATGTGTTGTTACATCATTTGATATTTACATCTTATTTTTTATCTGTACTGTTTTTAACACGAGATCACTTTCAAACATTTATATACTCAAACAAAGTATTATATAGATCTGACGTCGAGCAAGAAAATCAAAGCTAACCGCTTATTAACCGACATAGCTTTCGACAAAGATTAGCAACCTGATGTAGCAATACTGTTTATCTATCTCGTAGAACCGATAATCAACTAGGCAACTTCGGACTGGCCGTCGCAGTGAGAAGACTTTCTACTACACGGAGCGACGCAATGGACTCAGGATTGTGCTTTGTAGCAATCTATGGAGGCCTGTGTACAACAGTGGATTATGGATAGGTAGGGAAGAAGATATATGCGCTGGTACTTGTTCTTTGTAACAAATTTGATTTAAAATGATGCCAGTAAGATTTATCAATTCATCAAGTTAATGACTTGAAGAAATAATCCATAGGAGCTAATGATGTCGATGAATTAAGAGTTTGTGCAGTTTCATCTTCCATCACGAGCGCTTCATTGTGGAGAGGCCAGGGACATCAACTTTCACTATAACTAAACATCGAAAGTTATTTATAAAAACACGAATTAGGGTCAAAACACTTCAATACGTTGCTAATGGGAAGAAAGTGTACAAGTGTACAGGTGTAAAAAGATTTCAATTTTTCATATTAATAATCTTTCATTTTGAAGTGTTAAGATTTATGTTTGTTATTTATATGTGTGATCGGTCGGTCAAGAAACACACACAGCATTCTTATAAATACACACAATGTTTTCCATAACCAATATTATTAGTTTTATTGTCATTTCAATTCAACTCGCGTATTACGAAATTAAAGGCGATTGTCCGACTTCGCACCGCTTCGAATACAATGCTAGCAGTGACTTTAAGGTTATTAACATTTCGATTAACCACTGATGAACTTGTACATATATATCAACTGATGCTTTAAAAAAAATAGAATGCTAATAGATTAAGATTTCTAAAATTGATTTAGATTAACCTTCCGGTTAAGCACGTCCACTAAGCTGAAAATGCTTGTTCCATAAAATGGTTTACGATAATAGTCGAATACCGGATTCGAACCTACGACCTTAAGTTTTGCAGACCGTACCCTAAACTATTAGGCTATTGACGCTTCACAGTATTTTAAAAGTAGATAAGTGAATTCTCAGAAATTCGCTCAGCCCTCTCTTACGTTTGGTATTGACGCAAATACGTTTACTGGAATCCATTCAAATTTATCTACGTTATACTCTTTGTGAGACTACCTGGTGGTGCTGAAGACTATTTCTAGATAAGTTTAATCATATAGTAAAGCCTATACTATCTACCAGTGCGAAATCTCCTAATTTTACCCAGATTTTGTTAGGTGTAGTAGTGCATACATTGTAAATATATACACTAGTCTGGCCATAAATACTGTTACATAAAAACTTTTTAATTATTTTGAATTTGGAACACATATATTATTTTAAAAACTTCTTTCGATTTTGCGCCATTTCACATATTTTTTCGTGTTCATTATCAAATTACAATATGCAATGGGGTGTTAAAGAAAATAGGATTGCAGTGATCACCTTGCACAAAGTGGGCATGGAGCCGTTGGTCATATTCCAGACACTTCAAAAGCTTGGTATCAGCTGTATGTTCGTATATCGTACTATCAACAGATAGAACAACACTTCCTCTGTCGAAGACCAGAAAAGATCGGGGCGGCCGCGTGCTGTTAGAATTACAAAGGCTGTTAATGCTGTTACAACCAGAATTCGTCGAAATCCCATTAGGAAGCAAAAAATCTTATAGCGAGAAATGAAGATGATCCCTCTGTGAAGATACTCTGTCGCGTATTATAAAACAAGACATGAAGCTCGGTGCATATCGCCTTCTGTCGCGATACGCAGGTGAAAGGCACAGAAATATCCTCTTTACCGATGAAAAAATTTCAAGATTGAAGAACCCTACAATAAGCAAAATGATAAAGTGTACGCTCATAGTTCTAAAGAAGCTGCTCAAGTGGTCGGAAACGTGGTCATCACCCTGCGTCAGTGATGGTTTTGTGGGGCGTGTCTTATCAAGGAGTCACAAAACTACATTTTTGTGAAAAAGGAGTGCAAACTTCAGCCAAAGTGTATCAAGATACAGTCTTGGATCATATTGTGAAACCTCTCAGCAATACACTTTTTAAAAATATATCATGGACTTTCCAGCAGGACTCTGCACGTGGTCTACTACCCAAGCCAAACGGGCCACCTTTCGAATAGAATATTTTTTTATTTTTTGTTGAGACTAATAAATATGTAGGTATAAAACATTAATAATATTACATTACTTCATTAAAAAAAATGTATTTTCATTTGTAACAGAACTTATGGCCGGACTTATTATATATATATATATATATACATACATACATATACACAAATAAACATAACTTACTTCAACTGAACAGGATGATGTAACATACATATATTCTCGAAATATTTTAATTTATGTCTACAACGTTTAATGCTCGGTGGGGAGTTGGTTACTGCCGATTTAGCAGTAGCTTCGTATTGAGGGTGACAAACGAGCACACAGTGGTGATTGTGAGTGATCACATTCATTCTCGAATAACTTATGTAGATGAGTTGTTAACCCTGAGAATATGGAAAATATGGAATACCTGACTGCCGGGGACAAAACGGGTTTTCCGATCCGGAATTTTAGCAATTATCCACGTACCAAACCTTTGTCAATGTCATCGCTACAATACATCATGATAGTTATGGACGAGTGAGTGATGTAAATGTTTATAACTTCCGCGACTTCGTCTGCACGGATTGTAATTGAATGTATGAGAATTGTGTCCAGAGAGAAATGAAAAATGTGTGAAACGACATTTTCTTCCGCCAGTACTTGTAAGTTTTGAGCACTCGATATTCTTGAGCAACTGACATAAAGATGACCTAGTGAGAAACTAGGAGTGTTGAAATATAGAATCCTGCCACTTTAGGTCCTGGTGTATGTGTTGAGGCTGTAAGCTATCTGTTTGCCAAATTTCATTCAAATCCATTTGGCTAGTTTTGCGTGTTTGAGTTACAAAGATACAAAGTTTCACTTTTATAACATTAGTAGGATTGTGTCCTCCTGGTCTCGACTATGGCGAAATCTGGTTATTACAGATGAATCATTCGGTTTGATGTAATTCTTGTGCAATGCCAAAGACATAATATACGATACACCCAGACTTTAAAACAAATAATGTTCTTCGCCTGAGTATCGAATCGAAGCTAGCAGCTGTGACCCAGCAGTCCGATGTACTAAATCATCAGGCATATAGCTATTAGGGTGAGGTCTGCGAAACATAGGTTCGAATCCGTCATTAGACGATTGTCTTGATCCATCATATTCACAAGCACAAGCATTTTCAGCTTAGCTTGAGTGATTAACGGGAACGTTATAGGCGATGCATTATGAACTGAGGCTTCGGGTCATAAATCATATTTATCTGTCTGTCTCGCTCGCCCTGACAGGTGTTATGGAGAGGGGTAGTGATGTGCGTAAGAATTGTAGAGGTGCATATCGATATGCTAAATTAATTTTTTCGCTATCTGAAAATAAAATGTTTAATTTGTAAGATTAAATTTTTGTTTCGACGTAATCACAGAGAGATTATATAGATCGTAATGTGGCCCTGAAAAGGGTCGTTTTTATCTTTTTATAGAAAAACAACAACCCTTACTCGTAACGATCAATCAGGAGTCAGAGTGCTAATGAAGGTCACGATGACGCATCGACCCCGTGTGCGTCGACTATAGTAATGTTTATAGCATTCATCAAAAATGTCAGTTGATATATACGTGCCATTTCATAATATAAATCTTGTTACGGGTTCTTTTTTTAATAAAACTCCTTATTATGGAGCAAACTGCATTTATAGATTTACTGAGTAATAAACTTAAAGGTATATATTAAGTAGCTTGTTTAGCATGACGAAATGTCGATTTGCTATTTTCATCAGTACGCTGTTACATGTATAGTTATAATGACCATAACAATCTGAAAACTATCACATTATTGCGTATGAATTTAAATATAGAACCGACACGCTTTGTTTAGTTCGTTATTTTGGGACGCTTTGAACTATTGCTGAGATTATCTGTGTTGTGTTCTCAGAGTCGCTGACATTGCGACCGAACGACGTAAAGTACGAAGACATTATAAATAAGGTTGAGAGGACTATACTTCCGTAGTATGGGGAAATATGTGACTTAGGCCAGAGTTTAGCAGTGGATTAATGGTAGACCAAATGATTGTGTATGAAAGATAATTTAAATATTATTGACTGTCTTGTTTGTTTCAGTGGTGGCTTGGTAACTGCCGATTCATCCAGCTTTATATTGAAGATGACAAACGAGCACAAAATTCACCTGACGGACCATAACATGCATTCATTCGTAGAGGACAAAGAGCTGAGATGGATTGCTTCGTTGCTAGTAATAGGTTTTCCGGTTCCCTACACCGTCCAGACGAAACACAGCAACGCTATGCTGCTATTTCTGGCTGGTACTCTGTGAGGGTCTGGTCCTTTCCAGGTCGAGTCGACACATTCGTGTTACAGCTTATAGCACAACCGTGTGCTATATAGATCTTTCACTTTGTCCAGTTATGGTATGATGTCGAATTTAGTCCACGATTTCCTCTGGTTATGTCACCAACTACGTAGAATACTGAGCAGTCAGCGGTGAAATCACCGAGGCACTTCTTCGCCTAAGCTAGTTGTAAAATTATTGAAGTTATGGTATATAAATATTCGATTCATTCTTGAATGTCAAACCAAACAACGCCATTTGGCAAAACAATCAGCACCAAATGTGTGTTGGTCTCATTATATTTTCTATTCGCAATTAAAATATAGATATAACACATGGGATCGTCTTATTCTTCATCTTGTCCCCAACCTTGACTTTGATCTTTAGATCTATTAATAGTGGTTTTAGCTTATGGCACAGTCCGAGGATGGTGGGAGAAACGTTTCATTTAAATTTCAACCTTATTTGCATTCGGCGAATAGGATCTGATGATCGACTGATGCTTAAGCAAATTGTGAGGGTAACGTTTCTGTGTTCAAAGACTTGGCCAGCGTGTTCTTTCAAAAGTACCAGGATTGCTGGAACTTTGTGGGATAAACATGTCTGTACAAGATGACATAGCTACGTTGGTGGAATTTCGGTGTTTTGATACAGTTCGAGAGTGTTGGGTGTAATATATTAGGCTTTTCTTTCAATTTCAACCTTATTTGTATGGGTTGAATAGGATCTGATGATCTACTGATGAGAAATCCATCTGCTGAATCAAATCATGAGGATTTCGATTTAGTGTTCACCAAGGAAACACCACGCAATGAAAGACCATTCTGGTCAAGCTAGCGTGATCTTTCAAAAGTTCTAGGTTTGCTGGTACTTTCTTCGGGAGACGTGGTTCTTTATTGTCTGGACGAGATAGGAATCTGGTTGTAGTAAAGGTAGCATAGAAGAGTAGGCTCGACCAGATTTACACGTGATAAAGTCACGTTGCAATCATAATCTAATTATGGCTTGAATTGGTCAAGCTAAAGTATGATCTGTCTGTTTAATACAACTACAAGAAGACTTCAGGGTCTGATCGTCCACTGAAGTGAACCCAAGGATTCCTCTGTTGCTATAGCTAAGGAGTCCCAGGATAGGTAGAATCCATGACCCGCGAATTAACATCCAGTAGTCCGAAAAAATATCTATATACAATCAATCAATAATTTATCATCTGTGGTCTATACAACAGGATGCCTCAATAACATTGATAACTGTACACTTGATTGCGCTATTATGTTTTTAAATTAAGAAAGATGATGTAACCTAAGAGCTTGGAAAAAATGAATTGTCTCTCAAAATAGATTCTATATCATTTTAGTTTGGGGTTCCGTATAAGAGTTATTCTAAAACTACTGGACAAACACTTAACAGGGTGATTTTTGAGGGGTGGATGGGGGAGAAGATCGCGGATAGTCATAACTACGGCCCGAGTTTAGTATATAACGAGTTTTATATATAAAACCGTTATTATAAAACCCACGACTTTTCGACGTTAGTTTCGTTGACGTAATCAATTGCATAATTTAAATCATTGGTTCTATTTAAGTTTAACTAAATCTAATATAGACAAGTTCTAGGAAGGATTTGATGGTTAATCACAAATAAACAACAACCGTGTTCTTTAGCAGTTGTGGCGTTATGTCGCAACAAGATTCTATCTGCAGTAGACATGTGTCTGCGCCATTGGAAAAGGATTACACAATAACAGCGTGAACTGGACTTCGGGACCACAATAGTACAAAGTGGTCCTGTGCTTCCAAATTGATTTTAATTCTGGTCACTATAAGTTTGTTTATGATACATCACTATTGTTAAGGAACAACACTAATTAGTGTATTAACTTCAAGATGGCGACGAAATTTTCAGACGCACGGGCAGCTATTAAGTTAATTTGCTCCCTTTACTTAGCCTTAATTTGAATTGTATTTATAGTTTAAATGAATAAACAAATATAGGCATTTTCAATCACGGTTAGATAAAAAGGAACACACACAAGGCCGTTCTATAATGGTGGGCCAGCGGTATTACCCGCCATTTATCCTACCTATCGTAGCCAATATCGTCTAGACCTCATGAAACTGATCCTCTTTGTGAAGCCGGGATGGCCGGTACTTCTAAGTGTTCGATATCCAGGCCCCCATGATCCCCGAGTGACAAACTCGGTGCTTTCGTTGCCCGCGTTGAGATGAGTATCGAGATTCTGTGTTTCAATGCGCCATATCTGAAGAGGTGGACGGGACAGTTCTAATAACAAGGTCGTCACCCACCTGGTGGGGCCGCGGATGTTTGCGATGTGTGTGTAAATACTATGTATCGATGTATATATCGGCCTAAGTATTTTGTATATACTATCTATACATTGCGGTCTTAATCTATATTGCATTATATTTAGCAAGCACTAAGTACGTGAAATTGTGTTATAATTTATTCCTTTTAAATCAACACAATATATTTCGAGTTTTAGAAACCTATAAATAAAGGCCATAAAATGTTGTATTGCAAAATTTCAGTTTATTTAGAAGTTGGTCCGGAAGTGCATTGAAACTGAATTTAATAATTCTCAACATTCTTTTTTTTTCGATTTTATGGCCGCTGTTAGCCGGAGAGGCAGGGTAACCATCCCACAAGGGCTCCCAAGAGGGAGCGTCGGCTCGTTCGGTTGTTTCTGACTAAGAATTATCTACATTAATATTATTATTTGCTATCTGTACCACCACTTCGGCATGCGTGGGCGCTGCAGAAGAAGTGGAAGTGGCAAGAAAATCCAGCGACGCTTCTATCTCCGTTCAATCCTCAACTAATCTAAATATACATACAGGTTAAGCTAATAAAAGCGTGTTAAAAAGAGCGTGTGAAACAGTGGTTTTTGTTGCTATTTATGAATAAGAATCAATAATTTAGCTAGGACACCTCACAGACATCAAGGTCTCCACTAACGTAACCTCATCTCAAGACCCTCAAAAGGCCCAACACAAAAGCTATAAGGAAACGATCATACAATCAGCCGGTAAGACGCAAAAAAAAACACAATTAGAGCCAACAACAATCATATTAAATTATTTCAATTTTCGAACTTATTTCCGCGTGACAGACAAAGCCTGATTGAACCTTACTTCAGGCTTTTTTTTGGTGAGTCGACGTGAACAGACTAATCAATTTAGACATTTTATTTTGAAAATTCTTTAATTATCTTCGAGAATAAATATTTCAAATATAACCGTCAATTTAGTAAAGTAATTCAGAGTCTTTGAAACCACCCCTAAAATTGACACTGATAATTTTCAGCGTAGTGTTCGGCGATAAAAGAAATCAAAGCGAACGGTGGAGAAATGAAAAATTGGAAAAAGGAATACAATTCTGTCTGATCACATATTAATTGATTAAAATGAAACAATAATAA
Source organism: Teinopalpus imperialis (assembly GCA_029286865.1). NCBI lineage: Eukaryota > Metazoa > Arthropoda > Insecta > Lepidoptera > Papilionidae > Teinopalpus > Teinopalpus imperialis. The sequence continues at coordinate 9,275,369 of JAGSMU010000014.1, read as the reverse complement.
TATTGTAGCAAAATTTAATAGGTACTAATTCTATTATAGGTATTAAATTCTCAACGTCATATAAAATAGATTCGATTTCTTGACTTTTTAGAAATATATCGTGTTTATGTACAAACATACAGACCAATTGATGTTTTTTATAATCGAGAGCACTACCCAGGTGATATACGATCTATTAACGGTATTTATTTAAAAGAGCTACAGTACAAATGGGCCATACATAATTGGTAGAACCGATAACCGACGTATAAGAAAGAAAAATTTAAAATGGGAAACTCGCACCGACGTACGAGCACATATGGTAAATGATACACTGCAGTTTGTTTCTAACTGCAGAATGAATGGGTCAGTAACATAGCTAGGACCACGAGCAGAATAGCAGCATAATGCTGTTATGTTCCGTTTGGAGAGTGAAGGGATCTAAAGACCTTTATTACTGGTGACGAGGTATTCCATCTCAGTCCTCAAGGGTGATAACGCATCTGAATTATGATTCTTTGTCAAAGATGAATGTAGATGTCATGGGCTGCTGGAATCACTTACCTATAATACCTATAACTGAGTCTCCGGATTCCCATGACCAAACGAAACATAGCAGCAAGACAACCAGCTACCGACTAGATAGAGTGACGACTTATGTAGATCTGCAAGAAGTCGATGGTACGGGATTGTGCTTATTGGATATCTGTGGGAGAGCTTAATGATCAACAGTTGGTACAGATAGGAAAGATGAAAATGAAAGGGTTTTTTATATAGCAATATTTCATTTAAACTCCGTAACCGAATCTAGTCGTAAGGACAACATTATCCCGTGAGAACATTTCATGTTCACATTCACGAACATTCATTCTATCATCGATAAATCGGAATTAAATGAATATTTCTCATCATTAACGGAAGATTTTAGATCGAATTCTGCATTATTTATAATTAATACATAAGATTAAGAACAATAGCTTAGGGTTTTCATAGCGTGTTCAAAGAACTAATTATCAGGATTGAAGCATTCCGCCTTTATTCTCAGGAGCAACAACACCTGTGCATTCAATGTGATACGAGTATGTATGTATTCTTTAGTAGCGCCCTGTGTTCGCCGGTAGTTTCAGCTGGGACGCATAGCGATTCGGAATCCTTGTTGACATCCGAATACACGTATGGGTGTGACGTGTGGCAACGAATCTGCTTTATGATTTCTCATTGATAATAAATGGGGTGTCACCAACAGATGACACAGAAATTCATAGGTTAAGTATGTTAATATCATCAAGACTCCTTGCAGATTCCGAATGTTTATAAAACTCGTCAAAGTTACAGAGGGAAGATTTTTTTTCGTGCTTTTCTTATTGTACTGAAGGTGACAAACCAGCACAAAGTTCAACGCCTAAAGTGATTCCAACGGCCTTTGACACGCACATTTATCCTCGACAAAGTAACATAATGCGTCATCAGCCCTGAGGAGTATCAGCGTAAATTACAGAACGCTACTGCTTCTGTTCTGGTAAATGCTGCCTTATTGCTGGTGACGGGGCATTAGCCTTCAAGGGCGACCACGTACCTTCATTACGAATCGTTATCAAAGATGAAATTAATAGTCATGGGCTGCAGGAATCACTTACCATCAGGTGAACTGTGTGCGAGGTTGTCACCCTTGATATAATAAACAAAAAACAGCGAGTCAATAATAACATATCTCTATCCACAAGCGTTCGACTTTATAAGAAGTCTTTGAATAATCGCAATAATTTTGATACAAATTTATAATGATTTATTTGTATTGTTGAAGCCTGCTTGGCGTAATAGTCAGAGTGCCTTGCTTTGCGGATACTAGATTAGAACAGAGTAGCAGTATAAAGATGCTGTGTTTTGTAACGTAGGAAACTGGAGACTCAAGTATACTTTATAAAGTATTTCATATCTGTTCCCGGAAGTGGTAATGAATGTGCATCTTGAATTTATTGAGGAAGGACGCAGATGTCATGGACCGAAGTTATCATACCAGCTGAACTGTGTGCTCGTGTGTCACCCCTAATATAATATTTGTTTTTCTTTTATAGAAAAGGTGACAGTGGAAGAGCTACACTGCAGTTTGTATCTAGCTGCAGAATGAATGGGTCAACTCGACCAGGACTACACCACACCGGACTACACCACCGGAGTAAAATAGCAGCATAATGCCCCTGCGCTTCTTCTGTTGAGTGCAGGTATCCGGAGGTACTGGGTGGAAGTTACTGGTAACGAGGCACTACATCTCAGTCCGCAAGAGTAACAATGCATCTGCATTGATTCTTAGTCAAGGATGAATGTAGGTGTTAGGGGCTGCAGGTATCACTTGCTTTCAGGTGAACTCTGTGCCCGTCCATTACTCTCGATGTAATAAAAATAATAATAATGATGATGATGAACGAGCAAGCAGCTCACCTGATGGTAAGCGATCACCACTCCTCATGAACATCCGCAACACCAGAGGAGCTGCAGATGCGCTGCCAGCCTTTAAGGAAGGTGTAGGCTCTTTTCTTGAAGGTCCCTCCCGGAAATATCTTTGGCGACAGCTTTAACAGATTAGTTGTGCGTGGCAGAAAATTTCGCCGTGATGGATTGCCAACTATCGAGATGATTTTTTTGAATTCTGTCTTGATCTACGATGTTTAAACTCAGCCGGTGGAAGAAAAATGGGAAAATGAATGCTTCTGTATTTACGAGAATTATCTTTTTATTCTTATCACGGATGAATTAGTCACAGACCGCAGTAACGAATTATCATCAAGTGAACTGTGTGCTCGTTTGTTATCCGGAGTAAAATAAAAAAAACAGAAACACAAATTGAACGACATTGTATGTGACTTGGATTACGTAGCGAGTGAAGGGGGAGACAAGACCTCTTACAAAACGAGTGATCGCGGCGGTCGCTGTGAGATTTCGTCATCCAGAAATCGTTATTATTTATCGTTGTAACTTATATATTATTTATAGAACTAAAGCCAAACAACTATGGCCCAATTTCAATTAAATGAAGAGTCTTTACATTTCGATTTGAGAATTCTAAATTTCGTTTCTTAAGATTTATATTCTACTAATTTTAGTATATTCCGATCATAGAATGGTAAAAGGAACAATAGGATGCAAAGAATTAAAAATACAATGAAGAAAATTTCATAGAACAAATTGCCGGCCCTTAACACATACATCAGAACAAAGTCTTAATGTACTGAAAACATCGTTAAACTTGATTGAGAAACAAAATAATGTACAAAAAAAATACAACATCTTAGAAGAAACTCTAATAAAAATAAAGAAATTTAAAACAAGAGATAAAAGTGACAAACTCGGTGACGAAGCCAGATTAAAAATAAACCAAAAAAGAAATGATAATAAACAGAAAAGAAAATCGTACACAAATAGCTAAGATTAGTAAAGAAATTTAAAAAGCCATCAGAAACCATAAAAAAACAAATAGACTTAATATCATTAGAGAACAAATGAACAAAACCGGAGGAATCAAAAGAGCTTTAAAACAACTTAAAGAACATTCAACATGGTTACCAAAGACAACGCAAAGAGGAAAAGACTACAAAACACAAACTACAACCAAACGACGACATATTTTACGGCAACAGATTTTTACAAAGAATTGTATACGGATAAAATGAACGAATACTTATGCAAAACAACATTAGGAGAAGACCCAAACCCAGAACCAATCCCGTATGTTATGCAAAGTGAAGTAAGAAGAGCTATCCAAACACAGAAAGCTGCTAAATCACCTGGAGATGATATGATAACTAACGAATTACTAAAATTTACCATGGAAGAGATAACACAACCTTTTACACATATATGCAATGAAATTTTGGAAACTGAACAAATCCCTTCGCAATGGACATCGTCAACAATAATTCTTCTATATAAAAAAGGAGATAAAAATGAAATCAACAATTATAGACCCATCAGCTTGATGTCGAACTTGTACAAAGTGTTCAGCAAAATTTGTTACACCGCTTGACTAAAAAACTAGAGAGTAATCAACCCAAAGAACAAGCGGGCTTCCGCTCAGATTTTTCAACAATCGATCATATACATACTGTCAAGCAAATTATTGAAAAATGCAACGAGTATGATCGCCCGTACTACCTGACCTTCGTAGACTATAATAAGGCATTTGACTCTTTGAAGCATAGTTACATATGGGATTCTTTAAAAAACCAAGAAGCGGAAAGTAAATTAATTAAGATCATCAAGAACATACGTCAACGGCACAGTACAAAAGTACAACTTGAAAACGTTGGAGATTAATTTAAAATACAAAAGGGTGTAAGACAGGGAGACCCGCTGTCACCAAAAATATTCAATGCAGTTCTAGAAAATATATTTAGGCAACTTAATTGGGAAACTTTCGGTATTCAAATAAACGGGGAAAAACTACATCACCTGAGATTCGCGGATGACCTCATTTTGTTTGCAGAAGATCCTATCACACTAAGAACAATGTTACTACCATTAACAGCAGAAAGTAAAAAGGCAGGTTTAACGATGAATGTCAGTAACACAAAATTGATGACAAACAAGACCGCAGTCAACATTGAGGTGGACGAAGAAGAGATTGAATACGTAAAAGAGTATATTTACCTAGGTCAAGTCATATCTGTGGAAGACTTATCAATTAAAGAAGTAGAAAGACGAGTAAATAATACCTGGCAAAGATACTGGGAAATTATGAAAAATAAATCTATACCCATCTCGGAAAAGAAAACCGTCTACAACACTGTAGTATATATTGTATACTTCCATGCCTCACCTACGGCTGCCAGACCTGGCCACTGACACAGAAAATTGAGCACAAACTGGGTGTATGCCAAAGAGGAATGGAAAGAAGTATGTTGGGACTAAGTTCAAAAGACAAATGGAAAGCTACAACAATTAGGAGCACCACCAAAGTAGCAGATGTTAAAGTAAAAACGCGAACCTTGAAATGGAAATGGACTGGTCACATGATGAGATCAACACCAGCAAAGTGGATCAAAAAAGTAACAGAATGGTCCCCGCGTGACGGAAAAAGACGTAGAGGACGGCAGAAAAAAAGATGGGAAGACGATCTGCCCAGAGGTTGGAGAAGGACAGCATTGAACAGGCAAATGTGGAGGGAACAGCCTGACCTGGTAACTGATACTAAATGTTAAGTTATATACACACCGAAAAAAAATAGAAATAAGTATAGTAAGTATAGTATAATTAAGTATAGTTAGTATAGTTTTATGTTTTACTATATTACAAATTGTACAAAGGTCAGAGTAAATAAAGGCTATTATTATTATTAATTTTAGTAAGGAAGTAAATTCTGTGCTTGTTAAGACGTACACATATATATTTTTTTAATAATATTTGGGGATGACAAATTAGCGCATTCATTGATGGTAACTGATAATTTAAAAGCATCTTTGTTGAAGATCGATGTAAATCATCGATCTTCAACAAAGATTCAAGATGCAGATACGTTGTCACCTAAGGACTAAGATGAAATGTGATTGTGTCTCCAGACTCAATACGGGACACAGTATCTATGCTATTTAATTTGTGAGGGCGTAGCGCCCGATCAGGGCCACCCATTCATGTTACAGATAGAAGACTGGAAGCTGAAAGAACTGAAGCATGGCAAGCCAAGCTATTAAAAGATTTTTTTTTAATATCACATTTACGTTGTATTTTATTTACATTAACAAAGGGAGTTCCGAAAGCAAAACATTTCCACATACCTTTGTTATATCTATTACTATAAATAAACATAGGTAGATGAAATACGCATATTATTGCTAATTATTAGTATTTTTTTTATAATTATCACCTTCAGCCCCCGCAGCTCGCGCACTTCACCTCGTTCCTATTACCAGCACCACTATATTACCATAATATTAGAATAAAACAATTATAATTGCAATTGAACATGACAAATTACGTACTGTGATATGGTCGACTCACATACATGGGACCTTGTTTATGCCTAACCTAAATAATGTATGAAATAAAGTAAAAGTTTACATTTTTTAAACACTAGGGATGAAATATTAGGTGTGACAAACGAGCACAGTTCATCTGATGGTAAATGATAATAAAAAGATTCAAGATGCACATTTATTGTCACCTCCTAGGGCTTAAATGGAATTCTTTGGAGTTGTAATGGAGTCCTTCGCTCCCGACGGTCACTACACGAAACACAGCATCGTTATACTACTATTTTATGCTGGAATTCTGAACCATTTATTGCAGCTTGAAGCTGTCACTTTTAAAAACGTCGGTTTTTCTTTATAACTACAAAAATAAAAGTTCACGTAAGAACTTGGCAATGTTTTTTTCCTACAACCCTTTACTGTTTTATATGCATTTTCTTTTTCTTCTTCTCACTGAACATTGTCCATCGAATATGGTAGAACTACGCCATAGCTTTTTGTATAGCTGCGGCATGAATAGGTCGACTTGACCGGAGAGGAATAGTTGAGTTGAGAGGAATCTTGACTAAAGAAGCCGCTTAACGCTCTCTGAAGAACTATGACTCTGTTGGAAGGGAGACCTAGTCTAGGGAGTCTATACCTACTTGAGACAGAAATGCTGACAAAAGTCAGAGAATATGCAAAATTGAACAGGCAGTTGAGACGTGCTAAGTAATTGTTACGCGTCCTCCCTGAATATATTTGGATATATTAGCATTTTATGTTTTCCTTATGAATAATTTAAAAGCGTTTCATTACTCTCTCTTGCTTCGTACCCGACGCTATTTTTAACTGAGTTCAAAAAGGTGGAGGAACGTCGATATCTCCGGTATGCCCGGGCTTATTTGATAGGGTAGCACAAAGCGTGACGTATATAAAGCGTGCGTATAGAAGAATATATATATATATATATATATATATATATATATATATATATTTATATATATTCTTCTGTACGCACACTTATGATGTATATGTTGTATGCGTATTGCCTAGTTGACGCGTCACAATCTTTATTTTTGCCCATTTTGAATAAAATAAAATTCAGATTAAATTTTGAATTGCCGCCAAAGTAATAGAAAAAGCCAAGAAAGTAATGTTATTCTCCAAATTAAAAAAAAACGAGCTATGTATGCTTTTAAAATGTTTCTAATTAGGCGTCCAAGCGGCCAGTAACAGAAAATAAACTCCTACATGTGTAAGACTCATTGTGTAATAAAAGTAAGATATATTTTATATTTTATGCATTTAATAAGTTTTTATTTGAGTGGCTATATTATTGCATGATTATTAATTATTGAATATTTTTTACGAACTTTTATGCGTTGAAGTTTTATGAAAAAAGTTTTACGATTGAAGAACACTACAATAAGCAAAATGATAAAGTGGACGCTCACAGTTCTAAAGAAGCTGCTCAAGTGGTCAGAAAGGTACAACGTGGTCATCATCCTGCGTCAGTGATGGTTTAGTGGGGCGTGTCTTATCAAGGAGTCACAAAACTATATTTTTGTGAAAAAGGAGTGAAAATTTTCAGCCAAAGTGTATCAAGATACAGTGTTGGATCATGTTGTGAAACCTCTCAGTAATACACTTTTTATAAATATACCGTGGACTTTCCAGCAGGACTCTGCACCTGGTCACAAGACACGAACTACCCAAGCCTGGCTTGAAACCAACGTTCCGGACATAAGAGCTGAAGTCTGGCCCTCATCTAGCCCAGACCTCAACCCTTTACACTTCATATTATGGTCAATTTTAGAGGACATGGCCTGCTCTAAACGACACGGCGACATTGAGTCTCTTGAAAAATCTTTCGAGCAAGCAGTGGCGAAATTACCCTTGGAAACAGTGCGTAAATAGATTCGTGGCCAAACAGATTAAAGGCTTGTATAAAAGCCAAACGTGGCCATTTCGAATAGAATATTTTTTATTTTTTGCTGAGACTAATAAATATGTAGGTATAAATTTTAATAATATTACATTACTTCATTTAAAAAAAATGCATTTTAATTTGTAACAGAACTTATGACCGGACTAGGTATATTCATTTATTTATATATATATATATATATATATATATATATATATATATATATATATATACATATATTGTATATATATAGTCGTGTATATATAATATACATCGCCGGGTGGAATTGAGATCGGCCAGAGGTTACTAGGGCGTTATTAACAGTTTTAATGTATGACATCATAATGTAATATAACTGCTTAGTAAAGAAATCTCGTAAGTCAGCTGTTTTTTTGATACACTCTTACATGTGTCACCGAATAGAAGAAGCTTCAACTGGGGAGGGCATCTCTAGCTACTTCAGAATTATTGGTGTGGGTACCTTTATGTATAATGCTTTATGTATTCAAGATACACGTGCGATGTTGTCCTTGAATCCTGAACGGGAATCCCTCACTACTACCTGGTAGAGCTACGCTGCAGTTTGTTTATAGCTGCAGAATGAATGGCTTAATACCTTCAATGATAACTTGGAATGATTGATGGACACTGCAAAGCGCGACGACTAATTAAGATTAGGTTCGAATTCAACTTAGCAATAGCGCTGTGTAGGTCCTCAATATTGGACTGTGCATAATGCTGCAGGACGTCTACGTACGAGCGATCGATAATAGAAGTGATAGAGTATAAATAAAAAATTAAAAAAACATTGGATAAAGTATATCGCGTTGCGGTACGCCAGATTTAAGATCTGATTATTGTTATGCATCATTACACCTATGTGAATAGACTGCTGACATCCGCGAAGATAGGAAGAAAACCAATCGAATACCGTGGCAGCGAATCTATGATGGGACAGGATGGAAGGGAGTATATCATGGTAGACTGTGTTAAAAGCGTTAGAAAAGCCGACATTATATTTTTATATATAAATGTAGAGACTTGCTTATAAACACAGGTTTTCAAAACTTTAGACAACATTTTTAAAAAGATCAATTAGTATATAATATACTAATAAACAAAAATATATACATAGATAAATAAATATTATATACATAAAATATGGCTGGTTAATTCGTCTCAGTGATTCGGTCTCCGGATGAACTTGGATAAAACCAAAGTTCAACGAGCACGTTGACCCGGAACCAGTCGCTATAAACGGAGTCCCCTTGAAGTTGTTTCCCAATATGTATACCTAGGGCAGATGCTCCAACTAGGTAGAAAGAACTTTGGCAAGGACATTAAGAGACGGATAAGTTGGGCTGGGTAGCAAATGGAAAACGTGGAGACTTTTCCTCGCCCGCTACCTCAAAAGCTGAAAACGAAAGTTCTGAATCAGGGCAATAGAAAGAGGTATGCTCGGAGAGTCTCTTACGGATCGGATCCGGAACGTAGTACTCAGGTCACGTAGGTAGGTGGGGCGATCATGCGGAGAGCAGCGGGTAGAGACTGGAGAAAAAGAGCTGAAGACCGAACTCATTGGCGTATTGTGGCTATTTTATTGTATATATGTTTAATTTTATAAAACTCACAAACACATTAAAATTCATACATTTAAAAAACGACTCTTTTGTGTACAGATTGCGACCCTCTTTACTTACAAACGCCACCCCCAGGTTTAGAAACGATGCCATTGGAGATGGAATTACCTGACTAGAGGTGTTTTAAGTAATTAGTCAACTCTAAAGACCAATCTCTAAAACGCTGTTAAATAAAGTTTAGACAATTAATACTTCACGAAATACAAGGAGACGATAATAATATTTTTTTTATGTAATCAAAATTAAAATAATAACAAGAATTTAAAGCGTGCTCTCTGTGTTGGTTATTGTCAGTTTTAACTGGGACAAGGTTTTTGCAATTGCAATGAAATTTTGTAAACTCTATAAATGTTATTTTGCACATTTTGAACGAACGAACTTAACGGGCCACTACACTCTACAATGCTCGGCATTGCTGTAGGTGTAACTTACTTTTATTACCGTAGGCGTAGACATGCGGCTATTTTACGCCAGTATTTTTATGATGAGAGCGTGGTCCTCCCGACTCGAGCCGACCCATTGATACCGCAGATAGAAACAAACTGCAGTGTAGCTCTACCACTTTAACAATTAATATATTGTCGATATATTTATGATATACTAATAATAAAAATATTTTTTTAGTAACAAAAAAACTGAATTAACACAATCATGAAATTATAGTATTATCATTAATACATGTGCAAAATTAAATATTATTCAGTGCCGGTAGTGGGTGAAAACTGAAATTAACAAAATTCTTCACTGTGTATGCGATATTACGATATACATACGGGTCAAGCTAATAAAACCCATAGGGGACCATAAGAGATAGATGTATATGTACGTATATATATGTATAGATATGTACTTTGTATATTATCTCCACGCTCTTGATACTATATTTGCAATGTTTACGTTTTCTATCATCATATAATACTATGCTGACGTCAGACATTAAGATTACGAACGAACTGAAACGTCCGAATTTTTATCGTATGATACGCCACGAATGAACTCTAGTCATGTATTATAATTAATTAAACATTAACGGAACTCTCGAATCGAAGATGACCAAAATAGACATAGACAAACAACATTATAAAAGTACAGTAAAACATTATTTATCGGCATTGTACAGCGACATATAATAGAGCATTGTACGCCGAATGTAATATAGAATAGTACACCGAATGTAATATAGCGTAGTACGGCGGCATATAATAGAGCATTGTACGCCGAATGTAATATAGTATAGTACGCTGAATGTAATATAGCATAGTACACCGAATGTAAAATAGCATAGTACGTCTAATGTAATAAAGCATTAAACGCCGAATGTGATTGAGCTTTGAACGCCGAATTTAGGAGAGTATTGAACGCCGCCTTTACAAGGATAACACTTCACTTCTGTTTTTCGGACTATAATTGGTGCGCGCACACATAAGCACTCCCTCGTCATCCCCTTACCATACCATCATCATCATTTCAGCTCATTACCAGCCCAAAGCTGAACACAGACCTCCCCCAAAGACTGCCATAAGCTACGATACTAAGCCACCTGTCCTGTTCTTCCCGGTCATCGGTTATCAGTTCCAAGAGCTATGTGGCCAGCTGATCGCCTCTTCTGAGGATATCCACTTTTTTTATTCGATTACGCAGAGGAACACCGAGCATAGCCCTCTCCGTGTTCTCTGAGTGACTTTGAGCTTCCTCATGCGGCCATAAGTGAAGGGGTCTCAGGTCCGTAGGTCACGGGCAACATGCACTGATTTAACCTTACCTATAGCAATGTAATGATCGTACATTTTGGTCTTAGGAAGTATCAGGTGCAATGTCAGTGACACAGAAAACCAACAATTTGTGATATAAACCAATATTTATTTTATTTATTTATATATACTTTATTGCATTAACCATGAACAAAAAAAAAAAAAAGGCGAACTTAATGCCTACTGACATGCTCTACCATTCAACCAATGGTGTGTTGAGATAATGTTATAATAATGTATAATATTGTTACTTAGTTAGGAATAGAACCTAGGACTCGCCACTAAGACGCGTGGCAGTCTATTAACTGTTATCATATCATCCACTTCTTATAATTATTTACCTTGTGTATCCGAATGTCTTGATTTTATTACCACAATTTTTTTTTCATTTGGGTCTTGTATAATATTTTCATGTCATATGATGAGTTCTGTCTAAATTTATTAAAATATTATCACACTCGCATCGTCGTTGATTTATTTTGTAATATTTATCCACTGCTACGTAGAAATCGTTGTATTTCTAAAAGCGTCATAATCACGGCCGTTATGAAAATAGTGCGACTATATTATTTATATGGACAAAGACTTGGTGATGCCATTCAACGTTATATTACAACCGTAATACAGCGGCAACGTAATCCTAGGAAACCGGTGCTCCATAGTCCGATATCAGTGGAGTCAGGTATCAGATAAAAATCTGTTAGCTCCATATTTCGGTAAGGAATGATAAAAGATTTTGAACTAAGAAACGACAGCGTAATGCCGATATACTGTGCAGGTGTGGTCGTGACGACCCATCTAGTTGCAGCTAATAAACAACTGCTATAGTTATAAAGTCTAAGTTGGTTTAAATGACAGAATTGGATGAATAGCTAATTGCCTGTTTGAATCCTGGATTAGCACTTTGAAAAAATAGTATAAGCGTAAGACAATGAAAATTATTTAACCAAACGAATATAGAAACTAAATTGTTACATCATCAGCCTTGTCCAGTTGTAGCATTGGCCTATCCAATTACACGCATCTCGACAAGATCCTCGGAACTTCTGTTGCGGAAATACAACAAAGAGCAAGGCTATAGATTTAAAATTAAGGGAAAGCCATAGATTGCAACAAAACACAACCCTAAGTCACCTGCATCCATCGAGTTCAGGTAAACTTGTTTGCCGTCACTTTATCTATTGGAGGATACTTCTTTAGCAACTTTCAGTCCGAGGTTGCCACTCGCACTTAACAACTTCTTCCTCCCTATTGGTTATCGGTTCTACGTGCTATATGCTCAGCCCAAGTCACTTCAGGTTGCTGATCTTTTCAGTTATGCGTTCGAGAAAGTGCAACATATCTTCTCTGCCAATATCCTTCAATACTTAAAAAGGAAGTCAGCGAAATATGGAGAGGGATATGCTCGGTGTTACCCTGCGTGATGAAATACGCGTACATAGGTTATATTTACGCGTATTTCATCACGCCGATTTTTTATATAGGTTATATTTATATAGATTACGTATATAGGTTATATACGCAACAAAATCAAAACTATATATCTTTAACTTCCATTATCATAAGCTCCGTCTGAAATATATAAAACTGTCAAGGAATGACCCATCCCGTGACATGCACGGTATAAGTAACAAGTGTATTGAAATACATCCAGCAAACACCCTGATTAGCGATTTACTGTGAGACATTTTTTATTATTACATTGAGAGTAACAAACTCGCACACAGTTCACCCGATGACAAGTAATTCCTGCGGACCATTAAATCTATATTCATTCTTGTATGTATTCACACACAAGGAATCATAATGCAGATGCGTTGTTACCCTTGAAGACAGAGATAGAGTGCCTCGTCACCAGTAATAAAGGTCTCCGGATCCCTACACTCAACAGACGAAACATAGCAGCATTATGCTGCTATTTTACGCTGGTATTCTGTGAGGGCGTGGTCCTACCCCGTTCGAGCTGACCCATTCATTCTGTAGCACTGTAGTTGAGAAAACCACAGTAGTAAAAAAATGTTAACATGTGGTATATAAGAACAAATAATAATAATATAACAAGATCGTGTGACCGACTGTGTAATCAGCACAGTAGCAATTGAGATCAACGGTAATCAGACTATTTCTACTTTAGTAGTAGTTAAGTACGGTGGTGGAGCCACCTGCAGTTCGTTTCTAGCTGCTGCAATAAATGGATCGACTCGTCCGGCGAACACCAGCGTAATATAGCAGCATAACTCAGTTGTGTTCCGTCTGGTGTAGGAAACCAGAGGCCCTTGAGAATGACGAGAGATTATATTTCAGTCCTCAAAAGCGACAACGTATTATGTTTTTTTTTATTACATTGAGAGTAACAAACGAGCGCACAGTTATCCTAACGGCAGGTGATTCCTGCGGCCCATGACATCTACCCTGCCGGCCAAAAGTTTAACACCGCACATAAACAACATAATTATCCATCAATTGTAATCAAATCCCATAGGATAAATAAAAGAAATGCACATCTGCATATTCTATTGTTAGTATCGAATATTTAAAGAAGTCATTCTTTTGTTTACTTTCAAGTTACAAGACATTAAACATCTATTGTTTTCAAACACCGACAAACGCTGCGCTAGAGCCAGGCGGTAGAGTCGTAATAATAGTTTTATAATGTCCTCCTTACTAATTACATTGCTTTCTTTAAGTATTGGTCAATAATTAGGATTATATAGCGCGTGTTTGTGACTTATTATTACCCAAGTTTACTAGTGAAGTGCTTTCTGCCATCGTTGTTTTACATAATGAAGGCAAATCCGAACGTGAGATTGCTTCACAAGTTATCGAAGACTTGTGTTCATGGCACCATTAACAAATTGATTGCCCGTATGCCGAGACTTGTGAAAAAAGTCATAAAATGTAAAGGAGGATTTTTTGATGAAAAATCAGTTTAGCTAACTATAGCCTTTTTGTTCCATGGACTGTTAATATTTCTTTACGCTTTTAAAGTATATTGTTTGTCAATGAATGTTCTATTATATGATTTAACAGGTTAATTAAACATTTAATATTTTATTGGAGTTTTACTTTATTTTCCTACTTTAATTAAGGTGGTCTTAATTTAAACTTTTGGCCTGCAGTGACATTCATCCTTGACAAGGAATCATAATGCAGATGCGTTGTCACTCTTGAGGCCCGAGATGGAATGTCTCGTCACCAGTAATAAAAGTCTATTCTAATCGTTGCGTTGTTTCTTTGTTGTATGGTAGGAAGCAATGTCATTGAATTAGTAACTGGATCTTCAGGTATAAACATTTTACATAGCTACAGGAACGCACGAGAAAGGTAATCCTTCTCTGCATTTCATTATTGTTTTATTTATTGTATTAAGTGACAATAGAGCTCAAATTTCAATTGATAGTAAGTGATTCCTGCTCGATAAGGGATTCCTTAATGATGCGCATGCGTTGTCACACCTGAGGACTGAGACATCGGACTCGTTACCAGGAAAAAGAATTAAATTTAAAAAAATATTAAAAAGAAATATGAATATAATTTGACCGTAGAATTTATTTTTAGTTTGCGTGCCTTATTTTGACTTCAAAAATAAAATATGAAAGAACTCGAGTCAGTATATCGCGCAGTCACCAGTCTATATGCGAGGTCCCCCATCGGCGGCGTGTTGGCCCAACGCATGGGAAGTGCGGTACTATTTCTGTAGCCAATATATTTAGCGCTGCCTCAATGTGACGGTCTGTTTCATTGACGAATCTTAGAGGTCACCGGGATTCGTCTTCGCGAATGTTCGCTAATAAACAATGTAGCAGACTTTACTAGTCAAGCTTTGTTATTGAGTTGTGTAACTCTTTTCTTTATTATAGCCGTGATTATATGACATCTTTTAAGAAATTAGGGTGTGACGAATTTCATACACATTGACACAGGTCATGTAATCACAAGCGGTCCCTAAGAATGGTTCTAGAAATATATTTAAGAGTGTCTTGCTGCGAGGATCTCTTGTTACAAACATATAATTTACAAAAATAACCCTATACATTGTGACTCTTTTCTACTTAGCTTGCAGTTTATTTTTTAATGCGGTATGAATGGGTCTGCTCGACTGGGAAAGGACCACGCCCTCACAGAATACCGTGTTTCGTTTTGTAAATTTAGGGATCAATACACCCTTATTTACTGGTGACGAGGTATTCCTTAATAGTCAGAGTATAGAGAGTATAGACCCTAATGGTCAGAGTGACAGAGCATCTGCATTACGATGGTCTCCAGGAATCACCTGCCACCAGGTGAACTGTGTGATTGTTGTAGTAATATTTTCATTGTATTGTCACCTTCAATATCATCGGAATAATATCGCGTTTATTTTAACTCTTTAGTATTAACTCTCTCCTAACTCCCGGTATTTAATAATATTAACATAGAGAGACAATGTTATTGTCTCTCATGTCTTCTCTGTCACTTTTATAATTATAAAACCGCCGAGTGCGTACTCGACGAAATTAACCCGCCATCGGACGTCGACGTCGGAGCTTGTAGTTGAAGTGGGACCGGTTTAGCCCCTCAACTGGACACGGTTAAATAATTGTTGCTAACCGCGTTCCTGCTAGTTTAACTCTAAATATAGTTCTACTCCAATTAGGTGGGCGCGCCGAGTGCAGTTAAGTACACAGCCGGTATAACTTAAAGCCGCTACTTGTGTGTGGAATAGATCTGGTGTTTACGGTTGAATACGTTAGCTGGTTGAGGCCATTTGTTATATGGTTACGTGTGACAAACCAGCACACATTTTATTTGATGTTAAGTGGTCACGACTTACGATTAGGTGACGGTGCGGCCCATGACATCTACATCTATTCTCAAGAAAGATTTTAGATGTACATACGTTGTCAAAGGAATGTCTCGCTACCTGTAATCGGATGACTGTTATTTCGTGCTGATATTCTAATGGGCTCTTCCCCGGCTGAGGCGATACATTCAGGCTAGAACCTGGCTGCAAGGCGGTTCTAATACTGTAAATATCCTTCATAAATAGAATAGAATAGAACCAGTCACTAGAGGACTAAATTCAATTATGTTTATGTATTTTTAATTTTGATTGCATTAAGGGTGACAATCGAGCACAAAATTCCCCTCATGGTAAGCGATTCCTACGGTCCATGACACCCACATATATCCTCGATAAGGAAACATCATTCAGATGCGTTGTCACCCATGAGGGATGCGTCAGAATGCCTCCTTACCTGTAATTGGATTCCTGGATCCCTTCACTCACCATACGGAACACATATTTTACGCTGGTATTCTGTGAGGGTATGGAATTTCCCGAGTAGCGCACATCCTATCATGCTATTATACCGCCGCTATTAATATGTAAATGACCAACAAACAATTAAAAATACTATAGAACTAAATAACTTAATTTTAATTAAAACTCTAACTCTATGGAGTTCAGTAAAATGTAGGAATATCAGTGTTCACATGTTGAGAATTAAATAACTGGCAACGAGACATTTCAACTTTGTCCTTAGGGTGGCAACGCATCTTGACTTGACCGACATATATATATATATGTCGGTCAAGTAGATATATATATATATATATATATATATATTTGTGTCGGATTAATAATATCGTTAAACCCTTATGTATTTTACGTGGTGAAAGAACGCACAGTTCAGATAGTTGAGTCAATACTATGTATATACACTGTTACTGGACACTAAAATGGATTACCAGTTTTTTAAGTAATTGAATTTATTAAAACTTAGTCATTTAATAGAATTTATAAATCTTAAGGACTCTTATATTACTTAAGGTTTAATATGAAAAGATACTTTGTCATCCTAATGTTTGTCCGTTCTTGTAAAGACTTATACTAACGTACGTAACGTACTGGTTCGCAGAGGTCAAAGCATATCTATAAGTTGGAATGATTAACCATCAGGTGTTCTGTCATTAATTTTTCTTCATATACTAACAATATAGGGTGTACAAACCTTCAACACAGTGTCGGCCCGAAGGTTAAGGTACATATAATTAGGTATCCAGTTTCATAAAAGAACAGACAACATAAAACAGTGCTAAGTTATTTGTGGTCATCCTAGTAACATAAAAGAAAACATATATTTCATTCTGAATTCGCAGCCGTGGCCTTAGGAGATTGTTTGTGAAAAACAAATCAATGTCTTTGCATGTAGGTCGCTACAGACACGTAACATTCACCCAGACGTGTCTAATGAAACTAGAATTGTAATACAAATATCAATTAATGTTTCGGATAGACGATCTATATTGTGGGACTACTTCTGATACAAAAAGATCCCATGTCAATACTATTGTGATTAATTTTAGTATTATATTAAAAAAAAAACAATAGAAGTGCAATCTTTTTAGAAATACTTAGGCGAGGATGTTATTGTTGTTTATGATAATTGTGCTACATTGGCAAAGTGAACCTAAGTCATAAATATATATATTTTTTTATAATAAATAAAGTGACGGCTGCGGCCCATGATACCAACATCCATTGTCGACAGGGATTGTTGTTGGGTTGTTTTCTTTTGCATAGAATAGGTGGCAAACGAGCAAGCTGCTCATCTGGTGGTAAGTGATCACCGTCGCCCGTGAACATCCGCAAAACCAGAGAAGTCGTAGATGCGCTGCTGGCTTTTAAGAAAGGTGTAGACTCTTTCCTTGAAGGTACCCTGAGTCTTATCGGTTCGGAAACATCGATGGCGACAGCTGATTTCACAGAGTAGTTGTGCGTGGAAAGAAATTTCGCTTGAAGTGCACAGTGGTGGATTGCCAGTCTTCGAGATGATGAAGATGAAATTGGAACATTAGCCCAGAGGACTGAGATGAAATGCGTAACTACTTGTAATTCGGTTTACACTACACTTAGGAAACACAGCAGCCATATGCTGCTCTTCCATGCTGCTGGTATAGCGAGAAACAAGCTGCAAGGTGGTTCCACCATCGTTTTTATGTTGGTCCAATACAGAGTTCTGGAGTTCTAGACTTCAAATATTTAAGAAATATTTTCTTTACATTTGTCAGGTGGAGGTTTCAATGAGAAAAATAAGAATTTAATCGTTATTGGGAATCGAACCCGGGTTGCATAAAGCATGCATTCGACTACTGAGCTAACACAGCTCTCTCAATCATGTTTCCTAATGAAATTATAGATATAAAAATATATTTCTGACAAATCACCAATTCAATTATCATGATTTTGACAAGGTTGTACATTTACAGTATTGTATAACCAGGCTGCAGCTTGTTTCTAGCCGCTGTGTTTTCTTGTGAGAGAGCTCGACCGGGGAAGGACCACCTTCACAGAATAGTGAAATAAAGTGCAGCAATTCCTTATCGAGGATGAATGAGGTGTCATGGGCCGCAGGAGTCACTTACAATCAGGTGAACAGTTTCGCTTGTCACCCTTAATACAATAAAAGAAAATTTTTTTGAGAGATTTTTTTTTTATTTTTAAAATAACTTACAAGTGCCCTATAAATATTACGAAGAATATCACATAAAACTTATTACAGAAAACATACATTTTAACATTATATTGCTAGATTTGTATTTGAAAAGAAAGTTCCATACATATTATATCAGTAAAAACAATCATTTTGTGCATCTGATAAGTTGTATTTTGACGAACCGTAGATTCCATAGTCGACCAAGCCTATGTATTTTTTTTCAGGCTGGTGGCCGCTGTTAGCCCAAGGGCATTTACAGCTGAGGTGACCGAGCGCTTATGGCACTCAGTCGAGACCTCTATATATGGGCCAGCACAAGGGCTCCCGAGAGGGATCCTCGGCTTGGACCGTCACCCTGTTTCGCGAGAGCGTCTAACTCTGGGTGCTCGAGAGGGCCGAACCTCGGCTCGGTCAGTTGCTTCTGGCAGAGGATTATCTAAATTAATATCGCTATTATTATTAACTACCTGTACCAGCACTTCGGAATGCGTGGGCGCTGGAGAATAAGTGGTGGAAGAAACTCCAGCATCTACTTAATGTAATATACATATATATGTCGATGTAAGTATGTCCTCCCGAGATACAATAGTGTTACTAGAACACGGTACTAGAACATCCAACTTCATAATATTCTTATATAAGTCACTGTAACAAGTTCAGAATATTGTTGTTGCTTCGAGATCGCACCTGACAAAATATAAATCCTATTTACTTAATAAACTTTCCCCGCTGAATACAATTAATAATGATTGTAGACTTAGTATTTAATATCTTAATCCAACCCTTGAGATAGAAACACATTGTACATACCAACAACAAAAGAATGTAAGGGAAGAGAAATAAATATTAATAATATATGTAACATTCTTAAGCTTGAGAAGTTTCCGTGAGAATTACTATTGCAATGTAGTGTTCTTAATAAATAAAGATGAAGTTAATTTTATTACTCTACACGAATCAGTTTACAGTGCGAACAAAGAAAAACTCATAAACAAGTAAACAAACATAACTGACCTGTTTAAAATTCGTAAGACATGCAGACAGATTAAGACATTGCACATACATCGGTATTGTTTCCACTACACTATTTTTTCACACGATTAAAGTTTACAGGAACAACGCTCAGTCTTGACTCCGTCGACGGATCAAGAGAATTCGTGAGAACGAGTGATAGCCGGCTCTCGGAATAGTGAAGGGCGCCACTACGCTCACTACGCAATTATCGATAGAAAATGAAAGGTCGATCGCAGCGTACAGCCGTAAAAAATTGGGCAGAAATCCATTAGTGACGGCTGCATGACATTTGTCGATAAAGTGTTAACTTACGGCTTAATATGAAGATAATATACAAGGGACTTTATTTAATTTAGATGATTACATTACTTGAAAGAATCGTATTTAAACTAAACATTCAACTAATATTTTCAATTTCAAAATATGTTTTATAAAAATGTTCGAATTGAGGTCTTCGTCTGGCGTTTTAATAAACGTGACTTGTAGTACTCAATAGATTTACACTTAAGCTCTTGTTTTATTTGATTTAATGACAATTAATTCTGGTCTACAGCACCCTCATTTATCGAAATTCACGATCAGTTTGTTTAGCTCGAACAAACACACAAACATTACCATGAATATTTTTAAGTAAACCAATTTTTGTAAATATATTTCTTTTAAGTCTTGTTTCATCTTAGAAGACAATAGTTAAGATAATTTAACTTATAATGCGTTATGTATCATTAACAAATAATGTTTTATAACTAGAATAAAATATATTTTAATCTAATTAGGATTACAAAAAGCACTCTAAATATCTTTCATTATTTGGCATATTAGGACAGAGAAACTACATTAATATGATTTTGTAGATTTCACCTTGCTTTTTTGTTGATAATTCCTTGTTACTATACAAAATTATAATTTGAACGTTCTGCTATTTTGTATATTGTATTCAAAAAAAGTCGTTCACCTATCGATAAATGTTTTCCGGGGACGTCCCTGCTCTATTACGCAAGTGAGGCGACTTTCGCCATGCGCCAGCGCACGGTTTGTTTGGGAGACTGTGCGACCTTCGGCTCATTTCACGTGTGCGGTCCATTTAGTCTGGTAGTTGTTTGTCTGTTGTATAAAATTCCAGTTTCTCTTGACCCGTTGCGGTAATGTTTTTAAC
Source organism: Teinopalpus imperialis (assembly GCA_029286865.1). Classification (NCBI taxonomy): domain Eukaryota; kingdom Metazoa; phylum Arthropoda; class Insecta; order Lepidoptera; family Papilionidae; genus Teinopalpus; species Teinopalpus imperialis. The sequence goes on along the minus strand of JAGSMU010000014.1, from coordinate 9,254,482 downwards.
GATTTGCAGAATATGACTTTACAGTTAATTATTTTTGAGTTTTATGAAAGATAACGATGTATTTGTGTCTATGTGGGTCACGAGATTTATTTCATATCTAAGCCTACCTCTCACTGAGTATCATCAGTTCAGCACAATGCTGCTGTGTTTCGTCTGGTGAGTGCAGGAATCCGGAGACTTTTATTGCTGGCGACGAGGCATTTACCTCAGTCCTCAAGGTTGACATGGCATCTGCATTATGATACCTTGTCAAGGATGAATGTAGATGTCATGGGCCGCAGGATTCACTTGCCATCAGGTGAACTGTGTTTGAATTTGTTATTCTCAATGTAATCAAAATGTTAAAATAATTAAATATAACAATAATTCCTAATGGATATTCTAAGAACGAGTCCACCTTCGGTTTAAGATTGCTGCCACTGAGGTCTAAGATGGATAGCCTCTTACCAAGTTATCCGATTTCTTTCACACCATGTATGTATTTGATTTATGAATTGCAGTTAGTGGTACTCTCTCAATCGAGCCGACCTATTACGGGTACAGTCAAGTTTTAGTTGCAGACTGGCTTCACCACATGAACATCTTGAAAATGTCCGAGACCGAAAAGGGGTAGGACCACGCTCTCACAGAATACCAGTGTAAAATAACATCACAACGCTACTGGTTTCGTCTGGTGAGTGTAGGGATCCGGAGATCCGAGAACTTTATTACGAGGCATTCCATCTCAGTCCTCAAGGGTGACAACGCATCTGCATTATGATTCCTTGTCAAGGATGAATGTAGATGTCATGGACCGCAGGATTCACTTGCCATCAGGTGAACTGTTTGCTCGTTTGTCACTATTTATAATATATAAAAAGACGCCTTGATATTAACGCTCTCGTTTTCATAGTCTTTAAATTCTTTTACCCTCCAGATGAACCACAACAACTACTTCTTAATTGACGGCCGTGACGTGGCATAGCGGTTAAAGTATGTACTTAGCTAGACGTGGGAATCCTAAATTCTATTCTCAACAAAGGAACAATAATTGTATATCACGAATTAGTTAGTTTTCAATTCGTAAGTTCTCAGCTAATAGATGTGGCGGTCCAAACTAACTTACCAATTATTTATCTTCAGGGCATTAGAATCATCGATGTAGATGTACGGTGTAATTTAGAGTCCCTGACCCTGCATCTGACCCTTCCTCCGACCTTACTGCTCATGTATTACGACGGACTAGGGAACGGGATGAATGCATTTGTGTCTGCGTGAACATTACAGCACTATAATATCCTGCGTTATCGACCCTGATCTACCAAGAGGCCAAGAGCTTTTCAATTGGCTCGGGGTTCTATCAAATAAAATTCTCTAAAACTGTAACATTTTCGAACCCAGGACTCCTATAGGAAAGTCCGTCGTCTACTCAACCGCATTCATATATTAGCACAAAGCTAAACAAATAACTTGTTTTTTTCTTTGTGACATTGACTTTCAGTTGGCTTGGCATATTGCCAGTCATTACGTATTAGCAAAATATTTTCTGACGTCATATTTCTCGGTACCATCTCGACGTATAGTTAGTGGACTTCTGAAGAAATTCCATTCATTTATTTTGAACGTCAATTCTTTATATATTTTATTAATTTGCTGAAGCCAATAGCGTAATTTGTTTCATTAAGAGTGGTAGGTTCGTATCCTCCATTAGACTTTGTTCCATCCCTGTCGACGTAATGGCCGCGTTGCGTTTGTTTAGCGTTCCCGAGTTTGAATCTCAGCTGATTTGTATATCACAAATTGTTGATTTCCTTGCCGAGATATAGTGTGTATGTCTGAGGCTCTGCATGTGAACCTTCCTGCGATCTTATTGAGCAGTACAATAAAAAAAACATGCATGATCGGACCAGCCACGGGAAGGATGAGTGAGTGGCCATGTATTCGCTAAAGCTGACCGCACTATAATATAGCATACGCAGTTGATATCTTCTGGCAACAATCAGAATATATCGCCATGGCTGAAACCAAACAGATATCACGTGACAGAAACAAGGCCCAATCTTATTGTACCTGGTATGGGAAGGCTTGAACGGGGATAACAGACACTAGCAGAATTAAACGGAAAATGTTACTACCTTGCTTATACGCTTGCTTGACTAGACCTTGCTTAAACCTGACCGCATAATTCATCATTTATAGTCGAGAATAGTGGGTTTATACAGGTCAATAAATGTGTAGGGATAAATAGGGCAAAGATCACTCTAGATCATCTATCAAGTTAAAGTTGTGTTTGTCTCTCATCTTTCAAAATTGAAGAAAGAAACAATATCACGACCTTTAGTCATGATATGTACTGACATCGATTTTTTATTACACGTACAGCCGCAGTTACACCTCACCGTCGTCTTCCTTCTGCTGTACACAGGATTGACTCGCGATTTAGCCTGCTTCTAAAATCGACCACTCTTCCCTTTTTTACCTCGAAAGCGGTCCGAGCCGAGGCTCGAATCTCCTCATGAGGGGTTCTCTGCTCGTATATCGTCCCCTCTGTTGTCGTCGACGTTCTTCGTCGACAGGGGTCGGAGCGCAGCGATGGTGGAGTAGCAGTCCTCGCGCCAGCATTGCCAGCATCGTCGTTGTCTCCCTGCTCAGTCGGCCTCCCGGTTCGAGTTTATTTACATAAAGATGTAAAGACTAACAGCATCACACAAAGAAAAAACATCATAACTATACGTTTAAAAATTTTCAAATTATTCTGACGTTTAGAAGTGGGTGTAAAATGAATTAGAGCATTCCATTACATTCACACACACTCATACATACTATGTACATACAATATACAGACAAATACATACATACAAATCAAATTAATAAAAGCGTATTAATAATGGCTGCTACTAACTCACGTATAAACTCCAATGCACAATGATTAGAAAACACGTTCATCATTACCATCTCACCCGTCAGTAGTCCTCTACCGAATATATTTCTCTCCCACAGATTACCACATTGTACGATCCTGGGCCAGACAAATTCCATAAATTTCTAAAAATAATTATATTCGAACACGGTAAAACTTATCACAAAAAGCGACTTATCTCTGAATCGCGTAGCAACACCATTTGCATCGTAATATAACAGAGTAGACAACGTCATATGACTTACACATACATACTTGCTACAGCAGAGATCATTCCAAGAATAACGGTCACCATTCAGTACCGTTAAAGGAAATCAATTAGTTTGTTAGGCGGTCGTGTACTATGCTTTATTTTTATCGTACATGACGTATATCATAACGTTTGGTATGGGAGCCACGCCGCAGTTAGTCTCTAGGTGCTGCACTAATTGCTCACCTAGACCGGAACCATGCCCTCAGAGAATACCAGCGTAAAATAACATAATAACGCTGCTGTGTTTCATCTTGTAAGTATACGGGGACCCAATTCAGGCAAGGAGGACATTCCATCTCAGTCATGAATACAACGTGAACCATGAATCCTTGCTGAGGATGAATGTAGACTTCAAAGACCGAAGTCAATCGTTATATCTTCTTAACAAGCTGGAGCGCCTGTTGAACAACTGCATTCGATTTATTTTTAACTTGCGTAAATATGACCATATCTCACAATATCGATCTCAGCTTAATTGGCTTTCCAATACAACAAAGGCGTAATTCCAGAATTTTGCTTGTTAGATGATCCGTCATTACCTTCTTATCTTAAAGATAAATTCCAATATCTCTGTTTATCTCATGACAGAACTCTTCGATCTTCGTTTAATAACAAGATCTTTATTCCAGCTCACTTTGCCGGTTTTCTTGCAAATTCATTTACGGTCCGAGCTACACTACTCTGGAATTCACAACATAGTACTAACTCACCTAAAGGTAAATAATTACCACCGCCCCTAACATCTGCCATACCAGAGGGGTCACAGATGAGCTGCCGGCCTTTAAGAAAGATGTAAGTCTTTTCTTGAAGGTCTATAAGTCGTACCGGTTCGGAAATCCTGCTGGCGACAGCTGAGTCCACAGAGTAGTCGTGTGTAGCAGAGAATTACGCGTAAAGCCCGCAGTGGTGGATTGCCAACCATAGAGATGATGAGGCTGTCACGGCAACTTGACCTTATGTGCCTAAGTAATCCAACTGTTATTAGTCCCATTATCGGGCATATTCATTTGAACAGAAGGAATGGACGACATGACTTCACATGTCCTATTTTCTAACACACTTTTATCAGTCCTCCCCCATAGATCGCCATAAAGCACGATCCTAAGCCACCTGTATGACTTCCCGAAAACATACATAGGTCATCGCTTCATCTAGTGAGGGGTCGTCATACACTGAGCCTGCAGGTCCGAGGTTGCCACGCAAGATCCGTTCTCCCCCGTTAATCGGTTCTACGGGCTATGTGGTCAGTCCACTGCCTCTTCAGCTTGCTTATCTTTAGAGCAAGTGCGGATGTATATGTTGCGTATGCTCATGCCGGAACTGATATCGAACTTGATTTGCTCGCATGAAATTAACAGCTAGCATCCAGTCACTGAGCTACCAAGGCTCATTCAGATAATTATAATTTTGTAATGAATCTGTATTACAAGTACATTATGTAATAAGAAAATTACGTTGTACGCTCGTAATCGTTTCCTTTTGTCCAAACTGTGAATTATAAAAAAAAAGCAAGAAGAATATGACGCAACGGTTATGCACTTCCTCAATCGCGGTTCAAATGTGATAGCATGATTTATGGTCCTAAAAAGTTGTGACGAACGGTGAAAATGTATTTTTGTTTAAATTCCAAACTAAATGAAGTTTTCGTTTAAATTCCTACCTCAGCTGTGTTATTTTGTTCAAATTCCTACTTAAATAAAGTTTTAGGTGAAATTGCTCGCGTCGCCCGCAGTTTCGGGGTATAAATTCCTCTCCTCCTCGCCGGAACACGGGTGCGCATTCTTATACGGTCCTACAATTGGGTATCGTACCCCCCGAGTCTTTCACGTTGAGGCCATGCTAGATCCGGGGTTATCGTGTGCTAATTACCATGATGTATATGTCATGTAGGGAATCTGCTGGTCGATTCAATAACCCTACCGAAGGCTCCTTCCAAACAACCTAATTAAAATTCAAATCCACCAAAATAAGAATTATAATAAATCGAATTACATCCACCAAAATTGTAGAACAGAAGTCTTATAGACCAGTGATGGGGATAGAGTCTCCAGGTTGAGAGTATGGTACTCATCATTTTTTTTGGCAACGTGGTAAATTAGGTAATCCTTCAATAAGTGTTATTTTTTAAAAGGCTTAGGTCCTACCGTGTGCTTAATAAGTCTGGAGAAGAAGTATACTAACTTTGTCATCAAGTGACTATCAAACGAGTCTCTGCAATCAGCTATTTAGTGTAGAGCCATGCTATAGCTAAACTCTGGCTGCATTATGGATATATTGCCCTCACAGAATGCCACCTGTAATAATAGTATACCACTGCTGGGTTTCATATGGTGAGTGAAGGGAATCGGAGACCAAGTTACAAGTGCTCAATTGAAGATCAGTCTTAGTGGAGGGCTCATGTAGGTGATGATGAAGAGCAACCATCACTCACCATCAGGTAAATATCGTTTGTTACCACTATTTATATACTGAGTGATCCATCACTGACGCCAGGAAACGGAGCCCGGATTTTCCGAATCCAACCACGGTTCTTTTTTCAGTTATTACCAGGTTATATTATAGTGCCATAATCGTTTATGCTAACACAGATCTGTTTTAACTTTTGTAGGCTTATGTAATCAATGTGTAATAAGATGAGAGAGAGGTTCGTTGGTGTCAGGGACAACACATTAACGTTAATGTGAACATAATTCCTTGAGCAATGTCCGAGTATTTTTTTTTAAATAATAAAAATAATACAATAGACAATTATATAATCAATATTTAAGAGTGTGAACCGATTAATATAACCATCTCTGTCACACTTGATATCACTTAATCACTTTCGAAATCCAGTAACAGCGATGATGTTGCCCTGATTGATTTCGACGACGGCGTCATCTAGTTATTGCACGACGGCATTAACTGCGCTGAATATTTTATAGTGCCATTAGCGTTTGCGCATGCACGGAGGCACTCGCTCGTCGTAACCCTTCCCTATTACGATGTAATGCAAGTGCAATGAGATTGAAGGAGGATTCTGCTGAGTGGCGAAAGACACGGGTACATAAACACTGGGAAAAATTCCTTAGATGGATTTTTTTTTTAATATATTTTGATAAGTTTCGACACTTTAGATATTTACTTCTATAACTTACACGAACCAGGAGACTATCATTCCTCCTCTTACAGTCAAAGTTAAATAACTTTGTTGTATATTGTTGTTATACGCAAGGTATCACGTATACCTTGCTGTACCTTGCCTGTGGTGTAATATCTCGGCTCAATCGGGGAAAGTTCGGGGGAGGTCGGCGAAGTTCGGAGAGGTTCTGGAAAGGTCGGGGAAGTTCGGGGAGGTTCTGGAAAGGTCGGGGAAGTTCGGAAAGAGAAGCCACACCCTCACAGAACACCAGCATAGCGCTGCCATGTTTCATATGGTGAATGTAGGGATCCAGAGACCTATAAGAGAGGTATTCAACGCAAGTGGATCTTGATTTTTTGTTTCAGGTTATCAGGTGAACCATGTGTTAATTTTTTATTCCTAATACTACATAAAATAATATAGAAATAAATATATAAAATGCAATATATGTAAATTGTTTGTAATACAAGTCTCAGTTCAGACCGACGTATTGCCCTTTACATAGCGATCCAAGTTGAGGTTTCGTACTTCCATATGAGTGGTCCTCGGATCGTATTATCGCCCCTCTCTATTGACGTCGACGTTCTTCGTCCACAGGGGTCGGAGTGCAGCGGCGGTGCAGCAGCATTCTCCGCGCCAGCTTCGCGGCATCGTCGTTGTCTCCCTACTAGCCAGCCTCCCGCTCGCGAGTCTGATTAGATAAAGCTGTAGAGGTCTCTGGACTAACAGCAATACTGATACACAAAAAAAACCGACGTATTGGCTGTGAATCATTTAGTAACAATGAATATTCAACTTAACACGTCAAGGTCATATTGCTTTGGGTCTCTCAACATTGTTCACATCATCACAACCTATCCACAATCCACTGCTGAACGTAGACCTCTCAGACAGATTGCCACAAAGCTCTAACTGGAAGCACCTGCATCTATCGACTTCCCGCAAACTTGCATAAGTTATCTATAGGAGAGTCGTGATACACTGCGACGGCCAATCCGTTGACACTTATGAACCTTCCATCTCCACATGGTCTGTGTAGATGTCAAATTGTAATGCGTTGTGTATACCTAAGAGTGTGACTGTAAGTGACACGGTCATCATACTATTTACATTTGATTCGTTGTACTATTTGTTCTATCTCTTCGATATTACTATATTTGTAAATACAATGTTCTTATTTCTAATCAGTGTATGATTTTTTATTCCTATATTATACTAAGGTTCTTGCGGTCCTGCACATTAATCCGGCCGTGCATCGTCGGCTTCAGCTGGCGAGGCAGGCTGTCGCGGTGGCCCGTCGGGATGACGACGATCTTCGTCGTCACAGCGTTCCTCCCTTCGTCTCGACGTCCACAGTGCGTTCGAGGAACCGGGACTAGAAGGGACGGGAAGGTTGCCGTCGTCTATGAGGACCAGGTTACCGATCTGCAACTCTCGTCCTCGTCCACGTGGTTCGCGTCTGTTCCTGAGCTCCGTTATGTACTTGCATCCATCTTCCCTAGAAGATCGTCGGTGAATCGTAGTGAGGCGCACCTACTGCTCCGTAGGTCGATGTCTCAATCGTTGAATGTTCCCCAGGGCGACGTCCTTCCTGGATCTCCCAGGAGGAAATACTATCGGTGTCAAAGTATCGGGGTCGTCAAGGTCGACCAAGACGTGCGTGAGGGGGTGACTGTTCACCGTATGCTGTACCTCGGCGAGTAGAGTGCTCAGGGCCTCTTCCATTGGGTACCTCTCGGAGATGGTCGCTGCCAGAGTGATCTTTACTGAATGCACCATACGTCCTCAGGTAATCGGAGCCACCAGGCTAAGCGGGTGGAAGAGTAACATAACGATCCTCAATGCTTGTCTCTTTTGAAGGCGCGCTGTTCTATAGGATTTCTACGGAAATGCGGGCAAGGACTACGTTAGGAGATCTTCCTCCTGCCTCCGGATCAGTCTCAATACTTTCTGGAAGTCGGCCGCGGTCTCCAAACTCACGATCGCGTTATCAGCGTCTGTCTCGCATAGCTTTCACAGCAGTGAGTGTTGGTCCTCAGGGCGGAGCTCTATCTACATGAACATCTCCGAAATGTCTGCGGTGAATGTGACGGGATGCCGGCGGAACCTCATGATGACGCCGGGTAGCATCTGCAGGAGGTCTGGTCCAGTCAGGAGGTGGTCATTGAGGGAGACGCCTCTGGTCTTAGCCGCGGCGTCGTGGTGATTCTCAATTTCACTGGATTCGCTGGGTTGAATAATATATACTATTGAATATTATGATCGGCTTGGAACTTCAAGACATATCAAGGAATCATATTGAAAATATGAACATGAGTAATGTTGCTTAGAGATATATTTTTTTATTACATTGAGTGTAACAAACTCACACACAGTTCAGCAAGTGTTTCCTGCGACCCATGACATCTACGTTCATCCTTGATGCAGATGCCTTGAGGACTGAGATGGAATGCCTTATCACAGGCAATAAAGGTCTCCGCATCCCTACGCTAATGAGACGAAAAATAGCAGCGTTATGCTGCTATTACACGCTGATATTCTGTGCGGGCGTGGTCCTACCCCGGTCGAGGTGACCCATTCATTTTGCAGCTAGAAACAAAGTGCAGCGTAGCTCAATCACTGTTATATCTGTAAAGGCGAATCATTAAGATTTAATATACCATAAACTATAAGTGTAAAATACAAAAGTCTATGGTGTATCCATCACAATAAAAACAACCAGAATGCAAATAGATTGCGCTAATCAAGCTGGTTGACATCGGAAACAAAAACAATATCAAGATGGCGGCCGCACTCACTTGACCCATTTGCCTCACGTGTTACGTCGATGATAGACGTTAATTTACAATGAAGTGTGTCATCTGTTATGCACCAGCTGACCCGACAGACGTCGTCCTGTCCAAATTTCAATAAATTTGTTTTTAGTCGTTTTGTGAATTGGTCAATATTATCCACTATTCGAATCATAGATGAGAGAATTTATTTTTTATTTATTATATATATAAGATTATAAGTAACCAACGAAGTCTGAAGCTGACGCTGAAGACGGCAAATCTTGGCTGCGACTGCGTCCATGGATCGGCTCGACTGTACGGGTAGTCCTCACAGCATGGTATAGCTGCATGACGCTGCTGGTACCAAAACACAGCGGTGGTGAATGTAGGGCGTCAACCCTATTGCAGCCTAAGGGTTGATAACATATATGCATCCTGAGGATAGATGTAGATGTTACGAGCCGTTGTCATCATTTACCATCAGATTAACTGTGTGCTCGATTGTCACACATTATAAAACATATAACGTTCAACTTTAAACCCTATTAGCATACAACTATTACATTTGTATGCATATAGGGTTTAAAGTTTACCAGGCGTGAGTTCATTTCTATTTTCTTTGTTAAATACGAAAAGGTTTATTTTAACGTGAGCATGCCGCCGAATAACTATCTCATATTGAATTTTATTTATATTTAACAACATTTTCCTTATATATAGAATATACAAATAAAATTGTCAGTGACGGAGCCATGCTTCAGCTAATTCCTAGCTCTACTATTAATGATTTGACTGGGAATAATATAAATTTTACTATACAACTTTAATATCAGTGTTGTAGACTTTGTAAATATTTATATAAATTAAAAAAAATGCCAAACTCTCACGTTCTTTTATGTACTTTCATCGTTCGGTTGGGCAACACACATACTAATTATACATTTTTTTTTATTTAGAATAGTTGGCAAGTGGTTGGTCGATGGTAACCGCCACCCATGGACATCTGCAACAGCCTAGGAGTCGCAGGTGCGCTGCCGGCCTTTAAGATAGGTGTAGGCTCTTTCCTTGAAGGTCTTGTAGTCGTATCGGTTCCTCGGCACCGCTGGCGACAGCTGATTCCACAGAGTAGTTGTGGGTGGCAGGAAACTTCACGTGAAGCGCAGAGTAGTGGCGCCAACCATCGAGATGATGAGGATGACATTTGGAATTCTGTCATGATGTACGATGTTTAAGCTCAGCGACTGGAATTAATCCAAATAGCTCCTGAGAACACTCCCCATAGAAAATTTGCTAAAAAGTACATAAAGATGCAACGCAACATCTCTTAACAACGCCAAATAATCAAGCAGATCGCAAAGTAGTTGATCACTCGAGCCGCTCTTTGTTGAATATATAATATTTATATAATATAGTAAAAATTTAAATTAGCCAACTGATGGAGCCACGCTCCAGTTTGCATCTAGTTGTCGTATGAATGGCTTAACTGGAGAACCACGCCCCCGCACAGTACCAGTGTAAAATAGCACCATAACGCTACTGTATTTCGTCTGGTGAGTGTAGGGATCCGGAGACTTATTACTGGTGACGAGGCATTCCATGTTAGTCCATAAAGGTTACAAAGCATCTGCATTATGATTCTTTATAGATGATGAATGTGGGTGTCACGGGCGCAGGAAACACTTGCCTTCAGGTGAATTGTGTGCGGGTTTATCACCATGAATACAATGAAAAAGTCTAGACTTGTCTATTACTAGCATACCTAACCCTTGAAACCTTGCTGTGGATCTAAAACCTTCAAGATTATATATTTGTTAGAATAGAGCAAGGCTGTTAGGAATTAAACTCAATGCTAATGATACTTAGGACTAAAATATGTGATATACTATAAACGTTTAATCATAAATAATTTTGTGTAAATAATTGTAACATTTATTTACACAAATGGCCACGCGGTGCAATGGTTAGAGTATCTGTTGCATCCCGGCTCCTGAGTTCGATTCCCAGCCGAGGAACAATATTAGTGTAGAACAAATTGTTGTTCTTCGGCTCTGGGTGACATAACGCACATCTATATGTATATCCACCATCTGCGCCTTCCACCTATCTTATTGCATATGCATTACATCGGAATGGGGAAGGCTAGCAGCATCCGTGACTTCTCTGGTGTTGCGGATGTTAAACTCTGTCTGTATAAAGGTGCCTTTCCACCAGAGATGTGCAATGAGATGATGTGAAAGCTACGCTACGAAACTATGTGACCGTGTCCACCAACACCAAGCTATGAAGCTGGCTGAGGAAGACGCGCAGCTAGAGCTATGCGAGAGGCGCGTTGCGAGATATAAAATAACTTTTTGTTTCCACGAAAGCATGTCTACTTTCGGTGATAAACTCAAGCCTACTGACATTACTACATGACTCGCGGCCGTCCATAGCACGCATCCATAGCAACGTAGCGTAGCACATCTCTGGTGGGAAGGCACCCTAAAACTATTACATTTGTATGATATATTATATGAATGCTCTAAAAATGATATATTATATAATTTAGCAAATTTTAACAGGCGCGGGTGACGTTCTATTTTTTATTACATAATGTGCGGCTGTTGGTCTAGTAAGCTTCAGCTTTAACGATACAGACTCGCGAGCAGAGATCCCGCTGAGTAGGGAATGCAGTTCTTTTATATTTATTAAAAATAACGTGGGTCTGCTGCATCTACCCCACGCTCAATCTAGTTTCGAGGAACTGTATGAATGGATCGGCTCGGCCGCAAGTACCGCGCCCTCACCGAATACCAACGCGAAATAGCGGCACAATGCTGATGCCTTCTGTATATAAGGACCGAATTACTAGTATTTAGGTATACCATCTCAGTCCTCAGGGGTGATGGATGTGTATAAAAAAAATATGAAGCATTGAAATGACGGCCGCGTGCTTAGAGGACTTGGTTGTGGCATCGATCATGGATTTCATAGCCAGTCGAGGAATAATTATGCATCATAAGCTGGTATGTCCTGTGTACACTTCATCCGAACCTTCCTCCGATAGTTTTAGTTTTGTTAGTTTACATACATCGGAATATGGAAGAGGTCGATGAGAGGGTCCGTGTTTGCAGGACTATCACGCTCTCGCACAGTAGCAGTGTAACATAGCACCATAACGCTACTGTGTTTCGTCTGGTGAGGTAGGTGCAGGGATCCGGAGACTTAATACTGGTGACGAGGTATTCGATGTTAGTTCTTAAGGGTTACAAAGCATCTGCATTATGATTTCTTATAGATGATTAATGTGGGTGTCGCGGGCCGCAGGAAACTCTTGCCTTCAGGTGTGTGTGCGTTTTTGTCACCATGAATACAATAAAAAAGTCTAGACTTGTCTATTACTAAACTACTAACCCTTGAAACCTTGCTGTGGATCTAAAACATTCAAGATTATATATATATATTTATATATAGTTCACGGTACGCGAGCAAACCTAGCTCTAACTCCGGGCAACGCCAATGCAATTATAATTAAAACTTTATGTACTGAATACTACACGCTCGGTGTTAAAGGAAAACGTCGTGGAGAAAACCTGCACGTCTAAGAAGTAAGTCCGCGTGACGGACTACTCTCTCTATCTAGGGCGAAGGCTTAATGTTTTTTCTTACTTTACAGACTTCAATGGGTGTTATCGATCCAGTTACAGATACCGAGACATTCCATCGTAGGCCTGAGGAAGGTAAAGGTAAGGTTTGTGAGAAGCAGAAGTCATATACCAGATAAACTATACTATGTACATGGTTGTTACTATAATATAACATGCTTATCATGAGGGTCGGAAGCGTCGGTGCCGTGTAAACAAACAATTAAAGCGTTGTATATCAGTCCCAAATCCACAGACACACAGACAGAGGTTAGTCATTAGTATATTTAGATATATTATTTATAGATATATATAAATATATTAGTATATTTATATATCGGTTCGATCTTGAAATGCTTACGGTGTGCACGCAATAATAATGCAAATATCAGAAGTCGAACAATGCATCGTAAATTAGCGATACCGTCTGACATTTGCGAAGAACTTTTCCTTGTCTACGTTCTCTATGGAAGAAATAAACTAAAATTAACACGTCCACGTTCCAAGTCTATGGCAGGATTTTTGACAGTGACATGTTGACGGACAGAAACCATCCGATAATGGTGGAATATTATAAGATTATCCGATAATTATAAGATATATCTAAATTGTTTTAATAAATTATTGGTACTTTTGTCCGAGCCAATGGTACATTTTGTTTATTAGTATAATGCGTTCTACCCACTCTTGGTCAGTGCCCCAGAAAAGATTTATCAGCGAGGTATTTGCTCTTTGTTCGTTGCACGTTGTAAATACGTTGTACGATGCATTTGCTGATAGTATATAATTTTGTAAGGCAAATAATTCATTAGTACTCTATTTTCAATGGATACAAGCCAATGCTTGTCTACAATCCCGCCTGGTGCGTATATAGACGTTGATGGTAGAGCGCACTTGCTCAGCATGTGCCTGTTCACTCTTCGCGTGACGACACCCAAAAAGTTAGAATTAAAAATAAATATCACTTTTGGACAAAGGTCTCTATAGAGAGGGCGTTAGAGTATAGTCCACTAAACTAGTTTTTACGGATTTTATCGCGTTTATTTTAAACCTTTATTTTATCTCGACGCTTCAAGTCCTGATGTGTGTGACGTCTCACAGTTTTGAGGTGAGCTCCTTCTGCGTAGATCGAATTAAAAATAAATAACTAAACAAGTTGACGGTACTTTGGGCTTAACTATGACCTCAGGACGTCAAACACTTCAGAGCTCCCTGTGACCATGAATATGTATGAGTACTCAAAATGTAGCTATAAGAAAATTCAAAATAAACGATATAAAATCCTTCAAACCCAGCAGGAAAACAATTCAAATTCTTCGATGTTTTCATTAAAAAGGACGAAGCGATGGAATCCCGCCGAGCGTATTGTTGTCCAAGTATGAGGAAAAAAAGTATGAGAGTATCATGTTACGTAACTCCTCCCAAAAAATACGTCCAGGAACTTGGTCCGTGGGCCGATTATTATTGTATAAATTTGTTTGATATTTTTTACTTACTTTCTATAATGTGTACCCACTAATTATTATGTTACCCTCAAGTTTTAATTGTGTATTCTCGTACATAATATATATCTTTTATGATTATCTAATAATAAAACAATAATAAAACAATTTATTGCCACAGAAAAAATAAATAACTTTACATAAACAATATTATACACTTTGGCAAACGGAGGTGACTCAGCTTTTGCTGACACAGGAGTATAGTCCCGTGCAGTGCTGGTTGTCAGCCAGTCCCACCTCCCTTAAATGTAATGCGGGAGCGTGAGGATTAAGGGCTTCCCGATCACCAGCTAAAAGTTATATTTTACAAAGTGTTTATACGCAACAGAGAAAAAAATGTAAGTTTGAGCAGACAAGAAGATTATCTACTACTAACTATTAGTAATATGTTCTCTTGCATGTGCGTGTGTCAGCTTGTGTTTAAAAATGTATAAAAAGGTTTGTAGGTTTGTATTCTGTAGGCACCGAAAAAAGTTCTGTCGGGTTATTTTTGTTGTGTAAGTACAAATAATCTTCCATGTTCGGATATATATACATTTATTGTTATTTTAGTAATTTCTGCATATTGTAGAATATAAGTATGTATTTAGTATCTGGTGCAATCGATTTTGTCCAAATACCAATAGGAAATATGCAGTAGTCATAATTGTGGACATAACTATTGTTATTCAACTTTTAACATTTAATTTCGTTTACATTATCAATGGTTAAGTTAAGTTTAATTAAATTTAAGATAGACAAGTTTGAGTAAACCTCTTTAATGGTATATCAGACAGCGGTTTCTAACTCCCCTGCCAGTTATTGGTTCAGCATGAATGTATAGTAGGGTCCTGCAGAGTAACACGATCTCACAAAACACGTCATAGTGGCAAAACGCTACTGTGTTTCCTATAGTGAGTATAGGGATCCGGAGACCGCATTTCTTATCGAGGATTATTATGGCTCTCATGGGCCCCAGGAATCACTTATCAATAAGTCCACATACCCACAGGTCAGGCATTTCATCTTAAGATTCAGGGCTGAATAAACGCAATGAATCTTGTTGAGGGTCGTTACTTGTTGAACATTATGGGACGCAGTCATCATTTACCATTTTTATGAAGGGTCAATGCCTAATGGTTTAGGGTACGGTCTGCGCAACTTAAGGTCGTTCGAGTCCGCCATTCGAATGTCGGGAACCATATCCTAGCACAAACATTTAAAGCTTAGTTGGAGTCGCCGAAATGTTAGTAATGTTGATGGCATAACTAAAGTTCTTTAAAAAAAACTCATTAGCTCAACTATTTACTACCATGCCAGCTCCAATACATAAAGAAAACAAACAAACCGACCAAGGGACAGGAGGGGGCGAAGGGAATGCTGCCACACCTACACACCTGTGCGAACATTTCTGATGCCTAGGCAATTCCTTCTTTATACATGAGGATATAATGCAAGGACAGGCTATGTCAGAGCATTCCCGTCTAAAATTTCATGAAGCACTACCACGTCGCATAACGACAGGGCCACGATAGCACACCTACAACACCATCAGCCTCTACTTCCCAGGGTTGCGTCACGAAAGACGTCTTCCTTCTCAGTCTACATGGGCCTGAAACATGAGAATTTGCAGCGGCCAACTCAGTCCGGGCAAGTGTGACTTCTTCTTCGCTTCACCATGGGCAGGTCGCGGCTACAAAAACTAAAAAGGCAAGGAATATTGCCAGTACCCAAATAAGAACTTGCTTCGAATATTAAAATAGAATTGGCGTAAGTTTTACAAGCCAAGAAAGTGGTTTTTTTATATAATATTAAGGAGGGTCTGCTATTTCACACTGGTATTTTGTTAGGTCGTGGTACTTCCCCGGACGACCGACTTTCATAATGCAGTCAGAATTGCCATTCACTGTTAAAAGTCACTTGGTATCGTTATTAAAATATCAAGTAGGACTATAATCACGTATCATAGACAACAAAACACTCGAAAGGACAAGTCACATTGATAAAACTGGCCTTGCAAATAGAATCTGTCTTTGGATACATAAATAGAAGTAATTCGCATGATTGCTAGTCTTAATACGGATCATTGACCTTCACCTATTTAGCTGCAACGCAATTTGTTCA
Source organism: Teinopalpus imperialis (assembly GCA_029286865.1). Classification (NCBI taxonomy): domain Eukaryota; kingdom Metazoa; phylum Arthropoda; class Insecta; order Lepidoptera; family Papilionidae; genus Teinopalpus; species Teinopalpus imperialis. Next base: position 9,238,207 of record JAGSMU010000014.1, on the reverse strand, counting down.
ACAATGATGGATAAGGTTGAAAGACAAAAGTTCAAACGTGTTGTATAAAGGTGAACTTTACAAATGTGAAATGTAGTTGTCAAGATAAATAAAACAAGAATATAGGTATGTATTTATATTCGACTATTTTAAATTTATTTTGAAACGTGCCTTCGCTTTTACAATTAGATAATTCTCGAAGAGACAACGTGATTAACATAAATAGAAATTCAAATAAAAATTAACTATTGAAGATGATGACTTATTAAGATGGAGGAAAAATAGAGAGTAATGACTTTTACTCTCTTAAGCTAATTTTTGATCCTATTTTGATCACGTGTACCTTCCTTCAGTTGAACCAGGGTGACTGTAATAACTCAAATATCATATATAAAGATCAACAATCTGACGTGGCAATTGGCCAGTGACTTAGCTCAAAGAACCGATAACTGACAGCCGTAGTATACGAAGACCGTTAGATGGAGCGACGACCTATTCAAATTTGCAGGAAATCAATATCGATGCAGGTGAACCTGAATTGTGCATAATGGCAATGTATGGCGAGACCTATATTCAACAGTAATCTAATTGACAGGCGCTGATAATGATATTTTATTTCTTCTTATTTCGTTTATTTACATTCGTTGATGTCTGATGACAACTATTACCACTTTGGTCCATATAAATCATACGAGGATTATTTTTGAGGAGGTTATTCATAGGTAGGTAATTCCGCATATTTGGCTAGTTTTTTGGTAACCAATTGACGTTCAGTTCCTTTTGTTATAACTGGGTGTAGGATTGGTGTAAGGAAGAATGGTTTATATTTCCATGAAGATATATTCTGTGATGCTGTACAGTACCAGCTATGACAAACATTGACGTCACAAATGTGGTGAAACGGAACGCAATGTAGGCGAGGGGCTGAGGTGTGGTGTGCGGTTTGGCATTTTAAACGGCAATATGCTCTCGTGTAAATTTAATAAACTGTACCAGAGGTTTTTAGATTAATCCTCCAATCCCACACAAATAGTTGGTTTTCGGCAATGGATATATGTACACCTCGGTTCTCCAACATTGCATCTCAACCTTCCTCCGATCCTATTACACATTCGCTATATCAACTAGTGAATGCGGCGAATATATTCGGACGATATTCGGATAGACGGTCTATATTCTATTATCTGATAATTGGAATATACACAAAGTAGTAAAACTGTGCAAACGTACACGTACAACGTTACGCACTAGTGGTTATGCACATTATCTTATATATTATATACTTTAATCACCGAACCATAGTCGCACGATGTGACGTAAGTGCGAACCAAAAACGCATGTTAAGGACAAAAAAGGTTATCATATCACAAGATAGCAATACTAATTATTAAATTGAACCGCTACTTATTCCAAATAATATTAAACTATAATTTATTTACGTAGCCATGCGAGAGCTTATAACTAGCTAGAGCTTCGTTGTATACGAAAACGATACCTAATAAAATAAAATAAATGTTTTGCACAAGGCGAGCGAAAGGAACAATGATATAATATTACAGGGAAAGACGCAATATTAGTCGCCTAACAATGGATCATCTTAATTCTTTACCCAGGATAGATGTAGGTGTCACTTTGTGCTCATTTGTCACCGTTACTTCTGCAAAAACATATTTTTGAATATAGAATGCCTAGCAGTGCTATTAAGAATACTAACATTCCAGTTAACAACTCCAACTGAGCTTAAAGTGCCTGTGCGGATTCTAACCTAAGACTAGGTTTCGCAGACCGTACCCTAAATCTAATGATTTAGACTATTCACAAATATATTATTGCTTATTATAATTACTTCAGGACTGTGTAAATTCTATTTAAGAGTTTTATGGATATTTCAGAATAGAAAATCGTAAGTGTCTAGAGATATAATTAGTGTGAGTTAATCAACTACGGATGTTGTATTTATACAGTGGTAGAGGCCCGCCATAGTGAGTTGGCTATATATATATGTACATATATATAGTGTTACTACACTAAATCTTTTATTCTTTTTTAGTATTCAGTATATCAATTGAAATAATTAAGAAATATATTTACAAACAGCAATGATATATATTTAAGGTAGAAATTATGAAGAGTTAGAATTGATTAGATTGATATAGCAATATATCTATGATGAGGGATCCACTTTCAGGTGACGAGGTATTCCATCTGACTCCTCAAGGCTACAAGCAACGTGCATCCTGAATCTTTGTTGAAGATGGATTTAGATGGCTACAGTTATCACTTACCGTCAAATTAACTGTGTGCGCTTTTGTCACCATTAATCTTAAAAAAGACGAAACGATAGAGAGGGTTGTTGTGATTGTGTCATTTTCTAAAAGAACTGTGTGCACGCTTAACTCGAAATTAACTCGAACCTCTTATAATATAAAAAATATATTCAAAACTGTGACACTGTGACACACAAACAATGACAATGGCAAATGAAAGACTATGCACCCTCTCTAGGGAAGAGGCCATCGCCCAGCAGTGGTGAGATTTAAATATATTTATTTTATCTATTTGTTAATTTTTTATTTGCACAAGTCAAACAAACATTGTACAATAAGGCTGACTTAATTGCAAAAGGCATTCTATACTAAATTATCTTTGGGTTGAGAACATATTGAACATATTGTGGGTCCAAGATAATAAACAATGTTACTGAGAGTATATCTAGCTGGTATACTATATGTATACTATATGTATACTATATGTATACTATATGTATACTATATGTATACTATATGTATACTATATGTATACTATATGTATACTATATGTATACTATATGTATACTATTAGTATGATGATGGTGATTGAATACTGTTTTTATAAACAAAATTACAATTATTTTTATAATACAAACTCTTTATTTAAAATTTATGTAAATCGTAAACAGTTTATTCTGCCTCTGTTTGTTTGTGCACGTTAATCTTCACAAATACTGAAACAAATTAAATTTTGTAGTTCAGTGATGTGTTGAGTAAAGTTTGGGCTAATATTTATTGATTATGTCGTTCACATTGGTTGGAATATAAAAAATATATGTGAGTTTTTTCGCGCGCATCGATTATAATTGTGCGTGTTTCAATTCGCAGGCGCGGCTAGTATTACATATGATAATTAAAAACTAAGAAGAGTGCCATCAACAGATGACACAGGAGTTCATGGGTTAATTATGTTAATAGCATCAGGGATCCTTGCAGATTTATTCTCGACATTTATCCTCGATAAAGGAACATAATGCGTCGTCATCCCTGAGGAGTATCGGCGTAAATTACATAACGCTACTGCTTCTGTTCTGGTAAATGCTGCCTTATTGCTGGTGACGATGCTTTAGCATTCAAGGGCGACCACGCATCTGTATTATGAATCGCTATCAAAGATTAATGTAGTAATTGCAATTGATGCCGGCACCGAAGATCGAATTCGGTTCACCCGTGTACCGTGAATAAACACGAACGCATAAGCACTGAGCCACCAGGGGTCTTTTACGTCGAATAATATATCGTTTTAGTGTTGCGTGTGGAGATTCCGAAATCTACATAACATTCGCAAGCACGACATTGACATGTGGTTGACTGTACGTAAAAACAAAACGAACAAATTAAAGATTCATTAATTTAGTTGCTTATCATAATTATTCATAGTTACTCGCGCACAGTTACGCGGTTAATTGTAAAACATGGTTAAAATGTTTAAACATAACATAACGTTGTGTGTTATAAATATAATTTAAAAATTAGGTGTAGTGAAGTTTTTTGGGAAAATGTCCAGAGATACGACATGGATAAAACCGTTCGCGAAGCAGGTAATGAATTTGATTAAACGAGAGTTTGATTCTCTGCCCTTAGTTTTCGAGTCTGAACCATAATCTGATCTTATTAAACATTCTTAACAATTAATATACATTTTTAAAGTAATAATATGTTCTAAGGCCTTTACTTTAGTATCTCGATTCTTCTGTTTAGACTGGTGAGTACTTACGAAGCACCAGTAGATTATAAAATTGCTACGAACATGTTAAAACGCACACGAAGGCATTTTTGCAAAAATAATTACATCTTAAAGCAAATGATGTTATTGCCAGATTATATAAACTATTCGTTGTAGCCAACACCAGGGATCGAATTCGGTTAGCACGCGTACCGTAAAATTTAAATCTAGCTCTCGGATAATAAATTTTCAAGGTTTCCATGTCCATGTCATGTCCTTAAATACTGATCAACGCAATATCTTCTGTTCTTTGCCGAATGGTATGAACTTATGGTACTAACTTATGGTATGCTTACTATTGCTGGACAACGATGATAATGATGCAGGTGTGGTCAATAATATTTTCAATGATAAATTTATTTCGATTTACCAAACAAAACTAGAACAGAATTACATGTAATTTGATTTGTCGATAAAAATGTCCATAGGTTGCTAACATATAATTCCATTTACAGGTTACATCTTGTTAAGTGAAACTAGTTGTACGATAACTTAAGTTTAAGACAAAATTAACTATTAATACAATGGTAAATTAAAAAGTAATAATTTAAATAAACTTAACTAAGCTAACTAAATATGTGTTAACAATAGTGACAGGTTTTCCTTGAGCATAACTTCCTTAGATAAATTTTGCAAAATTTGAGTTTTATTAATTTTACTCATAAAAGTTTCTAAATTGTCACTAAATAGGTCAATAGACTTATCCTAACGAATTAATTCACTGTACAGTCTGCTTAATTTTTATAATATTAAAAACTTTGAATAATTGAAAGTGACACTTTACCATAAGCACACCGATCCGATGGTCAGACAGGGCCCCTGTAGAGCTCTGATAGAGCTGGACAATGTTGATTCAAATGGGTCGACACCACGAAAAGACTATATCTTCACGCCATGCTTGAGTAAGCAATTTAGTGATTCTGTTCTTTGAATACCAGTGTTGAAGAGTCGTTATATCTTAGTCTGTATTTTAGGTTCGTTATACTATAGTATAGGGTATACTGGGATTGTTCCATATTCGGGATTGTTAACGAACACATCTATATCAATCGATGCTTTAAACAATGTTAATTCAAGTTACCTGCAATTGGGTTGGATTGATATTTATGAGGTACTCTTTCCGATTATCGTTTGAAGGAACTGCTAAAAAATGTTTCCAGTGCTTCGTGACCACGGGCGTGACCCTCAACCTGGCTGGCCACGGCATCGCCAACGGATTTGCCGCTATCCTGCTCCCGCAGCTCCATGAACCGGACTCCGCTATACCTATCGATGACTCCTCAGGCTCTTGGATTGGTATGTACCAGCAAACGTTACCGTCTCAAAAATATATCATCCACTATAAACACAAAGTCTTCTTACCAATAAGACTTAAATTACTAACACTGACTTCTTAGCTAGGTTTAGAACCTAGCTCAGAAGTCAGAGAATTCAATCGAATTGTGTAAAAAGTTTATGTCAATTAATATATGTTATATATTAGAATTGGCACTCCTCCTTTTTGCTACTATGGGATATATAATAGTAATGTATTGGCATTTTGTGAGAATCCCTGCGCCTAACGTTGTATGCTACATTTTATTATTTGATTAGGTGCGGTACGGTGTTATTACCATAACTAACATACCGGTTAACCAACTAAACTTAACTATGCTTGTGCTAAGAGATGGTTCACGAAACGCGCTCAAATCGCGCTTTCGAACCTCAAGTTTCGTAGACCGTTACCTAAATTATTTTATTACATTAAGCTATTGACATTTCAAAATGAATCAGTTTCTAACTATGGTTTAGATTCGATATTGAAATTTAAACTCTCACGACGTTTTTCCATTGAGGGAATTATACGCCGCTAACGAATACCGTTATATTACTAATTAAAAAATTAATATATTGCAGCTTCCGTCGCCGGCTTTGCCCTCGTCGCGGGAAATTTCATAATTCCATTAGTAATGGGAAAATATGGAAGAAGGATCGCCAACATGGCCAGCCTCGTGCCCATGATCTTGGGCTGGATATGTATAGCATTAGCTACTAACACAGCTATGCTCATCGCCGCTAGGTTACTCCAAGGCATTTCAATGGGCATGGGCACCACTCTTGGACCCGTGCTTATCGGGGAATACACAAGTCCGAAGAATAGAGGAGCTTTCTTAACTATGATATCAGTCATGATCTCTATCGGTGTGTTAATTGTACACACACTAGGGTCCTATCTACACTGGCAGTCAACGGCTGTGATCTGCGCCTTTATAAGCCTGACTGATTTCATTATTGTCCTACTATCACCAGAGTCACCCAGTTGGTTGGCCGACCAAGGGAAGTATGAGGAGAGCAGGAAAGTGTTTAGATGGTTACGTGGCGATGCTGAAGAGAATGAATTGGAGAGGATGATAGATGCTACAATAGATAAAGGAACAAAGGTTGGAGTGAGGACACCAGTTTCACTAGTTAGAGTTATAAAAGAGAAACAAGAATACATGAGAACAATGTTGACCAGGAAAGAATTTTACAAACCGATCGTTATAATGATTCATATATACACACTATCGCAATGGGCGGGTGTTAACGTACTAATTACGTACACAGTGGATCTATTGGACAAGGTGATTGGGAAGGAAATGAATTTAGCACTGCTAATAATTACTTTGGACTCTCAAAGGATTCTTTCGAATATTATAGGCGTGTACTTCATAAAAAAGAAAAGACGAAGGGTTATGTTATTGGTGATAGGGTTATTAGCCATATTTGCAATGGTTGCCACAGCTTTGTACTCGCAATTGAAAGTCAATCAAATGCTGCCATACGATCACCCACTGATAGGAACTCTACTCCTTCACGTGCAAATGGTTTCTGTTGGGATTGGCAGCTTACCGTTGTGCTATATAATAGCTGGTGAACTGTTCCCTTTAGAGTTTAGAAGCTTGGCTGGAGGAATCAGTGTTCTGTTCCATTCGATGAGTTTCTTCGTCATCCTCAAAACTTTCCCTTTCTTGTTCAAAACGATAGGTCTCCATGGTGCCTACTGGATATATTCAATCGTGGTGACTTACTGTTTGATAGTGGCTTGGTGGCTCCTACCGGAGACTAAAGACAGAACACTTCAAGAGATCGAAGATGAGTTCAGGGGTGTAACAGCGAAAACTATAGAACTACTTCCAATGGAATCTAAGGCGTAATATTAATTTATTTTAAGTTTTATCTGTAATTAATCTAAAAGTACAAAAAGGTGCACTTTATATGCGTAGGATCAGTCTTACGCCATCCATCTACTATCATAGAAGCCTATCAATATTCCTCTGCTGAACGTAGACCTGCCACGTAGCCTGCCACTCAGCACGAGCCTGATGTCGATACATTTGTTATATACACGATCCCCCGTTGACTTACCTCTCTTGAAATTAAGTTAAAATTATAATTTAAGTGGTTAGTATATGATGAAAACTATAGTTATTAGAAATTCTTTTGTTTGATGTTTCAATGAAACTATATTTTTAAATTAATTTCATAAAAGAACGAGGTTGGAACCATTGCTTTCCATTTATTTTTTTATGTTTGCACAATGAATATTACAACGAATTTCATGTGCGATTGCATAGCTCTCTAGAATTGATTCCAGACGAAATTACGAAATAACGAAATAAAATTAGGAGTGTTTTTTTTTTGTTTGTGAGTATTGCTGTTGGTCCGGAGACCTTTACAGCTTTATCTAATAAGACTCGATAGCGGGGGGCCCGCTGAGACAACGACAATGCCGCCAAGCTGGCACGGAGACTGCTGTACCACCGCTGCACTTCGCCCCCTGTGGACGAAAAACGTGGACGACAACAGAGGGGGGCGATAATACGATCCGAGGGCCCCTCATAAGGAGGTACGAAACCTCGACTCGGATCGCTATCTAGAGGGAGGACAGGTCGAGGAGTAAACAAAAAAGAAGCACACAATCATCTGAACGTGATGACTGCGCTATCTTCAACAGGATCTATCTTCAACATAGATTCAAGATGCAGTCAAATGTGTTGTCACGCTCTGGTGATGAGATTCTGAGCCCTTGTATCTGTAATAAGGTCGCAGGATTCCTTCAGTTATCATACGAAACAGCAGCGTCAAACTTTCACGCTATGAGGGCTCAATCAAGAGCAACGATAAGCTGATCAATTTCATGAATAATACCATAGACCATTATTGTACTAATATAGAATTTATGAAATTAGTTGCGTTATATGACAATGTTAGTCCGAAAGATTGTCGCTAGATGGCGTGATATACATTGTGCAATGCTTCTGTCACTGTGTTACTTAAAATAATGAAGAAGACTTATCTTGTCATAAATCTATGTGTTGTGTAAACATTTATTATTTTACATATAAAATTGAAATTATTTAAATCTAAAATACAAATATTATCTTCAAGATATATGAAGCATATAAGGAAAAAATAAAATGGTACATAATAAATTATTCACAATGCAGTTAAATATTATGTAAGTAGTGAAAAATTGTAGTAAATAAATATATGGAATAAGTATCGAAATACAAATAAAAACATCTCTTTTATTTTAGATAAAACTTGTTACAGGTTACTAAATGCAACTCTCAATACTAGAGAGCACTGATATCACTTTCAATAGTGCTGATTTATCCACATTTTATTTCGTTACATATCTTCGACAATAGAGGACGTCATTTTACTTAATAATTGCGGGCCATGACATCGACATCGATATCGATCCACAATAAAGATGTATAAACACTCGTTGTGACGCCTGAGGTCGAGATACAATGCCTTATTTCTTGTTATTAGATCCCCGGATTCCCTGTACTCACCACACGAAACACAGCAATGTTATCCGTAACCTCCGATAGACCCAACTCATTCACTGTACAGCTAAAAAATGGCTGTGCTATTAAAATTCTTATTCTAAGAAATTCCTTAGATCACAATCCAAGGAATTTCTTGGCTATGTACATAAAATATCTGACATAAACACACACGCAACATCCAGAGATGGTGGCGATAAAGGCTTCCTATTTTAGTTTCACAGAATTCCAGCATAAAATTATAAGGATGTAGCGTATGGTAAGGATAAGGTAGTGTAATATTAATTACGAGGCTAATTATAGATCTTAAAGTATCTGCATTACGAGTCTTTATCGAGTCATTGGCCGCAAGACTCTTCTCGGTGGGCTTTGTACTTTTTAGTCATCAAAATTCATTAGAAAAATATGCAGACCAGGAACGTGAAGCGGAATCTATAGAATCTGGTGCCTTTACCAATCCAACCGGCCCGCCAAAATCCTTCCAAAGCTCCAACTTCATGGCAGTCGATCTGGGATCCTCCTCTCCTGTCTTTGCATTTTTTACCGAATTTACCATGGAGAGTGTTCTGAGGTTGATCGTATTAATTCCAGCCCCTGAGCTTAAATATCGTACATCACGACAGAATTCAAAATTTCATCCTCATCTGCTCCATGGTTTTCAATCCACCATTGTGCGCATTTTACATGAACTTATCTGCCGCGCCAAACTTCTCTGTGGAATCAGTTGTCGCCAGCAGTATTTCCGAACCGATACGACTTAGAAACCTTCAAGAAAATAGCCTGCACTTTTTTTAAAGGCCGATAATTTGAGATGCAAATATTGTGTTAGTTATGTCTATGAACAGCGATGATCACTTACCATATTTAATGTTATGTCTTAATGGTAAAATGATAAAAAGTCTAAGGCATTTTTTCGCAATCATTTTTATGTCGCGATCCACCAAAATAGCCAAAAGGTAAGTTAAAACCCTTGCGAGGCCTTCCCTATAAAATTATAATAATATTTTATTTATTAGTTTATTTTGACATAGAGAGCTATAAGTTAATTTTCTCATGTTGTTATGACATGGTAATACGTAATTTTATTTATTACTTTATTTTAACAAAGAGAGCTATAAGTTAATTTTCTCATGTTGTTATGACACGGTAGTACGTAATTTTATTTATTAGTTTATTTTAACAAAGAGAGCTATAAGTTAATTTTCTCATGTTGTTATGACATGGTAAAACGTAATTTTATTTATTACTTTATTTTAACAAAGAGAGCTATATGTTAATTTTCTCATGTTGCTATGACACGGTAGTACGTAATTTTATTTATTAGTTTATTTTAACAAAGAGAGCTATTAGTTAATTTTCTCATGTTGTTATGACATGGTAATACGTAATTTTATTTATTACTTTATTTTAACAAAGAGAGCCATAAGTTAATTTTTCATGTTGTTATGACACGGTAGTAATGTAATTTTATTTATTAGTTTATTTTAACAAAGAGAGCTATAAGTTAATTTTCTCATGTTGTTATGACACGGTAGTACGTAATTTTATTTATTAGTTTATTTTAACAAAGAGAGCTATAAGTTAATTTTCTCATGTTGTTATGACACGGTAGTACGTAATTTTATTTATTAGTTTATTTTGACATAGAGAGCTATAAGTTAATTTTCTCATGTTGTTATGACATGGTAATACGTAATTTTATTTATTACTTTATTTTAACAAAGAGAGCTATAAGTTAATTTTCTCATGTTGTTATGACATGGGAATACGTAATTTTATTTATTAGTTTATTTTAACATAGAGAGCAATAAGTTAATTTTCTCATGTTGTTATGACATGGTAATACGTAATTTTATTTATTAGTTTATTTTAACAAAGAGAGCTATAAGTTAATTTTCTCATGTTGTTATGACACGGTAGTACGTAATTTTATTTATTAGTTTATTTTGACATAGAGAGCTATAAGTTAATTTTTCATGTTGTTATGACATGGTAATACGTAATTTTATTTATTACTTTATTTTAACATAGAGAGCTATAAGTTAATTTTCTCATGTTGTTATGACACGGTAGTACGTAATTTTATTTATTAGTTTATTTTAACATAGAGAGCTATAAGTTAATTTTCTCATGTTGTTATGACACGGTAGTACGTAATTTTATTTATTAGTTTATTTTAACATAGAGAGCTATAAGTTAATTTTCTCATGTTGTTATGACACGGTAGTACGTAATTTTATTTATTAGTTTATTTTAACAAAGAGAGCTATAAGTTAATTTTCTCATGTTGTTATGACACGGTAGTACGTAATTTTATTTATTAGTTTATTTTAACAAAGAGAGCTATAAGTTAATTTTCTCATGTTGTTATGACACGGTAGTACGTAATTTTATTTATTAGTTTATTTTGACATAGAGAGCTATAAGTTAATTTTCTCATGTTGTTATGACATGGTAATACGTAATTTTATTTATTACTTTATTTTAACAAAGAGAGCTATAAGTTAATTTTCTCATGTTGTTATGACATGGGAATACGTAATTTTATTTATTAGTTTATTTTAACATAGAGAGCAATAAGTTAATTTTCTCATGTTGTTATGACATGGTAATACGTAATTTTATTTATTAGTTTATTTTAACAAAGAGAGCTATAAGTTAATTTTCTCATGTTGTTATGACACGGTAGTACGTAATTTTATTTATTAGTTTATTTTAACATAGAGAGCTATAAGTTAATTTTCTCATGTTGTTATGACATGGTAATACGTAATTTTATTTATTAGTTTATTTTAACAAAGAGAGCTATAAGTTAATTTTCTCTCATGTTGTTATGACATGGTAAAACGTAATTTTATTTATTAGTTTATTTTAACAAAGAGAGCTATAGTTAATTTTCCTCATGTTGTTATGACATGGTAATACGTAATTTTATTTATTAGTTTTAGTATTAGTAGTAGTATTTTAACAAAGAGAGCTATAAGTTAATTTTCTCATGTTGTTATGACACGGTAGTACGTAATTTTATTTATTAGTTTATTTTAACATAGAGAGCTATAAGTTAATTTTCTCATGTTGTTATGACATGGTAATACGTAATTTTATTTATTAGTTTATTTTAACAAAGAGAGCTATAAGTTAATTTTCTCATGTTGTTATGACATGGGAATACGTAATTTTATTTATTAGTTTATTTTAACATAGAGAGCTATAAGTTAATTTTCTCATGTTGTTATGACATGGGAATACGTAATTTTATTTATTCGTTTATTTTAACATAGAGAGCTATAAGTTAATTTTCTCATGTTGTTATGACACGGTAGTACGTAATTTTATTTATTAGTTTATTTTAACAAAGAGAGCTATAAGTTAATTTTCTCATGTTGTTATGACACGGTAGTACGTAATTTTATTTATTAGTTTATTTTAACATAGAGAGCTATAAGTTAATTTTCTCATGTTGTTATGACATGGGAATACGTAATTTTATTTATTAGTTTATTTTAACATAGAGAGCTATAAGTTAATTTTCTCATGTTGTTATGACATGGTAATACGTAATTTTATTTATTACTTTATTTAACAAAGAGAGCTATAAGTTAATTTTCTCATGTTGTTATGCCATGGTAATACGTAATTTTATTTATTACTTTATTTTAACAAAGAGAGCCATAAGTTAATTTTCTCATGTTGTTATGACACGGTAGTACGTAATTTTATTTATTAGTTTATTTTAACAAAGAGAGCTTTAAGTTGAGTCTTTGTTGAGCGTGGATTTAAATGATCGCAGTCATCACTTAGCACCAGGTGAACTGTGTGTTCGTTTATCACAATTGGTTAAATGACGTTGTTTCTATGTAGTTGTGCAATATATAGTATGGCAGCTGCAATATGGAATGGGTCGGTTCGACTGGAGAAGGCCCACGCCCTCACAGAGTACCAGCGTGAAATTGCAGCATAACGCTGCTGCGTTTCGTGTGGAGAGTATAGCGATCCGGGAAACGTTGCCTTTCATCATACTTGTTGAAGACGACACATCAGCATATGCTTATTTGCAAAGGACGAATGCGTGAGAATTAATAGGTTTTAGGAATACATAACCATCAGGTCTCTTGTGTTTGTTCCCCTTATATATCATATAACAAAATCTCATTTTTTTTATACATCACCTGAGACAAAAATTTGATAGATTCTGATCAATATCAGCTTTCGTTATTGACAATTATCCTTCGTAGAGCCACGCTGCAGCTTGTTACTAGCCCAAGTATGATGAGTTCGTACACCCGAGGAAGGTCCATACCCTCACAGAATACGAGCGTGAATAGTATAGCTGTGATTATAGGAGTAGGTATCTGAAGAACCAGAGGTTCTTTTAAACACATTCCAGTGCTTGACTGGACAATTAATTTGTAATATTAATATTAATTTGTAATATTAATATTAATTTGTAATATTAATAATGATCACCATTATCACAGCTTGTCCACAACCCACCGCTGGACATATGCCGCTCCACAGTCTGCCGAAAAGCACGATCCTGAGGATCCATCGACTTCCAGCAAACTTGCATAGGTCGTCCACCATGCAAAATCAGAGGTTCCCACACTTTTTTTCGCATAGACCACTTTCAAAATTAAGCTGGTTCCGGTGGACCCTCTGCAGCTACATTTCTACCATATTCCCTAAACTCGACAAAAATGTGAAGATTAGATCTCACTTCGGAAATTTGCGTTGCGAATGAGTTCCACACACGAATTAATAGTTTTCGAAAAAATAAGTGAGAATTGATTCGTTAATTAATTAATTGTTTGATTGATGCAAGTTTTTACAGTAACAGTCGCTGAGCTTTTTTAAATATTATCTGCCTACATTGATAGGTGAAGTCAAGACAACATTTTAGAGACCCCTGGGGGTCCACGTGGACCAAGGATCTAAATAATAACATTTAATAAAGCTCCAATTTGAAATTGCTGACATCATAAAAACATTGAGGTGATTGAGTGCGACAATTATACGTTGTCAGGAAGGTTATTAATTATAAATGTTTGTAACAATTAAGACATTCCTGATGTAGAGAATTGTGTTATGGAGGTATGCAGGTATTTTGAAGGTCCCTAAGTCGTATCGGTTCGGAAATACCGCTGTAAAGTGCAGAATGCTGCATCGCCAACAATCGAAACGATGAGGATCAAAATTTGCATTCTGTCGTAATATACATAAAGTTTGAAAAACATTTTTAGAAATGAATATCAGTGCAGCATTACTAACATTCCGGTAAACAACAAGAACTAATCTGGAAAATGTTTGTGCGAGCACATACGACAGTAATTAGAATGGCGGATTCGAACCTGCTACCTTAAAAGCAGATTCGAGACAGACCCTAAGCCACTAAGCCATCAAAGCTCCGAAATTTAAGTTGATTCAGATGTTAATGAGGTGCGGAAGTTTTGAGTCCCAGCTCTCGCTTTTAATTCACGGTGCGTTTGTGAACCAAATTCGATCCAGAGTGGTCAATGTCAACTTCTTTTTATTACGTTGAGAGTAACAAACTCACACACAATTCACCCGATGGCAAGTAATGCCTGCGGGCCATGACATCTATATTCATCCTTGTCAAGGATGAATGTAGATGTCATGGGCCGCAGGAGTCACTTGCCATCAGGTGAACTGTGTGCGAGTTTGTTACTCTCAATGTAATAAAAAAAATTGTTATATGAATAATAATATTAATAATGATCACCATTATCACAGCTTGTCCACAACCCACCGCTGGACATATGCCGCTCCACAGTCTGCCGAAAAGCACGATCCTGAGCATCCATCGACTTCCAGCAAACTTGCATAGGTCGTCCACCATGCAAAATCAGAGGTTCCCACCCTTTTTTTCGCATAGACCACTTTCAAAATTAAGCTGGTTCCGGTGGACCCCCTGCAGCTACATTTCTACCATATTCCCTAAACTCGACAAAAATGTGAAGATTAGATCTCACTTCGGAAAATTGCGTTGCGAATGAGTTCAAGACACGAATTAATAGTGTTCGAAAAAATAAGTGAGAATTGATTCGTTAATTAATTAATTGTTTGATTGATGCAAGTTTTTACAGTAACAGTCGCTGAGATTCTTTAAATATTATCTGCCTACATTGATAGGTGAAGTCAAGACAACATTTTAGATCTTCAATATCGAAAGTAAATAAATTTTCGTGGACCCCCGCTAACGAATTGTGAACCCCCATTTTTTTGTCAAGCCTACGTAGACCCCCGTCGAGTCTCCCGTGGACCACTTTGGGAACTAAGGATCTAAATAATCACATTTAATAAAGCTCCAATTTGAAATTGCTGACATCATAAAAACATTGAGGTGATTGAGTGCGACAATTATACGTTGTCAGGAAGGTTATTAATTATAAATGTTTGTAACAATTAAGACATTCCTGATGTAGGGAATTGTGTTATGGAGGTATGCAGGTATTTCGAAGGTCCCTAAGTCGTATCGGATACGTTCGGAAATACCGCTGTAAAGTGCAGAATGCTGCATCGCCAACAATCGAAATGATGAGGATCAAAATTTGCATTCTGTCGTGATATACATAAAGTTTGAAAAACATTTTTAGAAATGAAAATCAGTGCAGCATTACTAACATTCCGGTAAACAACGAGAACTAATCTGGAAAATGTTTGTGCGAGCACATACGACAGTAATTAGAATGGCGGATTCGAACCTGCTACCTTAAAAGCAGATTCGAGACAGACCCTAAGCCACTAAGCCATCAAAGCTCCGAAATTTAAGTTGATTCAGATGTTAATGAGGTGCGGAAGTTTTGAGTCCCAGCTCTCGCTTTTAATTCACGGTGCGTTTGTGAACCAAATTCGATCCAGAGTGGTCAATGTCAACTTCTTTTTTTTTATTACGTTGAGAGTAACAAACTCACACACAATTCACCCGATGGCAAGTAATGCCTGCGGGCCATGACATCTACATTCATCCTTGTCAAGGAATCATAATGCAGATGCGTTGTCACCCTCGAGGACTGAGATGGAATGCCTCGCCACCAGTAATAAAGGTCTTCGGATCCGTGCACTCACCAGACGAAACACAGCAGCATTATGTTGCTATTTCAAGCTGGTATTCTGTGAGAGCGTGATCCTACCCCACTCGAGCCGACCCATTCATTCTGCAGCTAGGAATCAACTGCAGCGTAACTCTACCACTGAAAAAACCTTTGTGAGCAAACCTGAAAATAAATAAATAAATGAAAAAAAAACGTCTAGAGAGGATTATGCTCAGCAATTAGTTTATATATGTATACCGATAATATTTGTGTAGTTTTTATGATTTAAAAGTGTAATAATTGTTTATGATCCGTGAGTTACTTGTCTCTGGAGTGTTAGTATGTGAGGCAAGGGAGGAGGGAGGTTGATGCAAGACGTATAATATTCTTGAGTATACTTGATAATACTTTTTGATTTAGAACTTCGTTTCGCCGGATAATATAAACGTAAAATTAAGAAAATAAAAAATTAAGAAGACTATATTTTAATCGCCCACTACCCTATCCTATCTTTACGTGTTTTAATATTTTAATTTAAAACTTAAGTAGGAACTCCTTTGTAAGTAGTAAGAACAAAATATCGACGAGGATGGGATTCGAACCCACGCGTGCAGAGCACATTGGATTAGCAGTCCAACGCCTTAACCACTCGGCCACCTCGTCCCACGTACAACTGTATCAATCGGAGAGTCTCGTTTGTGAATATATAATAATCTTTTTGTTTTTCATATCTATACATATTTTTTATAGTTAGGTAGTAGTTTTTTAGAGAAAAAAAAATATTTAACCGGACTTCTGGTAAAAAATGTTGAAATTGATCTGAAATACTCGATTAACAATAACAAACTTCAGAAATCAGAATATGTCCGCGATTTGGGAATTACAATTGACTCTAAATGAAGGTTCATTCTTTACATCGAAAATATCTGCAGATCTGCGCGTAAAATGCTAGGTTTCGTATTTAGAAATACCAAACCATTTAAAAAAATTGAGACTAAAAACCTTTCTATATGCTACCTACCTCTAGAAGTAAACTAGAGTATAGCACGGTCATATGGAATCCAAGGATCGCTTAGACAGGATATAGAAACGTTTCACGCAATATAAAACTGCTGGCGATAAAAGAATCAGCTATTAAAACCTGTAAGTTACGGGTCTAAATGAAATAACAAAATCGAATGATTTTAAAAACTACACATTTCAAAATATTTATTCAAATATACAAATTAACTAAAATAATAATATATAATTCCCACTGTTTAGCATAAGCCTTCTCTCTAGAGAGGGAGTTAGGACATAATCCACCACGTGGCTTCACTACGAATTGGCAGACTTCACGTGTTTGATTTTTTTTATTATTTTGTTTCGTGGCGATGTTTTCCTTCACCGCCGAGTAGAAAATAAATCAGCATATAATATTGCAACTAATAATGTTCATTGGTGCGGCACCAGGGATCGAACTCGGCTTGCTCGCGTACTGTGATATTAAAAGCGAGCGCTCAAGCACTGAGCTGCTAAAGCTCCTAAATGAACTAATAAACATTTTGTTATATGATTAATTTTATATAACATGATTCGTAAAACTTAAGGTCGTAGGTTCGAATCCTCCAACAGAGGGACTTACATATACCTACTGTTACCTAAGTTTTCATTTTACAGAGGACAACACTTGCATGGACAGCTGGGCAAATAGCAACACCTGAGTTTTCTTAAATGAATTATAATTCTTTTGAATTAAAATAGTGATATTTTTATTACAAAAGTACGATGCTATCAATTCGTACGTAGTCGACGAGGTCGACGCCAAGTCATGAAGACACCGAGGTGTATTTTTTACAATAATAGTGGTGTCAAACACGCACAGTACAACTCGTGGTAAGTGACGACAGCGACCCGTGACGTCTACATCGGTCACCAATAAAGATTCATGACTCACATGCGTTGTGACCATTGATGACTGAGATGGAATACTGCATCGGCTGTAAAAGGGTCCGCATGTAAATAGTATTGAGGTAATACTATTTACACTAGGTAATATAGGTTAAAAAAAGTAATTGGTTAATGTTACATAGTTTTTTTTTATAGAATAGGTGGCAAAGGAGCAAGCAGCCCACCCGATGCTAAGTGATTGTCGGCCTTTAAGCTGTACTGTACTGGTGTAGTGCTATTGGATGTATAATGGACATTAATTACTTCTGATGTACTGGACTGCTGCGTCGCAGATCCTGGCTTCGGTTCCCAGTCGAGAAATATTTTTTCGATTAATTGCCACAACGCACGATCTTAACCAACAAAATCTTGACGACAGTTCATATTGGCAGCTAATGGTTGAGAAAATAAAAAAATAATAATATAAAAAGTTTCTTGGCAAGGAGTTGATATGCTTCCCCTACCTACATATTTTTGATGAGTACTTGAAGTAAATAATATAAATGCTTGGTGTTTATGTGTGTTTAAAATCCAGGTATCTTGTTAGGTCTTTTGTTTTGTAGCAAATTCTTTATCTTCCATAAGATAAGGTTCCCGTAATGCTCTTGATGTAAAACATTTTGTTAATATTTTGATCACAAGTGTAAATATTTGGTAGGTGTTTTAATAGGCTTATGTAAAAATTCGAGAATACTTTATAGTAGACTGTTTCTTACAACTTATTACGTATTAATTGTGATAGAATAACGTGAACATCGGCAGTAGAATAAGGATGACTGACATAGCTCAATAGATCAGCAAACTGAATGACACTGGGCTGACTTTATCTTTTGTAGAATCGATAACCGATGGGGGCGAAAGGTTGTTACATAGCAACCTCGGAATGGTATTCGCAGTGTAGCACGACCCCTCACTAGATGGAGCGACGACCTATACAAGTGTCCGGGAAGTCATGCATGCACGTGGTTCAAGGTCGTGCGTTGTGGCAATCTATGAGGGGGTCCGATAATCACCAGTGGATTATTTATATGCTGATATGATTTGAGACGTGAAATCTAGATTTTTAAATATCTTTTAAACTTCTAAAGTCCGTCACTAGCAACACCGAAACTATTGAAAAATAATTACAAGCCGACGTTCTAGCCGAGTTACTAACTTATTACTAATATTTTTATAATAGTTCAAAAAATATAACCATTCCTGGCAGTTGGATAAATAGACCTTGAGTGCATAATTCGTCTGTTGAGCAAAATAAAATGACGACTCACTGGTTATCACTGGGAATCGATGGTGGCAATTCATCTTAATCCTGAGGGGTGACAACGCATCTGAATGCTATCTGTAAACTATGAATAAGCTCATATTCATTATTAAAACAATCGGAGTGGTACTTCCTTCCTATCTTGATACAATTTACACATTAACATGGGATTTAACTAATTATAACTCAAGACCTATGCAAGTCTTCGGTGAGTCGATGATGCTTGCTCAGGAACTTGCTTTGTGGTGATCTATGAGCAGGTGTTCGGCAGTAGACTGTGGACACACGGTGGAAGACATTAAACAGAATTACAAGCATTGGGTGAAGAAAGGCTTCATGCCTTATATTTAAAACAGCAAAAACGAGTTAATTAGTCTTGAAATAACACTAAGCCATCACCTTGTTAATATTTTTATTCCTGTTCGTGTATAAAGAGCTTTAGTTAGAACTAAACCCTTGCTGTGGACGCTCGTGCGGTATTTTTTTTAATAATACTAATTCGCACCCGAGAACATTCAGTATACTTGAAGTGTATATAAAAAAAAATATTTATTGTTTTTAAATTATGAACCCTTGAAGTTATTTTGTATGCAGTACGTCCATTTTGTGTGTGTGGTGAGTAGCAACTTTTATTTCCAATTTTTTTATATCTATAAAACTAGTGGACACACACCAGTTCACTTGGTGGTAAGAGAACTGGTGTGAATATTCAACATGTGTCCATACTATTTTTGGTGTCGGGAGAAATCCTCGAAAGATGCCCTGCCTCCTAGGAGGAAGACAGGGTTATGTGAAAATCTCACACTAAAAACTCCTTGGACTGGACTTAAGCACCCTCGCTGTGTTGCGACAACCACTCCGACCACTCCGCGTAGCCGTCCTCCCTGGGTTAGCTGTCCTGGACGATCAGAGCCTCAATCGTGATGCTTGCAGGAGGTACCTTAGTATGCCCTTAATATATAGGGTATATATATTAAGGGTATACTAAGAGACCCGAGCTTTTAGAAATGAGTATACTTAATATACTAATTTCTAAAAGCTTGGGTCTAAAGGGCTTATTCTCTAGATACCTAGTCACCATGTGAAACACGTCAACTGCTATTTCAGTAATATGTTGCTTTCCCGGTCGAGCCAACCGTTTCATAGTACAACTAGAATGATGCTCCAGCGTAGCTCTACTACTCTACCACCATTTTTTACATCGAGGGGTAAGATTCCACTAGTCTCGTGCTTTTTCAATTATTTAAGAAATAACACAAAAATATTTAGTAGAACCAACTTTTAAATTTGGACTGCATAATGAATGGGTCGGCTCTATCCGGGTAGAACGAAGTCGTGATAGAATCTCAGAGTAAAGTCGCATCATGTGGCTGCCGTGTTTTGTTAGGAATCGATACGGGAAATGAGGTTCTTCAATCCATTCTAGTCTTCAAGAGTGGCAGCGCATGTGTATCTTGAATGTTTGTTGAGGATAGATGTAGGTGATTATAGACAGCAGTCATCACCTACCATCAGGAGAACTGTGTGCTCGTTTGTCACCCTTAGTTATAAAAACAATAATAGTAGATTACGCTTACGGTTTTTCTTGAAATTGATTCAGTCCGGGACTCGAACTTAAGAAACGCGAGTAAAATTAAATTAGGACTTGGCAAACGGGCGAGAGGTGATCCCGGACCAAGGATTTTTTACGTAAAAATAAGGTATTACGTAACAAATGATTATGCAGAAGTGTGGATGAAGGGCTATTGACCTATAAGGACTAATATGGAACGCCGTCACCAGAAATAAGATGTCCCTCTTCCAAAATTCATCACATGAAGTTCCAACCCAAAGCCCCTATTTTGCGCCGGCACTCGGTGGAATAAAAGCATTGAAAACATTGAAAAGTGGCTGTTAGGAACGTGGCCTATCCCTGGTCAAACCTTATGGGATGAACTTGCACACACTTCACCTGAGTGTAAGAGATGACTGCAGCCCATGTTCACCAATCCTCAACATTGATTTAGAATGGAAACACTTTGTCAGCCCTGAGCTGTGTCAACCTCGGCTGCGGAGGGCAGTCCAATGGAGTCCCGTTCAACGCACCCTTGATCTCGATTTATTCTTCATTTTGATTCGATGTTTTGTTTTGTTTGATTTGATTCGTGTTCATTATTTGTATTGTATTATATCCTACAAATATTATAAATGTCAAAGTTTGTGTGTTTGGATGTTTGTTTCTAAATCATAACAACGATGGCTGAACAGATTTGAATAAAATTTAGCGCACAAATTGTTTATAAACTATATCAACACAGGATACTTCTTGTCCCGGTAAGTCAGATGGCCTAACGACTGCTATCAATTTATTTTAAAGCTAGCATCTGCCCGCGACTTCGCTTACGTAGCCTTCAGGATTGGGTATTTCTTGCTTCTCACATCGTCAGCTTTATGTCGGTTGCTGTGGAGTATCGAATGCTCAAAAGTTACACATACTGGCGGAAAATAATAAATCAGACAATGTCATCTTACACATATTTCAATTCTCTCTGGTCCCAATCCTGAAGTCCACGCAGACGAAGGCGCGACCACATGATAGTTACATTATAATATTTAAAAAGCTGGTGTTTGTTCTCGGCGTGAGATAATATTTATTTTTCATATTGTAATTGTTTCGTGTCGTTGAGTTAAACATGTCCAATCTTATCGTTTATTATATCAGAACACTTAAAACTAAATTATTCATGATTCACCTTAGTACATACTTATGTACTAAGCTGGGGTCCAAGATTCGATTCTCGGTTGAGGTTATAAAAAAGAATATGCATCGCATGTTGATGTATTCCGTTCTCGGTGTATTGTATTTATTGTCCGTGGCTACTATCATCTAAATCTCTATATCTTAATGTTACCCTGATTTTTTGTATTATATTTTTATAAGGATTACGACGAGAGACTGCTTCTGTCTGTCATTGGCAGTCGATGTCTTCTCGTGAATACCAGATAATATTGTCTTTATCGAAATCAAGCTCCTGGCTCTGTGTTTAAGCATTCGATAATAACTCACGGTACGCGAGCAGACCGATCGAACTCTGTTTGTTTATTTTAACAGATAATCGAACCTGAGACGCCAGAACTTAGTACATAGTACATAAGAACGGCGCAATATGAAAAAAATCAGTTTTAAATTTTCGTATATAATACGTCATAAGATAGGACTTGGTGAGGAAACCTGCATGTCTTAGATTAAAATTAAAAATATATTTCAATACTATACGGGAGGAGGCTTATGTACAGCAGTCGAATTTATATATACAGGGTAACAACACTTTACTTACTTTGACTGCTAAAACTAACGCTTTACTTAATTTTCTTTTATTTGTATGTTCTTGTGGCAACCTGTCATTGGGTCCTCGGATCTCTACACTCAGCATACGAAACACAGCAGTGTTATAGGCTGGTAGTCCTTTTTTTCAATACGATGCGACTAACATTGCGAGTAGTAATAAAGAAAATATTATTTTTACCTGTAACAACGGAAATCTATCATAACTTTCTTTATCTGTGACGAATCGCCTATAAAAAAACAAAAACAAATAAAAACGTATAATCTTTTGTCACGTTCTCTCTCTTATCTGTGCATCTCATGTTTGTTACATTTAGATAAGTTTAAAGTGGATTGTTAACTAAGTTATTTCCGTTATTTTTTAAAGTTTAACTTTAAATAAATATAAATATTTTTTTAATCGACAATGTATTCCCCCTTGTTGATCCGTGCTAACTTAATGTTTAAGCGCTCGCTTTTAATTCGCGGTACGCGAGTGATCCGAGTTCGATCTCCGGTGTCAGCATTAATGAAATTGTTAATTGCAATAAAAGGATTAAAATAATGTTTTATTGCTAATTGATCATGTGCTCTGCGGTGAATGAAAACATCGTGATAAATTAATAAAAACATTTCAAAGCCATGTTAGAGGAGACTTATATGTCCACGCTCATGCAGCTTTCTCGTAAAAAATTTGTTGTCAGGATTTATTTTTTGAACTATATTAGAATAAACGTGAAGGTTTTTGCTTTAAAATGAGATGACATTTTATAATTTATAACAATTAATATTTATACAAAATTCGTCTTAAACCCTAAAATAAGAAAATATTCATTCAAAGAAAATACAGGTAAAAAGACAATACAATCATAAATTGAATGATAAAAAACAATTCCATATTCAGCGTTACCCCTGGATCACAGCTCCTAATCGGTTCTTCATAGACCGGATAAGATCGTTCACAGTTTCTTGAGAAACGCTATCCCATTCTTCGGCGAATGCGGATTGAAGCTCCGATTTCGTAGTTGGCGCAGGATTTCTAGCTCGAACTTTTATTTTAAGCTCTACGTGCTATCTCTTGCATGCACTCAATTTCGAATTCCTACATCTGCAGTATCTACCTCCGAATAGAATCTGCACTATGTGAACGGGCATTGTCCTGCATCAGAACAAAGTTTTCACCGATAAAACCTGCGTAAGGAATGACATGATGCCCTAATATCTCTTCAATATATCGGTTCGCCGTCAAAGCTCCAAATATACCGCTAGTTTCGAGGAAAACCAATTCGGTTTTTTGACTACATTGAAATACCCGCCCACGCCATCCAGAAACCTCCTCCAACTGCCATATTTTCATTCTCACATCTTCACATTATGTAGCTCTGGGAAAATCAATCTCCAGGTCTTATAAAGACACGTTGTCGTCTACCGTTGCCATGGAGACCCACTCTGCTTTCATCTGAGAAGAGAACAGAGCTCCACTGTTCATCCCTCCAGCTCATTAGTTCTCTTGAGAAAGATAGTTGGGCTGCTTGATGAGCTGGGGTCGACTTAGGGCCAGTAGCAGGTCGTTTTTGAGTCAGGTTAGCTGCTTTTAGTCTTCTTCTGATTGTCTCGACGCTAACAGCCACTTCCCTGAGCTCCTATTGGACTTGAACGCTAGAGAGGGTCCGATTTCTGAGCGAAGTACGGACGATGAATCTGTCAACCCTCTGTGATGTGCAAGTTCTTCTGCTGGATCCGCTACTTCGGTTAAAGCTACCCCTCTTCTCCTGGTGCCACTTCTACAATAGATGTGTCTATATTTAGGCAATATTTGTATTTAGTAATAAGGGATAAGTGTACTAGTTGACGTTTGATAACTAACTGATAAGGGTAGGTCAGGTAAATGAACTTTTATAGAGCTTGACCTCTAATTCGCGCTATTGTAAATGGTGCAAAAATGGTAACTATCAATAACAACATGTTTTAGGGTCGTATTTTTGGAAAAGATAATATTTGTTTACATTATTCAGAAGTCAATACCATACCGCTTTAATAATTCATACAGAAAAGTATAATTCAGGAGTCAGTAAATTATTTAAAGACATTCAACCTCGTGCATGACGCTTGAGTCAATTGTTTTGCTGACGAGTGTATATATAGGCTATTTTATTTTTTAACTTTCAAGATTAATGCTTTATTTTGCTTTTCTCTATATTGATTTTTGTGTTTTTGTGTGTCCCGTGTCATGAACGTTCATTAGCATCTGAACCTTAGACCGATATACTTGTACATGCCATCGGAATAGGGAAGGGCACGACGAGCGAGTGCCTCTGAGTTTACGCAAATAATTACGGCACTATAATAATATTCTGCGCATTAGATATAACCAGAATATATCACCAGGAGTACGTCATCATCATCAAGTCACTTCAACTAATCTTAAATGATTGTGCTTGGAGATGATTCATGAAAATAGTCGAATGGTAGATTCGAACCTGCGTTAGTTACGAAGACCGTATCGTAAACCTTTAGGCTATTGATACTTACTGTTCTCAAATATTTAGCAATTTTGTGTGGAATGCATAGTTCTGGTTTATTTTTTGTACAGTTAGTTTCTAATATAAACCTAGGCTTAATAAATATTTAGATTTTTAAATGTGGGTTCTCAATCAACCATCGACTCTGCCCCTATGATATTTTTATTTTCATTTTTAAAACGATTTGGACAGATAAAAGTGTTCCCATTTCACTTATAAATATTCCGTTGAATTCACGACGTCAAAAGAAATATACACAGTTGTTGGTCCATCAGATGGTAAATTATTTCAGCCCATTACAGCCAAATTCAACGTCGATAAGGAATCATGACGCAGATGCCTTGTCACCATCGAAGACTGAGATGAAATACCACCAATCCCTACACTCATCATAAGAAACCATCATTGTGATCTCCTGGTAGATTTGGACCACAGCGATATATTCTGTATTGCCAGATGACATAAACTATTTTATAGTGCACTATCGTCACATTAATATTTATATACAGCAGCTATTTCACGCGTTTATTCCGTGGGCATGTTACTTCCCCGGTCGAGTCAATACATTCATGTTGTTACTATAAACTAGATGCATAGTGGCTCTACCACGTAATATCATAGATTCTTCTGTTGCATTACTCGTCATACATCTGATATTTAAAGCTGTTATGTTCTTCCCCAATCGAGACGACTTGAAATATCGTGAATACCAGTTATCATTTTCACAAAATTTAATAGTTATTAACCTACAGCTTGAATGTGTCGACTCGGTCGGGATAGGTCCACGTCCTCACAGAATATCAGCATCAGCTTAACAATACTGTGTTTCGGTTGGTCAGCGTAAATGTCCGGAGACACACGAGGCATTTCATCTCAATATCCTCAGATGCGACGAAGCATTTGAATCCATGCTGGTGTTTATGGATCGCAGTCTTTACTTATCATCAGGTGAACTGTGGGTCCGTTCGTCACCCCAATATAAAAAAAAACTCAAAGCTGACACTTTTATTATTATCACTGTCTATTGATATTTTTTGATGTGTTCCTTCTCCAGTCGAGCCTACACATTTAGGTACATCCGTCCAAGTACGAAAGTCCAAGGGTTGACCTTGGAAATTATCTCTCCATCCTTCATCACCTGTACTAGCCACCTCTACCGCCTTCAAATGTTAATGTCTGTACTTTAAAGTTCAAGACCAACTAGTCCCCATTGCGAATTATTTAAGTTAAGTTTTGTGCGAATGGAATTTTCCTCAACTGGTTGTAAAATATAAGATATATTATAAGATAACAATGGTAGTTAGTAAAATGCAGGGATTTACTTATTTAATTCACTTGAACAAAAAAAAGTTATAAAACTTTTCGAACGAATATATGTATATATATATATATATATATATATATACATTTTTCAATGTGCCCTATATACATATATATGTATATAGGGCACATTGAAAAGTTTGGAGCCTAAGGTTGACATTTAAATTCAAAAGAAAAAATAATACTGGCACGTAATAGCCATTTCTTTTTTAATTATAATCTGCTGTCTTTTGTTTTTCTTCTGTCATAATTGCAAAATTTGTGATCGATTTAAAAAACGAAGTTCGCGATATCCGTAGAAATGGATAAAATTGAGCGCCGTTCCGTCATAA
This sequence comes from Teinopalpus imperialis, assembly GCA_029286865.1. Taxonomy (NCBI): domain Eukaryota; kingdom Metazoa; phylum Arthropoda; class Insecta; order Lepidoptera; family Papilionidae; genus Teinopalpus; species Teinopalpus imperialis. The sequence goes on along the minus strand of JAGSMU010000014.1, from coordinate 9,211,656 downwards.
AATATTTTAAAAAAAGGATTAACCCCAAAACAAATTTATGAAGATATGTACTAGACTTTGGGGAATCTGCTCCATCATATTCCACTGTCAAAAGATGGGTAGCGGATTTCAAACGTGGCAGAGAAGCAGTGCAAGATAAACCCAGGAGGGGTAGGCTGCCGACGGCTACCACAGACGAAAATACTAATAAAATATTAGACCTGATTTTGAATGACAGGAGATTGACGATTGCAGAGATAGCAGAAGCAATAGGCATTTGCTGTGAACGAGCACAGAACATAATTTCCAACGATCTTGGATTTTCAAAGGTCTCTGTCAGGTGGGTACCTAGACTGCTTTCAGCCGAAAACAAACGCACCCGCCAAACAGTATCACTGGATTGTTTGGATCTGTTCCAAAGTGATCCTCAAGATTTTCTTAGCCGTTTCGTGTAACTATGGACGAAACTTGAGTTCACCACAATACATCAGAGTCCAAAGTACAATCCAAGCAATGGAAAAGAGCAGGGTCACCGCCCCCTTAAAAAGCTCGGGCCGTTTTGTCAACCAAGAAGTAATGGCTTCAGTTTTTTGAAGAAATAAAAATAAAAAGGCCTGGTATGTTGTCTAAGAAAGTTTTGTTCCACCAAGATAACGCTCCTGTCCATACTGCAGCGAAATCAATCGCACAAATACACAATTGTAGCTTTGAATTGTTGCCACATCCACCCTATACGCCGGACTTGGCCCCGTCTGATTAACATCTCTTCCCCAATCTAAAAAAACACATGGCAGGACGAAAATTTTCGACGAATATCGTGGTACAAGAAGCTGTGACTGAATATTTTGATAAAATTGAAGATTCTTTTTTTTTAGAAGGAATACTAAACCTAGAGACAAGATGGCAAAAGTGTAAAGATCATTCTGGAGACTATGTAGAGAAATAAAATAATCATTTAGAAAAAAATCGTTTTTTTTAAGGTCGGGCTCAAAAGTTTTCAATATGCCCTCGTATATATATATTTATACATATATATATAGGTGTAGGATCTTTTCTTGAAGGTCCTTCGTATAGTCGTATTGGCTCAGAAATACCGCTGAAGCGTGGCAAAAAATTTTGCGTAAAGCCCACAGTAGTGGATTGCTAACCATCGAGATGATGAGGATTAAATTTTGAATTCTGTCGTAATGTACGATGTTTAAACTCAGCTGGTGGAATTAATCCAAAGTACCCTTCAGAACACTTCCCATAGTTGCATTTATACTTTAACTACTCTTACAAAACCACTATCTACGTTATATAACGCATATCATGCATACTTGACATGTACTACCTTAGTACATGTATGGATTTTCGTTCTGAAGTCATTTTCAAGTTGTGTATGTTATAAATTGTTAAACATATATAGTTTTAGTAGTATTTAATGTGAGTAAATTTGACTTTAACCCCTTTCCACAGATCAAAAATCTGCACCTCTGGTCTTATCAATGAAAGTAATATCTGTGTCACTTGCGTAAGACCAAGCTTTATTCGAATTGTATATCACAGAGGCTTATATTAAGAATTGGGCCAAGCACATTCCCCTGCGGTATCCCGAATGTTATGCTAGAAGATGATTCCGATTTTCCAAACTAATTACTTGCGATTATGGAGATAATTGATGACTTTCACATTTCTAATATTAGATGTTTTTAAAGACCGGAATCCCTCGACAGGGGAATCCTAAGTGCTGAGGCTTAGGGTTAGTTTATAAATCAAGACAGTAGGTGTGAAAGACCAGTTCAGTTGTGGAGTTATATGGGTACGCGATGGTGATGACGATGATGAATTATTTGACTGTTCAGTATCATTGCTTCCACGTAACATTTTTATGTTTCGTTTTCCAGGTTCTATGAAGTTCTATGAGCATTTGGAACTGCAAGAGAGGATTATACACCAGCAATCATGAGCGAACCATCGCCATGGATGACGCCATTGGCTAGACAAGTAAGAAAGTATTGTTTTGTATCATTGGTAACATAGTACAAGTAAATAAAAGTGCTCAAACATATTATTATTTTTAATAGTGATAAAGCCTTTTTAATAGCATCGTTAAATAGCAGCATAGTTCCTGATGAGTGTAGGGATTTAGAGACTCCTGATAGCTGGTGAAGAGGCATTCCATTTTAATCCTCAGGGTTGACAACGCATCTGCATTATGCTCCTTATCGAGGAGGAATATGGCAAACGAAGTGTCAATGTTTGTGTCCAAGCTTTATTTTTATACATTTACGGACATGAGAAAGGAATGATTCGATCAACCAGAACAATTAGAAAGTTAGTCCAATGTTTGAATTTGATATGCTGAACTAATAAAGCCTGTCCCGTAGATTGTCGTAAAGCAGGACCGTGAGCCACCTGCATCCATCGACTTCCTGCAAACCTGAACAGGTCTTCACTCCTCTATCTAGTGTATCTATTCGGGGTCGTGCTACACTGCTACTGCCGGTCCGGGGTGCCACTCAAGAACCTTTCTTTCCCATCGATTATCAGTTCTACGAGCTATATAGCCATCTCCTTACCATTTCAGTTTTAACATATTAGCGTTATTGGTCCAATGGTTAAGAGATCAGTCTGCGCAACTTAACGTTGTAGGCTCGAATTTGCCATTGAACTATTATCGTGAAACTCTTCTTTTTGTTGTCTCCTAACCAGTTTAGTTTAGTTGTAATAATTTACTTAGTTAATGTTAGGCATGATAGCATTGCTAGCTTTGTTTAATAATAAAAATTATGACGTCACTCCATCTTATCTTTCACAATGTTTGCCACTCGAAAACGTTTATTTTTTTTTTACCTAAAAATTTTGTTTCTTCTTTTATTATATAATCGTTTTCAGTGTTTTGCGATCTCTGGGGTTTCCTTGGGCATGGCGTCGAGCAGTCAAATAATGTCATTCACCTCCGTGATGCTGCCACAGTTGAGAGCTGTTAAGGAAATCGATGACGAACAAGCCTCATGGATTGGTGAGGAACTTTCTTAATTATTACAATCACAATAAAACTTAATAATAAGGATTTACTTGGGAGAAAAAGAGACGGTGAAGACGAGAATCTTGTCTCTTGTGGTTTTGTATCGTAACCGGATCCGTCCCCGGTGGACCATCACTAGACTCTACAGGCTCCTCCTCATATCAATATATTTTAGTTAGTGTAGTGGTTAGAATACTTAGCTTCTGCGTCGCCAGTCCTGGGTTCGATTCTCAGCCAAGGAGCAATATTTGTGTATCACAAATTGGTGTGATTTCGGGTCTGGGTCTGTTGAATGTATAATATCCCTGAATAGGGAAACCCGAGTGAGTGGCTCTGTGTTTGCGCAAAAGCTGCATCATAAAAATATTCTGCGAAGTTTTTGTCATCTGACAATAACTAGGAGATATCGCTGTATAGGTGCACAGACGAAATCGACCAGGTGGATTCTATCATCATATTTTGGGCGTAGTAGAGCCACAACAAAGCAAGGCCATGTAGTATAAATACATCTGCTCGACCAAGGTAAGACGATTTGACTCGAACAAGGTTGGATGGTTAATTGTCAAAGCAGCATTTGCCATGAGTAAAGGTATTCGATCTTCACCTCCACCACACTTTTAGAAACTACGATCTAATATAATACCACCCTCAACAACTTCATTGGACTCTATGGAAATATTTTTGCAAAAGTATTCTCGTTGTTAAAAGCATTCTATATTTGCCTTCAAGAGCACCATCGGCCATGACGAGAAATTATAGACGTGTCCTGTTATTCCCGTTACATCCAGATTTTGTCATTATAACTGGAATCAGACCACAATGTTCTGACTGTTAGACTGATTTGTATTCTTAAATTTTTAGACGACCCATCTGATAGTAAGTGATTCTTGCAGCCCATGTCATCCACATATATTATATATATATATATACATGGGCCACCTCGACCGGGGTAGGACGACGCCTTCACAGAATACGAGCATAATGCTATAGTATTTCCTTTGGTCAGTGTAGGGATTCGGAGACCTTTATTACTGGAGACGAAGCATTCTATCTCAGTCCTCAAGGGTGACAACGCATCTTCATTATGATTTTCAACGAATAATGTAGATGTCATAGGTTGCAGGCATCACTTGCCATCAGGTGAACTGTGTGTGAGCTTGTTACTCTCCATGTAATAAAATATAAATATATATATATCAGGGGAGATAAACGAGTACTCGGTCCACGTCACGGTAAGCGATTACTGCGGCAAATAATTTTAATTCATCCTCTATCCAGGGATCATAATGCAGATGAATCCTTATCACCCGTTAGGACTCGGAATGGAATGATAAATCAATCGGCTCGAGTGATAAAGGACCGCTGATTCATAGAACATGTTAAATAATACCATATCGCTTCGTGATTCCTCTGTTAAGTTAAAGTAACCGGATACCTTGTTAATGGTGAAGCTGTTCCATTGCAGTCTTCATTCAGTCCAGTCACCAACGCATCTGCGTTATGATTCTGTATTGAGTATGTACCTATGTAGCACATATAATTCACATTAAATCATAATGCAGATGCGTTATTACCCCTGAGAACTAAGGTCTGCCAACATACTACACTCACCAGATGGAACACAGCAGCGCTATGCTGCCATTTTATGCTCGTATACTGTGTCCTTCTTCGGTGCAGCTAACCCATTCATTCTGCAGCTGGAAATTAACTGCAGCGTGGCTTCAGCGCTGAATAATTGTACGTTACAAAAGAACTGGGGTATTTTGAAAAGCGTGGACTTTCCTAGCATTAGCTTAGTTGGAGTCGAGGACCTAAGTAGCATTAACTAGAATGTTAGCTATTTTTTTAACACTGTTAGCGTTCTTTTAATATAATAAAACTATTAAATATATGTATATACAATAAAATAAGCAATACCAGTGGTAGAGCGACACTGCACTTTGTTCATAGCTGCAGAATGAATGCAGCTCGACCGAGGTAGGGCCACGCCCTCACAGAGTACTATCGTAAAATAGCATTATAGGGCTGCTGTGTTTGCGTGTGTTTTATTACTGGTGATGAGGCATTCCATATCATTTATGATTCCTTGTCAAGGATGAATGTCGATGTCATGGGCATGATATGCAGGAATCACTTACCATCAGGTGAACTGTATGTAAGTTTGTCTCACACTCTCACTGTAATAAAAAAAGTATAAGTAAAGTCCAACCAAACGGGAGGCAACGATAGAAGAGTTCAAACGGTCGAGGGTCAGGGGGAGATGGAGGGAAACCGGCGGACTGATTAAAAAATTTCATACATATTTTTAATGAAAATATATATATGAAACGTAAAGTAACAGCACAAATATACAAGTCCCAACACTGGGCATACTGTAACAGCACAAACCAGCCCTCGTCTCCACACTCGGCACCCTTTTTTTATTTATTTCTCCGAGTCGCGAGCTTCCTTACGATGTTTCCCTTCACCAGCGAAAAAGTAAGTAAGCACCTAAAATTGCGATTTACAATGAACGGGCGAAGTGTCGGATATCGAACTCAATCTGCTTGCGTACCGTGAATTAAGAGCGAGCGATTACACACTGAGCGACCGTCAGCTCTTAAAAATAAATAACAACGACCACTGCACAATAATTTATTTAATAGTAAAAACTATTAAAAATTGATAGCGGTGAGAAACAAGCTCTCAAGTCACCCATCCATCATCAACAAAGATTCAAGTTACACATTCGTTGTCAACCATGAGGAATACCCCGGAACTGGACGCTGACCCTCTACACCCACCATTGTAAACACGACAACGTTATACTCCTTGTCCACCAGTCCTTCCTTGGTAGAACCGAACTGCCCATGCTGCTTGACCCTAACCAATGTTATGGAAGACTTAGAATTATATATTAATCATAAACCAATTACATACTATAATATTTATTTATTTATTTACTATTCATTGCATTAACCTTAACAAAGTTAAAGGTTCAGAAAGGGCGGACTTAATGCCAAAGACATTCTCTACCAGCCAACCCAAGGTGTGGTGAGATATTGTGATAGATAGCAATAAACTAATTAATAAACAGAAAACACTAAAAGTAACACACTTCATAGAATAACAGCGTGAAATAGCAGCGTGAAATAGCAGCATAATGCTGCTGTGTAACGTCTGGTGAGTGTAGGGATGCGGAGACCTTCATTACTGGTGACGATGCATTCCATCTCAGTCCTCAATGGTGACAACGCATCTGCATTATGATTCCTTGTCAAGTATGAATGAAGATGTCATGGGCCGCAGATATCACTTACCATCAGGTGGAATGTGTGCTCGGTTGTTACTCTCAATTTAATTAAAAAGTAACTAGTATAGGAATAAAGATTAGCTACTAATAAATTCCACATTTGGATAATGAACTTATCTGACTACAGGTAACTTAAGTTTTTAGAACTGATTATTACTGATCACTCTGATGTCATCGAGCAAGAAAACCAAGGTAGTGTAGCTCGGACAACAAATGAATTTGCAAAAAAAAACCGGTAAAGTTTGCTGGAATACAGATCTTCGACAGAAGCTCGAAGAATTCTATCATGAGATAAAGAGAGATTTTGGAATTTATATTTAAGATAAAAAGGTGATGACGGATCATTAACAATGGTGAAGAGAACGAGCAAAATTCTGGAATTACGTTTTGTTGTATAGAAAGCCAATTAAGCCGAGATCGATGTTGAGAGATATAGTCATATTTACTTAAACTAAAAATAATCAAATGCAGTCGTTAATTAAATAGATTATAACAAATTAAGTAGATAATATGAATTAGGTAGTTTATCATAGGTACATACTAACAAGATAGAGCTCAGGCTGATTTAGCTCAAAGGGTGAGTAGAGCCGCCTACGTTACGTTTAGTTCTTAGCACCAATTACCGGCGGATAGGAAAGAACGGCTCACGCGACGCGAACGTCGTATTAGCAACTATGTAAAATGTTTACCACTCCATTATATGGAATTACCATTTATGCAAGTCTGCAAGTAGATGGATGCAGTAGGCTCTCATGGTAACCTAGGGGGATTTCTGTATTAAGCAGTCAACACAGGATAGGCCGTAATAATGATACCGATAAATATCAAATTGCTTTTTGTTGCAGCATCCATTAATGGCATATCTTTCTTCATCGCGTTGATGATTACCCCATTTTTGATGAACAGATTTGGCCGCAAATCTATAAACCTATTACGTGCTGCGATTCTAACAGTTTCTTGGTGCTGTTACTTCATCACAACCGACGTCTACGCAATACTCCTTATCCGATTTCTCCAAGGTTTCAGCTTAGGTATCGCCGCGATCGTCGTACCTGTTCTGATCGGAGAATACTCAAGCCCCAAATATAGAGGAGCATTCCTGACCACTATATCATTATTTATTTCTTTAGGAGTCTTATCCAATCATGCTATTGGAGGTTTCATCTCATGGCAAATAGCAGCTGCCGCTTGTTGTATTACAGCTTTGGTGAATACCATAATAATTCTATTTGCACCGGAATCACCAAGCTTTCTGGCTTCGAGAGGGAAATATGAAGAATGTAGAGAGGCATTCCATTGGTTAAGACATCCTGATGAAGAAGAGGAACTAGAGAAAATGATTAGAACACACATGAACCAGTCCGATGGGAAGGCGCTTAAAAGTTTAACGCTAAGAGTGCAGAATAAGATCGTAGATTTCTTTAGGATTTGGAAGAAGAAGGAGTTTTACAAGCCAATCATAATAATTTTCCATTTGCACATCATCAATGAGTGGTCAGGTGCTACTATATTTGATGCATATACTTCTGACATCTATCACAGATTCATTGGGGAAGATGTAGATGTTTCCTTTATTATCATCTTAACTGATGTCTTGCGAGCTACAGCCAGTTTATGTACAGTTGTATTTATAAGAAAATTCCGTAGAAGATCGATGTTGTTAATAACAATTTCATCAAATATATTGTCTTATATCGTTATTATATTATACTCGTATACGAAAACACATAACCTGTTAAAATTTGACCATCCGTTGATTGGAGAAATTCTTATTATCTTCCATGTCCTCACTTATTCCGTGGGAAACCTGACATTGCCCAACATCCTTGCCGGTGAAATATTTGCATTCGAGTACAAAGGTTTGTCCAATATGTTGGCGCAAATGTTCTTTTGTGTTAATTATATAATAAGCACGAAAACAGCTCTTCATATGTTTTCAAGTATGGGTCTCCAAGGAACGTTCGCAGTCTATGCGGGAATGGTAGGCTACGGACTGATAGTCACTTGGTTTATACTCCCGGAAACTAAGGACAAGACGTTGCAGGAAATCGAAGATAACTTCCGAGGGAAGCCGGCATATGCAGGAGAGAATACAACAGTGTTAGAAAGACTTATGCCCAATTCAAATTTAGCTTAAGGATTTCTTGTGTCACAAAGATATGACTTTTTTCAATAACGTTGAGTAATTTTTTTCTATAAATATAAATAAAATAAAACAATTTTATAGATACTAACGTCTTTAATTTTTACCCTTTGAAATTTCCAAAAGCGCTTCAATCGCTTTACAGTACTCTTTCCAAGTTACATATCATATTAGTTTTTATTATATTGAGTGTAACATACGAGCACAGATTTCACCTGATGGCAAGTGATTCCTGCGGCCCATGACATCTACATTCATCCTTGACAAGGAATCATAATACAGATGCGTTGTCACTCTTGAGGACTGAGATGAGATGCCTCTTCACCAGTAGTAAAGGTCTCCGAACCCCCACACTCACCAGACGAAACACTGCAGCATTATGTTGCTATTTTACACTGGTATTCTGTGAGGGCGTCGTCCTACCCCGTAGGCTTCCCCCCTAGATTACTATAGAGTACCGTAAACTTAGGTCGTTGATACATTTAGTGGTGGGTCATCCTACATTGTGACAGCCAGTTCTAGGTCATTCAAGAGCCTTTCAAGCTCACCGGTTATCGATGCATGAGCTATATAACCTATTGTCGCTACTGATTGCTGCTTATGTGCTCCCGATTACCCCCGCTCTGCTGCCACATGGAGATACACCGATTATTACCCTCTCCTTCGCCCGCTGAGAGACTGAGGTTTCTTAGCATAAGTCATGTCTGAGAACACGCAATGATGCCGATGAGAGACTTTTGCGTTTAAGCAGTACATATATGGAGCATATCGCTGTGTTTCGTCTGATGAGTGCGGGAATTCTAACTGATAACGTGGCATTCGCTTAGTTCTCAGTGTGACTTCGCGTTTGTATAATGATTCCTTATCGAGAATGAATGCGGGTGTCATTGGCCGCAGGAATTACTTATCATCCAGAGAACTGTGTGCTCGTTTGTCACCCTCAATATAATAATTAAAAAAATAATTATAAAGAAAATTAAGATATAATATTATAAAAAAGTAAACATAAACATTTAATTTACAACTCAACATACGTCGCCATGTTGGTTACACCACAGGTGTTGAAGCCGCGGCGTATTCTGCAATAAATAATCATACTTTTATCATTAGTTCAAACATAACTTTGCAATTACATATCTACGTGTAATTGTAGAACCATACTGCCGCTTTAATTGACCTCAACCTCGAAAGGGTCTCTTCTTCACAGAACATCAGCTGGAGATAGCAGCATAACACTGTTGTATTTCGTGTGGGGAGGTTCGGGATCTGGAAACCCCGTTATTGGTAGCAAGGAATTCCATCATCTCAGTTTTCAGGGGTGACAACGCAATTCCATTTTGAATATATCCTGAGAAAGGATGGTTTTTATGAGCTACAATAATATTTAGAATTAAATAAACTATGTACCAGTTTATAACCGTAGTTTCATATAAATAAAATAAAAGGGAGATTATAAAGTTAACATTTTTCAAGTCGGAACGAAAATACCCAATATACACGTTGGAAAACGACATCATAAATACTTTCTACTTCCATATCACTTCAATCGTAACACCCAATTAACAGTAGCAAGCTCTAAGTCGCGCTATCATTGTTTCTAAATGTATTTTCAGATTTGTGGGAACTCTTGGGTGGGTCTGGTCAGCGCCTCACAAGAATCATTATGTGAAGCCTATATATTGACGATAATGAAACTTGCGTAATTGAAGTTCAACAGTTACAGAGCAAAAACCATTTACAAAGCCTGATCACCTTGCTTTATAGGCTAAAATAGGTCGAATTGATAGCCTATAGAAACATATCTTCATAAATGTGTCACGGTAAAGATACGATAGTGTTCAAAGTCAAATTAGCGATACGATTGTACTGTTTAACGATACAGACAATTTCTGCACCGTAGATCTAGCAGGTAATACTTACTTTATGTAACCATCTTCCCCCCACCGTCGACCCCACCAGTTAAGAAGTATCCAATATTCCGGTGTGTAGCCTACGAGGAGCATCGCGTGGTTCATCCTCCCAGGTACACAGAACGGATCGTCGTAGATGCCGGATCTAAAAATTGTATAAACTTTCATCACGACACAGAGGTTCACGGTTCATTGGATACGAAATTAACATCACCGGCGAGTACATCATGCACCTTCGATCTGTCATGTCATGCCATCTCGGATAGGTAGCGTTCGAGTAACTGCTCACCTCTCTCATCCTTCAATGAAGAAAATTTAATCAGTGTGTGCTTCCAATGATGACCTAGGAAATTGTGACGTGGTCCTTCAAGCTTGGCTATACGAGGAAGCTCAAAGTCAATCAGGGAGCAATAAAGAGTGTTATACTCCGATGGTGAATAAAGGTTCTCGACCATCAACACGCTTCTCCATATCCTAAAGAATGAAGAAGCATCAGTGTTTTCATTATTAAGAATAAAGGCGGATGTCTCATTTCCAGGTATTTACCGGTTCTTTTCACTCGCCGTATGAAACACACTTGGATTAAGATGCTACAACAGTATTCTTTTAATGTATAATTCCTCATCGGTGAAGTCGGCCAATGAGTCATGAAGTTTTTAAATACACCATAGTTTAAGGCTGGTATAAACAGTTCATACAAATTTGGGATCTTGCCAATACACCATATATCAATGCCAAAATTGGCATGTATTTGGTATTGTACTCGTATGAAGAATTTCTGTTGAAAAAAATTGGACCTACTTTGTCACCGTCTATGGAGGAAATAGGTCTCCATAGATAGTCACAAACGAGTATAATGGGAGTTATGATGAAGGGTTCAACTTCCACCGAGCTTCCTATTGTAACGGCTACCCCTGCCGGCTATTTATTGACCTTTTTTTTCTAGGGTCTAAGTTCAGCAGTGGACTATGCTGTGAGTGATGATGAAGTAGAACTACTTAAAATGTAATCAAGTGTCATTGAGGTCACCTATAGAGCTGGAAGGTTATAGGAGCAGCATTGAGAGCCACAGCAAGGGGTCCGATGGTGGCGACGGCACGCTCTACCGCCGCCTCGTCCCCCGCCGGCAGCTTTGCCCAGCGCTGGGGACGAACCCGAACTAGGCGGCTGCTATAATGGCAGCAACCTTTCTGTATATGATATGAGATTTTTTGTGAGAGAGAATTTTAATTCAAATACACAAGCATACACACATACGCAAATATTAAATGTCTACGTTATTGATTTTCTTGTCTTTCTTGTCGTCAACATTCTTCAACATCATGAGTCAACATACGCGTAACTTCGTAATTATATTAAAATTATAGAAGAGAATTAGTATATTATAAGAAATGTGGCCCTTCACCGCTGGTCGTATGAGGAACCGACTAGCTATGTTCAGCAGTGGACCGACGATGGTGATGAAGAATCGATTTAAATTACTGTAAAATATTCGTTTTTTATCTTTAGATATTGTTAATTTTTGCAATTTTGATTCCATGCTTTATTTCTTTTATTATTTGTTTTTTTCATTATTACTACATTTAGAGTAACAAACGAGCTCACAGTTCACCTGATGGCAAGTGATTCCTGCGGCCCATGACATCTACATTATATGGATCTGAGTGTTGGGACACTCACTGGACGAAACACAGCAGCATTATGCTGATATTTTACTCTGGTATTGTGCGAGGGCGTGGTCCTACCCCGGTCAAGCTGACCCATTCATTCTGCAACTGGAAACAAACTGTTTGCTAGACGTGTTATAAATTATAGTAGTTTTCCCCCTTAGTACAGACTTGAAATGCCAGCATGATATAGCATCACGGCTCTGCTGTGTTTCGTACGATTGGTATAGTGAAACGGAAATCCAGCCGGTGACGAAGCCTTCCATCTCTGTCCTCGTGGGTGACAAGGCTTTGGTCAGCAGGTTACTTGTCCCCGCAGTTATTACCTGCCGTCAGGAGAAACGTTTACCTGATAAGTAATATCGTTTGTTTCATTATTTCATTATAAAATTAAACATAATAACAGCATAGTTAAGAGCATAAATATAAAAATAAAATCACGAACCTTCCCAAGGTACGGATACTGAGACTCCGTAGCAAGACCAACTCTTGTGGCGTATCTGAATGTGGCCTCCAGAGACCCACCCTGACATCCCATATTGCCGTCCTTGTAGCTGCAATCTACGATTTGCTGCGGACTGAAGAGTAGAAGAAGATACCTATTTATTTTAAGGAATAGGTGACAAACGTGCAAACAGCGCATCTGATGGTAAGTGATGACCGCTGAGCGTGAGCACCAACATTTGCAACACCAGAGACATTAAAGAAAGATGTAGGCTTTTGTCTTGAAGGTCCCTAAGTCGTATCGGTTTGGAAATACCGCTGGCGACAGCTCATTTCACACATATGTGGATTGCCATCCATGGAGCAGATGAGTATGAAATTTTGAATTCTATCGTGATGTACGATGTTTAAACTCAACAGCTCCTCAGAACACTCCATATAGTAAATACGGTCCCTTCTCTCCTCTTAAGAATACAAAAACAGGGTGATAATGACGTGGTAAAATTCAGTGTTGGTTAAATTTCTTTCTCACCGATAAATTATTTTAAGTTTATTTCAGTTTCAGTATAAAGCAGTGTTCAGCTGCTATCGTCGTATCATCGTGGTATATTTACTTAACGGTGAAGGAAAACTTGGAGAGGAACCTTTTAATAAGAAAATTTAAAAGCCTTACTTAATATAATTTGCTATAATTGGTAGCAAAGGGCTGCTCTCATTTTTGATATTTACAATTTATATTTTCGTAATCAATTATTTGTGCTGCTACGCACGGCCGGTACCGCGGCAGTGGCTACAACGCGCACGCGCATCTCAGCCCCCGTGCCGCACCAGTTCCATACCCGCATCAGTCACATTGTCCAAACCTCGCATACCTACTGACACACTTGAAAATCTTTATATTTTTATCAACCAATTTAAACTTGACTAACCATAAAATCACAACCAAAACTTATCTCAAAACATCACCGGCGAACCACATCAGTTCACAGAGTTCAGACATTGTGAAGATTACAAACGCACATACAAGTGACAAAATTCTCTACTGTATTCTGTATCTACGTCTATATACTATTCTCTTAATATAGAATATGAGAAATATCAAACACACCTTAGCTCTTCCCAGTGCATGTGTCTCTTGTAAAGCTGGGCTTGTAACGCATGGGTGACGGCAAAGGCATAGCACGCTCCGCAGTGCCACTGCTCCTCGATGCGTGGCTGGAACCCTCGACGGCGCCAATCCACCTGATGTTGAAACGACCAGGTCATTTGGATTGGAGATTGGTCACTCATTAGATGTGACAGACGAACATATAATTCACCTGGTGGTGAATGACTCTTGCGGCCATCCTCAATAAAGATTCAAGATGTACATGCGTGATCACCTTGCTCGAAATGCCTCGTTGCCTGCAACAGTGTAAGTTCCTACATTCACCATACGAAACAGCACTGCTATTGACGCCGGTATTCTGTAAGTGTGCAGTCTTTTCCCGGTCATGCTGATCCATTCATGTTGTAATAGCTGCGACGTGGCTGCACCATATAACGTCTTAAGCAGAACCATCACATTCTCCAATATTAAACCAAGCCAAACATCGGCCGACCTGACAGATTGCCCCGAAGCACGCTACTAAGTCAGAGTCTACTTCCCGTTGACATCTAGGGGATCCAACGACTCATCTTCTAGTCCTATCGAGCTTCTATGAGAAAAATTTTAAGTCTAAAAATATTGCTGTCTTGTCGAAGTCCAAAACTAATTTAATTTATAAAATAAATTGAATGAATAAATAAAATTACAAAAATATGTGAAGTCCGCCATTCCGCAGTGGAGCCACGTCGTGGACTACGCTCCGACACTCTCCCAGGCAGGAGGCCTATGCCCAGCGCTGGGACATTTTAAATATAGTCTTTCTTTTATTTATTTTTTTATATTCTACTTTTAAGGGTCCTATTTGTACTTTAATTTATGTTCATTTCTCTAAACGCATGCTACGGGAACGTCAAGGACTTATTATTACACAATATTATTTGTTTATCTTATTTTCTTATTATATTCAATTAATTCGTTTTGCAATCAATTTAAAATAATCTAAACAACAAACACAACACGTAACCTACCGTTCTGGGCACACTTTCATATCTGACACTTCTATAAGCGCTTTTCCTGAAATCTCTTGCAGGATCGAACAGCGGAGTTGTACGGGTTAGTTTCAAGATCTGGCTCACGTAATCACTTACATCCTGAAAATAGGAATGTTAAGTTATTTAATACAGGACTACCGTCCACTTGACGCTCCAATAGGCTGGCCATACAGCTCGGGCTCATAGACCCGATAACCGAGGGGGCAGAAAGGTTCTTGAGTGGCAATCTCGGGCTGGCTGCAATGTAGCGATGACCTATGCAAGTTTACTGGAAGTCAATGGATGCAGGTGACCCTGGATAGTGTTTTGCATAAAAAGGAAGGAAGGGAGGGGAATAGGCTTATCTTCAGCAGTGGACTATTGATAGGATGTGATGATAATGATAGTAATTTTATTTGTGTACCACGTAACAGTTTCTTGTTCCATATCAATAGTTCCGCACAACTCCCAGAATACCAGCGTAAAACAGCAGTACAGCGCTTTTGTGTTTCTTATGGTGAGTATTGGGACTCCAAGAAACCGATGCACTCCATCCAGTCCTCACGAGTGCCAACGCGTGTGTACCTTGAACCTCTGTTGAGGATGTCATGGGACACGGTCATCACATACCATCTCGTGAACTGTGTATCCGTTTATCACCTTTAGTATTATGAAAGAAGTTTTGTTCCTACCCACCCAGTCACCGAAGTGGTTGAGGTGTAAGGAATAAGACCGTTTCCCGGAGAGATAGTCCCGGTTGTGTTCAGCGACGAGTTGCAGGTTGTCTCTCCATATATCCCTGGCTATCAGCTCGTGGGATCTTGAGGAGTATTCTTTCTTGAAGGCTGTCTGAGGACCCGAAGCAATGCAAGTCTTTACATCATAGTTATTGAACAAACATATCAATTATTTTGCCACGTTGTGGTTTGTTTCTAATAGCAGCATGAATGGGTCGGCCGCGGAAGGTCCACACCTTCACATAGTACCAGCGTTTAATAGCAACATAACGCTGCTGTATTTCGTATGGTGAGGGTAGGCATTCGGCATCGTTGTTGCTTGGTACTGGGCATCAATGACTTTTGGTATTTTGTTTTGTTGCCAAGATACTTATTATCAGTTATGCGACGTCCATATTAGTCCTTAGGGATGACATCGCATGAACGTGAGTCTCGTGGGCCGCAGGAGTCACTTCCACGTGAACTGCATGCTCGTTTGTCCCTCTCATACAAAAGGAAAAAACACATCAAGCCCTGACATGTCCAACGTGAATGGGGAATCAGATTATTTGTTACCCTGGAGATTAAGATAGAGTGCCTCAATATCAGTATATGTTTATACCAGTTTAAACGAAACATAGGAACGCTGAGCTTCACTTAAGCGTTGATTTTCTCGGTCGAGTCTTCAATGCTAACCAGTTCATAGCTGCAGTATGTCTCTAATATGTTAAACCTAACTTTGCCCTATAACGTTATATGATAAACATGTAATTAGTTAATCATTTAAATATAATACATTTTGATCTTTAGGAATGAAAGGAAAGGAGTCGGCACCGGGGATTATGAATTCAAAGCGAGTGATTAGACACTGAGCTATTACATGGGTCTTAGGGTGACAATTGAGTACACCTGATGTCCCGAGTGAGTGCCTTATGTTTTTACTGTAAAAATATTATGTGCGGATCATCATCAGGTAATGATGAGTGATTCCGGCTCATGACACCCATATTCATCGTCGGTAAGGAATCAATGTCGATGCGTTGTCACACTTGACAACTAAGAACTGAATTACTCCTACCCCACCAAACGAAACACAGCGGAGTTATGCTGATATTTTACGTTGGTGTCCCGAGAGGGCGCGCTCTTGTTCCCTATCAACCCGACCCATTCACGGACCGACTGGTAAATTCTTACTTTATACTCGTCCCAATGCCATTCTGGAACATCTTCGTGTATAAGTAAACTGCCCATATGCCGTTCTAAATACTTCAGGCTGTTCGCTGGATCGCGTACACACTCGCTGGCGTTGTAGTTCTCCAAAATGTCCTCAAACCTTTCGTTCTTCACTAAAAACCTCACAGTGCTATCTACAAAGCTATCCACTTTTAAATTAGGTCGAACACACCTGCGCTCTCGCGACCTTTTATATTGAGTTAAAATCGATTTTATTTTATCCGTACCGTCCTTGATTAGTAAATTTGAATCAACTAACGCTATTTGAATTACTACAGAGAGAAAACGCATATTTAATATTGAGTTTGGAAATGATTATTATATACGTTGCTATTGCTTTGTTGACAATGATCGAATACCCAATAAGTTATTACTTGTAAAACACACTGGCAACAGGAAATTGATTACAAAGCAAGTAATTTGACTCGCAACCTCGATAGAGTGTGGAGGTGTGTAGCTTGTGGAAGTGCTGAACCAGGTGTTCCCAGCATTCGTACATATAATATATATCCTAACAAATTGCAGCTAGGATAAAAGTGTTGCTGATTTTATCGCGACGTTTGGAGTGCTTTACAGCACCCATGAGTACGAGGGGCACTGACGTCCTGAGGTCATAGTTAACATGTACTACCGTCAGCTTGTTTAGTTATTTATTTTTGATTCGATCTACGCAGAAGGACACCTCAAGACACTGTGAGACGTCACACACATCAGGACTTGAAACGTCCGACGACGAAAAATAGAATAAACCCCACTTTTGGGTACATTAGCTGAGCTGGTGCGCTCGGCCATCTGCGTCTACATCACCACGTAACTCCAGGTGGAGTTGTTTACAACACAAAATAAGAAAATACTTTAAGATATAATATATATATTATAATTGTAATATATTATTTCACGAGTATTATATATATATATATATATATATATATATATATATATATTACTCGTGAAATAATAGTAATCTCACTTGGTAACAAGTTAGATTTCTGGAAGTTTGATTATAACTAGTTGACGAAACTTTCATTCATAAATAATCGTTCAAACGTATTTATAAATATTATTTTTTTGTCACACATTTAATCATCTATCAATAGTTCCGTCGATTGAGATGTCATTCATAGCAGTGGCTCATTAAAACTAATGTTACTCAGTAAGTGAGATGTTATATTGACTCGACACTTATATTGACCGATGAGTGTTGCCTCTTTATTAGAATAACTTATTATTATATAATTTTTATATCATTGCATGATTATTTGCAATTGTATAATTTAATTATTTACTTTGTGTCTTGATCATAATTATATTCATATACCTAAAATGGTGAATGTGTGAAATTGGAAATGATTATAAATTATATCTTTGTACCACAATCCTTATAAATAAATAAATATTTATATAAATATATTACGAGCTACATGGGCAGCCTATTGCTACTCCAGCGTGATCATTTTTTAATCTATGTCGGGCACCCTCGTTTTACTACTACGTTACTGCTTTATGACAATGTTATATAACTTTATGATTATTTTTGTCTACTATTTTAGAACTATTTTTAAGATACACTACATTGTATTTTCACGTTGTACCAGCCTACCCTTTATAAATATTTCTATGTTTGTGTGTGAAGTCAGTTATTTGTTTTATTTATCATTTTTATTGTATTTACGCTGACAAACGAGCATACAGTTCACTTGACGGCATGTGGTCCCTGCGACCCATGACCATTCATCTTCGATCAGGAATCATGAAGCAAATACGTTCTCTCCGCTTAGAACAACGATGGAATGTCTCGTCACCAGTAACAAGTCTTCGGATCGCTGCCCCCATCAAACGTAACAGCAAGGTTATCACATTACGCTGGTATTCCGTGAGGGTCAAGCCGATCCAGTCATGCATCGGCCAGGATCCAACTGCAACGTAAGTCTAGCACTGTTAAACTGTACCGATTGGAGGTAAGAATAAAGCTATAAGAGATTCCCTAGACTAAAGACGCTGAACGTGACAGAATCAGGTCACAGTTATAAACTGGTAGCACTTATAGGTAGGTTATTTTTTCCGGAATAAGAGGGTAAACTGAGAATTTATAAGATTGGGTTTCGCTTAATGACAAAAAGGGAGAACTTATTAGTAGTTACGAGGCATTCTACTAGGTCAGCTCGACCGAAGATTGGCATTTGGATGTAGAGCTAGTAGGGAGCCCCCTGACACCCACGAGAATTGTAAGTCAGTGATGAGATCATTCACTTAAATAATATTATGAATAAATTACACAAACAAAATATAAATAAGAGTCACGAGTTCCGAGTCTTTCCATGTTAGTCTTCAATGGTGACCTCATTTCAAACCCATGTGCTGGTACCCATATATAGAGGTCTCGACTGTGTGCCATAAGCGCTCGGTCACCTCTCAACCCGGTGAAACTGTAAAAGCACTGGGGCTAACAGCGGCCATCAGCCGGAAAAAAAAGACTTCATTTACATCTTCTTATGTTGAGTACGTACGGGTGTGCTGATGGGCCGTAGTCATTATTTATCATCAGATGAACAGGCTATCAAGAAGGTTTTACTTCCTTCCCAATGACGCATACTTTTGCAAGGCTAAAAACCTTTTCCAGAATAGCAGCTTTCGATAAAAAAAACACAATTTACGTAAAAAAGCACAATTTGGTTGGCTTACCTTAAAATTATATATATATATATATATATATATATATATATATATATATATATATATATATATATATCTTCACTCCATATAACGGTAACTCGCTATAACGATAAAAAATGCTCGGTCCCTTGAGTTTCGTTATAAAGAGTTTAGACTGTATCTGAAATTATGAACATAACGAAAAAAAAAACAACATGTAATTGTAATAATACATTTATTAAAACATTTTTTCTATTTACAAATTCCTGGTCCTAACACAATGTTTGTATTACAATTTATTTTGTTTACATTTGTTCAACTAGGATCTGTCACAGGCGAGGGTGCGTGCAAGTATTGTGTACTACACACCAAAGCAGCTTACTGTCTTTACCACTGCCAAGCAAATATTAACCTTATGATGTACGTCACATGATTATTTTTATAACTAATAAATAATCCGAAAGTGACTCACTTTTTGGACATCATTTTGGTCTGATTCGCACAACGTTTCCTTGAAAATTCAGCAGAGTAACCATGAAAACGTATTTTTTGCTAATTCTATAATATTAATCCCGTGTAACGACTTTTAAGGAAATACTTTTATTTTAAAACTACAAACTAGTTTAGCCATTCTGTAGTAGTAGTTTTGGTACATATCATATCGGTTCTAAGGAACGTGTACTGTTCGTAGTTATATCCCTTAATGTAGGTACAGTATCGTCACCCGTGTAGAAAGAGACACGGTACTTTGTAACAGTGATCCTTCCAGTTGTACGTAGTACTTCCTACTTTCATGCGAGTAGTTAGAGCACACATAAAATATGGCGTCACTGAAATCACATTTTAAAATAAATGCAAGCGAAACAAAACTATTTACATGACTATTTTAAAAACGAAAATTCTCTACTTAGAACTAAGATTAACGACTAAAATCTAATAATACTCACGGTTAATACCTACGAACGATAAAAATTGCAGAGGAACAAACAGTGGCGATTACAGATCTGACTTATGTTGACTTAGTGAAAAACACTAAAATCATTTAAGCTATATTCGAAAAAGATATTAAATTCATATGTTGCATGTTTCATTATTGATTTAGAAATATATTGATTAAAGTAAAAAATAGAACCTAAAATACGGGATATTACAGTTTATTGTTAAACTTATTTAGATTTAGTTTAACAGTTTGACCTACTTTGGTGCAGGAACATGTATAAAAACACGACAGAAGCGAAGCTTCCTACGCAATCTATGTAAATCAAACAACAAGAAACGCAAAAGTGAGCTCAAGTGTCTGGTAGACACGTAGGTATAGTACACTTGCTGCCAGCCCCAATGGGGTGCGTTGCATCGCCACGCTCGTTCGTTTAACTTTTTATGAGTCAGGTGAGGAGGAAGGTGCGTTTAGAAGCTTCGCTTAAATTCTATACAGTACTCGTTTTAGAAAATAAAAGTTGTTTATTTTAATAAAATTTAATAGAAGATAAATATGTGAGTGGTTTAGTCAAAACTTTTTATACATGTCTAGGCTAGGACAACATGATTGAGAGCGGGGTTTTTTGTACAATTCGAAAACAGTTCACCCTTTTAAACAGGCCGTTCTCAAGCAGAGAGAGAGAGAGCGTTAGTCGTGATCGCCATGTGTGGCAATGTTACCACATTCCGAGAACCACCACTGCTTTTTCATTTAAAAACGTAAAATCTCGTAATCAGATATGCAGACATTAAAATAGTAAATACCTAAAAGAGGTAATCAATCATCAGCAACAATAAAATTTACATCTATTTTGGCGTATAACACGTTATAGAAATAAAAAATATGATCTCAGAACGCCATTACACATAACCGGTATACAAATATCGCTTCATAGAGTGAAATGTAATTGAGCTTTTCTATAGGCATGATATAATTTGTCCAGACCTCGAGGCCGACGTGCTCGCCACTATTGCCTAAGGGGCAAGCAAATATACCACAATGACAAGCAAAAATATATGTAACACTAACGAGCGTTTATTAAACGAGCATTGCGTACGACTACGTAACTTTTTAATTAAATAGGATGACAAAAGAAAACGAAATTTACAGCCTATAATAGACAAGCCACATCTATCCTCATATTCAACTAATGAATCAAGATGTAAATATATTATGAACGATAATAACATTACGCCTCTTGTCGCAATTGCATAGTTGAAATGAAATTTCTTTGGCGACGATGAGATTAAAATTAGAGTGTAACATTTCTATGTTTACATATAGAAACACTCTAATTTTAATCTAAAACTAATCGACGTATGACGGCAATTAGGCGTAAAACCAAAGGGAAAAAACAGACTAATTATTTCTTTAACCACATCTATACTATATATACTATATCAAAGCAGATTTCCGTTACAGTAGTTCCGTTTTACTTCTGTCACGAGTACTGAGGTATACGAGTTGTTTTAACAATGACTAAATTATGAACTGATTGTAACACGAGTAATACCAACGTAAAATGTTTCGTCTTTAGAGTGCATAAAAAAATTCACCATCAGGTGTACTGTGTGCTCATTTCCCACCATAAATACAAAAAAAAATCAGATAATAATAATATATAAACATTATCTGAACAACATATAAAAAGTCCACAAAAACGCACAGTTCAATTAACGTGTAATAAACGCCCGTTTATAGTGTTCATGTTTTTTAAATATGACAAATGTATTAGACGCGAAAAATACATACCATTTGAGAAAAATCACAGCCTTATTAGCAGGATTATTAAATATTGTTATTTTATTGGAAATAAGGTAATCAATATTAAATCAAATATTTGCACCAATGTTTGTGAACCAATTGTAATGCTTTTTGGAAATATTTAAAATATTTTCTTACGTCTATTATATACACAACAAATATCTAAGAACCTTCACAGCGCATACAGAATTGGTACTATACAAACTAGACGTAAATTATTATACATAAATAAATAATAAGTTGACACTACTCTGGGAAGTTTTCAAATTATGAATTACCATTTGTTCTTCGATCATTATTCGAATGTACTCGGATGTTATTTATGAGATAAATTTACAATCACGACTCGTAGTTTCAGGAGTTTTATTGATTTTTTTAAAAAAAACTATGCTTATTATGGAACGAGTTAATATTATTGACTATGGATTAGTCGTAGTTTTACTTCTCATGTGTAACTCACGATGTTGTAGATCGAGTTCAAATGGTTGGGGGCGGTTTGGATTCATCGTTGTCGCGGGTTCGATGCTCCGTTCATATTCCTTAGTTCCGTATACGGCCTCCTGGACAACAGCTTCAGATCCTCACCGCCCGTCAGAGCGATATAGTCCTTCCTCTTCCAGTAGACCATGAGCCTGTAAGAATAGAAATACATACGTAAGTCTTTTCTCCTATTAGTAAAAATTAATAAAAAAAACAATCCTAGAATTTCTATTGATGTTGCTTACGTTCCGGTTAACAACTCCAAGTACTGTAAACTTAAATACATTTAAAATAAAACGTACACCTTCATCATTGAAGGATTAGTCCTAAAGTATATGTAATTGCAAAGTAGCAGACCCTGGGTTCGATTTCCAGTTGATGCCACCCATACGGGTACGACACAGAGTACTTGCCCAGCTCGGCACTAGCCCGGCCATCAATCATCAACCATCTCAGTCAGTTGACAAGTACTAGACATCAACCTCGCAGGATATATTATAGTGCTGTATTATATTATGTGCTCAAACAATAAATAGTCAATCCTCTTCCGATTCAATGCATCAGATCTAAGAAAGAGTGTGACATGTAGCGTCAAAGAGACGGGATGTATGCAAAGACACACCCAGATCAGAAGATCAACACTTTGTGATATACAAATAATACTCCTTGGCTGGGATTCAAACCCAGGACTCGCGGCGTAGCAGCTAAGATTCTGAGCCACGTGTATATAATACAGAAAACGTATGTAATATAATATTTAGAACTTAATATAAATTGATATGAGGCACATTCAAATAAAATTAAATCATAACGTAACATAAAATCTATAAATAAAATATTTTATCGGTCCATTTGTACATTTCAAATCAAAACAAATCAAAAGAAGCTTAATTGAAGTAATCTTATAGAAAACATTAAATTAATAGGTGTCAACCACCGTATTTCAGAAGTTATTTTGAATTTTTATGACTATTATTTAAAAACATTTAATTTTTTTCAGTTATTCTTCAGCCGTGGTAGCTCAGTGTTTACGCGCTCGTTTTTAATGTCACAGTACGAGTTCGATCCCCCAACGAATTTTTTTTTAATTGCAAATTTAAACGCCGATTTATTATCTACTCGGCGGTGAAGGAAAACGTCGAAAGGAAACCGGAAAAATATTTCAAGGACATGGTCCGTCAATCCGGAGTGGAGGCGCGTGATGGACTACACTCTAACATCCCCTGGAGAAGAGCCCAGAAGCCCAGCAGTTGGTTTTATATATAAATATAAAGGCTACTTTACTTTTACACTCAGGCAGAGCCATGACGTAGTTATAAAATAAATATAGGCTTATAAGGCTACTGTGTTTAATATGGTTACAGAACCCAACAAAAAAGCACTTGCAGCATATTCGACGTGAGTGTGACACGCGCCTTATGACTGCCGAGTGGATTTCTTATAAATACCCGCATCGCTATTTAATATAACTTTTAATGTTTTACTTTGGTGCCATGCGGGTAAGATTAAAAACGGCGGCGTGTTCTAGTATTTTGTTGATAATTACTGTTAATTGAAAAACTATAGTTTGTCCCGCATAGAAACGTGTGTATAACGTAGACATTTTTAAGATATATATTTTTTATAAAACACTAACAGTTATAGAACAACACTACAGCTCGTTTCTGGCTGCAACATCTTTGAGTCGGCTTGACCGGGGAAGGGGAGAATACCAACGTGAAATACGAACTGTGTTTCGTATTTCAGAGTTATGCTGCTGTGCGTTCGAATTGCGAGTGTTGGGATCCGGAGACCCCATCGCAGGTGTCCAGGCAATCTACTCCAGTCCTCTGGGATGAGAACGCGTGTGCATTTTGAATCATTATTGAGAGTTGATGTAAAAGTAACCACTTACCATCAAATGAACTGTGTGCTCGTTTGACACCCTTAATGTTATTAAATAAAATCATTTGCTGTCACATTTATTATCATATTGTTACAGGGACGGTTTAAAGGGGAACTTACAGAAACAATTCCGTCACTTACAGGCGTTTACAGCAGGCTGAAACATGTTTTCCGGTTATATCAGGACACTAATAATCACTTGGTACTACTTTCTGTAAACTTTTCAGGCCGTTTGCATTGGCTCTCACCCACATGTCTCCGGAACATCCCAGAAGGTGCGTGAGAAGGACAAGGCATATACGAGTGGAAGAGAGTGACGAGAATATTCTATCATGTCTTTAGAACATTGCAGGATGGCTATGTGCGCAAAATAGACAGATGAGATTTTCAATTGAGATACGAGGGCATACACATCGGAGTGAAACAAAAGCGACTAGTGAGCGAATTTCGGAATTAGTTTTATAGTATTACAACCCTTTGTTTCCTTTTTGTTCAATAAACTTACTGATACATTAAAGGCTATTTCCTATCCAACGAACCCTACAGCTCGTAACAATATAATAGGTATTTATGTAATTATCGTAAAGTCAGTCTGTCCTTGTGTCGTGTTGATCATAAAAGATTGTGTATACGCGGGTAAACACACTGTATGTTTGTTTGTTTGTTTGTACACAGACGCTCAAACGTCAGCCGTTATCTCGACTATGATCTTTGCAAACAATGGCAAACGAAAAAATCCTCCTACCAGTTGTAATTAAATAAATTTGATGTAACTTTTCTTTTATTTTTGGTTAGAAAATGGATTGTATATATATATAGGATTGTTTCATCTTCTAGCTAATGATAAGTCGTGGTGGCTCAGTGTCTAAGTGCTCCATTTTAATCCAGGGTAGGCGAGCAAACCGAGTTCGATCCCCGGTGCCGGCAACGAAGAAATTGTTAATTGCAATTTTACCATGTGCTTGTCAATGAAGGGGAAAACACCATGATTGTCTAAGAAATAAATTAATAAAAAAATCTATAAAATTAAACATTATCATATAATAACAAATTGAAAAAATAAACTTATAGAGTTTGCTTTGTTTAAATGAACTTTTAATTATAATTTTATTATAATTTTTTCGGTTTAAGGTACACGATCGGCGAAATTTAGTAAACGATCCGAACGCGCCATTGTCGTGAATAATTGCTAGCACAAGCGTTGGAGCTTAGTTAGTGGTTTAACAGGTTGTTAGTAATTTCTATTGCTAGTACTTTACAAAAGAAAAACAATCTTCTGCACAGGTTAGCAGGTAGCTTACAGTAAAATGGGACAGAGTTGTTGCAAGATCAAAAGGCCCTTTTCTCGAAGATCTCCAAGTCGCATCGGCTTGGATATACCGTTGGGAACAGCTGATTCCACAGATTAGTTGTGTGTGGCAGGGAAGAGCGCACAGTGATGGATTGCCAACCATTGGGATGGTGAGGGTGAAAGTTTGAATTCTGACGTGATGTACGATGATAATACTGTGCGGCTGGACTTACTCCGAACAACTGAGAACACTCCCCTAGAGATATGCATTTTTTTTAATTACATTTAGAGTAACAAACTCACACACAGTTTACCTGATGGCAAGCGGTTCTTGCGGCCCATGACATCTACATTCATCCTTGACAATGAATCATAATGAATGCCTCGTCACAGGTAATAAAGGTCTCCGGATCCCTACACTCACAAGACGAAACATTGCATCAGTATTCTGCTATTTCTTCACGCTGGTATTCTGCTATTTCTTCACGCTGGTATTCTGTGAGGACGTGGTCCTATCCCGGTCGATCTGACCCATTCATACTGCAGCTAGAAAGAAACTGCAGTGTTCTCTAATCTCTGCGTAATGATATTTGTTATTTTTTTTAGTAAACCGATGATGTGGCAGGTGGCGCTGTTTTGAATTGTCTACGCTGGCACATATAAAGCTCATTATTACCACTATCGTCTGAGGTTAAAATTCCACCAATTGTTACGTATGTGTGTATAAAGTAACGAAATCTAACATATTTGTCATAAAATTAAATGGAATTTGTATGTTCTTCTTACCGTGACGTGATTGGGAAAACAATCGGGAAGGCCAAGGGAAGCAAGCATGAGGAAATTAAACACGAAAATTTTGTAAACGAAATTCCTCAAAGTAATTCTTTAAAACTAATTCTCATAGAATATAATAACATCGCGATATATATATATAAATATTTTTATATATATATATATATATATTATATATATTTGTGTATGATAAAAATGATTAAAATTATATTAATAATTATAATAATTTGGAAAACATCGTGAGGACATATGTCAATCACACATATATAACAATTAAACAAAAAATATCTATTCCGTAGACATTTCCATTCATTGTTAATTTACGAAATGTTTAAATAAAACACACACAGTCTATGTTTGTGAAGTCGACGCTTGTATTAAGTGTTTGTGTTGGTATCAAGTCGATTTTAAATTTAAAGGTATTGTTTTCCATTGAATCATTACCTACTTTACGTAACTAACATCTGAAAATCTGCAGACGTGTTAAGAACCGATGACAACAGAGTAATTCCAAGATTATGCGTATTGATTTAGGTTTTTATAATTGATAATTATTTCAAACACATATTTAAATGACGTGTTTAAGAAAAGTCAATTAACATTTAGAACATAATCTGTAATACTATTTATTTAGAAAAATAAACTATTCAAACAAAGTTGACACGCAGTGACATAGATGCTGATTGTTAAGTCGTTCAGGTCGATTCGACCTAGGCGATATGTTCTGGTTATTGCCAGACATCACTGCACAGAATATTTGTAAAGTGCCATCAATATTTGCGCAAATACAGAGGCACTCACTTGTAGTCACCTTCTCTATTCCGATGTAATCCATGCGTAATAACGTAGTAGGATAGTTCGAATGCAGCTTGAGCTACACGTCTGGGAATTGAACCTATGAAACGCGACGCAGCAGCCAGGTCCTCTAACCTCTACACCACGCGACCATCAGTACGTCGCACGGTGGAAAAAATATACCACCCCCAATGTGCCAGCTATTTTCTATTACGTAATTTACATTGCATCTATTTTTACCCCAATCCCAAAGTGGTAAATAATGTGACTATAAATCTCATAATATCCCATAAAAAAATATAACGCCGCAAAAAGTATCACCCTTTATGTCGGTAAAGGTGGAATAATTGGTACCGTCGCGCACAATGCGCGTGCGCAATCAAATCTGTGGAGACCTCGCCACCGGGCGGTCGCCAGCCGTCAGTACATTCTAGGTTGTCAAGTCGAACGTACGTCCTTGCCGAGTACATACATTTAAAAAGAGTTAATGTAAAATACTAAGGTACTGGTATCAACTACTTGTAGCGGATCGAGAACACGGGTAACTATTATAATTTTAACGTGAATGCATTTTTATTGTTCAGTTAGTATTGTAATCCTCTTATGATATTTTAAATACGGAAATAAAAAATAATAATACGTTTTACTTGAATATATTTTTACGATTCAATATTATACATATAGCATAAACTTTAGCAACTCGAGCACCGAGAAATTAATTTCAATTTAATAACAGCCTGTATATATGATACATCCCACTGGGCATTGTGGATTGGCAGATATTACACAAGTCGATTTTTCTTTATTTATTTCTTAATCATCGAGTTATTTTAATTTTATTTATTGTACACTAGGGCATAGACCCATAGAGGGTGTCACACTGTTACTGCGCTACCCGTCACCTTCATTACTAGTTAAGTAATCCACCTTGGTCCTCAACGGTGAAAACGCATCACCATTATGATTCCTTATTGAGGATGAATATAGGGTTCATGGGTTGCAACCATCACTTACCGTCATGTCGGAAGTGTGCTAGATTGTCACCCTAAACACAACATAAAACACGTGACACCTCGTTTGCCATTACATAGGTATATATAAAACGTGTACAAACAAACCAACAATTATAATTATATGTTCGCAAATATACTCGTGTTAAGGTTATTAATGATTTATATTTTAGTTTTTTTTTTTCAATAAAAAGATAAAGGTAACACGGACAGCACATGTTTAAATAGCTGACAAAAGAAACGAAAATTAAAGAATTAATTTTATAGTTACAGCAAATATTATACAGGAGCAGTGGTCGCTCAGTGCTTAAGCACTTGCTTTTAATTCACAATACGCGAGCTGACCGATTCGATTCCCTGTGCCGGTACCAATGAAATAATTAATAAGCAATTTTAAATGTTCGTGTGTGACGCAGCGGTGAACGAAACCATCGCGAGGAAACCTGCATGTGTTAGAAAAAATTTAAAAAAAAATTCAAAGATACGCCACGCGGCCCTAGTGTGTCCGTCAATGCACCAGGGCCGCGTGGGCTAACATTATTTAAGAGTATAGAAAAACGCATACAGGTCATTTAAAGCGTTTTGAAATGACATGGTTT
Organism: Teinopalpus imperialis; assembly: GCA_029286865.1. NCBI lineage: Eukaryota > Metazoa > Arthropoda > Insecta > Lepidoptera > Papilionidae > Teinopalpus > Teinopalpus imperialis. The sequence continues at coordinate 9,182,898 of JAGSMU010000014.1, read as the reverse complement.
CCAAAGCAATATATAAAAGTACTTTTATAACCTTTTTTATTATATTTATTAAGTATAAAGTATTACAGTATCACGAGTGTTTAGATGATTAAAAAAACCTTTCATGTTTACGTCCTACGAGATATTTATGTACAAAATAAGAGCTTTAACTAAGGGTAGGGTAGAACTACGTTGTAGTTTCTTTATAGCCACAACATGACACACAACAATGGGACCACGCCCTAATAGATTGCTGACGTAAAAGTCAGCATAACGTTGCTGTGTTTGGCGAGTGATCGGGGTTGTTGCTGGTGACGAGGCATTCCATCGTAAGCCTCAGGAGTGATAATGCACTGATTCCATAACGTGGATGAATCGTTTGTCATAGTATATATAATAATAAGTTATAAAATATGTATATTTCTTTTCAGATTTATACACAAATATATAAACGCGGATTGTCCCAATTAGCACTTGAATCCTGTATGTATGTACGCCGTGCACACATTCGTGATTTTGTAAGTAACGTAAATATTCTTGAATAAAATATCTCACCGTTTCGTGTTTTATTTGCGCTCATATACGCTAATATTAAAGGGCAACCTTTTCAGTTATTTAAATCGAAGAAGTCTACTTCACTACGAGCCTCTTGGTTGATTTGACCAGATAATAATGTGATACTAGTTATTAATCTCGGAAAATACTGATTTTATGAGATAACGGAGGATGACAAATGGGCACACCAGTTTATCCGATGACGAGTGACGTTCGAAATCTATAACCAGCATCTACCCTCAACATAAATTCAAGATGCAAATGGGTCGTCACCCTTGAGATGAAATGCCTCGTTAGCAGTAGTAGTGGGTATACGCTTCCCGCACCATCAGGAATGGAACAACAATGACATATCCACATGTTAGTGCCTTACCGATAGAGACGACTCATCCTTGATGTAGTAGAAACCAGCTCAAGCATCGCTCTACCATTTTTTTTAAAGAATTAGCAATGCTTCCTAATATTCCGGTTCACTATTCCAACTAAGGTGAAAATACTAGTACTAGGAGACGGTTCACGACAATTGTTGTATGACGAATTCGAACCTACGACCACAAGTTTCGCAGACCGTACCCTAAACCATTGTGCTATTGACGCTTCAAATTATGAGAAAAGGTTTTTATCAGCAGTTGACCGACTGTCGGTAGGAATGTATTATATATGTGTTCTATATAATATAGGAGGCAGAGTTTTCATCATTACGATAATAATTCAACAATAACGATGGCAGATTGTACAGGATATTGAAGTGATGGCTGTCTTCGAAGTTAACATTACTACATACGTTTGCAAAACAAATTTAATAAAGTTAATACTCTAGACGAAGACGTAAACACGGTCAAAATTGCTAATTGTTTAATACGGGTAGTACTTATTTGATTTCGACTACGCTTTAGTATTTATTATAGTGCCGTAAGAGTTCGCGAATAAAATTGTGCTTAGCTTCTTTGATCGTTAAGCGAACCTTGCCGAACTAAAGAGAAGTCCTGAAGAGTAACAACGCATCAACCCTTTGCTTTGGGCTTTTAGAATAGGGTTAAGGTACCATCTGTAATTAATATAAGACTACTAAAAGGGTATTACAGGTTCACAGGCGATCATGGTGGGAGCTCTCATTGTCAAGGATAGCTAACCCCAGCGGGGAGGGGGGGGGGGGCACACGGAGTGGTCTCGGGTTGCCGTAGCACTGCGAAGCCTGCCCTGGGATATGATTATTTGCTCATTGCGGAGGGGCACCGGTGCGTTCCCCGGGGCCTCTCCTAAGTAATTTTACGTATAGCGTTTATTTTTAATATTTTTATCCTAACGTTTCGGTAGTTCGTGTCAACTATGATAACGGGACGTCAAACACCACAAATTCCCCTGGGACCGGGATCGTAACGTCGATATAAAAGATTAAAAAATAAACACATTAAAATCAATTTAAAATATACTTTTTTTCAATGTGCACCTATAGGAGTGAATATAAGATATAAACACGTAATTAAATGCCGTAATTTATAGTATATGGTTTTTAAAATGACTGAATGTTTCAAGAGAATCTAATATATTGTCGCTTGAGAGCTAAAATATATTGAGGTGTTCTTATAATTTGAAAATACGGACGAAGTCTTTATTGTATCTGTGGTGACAAACCAGCACACAGGTCAGCTGATACTAAGTGATTTCTACGGGTCATGACACTCACATTAATCCTGAATGAGGAATCATAATGCAAATGGGTTGTCACTCCTGGCGACTGAGATCGAATGTCTCGTCATCAGTATAAAGTATGGCTCTCACATCACCACGGTTATTCTGTCCATTCGATTCTTTAATGATCTCCTGAAAACACAACCAAACATATCTCAGAAGTTGAAAATCTTTTAATTTCAAGATAACTGTTGGAAAACTTCTATTCAACAATCTATTGCATATCACAAGAAACATTATAGTTCTATCTTATATATTTTAATGACGATGATATCTTCCAAGCTATATCTTCTGGTTATTCACAGATGTCATCAACTGTGCAGATATTTACGGCCCGGTTTTTATAATAAATATAATATGTCTATTTATTACTAGAATTCTATATACATGTAATTCTTTCCACAGATTTATTTTGCATGAGTTTTTTTACTTTACTAGGCAAAAGAACAAATAATGCCCCTAATGTTACCATCCAAGGTAAGGAAGGTGCAGATACTCTATAAACTAAGATGGAATAAATCATCTCCTATAACTGGGTCTTGGGTCTAAGACCATACGATACGCTTCTCCAGTCAAGGTGGCCCGCTATTAACATCAGCGAAGCTCCATAGTTTTAAAGTTGGAACGCAAGTCTTTTCTTAACTGACTTAGACTTTGGGCAATATAAAGTTGAGATATTTTATATAAGATAATTTAAATGTAAGTTCCAACTTGTCTTGTCCTATCCAAAGTCTGACGCCGGCAAGAAAATTTTAAAGATTGCCAACTTAGTTCTAAGTAAATAAATACTTTTGCTCAGGTTTCTCATTGTTTCTTAATGGTCAACGATAAAGCCCTTCTTTGTGATTAATAAAAAAAGTACAAACTTATTGAATGATTCCTGACGTTATGTAAATATTTGAGGACATTATATTAATATATAATATTGGATTATGTTATAAAGGAGAAGAACATTACGGTAATATTACCATATATTAAAATTAAATAAATATTAATTTTAACGTAAAATGAGTACCTATATTTTCCGTTTAATATTATTCGTTTATTATTTCGTAAAAAAATAAAAGATATGTCAGAAAAATGTCGGCAAAAAGTACAATTAAATGTACAATACGAAGCATTTTACTATGCTAGCATTATGTATTGTTTCATGTATTTTGTAAAGACCAAATAAAAGATAATAGTTATTTATTATGGCGACATTAACAAAAGTCTTTATTAGCATAAATTGAACAAGAGAGAACAGATAAAAGTAGGAACAAAGCGTACTAACAAGGTCGCAAATATATAAACTATACAAGCAATTGTAGTCTCTATATCAACACACCTACGTAGTACAACAGCTTGAATCACGTGTTCTGATTGTACGTTCAGATAGGGTATGGTACAAAACAGAAGTGGCCGTATATTTTTTAAATCATTTTTAAACTGGGATAGGATAAAAGCAACCGAACAAATAAATATGAAATATAACTTTATAAGGATGTACAGAAATGTAAACTGATTTATTCAATCGAGAAAATAGGTTATAGAGAAAATTTCATCCATGGAATGCCCACGGAGTTCAAGATTCCCATTATTGTTATAAATTATGATCTTAATTTGTATTTTTGTAAAATTGTATATCACAAATGGCCTGAGTTTCTTGGTTATTTTTTATATAATCGAGGAGACAAACGAGTGAGAGGATCTCTTAAGTAATCCCCTCCCATGAACATCTGCAGCACCAGGGCCGGCGTTTAGGAAATATTTAAATTTATTTCTTGAAGACCCACCATTGTAGGTAGGGAACACCGCTGAAGGTGAGTGCAGTGATGTAATTCGCTGTTTATGTGATGCTTAAAACGCATCGTGGAGGAACTCTAACAATTGATATTAATTTAGATTAGGAATTTTTGTTTTAAGGTGGGTCGTGTAATGACGAAGAGTTATTTATGATATTGGGTAGCTTTTCGGGGTCTCTCAATCGCTTAAAATATTTTAATTGCGCAGTGTTTACTTCTACCTATCCTTGACTATACAGATGTTTGTTTGATCCATCTCAATGAGGAATATCTTAATAAATTAGAATGGTTATAAAACGTTTGCATCACAGCCGTGTATGGGCGACTGCGCAAGTTCGACCACGTCTCTGAGTATCGACAGAGGCTGCCTATCCGTCCCCGTCGGGTTGAGCATGTTCTTGTCTTCCTGTACAATGTTCTATTTAACCCTCGCTCTCCGCCTATCTGAAGGGGATTTTTATTATCGGAGTGCTGACCAAAGCCGTGTACTGCGTCCGGGTATGATAATATACTTCATGTGGCATATATTAAGTCTGGTTACTTCAGGGGTTCTTTCGCTGTGGAGGCTACGCACTTGTGGAATGATCTACCATGATTCGAGTGACAAAGTCACTTGCTATTTTCAAATCTAAGCTGCATAGCCATCATCTGAACAAATTCGCTCGCTAAATTGACTATTTTTATTATTTAAATATGTATATAATTATATTTATGTATAATATAAGTTTATCTTTATTTACTTCTAATTATGTACTTCTAATCTAAATAGAGGATTCTATTCAGTAAATCTATATTTATTATAAACAATTCTTGAATTTCCTTTTTACCCTGGTATTAAATTATTTATTTTACCCCTCCTGTCCTACAGGGTTGCCTAGAAGAAATCTCTTATAGCGATAAGGCTGCCCTCGTCAACATTTAGGTTATAAGTTTAGTGTTATTCAATTGACTGTATCTACTTTAATGTGAGCAATAAAGTGTACTACAAAATCGCTTACTGCTTATTATTTAGGCCACACGTCGCCTACCTGTAGTATGACACTATAGGTAGGCACTGTGCTACCTAGACAATACAGTGCTTGTCCGCCTATTGCCTACAACGACCTTGTTCTAACCTGTAACACAATTATACATCTGATGGCACTATAATTATATCCTAGTGGGAAATAGATCCTGTCATGTTACAGCAAAATACACACGCAAACGACGTATAGATGCTTGTGAGTGATATTCGATACCGACACCTGTTAACACCTGCGCAGGATATAATATAGTCCTGTAAGAATCCTCAAAATGACACTACAATCATACTAGTCTTCTTAATACTCTTACGTTCCTCACTGCTGCCAGGAAAGGATTACCTATTGCATTTGCACACTTGACCACTTGCACGCACCAATCGAATCTGCTGTCTATAAGCAGACCTGCATGATTGAGGGTAACGAGATGATAGGAGATACTCCTTATCCTATTAATATGAGATGATTCTCTTTGTAGCCCTTTTCGTATAGTGAGAATAATAAAATTTAAATATATAAATATATAAGAAAATCACTGTAGACTTGTTTGGGTTTGACGATCTTAAGATTGTGGGATCGACGGATGAAAGCATGAAAGTCGAATTTGAAGATTAGCCCTCTCTTGGTTAACACCTTTATCTGCGTTCAATATATTTGTGTTACTTGTATTTCAGACGGTATACTTATTGTATGCCATTTGAGAATTTAGCATAACGTATAATTGTTAAAACGAACTGTTATGTCGTTAACATAGGTTAGGTATTAAAGCGGACCGGCTAGAGATCCCTGCGCAGCGCCTCCAATGAAATTGATGGCATCGCTAAAGCTTTAATAAATATTAACTCTATTGTAACGTTTCAAAGGTAGAGCCACGTTGCAGTTTGTTTCTGGCTGTGGCCATGGACCGGGGAAGAATCGCGTCACTCACAGAATACCAGCATAACGTGGTCACGTTTCGATTAGTGACGGTAGGGAAACGGACCTTTTTACTGGGGACCAAGCATTAGTCCTGTTGACAATGAGTATGCATTATGATTTCTTAATAAGAAACAATGTAAGACGTCTTAGGCCGCAGGAATTACTTATTATCGAGTGGACTGTGTGCTTACATGACAATGAATATAATTTTCACCTCAAAAAAAATAATTTGTAAATAAACTCGAAATATTTCTTTAATAAAGTCCTAACTATTATGAAACGATGCATCATATTTTTCATCTTGATAATGAACCTTTGATTGAGTTAAGATCCCGAGATTGAAGAAACAAGCGTTATAAATCACAAACAATGACTTTGACACTAATGACAGCATTTATGGCGCTTCTTCAATGTTATCTGTGTTCATTACTATTTATATAATATATTAACTCAATAAAAAACAACTCGATTAGTGATTATTATTTTTTTAACGGACCGTTGAATGGTTATTGTGTTTTAACATACATTCACTTGGCATTGAAGGTTAATTTGTTTTTACACCGAACATATTTATAAAGATAATAAAAAGTAAAAGGTTTAATAAGTGAGTAAGGAACTTTTAGGACAATAATGTTCTCCTCGCTTCTATAAATAGTTTATAAATAGTCATTATAACAAGTAATAAGTACAATAGACGTTTTTGCTTGTTTGTCTGTCTTTGCAAAATATCTCTAATACTAAACTACCACATACCAATTCTATCTTCCCAACATTTACACGGAATTGAGATAAGGCCAAGGAAGAAAGTCTAAAAATGTTAGTATAAAATGTTATGATTTTAATATATTTATAATTATGGGTAAATTAATTTTATCGTCATCTAGATTTAGGCTCTTAGATTTGATTCCAAGCTGAACAAACTTTATGCAACACAAATAATTATGTCCCGTATCCCTAACAATGTTTACAAAAAGATTTATATATATATAATATACCTAATACCTTTTTTCCTCATCTACATGCAATGATATCGATAGTATTTCGATCCAAAAGAGGACAGACATCACCGTGGTTATAAATGACTACAAAGGTATCTTTTTTTACGGGCTGACGGCCGCTGTTAGCCCGAGGGTTGACAGGTGTGCTTATAGCACTCAGCCAAGACCTTTATTAGTGGGTAACCAACACATGAGCTCCTGAGACGGTATCTTACACAAAACTGGGTGAACGTAAAATTTACTCCGTACAAATGCAATCGGCTAAGCGCCATTGTGTGAAAACCTATTTCAAGATGGCAACTCTCATAGATATTCAATTCATGTCGTCACCGAGGTTTTGTTTAATCTTTGGCTTTTTTTTAAAATTAATATCATCAAAAGTTTTTCTAGCTTACTCTTAGCTGTGATGCAAAATGCTAACGTCAATTGTCCAAGATTGCAATGCTGACGGCACATCGTATGTGCAAGGCATTTAGAATCTAAACATAGATTTCCTGTAATAAATCTAGCTCAGAGGTCCAAGTACGCGAGAGAAGGTTGAGGTGACTACGTCTGAACTGTTCAATGTCAACCTATCACATTGCCCGCGCCATTTCTATTGTCAAGTCAGCCATTTTGAATTTGCGTCACATCGATTCCCGCCATTTTATTTGACATTATAAAAACGATTGTTAACGTTTTGTATATTATAGACAAATGATAGTTATATTTTTATTGTAATTAGTAGTAATAATTATAATGAATTTATTACAAAAATAATGACTTAATTATTGAAGAGATTATTAATAACGCGGTATCAATGTTTATTTTAAAGTGTTAATATTGCAGCAATGCTGCAATATTAATTCTTTAATCGTAGTCATATATTTTATTATGTCATAAATTTATATTATATCATATGGTAAACAAAAGGTCTTAAATGTATAAGATATCTTCAACATGAACTGAGTACAGATAATGCCACTTGTGTATTCTGAAACTCTAATGTCTTATATATATTTATTATAAAACGATTGTTAACGTTTTGTATATTATAGACAAATGATAGTTATATTTTTATTGTAATTAGTAGTAATAATTATAATGAATTTATTACAAAAATAATGACTCAATTATTGAAGAGATTATTAATAACGCGGTATCAATGTTTATTTTAAAGTGATTACACATTGCTGCAATATTAATTCTTTAATCGTAGTCATATATTTTATTATGTCATAAATTTATATTATATCATATGGTAAACAAAAGGTCTTAAATGTATAAAATATCTTCAACATGAACTGAGTACAGATAATGCCACTTTTGTATTCTGAAACTCTAATGTCTTATATATATTTATTATACAACGACTCTATTTTCTATCAGTTTCAGCTTGTGGCTTAGACATTTTGCAATCAAACTATTGTTGATGCCTCATCTACGGTGACAATAACCCAAGGCTGCACGTGTGTACAGGCCGAGAAATGAATTACATAGTTATAATACTTTTTTTTAAGTTGGCAACCTTCATTTTTAAAAAATAGAACGAGTATTATTTTTTTTTATCACATTGAGAGTAACAAACGAGCACACAGTCCACCTAATAATAGGTGATTCCTGGGGCCCATCAACGTTTATCCTTGACAAGGAATCATAATGCAGATGCGTTGTCACCATTGAGGACCGAGATGTAATGCCGCTCGCCAGTTATTAAAGTCTCCAGATCCCTACATTCACCAAACGAAACACAGCGCCATTATGCTGCTATTTCGCTGGTATCCTTTTATTGACGTTCGAATTCAAAATAAATATTAATTTTAACTATATTGAATATAGTTATTATATAAAAAAACTTATTTGGTTGTTTCAATAGTTCAAAAAATGCTTTTTAAGTTTAGTGTATTGCTTATTGTAAATGTATTTAATATAAATTGTTTTCAGTTAAAGGAAAACCCCATAACCAAATTAATGTATTAGTGTCTGTCTAGAGTCTAATCTTAGTTTTGTTGTGTCGTTTGCTGGAAGCTTGGAACACTGCTACATCTCGACTTATGTCATAGAGAAAAGAAGACTATAATTTAAGTTTAACGTTATTATCACAGACTATATATAAAACAATGCTTATGAGGAAGTACGACTGTAATAGATCCCGTGATAAATATAGCTGTCGGGATATTACAGTATACCTTCTAGAACATTAAAGACTTCCTGACACATCTCGAGTGGCCGGAACTGGACGTTTCGTGTTAATTTGATAGGAATAAGAAACGTAGATCTGGACAATAGATATTCTCCATTTCCCGTTGCGTATGACCCTTAGGTATAAATGTTAGATAAAAAAGAAATACTATTATTATTTATACTAAATTAATAACTCCTGTTCTTTATATATTATTTAGAGAATAATAACATAACTAACATGCTGGTCAACCACTTAAACGAAGCTGAAATTGCTTTGCTAAGAGTTGTGTATACATATATATATATATACATATATATATATATACATATATATATATATATATATATATATATATATATATATATATATATACATAGTCGATTGACGGTTCGAACTTACGACTTTAATTTTCGCAGTTCCCTATACCATAAGCCAATTAACTCTTCTATTAATTTAATTCATACAATACACTTCTGTATAAATCGATTATAATAAAAATTTAAGAATATATTTTCTCTCTTTTTTTTCTTTCTCTCTCGGATCGTGCTGCCATTACTAAATAATTTTTGAAAACTTGGTAGATGTTTTTACGTTAAAAGATAAGGTGTAATAAAATATCACACCAGTTATTTAAATATAACATTGATTAAAAAGGTCGATCTTTGATTATATTTTATCTGCTGTGTTTTATTCAAAGTATCACAGAATTTACTTAAATTTTTAATTGTTATCTTAAAATGAGTCAACATTTAGAGATATATCGATTCCTTATTATTTTTATATGATAGTGTTATTTGAGTGAAAAATAAGTATATATTTCTATTATGAAAGACCGAAATGTTTTACCGAAAAGTTTATGTTATATATTTTATGACGGTTTTTTTTTTAAAATGTAAATGTTAAAATATTTTCAATATAGTTTATTCAAGTGCATCACACATTTTATTAATAATATAAAAAAATATTATTATTCTAAAACAGTACATATTTCTGTATATAAATAATTTTAATTATTTATAATACCTATAATAAGATAATTAAGTATATAATATTAATAAATTAGAAATATATTTAATTAATGTAGGATATATTTTACAGCTACTCACGTACAATAAATAAATAATACTGAATTAAAAAGAAGAGTAGAATAAAAATATATATATTTTAAAAGCAAAGGTTAAGAAAATTTCAGCCAATAACTTATATACTATTTTTATGTAATAATGTTTTGAAAACTTGGTAGATGTTTTACGTTAAAAGATAAGGTGTAATTAAATATCACACCAGTTATTTAAATATAACATTGATTAAAAAGGTCGATCTTTGATTATATTTTATCTGCTGTGTTTTATTCAAAGTATCACAGAATTTACTTAAATTTTTAATTGTTATCTTAAAATGAGTCAACATTTAGAGATATATCGATTCCTTATTATTTTTATATGATAGTGTTATTTGAGTGAAAAATAAGTATATATTTCTATTATGAAAGACCGAAATGTTTTACCGAAAAGTTTATGTTATATATTTTATGACGGTTTTTTTTTTTAAATGTAAATGTTAAAATATTTTCAATATAGTTTATTCAAGTGCATCACACATTTTATTAATAATATAAAAAAATATTATTATTCTAAAACAGTACATATTTCTGTATATAAATAATTTTAATTATTTATAATACCTATAATAAGATAATTAAGTATATAATATTAATAAATTAGAAATATATTTAATTAATGTAGGATATATTTTACAGCTACTCACGTACAATAAATAAATAATACTGAATTAAAAAGAAGAGTAGAATAAAAATATATATATTTTTAAAAGCAAAGGTTAAGAAAATTTCAGCCAATAACTTATATACTATTTTTTATGTAATAATGTTTTGAATACAGGAATGTTACGTTGGAATTAGTAACGTAATAGAATTCCGCTACAAAGTGAAGTGATACATTGCTAAATTTCACAATAACGCTATAATTAGCTACAAATAGGCTGAAAAGAGTTTAGTAAATATTTGTACAGTGATTAGAGCACTATCACACTATGACACTTCTGATTTTTTTTGTATAAAAGAGGCAAACATACAGCGTCTCACCTTATGGTAAGTGACCATACCGCCCATGGACATTTGGATCTCCGGAGATGTCGGTCTTTTTTGTGTCTGTATTATCTGAATGAATGTATCCACTTATGTATTTATGAATTTCTAAAATTGGAAAGACTTATTAAGTGGTAGAGCTACACTGCAGTTTGTTTCTAGCTGCATAATGAATTGGTCAGCTCGCCGGGGTAGGACCACGCACTCACGCAATCCCAGCATAATGCAGCTGTGTTTCGTCCGGTGAATGTAAGGATCTGAAGACCTTCATTAATAGTGACGAGTGATTCCTTGTCAATGATGAATGTAGATGTGGTGGGCCGCATCATCACTTGCCATCATTTTATATCATTGATGGTGCACAAACGGGCACACAGGTCACCTGGTGATCATGGCGGCCCATGACACACATATTTATGCTAGATAACCAATGATTATGTAATGACCACACTCCAGATTAAGACGGCAAGCCTGCCCAACGGAACAGGTCACTAGACAGACTACACTGGCAGTATTCTAAGCCCGTCCCATCCAATCGTGCTATTAAGTGATATTGAAAGTTGTCTGTCAGTACGATTCCTTTACATTTTTCATATATAAACAATTTAAAAAGTAGTAGATAAAAACAAAATGATTTATTTTATACATTCATTCTTACATTTGATGAAATAAAAATAAACACAATTGATATCGTGTTGCGTCAGTGTGAGAGTGCTCCAACTCGTAAAATAATATACACCAAAGTGAACTTAATAGTAAGAAGCGGTAAAAAGGAATGGTCTTACTTTCAATGTGCCTCATACGCTGGTACTACGCACGTACGCACTACGCCACGTACGTACGTACTATGTAACACCAAAACAAAAAATCTGCAACAAAAAAGAACACCATATTAGCGACACGAATATACATACACCATGTATACTTTGTTCAAGGGTGTCGCGGGTGGAGAAGCGAAGACTCAGTTCACCTGGTGGCAAGTGATATCTGTAATCTACGAAATATACATCCACCTTGAACAAACATTCAAGATACTTCTTTTTTCGTGCTGTTAGCCCGGGGGCTTTTACAGTTTCACCGGGTTGAAAGGTGACCAAGCGTTTATGGCGCTCAGCCGAGCTCACTCTATTAGTGGGTAACCAGCACAAGGGCTGCCGAGAGGGAGCCTTAGCTTGGACCGTTACCCTGGCTCAAGATCCAGATGCGTTCACCCCGGAGGACTTAAGATAAAATGCGTACAGCAGTACGAGGAGGCCTATTTTTACTGCAGTCAGGAAGCAGCTGCAACGTGGCTCACTCTATGTGAACGACGATAAAAGATGTTTTCAGACTATAGGAGACGTTAGACGTTAGACGTTAGGAGAAGTTTTCAGACTTTTAATATTTTTTATGCGGTACATACAAATGCACAGTCCACCATAAAACGTAACGTATGTGCAACTCGTCTATCCTTTATGAAGAATTATTTAAAAGGCTGGTGCGCTTCCATGTTTATGGGTTTATGAGTAACTTTAGTCGTTCACAGAGCGGACAGAGCTATGGTATTCTTCTAGGTGATACAATCAGAACCTAAAACATAGACTAAAGTATCAAACGATGATGTATCTTGTCCATAACAATGGGTTTACAAACATCGCTTCAACTGATGATAATCGGTCCTCTCGGGCACCCTCGAGTCGCTTGCGCGGGGTAGGTAGCGGTCCAAGCCGAGGCTCCCTCTCGGGAACCTTTGTGCTGGTTACCAATTAATAAAGTTCTCGGCTAAGTGCCCTAAGCGCTCGGCCACCCTTCAACCCGGTAAAGCCATACAAGGCAAGGGATCATCAGTCAAAAAAAACTTATGGTAAGTGATGGCAGCGGCCATCCATTCAAAATACAGATACGTTGTCACCTCTGAGGACTTCCGATCGATATCTTGTCATCAGTTACACGATGAATGGTTTTGGTCACTGATCAGGCGAAACACAGCAGCGGTACGTTAAGCTATTGGTACGTTAAGTTATAATGTTATTCAATTATACTTGACGGCTGTGATGAAATGCCCCGTTACCTCTAATAAGGTTTCCGGATCCCGTACAAAGGTTAGCAGTATTAGCAGTAACAAAACGGTAGACCAGAACATTTTAGATTTCTGTTTGGGCGGACAGCATGAGGAAGGTGAAGGGACAGGGCGAGTTCTTATGTCTAAAAGAGCGAGAGAGAAGGAGAGAGACAGGGAAAGAAAGAGAGAGATGGACAGAGAGAGGGAAAGGGAGAGAGTAAATGAGGGAGGAGAGAGAAGTGAAAAAAAAATAAGTGTCTCTCTCTATCATGAACAATATAATTAATATTCTAAGGTGTCACATCTCACAGAATTTTGCTGCAGAATGAATGGGTCAGCTCGTCCGGAGAAAGAGCGCAACCTCACAGAACACCAGCGTAAAAAGCAGCGTAATGCTGCTGTGTTTCGTATGGTGAGTGCAGGGATCCGGAGACCTTATTACAGGTGGCGAGGCATTCCATCTCAGTCCTCAAGGGTGACAACGCATCTGCATTATGATTCCTTGTCAAGGATGAATGTAGATGTCATGGACCGCAGGAATCACTTGCCGTCAGGTGAACTGTGTGTGAGTTTGTTACTCTCAATGTAATAAAAAAGGAAGATCAAGTCGAAGACCATCGCTGCTAACAATTAAATAGCAATAAAAATCAGCACAACCTGGATATTAAGTCCTCCTGGTTGATTTCGACGACGGCGATATCTTCTGGTTATTGCCTGGTTATTGACATCTACGCAGGATATATTATAGTGCTGTCCGATTTAAACCATGTGCAATATCTTGTAGTGCACAAACATAGCCTAGGAGTCGGACCTCGGAGTTATATATTATCAAACAGTCTGCTAATGAATAGTAATCCAAACGTCGATAACTCACCTCACCCTAAAGCACCGGCGGCGACGGACGCCATAACAACGAGGACAGCCGTGGCGACCCCACTAGCGCCGACCTGGGCTCCGTACACCGTGCCGGAGTCCACCGCGCCGGGGCTGAACGCGTCCGCTGCCGACAACCTCTCTGTCAAATAGTCAGCGCCGTGAGCGCGCGCACGCGACACCGGGCGCCGCTAGACTGACCAATGGGCTTTGCTCTATTTGATTTTTTTTATTTTTAATTTAACTTTTTTTAACTGCCAGTTGTAATTGAAATTTCTTTTTCACCTGTCAGTGTTTTTTAAACTTCGGAGTGGTTATGTATTGTTTTAGGCTGCCAGTTTTTGTCAGAATATATTATAAATATAAATTTCAGGGCATTTAAAAATCCTATTATTTAATAGTAAATATAGAAGGCACCAAATATGTTTTATTCACTTTAAGAGTAAAATGTATTTATACCGTACACATTTTATATAGAGATCTGAATTACAATGTATTCATTGATGTTAAGTCAAATATCCGATTTTCTTTATTCTAAACTAATTTATTATCGCTTTTTGTCTATAAGTTCGTATGACAAGCGTTCACGCGACGGTTAATGTCAAACAAACATCTGCAATTGGGAGAGAATTAACAGATGCTGAGTATGAAATAACTTATTATTAGTAATTTATATTTTAGACCCTTTTACAAGTAACGAGGAATTGCATCTATAGCCTCAGAGATGAAAATGCATGTATATCTTGGATCTTTGTTGGAGATGTCATGGTCCGCAGACATAATTAAAAATCAGGTTATTGTCACCTCTAATATTACAAAAATAAAAATTTGCTCTCTGATTCCTATCACTCACCATACGAAGCAAGATTTATCAGCTTATTTTAGCTGGTATTTTGTGTGGCTGTCCGATAGGGTTCCAACTGATAATGATGGTAAAATATCTAAATAGGTAATTTTGAGTTTAAGTGTTAAGAATAATTCATATTTGGTACCCACGTACAAAAATTTATTTTTAATATTCATCAAAAAATCTTTTGAATAATAAACGAGATTCTTCAATATCATATAAGAAATAGAATATAGTTAACTGTTGAATAACCAATAACCTTCATGCAGTATTATAAGAGTGAATTCTCTGTATATACCACAGATTATGTACAAGCCTCAAAACCCATTACGTAAGTCTAAGACCGCCCGGCATTATCATGCAGTGGGAAAAAAAAATATAGATTACATACATTAATACACAAGTTTGTTCATAGAAAAAAGTTTACATATTTCGTTTAAATTACCGCAATTTAAACTAAATAAAAATCTATAAAATAATTAAACCTTTAATTTCGATGATATTTTTTTAATCTAAAAAATACACAATTTTGGACTTTTTTCAATGAATCATAATATATTTCTAAAAAATAAAATCAATAGATATAAATCAAATATAAAACCACCATGAACCAAAAATAACTAAAGTAATATGGTACATATAAAATATTATATATAGCAAGTAACAGAAATAACTCTAGATACAATCAAAAAAATAACCTCAAATGAAATAAATATGTACTAAGATCAACTGTTCCAAACAAAGAAAACTGTTCTACAGAAAATATATATAAATATATAAAATAAAAATATGCTTCCAAATATTTCATATACAGTACAACAAATGTTTAAAAGCCAGTGGGTAACTAATTAAAAACTTGCAATACAAAATGTAGTGAAAAAATAAATGCTAAAATTTCTCGAATGTTCGATAATATTTGTACCTTAATATAATATTTAGAAATTGATAATTATAAAGCAACCTTCTAGCGCCTCCAAGACTCTCTCTGTCGTCTCGAAACTATATTGTTGAAATAAATAAAAAATGTTCAGCAAATGACGATTTTTATGAAAAATATACCGTAGAAAAAAAATCTATTACAGAAGAGTGAATAAGCATGAGCTGGCCTGCTCTACCGTCAACGTATGCATCACCACTTAACACCAGGTGAGGTCGTATTCAAGCACTGGCTTGAATACATTTAAAAAAAGACCATTATCCCAATAAAAAAATCTTTTAAGACTCATTGAATGAACTTGTAATTCATTCATTCTAGAACTGTCATAATTGATAATCTCACTTAAAAAAAAACAGCTAGTTTTACGGATTTTATCACGTTAATTAAAAAAAATAGATTGCGTTACTCCGAGAGCTTTACAGCACTCAATGTCACAGCGAGAACTTGTATTAGTATGTCCGGTTTGAGATTCTGACACGGGATCCCGAGCCGATGGTAGCCTTATGTTATGTTTGCCTCTAAATTAATGCGATACAATCAGTAAAACTAGTTTCATTCGATGTAATATTTGCGTAAATATAACAAATCATAAAAAACAAACTTCAAATATATTTTAGAAGCATTAATTAATAATAATTATTAATAATAGTTATTCTTGTAAATTATAAAGACATATATATAGACACCGAAAAATAGTGATAATGGAAATGACATACCCTGTTTACCAACTGCCGCGATGAACGAATGGGTGAACGAACAGAAAATACGAAATTAATATTAGAAGTGGCAACAAAAAACATTATAGAGCAAAAATTTTACACTGAACTAATTTTTTTTTATTAATTTTTTGGCATAACTTATTTATCTCTCCTTCATTAATTGTAATATCAGCATAGTAATATTGCAACAATTCGCGCCAGGCGGGCTTCAGCCTCCCATAGATGTCGGAATTAGACACGAGAGCACCAATCTGTTTAATGATAAACCAGTGGCCATGGCTATCTATTAAGCCCAATCACATCGAGCACACAGTTCACCTGATGGCAAGTGATTCCTGCGGCCCGTGTTCTACATTCTTCCTCGACAAGAAATTATAATGCCGATGCGTTGTCACCCCTGAGGACTGAGATGGAATGCCTCGTTCCTTGTTGTTGGGTCCCCGGATCCACACTGTACACTCATCATACGAAACAAAACAACAGGGAGGTATGATCTTTCTAATAGATAATGGTAAAACGGATAACGATGAGAATTAATCATCCCATACCACAAATAATTGGTCCTATGTTTTCTTTTACACACCACAAGAAACAAGAACACCTTAAGCTGATAAATATTGTAGTTTGTCGGTTACAATAACCTTTGTTTAAATTGACCATTTTACTTGATGTCCTCCTATACTTGCAAGAAAGATGTTGCTAGTAACAAAAAAAATATTAAAGTAAATAATTCTATAATTTTTCACATAAATCCATTTGTTTAATTTGATACAGTTTTATTTGATGTTCTTTTCTTACAAGAGAGATGTTGCTAGTAACAAAAAAATATTAAAGTAAATAATTCTATAAATTTTCACATAAATCCATTTGTTTAATTTGATACAGTTTTATTTGATGTTCTTTTCTTACAAGAGAGATGTTGCTAGTAACAAAAAAAATATTAAAGTAAATAATTCTATAACTTTTCATATAAGTCCATTTGTTTAATTTGATACAGTTTTATTTGATGTTCTTTTCTTGCAAGAGAGTACAATAATAATTTAAGTAAATGATCTTACTAATAAAATATTATTAAAAATAATTTAAAGCACTAAGAGTAATGTTTTCGATTTTTAAACATATTAAAAGTTGAAACAATGAGGAGATTCTGCAAAAGACGGAATATCAAAAGCGTAGTATTATTATGAAAATTCCAAAAGGTACGTTTTTATATTTTATATTAAGGCTCGTATGTGTAGCACAAGCTTTAAAGCTAATTTAGAATGGTGGAGTTAAATGGAATGTAAGATGTTAATAGCATTTTATTTAAATGATCAAGTTAGATTATATGAATATGGTAAAGACGAGTAAAAATAGAGAAAAATCTCTATGGTATTGTCTTTGCCTCTATACTTATCTATAACTTGTTGATAATGCAGTCGATTTGCAACCGTAACCCAATACCCATAAAACTCTCAATCGCTTACCACCATATCTATTCAACAGCGACATGACCACTCCGTTGGACCAGCCGAAGCCAGTCTGTAGGACGTATTCACCGCCGCCGCCGTAGCCGCCGAAGATTGTGGCGTCATACTGGAAGTTTATACGTTGGATTTATTTTTGATTACATAAAAAAATTGCTTATCTTATATCCCAAGATGCGGTCGGGTTGATGGTAGATCTACACTTGAGGTTGAACCACAGTGTCAGAGGGACAGTGTTGTTTGTCACCCCTAAATTTAAAAAAAAAAATGTCGTGAACCGCAGTTTTCATTCTCATTCCTCGCCCCCATAATATTATAACAACCCAAATATTAAACACAATATATATATATGTATATATATATATATATGAATATATAATATAAATATATTGTGGTATATATTGGACAACCGAAGCTTTAGCTCGACGGATCTTTGAATTATCAAAACTTATGCTCACCTTTTCCAACATGGCGGTCTTCTGCTTCCACACCTCGAAGTTAGACCGGACCCACTTGGTCGCCATCTCGTATGCCAAACGCGTTGCCTCTGGCATCTTCGTGTTGGCAAGTCCCGTCACTACTATATATTGCAACGGTGGCCACGCGTTCGGATAATCCCACTGCTCGCCGGAATGCTCGAACGTGGTCGGGATGCCTCCCTCGTAGATGTCCACCTATTTTGAAAGGTAGAGTGGTTACTCATGTTCATATTTACAGCCACGGATCTGGTCGTAGAGTAAGGGAATAGATTAACTCTTCGGGCAGATAAGGACCAACCAGGGCAATATAATGGTCTAGCGCTGCTGCGTTTCGTCTGGTGAGTGTAAGGTGCACGAGACCCTGCAGAGTTGACAAAGCATCTACATTATGCATCAAGAATACTCTCTTGATATACTCTAACCAGGATCAGATTCCCTATCTTAGGAATATGTTTTCATACACATTGGATATAAAACTCCTGATCCTGGACGCAACAGCCAGGCACTCTACACCACGCTGTCGTCAGTTAAACATATATCCTGAAAGGGAGTAGGCGAGCCAATCATGGAGCTGTACCTTAACTTTATCCAAGTAGTTGATGACTCTCCTCACGAAGTATTCCGATCGTGCCTTGTCATAGCTTCCTGTCCACAGCGGCGCCACGTTAGACGGGTAGAAGTAGTCCCGCCTTCTCCCAGACTCCAGGCTGTAGTCCAGCCACGCACCCACATCCTCGTGCCATAACACCTGGAAAGTACACGAAATAGTTCGTGCAGAGCATATTTCACTAAACAACTATAACGGTAAAACGTCTTGGTGCAATATAAAATTTAGTTTTTACTAATATTATCTGTCTTCATGGCTGACCATGTGATGGTTTATAACGTGCTGGCTCTTCAACTAAGATGAGAGATGGTTCACGACACGATTCGGATGACGGAGTCGACCTACGACGTTAATCTTCACGGACCCTGAACTTGAAGCCTTGAAGCTATTGAAACTTTTTACCTGACTGAAGTTTCACCACACACAGAGAACATGCAGAAGATAATACTTTTATATAATAGAGCAGAGGTTCCCAGACTTTTGTTCTCAAAGACCACTTTCAATATTTAGCTGGTTCCGGTGGACCCCCTGCAGCTACAATTCTACCATATTCCCAAAACTCGACAAAAAATGTGGAATATGCAAGTTCTTACAAGAAACAGTCGCTGAGCTTCTTAAAATATTATCTGCCTACATTGCTAGATGAAGTCAAGCCAACATGTTAGTTCTTCACTATCGAAAGCAAATAAATTTTCGTGGACCCCCGCTTACCAATTGTGAACCCCATTTTTTGTCACGCCAACGGAGTCTCCCGTGGATCTCTGGGGGTCCACTTTGGGAACTAAGATTGTAGAGTTACGATGGTGAAGAACAGGTCGGTTCATTCGGGGTACAACTTTCTCCGGAATTTTAATGTGGAAGAATTATTTTTCATATTGGACTGGTCAAGTGTGACATGGTATTTATGTTTGGATTCCTAAACAATGAACGTAGATGTCATGAACCACAAGAATCATGACCATATTGTGAAATGGTAGAACACGCAAGGTAGACATCCGAAGTAGAACGAGGGTGACTGACATAGCTCAAAGATTAGTAAGCTGAAGTGGCAATGTATCTCGTAGAACTGATAACCGATGGGAAAGAAACCCCCCCACTAGATGGAGCGACGACGTATGCGTGTTTGTGTGATGTCGATGGATGCAGATGTCGTGCTACGTGGTGATCTATGTGCGAGGATTGTGGTCATCCGTGGATTATGGACAAGCTGTGATAATGATGTTTAGCTCTTGTTCACAAATAAACGATCAGCTCAAACTCTTAAGCCGTGGTGTGGACACGTCCGCGAGCAGTACCTTCTCGATAGCCTCCATGAGCTTGGCGTGAATATCCCTGTAGTACCTCTCCTTGTCCACGTTGCCGATGCCCTGATAGAAGTCCGCCATGATCTCCGCGTTCCAGGACATGATCGCGTTCAGATCCACCGGCACTATTGACCTGGTCTTTAGATTTGTTAGATTACCTGGGGAAAGGGGGATTTGGATTATTTCACATGTGTCTGTGTCAGTAACAGTTGAACCGACACCGGTGTGTTTCTTTTGGTGGGTATCAGGATGTGGTGCAGGGTAGATTTACTATATCTCAGTTGTTTTCGAATCTGAGTGGGTCCCGTGTCCCTGACATTGCATGTGAACCTTCCTCAGATCTTAATACCCATGCATTACATCGCAATAGGGAAGGGGACGACGAGTTTGTTCAAATGCTTATATATATGCACTATAAAATATTCTACGCTGTTAACGCCATCTGGTATTAGCCAGAAGGTATCGCTGCGGTCGAAATCAACCAGAAGATCATCTTAGGGACCCGGAGGACCTTCATTACTGGTGACGAGCTTGATTATTGCTCAGACAACGCATTTACATATGTCCTTACCGAGGATGAATGTGGGTGTGTGCCATAGGGATCATATGTTATCAGTTGAACTGTGTGCTTGTTTGTCACCAATACAATAAATAAAATCTAATGTAATACATTAAAATATGAGCCATTGCGCAAGTACCCATGCCGTAGTAAGGAAGTAGACGCTACAGAAAACTATCGTAAAATATGGTAATGTTTCGCATGGTGAATGTAGGGATCCGGAGACGCAAAAACAGGTGACCAGGAATTCCATCTAAATCCTCATTTAAACATATCGTACATCACGACAGAATTCAAAATTACATCCTCATCATCTCGACGGTTGGCAATCCAATCCACCCACTGCGCGCTTCAAGCGAAATTTCCTGCCAAGCACAACTACTCTGTGGGATCCAAGTGTTGCCAGCGGTGTTTCCGAACCGATACGACTTAAGGAACTTCAAGAATAGAGCAGCCCATCCCAGATCTGAGATTCTTCTGATGATGCGCGGTTGTCCATGGGACAACGGTGATCCTAACAACAATCAGATGAGCCCCTACTTGCCCGCTCTAATTTGCCACTTCTATAAAAAAATTGTAGGACCTCCAAGGAAAATAATGCATGTGCTGTAATTATTTGATGAGGATGGATCTGATTCCGTGGCTGCTATTGCGACCCATGGCCCGTAAATGAGCGACTTTAATTCAACGCCAGTCGCAACCACATCAAAACAGCGCAGCAAAACGATAGTGTGATTTTTCGCGGCACAGCGCCATCTAGTTACACCTTTCACAAATGCACTACACTGGCCATTTTTTCGTTTCTATACATAAACACACCATCATTCAGCCTTAATAAAGAATCATTACGCAAATTACATTGTCACCCCTCAACGCCTCGTCACCAGAACCGGGGTCTCCGGTTGCCTACACTCACTCATAAATGTGGCAAATTCTTCTAAATACCAGTTATTCAATCAAACTCAATTCTCAGGGCTGACGACATCTTGAATGTGGAGGATAGATGATGATCCTTACCATCAAGGGAAATGTGCTCGTTCGTCACAGTTGGTATTATTTAAATGTATTATTACGCCGTTGCTCACTGAATCGTATCTATTACGATGATGGGAAAGCATTTTATTCACCTTTATTAGTGCCATTCATTATGAACCACCTGGACGAGAAGTCCCAGCCGGACTCGGCCGCGGACTTCAGTTCCGCGTACAGCTCCTCCTGCTTGTCCGTGGTGTCGAAGTGTCTGGAATGGTCGACATTCATATGATAACATAATGGTAGCAAGATCCTAGGTCAAAAAGGTCAGCTCACGCCCTCACGGTATACCATTAGAAACAGCAGGATACCGCTGCTGTTATCTGTTTGGTGAATGTAGGGATCGAGAGACTACTGTTTTTGGTGTCGGAGTGGTAATCTTCAAAAGACACCCTGCGTCCTTCCTCGATGGCCGACGCACAAACTCAGAATTTCCTAAGGGAGATGTGGCTTCCCCTAGTACTCTTGCTGTGCTACGACAACCCGGGACCACTCCATGATGCCGTTTCCCCACGGTACCTTTCCACCTACGGTCCTTTTAGTCGCCTTATAATAAATAGTAGAGTACATGGTCATCGTAATAGTAACAACTCACTTAGCACAATCTATATCCTCTTTGTAACTCTCCGGCCTTGGACCCTTGGACTGATCGTAGTACCTCAGCATGGAAAACCTGAAACATAAATGGACATGTTGTAGTATGTCAGCATGTAGTTGAGACCACAGAACACCAACCTAAAATAGCAGAATACCACAGCTGTGTTTCGTCTGGTGAATGAGTGATTCATTAGACGAAACACACTAACCTAATCAAATGTACGATATGTATTACAGTGCTTCAAGCATTCGCACACACAGAGCACTCTCCCGTGGTCACCTGCCATATTGCGATGCAATGCGTGTGCAATCAGATCAGTGGAAGGTCCAGGTAATAATAATAATACCCTCGACCGTTTGGTCTCCCCTGTCGAGGGATTCACGTCTGGATGGTCTTTATATTATATTGTATATATTCGTTTCCTTAAATGTATTATAGTTTTTTATTTATTTATTCTATGGACCAACCAGGCGGAGATGGAAAAAAAATATCTCCATAACAATAATACAACAGTTTGTTGCCACAGAAAAAATAAACAAATTTATGTAAACAATGTTATACACTTTGGCAAACGGAGGTGACTCAGCTTTTGCTGACACAGGAGTACAGTCCCGTACAGCGCTGGTTGTCAGCCACTGCCAGCTCCCTTAGGTGAGGATTGAGGGCTTCCCTATCACAGTCTAAAAGTTATGTCTTACAAATACGGGACATATACACAACACACTCAGACATATTGTCCCTCGTTTTAGATTCCCATCTGCCCCGACGTTGCAGCCAGGTAATCCACTACGCCAAGCGTCTACTTACTTCTCCCCATCATGTTCCACTTCGACCGTATGGTTGTTGACCCAGAAGTCGAACTCTCTATCCAAGGTGTGGATGTGTTGCTTGAGAAACTCCAAGTCATAGGAGTCTTCCATTATCAACTTGACCATCGGAATGAGAAGCGGTGGTTGAGACCTAAAATAAAAATATAGAAACACTATATCTATATCTATACATATATAATTATCTGTCCTAACTGTCTAACTGATTCATGAACGCAGAGCCTAAGCCGCTGGGGCTACAAACTTGAAATTTTGACCGTTAAACGTCCACTGAGGAAGGATTAGTGGAACTTCACCTTTAAGGGGGGATGATAGGGTTCATCCCCTTGTATGGATGGTAATCCTCATAATATGATCCCAACCATCATTTTAAAAGTAAGGAACACATTTCATATACTTCTTTATGTTAAGAGATAAATGTGTACGAATACCGATGTTTTTCACAATTTTACCCCAAGAAATAGGTTTACATCTAAGCACGATAGATGGCGTTATGCACAGTTTCTGAATCGCGCTATGGATTCGTTGCGCGGTTTTTGGCTTTTTTGAGTATTCATATTACGAGCCCAGTTTTTAATATATCTTAGGTTTTATATACCATACATCTACGCATGCGGAGCAGCGGGCAACAGTTAGTAGTAAACAACGCTGCTCATATATAGTCTCCTTCCCTTCTAAATTAGTATAACTAACTTGTCGAAGTCACAAGCAAGTCTCACAAGCCATCACTAGAACAAACATTTTTTATATAGCCTGTGACAAACAAACACAATTCACTTTATGGTAAGCGATCAGACGACTGCAGCTAGCAAGGCCACACTTCAGCTAGTTACTAAATATAACCATGGATGGATTGGCTTGACGAGATGGGCCACGCCCTCGGTGTGCATAGGACTGCAGCATAACGTTGCTTTGTTTCGTATGATGAAAAGGATTACGAAACTTAGTAACGGGTGATGAGGCGATCCATCTCAATCTTCATGGGTACGTCTTGTATCTTTGTTGAGGATCGATGAAGATGTCATGGAACGCAGACACAACTAACCACAGGGTGAACTGTGTGCTTTTTTATCACCTATAAGATAACAATATTATCATAAAAATCGATGTGAAATATAGTACATACCTCATAACGTAGTAAATTCTTCCGCCGTTAGGTATGAACCCAATCCGATCCACGATGTCCAAGAAGTTGGAGACCATACCCTTCGCTGTGACCCTCATCTCGGAGAGCAGCAGCCCCTTTATAATCCAGTATGAATCCCAGTAGTAGAACTCACGGAAGCGGCCGCCTAGAGAAAATGAGACATTATGTTAGAGCGTTACCTTCAACTCCTCACCAGTCCACAGTTGAGCATATGCCGCCCCTACATCGCTACAAGACATCATGCTTTTTTTTAATAGAATGCTAGCAATGCTTTTAACATTACCAGCATTCCGGTTGACCACTCCAGCTGAGATGAAAATGCTTGTGCCATAAGTTCGCAAAAATAGTCAAATGGCAGATTCGAAACTACGACCTTAAGTTTGGGTACGGTCTGCGAGTACCCTAAACCTGTCGATGCCGTGTCAAAATCGTCTCTGTCCTTTGACAAATTAGTTTTATATCTGACTTATTACCGTACGTGATAGTTATTACAAAGATCAATCAAAAGCGGCTATTCAAGGTTCATATAAAACACTTTTGAATCATCAATATAGCCAACAGGCTGTCGCCGCTTCGGACGGCCACTGCTAATGCGAAGAAACTCGAACAGTCTACCTAAAAGTCCAGGAGTTGGCAAGTACCGAACCCAGAGCTTTAAGCTTAAATCCAAGCATATTTATCAGACAAATTATCTGACAAAGAGTAGGAAGATATTTATTTTGATTAGTCGGTTCCAAAGCAGAATTTTAAATCTGTTTAATAGCTAATCGACTAATGTGTTAATGTGTTAAAGAATAAATTAAAATTGTTTTGTCTACTGTATTTTAATAAAAATAGTTTTTTCCGTGTGTGCTAAATGACGAAGTTTCTTAAAAGTGTATAAACAATCTTGTGCAAGTGCAATTCGTGTCAATTTCAGCCCAATTTCTGGTATTGTCAGCCAACATTAAAACTACAATGAGCTTGTGCGACGGCTGCAATAAAGGTGTTAAACTTTCAGAAAAGATTATATGTTCCGTTTGCGACCGAATATTTCATTACTTATGCGTAAATATTACATCTTCAGCGTATCGGAAATTCAATCGGGAAGCAAAGAGTGCATGGTTGTGCCCTAATTGCCAAAGTAATAGATGTAGAATTACAGACAGCACCCCTGTTGGTTCTTTGTGCGTAGTGGGAAATGCACTCATAAACTCTGTGACGGCTTGTGATACCGAAAATGAAAGTCCTGTTACTGATTCGGAAGTTGGGAAACTCATAGTGTCTATGCTGCGTAGCGAGCTACCGCAAATATTACGAGAGCAGTTTAAGGTGGACTTGCCTGGCATCCTTCGTAAACAGTTGGAGGTCGAATTACCGGGGATTCTAAAACAACACTTCGACGAACACGTAACTATTCTCGAAAGCCAGAATAGGGACTTAAAAGAAATAATTAATTCTATGAAGGATGAAAATAAGAGCCTAAGCTTAAAGTGTGTTGGTTTGGAGTCATCGATCTCTACTCTGTCTGGACGGTTGAACAACTTAGAGCAACATCTACGAGCATCAAACATCGAAATTCAAGGTTTGCCAGAGAAGGTATCCGAAAATCCTGTTAAGATTCTGAAGGATATAGGTGCAGCAATTTCACACAAGGTTGAAGACTGCGATATTCTTACTTGTACAAGGGTAGCAAAATAAATAAGGATAGTAAAAGACCACGAACAATTATTGCTAAATTCCGAAGCCCTCGCTGCCGTGACGAATTTTATTCTGCAGTTATTAGCTATAACCGTGATCATCCTGAACAAAACTAAATACGGGAATACTAGGCTTTGTAGGTCCCAGAGTACCGGTTTATGTGTCAGAACATCTTTCGCCGGCAAACAAGGCACTACATGCGGCGGTGCGTCTTAAGGCAAAAGAAAAAAGTATTAAATTTGTCTGGGTGAAACAAGGACGCATATACATAAGAAAGGACGAATCTTCGCGCAGCATACTCGTAAAAAGCATAGACATATTAGACAGTTTATAAATATTTTAGTATGCAAGTTTCCAAACGTTTTCAAAAAAGCACTTGTATGTCCTATTTTTAAATCTGGAGACAGAAGCTGTACAGAAAATTACAGACCAATTTCTATACTACCAGCCCTGTCTAAAATCTTCGAAAAAATTATTAACAAGAGGTTGGTTTCCTATTTGGAGACATATAATTTATTATCCCGTAACCAGTTTGGCTTCCGGACGAGTTTGTCAACAACAGACGCTGTACACAACTTAGTCGACCATATAGTACAAAACCTAGACCAAGGTCAAAAGTGCATTGGTATGTTCCTGGATTTAACGAAGGCCTTCGACACAGTTTCTATTCCGATATTACTGGGAAAATTGGAGGCAATAGGTATAAGAGGTCCTTACTTATACAGCAAACTTAATAAGAAATTGTCATTGTATGCTTTAAACAAGTTCAACTTAAAACGTGTTCTTCGCGAATGGCTGCTTGAACAAACTTACATTGACGTTGAGAAATTCCTAGAAGTGATCTCTTAATAGTTTTTAATAATTTTATGTTAAAGTATATATTATATCACAAACATGAGACACTATTACACTCGCAAACACATATGTACGCTTCAATACGTGAGCGAGTATTTCAAAACACAACAAGTGTTTGGGCGCTCTTTTTAAATTAAGTTAATTAGATTGTTAATTATTTAATATATTTTAATTATGTATATTTTAGATTTATTAAAAATTTTCACATATTTTAATAAGGTAATAAGCCTATTTGTCTTAAGTCTTATAACTAGTTATTGCTTCCTAATGTTAATTGATTGTTTATTTTACTTTTAATTTAATTTTCATGGAATATTTGGCAAACTTTACTGAACTCTTTGTATACGTAAGTTCTGCGGAATGGTGACCTGATGTCCTGTGATTTACAGGTTTTTTAATACCTACTGCAGGCATCAGTGAGCCACGACTATGTACTAATGTTTTTATTAAGGAGAACATGTTTCTATTATGTAAAAATTATTCTATGTATTTTAGTTGTGGTGAAAATAAATAAATAAATAAATAAATAAATAAAATAAATAAATTTGTGGAATTTTATAAAATACGCGTATGATATTAACCAAGACTTCCGTTTAAAGTATTTATTAATGTTTATCTTTAATTTGTCCGCCGCGTAGCGTAGTATTTAGATACCTGATTGCAACGTCTCGAGTTTGCCAGCCGAGGAACACTATTTATGTATCGTTTGTTTCAGGTCTGGGTATGTCGTGTGAACGTCCTGTGTCCCTGACACTGCATCTACCTTACCTTCCTCCGATCTTATTGCACAAGCATTACATGGGAATAGGGGAGGGGAGGACGAGCGAGTGCCTCCGTGCATGCGCAAATGGTTACGGCACTATAAAAATATTCAGAGCAGCACTAATCGGTCATGTGATCATATCTATAACTCGATTATAATACAACATACCAGGTACAATAACAGGGTTATCCACATAAATGATAGAGTAGAGATCCTGATTCTTCTTCACCTCTTCCTTCATCTTCCTGCCGAGCTCCAACCACAGCCGGTTCAAGTCGGACGCCCACTGGTGAAGAAGCGGATCCTTGATCCTTCGGAGAAACGCTGCAAAATACAATTCATTTAGTTAATATTGGGATTTAGACTATACTAATTGACCGAGTCACGTTGTGTATTGTGTATATAGAAGTCATGGGCAGCAGTGTTTTCATTCGTCAATCATTAGTTTCTGATGTCCTTCTCTGTTTGGGACTGTTCATGCTGCATCCAAACACGAGCTGCTGCGTGTCTAGATGCAGATAGTGTGGCGGGAGCATTTACACGGTCGTCATGACGGCAGACTATTAAAGTTAATTATAGAATTAAATTGTCAATAAAATTAATGATCACGAAAATATTCCATAGTAGAGTCAATAAACATTGCTCTTGCTATCATCCCTTCACAGTACTATCTGTTTGCTCATTAAAATTTGACGAAGAACTCAAATAGTATATACAGGTATATATGTATATATATATATTCTAATCTTAATTTTTGAGAAAAAATAAGCATTATTATTATTCATCTTCAGAAGCATAGTCACATTGCGGACCAAGAAGGAGATATTTAAAAGATGACCAGATGCCATAAACTACGTAAGATATATAGTATCCGTGGCGTAAGCATCCAGGGGGCGCATGCACAATACAATGGTAGGAAGGTCCAGGTGCAGTGCAAATTCCGAATACACTCGGCCCTAAACAATTTTTGGTGCACAAATATTGTTTATCAGCTGCGATTCGAACCAAAACTTCATGCAGCAACCAGGCCACTATTAATAACTACGCCAAGAGGTAGTCGATATATATTTATAATCTACCGTTACTCATCACCGGCCTCTCTACGATGGGTTGTTGTTCTTGTTATTTATTTAATATCTTTGTAGCAAATTTATAAAATATTACAATACGCAGTTCGACTGCGGAAACTACCGAGTTTGTCTTTAAGTTACAAATAAGTACTTAACTCTAAGTATATACCTATATACTTATATATATTTTAACATATTAGATATGATTTCTTATATCAAAGGGAATATCACACATTAAATAACTATTTACACAGATTCAAACATGACGTCTAAGATTCAAGATGCAAATACATCGCCAACCATGAGGAAGTGGAATGGATCTGTAAGTGGGTCCCTGGATCCTTACAATCACCATACGAAACACAGCATTATGCTGATATATTCTGGCATTATATTAGGGCATGGTCTTTCCACCGTCGAGCCGACCCATTCGTGTTGACGCTTTCAACTAGATGCAACGTGGCTCTAGCATATTAATCTTGGTTGGGAGTGGATATTATAAAAAAATACGTTTTCCATCTTTATTGTAAATTAATTAAGTTTTGTGCATGTTTTATTAATGAATTACTTTTATATTCGAATATTATTGTGTGTGTTACATATATTTTAAATAGTTAAATATACGACGTTGTACGGAAACTTCAATATCGTGATTCACGTACTTCGGTCACTTGTTGGTCTATGCAACGACACACCTGCCACATTTCAATCGTCAAATCAATTTAAAACAAGAAAAAATATTTTATTGCTGACTTACCCGGATTATCCTTCCAATCAGTGGGTCTCCATTCCTCGAACTCGGAGCCCTCCGGGTCGAAATTCTGGCTAACGAACTCCTGGATATCCGCCTTCGTTGGTGGCATGGGATGTGTCCTGGAAAACAATAACGTTTTGTCCTGAACATTTCCTAAATTAACTTAATCTTCGTTAGAATAAACCAGGTTATCAAAATAAAAAATAAATATAACAGCCTATATATATATATATATAAATAAATAGGAAAAATAACATCAGATGGGGTTTTATGTTTTCAATATATACTGCAGACAACGGATTTGGACACTGCTGTTCAAAAAGCCAGAACAAAGAAGTGTGCCAGCAAGAGAGCAAGCCAGTAAGACTTTGAGAGAATTGACCTAGATCGACAGCGATGGCGAAACCTTTACTCAGGAGTCCAGCTACTAAAGTCACTGCAAGTGTTGAAAACCCAAACATTGCTTACCGCGTATTAGGAATGACAAAAAGTCCTAACAACTATAATTCAACCGATAATTAATGCTTCCCGAAGCCCAAGTTACATTCATCCTGGAAAGAAATCGTGATGCAGATGCGAGTCACCACAAAGTTGCGACGAATACCGGGAGTAGCTGGTAGGAGACCGGCATAACCCAACCGCTATCCGCGGCTGAGGGGAATCCATGAGGATTGTCCCACGGAAAAAAAGTGTGTTTTCACTCCATGTAGGGTGAGGACAAACCAGCGCAATTTTGTATGTTGCTTAACTTACGTTGCATTTGGTTTCATACATGATTGCGGTTTGAGCCACGCTATGGCGCAATGATTCCGTTCCTATGTCGGCCGAATGAATTCCAGTGTAATTTAGTTTATTTACCTCATGGATTGAGACGCATGTGTAAGGATGTTGTGATCATCGGCGAAAGTCATCACTTACCTTCAGGTGCCTATAAAGAAACATAAGTAACGGACTTGATTTTAAGCATCATATATTTCGCTCGTGTGGTCACAGCCTTAGACAACTGTAGGCAGCAGTTAACTTAAAGATACGAAAGTAAAGTACAATTATAGCCTATGCACACGGCTTCACTGCGGATCCGCGGACTTCACATCTGTGCGAAATAGTTTTTATTTATTCCTAAGACATGCAGATTTCCTCGCGACGGTTTCCTTCACGCCGTAAAAATATACAAAGTTAATAGTTAAGTATTTTATTAAAGAACAAGAGCGGAACCTCGTTGTTTGGTATTTAGTACCGTTGACTTTTTGAAGTCGGTGCCAAGACCTTTGTTACTGGTGACGGGGCACTCCTAGTCACATGGAAGATGGATTTAGGTGACACCAGGTGAACCGTGTGCTTGTTTGTAACTTTCAATACAATAAAAAAAGGCGTTTCAAAGCTACGTGGACGGAACATCAACACTCTTCGGAATAACAATGTTGGCCAGTAAATTTACCTCTCCATCATCTTTTGGAAGTGGTCCAGAGTGATGTTGGGAGAGAACTTGATCTTCATATCGACGAAGGTCTTCGAGTCATTATACAGACCCGCCATCTGCACCGTATGCAATAACGGTCCGTGACAATAAATTAAGCTGAAAGAAAAGAAAAGAAATGTTAAAAACAAGATTTTACATTTTACAGATGTAGATGTAAGGATCTACTTGATCAATTGTTGTGTCTAACACGTGCCACGCCGTATTTATAGACTAGCCATAGCACAAATAGCACCCGACAGGAAGGGACATGGCTTCGACAGCATGTCACACCAGCATACATTTATACTTGACCGCTGTGTTTCGTCTTGTGAGTGGAGAAAGCTGAGACCTGGTTAGAAGGCATTGCACTTTAGTCCTCAGGTGTTTCAAAGCATCTGGATTATAACTCCTTATCGAGGATTGGTGTTATGAGCTGCAGGAATCAGTTGTCTAGACTCGAACTTAGTGCTCGTATATCGACCTAATATCATCAAAAACTTATATCCTATAATAAGCTAAAACACAAATGCGTATCCCATAAAAGTAAAATGTTTTTACTTTACGCCTTACGAAATACATGTAATTGTTTTGTTTTTTTATTAGAACCACCAACAGAATGACATATAACGTGATTCGTCTAATAAAAAAATGTCCATAGGTAGATAAATAGACATATATCCACTAACAGGTAGTTACGCGCTTATTGAAACTACATAATTGCACGATAACTTAAAATTAAAAGATCCTAAATAGAGGACTGTCTCATATCGTGCCGACCCATTCACGCTTCCACGTGTAGTACAAAACTTATTTATAATCTCAATTTAATCCGTTAAGTTCGGATCTACAGTGTAAATTAAAAAAAAAACCTCAACGGCCCTTGAACTAAGATATTAGCTTCCTTATGAGAATCTAGACTTCCATCAGACGATTATAATAAATATAAAACAATTGAATACGTCCATACAAGAATACGTTCTATGTGAAAGTCATAAAGGTCATAATAGCGTGCGATTGTAAGCTACGTTAACCAGTTCGATCCGGTATACCGTCAGGTTATTGCCATTGTGCCTGAGTAAAGAATGGTATGTACACATGTAGCATAATAAGGTTGCAGTCACTTCGGTTATCTAGACGTTTCATAAAAAGTCCAGGTGGTTTTTATTTAAACAATAATTGCACTTTTTTATTTCTTTTTGAAAAAGACTGCTAAATGCTATTAACATAACTGACATTCCGGTTTACCACTCCAACTAAGCATACAAGCAATAACGCAAAGAGATGGTTCACATAATCCATCAGAAGCATGTGAACGAGCCGAGGTTCGGCCCTGTCGGGCACCCTCAGTCAGTCGCTTTCGCGCAAAGGGTAACGACGATCCAAGCAGAGGCTCCCAATCGGGAACCCTTGTTCTGGTTGCACATTAAAAGGTGGATTCGAAACTACGACCTTAAGTTTTGCATTCCGTACCCTAAACCATTGGACTATTTCTCTACCAGACAACCTTAGGGTGAAGCAGAGATGAAATGAGGTAGGAGTATGCTTAAAAGCTTTGTCGTGTATAAAATACTATTATATTAATTATATTATATAAATAAACAACATATGCGCATTTATAAAATACATATATAACTAAATACAAATACACAAACTTATATACGATATATATACAAATACATATAAACACAAAATTATTTAATATTGGAATGATTCATATCTGTTGAGAAATAACTCCTGAACTTTCACCAAACACGTAACGATTTGTAGCCGCCCTGACATCGGGAGGGAGAGCATTCCAGAGAAGAACGGATTGAACAAAGAAGTGGAGAAAGTCGGAGTTATGGGAAGAACACAGAAGTAGAAATTTGTTGGAAGAGCGAAGGTTTTATAGTGGTAAGAGCCAAGGTATTGAAAATAGGAAGCTATTGACACATGATTATAATTATACACTAAACATAACTGTGTGGTATTATAGTTTATAGTCAATACCTAATATCATAAAACAAATAACATCGAATTGATAGGACATTTTTACGCTGAAACTATAATCTGTCTGCGACATGGATCGGGGAAGGACGACGCCCCCAAAGAATATCGGCGTGGAATAACCATATTGCTGCTGTATTTCCTATGGTGAGTGAAGGGATCCGGAGACTCGGTCACAGGAAACGGAGCATTCAATGTCAGTCGTTAGGGGGTGACAAGGCACGTGGACCTGTTTATACTTCATAGTCATTACTTAACATCGCGCGAACTGTGCTCGATTGTCACACTCACGAGAATTATAAAAAAAAATCTGCGAATCTTATTTTAGACGCGGCACCGATCGGCAGAATAACGAGGCTAGAACCGGAGACACGCAGGACACGTGGCATTCCATCTCAATCCTCACTCTTGGTTGAGAATGGATGTGCCGCGAGGAATGGACCGCAGTCATCGGGCGAACTGTGTGCTCGTTCACCGTTTCTTACTAAAAGAACGCCGAAGAAATAGATACTGTTCAGTTTCTATTTCTTCGGCACTTTTATCATCACGACTGACTGGTGCTTGACGGACTCCAGTTGATACTAAGGCGGCGATGAAACCCTAGAAGGTAATCACATCATGCCTTGAAGACACACGGCGGGACACAAAATTTTCGCCATCCATTATTTAAAAAAAAAAATTAAACACAAGGGAACATATCTGTATTTGCTTTTTAATTGTTTATAACAATTTATTAATATTATCTATTTTTATATTTAATGTATTTTTGTATATACTATATATATTATATTTATCTATTTATAATTATGATATAGAGAGAGAATGTCAAAAGGCATTAAGACCGCCTGTACCCATAAGTAGACTGTTTTGTAAATAATGTGTTTAAAATTGAAAATTAAATAAATTATTATATATATAATCATATATAATATCATGTTATAAAATATCGGTATCTCCTGCCACAAGCGTTTGTTTTTAAAAGAAGGTTTCCAATCCCAAATAAATTAAAAATATTATAACTTTTTTTATAGAATAGGTGACAATGAGCAAGTAGCACCAGAGGGTAAGTGATCACCGCCGCACATTGTAGCCTATTACAAAAATATAAAACACACATTATATATATATATATAGCTGGCGTACTACCGAGTAGTTCAAGGTAAGTGCCCGTAGTGACATAATTAGCAATTTTATAGTTCATGTAGTACTTAGTATCACGGGTATTTAGTATGTTTCTGTTGGGGCCCGATCTCTCCTTAACTTTTTTTTTATAGGAAAGATGGCAAACGAGCTCGCAGCTCACCCGGTGGTAAGTGGACCGCCGCCGTGGACATCCGCAACTCCAGAGGAGTCGCAGATGCGTTGCCAGCCTTTAAGAAAGATAAAGGTTCTTTCTTGAGGTCCCTCAGTCGTATCGGTTCGGAAACACCGCTAGCGACAGCTGATTCCGCAGAATAGCTGTGGGTGGCAGATTTTTTTTTCACCGCGTATTATTTCGCGTGAAGCGCACAGTGGTGGATTGTCAACTATCGAGATGATGAGGATGTAATTTTGAATTCTGTCGTGATATACGATGTTTAAACGCAGAGACTGGAATTAATAAAAAATTAACAGCAAACAAGTCATAGTTGAGATTTTTCTGAAGCTACGCGTAGATATAGAATGGAAGGGGCATAGACATTGGATCAGTTTATGACAATATACGATACTATAATGATGATGTCTGATTTTAACCAGTTGACATTAAAATAAATAAAAAAACTGGACAGGAAATTGTATAGTGGCGTAAGAATTCGCACAATCACAGAGGCACTCACTCGCCGTCCTTTTGAGTCAATAAAATCAAGATGATCAGATGCGATGGTCAGCGACACCGATCGTACCAACAAAACACTCAGACCTCGCCTGGGAATCGAACCCAAGACGCAGACAGTTATGGGGAACAGAGTACAGGATTGATCGACTACGTAGCATAGTGGTTCCAGTAACTGGTTTTTGAATCGTGGGTCGCGAAATCGATTCCTAGCCAAGGTTCAAAATTTGTGTATCACAAGTTCTTTATTTTCGAGTTTGGGTGTGATTTTTGTATGTGCCATATCTTTGACATGTGAACCTTCCACTTTGTTGGCCATGGATTACATTGCATTAAGAAGGGACAACGAAAAAAAATACATGTGATTGCGTCAATGCTTACAGTACTAATAAACAATGGTAGAGCTACACTGCAGTTTGTTTCTAGCTGCACAATGAATGGGTCCGCTCGACCGGGGTAGGACCACGCCCTCACAGAATACCAGCGTGAAATAGCAGCATAATGCCTATGTGTTTCGTCTGGTGAGTCTAGGCATCCGGAGATCTTTACTACTGGTGACGAGGCATTCCATCTCAATACTCAAGGGTCAAGAAAACTGCAGTGCATCTCTAACACTGTTCTACCAATGTTGGTTTAAGCTTTTTTTATCAAAGCAACGGTGACAAACGAGCACACAGATGGTAAGTGATGATTGCGACCCATAAACACATGCATCAAACTTCCAACAAAAATTCAAATGCTTTGTTCGTTCTTAAGTTTGAGATGGAATACCTCTTTACCTCTGTCCCCGGATCCTTACGCTGACCATACGAAACACAGCAGCGTTATGCTGCTTTCACACTCGCCTTCCCCGGTCAAGCTGCAGTTAGAAACTGTCACCTGCGTGGCTCTACCACAGATAAAAACTTCTAAGATAGCCACTCTATGAGATATTTAGTCTTCAGTTTGCACGGAAACTTACAACAAAATAATACATAAGCATCAAATCAGAAACTAAGAACACAGCTAACAATATAACTCTATAAGACATTCTGTTATAAATACCTCAAAATATATCGCCTGACATTAACAGATATCTCGAAGACATAACTTAGTAACAGTTATTATTAAATATAAAGCTTATACGAACTTTTTACAGATCATAAAAAAAAACAAACCGGTAATACTGGCAGCAAACCTATCGGGAATTAAAAAAAAACTCGACCTTGAAATCTTCCACCTCTCACAAAGGTGACATTACAACTTTTTTATACTTTTGGCCGCATTTCGTGCCAAAAACATGTAATATTTGTACTTATATATAAATAGAAATCTTATAGAAGTATATACGACTTCAAGATATGAAATACAGCATTTTAGCGGACACCGGAGACGTTGATTTTTTGATTTTTATTATATTCTCTATATTTAAGAAGTTTTATAACCTTGTTTTACCTTGAGCACGTAAAAAAAGATCGTAGATCTTGGTAATCTATAATTCGAATAGATCGAATCATCCGGAGAAGGATTACGCTTTTACAGATTAACGTTATTAAAGAGCATCTTAGAGCTGCTGTGTTTCGTGTGCTGAGTGAATGAATGCACACACATTGTTGTTCTCACTCGTTCACCAGGACCCGCGGCCATCAGCAATGCAGTTCAGGCCTTATAGAATAGAGTTAAAGAAATCCCTGCCTGTCTGTGGGGGGCCAGCATTCGGAGAGGGGGCTGATTGTCCACTAAAGTGAACCCGGGTAGGGCACCAATACGAAGTGGTCACATGGACACAGGGACATCAGTGGAAGGACTTTTTTTATTACATTGAGAGTAACAAACGAGCAAACAGTTCACCCGATGGCAAGTGACTTCTGCAGCCCATGACATCTACATTCATCCTGAACAAGGAATCATAATGCAGATGCATTGTTATACTTGAGGATTGAGATGGAATGCCTCGTCACCAGTAATAAAGATCTCCGGATCCCTACATTGACCAGACACAACACAGCAGCACTATGCTGCTATTTCCCGCTGGTACTCTGTGAGGGCGTGGTGCTACCCCGGTCGAGCAGACCTATTCATACTGCAGCTAGAAACAAACGTCACTATTAAAATCTCTGATCTCGGAAGAAATCCCACATAATATCCTGGGCACAAATAAAAAACACAAAGACTAATCACCTAGACATCCTGACAAGCTTACCTTTGACAAGCGGGAGGCAGCGTAGTCCGGTCCGCCCGCACAATCCCCAAAACCACCGCAACAACTAACCACCACATATTCACCATGCTCACTAAAATGGCACGGCACGTCACTTAACTAAACTAATCACTAATATCACTCGATTGAACTATAAATAAATACAGGAACGTCGACAACTAATGCTAGATCACTTCAAAAGTTTCAAGGGCTTTGGTTTTTATTATTTTTTGCTGTTTATTGCAAGGTTCGAAATTACGTGTTCAGGTACGTATTAAGTATTTTAAAAGGCTTCCTCCTGAAGGGTTGGCTGGTCATTTTGGGTGATATGGCGACGGCGGAAGGCTCTCGTTAGACGGCACTCGCGTGCCAAAATGCATCTGTAACAAGGGATAACAATATTATTTATAACATTGTGTATATTAGTTACTGCAGGAATGGGTGTGCTCCGCGTGGTGTTGTTAGAGAGTTTAGAATACTCGGCTGCTGCGTCCTGGTCCTGGGTTCGATTCTCAGCCGAGGAACAATATTTGTGTACCACAAGTTCTTGGTTTCGGGCGTGGGTTGGTTGCGTGTGTGTCCCATGTCCTGACACTGCATCGGAACCTTCCTCCGATCTTCTAGCACATGCATTATAAATAGGGTCGGGGACGACGTACCTTAGTGTTTAAACAAATGATTCAACGGAAAGTACGTTGTCTTATCTTATTGAGCATATGTATGTATGCACATATATGTATGTATGTATGTATGTATGCACATATACGCTCAAGAACGATCAAGGAGCTAGATCGAGGACGTAAGATCATGGGGACAATTCGCATTAGGTATACTAATGTAACATATAACACGGGGCCTGCGCCATGTTACCGAAGTTTGTAATCATATATACACTGAAAAATATTCTGTTCAGTTGATGTGGAATAATGAAAATGTTCTGGCAATAAACCAAAAGAAGCGTCAATGGCGTAATGGCTTAGGATACGGTCTGCGAAACTTACTTCTTTTTTTTGGTATAATTAATCTACGAATCCTCTTTATTTCGTTTTCTTGTATAATTACTGTATGTTATATATATATATATATATATATATTACGAAAAAATTAAATAAATAAATGGCCTAAATGGCAGACGCTTTTATGCAGCGGTGGACTATTGCCTTAATATTTATTATAGGCTCTGGTGGGATGGTGCAGGCTTACTCTTGCTTTATTTTATGCAATATTTTCCTTTCAGTTTAAAAATGTCCGCGTGTCCGTCCGTCGACTTCACGGCAGTGCCTACCAAGTTCAACACGTATTTACACGTCTCGTTTTCACAACAAATAGTACATGCACTATAGGTATTTTAAATTACTTTGTAGTCGTAAAAACCATTTCAACCAACAATATTTTTTTAAAATGTGCCTCGTTCGTTGGTTGATCTGAGAGTGAAAAGTCGAATAATTGCAACGTTTCTATAGATAACGTTTGGTGGTGAAACGTAAAACAGGATGGAAAATAGGT
The DNA here is from genome assembly GCA_029286865.1 of Teinopalpus imperialis. Lineage (NCBI taxonomy): Eukaryota > Metazoa > Arthropoda > Insecta > Lepidoptera > Papilionidae > Teinopalpus > Teinopalpus imperialis. The sequence goes on along the minus strand of JAGSMU010000014.1, from coordinate 9,144,181 downwards.
ACTTCGCTAGAACGAAAGAGAACAATACAATATATGTCGGTATAGTCGGTGGGCTCGTCGTTCTTCGCTTCTCTCTCTCTCATTCATTCTGTCTTTTTATAGACACCCGGACCCAAAAGACCAGCAATATGTGATGCACTAATACTGTGTGTCGATTGGGAATCGAATCCAGGACCCGAGTTCTTGCAATTGAGCAGACCCCATTCATGCTGTAGCCAGTTACAAGCTGTCGTGCTCGACTGTCATACTTGCTTCCTTTAAAAAAAAATCTTAAGATTTAGATTGCAGCGCAAAATTCACTTTAATGCCTACACAATACGTGTCACTTTTTAATAAATTACGAAACTTGAATTGAATTGAACGTGCATTTGAGCATATGACGCTCTACGTCGTATGCTCAAATGCTTTAATGAACCCCGGCGCCGTGAACAACTCGACGACAACATGGAAGTCACGTTCCCGCAGATTCCGTCTGACCTTCCAACACCTATAGACGGTCTCCATCAATCAACTTAAGTACATAAAATAATATTAGCAAACAATAACTTTTATCAGAGGCAGTGGGGCCACTGTGCAGTTAGTGTGTTGCTACAGTATGAATGGGTCGGCTGGCCGTGGTAAGATACAGGTGAAGGTCAGTGTAGCCCATGACATCCACGTATATCCTTAAAACAATGAATTCTAAGGACATGCGTCGTTACTTATTACTCTGTCTCCGGATTCCAAAACTCAGCTTTCGAAACACAACTGTATACGGCATGATTCTTGCCCGGTGAAGCTGCACGTAGAAACTAAATGCAGCGTGGCTCTACCACATAGATATTGTGACAGATGTGTAACAGTTTTGAGTGTTTAATATTAACGTTTAAAATTACTTTGTAAGTGTTCGAAATATAGATTTAGATATCTACTCGAGATATAGATTCGAAAAATAGACACGTTTTAAGTTGTTAGAACCAAGCCGCAGTTCACTTCTAGATGTAGCATGTCGGCTCGAACCGGGACTACGTATGAAATTATATTATTAAATATATAATTTCTTCTCGAGTACGAATGTGGGTGGCGAGTGATGCAGGAACACTTGTGTTAGGTGAACTGTGTGCTCGTTTGTCACCCTCAATAAAGTAACACACGTTCTCATTCTCATGTGATTGTGAAGGAAGTACGTACCAAAATAAACGACTGATTGATACAAACGATATTTAGATGACAGGAAACGTTAGGATCGAACATATACAGTGTAATGGTCTGTATATCTGCTAGTGGCTACTTAATACCAATGTAACGTTACTTTGTAGATAGTGTTTTAATTCTATCAACGGTGACAAACGGACAAACAGCTCCGTTGGTGGTGAGTGATGAGTGCGGCCCATCTACATTCGTCCTCAACGATGGACAACACTGAGGAATACGAAACACTGCAGTGTCATGCTGCTATTGGTATCTAGTACAGCAATTCCCTGGTCGAGATGTACCGCTCATGCTGTGGCCAGATACAAGCCCACGTTTAAAAAATAAAGTAACACAGCCTGGCGATAGTCCACTGCTAGACATAAGCCTCCGATATATATTATTTATTGAATAAATTTTTACGTACAAGAAAATTGAAATAAGAGTAAATGTATAAAGTCATAGTTTAATTAAACAATAAAAATATCTTACAGTGACATTGGTGGGAAAAAAGAAACCGGGCGCACTCATAGAAGTGACAATAGCTTAATGGTTTATGGTTCGGTGTGATAAAAAAGATCATTCGGTTTTACCTGATTTTGCCAATTTGCCAATTTTTCTTTACATAAAACCTAATTCACACTATCACGAACATTAAAAAAATAATCAAATTGGACCTATATATATTATTTACGTAGAAAATATATATGTTACAAAGTATTTACTTGTATTTTTATATTTCTCCCTTTAGTTGATTTGGTTACATAGCCACAGTCCGCCTATTGTTTACCCTATATATACACGACTTACAAAAAAAAAGGTTAGATTATTCTTGGTAGGGCCGACGCATCGGTTATACCAATCATCAATACTGGCGTATGCCTCTACCGCACACAAGGCCTAGTGCCTAGCGTCACCAACTGCCAAAAATCTCCTCCTGCTCCAAAACCTGAACAGTTCGGGATAATTTTCAACGTTAGTCCGCTCGCCTCGCCAGTATTAAAGTGCGGGCATCCGTCTCATGGGACCCAATTGCACACATCAATTGGAAAATTGCTTTACCTTCGAATCAGCAGGTTGAGTTGGGCAGATGCCTTTCTAAACTATTTCAATGCTCTATATGACACGACCACCAGTGTACGAAGAACTTTTTTTTTATAAAATTGATTAGATAGAACATAGTTCACCTGATAACCCATAAACACATATCCATCCTCAACAGAGATACAAGATCCACATATGCCTTACCATCCAGAACTGCATTTCCACTTAACATCAGGTGGGATCGTGGTCAGCCGCTTGATAAGAAAGTTAAAAAAATAAATAAAAAAAAAGGATGCCCTATCAACCCAGAAACCGAAAATAAAACGCCTCGCCATCAACAATTAGGTCTCGGCACTCCCAGCGTGAAATAGCATAAAGATGCTGTGTTTCGTATGAGTGTAGAGATCTGGGTCCAATTCATGTAACATGTAACATATGACAACGAATATGCATCTTGAATGTTACTCGATGGTGATTGAAGATGTCATGGGCTTACTTTATTTCCGGTGAATTCTTCAGTTTGTGGCCTCTAATATTAAAAATAAAAGCCCTCAGGGGTAACGACATATTGGGAATAGAAGTGGGTACCATAGACTATAGGAGTAATTATCAAGTATGTACCCAAATCTTAGTAAAAAAAATTAAGCATTAAAAATTCCAATGACAATCTCATCAATAAAAAGGAAGGCGTTGATTGCAGTTCCTGCCAACTACGTAAGAAATTGCCGATTCAATAAGCACGTGATGGCCACGAAAATAGAACAATTAGAGTCACGAACCTGAGAGCACGTGCACGCCACGCCCACTACTGGGATTAACGACATATATGGGGATATCTGGTTAATCTCAGTATAATTATAAAATAACGAAATGTATATAATATTCCGCAACTTTGTCCGCAGTAGAACGAGGTTGACAAACATAAGATTAATAAGCTGGAGTTGGCAATGGGCCGACCATATAGCTCGTGGAACCGTTAACCGATGCGAAAGAAAGTTTCTTGAGTGGCAACCCCGGAGTGGCAGTCAATGGGCAGGTAGTGTCGGACAAGACCCCTACCATATGGAGCGATGACCCGAACGTGACCTAGCTAGCTTTCTGGGAAGTTGATGCAGGTGGGTCAGGATTGTGCTTTGCGGCAATCCATGGGGAGGCCTGTGTGCAGCAGTGGACCACGGACAGGCTGTGATGTTTATGATAAGACAATTGTTTTACTTCTTGAAATAATCACAAATAAAGAAATTACTAGAAGGGATTGCTGGAAGTCAATGGATGCAGGCCGGCTATGTACAGCAGTGGACGATGAATAAATTTATATTTGATACTTTCTGAAGTTTATTCAAATAACCTTATATTCTATTCCAATCAGCAAAGAAAGATATACCAACTATTTTTATATAATGACTTTATTGTCCCAAGCATAAGTGGTCCTGTCGCCTACACATATATAGGAACCAATTCTTCCCAATACGATAAGCGGTTGATTAATGAGAGATAATACGGAAAACCAGTTGAGTTCACAACACACCTAAACAACGATTTTTAATTTACTATTTCTTGCATTCATCTAAACAAAATTAAGGTTTACAAGGGATGGACTGCCGAGGTTCGGCCCTCTGGGGCACCCTCGAGTCAGATGCTCTCGCGAAACAGGGTAACGGTCCAAGCCGATTTTCCCTCTCGGGAGCCCTTGTGCTGGTTACCCATAAATAGAGGTCTCGACTGAGTGCCATAAGCGCTCGGTCACCTCTCGACCCGGTGAAACTGTAAAAGCCCTCGGGCTATAAGCCGTAAAAAAAATTGATGGACTTAATGCCAAAAACTTTCTCTACCAGTCAACCCTGGGTGTGGTTAATATTATGAATGGTGTCGCAATAAACTAATTAATAATAAGAAAACACTAATAATAGCTAATAATAATTACGTTTTGTACAAACTGTGTGATGTGTTTGACAGCAAATATACTATTATTTTTTCTAAATCTTGATTCCGATCTCCGAACCAAACGTGCTGCTACCCAACACTTCCATTTAAATACCAATCAAATACACTTAAGGCGTTTATTGCAATTCTTGCCAACTACGTAAATAAATGCGAACTCAATGAGCACATGACGGAAACAAAAATAGAACAATTAGTCGAGCGTCACTTGAGAGCCGCAGGTCACGTGGACGACACGCCCACTACTAAGTTTTCTGTGATACGACACAGGGTTGTCACACGAAAGAATAAAAACTTGATCTAAGAGCTTATATATATACCTATATATCCCATTCTCCACTCTAGCGAATCTTCCGATAGCTAGGAAACTGGCAACTTAGGTGGCATTCAGATAGGAACGTGATCAGAGCAGACCGACACGCTCAGTGTATGAGCGCTTTGGTGTAAGTAAGAGAGCCAAACTCTCTAACCAGCTCACGGACCCCTCAGTTCCGTGAGCCCCATGTCCGATGAAGCTGTAAGAGCCGCATAGGCTAACAGCATCATCATCAACAGAATCCAGGAGAGCTTATATAGTACGTCTATTGACTTATCGACGCTATTTGACGACTGCGTGGTGTAGTGGTTAGCGTACCTGGCTGCTGCGTCGCAGGTCCTGGGTCGCGTCGCGGGTATGTATCTGAAGCTGCTTCCGATCTTATTGCACGTGCTTTACATCGGATCAGAGAAAGACGAGCGAGTGCCTCTGTGTTTGGCCAAATGCTTTGTCTGGTAACAACCAGAAGATATTGCTGTGGTCGACATCGACTTGGAGGACCTCATCATCATCACCTTGATGAAAATGTTTATTTATAACTGCTTTTCTATAAGTCACAAAACATTCCTCGAGAATTAGTTTCATCAAGGTTGATTTTTATACCCTCATTGCGGATTACTCGGCATGCAATTTCAGCCCTTAGAGGTGACAACGCAACTGCATTATGATTCCTTAACGAGAATTAAATTCCCTATTATGGACCGCAAGAATAACTTACCACTAGGGTGAATCGTTAGCAGTGAACTAACGAAAACTGGTTACGATGATTGTACAACTTTATCAAATTCACTTTTTCTAGCAATTTATTAACTGAAATTTAGAACGATGACTTCGTACGAAGGTACGATGACTGATAAACCATGCAAATATATTACTCGAGTTATTAACAATCCCGATGACTTCATAAAATGAAGCCAAACAAATTCCAATGATCATGTGATGTCCCGAAATAGAACATTTTGAGGAAAACAAATCTGTCACATGAGCGTCACACCCCCTGACGAGATACGAGTATTACGACAGGGTTATCACAGGCAAAACTATACGTCAAGATTTTAGGCTAGCTATAGAAGTTTTTAGGGTTGACACTATTTTAGGGTTGACTTTGTTTTTGATTGTTTACTTTTTAATAGACAACTTTTTTTTACCTTTTTTCTTTTGGTAAACCATTTGATCAATATGATATGAGGTGGAGCTACGACTGCATCAGAAATAGTTTAATAAAGTTCGTATCAATCGTGGAAGTATCATAGTATATCCCGCATTTAAATACAGTTCAATTGGACACCCCAGTATTTTTATCCTGGCATTCCTCGCCGATAAAGGTTCTGAATATTGATTTCTTATTTAAGAAAGATATCGAATTGTGCTGTGTTCTTGTGTATTATTGTGATGTAAAAAAATTTTTGAACATAGACAAGACACATGAAAATAGAAAAATATTTTTTAAGAAAATTAATAAACAAAAAGAGATCTGTCCTTCGTGTCTAGATAGTAACGTGCTAGGCTGGTTAGTAATCTCGTCTAAGAGATCGCTAGTCCAATAGGTAGGATACCTATCATATTGTCACAGCTTATAAATATTGTTATGTACAGTAATGGAAAATTATGTCAATTATGACCTAAATACAGGTTTGAAGGAAATACTACGTAGCGTTAGGAAGCCAGTTTTTTCGGGCTGATGGTCGCCGTAGACCCGAGGGCTTTTACAGTCTCACCGGGTTGAAAGGTGACCGAACGCTTATGTCGCTCAGCCAGGACTTTAATTAGTGGGTAACCAGCACAAGGCCCCGAGAGGGAGCCTCGGCTTGGACCGTTGCTCTAGGAAGCAAGTTCTTAGAAATAACACTTTCACCTTTTCCCCAGTCCCCAAAAGTTCATTTGATATATTTCTAAAATTTATAATGATTACGAAAAATTTTAATTTACATATACACATAAACATATAGTAGTCTATCGCTTTTTATGAAATAGGGGTGGACACAGCGGTGGTCGTCCCTTAGCACTAAGTGGTAATGCGTTGCCAATAATGAAGGTCTCCAGATCCCTACACTCACTAGTGTTATGCGGCTGTCCTCATAACATTAATTAAATAATTATATAAGACTTCGTTATCGTTTTTTTGTTTTTCTTTATACACCATGGACAATTGTAATACAATAAACGTATCCAATGTGTTTATAATGTAATTTCTAAGTATGGCCGTGTTCAATTGGACAATATTAAAATAACTTTAGCGTGAAAACCCTAACGAGGTTTAAGAAAGGCTCGTGCACAACCGCACGTAAGCGGTCGTAATGCGGTCACACCTTTATAACACGTCAAAGGGTTGTATTAGCACTGATAGTGCCACACTGCAGTTACTTTCTAGCTGCACAGGGTACAGTCAGTGAAACTTGAGGTCGTAGTTTACAATCTGTTATTCGACTATTTTCGTGAACTATCTCCTAGCACAAGCATTTCAAGCTTAGTTGGAGTTGTTAACCGGAATGTAGTTTTGTTAATAGCTCTGCTAGCATTCTATAAAAAATGTGCTTTTCCACTGCTGAGCAAACACTTCATTTCCTCACTAATATTTTTAAAAGCTACATGTTTTTCAAGCTTTTGCTTCACCGGATTGAAAGGCAGCTAATAGATAATTCCCCTGGATGAGACTAGTATTCTAAGATACAGGCTAGATCTAGTTTAGACACTTGTAGTACCAAAGAATAATACACGAAATATTTGTTGGCTCTATTTAGTAGTTTCATAACACCTAAATGTTCACAGTTTCATAACACCTAAATATTCACAGTTTCATAACACCTAAATGTTCACAGTTTCATAACACCTAAATGTTCACAGTTTCATAACACCTAAATGTTCACAGTTTCATAACACCTAAATGTTCACAGTTTCATAACACCTAAATGTTCACAGTTTCATAACACCAAAATGTTCACAGTTTCATAACAACTAAATGTTCACAGTTTCATAACACCTAAATGTTCACAGTTTCATAACACCTAAATGTTCACAGTTTCATAACACCTAAATGTTCACAGTTTCAGTGGCCGAACTGACAAGTGAATTGTTGACGTTAGTAGTTATTTTTCTTTTTGTTGTACTTACTAATTGTATATTTTGGTTATAAGTTAATTATATGCACCTATATTGTGTACTGTTATTGCTAAATCAATTATTATATACAAATATATATATATATATATTTAAAATTTTATTTCTCTATTTCAGGTTAAATGGAAATCCAGTGAAAACAAGAGAGATGTTGGGTAAATGGTATTATTATTATTATTATGGCGATATTTATATATCTCCGCCCGTTTGGTTGATGCAATATATAAATATTATTATTATTAAAGATGACCGAACACTTAGGGTACTCAGCCGAAACCTTTTTGTAGATAACGAACCCTGCGTGAAAGTAACAAACTCAAGAGCATCCGAGAAGCCATAACCTGATTTTTTGATTACATTGAATTGACAAACTCGGAATCGTAATGAAGATGCGTTGTTACCTTTGAGGACTGAGATAGAATGCCTTGTCACCAGTAATAAAGGTCGATGTACAGGTCGCAGTCACCTCATCATAAGGTTGAATGTGTGCTTATTTGTCACCTATAATATTAAAAGAAGAGGCCCATTACTTTGGGTCCATTGTCCGTTTGACCTCGCGCTTGACCTTGACTAAGTGAGCCAAGTTATTCAACTCACTTGCGAGCGAGTCTTTGACGTATGTACGTCAATTTACAATTTCCATCGCATATTTTTTTATAAATATATATATATATATATATATATATATATATATATGTATATATATATATATCTTATAAGATACTCACCTTGTATGTTTCGAGTAAATACTGATATTTTTATAATATTTTTTTTATTTTATTAAGGGAGACAAACTAGCACACAGTACACTTGATAGTGATTCCTCCTGCCCGTGAGTGGGACACCCATAATCTTCTTCTATAAGGAATCATAATGCAGATGTGTTCTCATCCTTGCGGACATCTGCATTATGATTCCTGAGGATTAAAGTGGAATGCTTATTCGCCATCAATACGTCTCCGGAACCCTACACCAGATGAAAAACATAGCAGCCTTATACTGTTATTTCACGAAGGTATTTTTCGAAGACGTGCGGCGCTTCCTCTGGTCGAGCCGACCCATTCACGTTACAGTTATTTACTAGCTGCAGCTTATGTCTACCATTATTAGAAATATTATTTATCCAGTTAAATAATTAGTAAAGTTAATTATATCCTCTTTGTGAATGATGCCGAAAATGATGTCTGTTACTGATATAAAATCTAGAACAAATCATTTCACGACCTAGTACATATGCAAGTCTGCGGGAAGTCGATGGATGCACTTGGGTCAGATACGTGCTTCGTGGCAGGCTGTTCAGCAGTGGACCAGTGACGGGTGAGATGATTATATGTATAGAATCATTTTCTTTTCTTGCACCCATAATATATTCTCTGCTCTAAAGGTGGGCTGTTAGAGAATACCTTTTTGGTATTAAGTTCGCCTTTTTGTACGATATTTGTTTTATGATTTGAAAATAAATATATCAAACACAAAAAAATCTAATTCACTTTCATCGTCATATACAGAATGGCAGTGAGAGTGTTGCGGTTAATTTGGGAATAAGACAACATAATGTCGAGCGTGCGCCTTGGCAAGTCTCCTTGGCACAAATGGGTTTATTCCGTTGCAGGTCGATTGGCTAAAATTATTGGCGACGTGTAAGGCGCCAAGCCTATGCATTCATCTCTGGCGCAATGTTTATCCATCGGTAGCCGGTACTTAATATATGGTCTTCGTATGAAATAGAACTAGTTTTGCTGATATTCAGATACGACGAGTATAGTGCTCTGTGAAAAACAGATGTAGCCATTAAAGCAAACTCTTGAACACTAAGATGGAATACCTCTTAAATTTTAAACCTATAAACGTTAGTAAGGACCGCGATACCGCCATGTCACAGGCCGATTCTCTCCAGTCGATACAGATATAAGTGGCGCAAGTAACTCCTGCGTCACTTCTTCTCCAGCGCCTACGCCTTTCAAAGTGGTGGTACAGATAGACAATAAAAATAATAGTGATGTTAATGTAGATTCTCCTTAGTCAAAAGCAACTGACGGTGTAGGCGTTATAACAGTGGTACCAGTTCCTACCGCTATCGTAATTGGGTCAGCAAGACTGCAGAACGACCACGCCACACACCTTGGAACACGACTTCACATTCTTGGAAGTTTCTTATTACACCGTCGTGTTGAACGTAATTTAGTATATTTAATATTTTCGAAGGGTGAAGAAATAGAGGAAGACTCAGAACCACATGGTAAATCATGAGGTAATATCAGGAACTGGACCGGTATTAAAAACGCTACCACTCTCAGTAGTGGCGACAAATAGACACGACTACCGAATGACGATCGCCGAGATCCATATATGCTAGTATGTGACACGACCTGAAGAAGAAGAAGAATATTTCGAACTGACAGATCTGTGATAGTTTACTCTGTGCACGCAGCTAGAGTAGCGAATCTTATTGGAGTATTCGTGGGAGTAATGTTTTGTGTTTGCGGCACGGGTCAAAGACTTTATGGACAACGGTACTATTTATTTACACCGACATCTACTTTAATTAAACAACAGATTGTGCTATAAGCAAGTATCAATCAATATTTATTATCGGACATTTATAACACTTATAATCTTTTTTTTATGTTTCAGGAACACAACGAAATTAAATTATATCAATAATGAAGTGAAGCATTACCTTATTATCTCATAGCACAAGAATTTCAGCTTAGTATTAACCGGATATTCGTAAAGTTAATAGAACTGCTAACATTATTTAAGAAAAAATATAATGGTGACAAACGAGCACACGGTTCAGTCGATGGTATCCATCATCGACCAAGTTTCTAGATATACAATGCGTTGTCACACCCGAGAACCGATGGAATTCCTATTTACCTGTAATCGGTTCTCCGGATCCCTTAACTCACCATTTGACACGCAGCAACTTTATGCTGCTACTTCTCGTCGGCGCTGTGAGGATGTGGTCCTTCCCTGGACGAGCTGACCTCCAGCCGTGTTAAGGATAGAAGTAGCTGCATGTGTGGCTAAATGAAAACTGGATAATGGAATACCTCAGCAATAGTAATTCACCAGTTTTCAGGGTTACAAGCTTTCCCGATTCTTCCTCGCCAGACGAAAGATCAGTGCTGAACTACCTCTGCCGGGCGAAGTAACATTCATGATACGGCTAGTTTATAACTGTAGTGTAACTTTACTATTTAAAAGGAAAAGATTATCTATCTATAGTATAAAACTTAAATGCTGTTTATTATATTGGTTGGCGCATAACGAAACGACTGGACCGATTTGGTTAGATATTTAGTAAATGTTCGTAATAGAATTAAAAAATAAATTCCGGAGAGAACTGAAAGGTCTTTACATGATTTATAATATTTTTACGTGAACTTAAATAATATTATTAGATAATTTACACAAATTCCTAAAATGATCGCAGACAATTTTATTGAAATTTGCATAGGATAACGTCTGTCGTGGTAGTATATATAAATTGGTAAGAAAATAAAAAAAAACCAGGAAGCACAAGAGAATAGTCATCATTTTTAATAATAGTTGACACGTTCGGAATTTTAGCAGACAGGAAGACAATAGCGATCTTCGAATATTAATTTATTATTTTAACGGAAATATATATTGATCTATGTTATACAAATAAAGAAGATACATCATAAAAAATATGAGCAACGAGTAACTAGAATATATAATTATATAAGAAAGAAAAAGTGTACAAAATATTTAAAAAAAATATGAGTAGACCTACGCTGTAGTGTGCATTACTGGTTATAAGATATTCCATCTCAATTCTCAGGGGTTACGATGTACTTACATTCCACACTTACCTGATCATCTTATTATGCTTTATAAAATAAAAAAAATCACTAACAACACACAACTTTATGGATTTAATGAATTAGATGACATCATCTGAGTAAGATATATTATAGTGCGGGACGCCTTCGCGCAAGACGCACAGAGGCACTCACTCTTCATCAGCTACCCTAGTAATGCTGGAGTGAGGTGCAGATACGGAGTCAAACCACGGGACATACATAAAATACCTAAACCTGACAACCAACAATTTGTGATATCGAATCGAAGATCCGTGAAGCAGCCAGGTACCACTTCGCCACGCTACGCGAAAATAAATGCCCCCTGTATAAGTGACATGCGCTCTATACATGGATCATAAAGTTTTACTACTTTTCACGGTTTTAGCACTTACAGGAATGTTTAGACACGTTTCACCATTTGTCAATGTTATTAAATACAAATATATAATACCACGTTTTAAAATACAACTAGCGCCATCTAAACCCTATACAGTAACCGTTGAAAGTCTAAATACAACACCAATACAATTTTGGTTAAGATAAACTTTTTATGTATAAATAAAATTAAAAAGAAGATTTCTATTAAAAACTTCGGATCCAAAATATGACTTGACTTGAAGAGTATTCTATATATAGTAGTATCGCGTGTCCCAACGTCCGAGACGGGAATTTGCGTAGGTGGACGACAATAACAGGAAAATTAGATCGAATTAGAGCAATTTGCAAACCGCAGTCATGATGCTTCTTTCATTGCGGCGAATGGAGGACGAAATATAAACGGAAACAAATCGAAATAATATGTTTATTTACTGAATTTGGTGAAGAACCTTTTTGCCCGCCTTGGACGTCGACATTGTGCGACACAATCGGTTAAATAAATCTACGATTTATTCAGCTTTAGTCAACTCTACTATTTATATAAAACATATAGTTAAAGAAGTGTACTATTATCACATGGACATCTATTGAGCAATTCTGATATAATTTAAAGTCATTTCATTTAGATTATTAAAAAACAATTGACTTTTGTGGACGTAGGAACATGAACACGGTATCTCTCGAAAAACTTAATAAATCGAGTCTATTTTTTATTACGTTTAGAATTTTGTACAATAGGACCCTATTGAATATCACATAATCTTAGAAATTATACGATCAAATGCAAAGAGAAATGTTGAGGAGTACAAGTCCTCCCATAAAATTAATAATTATGGCGTACCACAAGGTAATAATTTAGAGCCCCTACTAGTGTTTTTGCTTTTGAAGTTATATAAACGACTTACATAATATAATCAAACATAAAATAATATTGTCTACTGATGGCATATAAGTAATAGTAACATATAATAAAACTTCAATTGATAATCACATAAATGACAAACAGAATACTAGTTAACACATGGCTTGACAATAACAAATTACAATCATTAACTATGACGAAAACAAAAATTGAGAATTTTAATAATCTATATAATAATAAGGAAAATTTCTTATAAAGAAAATAAAAAACCAGGAAGCACAAGAGAATAGTCATCATTTTTAATAATAGTTGACACGTTCGGAATTTTAGCAGACAGGAAGACAATAGCGATCTTCGAATATTAATTTATTATTTTAACGGAAATATATATTGATCTATGTTATACAAATAAAGAAGATACATCATAAAAATATGAGTAGACCTACGCTGTAGTGTGCATTACTGGTTATAAGATATTCCATCTCAATTCTCAGGGTTACGATGTACTTACATTCCACACTTACCTGATCATCTTATTATGCTTTATAAAATAAAAAATCACTAACAACACACAACTTTATGGATTTAATGAATTAGATGACATCATCTGAGTAAGATATATTATAGTGCGGGACGCCTTCGCGCAAGACGCACAGAGGCACTCACTCTTCATCAGCTACCCTAGTAATGCTGGAGTGAGGTGCAGATACGGAGTCAAACCACGGGACATACATAAAATACCTAAACCTGACAACCAACAATTTGTGATATCGAATCGAAGATCCGTGAAGCAGCCAGGTACCACTTCGCCACGCTACGCGAAAATAAATGCACCCTGTATAAGTGACATGCGCTCTATACATGGATCATAAAGTTTTACTACTTTTCACGGTTTTAGCACTTACAGGAATGTTTAGACACGTTTCACCATTTGTCAATGTTATTAAATTCAAATATATAATACCACGTTTTAAAATACAACTAGCGCCATTTAAACCCTATACAGTAACCGTTGAAAGTCTAAATACAACACCAATACAATTTTGGTTAAGATAAACTTTTTACGTATAAATAAAATTAAAAAGAAGATTTCTATTAAAAACTTCGGATCCAAAATATGACTTGACTTGAAGAGTATTCTATATATAGTAGTATCGCGTGTCCCAACGTCCGAGACGGGAATTTGCGTAGGTGGACGACAATAACAGGAAAATTAGATCGAATTAGAGCAATTTGCAAACCGCAGTCATGATGCTTCTTTCATTGCGGCGAATGGAGGACGAAATATAAACGGAAACAAATCGAAATAATATGTTTATTTACTGAATTTGGTGAAGAACCTTTTGCCCGCCTTGGACGTCGACATTGTGCGACACAATCGGTTAAATAAATCTACGATTTATTCAGCTTTAGTCAACTCTACTATTTATATAAAACATATAGTTAAAGAAGTGTACTATTATCACATGGACATCTATTGAGCAATTCTGATATAATTTAAAGTCATTTCATTTAGATTATTAAAAAAAACAATTGACTTTTTTGTGGACGTAGGAACATGAACACGGTATCTCTCGAAAAACTTAATAAATCGAGTCTATTTTTTATTACGTTTAGAATTTTGTACAATAGGACCCTATTGAATATCACATAATCGTAGAAATTATACGATCAAATGCAAAGAGAAATGTTGAGGAGTACAAGTCCTCCCATAAAATTAATAATTATGGCGTACCACAAGGTAATCATTTAGAGCCCCTACTATTTTTAAGTTATATAAACGACTTACAGAATGTAATCAAACATAAAATAATATTGTGTACTGATGGCATATAAGTAATAGTAACATATAATAAAACTTCAATTGATAATCACATAAATGACAAACAGAATACTAGTTAACACATGGCTTGACAATAACAAATTACAATCATTAACTATGACGAAAACAAAAATTGAGAATTTTAATAATCTATATAATAATAAGGAAAATTTCTTATAAAGAAAATAAAATTATCATCGTTACCGAAGGATTAATTTTAGGAATTGTAATAGATAACAAACTAAACTGGATGATGCTCCACATTGATATTTGTGGCAAACTAAAAAAAATTACGTACGCCTTAAAATAGTGTCGTCACAAAAACAGCACTACTGGCTTATCATGGTTACTTAAGTTCCGTATTAAGATAAACATTATGATGCTGCTCCTTTTGAATGCTGTTAACCGATTTTCAAATAACTATGTTTAAAACCACTACCCCGTTTATACGTATTGGAGGTTTCAACATTTGTAGATCAAAATTAAAAATTGTTTATGAAGGCTAGGTGAACAGTTTCCTCGAATTACCAGAAACTCTGACCGAACGATCACACTCCTAGATTGGCATTGTACCATAAGAACTGCTAGGTGTCAAGATCTGCAAGAGCCTGCCGGCAATATTGAAATTAGAAACAATAAATTCATTGAAAGGTAAGCTACGGTTCTGGTTGTTTCAGCTGAATTTTATAGCGTTGGTCAGTACCGCCAAGAACGTTTGGAAATGTAAGGTTAAATAGTGGACATTTAATATTTGGGCGACAAAAATGCCTTTAGAAATTTTAAGTTGTAAATTCTACGCGCACACAGTACACAAATAAAGTGAATTTTAATGATTATACTACATCGTACTTATTATTTAATTAACATAATATAAAAATATCTGGCTTTTTTTTTTTTTTTTTTTTTTTGGGCTGAAGGCCACTGTTAGCCCGAGGGCTTTTACAGTTTCACCGGGTTGAGAGGTGACCGAGCGCTAATGGCACTCAGTCGAGACCTCTATATATAGGTAACCAGCACAAGGGCTCCCGAGAGGGAGCCTCGGCTTGGACCGTTACCTTGTTTCGCGAGAGCGTCTGACTCGAGGGTGCCCGAGAGGGCCGAACCTCGGCTCGGTCAGTTGCTTCTGACAGAGGATTCTTTAAATTCGTTATGATTATTAGCTATCTGTACCACCACTTCGGAGTGCGTGGGCGCTGGAGAAGAAGTGGCGCAAGAAACTCCAGCGACGCTTCTATCTGTATGGACTGGAGAGAACCGACCAGTGACATGGCGGTATCGCGAATATCCTTGTTTGTGACGCCCTCGCCGTCGGCGGGGCGATGAGGGTGCAATGTACGTGTGTTGTGTTTTATGAAGGGCTTGGGCCCTGGTAGTCACGTCGTCGGGATCATCGAGAGCGTGCCTCGGTCTCCTTCGGACGCGGGTGAATCTGTGATTCGCGATGGGATTGTAAGTGGCGGCACTTACAATCAAGGGGTTAGAGTGTGTGACGGCAGAGTCGAAATATCGGCGGGAAGCCTGCTTCAGGTACTGAGCTATGGTCGGCAGCTCAAGATCTATGTGTAGATTTTCATTACGCAAGAACCACGGTGCACCGGTGGCCTTGCGCATGAAACGATTTTGTATTACCTGAAGTCGGTGAATGTGACGCGGGGAAGCATGCGCAAAGACGGGGCTTGCGTATGACATTATGGGTCGGATGCACGCTTTGTATAGTGTAATTTTATTACGCAGGGACATTTTGCTATTTTTATTGAGTAACGGGTGCAAACGACCTAGGATGAACGCTGCTCGATTCCGTACGCGGTTGACATGCGGACCGAAGGTGAGTCTTTCGTCTAAAGTAACGCCTAAGTATTTGACTGTCTGTTCCCAGGGGATTGGACGATCAAATAACTCTATAGTTGGGAGATGCGGCGTTTTGTTGCGCCGAGAGAAGTACATGGCTGCACTTTTGGTGGGGTTAACCTCGATCCTCCATTTCCGAAACCATTTCCCTAAGGTGTTGGCTGCAGATTGGAGGCGTCTACAAATAGCGTCTGGTTTGAACCCAGACACATAGAGGCCGGTGTCATCGGCGAAAAGGGCTAGCTCTACACCGCGAGTGCGCGGTATGTCGTTGGTGTAGAGTGTGTACAAAATAGGACCTAGGACGGAGCCTTGTGGTACTCCGGCACAAATAGGAGTGAACCTCGGAGCGCGTTCCCTCGACGCGGTAACGAAAGGTTCGATTTCGGAGAAAGTCTCGTATGATAAGTACGAGTCGATCTGGCACACCGAGCTCATATAGTTTGTATATGAGCCCGTTGTGCTAGACCTTGTCGAAAGCTTTCGCCACGTCGAGGAAAAGTGCCCCAGTTTGGTAGCCCTGAAGAAATTTACTGAGGATGTGCTCCGTGATGCGGTGCACTTGATGTGTGCATGAGTGTTGGGTGCGAAACCCGAACTGCTCATTGATTGGTAGCCCTCGGGACAGCATGAAGTCCTTGAGGCGGGCGAGGATGAGCCTTTCATATACCTTACCCAAGACTTTGAGTAGGCTTATGGGTCGATAGGCTGATGGATCGGTTGGATGTTTTGAGGGCTTGAGAATCCCTATGACGTCGGCTTCCTTCCAGGTGTTCGGGAAGGTGCCTTTGGATATGGCCGCGTTGTAGATTATTACCAGTAGGTGTAAAATGGACATGGTAGGAGTTTCATCACCTTGTTGGTGATGCCGTCGGGGCCGGGAGCCTTGCGTGGTCGCAGGTTTTAATTATGGACTCAACTTCGGTGCATGTGACTTGGGTAACGGAATCGCGAGGTGGTTCCTTACTCCTCCGGTCGACCTCGCTCTCAACCATTGCAAGGTGAGCGGCGTCGATCGGTAGTGTGCTCGGTGAGCATTGAGCTCCAGATTGTCAGCCAGACATTCGGCTTTCTCTTCGTCTAAGAAGGCGGGTGGTTTATTAGGACGCGCTAAGGAGGCATTGTTTGGGCTTTGCCCCCTTTTAGGGATTTGGGAAGTCGCCAGAAGGCGAGGTGGGAAGGTTCGATATTTGAGAGGTGATTATCCCACCGATCGTTCCTGTACTGGGCTATGCGTGACCGGACTTCACGCTGAAGGGTACGTAGCACCAGCCGGTTACTTTCAGTGGGATATAAGTCGTGGGCACGAGTCGCCGCATTCTTGCGCCTCATTAGGTCCTTTATGTCGCTTGGCAGGGTCCATCGGTGGTCTTCCACCGAGGGAACCCGCCTCGAACAATCCTCGACGACTGTCTGGATGTGCCTAGTGAGGGCATGAACTGCGAGGTTCGTGTCGTGGACTGAAGATATGTTCCTAGGAATAGCATCTAGGTGTGGTGATGTGGCTTCCTTCAGGTCGTTCCTGAGTCGGTGCCAGTCTACTATGGTTTTGGTGGAGGTGAGGTTGGGGCGGAGGGCCCTAACCGAAGAAGAACGGGGCGATGATCGGAAGCGAGCTCGTGGATTACGTCTATCCCTTGGAAGGCGAGGTTGATGTTCTTACAGATGGCAATATCAAGCACATCCGGTGCGTGACCCAATATATATGGAAAATGGGTAGGCGTAGTAGGCGCTACGACGTCGAAGTCGAGTGCGTCGCTTAGCGAGTCTAAAGCCAACCCCGGGGTTGATTTTAATTGCATTCCACCGAGTGTGCTTGCTATTGAAATCTCCTGCCAAAATGACTGAGTTTCCAAGGAAAGGAGTGCCACGAAGTCGCTTCGTAATACTTGTGCATCACGTCTGCAAGGCAGGTAGACGGACGCGATTGTGATGGGGGCATGGCCGGTCATGGCTAGCTGACAGACTGAGGCTTCTAGGAAAGTGAGGGTAGGCGTGTCGACGGGCACGCAGTGCAAGGACTTTTTTTGTAGTAAACGAGAGTTCCGCCATTAGCGGCAGAAGTTCTATCATTCCTAATGATGTTATAATTCGCAATGTTGGGATTGCGAGTGTGCGGTTTGAGGAATGTCTCCTGCACTAGGAGCACGTCGACTTGGTGATCGCGAACGAAATTGAAGATTTCGTCGCGTTGATTGTTAATACCGTTCGCGTTAAAAAAATGCGATGTTAAGGGAACGCGGTTTTACTCTGCCGTTGTAAAGGCCCTCTATGCTTGAAAGTTGACGATGGCTGACACTACATGTTGGTAGCGCATTGTGGCGGCAATCCTGACTTCGGGCTTGCCATTAGAATCCCTTAAGGCTTTTGCTAGGGCTGAGACGTCGGCGCCGTTGAAGACGGCGGCGAAGCGACACACTAAGTCGAGGTCGCTTTCGATAACCGGCCGTCCGGCTGATGGAGGAGGCTGCTCAACCGGTTGAGCGACGGTCACTACGCCAGTAGGAGTTTTCCATACGGGACGTAGAGGACGAACAGGAGCGAGAATAGGCGCGGGGAGCGGCGATCGGTGTAGTTACCTTAGGTGCGACTTTAAGTGCCGGGCGTTTCGGCTTGGGGGCTTTTGGGCAGCCAAGGTAATTGGCTGTGTGTCCCTCTGTGTTGCATAGGACACATGCGGGGGGGGGGACCGAAAGTGGCCAGAAGGGCCTTGTCCTTGGGTCTCGGACATTCGGTGGTGCCATGGTCACCCAGGCACTTGACGCATCTGGGTTTACCGAAGCAATTGCGTGCTGAGTGGCCATATAATTGGCATTTGTGACACTGGCCTGGTGGGCCGTTTTTATGTGGGCGCTCTATAGTCAGCCCAGAGAGGTGGCAGCAGGTTTTCAGGTTAAATACCTGCTTCCCGGCCTCGGATCTTTCGAGGGCCACAATCACCATGTTGAATGGCTTTTTATTATGGCCACTGTACATCCTATGCACAGACAGGACTGGGAGATTCTGGGCCTGAAGGTCCTCTTTGATGAGATCAGCTGGGATTTCCCGCGGGAGGTTTTTTAATTACTACCCTGAGTTGGCGCTCTTCTGCCAAGGTGTAGGTGTGAAAGAAAACACCTTTGTCTTGCAAGAAGCGAGTTACCGCTCTATGGTCGTCCGTGGTTTCTAGCTGCAGTTTAATACCTACAGCGGTGGGGATCGCTTGATATTTGTAGCGATTGGATAGGGCCGATGCGACAATCGGCCACTTGTCTTGTGCCTGAATGAAGACAGGCGGCGGGCGTTTCGATGGCTGTGAGACAGCCGAAGGTTTTGAGTCAGCTAGGGCGCTCAGGAGCGGCGGGGGCTTGCTGTGGGGCAGCTGTGAGGGGGCCCTGGGGCAGGGCCGACGTAGATGGCTGGGGAGAGGGGGCCTTCATTTCCCGTTTTTTCGCCTTAGGAGGCGGCGTCGGGGCGGGTGAAGCCCGCTTTTTCTTTTTCAACCAGCGTGAAATCGCTGGTGTCTTCAGCAGGGATACTCAGTGGACGCTGCGTTATCCAGCTCCATTTCGGAGACTGCGGATGAAGTGCAGGATATGGAGGAGGCCCTTGAGGAGGGTCTATCCGGGAGCGGTCTTTCTTTGATTATGTCCTGGAAGACATCGGGGTACTTATTTTTTAGTATGCTGATGAAGTGCAGCAACGACTCTGAGGAAGAGTCCTCCATTGTGCACTCTGTTTTTATTTTTTTTCTAATTTATTCCTGGGAAGTGTGGCCACCGGTGGGATGCCGGGGTGAATAGCCTACTTCCCTCCCTGCCGGGTATAGGCAGGGAGGATGTGTGCCTAGTTGTGTAGCTCTAGTGCGTCCAAGTGCCAGTCTTATTGTGCAATTGGGTGTGTGCTTAGAGCTAACTAAAACTACGCGTGGGACTATTATAAGTCCAGCGGGTTGGTCAACCTTGGCTAGGGCACTACCCAAGGCCAAGTTTTGCGTCGACTCCTTCCGGTTTCGCGTTTCCCAGAAGGGGAACCACGGGCGTACGGGGCTAGCCCTACACTAGCTAAGTTAACACCGCAAGGTATCCACTAGTGTAACCACCCAGGTGGCTTTGCAATAATCTTTCTCGGAAACTAATTTCCGATTACAATAGTACCCGCAATAAAAATTGCTCGGTGTATTGTTCTCGGAACAATGGGTGCGCAGGTGGCTCGCTCGGGGGCAGGTAGCTCGGGACGATCGTGGCGGGGAGCCGGGCGACCGTTCTCGGCGACTGCTGAGCGTCGAATGAAATATCTGGCGCTCGACCAACCTACTGTGGACTTTTAGTGTAAATTTATGAAAATCTTATTAACATCAATCAGCGATATAGCATTCAACACGACAGGTATATACGTATAAAACGCTACAATTACAAAATTATAACAAACAGCCACTAATAATCGTGCCAATGTAATTTTTCCATATGTAATTGGCGGAAAAAAAAGTAACGATTATACTAAAACTGAACTATACAGACGTGTTGGTTCAGTGTCTAAGACAACGTTTTAATGTCACGGTACGCGAGCAAATAGAATTCGATTCCCTGTACATTGATAATTACAATATTAAGTTCATGTACAAAAATTAAATGAAAACAAATATTTGGAATACGCGTTAAGTCTTGGTGCCACGTAGCGGAATATGCTCCAAGACCCTCTCTAGGGCTCATGCCTAGCAGTAGGAATTAGATAACTAGGCTGTTACGTTACTTGCTGAGCTACCACAGTTCATAACGGAATCATACTCCTGGGGACTAAGATAGAATACCTCGTCAACTATTATATAGGGTTCACTTTCTTTCAATCGCCAGACGAAACACAAAACAGCTAAGCCACTACTTTATACTGTTAGTCTGTAAAGGCGTGGACCTTTCCCGGTCGGGCTACAACTAGTTTATTGCTTCTATTCTTACTAAATAGCTGCAGCTACTATCATCAGATAGTTGTGTGCTACCTTGTCACCCTAATTAAAAAAAACGTACTCAAATACTTTAAGTCAGTTCAAAGCATCAAAGAATAGGGCTTGTCGTAGTTACACCTTGTGTTTGACGCCTTGGGGTCTTCGTTGAGGATTGAAGATGTCATGGGCCGCAGCCACGCAGTCAAGCATTACCATCAGGTGAACTGTATGATCATTTGTCACTCAAAATATTATAAAAAATCTTATCACGTCATCCTGGTCCCATATGAATTTCTTATATTTACGCGAATATGTGCAATATTGATTTCAAACTTGAACTTAATAAAATCTCATCGTAACTTCAACATGCTAACGATTTAGGGTACGGTATATGAAACTTAAGGTCGTAGGTTTGAATATGCCTTTCGTCTATTGTCGCCAACCAAAACATCCTCCATGTCACACATGCCCTAGCAGTACATGCGTTTAAGTTTAGTTAACATTTCAATTAACAACTCCGGTTATTGAGAATGTAGTAATATTATGTAATAATAGTAACGTTGACAGGATTTCTAGTATTCTTTATTATTCTTTTAAAAATTTACAAAAATACTGGTTATTAGAATTTGCGATAGTTTGGGTAACTTAGATATCGAGACGTGGACAATTCGGTCCTCCCGTGACCTTGTATTCAGTAAATAAATCTCTCAAAACGTCAGAATAAAATACATCCATAAAAATATTTTTATTCATTATTCTGTCAAATTCGTAACTTAATATCAGTAAATATTTGTTCATCTCGGTAATAAATCTTGTCCACCGCTGTACATAGGTGCAAATGAGCGAAGATGGATTGGACAAACTCCGGTGATTTTCCACAATTCTTATATGAACACCAACTGGATCCATCCGGTGGACAAATCTTGGACGTGAATCAGAAGATCAAGGTGGCTGTGATGTAATGACAATACATCTATTTATATATATATATATATATATATATATATATATATAAATGTATAAAACTACAACGAAGCTTATATTCTTGTAATATATGGACAATAGTTGAATGATGGATTCGAACCAACGCCGTTAATTTCTGCAGATCGAACGCTAAACCATGACACCCCTTACAAAGATTGAGGATTAAGAGCGTCAATGGCCTAACGGTTTAAATGTTAAAAGCCTATATATATCATTCCCACTGTTGGGCTCAGGCCACCTATCTAGAGAGGGCGTTAGACTTTTGTACATCACGCGGCTCCATTGCGCATTAGCGGACTATACGTCGGTAAAATAAAAATCTCATTTATTTGGTAGACATGCAGGTTTCCTCAGGATGTTCTCCATCACCACGGAGCAGATGGTAAATCATCACATAAAATTAAAAACAATAAACAATCTTCATTATGAAGTAAGCGCCGGAGATTCTGTTTGTTCGCGTACTCTTAATTAAAAGGGAACGACACAAGACGGCTCGTAATAAAAAAATAATTGACATGAGCATATAAGCAAAACGCTTCTCATTGGTTTTATTATCACAACAAAACATTATATTGAGTAATTAATAATAAAAAGATATATATACTCACGATTTTTTTTTGATAAGATGATGTGGATCACACGTTATATTCCTATGACAGCACAATCACTACTGAATGAGTTCAATTCAGAAATCGAATTATATACGACAGAGAAAGATAAGATAAAATCTCAAACTAGATAATTATTGGATTATCACCGCTCTATCAAGGAACGTGATATATTTGCAAATGCATCTGATGGGTAGAAATGAAAAATTAATGATGAATAAATCCTATTCCATACATCCACTACAGCCCTATCTAGTTACGATGTTGACATCAACTACGTTTTATACGATATTATAGTGCCGTAAACACAGCGGCACTAACTCGTCGCTCGCTCAAAAATATATTTGTACAGTAAAACATGAAGGTTTATGCAGTGTCAGGGACGCGGAATATACCATACAACATACCAAGACAATATAATATGATTCAAAAATAGCAAGCAAAAAACGTGCATTTGAAAAAATTCCAAAAACGACAAATCGTCCGGACATCGACCCGATGAAAGCGAAATAAAATTAGTTTGCCAAAGATTTGCCAAGGTTCAATTGCATGGTCTAATAATAAAAAAATGAATAATATACCTTGGAAGTAGCAGATAAATGTAGAAGATAGACGTCAAAATTTATAATAAAAGTGAAAACACCCTGTATATATACAGTATATGTCATATTTAATTTTCTTATAATCTTAGTGTAATTTGCGTGATGTATTAGTGGAATTATGTGTGTTTGGATAATGCATCTTTAATTTATAATTATAAATAATAATTGTTCAGGGCATACACAGTTTGAGTTTAATATTCACACATTTTTTTGTATAATTTTTCCATTTTACATTTTATATTTACGCACCTTCTGACGTGGCGTGCCAATAGAGAATAGTTACTAAAAATCAGCATAGGGTGACCATCATACAGTGTATCATACGCCGAGTCTACAAAATTTTGCTACCTTCATTTGTTGAATCTCCTTTAGCACTAACCTGTTGAAATTAGATCAAAAAAGTCGGAAGATCATCAAGCAATGAACAACACGAGCACGTTTACTATGATCTTAGAAAATTGACACAATTGAACTCGTCGGTCGAAGGAAGAACGGCTAGGAAGCCGTCACGATCGCTCTGACGCTCCGAGCAGACGTCACTCTGCCAAGGCCGCGCTCAGTGCGAGGGTCTCGGAGTGACCGATGAATTAAACAATGTTTATTATCTGACGACACGGAATTTGTCGTTATGTACACAAGGGACAATAATGTGCACCAAATTATGGTCTTCAGATAACAATAAAAGTGTAAATATACATAAATATAAAAAGGAAAGTAAAGCCTATATATATATATATATATCCCACTAATAAGGTATAGGCCTCCTCTATAGATCTAGGACGTTCGAATATCCACCACGCGGCGGGATATAGGCGGACTTAACATGTGTATGAAATTGTTATTTTTACCTTATTTATTTTATTATGTTTCTTAGACAAGCCAGTTTCGTACGATGTTTGCTTTCACCACTAAGCACGTGGTATATATATATATATATATATATATATATATATATATATATTTATTATATTTATTTATTAACCCCTACATTTTTGAGTTATCATGTTTTTAGCTTTAAAATATGTCAAAACAGAAAAGTTTATTTAAAAAAAGAATCAATTTAAATCTCATTTTTTCTTCTGATTTATAACAACGATTAAATAATCTGACAATCATAAATCAATATTACAAAAATGCAACATCAAAAATGTATTTCAAAAAAGTATAAATTTAAATCTAATTTTTTCTTCTGATTTATAACAATGATTATATAATCTGACAATCATGAATCAATATTACAAAAACGTGACATAAAAATTTATTTCAAAAAAGTATCACTTTAAATCTCATTTTTTGTTCTGATTTATAAAAACGATTAAACACTAGATATTTATCGATATTTAATCAACATTTAAAAATTCGAGACGAAAATCGATATTATTTCATATATTTTTTGTGAGATTTTTTTTCCACTATGCAATACACAAATGCCTTTAAAACAAAAAAACGTTAAGAAACTTGGCTTGAAAGTTATTTTAAAAATATAACCGTTTTCTTAGCTCTATATACATATAGAGTTGGACCCAATATCGTCATCATCCTGCAGGTCCTTGTAGACATGTAGTCGTGCTTGGCCACTACGGCCGCGTGGCGTTGTGAACAGTTGTGTGTACTTGGCCGATACATCGTCGGTCGCTATTAGCAGGCAGTTCTGACATCATCATGTCCTTAATCGCCGGAATGGATTCATTTTGCTGTTCCCAGCGTTATTTTTTATAAAACAATCTTCTACTCAAATACTTTCATCCATCGTTTCTCAATCACTTTTCTGTCGCAACCCTCGACCAAGCCTAAAAGATAAGCAGAGCCTTGCGTGCTAAAAGCTTCATCTTCATTATACACTTATAATATAACATTTTAATTAATATTTTATTTACTATTCGATCTTTACAATTCGATCCTTTAATAACATAATCTTTTGTATACAGGTATTATTTATTGAACAGAATGCTACCCCCTATAAGTTGAGAAACCATGTCTTACACTACATGCCTTAAAAACAAGGTACGAGGTTGGTTTACTCTCTCTTTTTTATTAGAATACTTGAGCCTACCAAGATATATAATATATTTTATTAATTTAAAAATTCGTCATAATCATAGCGACCCGAACATAGGCATTGCATGGAAACACGCCTAAACTTAAAATAGGTCAAAAAACTTACTATGTTTTCTTTAAACAAAACAACCACAACCAATCTATTGTTGACGAATATCTGTTACGCCTTGAACAATGGTTTTTAAATAAAAAAGATATCAATGGGGTTACTATACAACAAAAAAAAATAAGGTAAAATTTTATGCCTTGCACCTTTAGTTCAATCATTACCTTAGATTGTTTATTTCTTGATCTTTTATAATAATAGTCTAAACGTCAAAAATCTAAAAGTAGACAATAAGAGAATGTCACTTGATATCTAGACAAATTCATAGACGAAAAAATACTTTAGCCTATACCGCGTGGGCGACGTGTACGACAACTTATGTAATGCGATCAACAAGAATGTTGGCAGACTTAAAAAAATGACTGTTGATAATTATTAAACCAATAAACTAGTTTAAAGGTTACCAGTTATGACTGCTTCATAAATATATATCGATAGCGGCAATGTATCAATTCCTTAGATACATGAAAATCTATCCATTGAATATGCAACAGTGGAAATAAAGCGAGTAGTAAAATGAACACTGCATAAACTTCTAAAGCATTTTACAAATCGGCGCACCTGTTCATTATATAATAAACAGAAAATCTGCAAAAACTATTACATCGCTGAACCTTCTAGGTATTTTTTTTTAAATAACAATCTCACATTAACTGTCCAAGTTCACTTGAAGGTCGTTTAGTTTTTTTTTAATCTAGATTTTTTTTATAAAAAGAGCAAACAGTGCACTTGGTAATTGATGCGGCTCAGCCAACCGACCTCAATAGGCACTGGCGTACCACCGCTGAGGCTTGAGAAGGAATGCCTAATTACCCAGAATCTGGGTCCGTAGACAGCAGGCCTAGTCAAGACGATCCATTCATGGTGCAGCCAAAACTACCTGCAGCGTGGCTCTAGCACAGACAAAAACATTTACATCGACACCACTATACAATTGTAATATAAAAATCCAACCCGCGTGAACACGATAATTATCTAACTTTGAAACAATCACATCTAATCTGCATCGAATTACTCGAATACAGACTACAGGAAAGAGCAGCTGGTTGATATAGTAATACGTACGTTAAATGCAATAAAGGATACAATGGCAGCGGACGATGGACGTTTGTAGTTAGAATACGCAAGTTTAAATTGACGGGGACGGAGATATGTCCATTGTATTAGAGACTGCAGTTCTAAATTGATTAAAGCAATGTCAACATCTTAACCATTCACAATCACAAGCAAACTGTGTATAAATATATTTAACTGATATTTAAAATAAATGTGCTAGAAATAATCTTAAAGTATGAGGAAATTTAAAACGGAGCAATGTCAACCCTGCACAGTCAAGGGCGGTGCGTTGTGCCAAAAAGGTTATTTGTAGATGTAGAACAAACGAATCATACAAAGATCAATGTTAAAACACGTAACCAAGACTCACCGAGAAACAAGATCACTCAATCCCAACACAACAGGCGCACAGAATTACAATTCAATCGACGAAGCGCTTGCGCAGCGAACGACAGCACGTCCGCACCGTACGACGGTCAGATAACAACTGAAAATTTAATGTTTCACATTCATCGTATAGCTGTCCATGCACACATACAAGACGAATGAAAGTGACGTGTTTGTACAATTGTCTGCATGTGCGCGTTCACTCAACGGTGCGCCTTGAATGACGTATTGCGATTGCGTTTGCCGATCGTGGAATTAAAAAGTTTCGGTGTGACAAGGACGGAGTTTTGCAAACTGCGAATTCAGCGCTCGCGCGCACAAAAAGTAACCAACGATTTGAAGACAACTATTACGTAACTGGTAGAGAAGTAATACGATTTTTAAAATAGTAGGGAGTAAGCAGTGGACTCTTCTTTGGTACAATCTACTTCATTTACTTTTTTTTTAACACTAAAGTTTAAAAACGTCAACAACGTTCGATGTTTACCCTTAAGTAAAATAACAACCTATTAATATAAATCACAATGTTGGACATAGGCGGACTACACATTTTTTGTCTACGATAATACCTGTATAAGTCGTTAATTTAATCAACTTCCTTTTACGTACATTTACACGACAACATTATTAATTATAATATATCTTTTTTTTCTACTACTAAGGAGAATTATTAATATTTTACATTAATATTATTAATAAAATTTTACAATATTAGTATTTCGGACACTATATCCTCATGCATATAGCAAAGGAGATGTAATATTGAGCCTGATTACTGGCTATGAAGCATGGAACGGACTTACATGGAATGTCCATGTTATTCCTCTCCTCAGGGTTCAGACTATATGGATGTGGTCCAGGTTATCAAGTACCAACATTTTTGTGACCTCTACAGATTTATCTAATTAGACTCGCGAGCGGGAGGCACACTGAGTAAGGAGACAACGACGATGCTGCGAAGCTGGCGCAGAGACTGCTGCTGCACCACCGCTGCACTCCGACCCCTGTGGACGAAGAACGTCGACGACAACAGAGGGGGACGATAATACGATCCGAGGGCCCCTCATAACGAGGTACGAAAGTACCTCGACTCGGATCGCTACCTAAAGGGAGGACGTACCATCATGTACTGGTGGTTTAATATCATTAAATTGACAGATTTAATTTAAAAAAATACTAACGTGAAAACTCTAGAGGAAAAATAATCGTCTACATAGCGGACTATACATGTCTTCGAAATATTTTCTTTGATTTGTATCTTAGAGATGCAGGTAACCTCACGATAATTTTCCTTCACCATGGAATTTATTATATGATTATATTGTATTAGTATAACCATAAAAAAATTGAGCATTCATGGCCCACAACACCGACATTTACCCACGGTCTCTGGATCCCAACCAGAAACCAAATGAAACGCAACAGCGTTATGCTGCTTCACGCTGGACAGCGCCGCGTGTGAAGCCAGGTAGCACGTTATGGGTGCGTCCCGGCAACGAGCTGTGATTGGTCGATAATTATCTTACGATGTGAACACTGCAGTAATGGTGAACGATCAAGTAAACCACTTATTACACGAATATACACCTTGTCTCCTTGCTGTAAAGTACAATTTTATTTATACTTTGTTAACATTAATAGGGGTGACAACATTTCGACAGATGTCAAAAAATTTTTTATCTCAGGTGTGTAATACACATAATCAATTTCTGTACTAATGTTTTTATTGTATGAATGGTGACATACGAGCACACAGGTGGTCCGACACTGGTGCAACATAACTTCCTCTTATGCCATCCAATAACCAAACTATCACAGAATACTGTGTTTCGTTTGGCGAGTATAGAGATCCAGGATCTGGTATGACGCGGCATGCTATCTTAGACTTCAGAAGTGATATCGAATCTGCATTGTGGTACTTTATCGAGGATGTATAATTTTTCATATTTTTTTCAGGATTCACTCGACATCAGAGGAACTGTGCACTCGTTGCTCTCGATATAATACAACAAGTACAATTGTTAAACTACAGAGTGCAGTACACGCTAGCGGGGACGGCAGGGCAACTCCGGGTATATGAACTAGGTGTAGCATGCAATGACCCCGACCGGGCGAGCGTGCTTTCGTCAGTTCATAGTTTAAGCCCTCAGGTTGTTCAGAGGAAGGGGGCCGATTGTGACAAATTGTGCAGATCCTGTCGTGTGCTCCTCCTCTAGGGAACTGTGTTGACATCGATGAGTCATCGATGGGGACGCAGATAACGTATTATACCGAATGGTAGATGATTCCTGCAGCCAATATCACACACATGCATCCTCGATAAGGAATCATAATGCAGAAGAGTTTTCACCCTTAAAGACTAAAATGACATACCTAATCATCAGTACAGTCACAATAAGGGTTTCCAGATCCTTACCCACCAGATCAATAATATTACCGTTATGCGACTATTTCATATATTCTGCGAGGGCGTCGGCCTTCCCCTGTCGAGCCGACTCGTTCATGTAGTTCACGTAGCTAGATACAAGCTATAACGTGGCTCTATCATTGAATATATATATAGATCCAGCAGCTGCGTATAGTACTCCTCTAGAGAGGGTACTAGAGCATATTCTGACATGCGACTCCAATGTGAATTGACGGACACATTTCTTGACGGTTTCCTTTCGTCTTATTCAAGGTATACCATAATATATATATATAATTGCAACGTAGCTCTACCGTAAGCATAATTGAACAAAACTTGATGGCCCGAGATTTCGCTTAGTGAGTTACAATTATTGTGATATGCGAACAGGCACGTTTCTAATATGTTTCATGCCGCTTTTTACAGATCGGCAAGCTTTTGTGGCTTCAATATAATGTTAGATGTTTCGTCCTCAACATTAAGTAGAGATATTTTCCACGAGAAGCTATGTTCCGTCATAAACGTCGAGTCATGGTTATACAGTGCCAGTGTGATTTAGACGCATTCAAAAATGATTGCTATAATGTTAGATATAAGTTCCAATATCCGGTGTTGAGAAATCCAGGCGGTGGCAGTTACATGCGGTCGTTACGGCTCCGGTTTGTAGAGTCCTCTTCAGGTGTGGTCCAAATGACTAGCTTAATATTTTTTTATACTTTGAACTCGTTTAATTAATACATATATGTATATATATATATATATATATATATATATATTGTTTATTTTCTTTAAATAGGATAGTTGGTACAAAAAGTTAGTTTAGTTTCCTTAACACGCTATAATGTGCAGAGGTGATCAGTTACCATCAATCATGTGAGGCTGTTTTTCACCCAATCCTATATAAAAAGACAATTTATTTCATTTCCGGACAGTAATTATACAAAATACCTAAAACCTTAATTCATTTATTAATTTAATCTTCAATTGTAAACACCTTATTTTAAAAAAAAGGTAGTGACTTAATGCGTTTACTAATCTCTATCGGTCAACACCTGAGATGGAGAACATGGACTGTTGGGGCTAACAATAAAATAATCCTAAATAATAATAAATAAAATAATAATCTATGAACGTACTTAATATAGATAATTATAAATTAAAGATTTTTTATTATTTAGTGTATTTATATACTGTATATATAAATACACTAAATATCATTAAACTGCAAATAAAGATTTGTCTCAGGGATTTCCCTTGTGAGCTTGTCATCAGGCGGGATGTTCTAAATATGTATTTGGGAAGCAAAGCTTTTTTCTTGGGATAACGTCAACTATCAATTTATATATATATATATATATATATATATATATATATACATATATATAGATTGTGAATGCTCAAAAGAATATCGTCATTATTTACCCGCTAAGTCTTATCACCTGGACCTCATTCAAAGAAGCGCTGCCCTATTAATTGCTAAGAACACGTGTACTCGCATAGGTATGGAGACGTCATCTGGTCGAGTTAGTTTGTTATTTGCATAGAAATGCAAGTTAAATGCAAATAAAAAAATAAATTATAATGGTTCATAAAAATTAATGTAGATAGCAAACTTGTGCAGTTTTGTTATTTAAAAAAAAAGATTGCCGTCTATGCCGCCCTCGTAGATATAGACAAATATGACAGGTGTCAACTTGTAGTCGAGGAAAATATTGTTATTAAGTTTTATTTCAAGCTCATTTAAATGTCAAATATTCCATAGATTCCAAAAAGAATTTTATTTCACGCAAACACTACTCGTTGAATAAAGCTATTTTTACCGGATTTTAGCACGTTTAATTAAACGTACTTATCCCGAGGTTTCGAGTGCTATACTGCATTGTCATGGAAACGGCGTGGACATACATGATTAGACGTGCTCATGTCATAGTTAAATCCGAGCCAGATTTTAACTATTTATCATTGGCCTATATCTGGATATATGCAATATAAGAAAACAAAAGACAATGTTATCCTCATCGTCTCAATGGTTGACAATCTACCACTTTGCGTCTCTCTATGCCACACGCCAGTGATATTTTTTATTACTTTAAGAGTAACAAACGAGCACACTGTTCACCTGATGGCAAGTGATTACTGCGGCCCACGGCATCCACATACATCCTTGACAAGGAATTATAATGCAGATGCATTGTCACCCTTGAGGACTGAGATAGAATGCCGCGTCACCAGTAATGAAGGTCTCCGGATTCCTGCACTCACCAGACGAAACACAACAGTATTATGAAAGCAGCTTGAAACAAACGGCAGGGTAGCGAATCGATACTACTTATGGACCTTCAAGACCTTTCAGACCAACCGTGCACCTGCGACCTCCTCCAGCGTTGCGGATGTATATATATAATATATAGATAATGACTAAATAAAAATTATTACTGGTGACGAGGCTTTCCATCTCAGACCTCAAGGGTGACAACGCATCTAGGATGAATGTACATGTCATGGACCGCAGGAATCACTTACCATCAGGTGAACTGTGTGTGAGTTTGTTACTCTCAATTTAATAAAAAAACCAATGAGCACATTTTGTGGTAAATCAACACTCAAAATAATAATTAACAATGTTTACTGGTGCATCGGTGTTTGTTTTTGTTTATAGATTAGACGGCAAACGAGCAAGCGAGCAGCCCAAGCGAAGGTTTTTTAAATTTAATTACTTAGTTATTTTAATAAATTACTTTAATAATAACGTTTTTATTTTTTAACATTATACAAGAAATTGTTTTGACAATATCTATTTTTACCTTGGTCCCTTTTTCTATTACAAAATTAATGAAATTGTGGATATTTATTCACTAAACAAAAAAGACTAAAATTATGTTGATTTGAATATCTTCACAAATTAAACTATGATCTAGATTCTGTTGATGTTGATGCTGTTAGCCTATGCGGCTCTTACAGCTTCATCGAACTCAGGGCTCACGGAACTGCCCCTCAGTTAGTAGTAGTCCCTGAGCTAGTTATTTGTGTTCCCTATTTGTAGTTCTCTTACAAAGCGCTCATAAACTGAACGTGTCGGTCTGCTCTGATCTCGTACCTATCTGATGGTGCCACCCAAGTTGTCAGCTCCCTAGCTATCGAGAGATTCTCCCGAGTGGAGAATGGATAGTGATGACTATTGACCGTCCTAGGTTTTGGTGTGCGGACCTGGCCTCTGACGGACGCCACCTGTTTTCTGTCAATCGGAAGCTGACACGCGGGTGTAACGAGTGTTATTAAACTGTGAAGGAACTGAAGCTTTGCTCAGAATAAACTAACACATACCCACATTCATTTAACATAATACACACTCAGAATACTTTTAATCTATATATATATATATATATATATATATATAATATTTTAAATGAACATATTTTCTTTCCCCGTATTATTTGTTAAATCCTCTTTTTGTTATATGGTTATATGATCTTGTTACTTATACTAAGGTAGAGCACTCAACTCTGAAATACAGATATACCTTTTATCCAGTTCAGAGCCGGATGTCTCAACATACTTAAGGAATAAACGTAGATATTACAACATTATATAACATAGTTTTAAATTAGGATTGTTTATGTAAAAATATAAAATAAAATTATTATTATTTTTAAATTAAATAAATAAAACACTATAAACATATAATTATTATTATTGATAATATTTGTGAAAAGTGTTTTCTATTTAAACCAGAATTAGTATTTATATTTATATAAGTATGTATATTAGCACATACAATGTATTGTTTTAATGTCACCGCACAAAAATTCACATCTATAGAGATTATATATTATATATAAGAATTAGGGTGACCGACATACATAGGTCAAAGAAATAGCGAGCTGAAGTGGCAAGGGCTGCTAATATAGCTCGTAAAACCAAGTGCGGAAGGAAGATTCTTGAGTGCCAACCTCGGACTGCCATCCGCCACTAGATGGAGCGACGACCTATGCAAGTTTGCGGGCAGTCAGGATTTAAGCAGGTGGCTCAGGGTCGTGCTTTGTGGGTATCCATGTGGGATGAAATGAAAGTGGAGAAAGGGTTTAATAGCAGAGTGACTGAGTGAGTGGAAGAGTGCATCTCATCTTGCACCGAAAACTCTTGACAATATCGGGTGAAAAGTGTGGCGGTGGAGAATTGTGATTGTGATTGATAAATGGAAGTATTCAACTTCCGATAATCGATCACAATTACTGCTATACTATATTAAATATTGATTGTAATTTTAAATTAATTATTCATAAACCGGTATGTAGAAATATTAAATATAAATGAATATCATATCATTACATCCATTTAACTATATATAGGATATATAAGACGGCCCCTGGTTTCGATTCCCAGCTGAGCGACAGTTTAGTACATTTCAAATTATTGCTCTTTGTATCTGAGTGTGTTGTGTGGTATGTCCCGTGTCCCTGATACAACACGAGCATGACATAGGATCAGAGAAGGAGACGACAAGTGAGTGCTTGTGTTTGGCCAAATGCTTACGGCACTATAAAATAAACTGCGCAGTTGCAGTCATCTGGCAATAAACAGAAGATATCGCCGTCGTCGACATCCACCAGATGGACATCATTATCCATATAATTATTTGCACAATTATCAGTGATCACCCAGGGAGGCCCTGGTCCTTTATCTAACAAAGAATCCCGTGCCTCAGGGGCTAGAAAATATATGTCGTATGCAACTAAAACATTTCAACAATCACGCTTACACTGAAATAATTAAGGTAAACCTGATATCGGCATTAATTTTTATTATTTTATTTAACTTATTATTTATTTTAAGTATGTAAAAAAAGAAACGCTGTTGATTTTCTTAATAATAAATAAATATCAAATGAAAAGTGTACCAACGGGACTCAAAATAACCTCTAGATTATTTAATACAATCACGACCGCTATATCTGGTTTGAATTATAAAAAATAATTTTTATCTATCTTACAAACAAGCACAGATTCCGGCATAGAAAGACCCCCCACTCACTAGATGGATTGACGAACGTAAGATTCCAAGTGGTGGAGTGGTGGGTCTATTTATTTATTCTTACAATAATCAAAAAAAAATCTAAACAAAAGCAAAGCATGAATCAAAAAAAAGAAACGACACAACTTAAATGAAACGTTAAATTTTATAATAAAAAAATTCTGTTACCGTATATAAACAAAAACTAAGTAACGGCAATGTAAATCCCACTGTAGTTCATGGGCCCCTCCTCTCTAGGGAGTGTTAGAGCGTTGCCCACCACGCGACTCTGCTGCGGATTGACGGTCTTCATATGTTAACGGAATATTGTTTTTTATTTACTTCTAAGACTTCTAAGAGGTTTCCGAGCTCGAGGTAAACCATCTCTTCAATTTGCCATTTACTAACAATGTACGTTGGTGCCGTCACCGGGGATAGAACTCGGTTTGCTCGCGTACTGAGCTACCACGACCGTATTTATTATCTACCAGAAGCACTTTTAAACATGTCGACCTCGACCATATATTAAGTATATACATTATCACGAGAATCTCGAAGCACTGCATTGGTAGCACCCAACTGCGACGGTAAATAGCGGTGACGTCATGAAGGAATTGTGTACAATTATTGTTAAAGCAACCGGTCATAGATCAATTTGAATGATTTCCTAACAGGATCGTCTTCCCACAAACTTGCATAGGTCGTCGCTCCATCTAGTGGGGGTCGTCATACGCTGCGACGGCCAATACGAGGTTTTTGAATTTTGTACCGCAAAGTAATTCAAGCAGAATTTTCAATCAAAAAAAAAATATCTACTGTAATGTAATTCCATTCAACCATAGTTAACTCTATTTTTATGATAATGTAAGTAATTCATAAGATAGAGCCAAAATTGTATACAGTAAGTAAATAAATAAAATGTATAAATGAAATTCTCCTTAATATTTTTACATATATATACATATATTAAGTGCAAAACTAAAAATAAGATAAGGTTATGATAACATTTAATTTTAAATTTCCGTCGTAGAAATACACAAAGATTTCTTATAATTACTACTATCAGCTTTTAATTATTTAGTATTGGCTGCGCAAGAGTTTACCGTATCTTGAGGTCTTGCTGTGTGTAGTAGTGGAATGGGATTAGTTCACAAAGAACTATAATTTAAAAAAAATGTTTTATTAATTCAATTTTTATTTTTTTTTTGATCACTGCTATTAAAAAAAATAGAAAAAGAACGAATGTATTATGATTCCTCCATGAATATTATTGGAAAATTGGTTTGCTAACCGCACAGATAGATGGCGCTTAAAAGATTTATACATTTTCTGTATCGCGATGTTGAGAGTCAGTTCGAGTTTACTTAGGCGGCAAGCAATGAGTCGGATGTCGAAAACTTCCCAGCAATTATCCGCTGCTAAACATAGGTCTATTTTTGAAAGCCAACTAAGTTGGCTAAAATGGCTATAAATAAGTTACTTTAAATGATGAAAGTTACTGCTCTGGTAAGTAAGAGCTCCGCAGTGTGAATGTTCTAATATTAAATTTATATATAATTAGTTGGGCTACAGTCATCGGTTAATTTATATTAGTCAAAATATTTAATCATAGAAATACTTTAAGAAAATATTATTAATTATACGTGCGCGTATCTAATTATGGAAAAAGACTACAATTAACCTCATCCGATTGTTTAGTTGTCGGGACTGTGATGAAATAATCCTGATATTGTCGTAAAAATCGAGCCAGTTCCCTGTGTATGCCGCCGCAGTATATATTTCTTTAAAATAAATTTCATAATAACCACATTGTAAACCAATATATAGAGAAGAATACGGTTAAGTCCTGGTAATATATTAAAAAACGATAAGCATTTGCGAGAAAACACAGTAACCCTTACTCGTCATCATCTTCCCCCAGTCCACAGTAATGGACCACAGGTCATACACTGACCGACAATTTGTGATGCAGATATATAGTTCATCATCTGAAATGGAACCTAAGATTCGCGACGCCAGTTACTTGATCACTTTCGAGATATGTTACGTGAAAGTACATTACAATCTACTCCATACAAATAATTATAAACTTTTTCCTCCTAAAACCCTTTAACTCATAAATCAACACGAACCGGTATTTCAACTCGATAAATATCCGATAACACGAAACGTTCACAGCCGACGTGACCCTGACGAGCCCCTTCGGTGGTCGTCTCTGATTGGTCGAGAGGTAGCGTGCCTCTGTGACGTCACCTGCGCATGAGCAGTCTTACGTTGCATAAGATGGCGGATGCGTTTTCGTGGTTAAAATATCATTTTTCCTTTAGTCGCGTAATGAGGGGAATTTTCCATGCGGTTTTTAAGAATGTTATTTTTAGTGGTGATTATAAACAAGTCAATATTAGCGGGTTTTTAATCGACTACTTAAATTTATATTTGTAGTTTTTGAGAAAACGTGGATAAACAAACACATATCGAGAATTGTTTGGAATCCTGCATACTATTGATATTTTTTATTGTATTGAGAGTGACAAACACAGTCTTGATAGCAAGACCCGCTTCCCGTGGCAACCACATTCATCCTCGATAAGGAATCAATATGCAAACGCATAGACGCTCACCGGTCGCAACACAGCAGCGTTATGGCGCAATTACTCGCTGGTATTTTGTAAGGTCGTAGTCTTACCCCGGTGGAGCCGACCCATTAATGCTGCAACTGGAAGAAAGCTTCAATGCTCCACTACTTGAGTAATTGTACGTCGCACATTGGAAGCGAATGTATCAATGGTGAGATGGTAAATATCTTTCAAAAACAGTTTATTGACAAAAATAAATATTTTAGAATAGAAAATATGGAGATAAATAAATCATAGCGTGGTTCTCACAATGTTTTAATGTTTTTAACATATTTAAATCACATATATATACATATATATTTAAGTATAAAAATATTAGTTGATTTTCCATCAATTACTTTTTATTGTCTTACATGATGAATGAATAATTAAATTAACACATAGTACAGAATCCGTTTATATATATATATGGAGATATGTATATTGTATGTTATACTTATAGGTTGTTACGTTAGCATATTTTTTTTTTAACGACCTTGTGTGCGTAGTGGTTCGGTTAGATTCTAGAGATGTACGTAAAGATTGGTGTAATTTATCCGGTGGACAGCAATCCTACGGTTATATAACAATACATCGATCAATTAAAAGCATTATTCAAGTAGGTTTATACTACATTATATTATCATGTTATCACGAATATAATATACTTTTGAATCGTCAATATAGCTAACAGGTCTCCACTATCGTCGGAAGCAGCTTCGCGGAAGAAACTCGACTAGTTACTTTTTTTGAATAATAAATTACAAAAAAAATCCATTACTCGTGCAGTACCGAACCCAGAGATAAACAGTACTCGGATTTTTTGGTTAGTTGGTTTTTAAACAGAATTTCAAATCTGTTTAATAGCAAATCGATTATTATAAATATGCGTACGCTATAACCCAAGAACGATTTCTGTACCTGTTTTAAACGAAAAATAGGCGTGACCAGTTTGTTTTGTTTTTGTTTCTTAATTTGATAGCTTGTACGTCAGCTTTTGTAGAATGTTTTTGTAAATTCTTACGTAAACGCAATATGTTATCGTTAATATATTGTGATGTAGCTGTTACTATTTCTTTTAAATTTTCCTTAACGATACTCTAGATTTTAGATTAAAAATAGTGCGAATATCTTTTTTATTAAAATAAATATAATTTCAACAATGGTTGCATTAACTCATTGAAACAATCAAAAGTATATAACACATATTAACTACGTGAAATTACAGCAGTACAGTGTCTTCGCTTTTGTCTGGTGAAGAACTGGTGATAATTAAATCTTAGTCTGCATTATGATTCCTTATCGCGGGTGAATGTGAGTGTCACAGGTCACTTCACATACAGAAATCACTTACGACCAGGTGAACGAACGGTGCTCGTATGTCACCATCAATACAATATAAACACAATTTTTCTTTTTTGAAATTTTTATTTCCGCTATTTCTTACCACTATACTCTACTTCTATTAGAAAGTAGAATACCTTAAGCAGTTCGACACAAATGCACTTTTCGTGGGAGAGCGTATGATTGTTGGTACGGTATTCCCTCGTTCTAAATAACCATTGAGTAACAACTAATTCTACTTAGGACCACCCACTAGATGGCCCACCTATGCAAACCTGCGGGAAGTAGACGGATACAGGTGAAGCACAGGGTCACACTCAGTCTGTGTGGGAGACCTTAGTTCTGAGGAGCTGAGATGATGACGATGAAATCTAATTTTAACGTACTTTAACGACTTTTATTATTAAATTTTTGACGAGTTTTATTTTTGAATCATACAATGTACAAGAGCTGAGATACTGCGAGCTACTTCTGCGAACATTGGACCAAAAATATATATTAAAAAAGGTGACGATACTTCTGGTTACCTATTACATCGGGACGTCAAATACCTCAGTTCTCTATTTGACCAAGAGTTAAAAGTAATTGCGATAAAATCCGTAAAAAAATCTTTCATACATAACATTATATATAAATGACTTTAATAAAATGTTTGCCTTAGTACCTTTTCATATTTACCACGCGGTGAAGGGGGGTTAGCTTCAGAATACCAAATCCACCAAGATAGAAGGACGTGACTTACCACCCGTACCGCCTGGACCTAATTGTGGTGGACCTGCGAGAAGTCACGTACGGATGGATCGTCAATGCAATCTCATACAGACGTCAATCGTTACTATATACTAACTTGGTAGAGGTATATTATATATATATATTATATTATATAGAGTAACTGTTATTTTTCCCATTTTTTTATTATATGTGTACCTACCATAGCTTCTCAGTACCACCCTCAGATCTACTGGTAGAAAATGGTTTCAGCATTAAGTCCGCCTGTACTTTACTTTGTACATAAAGTTTAAAATAAATAGATAAATAAATAAATATTCTTCTACGATAAGTTAACTTATCTTTGCTTTTCTACTCTTGAACAATTGTATATCGTCACAAGCGCTTTTATAACTATTAAAATCTAGACGTTATTAAAAAACGTGAGTACCTTTTTAAAAGTAAATTTAAACACAAAAGAAATATTAACGTTCTTTAGGTTACCTTATAAAGTCGCCTGTTCTACGATATCCGAATAGAACGGGTTCGTGTAATAAAGCGCCATCCTTCCTGTTTCTTCTCAGATGATATGAAGAAATAAAAGGCGCTTGTACGATAGAAACTTTATTCAGGCTTCGGTTCACGTTTAAGATATGGGTTCTTAGTCGTCGATAAAAATGGGAATTAATCATTGTGTCAAAAATTTAAAAATATTCGTTGTCCCCGACCATTTACAACAGCTCTATATTGCAGCGCCTGCGTTCGTAACACTTTCCATCTTCTTTGGGTGTTTTCTAGCGAGGATTAGCAATCATGTTTATACGACAGAAAACATAATTATTATATTATATTAATGGATATTGGAAAAAAAAAGATTGGGCAGGTTAAATCAAGAAGTTTAACTGGTTCCATCTTTAATTCTCTTCCGTTGTTGAACTACTAACACTAAACATTAACCATTATATAGTGATTAGGGAAATCCCACTCTCAACACCCGCATAACTATATATTACTATTATCATTATTATATTCCCCCCATTCCTAGTGAGGCGAGGTAACCTGGATTTCTTTCCTCGACCGACGCGCCTTCTGGCGGTTAATCGGTAGTATAGTTGTAAGTTAAGTGTAAGTTTAAGATATTAAAAAAGTAACAGCCTATATACATCCTGCCGGCCAAAAGTTTAAGACCGCACATAAACAACATAATTATCCAACAATTGTAATCAAATCCCATAGGATAAATAAAAGAAATGCTCATCTGCATATTCTATTGTTAGTATCGAATATTTAAAGAAGTCATTCTTTTGTTTACTTTCAGGTTATTGGACAATAAACATCTATTGTTTACAAACAGACAAACGCTGCACTAGAGCCAGCTGGTAGACTCGTAACAAAATTTTTTTATAATGTCCTCATTACTAATTCATTAGCTTTTACTAGTTTACTTGGGTTTGTTCTCAAACAATCTCAATTAGTCTAAACTTGTGATTTCTACAGTGAAGACTTCATAAATTGGAAAAAGCTCCAGAAATTAGCAGTGAAGTGCGTTCTAGCATCGTTGTTTTAACAATAATGAAACATAATGAAGGCAAATCCGAAGTGAGATTGCTTCACAACTGAAGTTATCGAAGACTTGTGTTCATGGCAGAGTAACTCGATACAGGGAGACAGATAGTTTTCAAGATCGTTTCACGCTCGTGAGGGCTACCACGTCTAGTGGAGATAATTTCATTGTTGTTACCATCAAGCAAAATAGACGCTTTACAGCACCAAAAATCCGCGTTGAAGTAAACAAAACCCGAGTTAAACCTTTATCATTGACTACAGTAAAACGGCGACTGAGAGATGCTAAGTTTTATGGTCGCGTTGCCGTTCGAAAACCTCTGCTAAGTCCGCAAAACAAGAAAAAAAGGATGCAGTGGGTTCTTGCCCATTGGGATTGGACTGAAGAAGATTTTAAAAAGTGCTTTGGACCGATGAATCCAAGTTTAAACTATTCGGTTCAAAGCGTAGAATTAATGTTTGACGCAGTGCACAAGAAAAGATGATGTCAGATTGTGTAGTCCCAATAATCAAGCATGGTGGTGGATCAATTATGGTCTAGGGTTGCTTCTCTAGCCAAGGAACTGGCGATTTGATTAAAATTGAAGGAATTTTGAAAAAGGAACAGTACAAAAACATTTTAGAACTAAATGTCGTTTCTTCCGGTTTGAGATTAATTGGAGATGGATTCATTTTCCAACAAGATAATGATCCAAAGCATAGCTAAAAATTATGTACAAGATATTTAGAAGAGAAAGAGGCACAAGGGTTGTTAAAAAACATGGTTTGGCCTCCTCAGAGCCCGGATCTGAATCCCATTGAACTTTTGTGGGAAGAGCTTGATAGGAACATCCGTAATCGTGGCCCATCCTCGCGAGAAGAAATGTGGAACCTATATTGAATGCTTTATGCGAAATTTGGAACAATATATCACAAGACACCATTAACAAATTGATTGCCCGCATGCCGAGACTTGTGAAAAAAGTCATAAAATGTAAAGGAGGATTTTTTTGATGAAAAATCAGTACCAGTAGCTAACTATAGCCTTTTTTGCATGGACTGTTAATATTTCTTTACGCTTTTAAAGTATATTGTTTGTCAATCAATGTTCTATTAGATGATTAAACAATTTAATTAAACATTTAATATTTTATTGGAGTTTTACTTTATTTTCCTACTTAAATTATCTTCTTAAACTATTGGCCTGCAGTGTATATAAATCCCACTGCTGGGCATAAGCTACCTACCTAGATAGGGAGCAAAGTCAGCCTTGCGGAACCACTGGCGGACTTCACATTTTTTTTCACTCATTTCTTAGACACGCAGAGTTTGCGCGTGTATCGTTTGTAAACGCGAGCGCTTGTACACCGAGCTAGCAGGACCATTAAAATATAAGCGCCGCTATAAATTACGATAGGCTGTTACTTGCTTTTTTACAGTCGCTTAAATACGTGCTCTGCGTCCCCATCGATGAGTCATTGAGGATATGTCAACACAGTTCACAGGACACGACAAGATCTGAGCAATTTGTCACAAGCGGCCTCGTTGTTCAGAGGAAGGGCCTCTGAACAACGAGGGTTTACACGATGAACTGACGTAAGCACTCTCGCCCGGTCGAGGACATTACGTGCTACAGCTAGTTTGTATACGCGGCGCTGCTGTACAGTGTTTGTCTGCTGAGTGTAGGGATCCAGAGATCTTTGTTACTGGTGTCTAGGCATTCCATCTTAGTCCTCAAGGGTGACAACGCATCTGCATTATGATTCCTTGTCAAGGATGAATGTAGATGTCATGGGTCGCAGGCATCACTTGCCATCAGGTGAACTGTGTGTGAGTTTGTTATTCCCCATATAATAAAAAAAAAACAATCACAAAGCTCGTCCGATGGTGAGTGATTCGATCGGCCCAAGACACCCACATTTATCCTCGGTAAGAAACTCGGTCCTTCCCATCACGAGCCACCGTTCATGCCGCACACGAGAAACAAAACAACCACAGCATGGTATTTATCACTGTTAATACGTAAAACTGATTATAGATGATGAGGCATTATAAGTCCTCGAGAGTATCGACGTATGTACATCCCCACCGACACCCTCGTGCATCACTTAATCACTCATCACTTACCATCGAATAAACAATGTGCTCGTGTCTCACTGTCAATATATAAAAAAAACCTAATCGATACTAAGTGCCCTGTGCATTAGATCTTACATATATTAAGCCTCAAACAGGTAAACGAACCTATCGCTGTATCGATTTTATGTTAAGACAGTTCGAAATATGGCAAAGACAATCTGAAGAATGTGGAATGTTGTTTATGGTACGATCTGTAAGACTGGCACACGCCTATAGAATGCGGCCGTGCCGTCGTAAGATCTTTTCCTGCCTTAAACCATAGACAATTACTTATACACATTATATATAAAGTTAATGTCCTCCTGGGCGTTTTCCACCACAGCGATACTGGTCTAGTTGTAACTGCGCAGGATATATTATAGTGCAAACACAGATGCACTAACTCGTCATCCCCTTCCTGAGCCCGATGTAATGCGCAATAAAATCGAAGAATGTTCCAGATGCAGTGTCAAGAACACGGGACGTATACTTAACACGACAAGACCCGAAAACCAACTTGTAATACACAATTATTACTTTTTTTTTTCAATTGCATCGCAGTAGCGAGGTTCTCTAAACCTCTATGCCACGCGGCTGTACGTTAGTACATTAGTATCTACCCGCGACTTACCCCGAGTGGACTTCACATATGAACCCAGAAATCAATGAAATATTTAAGGTATCTGGTAAGTGTAGGGACCAGAGGACGCGTAATCGGGTACCGGGGCCATCTCTGTTCTGAATGATGAGAATGAAAATTTCGTTATTTTTGATGTCGCAGTCAGCAGTTACAATCAGGTGAATTTTTTTTAATCACAAATAAATAAAGCCAACTCGTTATGCTAACGTGATGCTAATTTCAAGGTTTCGTTACAATTGACACGTTGCCTATCTGAGTTAATTTATCGTTTAACATTCTCATAGTGGCATATACTTATAATAATTGATGTATCAATATACAATTAGGTAAGTGTATATTATGTAATTAGAGTAAACGAATTGGAAATACTTTTCTAGAAATGTCTTCTTGTTACTATAGCTTACGTAATCGCGGGTTTTGACGATGTATTTGACAAGCAAGTCTTTTTTTTTATTACATTTAGTGTAACAAACTCGCACACAGTTCACCTGTCAAGTGATTCCTGCGGCCCATGACTTCTACATTCATCCTTGACAAGGAATCATAATGCAGACGCGTTCCTCGTCACCAATAATAAAGTTCACCGAATACACTAACCAACAATTAGCTATTTTACGCTAGTATACTGCGAGGGCGTGGTCCAACCCCGGTCGAGCTAACCCATTCATACTGCAGCTAGAAACAAACTGCAGCGTAGCTCTACCACTCTTAAAAAGGTTCGGTTGATGAATGACCTTACACTTAGGTGACTTAGGATTGTGCTTTGTGACAATCTTTATTATGTTGTGATAATAATAATTATTATGATGAGCATGGAATGTTCAATCCCCGGTGAGTTGAAAATTCACATAGTATATATATATATATATATATATATATATATAGGCTGTTCTTAATTGTACCTAATGGAAATATCCATTAAGTCTGTCATAAACTGCACATGTCCAATTAAGATCGATAACTCGAGTGTAAGCAACGGCAGCTTCCGACCAGCTGTGTCAACAGCTTGATGATGTAACTGTTAAGAGAGCCAGCTTGTTTGGTAAGCTATATACGTATATTCACGCCTATAACTAGGTAGGATGTTCTTCAATATAATAATTATCCAATTAAATTTTTTTTTAAACTAAGAGTGACACGCGAGCACCCAGTTCACCTGATGGTGAAGGATAGACCCGACCCGGACCTCGACCCTTTGTTGAGGATGCAAGTGGCATATGTCA
The DNA here is from genome assembly GCA_029286865.1 of Teinopalpus imperialis. Classification (NCBI taxonomy): domain Eukaryota; kingdom Metazoa; phylum Arthropoda; class Insecta; order Lepidoptera; family Papilionidae; genus Teinopalpus; species Teinopalpus imperialis. The sequence goes on along the minus strand of JAGSMU010000014.1, from coordinate 9,099,521 downwards.
TTGACAAAGATTCAATATCCACATGCGTTAGTACTCCTGAGGACTGACATTCATTTCCAGACGTAGAAAAATATTTATCCATCACAGATTGTTTGTCTTCGTGTCTAGATTTTTTTTAATTTTGTAATGAGTACGCGGACATGACGTTATCATCAACAAGGTTTTATTGGCTTCAACATATCCGTCGCAACGTTTCGTCGTTATGTTTATAGCTCTGAGATCATAAGACAAAAAAACATGTTCGCACGTCAAATGGCAATTTAGCCGAAGGCATAAATTAACATCCAATTCAAGCGTAAAAAGTATTTCAACATCAGTATTCTGAAGCGAGGACAGACCCACATCCTTGTCGCAAATTAGTGTAATTAAAAATACAAGAATTCTGCCCGAATTTGCTCATTCTGTTCTGTGTATATATATTTACTTATTTTTTATAGATTAGGTGGCAAGCAGCCCACCCGATGGTAAGTGATCACCGTCGCCCATGAACATCCGCAACACCAGAGGAGTCACACATGCGCTGCCGGCCTTTAAGAAAAATGTAGGCTCTTTTATCTTACCTGTACCTGTAAATACCCCTGACGACAGTTGGTCATAGGTAAGCCTCACAGTGGTGGATTTCCAAGAACTATATCTAGTAGCTATCTATTCTATTCTAGAATTTTCAGTTTTCTATGCTAGACTATTCAAGTGTTTTGTATTAACCTATTTGAATGAAGCTTCTTTTGATTTGATTCATATCAATAATATAGAATAGAACAGAACTATTTATATTTTGAACAGCAGTTCCATGCTACAGCTAGTTTTGAGTATGGATGGGTCGCCGCTACCGGAGAATACTACGCCCGCACTGACTACCAGCGTAAAATAGTAGCAACCGCTGGTGTTTCGCAGTGGGTTCAAGGATCTAGCGGTCCACCTCAAATGAGGCATTACATCACAAATCTCAGAGGTGACAACGCATACATCTTGAATCTTTGTCGTGGATGGATAGACGGATGAGATCAGGTGAACTGTGTGCTTGTTTGTGAAAAACTTGGCGATATAAAATATTATACACTTCCATGTACATACAGGCCTCTTTTTATTTATATAGATTATTGTTTATGTCACCATTTTAGTGTAATTACTGTTTTCTGTTATTCTAGGTCACAAGTTAGTTACCAGCAGAACGATGTAAGGCGCGAACACAGAGTTTATTGTGTAATTTCTTTTAATCTATCTTCAGCTGCGTTCGCGGTAACATATGAGGAAGATTCTCTTTCACAATGTGGACGGTCATAAGACGCAAGAATCACCAAATATCAAGGAACCACAACAAATCTCGTGTTCCGTATTAACATCCCGTACATAATTAATTAAGTAATACGTTCAATTTTAAGTTCAACTTCAGACCGGCAAATAAATTGATTCTTGCATTTTTTAGTCTAGTAACGGTTGCTACAAAGTATTATAAAAAACACCAAATTTATACTTAGAAATGTCATCTAATCAATTACGTTCAAGCCGAAAAAGTTGAGTTTATAATTTTCACATAAAAATAAAATGTCATCGCATCTAATTAAACGAGTGGCATTTGAAACACGGATTAAACAAAATTAATAAAAAGAAAAAGACATATAACACGGACAAAATTGTTAAAGGTGAAAGTTCAGGCCCTGTCAGACCGCATACCGAACCGCTGGCCTGTCGGATCCAAGGACGTTCTCGCGAAACGAGACAACGAAACCTGTTAATAGAACCTCATACTCTGCGGAAATCCATAATCAAAGAAATTAATAAAACAAAATAAGCAACACGTTTCTATTCCAACAGTACCAGACACGTTTCTTTTCCAAGAGAACCCAAACACTAAACCACCACACGATGTTTGCAACACGGTGTGTGAGTAAGACTCGATTATATGTGGAATTTAGGAATATAACCACGATGCAGATATTTCAAGCGTTAATAGCTTAATGGTTTAGGGTTAGGGCATCATTGCTCAACCTGGGAGCCCCGTTTCTTATTTTTTTTTTTTTATTACATTCAGAGTAAGGAACGAGCACCAGTTCAACAGACGGCAAGTGATTCCTGCGGCCCATGACACCTACTTTATTCATCCTTGAAAAGGAATCATAATGCAGATGATGCGTTGTCACCCTTGAGGAGTGAGATGGAATGTTTCGTCAACAGTAATAAAAGTCGCCGGATCCGTTATTTCACGATGGTATTCTGTGACGGCGTGGTCCGGTCGAGCTAACCCATTCATTCTGCAGCTAGAAACAAACTGCAGTGTAGCTCTACCACGTAAAATAAGACCTGTATACAAAAGACTCGTATATTAAGAGAATGACTTTATTGTATTTTTATGATATTAAATATTACCATATAATAACAACATAAAAAATTAAACTTACAGCTTGGTTTTTTAAAATTAACTTATAATTAAAATGTTATCATAATTTTACTTACCTTTTTGACTTTTTCTTGGGTCGCCATATAAAAGGGTTTGAGTAACAATGGTTTAGGGTAAACTTATGTCAGTATGTACAAATCAGCCATTCGTATTTTCGTGAACCATCCATCTCCTAGAAAAATCATTAAACCTTAAATGGAGTGGTTAATACTAATACACTAGCAATTTTTTTTAAATCCTATTCGACGTATAATTTTTGGAGCTGTCAAAGACAACCTCATGGGATACAAGGTAAGATAGCATCATAACGCTGCTGTGTTTCGAATGGCGAGTGTAATGCCGAACCGATGATATAATGGAAACGAAACATAAGATCTCAGATAGGCGACAACGTACATATGCATCTTAAATCGTTGCTGAAGCTGGGAGTAGGTATGTACATACGTGTATACGGGTGCTCATAATTAACCATAATTTGCATGGCGTTAAGTTTCACTAACCGCAAACTAAATCATTAAACTATTGACGCATTATCACACATGACCTCTAAGAATATTTCCAAATCACTAATATTCTACTATATATTGTAAATATGAATGTTTGGATGTTTGTTACTCAATCACGCAAAAACGGCTCAACCGGATTTGAATGAAATTTAGCACACACACACAATTAATCCCGGTCAATGAAATGTGTCAACGACCGGTAATGTGTGAGTTTGTTACTCGCAAAGTAATAAAAAAAAACATAATGCTGACCATGTGAGACGCTATAGTAAATAACCACGATATAGAAGGAAGACAAAAGGTTGGCTTCATGACAGTATAGTAATGACTTATTGCATCATCCCACCGGTTGTGCTCCGAGATATTTCGTTCCGACTCGCACACACCCTCCATGACGAACGGTGTTTATATACGGAGAACGCAAACAAGGCAATCTAAGGCAAACATATCCTTTTTCTTTTAAAGTTTCGACATTTAATGACGTAAAATCATAAAATGTTCGTGTAGTTTGAGTATAGTAGAGTCACGATGCAGCTAGCTTTTAGCGGGAACTTGAATGGGTTGGTTCGACTGGGCAAGGACCACGCCCTCATGGAATTGAAGTATGATGGTGCTGTGTTTCGTGTGAGTGTAGGGATCCAGGAAACCAATTACAGGCAACGAGGCATTCCATTCCATCTCACTCCTCAGGTGAGACAACGCATGTGAATTTTTAATTTTTGCTGAGGATGGATGTCAATGTCATGTACCATCAAGTGAACTGCGTGTTGGTCGGCACCTTAATATCGTAAAAAAAAATTGTGTGTTCGAGTATTGATTTGTTATAATATAAGTAGGAACCCTGCATATGAATTCAAATCTCTTGATAACCACTGTTCGTCTCTTCATAAAATATGTACTACGTACATAATAATAATTGCTACCCGTACACTGGAGCAAGATAGAACTCGTATGTCGACGTAGTCATATAACTATTGCGGCATGATTACTACGCCGTTCGTTATCCGTGAGATCTCAACGATAAGGTTTCTACAAATAATCACGAGACATGTTCACTACACCATCAAAATATCAAGGTTTTTTTTAATTTCAAATACTGAATTATTACACCACCATTCCCCCCATTTTAGGTCCCATCATTATCATCTTGCGACTGATTATCTCAGCATACTAATCTTCTACCACCTGAGGATATAGATGGAATGTTCCTTTATCTGTAACTGGATTCCCTCGGAGCCCAGCACGCACCACGAGACAGCAGCAGCATGTTGTTATTTCACGAAAAAATAATTAAAAGAAAAAAATATTAAAGCTGGTTAAAAAAGGGTAAAGAAAGTTTTGTGGCACCAATTCCAGAACTTACTACATCCAGAAATTACAAAGAAATCGGTGTACATAAAAAAAGGATCTAATCGAAAGCCCTCTTTCATATTTATATGAAGATAATTAATATTAAAGACTTATTTTAAAGTTAACGTAAAAATACTAACATGCAATCATTAAAATTATATATGACATTACTTTTGTTTATGCTCTGAATTAAGTTTTCGACCACGAAGAATAATTTTTATATTATATCATTTATTACAAAAATATTACAAAATTTAAATGGAAATTGTCATAGGACATTGTAGTTAATATATCAACACAATGCAATGAAAACACGAAAAGCATTTCAATTTAAAAATCAAATAAGGAATTTTTTCAAATGACTAATTTGTTTACCGCCAAAATGAGCGCGTCATGTCAATACTGATTTATTCTTCTATATAGATCTGACATTCTCGTCTATTCCTTAACGATCGAATAATTTGATAGATAGAATTTAAATTAAAAATTATCGTGGTAATTCGCTTTGTGCTGTTATAAGCGCACATTTTTAATTTACCGTACGCGAGTAAACCGAGTTCGATCCCCGTTGGCTGTCAACAATGAAATTATTTTTTTTTCTTTATTTATTTAATAACAATAATTACAAATTTACCACGTGCTCAGAGGTGAAGGGAACATCGTGAGGAAACCTACATGTCTAAGGAATAATATATATATATATTTATATGCATAAAATATAAAACATATCTTACTTTTAATTACAAAAGAGTCATACACATGTAGGAGTTTATTTCTGTTACTGGTCGCTTGGACGCCTAATTAGAAACATTTTTAAAAATCATCCATTGCTCGTTCTTTTTTTGAAATTGGCGAATAACATATCTTTCTTGGCTTTTTCTATTATTTTAGCGGCAATTCAAAATTTTATCTGAATTTTATTTTGTTCAAAATGGACACAAATAAAAATTGTTAAGCGTCAACTTGGCAAATAATTGTTAATTTACATATAGATCATAAGTAGGCGTACAGAAGAATAGCTGAGCATCTAAATTGTTCTGTTAAGAAAGTTTTTAATGCAATTGATCATTATAAAACATATGGAACTGTTGAAAATGTACTTAGAAAGGCTCGGCCAAGAGAAACCTCTCCCAGAGAAGATACGCTAATCGTTCGTGTTGCTAAAAAAGACCCAAGTAAAGGCTCCAACCAGATTAAAAATGAAGTTTTATCGCCTGATGACCCGAGAAACATCTCGTAAAGACTGATACGCCGAAGATTAGTGGAAGATAAATTGTTTGGAAGAATTTCGAAAGGTACCGCTTCTTACCAAGCAACACCCAGAGAAGCGATTATTTTTCGCTAAAAAATGTTCCACCTGCAACTTCAATTAACAATTATTATCGACCGCAATTTGATCGTATACCGTGAAATTTCAAACGCATTTCCTCGTCAAGTCTATATTTAATACTATGTTTGTGTACCAACCTAACGGATTGTTGCGTAAGACATGCGTCAGCGACGCGCCTCTCTGTTGGCGCGCTGTCATTGGACACGACAAAAGTCACGTAGCGCTCGCCACAGATTAAAAACATAGGGCTAAATTATAGAGGACGTTTCAATGTCAAGTTTTTTAGGTTTGAGCACTTCATTGTAATTTTTAATTTTTTTTTTATTGTTTTACTTTAGAGGAGAATCATGAGTAAGAGTAAAAATTTCTTGAAGTAACGTCTAATGGTATATGATTCCTATGGCCCATGACATTCAACTTTGATCGGAGTAAGTTGCGTTGTAAAATTAATTTATGAAACATAAGATAGACCTGCTTCGTCACCACTAATAATATTTTACTCACTCATATGAAACTTAGAATTGCAAAGTTCTAAGGCGTTTATCCGAGGTGCTTTATTTGAGATTCAGCTGGTTTCCTGACGCAGCATGGTTGTACCAGGTAACATTGATCCTCGATATGGAATCACAGTGCAGATGCGTGTCACATCTAAGGACTGAGATAGAATGTCTCATAATAATGTCGATCACCAGAGTGCTTATCAGAGAAAGTGTATTTTTTAATAATATTTAGGGTGACAATCGAGGACACAGTCCACATGATAGTAGGTGATGATTGCGGTCTATGATACTCGTATCTACATCAATACTCAACTAAGGTTGAAGATGCAGATGCGTTGTCACCCTGACGACTGAGACGGAATACATCTCTTCCTGTAATTGTATCTCTAGATCCCTCCCACCATACAAAACACAGTACAGTTATGCTGCTATTTCAGGTTGGCATGTTGTGGATGTGGTCCTTCCCAGATAGAGCCGTTTCAGCTAGGTACAAACTGTAGTGTGGCTTCACCACTGTTTTGAAGACTTATGAAAAATATTTATTACTATCTCTTCCTACCTGGATACTGATTTTACCATTACCTTATCAGTCACGTTAATTAACCAACGTGATCTATTGTTTGTTATTTTATCGGAGTTAAGTGATTAGATTATTTTATAACTATCACTAAAAGATTTTCGCTACGTGCAAATTTGCCATTTTAATGTTTTATACATAGTTTATTGCTGCAATCAATGAGTGGGCTCGTACGGGCAAGCATCAGGCACTCACAGAATCATCACTACATATTATCCATAGACAACATTGGCGTCCCTATAGATTCTATTGGAAATCCTCACAGTATACCAGAATTAGCAGGATAACGTCGCTGTGTTTCGTATGATGAGTGTAGGAATCCGGAGAACCAATTACAACGAAATTATCAGGATTCGCGAGGCAATAAAAATATCCGAAAAAAGAAACTATATACGCGTGTATCCAGATGTGACCACTGTCTATAGGGGATTCCCTCTGATATGACCGAGGATTTTAGAAATAAGTGAAATATTTTCTTATATGTGCGTAGGTCGTGCTAAGTCATTACTCATTAATTTATTGTTTGTGTATCATCATCATAGCCTATCCATTGTTGAACAAAGGTCTCCTCTCCTAAGCACGAACCTGAGCCACCAGATCCATCGACTTCCAACAAACTCGCATATGTCATCTCTACATCTGTGGGGGTCGTGCTACACTGCGACTGCCAGCCCGAGGTTGCCGCTCGGGAACTTTTCTTCGCTATGGTTCTCTTAGAATATATCTCTTATATATATATATCTTGCTAATCCTTTGAGCTATATCGGTCACCCTCGTTCTACTGCGGATGTCTACGTTGCGTATTCTATCACGCTTGAACGAGTTGGCTTGAGCTGGAAAGGGCGACGCCCTCGCAGAAATAGCAGCATAACACTTCTGTGTTTCGTATGGGGAGTGTCTGGAAACCTAATTACAGGCAACGAAGGTTTTCATCACGATTACATTTTTCTACTTTTTTACTGGGTGATTTGTTATATGATTTGATTCAAATCACCCAGTTACCACTCGCACAATTCATCCAACCAAGATCTCTGCATCAGTATTAAAAGAATCTCCGCGCATTTGAAATAAAAACAATATATGTGGAAATCCACATAAATGAACCCAAACAAAAACAAAACATATTATAGATTCCCGTAAAACAAAACATCTCCTTTCAGGCATTCGTAAACATTATGCCAAAAACATTTAATGTTATGAGAAATATAAAAAAAAAAATAGAAAGTACTTGCCCAATATTTGTGGCTATACATTAAATACTTGTCTTAGTCTGTTAAGAGTAAAAATGTATGCAAAATATATGCAATACTGCATGTGTAACGTTAAATGAACTATTTGGTCGTTTCTGACACTTCCGTTAAACAAAAAATAAATCAGTGCAACGAAACGTCTGTTAATTCTTTTTCCCGCTATAATTTTTATACATTGTGAAATGTGGCCTTGAGGTGGTCATCACAGAAATTTAAAAAGTTATATTGTAAGTATTATTACCGCTATCTATGGATACTTTGCTGAACTTTTCCTTATTTCTTTTTCACCCGAGTTTATTAATACTGCCATCTAGTGAAGTCCGTGAGGAATTATGTATTTATTTGTTAACCAATATTAGATCACTTACTAGAACACCGATAGATGTCGATCATAGTTTTATTTATTTATATTATTATACATCTATAATATTACGAAATATTTTTTCAGTTTTCAAATTTATGGAAGTAATGTGAAGGATTGGTGACCGAGCATACGAAGGAGATATTAGGGGATACTTTGTTATAACGTTCATCTGAAAGATTTGCATATAATATGATTGTTAATTAAAAAAAAATTGTGTTGCTGTTTGCAACCAAAAATTTGCATGCAATAAAGTAAAGTAACAGACTATATATATAAATCCCACTGCTGGGCATACTATATAATGATAACCCACTACTTGGAGTCATTCTAATTGTTATTGATACCACAAGCCAACACCATGATTACCATGATCTTTTCAAGAGGCAGGTCAGAAAATTAATTTAAACAAATTTCACACGATAGAGAATCATAATTGTTAGTATATTTTAAGGAAATTGTAGTACAGTGTTCTAGAAAAATAAACAAAAAATTATTTTTGTATTAAAACAAAACTGCATGGTAAGACTGTTTTTAAGATTTTTCACTTTTTATATTTTATAGATATTAATAAAATAATTGATTTGATAATAATATAAATTCTAGATAGCCAAATTATACATAATCAAACAAGATATCATGGTGGTATATTTTATGCAATGTTAGATTTACTTACTATGAATTTATGAGTTTCCATTATTTTTATCTCAACATTAAAACATTTACCAGTATTGTAATATCGAAGTATGTTATCATCAGTTCTCTATCATTAAATTTTATGTTAATTACAAAACTCCTAGTCGGCTCTTGAAAAGAATTACCAACTTCATAAAGTACTGATATAAATACTATTAGATGATAAAAATAATTATACTCTATGAAATTTACACATCATATAATATTTAAATTTATGTTTAACTAAAAATAAAAACTTCTCATATTAAAACAACTAGATTCCTGAACTTATATTCAAGAATAATTGATGCTCGAGAGGATTTAGATGAAATGCCCCACTATCAGAAACTGGGTCTCAGAATCCCTACACATACCCAAAAGAAATACAGTAGCGTTATAGTGCTATTTCACACAGATCTTCGTAATGGTGGTGTCCACCCAGACAGTCAATTGATCCATATATGAAGCAACTAGTCACAAGCTGCAGTGTGGCCACCACTTGTAATATTTATATAGAATGTTATTTTGGTACATAAAAAACTGATGAAACATCTTATTAGAAAAAAAAATTGTAGGTGTAAGTACTTACTATATTTTTTAATCTAACAAGATCTTTAAGAGAATAAAATTGTGAAAATTATTTTGATAAGCATATCAACTGAATTTTATACTAAAACTTTACTAGTATAAAATTCTTAGTGATGAACATTGTACTTTTACAAGTTTAAAATAAATATAAAGGAATTAAAATACAAACGCCGACAATATAAGTACTATATTATGAATTTCTATAGTTTGAATATGCAGAAATCCTGACGATCCTTGGAACCATATTAAGTTATTAATCTACCGAGCGATTCCACACTTCACTAATGTTTAAAACAACAAATTTCGGTACAATTTTTACTTCTAAAATCACCTAAATTTAATAAACTTACCAAATGTCAGGGAAGCATTCGTAATTCAAAGCGATTTCCTCACACTTCTCACCGATCCACACACTTTACCACAGACTTCAAATAACTTCACTTGCTTTGTGTAAGCCACGGTCATAATAGAACGCCATTTCTAACAATAATTAATGTCTTTCAATTCAAAATAATGCACATTTGGTAATGTGATTGACCGTTGAATCACAGAATTACACGCAGCGTGAGAACAATGACAAACAGCTGATTTCAAGATGCAGGTTTTTACTTAGAGTTAGAGCGGTGTTCTATACAGGGATGCCATAACACTTTCTTCTTATTCCTTATTACTATTTATTATATTAGGTTGGCAACTAAGTTATTTGATTTTTTTATTAATTTTGTATTCCGTCATGTCAATAAATGTTATAGACATAATATTTAAGATTTTTTGAAAAGTTTTGGTCTATCGGAATCTATGTTTTTTTGTTCTAGTTTATTAATGTGGATTTCCACCTCCTTTGAACTCTATCAAATTCTATGCGTTTTCGCTTAATACTGATGGAGAAATGAGATTATAGTTGGATGAGTTTTTGAGTCAAACTGTGTGATTTGTACCAAGAAGGTATTGAAAATGATTAATTGACGAATGATGGGAGAAAGTTATAAACAAAATGGGAGAATACATTAAAGAGGAATAAACTTTTAATTTTTAATAAAAAACGGAAGGAACTTAGAAACGAACCCATTATTTAAAGTATAAGTCTACGGCTTTGTAAGAGTTATTAACAAATTTTTCCTCTTTGTGAGTCTTAAATAAATACTAATACTTTTAATGGAGATTTCTGTTTTCTGGTGAGTCCCTAAATGTGATAAAATAGTTAAATTATTGTATATATTTGGATTTTATATAGAGCTTTTGTTCATAAAATGTAAATTAAAAAAAAATGGTAATATATCTGGGTATAGCAACACTGGTAGGAGTTTTGTAATTTAGTTCCAATACATTCCAACTTAAGCCGCAATCAATTTTATATATGTAAGTCTTACTGTTTTGTGATAACCAGTAGCTAGCTTAGATTGTACAGCAATGATATTATTTATGAAGAATTATTCATATGACGTGATTAATTTTTACATCTAAAGAAATAAATATTTTACTAATCGTGAAATATTCTGAGGATTGATTGTGAAGTGAAAATGAAAACAATTTCATTATTTGCTCGTATATTTTATAATTATATATACATTAAGATGTACATTTTTTTGTATTTTATATATGCTTACTATTTCTACTTTATATTTATAATAATACTATAATAAATCAGAATAAATACTTCAAATTATCGATATATATATACATATATACAATCAAAGCAATTATTATAAATAAATACTATAAAGTCAAAATTTTATCGTTACATACTATACAAAATATAATATTAATCATTTAATTAATAATGTTCGGTCCTTTTTCACGCCTGGTCTTAATTTTGATATCTTTTTAATTTACGCATTGCACGAACTTGGCACCCTGTATTGTTTATTCTGGGGCACTCCATTAACTTTAGGGTTCTTACCCTCACGAATCTGGTCTCTGTACTCGCGGAAATCTTGGTCTAACTTCGGCCTGCACACCACTTGGGCTGCTTGAATCTTGTATCCATCACCGCTACATTGGGACTGGCAGGCGTTCAATGGGCTAGTGGTGATACAAATTTCCCCGTGGTTTTCATAATATTGAACCTGTTGCTGCAACCTGCAAGGACCGCGTTGTTTAGAATAGCTCCTAGATCTGTAAACGTTTTGAGATCCCCAGTTTTCTTCTGATGATGAGGAGGACTGCATGGCATTCTTCCATTGCTGGTCAGAGCGGAGGATAGTGGTGTAGTGGTTTTCTGGTTCGTAAGCTTTCTCTTTGGCCTGCTCTTTCAGCTGTTTGGTTTTGGGGTCGCTGTTCTCGTCATCCAAGGCGTAAGAGGCGCCATAGTGTTCGGGCTGGTCGACAAGTCCGTTAGGGGTCAGGTAGTCGTCACGCCTGTCACCGCTCATCTGACCACAAATTCCTTTAGCACTGTTACGGCTATCACTATTAAGTACAACTGATCTCTGTCCATCGTACATAATACGGAGACGGTCCTCACGGATATTCAAGTACAGAACTCCATCTGGCTCAGTATGGTGCTGCAGTAAAGGTTGCTCTTCCTCATCGTCCCAGTAGATGGTCAAATCACCTTCGGAAACCTTTTTGGCGTTAGTTGACACCTTGACTTGATGCTTCTTGGATCCCTCTGCACCAGGCTTTATCTCGATTTCTATGGCTTTGCCATTTTCGGATCTGTCGAAAAATAAAATGGTTTTTTAATCTCTAATTTATTTAATCGGTTGATTTAATTTAGAAAATATCAACTATGAGCGACACCTCCTGTTTATGTGTGTAGTGTTTGCATTATCAGGATGTTAACTACGCCGGATGCATTATAGTGCCGTAAGAACTATTCTCTTCTCTTATCCAATGTAAGATGTGAGAGATAAGATGCAAACACACCCGATTTGAACCAGATTTTTCACGGTGCGTTACTGCCCCTACATGGTAAAATTTTGGAAATTTTTGTTTTTAAATTCAAAATAACCTCATTCAATTAGAAATGCTTTTGAACTTACTTGTACGAAATATACATCTCCTGCTGTTTTTCGTTGTCATTTGACTTCTTGGCTAAAATGGCGAACTGTTCTCTTGATTGACCCGGGTGTTTTGCGTCTTCTTGCATCACTACATGCCATGAGCTCGTTAAAGAGTAGTCGTAGCTGCGGTCGCTGAATGTCTTCACTTTCGTTTCATCAATGGAGCAGTGAGCTGTTGATGAAGGGTATGATGGGTTGGATGTTATATTGGATTAGAATATTATCTAACATTAAACTTTGACCAAATTTTACTTACGCTGATACTGATGCTGAGTGTAATGGTTGAAGACACGTTCATGGGTCTTGAACGATCTGTAAGCTGATGCTGCACTGACAGCCACTTCAGGAATAGGCAAGCTCTTCACTCGTACTTCACCATATTTAGAATTCAAATGCAAGTTCAAGGAGTTGGTTAAGTAAGAAGCTTCAGCAGCAATTTCTAGCTTGCCCTCGGGTGTTGTTTTGAATGGATTTACTTCAGTGTGCCAGTAGCCTAGGTTTTCTGCTATCTTGTAGGCCTGGAATGCCAAGTTTTTAACAGCTGGGCTTACATCCTTGTATGTTACAGAAGCCCTGAATATGTCAGGAGTTTGAGATCTGACAATCATTTCGTAGCAGGCGCGCTGGTATTGATTACCTTGAGCAGTCTCGTGATCGCATTGCTTAGCCAGAGGATGAGATTTAAGAGCATCACTATACTTCTTGCTGCGTTCTGCTTGTCCATTGATGTGAATGTTTCCACTTGCTCCGTAACGAATGTCAAAATCGAAAGGTGTCTTCAAATCCTTCTTCAAAGCCTCTTGGTAGTCAAAGGATGAGATTTCAGGTTTGGTGTGTTTACCGACGGCGTTAATTTGGCTGATTCCTTGCTGAGGAGAGTTCTTAGCAGCGAAAATAGCATACTGGACTTTTTCATCAACTGGACTTTCACCGAAAGCAGCTGTTGCAACGTATTCTACCCTCTGCTCGCCTTCGAAAGATATGCTTAGGTCAACAACATCGGCCTTTGCTGTATTTATACCAGTAACTGCTCGCTTGACTAACTCTTTACGACGTTCTTCGCTGTTTGGTGAGACATCCTGTACCTCGGACGCGGTGGGGTTTTGTTGACCATCCTGTTTTTGATTGTAATATGTATCTGTAATAAATATAATTGCTTTTAATACCACGATAGCAAGAAATTAATTCAGTTTTTAGGTAAATACCTACCGTAGACAGCTGTGAATTTAATTTCTTTGTTTTTCGATTGTTTTCCGAGGTGCTTGAAGTTGAAGTGAGTTTGAGCTATATCTCTCTGGTAAATGGCTGATGTAATACTCAACGCGGGATGACTCCACTGGAACTTATTTCTGATATCCTTGAAGTCACTGGAGTACGAGTAACCTTGGAGTTGGAACTGAACGCCCACTTGTTGACCATATTTAGAGTCTAGAGCAACTACCTTCTCGTGACGCACAACCAATTTCGTAGATGGATCTTGTGATACAGGCGTAAGGGTATCTTTCTTTTGGTTAGCAGTGTAAGGCCAAGAACTGAAGTGCAGAATGTTGTGGTCTTGTTCTGGTTCGAGCGGTGATAGCGTCACTTTGATTTCTCCGGACTTCATCTGCATCTGCATTTTAAGTGGAACGTACAATTGGAATTTGTTAACAACTCCAGCACTAGCATGTTGGTTTGCAAGAGTATCCAAGAAGCCAACGCTTCCATCAATGTGTCTGGCGTACGTAAAATGGATAGTCTTATCAATGGAACCAGAGTATTCCTTTGTCGATTGCATCTTATATTGTCCCTTTGCCTTGCTCTGCACGTGTACAACAGTAGGTTCCTTATATTTGTAGATGAATGGCATACCCGTGGCAACTGGGAACATTACCGAAACTTGAGCCTGATTCAAGACCTTTGTGTAATGCTTCTCCATTCCTTTCTCGAATTCCTGAGCGTACTCCTTCACGCTTTCGGCTAGTTGTTTCAATTCACTTTCACTGAAAGCAAAGAATCTGTCCTGGTTCATGAAGTTGACCTCGAAGGATGCTCCTAAAGGCTCTTCTGAGTCACGCTTGATGTTCAACATTTGGGCGACCTTGTTGGCAGAATATTTATGATTGGGCTCATCTTTGTTGTTCTTCTCGTTATTGCCGTACAATTGTTCTTTCAAGTAGTCTAGCACCTGCTTGACGCTTGAGAAAGATGATGAAATCTGTAACAGACATTTTAATGTTTATTGTTTATAGGACATTACCCATTTGACTAGTAATCGAGTCTACTCACTGTGTTGCCCTTGTTCCATCCACCTGCTTTATTTTTCAAAGAGTATTTAAGGTATTTAGGGAAGAGGCTATCTGCACTACCGATCTGGGATATGATGCTTAAGATGGAGTTCTCACTATCGTTGCCATCAAATTCGTCGAAGTCCTTATTAGAATGTTGTTTACCGAACTTTTCTCTGGTTAATAAATCCTTAGCAGCTTGTGCGGTTCTGGCACTGTAAAAAAAGAACATTGATATTTATATTATAAAAAAACTATTAAAGAATATTCACCTTGGATAAACATATATATACTAACAGTTCGAAATTACGGGGACTCTTCAAAGCTGCAGCGGTTTCAATGGCAGACTTTAATGCAGCACGGACTTGAATGCTGGGATCATCGTGGGTCATTTCAGCCATCGATTGCATCATAGGACTATTAGGACGTGCCATAAAAATGTTTTTGACGGCAGCTACTCTCACTTCGTAAGGTTCGGCAGTGTTTTTCAGGATACTGAATAAAACAGCACGAGCATGGCTGTCCTTTTGCTGGGCGAGGACTTGTAAATTATGCACCATTTGCGTGCGAATGTAATTAGACACTGTAATTCTTCCTTCGAGGTATGGAGCGAATGCGTTCAGAATAGATCGATGTCCTAAATTGCCAATAGCTTTGATGTAGACCTGTTGCTTGTGACGATCATTATCTTGTATAGCTTGAGTTAGTTTCTCTTGGAGACGAGGAAGGATTTCCTCGTTGACGAAAGCATCGTGTTTACGCGACAAACGCCCATACATGTGAGTGGGATAGTATGAGTGAGCGCTGTCGTTGTTAACTTGTCCCATGTTGATGAACTTAGTAGCAGCTATCAAAGCACTGTTGTTAAGGTATCTTTGTTGATTTACTTCCCCGCTCATAGCAAGTTCGAAGAATTGAGTCATGAGCTCCTTTGTTGGATAGCGCAGAGTATCTGGCAAAGAAGCCACCACTTCCGCAGCTTCTTCGCCTTGGATTTTCTGTGACTGGATCCAGGTTTTAATTTGCTGGAACGCGGGTAAAGTTCCGGCTTGAGTCACTGCATCGCGATAGATCATCCACATATCGGCTTTGACAATGTTGTTCGAAGACTTTGCAATTTCAATGCTTCGGCTCGTTTGGCTTAGTTGTCCTGAGCTCATAGATGCAATGACATGTACCAAGATGTTGAATTTGGAAAGGAAATCAGCTTTAGGCATATTGTTAGGATTTTGTAATTGTTGGGCGATTTCTTGGACGAGTTTCTGAGCATTCATAGGGTTTTGTTTCTTGTCTCCATGTGGTTGAGGGTTCATGTACAGTGCTGCGTAAGCTGGTTCATTGCTTCTAGGAACATCGTCGTTGATGTAAGCAGAGTTAGATTCGCTAGAGCTTGAAGAACTGGATGAACTAGATGAACTAGAATGATCATCGCTACGTTTCTTGATAACAACTTTGTTGATCGCTACAATTTTTTTGGGATTGGACGAACGGCGTAACCTGCTTTTAGGTGAATCGCTGTTGTGTTCTTCACTGTTATAATGCTCGTGTGATTCGGAAGAGGAAGATGAAGACGATGCAGAGTTGTCTTCAATAGTTACTTGCTTAGGTGTTAAAGAATACAAAAGATTTTTGATTGGTCGATTGCCTTCTGGTTTCTCCCATTCAGGCTCATTGTCTTGTTCCTGTGATTCTAGGGTTAGTTTTACATGACTGTGGACTTCAGCTTTCTGTTCGCCGTATAAATGAGGGTGTACCTGAACGATGGTAGTAGTTTCCGATTTGTAGATTGGTCCTTCATTACCAGCGAGAATACGAGCAACAGTAGCGCGCTTTATCAACTGTTCTTCACCGGTTTTATGGGCAGTTCCTGACCATTCAGCACCTTCAGGGACACCGTAATGATAGTCTACACGATGATGGCAATGGCCGTAGTTCTTGCTCTTGGTAATTTCAATCGGTTCTTCCTCTTTAGCGAATTTGGGAAGCTCTCGGCGCCATTCCGATGCAACTGGAGAAACTGTGTATAATGTCTCACAGTCACCCGTTACGTCAGTTTCCATTTTCCTGAAGAGCCCTTGCTGAATATGTTTGTCATAAGTGTCGTGAGAACTACGGACGTTTCTGTGCGATGAAAGGTCTACTTGGAGGGCACCAATGAGACCTTTGAGCAAGTTCTCTTGCGCTAGGGGCACGGAAGCTGGCAAGCTGAGGGATTGTACGCGACCGCCTTCGAGTTGTATCTCGAATGGTTTGTCAAGGTTCGTGGCTGGTTGGTACTTCAGGTCCTTGGGTAACTCCCCTTTAGGTCCCAATTCTTGGTTGATTTGGGCGTGTTGGGGATTCTCCAGCTTTGCCTGCAGTTGACCTGGTGCCTTGACGCGTACAATAAAGTGGGCTTTGAACGTGTTACCGGAGCTAGCACCTTCGTGGAGACGCGCCAAGGTGTGAGTCTCCACATCGTAGCGGTACAGCTTGCCAACTTGCCAGGGCCATTGTGTGTTTGTTGTGTCGGTTTGCTTGTCACTGCTGAGTCGGCCAGATGAAACGGCAACTGTTAATTTAAAAAAACAAATTTTGATTACCTATTGCGATATTCCATATTAGAGGGTTTCATATTTGGGAATCACACGTGATCGATTTTCGGTTGTGTTTTAAATAAATTTTAAAACTTTTTATCCAGGACTAGAGGTGAGGGATGACAAGTCGCACGAACACAGTTGCACTCTGTGTTTGTGTTTATGCTTTCGGCACTATGGTATTATGTAGATTATGGCTATTATCACTTTATGGAATAAAATATTTTATTTTAAAAAAAAATGTATAGGCACCATGATCGGGAAGATGATAACAATAATCTTGGTATAATTAAAATAAATAATAATGGTAACGAACTACGGTGATTTTTTATCTATCATCAAATAGATTATTAAGATATATAGTGAATTTATATGTAATAATTTAGCATTTGAATAGTGGTAGAGTTATGCTGCAGTTTGTATCTGGTAGCACCATGAATGGGAGGACTCAAGCAGGGAAACTCCACGCCCTCACAGAACAGTCTCTGTGTGAAGTCTGGTGAGTGCAGCGACCTTTATTACCGATGACGAGGTATTTCCTCTTAGTCCTCAGGAGTCGAAAAATAATCATGCAATGAGAGCATACGACAATTTTAATTTTAAACTAAACATTTTATACACACAATTATCATAACCTTTAAGGCCTTTTTTTTCATCAAAAAGATAGAAAATGCGCTGCACTTTTATTAAGTAGACAATTATTGGTTATCAAATAGCACTGGACAATCAAATATTTAAAATGGAAGTATATATAAATTATTTAATTTTATTAACTGCAGCCAAAATTACAGATCATCTGCATAAGGACTAAAGTAAACGACATAGCTCAAATGGTTTGTAACCAGGAGCATAGGCAGATCTTTTAGCGCGTAGAACCGATAACCGACGGGGAAGAAAGGTTCTCGAGTGGCAACCTCCGACACGATGGACCAAAATTATGAGTAAAGTGTAAACACAAAGTGATATCTGCATTCCACGCTTGACATGCCGACAAAGGACTTAGACAAGGACTATTTGTGTCAGAAATATTAGAAGAGTTTGATAATGAATATATTATGTATTTCTTATTTAGACAAGGACGTCTTACATATGTTATTAATCTAATATAACATTTCGATTTTAAATTAAAGCCAATAATTCATTAAATAAAAATACTAAATCAAAACTCACCGACTAGCGCCGTTATCACCAAAATCTTCATTCTGAACCTGTTCTTTTGATTGGGTGTTCAGATGTTTCCTCTTGAGAAGATACTTCTGCCTTCCCCACATCGACCACATCTTATATATGGAATTGCACGCGCTCCCATTCGACCCCTGACCATATACACTCTGTGATAACAACATTGTAACTAGAATTTGTAGGTAGAAATTAGTGCTTAGGCCAATGCTAGGTTAATATATTGAGTGACCTCATTGATAATTAGACAAACAAGAGAATTGAAGATATAGTTGAACTAAAACAAATTTAACAATGTGGTTAGACGTGAGAGAAATTTTCAGTAGATTTTTAGTTAACTGCGTAAATTAGAGTAACATCACAATATGAGAGCGCTGGAATTTATCCTGTAAAGTTGATATCGACATTATAAGTAGAAAATATCTCCGTCGAAATCGATTAGAACATAATTTTCGATTTACGATTAAATTAACTGTTATTTACTTTACCTGGTAACAATAAGTGCTAGCTAGGTTTCAGAGTTCGCCTCCTAGTCTAGAAACATTTATCGTATACAGGTTTTATTACGGCTGTTAATTTTTGTTTTATTTTTTTTATTACATTGAGAGTTACAAACGAGCACACAGTTCACCTGATGGTAAGTAATTCCTGCGGCCCATGACATTCACACTTGACGAGGAATCATAATGCAGATGCGTCGTCACCCTTGAGGACTAAGATGGAATGCCTCGTCACCAGATATAAAGGTCTCCGGATCTCTTCACTCACCTGACGAAACATAGCAGCGTTATGCTGCTGTTTCACGCCGGTATTCTGTGAGGGAGTGATCCTTCCCCAGTCGATATGACCCATTCATTCCGCAGCTAGAAACAAACTGCAGTGTAGCCCTATCATTGTTAAACTGTGTAAGGAACCCAATTTCAAGTAACGAGAAATTCCATCTCAGTTCTTGCGGGTGGCAACGCTTGTGCTCCTTGATGCTTTGATGGGGATGGACGTAGATGCCATTGGTCGCAGTCATCACCTGCCATCGGGTGAACAGAATGATCAACACCGCTTGACTAATTAAAGGTGGCAAACGAGCCAGCAGTTCACCTGATGGTAAGTGATCACCGCTGTCCATAAACATCCGCAACAATAGAGGAGTCCTTGATGCGCTGCCGACCTTTACGAAAGGTGTAGGCTCTTTTCTTGAAGGTCCCTAAGTCATATCGGTTCAGAAATACCGCTGGCGATAGCTGATTCTACAGAGTAGTTTTGAGTGGCAGAAAATTTTAGATTGGTAGAAGATTTTGGTAGAAATAAAAATCGCACAGTGGTGGATTACCAACCCTCGATATGATGAGGATGAAATTTTGGGTTCTGTCGTGATATTTAAACTCTGCGGGTGGAATTAAACCTCAATTCGACCTCAGAACACTCCCCATGGTAAATTGGGTAGACATGACGCTAACGTCTGTCTAGGATGAACTAATATCGGGATTCTTATTGAATGGCATAAAATTAAAAAAAAAATTAGAAAAAGAAGTTTTATAATTTTTTTATTACATTTTATAATAAGTGACAGCAGCTGTCAAAAGTAACTAATAATAATAATAATTAAAAATGAGCAAAATAGAGATCTTATTGTGGAAAATACTCTTAAAACTACATTTAGACCGAGGAGATTCTTTGGAAAGCATGCAAATTTGTACATTAATACTATAATATCAACATTGCAGGCCGGCCCACCGCTGGGCGTGGGCGTCAATACCACCATAACGGTGTAACAATAGTTTAACTTAAATAAAAGTGAGTGTAACAACTTATTTGTATATATTTTATTGATTGTATTGTTTTACAAACGAGCGCAGTTCACCTGACGGGAAGTTATTGCTGGGTACAACCACATTCTTTATCATTCTCCGCGTGTCCTGCGTTCGATTCCTCAAAGAGGAACACTAGTTATTTGTAACAAATTATCGGTTTTCTGGTCTTCGTGTGTTGTATGTACGTCCCGCGTCCTTGATACTGCGTCTCATCATATCTCCGATCCTATTAATCATGCATTACATCTCACTGCTGAAGGCGACGGTGAAATGCTTACGGCACTACAAGGAATCCTGCGCAGTTGATGTCATCTGGCAATCACCAGAAGATACTGCCGTGGTCGAAATCTACCAGGAGGTCAACGGCGTCATTAATTACATAAAACAATATTCAAACAGAGCGAACTTTAAGTACTCAGTCATTAGGTGCGTTTCTTTTTTACCATAAATCTAATGTATTAATAACTTATGATTGTTTTAGATTTGTTTTTATAAATAATCTTAACATGAAAATCCTATAATAGTATAACGACATTATATCGATTTAAAATAAGTAATAAAAAATAATTTTCACTTAACATAATTGAGCAAATATAGGTGTTTTGGAATTATTTCTTATAACATAGGAATTATAAAATATAGAATATTGTGTACTAATTTATTATTTTTTTCACAACTGGAAGAGTATGAATATGTTGAACTTATACGTTTTGCACAGTTCACCTAAAGCTGAACGGTAGTAGAGGCACGTTATAGCTAGATTCTAGCTACAGCATGAATGGATCCCTCATAGAATACCAGCGTGGAATAACGTACCGCCGCTGTGTTTCGTATGGTGTCCTAGATTCTGTTGATGTTAATGCTGTTAGCCTATGCGGCTCTTACAGCTTCGTCAGTTCCAGGGCTCAGGAGCTCAACGTGGTATTGAGGTCCAATTACAGGTAACGAAGTATTCTATATTAGTCCTCAAAGGTGACATGGCATGTGAATCTTAAATAACAAAGAAACAAGACGCATAAGATGTATGAAGATGTGTTAGGCCACAAAAACAACTGTACTCTCGTAATGGTTACAATCCACTTGGTGGCTACATATCCGGACCGATTTCCGGTAAGCGTGATTTCTGTGAGGGCGTGGTCCTACTGCGGTCTAGCTGGCCCATTCATTCTGCAGTTAGAAAGAAACTGCAGTGTAGCTCTATCACACAAGGACTGAGATGGAATGCTTCGTTATTCCGATCGCTACTCTCGCCATAGGATCAATACAGCCGCGTTATCCTGCCGTTATCCTACGTGGTCCGTACCCGATCGCGCCGACCCATTCATTTTGCAGTTAGATCTAGCCATAACACTACTACTACTATAGTAAGTTCATCTGTTATATGTGTGCACTGTGTTTGTATGTAGTATTTGTTTTGTATATAAAAATCTTTACACAATATATTATCTTACATAGTCAATGCATCGTTCACACAACTGTCAAGAGAACATCTGTGTTAGACACAACTAAAATTACTACATCGTATTAATACAAAAAAAAAACAATTTTGGAAACACAAATGTGAGATAATCGTTCTTGTGCAAAAGTAATTTTAGATTGAGGCTGTATCCATAGCTTAAACAATCAGTAAGACAAAAGCATAGAAAATATAATTATCTTTTTTATCAATAAGAAAGTTAATCTTCTTTCCTTTTTTTAATGTTAAATTAATTGCCAGATATATGTTTTTTTGTCAAACGCGTACCCTTTTTTAAAGTTATTAGTAAATTCCAAGTACAGGTTTTTATTTATCAATGCTTAATCATATATAATTTGAAATTTATAGACAAGGCAATAAGTACAGTAGCAAACATAAAAAGTACACCAAGCACAGTTGGACCCCGCAACCGAGTGAGCGTCATGTGTTTTGAACACATTTAAAAATGATTAATTTATATTTAAATATTATTTACACTATTTGAGCCAATAACGTTTTTACAGTCTTTGGTTTGAGCGTTTTTTTAAATATTTACAGTGCATAAAAATTTAAAACTTAATTTTATATACTAGAAATTTGGTATACAATACATTTAGCTTCTAATATAAAAAAAACAATAACCATAAACACTATACTACTATTAAGTTTTTCATATACGCATGACCCGAACAGCAAGAGACAGATAATATTTTTGTCCTTGTTGTAGTCATTTACATTCTCGAGCCAACTATCGACTAAATTCTAACCACTTACGACACTAATTTGGCCATTTTTTACTATGAATTTTACATTAGCTAGGGATCTTTCGTAAAGAAACTTAATATATATTGTCTAGTTTCATACTTTGATTACTAGGTTTTATACTTGGTGCCTAGACTCAGTGCAAAGATGCATCGGTGCGTTTAATAGGAGTTCCTAAAGGCTCTCTCAATGCATTGATTTGAGATGAAATCCTACATAACCCTGTCGTGTTCCCAGGAGACAAAGTATGGTTGATACGCTAAATGGTAGTGCGAACCACATATCCTATCATGTAGATGCATTAAAAATGGTATATGTGGATGTCAGATTTATGTTCTTTAGAATATTTTTACTGTTGCTAAAATTGGGCAAAGGTTCCTCATTTATTGTTCAACAACATTTAATTTTATTTTTCAATTTGCCTATTTCCAATACACTATAATTGAAATAAAATGCAAAAATAGGGATTATTGCCTAAATATTCTGAGTTGGTAAATGAATTATACATATACCAGATAATGCCCACGATGGCCCTTACTCCTAAAGAGGGCAACTTAATTATCTTAGTACATAATTTGGGTTAATATTTCATGTTTTGTAACGTGAAGGGAAATAGAAGAGTTTTTTATATAACGGTGACAAACTAGCACACATTTCATTAATTCAATAATATAATGAATTATTCTGCTATTTAAAGTTATTATTCTATGAAGACCTGGTCCTTCCCATTGGGGAAATAAAATTGGCATAGCCATACACATTCTTTCTTTATCACTACTTTGTCTGTCTCTTTTGCTCTTCTTTACCTATATACTGAAAATATTGGGGCATTTATCCAGAATTTCTGAAATCTCGCAAATTTAAAAATATCACTGAAATATCGTGTATACATTTGAATGATGACTTTTCAAAACAATAATCTATTACAGTTTCTGTAATTTGGGCACCGTGAGCTTATCTCTGATGCATCTCAGCGTTGTCAGTTTCGCGGGGGAGCTGGGTACCATCTGCTCGTGATCGGGTCTTCGTATGGGCCTGGTGGGCGGGATGCAGGCTCGAGGCACGTTGGTGATATGGGGGTGGGACTTCACGTGCTTGCGGAGGGACGAGGGGTCGGTGTACCGCTTGCCGCAGCCGGCAGCACCGCATGCGTATGGTCTCTGGAGAGGTGTTAATGAACTGCTTAATTGATACGTCTTCAATGAAAACCATGTGGCGCGGATGCCTTCAGAATCCAGTCAACCGCGGCCTTTTACTGTCATAAGCCGCGAAAAGAACAATAAAAAATCTCAATATCTCGAAAATGGTGACACTAACTACTTTACTAAGGTAATGGTTTTTTGTTTGGTAGATGACCTAAGTTTGTTGTGCCTCTTACGGGATACCCTGTTGATATAATATGATATAACTATATAAAAAGGTTTCTACTTTAAAATAATAACTTACAGCGTTAAAATGTGTTCTCTGGTGCTTAGCCCTGTCCGAGGAGTTGGAGAAGGCTTTCCGGCAGTGCGGCGCTGGACAGGCGTACGGGCGCTCGCCGGTGTGCGATCGCACGTGGATCTTCAGGTTCTCCAGGCGGGAGAATGCCTTGCCGCATCCGGGGTGCTGTTGGATAATAAGTGTTGTTTTAAAAAAAGTATTTAGCTCTACGATACAATTATTTATTAAAAAAGAAATCGTTTTGCCGAAATAACGCTGGCGACAGATGGTTTCACAGAGTAGTTGTGCGTGGCAGAAAATTTCGCGTAAAGCCCACAGTGGTAGTTTGCTAACCCTGACCATTCAACCATTGTCGCGAAAGATCACCCTCGAGTCAGTTGCTTTAACGGCCAGGGTAACGGTCCAAGCCGAGGATCCCTTTCGTCGTCAAGTATCTTCTAGCACGAGAAGTTAAGCTTACTTGCAGAGTATAACGTGTATGTTGGTGGTAATGAAATTGCTTTCATTCTTTTTTTAATGCAATAGAAAAAGGCATGGCGCTGCCGAATCGATCCTGTTTGTGCTACTACCATTATAAAGCTGCGATGGAGGGTTACCACGTTGAAGTAGTATATATAACAACTCACGTGGCATCGATTAGGTTTGTGTCCCGAATGCACTCGCATGTGTATTAGAAGCTTGTACCGCGCGTTGAACGGCCTCCTTGCGCGGGCGCAGTCTCGCCAGAGACAGCTAAATTCGTCACCTGTGAGTAAACATAGATTCATCATCTCTACCTATACGTAATCCTATGGTCAGAAGCGGATTATTTCAGCATCCATTGACTTCCCGCAGAGGTGGGATATTTAGAAGAAATTAAAATAATTATGACGTGGTGTCTGCCTGGCCGATTACAGCCGCGGCGATGTCTTCTAGTTGTAACAAGAGTACATCAACTACGCAGGACATTTTTTAGTGCCGTACGAATTATATAGTATAATATTAAAGTCAAACCGAGTCCACAGTTCACCTGATTGGTAAACGTAACTACGGCCCATGACATCTACATGGATGCTTAAAGTTTCAAGTCGCTCATACTTTGACAACCAAGAGGACTGACATGGAATCCCTCGTTACCTGCAAGTGGATTCATGCATAGGGTAGTTTATGCACAATCATCATACGGAACACAGCAGCAATATTCTGCTATTTCACGCTGATATTCTGTGAGGACGCAGTCCTTCTCCGGTCCGGAACCGACCCATTCAATACATTAATTGCAGCATGGCTACTACTATAAAAGGCAAATTTCACAAATACAAAGGCTTTTTTTAATCATCTACTTCCTTATCCGATGTAACAAGATCAAAGGGAATGATTATGGATAGACCTGAAAACCTATAATTATACAATATTGTTCCTGGGAATCGAACTCAGAACTCGGGTCTCTAAAACAAGATCACGACACGGCAAAACAGTATTTTCATTCGGATATAGCAGCCTATAGCACGTCTTTGCGGCGGTGGTGGTGTAGCTACATTAAAGTTAAAACATAAAAAAACATGAAACTCACCCTTATATGTGTTGACATGCGCCCTCTCTATATGTTCCACCAGTGTGTTTTGGTTCGGGTACCTCTCCAAGCAGTTCTCCCATAAACAAACCCGTTCACCTGAAAAAAATTAAAGCTCATTTCAAAATTGTAAACAAGTCTTTATCTTAAAAAATATTAAGTTCGTTTTAAAATTGTAAACAAATCTTAATCTTATAAAAAGTTAAAGCTCATTTCAAAATTATACTTTGTTTACACTGTGTGGATAATTAGAAACACACTCTCACGAGTTAACTCTTGGCTGACAGTAGAACACTGTTGAGTTGGAGACACACCGCGGCTATTAAATAGCTATAGCACGAATAAGTCTATTGGGGAAAGATCACTCTTCCAAAATATACCAGTGTAAAACAGTTAGCCACTGTTGCGTTGTCTGGTAAATGGAAGAAACCCGAAACATCATAACTGAATATTATTATAAAAAAAGAGAATACCTGAAATGCCATTTTCCTAATGAACCCTATCCGAGACCTAAGCTAGTGCTGGCGGACAATAAGATATCTACTTTACCAATTATATGGCTTTTCCAAATCAGCGAAGTGTATGCCTGTACCATGCCAGGATAGTATTATTTTTGTTAGCTGTTAGCTTTTACAGTTTCACCGGGTTGAGAGGTGACCAAGCGCTTATGGCGCACAGTCCAGACCTGTATTGTGGGTAACCAGTACAAAAAACCAGGCTTCCGAGAGAAAGCCTCGGCTAGGACCGTCACCCTGTTTCGTGAGAGCGTCGTGACTCCAAGGTGGCCGAGAGGGCCTAACCTAGGCTCGGTCAGTTACTTATGAATAAGAATTATCTATATTAATATCGTTATTATTATTATTGGCTATTTGTACCAGCACTTCGGAATGCGTGGGCGCTGGAGAAGAAGTGGCGCAAGAAACTCCAGCGACGCTTCTATCTGTATACATTCTATCTTGAATGAATCGCGCGTTTATTTTGTCTTTTATATCCCAAACCTTTTCAAGTACTTTAGTCCTCACGGGGAGGACTGAGATGTTTGCCATCCCGATGTCATCCGTTAACCCAACAAAAACATTTTATCTGTCGTGTCATGTCGCAGTAATAAATTAGCTATAGCATGAATTTGCAATCAGTATAAGTTGAATATAGTTAGATCGATTAGATTGAAAGTTAAAGATCAATGTTTCCGGAATACCATCATAAAATAATCATTTGGTTTCATCCGATGGAAATTAATAACTAATACCAAAGTTTATTTTATTTTTCAGCCTTGGCTGAAAATAGTTTTTAGACAGCGTGACTTTGTTAAGTTTCAGGTACCGAAAACATTAGTTTACTATTTCTAATATTTGTGTGTAAAGGGAGAAAAAAAACACACCTTGAGTTCTTTCCTTGTCTTTCCGTTCGTTTCGATTATTGGTCCTATTATCAGCCACATTATTAATTTCATTATCTTTTTCAAAGGTAAGACCGAAATCATCTAAATTTATGAACAGTTCGTCTTCATCAAAATTTTCTGAATTCTCGTCGTAGTAACACGAGCTTTGTACATCGCTTTCTATGGAATCTGATACGGACGCTTTCCTTTCGTTCCTGTTAAAATTGAATTCAGTACAACTCGTTGGGGTGTCGGGTAGAATGTACTTTTTTTCGTTATCCAAGTTATAAAGTACATTGTTAGGATAACTATAATGCTCTAAGCTATTAATAACAGGCGGATTCGTTGGTATCGGTGTCATTTCAACGTTGTATTCTTGAGTATTGTATTCTTCTATATTATTAAAGTTACAATATCGTTTTGAAAACGCAGTTTCTATGGATGGAAGAAGGTTTTCGTTAGCAATTGTGTTTAAATATTCTTCGTTAAAAATATCCGGAGATATACACGATTCTCCATCTTCTCTACATAGTTCATCTATTAGGGATTCATCGTCTATATAATCATTGTTTGAAATGCTCTCCATTTCCTTGCTCTTCGCCGAAGATTCTGGTTTATAATTTTCATCGAACTCTATTCCATCTAGATCTAATAGAACTTCTTTAATATTTTGATCGTTAATATTACTATCTATTACCTCCTCTATCATTTCAAAATCAGTTTTATTTTCAGTGTTGTCCCAATTATCAAGTACTTCAAAGTCGAAGCTTTCTTCCACGCCGTATTTAAAACTATCTTTTGCTTTACTCTTCCCATTTTCCACTTCGAGATTGAACTGTGACATATAATAAGCGTGTAGATCGGTTACGTTTTCATTTTTCTCTTGAAATAATTCATCGTCGTCATAACAAGGTATGATATCATAGTCCGCCATTTTTCTAAGTTCAATTGCCTCTAAGTTCAGTAATCCCTAAGTAGAGGTAGTAATTGACATGTGGTACAGTTGGCTCCGCGCATATGGGTCCGCTATTATTATAAAAATAAACTTTCTCTGCTCATGATCTCGCGTGGCTTCGGCATCTGCGAATTATAAATTCAATTATTATTAGTGTTACACGTTCCGAACACGTGTTAGGTTAGTCCACCTATTTCCATTGATATGCGAGGAAGTTGTTTGTTTCTTTCACGTTGGTTTTGTCATGTAATGAAATGGATATATTTAAACATAACACTGGAAATTATGAATTATACCAAAATTAATAAAAATAACGTAAAGAGCGTAAAAAAGTCAAAAAAGCTTATATATAAACTCCACTGCTAGGATCAAGCAGAGAGAGAGTGATAGAGCATAATCTTCCATTCGACGCTACTGCACATTGGCGGACTTGTCATGTCGTCGAAAATATATGTATATTTATTTAATTTATTTCTTAGACATGAAGGTTTTTTCCTTCACCGTCGAATCGTGATCGTAATTATCTTAGCCCACCATTAGTATACTGATAGACCTTGACCACAAATTACTAAGTACGATCCTAATTTATGTCTCTAAATTAAAAAAGTATGAATCGATCGTTCTTCTAACAAAAATTAGGGTCAGTATTTAAATTTAATGTAACGTTAAGAATTACCAAACTAGACCAATATTCTAGCTATAGCTTGCTTTGCAATTCCTCCCTGGATGAACAGAGATTATCGTATTTTTAAGGCCATAGCATCAGGTATTGCAATATGAAGACCAGCGGGCGGATGGAGTGGTGGAGGATGCCTGTTGCTGAATACATTTTAAACACCTTGCTGTATATATTGCGGCCCGACAAATTACGGTAGCAGTATCAATACTTGTTTTGTGGGATGGAAACACTACTAAACGAAAGATAATGAAATATTTGGATCAGTTAGAGTGTTGCCTGTAAAAAAAATCGCTCAAATCGGCTCGGAAAATTCATAGAAACAAAACATGAAAATCGCATC
The DNA here is from genome assembly GCA_029286865.1 of Teinopalpus imperialis. Classification (NCBI taxonomy): domain Eukaryota; kingdom Metazoa; phylum Arthropoda; class Insecta; order Lepidoptera; family Papilionidae; genus Teinopalpus; species Teinopalpus imperialis. The sequence goes on along the minus strand of JAGSMU010000014.1, from coordinate 9,070,583 downwards.
GGATAAAAAATCATATATTACTGCAAAAATAAAGAAACAAAAAATATACATTAAACACAATTAAGCCCATTAAATTTTGAAAGAGATCGCCATTTAAGTTCTAGTTTAGGAAGGGTTATTATGAAAATTATTGAAACAATTTTTTTTTAGTGATTTGAAAATATTATTTTAATTACACAAATACTCACGCCTATATATCTCTACATTGATATATCAAGTTATCCATTAGACACCCTTATAGGTGAAGGCATCGTTTTACGTGGTGCGCTGATGATAGGCTGATCATGACGATGATGAAAGGCTCATGACGCTTATTAAACATTATTATCAATAATTATAGAGTAAACAAATTAAAAAAGTAGCCACCTTTCTTTATATGTATTATATTAAAAACCTGATTCTGGTATCCGTTTTTTTAATAAGCCTTATTTATAAATGGGCAACAATATATGAATAAAAATAATAATATATAATAAGTCCTTAAAAAAGACCAATTCAATAAAGTACCAATTTATAGGAAATCAATTTAATATTTACCATTTTCGTACGAAATCAACTTGAGTTAATGTCACAAATTTAAAAAGTCACAAAAATGGCGCGCTGTCAAAACGACACTTGAAGTTTTTATCAATGTAATTTTTGTCACTCGCGTGGAACGGGCACGACTGCACCCGTTCGGGTTTCAACCGGGAATAACACGGGAGCTGTCAGGATAGCGAAAAAACTAAACTACTACTACAGATAGGATACCCATACAACGTATCGCCCTCGGGATCTTTTTATTTCGTATTGTAAACGACACAGAAACTTATTTGCTTGTGTATTGGCATTGAATGAAAGCGAGCGTTTCACACAGTTGTCTAGCATAGATTACTCGCTGGTTTTTTTTTAATACCATCAATTTATAAAAAGAAATAATATCCCATCTCTAGCACACACGAATCTGTCAGTCTAAGTTTCTCACACCAAAACGTTTATGTCAAATCTTTTTAAATAAATAGACCTTGGGGTAGAGTGGATAGGAATTGATCTCCAAAAACCCTTGAATATACCCGAGATTAGTATCAAACTCATAGTTTTCGTGATCGCTAAGGTGATATGTCCTATATTATGAGCCTGCGTTTATTAAGAGGAAACTAAAAATGACGTATAGACTCATGTTTTGTTATAAAATAAAATCTACAGATTTCTCTCATCCTCACTTCTAGTAAATATTACTTCATTATTTAGTTTGTCACATTTTTGCAAATTTATTTCTACTTACCTGTGAATAAAATTATTTCTATTTTACACCGTTCGAGTACATTCAATTCGCATTCCTGATAATAGATAATTACTAGTAAAATATGTTATTGAAATTAACTTTTATAATTATGGACATTTTAAGCATAGCTGACATATACCAATATTTACACATCTTAATAAGTCCCAAAAAAAATTAATCTCATGGTGTTCTTAACTGAACCACATGTGTTTTTTAGATTACAAATTTATATGAAGATGTAATAATTTGTTTTTTGCGATCTTGTAGCTCCTATGTCTATAATTACAAAGATCCAATTAAAGGATAAAATATTGCAAGCAAGCAAATGCTTTTGTTAGTAGTTCTTTACTTTTTTTGACGCTGTAATCATTTTTAAGCAATCTTTTTATTGATTTACTCTACGCACGGTTAAATTTTAAAGATACATTTTTATTTGAAGTGACCGTAAAACTCGTTATACATTATATAATAAATTTTTAACGTATTAACTTTAAACAAACAAGGTTATAAATTGAGGAAAAGTCTTTTGGCCTTTTTTATATACGGCAACACTACAAAACGTTACTGTATAAAATGATAATTCAGTGACATCTTATACAAACCTCGTTCAGAATTCTGACATTGTTTATCATTAATATTAACTTTAGATAGTTGTTAAAACAATAGGATTATGTTATTTCTATCAATTTTTAATTCACCCATACGTCGCAGTAGTTGTTTAGTGATATATTTTCATACCTCGATAAGATTTTATACTTTTCTTTATTTGATTTTTGTAATGAATACAAGTCAGTGCTAGACTGCAACCCCACCTGGTGTTAAGTGGTGATGTAGATGATGTTGTGACTAGGTCACACTAGGTCAGCTAATGCCTATTCACCTCTTGGAGACATCCATATTATACTCGGACTGAAAGACTGCCAATCTGCGCTGTTCGCATTAAAAACGACGAAGCAAATATTCCTTTAATATATGATAATTGAGTGAGAGATATTTATAAAAATAAAGTTACTTGTATATAAATCGCCCAACTGGACATATGCTTTCTATCTGGATTTTATAACTATTTCATAGACATGCTGATATATTTATATTTTATTTATTTAATTTGGTTCATCTACAGTGCATACATTAAAACAATATTTCACCAATTGCACCAATTAAAGATGAACACAACATTTGTTATAATTAACGGTTTCCGTGTTACAAAAATGTTAACTAAACAATAACTGATTCAAAATAAAAACGAAAAACAGATTTAAAATGTTTTAAAATGAAATAAATTAAATAATATCGTAATAAAATAAAATGAATCAAAATAAAATAATAACATAACATTTTAAAATTAAATTAAACGAAGTCACAAACAAATTCAAATTAAGTGGGAATTAAATTGCATGTCAACACCAACCTTATATAATATAGAGAGTAAACAATTAAATAGCGATTAAAATCTAAACTAAAGACAACCCACAAGATATAATAAAATTAAAATTTCAAAAATTAGGATTGAAATTAATAAAAAAAGAAGTAATATTTATAAACAGCATCCGCTAAGCTGGCGCTTGGAATGCTAGTGCTGAAACCTTACCCATTGATATCCTCACGATGTTTTTGTTAATTACCGAGGCACGTGGTATATGAACACTACAAATTGCAATCACCAATATTCATTGATACCGGCGCCGAGGATCGAACTCGATTAGCTTGCGCTTACTCACTGAGCCACCGCGGCTGCAAGTAAAAATTACTTCCAACGTGATTTATCAGCTCGACCAGAAAATTCATCACACTACATTTCTTCCCTCTTTTTTCGATAGCGATCCGAGCCGAGGTTCGAACCACCTTCTGAGGCGCTCTCGGACCGCAATCGCCCCCCGTCGTCTAGTCGTCGATGTTCTTCGTTTACAGGGGTCGGAGCTCAGCAGTGGTGCAGCCGTCCTTTGTGCCAGACATCGCCGTGGTCGATATCGACAGAACACGAGAACGTCATCATCGTCGTCACATATATTATGTTGGGCAGAGGCCTCTCTAGAGAGGGTATTGGCAGTGTAGCCAGCTACGCAGCTTCAATGTGGTTAGGCAGACTTCACATTACTTGAAACATTATTCTTTATTTGCACGTGATAAATAAAATTGCTATTAACCAAGTTCATTAGTGCCGGCACCGGGGATCGAACTCTGTTTGCGCGCACTGTAACATTAAAAGCTAGACACTGAGCTACCACGGCTCTCTAATATCTACACATATAATAACATCATAAACAGACCTTTCGTCTGTTTTTCTGTGTGTTAATCTCTACAACGGTAGAACCATAGTGGATGTAGTTTGGAGTCATGTATTGAGATACACTTGGGTTAATATGAAGTGAATGTTTCATTTAATTCGGTACACAATTAAAAAGGATATATGAATTTTAAAATGCGTTTCGCGCGTTAAATAAGAATGTCGTTTGGGTTTGAAATGCCAGTAAACTAGTACCTAGTCCGGCCATAAGTCCTGTTACAAATGAAAATGCATTTTTTTTAATGATGTAATGTTATTAATCATCATTCAATCATTAAAAAAAATATTTAAATTTATACCTACATATTAATTAGTATCAGCAAAAAATAAAAAAATATTCTATTCGAAAGGTAGCCAAACAGATTAAAGGCCTGTATAAAGGCCCCGTTGGCTTTTATACAGGCCTTTAATCTGTTTGGCCACGAATCTATGGATTTACGCACTGTTTCCAAGGGAAATTTCGCCACAATAGTAGTAAATATACTCCAAAGATTTTTTAAGAGACTCAATGTCGCCGCGTCGTTTAGAGAAGGCCATGTCCTCTAAAACTGACCATAATTTGAAGTCTAAAGGGTTGAGGTCTGGGATAGATGTGGGCCAGTCTTCAGCTCTTATAAAGTCCGGAACGTTGGTTTTGACGAATTCTGGCTTTAACAGCCTTTGTAGTTCTAACAGCACGCGGCCTCGATCTTTTCAGGTCTTCGACAGAGGAAGTGTTGTTGTATCTGTTGATAGTACGATATACGAACATACTGAGGCTGATACCAAGCTTTTAAAGTGTCTGGAATATGACCGACGGCTGCATACCCACTTTGTGCAAAGTGATCACTGCAATCCTATTTTCTTTAACACCCCATTGCATATTGTAATTTGATAATGAACACGAAAAAATATGTGAAATGGCGCATAATCGAAAGAAGTTTTTAAAATAATATACGTGTTCCAAATTCAAAATAATTAAAAAGTTGAATAAAAGAAAAGTTTTTATGTTACAGTATTTATGGCCAGACTGGTTATTTATTTATACTTTATTTGCTAACAACGATTGTACAAACAGACGGACTTAATTCCAAAAGGCTTTCTATACCAGACTATACTTGTGTTGATGAATACTCACTATGAAAAACGTCGAATAGTTACACATTTTTTGTACTGTTCCTAATTTAAATAACAGTGCGGCTCGACCTGGGAAGGATCACAATCTGGCGGGATACCAAGGTGAAGTAGCACCATAATGCTGCTGTGGTTCGTCGTGCGAGTGTAGGGATAGTTACAGGTAACGAGTTTCTATCTCAGTTCTCAGCAGTGACAAAGCCTAGAATGGAGGGTTGATGTCAATATTTTTTTTATTATTACCCGGGAGTAACAAACTCACACACAGTTCTGATGGCAAGTGATTCCTGCGACCCATGACATCTACATTCATCATTGACAAACAATCATAATGCAGATGTGCTGTCACCTTTGAGGACTGAGATGGAACGTCTCGTCACCAGTAACAAAGGTTTCCTGATTCCTACCCTCACCAGAAGGAACACAGCAGCATTATGGCTTATGTTTAAATAAAAACTAACATAACAAATGTTTGCACATTTTATGTTCTCTATTTCAAAGAGTAGCCGCTGCATCGTAAGGGGTTCTATTCCAAGCCCAGGCCTCTAAACTTTCCTCCGACATTATTGTACGTGCATGGAGATTGATTTCATGCGTGCATGGGAATTAAAAGTAAAGTAACAGTCTATATATAAATCCCACAGCTGGACACATGCCTTCTCTCTAGAGTGGGTGTAATAGCATAATCCATCACGAAGTCTAATGAGTCCGATAAGACTCAGGGACCTTCACGAAAAGAGCCTACACCGTCCTTATAGGCTGGCAGCGCATTTGCGACTCCTGTGGTGTTCATGGGCGGCGGTGATCACTTACCATTGGGTGGGCAGCTTGCTCGTTTGCCGCCTTTCTATAAAAAAAACGCAGACTGGTGGACTTCCCATGTCAATTCTTTTAATTATATCTATATATTTATATGCAGGTGTGTGTGTATATATTTATATAGACATGCAGGTTTTTTTACGATGGTTTCCTTCACCGCCGAGCAAGTTAATTTGCGCCGGTACTGAGGATCGAACTAGGTTTACGCGCAAGCCTTTAATTAATTGAGGACTTAGACACTGATCTACCGCGTCTTGAGGACATTTTTTATATTATTATTATATTGCTTTAAAACAACAGTTTCTGATTTGACTAATACCTCCGCCATTTTGGCGCCAGTCATTTGTTAATATAACTTTACGCCTAAATTTTTACGTCACGCCAGTAATAATTATGTTATCGGAAAATATGTGAGCATAATTTATATGCTTGTCGTTAAACATTAAATGCCAGAGTTTGGGTTTAAAAAAAAATATGTCAAAGTTGTAATTTTTTTTATTAAAAGCACCGTAAATAAGTTGTACAAAAAAAGGCAAACAACTGTTGGGACAGTAAAACTGATATTATGGATGACGACTTAAGGATGTTGACATATACATAAAAAAAATAAAAAAGGGCGGGATTCTAAAACCTTTTCCCGCTGTCATCAAATTCTTTTAGTGATTTTCGCTTGTTGTGTCACGTCAAAATTCTATAACGATGTATATTTTTTACATGGTAACACTGACAGTTAAGTAAGGCATCTTTACTGGTGACGAACATCTCCTTTTCGAGCATGGCGGTATATTTAGTTTTTTACTATGTGATATCAACTGATAATATATTATATGCGCATGATATATTATAGTGCCGTAAGCATTTGCGTAAAAATACACTTGTCAACCCCGTCTCAAGTCCGATGTAATGCAAGTGTAACAAAATCGAAGGAAACTTCGGACGCAGGGTCGCGGAATATACACAAGAGACGGAGATTTGAAAATCAATCATTTGTAGAAATATGTTCCTCGACTGGTATAAGTCAGGTACTCTAACTACTATACCACAAGTCCTAGAGGGACAACCCATTCAAATTTAGCATTTATTATCAATGATGGATGAACACATGAAGATGGCTTGTATATAATTATTAGGTGAACTGATTGTTCCTTTGTCATCATATCAGCATAATGTTGCCGTCGTACGGGTGGTGCAGAGAAATGAAACCCAAGAATCCGGTCATCATATCGGTTCAGAAATTTATATTATCCTTTATTTACTTGTGACGAGGCTCTCCATCTCAGTCCTCATGGGTGACAAGGATGAATGTAGATGCCATGGGCCACAGAAATCATTTGCCGATACGTGAACTGTGTGCGAGTTTGCTCACAGTTCACCTGTCGGCAAGTGTTTATAATAATTTAAAAAAAAAAGATGCACGTGCGTTCTCACTCCTGAGGTTTGAGGTGGAATCCCACAGAAACTGTGATTAGATCCTCGGATCACCACACGCATCTGGATTTCTGCGAGAGTGGTGGCCCTTCTCCGATCGGGAAGAGTTAGCTACAGCGTTTGTTACCATAAATGGTGTTGTTGAGTTGGGACCACGACCGGCGTACTTGGTGTTGAACCCAACTAGACCACGTGGAGTTCTTCTCGGATTCTCCCAGGGTTGGCAGGAGCTGGATGAGATTTGTCGAGGATTGTTCGCAGTGGTGTGCCATTGGAGCGACGTTTATTACCTACATTAACTCATAGTTTGTTTCTTCAAATATTTGTTATTTAAAAAAAAAACTATTGATTTGGATAAAATATTAGAAATCAGATATTAGTTAATGTGCTTATATATCTCTATATATATATATATCTATATGTATCGCTCTACCAACGGTGGGCTGGTAGAGAATGCCTTTATGGCCTTAAGTCCTATTTGTGCAACGTTTGTTTTACTTAAGCAAATAAATTAAAATATTGTAGACTAGACGCAGATTCATTTAGAGTTATTTCTAACGTTACAGAGGAGTAGATGCTATCGATACTGTCACGGTTCATTTCTATGATCCGCGACCTCCTTACAATGTAAGTCCGGGGTTGATATCCGATTGATGGACGAACGCCGATGACACGTGCGAAGAGGTCGTGATTGCTGCCCTCAGGATAATTGTAATCTAAAGTAATTATTGGTATCGAATTGTTTCTAAGCAGTTTCTCAGGGCATAAGAAAATGATGGATTTTACTTATTGTGGTGTTGTCCATTCTGTCATGAAGAAAGTAATTAATACTTCAATTATTAAAAACGATCCACCTGTCTGGGTGCTAAGGAATAATAAAGAATTCGTTTTAGAATCTATTATAATATATTATGAACAAAACAAAAACAGAACCCTTCTTGGCAGTCGGATAAAAAATGTTAATGTTATAGAAGCGAAGGATTTCGATTCTGCGCAATTTAAATTATATTCGATTATTATTTGAAATAATCTTGTTGACCTGTCTGTGGCCCAGGAATTAAATATAAATATAAATAGAAGATCGATGACCGGGGATAAGGAATATTTTCGATTAAATTTATATTATGGTAGATTATGACATGTGACTTCAGGTATATTTTAAAAAACAGCCAGGTGACGACAGATATCAAAAAGATTATTCGATATCTGTCGTCGTATTCTTACAAGCGACGTCCAACAGGCAGAAGACAAAATGAAAAATATAATTAATATCGATAAAATAATAGAACGTCACTAGCCGTTGACATCACAATAAAAAAGAAAACTATTAAAGTTACAATTATTAAAATTAGATAGTGAAACATTAGCGAATTTGATAATATACAGATAATAAATCGACAATTAAATGGTAAAACAAGAGCAACGAAAATGTCTATGCAACTATAATCGAATCTGACTGGCCACGGACATTACAATAAAAACAAACTGTCAAAGCTAAGACAGTATTAAATATAGAATTGACAAGGTAATAAAAATAATAATTGTACTGAAAGTGAGTGAAATGCATTTACGCATGACATGTTAAGAGGAAAGAGACAGATAATATTTAATCCCTGTTTACGTACAAAGAGCGTAGAGGCTATGAATGACCAGATTTGGAATTTGTAGAGTGTAATTTTGTATTACGTCATTAGCTTTCTGTGATATTTCTGTCCCTTATGTAATTCGTGGATGTCAGATTTATGTAAAACTTTGACGAGTGTTAAATTGACGGATATTGATATAGAAGTGTGACAGAAGTTTACAAAGACTGTCATCCTATACGATTTTTCGCAAGGTGACGCAATGGATGACCAAATTTTTTGACCAAATTCGTTTATATCAAATTGTCTGATAAAAAGGAGAATCGTTCGGCAGTTAGTAAGAAACAATTGAAATAGTGACGTTTAGTCACTATTTCAATTGTTTGTGTATACGATTTTTCGCAAAGCATCATAGATGAGACATTAACTGACCAGATTTCGAACTCGTTTATCGTCCAATTTATACAAAGGAGTCTCATACAGCTATTCTGTATACACTGTGGTGGTATTTGTGTCCCTTATTCAATAGATGGAAGACAAATCCGTTTAATAGTTTATTTAAGTGTCAACAAAACAAATGAAACAGAAATTTGTATTAGAACAAATAAGTCATTAGAAACGTACTGCAATATTTCTGTCCTTATTTGATCTGTGGCTCCCAGACCATGTAATAGGTTGATTAAGTGTGAATTATAATAAATTAAATAGGAGCCTACTAATAGCATTAAGATTATATATTTTTCACTGTCACGAGTTTTCACACTGACCGACCATGTTTTGAATTAGATTAAATTATAGTATAGTTAAAGGAGCATATTGAGTCGTTTTATAATATGATATTTAGAGTTTTATGAGTTTTAGAACAATTAAGTCTGTCCCTTATTCCAAACGTAGCTGTCAGATCTATGTAATAGTTTATTTAAGTGTCAATTTGACGGTTATTCAAAAAAAAGCAGTGAGACGGGGGCAAAGGAAAGCGTATGCACGCGTGTTGTGCGTTTTATTATGAAGCACTTGTGGTCCACGTGTGAGGCCGTTGACACCGCGGTGACTTAACGACCCTCGATGGACCGAAGACACTATACTGCCTCTCTTTTTTCAGGTCTCGCTCGTATTTAGATTCGCGAATTGACATCCGGGAATTTATTACACAAATTATTTATTTATTTTTGTCATTTATGAGTTTTTTATTTCTAAAAATGTATGCACCGCACCGCACCCTCCACACTTAGATATCGTTGGTCGATCTATTAGCTTCATTTAACAGATATGATATGTATGGAAAGAAATTATCAGGATTTTTGTTATTTCTGAAAATATAGTTTTTTTTATTTTTTTTATTTTTCGGGCTGATGGCCGCTGTTAGCCCGAAGGCTTTTACAGTTTCAATCGAGACCTCTATTAGTCGGTAACCAGCACAAGGGCTCCCGAGAGGGAGCCTTGGCCTGGACTTCTACCCTGTTTCGCGAGAGCGTCTGTCTCGATAGGTCCGAACCTCGCCTCGGTCAGTTGCTTCTGACAAAGGATTATCTAAATGAGAATATAGTTAACTATCGCTTTTGTTTATTATTTAATGATAGGCAAAACAACCAAACTCTTTCAATTTTGATATTCATACAATTCATTCTTGTAGAGATTTTAGGATCTCTTCGAAACAAAGTTTATACTTCTTCTTCTTCTTCAGGAGAAGGAACACGTAATCTGCCCGAATCTCTTCTTCGCATTGCAAAACGGCTGGTTTTACGGAAGCGCCGATACGTCCACGAAAACGTTCTTTTGTTTGGTGAACTCTGATCAGGAAAACGTATCGTGTACTCTGTTTGTGCTAGTGCAGCGTTGTCGTAGCCAAATCCGTAAAATAATAGAATGTCTACATTCTTCATTACTGAATGTAGCCATTGTAGAGCAGGTCAATGAGGAATAACATCCGTCAATACAGATAGAAGCGTCGCTGGAGTTTCTTGGGCCACTTCTTCAGCGCCCACGCATTTTGAAGTGGTGGTACAGGTAGCCAATAATAATAGTGATATTAATGTAGATAGTTTTTCGCCAGAAGCAACTGACCGAGCCGAGGTACGGCCCCAACGGGCACCCTCGAGTCAGACGTTCTCGCGGAACAAGGTAACGGTCCAGGCCAAGGCTCCCTATGGGGAGCCCTTGTGCTGTTTACCCACAAATAGAGGTATCGACTCAGCGCCATAAGCGCTCGTTCATCTCTCAACCCGGTGAAACAGTAAAAACAAGGGAAAATCATAGAATGACACGATAGATCTGTACTCAAGGATAGTTGAAACTAACTAAACCAGATAACTGGAAGTACGACAGCCAATTGCCCTTCTTATCAATATCCCCCCCTTCAACTCCTTTTGTCATTGCAGTGTACCAATTTAAGGCGGTATCATCAAAGAAACAAAAACCGCACACGTGCGCGGTAAGCCAACGTAGAGCATTACCTAGAAACGGGTGGCCTTCTTTTATGACGGGGTTGTAAATCTTGTTCTAAAAATGCCTGGTCGTTTCTTGTACTTAGTTTCTTCGTAGCTTTAACTTTTGAATAGCTAATGATCGAAGGAAGTTAATTCAATAATTATTATAATAATTTATTTTTAATTTAATTATTATTATAATTTGAACGCAACATTACATACCCTGCCGGCCAAAAGTTTGAGTTCGCACATAAACAACATAATTATCCATCAATTGTAATAAACTACCATAGGATAAATAAAAGAAATGCACATCTGCATATTCTATTGTTAGTTCTAATATTTAAAGAAGTCATTCTTTTATTTACTTTCAAGTTATTGGACAATAAATATCTATTGTTTTCGAACACCGACAATCGCTGCGCTAGATCCAGGTGGTAGAGTCGTAATAATATTTTTATAATGTCCTCATTACTTATTACTTTGCTTTTGTTACGTATTGGTCAATAATAAGGATTATTTAGCTCCTGAAAATACATGTTTCAGACTTATTATTATCCGAGTTTACTTGGGTTTGTTCACAAACAATTTCAATTAGTCTAAACTTGTGGTTTCTTTCTACAGTGAAAATGTCATAAAATGGGAAAAGCTCGAAAGATTAGCAATGAAGTGCGTTCTGCCCTCGTTGTTTTACATAAAGAAGGCAATTTCGAACGTGACATTGCTTCACAACAGAAGTTGTACCTACTGTCCCAAAATCTACCAGTCCTATCTGTGAATAGGATGTACAGTGGCCACAACAAAAAGTCATTTAATATGGTCATTGTGGCACTAGAACCTACCACGGCAGGCAAACAAGTATTTAACCTGAAACTTCTGCCACCTCTCCGGGCTTACAATAGAACGCCCACATAAAAACGGCCCCCCAGGCCAATGCCGTAAGTGCCAGCTTTATGGCCACTCAGCCCGAAACTGCTTCGGTAAACCCAGGTGAGTCAAATGCCTGGGTGACCACGGAACCGTGGACAGCTGGAGACCGAAGGACAAGGCCCTTCTGGCTGCTTTTGGGCCCCTCGCGTGTGTTCTTTGCAACACGGAGGGATACACAGCCAACTACCTTGGCTGCCCAAAGGCCCCAGAGGCTAATAGGCTAGTGACAAAAAACGAGCACAAGGTCCCTATCCCGACCTCCACCCCCGCGTCCATTCTTGCTCCCGTCCGACCTTTTCGCCCCGCATGGCAAACACCGGTCAGCGTACCAACCGTCGCTCAACCTGTGGAGCAGCCCCCGACACCAGCCTGTCGGCCAGTTAACGAAAGTGATCTCGACCTTGTGTGTCGCTTCACCGCCGTTTTTAACGGCGCCGACGTCTTAGCCCTTGCAAAGGCACTACGGGACTCGAATGGCAAACCAGAAGTCCACAATGCGCTACCAACACGTAGTGTCCGCGATCGTCGATTTTAACGCTTAGTAGGCCTCTACAACAGCAAAACTGCGCTCCCTCAGCGTTGCATTTTTTAACGCAAACGGTTTAAAAAATCGTCAAGTCGTCGTGCTCCTAGTGCAAGAGACATTCCTCGAACCGCACACTCGCAATCCCAACATTGCGAACTATAACATTATTAGGACTAGTACTTCCGGCGCTAACGGCGAAACTACTATAAAAGTCCTTGCACTGCGTGCCCGTCGACACGCCAACCCTCACTTTCTTAGAAGCTTCGGTTTGTCAGCTAGCCATGACCGGCCACGTTCCTATCACAATTGCGTCCTTCTATCTCCCTTGCAGACATGACATTCAAATTTTACGAAGCGACTTCGCGACGCTCCTATCCCTTGATAACTCAGTCATTTTAGCAGATTTCAATAGCAAGCACACTCGGTGGAATGCAGCTAAAATCAACCCCGGGGGGCGGCTTTAGACTCGCTTAGCGACGCACTCGACTTCGATGTCGTAGCGCCCTCTACGCCTACCTACTTTTCTACTTACTACTTGCAGACTGAGTCACGCACTGGATGTGCTTGATATTGCCATCTGCAAGAACATCGACCTCGCCTTAAAAGGGATAGAGATAATCCACGAGCTCGTTTCCGATCATGGCCCCCTTCTTCTTCGGTTAGGGCCCTCAGCCCCAACCTCACCTTCTATCAAAACCATAGTAGACTGGCACCGACACAGGAACGACCTGCGGGTAGCCACATCACCGCACCTAGATGCTATTCCTAGGAACATATCTTCAGTCAACGAAACATACCTCGCAGTTCATGCCCTCACTAGGCACATCCAGACCGTCGTCGAGGATTCCTCGAGGCGGGTTCTACTCGGAGAATGACCACCGATGCCAAACGATATAAAGGACCTAATAAGACGCAGGGTTCGGTGACTCGTGCCCATGACTTATATCCCAACGAAAGTAATCGGCTGGTGCTACGTACCCTTCAGCGTGAACAACAACATCGAACCGTCTCATCTCGCCTTCTGGCGACTTCCCAAGTCCCTAAAAGGAGGCACCGCCATAACAATGCCTCTCTTAGCTCGTCGTAATAAACCACCCGCCTTCTTAGACGAAGAGAAAGCCGAATGTCTGGCTTACAATCTCGAGCTCCAATGCTCACCGAGCACCCTACCGATCGACGCCGCTCAACTTGCAATGGTTGACAGCGAAGTCGATCGGAGGAGTAGGGAACCACCTCGCCATCGATTACTCAAGTTACATGCACCAAAGTTAAGTCTATAATTAAAAACCTGCGACCACTCAAGGCTCCCGGCTCCGACGGCATCACCAACAAGGTGATAAAACTCCTACCCATGTCTATTTTACACCTACTGGTGTTAATCTACAACGCGGCCATATCCAAAGGCACCTTCCCGAAAACCTGGAAGGAAGCTGACGTCATAGGCATTCTTAAGCCCTCAAAACACCCAACCGATCCATCAGCCTATCGACCCATAAGCCTACTCAAAGTCTTGGATAAGGTAGATGAAAGGCTCATCCTCGCTCGCCTCAAGGACTTCATGCTGTCCCGAGGGCTACCAATTAATGAGCAGTTCGGGTTTCGCACCCAACGCTCATGCACACATCAAGTACACCACATCACGGAGCACATTCTGAGTAAATTGCTTCGAGGCTACCAAACTGGGGCACTTTTTTCCGACGTGGCGAAAGCTTTCGACAAGGTCCTGGCACAGCGGGTTCATATACAAACTATATGAGCTCGGTGTGCCAGATCGACTAGTTCTAATCGTACGAAACTTTCTTCTCAATCGCACCTTTCGGTACCGCGTTGAGGGAATGCGTTCCGAGGTTCACCCCATTTGTGCCGTAGTACCACAAGGCTCCGTCCTAGGTCCCATACAATACTAAGACCACACTCTACACCAAGGATATACCGCGTACTCGCGGTGTAGAGCTAGCCATTTTCGCCGATGACACCGGCCTATACGTATCTGGATTCAAACCAGACGCTATTTGTAAACGTCTCCAATCTGCAGCCAACACCTTAGGGAAATGGTTTCGGAAATGGAGGATCGAGATTAACCCCACCAAAAGTGCAGCCATGTACTTCTCTCGGCACAACAAAACGTCTTATCTCCCAACTATAGAGTTATTTGATCGTCCAATCCCCTGAGAAAAGACAGTCAAATACTTAGGCGTGCCATTAGATGAAAGACTCACCTTCGGTCCGCATATCAACCGCGTTCGGAATCGAGCAGCATTCGCCCTAGGTCGTTTGCACCCGTTACTCAAAAAACATAGCAAAATGTCCCTGCGTAATAAAATTACACTATACTAAGCGTGCATTCGACCCATAATGACATACGCAAGCCCCGTCTATGCGCATGCCTCACCGCGTCATATTCACCGGCTTCAGGTTATACAAAATCGTTTCGTGCGCAAGGCCACCGGTGCGCCGTGGTTCTTGCGTAACGAAAATCTACACATAGACTTGAGCTGCCGACCATAGCTCAGTACCTGAAGCAGGCTTCCCGCCTATATTTCGACTTTGCCGTCACACACGCAAACCCCTTGATTGTAAGTGCCGCCACTTACAATCCCATTGTGCATCATAGATTCACCCGCGTCCGAAGGAGACCGAGGCACGCCCTCGACGACCCCGACGACGCGACCAACAGGGCCCAAGCTCTTCATAAAACACTACACACGTACATTGCACCCTCATACCTCACCCCCGACGACGAGAGCGTCGCAAACAAGGTTATTCGCGATACTGCCATGTCACAGGCCGGTTCTCTACAGTCAATACAGATAGAAGCGTCGCTGGAGTTTCTTGCGCCACTTTTTCTCCAGCGCCTACGCATTCCGACGTGGTGGTACAGACAGCCAATAATAATAATAGAGATATTAATGTAGATAATTCTTAGTCAGAAGCAACTGACCGGGCCGAGTTTCGACCCTCTCGGGCACCCTCGAGTCAGACGCTCTCGCGGAACAGGGTAACAGTCCAAGCCAAGGCTCCCTATTGGGAGCCCTTGTGCTGGTTATCCACTAATAGAAGTCTCGACTGAGCGGCATAAGCGCTCGGTCACCTCACAACCCGTCGAAACTGTAATAGCCCTCGGGGTAAAAAATGGGATTTTATTACAATTGATGGATAATTATGTTGTTTATATGCGTTCTTAAACTTTTGGCCGGCAGTGTATATAGTACATTAATATTTGTTTATTTACCTAAAATGAGATTTGTCATCCTCGTACATTAAAATAGCGCTGTTTTCAAACTTATTTTGTTTTACTAACTACTTAAACTATTAGGGTATATTTTAACGTGAAAACGGGTCGTTATTTATTAGTATTAAATCTTAAATAACTCAGAAATAACCAAGTTTCGGAAACTATATCATATGACAAAATTTGCTGTAAATGCGCTCATCTCTATCTCCTTGAAAGAAATTTAGCGTATTTCCTGTCACCTTGTGTACAAATCCCATTCCTGGGCATGGGTCTTCCTCTGTGGAGAGTGTGTTAGAGCAGAGTCCACGACGTGTCTTCAATACGGATTGGCGTACGTTACATGACTACGTAATATTTTCTTTTATTATTTCTTAGACCTACCGATTTCCTCATGATGTTTTAACCTATTATAACTTACTACGCGTTAAAAAAATATCTCTAGTAATATTTCTCAAGACAAATTAGAGAACGTCTTCTTAATGATTATTTTAGTATCCAAGGTCGTATCTGTCGCTCGTAGTGTGCCGTTCCAGCGCATGATAGCAACCTACTGCAAATGACTAAGTGCTATTATTTTTAAATATAAAATCTCCAACTTCAATTCAGCGTGTGGCACTCAATCTTGTTTTTTTTTTAAATACTACAAGTGGCGATCGAACTCAAAGTTCACCTGATAGTAAGTTATTCCTACGGCCCACGATATCCTTGATAAGGAATCATAATGCAAATCCGTTCTCACCCCTAAAGGTTAAGCTTTTAAAAATGGTAAATCCACTGTTCTGCTAATTTCCGATTATAGCACGAATGTGTCAGCCGGATGAAGAGCACTCCGTCATAGAATATCAGCATGAAATCAAGTGCATAACGCTGCTGTGTTTCGACTGCTGAGTGAAGGTATCCGGCAGGAGTATGTGCATCTTTGTTGAGGATGGATGTAGTTGAGCATTATTTATCATCGGGTGAACTGTGTGCTCGTTTGTCACCCCTAATATTATAAAACAAAATATCTAATATAATTGTATCTGATAAGTTCTTCGATTTATTTTACTCACCAGATGATACAACAGAAGTTACTTTTATGCTGGATTATTTGAGAACCTGGTCCTTGCCCGTTTAACCCATCCATGCAAGAGCTAGTTTTTATTGCATATAGAGCCATACTGCAGATGTACATATCTACATCCTATTCAGGTTGGCAGTCTATTAACATTACGATATTATGTTGCTCCTGTAGGTCGATTTCGCCCACGGTGATACTTCCTGTTATTCCCAAATGGAACCAAATGCTCATGTTATATTGTAGTGCCGTAAGTATTAGGGCAAACAGAAAGGCACTCGCCCGTTATCTTTTACCCTAGACCGATGTAATGCCAAATGCACAACTATATCGGAGGAAGGTTCAGGTCAGGGTCAAGGTCACCTTAACATATATACTATATACCCAGACACAAATGCGACTTAATGTAGCTAGAAACAAAACCTAACATTTTCGATAGAACATAATTTTGTTTCTCGGAATCAAATCCGCAAAATAGAAGTCACTAAATATAACAATTAATTATTGTTATATGCTACGCCATGCGCTAGTAATGTGCGTGCAATAAGATCGGAGTAAGATTCAGATGCAGTGTCAAAGAAATGGACATACCTACTCAACACCCTGACCTGAGAGCCAATCAGATACCCTATCCACGTCGCCAAGCGGCCGTCGTCGAAAGAAACAAACTTCTAACTGTAACAACGTCTATGAATTTGTTTAACCTATTTTGTTTTATTATATATGCATGCGTAGATATATATTAAAATATGGCTCGGAAAATGAGTAGACAAAAAGCTAAAAGCCGCATAACGAAACAATAGCGCGATTCAGAAACAGCCATCTATCGAGCTTAGAGCAATAGATATAAAATTATTTGTAATATTTTTTCTAATTTTATTACTCTTTCATATTGAATTTTATGCTTCTTCCTTCAAAAGTGACTTACTTCCTATATAAACTTTCAACCCCTAATTCACCAAAACGCCGATTGTAGTCGATATCCACATATTTATTTCGATCGCGAAGAGAAACACCAAGTATAACTCGCTAAGTGTCTTATTTTGTTGTACTTTAAAATATAAAGTACAAAATAAACATAATAATGTTTCAATGCAATTTTTATTACAATTTATAAATCATTGCGTGATCCTTTTATAAAAAAAAACAAACCATCCGTGTCTCATCCAATGTCAGCAGACATCGAGACAAACAAACGCGCGAGATATTTCCGTTGCATATGCAGATTTAATCATGATAAACTTGACGGTTATTTATAGAAGTATTTATTTAAAAAGAGTGCTATCAGTGCTATCGCTTGTGTCAGGAGATGGTTGAGAACTACAGTCGAATGGTGGATAGGAACCTACTATTTTACTTCTTATACCTAAACCATTAGGTTATCGACGCTTCGGATTTTTTTTCTCGCTGATGGCCGCTGTTAGCCCGAGGGCTTTACAATTTCGCCGGAAAGAGGACGCTTCGGAATTAGATCATGTTCATTTCAAATATATATCATGAACATTTTTAATTTTAATTTTATGTTCTGATGTACCACGGCGGTATCGAAAAATATCGTGACAGAACTTTCACGATGAAGAAATAATTATATGAAAAAAATGTA
The DNA here is from genome assembly GCA_029286865.1 of Teinopalpus imperialis. Classification (NCBI taxonomy): domain Eukaryota; kingdom Metazoa; phylum Arthropoda; class Insecta; order Lepidoptera; family Papilionidae; genus Teinopalpus; species Teinopalpus imperialis. The sequence continues at coordinate 9,052,312 of JAGSMU010000014.1, read as the reverse complement.
CAATAATAGATAAATGTGTAGGCCGGCAATCCGCAGTGAAGCTGCATGGTGGATAACTACACTACTCTAATATCCTCATAGAGGAGTAGGATGAGGTAAGAAAGCTACTCAGAAAAATATACTCATATATTGTTTTTTTAATACTTAAATAAATAGTACTTTTATTGCTTGATAAATGAATGATTGAATGTTACCTCACGTATAAATTGTTTTAACTATCACATTACATTCCTACTTCATCAATGTATCACCGAAGGTTGACAAGTAAAGAACGTCAAAGGTATTAAATCCGCTTTATAGATCCTACTACCTGAAGGTTAGAGAAATAAATAAAAAAATATATTATAAGCTGAAGAGTTTGTTTGGTTGAACGGGCTAATCTCAGGAACTACTGGCTCGAATTGAAAAATTGTTTGTCTTGGATAGTCCATCAAGGAGTGGAGCATCAATGAAAAATGTTTTAAAACGGAAAAAAATTCTTTCCGAGTGCTTCCGTCGCGTGTGCTGCGTAAACGGTTAAAGTTACGTAAAATCCATGTACCATGGAATTGTTCTCATTAAAAGTTTTAAAGAAAGCGTTGCTTTACATGAGACATACCAAGCATCCTGTAGTCTATGCGAACGAAGTCGCGGGCTCAGCTAGTAAAAAAATAACACCTTTATGGAAGCGATCGGGACTTACCTTAACGAATTATTATCATCAGGGTCATCACAAAAAGAATCGTAACTCGCCCCAGACTTTTCGAAGAAATCTTTTATAAAAGGAAAAATAATTTTATTAACGCTGACATCGGCTACCGAAGGCAGTCGTAACGATAATAAATATAATTATGATGTTCCCGCCTTACCAGACGACGTTAACTGCGCATGTATTATAGTGCCATCAACATTTGATCAAACAGGGAGGCAGTCCCTTGTGGCCCCCTTCCCTAGTCTGGTGTAAGCATGTGCTGTAAGATTCGGAAGGTTCCGATGATCACGATCTCGCGAAAGACTCGATAAGTCGAGTCTCCATTATTTTATTACACCTACCCTCAACTTACCCTTACTTGCTTACTTAACCCTTATTTATTACTTTATTATCAACTTACTTTCATTCTGTAACTAATATTGTAGACTAGTTCTAATCGTACGAAACTTTCTTCTCAATCGCACCTTTCGGTACCGCGTTGAGGGAATGCGTTCCGAGGTTCACCCCATTTGTGCCGTAGTACCACAAGGCTCCGTCCTAGGTCCCATACAATACTAAGACCACACTCTACACCAAGGATATACCGCGTACTCGCGGTGTAGAGCTAGCCATTTTCGCCGATGACACCGGCCTATACGTATCTGGATTCAAACCAGACGCTATTTGTAAACGTCTCCAATCTGCAGCCAACACCTTAGGGAAATGGTTTCGGAAATGGAGGATCGAGATTAACCCCACCAAAAGTGCAGCCATGTACTTCTCTCGGCACAACAAAACGTCTTATCTCCCAACTATAGAGTTATTTGATCGTCCAATCCCTGAGAAAAGACAGTCAAATACTTAGGCGTGCCATTAGATGAAAGACTCACCTTCGGTCCGCATATCAACCGCGTTCGGAATCGAGCAGCATTCGCCCTAGGTCGTTTGCACCCGTTACTCAAAAACATAGCAAAATGTCCTGCGTAATAAAATTACACTATACTAAGCGTGCATTCGACCCATAATGACATACGCAAGCCCCGTCTATGCGCATGCCTCACCGCGTCATATTCACCGGCTTCAGGTTATACAAAATCGTTTAGTGCGCAAGGCCACCGGTGCGCCATGGTTCTTGCGTAACGAAAATCTACACATAGACTTGAGCTGCCGACCATAGCTCAGTACCTGAAGCAGGCTTCCCGCCTATATTTCGACTTTGCCGTCACACACGCAAACCCCTTGATTGTAAGTGCCGCCACTTACAATCCCATTGTGCATCATAGATTCACCCGCGTCCGAAGGAGACCGAGGCACGCCCTCGACGACCCGACGACGCGACCAACAGGGCCCAAGCTCTTCATAAAACACTACACACGTACATTGCACCCTCATACCTCACCCCCGACGACGAGAGCGTCGCAAACAAGGTTATTCGCGATACTGCCATGTCACAGGCCGGTTCTCTACAGTCAATACAGATAGAAGCGTCGCTGGAGTTTCTTGCGCCACTTTTTCTCCAGCGCCTACGCATTCCGACGTGGTGGTACAGACAGCCAATAATAATAATAGAGATATTAATGTAGATAATTCTTAGTCAGAAGCAACTGACCGGGCCGAGTTTCGACCCTCTCGGGCACCCTCGAGTCAGACGCTCTCGCGGAACAGGGTAACAGTCCAAGCCAAGGCTCCCTATTGGGAGCCCTTGTGCTGGTTATCCACTAATAGAAGTCTCGACTGAGCGGCATAAGCGCTCGGTCACCTCACAACCCGTCGAAACTGTAATAGCCCTCGGGGTAAAAAATGGGATTTTATTACAATTGATGGATAATTATGTTGTTTATATGCGTTCTTAAACTTTTGGCCGGCAGTGTATATAGTACATTAATATTTGTTTATTTACCTAAAATGAGATTTGTCATCCTCGTACATTAAAATAGCGCTGTTTTCAAACTTATTTTGTTTTACTAACTACTTAAACTATTAGGGTATATTTTAACGTGAAAACGGGTCGTTATTTATTAGTATTAAATCTTAAATAACTCAGAAATAACCAAGTTTCGGAAACTATATCATATGACAAAATTTGCTGTAAATGCGCTCATCTCTATCTCCTTGAAAGAAATTTAGCGTATTTCCTGTCACCTTGTGTACAAATCCCATTCCTGGGCATGGGTCTTCCTCTGTGGAGAGTGTGTTAGAGCAGAGTCCACGACGTGTCTTCAATACGGATTGGCGTACGTTACATGACTACGTAATATTTTCTTTTATTATTTCTTAGACCTACCGATTTCCTCATGATGTTTTTAACCTATTATAACTTACTACGCGTTAAAAAAATATCTCTAGTAATATTTCTCAAGACAAATTAGAGAACGTCTTCTTAATGATTATTTTAGTATCCAAGGTCGTATCTGTCGCTCGTAGTGTGCCGTTCCAGCGCATGATAGCAACCTACTGCAAATGACTAAGTGCTATTATTTTTAAATATAAAATCTCCAACTTCAATTCAGCGTGTGGCACTCAATCTTGTTTTTTTTTTAAATACTACAAGTGGCGATCGAACTCAAAGTTCACCTGATAGTAAGTTATTCCTACGGCCCACGATATCCTTGATAAGGAATCATAATGCAAATCCGTTCTCACCCCTAAAGGTTAAGCTTTTAAAAAATGGTAAATCCACTGTTCTGCTAATTTCCGATTATAGCACGAATGTGTCAGCCGGATGAGGAGCACTCCGTCATAGAATATCAGCATGAAATCAAGTGCATAACGCTGCTGTGTTTCGACTGCTGAGTGAAGGTATCCGGCAGGAGTATGTGCATCTTTGTTGAGGATGGATGTAGTTGAGCATTATTTATCATCGGGTGAACTGTGTGCTCGTTTGTCACCCCTAATATTATAAAACAAAATATCTAATATAATTGTATCTGATAAGTTCTTCGATTTATTTTACTCACCAGATGATACAACAGAAGTTACTTTTATGCTGGATTATTTGAGAACCTGGTCCTTGCCCGTTTAACCCATCCATGCAAGAGCTAGTTTTATTGCATATAGAGCCATACTGCAGATGTACATATCTACATCCTATTCAGGTTGGCAGTCTATTAACATTACGATATTATGTTGCTCCTGTAGGTCGATTTCGCCCACGGTGATACTTCCTGTTATTCCCAAATGGAACCAAATGCTCATGTTATATTGTAGTGCCGTAAGTATTAGGGCAAACAGAAAGGCACTCGCCCGTTATCTTTTACCCTAGACCGATGTAATGCCAAATGCACAACTATATCGGAGGAAGGTTCAGGTCAGGGTCAAGGTCACCTTAACATATATACTATATACCCAGACACAAATGCGACTTAATGTAGCTAGAAACAAAACCTAACATTTTCGATAGAACATAATTTTGTTTCTCGGAATCAAATCCGCAAAATAGAAGTCACTAAATATAACAATTAATTATTGTTATATGCTACGCCATGCGCTAGTAATGTGCGTGCAATAAGATCGGAGTAAGATTCAGATGCAGTGTCAAAGAAATGGACATACCTACTCAACACCCTGACCTGAGAGCCAATCAGATACCCTATCCACGTCGCCAAGCGGCCGTCGTCGAAAGAAACAAACTTCTAACTGTAACAACGTCTATGAATTTGTTTAACCTATTTTTGTTTTATTATATATGCATGCGTAGATATATATTAAAATATGGCTCGGAAAATGAGTAGACAAAAAAGCTAAAAGCCGCATAACGAAACAATAGCGCGATTCAGAAACAGCCATCTATCGAGCTTAGAGCAATAGATATAAAATTATTTGTAATATTTTTTTCTAATTTTTATTACTCTTTCATATTGAATTTTATGCTTCTTCCTTCAAAAGTGACTTACTTCCTATATAAACTTTCAACCCCTAATTCACCAAAACGCCGATTGTAGTCGATATCCACATATTTAATTCGATCGCGAAGAGAAACACCAAGTATAACTCGCTAAGTGTCTTATTTTGTTGTACTTTAAAAATATAAAGTACAAAATAAACATAATAATGTTTCAATGCAATTTTTATTACAATTTATAAATCATTGCGTGATCCTTTTATAAAAAAAAACAAACCATCCGTGTCTCATCCAATGTCAGCAGACATCGAGACAAACAAACGCGCGAGATATTTCCGTTGCATATGCAGATTTAATCATGATAAACTTGACGGTTATTTATAGAAGTATTTATTTAAAAAGAGTGCTATCAGTGCTATCGCTTGTGTCAGGAGATGGTTGAGAACTACAGTCGAATGGTGGATAGGAACCTACTATTTTACTTCTTATACCTAAACCATTAGGTTATCGACGCTTCGGATTTTTTTTCTCGCTGATGGCCGCTGTTAGCCCGAGGGCTTTTACAATTTCGCCGGAAAGAGGACGCTTCGGAATTAGATCATGTTCATTTCAAATATATATCATGAACATTTTTAATTTTAATTTTATGTTCTGATGTACCACGGCGGTATCGAAAAATATCGTGACAGAACTTTCACGATGAAGAAATAATTATATGAAAAAAATGTACAATAATAGATAAATGTGTAGGCCGGCAATCCGCAGTGAAGCTGCATGGTGGATAACTACACTACTCTAATATCCTCATAGAGGAGTAGGATGAGGTAAGAAAGCTACTCAGAAAAATATACTCATATATTGTTTTTTTAATACTTAAATAAATAGTACTTTTATTGCTTGATAAATGAATGATTGAATGTTACCTCACGTATAAATTGTTTTAACTATCACATTACATTCCTACTTCATCAATGTATCACCGAAGGTTGACAAGTAAAGAACGTCAAAGGTATTAAATCCGCTTTATAGATCCTACTACCTGAAGGTTAGAGAAATAAATAAAAAAATATATTATAAGCTGAAGAGTTTGTTTGGTTGAACGGGCTAATCTCAGGAACTACTGGCTCGAATTGAAAAATTGTTTGTCTTGGATAGTCCATCAAGGAGTGGAGCATCAATGAAAAATGTTTTAAAAACGGAAAAAAAATTCTTTCCGAGTGCTTCCGTCGCGTGTGCTGCGTAAACGGTTAAAGTTACGTAAAATCCATGTACCATGGAATTGTTCTCATTAAAAGTTTTAAAGAAAGCGTTGCTTTACATGAGACATACCAAGCATCCTGTAGTCTATGCGAACGAAGTCGCGGGCTCAGCTAGTAAAAAAATAACACCTTTATGGAAGCGATCGGGACTTACCTTAACGAATTATTATCATCAGGGTCATCACAAAAAGAATCGTAACTCGCCCCAGACTTTTCGAAGAAATCTTTTATAAAAGGAAAAATAATTTTATTAACGCTGACATCGGCTACCGAAGGCAGTCGTAACGATAATAAATATAATTATGATGTTCCCGCCTTACCAGACGACGTTAACTGCGCATGTATTATAGTGCCATCAACATTTGATCAAACAGGGAGGCAGTCCCTTGTGGCCCCCTTCCCTAGTCTGGTGTAAGCATGTGCTGTAAGATTCGGAAGGTTCCGATGATCACGATCTCGCGAAAGACTCGATAAGTCGAGTCTCCATTATTTTATTACACCTACCCTCAACTTACCCTTACTTGCTTACTTAACCCTTATTTATTACTTTATTATCAACTTACTTTCATTCTGTAACTAATATTGTGTTATAAAAGTTAGTAAAAGTGATCGCTGTTAATTTTTTTTTTACGAATTCTAACATTTTGTTTCGTTTTTTTTACTAAGATTTATATATTGACTAATGAGAAGACGGAGATGGGGTGACGACCCATGACAGGCTGCTTTTGATGATCCTTGGCTTCTCAGGAACGATATGTGTGCAACAAAACATGTTTCTATTCCAGTATCTCTTTTTTATTGCAACTAGAGTGACAAACAAACATACAGTTCACCTGATAAGGTAATTGATTCCGCGGCCCATGGCAGCCACACTCCTCCATGAGAAATCACAGAGCAGATGCGCTATCACCCCTGAAGACGGAGATGGAATTCCTCGTAACCAGTAAACGGATCCCTACACCCACCAGACTGAACACAGCAACGTAATACTGCTGTTTTGAGTTAGTATTCACGGCGCAGTCCTTACCCGGTCGAACTGACCGATCCGTGCTGCAGTTAGAACAAGTTGCACTGTAAAAAATATACCTTCAATACAATTCAAAGCTCATAATTAATCTTAACTTCACCCTTATCTTTGTTTACGTAGGTATTCGACGGTTGTTTATGTTGGGCATACAACACAGACGCACCCGGACGCAGCGCTAGTCAATTTTGTACGCAAGTGCGTGATTAATGGGCTTATTAAGTATTGTTTCACGTAACGTTATCTAGGCCGCAAGATGGAAGCGAGGAAAGCTAACACTTGTCATAGTGCGTGTGACGCTCAAACTGTTTTGTCAATAAAATATTTAATTGATTCATATAAAAAATTATGTCTTCGATTTAGAAGATTTATTGAAAACCAGATGTACTCATTACTTAAGAAATTTATTGAATACTGGATGTGCTCACGATTTAAAAGAATTATCTGAAACTAGATGCAGATACCTAGTTTCAGATAATTCTCTTCTAATTCAGAAGATTTATAGAAAACTGGATGCGTCTGCGATATAAGATATTCATTGAAAATTTGATGCAGCTACAATTTAGACGATTTATTGGAAATAAGATGTGCATTATTTTTTTCAGCTAAATGCACAGTATAATTATTGTAAACTATAAGTTCAATAATTGTTGTTCTATTATTTTAATATCCATAATATTTTTGACGTTTATATCAAAGAATAAAACCTACCAGACGTTTTTTTTTACTTACAAGAAGGTCTCAACCCACTCCACTATGTAATGTAAAAAAGGAACAAATGAACATTATTAATTAATTTTAATAATATTAAACCTGTGAAAACCGATAAAGTTTGAGATGTTCTGATCGTCGCGGTGGTACACCAAATTAACACGCTCGCGACCTCCGTCGATAATCAACCGCGGACCGCTTTTGATGAACTAAACATATAGTTTTTATATGGTCATGTTCCATCGTTTTAATACAGTACTCATGACACTGATAATATAAACAAAAGTAACACAATAATACTTTAAAAAAATTATAGAATATGATATTTTTTGAAAATGCAATTTATTTATTTACACAACTTTGAAAAGACCAGAAAAGATTGGGGCGGCCGCGTGCTGTTAGAATTACAAAGCCTGTTAATGCTGTTAAAGCCAGAATTCTTCGAAACCCCATTAGGAAGCAAAACATCTTATCGCGAGAAATGAAGATTCCCGCTAGGACTTGCGCGTATTATAAAACATGACCTGAAGCTTGGTGCTTATCGTCGATCAAAACGCCTTCTGTCGCGATACGCAGGTGAAAGGCACAAAAATATCCTCTTTACTGATGAAAAAAAATTCACGATTGAAGAACACTACAATAAGCAAAATGATAAAGTGTACGCTCACAGTTCTAAAGAAGCCGCTCAAGTGGTCGGAAAGGTACAAGGTGGTCATCATCCCGCGTCAGTGATGGTTTGGTTGGGCGTGTCTTATCAAGGAGTCACAAAACTAAAAAATTTTGTAAAAAAGGAGTGAAATCTTTAGCCAAAGTGTATCAAGATACAGTCTTGGATCATATTGTGAACCCTCTGAAACCTCTCAGCAATACACTTTTTAAAAATATACCGTGGACTTTCCAGCAGGACTCTGCACCTGGTCACAAGGCACAAACTACCCAAGCCTGGCTTGAATCCAACGTTCCGAACACGGCGACATTGAGTCTCTTAAACAATCTTTGGAGCAAGCAGTGGCGAAATTTCCCTTGGAAACAGTGCGTAAATCCATAGATTCTTGGCCAAACAGATTACAGGCCTGTATAAAAGCCTTTCGAATAGAATATATTTTTATTTTTTGCTGAGACTAATAAATATGTGGGTATAAATTTTAATAATATTAAATTACTTCATTAAAAAAAATCATTTTATTATATATTCCTATATACATAGCTATTTTGTTTTGAAATCATTTATTTTTGACTTGTATTACTGGTGTCAAGGCATTCCATCTCAGTCCTCAAGGGTGACAACGCATCTGCATTATGATTCCTTGTCAAGGATGAATGTAGACCGCAGGAATTACTTGAATCAGGTGAACTAGGTGCGAGTTTGTTACTCTTGATGTAATAAATATATATATATATATATATATTAGACATATAGCAGACAGTCCCAACATAATAATAAAAAGCACTATTACTTGACTACGACGCTAAGTTCTGTAAATTGATACTTTTATTGCGTTGTCCGCTGCTGTGTTTCGTGTAAGGATCCCATGACACACATTACAGGGAACGAGGCTTTCCTCAGGGGTGACGGTGCATGTGTACCTTGAATGTTTATTCAGAATTTAGACGTAGTTATAACTTACTATTAGGTGTATTATAATAAAATGTAGGACACTGTTTCTGACGAGAGACACGGGACATGCATATCACATGCTGACTCGAAAACCAATTTGTGATTCACAAATATTGTTTGAGGACAGTCCTCAACAACCAGTAACCTGACCAACCACCCAACGATGCAAGCCTAAGCTCCCGGGAACCTTTGTGTTAGATATCCTTTAAGCAAGGTCTCTGCTTAGCACACTAAGCGCTCGGCCACCTTGAAGCTCAGTGAAGCCGTAAAAGTCTTCAGACTAACAGTATGCTAGACCACAAACCAACAAAGAAACGGTAACTTTAAGCGTGAGGTGCTGAAAGCATTCCAAGCGGCTGCTGATTATGAACTTTACTTCTTTTTTTGTTTAATTCATTTCAAACTCAATGTTCAAAATTTTAAAATTATTCAATTTATTAGCTAATAAATTGTTTAATCTGTATATTGTATAAGGTTGTTTTGACATTTCATTATGACTCATTTTATTTTATTACGATATTATTTAATTTCTTCATTTTGATAATTTAATTGTTTTTTGTTTTTATTTGGAATCAGTTGTTATTGTTTAGTTTTCGCCATTAATTAATTTTTGTAACGCAGTGATGTGTTCATCTTTATTATAATGTGTTACTGTATTGTGCATGCATCAGATTTGACTTCATGTATTTATGGATTAAGAATTTTTTCATGTATGCACTGTAGATGACCCAAATTAAATAAATAAATATAAAAAACAAATATGAACACAAATCGCGGGCCGCGGCATGCGAGAGCGCGCCAGCCCTGAACACGGCAGCGGCCTGCGCACGCGCACATGTGGACGTAACAGAAATAAATACAATAATGGAAGAGGCATAATTGTGCCACACGCCTCCCCGCACATGGATAAGAAGCGTTGTATAAATAAACTTTCTTTGAAAGCTAGATGTGCTTGTTTTTTAAAGTCAAAGAAAAACCCTTTCATTGCGCCTCGAGAAGTTTTTGTTAAAACGATTAACGGAAAAACCAGATCATGGTTTTGTTTATGAACTGATAAGTTTGTTTTGCTTTTAAATTATCATTAGTTGTGACGTAGAACTTTTAGCGCCACGATAAGTTATTGTTGCTGGTTCGAATCTCAGCCTGGCAGCTCACCAATTCGGTCGTAAACGTATCGTCATTTACTTATCTTCTCAACGGATCTATGTTCTCCTAGTGTCAAGCGTTGTCTTCTGGTTGTATTCTAAGATGATGAGGGAATAATTATTGTCACAGGAAACTTCTGTTAACATCTGAAATTTGATGCGAGCCTAACAAAACATTATACAGCATTTGTCAAGTAGGCTGGCGTCTCGCAGACGTTATATTACAATTATGAAACTTTTTCCAAAGCGTTTATCTAAAATTTGTACAATTTAAAATATTTGTAATATTTTTTGTGACAACAAAGCACACAGTTGACCCGATGGTTAGTGTTGACTGCGGCCCAGGACCCCGACATCCTTGCTCAACAAGAATCAAGATGCACAGGTGTTATCACCCCTCAGATGGAATGTATCAATACTCACCAGACTTCGTGAAAGCGTTGTCCTTCCCAGTCGTGCAAGCTATTCCTGCAAGAAACAAGCTAAAGAAAGACTATCATTGTTTTCTATATGATAGCCCTCTTGGAGTACCTACGTAAAATAGCAGCATATCATCATCATCATCAGCCCATCACCAATCCACTGCTTAACAAAGGCCTCCTCCACACACTGACATCAAGTACGACCCTGATACACCTGCATCCATCCACTTCATCTAGTGGGGGTTCGATCTACACTACGATGGGTCAATACAAGGTTGCCAATCGAGAACCTGTCTTCCCCATCGGCTATCTGTTCTACGAGCTATATTACCCGACCATTGGTACTCTAGGTTACTAATCCTTTGAGCAGTGTCGGTTACTTCAGTTCTTCTGCGGATATCCACGTTTTTATTCGATCACGCAGAGCATAGATCTATCCATAGCTCGCTGAGTGACTTCGAGCTTCGTCATACGGTCGGCAGTGAAGGACCACGTCTCAAATCCGCAGGTCTTCACTGGCAATATTTGATACTGGCAGATTTTTGTTTTTAATCATTGATGTGTATTCGAAGAGCAGCATTACGCTTCTGCTTTTCGTCTGGTGTATGTAAGAACACGGAGACCTTTATGACGAGACACTCCATAAATAATCATAAGGTATCTTATAAATTAGGCGCGAAAGACATCCACGATCACTTCGCATAGAAGATAAATATAGATGCCCTTCGGCCCATGACCACGGGATTCACCTTCCACGTCAGGTGAACTGTGTGCTCGTGGCTTTTCTTTTTTTTTTTTTTTTTTTTTAAATAATAGAAGCAGTGCTATTGTTACTAACATCCCGGTTACCCACACCAACTAAGCATAAATGCTTGGTTGGAGTGGGTAACCGGGATGCTTTTATTTTGTACTTTGCTTTAATGCTTGTGCTGGGTGATGGTTCACGACGTTATATTATAACACGTTGTGGTTACATTAAGCCTTGCTGTACCCTTAACCTCATGTTTTCTCCTTATGGCTATCGACGATGGTTCGGTTATGGTTGGAAGGCTAACCCTTCGATCAACAATCTTTCGCACGAATTCGATCGCGGCGATATCATCCTGTTCTGATAACATCGATTGCACAGAATATCTTAAAGTTGACACACATTGCTACGAACACAGAAGCACTCAGTCATCGTCCTGTCCTTGTTCTAACTAACTCAATGTATTAGATGCCGTGTCAAACACATCCAGAGCTGATGTGATGAAACCCAACAATTTGCAAAGCACAAATATTGTTCCTCGACTGGGAATAGTACCTGAGTCCTCGTGCAGCAGTCAGGTAGTCCAGTCACGTAAAATATATTTTGAGCACTGCGGCAGTCATCGCTCACCATTAGATGTAATGTGTGCTCGTTTTTCACCCCTGATATACTAACGACAATCATGTTCCTCTTTTATCTGAGAACAAACCTAATTAAAAATTACACTCGATTCGTGCAGACTTTTTTCTATATCGAAAAGATTCTGCGTAGACAAATCTTTAGTCTGCAAATGATTAATGGAACTGACTCAACCGAGGACTAAAGATTTGTTTTTGATTTTACAGATGAGTGTCGCTGTGTTTGCGCAAATGCGTACGGCACTATAAAATAAACTGCGTAATTGAAGTAATCTGGCAATAAACAGAAGATATCGCCGTGGTCAACATCAACCACATGGATATCATCATAATATATGCTCAAAAAAGATTTAAGTTTATAGCTAGTCGCGCAAGGAAAGGTCGTAACTAAGGAAGCATTGCGCTCTTGTGTTTCGTCTGGTGATCGAAAGAAACCGGAGACCGAATTACCTTTACCATGGGGAGTGTTCTGAGGAGTTGTTCGGATTAATTCAACCCGCTGAGTTTGGACATTGTAAATTAAGACAGAATTCAAACTTATATCCCCATCATCTCGATTATTGACAACCCACCACTGTGCGCTTTACGTGATATTATCTGCCACGCACAACTACTTTATAGAATCAGCCGTCGCTAGCTGTATTTCCGAACTGATAGGATCTAGGTCGGCAGCGCATCTGCAAATCCTCTGGTGGTGCGGATGTTCATGGGCGACGGTGATTACTTACCATCGGGTTATCTACATGCTCGCCTCCTAGTCTATTAAAAAAATGACCTGTGACAAGGCGTTTCATCTTGCCTTATTTAAGAAGAATGTATCAGGAATCAGTACAAGGTGAACTGTGTGCTCGGCTGTCACCACTTATATAATATAAAGAACAAACCGCTATAACATAAGATTGGTATAAATATTGTTTCGCTTAAAAAAAAGTTTCTCACGTGTGTCGCATGACAACAAAAATTGGAATTAATGCCACATGTCCTACCATTACTCATCTCGTTTCTTTTAAAGTTTAAAAAAAAGCCAGCGCCCACTGAAATGCTTTCGGAGACACTAAATTAACCCCTAACTTTCCATTTCGAATCGAAATGACACATTTTGGAGTGGAGAAAAAACCTTAACCCATTCGTAGACATGTGCGGCAAGAGAAAAAAAAAGTTTTTTTTTTAATATAGACGAGTTCAGTAACCAGATCGGGATTAAGAATACAGTTATTTTGGTCGTTTTTTGTCGGTTCAGCGGTTTTGTAGTTGCGTGCGACTGCGGTTATAATTAAGGGCCACATGTCAGTTAGGCTAAGGGATGGGTACGTAGTAATATATGCATATATCGATTTGAAAATGCATTTTATGTTTAAAAAAACGATTACATCATATATTAACATACCTTAGTGTTCTCTTAACACAATATTGTAAATAAATAATATAATATAAAATGCATAAACAAATCTACCTATAATCATATATAGCTTTATCGACATCATTCTTTTGTGAACATAGGAAGAAGCGTGGTAGTATAACGTACAAAAGTATTGGGTCGTTATTGTTTAATTACAAGAAAAAACAAATTCAAAATCAATTAATTAATCCCTAATTAGTTAATCCCATAGTGAGCAAGTTACTTTTTTATATATATTTTTTGCGAACAACAATCATTCATGAATATATATATTAATTATGAGAATTTCTGTAATTCCATGAATTTGGAGACACCTGGGGGAGTCGCGATGGTTATTATTATAGAGGATCGAAATCTGTTCAATAAGTAAAAGTTATTTTCTTATTGTAATGTAGTTTTATATAATTAAATATTAAAATGCAATAACAACACGAAAAAATAAAAATCATTAATATTAAATAATTAATGCGGAGTTAAAACGTATAAATAAATCTATTAATTACAATGTTTATATGATTTTAGAGTGACGCTTTCGCAAGGTTTTTTACTTAACTTTTTGGCGTTTTCGTGGTTCGGGACATAAAAAATAATTGAGAAACAAATGTTATAAGGTATATAAGATACAAGGTTCGCAAAAAAAAATCTCTTGACAATATCGATATTATTATGATGAACGAGCGCAACACTATTGCACTTGTTTCATGTCATAAATCAAGAAAGCGCGCGCGTACGGAACGGTGGCGTATCGATGAAATTACACTATGCGTTTATAATAATAACACAGGCTCGTCTTTTTTTAACCTTTTCTTTTATTAAAGACAAGTTTTCGTGAAGACGCTCGTAATGTTTTAGTGCTACGAGGATATAATCTGGTGCGGCTTGGAATCACTATCAGATTTCGAATCGTAAACTCGAATTTATTATTGATGTGTTTAACATGGTGACGATTTGACATTTTGTTTTATTAACTTAAATACATTTGACAAACGATAATTTAAATTAACTTATTAATAATAATAATATTTAATTTAACTATTTCGTAATATCTGTTACATTATATACTTATGATTCTGCATAGTTACAGGCAAAGTATATATATATATAAGTATTGATCTGTTGGTACTTAAAATAGGAATACCTCAGATATGAGCCTTACAATGACGCAGGAGTTTTGTTCATTGAGACTTAAGACTATCCACACGATATGACGGATTTGAAGCGTCAACAGCCTAATGGCTTAGGTTACGGCCTGCGGCCTCTTAAGATCGTAGGTTCGAATCCTCCATTAGACTATCGCCGTGAACCATCTCCTGGCACAAGCATCTTCAGCTCAGTTGGAGTGGTGAACCGGGATGTTAGTTATGTTAATAGCATCGTTGATATTCTCTAAATATATAAACACACAGACAAATTAATATTGACAAACATAACTCGTAAACCTTTTGCTTCACTTGTATATATCTATTTGAGTTTATTATGTGCTCGTGTTTGGTGTGTGTGGGTTTATATTTTTTATTAGCTACGCCGCTACTTTCTGGTGCATTAGTTGGTATACAGTGCATCACTGTACCAACGTGAAATAACAACTATTGTTTCATATCATGAGCGAAGGGAGCTGGACACTCAACTAGAGATGGGCATCTGCAGTCTAATACCGCAGTCCTAAGGGTTGGCAGTGTGTACCCTGAGACTGTGTTAAGGATGGATGTAGAGGGACGCAGCCATCACTTACCGTCAGGTGAACTGTGTGCTGGTTTGTCATGCCTATATATAAATAAATCTCCAAGTGGAGAGTGTGAACAAGTCACCCAAAAGACCTTGATATCTATCTCCGTCTTCAGGGGTGATGTGCATCTGGGCTCATTTAGGATGGATGTAGGCGTCATGGGCCTCAATAATCATCTGATGTCAGATAAACTGTGTGCTCGTTTGTCACAACTTAAAAAAGTAAAGTAACAGGAATATATATTATCCCACAGCTGGGCCCATCCTCTTTTTAGAGAAGAATGGCAGAGATCAGTCCAGCAGGCGACTCCTCTGCGGATTGGGGTACCTTACATGTTTTCGAAATATTTGTTTTTCTTACATCCCAGACACGCAGATTTCCTGGCAATGTTTTCCATCACCGCCGCACGTGCTAAATCAGCACAGAAAATTGCTATTAACTATTTTCTTAGGTCGGCACCAGGGATCGAACTCGGCTCGCTCGCGTATCGTGCCATTAAAAGCTAGCGCAAACACATTGACCTTCCACTTCTCACCATTAACATTATGTAAATACAAAAACACATGGTGGTACGTCTAGTCTAAGGCTAAAGCAACGTATCGTTTCACTTATTTGCTTCACTCTAGCAGATTTTGATAATTATCGTATTAGTGACGCAAGGATTCGCGCAAACGTGGAGGCGCTCACGCGTCGTTCCCTTGTCCTGGTCGAAAGTAGTGCTCTATCAATTGAACATACATATTTCATTTCATATGCTGTCGATCTTAAAGCCCTTAAGGGCTTAAGCATCAATCTTTATTGAGGATTGATGTAGATTGATCATGGGCCGCTGGTGACCTTCAAGTGAACGTGTCTCCTTGCTTAGCTTTAATATAATAAAGCTGGATACACATACATGTAGGCCAGCTCGAGCTAGGATCGCTGTGTCACTACATCGTGTCAAGTTGTTTGTTTAAATAAATTAATGTTTAATGATAAGTACTAACATTATATTTTAAGCTGATACTAATGCTAAATATGGATCTTTTTGTAAATGTCCGAAATAAATGAGACTCATTATTATTATTATTTTAAATTATAAGAATTAACTTGAAATTAAATGCATTAATAACCCTTAAACGTCTTATTAACTGGTTAAGCCTCACGTCTTCACAGAACACTAGCGTCAAATAACCTCTGTGTCATCTCCTGGGATGAAGAAATAGGAGTTCTTACATAATACATTCACCATCAGGTGAACTGTTTGTTTGTTTGTAGGTATTATAAAAAAAATCTTTGGTATTTATCTGGAGAGGAAATGTCGTGTCATGCAACGGATATGAGTGTTCTTTTTTTAATAGTCTATATCATTAAAAAAAAAACAACGTCTTGTCGATGCGGCTGGTTGGCAAATGTGTCCGGCGTGAGTCATCCGAGCCGGCGGTGGCGCGAACAACATCACAACACCGCCATGACACTTGACAGTGTTTACAGATTATCTCTCGTTTTATTTACTTTTTTGTAACGGTCAACTTACGTTTACGCTGTTTGTAGTGACGTAGTTCTCGATTTTTCTGATATAATTTGTATATCATGTTGCGATCTCTCCGTTTTGTTTTTCTTTTTATTTATACTATTAGGGGTGGTTTACTTGAACACAGAACATCTGATGGTGAATTAAGTCTGCAGCCTTCCATTCTAAACATAGATTAAAGATGCATCTATGTTGTCAGGACTGAGATGGAATTCCTTGTTACCGATATTTACGTCTCCAGAACCCAATACTCACCATAAGAAACAAATCAGTATATTTTGCTATTACGTACTGATGTTCTGTGAGGGTGCAGTCCTTCCCCAGTCGAGCGAACACATTCATAGTGCAGCTGGAAACGAACTGCAGTTTGGCTTTACTAGTGTTACCAATATAACAAAGACATGGCATACATTGCTACCGCGGCGATGTTTGCTTTATTCGGTGTAATTACCAGACGACATGAACCGCGCAGGATGTACCAGCTGCAGTATGGCTCCAGCAATGTACAAAGGTAGAGAAAGAGGTCTCCCGACCTAACTGGTCGTTCGCAAACTGTGTTTTAGTAACCCTATAAGTAAATGCGGTCGAATTGAATAAAAATATTGCTTTAGACCTTGATTCTTCCATTTCAAAGCACCTGCCTGACCGCTGCCTAGTACAGTTAAATGTCAGGGCAAAGCATCTCTCGAAAGTTACTGTTGGTCGATATATGAACGCCCAGTATTTATATATATAATATTAATGTTGTACATAGAAATTCGTATGTAATATATGTATGCAGTATGAAAAGAGTATATTTCTCGGAATATGGTAAGCCAAAATAAATCCTATCCGTTAATAATAAAAAATTGCTAATAATTTAAGTAACTGTTATCAGTAATTAACAAATAAAGAAATAAAAATGCTACTGTTAATTCATTGTAGTTTTGTTTGTATTGCCAGGTTATCACTTGTATTGTAGTCTAAAAAACTTCGCCCGATTGCCATAATACAACGAATTAGGTTTAGGATTGAAACAAATAAAACGCATCATAATTGTATGATTTGGTTTAATACAACACTAATTAAGTATATAATTTACAATGATCAATAAATGTACGGTCCCGCGTCGGGCGCTAGTGTGGGACAAAGAGAGATTTCACGCAAGGATTACATCTCTTTCGCTCCCATTCGGACAGGTGTTTCTATAAATTAACTTGTCTTAAACAGCGAAATACGATTCATAAAGTAGTTATGATAACAATAATAATAACATAAATCAATTCCAGACATTTTCAACTGTATTTAAAATCCATGTACTTACGGGGAAGTAGAGACCGATATTGTACATTTGAAACAAAACAATGAAAAAAGTTGTAATTGAATGAGAACAGAATTAAAAATCCATAAATGAAAGGTTTGACAAGTGCTGACAGCTGTCAACTTGACGTTGAATACAGATAACAAATCAGGTGCGAGCGTATACGTATACATTTTAATATATTTCTAAACTTAACCGAAAATAAGGTACAACAAAATCGATACCCATTCTAAATACATTAAAAAAATAAAGTTTGTATTAAAAACAAACTAATCACTTTAAAAAAAAACAAAACCTAAATCAATCAGCAGTATTTAAAAAAATATATTTAACGCTGTCAATGTCAAACAAAAACGAACAAAAAATTCGAAAAATAAACAACCATTTATGATATCGTTCTAAAAGCGTTATCGTGTCTTGAAATGGTTAAATGCGTTCGGTTACAGCGAGACGTTCGTATTAAATATTTTAGTTACTATACATACATAATTGTGATATGATAGTTGTCACCCTCTTTTATTAATAAGTTAATTACCACGACGAGACCGAACCTAGCCGTCCATCGAGTTACCATAGTAAATGCGTACATACCTACTAATGCAATGCACAACAGAAAAAAATTCAAAAATTTAATAATATAGGTACAGTGAAAATTTTTACTACTAATTATTTTTTTCTTCTTCTAAATTTTCTACAACATGAACGATTTAATATGCTTATAATAGTAAACGTTTACAAGAGCCTACCGTGTATTATTTCTTTAACAATTTACAGCTCATAATAATGATAAATATTTACATCCTAACCTAAATGTAAAAATTAAAAAAAAATCAATAAACAATTCCATGGAATCACAATCAGAGGCAATTTATAAATGGTACCACTTGTCTATGGCACGGTCTACAAACACAAGTGAAATATATTTCAGATCATTTTTTTTTTCAATCACAAACAAGCAATAGAAATATCGATGCTACGTTTGTAAAATGTGCTTCTGAGATCTAATTTCATTATTCCTTGCCTTTAAAAAAAAAGTAAGTAGCTATTACAGTTCGTACTGTCGTCCGTTATGTGAAAATCATCAAACATAAAACGCTTTGCGTAATTTATGTACCATCTTGTAAAGGGTCCAAATACAACTACTTATTGTTCTTAATTGTATATTACAAATGATTAAATATTTATTTTTAAATATTGATATGGACCTTATAAGGTCGTCCGTCGCCGGAGTAGTGGAGTCGGTTGGAACCACTTCCTACGACACGCCAATATTATTAAATCTATAACTAACAATTCGAAATTTTCCCTAAACTTATAAAATAATATAAACGCAAAACTGAATAAAATAATAACTATAATACTTGAACGGGTCCGTTAAACCGGGTTTTAAATGAAACTATTAAAGAGTAACTAACGCCTACATTCCACTAAACTTACCTTACTTCGTCCTGAACACAGTCATGTCCGCCTAAGCTAAACTCAATTCTACACCCGTACGATAATGTTTAATATACTGTCATATACATAAGCTAGGGCTACGCGACAAAATGATTTCCTTGAATATAACAAAATGATAAATAACACCACATCGTATTGCTTTATTAAGTTCGCCGTTAACGTTTTCGGGTAGATCTCGATTCACTGTTGCTAGAGAGCGTGTTGGGTTCCGTTGGATTTAGTTTGTGTCGCACTGGATTTAGCGCTTTACTCTCGTCTCATCGTCCGCTGCTTACTTGTCAGATCTCTGCTCGTTGAGGGAGAGGTTCTCGGCTTCGTCCTTGATGTGGGACATCGAGGGCCGGTATCTATCATCCGGCCGCGGGTACTCCTCGTACGGACTGGGCACGCTCGAGCGGTTGCTCGAGGACTCTTTGTTGTGCGCGTAATCTGTTGGAGGAAGTTCTTTTTCTAACTCTAGATGTGATAAGTGAGATCGCAGTTCACCAGATAGTAAATGACATCACTTAACAGTAGTTTGATAAAATATTTTTACTGATAATATTATGTATATTTTGTAATCATGTTGTTTTGTTAACGGAAGAAATGTTCAACGAGTCTGGCAAAACTTGTCATTTATGCGTTTTGGAGAAGAACATAAGAACATCCGCATCGATGAAGTGCTCCGAATGTGTCTGTTCCCCATTCTACAAACATTCTACGCAAATAATATGCAATAATTGCAATAATTCAAATTCAGCATCAGATGATTCTAAGTAGTTACATAATTATAATACTCTCATTTAGAATAGTACATAAACATAAGTTATTGAAATATTTGCATATAT
This sequence comes from Teinopalpus imperialis, assembly GCA_029286865.1. Classification (NCBI taxonomy): domain Eukaryota; kingdom Metazoa; phylum Arthropoda; class Insecta; order Lepidoptera; family Papilionidae; genus Teinopalpus; species Teinopalpus imperialis. The sequence continues at coordinate 9,032,013 of JAGSMU010000014.1, read as the reverse complement.
ATATATATATATATATATATATATATACTTATTTCGTGATAATTTCCTAGTTGCGCGCCCACTCGTATTACATTTTGAAGGTTAGTTAATATTATAAAACAATTTGCAAAATCCTAAATAAAGATAAATTTAAAAGATCTACCTTTATTAGAGTAATCGGAAGCATGCATTTCATTCTTCAGGGTGTAAATGTTGGGCTTGATGTCCTGTCCATCATTAGCGCTCAAGTCCTCAGCCTTCACGTCGTGTGTGGAGCTGCTGCTGCCATAACCGTTCATCATGAGAGGCCGACTGCAATATATACGCTCATATAAAAATATCTGTACATAATAAATAGTAGCGGTCCGAACATGGCTCCTAGAGAGAAGAAGTTTATCAATTTTTTTCATACAACGCAGAATGTTAAAAAAAATTGAATTCAATATTTATGGTAATTTAGTTTTTAATTTAAATTAGAGTTTATTATTGGTTATACGTTGATAAATAGAAATGTTCAGCTTTAATACAGAAAGCCAATAAAATGAGTGTCGATTGTTTTGAGACTTACAAAATGCAAGTAAACAAGGTAAAATACATGTTGAAATAGTACATTTATTCAATATTCACCTGTAATCATCATGGGAAGATGGATATTCTTCTGTTTGCATCATGTGATCTTCGCCAGAAATGTAAGACAGGTTGCAGTCTTCCATCATGCCCTGACGAAAATAAGGGAGATGCACATTAATGGTAAAAATTGAGAAGCCTTGAACAGTAACAGTAGTAACTTGTACAGTTGACAAGGAATCATAATGAAGATGCGTTGTCACCCATGACTGAGATGGAATGCCTCGTCACCAGTAATAAAGGTTTCTGCACTCACCGTCATCATTTCACGCCGGTATTCTGTGAGGGCATGGGCTACCCCCGAGTTGACCCATTCATTGTGCAGCTAGAAACAAACTGCAGCTAAGTACTAGTAAAGCAAAAAGTTACATACCTGAAGATTCCTTTTCAACGCCTCGCTGTACCCGTGCGGGCTCGTCATCATTGGGGGGCTTTGAGCTCCCATGAACCTGTCAAGATATATCCAATTAAAATCCGTCAAAGTGTAACATAATATTTGTTTAAAAAAACATCTAAGTCTGGGTGAACTTTAATTTTTAAACAGAATTTGTTTTGATTTTTGAAATTATATAAGTTTAAAGTTAAAAAGTTGGAGCAGGATGGAATGCTTAAATTGAACTTATGCCTGATAGGCGTTGTAAAAAAAAAAAAACAAAATCATCATACCCCAGAACTCTTCAGTGAGTGTCGCTTTTATTAAATAATAAATAGTGTGAATTGTATCAGTGTGGTATCTGTGAAGTGTTGAATTTGGAATTAAACAAGTCCAATTAATATGTAAGGGAGTCAAAGAAAGTAATTCGAGTGTGTATGTAGGTATTTGTCAAAGATAAAAGATAAATAGAATAAAATAGACGTTAAAAAAGGCAAGCATATAAAAAAGTTATTGAAAAAACCAAACTAACATGCGACAACGGTGCACAAGCGAAGCTTAACAAGCGGGACCACTCACCTGCAGTAGCACAAGGGATAGAGCATGCAAATGTTAAAGATGGGGATAATAAGAAATTAAAGATCTCTTTACTCTTACTTGGGTATCCGACGACGATCCTTCGTTACAATATAATTGTATCAAATGCAACGGACATGCAAAAAAACCATATTCATGGAAATATACACGTTTCCCCAATTTAGTATAATATCATGGAATTCATCAAATACAAATCGAAAGATTTTCATTATTACATTAGCAACATATCATGAATTAAGCTTATTTATTAGAATAATTTGATCCAACAGTGATGTTAAAATCTATAGCAAAACAATTGGGTTACAGCTTCGCACTCTAGAAGTCTAGAATACTGGAATGTGCTCACGTTAAGACTTCAATAAAACATTGAATTGACATTTAGTCGAAAGTGACTCTCGAAATCATGAGCACATACAGTATTATATCTTACTATGTAATGTTATAAACACGCTTTGAACTAGTTACAATCTAACATGACAAATTGAATATGTCTAAGCTTACACAGTGATAACACTTTACATAATGGTCAGAAACATCGATCTAATTTGATACAAAAACCAAAAATTACTTGTATTATTTTCTTTTATCAAGATAATTTTTGATTTATTCCGAACGATTCACAGACATTAACGCTATTCTGGACACGATCGTCCAACGATCCCAATAAACACTTTTACTGTTAAAAATCAAAATTTAACGTACGGAATTTTTAGTTCAAAATATTATATCAATATAACAACACACTTCTTAATATAAAATCCAAATTCAATGACGCCGTTATCATTCGATGTTCTTATTTAAAAATATTCGTGGCATATTTGTGAATGAACCTTAAGAACTATCGGTAACAGAATATTTTTTATGTTAATACGTTTTGATTGAAAATTGAAAAATGTCAAAACTTTGATACACGAATATTTTGAAATAAGAGTGGGAAGCTGTGAATGAGATTCGTTGGACGGTCGCGAGCGGCTGCATCGTCGGGCCCTTACTGTTGCGGAGCGGCGTGTGGCCCCTGCGCCGGTTCGTACTTGCGCGGCCGGCCTCGGCTCAGGTGCCGGCGCTTCACAAACTCCGCGTCGTCCACCATCCAGAACGAGCCGAAGTCGTCCTCGTAGCGCACGAAACATTTGTGCAGGGACAGGTTCGTCCGGATCGCATTCTACAATTCATCGCTTTTTAGCAACAACATCGACATTATACTTTGTAATCGATCTGAAATTCAACTTACTCGATTAACTTATCGATTACCCCAACAACTGTGCTCCAATCGATCCAATAATTTTATATCAATCAAAATACAACGATAACGATGGAAGCACATTCAGATCGTCGTGGAGATTATATTTAATACCGTCATGCAGGATTCGCCCAAGAAGAGATATCCCGGAGGATGGGAAAAGATAGGAGCGAGGTTAATAGGCAAGCGAGAAAAAACATTATTCACCGTTGCGCCGAAACCCACGAACACACACAATAAACGAGACCTAAATACGAAAATAACAAGACCCCACAACATGCAACGCTAACACTGTATCACACTAGAATACAAAATGGCTGCCAGTGGTAACGTTGCTTACAAACTCGATTCAAAATTCACTACACAAATAATTACAAAATTTAAAATCTGAAACGAGATAAAAACGTTTATTTACACAATAAAAGTTAGGTACATGTCTAGGTTAGATAGAAAATATTTAAAAGAGGAGGATTATGATGTCAAATGTCAAAAGTGTAAGGAGAACTTTGAAGTGTAAAAAATGTTAGTAAAGTTTCAAAGTGTGTAATTCTTTCAATGTATCACTTTAGTGTTTAAAGAAAAATAAATGTGTTATCAGTTAGTAAGAGTATTGTCAGTATTATTTATTTTTAGTAATTTCGCCATGTTTATCATAGTATATGTGATTGTGTCTTAGTATCAAAATGTGCCCAAGAAAAACATGCAATAGTTTGTTAGTATCTTACACTAAATCAAAGGGAATTTTAATATTGTTTTAGTAATTTTGTTAGTAGTAGCAACATTACAAAGTGATTTCTTAGTGACTGAGTTATATGGTGTATCAATAGCGGAAAATGTAAAGTAAAAACAAATGTACGCGTGTATTTTGAGTATAACAGAGTTAATAGCGATTACTTAAATAAGTGAAGCATGTGTAATTGTGTATATATAATGTATGTTGAGAAACGTGTTTAAGAATTTTAACAAAGCTACGCAATATGATAGCGTCAGCACCAAATAGGAAGGCCCCCACAAAATATCAGCGTAAAAGTAACAGAATAACATTGTTGTGTTTCGTTTAGTGAGGATCCGGGAACCCAATTACAGGTGACGAGGAATTCCATCTTAGTCCTCAGAGGTGACGCATGTGTATCTTGAGTCTTTGCTGAAGACCATGTAGGTGAGATGTCATAGGCCCCAGAAATCATTTACCATCAGCTTGTTTATAATATTAATAAAAAAAGAGTATTCTATACAAAGTTCTATTATGTATGTATGTTAACATATATAAAGCATTGCATATTATGTTAGATCTGTTTACAATGTATGTAGAAAATATATTAAAAATGCCTTGTGTTATGTTCTTATGTGGATCATGGTGTATTTAGTGACTCAAGTTGAATGTAAGGAACAGTTTAAATTGTGCAAAATCTGTTAATAGTTTGAACGTGGGAAGCGTACCATGTGTCGTGATCCATTAGTACATTAAACTTTATCAGAAACGAGTTGGGAATATATAAGAGTACTGTGTAAGAATACTAAGTACATATATAATAAGTGCCAAACGCCAAGTGCAAACTTTGGCAAGTATGATACTGTGTGACCAATGCTACAAATTGTGATGAATGTGTGTGTGATCATCTGTCACAAATACTTTTTAAAGTGATCAATGCTAAATAAATGTATCGCATTCGTAATATCGTTGTTAAGTGTCATAATTGTGTAAAAAATGTCAAGTTTAACAATCTTGTCAAGTTTTGATAAAGTGTGAGAAAGTGAATCAAGAGTGAGTTATCAGAACTCTAAACTGTTAGTACAGTTTACAGTCCTCATACATTGCATCAAGTGCATAATGTAAAGTGTCAAATATATCAATTGTAAAAAATGCAAAGTGAATCAAGTGATATAAGCGTATGGGAATGCATACATCACTTTAAAAATGTGGGTGGCTTAAGCAATTCCTTCCACCAGAGTATTAAACGAACAAGTGTCAAGTGTTCTAAATAGTTATCGTACAGCTGTTGATACTTATAAGAAATCCACATTCGCGTGTGTAAGTGTGTAAAGTATATCAAATGTCATCTGTATCGAATGTATCAGGTGTAATAATTGTGAAAAGTATCAAATATATCAATTGTATCAAATTTATAATATGTAACAATTGTATCATACGCATTAACACGTGTAATTTGCAACAAATGTTGTATAAAGAAGTGTTTTCGGTTTGTGATTGTTTGTAACTGTGTATGATTGTTTTAGACGAAGGAAGTGTTTGAAGTGTGTAATTAGGTTTGTTGCAAGTGTGGGGTCGTACCCCGCGTGCAGGGCAGGCGCATGCGCGGCGCGCTGTGGCCGTCGCTTGTAGAACTCCACCTCGTCCACGGTCCACACGGCGCCCTTCACATTCTCCACTCGCATGAAGCACTTGTGCAGCGACAGGTTGTGACGTACCGCGTTCTGTTGTTACGCTCTTTCATGTTTTTATTTTGCTCCCGATAGCTTACTTTTTTTATTTAAATTTTTAATAACCATAACCTATTCGACTACAATAAATGACACGGAGGTCGCTAGGCAGTACTAGGCAAATAAATAAATTTCTTTTACTTTTGGCTTGCTTTATTCTTTTATGCCAAAATCTATCTGTGTTTATTAAAGTGTGTAAGACAAAATTTATTTTTGTTTTACACATAATTTTAATAAAATCAAAGGCGTAATTTCTTCGATTAAATTGGTTTTGTGAACGAAGAAATATAATATATTTTCCTCAAAAACGGCAAATATATTTACAATAATAAAGGTACATTTAGGGTAAAAACTGTGTTCAAAGACCCCAATTATTAACTCATTAAAATAATTGAAAAGTTCCTTTGTTGTAATTTGTGAATTTGTATTATTCTTAAAATAAAAGAGTATTGCTAATTTAATATCGTTAATTATTTTTTTATCGATATTTTTCATTTCCTGGCGTATATTTTCTCATGCCTTACTTGCTCTAAATTTATTCACAAAATAAACTAAATCAACTTTTATATTCATTTAGGACATAATATATTCGAACGATAAGCGAGACCAGTTACAATATTTTAACAGTTTCAACATTTTTATATATATATATATATATTACATATAATAAAACACACAGTAACATAGTCTGCAGATATTGTCGTTTCCATGTTTTCTGGAAACAGTTTACAATACTCTTATAATATCGTTAAAATAAAATCTAGTAAAGTATTATAACAATGATTCCAGAAGACAGAGAAACGAAACACAAAAAATCAGAGTAAAGATAATACAATTATGTAAAAAAGATTACCTTAATGTCTTCTCCGTCATGTAAATTCAAAACACGAATCGTTCATAATATTAAACATACAATACATTATTTGTTTCTACTTTCAAATTATTATTCTTAAACATTTTTTTTTTTTCATATTTGTCTGTAAAAGCGATGCGTACTATTCACTAAGCCTACCTTCCAAGTGGCCGCATTCCGTCGGAAGTAACAGAACGTACTCTGGAACCAGTTGTAGATCTCGTTAAGCGTCAACTGCTTGTCCGGTGATTCAATGATCGCCTGAAAACGTAATTTAATTTGTAAGAATATTGGCAATATATATTAGTATGACAGTGAAGTAAGTTGTGGACCGAAATTATCTCCCCCGGGAACACCATAGCTGGATTTTATCATATAATAATAAAAAAAATGGAAAATGAGTCTCCAATGGCTGTCTACTGATTTTAGGATTAGTTTCTGTAGTTATTAACTTTAAATATATAAAAACTGCAGTAAATAGAGGAAAACTATAATGGTATACACGTTCGTTTGTTTGTAATAGTACTATATAATCGTAGATTATAATTAAAAAAGTATACAACAGTTCAGCTCGGGATAATTTGCATTCATTTGTATTAATAAAAATAATATGTTATGGAGTCCTACTATCTTTATTTCTATCGAAGAAATAAGTTCATCTTCGATAGTAGGACTCCATAATATATAAAGACTTCTGCTTTAATTATAATATTAGTGGTTGGAAACGAGATCACAGTTCACCCGGAGGTAAGTGATGACGACCATTCAAGATTATTTTTATTACATTGTGAGTAACAAACTCGCACACATTTCTTCTGATGGTAAGTGACTCCTGCGGCCCACGACATCTACATTCATCCTTGACAAGGAATCATAATGCAGTCGCGTTGTCACCCTTGAGGACTGAGATGGAATGTCTCGTCACCAGTAATGAAGGTCTTCGGATCCCTGCACTCGCCAGACAGAATACAGCAATATTATACTGCTATTTTATACTGGTATTCCGTGGGGGCGTGGTCTTACCCCGATCGAGCTGACCCATTCATTCTGCAGCTAGAAACAAACTGCAGTGTAGCTCTAACACACTACAGCTCTAACACCTGCGGCAAAACATAGTCTATTCCTAGTTACGCTACCAGCTAGTTTGCAGATATAAATCTTAGAGCTTTTTAAGAAAACACTGGTACAATTGGACAGAACTGGACAGTTGTGATAATTGATGATGAAGGATTAGGTTCCTACCTGGCGGATGAGTGAGGCGTAAGTGAACGGGGGACGAACGTCGGCACTCTTGTAGAACTCGCGATTACGTTGAATCTCTGTGAAATTAAAAAAAAATCTATAGTTAATAGCTTGTTTTTTAATCTCACTCGCACACATTTTGAAATCTACAACAACTTATGTATTTTTTTTTTATTTATGTATAAAAATGTTTATATCTTTTATTGGCAGTGAGATATAGTCAGTCTATCATGTATTTTTGGTGCTATTGATTCCATAATTAATAAATAAATAAAAAAGAGGAATTACTTTTCAGAACAGCCATAACAAAAACAATATATCGCTAAATTCAGGGAAAATATTAATTTGCATTGTTATTATGTTCATGAAAATAAAATAATTAGATAACTGGAATTAATTTGTTATTTGCGCATTTTATTTTGCTTTATTTAATAATCTAGTCTTTCAGTGAAATTACTAAAATAAATAAAAATAAATTTATTACTAAAGCTCCCGTTAACAACTCCCAACGAAGCTTTAGTGCCTGTGCTAGGCGACGGGCCAGCACAATAGTCGAATGACTGTACGATGTCAACTTTCGTACACTACCCTAATCCATAATAAGTATTAACATTTATATATCTTAAAGCAGCTAATGCAGTAGTTCAACGGAAAAATTATGTATTTTTGTTAATCTTTTTAGATAGGGTTCCGGAAACTGGGATTTTACACACTCGCTATAACGAATCCTATATTTATTTATTTTTTATTTATTATTAACCTAAACAAAATTAAATTTACAAAGGTCGAAATTAATGACACAGGCATCCTCTACCAGGGAACCCAAGGTGTGGTGAGATATTGTCAATAAAAAATACTAAAAATAGCAAACAAAAAATACAAAAAAACTATGATACATATATAAGTAGCTTATAATAAATTTCATAGAGAACCAATTGTTTATATCAAGGCATGTATAGGTGACAGGCGAGCACCAAGCTTGCATATATGGTATGTGACAGCCCACGTCACCCACACTCATCCTTGACAAGGAATCATAATGCAGATACATTGCCACCCTTGAGGACTGAGATGGAATGCCTTATCACCAATAATAAAGGTTCTAGAATAAATTTTTATTTAAAAAATAACTCTTCGAAGCAAATATATATTACCTTGTTGGACATCTAATCCAGCCCTTTCGAGCATATAAGGAAGACCTTGGGTGACACAAAAGCACAATTTGAAAATAAATCGTCATTCCTTGCACAAATTCGTCTGATTGTAAGAGAGAAGGAAACATTTTAATAATTTATTTCAATGATAAATTATTACTTACCACCGGCAATAGCGACGCCAGACTTATCTGACACTCGACGCCTTACTGGACCAGGGGAAGCCCCTTCACTGGCACCTCCTGGAATTAAATTATTATTTATTTATTTATTTCATAATTCAGACCTTAGAACTAAGACACAATGGGCGGACTTAATGCTAAATTGCATTTTCTACCAGTCGACCCACAGTCAGAACGGTGAAGATTTGAGGAACTTAAAAGCAGGCAATACTAGTAATGTAGAAAAAAATAAAGAAAGCTTTATAATTATAGATGTAGATAGATACATCAGACATTGCAGATAATCACAAGAAATTTCGCCACTTTTTGCTCCAAAGATTTTTTAAGAGACTCAATGTCGCCGTGTCGTTTAAAGCAGGCCATGTCCTCTAAAACTGACCATAATTTGAAGTCTAAAGGGTTGAGGTCTGGGCTAGATGAGGGCCAGTCTTCAGGTATTATAAAGTACGGAACGTTGGTTTCCAGCCAGGCTTGGGTAGTTCGTGCCTTGTGACCAGAGTTCTGCTGGAAAGTCCACGGTATATTTTTAAAAAGTATATTGCTGAGAGGTTTCACAACACGATCCAAGACTGTATCTTGTTACACTTTGGCTGAAGTTTTCACTGCTTTTTCACAAAAATGTAATTTTGGGGCTCCTTGATAAGAGACGCCCCACCAAACCATCACTGACGCAAGATGATGACCGCGTTGTATGTACTTTTCCGACCACTTGCGCAGCTTCTTTAGAACTGTGAGCGTACACTTTATCAATTTGCTTATTGTAGTGTTCTTCAATCGTGAAATATTTTTCATCGGTAAAGAGGATATTTCTGTGCCATTCACCTGCGTATCGCAACAGAAGGCGTTTTGATCGATCCACTCTCTTTAATTGTAAAGATTGATTTAGGGCATGTCCTGTATATCGACGATAAGCACCGAGCTTCAGGTCATGTTTTTTGTAATACCCGACAGAGTCCTAGCGGGAATCTTCATTTCTCGCGATAAGATTTTTCTAAGCCGAGGGTCTCTCTCGCGGTGCCCTTTGCTGGTTACCCACTAATAGAGATCTCGACTGGTCACCTCTGAACCCGTTGAAATTGTAAAAGCCCTCGTACTAATAGCGACTAAGTGTAAGTAGTGTAAGAGATATAGAATGTACACACAACACAACCGGATATTGTTTATCGATTGGCAATCGATCCCAGTACTTGCAACACAGTGGCCAAATAATAGATCCTAAGACGTACCATGTGGCATCTTGTGGTGCGTGTCTCTGGCAGCGTGCAGGTGTCTCATCATGGCGGCCAGGCGGTCCCGCTCGCGGCGCAGTTGCAGCTCCAGTTGTGCGACGACCTGCATCTGCACGCGAGCCTGGGCAGCAGATCTGTCGTCTAGGGTATGGGCTGCTTCTAAATGCCTGAAATCGTTGTATAGGAATGCACCCACTGCCTTGGTCACCGGTGATGAGGCACGGCAGTTAGTGTGAGAGTATTATGATTACTTCGATGAGGACTCATTTGGGTGTGATGGGCTATAAGTATCACCAATCACCAGCACTGCGCTTGTTTATCACCGTTGTACTGTTGGTACACACTAGATATATTGTATGTAAGTGAGGAAGAGGTGGAGGGGTTGGAGGGGATCGTGTCGAGTGTCGTCTGCCTGGGAGGCTTATGTACATGGACGAGAGTGACCTGGGTTTTCTTTGTTATATCAGGGAAAAGTTGACAGTTCATCATGTACAAATTTATGCATGTCCATGATATTTATTTGTTTTTTATATATAAGTGTTTTATTATTCGTAAATATATATATATATATATATATACACATATGTATGTAACTCAATTATTCCCAAGTGTAAACGTTGTCTGGTAAACACCGCCTTGTTGTACCTTACAAATTACAAATATCATAATTCAGTTTCTATGGTCGTTGACTGGTGACAGTGCTGTGACCATAAAATCGTAACCACAGAAGGGATGGAGAGGGAGGGTGGGATAGGGTGTCACAATAGAATCTTTAAAAATGCTGAAGGTTAGTGATCGCAGAGAAGAATTGCGACAGTTCCATTCAGGTAATATATAATGAAGCCTTGTACTCACTTGAGGAATGCTTGGTAATCATCAGCTAGAGCGTCGCAGCCCGGCCATTTGCAGACTCCGCGTCCGAACAGCGGATGCTCCTCCATCTCGCTGCCCCATAGCATCAGACCTGCTTCACCCAAAAGTTTTAGAAATAGATAAAGACGTAAGAAAAGAAAATGTGTAGATGTAAGATGTAACTGGAATATACTATAATCAGGTATAAATAGATCAGTTGACCTAAAAAAAAATACATTTTCGCAGTATACCAGAATAAAATAGCAGATATACGGCGTTGTGTTTCGAATAGTAGATGCAAGAAACAATGGATCAAATAATTAAATTTCATATAACGAGTTAGTAGTTCCTTGTGGAATCTGCATCCGTTTTTTTTTTTTGTGTATGAGTATTGCTGTTGGTCCAATGACCTCTACAGCTTTATCTAAATAGCCCCGCGAGCGGGAGGCCCGCTGAGTGGGGAGATAACGATGCTGCGAAGCTGACGCGGTGACTGCTGCTGCACCACCGCCGCACTCCGACCGCTGTGGTCGAATAACGTCGACGAGAACAGAGGGTGACGACCGAGGGTCCCTCATAACGAGGTACGAAACCTCGACTCGGATCGCTATCTAAATATTTTGTTTATCTAAATTCAAATGCCTTCGAAATATTTTGTTTTAAATTAATTTCTACTTATACGCGCAACTTTCCCATGTTTTACCACATTAACAATGTTCCTTGATGCATCGGGGATCGTATTCGGTACACTCGTGTAACGTGAATTAAAAACTAGCGTTTAGACACTGACCTAAGAGTAGCAATTCGTGAATTATAGTCACTATAAAAAAAAATTCATCAGTAGATCTAGAAAATAGATCAGTTATATATATCTAGTATTTATATCATAACCCATAATAAGGTTATTAACGGAATATATCACAGCATGAAGCATATAATTAGACTCACTACTGAATTATAAACGCAGCGGCGTTTCCGAACCGATACGGCTTAGGGACCTTCGAAAAAAGAGCCTACAGCTTTCTTGAGGGCCGGCAACGCATTCGCGACTCCTCTGGTGTTGCGGATATTCATGGGTGGCGGTGACCACTTACCATCGGCTGGGCTGCTTGCTCATTTGCCGCCTATATTATAAAAATAAGTGCTCCCATTAGATGGAGTGAGACCCTATGCAAGTCTGCCAAGTCGATTTCGGATGCAGGTGGCTATGGCTCGTTGATTTGTGGCAATCTGTGGTGGATGCCCATTTTCAGCAGTGGATTATGGATAGGCCGTGGTGATGTTAAGGATTTTTTTTGTGTTATAAATATATTGAACATCATTAAGCGATTTCTAATTGTACTTATACGAGGGAAACCTTTGTTGGTTTATGTTTGTTTTTTTTTCTGTGAGTATTGCTTTTGTTCCAGACCTCTACAGCTTTATCTAATTAGACTCGTTGGTTTATGTACTGTATTTATTTATGTTGTACGCCCTTAAAAGTAATAGAAAAAGAAAAAGATATCAATATTCCTACCAGGACTCATTTGTCATACGTATTCCATGAAGAAAAGATAATATTGGATGGATGCTATGGCTATCGCAGTGTCTAGGGAAATATAACTCCAGATCCACTGACCTGGTGGCGCATTCGGAGGTACGGACAAAGGTCCGTGCATCAAGTACTGACGCTGCACAGCCTGCAGCTGCTGCACCAGCTGTTGCTGCTGGGCGCCGAGCTGCTGTTGAAGCGATCCTATCCCAACAATAACCATTTATCAGTAAAACACAGTCACAAGTTTTATATTTATTTTTGCTTTGGACGGTCTACGTCAATTATTATCATCACACACATCACACACACACATCAACATTAAAGTTTATTTTAAAAGTTCTATTCTGTAGTTTGCTGGATGCGGCATGAGGGTCAGCTTGATCGAAGGGCCATGCTCTCGTGGAATACCAGTGTCAAATAGCAACACAACGCTGCTGTGACTGGTGATAAGAAAAATAAATATTTATGTCGATTTCTTCAATCATACACCAAAGAATTAAGAAGCCAATAGCCCAATGCGTCGTTTCTCAGCCTGGGGGTCGCGACCCCTGAGGGATACTTTTATTAATAAACGGAGTCGCATTCTGTTCAATTAATATCTTACATCCGACTGGCGGATCCTTGAAAGTTTAAATGTATAAATTAACTAACAATTAAACTATTGTAGTAAACCATCTCCTAGCACAAGTATTCAAGCTTAGTTGGAGTGCTTAAGAGAATGGTTTAAAACAAATTCTTACCTGGTGAAGTGTCTGGTGGTTGCATGTGGGACTGTGATAGTAGGTTAAGATTGATCTGGTCTTGCAGCCGCGACTGCTCCAGCTGCCTCTTCGCTGCCTCCGAAGACATATGCTAGGGAATTTAATAATGTTAATGAATATAATATGGTATCCATATTTCTCATGATACAGACGCGTTGTTACCCTGAGAACTAATATGGAATGCCCCTTCACCAGCCACAAGGGTCCCCGTAACCCTAAGCTCCAGACGAAATACTGTAGCGTCATGTTGGTACTTTACGCTTATATTCTGTGAGGACGCGTCGAACCATTCTGTTCAATGATCTATCATCATCATTCATAGGCCTCCCCATCTCACCGTCAAAAAATACGATCCTGTGCCAATAGCGTCCATCGATTTCCCACAAAATTTCATACCTATGCAGACGACCTCGTAGCTCCATGTAGTGGGGGGATCGTCCTACTCTGTGATGGCCAAGTGATTGCCGCTTGAGGACCTTTCTTCCTCATCAGTTGTTGACTCTAAGAGCTGTATAGATGGCCCATTGCCATTTCAGGTTACTGATCCTTTGGGCTATATAGGTTACCATAATTCTTTTACGAATATCCACGGTTAGGAAAATCTATATGACCTTCCTAATTTTCTTAGTCTTTCTCTGGCTTTGGCGAAAAAACATCGTACGCGGAAACGAAGTCATTCAGGGTTTTGTTCATGGAGAGCAGTACCACTTCTACAAGGCTACCGATACTGCTCCCATCAAATCGTCTGCCCAGCTTTCGAGCGAATCTACAAAGCACTGGCAGAACTAGACGTTTGCCAGCAATTGGGAAATTCTTCTAATAAACACCAGCAAAATTAGACCATTTATGGATAGACCCATCCAGCAGTGAAGCTAAATAGGTTCTAGAAGAAGAATCAGCATAGATTGTACGTTGTAGGAGAAGGCAAAATGGTCTTGAACATGGATAAGTAAGTTGCAATATTTACGAGTGTTAATACAGTATTGTATACCACAAATTAAATATTAAAATATGATGCTATACCTGTTTCTGCATGTGATGCTGATGAAACAGCCGTTGCTTCATTAGAGCTTGCAGCTGCGAGTGCTGGTCCAGGAGTTGCATCGCTAGCAAGTCGGGTGCGACTAGCGGCAGCGGGGATCGTGGCCCGGCCGCGCCTCCTGCACTGGCTGGGGATACCGGCGCTGGGCTGGACTGCGCCGACCCATCGTTGGGCGAGGTTGGGGCTGAAGCCTGAGTGTAAAGATGGTGTTAATTTTGTTAAAAAAAGTCGAAAGATTCAAGAAGGATCACGCTCTTAAAAATACTCACCATGAATGAGAGAAGCCAGATATTAATTATTTTTTATTTGAGGATGACACGATCTACCACTTTGACTATGCTAATCTGTCATTGGGTTCTATGGATACCTACACCAACCAAAGGAGACAGAGCAGCATTATCCTGCTATTATACGCTGGTATTCTGTGAGAGGGAGGTCTCTCCCGGCCGAGCCGACCCATTCATGTTACTTGGCTATATTATAATAATACTTCTTGTACATTAATGTCGCTGAATAATATCAATGTAATGGCATGGTTGAATCGGATCAGTTGGTTATCTCTCCAGAAGAGGACTTACCCTGGCCAACGACAGGGGCTCATGGTCGCGTGGCGGGGAGACGCGGCGTGGCGGTGAGCTTCGCCGACGTCGGCGCGCCGGGTCGCCCCACCTGCCGGACTCCTCCCTGATGGATGGCAGACCAGACATAGTGACATCTTTGTTTAGTTAATATTTAACCCTTAACATAACTCTCTCCGACACACACACGCACATACAAATTAAAATTTTCTTCTATCTTAATACCGAATAAAAAAGATTCTTCTACCTATAATAATGTTGTAATGTCATTAAGAGAAGGAACTGGCTCCTGAGACACAGGATTCTTTCTTAGTTTAAGTGTCAAGGAGTCAACTAATTGTGCAAATAGCTGTGTCGAAATAATAATAATAATCGGGTTGATGGACTGGGCAGTCGAAGGTATTTTTGGTCGACATCACGATACCATATGACGAGAACCGCGTGAAAGCCCAAAATTCAAAGAAATATCTGGACCTGGCACACGAGGTGACTGACTGAGGTGGTATGCCGACCGAAATTATGCTTATAGTATCTGCGAACGGGTTAATCCCAACCAGCCTCTCGAATCACCTGAGGCGGTTGGGACTCCGAGACAGGCAGCTCCGGGCTCAAATGCAGAAGGTGGTGCTCCTCGACACCGCTCGTATAGTTCGCAGGTTTCTCTCACTTTCGCTCTAGCCTTCGACCGTTCGGACTCCCCTGTCCAGGGATTCCTGCCTGGTTAGTCTTTATATATGTATTATATTATATTGTATATATTTGTTTTATTATATATTTTAGTATTTTATTTATTTATTTTATTGACCAACCAGGCGGTGATAACAAATATCCTCGAAAATATTATTTATTCATAAGAAATGTGATAAAAAGATATCATAATTTATAATCGCTTCCAATTTCACACTTCTCACCATTTTAGGCATATGAACATAATTATGATCAAGACACAAAAGTAATTAATTAAATTATACAATTACAAATAATCATGCAACGATATTTAAATTAACAAAATATAAAAATTATATAATAATAAGTTATTCCAATAAATGGGCAACACTCATCGGTCAATTACATACATTCTTTGAATGTAACATATCATTTACCGAGTAACATTGCTTTTTATGAACCACTGCTGTAAGTGACATCTGAATCGACGTAACCCAAAGTGTTTTATATCTAAGGAGATATTATTATATATTTGAATGGTCATCCGATAACATTTATTTGAGTATAATCTACTTATCGAGTTAGACATTACGGCTTTATGAAGTTTTATTTATTTAATTTATCTTGGACATACCCAACTGCATAAAGATTGATTGCAAGTACTTTTAGCACTATTATGATGTTTACAAGGAATGCCTGAACATCATCCGTCAGAAGTAACTGACAGAGCTTCAACCCTCTTGGATGTCCTGGAGTCAGCTACTTTCGCGGTCGAAGTATAAGCTGCATCACGGGAACCTTTGTGCTGGTGTGCTTTTTTGCTCGCTAAAGCGCTCGGCCAGCGTCAGCCCTCGGACAGACAATGGCCGTTTGAAGAACTCACCGGTCCAAACAGCGGTCCAGCTCGAATGAGTTGAGTAGCGGCGGCTTGGCAGCACCGCCCGGGCTTGAGTTTAGTGCCGGCTCAGGACCCTGGTGGCAAGAAACGAAGAACATAAATACATAAGTACATATATTGCAAAAGATATTTTATTGCTTTTTGTTTATAACATTGACAGGAACAAACGAGCACAGTACACCTGAAGGCAAGTGATTCCTGCGGCCCATGACATCTATATTCATCTTTGACAAGGAATCATAATGCAGATGCGTTGTCACCCTTGAGGACTGAGATAGAATGCCTAATCACCATAAAGGTCCCCGGATACCGTGCACTCACCAGACGAAACAGCAGCGTTATGCTGCTATTTTACGCTGGTATTCTGTAAGGGTGTGGTCCTACCCCGGTCGAGTTGACCCATTCATTCTGCAGCTAGAAACAAGCTGCAGTGTAGCTATACCACTGTGCTAATTCTAAAAATGTTAACCTTGTAATTATTTAATCTCTTTAGTTAATATATATATATATCACAAGATACTGTCCTCATCTGCCCTCCAAGTTGAAGCTTTAAATACTTCATAGCTATCCTCGCCATACGACGATCCCATCGGTTCCACTATCACGCACAAAAAAACGCGTATTTACTCCGAGCCTCAATCCATTAGAAGCAACTAACTGAGCCGATGTTCGTCCCTCTCGGGCACCCTCGAGTCAGTTGCTTTCACGCGCAGGGTAACGGTCCAAGCCGAGGCTCCCCTTTTGGAACCCTTGTCCTAGTTAACCATTAATAAAAGTCTCGAATCAGTACCCTAAGCGCTAGGCCACCTTTCAACTTGGTGGTGCTGTAAAAGCCCTCCGGCTAACAGCTATATCCAGGCATATAAAAAAAGAAAAGAAACTACTCCGAGCCAGCACTTCATTCAATATACATTGCGGTGACCATGAGGTGGACCTATTTTGTAGTAAGAGCAGGGATATAAAACAAAATCACATTTTTTTTTAAACACTAATTGGTTTTTTAAATTATTTCATACATATACGCGGCGTATTTCTTTATATTTTGTATAATATTGTTTTGTATTATTGATAACAACTCATTTTGCACTTATTGTAACTTGCTACAAATATGCGGGAACAATAAATATCTATTAAGAAATTTATACAGACACCCAAAGTTGAAGTTCTCCTAAAATTGTAAAATATATATATATATATGTCTCCTACTACTGCCTCGTCATCAGCATGACACATGGAATTGGGTGTACGGATCCCTACAATAATGTTACGCACCACAGCGGAGTGAGGTCGTTACATCACATTGTTATTCTGCGACGCTTCACCGTAGTCGGTTAAAATGACGGTCGAAGTTGTTTAGATAGTCAAAATCAATAAAAATGGGACACGTAGATATTTTATTCCAAAACCCGAGCCTCGTTCATTGTACAAATAATATAGTGTTTGCCAATTTTTACGACTCCTTAGAGACACAACAGTTAGAGAATTCAAATAAAAATCTAAATACTCAATCATTTGTGACGGTTCCGTATAATATAATAAAGTAATATAACAATATATAATTGAACAGTAGTAAACCACGTTAAAGCTTGTTTCTAGACGCAGGGTTGGGTCGAACAGGTAAAAACGAATAAAAACGAAGACACAACGAACAGTCGTGCTTCGTATGGTGAGTAGAAATCCGGACATCCTTATTACTGCTTCCGAGGCATTCTATCTTAGCCGTCCGGTTCCTTATCGTGGATGGATCTGGGTGCCATGGGCCGCAAGAATTTCTTACCATCAAGTGACCTGTGTGATCGTTAGTGTGTCACTATTCCTCTGATTGTAATCCGTCCCTGCCTGTGACGTTTCCATCCATTCTACATCAGGATACAGACACGTTATATCTGCTGAGGACTAAAATTGTAAACTTATATTTTTTAATAATATTAGACGGTGACAAACGAGCACACGACACGAACAAACGAGCACGTTCCTTTAAAAGTAAGTGATAACTACCGCCCAAGATTTCCACATCGATCTTCAACAAAGATTCAAGATGCACATACGTCATCGCCCCTGCAATCTAAGATTGAATGCCTCCTTACCAGCTTTCGAGTCTCCGGAACACTAACCATACGAGCAACAACAAGGCGTGGGCTTACCTCGGTCGAGACGACCCATTCGTGTTGCCTCGAGACTACAGCGTGACTTTACCACGTAAAATAGTTTGAGAAGCAAAATACGTTTGAACAACACCAAATCCATCCGTCCGATCTGGTCAGTGTCCGCCTTTGTTTGGGGGACTCTTCGTCCGCAGTACATCCGTCGTGTGTATAATATAATGAGATGCAGTTCTAAGTGGATATATGTATGTTATTTATATAAAAACAGATGTAACAGACAGATAAAAAATGTACATGAGGACATACCCTCTTCTGCTCTAGTGTTTACCGTTACAGCGAGATAAAAACTGCAAGAAATACAATTCTATATATCTTCATTCTATATCTATGTATGTTCTTATGACATTAACTGCGCAAGATATACGAGTATTAGTGCCCCTTCCCTCATCATCATCATGTCAACCCATCATCAGTTCACTGCTGAACATATAGGCCTCCAACATAGATTACCATAAAGCATGATGCTGGGCCACTTACATTCAACGACTTCCTGCAGACTGGCATCGGTCGACATTACATGTAGTGGGGAGGGTCGTCTTACGTTTCGATGGCCAATACGTGGTTGCCATTCGAGCACCTCTCTACCCCATCGGCTATCAGTTCTAAGAGTTATATGGCCGGCACATAACCACTTCGGCTTACTAATAATTTCAGCTATGTTGATCAGCCTAGTTGCATAGATATCCGCGTCAGGGAAAAACCGAGCATAAACCTCTCCGAAGCTGCCTGTGTGACGTTGAGCTTCATCACATGACCACCAATGAACCGTAGATCATCACCGGCAATACGCACTGATTAAAGACTTTGGTCTTTAAACATTGAGGTATTTTACAATGTTATACAAGTGTAAGGTTTAGTTGCACTTTTAAAAGCACCGGCTATACACAAGCAGACCCGAAATTCAAAAATTTTGTGATACACACACAAATATATACCAGCTAGGAAACTACCCTGATAGCGCTAAGCAACGCGTCCATCACTCATAAGAAATAATATAATTTCGTCAGACATCAACTGGACAGGATATATTTTAGTGCAGTAAGCGTCTGTGCAAACACTGAGGTACTAGCGCTCGTCCTTTTCCATGATGTATGTAACAATAAGATCGATGAGGAAGGTACTGCTGCAGTGTCAAGGAGACGGGACATACATACAACACACCTGATCCCGAAGAAACCCAACAAATTGCTATACAACAGACAGTGAGGAGCTGCTAAAGAACACAGTAGACGCAGTATACACGAGAGGTACACACCGTGGGGAACCCTAAAACAACTAATCTATGTTATTGAAACTAGTGCTGGCACTCGCAAATATGTTTACAGTATGAGGTCACCTAGCCGTAGGGAGATGTGTTTGATAAATATTATGTGGATGTATAAACAGGCCGTCGGTTATAACAAGTGTCCAATGTAAACAGCGTTATGTACAATATTTTTCTATAACATCCTCATTTAATAATTATTGTACTCGTTGCATTCGCGATGCCGATAGAGATTGTTTTTAGTCTATGGTCTTGACAAATGTGGCAGAATGTTTTCTTTTTTAATTAAATTGTCAAGGCGCGTTCTCACTAGCTCAAGGGTCTTATTATATACTAGCATCTACAAGCGACTTTGTCTGCGTCCAAACATCCTGACACACAAACTTTCATTTACCAAATGAAAAGTATCCTATATGTTAATCCAGGTTATATAAGCTATGTGTATAGTCAAATGCCATCTTCATCATCGAGCTTAGATGTTAACTTATCGTCGCACACCGTTGAGCTTTTAGGACGTGTGTGTGCGCTTAAACTACCTAATTTCATCGTTAATTTATATATACATTATAGTTCTTTCGACCTTATTGCTCTGAACATAAAGCTGTTTTTGCATTGATAGTCGGTATCAGTGTCCGTCTTTCTTCAATCAGGGTTTCTTAAACCGCGACTGTTTTTCAATATGCCGATCTGCATAAAATGCAAAGAGCAAGTTGCCGATGGGGTCGACTGCTGCATGTGAAACCTTTAACAGCCTTAATTTCCATTGTGTTGGCATAAGCGAAGCCGTATATCGTAGACTGGGAGATCGTAGGTCGACATGGCGCTGTTCCATATGCAAACAAGGCCAAGTGCATCGCAAACCCCCCACCCAGGCACCGGAAACAAAGTCGTTTGGAGTAGCAGAAGAGGATCCAGAAATAACTCCAGCTCAATTGATGAACGGGAACTGGTTGGGTCATAGTGATTCATATTCACTATTGTTTGTACGAACCGAACGAACAGATCGAATATCCCCTATATTTATAATTAATTGTGCTCAGGAACTATCTGAGCCTCTATTTATACTTTTCCGACGATCTATATCCGAAGGGATTGTACCCAAAATTTGGAAACAGGCGTACATTACACCCGTATTTAAAAAAGGGAACACTAATAAAATAGATAAATATCGTCCTATATCAAAACTATGCTTGTTTGCGAAAGTATTTGAAAAGACAGTACGTAATGAAGTTTACTTCTCTATTTCACCTGTGCTAAGCAATGCACAACACGGTTTTTTGAAAAAAATATCTACAGTTTCTAACTGTTTAACAGTTATTACGCATAATTACATCACTAAAGGTATGGATGATGGTTACCAAGTAGACTGTATCTACACAGATACAGTCTCACAAGTGCTTCGATCGGATAGACCATAAAATTTTGTTGCATAAATTAGCGGAATTAGGAATTCATGGTGACCTTTTGCGTTGGTTTGCCTCGTATATTGAAAATAGATCTCAAGCAATTGTGCTAAATGGTTTTATGTCCACTTGGCTGTCCATACCTTCAGGTGTGCCACAAGGATCCCTTTTGGGACCGGTGCTCCTCATAGTATTTGTGAACGACATAGAAAAATGTTTCAAACACTCCAAAATAGACAATACGCAGATGACATGACAGTACTTAAAGTTATCTGAAATTTGCAAGATCCAAAATTACTTTAATCAGACCTAATTAGATTCGAAGCATATTGTAACCGGAATAAGTTGGAGTTAAATGTACAGAAGTGTTTTCTTATGTCGTTTACTAGGAAAAATACCAGCATCGAAGGCGGAAGGAAGATATCTTCTGAAGGATTCAGATGTTCACAAAGTGAATGAGGCTCACGATCTTGGAAGATCATAAACTTATATATGACAAGCATATAAATAATTTATCATTAAGAGCGTATAAAGTCCCGGGTTACATCATTCGCAGTACATCTGTTTTTCACGACCTAAAACCTATCAAAGTACTTTATTGCTCCTATGTTAGACCTATTATAGAATATGCCTCACAGGTTTGGAGTCCGCAATACGAGACCTATATATCACGTATGTGAGTGTTTTCAAAAAAGACTTCTAAGATATCTAGATTACAAAGTACATCTTAAGTTACGAAATGTTATTGTAAGATGTAGGCGATGTATCATTTTGTTTCATTATATGTTCGACGAAATATTAACGTTTGTTTATATCTAAAAATTGTTAACGGATTTAATTCAATATAGTTGTTATTTGTAATCTCATTAAATATTCCTTTACCTAATAAAAGAATACGTAAATCTTTCCACACTAGGAAATTAATAATTATTTTAAGATAAGGACAGCAAAATTCATGAATAATCAAATGAATATTGACCCATTTTATACCTCACCAGCGGTTGCCAAAGCAATCCTTACTAAAGATTACTTTAATGGTATAACTTAGTAATATAAAAAGTTTGTTTGCTTTACTTTTATGTTACTGTTATATTTTATAGTATGTATAACTAACATACTATAATGTACTAATAGTTAATGTACTTTTATTCTTTTTATGACTTATATTTATTTTAGTTTTTCAATTGTATAAATTAAAATCACTAAATGTGAAAACTTGTAAGTGGCTTAAGTATTTTAAATAACTTTATTATAATTGTTAATAACTAATAAGTTTTCCAAATAAAAAAATAATAATAATAATAATATTATTTTTGACTAAACTTTATACAAGAAGCTTTCATATTGAATTTCCTGCTTCTTCCTTCAAAAGCGACAAACTTAAAACATATAAACTTTCAACCCCTAATTCACCCTCTTATGAGTAACATGTTGAAAAACGCCCATATAAGTACACATTTATTTCTTAACAGAACCACACATTTATTTCTAACAGTGGTAGAGCTACACTGCAGTTTGTTTCTAACTACAGAATGAAGAGGTCTGCTCGACCGGGGTAGGACCACGCCCTCACAGAATACCGGCGTGAAATAGCAGCATAACGCTGCTGTATTTAGTGAAGTGATCCAGAGACCTTTTATACTGGTGACGAGGCATTCCATCTCAGTCCTCAAGGGTGACAACGCATCTGCATTGTGATTCCTTGTCAAAGATGAATGTAGATGTCACGGAATAACATCAGGTGAATTGTGTACTCGTTTGTATTTCCTAATGTAATAATAATAATAATTAAAAAAAACAGATATTGGTTGACCTACCACACAACAAATAGTGTCAGCATTTTTGACATATTAAGATATTTTATTTTTCCTAAAAATCGATCTGTCTTTTGTCACTGTGTGTACAAATGGCCAGATAATTTTGTTATTATATTATTTTATTAAAATACTCTCGAATAATTCTTCTACCACATTCATTATATCAAAATATCATTTTGATCAATTTGGTTGTAAAAAGTTTTGAGCGTCCAAAACTTCTTTTAATAAATAGTTATTATTATATTTTACCTTTGCCTCCAGCCGGTGAAAAATAAAAATTGTAGTGAACTGCTTATGCATGTTGCATACATAGAGATTTCAGAATCTTGTCACACTGATTACTTTATTCTTGGAATTTTTAGTAAAAATATAAAATTCGATGTCTCGAAAATGGTGACACTTTTAATATGGTAATTTTCTTGTTGTCTGATAGGTGACCCGTCAACCCATCTTCCCCTTAAGTTTGTTGTTGTTTTACGACACACCCTATATATATACTATACATTTATAGTTTTAAAAAACTAAATCATAAGCGTCGTGTATGCATGGATTTAGTAGATTATGAAATAAAATATGTAGGTAAATACAGGTGTAATGTATTTTCTTTCTGTGAAGAATTCCTTCCGCTTAGCGCAGCAATACACGAGCATTACATAACAGTCACGGTTCTCTGAACGGGTTCCCGGTCCGGTCACGTCACCGCGACACCTACGTGATATTTGCCAATAATAATGACCCAGCATAATTGTTGTTTAAATAACTTCATAAATAATCACGTGTACACACTCGTGTAGTGCGTGTATGCACCCGTGTAGTGCGGCGTTTGAGATGGTCGATCGGCAAGAGTCTAGCAAAAATGTTTTTATTGGTTGATTTTGAATATTTACTCGTGTACATGGATCACGGAATTGACAGAATTTCTCGTGTAAAATAGAACAGAACAATCCTTTGTCTCATTTGGTGAAGCATTGCATCTCAGTCCTCAAAGTTGGCAACGGATGAGCATCTTAAATCTTTGCTAAGGATTGATGTAGGTGTTTATGGGCTACCGACATATCTTACCAGGTATACTGTGTGCTTGTTTGTCACACTTTAATATGACAAATAAATACTTGTAAAATACAGTAATAGAGCCACGTCGCAGCCAGCTTCTACATGTTACATGAATAGATCAGCTCGACCGGGAACATCATAACGCTTCAATAGAAAGAGACATTTACTGGTAGAGAGGTATTCCAAAGGTGATTTATTAGTGATTGCCACTGAGTTTCAACATTTTTCAACTTTTCATTTTCAACACAATTCAAAATTTCATCCTCATCATGTCGATGGTTGGCAATCCACCGCTTCATGTGAAATTTTCTGCCATGCACAACTACTCCGTGGAATCAGCTGTCGCCAGCGGTGTTTCCGATACGACTTAGGGACTTTCAATAGAAGAGCCTTAATCTTCCTTAAAGGCCGGCAACGGATTTGCGACTCCTCTGGTGTTGCGGATGCTCATGGGGACGGTGACCACTTACCATCAGGTGGGCTGCATGCTCGTTTGCCGTCTATACTATATAAAAAAAATATATATAAATCTTTGTTGAGAACATATGATTAATGAGCCGCACTGTTCTTCTCATAAAGTTAAAGTTACAGAATATAAAGATCGCACTATTTTTTTTATAGAATAGGTGGCAAACGAACAAGCAGTTCATCTGATGGTAAGTGATCACCGCTGCCCATGGACTACTCCAACAGCAGAGGAGTTGCAGATGTGCTGCTGATTCAAAAGAGTAGTATGCGTGGCAGGAAAATTTCGCGTAAAGCGCAAAGTGGTGGATTGCTAACCGTCGAGATGATCAGGAAGACATTTTGAATTGTGTCTTGATGTACAATGTTTCAAACCTCTCAGAATAATCCTTATAGTAAACACTGACCTGGCAGGGACCACGAATACTGCTGTTTCGATTGGTCACAGTATGGATCCGGAGAGCTTTATTAAGGGCAGCAACTCACGTGCAATATGATTCCTTATCATGCATGAATGTGATGTGAGAAAGAACATGGCACCAGAAATTACTTACTATCAGGTGAACTGTGTGCTCTTTTGTCCCCCTAAATACAATAAAAAAAGTAACCCCGCCGCAGTCGATTGACCAGGCAGGTTCTTAGCCTAAAATAGTAGTTCAGCGCTAGTGCGTTATGTCGGGTGAAAGAAAGATATCAAAGACTTTGTTACTAGTGACGAGTCCACTTCTCTTCATCATCGACGTGATAAGAATCAGTTAATTAATATATGAAGTCCCGGCACGCGATGCTTGTCTATATTACTGAGTGAGTCTCGAGAACCTTTGAATAGATTTGAATGTAGTTTTAATTCTGGTGATCTTCATTACTCGAGAAAGGTTAACGCGTATTTAACATTGTCGTATCTAGTATAGAAGCTGAAATTCAACAGTACCTTTGAAACAAATGAAATCAATTTTTGGTATTAAAGAAAAAGGTTAGAAGGTAGTTAATAAACCTCTCAGGTTTTGTTTAGAGCATTTTAGTATTATAGGTATTTACAAAGGCCATATAAAATTTACGGTGTAAAATTACGCTTACATATAAAGCTGGATAATTATTGTGCATTGTCATTTGATTACGAGAGACGCCCGTCACGGTGAGTGCTTTAATATGGTATGATAAGAGATAAGAGCTTAACGCAAACAACCAGAGCCTATGTCAATTAAAAAACAATAAAAATATAAAGATAATATCGTTTTACAAGGGAACAAGCTACGTTTAAAATAAATAAAAAAACATTTCGAAGACACGCGGAGTACGATAATCCAGGACTTCACCTTCATCATTCTGTGAGGACTTGGTCTTCCCCTAGTCTAGCCGACCCATTCATGATTCAGCTACAAACCGACTCTCTTGTCTTTATAATATTTTTTTAAATTGAGTAAAAACTTGTCATACATTCAAGTAACTGTTTTTTTTTTAAACCAAGCAGAAAAAATGTATGTAAAATTTTTAGACACTTTTTTTATTAAGGAGACAACAAGGTACCTGTACAGGTCGAAACACACGTAAAATTTAGCAGTGCTAGAGCTATACTGTACAGTTTGTTTCTAGCTGCAGAATGAATGGGTCAGCTCGACCTGGGTAGGACCATGACCCTGTGTTTCGTCTGATAAGTATAGGGATTCGGAGACCTTTTATACTGGTGACGAGGCAATCCATATCAGTCCTCATGGGTGCCCACGCATCTGCATTATGATTCCTTGTCAAGGATGAATGTAGATGTCATGTGCCGCAGGAATCACTTATCATCGGGTGAACAGTGTGTGAGTTTATTACTCTCATTGTAATAATATAAAAAAAGAAAAATCTTACTGACCGGGAGGGACCACGTCCATATACAGAATGCCAGCCTAACACTGCGGATATCACGGGCCGCTGGGATCATCAACTATCAGGTGAACTGTGCTCATTTGTCACCCTATCAACACACACCCAATACAACAAAAAACAAAAGGAATGAATTGAACATTGTAGTTATATTATGTGATAGATTCAAAGTGTTGGTACAAACTGGCTACAGCATATTGATGACCGTATAATTAGTGCCTGACCTTTGCGTGGTTGGGTCCCGTGTGGACTCGACCTTCCACTGCTGGGCGTAGGCTTCACTAGAGAGGGTATTAGAGCAGTCCACCAAGCGACTCCTCTGCGTATTGGCAGACTTCACGTCTTCGATTTGTTTTTTAATTATCTCTTAAACATGCAGATTTCCTCACGATCTTTTCCCTTCACCGCCAAATCAGCACAGAAAATTGCTATTAACAATTTCGTATGCCGGCACACGTAAGAATCCGGGTTTGCTCGTGTAAGTTAGAAAGATAGGTTTGTAAAGAACTAAACTGGCAGCGTATATAATAGAACGATGCCTAATTCGCAGCTTCAATGCGCATTGGCAGATTTCATCACGGCTCTCACGGCTTCTTCGTCGATAGATTCTACATGTATCTACTACTCTTTAATATTTCGAATAATTTAATTTGACGTATGTAATTGATCGTGATTAATTTTAACATAATATAATATTAATATTGTATTCTTGTTTCATCTATATAAGACGCACCAAAGGTATCACCAATATTTCATTAAATAGTATGATATAATTTTTATCCGTGGTAGAGGTTGCAGTCAGTATCTGCCTACAGCATGAATGGTCGGCTAGACCGCACAAGTGTGGAGGGGCAGCGTCTTGGTCTTCGTGATCCTAAGTTGGATGTATGGTGATCTCAGGGGTCGTTGCATTTATCATCAGGTGATCTGTGTGCTCGATTGTTACCCTTATATTTAAAAAAAAATCTGGTGAATCATCCACGTTGCTTAGAGCCTACTCTTACCTGTCTCACAGCGTACAGCATAGCTTCTTCTTTCTTCTTCCTTTTTATTCCTTGAGATCACTCGATGTATTCTAACCACTATTATTACTTGTTGATCGTTTGTAGTTAACACGCGGTCAAATATTTCAGTTAACTTAACTGTCAGTCAAGTCTTCGAACGATTTAATTGAATTGTAGTTATTTATTATTCTCATCATTAGATGCAGTTATTGCAACGATATTTTCACTGTTTATTCTGTGATAGATACACGAGTACGTTTATTTACAGTCGTTGTCTATTTTGCGTTTTAATAAAAAATATATATAACAGACAAATTGTTATTGAACTTAATAGAATTAAAAAAAAAAAGGTAATAGTTATAGCATTTTACTATTTCGTGTGGTGATAAATAAAAACAAAAGTAACAATTTGTTTCTAATGTTTTCAGAATGACAAACTCACACACAATTCACCTGATGGTAAGTGACTCCTGCGGCCCACGACATCTACATTCATCCTTGACAGGGAATCATAATGCAGATGCTTTGTCACTGTTGACAACTGAGATGGAATGCCTCGTCACCAGTAATAAAGGTGTCCCTTCACTCACCAGACGAAATACAGCAACAATACGCTGCTATTTCACGCTAGTATTCTGTGAGGATGTCGTCATGCCCTGGTCGAGCTGTCTAAAACTTCTTAACATATGCCACCAGTAAACCCGATGAAACACAGCAGAATTGTGATGCTATTACACGTATTAACGAGGAAGGAGCACGCTCTCACCAATATGAAGTATGGGTCAGCCCAACCGAGAAAGGACCACGCGCTCATAGAATACCGGCGTGAAATAGCATCTGTTGTGTTACGTCAGGTGAGTGCAGGAATCCAGAGACCTGTATATTACTGGCGACGACGCATCCCATCTCAGTCCTCAAGGTGGACAACGCATCTGCATTATGATTCCTTCTCAAGGATGAATGTAGATGTCATGGGCCGCAGGAATCACTCACCATCAGGTGAACTGTGTGTGAGTTTATTACTCTCAGTGTGAAAAAAAAAGAAACCAGAGTGAAATAGCGACATAACGTCGTTGGATATAAGGATTCATCTTCAGGGTTGAAAACGCATGTGCCTCTTGAATCTTGGTTGAGGTTGGATTCAGGTGGTTATGGGTCGCGGTCATCGCTTACCGTCAGCTGAACTTTGTGTTCCTTTGTTTCATAAAATTAAAAAAAAACAATACTTTTTTTTTTCAATTAAAACTAATTGAAAAAAAAACTTTTAATCACCAATTCGTGAGTGACATTTCATCTTACTGTAATAATTGCGAAGTTATATTTTTCCACTTAGAAATATATAATTAAAGGCGGTCTGAGTAATCTACAGAAATTAAAAAAAACATTCTGTATAACATGG
The DNA here is from genome assembly GCA_029286865.1 of Teinopalpus imperialis. Taxonomy (NCBI): domain Eukaryota; kingdom Metazoa; phylum Arthropoda; class Insecta; order Lepidoptera; family Papilionidae; genus Teinopalpus; species Teinopalpus imperialis. Next base: position 9,003,325 of record JAGSMU010000014.1, on the reverse strand, counting down.
ACATGGTATAGATTGTTTTTCGTTTAGAATACAGTAAAGTTGATAAAACTATAGTCTATAGAGAGAAGAAGTGTCAATAAATAGCCCAATGGTTGAAATTCGAATCCGCTATTCGTGAACCGTGAATATGTTATATCGAGATTTATTTCCTAAAGCCATGTTTGAGATAAGAATGTTCTCAAAATATCTTATACTAAGTCCGAGGTAGCAGGATTACGTGGAAGAATTTATATACCATACCAGATACGGTATGAATGGAATACGAGCGTAAAATAGCTGTAACTCTGCTGTGTTTCAGTTATGAGTGCTATCATCCGAAGACCTTCGTTACTGGTGACGGGGCATTCGGCGATTCGTATGTCATCAAAACAACAAAAATAAATAGAAGATGCCAACCCTTCCTCGGATTCGTTTTCACAGGTGTATGTATGTATGTTTGTATGTATGTATGTATGTATTTATGTGCTTGTCGTAAACGTCTGGACCGATCATCTGGTGAACTGTGTTAGTTATTACATAGAAAAAAAATATTACAACTCTTTTGTCTCTTGTAGGGCTATAAAAGGTTACGGAATGAAGGAGAGGATATATCAAATATACGAAATTACTTAATTTTATATTCCGCATGCCATTAAATGTTTTTGGCATAATGTTTAAGATTCTCTGAAAGTGTATGTTTTGTTCTATCAGAATGTATGTATTTTCTTTTGTTCGTGTTTATTCATGTAGATTTCCACCTATTTCGATCTCCTCTTTCAAATGTAACGCGCAGCAAAGTTTCGTTCAACACTGAGGTGGAAATGAGATCTTGAAACCTGTTGATTTCTATCAAATTTAAAATTGAAAATATTGTTGAAAGGTTAGAGAAAGTTGTAAACAAAAACAGATAATACAATATCTTTCTATAAAAATTAGTAAATATTTATTAAATTTAAGAGAACGAAAAAAATATAAGTTGCCAACCCAATAGAAAATGCTCCGTAAGTGAAACTAGATGAGGCATTGATCCAGATCTAAACAGTGGGATTTAAAAATAAGTATATTTGTAGATCCCACTGCTGGACGGGATCCTTTACTATTGATATAATATGACAAGTGAAAACGCGACAAGTGTCTCCTCTGACCTATGACCCACTCAACCTCGATATGAAATTATAATGAACAACCCTTAGGACAGGTCCTACGACATGGAATGTTTCTTCACCAGTCATAAGGTCCCCAGTTAATGTTTAACATTCTGTGAAAGCGTGGTCCTTCCCCGGTCGGGATATCTATTCGTGCTACAGTTAGTTTATAATTGCGACTTAACTCCATCACATAAAATTTCTTCCACGGAAAGGAAAATATAGCATAACCTGCTACAGTCCTTCAGTATGAATTGTCGAGTATGCCCTAATTGTATTTTTATTTCGGTCTGATAGAATTTGTAACGATGTTATTTTTAACAACGAATAAGTTAATTATTTTCTTTGTTAGTTAATTTGATTACAAACAGTATTATATAAGTAAATAACAAGGATTGAATAACATATGTCCAACCTAATATAATAAAGAATGTAATTGTATTTCCTTGTTCTCTAAATGCGATCCATTTTAAATTCCTTTAACAGCAAAACAAATTAAAAACATAAAGATAATAACCATAGTGTACTGTTAAGAGGAAATTAATTTGGAAGTGCTCTCAAGTGTTCGCTTCCCATACTCCGTACGTTCGCACAACGTGCCGATACCGATAGTTGTACAAATACTTGTAAAATTCAATTCAATAATTCAGGGAACACTGAAACAGCGATTTGTGGAACGGTGCCCTCTGAAAAGCGGCCGCCGGCCCACTCTTCAGCGCTGGCGGCGCACGCGAGAACACACGCGCGTGCCGCCAATCGCGCGCCGCCGCTGAAAAGAGACACGCCCACCCGCTTTTAAGAGACCGCCGCCCGTTTGAAGTGTGCCGACCTGTGCACGAGCTCGGCGTATATAAGTTTTGATTGCCAATGTACCGTAAGTTATGGTCCTAGTAAACTATACTCAATTTTGTGCAGTCGGATATTTTAAACGTTTCTTTAAATAATTATATGAAAAACAATTAAAGATGTATGTTTTCTTTATACATTATACGTTAAAATTTATTTGTTCAATTGTTATAAATTATTTAATTGTATAGATATTACATCATTTCAATTTTGTATAAATGAATAGGACATATAATAAGTCAGATTTATCGATTTAAAAATTGTCGACTCCTAATTATAGTGTAATGTACTCGTTGGTTGATGTAAGTTTCACGCGCAAACCCGATCAGTTGTAGAGACACACTGCAGCGACATTGTTTTTGCAGTATAGGCTCCGCCATGGAGGAGCGCACGTACAGAACGCCAGAATAGCACTGCTGTATTTCATATGGCGGAAAACGGAGACCCAATTTAAGATAACGGAGTATTCCATCTCTGCCTGCCCATCTTGCGCATCTTGTCTTGAGGATGGATCTTAATGTCACCAGTCGTGCCGCAGTCGTCACTTGCCAGCAGATGACCTGCGTACTCCTCTGTCATTCAAAAAAATAGTAAAAATTGTTGCGTTACAAATATTTTTACAGTGGTAGAGCAGTTTGTTTCTAGCTGCAGAATTAATGGGTCAGCTCGACCGGGGTAGGACCACGCCCCCAGAACTCCAGCGTAAAATAGCAGCAAAACGCTGCTGTGTTTCGTGTGGTGAGTGTAGGGATCCGGAGAACTTTATAACTGGCGACGAAGGCATTCCATCTCAGTACTCAAGGGTCACAACGCATCTCCATAATGATTCCTTGTCAAGTTTGAATTCTTAATGTAATTTAAAAAATATATCTCGTTTAAAGAGAAACGTAATTATTGAGTCAATCTATTTAGCCATGAGATGACGTATCTGCGATGTTCTGATGAATCTAATGATTCCTTATCCTTAATAATGTAGTTGTCATGGGCTGCCATGAGCTGAACAGTATAAACGTGTAGGAAATATGGAAATGTTGGTGTGTTTGTAAGAAATATTTCAATGAAGTCGCAAATAAGAAGTACGTCGGTTAAATATCAGATCAAGATGCAGAACTCGAGATGAACGTTTTTCGAAACAGACATGAATATATAAATTTCTATGGTTGAATTGCGCAAAAATAATCATATTTTTTTATTTGTATCCTGTCTGTCACCCTAGCATAACCGGTACCTGTAGTTGGATCACCGGACCCTTGCACTCGCAATACGTACAGCACCGTTAAGCTGGTATGTCCAGCTGGTATTCTGTGAGGGTCTGGACCTACTACGGCCGGCTCATGCTGTATTTAGAAAGTAGCTGAAGCGTGGCTCTACTCCTATTGACAACCTCGAATAGCCGAGGATATGGTGTTTTTTTTTCTTTATTACATTCCGAGTAATGAACGAGAACACCGTTTATCTAATGGCATGTGATTCCTGGGGCCCATCTGATCTACATTCATCCTTGACAAGGAATCATAAAACGGATTCGTTGTCACCCTTCAGGACTGAGATGGAATGCCTAGACCACTAATAAAGGTTTCCGAATCCCTACACTAAGCAGACGAAACACAGCAGCATTGTAGCTGCTATTTCACGCTGGTTTTCAGTGAGGGCGTGGTCCTCCCCCAGTCGAGTTAACCCATTCATTCTTCAGCTAGAAACAACTGCAGTGTAGCTCGTCATCCATGCAAACCAAGGTGCACTACTTCCTAGCTGTAACGGAATGCCTCTAATCCAGTAATTAGGTCTCTAGCTTCACCATTCACCATGGAACACAGAATTTATTTATTAATCTTTATGTGCAAATAAAAAAGGTGAACTCAATGCCAATAAGCGTCCTCTAGCAGCCCACCGTTGGGCTGAGACAATGTATTGTGGGCTCAAGAAATACTGATTTTAATTTTAAAAGTGCATACGCTACTATTTTATGTTGGTGTCTGTGTGTGTGTGTACTTGTTTTGAAGTGAGTCTTTTATATTGACTTCGTATTAAAATCGTATCTTCTTAAGTCATCATTAATATAAATATTTGTCTCATAATTTATAATTATTATCCAACTTAAAAAATAAAATTAAACCGACATTAGATTGTTAGGTTTTGTTACAATCTCAGCAATAGAAATCCTGGAACCAATACGTCTTAGAAACCATCTAGAAAAGATTCCACAGCTCTCTTAAAGGCCGGCAGAGCACGGCAACGTCCTCTGGTGCTGCGGATGTCCACGTGCGACGGTGATCACTTAGCATCGGAGCATGAGCTGCTCCGATGCTAAGTGATCACTCTGCATGCTCATTTGCCACCTATTATATATATATATATATATATATATATATATATATATATATATATAAAATTGCCTAGGAGAGATTGCTTTTACCAAAAAAACCCCATTTAATAGCGGTTTTAATTTTTTTTTTGGTTTCTTCGTATATTATAATGTAGTACGAAATAAAGAATATTCACCCTCTCCCTCCCCCCCTCTATCACTATCCTTCTTTTTTTTTAAAAAAAAAAAGTATGCTAGCAGTCTTATAATTATTTACATTCCCGTTAACCACTCGTCACCGTCGAATGGCGGATTCGAATCATCCACCTTAAGTTTGGCAGACCTACCAGTACCTTAACTATTAGGCTATTGACACTTCAATGTTCAATTTTTATGTCATGCCTTCGTTACTGTTGTGCAGGCAAATGGAATATCGAATATCCCTTATGTCCCTAATTCTATTTGACACCGCCAGCTCCTAACCGCAGGCCTAATACGTAACAATGTCACTTCAGATCGTATCAGCAGTAAACACAACGCTATTCATCGAGACATTGTTTTCGATCCAAACCAGGCATCGAACTGGGCCGATGAATGGGCCTTAGCCGGACCTGACCTATTTGGACTGTAATACTGGCTCCCAGACCCAATCTATATTCTTAGAGAAATACCTGATATATAACATTTGACCGAAAATTCGAAAAATATATTGTATTTCTTTTTTCGGTAAAAGTAGTAAATATTCAGTCAGTGCCCAGAGTGTATGAATATTTTATTTGAATTTATACCACAGATTAAAAAATAACTCAAACATAAATAAGAACACTAACAGATAATTAAAGTTATTCTATTTTAACTGAAGTTGTGTAGTTCAAAATAAATAAAATTGTATGCCAATATTGCTAAATTTTGTGTAGGGTTGTCATTTAATTTACATTAATAACTATTAAACTTAATTTAATCGTAAACTCAAATATTTTGTACCGCACAATCAGAAACGTGAATACTTAATTGTAAACTCAACATAATCTAGAGGTCTCGACTGAGAGCCATAAGCGCTCGGTCACCTCTCAACCCGGTGAAACTGTAAAAGCCCTGGGGCCAACAGCGACCATCAGACCGAAAAAAAAAATCAGACTGAAAAACAAATCAACATAATCTAGAGGTCTCGACTGAGAGCCATAAGCGCTCGGTCACCTCTCAACCCGGTGAAACTGTAAAAGCCCTGGGGCCAACAGCGACCATCAGCCCGAAAAAAAAAAAATCAGACTGAAAAAACAAATCAACATAATCCTTTTACTTATATATTAGTTAATTCATTAATATATCGCATTGTATTTAGAAGCTAATTAAAAACGCAGTTCAACGAATTCATACATTTTTTATCCACATTAAAAAGAAAAAGAAAGCACATTCTTTTTCCATACATAAATATTATAAGTCTAAACACATAATATCTGTTATACAGCAAATGTTGGAATTTAAATATAAATTTAGTAAAAAAAAAAATCAGACTGAAAAAACAAATCAACATAATTCTTTTACTTATATATTAGTTAATTCATTAATATATCGCATTGTATTTAGAAGCTAATTAAAAACGCAGTTCAATGAATTCATACATTTTTTATCCACATTAAAAAGAAAAAGAAAGAACATTCTTTTTCCATACATAAATATTATAAGTCTAAACACATAATATCTGTTATACAGCAAATGTTGGAATTTAAATATAAATTTAGTAAAAAAAAATCTATGGTAGGAATGTTTTGGTATACTTGCACTTGAAAAAAGTACTATTATTTAAATTTAATACCGTTTTAAAACAATACGTTCGGTAATAATAATGTTAAAATTTTAACTAAATACGCAAATAAAATTTTTATAACTAACAAAATTTTTAGTAACATTATCTTTTTAAACACCTGCCAATAAGGGTAAAAACCCATGAATCATTATGACAAATATTGCATCAATTTTATCACACTATTATCGTCAGATTTACGTGAAACAGGCAGTTGTTTTCCCGCCAGAACTCCCTTATCAGCTGTCAAAGTGAGCGCTGAAGAGCGGTTTCTATTGGACGCCCGCTCATAAGCGACGCCGTCATTGGCCCCGAGCGGAGCACATGAGCGGCTTCCCACGTGCTTATAAGTTACAAACTGGAAAACTTTTTACGCGGCCAGTGTCAACCGACAGGTCTTTTTTAATTGTTGTCGATTACTGTTTAAAAAATATGTGTGCGTGGAAATATATTTAAATATGTGTATTTTTTAACTTTTGATACAAAATATATTTTTGTTATTATTTTTATTTTTAATGATTAACTTTTAGATATATAATATAATAATTAGAAGTTTAAATTTTGGTACGACTTTAAGTAATGTTGTCTAATTAATTAAATAGTTTTTTACTTACGGCAATTAAGTCCTTAACTCTGTCACTCAAAACACGAACGATTTTATATTTTAAATTAATAAAAATAAATAAAATATTTTTCTTATGTACCGATACCGTCGAGGTTTAGGCGTTAAAATTTTTAAAATTAAGTTGCTGAAACTTTTGTCACTCACGACTGTAACGTATTACGACTATAACGTATATATATATAAATAAATAAAAAACGACAAAATAGACCAACACTGAAAAGCGACGTAAACTACCACTTATAAGCTCCTCCCCAAATGCAGTCCAATGCAATTTATTTACTCTGCAACGCGTTGCATTCTGCCTCGAAACGAACGTTTAAAAATTAATTAAACCACTGTATTTAATATGAAAATGAGTGCATATTTTAAATCTGTACTAAATAATTTGCTCGGGTAACGCGCGTCTAAACAATACAGAACAGCCTTCGCCGCTGCGGCAACAACAATGCTAGGGCGAAATAAGCAAGAAATATTTAACTACCGAAGCGGGGAGGGGCGGGCGCTGGCCCTCAGTATTGGCGCTACGCCTGTGGTAGTTATAGTTTACGTGATACACAGCTCAAATACAAATAATATAAACATTCCGACTGAGCATGCGCCGTGGCTGCAGACAGGGACGAAGCGACACAGCCCCGCGAACTTATCGACACCAATTTGCAAACAACAATCCTCATACAACTGACGCATTTTATTCCATTGCCGCCAAAACTAGTGACATATTAGTTTCGTTCGTAAATCACCTTTTTATAGATTAATTTGCATATTTTTGACAGCGAGCCAGCCGACCCGGAAGCGTTGTGCGCATGCGTGCGCACGCGAGAGAGCAAAAATGTTATTGACGATGCAAAATATTTATTTTTTCGCGCAACACCAACGCAGGCTTCCACAGTAACTGATGTACGCGGCCATTTTGAATTTTGAAAAAGTTTCCATTTACAAAATCGCTTTATAACTTATGTCTTGGTATGCTTTGAAATCGATAGAGAAAACAGAATCGTTGGAACCGTTAACGGCAAAAATTACACAAGGACATACAAGTATTTTTATAAGTTATTAGAATAAGAAATAAGATAGAAAGAATAATTTTTTTAACAAATCCACAGGGAGTTAAAGTTGGATTTATTTCAATTATAATCCGATATGAACGATCGGCGCATGCGTGAAGCGACATTTACACCGCAGCGTAATTACGTACGACATTTTTATCTGTAATATTGAGGTCAGTAGTGTATTAAATAAAATATACTGTTTCTAAATAACACAAAATACGGAAATATAAATAATAAGCGACGTCATGAACCATTAAAAGCAAGGATGTATGTCTAAAGATAGTGACATGCATTAATATAATATTTGCATAAATTTATTAGGCATGTGATGCGATGTAAACGAACCTGTCAAATCTTATTTTATTATAAATGACGAGGCAATTAAGGTTATAATACAATGTACATCGTGACTATCGATAATCATATAAAGTATTTTAGACCGGAAGTGTCAAGAGTGATGCTGATGATGCACAAGCATTCATGGTACGTGACAGTTAGTACAGATATTACAAACTCTTCTACGAGGCAAAGGCCTTACATGCGGCAGCCACGAATCGCGTTGAAGATAGAAGAATTATTAATTCGACATATCGCTTCTACATACATCTAGCTATGGCTTAGGAAGTGTTCTGTTTGAATACGTAGTGGTAAATTGAGCAGATTATTCACAATCTGAATGCTCTCAAAGTGCTCTATTAAATTCGTCATATTTCTATCTTCTAATATCTAGCTGGTCTTAGCGACTTTTAGACATCATTACTGTAAACTATAATCTAGGACATAAAAAAATATAATACCCAAGTGAAATACAAGTCTCGTAATTAAATTCCAAGGTTCATTCCACATTAGGTTTTTAGTATTTAATTTAGTGCGCGTTATTAAAAACTTTATAGAATGATATGATAAACCCAGTAAACAAATAGTCATGTAAATAAATGAGAATTAATGTCACCGGGTTCTCCGCAGAAATTTAATGAAGGTACTAAATTTTTTATGAAATCTCTATTAATAAGCGTTATAAATGTAAATTCTTGGTGTTTCCAGTAAAAGTGAATTAATAATAAACGAAGCGACTATTAAAAGCAGAACAAAGAACTCAAAGTAAAATTGTACTGACGAGTGCTACTTAATAAAAAGATGTTTTTTTTATTAAGTACAACATATACAACATGTACTAAACTATACTAGAAATAATCTATTAACTAGATAAAATCTCCTTTATTGTAAAAGAAAGTGACTCTGATTTCAATATTTATCGTTATACCGTATCCATGCAGCAATAAATAGTTTTGGTCCAATAAAAATAACACTACACTCTCAATCTCAACTCTCAAAAGTCAGTGGAAATAATTATTACTGATGCCACTGACTTTTGAGATATCTGCTCTTTATGGACAGCCCTTGCAGGGTTTGTTTGTTTTAGGAATATAGATGATGATGAAGATGAGGATGTCCTCCTGGTCGATTGCGATCATGGCGACTTCTTCTGTTAATTATCAGATGACATAAACTAAGCAGAATGTTTTAACAGCACCGTAAGTATTTGCGCAAACAGAGGCAACACTCATTTGTAGTTTCCTAATCCGATGTAATGCTTTTGCAATAAGATCGTAGGGAGGTTCAGATGCAGTGTCAGGGACACACAGAACACATGCAGACCTGATAAGCAACAATTTGTGACACAAATATTGTTCCTCCAATTGTTCATCCTATTCCTGAAACGAACCCACAAAATCCAATTGCCAATTGCCAATGCTTTACTACCGTCCACGGCATTTACATCCATCAAACACGTTGTCTTCCCCGAGGCTGGGAATATAATTTGGTCCCCAGATCCCTACACTCATCATACCGAACACAGCATCGTCATGCTGCTATATCACGCTGATATTCTGTAGGAGCGTGATCCTTACCCAATCTAGATTGTTAAAAGATTATATATATATATATTGTCTTGTATTGATAGGTTGTCAGTCTCTCATTTGCCTATTTCTAGGCTGATCTAGCGATAGCGGAACACCATCACGGCAAAATTATAATAACAAATAATATTTTTGGAGTTCCTTTATCAAAATGTGAAGTCTTTTCTTTTGAAGATTTTGCTTCAATATCTATATACGTATGTGCCAGCAAACTTACTTGCCATGTTGGTATATTGATTAACATTAGCACCGCTGGTCACTACTTCAATCACAATCATTCATAGAGAGGTCATTCATAGAGAGGTCATTCATAGAGAGGTCATTCGATTAGTGAGGATCTCAGTGTATGAACAGTTTTGTGTAAAGAGAAAACATGTATAGGGTATGTGTAGGAATATATTAGATGATATATATATACTTATAACAAGATACTAATATTTCATACTTGTTTACACGGTCTTAGGAACGATAAAAGAACAAACAATTCACCTGATGGTAAGTGCATTTCTGAAGGCCACCATATCAAATCATATTGTGGCCACCTCTGAGGACTTACGGCCGAGCCAACCAAGTCGCGTTGTAATTAGTTATGAGCTGGAGCGTAGTTCTACAACGATTAATCCCTAAAATTTTGTTACATAAACCTTTATCAATTTTAAAATAAATACATAATTATTGTGAATTCAAGTGTTATATTTTGATGTTTCAATTCGAAGGAAAGTTTTTTAAGTAGGTATTGATTTCAAGTATTTTTTTTTAATTTCTTTCTTACATCAACACGGTCAAAGTCCTTGTAAGTAAATATTCACAGCGTACTATATTGCATATGACCACAGGTTCGCATCACACATGCTCTGGGCCGAGCAACGGTGTGACAGGCGGCCACACAGCCCCGGTAGGACATTGACATTTTTATTGGGCGTTGATTTAGCACCTATCGATTGCCACGCAACTACTCATCCGAGGGAAATTTAAATTTAGGACTCGATCTACTAGGACACTCTCCTCTCGCCATGACAGATTGATTTTTGCATACTTTCTATGAATTACGTTCTACCAAACGAAACGTATGAATTTTGTCGTAAGTTGTATGAAATGTTAAATGTATTCAATTTTTATTATTACATTCAGAGTTACAAACGAGCACACAGGTGGACTGACCTGATGTTAAGTGATTCCTGCGGTCCATGACATTTACATTCATCCTTGACAAGGAATCATAACGCAAATGCGACGTCACCCAGGATTTGACCCATCAGGATTGAGATAGAATGTCTCGTCGACCAGTAATAAAGGTCTCCGGATCCCTTCACTCACCAGACGAAACACAATAACGTTATGCTGCTATCTCACGCCGGTATTCTGTGAGGGCGTGGTCCTACCCCGGTCGAGCTGAGCCATTCATTCTGCAGTTAGAAACAAACTGGAAAAATTCATTCACTTATTCCATCATTTTATTGATTATTATTATTTCTTGTTTTTATTTCCCACTACCATTTGAGTAGTAATTTTATAACTATTTTCTTGTTATTTTTCCAACGCCGGTAAGTACCGGGAATGTAATTGTAAATCGTACAAAAACCAATTTGTCTAATGATATCTTAATATACAACAGGTATAATCTATTTGTTGTAACATATAATTCACAGCTAATGTAGAATAGATCTTAATTTAAAAAAAAAATAATCGAAACAAATCACGTCTCATTGAATGACCTAAAAAGCAACGTTCGGAAACTGAGGCAATCGATACAGACTATGAAGTAAAAAAAACATTATGGCGGACGCTCGCTGGTGAAAAAAAAAATTAATTAAGAAGGAAACTATGGTTTAATATAATTCAGTCCTGATGAGCGACTGGGCGTGACTCCGCCCCCTGTAGAGCGACGCCCAGCCTCGCTGTTCAGCGACCGCCTTCTGCAGCGTACAGTTTAGGAGCCAGCGGTTCCGAAACGCAATTTTACTTTAGGCGGGAATTTTTCTTGACGTTTCTCAACATACCCGCGCAAAATATATGGTTTTAAGGATTTTTTTTCCATTTTACTCGTTTTTTTTTAAATACTATTTTAATACAACATTCTATTTATTATTGTACCTTAGAAAATAGAATCTAAATATTGGTTAAATAAAATACCAATAAATAAAAATAATGGAGGCATCATACATATTTTGTATACTGTAGGATCTATTGTTGATACACGATTCTCAGTGCTTTCAAAAATACTTCTTTACTGTTACGCATTTTTGGGAAATGGCGAATTAAATGTTTTCGTTTATACGTTATTGATTTCTTGTTCTTACTATAAATAAACCAGTGTCGAATATTTTACTAGATAACAATCTAAACACAGCAAGACAGAATGGAATAGTATAGGGATTCGAAAACTAGGCATTTCATCTTAGTTTTTAGGGATGACAGTACACGTGCTTCTTGAATCCTTGTTGATGGATGTAGGTGTTTACGGTCAGTAATCATTTATCATCAGGTGAAAGGTGTGCTCGTTAGTATTATAAAAGAAATTATACATAGAAGTAGATACACATATAATTCATCTATACGCAGATATATACATACATAATAGATAAATCAAAACAGGAGCCCGCATACACTGGTGCAGAGTACACCGTAACGGAAATGAAAATGGTCCTTTATGAATACATTTGATGTAATAGCGTCCTATCTAAAAGAACATACCGGTCCCTCAGTATTCAAAATGCGATAATACAAAGACCAAAAAACCAAGTTAATGATTCATCTGTAAGGAAATGAGACGTGACTGTTATAAATTGGTAATGTTAATTATGTTTCTTTCATGGAAATTTTATTACAAAAGTGTATATGTCTGTTGAGATCATCATCACAGCCTGACACACACTGCTGAACAAGGTCCTCCCCCAGAGACTGCCACAAAGCACGATCCTGGGTCACCTGCATCTACCGACTTCCCGCAGACTTGCTAGGTGGTCGTTGCGTCTAGTGGGGGCTACACTGCGAGTGCCAGTCCGAGGTTGCTACTCGAGAACCTTTCTTCCCCATCGGTTACGATTCGTCATGGTTCTACGAGCTATGTCCCCAGCTGATTGCCACTTCAGCTTGCTAATCTACACCTGGATTCACTCAACGAGCTATAGAGCTGATTATGGTTGATGATACTTCGTGATAGAATACGCAAAGTAGACACAGTTTGAACAGTGGTAGAGCTACACTGCAGTTTGTTCCTAAGTGCAGAATGAATGGTAGGAACACAGCCCTCACAGAATAACGGCATGAAATAGCAGCATATCGCTGCTGTGTTTTGTCTGGTGAATGAAGGGATCCGGAGACCTTTATTACTGGTGACGAGACATTCCATCTCAGCCCTTAAGGGTGACGGTGAAGGGTGGGAGGGTACGATTCCTGGTCAAGGATGAATGTAGGTGTCATGGGCCGCTGGAATCACCTACAATCGGGTGAATTGTTGTTGAGTGAGTTTGTTTATTACATTGAGAGCAATGTAATAAAAAAATACACGACATTAAAGATACACATGTGCTTGTCCCTGAGGACTGAGATGGGATGCCTGGTTACTGGTGTAATTGGGCCCTCGGATCCCTACACTCGCCACAAACCCAGCAGCGATACGCCGTCATATCTCGCATGTTTTCCTGATAAAGTGAAACAGTTTTAAATAAAACAAATGTTCAATAGTAGTGCGCAGCTCTTGGCCTACACTCGTTAATGGCGCAGAAATGTAATAACTCCGCAGTCTAGGTGGAACAATAAAAGCCGAACCGTGCTGGCTGCTATACCTAAGCGCGGTCTAGGTCTGCGAGCGAGGACTAACTTCGTACCTCGTAATATTAAGTAGGGAGGAGGTAGTTAACGCTTCGGCTGTTCGCTGTGAAATCGTTTTGCATTTAAATTTATACATTCTATATTTTTCGTTTGGCAGTAAAAAACATTACAAGTAATTTTGTAATGTTTTTACTGCCAAATAACTTTTGGTACTTAACTGCCTATATATATATATATGCTAGACATATGCCTCCTCTCTAGAGAGGCTGTAGGACTCGGACTTTGCTAGTCCGCTGCGGATTTGTATTTATGTTTCCAAAAAAAGTTAGTTATGCAGGTTTCTCAATGATGTTTTCCTACGCTTAAAATTGTAATTGACAATTTTATTTTGTGCTCACACCGGGATCAAACTATGTTTACACGTTTAGCGTGACGTTAAAAGCGAGCGTTTATGCACTGAGCTACCACGGCTATATCACACTAACCTATTTTTTTTTATTTTACTCAACCGATAATTTTTTTACCAATAAATTTTTTTGACGGTTTCGTAACGTTATGTTTTTATATTTACTGTTTTATGTACATTGAATAAAATTACTCGTATGTTTTACGGATTCTATCGCTTTTATCCCGACGTTTAGAGTGCTTTCCGCATTCATGGTCACGAGGAGGACCGAGAGTTGTGACGTCCTGATGTCATTGTTCCAATTTTTTTATTACATTGAGAGTAACAGACTGGCACACAGTTAACCTGATGTCAAGTGTTTCCTGCTACATCTATACATTCATCCTTGATGGGGAATCATAATGCAGATGGGTTGTCACCTGTGTTGAGATGGAATGCCTCGTCACCAGTAAAAAAGATCTACGCAGAAGGAGCTCACAGTATCTTGAAGTATTGTAGGGGTACGTCTGGGTTGGGATTTAATTTTACTAATCACAGAATCCCCGAAATCACAGAAGACCGACGGTAGCACCCAGCCGTCTTCTCTAATGATATTAGGATGTGTTTTTTTTAATTTAAATAGCTTCACGAAACGTCCGTGTTAGGATTTGGGTCTGCGAGCGAGGACTAACTTCGTACCTCGTAATATTAAGTAGGGAGGAGGTAGTTAACGCTTCGGCTGTTCGCTGTGAAATCGTTTTGCATTTAAATTTATACATTCTATATTTTTCGTTTATAAAACATTACAAGTAATTTTGTAATGTTTTTACTGCCAAATAACTTTTGGTACTTAACTGCCTATATATATATATATATATATATATATATATATATATATATATATATATATATATATATATATATATATATATATATATATATATATATATATATATATATATATATATATATATATATATATATATATATATATATATATATATATATATATATATATATATATATATATATATATATATATATATATATATATATATATATATATATATATATATATATATATATATATATATATATATATATATATATATATATATATATATATATATATATATATATATATATATATATATATATATATATATATATATATATATATATATATATATATATATATATATATATATATATATATATATATATATATATATATATATATATATATATATATATATATATATATATATATATATATATATATATATATATATATATATATATATATATATATATATATATATATATATATATATATATATATATATATATATATATATATATATATATATATATATATATATATATATATATATATATATATATATATATATATATATATATATATATATATATATATATATATATATATATATATATATATATATATATATATATATATATATATATATATATATATATATATATATATATATATATATATATATATATATATATATATATATATATATATATATATATATATATATATATATATATATATATATATATATATATATATATATATATATATATATATATATATATATATATATATATATATATATATATATATATATATATATATATATATATATATATATATATATATATATATATATATATATATATATATATATATATATATATATATATATATATATATATATATATATATATATATATATATATATATATATATATATATATATATATATATATATATATATATATATATATATATATATATATATATATATATTAGCCTTGCTCGGAAGCGAGCCCAGTTCTCACGTCGCGCCATGTTAGCCACTCTAACAACTAGGCCACCCTTCACTGTTGTAACAAGACACAATCCATTCATCATTACGAGTAATTACAAATTCTTGTACCTACATGAACGTACATACAAAAAGATTACCAATCTCGACTCAACCGAGTGAGTTCAATGCTCTGACATCAAGTAGTAATTTGACGCTTCTTTGTCTGTTGATTAAAAGAAACCGAAGACTTTACGAGAGACCCGTGACGAGGCATTCGATCTAAGTCTTTAGATATCAGCAGTCTTTATTTTTTTATATAGAATAGGTGGCAAACAAGCAAGCAACTCACCTGGTGGTAAATAACGCCGTCCGTGAACATCCGCAACGCCAGATCCGGATTCGCAAATGCGTTGGAGGGCTTTAAAAAAGCTGTAGGCTCTTATCTTAAAGTTCCTAAGTGGTATCGGTTCGAAAACCTCTGGCGACAGCTGACTCCACAGAGTAGTTGTGCGTGGAAGGTCTGCAAGACTGCAGCTTGTGTCTAGCCACGAATGGGTAGAGTCGACCAGGAGTAATAGGGTAACGCTGCTGTGTTTCGTATGGTGAGTACAGGGATCCGAGTACCATATTACAGGGGTAACAACGTATGAGCAGGCATCACTTACATCAGGTGAACTGTCGGTAAAAAAACACTCTGCAATGAAATTATCGACGCAGAAAATTAGCTTTGAGGTTACACTGTTCAGAATGGGTGTGCGTACATGTTAGAGGTTGTTAGACGGCCCGAGTGTTATGTGCCTAACATATATGGCGTAAGAGCAAACAAATTTAGTTTTAAATTTCTTATCATAGATGGTGCTGTCTAATGATTTACTGTGTCGCGCAATAGCGATTTATTCTCTAATACATACCTCGCCTTGATTGTAAATTCTGAAGTTAGTTCAAAACTGTGCATTACTTTAATAAATTATTGAGATTAGGATTATACTTGTAGCTTCAGTATAGTAAATGTGTGCACCGAATATTAGGTTCCCCCGCTAGGTAACAGAACATATGGTCCTTCGAACCGGATCAAAGCCGTAAAATACTATTAGCCGGAAAAATAAATTATTTTTAAAAACAGATTATATTTATTTGAAAGGAATTTATGCAAAAGTTATGTGAAGTTAGTATGTATCAAGATATCTGGAGCTTAACGGTCTGCAGCGCCGCAGGGATCTTTCACCGTCAGCCGATCTGTTGGGTCGGTCGTATTCCCTCGCGTGCCTTAATTTAATTTTATAAAAAATCTATAAAGAAACCGATGCTACTCACCAGTACAGGTAGCTGCACCATTGGTCTCTGTGAACAAATTTTTTATAATTTAAATATCTCTTTTGTTTACAAATCACCTTAAAAAGTAACCGCCACTGTATCTCCTGCAAACAAATATCGACAAGGGCACACTCTTTCATTCGACGCTCAGCAGTCGCCGAGAACGGTCGCCCGGCTCCCCGCCACGATCGTCCCGAGCTACCTGCCCCCGAGCAAGCCACCTGCGCATCCATTGTTCCGAGAACAATACACCGAGCAATTTTTATTGCTGTTGCTATTGTGATCGGAATTTAGTTTCCAAGAAAGCTATTGTAAAGCCACCTGGGTGGTTATACTAGTGGATACCTTGCGGTGTTAACTAAGCTAGTGTAGGGCAAGCCCCGTACGCCCGCGGTTCCCCTTCTGGGAAACGCAAGATAGCGGAAGGAGTCAACGTAAACTTGGCCTTGGGTAGTGCCCCAGCCAAGGTTGACCAACCCGCTAGACTTATAATTGTCTCACGCGTATTTTAGTTAGTTCTAAGCACACACCCAAGTGCACAAATAAGATTGGCACTTGACGCACTAGGGCTACACAACTAGGCACACATCCTCCTGCCTATACCCGGCAGGAGGGAAGTAGACTACTCACCCCGGCACCCCACCGGAGGCCACATCCCGCGTAATAGTAGTAATATTATTAAAAATTTGTGTACAATGGAGAATCCAACAATGGATTTCCTTGTACACTTGGTCAGCTGCCTGAAGAGTAAATACCCTGATGTCTTCGAAGACATTATAAAGAGCAACCCCTACCGGAGGGGCAAAAAGCACCCTCAAGGTCCTCCTCAAGGGCCTCTGCTCATCGTCCTCCTCGGTCTCCGAAATGGAGCTAGATAGCCCTTCGTCCCCGAGGACCTCCTGCAAGACACCAGCAACTTCACGCTGGTGGAAAAGAAGCGAAAAGCGAGCTTCACCCGCCCCGACGCCGCCACCCAAGGCGAAAAACGGGAAAGCGATGTCCCTCTCCCCGGCCATCGACATCTGTGGCCCAACCCCATGGCACCCTCTGCAGCCTCACAGCAAGCCCCCACCGCTCCTCAGCGCGCCACTACTGGCTCCCCAAACTTCGGCTGTCTCACAGCCATCGAACGCCCGCCGCCTGTCTTCATACAGGCACAAGATAAATGGCCGATTGTCGTATCGGCCCTTCCAATCGCTACAAATATCAAGCGATCCCCACCGCTGTAGGCATTAAACTGCAGCTAGAAACCACGGATGACCATAGAGCGGTCACCCGCTACTTACAAGACAAAGGTGTATTCTTTCACACCTACACCCTGGCAGAAGAGCGCCAACTTAGAGTGGTTATTAAAACCTTCCGCGGGAAATCCCCGCAGACCTCATCAAAGAGGACCTCCAGGCTCAGAATTTACCCGTCCTATCCGTGCATAGGATGTACAGTGGGCATAACAAAAGCCATTCAACATGGTAATTGTGGCTCTCGAAAGGTCCGAGGCAGGGAAGCAGGTATTTAACCTGAAACGTGCTGCCACCTTTCTGGCTCACAATAGAGCGCCTCATAAAACATCTCCGGGCCAGTGCCACAAATGCCAGTTATATGGCCACTCTGCTCGCAACTGCTTCGGGAAACCCAGATGCGTAAAGTGCCTGGGTGACCATGGCACCACCGACTGTCCGAGACCCAAGGACAAGGCCCTTTGGCTGCTTTCGGCCCCCGCGTGTCCTGTGCAACTCAGAGGGACACACAGCCAATTACCTTGGCTGCCCAAAGGCTCCTGCCGAAACGCCCGGCACTTAAAGTCGCACCTAAGGTAGCTACACCGATCGCCGCTCCCGCGCCTATTCTCGCTCCTGTTCGTCCTCTACGTCCCGCATGGAAACCTCCTACTGGCGTAGTGACCGTCGCTCAACCGGTTGAGCAGCCCCCTCCATCAGCCGGACGGCCGGTTAACGAAAGCGACCTCGACCTTGTGTGTCGCTTCGCCACCGTTTTCAACGGCGCCGACGTCTCAGCCCTTGCAAAAGCCCTAAGGGACTCCAATGGCAAGCCCGAAATCAGGATTGCTGCCACAATGCGCTACCAACATGTAGTGTCAGCCATCGTCAATTTTCAAGCATAGAGGGCCTTTATAACGGCAGAGTAAAACCGCGTTCCCTTAACGTCGCATTTTTAACGCGAACGGTATTAATAATCAACGCGACGAAATCCTCAATTTTGTTCGCGATCACCAAGTCGACGTGCTCCTAGTGCAAGAGACATTCCTCAAACCGCACACTCGCAATCCCAACATCGCGAATTATAACATCATTAGAATGATAGAACTTCCGCCGCTAATGGCGGAACTCTCATCTACTATAAAGTCCTTGCACTGCGTGCCCGTCGATACGCCAACCCTAACCTTCCTAGAAGCCTCGGTCTGTCAGCTAGCCATGACCGGCCACGCCCCCATCACAATCGCGTCCGTCTACCTGCCTTGCAGACGTGACGCACAAGTATTACGAAGCGACTTCGTGGCGCTCCTTTCCCTTGGAAACTCAGTCATTTTGGCAGGAGATTTCAAAAGCAAGCACATTCGGTGGAATGCAACTAAAATCAACCCCGGGGTTGGCTTTAGACTCGCTAAGCGACGCACTCGACTTTGACGTCGTAGCGCCTACTACGCCTACCCATTTTCCATACATATTGGGTCACGCACCGGACGTGCTTGATATTGCCATCTGTAAGAATATCAATCTCGCCTTCCAAGGCATAGAGGTAATCCATGAGCTCGCTTCCGATCATCGCCCGTTCTTCTTCGGTTAGGCCCTCCGCCCCAACCTCACCTCCACCAAAACCATTGTAGACTGGCACCGACTCAGGAACGCCCTGAGGGAAGCCACATCACCGCACCTAGATGCTATTCCTAGGAACATATCTTCAGTCAACGACACGAACCTCGCAGTTCATGCCCTCACTAGGCACATCCAGACCGTAATCGTGGATTAGCTCGAGGCAGGTTCCCTCGGTCGATGACCACCGGTGGACCCTGCCAAACGACATAAAGGACCTAATGAGGCGCAAGAATGCGGCGACTCGTGCCCACGACTTATATCCCACTGAAAGTAACCGGCTGGTGCTACGTACCCTTCAGCGTGAAGTCCGATCACGCATAGCCCAGTATAGGAACGATCGGTGGGATAATCACCTCTCCAACATCGAACCTTCCCATCTCGCCTTCTGGTGACTACCCAAATCCCTAAAAGGGGCACCGCCCAAACAATGCCTCCCTTTAGCGCGTCCTAATAAACCACCCGCCTTCTTAGACGAAGAGAAAGCCGAATGTCTGGCTGACAATCTCGAGCTCCAATGCTCACCGAGTACCCTACCGATCGACGCCGCTCACCTTGAAATGGTTAACAGCGAGGTCGACCGGAGGGGTAAGGAACCACCTCGCGATTCCGTCACTCAAGTTACATGCACCGAAGTTGAGTCCATAATTAAAACCTGCGACCACGCAAGGCTCCTGGCCCCGACGGTATCACCAACAAGGTGATGAAACTCCTACCCATGTCCATTTTACACCTACTGGTGATAATCTACAACGCGGCTATATCCAAAGGCACCTTCCCGAACACCTGGAAGGAAGCCGATGTCATAGGGATTCTCAAGCCCTCAAAACATCCAACCGATCCATCAGCCTATCGACCCATAAGCCTACTCAAAGTCTTGGGTAAGGTATATGAAAGGCTCATCCTCACCCGCCTCAAGGACTTCATGCTGTCCTGAGGGCTGCCAATCAATGAGCAGTTCGGGTTTCGCACCCAACACTCATGCACACATCAAGTGCACCGCATCACGGAGCACATCCTTAGTAAATTTCTTCAGGGCTACCAAACTGGGGCACTTTTCCTCGACGTGGCGAAAGCTTTCGATAAGGTCTGGCACAACGGGCTCATATACAAACTATATGAGCTCGGTGTGCCAGATCGACTCGTACTTATCATACGAGATTTTCTCCGAAATCGAACCTTTCGTTACCGCGTCGAGGGAACGCGCTCCGAGGTTCACCCCATTTGTGCCGGAGTACCACAAGGCTCTGTCCTAGGTCCTACTTTATACACACTCTACACCAACGACATACCGCGCACTCGCGGTGTAGAGCTAGCCCTTTTCGCCGATGACACCGGCCTCTACGTGTCTGGATTTAAACCAGACGCTATTTGTAAACGCCTCCAATCTGCAGCCAACACCTTAGGGAAATGGTTTCGGAAATGGATGATCGAGGTTAACCCTACCAAAAGTGCAGCCATTTACTTCTCTCGGCGCAACAAAACGCCGCATCTCCAAACTATAGAGTTATTTGATCGTCCAATCCCCTGGGAAAAGACAGTCAAATACTTAGGCGTCACATTAGATGAAAGACTCACCTTCGGTCCGCATGTCAACCGCGTACGGAATCGAGCAGCGTTCGTCCTAGGTCGTTTGCACCCGTTACTTAATAAAAATAGCAAAATGTCCCTGCGTAATAAAATTACACTTTACAAAACGTGCATCCGACCCATAATGACATACGCAAGCCCCGTCTTTGCGCATGCCTCCCCGCGTCACATTCACCGACTTCAGGTAATACAAAATCGTTTCATGCGCAAGGCCACCGGTGCGCCATGGTTCTTGCGTAACGAAAATCTACACATAGATCTTGAGCTGCCGACCATAGCTCAGTACCTGAAGCAGGCTTCGCCGATATTTCGACTCTGCCGTCACACACCGAAACCCTTTGATTGTAAGTGCCGCCACTTACAATCCCATCGCGAATCACAGATTTACCCGCGTCCGTAGGAGACCGAGGCACGCCCTCGACGACCCTGACGACGCAACCACCAGGGCCCAAGCCCTTCATAAAACACAACACACAAACATTGCACTCTCATATCGCCCCGCCGACGGCGAGGGCGTCGCAAACAAAGTTATTCGCGATACCGCCATGTCAATGGCCGGTTCTTCCAGTCCATACAGATAGAAGCGTTGCTGGAGTTTCCTGCGCCACTTCTTCTCCAGCGCCCACGCATTCTGAAGTGGTGGTACAGGTAGTTAATAATAATAGTGATATTAATTAAGATAATCCTCTGTCAGAAGCAACTGACCGAGCCGAGGTTCGGCCCTCTTGGGCACCCTCGAGTCAGACGCTCTCGCGAAACAGGGTAACGGTCTGCCGAGGCTCCTCTCGGAGCCCTTGCGCTGGTTACCCATATATAGAGGTCTCGACTGAGAGCCATAAGCGCTCGGTCACCTCTCAACCCGGTGAAACTGTAAAAGCCCTGGGGCTAACAGCGGCCATCAGCCCGAAAAAAAAAGGGCACACATGGAAACAATAGACGTGAGGTCCAACGGTTAAACGGAGGACAAATATGCCTTGGGCCTCGTATATTCCTCATCAGGAAAAGCGGTTATTCACCTACCTCTACTACCTCTACACTACTTCCCTTACAAAGTGGAAGACAAAAAAATTGAATAGATAACCCAAGCCATAGCGTTAGGAATTTATCTAGCCTACCTCCCGAGGGAAGGACCAAGTATTTACGGGAATCTATGTAAGCTGTTATGTTAGTTTCAGTAAAATTGTGGAGCATATAGGTCTTTTTTTATAACAGTAATCAATTCAAAACTAATGTCTTATTCAATATAGATGCTTACTTAAAGATAGGCAATTATTTTTTTATTGTGTATTTTAGTTTATTTTAAAGAACCTGGACTGATCATTTCTTTAGCAACAAGTGTTTGATCATTTAAATAATCATGATAATCTTTAATACACAAACGTTCTTATACTCGTCTTTTAACTTGACACTGATAATTCTTATACGTTTTATTGGATTTTGTTGTAAGAACACATACGTACATTGTACCACAAAGGTTTTATTTATTCTTCGCTGTCTAGTTACGAGTACAATTAGTTTATACTTGTTCCGAGTATTCATCAATCAGTCAATAAATGTCAATCAGTAGACGTCATGCATATCACAATTTTTAGAAAATTCATTTTTATTTCTATGAGAATAGATTACATTCAATATTTTATCTCTTTGAACAAATTACTTAGTGATTCTTTTGGGCCCACGTTATAAACTGCTCTTCGCTCTTCAAGCTTCAAGCAAGAGCTAGCTCTCTAAACTCTCTTTTCAGAAAGCTCTTTTACATGGTCGTTAACACTGTAAATACTAAAGAAATGTCATCAACAAACAATATTATCTCATGATTATTAATACCGAGATGCGGCAGGGCATTAATTCAAATAAAAAACTCAAGAATGTGATCCCTGTGGAACTCCCGTATTTACCAGAGACCAAGGAAATCATTCTGGCTTCAAAGCACACAGTTCACCGCGGGTTACTATTGTAAATGATAACTGCGCTTGATTGCCAGTGACATCTCTATCCATCTTCAAGAAAGATTCAAGATGAAAATGCCTTGTCACCAATGAGGTCTGAGGTCGATACCTGTGGTCCATGACAGGCACATTCATCCACGATAAGAAATCATAATTCAGAGGCGTGGTCACCTCTTAGGACTAAGATAGAACCTACACAGCTCCAAAAGCCAAGGTTAGCAGGAAGTAGTTAGTAGGAGATTAGTATTTTGATCTGTCAATATTTCGTTTTCGTATCAATCTGTATTGAACATAAATTAGTGTAAATTGCAAGAACCAATATACTTAATATACGTTTTCATTCATGTCAATATATGACGTCACGTCCTACAATGTAACTTACTACAATAATCTAGTATCCACCAGTCCACCAACATATGGTTTGTCGTTAAAATTATCACTAAGATGATTTAAAAATGACGTAGTTATGTACAATACATAAGACATACAGTGTTACGTATTTAGTCCAGTGTAGGAAGGCACTAAGGCACTTTGCAGATGGAGCGACTATTGCACCAACTGGCAATTATCTGTTTACATACTATATCTTAATCGAACTGCGCAGACTTAGCAACTCGAGTAGCGAGTTCCGGGGATCGACGACAGTTTTCAGTTGCTGCAATCGATGACTAAATTAGTTTCAAATTGTCGCAACTACCAACTGTCCAATTTGTCGTTGTTGACGCCGTCGACGGCGGCGAAGTAATAGAATTTGAACAAGTGCTGCTTCTTCGATATTCACTATTGTACGTAGATTGAGCAACTCAGCTATCAAAGTTGCTCACAGATTGCCATAAATTTGCAGCAACCGTAAACCGTTCTATTTGATTGTAGCAACTGGCTACTTCTAAAGGAAACTTAAAAATTTGATAGATGCCTAACTAAAGTTGCTCCATCTGTAAAAGGCCTTATTCCTAGTGACGAGGCATTCACGCTTAGTCTTTAGATGTGACAACGCTTCTGCGTTATAACTCCTTATCAAGTAAAAAAATACCGTAAATCCAATCATCAAGAATACCTTAGTTAATTACATTATTTTTTTTTTAAAAAGCGGCTATCGCTCTGTCGTATCTACAAATCGTAAAAAAATCCATATACTTCCGTTCATGAGCGTGTAGACGTAATTTACTGTTTTTTAATTAGAACTTTTAAATGTTGAATCTCATCTGTCTATTGTTAAACAAAGTCTGTTTTTACTTTTTAGTATTTTGTACGTTATATTTTACTCCCTTTTGCTTTTTACTATTTGTGTAGACTTGAAATTGGTTTTCTGTATTAATTATGTTATTGGTTTGTTTATGTATTAGCTGTAAGTCTTCCGAAAATTGTAAAAATAAATAAAAAAATAATTTAAAATAAAAGAATTTATTGGTATTAACATTATTAAAATCCCTGTTAACCATCAAAACTAAGTTATCTTAGGTAATATTATTAAGAGTAGTGATATATATGAGTTAAAAAACCCCAGTTCACTTGTTGGTAAATGAAATGGAAGACTCCGGCCCGTGGTATCTACGGTATCTCAACAAATATTCAAGATGGACAAGCTATCGCCCTTGAAGACGGAGATGAAATGTCTCAATATCTGTATTCGGGTCCCCTGATACTTCTACTCACCATACGAAACCCAGGAGCTTTATGTGGATGTCACAGGTATTCTGTGAGGGCGCGGTCCTTCCCCGTTCACGTTGCGGCTCAAAGCTACCTTAAGTGAGGCTGAACTGTTAAAAATAGTTCCTCCATCTCTAGACGTATCGTAGATGATCCGTCGCTGTTACACGTGTGGAATTCTCGTATGAACCGGCTTTTGAGTATACTTTGTTCTTTACATTACAGTCTACATGTTAATATCGTGACGTGGTCATCGAACAAGGCATGTAGCGCCGGTAACCAAAAGCTAATTGAATCAATATTTGTTGGAAAAGTCAACATAATATTTGGACGTTCGAAAATGACGTCATCAGCAGTTTACTTTTTTCGTGACGCTAACCCTTAGATGGAATAGCTGTTATTGGGTCTCCTGATCCTTATACTCTCCATACAAAACACATCAACTATTTAACGTTGGTATTCTGTGAGGGCGTGGTACTCTATACCCGGTCGAGTCAACCGACTCATGCTACTCTAGAAACAATGTGCAACGTGGCTCAATCACTTCGTCCAGTCCAGACTGTAAATGTTTTAATGTATTAAAAGAAATTGATTTCATCCTGAAAATAGCTTTAGTAAAAATTCTATTAATTTCCCTTAAGTTTTCTCACCTGAATAAGCCATTGTGTCAAAATTTATTGGTATTAGAGTAAAGATAATATCATTTTTCTTGCTCGATATTCAACGCACATCTAAATTCTAACTTAGATGTTACCTTTATTATGTACGTAATGGAAGCTTGGCAAACTTTCTGCCCTAACGAGAATTTAACCCAATGGAAATTTTGTTACAAAAAAGTGTGATATTCCATTGGCACGGAATATACAAGAAATTTAAATAGAATTTTATAAATTTTCACTGTGATCAAAAACTACCACGGTTACGAGATGTTTCGTCCGAGAGTCCATTTACTTCCGCTCATGTCTTGGTCTCAAGTACCACTACCGATATAGGGACATAACTTGGCTTGGTTGTTTGATTGATGTAATAAAATTTGTATGAAAACCATTTAGTAATGGTGTACATTACACAATGGTTTTATATTTTACATGTGTTTTATGTAAAATTTATCTACCGCATATGTGCTCTATAATCGTGTGTTATGAACAAATATTGAATTATCGTTATATTTACCCGGGTAAGTACTATCAGAGCGATAGCGTTTCCAAACAAAAACAACTGCGTATGTGCATTTATCTATGTGTTGATATTATTTTAAACATATTTACATATCTGTTTGTCGATCGATGCGTTATTTATGCGATTGTGTTGCGAACAAATGGGGGCCCTTATACTTGATTTAATGCCACAGGAATTCCGATTGTTGTCATATTTTTTATGGCATTCATTTCATAGATAACTGCATACTTTATTTTAGATAGGCATAGATAGATAATGTATGTTATATTTGCGAATTGTCGAATTTCCTGTATTTTACTTGGTCCTTCGAGCCGGATTCATAGCTAGTAGCTATAATTTATTATGTTACATAAAATTATTTTATACAAACTATTCTCACTACAATATGCCACTTAAATGTCATTCATATTTTTGAACAATAGAGAGTGTAATAGTTTTAAACTTAGGTAACAAAAATTACAACATTCTTAATCTTGCAGTTAAAACAGCCACTGAAAGATCCCGTCGTGAATGTATCCTAACGTAAAATATCATTTTTATTTCTACATTTTAACCCAATAACGATATTCTATGAAATCTAAAATACTTTGATTATTTATTGACGATGGATGAAGATGTCGTGGGCCACGGACAATGTTTTCGTTAGACACTCAGATGAACTTCAATAAAATATATAGGTAGACCGTTTATATAATAATAATTTTTTTGGTAAATTTCTATAAATATTACACTGTTCACATCATGATATAATAGGAGGCAATCTTTCAAAGAAGAAATATCGATGAAAGAGCGATTCCCTTGACTGTGTTTTGCAAATCATCGTAAAAAACATATTTGGACCTGCGCCCCTGAATGGGAAATGACTATGCGTTTAGTAAAACCTACATAATGGTTGAGAATGTTAAATAATATTGGTCGAAGGAAAAAAATCTTTTTATTTAAAAAAAAAATTGAATTAGCAAGCTGAAGTGGCAGTGGGCAGGTCATATGTGCGCAGAACCGATGGCTGCTGGGGCAGATAGGTTCTTGAGTGGAGACCGCGAAACGGCAATCGTAGTATGGGGCGCCCTGTAACTAGTTGGGGCGATGATATTCATAGGGAAGCGGGCAGAGAGGGGAGGAGGAGATCTGAAGACCGAGCTCAGGAATGGAAGAGGCCTCTGTCTAGTAGCGGACTGGTGAAGGCTGATGATGTGTGTGTATGTTATTATTGAGTGGGTAGTTGTAAAAATAAGGAAAAAACTAAAGTTAAAAGGCCAATTCCGCCCACGGCGACAAATTCTGGTTGTCAAATGCGTAGAATGTAGTACAGTACCGTAAATAGTTTAGTGCCGGTGCCGGCACTAACGTTCTTATTAGTAATTATAAGTGCTGATTTACCACGCGATCGACAGTGAAGGAAAGTATCGTGGGGAAACCTGCATATCTAAAATAAATTAAAAAAAAAAACATTTTGAAAATGTGTGAGAGTCCACCTATTCACAGTGAAGCCGCGCTCTTTAAGTGAGGAGGGCAGCAGTGGGATTTATGTATACATATGTATATAGGCTGTTAACCGAAGTGATAATTTTCCGATGTTAAGCATACACGGTAAGTCCGTATGCTGTATCAGCGACACGAGGCAACATTATAAATTATTTTTATCATATTGGGATACATTGGTGACAACCGAGCACACAGTCCATCAACCGGTCAACGATTCCTGCGCCCCATTACACCCACATCCTCTAAGATAAGGAATCATAAAGGAGATACCTCATCACCCTCGAGAACTAAGTTGGAATGCCTTGTAATAAGGGTCTCCGGATACTCACCAGATCACATCACTTCCGTGAGGCGTGGTCATCCCTTGTCAAGCCGACCCATTCATAACCCCTATAACTCCTTAACAATTCACTTAATACGTGATGACTGCGATCAATGACGTCTACATCAATCGTCAAGAAAGATCCACATGCAGTTACCTCAGAGGACTGAAATGGAATGTCTCATTGCGTTATTGGATCCCCGTATCGCCTACACGCTGGTATTATGTGAGGGTCGACCTGCAGCTGGTCATCATTCAGCGTGGCTCCATCACTGTGAAGAGTCTCACGAAGCTTTACTTCAATAATTGCACAATATTGTATAAGTCACAATTTTCAAAATTCCATAATTTTATTTTAAGTGTATCGTAGAATCGCTGAGATGGTCCCTAGCAAACGATATATCTACGATGTGGATCTATCGTGATACAACCTTGGAGTTTGCTTCTAACTGCAGTATAATCGATGATGTCGACTCGACGAGGAAGGTTCATGAGAAAACCAGCTTCAATTGTTGCATAACTCTCCAATTTAACATGCGAGTGTTACCATCCGGAAGACCCTTATACTGGTGACGAGACCATGTCAGTCCTCGGGAGTGACAATGCGTTTACATTCCTTGTCAAGGATGCAATGAATGAAATTCATGGGCAGCAAGAATCACTTGCCATCAGTTGAGCTGTGTCACCATAAATTTCATAAATAACATGATCTATGTATGTTTAATGATTGATTACACTGAACGTAGGTGGTTAGTAGTTATATCTCAGTGCTCTGGGGTGACAACGTTTTATTATGATTCCTAGGATGAGTGTGCGTGTAGGGAACCTTTGCCCAGATACTTGTGTGTCGAATGTATATAATCAAAACAATAAAACTAAAACCGCGACGTAACCGATCCCCATCTTGGATGTTTCACATAACAATACCGACGGCACGTAAACTCCGAACGCCCCGAGAGCGCACTAATGCAAACAAGTATACGATATGTTCGCTATCATAAACAAGAAAGAGAAAAAAAAATACGTCACGGAAACCAGAACGCAGATGTAAACCGACGCGACACAAGAAAATCATTATTTTATAAATATAAACCGAAGTGAGTTATATTATTGGTAACGGTGTGTTCAGAGATTCGCTCTGCGCTTGACGGTGTCTTGGCTTCGAAGACCAAAACATTTTTTTAATTGTATATATATACTATTATCACCGCTGCCCATGAATATTCGCAACACCAGAAGAGTCGTAGATGCGTTGCCGGCCCCCCACTAAGAGAGGCGCAGGTTCTTTCCTTGAAGGTTTCTAAGCCATATCAGAGTAGTAGTGCGTCGCAGAATATTTCTTGTAAAGCTTATAGTGGTGGGTTGGCAACCATTGAGGTGATGAGGTTGAAATTGAAATCTGAATCTCGTAATCTGTCGCGATGTACCATGTTTGAAGTCAGCGGCTGGAAGTAATCCGAACAACTCATAACACTCCATATAGTATATTCGTTAAAAAAATTATAGACACACAACATCTCTTCAAAGCCAGTTAATAAAGCCGATCGTACAGTACCTGGTCGTCGACTAATTCATAGGTATTTTGTGGTATTTTATTTTTAACTTTTTATCCCGAAATTTTGAGTGCCAAGAGAGAGTCATGAAAAATGAAGAAATAAGGGGATAAAAAATTGAACGCACCACACAGCTTTATTTTGTTTTTTATTAGAAGAGATAATATGTTTGACATCTAATAAGGTTACTGTTACCATCACCGTCTCGGCCCCTTATTGTTGAATATTTTGTGTCAGAATAGTTCCCCTGTCAAATTGTTCTAATAAAACACTAAATAATAAATTTTAAGTTTAAGTTTTCACTTTTCACCATTAATTGGAATAATCTTTGAGGAAGGTTATCAGTTGTAAATCGGCTCTAGATATGTCTGATACTTTATTATATATATTATAATTTCCAGCGGCTGAGTTAATCGTGAAGGATATTCAAAATTTTGATCGATATCATCTCGATGCTTGACTATCACGATGTATCACCGCTGTACGCTTTACGCGATTTTTTTTGCCACGCACTACTTTGGATATGATTTAAATTGCAGCTACAAGATAAGACCTTTCTTAAAGGCCGGCTACGCACCTGCTATTCCCTTGTTGTTGATGTTCATGGGCGACGTTGTCATTAATTCTACAAAAAATATCAAGAGAATGGAATGGAACACTATCGTCGTGAACCATCTCCTAGCGCAAGCATTTATGATGAGTTGGGAGTGGTTAACCGAAATGTTAGTATTAATAGCATTGCTCGCATTCTTCTTGCGAGCACACTGTTCACCTAATGTAGAAAGTGATTCTTTCTGCGGTCATGGGCCTGCGGGGCAGCTATATTTATCTTCAGTGCGAAACGATCGTGGATGTTTTCGCTCCTGATATAAAAATAGGGAGCATCCACCCGTAAACTTTCACAGGTCGTCACTCCACCCAGTGGGGAAGTCATCCTACACTGCGACTGCTAGTCCGTGGTCGCCACTCCAGAACCTTTCTGCCCCATTGGTTATCGATTCTATGAGCTATATGGCCTGCCTATATTGCCACTTCATCTTGCTAAAGTTTTGAGTTATTATATTATACATTGAATATGATATAGATAATCTCTTATATCTAACGAATGTAAGTTTTAAACCCTCTGGAAATATAATTGACTTATTATTTAATTTATCTTAATAATAAATTAGGGAATCCATTCTTTTAGCCCTACACCACTAAGAGTGCGGTTTTAATGTTATTTTATATGTCTAATTATTTAAAATCTTAACATAATTTAGTTATTTCTCAATTTAAAAATAAAACAAACGTATAGAAAAAGATCTTAATAAAAAAAATGAACTTACCAAATCATTTATATGGTCACCATCGTCTTCGTCCCTTTGGAGACACATCCAGATATCACAGATCGTAGCAGAATAAATATTACTATCTGTCTCGCACTGTGTAATATTATATAGCAAGTTTAAAGTGTGCGACCCACAAGAGTACCCTGCGGCAAGCCTCTTCGCTGCACTTGAAAAGACTGAATCGATACTGGTCAGATGTTTTGAATACAATCTGTAACAGAAAAGAAAAACAATAATAATCCTTAGCACTACATACTGCGTCTTTATGTCGTAACTTAAGATATTATACGTGATTGTTTATGTCGTAGGCATTATTCGATACACAAAGCCCGTGAAGCAAATTCAAAAATTTCGACAAAAGAATGCAATAGCATAAAAATTGCTTACCACGTTTTTATGCTAAGTGATCATGTATTATTTTATAATATTAACGGTGACAAACGAGCACACAGTTTACCTAAGTATAAAGTATTTCTGTGTCCATAACATCCATCATCATCATTCATTCACAGTGGTAGACCTACGGTGCAGTTTGTTTCTAGCTGCAGAATGAATGGGTCAACTCGACCGGGCTAGGACCACGTCCTCACAGAATACCAGCTTAACGACGCTGTGTTTCATCTGCTGAGTGCAGGGATCCGGAGACCTTGAAAGATTGATCCGGAGAGGATGATAATGCAACTGCATTATGATTCCTCGTCAAGCATGAATGTAGATGCCATGGGCCGCAGGAACCACTTACTATCAGGTGAATTGTGTGCTCGTTTGTTACTCTAAATGTTATTTTTTTATTCATAGTAGATAAGGAATCACAACATTAATATTCTGCCACTAACAGACCAAAATAAAATGTTTTGTCTCCAGTAAGGGAGAAAGAGAAAAGAGGAGAATAATAACAAACCCCAGCGTATGTACATAGTCTTTCTTTTTCTTGGGCCAAGTATCCATTTATGCCAGATATCACATGATGAAGTGATTAGATTCCCAGTCAAGGTCCCGGACCATGACTGGATCACAAATTGTTGGTTTCCGGGTCTGGGTGTCTTTGATTCCATCTGAACCTAGCTTCATTCCTATTGCACAAGTATTACATCGGACTAGGGAAGGGGACGACGAGTGAGTTCCTCTGTCTTAAGGCACTATTATATATAAATATATTTATATATTATATAGATTTTACACTTGACCATCGTCAACAAACGTCAAGATATCTTTACTCCACAGCTGGACAAAGATTTCCCCCGATTGCCACTAAGTACGATCCTCAACATCTATTTACTTCCCGTAGACTTGTACCACATGTGGCTTCATGTAGTGGGGGTTTAATCTGATCTTTTTCATTATCAGCACCGCCTACCCATAGTCCACTGTCGAACATAGGCTTCCCACATGGATTGCCCTGATCCCCACATTGAAGAATCATGATCCTGAACCACCGTAAACTTGCTTAGGTCATCGCTCTATCTAGTGGGGTCTCGTCCTACACTACGATTGCCAATCCGAGGTTGCCAAGAACCTTCCTTCTTCATCGGTTCTCGGTTCTCTGAGCTATATGGCCAGCCCACTGTCTCTTCAGCTTGCTAATATTTTGAGCTGTGTCAGTCACCTTCGTTCTCGTTCTCCTGCCAATGTCTACGTTCCGTATTCTATCACGGCAGAGAACACCGGACCTAGCCCGCTCCATAGCTCGCTGAGTGACTCTATGCCTTCTTACTATTTATATATTTACAGTTTTATGTTTTTATTCAATTATATATTATGAATCTTTGTATCAAAAATCGGACATCTCAAATGGGATCGGAATGTCCTACACTGCGACTGTCAGGCCGAGTTTGCCACTCAAAAACCTTTCTTCGTTAAGACGATAACCAATGGGTTATAGCTTTTTTTAACTATGCACAAAAATTGTTTCAGCATTGGATACGTATAACATACGGAACCCTTTACAATCGAACGATTCTCACGTTTTCCTCCGGCCACAATACACTATAACATAAACAATTAATAGTATTTTTAAATACTGTCGCGCAATCCTTGCCTATGACTAATCTTGTACAATAAAGCTAAAACCATGAGCCGTATCGGCGTTGGAGTAATTTGAACTGTAATATGATGGTGTTTGATTGTAAATTTGAATTAAGCTTTCACTAACATGGGACGTTTTGATTTGTTAAACATCGGTTCAGTTGAACGCAACACCATAAGGCAACATAAGCGTGAAAGTAAATATTTTTGTTTCTATACAAGCATGAAGGTTGTCAGCTGTTTAATAATGTATTCCTGTATCATTTTAATCCATTTTTTTTAATTTGATTTTTTTTTAGTAGAGCAATGTCGGAACCACATAAATACTATAGTCGACGCATTATGAACTGAGGCTTCGGGTCATAAATCATATTTATCTGTCTGTCTCCCTCGCACTTACAAGTCTTATGGAGAGGTGTAGTGATGTGCGTACAAACTGTAGAGGTGCATATCGATAACGGGATTGGTACGATCGATATGCTAAATTATGTTAAGTATTAATAGGAATAATTTTTCGTTAGCTGGAAATAAAAGTTTTTAATTTGTAAGGTATAATGTTTGTTTCGACGTAATCATAGAGAAACTGTATAGATCGTAATGTGGCCCTGAATATGGCCGTTTTTATCTTTTCTAGGGATATTTCTTAGTTCTTCAAAAAGTCTCATCCGTATCTTCTCCATCTTTGTCATCTTCCAGTAGGTTAATTATCAGAGAGATTGGTGCTTGGTCGCGACGACGCATCGACCCCGTGGGCAGGTAGCTAAGTATCGATACAACCTGCATTGCGTGCATATTCCTACTGTCAGTGCATTTATTGCCCGATGGCTCAGTTTAAAATGTGTCGACTATTATAGTACGAATAATTGACCGCCGCGTTATATCAACAAATTTTCGTATTACAAATAGTTGGTTTTTGTATCTGGGTGTGTTGTATGAATACGCCCTATGTCCCTCACACCGCATATGAACCTTCCTCCCATTTTATAGCACATGCATTACATCGGGGATAGAGAATTGGCCGACTAGTGATTGCCTCAGTATTTTTGAACATTTTTACAGCAGTATATTATATCCTGCACAAATGATATAATTTGACAATTACCAGAAGATATCGCCGTGGTCGAAATTGACCTGGAGGACATCATCATCACCACTTGACTTTTGGTATTCAGGTTATCAATCCGCCATATTCTAATAGTTTGGGTTAAGTTAACGCTAGAGTCGTGAAGACGCTAAATATAACTCTTCTTTAATTGCTTAAATAATTTTTTTTTTAAGTCGTACAACAATTAAATAAGCAATAAGAGAATCACACTGCAGCTCATTACTTGTTACAGAATAAATGGTTCGACTGAAATTTTGAATGCTTTTTTGAAATTAAAAACTTTTTTAAAAATATTTATTTTTGAAATTTTGAATTTCTAAAATAAATATTTCAAGATATCTGAAGTCTACCTATTCGTAGTCTAAGCGCCAAGTATAGATACGCTCTCAAGAGGAGGGCTATGCTCCATCTGATTCAGGGGGATTTATTTATATAAATTCTATTATTATATAATATATATGTATTTATTTATATAATTATATAATATATGTGTTTTGGACAACGCGAGGCACTCGAGCACACAGTTCAGTGTGTAAGTGAATGTTGCGGCCCATGACATCTACCTTCGATAAGGAATCATAAAGCAGAAGCGTTGTCATCCCTGACGACTAAGAAGTAATGCCTCATTATAATAAGGGTCTCGTGGTGCTTCAAGAGCGATGTCATTCCGCGATCGAGACGACCCATCCGTGTTGCCAGAAACTAGCCGCATCGTCTCTCAGTTAAACGTTGCACAGTTTAAGTCGAGGTGTACTTATATATATTTATACATGTATATATTTATATAAATATATAAATGATGAAATTAATTCTTGCTATTAACTTGAATGCAGTCTCGTTCTACGCCAAAATGTCGTGTCAAAACGTGATTGTTTTGAAAATGAATAACAAAACTTAAATGTTACATTTTAAAACTGGTCGAGGCGTAAACTTAACCTGTTCCGAAAATGAGTTTTGGCGTTAGGAAGTGCAGTATGATAGCGAAAACGATACCGATGATGGTGTACTCTTGGTCGATAACAACCACGGCGATATCTTCTGCGCAGATGACAACAAATGCGCAGAATATTTTATAGTGCCGTAAACATTTGCGCAAACACAGAGTCACATACGCACTTAGGTGGGTCGCCCTAATCTGATGTTATAGGATCGGAGTAAGGTTCACATGTAGTGTGAGGGACACGGGACATATGTATATAACAACATGTATAATCCTTATGTAGGTTTTTAACAGTGATCGCCATGGATGGTCGGCACGAAGGCGACCCACAGAATACCAGCGTAACCAACATGTAGACATTGTAGAGAATGGTAGTGTGTTTACAGATTCGTTGTCACGCCTGAGGGCTTTTTAGCGTTATATCTCTGTTAGTCTTCTCACTAATAGCGATTTTTTTTTTTAAATTAAAAGAAGTTTAAAGTTAGTTTATAAAGTTTTAAATACTTTTTTTTAAATTATGCTAATAGTGCTATACTTACTGCGTCACAGCTCCCGGGGTCGGGATCAAACCGAAGCCAGAACCCGTGAAGCACATATTGCCTGTTTACAGGTCCATGTGTATATTATTTCACATTAGTGTAGAGAAGAAATAGTGAACGCCTCCGTGTTTGCATCAATGCTTACGGTACTAAAATATATCCTGCGCAGTTGACATCATTTGGTAATGGTTAGATGTGTTAGAAATTCTATAAATCTAACGGTGATAGAGTCACACTACAGCCAGTTTCTGGGTGCAAGATGAATGTATTGGGGTAGGACAACGTGACCAGTGTACCAGCGTAGGGCACCATAATAAAACTGCCGTGTTTCGTATGACGAGTGTAAAGACCAGGAGACGCAACTCAAGTGACGAAGACATTCCATCTCAGATCTCAGCGGCGACACCACATTGGCATCTGGAAACTTTGTTCAGGATGGATGTAGATGGGCCGCAGTCTTGACTCATCAGGTAAAATAAAAGTAATAAAAAGATATCTTTTTTTTATTACATCGAGAGTAATAAACTCACACACAGTTCACCTGATGGCAAGTGATTCCTGCGGCCCATGACATCTACATTCATCCTTGACAAGGAATCATAACGCAAATGCAACGTCACTCAGGATTTGACCCATCAGGATTGAGATAGAATGTCTCGTCGACCAGTAATAAGGGTCTCCGGATCCCTGCACTCACCAGACGAAACACAGCAGCGTTATGTTGCTATTTTACGCTGGTATTCTGTGAGAGCGTGGTCCTACCGCGATCGAGCTGACCCATTCATTTTGCAGCTAGAACCAAACTGCAGTGCAGCTCTACCACTGTTTATATTTACCAGAACTTGGACTTACTACTTTGCAGTATGTCGGTGGTGGGGGGGGGGGTACGTTCAGCAGAGGAGGAATGATTGGATAGCGATGATGAAGCAAGTTATAACCGCAGTCTATCATTGTCAAATACTCCAGGGTGTTATGATGTTTTGGTTTGTGTGTGTGTGTGTGTGTGTGTGTGTGTGTGTGTGTATGTTTTGGGTTCCGCGGGCCGGCGTGTCACGATCGTTGCGCGCTTGTTTCCCCGTCTCGGGTATCAGCCAAAACAAGGATTGTTTCCAACTCGTGACTCATATCTCGCTTTTGTTGCCTCGCGCCTTGCGTGCTGTGGGCTGCTAGGTGGACTCTAAAGGAGTGACTCCAGTCGCTTGATAGATTTATCCAATGTTGGTCACAATATATCCGAATCCTTCCCCCGATTATTAAGAATACCGATTTAGTTAAAATCGAGGAACGAGTTTATTAATCACGATTGTGAAACTCTTACATCAACCCCCCCCCCCCCTCTAGTTAAGTTGATGGTGGGATTTATTTATAGACTGTTATTTTACTTAAACTAAATAATAAAGATAAGAACTAAATACGTCCCACTGTTGGGCATCGTACTCTATAATGGAGTTATTATAATTCATATAAGAAACACAATGACGGTATACATTGTAGGAGACAATGCTTTAACGTTTGTTGAGGCAAGTAGACGTCATGGATCGCAATTGCCACATACCATGAGGTGATACAGTTCACCTGGTGACCCCAGTGTTAATGACTCGGACCGATTCTCATAATTTATATATAATTTATTTATTAATTGTATTAACATTATAGTATCAATACTTTATGTAAACATATGTCGAATCGACCGAGAAAGAGACCGCACAAAATACCAGAGACAAATATCTATTCCTGTTTTGTTTGCGGATTGAAGGGCCGGTGTTAATGCCTTCAAAAGGCAGGATGACAATTTGTGTTTATTATCAAAGATTCATTTGTGATTTCCGATGTATAATTAGTTGTATACTGAAATACTAAAATTATTTACATATATACATCTATATGCATCTATGCCAATAAAAAGTAAATTATCTTCCTTAGTAAGCGCATCACTTGACAAGTAATTCCTGCGTTTTTTAATTTCTTCCATTTTTTAATTAATTATTTCCATTCCTATTTAATAATTTCTTTAATTCACATTAAATAAAATATTTTTTTAAAGATTTTATCGCGTTTTCCGACATTTCGCGTCCTATCATCACAGAAAGAAATGATCACTCCCTGAGTGCTGTAAAGCACTCAATACTTCGGGTTAAAAGAAGGGCTTTTAGTAGAAAACAATGTAATTTCCACAAAATGTTGACAAATGTAATATGATATCAGCGCCATCTAACAATATACACAGGAACTACTTCAGGCACAGCAAACCTACATAAGAAAACCTGCCATCTATAGTAGAAAAAACAAAACCAGAACTTTTTTTCAAGCCGCGTCACGCCTGTTGCATACGGCGGGCCAATTGTTTACACAACACAAAAGACCCCTGTTTGTTTTTCGCTAGACGTTTCCTGGTTTGTTTTGTGTGTACTAGCGTTGGTGTGTGTGCGATGTTTTCACAGCCGGCTATGTGTTGGAGGACGATATACAAAATGTTGTTGTTTGCACGGGACCGCGCCGTAATAAATTCTATGTCTGTTGAACTGAGCTGTACTTCGTGTTGTAATAACGCAATCGTAATGGGTCGTTGATTCGCGATCGATTATAACGTAGCATTGGATATCGATATTCTCGAATATTGAAATCGTTTGTTAACCATCACTAACGTTTTAATAATAATATTAATAAAATTACTTTATTTGTCTTAAATATACATAATATCGAATCACAAGAAATGTAAAAAATGTAGAGGGCGCAAATAACGGCAAAAAGGTAAAAAGCTCAGCTAACTTTGAGAAAACTTCTCAATGCTGATTTTCAGCTTATCCTGTAAAGCTCAATGTATAAGAAGAAAAATAAAAATATTAGAAAACAGCAGCGGGGTTATTGTTGACTCACTTCGTATATTCATACTATTAAGAAAAATAAACTTTGTAGGTGTATATTTCAAAACTATTATAACTCAAACTTGACATAAAATAAATAAACACAAAT
Source organism: Teinopalpus imperialis (assembly GCA_029286865.1). Lineage (NCBI taxonomy): Eukaryota > Metazoa > Arthropoda > Insecta > Lepidoptera > Papilionidae > Teinopalpus > Teinopalpus imperialis. The sequence goes on along the minus strand of JAGSMU010000014.1, from coordinate 8,964,864 downwards.
ACACAAATTATTACATAAAATAGAATTTTGTCTTTTTTATAATATTGTATAATGGCCGAACACAATTTTTGTTTTGCAAGCATGTAATGTAATTTTATGCACATAATAATTATAACCAAATCAATGTACCATTAAGAAATTAAAATTTATAATTTGTAGGTTTTGTAGGTAATTTCGAACGCCGTATCGTTTTATATGAAAAAAAAACAAAAAATAGTGAACATTTTCCCATTTCTCAATTTTATTCAATTTTAAGCTTTTGGAATTCTTTATCATTTCGTCTATTTTGTCAATTTCTATGTCATTTGTTTAGTATAATTCAGCCATTCAGTATAATATTTAAAAAAAAAATTTCAATAAATAAATGGAAACTTTGTTGATGAATGTGCAGAATATATTTAGGTTATTTTAATTACGATTGTTTGTTTTCTTTAGGATTGACCAATAAATTATTAACTGGCAACATATAACAGAGGTCAACACTGAACCACATTCAGTGTTCGCATTAAATTTCATGGTACGTGAGCGCGCCAACCTTAGTTCGAACCCCAATTTTAAATGGTCATTTGAAACTCATTGGCGTGTGGTAAATTGATGTTAACTGGTAAAAAGAAGATGCGATGAATGCTTTGGCTCCACCAGGATAGAATAACGTGCTTATAGAACACCAGAGTAGTTCTGCTGTTTTGTATCGACTAGATTACAGGATTAATGTCATTCGATCTCAATCTTCCGGATCGAATACATCTTGTATCTATCTTGTATATTAGGGATGGACGGGTCGCAGTCATCGCTTAACATCAGGTGAACTGTGTGCTCGTTTGTCACCGCTAATGTACCGGTTTTTGGGGTTTGCGTGTTTTGTATATGTATTATTATACATATCTGTCTAGGGAAGGTCACCACGAGCAAGTGCCTGTGTATACGAAATGCTTACAGCACTATGATATATCCCGGACGATGACGCCGTGATCGAAATCGTATAGGAGGACATCATTCACATAAGATCCAAGTGTTGGAGTACATTATCTACTTGAGTCGAAGCTTGTACAGCAGTGGGACCTCTAGGCTCTTCCTTGATAACATTCGTTAACGGGGAATGATATATGGGTTTCTGTTATCGGTATTCAATTCAATAAGGGTCTGTTTATAGTAAATCGTTGTAACTACATTCATACAATAACGTCTTTCATGTTTAAGTTATAAATAAAATGTTACTTGTCAGTTTTATATATATTACGTGCGACTTATTTAAAACGAGATTGGAACACGTCGGAGCTCAAAACATTAGCGAGCTGAAATTGCAATGGGCTGGCATATATGGAGAACCGATAACCAATGGGGAAGGAAGTTTCCTGGCAACTTCGGACTGGCTGTAGGATGACCCTACACTAGATAAACTAGGGATTCCCAAATTATTTTGGGCAAGAGGGACTCCTTTTCCAAAATGAACTGATACCCCATAGCCAAGTCATTTTTAAAATCTCTATATCTTTTATATTTTTTCAAAAGAAAATAAAAAATAAAAATTCACTTGTTGAGTTTTATTAAAAGTATAACAATTTATTAAATAAAAGGGGTTGATTTACAAACTTCGTCGACTCCATCAATCAGTGTTCGTTTATATCGACCCCTGGGAAACCGATATCGACCTGAAGAGTCCGAAGTCGATAACTATGCACGTTTGCTGGAAGTCGATGGATACAGGTGTCTGAGGATCGTACTTGCTGACAGTCTATAGGAGAGGCTTATGTTTAGCAGTGGACTCTGATGATAATGATTAAACGCGGCGTATTGGTTGGGTTCGATTCTCAGGCGGGGAACAATAATCGTCAATAAAAATGGAGAAAAGTTTTTGGTTATAAGTATATATCCATAAATAGTTAATTGCAATTTTAAGTCTTGACGGAAAACGTGTGGAAACCTGCGTGTCGAAGAAATAAAAATATTTGAAGACACGTAAAGTCCGTCAATACGCAATGCAACTGCATGGTGGACTATGCACCGAAACCCCCACTAGAGAGCAGGTGCAACCCAGCCGTGGGATTTATATATATAGGCTGACTTTACTACTTACAAAACTTGTTGTTTTATATGTTTGGTGTGTTTCATTGCATATTCATGTTATTGCAATATTATGCATCAACTCAAACTAGGGTAGCGAACCACTGAGCAGCTTGATTCTAGCTTCATCAGAGTCAGTTGGCGAAGGACACCGGTGACAACGGATACTGCAATCTTTTGACACTTTTTATAAATGCTAACAACATCTCTCTGCATTATTTTACCAACTTCATACACAATGGCGTTAAGCTGGTTATTCACGATGGCATTCAGTTATAACGGCGGCCCTTCCCCGGTCGAGCCAACAGATTAATACAATTATACCTATAAAATACGGCTGCGTATAAAAGCTAGTGTTTGAACAAAGTACTCTCTTTGTATACTAAACCGGATTCAATAATGAACAGATCTACAGGACCCTAAAGATGGACCGAGGGTCAGCTCGTATTTGCAGAAGCTTACTGGACACGCAGGTGGCTTTTGGTCTGTTGTGGAGACCTGATAGTGAAATGATCATAGTCTGAGATGACAATGATGTTGAACAAATGTGACTTGTTCCCATCCACCCGTAGTTAAACTAAAAAAAAAACAAATGAACGAGATGGTAAGTGATCACCACCGACCCATGAACTTCACCAACACCCGAGGTGTCGCATGCCTTGACGGCCGTAAAGAAAGGATAAGACTCTTGTTATTTTTTATATAAGTAATCTATCTATACGTGCAGTCTTCGTACTCAGGTCGTGTTAGGTTCTCGAGATACGCGACGTAAATCTGTGCCTAGGATCGAGTTTCAATGGTATAATAATAGTTATTATTATTTGACAAGTTCATGCAAATTCGAGTAGGTTAAACCTCGCTTAGACAGCCGTGATTTGAGACCTCAGACAGGTGCAATTATAAAATACAAGCGAGATAATTTATAATTGTTATGCATTATTTTGAGTTATTTTTTTTTGAGATATTTGTTCGTAGTACATTTTGCATTAGGACGCATGTGATCTTACATCCTACCGCTGCTATAACATTGTACCTGCCTGCGGGAACCTTGAAAGTTGAAACGTATAAATAAAGTATTCATTAAAATGTTATAATAATTTCATAGTGAAGGGGTCGCGAGGCTTTTTACTTAACTGTTTGGCGTTTCGTGGATCACGAGATACAAATGGTTGAGAAACAATTACCTAGAGGGTAATGCCCTTAAGACATGAATCGAAACAATTGACAAAACTTTTAGAACGACTTTAGTCGAAACGACACAACTCGACAACATTGTAGAAGTAAGAGTGATAAACTATACTGTACTGGGTTGCAAGACGTTTTTGCGTGATTGAGTAACAAACATATAAATATATATATATATATATATATATATATATATATATATATATATATATATATATATATATATATATATATATATATATATATATATATATATATATATATATATATATATATATATATATATATATATATATATATATATATATATATATATATATATATATATATATATATATATATATATATATATATATATATATATATATATATATATATATATATATATATATATATATATATATATATATATATATATATATATATATATATATATATATATATATATATATATATATATATATATATATATATATATATATATATATATATATATATATATATATATATATATATATATATATATATATATATATATATATATATATATATATATATATATATATATATATATATATATATATATATATATATATATATATATATATATATATATATATATATATATATATATATATATATATATATATATATATATATATATATATATATATATATATATATATATATATATATATATATATATATATATATATATATATATATATATATATATATATATATATATATATATATATATATATATATATATATATATATATATATATATATATATATATATATATATATATATATATATATATATATATATATATATATATATATATATATATATATATATATATATATATATATATATATATATATATATATATATATATATATATATATATATATATATATATATATATATATATATATATATATATATATATATATATATATATATATATATATATATATATATATATATATATATATATATATATATATATATATATATATATATATATATATATATATATATATATATATATATATATATATATATATATATATATATATATATATATATATATATATATATATATATATATATATATATATATATATATATATATATATATATATATATATATATATATATATATATATATATATATATATATATATATATATATATATATATATATATATATATATATATATATATATATATATATATATATATATATATATATATATATATATATATATATATATATATATATATATATATATATATATATATATATATATATATATATATATATATATATATATATATATATATATATATATATATATATATATATATATATATATATATATATATATATATATATATATATATATATATATATATATATATATATATATATATATATATATATATATATATATATATATATATATATATATATATATATATATATATATATATATATATATATATATATATATATATATATATATATATATATATATATATATATATATATATATATATATATATATATATATATATATATATATATATATATATATATATATATATATATATATATATATATATATATATATATATATATATATATATATATATATATATATATATATATATATATATATATATATATATATATATATATATATATATATATATATATATATATATATATATATATATATATATATATATATATATATATATATATATATATATATATATATATATATATATATATATATATATATATATATATATATATATATATATATATATATAGGCTGACTTTACTACTTACAAAACTTGTTGTTTTATATGTTTGGTGTGTTTCATTGCATATTCATGTTATTGCAATATTATGCATCAACTCAAACTAGGGTAGCGAACCACTGAGCAGCTTGATTCTAGCTTCATCAGAGTCAGTTGGCGAAGGACACCGGTGACAACGGATACTGCAATCTTTTGACACTTTTATAAATGCTAACAAGATCTCTGCATTATTTTACCAACTTCATACACAATGGCGTTAAGCTGGTTATTCACGATGGCATTCAGTTATAACGGCGGCCCTTCCCCGGTCGAGCCAACAGATTAATACAATTATACCTATAAAATACGGCTGCGTATAAAAGCTAGTGTTTGAACAAAGTACTCTCTTTGTATACTAAACCGGATTCAATAATGAACAGATCTACAGGACCCTAAAGATGGACCGAGGGTCAGCTCGTATTTGCAGAAGCTTACTGGACACGCAGGTGGCTTTTGGTCTGTTGTGGAGACCTGATAGTGAAATGATCATAGTCTGAGATGACAATGATGTTGAACAAATGTGACTTGTTCCCATCCACCCGTAGTTAAACTAAAAAAAAAACAAATGAACGAGATGGTAAGTGATCACCACCGACCCATGAACTTCACCAACACCCGAGGTGTCGCATGCCTTGACGGCCGTAAAGAAAGGATAAGACTCTTGTTATTTTTTATATAAGTAATCTATCTATACGTGCAGTCTTCGTACTCAGGTCGTGTTAGGTTCTCGAGATACGCGACGTAAATCTGTGCCTAGGATCGAGTTTCAATGGTATAATAATAGTTATTATTATTTGACAAGTTCATGCAAATTCGGAGTAGGTTAAAACCTCGCTTAGACAGCCGTGATTTGAGACCCTCAGACAGGTGCAATTATAAAATACAAGCGAGATAATTTATAATTGTTATGCATTATTTTGAGTTATTTTTTTTTTGAGATATTTGTTCGTAGTACATTTTGCATTAGGACGCATGTGATCTTACATCCTACCGCTGCTATAACATTGTACCTGCCTGCGGGAACCTTGAAAGTTGAAACGTATAAATAAAGTATTCATTAAAATGTTATAATAATTTCATAGTGAAGGGGTCGCGAGGCTTTTTACTTAACTGTTTGGCGTTTCGTGGATCACGAGATACAAATGGTTGAGAAACAATTACCTAGAGGGTAATGCCCTTAAGACATGAATCGAAACAATTGACAAAACTTTTAGAACGACTTTAGTCGAAACGACACAACTCGACAACATTGTAGAAGTAAGAGTGATAAACTATACTGTACTGGGTTGCAAAACGTTTTTGCGTGATTGAGTAACAAACATATAAACAAATACATTTATAATATTGTATATATCATACATCACGAACACACCCGATGTTAGCGATGACCGTGTCCATTACATCCACACCAATCCTCAGCAAAGATTCAGAAGCCCTGAGAGTTCTCAGGGCTTCTGAATCTGAATGAATGAGAGTTTAAGAAGAATATTAAATGCTTCGTAATCTTGAATTTACGTTAATTATATTATATATTCAGATGTTTACAAATTGTTCAGCCATCACTTATTGGTGAACTGTGTTTGTGACCCTAATATTATATTATAAAAACACATTATTACAACATAGGAAGTGTTTAACAGTGGTAAAGCTACACTGCAGATTGTTTCTAACAGCAGTTTGAATAGGTCATCTCGACCGGGGTAGGACCACCCCCTCACAGAATGCCGGCGTGAAATAGAAGCATAACGCTGCTGTGTTTCGTCTGGTGAGTGAAGGGATTCGGAGACCTTTATTACTGGTGACGAGGCGTTCCATCTCAGTCCTCAAGGGTGACAACGCATCTGCATTATAATTCCTTGTCAAGGATGAATGTAGATGTCATGGGCCTAAGGAATCACTTGCCATCAGGTTGAAACTCTCAATGTAATAAAAAAAAACGTGTACCTATATAGATTTGTTCTGTGTTTAGCCAAAAGCTTTCGGCACTAAAAAAAATTCTGGTCGCAATGGACGTTGAGGACATTTTCATATAGATCACAAAATACATAAACACGGATAATATTTAAGGATTTTTACGTAAACATTACGACAATCCGACGTTACTTACATTACATCTGAGCGAGAATAAATAATTAAATTAATTGACGTTTCACATTTCAAAATTTCATCGACACCATGTCGATGGTTGGTTGGCCACTGTGCGCGAAATTTTCTGCCACGAAACAGCTATCGTCTACGGTATTTCCGAACCGACACTACTTAGAGACCGTCAAGTAAGGAGTCTACACAATTCTTAAAGGCCGGCAACGCATTCCGACTTGTCTGGTGTTGCGTTTGTTCATGGGCGGCGGTGATTTACCATCAGATGAATAAAATCCATTCATGAGATGCTAAATTGTAATCGACCATAGAGTAGATTTTTCAAACTGGAGTTGGGTTGCGTATTCTGGTATGCGCTGATGGCGACCACCGCTGGGTTGTCGACGGAAGTCCGATGTGATACAGTTGTCCTGCCCAGGGCAGTCGAGTATCTGGATATAAGGATTTCCCACGAACAAAGAGAAAAATAATTCAAGATAATAATTGATTGGAGGATTCGAACTTACGAGCTTAAGTAACCACTAGACTATTGAAGCTTCGAAATACATTTTGTACCTTGAATATTATTACTGTGTTTTTATTATGACTTTATTTTATTTGTTTTTGATGATTTCATTTTTATTTTTCATTCGGTAATTTTTGTTTTGTTTTCTTCATTATCTTTATGTACAACCGCTTTGTGTAAGAATTGATGCGTTCGTCTTTAATTCGTACATCAGATTTAATTTTAAAAAAATGTTGCTTTTAATTATTTTCATGTGTGTTCTGTAGATGTCTCAAACTATATAAATAAAAAAAGTTAACCGCCCTTTTTGTTTATTATTTATTTTATATTTCTGCCCCACCTTAGAAGTGTGGTCGTAAGTTCTTGCGTCTACTATGTTTGTCTCCAGATATTGAGGATATGTCATCCAAATTAGGTTGAATATGGTTCAGATATATTTCTGCCCATGTAATTACATAGACCTAGGGCACAGACACGTTTACGTACTGCATGTTATCTTTTCACTTATTATTTTATATTCCTTTTGATTCTTATTTTCATTAGGATTCGACTAAGAGGTCTGAGTCTAAACGCTCGCTTTTAATTTCATAGTAAGCTAGGAAACCGAGTTCAAACCCCGGTGCTGGCACCAATAAAATTATTAATTGCTGATTATTACTAAGCTATTAAAACGCAAACATGATGAATGTTTGAGTCATCGTGAAATTTTAGCAAAATTGGAGCAAAGGAAAAACATCCAAAATTATTTTGGAAGAAATGTCTACGGTATACGGGGAATCAAGACCGTCGTCTGGTCACCATTAAACGATGAACACAATGATTTCAGCAGGGTCTAGGCCCTGGAAGTCCACTTAGGGCATCCAAATACATCCATTACGCACTTCAACATCGCCAAAGTAGAAAAATACGTATGGGAAAACCGTTGAAGAAAAATATAGTCGATATCAGTAGAGTTGGACATCGGCAAGTAATGCATTGGAGAGATTTTGCACAACCATTTGCACATCAATAAAATTAGCAAGGATTGGGTGCCGAAAATCCTCACGTAGCTTGACAAACAGCGTCTACGTATGTGACTTCCAGGAATTTTGAACCTGTCCAAATACAACTTGGATGAAATTTATACCCGACGAAACCTGGACTCGACAATATGACCCATAAAAAGTTCTTCATCAGGTGAGCTGCTTACTCGTTTGTCATCTATTTTATAAAAAAACTTTCTTCGAACTTTGAATTTCTTATTCTTAGAAACTCATGGCCACCGTTTTTCAGTTTTCGGAATGAGTATTACTTATTGACTAACTTCCAAATACATATTGATACACAAAACATTAAACAGAAAAAAATATTTTTAAGAAAAAATCAAAAAAAATGTTTCGTTGACGTGAAGTCTAAAAATCTGCAGTGGAGCTGCTTGGTGAAATCCTCTGAAATCTAGAAAGGAAAATATAAGCCGTTTCTTCAGTTTTTCCTTTTTTTTAATCTTACGTAGTAATTAAGTATATCGTCGGTTTCAGCAAAAAAAAATTTTTTCTTACTTGTACATTTATTTAGTATTTTATTACATACTTCAACTAAAGAAATGTATATATTTATATAGATTTTATATATCAAATAAGTCCACATACTAAACAAACAGACAATAGCATCTTTACGCAATATTTGTTTACGGGAAAACAATGAGCGATGGGAAAATCGAGCGTCTTTCTCAATCCAAGCTCACAATGTGTGTGAACTCAAGCATTGCAAATGAGTTGTATAAGTAGTTTTTTACGTCGGAGAACCACGTCGCAGTTATGAACTATCTGAAGCACGAATAGGTCAGCTCAAGACATTACATAATTTAACAGTGGGAGGGCTACGTTACGGTTCGTGGCAGACTGCCGTATGTATATGTTCGACTTGACCGGAGGAACACACGGTGCCACAGAATGCTAGTATCTAGCGCGGTCAGCAGTGGACTGTTGATAGGCTGTGATGGTGATGCGAATTAAAAGTGTTCTTTATCAATTTTATCACAACTACTCGGGTATTAGACAAGGACAATCAAGCTGTTAGTGTGTGAAAGAGAGGGAATCAAGATCCGACGTCATAGGGTCGACGAGTTTGACATAAACAAATATTTACCGCTGATAATGATAATAATTGGTTATGGGGGGCGACACGCGTATTTCTATATATGCTTATACACATATTTATATATATATATATATATATATATATATATATACGTAAATAAACTTTATGTCAGCCTGTATGTGTGTTTGTGTGAAGTAGGCAAATTATTAAGTTAGTTTTCACTAAGATCTATTGAGATAAGCTTGGGGTTAATCAATTAACAAATAAAGAATTATGACATTTTTTTATAGTGCTTCTTATGCGAATAGATGGCACATGCTTATGCGTTTTAATGTAGACATAGCTAGTGTTTAATAAAATAAGCTTTTCCGCCACAATCCTTTAGGTCTTTACATAAAAGTATCAGAGAAAGGACTCCCACGCGGTTCATATGCAGATTTCAATTATATTCCGAAACTAAGAAGATCAAGGAGCATCCAATTCACAACAATTACATATCCATCGGTCCTCAAGAAAGATTCAAGCAGCACACGGGTTGTCTACCCTGAGAGTTCTATAACCTCACCATTCCAAACACAACGGCGTCACGCTGATTTTTCTGCTGGTGTTCTGTGATCGTGTAGTCCTTCTCCGGTCTACTCAATAATGTTGATTCTCAATACTATAGTCGACGCATTATGAACTGAGGCTTCGGGTCATAAATGATATTTATCTGTCTGTCTCGCTCACACTTACAGGTCTTATGGAGAGATGTAGTGATGTGCGAACGAAGTGTAGAGGTGCATATCGATAACGGAATAGGTACCATCGATATGTTAAACTATGTTAAGTATTAATATTTTAATAAATAATTTTTCGCTATCTGAAAATAAAAGTTTTTAATTTGTAAGATAAAATGTTTGTTTCCACGTAATCATAGAGAAACTGTATAGATCGTAATGTGGCTGAAAAGGGCCGTTTTTATATTTTCTAGGGATATTTCTTAGTTCTTCAAAAACCTCATCCGTATTTTCCCCATCTGTATCACCTTCTACAACGTGGCCTATACATACATTCTCTCTAAGAACTACAGTTTGATGTAGTTGCTTTTGTTTCTATCTTTATATTTGTTTTTTTGTTTTGAAAAATGAATGTGTTAGAAAAAGTGTCTCCATATGTTAATATCTATGCGAAAGAAGATTCAAAGGCGTTGCCACTTCTAACAGTTAAATAAATTGTTTTTTTAAGTAATGATAGGCCAACTTTAGCGAAAAAAAACCTTCACTCTCGCCCTTTATCCCTATATCACGCTGCAGAGGTAGAGCCACACTACATTTAGCTTCTAGGTACGACATGAATGAGTCGGTAAGCCTAACCCATCACAAGATACCTCAGTGAAATAGCAGCGTACCACTGAGTTTCGTACGGTGATTGTCGGAGAGTGTGGTGACCCTGGTTTATTAAGTCTCGACGTTCCTGCGAAAGTACTTTCCCAATAGTGGTGACGTGCAAGCTCGTACGTCACTATCAATACAAAAAATAAAAAAACCTATCCTTGCTTGGAGTGTCTCCAGCGACCCGGTCGTTACGTCACACCTGGCATCCTCTTTAGATAACCAACAACGTCCTGATAATGCTTTGTACACAGAATTTTATTTTCAAAGAACATGCCGATTTAGATCATTTCTATATTTAGACAAGTTACGATAAACTGATAAATATACTGATGTAATAGCTGTGTTATTCATCCCTTTACATGTTAATTAGCACCCCTCACCACGTCTTCAGGTTGTTGTTACTAGGTATCATAAACATAGCCTTGTCAATTTTTTTTTTATATACCTAACTACTCATCTAACCTGGAAGAAGCCACTAATAGTTATTCACGTTTACATAGAAATTAATGCCAATAACAAATATATGTACGGGCTGACAGCGGCTACCAGACTGAAAAAGAAAAAAAACTCGTACCTCACTGATAATAATTTCTTATCATTTATAACTATTAATTTTTATTATTACTACTGCTATATATATATATATATATATGCATATATATATATATATATATATATATATGTATATATATATGTATATATATATATATATATATATATATATATGTATGTATACCCTGCCGGCCAAAAGTTTAAGACCGCACGTAAACAACATAATTATCCATAAATAAATGCACATCTGCATATTCTATTGTTAGTATCGAATATTTAAAGAAGTCATTCTTTTGTTTACTTTCAAGTTATTGGACAATAAACATCTATTGTTTTCCAACAGACAAACGCTTCGCTAGAGCCAGGTGGTAGAGTCGTAATAATATTTCTATAATGTCCTCATTAGTAATTACTTTGCTTTTGTTACTTCAATACTTAGGATTATTTAGCTCCTGAAAACACGTGTTTCTGACTTGTTATTACCCGAGTTTACTTGGGTTTGATCACAAACAATCTCAATTAGTCTAAACTTGTGGTTTCTACAGTGAATACGTCATAAAATGGGAAAAGCGCGAGAAATTAGCCGTAAAGTGCGTTCTGCCATCGTTGTTTTACATAATGAAGGCAAATCCGAACGTGAGATTGCTTCGTGACTGAAGTTATCGAAGACTTGTTTTCATGGCACAATAACTCGATACAGGCGAACAGGCAGTTTTCAAGATCGTCCACGCTCGGGAAGGCCGAGAGCTACCACGAAGATAATGTCATTGTTGTTACCAGCAAGCGTAATAGACGCTTAATAGCAACAGAAATCCGCGTTGAAGTAACAAAACTCGAGTTAAACCTTTATCATTGACTAAAGTAAAACGGCGACTGAGAGATGCGAAGTTGTATGGTCACGTTGCCGTTCGAAAACCTCTGCTAAGGTCGCAAAACAAGAAAAAACGGGTTCTTTGCGCTCTTGCCCATCGAGATTCGACTGAAGAAAATTAAAAAAAAGTGCTTTGTACCGATGAATCCAAGTTTGAACTATTCGGTTCAAAACGTAGAATTTAAAAGATGATGTCAGATCGTGTAGTCCCAACAATAAAGCATGGTGGTGGCTTAATGATGGTCTGGAGTAGCTTCCGATTTTAGAACAAAATGCCGTTTCTTCCGGGTTGCGATTAATTGGAGATGGATTCATTTTCCAACAACATAATGCTTCCAAATCCAAAGCTAAAAATTATGTAGAGGATATTTAGAAGAGAATGAGGCACAAGGGGTGTTAAAAAACATGGTTTGGCCACCTCAGAGCCCGGACCTCAATCCCATTGAACTTTTATGGAAAGAGATTGATAGGAACATCCGTAATCGTGGCCCATCTTCATGAGAAGAAATGCTTTTTGCGAAATTTGGAACAATAAATCACAAGACACCGTTAAGAAATTGATTGCCCGTATGCCGAGACTTAATTTAAGTAGGAAAATAAGTAAAACTCCGATAAAATATTAAATGTTTAATTAAACTGTTTAATCATCTAATAGAACATTGATTGACAAACAATATATTTTAAAAGCGTAAAGAAATATTAACAGTCCATGCAAACTAAATTTTTCACCAAAAAATCTTTACATTAATAATAAGTCAGAAACACGTGTTTTCAGGAGCTAAATAATCCTAAGTATTGAAGTAACAAAAGCAAAGTAACTACTAATGAGGACATTATAGAAATATTATTACGACTCTACCACCTGGCTCTAGCGCAGCGTTTGTCGGTGTTTCAAAACAATAGATGTTTATTGTCCAATAACTTGAAAGTAAACAAAAGAATGACTTCTTTAAATATTCGATACTAACAATAGAATATGCAGATGTGCATTTCTTTTATTTATCCTATGGGATTTTATTACAATTGATGGATAATTATGTTGTTTGTGCGGTGTTAATCTTTTTGCCGGCAGGATATATATATATATATATATATATATATATATATATATACATATACTTATATATATATATATATATATATATATATATTTCTGTTTATATATAATAATTATATAAATTTATAGTAATAAATGTCAAAGAAATTCTATATCAGTGAGGTACGATTTTTTTTTATTTTCAGTCTCTGGCATCTGGCAATCTGGTAGGCCGCTGTTAGCCCAAGAGCTTTTACAGTAAGCCGAGACCTCTATTAGTGGGTAACGTGTACATCGTAAGGTAAAAAGTGTTTTGTCTGTCTTTGTGTAAAAAGTAAATAGTGTTACGTACTTTTTTTCTTTTGGTTAATTAAAATTTATAAATTCCATTTGTTATGTCTATATGATCAATTTCTATTAATTCCAATAATTTTATTTTATTTCGATAACGTTTATGACTTTCTTTTCGTGCTGGCCGCTGTTAGCCCGAGGCCCTTACCGTTTCACCGAGTTGAGAGGTTACCGAGCGCTTATGGCGCTCAGTCGAAACCTCTATTAATGGGTAACCAGCACAAGGGCTCCCGTGAGCGTCTGACTCGAGGGTGCCCAATTGGGCCAGTTGCTTCTGACTAAGGATTATCTAAACTAATATCACTATTATTATTAGCTATCTGTACGTTTATGACGCTTTTCCAAACCTTTGTATGACCTTTACCTTCCGATTAATTAAAATTTTAAAGCCCATGTATACTGTATGCAAGTATCATATACAAATATATAATAATAATAATAAACTATCGTCTTTTTTATAAAATTAGGTTTGACAAACGAGTACCCACTCCATCTAATGTTAAGATAAAGGAGGAAACCTTTTCGGAAATTAAGAACTTCCAATGCTTTGTTAGTGAAATGGTGCATTTTAAAATTTATAAAAACAACACTTAATACAGGTGATTTGTTAATTTTGTATCAATTTAGTTTTAATCGACTGTATTTAAGATAAGAATGTTCTTTTTTCATTATTAGTGGCGGACTTTATACACCGTATTATTATACTCGTAGGGCTTTTACTGTGTGTAACTGTCACTTTACTGTGTGTAACTGTCACTTTACTTAAACTGTAACTGCTTTGCTATCTCAATGGAGTTCATATTCAATAATAAGTTGTATTTTAGCGCGCCCATGCTTAAATACACAATTTAAATGTGATAATAGATGCGAAAAAATATTTGTTTTTAAAAAGAATTATAGTAACATTGCTATTATTACTAACATTTCGATTAACCACTCCAGCTAAGCTTAAATGCTTCTGCTAGGAGATTGTTTACGACGTGGCGGTTTCGAACCTACGACCCTAAATTTGTCCCGAAACCGTATCCTAAACCATTAGGACGCATAGAGGCATTGACGCTTCAAATCTAAATTACGCTAACGACATGTTTGTTAAATAAAATTTATTTAAAATTGGAATTCTCATCGAAATCAAGGATAAATATGAATATGCCCACATCTACATTCATCCTCAACGAACTGTCACCCCTGATGGATGAAATGGAATTCCTCATTATTGCGTCTCCGTATCCCTACACTCAACATACGAAACACAGCAACGTTATGATGCTATATCTTTTGAGACGGTATTCTGTGTTAACATGGTACCTACGCCAGACGAGCCGACCCATTCACGCTTTGTAAAATATTCCAGTACAATAAGCAACAGTAAAGTAGTAAACAAAACGGAAACTAACCGCTCCAAATCCACATCCACTAGTCCGTGATGTCCCAGCCACTATCTTATTAAAAAAATTATAACTTTCAAGTTAAGGTCTTGGCATTGTCAGTGTCCAGGCGTGTGTCCAGTGAGTCTTACTAAACTTATCACGGATAAAAATGATCATCTTAATCAAGGGAGACGACGCACTGGCTCCTCACCAAGGACAGATAATTTTTTTGGTTGACCACCCGATCGTAAGTGATCACCGCCGCCCATGAACATCAGCAAAACTAAAAGTCGCAAATACGTTGCCGGCCTTTTAGAAAAGTGTAGGCCTCGGTTCCGAAACACTACTGGTGACAACTGATTCTACAGAGTAGTCCTGCGTGCCAGGAAAATTCGCGTCAAACGCTCAGTGGTGGACTACCAACCATCGAGATGATGAGGATGAAATTTTGAATTCTGTCGTGATGAAAATATAAATATACGTGTGTCATCCAATTTTGGTTAAAAAGTAACATGTAAAAAGAAGTCTTCACTTCCAAAATAATATAAAGAGAAATGGTGGTTCTGTTACAGAGCCCTGCAGTAACCTCTCCGCGGACATAGCAACCATCCAACGGGGAGTAACCAATCCGCACTCGGTTTCCTTTTTTTATCTGTACGTGACTGTTTGCTAGTTTTTTAGACAATCAAATTATTGTGGCACGCGTCAGTGCTGAGTGTTTAGGAAACATAACGAGGTCGGAAGCACACTAGATAGCCATTTATTTAGAATTCGAGGTCGCAACATTATTTAGGTTGTTTTGTTTTATCAGTGCGAAGGCGCAATTTCGTGCTGAAGTGCTAGTATAGGCGAAACGTGCAGATTAAACGTTTTAAAATTTATATCTGTTTATTGGGAGCTCTAAATGGTTCATATAAGTAAATTACTAAATTTGAGTTATTAAATCGTCTCATATAAATGATTTTATTAAGTCATATGGCACGACGTGATGTGTGTACCACGAAAAAAATATTTCTTAAACGTTTTCCAATTGGCACACGAGCTGCGTATTATATCATTCATAAATATAAAGATCATCGAAACCATGTCAGCTCATCACTGGTCCACACCTGAACGTAGATTGAAAACAAAGATACATAATTAAAACTTAATTGGTTTAGAGTATGGTCAACGGGAATGCTAGAAATGTTAATAGCAATTAAAGCATATTTTTTAATGTATATTTGAGTGTATATATAGCTTTAACAGGAATGGGACGCAAAGGGAGCGCAGAAGGACAACACTCAGCACAACTCTGCTGTTTCGTATGCAAACCACCACATTTGTTTCAGAGCAACGATTTTAAATAAATATAATATAATATTTTAATTCTTAATTTCTCGTCACCATTGTAGTATAAGTTGTTTGTTAGTTTGTGACCACACATACCCTCGTCGACATCTTACAATATCGAATAAGATATTTTGTTGTTTAAATGATACATCACACACACACCAATTCCAAACAATGTTTAAATGATACATCACACACACACCAATTCCAAACAATGTTTAAATGATACATCACACACACACCAATTCCAAACAATGTTTAAATGATACATCACACACACACCAATTCCAAACAATGTTTAAATGATACATCACACACACACCAATTCCAAACAATGTTTGAGGATGAAAGTGAATTGTCACACCCGAGGACTAATATGGAATGCCCGGATCCCTACACTCGTCTGACATAGCAGAGTTATGCTGCTATTTCACGCTGATAGTCTGTGCCGACCCATTCACATTGCAGGTGCAACTCTATCACTGTCACTCTATTTGCTCTATTAGGCAGTAGTGTATCTAGACGGGGGTTTTCCTACTTCGTTTTGCAGTGCAGTAATCTGGATGTAGGAAGTGTTAGATCCATGCAAACCACAGGTTTAAATAAGCACAAGTTGTCCACAGTCTGAACATGTCCTGGCCATAAATTGACATAAAGCACGAGCCTGCGCCACCCGCGCCCATCGACTTCCCGCCAATCAATAAGCCATCGCTTCATCCCAAACATATATCTATATATATATATATATATATATATATATATATATATATATATATATATTTACTATCTTAATCGTTTACCTGTTAACATTTTATTTGTTAAATGTCAATTTAATCAACAAAAATAATTTTCCTTGTGTATATTATAATGAATAGCAACGGATCACATCCGCGTTAACGCAGAGTGTTTGCATAATTTTGTCGTTAACATCGCTGGCGACTAAAATCCGCAAGGGGGCCTAAATGGATGCAGATGGCACTGGATTGTAATGGCCATCAACAGCAGTTACTTAATAAGCCAGTTGTTTATGCCTGCCTAAACTTTATAAGACCCTATCATAAAATTTCATCATCACCCTTCAAGAAAAGAGCCTACACATATATAAGAGACCACCACCAGCGTGTTTTCGAGTCCACTGGTGCTAGGAATGTCCATGGGCAGTGGTAAACACTTATCACCAGGTGACCTGCTTGCTCGTTTGACCACCAATTCAACGACAACCTACCACGTAAGACACCCATGTCAAATCTTAATCGTGTTATCGAGGTGGCCTTTTTTTAATTGTATTAAGGGTGGTAGTTGCGAACAGTTCCCACGGTTATTGGTGATTTCGGCCGATGATCGCGACATCTATCCTCAACATCACCGAGATTGAAGAAGCACAAGCATTGTCCCCCGAGGATCCATCCTCAATAAGGAATCACAGCAGCCATATGCCATAACCAAAGTCATGTTGTTAATTCACGTTGATATTCTGTGAATCTCTGGAAATCTTCTAGTTGTTATGTGGCTCTAACATATTATCTAAATATCTTCTTATATTTTTTAAATTTTTGACAAATATGTGAATCTATATTTACCACACTGCAGCAATTCTAGCTTTAGCACAAATGGGTCATTCGTCACGTCACGTGAATTGTGTGCTCATTGTGCACCCTTAGTAGACGATAAACATCACACACTTAATTATAATAAACATATAATTAGATTTCACAACGAAACAACGGCGATGAAAAAAAAAATTGGTGTGCAAATAATCTTTGCGAATCACAAATAAAAAAGGACCTTGGATTTCGATAAATAACTCCGGATATCAAACAGTTTTAAAAATAAATACCTTACACGTGTCGGAATACCGGAAAAACGGCTTATTTATTTACAATAAATTATTTGTAGCTTAATGAAAATGTTTACTGACGTAGCAGGCGATCCGTCAAAAAAATATTCAAATTAATGCTAAATTTACAAATTAATAATACGTATTTTGTATTGCATTGAAGGTGCAAAACTAACACACAGTTGCACCCTATGGTAAGTCATTCCTCCGACCTATACATTCGATATGAAATCATAATACAAGTGTATTGTAAACCCTGAGTCTCGTCACCAGGAATAAAGGTCTCCGGATCCCTACGCTCACCAGACGATATATATTAGGAGACTAAAAGGTCACCTATTAGAATAACCGTACCATAATTTCATAAAAAAAATTAAAGATGTAATGGTACCAGTAATAGTCTTCAGTCTCTTTCATCATACGAAAGATCCTATGTTATAGTCTGTCTTGATTCGACGCGTTGTAAAAGCGTATTGAATCCCTTATTTCGTTTTTGTTTTTGATGGTGTCTATATTTATTTATTTATTTATTTACTTTATTAGGAAACTTCACAGCATACAAGAAACATTAAAAATAAGTACAATTAACAAGGATATTTAGCCATAAAAGAAGTTACAACTATATACATTTTTTTTAATGTATGTGCAACAGGAGTAACATACATTTTAATCTGTAGTGTAGTGCGTGTGTGTGTGCGTGCGTGCTTGTGTGCGTATGCATGTCTGTGTTTTAGCGCAAGTATCTTATTAAGGCGAATTCAGGAGTGCTTCAGAAATGTATATAATGGTCACCATTGTTGAGCCAAGTTGCTGCTATGTTTAAGCAGTATGAATGATACAACCAGGGAGGTACCACACCATGTTTGTGGAGACCCAAGAACCCCATTACAATTACTGACTGAGATGAAATCCCGCAGCAACTGACCGAGCCGAGGTTCGACCCTCTCGGGCACCCTGGAGTCAGACGCTATCGCGGACCAGGGTAACGGTTCACGAGGCTCCCTCTTGGGAGCCCATTTGCTGGTTACCCACTAATAGAGGTCTCGACGCAGCACCATAAGCGCTCGGTCACACCTCTCTGTAAAGGCCCTCGGGCAAATAGCGGCCATCAGCCCGAAAAAAAATTAAATCCTCAGAAGTCAGGGGGCTACCTTATCACTTATCATATAAACTCTTCTAGTTTGTTATCTCTACTATTATTAAAAAAAAAATGTTGTGTGTTCCATTCAATGAAACACACATTAAAACATGTGAATTGTGTTATATTATTAGTGTCATTTTGACTTATTTGAATGATTTGAGTCCGTGCTATAGCTAATTTTCAAGCTCTACAACTTTAAAAAACATGTTTCCTAACGCTGGACAAACAAATTTCTCTCGATTAACTGAGTGTTAATTCAAGCCTACGCACGAATTTGAATGTGTTTTTGTTTTTATATTATATTAGAAATTCAGGAACGAGCACATGGTTCACCTGACGGTGAATGATGACTACGGTCCGCAACATCAATTTAAATCCTTAACAAGGACTCAAGTTTCATATATTTTGTCTCGTGGGAGATGAGGTGGAATGGTTTTAGCCAGTAATATCATCGCATGCCAAATGTCATCATCACTCGAAGCGCAGCGCGTTATTATACTATTTCGCGCTGGTATTCTGCGAAGGTCCTTCCCTGGTCGAGCTCATCTAGAAACAAGCTTCAACATGGCTCTACAATGTCGAAATAAAATAATATGGACTGACTTTTTTTTATGGAATAGGTGGCAAGCGAGCAAGCATCTCACCCGATAGTAAGTAATAACCGCCGATACACCAGAGCAGTGGCAGAGCTTTTTATTATTTTACGTTATTTAAAATTATTATATTATTACCTTGATTTCTTAATACGATATCAAATTATGAACGGACAAAATAGGAAAAAATACTCTGGATATTGTACCGCTACATGGTAATATTTAATTTTATAAAACAACATTAAGATTCATACTTCTAATAAACGAATCATTTGTACATCACATATCTTGTGTACAGGTCTTATTTATTGAACAGATTGTGACCCCACAGGGATCGTGTCCCCCAGGTAGAGAAACGATGCTCTAGAGAGGATGCGTGCGACTGACCGTCACTTGATATGTCCACGCACAAGATTCCGACACTAGCAGAAGCAACAAGGCAATTGTTCTCAAAATTAAAAGATACACAAAAAGATGGTTTTTAACGGTGAACGCGCAAAATTGTGTCTTTCTAAATCTGACTAGATCTAGTCCGCTTGAGTTAAAAAGACCTCGATTACAGACACTAGTTAGTTCCGGCATTCGTTCATTAATTTATTTACATTCTACATCGAGTATATAATGATATTCTTGTATATGTCACAGGGAAATTATGAAAATGGAGATTTAATCAGATCCCTAAAGGCCCAGATCAATTCACGAACGAAGTCAAAAAAACAACTTTGTGAAGTGATATCCTCAAAGAAAATAAGGGGTCGCCCTTTAATAACAATCGCGACCCTCCCATGCGTTAAGATCCCCAAGTTGAAAATCAGTGTTCTAGAGCTATGCCCACGAGTGGCCTCCTACCTATATCGGCTGTAACTTTACTTTTTTATATACCGACAATCTATCTAAAACGGATTACGGGTAAGAGGCAAAGTTATTTATTTAAGAAGTTAAAATATCACTTTAGAAAGTATGCTTCTGTGTAGAAGAAGTGGAAACTCCACAGGATGTTCAATTTTAAAGCGAAACTTCTTTGAGCGAGATAGGAGTAAAATTTCTAGGTCAAATATGAGACAGCACAGAGAGAAAAAGTGAGATGATCTATACTCTCTCTCTGCCTCATCCTATTTTCTTTACTTTATAATTACAACTCGAGTGAAAGAAGTTTAACTTCTGCCACGTGCAATTAGTTGCGCATATTTTTTTTCCATATACTTTAAAAATCAGGTGTTCACTCGTCCTTTTTTCTATCTTTCTCTTTTCGATAAATGAATGACTAACCTTTTACTATTTTAAGCTCCTATATATATATATATATATATATATATATATATATACATATTAGCGATAGATCTGGTTAGCACACATCACCATAGTCGATAACAGGAAGAATAACGGAATAAACCAGTATAAGCTTGATTTTGAAGGGTAATAAGTCTCCATCATGGCCAGCTCGGCCTTGTTGCTTTTTCAGTTGGAGTACACTCCCCATCATAATGTGGTGACCTACATGCATGGTGGCACAGGATCGTGTTTGAAGGGGCCTCTTTTATTTTTTATAGTAACAGTAACATAAAATGGTAAATACGAGTATTTGAAAAAATAGTGAATATATATATATATTGAAATCCACGCAAGAGAGGTAAGAGGTTAATTTCAATGACTTCGACCCATTGTTTCGTTTACAATTTTTTTTCGACTCATTTCAGTATCTCTATTTAAGAAAGGCATTTGTAATATTCAGGCAAATACAGATAAAATAACAAATATATTTTTTTATTTAGATGAGCTTTTTTTTATAACATTGAACATCTACATTTATCCTTGACAAGGAATCATAATGCAGATGCGTTGTCACCCTTGAGGACTGAGATGGAATGCCTCGTAACCAGTAATAAAGGTCTCCGGGTCCCTACACCGCAACAGACGAAACACAGCAGCATTATGCTGCCATTTTACAATGGTATTCTGTGAAGGCGTGGTCCTTCTCTGGTGGAGCTGGCCCAATCATTCTGCAGCTAGAAACAAACTGCAGTGTAGCTTTACAACTGTTACAATTATAGAACCACACTGCTGATCTTACGCTAACATTATTATTAATGGGTCAGCTGGACAGGAAAAAGACCAGTTAACCAGTGTAAAATAGGAGCATAATGCTGTTGTGTTTCAATTGATCCGGATCCCCAGTACGAGCAGTCTATCACAGTCTTCAGGGTTAACAACGAATGTGCATGTTGAGTCTTTATCGAAATGTAGGTGTCACGGAGCTTTAGTCAACACACCAAGTGTGCTCCTAAGTCACCATCTAATATCACATAAAAAGGAGAAAGTGGAGACAAAAGAAATAATCGCGAAGAGAAGTCTTCCAATGAGATTTGAACCGGGACTTCTTCGGTGGACAACCGCCGACTTAAATGTTGTAATGAGGTCATCGTGTTTAAAAAACCACACCTGTGTAGCATCTACAGTTTCAACATATACTTCGCGTGTTTGTTGTGTATTTTTGCAAGGTTCAGCCGATAACACTATCGCGCGCCGTCACGCCTACACGCACACAACGAAACACTGTTTACACATTAAATTGCGCACACATTGACTTCGAAAAAAAAACATAGTTTAAGTACTTTGTTTGTTGCTAAGTTGCCTAAAAAGAAGTTTGAATAACGCTTCACTCGGTACGCGCTCTATACAGGCTGCACTGTTTTTTGCGCGGCCATTTTATTTTTTTGACAGCATGAAATCAAGATGGCGCGCATAGAATAGGAAAGTTTTAGATCTAGAAGTATAGTTTACTCGTTTTCATTGCCATTTTAGTGGTATTACTCATAATACTAAAGTAATCTAAAAAAAAACTATGAGAAAACGAACATTACTGCAAATAGGTGTGCTTTGCCGTCATTTTAATGTGTGAATTTCGCACAAAGCTTTAAAATATTTATACATATTTACACTTTTAAATTTAAAAACAGACGAATACAAAACTTAACTATATCAACATTTTAGTTTAATAATAACACAAAACTTTCTGAGATAAGATATTGGTAAACCATAGTCTGTGATTTTACACACAACAGAGATATAACGGTAAACGAAATAAATTTTATTTGTGTAAATTATCGTAAAATAACAGAATAACGCTTTATTACGTTGTGTGAGTGACGGGTATTGTGAGGTTCTTCCTGAGACACACACACCTATCTTAAATATTAAATAATGATTGTCCAAAAAGATAACTGGCCATAATAATTATTTAAATTTTAATCTTTTTTAATTGTGATTATTTGTAATACGTTTAATGTTCGAAAATTTATTAAATGTTATATACATGTGTATACTATCGGAATACTTGTGTCAGTCACTGCCTTTATAAATAAGGAAACTGTTAACGGACAGGTAACGAGATTATTACATATCAGTACTCGGGGTTGCCAACGCATACGCATCTTAAATCTTTTTGATGGATCGATGTCGATGTCATGTGGTGTCATCACTTACCGTCAGTTGAACTGTGTGTTTGTCACCCCCTAAAATTATAAAAAAAATAATATCCAAAAGTTGCCCTATTCCACATACGTATTATAGTAATAAAAATAATCATGATCAAATCAGCCAAGAAGACCACGGGTTAAGGACAGACACAAAAACAGTTTTATGTTTAAAAAAAATTGCGATAAACAAAACAGGTCAAGTAGATATAAGGTTAGCAATCATGTTATCAGTATTTATCATTCAATGTCTTTACTATGTTTTATGGGAAAACTGAGATATTGGGGTAATAATATTTTCGTCTTCTATAGTAAATTTTATTTAGTAGCCCATTCATTATACGATTACGCAAAATAAAAAATAACTTTTGATGATTTTAAAAACATAAGAAACGAAGAAATATATTGTAGAATATAACATACCTGTATCTTTATTTTTTATTGAATATGGGTGCAGATTGGCCGCATTTTGACCTTCAAATACTGTGTGCTCAATTGTCACCGCTAATTATATAAAAAAAAGCCGGTCAATCTCTAGCTAAGTTTATTTTAACTATACAATTTTTTTAACCATGTATTCTAGTCATATATTATGTACAGAAGGCTAAATAACGGCCACTAACCAATATTAACCTAACAAAGTATATAATATGTTTACTTTTGCAATAACACGTAAGAAATACAGTCCGAGAGAGATTTACTTTTAAACATTTTGTCTCTTTCGCACATATGAGAAATGAAAATTTAATAGGTAACCATGAAAAATTGGTTTCTGCTATATCCATAATATACTTTTCGTATAACAATATTTTCCAAATACTTTGTAAAACTTAAGATTTTTTGTAATTATGGTTATAAGAGTTCACTTGATGGTAAGTGATTACCACCGATAACCACGTAACGTCTCTAGTGGACAATTCGCACTATTCAGTTTACAGATGTAGCCTGTCTCTACCGCGTACAAAATCTAAAATCAGAACAGAACTAGATAGCCCGTGTTTTAGTGACATAGTTTTTAAGAAGTAATCTTTTGGTTAATACATATTAAGATCGAGGTTATCAGTTTGTTCTGTTTTGTACGATATTATTTGCATTTTAATAAAATCTTAAGCTTTATTTTTTTCTCAAGGTAACTTTAAAAATATATTTTATAAAGTATAAGGCGATAATTGTATTTGTTTAATAATTAAATTGCTCTAATGCTGTTTAAAATAGTTGCTAATTAAAGAATTAATAGGAGCATCACTAACGCAAGAGTACCACCATCGTAGCCGTCAATCGAGCTGATGAAGAATTTTCCAGAACAGAAAGATTTTGTTCCAGCAGTTGACTTAAAATTGATGAGGGCTATGAAGAATAAAAAACTATTACAAGATAGATCTTAGCGTGGCAGACACACTTTCCATAGAGAAGATGTTCTGATCGATTTTGATCAGGGCGAGGTCTTCTGGTTTTTATGAGATGACATCAACTACGCGGTTAATATTATAGTACCATCAGGAATCACACAAACGGAGTAACACTCACTCGTCCCCTTGCCCTTGATGCTTCAGATGCAGTTTCAGTATTACACATACAAACCACTGTACGAACAAAACAATTTGCTTAGCAAACACATTGCTTAATAGTTGGAAGATCAAATCCAGGAATACGCAGTACCAGTTATCAATCATCCAGCCAGATAGAAAATGGCTATGACAAAAATAATGCAAGATCAGGGATAGGCCAAGCTCTCACATCTTAGTAAGACAAACCGGAAGAGTCCAGTTACTAAACATGTTTCTTATTAATTCATCACACATCATGTGGATTCGTAGCTAGGGATAGGTGTAGGTCTAGTTCAGGCCTTTTTTGTTTATGTCCGAGTATAGTGCGATTTTGATCTATCAGGATTTGTAAAGATGATGATTGGATCCTCGAATTGATTAGTGCCTATCTGATAGTGTTACTGTCCTGTGGAAACGTACCAATGGAATCTATCAAATCACTTGATAACTGTTTGTTTAAATTTAATGCCAAAAGTATTGAAGCCTTATCAACTTATTTAAATAAAACTATAGATATCTATAGTTGATTAAAATCGTAATATCTTAGGTACAGAGTCCTTTTTGTGATGTCAGTTAAATAGATATCAAAGTTTAAAAACGAATAATTATGCAAAGTCTTGCCATAAAATAATAACTACAGCCATTTTTAAATTTTTTTAATTTACTTTATAAATATCATTCACTCAGTCACTGTCATGAAAGCAAAGAAGAAGGATGAGAGGAAAAAGTCTTCATTAAAATTCGTATATATTTCATATATTTGGAATTAGATTTTCTAAAATCTTACAATGAAATATTGTTTTGTACGCAAAATGTACTATTTTAAAAATTAAAATTAACTCACTCATAGAATACCAACGTAAAATAGATCGCCTGTATTTCAAGGACACAATTAAGGGTTCCATCTCAGACCTCAGATAAGGCAACGCACGTGCCTCTTGAATGTAAGGTGGAGATGGAACTACACGTCATACCCAGCGACAATCACATGCGAACTGTGTGCTCGTTTATTATCTCTTATATTATAAAAAAGTACTTTATTACTTGCAAAAAAGTTAGCAACCCTATGCTTACCTATGCCTATAATGTCTTCAAAAAATTGGCAACCCTGCACTTAATGCCTATAACGTCTCAAAAAAAATGGAAACACTACACTTAGTGCCTATAATGTCTTAAAAAAAATTGGCAAACCTGATCTTAATGCCTATAATATCTTAAAAAAATTGGTAACCCTCCACTTAGTGCCTATAATGTCTTAAAAAAATTAGCCAATCCTACATTTAATGTATATAATTTCTTAAAAAAATTGGCAACCCTGCACTTAATGCCTATAATGTCTTAAAATAAGTTGGCAACCCTACACGTATGACTTGTAACGAAATTTAATTCGCCCATGTTTACATTCCGCGATACGCATATATATATCAACTTGCGAGCGTGGATTATTACTTATTTATAATGTTACTTAACTAAGACCGCACGGCGTAGTGGTCAGAGTGCATTGGTGCGTCACGAGTCTTAAGTTCGATTCCCAGACGAGGGAAAAATATCGTGCATAATTGCTAGTTTAGCTCTCGTTGGATTTTCAATATGGGACTAGAGTATATCCCACATATATATATATATATATATATATATATATATATATTATATATATTTTAATATATTTTTATATATTGCTGTTGCTCTGAACCGGGTGCTGCGTCGCGGGTCCTGAGTTCGATGCATGAGCGAGCAACAACATGTCCGTACAAATTGTTGATTTCCGTGTCCGAGCACATCCGGTTATATAATACTTTTACTTAATCACAATGCATGTTTGTCTTGTTTCCTTGACAATGCATCTGAACGTTCCTCTGGTCTTGATGCGCATGTATTAAGTCGGAACCGGGAAGAGATTGACAGCTAGTGTCTCCCTCTGTATTTGCTGGAATATTTACGGCACTATAATATATGTATGCACTACGCAGGCATCAAATGCATGTCAACGACGTCCTTAGAGTCTTCCATGTTTCTCTTAGATTACATATATACATAATAAAAGTTTTTTTTAAAAGAATACTAGTAATGTTATTAACATTACTAATATTCCGGTAACCACTACAACTAAGCTGACAATACTTGTGCCAGGAGATGGTTCACGTGAATGATTCGAACCTACCTTTAGTTTCGCAGACCGCACCCTAGGCCGTTAGGCCACTGACGCTTCGCTCGTGGTTCAATGTCGTGTAGTTTTAATTTAACGGCACGCGAACGCGACCAAAGTTCTATTCTCAAATTTACAGCAAACACGTGAATATACAACAAGGAACCAAGAACCGAACACGTCACCAGCTAAGGAATGAGTTTGAAAGCTTCGCTATCGGTAACTGTGCCGCTTTGTATAGTGAGTCTCCAGATCCCTACACTCACCATAGGAAACACAGCAGCGTTATGGTGGTTTCATAGTGGTAGAGCTACACTGCAGTTTTTTATAGCTAAAGAATGAATGGAACGCCCTCACAGAATACCAGCGTGAAATAGCAGCTTTATGCTGCTTTGTTTCGTCTGGTGAGTGTAGGGATCCGGAGACCTTTATTACTGGTGACGAAGCATTCCATCTCAGTCCTCAAGGGTGACAACACATCTTCAGCATGATTCCTTGTGAACGATGAATGTAGATATCATGGGCCGCAGGAATCACTTATCATCAGGTGAACTGTGTCCTCGTTTGTGGGTGGGTGGGTGTGTGACAAACCGTAAAAAATCCATACAATAAAAATAACACTTCTCGTCTTGTATAACTGGTTTATAGAATAATCTATATAGATTATTTTCTTTCTTGTGTAAATATTACAGTACATAAATTAAAATAGTGCCTGATCTTTGCTCTACGCGATATCTTTTATTATAAAGATAAACATTTATTTACTACTTACTTAATCCATAAATGTTTAAAAATGTTCAATGAAAACAATATATTTATTATGATATTGCCATACTTTATTTTATAAAATACATATTTTAAGTGAATGACAACGGTTCCGTGGGCTCCGTGGTTAGAGCGGTCGACACGAGGTGATGGATGCAGGCGGTTCAGGATCGCGCGGTGTTCAGCAGTGGACTGGTGATAGGCTGTGATGATGAAGAAGTTACGTACATGTTTCAATAATATCTATATCAATATCAAAATAAAATAACCGTTTTATGGTCATCTTCAATCATGGCAAATCTTCGTTTTATGTACCAAAATTTAAAACAAACAAAAAACCATTTTTGTACTACTAAGTTTATATAAATATCACTGTATAGTGCCTAAAGAACGGAACATAGATAAAAATTATAATTCTTGTATTTTTATTCTTTAATTAAATTTATTAAACGATAGATTAATTACATATAGAACAAAAAATACGTTGAAAAATTTATTTTTCGTACAGAAAATAATTCATATTATTTTCATTCAAACAATTATAATCAATTTAATTTTTTATAATGCCTATTTCAAATGCTGATTATATTTTATTGTTATAATTTTTTAATATTATTTTTTGTCACCCCAACCAACACACATTCTTGTGCATTACCTTCCCAAAATATCATAAATAAAAGTTTCTTTTTTAATAACCGTTTTTACTCTTATTTTATATACTTGTGCACCTTCAAATTCTTACAATTGTAATGTAACATAGATTAAAAAAAACTGTTTTTTTTTGTGTGGTGGTTAACCACGCATCTTGCGTTATGGTCTAGATGTATGTTTACTATCTATTTTTTTAATAATTTATTTACCGTTTACCTAAAACCTGTTTGTATTTGAAGGTGCTTTAAATTTACGACCCTCAAAAAAAAAAGGATTCTCAAAACTCAAATTGTCGCGTAGTGCCGCGACTGGGAAAGGCAAATAGAGGGGAGATGTAAAAACAAGGGACGAAGGACCCTTGTTTTGGATTTTTTCGTTCTTCAATTTAAGCTTTTTCATTTTAAACCTCTTTATAGAATCTCCTCCCGAGTATATAGAGATCTCGATGGGAATTTTTTTTATAATGTTAGGGGTGATAAATCTGCACACAGTTCACCTCATGGTAGACCTCATGATTACAGCTCATCACATCTACATCAGTCCTCAACGAAGATGGTCTAAGATGAAACTCGAATTCATATACTCCCCGCGCGAAACACAGCAGCGATATCCCGCTATTTCACGCTATTATTTTGTTATATGTTTAATTAACTTCTGGTCGATTTAGACTTCGGAGTTATCGTCTGATTGACAGATGATACTAACTGGGCTGAATATAAACATTATATATTATACACATGTAGTATTATACACATGTTAGACATGCATGCATATCTAACATGTGTATAATAATACTACTTATATACATACATGCAAAAAATATGCATTAAACGGAAGATGCATATTGGAAATAAATGAAAATAAAAATTTATTACACCGATAACGTCCTCCTAGTTGATTTCGACCACGGCTGATGCAGCTATAGCCAGATAAATTAGATGCTTAGAATATATTATAGTGCCGAACTCAATCGCGTAAATATATACCTTAGTCTTACCTACTACCTTAATCTTTAATTTAACTCTCTGACCTTATAGACTAATGTAAAGATTAGCACGCGTTAGACAACCAATAACTGATTCTGGTTTTGCAAGTGCTCATGGCACTATAATTTAACCAGCGCAGTTGATGTCATCCGGTCAAGAGATATCACCGAAGTGAAAATTGACAAGCACGATATCACCAACAGATAACCAATAACCACCACACGCAATAATTTCAAGTCAATAACCTCGGCAGTTTTACCTCTTTTTAATATAAGATTGGGTTAAGTATACGATTATTATAAGTACTAACTTACTACACACAATACTTCATGTTTAAACGACATTGGTGTCAGGGTGTTTATTTTATGAGAAGTCTAATAAAGCTGAGCCAACTTTAGTTACAGTGTGACACTACCCCAAGATTATCATGTCGGTGTACTGCATTCATCAATATATAATTAATTTTACATAATAAAACACCCAATACCCGTATCGGTAGTTGATTAAGTTATTAAATATCATTTATCAATTGCCGACCGCGAGTAGCTAATTCATAAAAAACAATTCTGTTCGATTATACCCAGCTGATTTAATGATTAAATACCATTGCAGCAGCGAGCGTTAATAAAAAAAAACAATAAAGAATTAATAAGTTACGATCGATTCGTTTAATTTTAAAAAAAGATAAATACTTTTTAAGAATGTCGTGTTCATGTATCAAAGGACGAAAAATAAAATAAAAGAGGCCAAAAACAATCGCACATAGGAGTTGAAATATCTAAATAAATTTAATTTTATTTAATTACTCTTCGCGTTTACATAACACACTTGGTGGCGTGATGTCAAAAATCAATATAGATAAATAGGGAAACGTATAATACGTGTACAAACAATAATGACGTCTCGTGACCACATTTGCCAATCGCTGTTTAAGGAGCATATAAATTAAAAAGTCAACTCATCAAAGTTTCGTCTTCGCCTAAATACATCACAAGTAACCTCTCCCTCCTTGTCTCCCCTCTTACTAGTGACAATAAGTCGTGTACGCACACGGACGCATTGTTTGTACACTCACACACGGCCGGAACCGGCTAGGTATTCGGTTTCCCGCCACCGGCGCGAACACTCACACAAAACACGCCGAGCAAACAATACAAACACCAACACACAAGTAAATTTAAACTCACCTCAAAATAAATCCATTAGAAAACACACTTGTTCAAACAACTAGCGCTTAGCCTCGAAAACGCGTTGAAAAAACACTGGCGGCATCAGATGTGTGCTCAACACTTTTCCAAACTTTCTGTCCAGTCTGTACTCCTTCATTAGCACCTCCCGTTCCTATTCCCGCCAAAACAAATTTTGAACTTTCGTAAATACGAAACTGTCCTTCATTTAATTCGTTGTCGAACCATAATGCATGAAATATATTTTTAACGAGGCTAAGACCGCTTCTTATCAGCCTAATCAGGTCTGTGGGTGAACAATCTCAAAATACGGCCGGTTTTCGCTTATTTTTTATTCGCACAAGAAATCGCTTCCGCAATACAAATGCCGCAGTTCAAGCCAAACACTATAGCAAAATAAAAGAAGCCACGACTAGTGGCCCCAGCACAATTATTAACACACGTTGCGCGGTAAAAATAAACTATGATTAACTGCTATTAAGATTCGCGGAGACAACCGCGGCGGTGTCCGTCGTCGTGATAAAAAAAATTGTATAAAATGAAATCCTTTAATAAAATAAAGTTGCGAATTTGTTTACCGCGTAGCTATTTTCGGTCACGATATGAATAATTATCTGTGGCGAGCGAACATCGGCGCATAGTTGTCGTTTCATAAAACGCGCGCGTTAAAACTGAGTCGAAAGGCTCGCCCCGTGGTGGAGCATAGCGCCGAATAAAATAAACAACAATATACCTAAATAAGCGGCTCGACGGGCGCGGCCGCGTGTGCGTGCGCGCCGTGGTGTGCGTGTGTAAACAAGGGGCGCCTCGGCTTGCATGACGCTCCCGTCATTGTTGCTAGTCGCTGAGCTTAATATTGCAATTACAAAAAAATATATATATAATTTTTAAATGGCAATAAAAAGCAGATTTCATATATATTCATTTAAAGTATACATACACAAATATATTTTGAAATCAAATACACGTGACGACTTCAGTGAAGTTCGTTGTTTTTATTTATAAAAAAGTATTTATAATTTTCTGATAGCTCGAGAGGGGAGACAGAAGTACCTAATTTTTTTTTATTGAAATATTCACACAATTCTCCTGATGGTAAGTGATGAATGACTGCGGCCCATCTACGTCCATCCGTAATAAAGATTCAAGATGCAAATGTGTTGTCAACCCAGAGGACTGCGATGGAACTTGTTATTGGGTCCCCCGATCCCTACACCATACGAAACACAGAAGCGTTAATTATAAACACAGTGCAATTTGACGTCGGTATCCAGTAATATTAACCTAGATTTTAAAATAACGTACCTATTTTGATTCAATTCTATCAGGTGCAGTTGCAAGATACTGTAAACTGTACGTACAAAAAGTATAATCAGATTTATAGTTTCTTAGTAATACGACCACAAACATTTACATACATACAAACGTACATACGCAAACGTCTGTTATATTTATTTAAATGATCACATATACAAATCTACACAAACGAGGTACATGTTGATCAATATTCTCTGTATTCTTTTTCCTTCATTATTGAAGGCTATTAAAAATAGTGAATCAAGGCCAAAATACGAAAATAAAATGTATTGAAACTTAAAATGACATCGACCACTGTTCACTTGATAGCAATGATCATTGCGGTGTATGTTGTCACTCCTACATCTAAAATGAAATAAAATTGTCTAAATATACCAAAACACCATTTCATGTTCATTACTTAATTTACCCACGAACGTACAAATATATGTTACAAATAACGTTCAAACATTGATTTCTATGAAGTCGTATTTATGAAAATTCTATCTTGATTTAAAAGGAATACTCACAATTTTAGTATGTTTTAGGTACGAGCTTAGAGGGTTGAAAGAAAAGTACTCAACGCAACATATAAACAGAACTCTACAAAACAGAAATATATAAAATTATTTAAATAAAATAAAAAATTAAGTCGATTAAAATTAAGGTAACAACTATGTTTGTCATATATACTAATATACGATTTATCCATACTTGTATCATCAATGAATTTAGTTTATCCATTTATTTAAACAATTTTATCTTAACACAACAGCTGTGTAACGATATCTCGTACCTGTTAAGTTTACTCGTAAGTATTAACGATCTATAATTCATTTTTAATTATGTTTCATTTTGTCATCATCTTAGCCTATTTTAGTATTACTTTGCATATTAATGCAATAAATAAATTATTTTATGTAATATTTGTTTCAAATTAAAAGACGATCATTATTAATTTTATGTATTCAATAATTAGTTGGTTGTCCAAATTTTAAGAGGTAGTATATATTTTAATATTTTATTAGTCAATATTTTCAATAACATACGTAAAATTTATTTTTCATTAGGTTAAAATTGTACGAATTAATGCTACTTTTCATTGTATAATATTTCACTAAGGATGAACTTAAACTATGATCTGCTACGGATTAAAAAAATAATGATCAATATCTGTAATTAGTAGGCTGTGAAATTAAAAAAAACGTTTCTTAATATAAACGCAAATTATAAAAAACATTTAAAAAATCCTGATAAATTCTAATAAAAAACGAGGTAAAAATAATTAGAATAAATACTCGGAACGTACTGTGCGGCCCCATGCGCCCCGCGAGAATAAACATATGACGTCACCGGCGGGTAAACAAACAAACAAACACATGCGCGGCGCTCATGTTTCCTTAATACAATTATTATTTCGAATGTGGAGCGCGGGTGAGACGGACGCGCCGTTGGCATAGCCGTTCCGTTTTATTTTTAACTAGCTTTTGCCTGCGGTTTTGCTCGTAACCACTCACCAGAACAATACCTCCGATTCTGCGCGGAAATACAAATATAAGACAATATAAAAACATAATTTCTACTTTCGTTAATAAAATTTAACTATAATTAAACACAATTCGATTATCTAAATAAGATGTAAATATTGATAATTGATAACACTTCGTAAATTAAAATATATACGTAAGTGTGGGATATTTGTAATGTTAATACATTCTTCCACAGCGATTATATTATCTGTATAGATTTTGCGAGGTTATTTGTACCGTGGCGACCAACTGAGTGTAACCAGCCAGCGTCACCCGGGCCATTGTCTAAGCGAATTAATTACGTACACAGTTTAGAATAAAATGAGTCTATTATTAAGTCTTATTTAGTTTTTTTAAATATGTTTCCAACTCGATTCTATTTTGACTAACCACCAACGTTATTTGTATAACTTAACTTTATAAAGAACTCGTTATTTATGCGTAGCGTAGATCATAGTGATGACCTTGAATTTGACATTTTGCTATTCCGCCATTTGGCGTCCGCGTTTTGTTTTTAAGTTTATTGTTATTGTGTAAGAAAAAATGATGTGTGATTTAAATGCTTAGAGGCTTGGCTTTTAAGCAAGTCGCTATTTATTTTGATTGCAACAAGAAAAACATTTATATTTTATTATTATAATGAAAAGAACAGAAGATGCAATACAAAATGTTTGAAAATTTTAGTTTTGTACAAAACATATATATATATATATATATTTCAGGAATTCCTTAAATCAAAGGAAAGTATAACGTAAAATATAACATTGCTTACAAAGCAAACTTGAATATTTTTTTTATCTATAAAAGATTTAGTCAAAATAACCAAATTATGTAGTAGTATTAATTTGGTGCCACATACCCTGCCGGCCTAAAATTTTAGACCACACATAACCAACATAATTATCCATCTATTGTATTAAAATCCCATAGGATTAATAAAAGAAATGCACATCTGCATATTCTATTGTTAGTATCGAATATTTAAAGAAGTCATTCTTTTGTTTACTTTCAAGTTATTGGACAATAAACATCTATTGTTTTCAAACAGACAAACGCTGCGCTAGAGCCAGGTGGTAGAGTCGTAATAATATTTTTTATAATGTCCTCATTACTATGCTTTTGTTACGTATTGGTCAATAATTAAGATTATTTAGATCCTGAAAACACGTGATTCTGACTTATTATTACCCGAGTTTACTTGGGTTTGTTCACAAACAATATCAATTAGTCTAAACTTGTGGTTTCTACAGTGAAGTCATAAAATGGGTTAAGCTCGAGAAATCAGCAGTGAAGTGCCATTTGGCAGAATCTGCCATCGTTGTTTTACATAATGAAGGCAAATCCGAACGTGAGATTGCTTCACAACTGAAGTTATCGAAGACTTGTGTTCATGGCACTAACTAATAACTCGATACAGGGTGTCTCCCTGTATCGAGTTATTGTGCAGTTTTCATGATCATCCTCAGATCGCTCGGGAAGGCTATTATATTTTATTATACTATTTCTTTACGCTTTTAAAGTTTATTGTTTGTCAATCAATTTTCCATTAGATGATTAAACAGGTTAATTAAACATTTAATATTTTATTGGAGTTTTATTTTCTTAAGGTGGTCTTAAACTTTTGGCCTGCACTGTAGATACTAAAAGATACAGATAATAAGATAACTGGTATTACTAATAGTTTAGCTTGACCTGGGAAGAACTACTACCTTATAGAATATACTCTTAATATAGCAGTTGATGAAAAGAAAAATAAATTGAAATCCGAAGTAGTAGTTGTACGTTATCGTATTTAGTAACGGTTTACGTATTTAGGTCTATGTTCTCTTTTAACCATTCATATTAGCCAGAATATACTGCCCCTATTATAACTAAAATAACCGAATATTTATTTAAAGGTTTCCTATATGACGTAGTATCACTTACGATTAGACACTAATCGTATGCGTGTTTGTTACTCTTTGATTTAAAAGGGAAAAATATTATTTTTTTGGATTTTCTAACTATGTAGAGCCGTAAATATTTATTTACTTCTGGTTAATGTTGACGAGGGTAACATGGCTGTTAACCAGCTACTGTGCGAGATATATTGTAGGAGTAAAAGTAAAGTGGTAAAGTCGGCATCCTCGATATCAAAACTAAGCGATATGGCAGGTATGAACTCTACTTTTATAAAGAGATCGTATAAAATTAGATTTATATACAAATTAATTCTATTAACAACTTGTTGATTTCCTTATAAGAATAAATATGAATCTATTTTTGTGTAAGTTAGGGTGACAAACGAGCACACAGTTCACCTGATGGCAAGCGATGCCTGCGGTCCCATGACATCTGCATTCAGCCTTGACAAGGAATCATAATGCATACGCGTTGTCCCCGTTGCGGTCTGAGATGGAATGTCTCCGGATCCCTACACGCACCACACGAAACACAGCAGCATTATGCTGCTATTTCAGTCTGGTATTCTGTGAGGGCGAGGTTCTGTCCTTCCCCGGTCGAGCTGAACAATTCATACTGCAGCTAGAAACATACGGCAGTGTAGCTCTACCACTGTCTTTCCCCTCTAGAGAGGGTGTTAGAACATAGTGCGTTCCGTGCTTCAACGACGGATTGAAGCAATCAATATGACTATGATTTTTTTTATTTATTCGTTCGTTAAACATGCAGGCGTCCTCATGATGTTTTCCTTCTCGTGATCACACGGTAAATTAGCACTGTAATGAACGACTTCATTGGTTCCAGTAGAGTGGATCGA
This sequence comes from Teinopalpus imperialis, assembly GCA_029286865.1. Taxonomy (NCBI): domain Eukaryota; kingdom Metazoa; phylum Arthropoda; class Insecta; order Lepidoptera; family Papilionidae; genus Teinopalpus; species Teinopalpus imperialis. Next base: position 8,928,255 of record JAGSMU010000014.1, on the reverse strand, counting down.
ACTCGGTTTGCTTACGTACCGTTAATTTAATGCGAGTGTTTAAGCACTAAGCCACCACGGATCTCTATTATAGTGCATTTAGTATTTACGTAAATTCACTTGTCATCCATTGATCCACTACTTAAACGGAATGAGATGGAACGAACGTTTCGTTTCTCGTGGTGTGAACCTGCTGTGACGTAGCACCCAGGTACTGGTTTAATCACTAGCTATTTTAAATATCGCCAATTTCAACCGTTTAAAAAATTAAATAAACTTCATGTGTTTACTTAAATGAAGTCTTTTTTATTATGTTTTTTTGCAAATTCGTTAATTGTGTTTTTTTAACAAAACGTATTTGAAGTTTGCAACGACGAGCTGCGCAAGTTTTTGGGAAGTCGATGGATGCAGGTGGCTCAGGATCGTAATTTTTTTAAATCTATGGGGGGGGAGGGGGTTTTATGTTTAGCTGTGGACTGTGAACAGGCTGTAATTATATAAAAAATGTTGATGATAATTTTTGAGGGATTCAAATAAATTACTTTTATATAAGAAAGCAAAATGATCAGGTTAGACACGCTCCCCCACTAACTACACTGTTCGCACGTTTGTGAAAAGAAAAAAAAAACAACATAGACATTTTTCATAACATAATAATATAACTGCCATTTTTTTTTATGTGTGTGCATTGCTGTTGGTCCAGAGAACTTTACAGCTTTATCTTATTAGACTCACAAGCGGGGGGCCCACTGAGTAGGGAGGGTGATAACTGCCAAACTAGCACACAGTTCACTGGATAGTAACTGGTAACCTCGCCCAATGACATCTGCATCCATCGTTGCTCCGTTTTGAGGTGTTAGTTATGTCCTTTAAAATTTAGTCCTAAATTCGTGCCGTAGTGGTAGAGAAACACCGCAACCTGAAAAGTCGGCGATTCTATAGATTTAGATATGTGTAAACAATAGGTTTACACATATCTAATAGACGTAATGCATTTGCAATGAGATCGAAGGAAGGTTCCTGTGCCGTAACAAGGGATATATGTAGTTAAAAAACACCCAGACTTGACAACCATTAATTTACCATGAAAAAATATTTGAATAGCTTTTCAAAAAAATTTTTTCTATTAAGAGAATATTAATGTTTCTATTGCCTTCTCCCACCAACAAAACGCTCTGTTTGTTCAAGTCAGAAAACGAAAGTGCTAAGTAACTATTTTATAAATGTGGTATTCAGTTAAAACGTTCAGCGTAGCTCTATTGACAAAGGTATTGGAACGCTGCAGTTTCCTTTAAACCGCAGCATGATCAGCGAACCAATCCTTCATACCAACACCAGCGAAATTTTTCACTTGTGTTGGTATGTACTTGCAAATATATTTAAAACAAGTTAATAAATAAGGAATTCTTGGATATATATTAGAAATATCTTCAATAAAGTTGAGACGTCCTATATCTTTATTCGGTTTAATTACATTTGGAGCTATATGTATTGAATAAAGGTTTCGCCCACTAAGTGCTAAGTAACTATTTTATTAATGTCGTATTCAGTTAAAACGTTCAGCGTAGCTCTATTGACAAAGGTATTGGAACGCTGCAGTTTCCATTAAACCGCAGCATGATCAGCGAACCAATCCTTCACACCAACACCAGCGAAATTTTTCACTTGTGTTGGTATGTACTTGCAAATATATTTAAAACAAGTTAATAAATAAGGAATTCTTGGATATATATTAGAAATATCTTCAATAAAGTTGAGACGTCCTATATCTTTATTCGGTTTAATTACATTTGGAGCTATATGTATTGAATAAAGGTTTCGCCCACTAAGGAAAAGAACCAAGTAACTAAGAAAAACTAAATGTGATAAATATTAAAATGAAGTTTGTTATAATTAATTGCAGATTTTTTTAAAAGACATTTCGTAAAGTTACCAATAATTTGTCGCATGTCCTTTAGCAGCAATAATAGCCCGACGTCGCTTTGGCATTGAAGAGATTAATTTGTTGCGAGTTGGTATTGGAATTTGCTGGCATGTTAATTTAAAAGCCGTATGCGTTTATTGCTATGCCATGCCATGCGTTAGTGTTACGTTTTATGGCCACCATTTTCTTCACATGGCACCACAAATTTTTAATAGGGTTGATGAATGGACTGTACAGGGACCAATCTAAGACCGATACTGATTAGTTCCGTAGAAAGTCTTTAACCACTATTGTTGCGTGTTTTGGATCATTGTCTCGTTGGAAAGTCCAAACGACCGGCAAAACTTTTCTCTGCATAGGGTCACAAAGTTGCCTATAAAATATTTTTGTACTGGAATTTATCCTTAGCCAACAATTTGCCTAACAGATCTAACATAGTGTTCGAAAAAACAGCACCAAACTTTGATATTCCCTCCTCCGTGTTTGAATGTTTTCTTCGTATACTTTGGATCGATTTTTTATTCAGAGGACTTCTCACATATTGTATTTCGTCTGAATTAATCATATTATTTTGTGTTTCATTCGAAAATAATACATTTTGCAACTCGCGTTCAGTCCAGTGTTCACATTTTGCAAACTCTAATCTAGCTTTAATGAAAGTCCAAAGTTTGTCGGACATCATTTCGCCTTCTAATGTTTACAAGTACATGAATAAGCTCTGTCCTCTCAACGGTTCTTTTTTGCCTAACGAAACCATTCTTAAGTCTTCGCGCGGGGTTTGTATTTCCAGGTATCTGTTTCCTAGGTACGTTTCCTGATGTGTTAAACTTCTTGAGATGCTCGATAGCATTCATTAGTCTTAGCGCGATGCGATTGATTCACAATTTTCCTACATGTCCAACCTTTGTCATAAAAATCCAAAATGATCTTCATTGTAAAGCAGTCGCTACTTTTGTTTTTTCCCCACAGTAGCAAGTTAAAATGATCAAAATTATATTAATATGAGATAACGTTAAGCTAGTTTTTTTTTAATTTAAGGCGCGTTTCTTGAAAATACCCGAAAAGGTGGTAAAAGAGAATTATTTATTTTCAATTTCGAATTAAGAACATGAAACATTAAACTGTCTTTAACGAGATTGCCAGCAGCAAGCACATTAAAAAAGTTTGAGATTTATTTAAAAACGAATAAGGTATCAACTATTGCTGAATACCAGTCTTTATTGAGTTTTTGTACTAAAGTAGAATTAATACTTATCTTCACTCTTGATAGTACTATTAATAAAGTTATGTGTAGCTAAATAGAAGGTGTCTTTAATTATCCACTGTATAAATCCCACTGATGGGCATAAGCCTAGGGATACTCCAGGAACATAGTCTGCAAAATATTTTTTATACATTTCTTAGACATTACACATTTCCTCACAATGTCTTCCTACACAGACGAGCACGTGCTAAATGAACACTACTAAGATTGTAATTAATAATTCCACTGGCACCGGCACCGGGGATCGAACCCGGCGTACTTGCATATCGTTAACTAAAAGCGAGCGTTTAAGCACTAAGCCACCACGGCTCTCACGCTTATGTGGTAATTAACTAGAAAACCATGGAGGATATGAAGCACTCATTTTAAAAAAAAAACACCACATAACGGTGGAACAACTGACCAGTGCCTTTTAAACTGGCAACAATTAAGATAAATAAGAGAATCAGAACCGCTTAAAATTAAAAAAAAATCTATTAGTCTCTGCAACGGGTCTTACAGAATATAATTGATTAACAACTTTTATATAATTTACATAAATTATTGAACCGATACTATGCGTGGAATATTTACTTTTAATTATTACTATGTATTTCTCTCCAAGTCAGTTTGTCTGTCAATATGTTTTGTTTTTATAATATTAGGATGACAAACTGGTATACAGTTCACCCTAATGGTAAGCGATAACTGCGGCATGATTCTGCATCATGGACAATGAATTAAAATACACATGCGTCCCAACCACTTAGGGCTGACGTAGAATGATTGATACCTGAAGATCCCCCGGATCGTATTGACCATACGAAACACAGCAGCGTACTGCTGCTATGCCAGTGAGGGCATGGATTTCCCCGATCCGGTTCGAGCCGACCCATTTATGTTGCAGCCAGTAACTTTTTTTTTCATTTATTACATTGAGAGTAACAAATGAGCGTACAGTTGACCTAATGGTATGTGATTCCTGCGGCCCATGACACCTACATTCATCCTTGACAAGGAGTCATAATGCAGATGCGTGGTCACCCATGAGGACTGAGATGGAATGCCTCATCACCAGCAATAAAGGTCTCCGGATCCCGGGACTCACCAGACGAAGCACAGCAGCATAATGCTGCTATTTCGTACTTGTATTCTGTGAAGGCGTGATCCTACCCCGTTCGACCTGACGCATTAATTCTGTAGCTAGAAACAAACTGCAGCGTAGCTCTAACACTGGCGAAACTAGTCGCAGTGTGGCAAATATAGAAAATTCCATTACATTCGTACATATACTATACGAATAAAAGCGTAAAAAATAAAACTAAAGCAAGTGGCGCCACGGTTTTCACATTGTGTTATAAAAAACACGCGTGATATACGAGTACGAATGAATTTTCACAATAAACATGAACGCAGATTTTTATTCGGAATAAACTTTAAGAGTTATGGTAATGTACACGATGCTTTATTTAAAACCGTATTTTTATTGTAATTAAATATTTTTTCTCCACTATATTTGTTTTATATTCAGAGATAAGTATTCAAATGTTTGTATTTTAAATGTTGAGGGAAATTAATAAACATTTTATTTTTTGTTGCAAATCGTCGCGGTGACGACTTCGCGACGGTTACACGCGCCGGCGATTGACGTCCTTAGTTTATTTTTTGGAAAAATCGGTCTACTGGTAAGGAACTGGCTGAAACGCACTAGGAGTTTGAAAAAGTAATCTCTAAGAAAATAACCAAAAGAGCCTATCAATTATTTATATTTTCTTAAGTCCTACTAATATTATAAATGTAAAATTTGTATGTGTAACAAACATGGTTTGGATTTGGATGGATTACACAATCACACAAAACGGTTGAACTGATTTGAATATAAATTAGTACACATATAGTATGTAATCTGGATTAATATATAGGATACTTTTTATTTGGTAAATGAAAGTTTATGTTTGAATATTTGTTACTCAATGACGGAAAGACGACTGAAACATAACACACAATTAGTTGAAAACATGAATTAACACATAGGTTACATTAATTTACAATAATCATCAGTAAGTCTAAGGAGCAAAAGATGAAAGTGGGGCAGGAACTTATTTGGGCCATCCTTGCTTCTTACATGGACAGCTTTATGTCTCTTGCTAAAGAATTTTGAGTACCCAAAACTTACATTGCCACTATCAAACTTACTTCAAACTTGAGGAAATATTGCAGCATCTTGTGGACGACTCGAAGACCAGATCCTGAGGTTTTAGCGATTGTGAGCTAATATTTTATCATCACGGTATAAAATATTTCTCCTTTATTTGTGTATTGTATATCTTTCGTTGCATGAACTTTTTTTTGTCTTCGTCCAGAAACAACTGCGCTTCTCTGAGTCGACAGCCGTGTGATGTAATCGGTGGCCGGTACGTGTCCTAGGTTAGATATCCAGTCGGGCTACAATATCTGTGTATCACAAGTTTTTTTTAACTTTAGGTGTACACATAATATGTACGGTGTCCCTGACACTGCATGTGAACCTCCCTCCGATCTTGTTGCACGTGCATTACATCGGGATAGGGAAGGAGACAACGAGAGAGTGTCTGCTTTTGTTTGCGCAAATGCTTATGGCATGAAGAAATTCTGTAGAGTTGAGTTAAGTTCAAATGTAGTTGGGTATCAATGGTAGTTCATGTTTCATATACACTGTATACAGAGCGACTAATTGTCAAGTCACGTGACACTTCCCTCACCTTGGTCTGTGGATTGAGGAGAAATCTTTGTGTTAGTTCGTTATTCTGAATGTAATAAAAAAAACCCGAAGATCGAACACGGTTCCCTCGCGTGAATTAAAAAGGGGCGCTTAGACACTGATCTACCGCGACTCTCCAACGAATGAGGAAACAAAAATTACAAACAAAAGAGAACACAAAATATTCCATTTGTGACAATTTAACTTTTTAATTTTTGTCAATGTTACTTTAGGTCACGGTATATATAAAAAGTAATCGAAAAAAACTTCATCCATCGATTAAATCGAAGGTGCTTTTTGTTTTTTTTGAGGGAAATATAAAGTAAAGTAACATCCTATATATTAATCCCACAGCTGGGCATTGGCCTCTTAAGAGAGAGTATTGGAGCACAGTTCACCACTTGGTACCACTTCACATGTCTTCACTTCTGATAATTATTTTTTAAAATTACTACTATAGGTTTCTCCACGATGTTTTCCTTCATTGCCAAGTATCATTCACGTGGTAAATGAGGTTCTACCAGGTATATGACCAACCTATTGCCGCTTCAGTCTGCTAATCCTTGAGCTAAGTCGGTCACCCTCGTTCTACTGCGGATGTCTACGTTGCGTGTTCTGTCACGCAGATAAACACCGAACATAACTTGCTCCGAGTTAGCTTAGTTGAGTGTCTCGGAGCTTTCCCTTGCGGCCAGCAGGGAAGGACCAGTTAGTAAATAATTACAGTAATAAAATTCAATACGGTTCTATTGAGTCTTTAGAGAGACTCATGTTTTTATAATATGAAGGAGACGTCAGCGAAACTTCAGATCGTAGGTTCGAGTCCGCCGCAGTCGTCTATTGTGCTGTTAACCATCGCCTTGCAAAAGCATTTTAAGATACCACGGAGATTACTTGGTTAATCGGAATATCATAATGTACAGTATATCAATCTAAATAAAATAACTTTAAAATTATATCATGATTGTTTAATAGAATATGGTCTCGATACTAGTGGAGTTTTTTTTATTTAATCTATGATTATTTCATAAAATTAATGGAGACGATTATAGCTGACTAAACGCGTTATACGACAACCACAGAGCACAACCTTGGCGTCCGAGTTGTGCGAATATAATAAAATACATAACTTTATTACAATGGGTCGAGAAAAGAGTATTAATTCAAAGTACTCGAGCAAAGGGAGTTCTATCCACTGTGTCAGCACCGACGCACAATGTTTATTGCGACCATCACGAGCTCGTAAAGGGAAACATCGCAAGGAAACCTACATGTCAGAATTAAAGGAAAAAAAAATATATCGAAGACAGACACTTTTTTGTTTTTTTTCCGGCTGATGGTCGCTGTTAGCCCGAGGGCTTTAAGAATTTCACCGGGTTGAAGGTGACCGAGCGCTTATGGCGCTCAGTTGATACCTATATTAGTGACTCCGCGAGAGCGTTTGACTCGAGGGTGCCTGAGGGGGAACCTCGGCTCGGTCAGTTGCTTCTGACTAAGAATTATCTACATTAATATGACTATTATTATTATTGGCTATCTGTGTCACCACTTTGGAATGCGTGGATGCTGGAGAAGAACTGGCGCAAGAAACTCCAGCGACGCTTCTATCGTGTATTGACTGGAGTGAATCGGCCTGCAACATGGCGGTATCGCGAAAAACCTTGTTTGCGACGCCCTCGCCGTCAGAAGGGCGATATGAGGGTGCGACATAGCCCCGTTTGTTTTCAATATTTACAGGTTCTACATGATTGTAGTTTCATGAGGTTAGTCATCCTACGTAAGAATCAACGTGTTCTAATTCAAACTATTTGTGTTTATGTAGTCTTGAAATAGTCTAAGACTGCGTGATGTAGTTGTGAGATAACTTTGCTGCTGCATCGCAGTGCCTGGATTCGAAACCAGGAACCGCAACACAGCAGCCAGTATTACATCCGAATAGGGAAGGAGACGACGACGGAGTGCTTGTGTTTGGCTAAATGCTTACGGCACTATGAACAAACAGATCTAAATGAGACCTTGGAATATATTATACATGTAAATATGCCATAAAGAATTCACTTCGTGGAGACGTAAATAAACGAAAAGATTTCCTGTGTTGATTGTAACATTTATTGGTTTTTAATCTTAGTGCGTCAACTCTAGAATTGGGTCCAGAGAGAGATGAAAAATGTGTTATAGATAGATAGATGAAGATATAGTGTGATTTATTATTTTCCTCCAGTAGGCGTAAGTTTTGGGCACTCCTTCCTTGTACCATGGGCAGCTTTGCTTCGGTTCCTCAAGAGTATAGTCCACTCAGACGAAGTCGGACATTTGCTGATAACAGTCCTTAAGGCGTCTCTCTTATCAGTAAAAGTATACTATGTGTTTATCTAGCTTATAATATATCTCTGTGCCAAATTTCATTCGTATCCATGCCGATTTTGCGTGATTGAGTAACAAACATCCAAACTTGCACATTTATAATATTATATATACGAGTATCTACTATATATATATATATATATATATATATATATATATATATATATATATATATATATATGTATATAAATATTTTGTAAAGCAATATATGTTTGTGGTATTTTTTTATTTGTCATACTAACTAGGAGAATGATTGGGGACGCCCCCAAATTCTTTCCTTATCTGATAAGATAGCGGCGTATGTTTCAAATTTACGACTATAAAAGTTTATATTCTGTCCAGAATTTTTTTTAACGTGATAGAACCATGTCGCAACTACAAAATAGCCCGATAGGGAAGGACCACACCGTCTGCAGAATACCACATAGAAAAACATAACGCTGCTGTGTTTTGTCTGCCCAGTGTAGGGATCCGGAGAACCTTATAGCTGGTGATGAGACATTCCATCTTAGTGCTCAGCATAGACAATGCATAAGTATTATGACTCCTTACCGACAATGAGCGTGGGTGTCATTGGCGGCAGGCATCATTTACTCTTAGGTGAACATACAGTTCAAGCTCAGCGGTAATATAAAACAAAATTAGATTAGTTTTATTAGTATTGTTTGGAACAGATGTGATTTATAACGCGGACAGTAACAGCTGGTAAGATTGGTGTGGGCAGCATCCTACTCCGGGCCTTGGGTTCACTATCGCTGCCGCTTTCACTATCAGTCCGTGGTTGCCACTCAAGAATTTTATTAAAACAATTATCTTACAAAAATATATACACAAATATATATACGTATATAAAGAAAGAGAAAATTAAAGAATCGCCTTCTCAAACGGAAAACGAGCAAGCAGCTCACCTCACGGCGGTCATCACAGGGATAACCGCCATCCATGAACATCCGCAACATCACGAGAGTCGAAGATGCGCTGCTGGCCTTTAAGAAAGGTTTAGACTCTTTTCTTGAAGTCGTATCGTTTCGGCAATACCGCTGACGACAGCTGATGCCACAGAGTAGTTGTGCGTGACAGGAAATTTCGCGTAATGCACATAGCGAATTGCCAACCATAGCGATGAAGACGATGAAATTTTAAATACCGTCTTTTAAAACATCCAGGTACAAAACAACAGAATTATCATATACGACGTGGTACACCGCTCAGGGATAGAATATGTTACATATATTCCGATAGTGTGCTTTTTTCCCCAGCCAAATTTAATATCATAAATAAAATCAATTATACAACCAATGTCACAATTTGACTTATTTTTTTACATTTTCTTTTGTTTGTGAGTATTGCTTTTAGTCCAGAGACCTTTACAACTTTATCTAATTAGACTCGCGAGCGGGAGGCCCGTTGAGTAGGGAGACAACGACGATGCTGGGAAGCTGGCGCGAAGACTGCTGCTGCACCACCGCTGCACTCCGACCCCTGTGGACGAAGAACGTCGACGACAACAGAGGGGGACGATAATACGATCCGAGGGCACCTCATAAGGAAGTACGAAACCTCGACTCGGATCGCTATCAATGTATTATTACTTAATCTGTGATCCAAAAATCACATGTATGTAGGAACAATAATATTGTCTGTCTCCTTCGTTTTTAGCATGTCATGCGTAAATGCGTTTTATTCTCACATTACTTCCTTGTCAGGTCTATATTTATTTATTTATTTGTTGAGAAAGATACACAATGAACAACATTTTTGCATTTTACAGTTTATGTTCACTAAATATAATAACGATTACATATTTTTATATAATGCGATTTTATAAATTACAAATTATTATATAATACGATTACAAGTGTATACAAAATTAGTATAATAAGATCTACGTATCTAAAAATATCATATTAAATTAATATTTTAATGACATTAAATGAATAACAAATTAGAAATTAAAACTTAAACTAGATAATAGATAAGGATATACATTTTTTCCATTAAACTTACTCTCGTCAGTTAAAAAATATAAACATTGCAACCCTTGGTCAATTCATTATATGAACGCATACATCGATTCGATTTAGCATCCTTACGTACATTAGTTCTGCTAAATGGAAAATTGAAGAAAATACGAATAGGGAACCGGGGCCTGTCACACGGATAATAAGTTGATCTGCTTTAGTAAGTTCGGAGCTATAAAATATATTTCTATCTGATATTTTTTTGTGTTTCTATAAGGAACACATTTGAGAATATATCGTCTAATATTATAATAAACACGATACGGACAAATGTCGGTTCTATAAGCTAGAAAACGAGTAAAATTTCTTTGAATTCTATCCTTTGTATATGGACGTTAAAAGTAGGATTCCACACTGATTTATGTCTATGGTTTACAGGCCTTTATTATTGCTTAGTCTGTACATATATTACGGAATAATGTTTTTTAATATATATTTTTTTATTAATATTATCTGAATAATGAATGGTACTAAAACATTTTATGAATTTACATGGTTTGAATATAAATTATTATTATTAATATCGCTCTGCAGCAGGCTCATATGTAATTTAATTTTGTTTTTTACGACATATATTGGTTTTTTTTTAATTTGTATTACAAAAATTTAAGGTCAAAAACATCAACGTTTCACATTCCATTGTCAGCGGCCATGTCACGCATTCTAAGTTTAAAAAAGCGCGGGAACGGTAAGACTGTAAAGCGCCATTGACTCGTATCGCGCCATTAATATACTTAGTACGGACGCATAATGTGAATCTCTAATGTGATACAACGCCGTAGTAAAATATTGTTGTGTGTTATTCGCAAATTAAACGATTCAGGGCCAAATATTCGCGTTACAAGCATACAAATTAATTGAGTTTAGCGCGGACGAAGACCGCCGCGTTCGGACTGTTAATGAATTCAAAATTTACGAACTGTCGGTTACATAATGTGACGTACGGTGCACAGAGTAGTGTGTAGAGCTTAGTTATAGATAATACCTCCTTAGGGGAAATTGTTTTAGTTATTTTTTTCCATTCATCATTGATGATAAAAAATATCTCCATGTTTAGTCTGTATGGCTTTTTAATTAATCAAAAAGTTGCAATGTATAACAGATTTGCTCACGGCTTGTCAGGACATGATTACCATCGCCATTCGGGGATTCGCGATGTAATCTATACCTAACACCTTTTGTACACATAACGAATCGAATAGGAACTTGCCACAATTTATAAATAATTTTTGTAGGCATTGTGAGATAAATATTAGAAATGTTTTTAATAAACTTGAGATGTCCTACATTTTTATTCGGTATGGTCAGCTAATTAAAGGAACACTAACTTTACTTAGTTAGCTTTCTTACTTTAGTTAGCTAAGAAAAAATAAATGTTATAAATATTAAAATAAATAACTAAAGTTTGTTATAATTAATTGCCACCATTTTTAGCGACATTATGTAAAGTCATTTCTTAAAGGGTGGCAACGCATTTGCGACTCCTCAAGTGTCGCTCGTTTGGCTATTGTATAAATAAAAAACATATTTTGTCGCATGTCCAATATATGCAATAATAGCATTGGCATTAAAGTTATTAATTCGTTGCGAGTTATATTGGAATTTTCTCTCGTGTTTCTTTTAAAGCCATATAAAGTTGATGAACGTTAGTGGTAAGTTTTGTCGCCACTCTTTTCTTCACTATGGTATCCCAAATTTTCAGTAGAAATGCCGGAACTGTACGGGGGCCAATCAAGACCGTTACTGATGGGCTCCGTAGAAAGTTTTTAAACACTTTCCACCACAAACTTTCCTCTGCATTACATAATTGGCTTTAATATATTCTTCTACTGGAATTTATCCATATTGTCTACAATTTGCCAAATTACTATTTTCACTATTCCTTCCTCCATATTTGACTGTTTTCTTCGTATACTTTGGATCCATTTCTTTATTCGGAGGAAGTCGTACATATTGCTTTCTATCGGAATTAGTCATATTAACTATCGTTTCATCCAAAAATTGTACATTTTTCCTGTCACATTCAGTCCAACTTTCACACTTTTTTGCAAACTCTAATATAGCTTTAATATTTGCTTTCCTTAAAAGTAGTACCTTGCGAGATATTCTGTTTGTGAAGTTTGTGAAGTTTGCATCACATAATCCCCTTCTAATTGATCTTGCTGACACACTTCTCGACGCCGAATACTTCCAAACACAAGCTCTGATAGTTTAGTGGTAGAGCTAACACTGCAGTTTTTTCTGGCTGCAGAATGAATGGGTCAACACGACATGGGCAGGACCACGCCCTCACAGAATACTAGCGTAAAATAGCAGCATAATGTTGCTGTGTTTCGTCTGGTGAGTGCAGTGATCCGGACACCTTTATTACTAGTGACGAGGAATTCCATCTCAGTCCTCAAGGGTAACAAATGCAGATGGCATTATGATTCCTTGTCAAGGATGAATGTAGATGTCATGGGCCACAGAAATCATTTACCATCGGGTGAACCGTGTGCGAGTTTGTTACACTTACTCAATAAACATTTTTGTATCGTGAACCATTTTGTTGGATTTTGGATTTAGGTGTGCTTATAAAAGTTTTGAGTCAATGACGAATTCGTACGTTATGTTATCATTGGAAACAAATCGAATCACGAGGAGTTGGTTTTGCGAAAATTATACTCGTACGTACTTTACGTCAAAAATCATAATCTCTGCCCGTAAACTAATCTATGGCCACAATAATATTTTTATAGCAAAAAAAAATAGCAAGGCGCACAGAGTTACGTACGTCTGAGTATGTAGGCATGTTTTATTTGCGATTCGATCTAGCAACGAGTATTTCATGCCGCAAACATAAATACACCGCGAAATACATACATAATTCGCCACGTTTACACGTGCTGACCATATCTGTCTGGCTATATAGACTTATGAAAACGTTTATGTACACAACATTATTATTTTTAAACGTTTAAAACATTCACAGATAACAAATAATGGACGTAAATTGGGTTTTAGATTTAGACAGCCGGCATGTACAATTGTTTGGCTGTATTCCCGCTTGTTTATTTGTTCCTTTTTTATATTATATGCTGCAAGGTTATCTTGCAAGTAAAAAAATATCTGTGGCAGAAGGTAACACTGGTTTCTATAATAGATATATTTTTTTTAAATCAATTATATTCAACGTGATACCTATGGAGAAAAAAATTAAGATAGTCTCAATAACTTATCCTGCAGTTACCCTTATTAGTGGTGTCGAGACATTCCATCTTAGTCCTCATGACAATGTATCTGCATTTATATTCCGTATTGAGGATAGATGTCAGTGTGAAGGGAATCTTCAGGGAATACATTGTACACCTCAACGTTTGATAAATCGGTTGCCTCTTTTTGTAATATAGTACAGTAAGCTGATGACTTATCCATATGTTGCCTGGAACTCATTATGGTTTTTTTTGTGAGTACGCTATGATTCCTTTTTATATAATATGTCCAACAGGCCTGCTGGAAAATATTGTAATTTAAGAAATAAACTGCGTCTTCGTAAGTACTTTTCTAATCTTAGTTTCCTTGTATAAATACTTTGTGTACATAAAAGTTAAATAAATTAAATAAAATTATCTACCGGATCAAGCTACTTAATTAGGAGACCCAACTTATATCTGTTATCTTGCTCCTGATCTCGGTGCCGCAAAACTTCTATAAGAAATGGAGCCTCCTATAATGGAACTTCCTATGGAGCCGAAAGTGTTTTTAAGTGTACATATGTTCTCGAAGTGCGAACACTATACTCGTACGTTTATACACAAAGTAATATCTTAGTGAAATACTGTTTTTAATACAAATCCTTCCTTAGGGTGATTGAATTTGACGGCGTTACGTCGCCACCCCTATTCCTAGCAGAGATCAGAGTTCGCGATGATTCACTATGCAAATTTGGAACACTGATTATATTATATTATACATAAATTTCCACAGGTTCCTTTTTCCTTAAAATGATTTAATGTGTTATTATTAAAAATAAGGTTATGAAATTGTCTATTTATGTCCTGATCTTTAACTATCAATATGATTATGTTCCCAAGTTTAACTGTTTCAGTAAGAATAACTGATTACGTGTTTATATTAAGATTTGACTTACGAGTATTTTTAAGTTTGAACTCTGTGACCAATTAAGTTATATAATACATAATAATACATTTGCCTTTTTTGATTAGGCAATGGCAGAATTATCAGAATAATATAATATAGTTTCCGTAATTTAAAGGAATAACTTTTTAATGGTCAAGTAATTGGGAATTATGTTTTTCTTACTGAATTTGTGAATAGAAAGCTTAACAATTTTCCATCCGATGGGAAATCGCCTTCTTAGTAAGGTGAGATAGAGGGGAGGGTGGTACCAACACTAAATGAAATAAAAAATAAGGTTTTGAGCCAGAATTGAGCCATTAGCCGAACTATAAACAGAAGCGAAATATTTTTACAAAGAGTCATTTCAGACCCTTCTGACGTAGATTTTACACTATTGGACACGACTTATAACTATTAGAATTTTAAATCAGTTTTAAAAATGGTAGAGTCATGTTGAATTATATTCCTAGCTGATGCGCGAATGGGTTGGAGGTGAATGCACGTGAAAAATTCCTTATCATGTGAATAGTGTGTTCGCGTGTCATTTACAATACAATAAAAGAAAACATATTGCGTCTTTAAACTTTACTTTGATCTAGAATTGCCATGTTTGTAGCGAATTAATTTTTATTTCCATTCAATGCATTTATGGCAACAATATTGAACTATAGCGACGAATGCTCATTCAGTGATACACGTTTCTCTTTGAATAATTGAACGAAATACTTCATAAAAACTTTTAACCATATAATTAATGTAATTCATTCCCCTCCGACACCTTCCGTATGATGGTATAATTTGCGTTTTAAAAATTATACCAATGACTTCCGACGCTATAAGAAACTTTCGCCAACGGAAATGTGTGTTCCGTTGGCAAGTCGCGACGAAACATCTAAGGCATCGTTTCTTAACTTGGGGGTCGCGTATGCTATTAAACGAGTCGCAATTTGTTCCATAAATAACATCTGCGTACAAAAGATTCGTTTACTAAAGGAATACATTTTAATGTTATTTCATAAAATTAAATATTACCATGTAATAACAACATAAAAACTTATTGCTTGCTTTGTGGGAATAAAATATTAATTAAAATATTATTATAATTCTAGTGTAGAGGATGGCAAGGCTTTTTACTTTACTTTTTGGCTTTTTCATGGGTTGCCACAAAAAATGGTTGAGAAACAATGATGAATGGTAACACCATGTTCAATGATGCTCAAGGTCACTTGATTACTTTATTTTTTTTATTGTATTGTAGGTGACAAACTTATATCGTAAATCAATAAATATATTTATTTGTATAGATATGTATGTATGTTATTTATATATGGTGACATAAATTACGATACATTCCTGCCAAGGGGTTCAAGTAGTTAGCAAGTTAAGTTACAGCAAATTTGTTATGTGATATATCAAATATAGAAATAGATTATGTCTGAGTTATTTAAGATGTAAAAATATTTAATTAAAGATTTTTATTTTATATTATCTGAATAATGAATGGTACTAAAACATTTTATGAATTTACATGGTTTGAATATAAATTATTATTATTAATATCGCTCTGCAGCAGGCTCATATGTAATTTAATTTTGTTTTTACGACATATATTGGTTTTTTAATTTGTATTACAAAAATTTAAGGTCAAAACATCAACGTTTCACATTCCATTGTCAGCGGCCATGTCACGCATTCTAAGTTTAAAAAAGCGCGGGAACGGTAAGACTGTAAAGCGCCATTGACTCGTATCGCGCCATTAATATACTTAGTACGGACGCATAATGTGAATCTCCAATGTGATACAACGCCGTAGTAAAATATTGTTGTGTGTTATTCGCAAATTAAACGATTCAGGGCCAAATATTCGCGTTACAAGCATACAAATTAATTGAGTTTAGCGCGGACGAAGACCGCCGCGTTCGGACTGTTAATGAATTCAAAATTTACGAACTGTCGGTTACATAATGTGACGTACGGTGCACAGAGTAGTGTAGAGCTTAGTTATAGATAATACCTCCTTAGGGAAATTGTTTTAGTTATTTTTTTCCATTCATCATTGATGATAAAAAATATCTCCATGTTTAGTCTGTATGGCTTTTTAATTAATCAAAAAGTTGTAATGTATAACAGATTTGCTCACGGCTTGTCAGGACATGATTACCATCGCCATTCAGGGATTCGCGATGTAATCTATACCTAACACCTTTTGTACACATAACGAATCGAATAGGAACTTGCAACAATTTATAAATAATTTTTGTAGGCATTGTGAGATAAATATTAGAAATGTTTTTAATAAACTTGAGATGTCCTACATTTTTATTCGGTATGGTCAACTAATTAAAGGAACACTAACTTTACTTAGTTAGCTTTCTTACTTTAGTTAGCTAAGAAAAAATAAATGTTATAAATATTAAAATAAATAACTAAAGTTTGTTATAATTAATTGCCACCATTTTTAGCGACATTATGTAAAGTCATTTCTTAAAGGGTGGCAACGCATTTGCGACTCCTCAAGTGTCGCTCGTTTGGCTATTGTATAAATAAAAAACATATTTTGTCGCATGTCCAATATATGCAATAATAGCATTGGCATTAAAGTTATTAATACGTTGCAAGTTGATATTGGAATTTGCTCTCGTGTTTCTTTTAAAGCCATATAAAGTTGATGAACGTTAGTGGTATGTTTTGTCGCCACTCTTTTCTTCACTATGGTATCCCAAATTTTCAGTAGAATTGCCGGAACTGTACGGGGGCCAATCAAGACCGTTACTGATGGGCTCCGTAGAAAGTTTTTAAACACTTTCCACCACAAACTTTCCTCTGAATAACATAATTGGCTTTAATATATTCTTCTACTGGAATTTATCCATATTGTCTACAATTTGCCAAATTACTATTTTCACTATTCCTTCCTCCATATTTGACTGTTTTCTTCGTATATTTTGGATCCATTTCTTTATTCGGAGGAAGTCGTACATATTGCTTTCTATCGGAATTAGTCATATTAACTATTGTTTCATCCAAAAATTGTACATTTTTCCTGTCACATAGCTTTAATATGTGCTTTCCTTAAAAGTAGTACCTTGCGAGATATTCTGTTTGTGAAGTTTGCATCACATAATCCCCTTCTAATTGTTCTTGCTGACACACTTCTCGACGCCGAATACTTCCAAACACAAGCTCTGATCCTTTGAATGGTACCTAGTGGTAGAGCTAACACTGCAGTTTTTTCTGGCTGCAGAATGAATGGGTCAACACGACATGGGCAGGACCCCGCCCTCACAGAACACTAGCGTAAAATAGCAGCATAATGTTGCTGTGTTTCGTCTGGTGAGTGCAGTGATCCGGACACCTTTATTACTAGTGACGAGGAATTCCATCTCAGTCCTCAAGGGTAACAAATGCAGATGGCATTATGATTCCTTGTCAAGGATGAATGTAGATGTCATGGACCACAGAAATCACTTACCATCGGGTGAACCGTGTGCGAGTTTGTTACACTCACTCAATAAACATTTTTGTATCGTGAACCAATTTGTTGGATTTTGGATTTAGGTGTGCTTATAAAAGTTTTGAGTCAATGACGAATTCGTGCGTTATGTTATCATTGGAAATAAATCGAATCACGAGGAGTTGGTTTTGCGAAAATTTTACTCGTACGTACTTTACGTCAAAAATCATAATCTCTGCCCGTAAACTAATCTATGGCCACAATAATATTTTTATAGCAAAAAAAAATAGCAAGGCGCACAGAGTTACGTACGTCTGAGTATGTAGGCATGTTTTATTTGCGATTCGATCTAGCAACGAGTATTTCATGCCGCAAACATAAATACACCGCGAAATACATACATAATTCGCCACGTTTACACGTGCTGACCATATCTGTCTGGCTATATAGACTTATGAAAACGTTTATGTACACAACATTATTATTTTTAAACGTTTAAAACATTCACAGATAACAAATAATGGACGTAAATTGGGTTTTAGATTTAGACAGCCGGCATGTACAATTGTTTGGCTGTATTCCCGCTTGTTTATTTTTTCCTTTTTTATATTATATGGTGCAAGGCTATCTTGCAAGTAAAAAAATATCTGTGGCAGAAGGTAACACTGGTTTCTATAATAGATATATTTTTTTTAAATCAATTATATTCAACGTGATACCTATGGAGAAACAAATTAAGATAGTCTCAATAACTTATCCTGCAGTTACCCTTATTAGTGGTGTCGAGACATTCCATCTTAGTCCTCATGACAATGTATCTGCATTTATATTCCGTATTGAGGATAGATGTCAGTGTGAAGGGAATCTTCAGGGAATACATTGTACACCTCAACGTTTGATAAATCGGTTGCTTCTTTTTGTAATATAGTACAGTAAGCTGATGACTTATCCATATGTTGCCTGGAACTCATTAAGGTTTTTTTTGTGAGTACGCTATGATTCCTTTTTATATAATATGTCTAACAGGCCTGCTGGAAAATATTGTAATTTAAGAAATAAGCTTCGTCTTCGTAAGTACTTTTCTACTCTTAGTTTCCTTGTATAAATACTTTGTGTACATAAAAGTTAAATAAATTAAATAAAATTATCTACCGGATCAAGCTACTTAATTAGGAGACCCAACTTATATCTGTTATCTTGCTCCTGATCTCGGTGCCGCAAAACTTCTATAAGAAATGGAGCCTCCTATAATGGAACTTCCTATGGAGCCGAAAGTGTTTTTAAGTGTACATATGTTCTCGAAGTGCGAACACTATACTCGTACGTTTATATACAAAGTAATATCTTAGTGAAATACTGTTTTTAATACAAATCCTTCCTTAGGGTGATTGAATTTGACGGCGTCACGTCGCCACCCCTATTCCTAGCAGAGATCAGAGTTCGCGATGATTCACTATGCAAATTTGGAACACTGATTATATTATATTATACATAAATTTCCACAGGTTCCTTTTTCCTTAAAATGATTTAATGTGTTATTATTCAAAATAAGGTTATGAAATTGTCTATTTATGTCCTGATCTTTAACTATCAATATGATTATGTTCCCAAGTTTAACTGTTTCAGTAAGAATAACTTATTACGTGTTTATATTAAGATTTGACTTACGAGTATTTTTAAGTTTGAACTCTGTGACCAATTAAGTTATATAATACATAATAATACATTTGCCTTTTCTGATTAGGCAATGGCAGAATTATCAGAATAATATAATATAGTTTCCGTAATTTAAAGGAATAACTTTTTAATGGTCAAGTAATTGGGAATTATGTTTTTCTTACTGAATTTGTGAATAGAAACCTTAACAATTTTCCATCCGATGGGAAATCGCCTTCTTAGTAAGGTGAAATAGAGGGGAGGGTGGTACCAACACTAAATGAAATAAAAAATTAAGTTTTTAGCCAGAATTGAGCCATTAGCCGAACTATAAACAGAAGAGAAATATTTTTACAAAGAGTCATTTCAGACCCTTCTGACGTAGATTTTACACTATTGGACACGACTTATAACTATTAGAATTTTAAATCAGTTTTAAAAATGGTAGAGTCATGTTGAATTATATTCCTAGCTGATGCGCGAATGGGTTGGAGGTGAATGCACGTGAAAAATTCCTTATCATGTGAATAGTGTGTTCGCGTGTCATTTACAATACAATAAAAGAAAACATATTGCGTCTTTAAACTTTACTTTGATCTAGAATTGCCATGTTTGTAGCGAATTCATTTTTATTTCCATTCAATGCATTTATGGCAACAATATTGAACTATAGCGACGAATGCTCATTCAGTGATACACGTTTCTCTTTGAATAATTGAACGAAATACTTCATAAAAACTTTTAACCATATAATTAATGTAATTCATTCCCCTCCGACACCTTCCGTATGATGGTATAATTTGCGTTTTAAAAATTATACCAATGACTTCCGACGCTATAAGAAACTTTCGCCAACGGAAATGTGTGTTCCGTTGGCAAGTCGCGACGAAACATCTAAGGCATCGTTTCTTAACTTGGGGGTCGCGTATGCTATTAAACGGGTCGCAATTTGTTCCATAAATAACATCTGCGTACAAAAGATTCGTTTACTAAAGGAATACATTTTAATGTAATTTCATAAAATTAAATATTACCATGTAATAACAACATAAAAACTTATTGCTTGCTTTGTGGGAATAAAATATTAATTAAAATATTATTATAATTCCAGTGTAGAGGATGGCAAGGCTTTTTACTTTACTTTTTGGCTTTTTCATGGGTTGCCACAAAAAATGGTTGAGAAACAATGATGAATGGTAACACCGTGTTCAATGATGCTCAAGGTCACTTGATTACTTTATTTTTTTTATTGTATTGTAGGTGACAAACTTATATCGTAAATCAATAAATATATTTATTTGTATAGATATGTATGTATGTTATTTATATATGGTGACATAAATTACGATACATTCCTGCCAAGGGGTTCAAGTAGTTAGCAAGTTAAGTTACAGCAAATTTGTTATGTGATATATCAAATATAGAAATAGATTATGTCTGAGTTATTTAAGATGTAAAAATATTTAATTAAAGATTTTTATTTTTATGTTAAAATGTACCCTAGTAGTTAACTATACGGGATTTTTATTTTTATATTAAAATGTACCCTAGTAGTTAATTATATGGGATTTTAGGATTAGGATTAGGTTTTATTTTATCTTGATTTTTTTCAAAACACATTCAAAATCAATATATGCTAGAACAATGTGCTACATGTTATTGTACGAAGAAAAATCGCATTTTAGGTAAATAAAAAATGGAACGTTGCGTAGAAATGATTGCATTAATTTTCTTAGTTCACTAGCCACTCAAAAAAGTAAAAAGTTGTCATTCTTTTCACTCTTCTCACTTGTTACTCTGTCAAAAAATCCGGCAAATTGTTTCTAGGTAATGCTCTACATTGGCTTACCGCGCATGTTAGGTTTTTTGTTTCTTTGATCCGCACCGCCGTGCACCGGTTAATTTAGTTAAGGAATTACACAAACAATTGTTTTTGATAAGCTTTTATTAGATAATTATGAAATTATTTTAATTCTTGCTTAAAATGTGAGCCCAGTCTTCTGATACAAGCCCGAGGCCTCAGGTCTTCTCTTCTCTACTCAACCTCTCGTGGAGACCTGGGTTCAGCAGTGGACACCTGGATAGTGATACACTATGAGGGTAATGTCGAAGCGATGCTGTCGTATTTTGTCAAACGGTGTGTTCTTTTCAAGCTACTTAACATTTAAAAATGTTCTGTGAAAGTGTTGTCAGAGGCGGCTTTACCTACGGTGCAGGGTGTGAGTTATTAGAGAGATCTTCTGTCTCTAGCAATCTGTTACTTTACCCTGGCATGCTACAAGAGCTGATCTTCATCAGTCGAACCTAAGTCTAAAAAAAATCATGTGACTTGTCTAATGTTTATTTATAAATTGCCACGTAACACTGATTTTATAAAATCTTTATATCCCATTTTTTATTACCATGTTATTTCATTTATTTATATATTTACACTTCACCAAAGATTGATTACAGAAAATTTCAGTTTCAATATGAAATTGAATAATAGACAAATTAATATGTACCATTTACATGCGAATAATTGTAAGTGGTATTATATATTCTTAGAACGAGAATTAAGAAGAAGCGTTTATGAATTAAATTCATAAAGTTAATGTAAAAAAATCGCTAAACTTTGTCTATATATTTTAACGCTTACTCTTGTTTCTGCCAGCAAGACATTTTAGTCGGTGTATGTAACAGAAACGTTGTAATTGTTTTTCAACATTTGTACAAAACGACTGATATCGACGGATTTGTCAGACCGTTTAGAACAAAATACGGACACCGATTCGTGTTTGTCGATGATATTGCGCCTGCATATCGAGCTGATCGCGGGAAGACCGTTCTCCGAGAGTACAGCATCTCATGACTAGATTGGCCGGCTTTGATTTGAGCATGCATGGGATGTTTTTAAGCTAGATGTATGGAATTTGTAGCTCATTTTGTACGTATTTAAAGCTTAAAAGATAGCAATATTAAAAAGCTTCTTTATATATGTAAACATAACCATAAAATAGCTTAAGTTTTCCATGTGAACGCAAACTTTATTGATATCGTGGGCGTCACATGAAAAAATAAAAAAAGTTATATGAATCGTCATTTTAATATTTACACCAATTTAGAAGATTGATCCTACAGAGAACAACTGGCTGACAAGTTCGAGTAGGTAGCTCTTTTCAAAAACGTATATAAATTATAATCAGTGTAAAATATATTAACAATAAAAATCACGTTAACGGGTTTATAAACTTTGCACAAGGCGAATAAACTGTCCCTTTTTGACCCCGGTGCAGGTATGTACATTCCATGGGTCCTCTGCGATACTCCTTTATAGTATGATAGGTCTTAATCCGCTAATACTGACCGCAGATATACGAGACAAATATAAATTTTAGTAATATTACCAGGAACATTAAAAAGAAAGGTTCGATATGCAATTCAATTAATAATCATTGAACAATTTTAAAACTATTTTCCCGTTATTTAATCTTACCAGTTTCGTATTTTCATATTCCTTGCTGATTATTTCTTTTTATTGGACTACTTTAAATAATTTTTGCTAGATTTCGTAAATTATCCAACAGTACGTCGACGTATATGGGTTGCGATTGTTTAAAGTCATTTATTTTCTTATAATATTAAGGAGCACAAACGAGCACACATTCACCTCACGGTAAGTAATAACTGCGACCCATGATATCCAACCATATCCATATATCCAACTTCAAGTGTTGTCACCCTTGCGGAATGAGATGAAATGCCTCGTTACCTACAATTAGGACCCCGGAACCTTACACTAAACAGCATTATGTCGCTCTATCATGCTGGTATTTTGTAAGTCGAGACGATCAATCCATGTTAAAGCTAGAAACTAACTGTAACATGGCCCTACTACTGTTAAATTATTCGTCACCCAACCTAAAGGTTGTATGGTTAATTGCAAAGAATGTTTCAAGATTTTTTTACGAACTGTTTTAAAAACAATTGCATACTTATCACATGGCTTTTATTTAAGTAAGGTTCAATAACATATCACAAGTGTTTTGTTCGAAAAATAATTCAAGCATCTACCAGTTCACACATTACACAATATATAAAAAATACATTCGAAAACTAATTCCAAATCAACAAATCCAATCCAAAATGTAATTAATTTTATGGATAGAAACACGAGGATCACTAAAGATCAATCCAGCCTTAAAGTCGAACAAAAGCTCTAAACAACAAAACAACTTTTTCTTTTGTTTTGTTTTTTGTTTGGCAAGACAGTAACTTTAGGTGAATTTAAAGGGTTTATCATCATCGTCATTTCAACCCATCACTTATCCATTGATGAACACAGACCCCCCCACTGCCGCAGTACGAGATCCTGAGCCATCTGCATCCATCGACTTCCCGCAGTCTTCCGACTACTATCGTCTCCATAAACGAATTAAATACTGATAATTCCTATAATATTTCACAAGAAATGCTAGAACAACAAACCACACCACTAGGCAAATAAAAAAAAGCAAAAACAATCAACGAACATATGGAGAATGAAATTCAGAAAGATTGGAAGTATGGATAGCGCGTTTTATTTATTTATTTATTTGAAAAGACACAGTATACATACTGCACATCTCAGAGGAATATATATATAATTAAATTCCGATAACTACATAACAGTTACGTACATCTTAAAGTTAGCAGAAATAAAAAAGAGAGATATATAGATATATATATATATATATATATATATATGTATATATATATATATATATATATATATATATATATATATATATATATATATATATATATATATATATATATATATATATATATAGTGAGTATGACAATTAGATAATAAAATAAGAACATTAAAATTAAAAAAGTTAAAATTCTGACAGGTAATATTAACAATAAAAACAAAAAGAATAGTTGATTTAAATTAAAAAAAAAAAATAACAATTCTCACGGCTAAGTTCACAACAAATAAAAATTTCTAATGTGTTTTAAAAGAAATTCAGCGCCATCTAGAGTAATCATAGGAAATTACGAAGGTAAATATTTTAGGTGGTAATTTTCTTAGCTTTTTATTTTGTTTTAACTAAAGACAGCAGTTTGCCAGATTTTCCGGTTAATAATTGAATTTTCCCAAAACGAAAAGTTTAGAGCCTTACTTTTTAGCTTTTAGTTTTGGTCTGTACACTCATTTATGTGTACTTTTTATTTTCGTATAAGAATATTCCTGAGGGAACGCGAGACCACCAACTAACTGTTAATTATTTAAGGCTTTATGTGCTTTTTATGTTCCAATAAGAATCTTCTCGACGTAATGATATACAGTGGAATTTCTATAATTCGAATCACGTTAAGTCGTAATCCACAGTAAGTCGAGGAAAAATGTAATTCCTTTCCGCTAAACCCTTAAATACGCGTATCTCGAATTATTCAGACTTTATAACGAACACTATATTTTCCTGCGAGGTATTGATAAGACATATTTATAGTCGAATTTCAGAAAGGAGACTCCGTAAGTCGTAGTTAGTAAAATATGATGACGTCTTACATGGAATTCCCCAAAATCATTGCAATAAAATCGAAAAGGAAGGCACCGCAAGGCCACTGGTGCACCATGGTTCTTGCATACTGAAAAAAGTACCTGATGCTGGCGAAGCTTCCCGCCGATATTTCGACTCTGCCGTCACACATCCAAACCCGCTGATCGTGAGTACCGTACCATACCGTCTCTTATAATACAAAAAGAATTACTTGCGTTATCGCCATATTTCAGCCCGGTTTCATCAATTCGTATTTTTTACTTTTTTTCGGGCTTATGGCTGCTGTTAGCCCGAGGGCTTTTACAGTTTCGTCGGGTTGAGAGGTGACCGAGCGCTTATGGCGCTCAGTCGAGACCTCTGTTAGTGGGTAACCAGCACAAGGGCTCCCAAGAGGGAGCCTCGGCTTTAACCGTTAACCTGTTCCGCGAGAGCGTCTGACTTTTGACCTTAGTCAGTGACTTCAATAATATGTAAAAAAAAAATATACTATAAAACTCTCGAATTGCTACTTAAATTTGACTGTACAAGTCGAAAAATATACTTAGAAATCGCTGCTTTCTAACTCGAAATTTTAGCAGTTAAATTCTTTGTATCTCTAATCCAGTTAAGTCGAAAACTCATTAACTCAAATTTTATTGCATTTCTGTGAAATTCGTGTTATAGAGATTCCGTTGTATTATCAAAGAATAAACAGTTTCTTTGTTTTGTAATACGTATTACTGGAACCTAGCCCACATAGATCCCGTAAAAACTTCCCGTGAACTTGGCAGCCAGAGGGGCTGGATAAGTCCCCAACGCCATGACTTGTGTCTTCAGTTTGTTAGTCTCTCACCTAGCTGAAGGTAATTGGAAAACCCTCTTTCTTATTTTTCATCTTAATGATTAAACTCTGTGTCCTAAGACTTTGAATGCTCTGTCCATTTGACCTTGGACCAATATCCTTATGACGACTCTTTTCAATTTGAATTATTTCTATAGCAACAGTAGTTTGCATGATGAACACTCTGTACGCATTATTAAATTCCTTTAATTTTAGTGATCTTTTCTTTTTCTAGATTATCTTGTTCTAGATTGGTATTCAGGTGAAATATGATTTTTTTGACTGCTTCTTTTTTAATTCATTTTTTTTGTTTTTTCTTATTAATATTAAATTTTTTCATCTTTGTTTCTGCAATCTGATACTATAAAATAGTATACTGCTATAATGTTATTGCGATATCTACCATCATTCCACGGTTCCACTGAAAATCAGTATTCACGAAGTTCCAATCAACTCCGTGATCTTATACTGAGTGGAAACCTATTTGGTATAGTAACATTTTGATCTTCATGATATTTTGTTTTTGTAATTATTTTATTTCTAAGTACCAAATAAACATTTATTTCTTTCTTTTTTTCATTGTGTCTAGCTTTCTTTCTTTCCCGTGTATTTGCTTACTGCTTACTGGCACCATGGATTCCATAATTAGGGTGACAACACAAAAGCAGTCCTAATCGAGGATGTTTGTAGATGTCATGGGCCGCTGCTGGAATTACTTACCATCAGTTGAACTTTCCATAAGATATTCTATGTTCTCGTTCATCGCTCAAAATTTTGATTACTTTTAGCCCGAGGGATTTTACAGTTGCACCGGGTTGAGAGGTGACCGAGCGCTCAGTCGAGACCTCTATTAGTGGGTAACCAGCACAAGGGCTCCCGAGAGAGAGCCTCGGCTTGGCCCGTTACCCTGTTCCGCGAGAGCGTCGACCGAGAGGCCCGAATCTCGGGGAAAAACAATTAACATATATATTACTATAGTTATGGTTTCCAGTGAATCTGCTAGTGAATAGATCTGTAATAACCAAAATTAATATTTACGGAATATCTATTTTGATTAAACAATATAATATTTGCAATCGCAAATAACGTAGATAAAACGTAATGTGTGAAACAAGCACCTGTTGTTTATTGCGATTATCATTCAACTGTAGTAAAACAAAACAAAGGTAATGCCATGTACGTCATAAATTAAGTTTCTTTTCTAGCACACACAATATATATTCTATACTTAAACGTGGACTGGTTGTGAATCACTTTTGGCGTTAAGTCTAATTTGAACAATGTTTGTTTTTTGTGCAAATAAAGAATAAATAAACCTGACACTGTAACAACCGAGAGTGAAATGTTTTGACGTATAACACGGTAAGAAGAAAATAATTTTTGACTGTCTGCGTATGCGATTCTGCCCCCTGCCTCATAGTTGTGGTAATAAATAAACACATAAAAACTTGTATGAAATTCAAAGAGATTTAATTTAAATATATTTTTACGAGTGTTCTTGGCATGTCATGTCATACAGTCGTGAGCAAAAATATCGAGTCACGCCGTACACTTGCGGTCAAAATATTCTCTTAAACAAATTGTTGCTCATAGTTAATTTTTGACTATACGTACGTTTTGTACGAGTAGATTACAGGTGACAGTTTTAGCTTTAAACTGCTTTTATATTAATAAATTCTTATTTATCAATAAAAAAAAATACAAAATTCGTCTTAAAACATTCCCTCTAAATAAAATACAGACAAAATGAGAAAATAATCCTAAACTAAATAATAGAAAACAATTCAATATTTGATGTTACCCTGGCTCTAACTACAGCTCCTAATCGGTTCTTCATAGACCGGATAAGATATTTCACTGTATACCTTCTTATTAAGAAACGACATCCCATTTTTGAGTGAGTGCGGGATAAACCTCCGATCTCATAGCTGGCGCTGGATTTCTAGCTCGAACTTTTCTTTTAAGCTCGTCCCATATATGCTCAATAGATTTAAGTCCGGATTACGTACTGGCCCCATGCACTCAATTTCGACCTCGTGCAGGTACCGCCGAACAGAAAATGCAGTATATTGAGGGGCATTGTCCTGTATTACCACAAAGTTTTCCACGTAAGGAATGACATGATGCCCTAATATCTCTTCAATGTATCGGTTCGCCGTCAAACCTCCAAATCTGGCACTAATTTCGATGAAAACCAATTCGGTTTTTGTCTTATTTTTTTTTATTTTGTTTTATTACATTAAGAGTATCAAACGAGCACACAGTTCACCTGATGGTAAATGATTCCTGCGGCCCATGACACCTACATTCATCCTTGACAAGGGATAATGCAGATGCGTTGTGACCCTTGAAGACTGAGATGGATTGCCTCGTCACCACTAATAAAGGTCTCCGGATCCCTTCACACAACACAGACCAGGCGAAACACAAAAGCATTATGCTGCTATTTCACGTATGGTATTCTGTGAGGGCATAGTCCATATCCCGGTCGAGTAAACCTACGTACTGCAGCAGATCCAACTGCAGTGTAGCTCTACCACTTCATTAATATGCCCGCCCATACCATCCAGAAACCTCCTTCAAATGCCCCATTTTCATTTATGCAGCACTGAGCGAATCACTTTATTCACGGTATTCTGTAAACTCGTTGTCGTCTATCGCTGTCATGGTGACACACTCTGCTTTAATCTGAGAAGAGAACAGAACTCCACTGTTCGTCCTTCCAGGTCACGCGGTCTATTGCGAAACCTACTTCTGTTTGTTGAGCCGCTCCTCGTTTTAATGAGTTACTGTTTGACTTACAGTTGGGTGCCAGAGAGGGCCCCTAACTGATAAGCGTAGGTCAGGTTAATGACCTTTCATAAGGCATGACATGGTGATTAGCAATAACAATATGTTTTTGGGTCGTATTCTTGGAACAGATAACATTTGTTGACATTATTAAACCATACAGCATATGCCAAAATACATCTCTATAATATACATAACAGCTTTAATAATTCAAAAAGAAAATTAATAATTCAGGTCTCAGTTATTTATTTTAAGATATTCAACCACGTGCATGACGATTGAGTAAATTATTTTGTTCACGAGTGTAGTTATAGTAAGGCCCAGCTACAGATCTGCTATCCCCATACAAACTGCAGCGTGGCTCTACGTTATCCATTGCCCAAGGAATAGGATCTAGTGTGATCATTAAATGGGTGACTTAACTTATTTCTAGTGATAAGGCTTTCCACTCCACTCAATGGAATACAGTTGTCAAGAGGCACAGGAATCCTTACACATCAGGAGAGCTGTGTGCGACACGCCAACTTTTTTTTTGATGTTACCAAAGCTCTCTAACTGAAGCTCTCGCCACCGATTAAAGAAATTTAATCGCACAAAAACTGCCCAAAAATTTGGGAGAAATTGAAGCATACATATACACCACTATTTATAAATTCACAGAAAAAAATAGCGTTTTGTACTACCCTTACTGAACATGTCTATGGAATGAATAATCTAATTATTGGCTAACCGCAAAGTAGAGAACAACACACGAAACTTCTTTCCCTATTTAAGTATGAAGCCGCAGTCCGGCTGCTTCCTCCCCCAACTCTACACTATCACGGCCACCGCTGCCTGCGCTGCCCGCCACCTGCCGTCTACACCCGATACCGTCAATAAAGACTACGTAATATTTTTATGTTTCCAGTAAGTATCACATCCATACTTTTATGGAGGCTTTCTGGAAACTTTAATTTATAATAAATTTGTCATTGTTGTCAAGTAATTAAAAATTCTGACCGTTTATTAACAACCTCTTACCTATACATAGCCTGTTTATTATTGGACAAAAAACAGTCTTACATAAACTGGTTATATCGCCGAAATGTTTGACGTATCGGCGTGAGTAATAAGAAATGCGTTGCACTTTATGGGACTTCATCACTGTCTGCCAAAAAAGGCACTGGCTTTAACAAGTGCAGAATAACAGCAGCAGAACGCTTAAATTTTGCCCGAACATATTTAAGTTTTTTATTGATCAAAAGAGTTTCCATTCATACCAACATGGGAGACTACACTTGTGGAGAATCAACGGACAATTTGGCACGACGTGGTCTTCCAAATACATCCTGTCCTAATACCATATACAGGGTATTAGGAGACCGCTTCCGAAAACGAAGGTAGACGATAGATACTAATGACACCTTTGATGATGAAAAAAAATTTTTTTTCTGTTAGCAACAGTAACTTTAAATATCATCTATCGATTGCTCTCAATGTGTGGAGTTGCTGTTGTGCGTTAAAATCCAAAAACTATTCCTATTCGCAAAAGAAAAACCACCAAAGTTCGGAGAGAAAGTCTAAGAGATTCGACTCCATCCACCAAAAACTCATAGTTCAACAACCTATATGACTGCAAGTACACACAAAAAGAAATGGCGCTTTGCAGATAGAGCAAATTTAATTGAGGCAAGTACCAACCTTTTAAATGTTTCTTTTAAAAGTTGCCAGTTGCAAGAACCAAATAGGTTTATGATTGCCACAATTTTATGGCAATCTATGAGCAACTTTGATAGCTGTGTTGCTCAATCTACGTACAACGTATCAAAGTTCTCATTTTAGTAAGTCGCCGCCGTCGACGGCAATTATTGGCAGCAATCGTCGGTTTCGAATTCATCCGTTTTTGCTAGATCGAACTCAATTTATTAAATTGAGAGTTCACTTATTTCATGAATTGCTGCTAGTCTTCGAAAGTGATTTAAAACGACAGGATACTGGAATGGGGAAAGTACTCCTCCGATAATATTCCTCCGACTTGCTATTACTTACTCTAAGGTAAATAGATAATTTTATTGTGTTTATTAATCTGTGTGGTAATTTTATATAATATATCGTGGTTGACTGGGTCAAATGCTTTTGAGAAATCTGTATAAATAAAATCGACAGGAGTTCTAGAATGCATTTCTCTGACTAATCTGCATTCCAATCTAAAGTGCCTTAGAGCATAATATTTGTAGTCTGTAAGAGTGGATCTATGTAGATACCATGAATCAGTGTTGATTGATGTTCTACGACATAAGAAGACATAGATTGTAATGATTTTGCAAAATCTGGATGTATGAAATATGAAAAAAAATGTAATACCTTTTCAAAATTGCGTTCAATAGAATAGGGTTAATATAAAATTATATGACAGTTTAAGATTTGATGTAGTTTTTTTTCAATATTTGGCAAGTAATTTTTATGACACAATTTAGTTTTATGTCGCATCTATGTTATACAGGCAGCTAAGGAGCAAATCATATTTTATTAAATGTTAAGGAATATATATATATATATATATATATATATATATATATATATATATATACACTGCAGGCTAAAAGTTTAAGACCACCTTAATTACAGTAGGTTTTACTTCTTATAAACGATTTTTCATCAAAAATCTTCCTTTAGATTTTATGACTTTTCACCAATCTCGGCATACGGGCAATCAATTTGTTAATGGTGTCTTGTGATATATTGTTCCAAATTTCGCATAAAGCATTCCACATTTTTTCTCGCTAGAATGGGCCACGATTACGGACGTTCCTATCAATCTCTTCCCACAAATGTTCAATGGGATTGAGATCCAGGCTCTGAGGAGGCCAAACCATGTTCTTTAACACCCCTTGTGCCTCTTTCCCTTCTAAATATCCTCTACATAATTTTGAACTATGCTTTGGATCATTATCTTGTTGGAAAATCCCTCCTTTTTCAAAATTCCTTCATTTTTAATCAAATCGCCAGTTCCTTGGCTAGAGAAGTAACCCTAGACTATAATTGAGCCACCACCATGCTTGATTGTTGGGACTACACAATCTGACATCATCCTTTCTTGCGTCGAACGTGAATTCTACGATTTGAACCGAATAGTTCAAACTTGGATTCATCGGTCCAAAACACTTTTTTAAAATCTACTTCAGTCCAATCTCGATGGGCAACACTGGGCCCACTGCATCCGTTTTTCCTTGTTTTGCGGCCTTAGCAGAGGGTTTCGAACGGCAACGCTACCTTACAACTTAGCATTTCTCAGTCGCTTTTTTACTGTAGTCAATAATAAAGGTTTAACTCGGGTTATTTTTACTTCAACGCGGATTTCTGGAGCTGTTAAACGTCTATTTCGCTTGCTGGTAGCAACAATGAGATTATCTTCAGTAGCTCCCGGCCTTCCCGAGCGTGGATGATCTTGAAAACTGCCTGTCTCCCTGTATCGAGTTATTGTGCCATGAACACAAGTCTTCAAAAACTTCAGTTGTGAAGCAATTCACGTTCGGATTTGCCTTCATTATGTAAAACAACGATGGCATAACGCACTTCACTGCTAGTTTCTCGAGCTTTTCCCATTTTATGTATGTACTTTGAAGATGTAATATTTTACTTTAAATGTTATTATAAATATAATCGGGAGTAAAATAAGAAATTCTGCTAAATCGGTGTGGATGCCATCAACTGCAGTATTGACTATAATCAAATCGAAAACATTGCCTCTGATATAAACCACCTCTTGTTTTGATGAAGGTAACGTTATGTATCAGGAAGGTGGTGATTTCTTCGGTCAAAGTTCTTTTAAACCCTGTAATACCAATTTAGATTAAAGTCTCCAACTAGCAAAATACGTCTAGGAGTTTCCATAGCCACGTCATTTACGTTATCGATAAAGTATTCGAGCGTGTTATTTTGAACAGTTGGTGGTAAATAAAAGCCACATACATGTGTATGATATCTTTGAGATTTTGTTTATTAATAATATCAGTGCTTATCCAAATGACTTTATATATACTTTCTAATACGTCTAGAGTTTAATTTGATTTAATCAAACAACTTTTTATCAAAAAAAGAAGTTTTGGAACAAATTGTCACAATTACTTTTAACAAGAATTAATTAAGTAAAAAACAATAAATAACCATTTCAGTAATATACATTTAATGGAATGAATTTTGTTATAAAAAAATTTATAATAACAAAAGAGTACGTTGTAAGAGAAACACGTAAACTCTGAGTAAATTAAATGCCCATATTACATTAGTTTAAGCAGAGAAGCCATACACCAGTCAACATCGATAGAAGCGTAGCTGGAGTTTCTTGCGCCACTTCTTCTTCAGCGCGTGGTGGTACAGTTAGTCAATAATAATAGGGATATTAATTTAGATAATCCATAGATATTAGATAGTCAGAAGCAACTGATCGAGCTGAGGTTCGACCCTCTCGGGCACCCCCGAGTCGAGTCAGTCGCACTCGAGCAACGGGTAACGGTACAAGACGAGGCTCCCTCTCGGCCTTGTGCTAGTAATCCATTAATAGAGGTACCAGCGGCCAACAGCCAAAAAAAGAGAAACCATTCCGTCTCTATTTTCTGCATAAAATAATATCATTGTTTTTCTCGACGTATCTATACATATGTATACTAAGGCTCATTTGCTTTCATTGCCATTTCTGTTTTTCATTCATTGTCTTCCATGTACTGTTGATAGCATTCATAAAAACAATCAACTGTCATAATTTTTTGGAATTGATCCAATTTATTTTATTCATTTACTATTATATAAATAATATTATAACAGATTTGCACATATAATTTCTTAAATAATTTGTCTATTATAATACTGTATATTTTGTATATTAATATTATATATTACGAATGATTACAATAACTTGAAGAACTAGCTAAAATTGGTACAAGTTTATGTTATGGATTTATAACACCTTGGTTAAATGAGTATTATAAGTAATAATTTATGTACAAATTTCTTTAAAAATTAAAGCGACCTCTAGTATGAATTTTACTTAAAAATGGCAAGAAAGACAATATTATAACGTCTATGTGTAATTTGTCTTACGGAATTAGACGTGTGTCGTGTGCCAATAGAGTGCGCTAGCGTTTTTCAGATTTTTTACGTTTGTCATTTCTATTATTTCAATTAGAATTTAAAAGTTATTTGTTTTAAAAAATATCTTAAACTATTTTTAGAGTTATACAGTTTAAATAAACGTATAAAAATATTTTTGTATTCATCATGGCTGTATCAAATATTACTAGTGTCTTAAATTGCGATGCAACAACACCTTCACAAAAAACTGAATAAAAAAGTATGAGGCAGCCAAGTAAATGGCGTCTCAAGTTGTTTTTATGCAATTTCTATGTATTTCTCTTTAACTGTGTACATTTATATGTACACCGCGGTTATAATATTAATTTGGTTAAAAGTGTCATAATCTAATTGACGAAGAGTGTTTATTTCGTCGACGTTTCATCCTTTACGTTGAAACAATGGCGTCGATGGAACATTTAGAATCCCACGTAAATGTTAGTGATCTATCGGAAGATAACTGTAGCTCAAGCAGCGAAACGGACGCCGGTGAAGGTGCTAAGCGTCGTAGAGTGACTCACGACTTTAAGAAACTTACGAAACTGGGATACGATCCAAGTGTGTCAACCGATTCCAAACACGCCTCTAGTGATTCTAAAGGTAAGGAGCGTATGCTTATCTTATTACTAAACATCTTATAATCTTACATCACTATGAATCCTTATACTTGGTGCAGAAGCCCTAGCGACATTTTGGTGGGAAAATTGTTAACCTATCAAATTCTATGTTACATCATTATGATGGAGGTCATAAGTGTTTATAAACATATCATGCACATTTTTATTACGATTAGACTATTTGATATACAAGAAATGGTCCTAATAGTTAGTTTACCACATTTAAACTATCGCTAGTCCCATTTCTGATTGCATCAGTGTATGACCTTGTCTCTGCTGCATTTACTTTCTACTACCTGTCTTACTCTACTCCCGACAATAATGCCACTACTAATATAATGACTATACTATAAATTGTATATCTTTATATCATATTATGAATTTTGGTCTTAAAATATTAATTTTGCATCCAATAATCATGTCTATAGCAATATGGGAAAAATATTGTTTTATAAAATATGACAAATTATAAAAGAACTGCTACTGCACAAATTAAAGAAAGAAACTACCAGCAACTCTTAAAATATACATTCTACTTAGTGAAAGAATTCATACGTCATTATGGAAATTAATATGTAAAATAATTCATATTATGAGTTAAATAGTAAACAGTGAGCACAAAAGCAAAAATATAAAACTTTGTTGTAATTCAGTAGTCATCACCATCCATTCTCCACTCTAGAGAATGTTTTGATAGCTAGGGAACTGGCAACTTGGGTGGCACTACCAGATAGGAATGTGATCAGAGCAGAACAACACACTCAGTTTATGAGCATTTTATGTAAGTAAGAGAACCAAAAACTCATAAATCAGCTCACAGACCCCCTCAGTTCCGTGAGCCCTTGTCCGATAAAGCTGTAAGAGCCTCATAGCTAACTGCATCAACATCAACAGAATTTGGATTGTTGTGATTCTAAATTTAAATGTCTCTTGTGAATACTAATTATATGTGTGTAAACATATTGTCATCATCATCATTTGAGGCCATCACTAGTCCACTGCTGAGTATACGACTTCCCCACAGGTTGCCACATAGATGTTGAACCACCTCTATTCATCAACTTTCTGCAGACTGGCATAAGTTGTCGCCCCATGTAGGGAGGGATTTTTTGACACTGTGATGACTAGAGAACCCATTGGCTAGTTCTACAAACTATGACTGGCCCATTATAACTTTATATTTATATAACATTATTACTGGACACTTGTAGCATACTGATCCTTTGAGCTATGTTGGTTATGATAGTTCCTCTGTGGATATCCACATTTGTTTTTAATTTATGCAGAGAAACATAGAGCATAGTGTTTGAGTATTCTATGGCCAATAGGGAAAGACCATGTCTCAGATCTGTAGGTCAATGGCAACACTCCCAGTGTGTGATATTAAATACTTTGCTCTAACATATTCAAAGTGTAATAAAGTTTCAATGTTATTATTAGTGTAGAACCTGGCGAGCCAGACATATATATATTTTTTTCTTAGAAAGAATACTAGCAGTGTAAAGCACATAACTAAAATATGTGTTAACAACTCCAACTAAGATTAAATAAGCTTAAAGATGGGTCACACCAATAGTCAAATGGCAGATATGAACCTAAGTTTGGCAGACTGTACCCTAGACCACTACTAGGCTATTGAGCTATATGTGAGTGTTTTAGATATGCTCAGCTCAAAAGCAAATAAACTATTACTAATATAATAAAAAACATGTTCTGTGTGGACATACTCTTATAAAATAGCATTTTAAGTCTGGCCTTTTTGTACAATGTTTGTTTTACATGTGCAAATGAAGAATAAACATAAATTATGATTGTGGTAATATTTTTTGATATAAATCCAAACTTCAGTTATGAAATATTCTGTTTAGGTTTTGGTTCTTGTAAAAAAGATGAAATGGCAAAAGAAATATGCTATCATGCATTTCATAATTTTATTTTATTTTTCCGATTGAGATTAATGTAATGTAATAATGCTAAGTTTTGGTTCTCTTATGCAGGTATTTTTTCACTCTTATTACATTGGGAAGATCCTGGGTAATTCTTTTCTGAGAGTATCCTGTAATCAATCTGCTAGGTTAACAAGTTCTTTCCATTTTATAAATTTTATGTTACATGTTTTACTTTACATTTTATGTTAAATGTTTTTGGCATAACATTTAAGATTGTTTGAATGGTGATGTTTTGTTAATTATTGATAATCTTGTTGTATGGTGGGAGAAAGTTGTAAACAAGGGAGTATACCTTATGATAAAAAAGTTGTCAATTTCTATTGAAAAATACTAATAATAAATAACTTTTTAAAAGTTTTAAAATACAGAAACAACTTAGTTACCAACTTATTTTATAATTATGAGTAAGTGGGTTGTATGAGAAGTGATCATTGAGCAATTCATAAA
This sequence comes from Teinopalpus imperialis, assembly GCA_029286865.1. NCBI lineage: Eukaryota > Metazoa > Arthropoda > Insecta > Lepidoptera > Papilionidae > Teinopalpus > Teinopalpus imperialis. Next base: position 8,891,495 of record JAGSMU010000014.1, on the reverse strand, counting down.
TAAGTTTCCACTGAAAAAAAAAATGCTCAGTGTGTATGTAAAATCTTGAACTTTCACCGTTTCAGTTTCTTGGTTATACATAAATACATAAATTTGATAAACTGATTGGCCATTTGTTTTACCACAGTGTATTAAGCTTATTTAAGTTGTTTTCTATTAATGAAACATAACATATAAGTTTTGGAATAATTTTATATTTAATTAAAAGGAAATACATTATTCATAACAAAACATGAATGATAAATTATATATATTACTTATGGCCACATGATGAGACATTCTGGAGGCCATGTAGTTTGTTAGGCCCAGGAACTACCAAATACAAGGGCCAGAGGAAAACCCCAAGTCACATGAGATTGTCAACAGTAATTTGCAATTTGGAACATGCCCAACTTACCAAAATAACAATCCAGGACAGTTATACTCCTGTCACATCAGTCATAAATAAAACTATCAACTGCCCGCAACTTCATAGGCTTCAGAATTGGGTCCAGAAAGAAATTAAAAATTCAGGAGTACATGTAGACAAAGTAGCAGAAAGATGCTAATTTTAACATAAATTGATGACAGTAACAAAGTCATCTCATTTATGAGGATAAAAGTTTTCTGTGTTAATCCATTTTATAAACTATCTGTGCCAATTTTCACACATATCCACTGTTTTGCATTGACAAGAATAAGAAGAAAAAAACATTGACTAGAAATTGATTTGATACTGCAGCTTAACATACTCTTTTTACTATTTCTTTTTTGCTTCTGTTTATTTGTTTTCTGTTCAAGCAAATGTTGTTGTTTTCTTTATTATTTTAAATTAAGTCTGTATACATATATTATAAAAGCATTGCGGTGAAGTGTCTGTACTCATGGGCTCTATCTTTAGATATTTATATGTGAAAACATGTTACTTAGCTGTTAGTTAGCTTATTTATAGTATGTATATAAACCTAAGTTATTTTTTATTTTGCTGTATGTTTTCCAAATAAAATAAAATAATAAAATAACATAACTGTATTGTATTTGCTGAGGTAAGCAAGGATAACCAATAACCATATTACTGCTAACAAACCATTCATTTTATATTCAGGAGTGCCAATGTGTAGTACTGTTTATCTTGCAATAACAAAAGTTTTGTTAACATTAAACATCATAATTATCATAACCTTGTTACATTCTAAATTATTTGTGACAATTTTTGTGTTCAAAGAGTCCAACGTCAAGCTTTCTCACTGTCAACTCTAGCTTGAAGAACTTAATTGATATGGATTATTAGCTAACAGATTTTAGGCTGAATTAAAATCAACCAAATATCCGGTTATTATTATTTTTTTTTGTTTGGTCATATTTTATTTTTATTTTATTAGCCTAACCGTGGCACATAACATTAACATCCGTCATCACTGAAGGTTCAAGATTTAAATGCATTATCATACCTGAAAATTGTGATTGAATATCTCATTACATATGTTCAAGTTTCCGGATCCCTATACTCACCATAAAAAACATGCTGCTATATATTTTTGTACAAACTATTGTGTCTAACTGACACACATGAGGGTTTACTGCTCAGCAATTGGAAGAAGCACACCATTCACCTAATAATAATAACTGTTCTATGACATCTAAATCCATCTTCAACAAAGATTCATCTTTCACTTGCATTGTCATTTCTGAAGACTGAGATTGAAAGTATTGTGAGGGTTGACCACACGGACCTTCCCTGATTGAGCTTACCCATCCATGCTCCAGGGTGCCTGTAGGGCAACTGTAGAGTTATAAGAATAGAGAGAGTACTAGATACAAGTAAAACATGCTACATGCTCTATTATCGCAGCTCTTTTAAATATACCTCAGTTTTATTGCCATTCCTTTTGAATGCCAAGATCCACTTTAAAATTAGATAGGCTATCATCATCATCATTTAGGCTCATCAATAGTCTGCCACAGACTGCTATAGAGTTTGATATTGAACCTACATTAATACACTTTCAGCAAACTTGCTTAGGTTTTCAATATATCTAGAGGATAGTCGTCTTATGCTGCGAATGCCAATACAAGCTTATCACTCAAGAATCTTTCTCATGTTCTCACATTTACCACGATTTATATTTTTGTAATATCCCTAATAGTACAAAAATAGAAATTGTGACAAATTAGCACACAGTTCATCTGATGGTAAATGAGAACTGTGACTCATGGTACCTACATCCATCGTATATTACCTGTAATAGGATCCCAAGATCTTTATAACACAGCAGCATTATGTTCCTATCTTACCTATTCTGTGCACCTTCCCAGTTTGAGCTGACCCATTCATGTTGCAGCTAAAAAATAGCTGTGGTGTGGCTCTGCCACTATTAATTAACCACTATAATTGTGGATAATAAAAAAATTATACAATAAAATTCTGCAAGTAATCCATTTGCCGCCATAAAACTGTTTAAATTTCTGGTTAAAAACCAACTAATCAAAAAATCCTAATACTCTTAAACAGCCTATTTATCTATCTATATGTATGTATAATATATATCAAATTTGTCTGACAAATATGATGGGATTTAGATTCTGTGTGCAGTACTGGATAACTCATGGACTTACTGTAAAAATGATTTAAAAAAAAACAAAAAAAGCACCTTTTGATTTGATTATATTTTTCATTGATGATGATGTCCTACTGGTCGATTTTGACCATAGCAATATCTGGTTATTGCCAGATGTCATCAACTACTCAATGCTTGAATAGTGCCTTTAGCATTCGTACAAACACAGAAGCTCACTAGTCTTCTCTTTCCCTTCTCTGATGTGCAATAAGATCGGAGGAAGGTTCAGACAGTGTCAGGGACAAGGGCATATATACACAACATATGCAGACCTGAAAACCAACAATTTGTGATTCACAAATATTGAAATTAAAAAAAAAACCAATTATTTACATGATTTGATATTCCAAAATAGCAAGTGATGTGGCTATTCATTCTTTTTGTTTAAAATAATGTTGATGTTGGTATCCTAAGATATATTTATGTATATTTATTTTTATATATTATTTATATGCAAGTATGTATTTATGTAAATTGATGTTTATATAGATAAATAATTATTTTATTGTTACACCTACCAACTTTTTCTTACATTCACCCAGCATTGAATGCCACTGGGAATTAGGTCAGCCTTTGTAAACCTTATTTACAAACAAAAGAAATAAATAACATATATTTTATACAAACTAACTACTGTCTAACTGACACACATGAGGGTTTACTGCTCAGCAATTGGAAGAAGCACACCATTCACCTAATAATAATAACTGTTCTATGACATCTAAATCCATCTTCAACAAAGATTCATCTTTCACTTGCATTGTCATTTCTGAAGACTGAGATTGAAAGTATTGTGAGGGTTGACCACACGGACCTTCCCTGATTGAGCTTACCCATCCATGCTCCAGGGTGCCTGTAGGGCAACTGTAGAGTTATAAGAATAGAGAGAGTACTAGATACAAGTAAAACATGCTGCTATATATTTTTATACAAACTAACTACTGTCTAACTGACACACATGAGGGTTTACTGCTCAGCAATTGGAAGAAGCACACCATTCACCTAATAATAATAACTGTTCTATGACATCTAAATCCATCTTCAACAAAGATTCATCTTTCACTTGCATTGTCATTTCTGAAGACTGAGATTGAAAGTATTGTGAGGGTTGACCACACGGACCTTCCCTGATTGAGCTTACCCATCCATGCTCCAGGGTGCCTGTAGGGCAACTGTAGAGTTATAAGAATAGAGAGAGTACTAGATACAAGTAAAACATGCTACATGCTCTATTATCGCAGCTCTTTTAAATATACCTCAGTTTTATTGCCATTCCTTTTGAATGCCAAGATGCACTTTAAAATTAGATAGGCTATCATCATCATCATTTAGGCTCATCATCATCATTTAGGCTCATCATCATCATTTAGGCTCATCATCATCATTTAGGCTCATCATCATCATTTAGGCTCATCATCATCATTTAGGCTCATCATCATCATTTAGGCTCATCATCATCATTTAGGCTCATCATCATCATTTAGGCTCATCATCATCATTTAGGCTCATCATCATCATTTAGGCTCATCATCATCATTTAGGCTCATCATCATCATTTAGGCTCATCATCATCATTTAGGCTCATCATCATCATTTAGGCTCATCATCATCATTTAGGCTCATCATCATCATTTAGGCTCATCATCATCATTTAGGCTCATCATCATCATTTAGGCTCATCATCATCATTTAGGCTCATCATCATCATTTAGGCTCATCATCATCATTTAGGCTCATCATCATCATTTAGGCTCATCATCATCATTTAGGCTCATCATCATCATTTAGGCTCATCATCATCATTTAGGCTCATCATCATCATTTAGGCTCATCATCATCATTTAGGCTCATCATCATCATTTAGGCTCATCATCATCATTTAGGCTCATCATCATCATTTAGGCTCATCATCATCATTTAGGCTCATCATCATCATTTAGGCTCATCATCATCATTTAGGCTCATCATCATCATTTAGGCTCATCATCATCATTTAGGCTCATCATCATCATTTAGGCTCATCATCATCATTTAGGCTCATCATCATCATTTAGGCTCATCATCATCATTTAGGCTCATCATCATCATTTAGGCTCATCATCATCATTTAGGCTCATCAATAGTCTGCCACAGACTGCTATAGAGTTTGATATTGAACCTACATTAATACACTTTCAGCAAACTTGCTTAGGTTTTCAATATATCTAGAGGATAGTCGTCTTATGCTGCGAATGCCAATACAAGCTTATCACTCAAGAATCTTTCTCATGTTCTCACATTTACCACGATTTCTATTTTTGTAATATCCCTAATAGTACAAAAATAGAAATTGTGACAAATTAGCACACAGTTCATCTGATGGTAAATGAGAACTGTGACTCATGGTACCTACATCCATCGTATATTACCTGTAATAGGATCCCAAGATCTTTATAACACAGCAGCATTATGTTCCTATCTTACCTATTCTGTGCACCTTCCCAGTTTGAGCTGACCCATTCATGTTGCAGCTAAAAAATTGCTGTGGTGTGGCTCTGCCACTATTAATTAACCACTATAATTGTGGATAATAAAAAAATTATACAATAAAATTCTGCAAGTAATCCATTTGCCGCCATAAAACTGTTTAAATTTCTGGTTAAAAACCAACTAATCAAAAAATCCTAATACTCTTAAACAGCCTATTTATCTATCTATATGTATGTATAATATATATCATATTTGTCTGACAAATAAGATGGGATTTAGATTCTGTGTGCAGTACTGGATAACTCATGGACTTACTGTAAAAATGATTTAAAAAAAAGCACCTTTTGATTTGATTATATTTTTCATTGATGATGATGTCCTACTGGTCGATTTTGACCACAGCGATATCTGGTTATTGCCAGATGTCATCAACTACTCAATGCTTGAATAGTGCCTTTAGCATTCGTACAAACACAGAAGCTCACTAGTCTTCTCTTTCCCTTCTCTGATGTGCAATAAGATCGGAGGAAGGTTCAGACAGTGTCAGGGATAAGGGCATATATACACAACATATGCAGACCTGAAAACCAACAATTTGTGATTCACAAATATTGAAATTAAAAAAAAAACCAATTATTTACATGATTTGATATTCCAAAATAGCAAGTGATGTGGCTATTCATTCTTTTTGTTTAAAATAATGTTGATGTTGGTATCCTAAGATAATTTTATGTATATTTATTTTTATATATTATTTATATGCAAGTATGTATTTATGTAAATTGATGTTTATATAGATAAATAATTATTTTATTGTTACACCTACCAACTTTTTCTTACATTCACCCAGCATTGAATGCCACTGGGAATTAGGTCAGCCTTTGTAAACCTTATTTACAAACAAAAGAAATAAATAATATAATTGGTCTACCATCCTAAATGAATACTGCTCATAAGTTTTTCTGCGCAGAGTAATTTACAATTGAAACATATTAGAAGATGTTCTATTTGTCACTTTAGTGAACTCTTTTAAAAACAAGCGGAACAATTGACTATATAGATATAAAAATATTATTTTTTATTGAACACATAATATACATATTAAGACATTTTTAATTTGTTAAAATAATCATACATAGGCATGCCAATAACAGGTTTGATCTATTTTAATTAAATTTCAGAGTATTTGTAAGTTATTCAGAAACAAGAAACAGTACATATAAACCACAACCTACTTCCTACTATTTTACTAGTATTATAAATGTGAAAGTTTGTATGTTTCTTACTCAAGCAAACAAAAACAGCTGAACGCATTTAAATGATATGTAGCACACAGATAGTTTATAACCTGGATTAACACTGTATACTTTTTATCCTATTTACAAATCGATACTCTTTAAAGGTGAAATTTCTTTAGCTATTTCTCAACAGATTGGCTGAATCATCTCATTCTATCTATCTCATCATCTATTTGTATATATATCATATTTGTCTGACAAATAAGATGGGATTTAGATTCTGTGTGCAGTACTGGATAACTCATGGACTTACTGTAAAATGATTTAAAAAGCACCTTTTGATTTGATTATATTTTTCATTGATGATGATGTCCTACTGGTCGATTTTGACCATAGCAATATCTGGTTATTGCCAGATGATATCAACTACTCTATGTTTGAATAGTGCCTTTAGCATTCGTACAAACACAGAAGCTCACTAGTCTTCTCTTTCCCTTCTCTGATGTGCAATAAGATCGGAGGAAGGTTCAGACAGTGTCAGGGACAAGGGCATATATACACAACATATGCAGACCTGAAAACCAACAATTTGTGATTCACAAATATTGAAATTAAAAAAAAAACCAATTATTTACATGATTTGATATTCCAAAATAGCAAGTGATGTGGCTATTCATTCTTTTTGTTTAAAATAATGTTGATGTTGGTATCCTAAGATAATTTTATGTATATTTATTTTTATATATTATTTATATGCAAGTATGTATTTATGTAAATTGATGTTTATATAGATAAATAATTATTTTATTGTTACACCTACCAACTTTTTCTTACATTCACCCAGCATTGAATGCCACTGGGAATTAGGTCAGCCTTTGTAAACCTTATTTACAAACAAAAAGAAATAAATAACATAATATTTATACTATGACAGAATATATAAAGTTTAGTAATTCTGTGTCTAAGAGGTTCTTATTAATTTGGCGATATGTGAGTTTGTATGTTTCTTACTCAAGCAAACAAAACAGCTGAACGCATTTAAATGATATGTAGCACACAGATAGTTTATAACCTGGATTAACACTGTATACTTTTTATCCTATTTACAAATCGATACTCTTTAAAGGTGAAATTTCTTTAGCTATTTCTCAACAGATTGGCTGAATCATCTCATTCTATCTATCTCATCATCTATTTGTATATATATCATATATAAGTTTGTGTATTTGATATATATGTCTAGATATGTATTTAATAATTACGCATATATTGTTTATTTATATTATATAATTAATATAATAATATTTTAATTGTGACAAAGTTTCATTTATTAGACACACCTACCTCATTTATTCTCTGTATTACCCTAAGGTTGACTGGTAGAGAATGCCTAAGGCATTAAGTCTGCCTTTATACATAACTGTATATAAAGTTTAGTAATTCTGTGTTTAAGAGCTTCTTATTAATTTGGCGATATGTGAGTTTGGTTAAGTATAAGGTATATGGTAGATCCACAAAAATTATTAGTTGCAACTTTAAGTGCAAGTTTAGCACATGATTGGACGGAAATTGCGTGAAGAAACCTGCATGTCTTAGAAATAAATAAAAAAGATATTTAGAGGCATGTGATATCCACCAATCCAATTTGGACTTTGCTCTAATATATAAGCTCTAATTTAGTTCTCTATAAACTTCCCGAGGACATCTAGCCAATATAATTGGTCTACCATCCTAAATGAATACTGCTCATAAGTTTTTCTGCGCAGAGTAATTTACAATTGAAACATATTAAAAGATGTTCTATTTGTCACTTTAGTGAACTCTTAAAAACAAGCGGAACAATTGACTATATAGATATAAAAATATTATTTTTTATTGAACACATAATATACATATTAAGACATTTTTAATTTGTTAAAATAATCATACATAGGCATGCCAATAACAGGTTTGATCTATTTTAATTAAATTTCAGAGTATTTGTAAGTTATTCAGAAACAAGAAACAGTAAGTATAAACCACAACCTACTTCCTACTATTTTACTAGTATTATAAATGTGAAAGTTTGTATGTTTCTTACTCAAGCAAACAAAAACAGCTGAACGCATTTAAATGATATGTAGCACACAGATAGTTAGCAGATAGTAGACAGCAGATAGAACCTGGATTAACACTGTATACTTTTTATCCTATTTACAAATCAATACTCTTTAAAGGTGAAATTTCTTTAGCTATTTCTCAACAGATTGGCTGAATCATCTCATTCTATCTATCTCATCATCTTTTTGTATATTTATCATATATAAGTTTGTGTATTTGATATATATGTCTAGATATGTATTTAATAATTACACATATATTGTTTATTTATATTATATAATTAATATAATAATATTTTAATTGTGACAAAGTTTCATTTATTAGACACACCTACCTCATTTATTCTCTGTATTACCCTAAGGTTGACTGGTAGTGAATGCCTAAGGCATTAAGTCTGCCTTTATACATAACTGTATATAAAGTTTAAATAATAATATATATAAATATGGCTTAAGATGCAGCGTCTTAGACTTCTCAAGACACTTCTGCCTTCGCACACTGTGTACATTCAGGTTTTGAAATGCATAGAATAAGAGAGTCAAAACTCTGTTATAGTAGTAAACATTAGTATAAAGTATTTTTTTCATACTGTGTATATTAGGTTAGTTACAAATTTTTTTTAGTTTTTTTCTAAATTTATATTTGGGCATATCCATAAAATGTTTTTGCCATTAATGTTTAAGATTATGTCTATGTTTTGTTTTTATGTGGAAATCCACTTCTTTTGATCTCTTTCAAATGGTATGGGAGGAGTTTTGTTAAATACTAATATATTTATTAAATAGAATTGAAATCTTGGTTGGATGAATCTAGTTTGAACAGTGGGAGAAACAACAATAATGGGTAAATTTAGGGTACAGTCAGCGAAATTTTAAGTTTATTTGGAGTGGTGAACCATAAGTAATTTTAATAGCACTGCTAGCTTCCTAATAAAAAATTGTGATCAAGATAGCATATAGCATAAATGAGGCAACCTGATCAGAGAACTACTAATAATTATCATCATTATTGTTATAATTTCAACCCATTACTAGTAAGTTGGTCAAAGTTATTCAGATTCGGAATATATATTATAACAAAACAATGCTGCAGAGTGGTTTGGTGAGTGTGGAGTTCCATAGACCCAATTATTTTTGATGCCCTCAGAGGTGACAAGGAGTGTGAATCTATAGACAGCATATCAGTTACCAAAACCGGAACTGCGCTTATTTTTTTATAGCCTTATTTATGATGAATAGGAATTCCATCTCATTCCTCAGATGTGACAATGGATCTGCATTGTGACTCCTAATCAAGTATGGAATGTGCGGTATCATGGGTCTTGTGATTGTTTCTCGCCATTTGGAAAAATAAAAAAATATATGAAATACAATAGGTATAATCATCACCATAACAACATGTTACTACAAGCTTATTTATCTGGGGCAAATATTTTCCTTTATTTGTAAGAATCTGTACAATAAGTACTCACAAGCCTTAACTTAACCAATTATCTAGTTTTCCCGGGCTATCACTTTTTGTCTACAGAATCTTTTAATTAACTGACTGCTCAAAATAAACTTTCTAAATCTTGTGGTGTTTGACTGAGGCCTTCGCATTTACTGGAGTTTTCATTCAAGCCTATCTACTCCAATAATCCACTAAGCATTAATTAATGAATGCAGTGCGGGATGACTCCCCACTAGATGGAGTGATGGACCACGCAAGTCTGCAGATGCAGTTGGCTCAGTAACATTCTGTGGGGCAGGCTTATGTTTAGTAGTGGACTAGTGATGGGCTAAAACGATGATGATACTGAATTAAATCCTTTCCAGTTCAAATTATTTTTCATTTATCTCTGCTCACCTGTATTTTTAATAATACATTTCTTTTTATTTTAATTCCAGGTAAAAAGCGTAAGCGCAGCGAAGATTCAAAGGAAGTATGCATGTGGGGCGAGGATACGAAGCCAGCAAAACTCAGCAAAATATGGCCTGTGTTTGATTCCGGAGGATATGGAGACGCTGCTATGTTGACCCTTCATGTTTTACAAAAGTCACCCACTGTTGTTAATCCTCTGCTGTTCAGTCAAGATAAAAGTTTGACCCACCTAGACATCAACTCAGAACCACTAAGGGATGATTGGTTTGGCGGCATCAACGCGTCCTGGAGACAATCTATGTTGTCCAATACAATACCACGGGATGACGTCACTAAGCGCATTTTCTCTTCAGTGACCAGACAGTTGAAGATAATCAATGCGCACTTCCAAAAGTCCATGCCCAGGTACAAATATCCTAGAGTGACCAGATCGAATGTTCTTCTAGAACATTCCAACCCACGGCGTCCAGCTACACACTTCAGCCTGGCACTCAGAGCTATCAAGTTCCAAACAACGCCAAGGAGAGAGTTGCCATGCTATGGCAATCTGGAGTTGCCTTTGAAGATAAAACAAGAGAAGGCATCACAAGTATTCCCCGCTATTTGCACTGGTGTTAAACCTGATAAAGTGAAAAGTGAAGTGAAAGTGGAACGTGATAGTGTAAAATTAGAGAGGGAGAAAGAACGTGACAAGGAAAAAGATAAGGACAGGGAAAAAGAAAGGTGAGATTTAAATATTACCTACATATTGTTTCCTTTAGTATTGTATTTAGGTTGACAAACTCGCACGCGGTACACCTGATGTTAAGTGATTCCTGGAGCCTATAAATAAGCGGATAATGCAGATGCGTTGTTACCCTTGAGGATAATGGTTCGTTACATGTAATTCAGTAACAGATTCCTCAGTATACTGCATTCTGTATGGTCCCCGCTTCCACTCAAGTAAAGTAATAAAATAAACTTTTGTGAGAAGAGTACTTAATAGGAACGTCCGTAATCGTGGCAATTCCTCGCGAGAATAAATGTGAAATGCTTTATGGAACAATATATTACACAAGAGAATATATTGTTTGTCAATCAATGATCATTAAACAGGTTAATTAAACATTTAATGTTTTATGGAAGCTTTACTTTATTTTCCTACTTTAATGAAGGTGGTCTTAAACTTTTGGCCTGCAGTGTATATATACAGTACAGCTAACGTATTGATTATTAAAGATGGATGATGTCTTTCTGGTCGATTTCGAGCACGGTGATATTGTTCCGGTTATTGCCGGTAACTGCCCAGAATTGTTTATAGTTCCGTAATCATTTGCGCAAACCGAGGCACTCACTCGTTGTCCCCTTCCCTAATCCGATTTAATGCATGAGCATTAAGATAGGGAGGCAGGTTCAGATACAGTGTCAAGGACACGGGACGTACACACAACACACATAGACCTGAACGGCAATTGTGTGCAAGGCAGGGAATTGACTAGGACCCGCGTAAGATCGTCCGGAAACTATACTCTCATAGACGGACAATTTCATAGTTTTATTTTGATTAATAATATGATTAAGTATTTTGAGGAAAGGGGACTGAATAAGACAAGCGATGTGGCATATTATTGAGTAGACATATAAGAACGTCAATAAAAACATATCATTTTGGATTTTAGTATTAAATTGTCAGCCTATTTTACGTATTTTATATACAAAAGATATTTATATTTTTGTTTATTTACATTTGATTATAATATGTATGAGCCATTTTGTTCCATAACTTGTTGCCATTCTATTGGTAGTGACATAATCCCATTGGTGTAGACATTTTGGGACTTCTGATCGAAAAACTGCGACACTGCCCCTAGGCTTATGCCGAACAACCCATTGTTGGGCATCTCCCTAGTGGGCGCTGGTGTGTAATTCGCATCGAAGTTCATATCATATATCTATGAAATATATATATTTTTTAATTTCCCATTACTCGGCAGGCACCTAGTAAATAAATACATAATATTGCAAGTAACAATTTCATTGGTCGGCGATCGAACTCTTGTTTGTTCGCGTACTGTGAATTTAAGTGAGCGCTTAGACGCTGCATTACCTCGGCCTTGGACGGGCGTTCTTTCATGAATGAAATAAAGAAAGAAATCATATGTTTATACACACAGAGGCTCTGGGCAGGCGTTCTTTCATGAATGAAATAAAGAAAGAAATCATATGTTTATACACACAGAGGCTCTGAGCGGGCGTTCTTTCTTGAATGAAATGAAATGAAAGAAAGAATATGTTTGTTCGTACCTAAAACTAACACTATTCCATACAATAAGATGATAAAAACGTATATAAATTAAGTAAAAAGTAAATGCTACCTGTCACTGAGGGGTCCCAACAGCATACGCATAGACAGTCTCCGGTCATCTGGTCTTCCGTTGGGGTCTTTCGGTGAGGGCATTCTAAACTTAGCTATGTCACTACATTTCTAAATCAAGTGACTAAAATATTCGTGTCAGCTATCTCGTAAACTGGTTTCATCGCCGGCCGAGATCACGGCATCGATGACCCGAATGCATTGAAATTTCCGCGCCAAGATCTAGGTTCCGCTGTGAAATAATACAAATTAATTTGGTGTGATCGTGGCTCAGCGGTTAGCGTACTGACTGGGGTTTGTGGATTTGCAGGTCTAAGATGCAAATTAAAAAGTGTGAACATCTGGCAAACAATATGCTGTGTAGAGAGCTGTGGGACTGTAGCCCACCACCGCGCTGACCACCTGAGTATGGTGACCACTATGCCACGCATTGCACCTGACCTGATGGTGAGTGATCACCGCCACCCATGGACATATGCAACACCAGAGGAGTCGCAGATGCGTTGCAGGCCTTCAAGATAGGTGTAGGCTCTTCTCTTGAGAATTCCTTAAGTCGGTATCGGTTTGGACACAGCTGGCGACAGGTGCATGCGCAGAGCAGTTGTGCGTGGCAGGAAATCTCCCGTGAAGCGCATCGCCAACCATTGAGATGATGAGGATGAAATTTTGAATACTGTCTTGATTTACGAACCATACCGTCGCTTTGCTTACAGTAAAACTAAAAATTAACTGACTTCAAAAAAGTAAAAGTTTTTCTTATTTTTTTTTATCTATACACACCGATTCTTCATCGAATTGCACAATTTTTTCTATAAGATATTTTAGTATTAGATATTTCGGTTATTATAATTTGTTGAATAATTTATCATTTCACGAATAATATAATATATATATTTATATATATATATATATATATAAATATAAATATCCCACTGCTGGGCTTCGTCCTCTATAAAGAGGGTGTTAGAGCATACTACGTGGCTTCACTGCCGATTGGTGGACTTCACACGTTGAACTCGGTTCGCTCGCGTGTCGTGAATCAAAAGCGAGCGCTTAGACACTGAGCTGATCCCTTTAGCTGTGCATTGGAGAATAGTTCGTCTTTCAAATTATCTATAATCTATATCTTATACACTCAGGTTTTCCCGCAATGTTTACCTCAATATATACAAATAAGATAATTAAAAATAAAATACAATAAAAATATTTGGCACAGTCATAGTCAGATTATAGAAGCCGCGAAGTTATTCAAAATCAAACTGGCATAAATTTAATAATCTTAGTAGAACCACTCCGCAGCTATTCTATTCTGCAAAATGTATGGGTCAGCTCGACAGGGGAAAGGCCCCTCACAGAGTTCTGGCGTGATATATCAGCATAGTCCCTCTGTGTATCGTACGGTGAGTGTCGCGACCAAATTACGCGTATATTGCGGTCATTTTATCTTGAATCTTAGTTGAGGTTGGCTGTAAAATATCATGGGCAGCAGTATCATCACGTGAACTGTGTGCTTATTTGTCATCGTTAATGTTATAAAAAAAATATAATGACGTTGCTTTATTATTACAATTGCAAGTAATGTAATCGAATTCCGTTTCCTCACGTCACGTAACGTACGCGTACGTGAAATGGGACCCTAGACCCGTCCTGTCACAGCTACCACGGCTCGCGCATGAACAGATATATTCAATTTATAAAATATATAAGTGTTTGTGTAATACTTTTTTTTATAATATTAAGAGTGACACACGAGCATAATAGCATAATTAAGGTACTGCCCGCGAAACTTGGGTAGTGGGTTCGAATCCGCCACTCAACTATTGCTTTATGTTTCTATGCTTTTATATATATAAAAAAAAGTGCAATTTACGCGTATTTTCCAAATCCCCATACACTAATTTATTTAAGTAGTCCATTCCGAGTGAAGCCGAATTCGTAATACAAGCTGGAGATGTCTGCAGCCTGGACACACCACGTAAAACCTTAGAATACTTATATTGAGACTTAAATGAGGACATTTGTTTTTTTTTAAACACACAGCATTACATCAGCAGCTTTGGGCGCGCCGGTGTTTTATAGCGAATGACGTTTTGAATGCTTCGTAATTATCGCATATTATATATACTAATTGTAGTTTTTTTAATGCCCTCTTTTCGTAATGTGTATTATTTTCTGACATTAGTCAATTTGTATGTGTATGTGGATGTATCCGTATGTATGTATGCATGTGTGTGACGGCCGCGTGACGTAGTTGTAAGCGTACCGTCGCGTGTCCTGGGTTAGAGATTCCCAGTCGAGGAACTGGAAGGAAATTTGTGCATCAGTAATGGTCGGTTTTCGGACGTGGCTGTGTTGTATATACACTGCAGGCCAAAAAGATTAAGACCAACTTAATTAAAGTGGAAAAAAAAGTAAAACTCCAATAAAATATTAAATGTTTAATTAACCTGTTTAATCATCTAATAGAAAATTGATTGACAAACAATATATTCTTTTGTGATATATTGTTCCAAATTTCACATAAAGCATTCCACATTTATTCTCGCGAGGATGGGCCACGATTACGGACGTTCCTATCAAGCTCTTCTCACAAAAGTTCAACGAGATTGAAATCTGGACTCTGAGCAGGCTAAACCATGTTTTTTAATACCCCTTGCGCCTCTTTCTCTTCTGAAAATCCTCTACATAATTTTGAGCTATGCTTTGGATCATTATCTTGTTGGAAAATGAATCAATCTCCAATTAATCGCAACCCGGAAGAAACGGCATGTTGTTCTAAAATGTTTTTGTACTGTTCCTTTTTCAAAATTCCTTCAATTTTAATCAAATCGCCAGTTCCTTGGCTAGAGAAGCACCCCCAGCCCATAAGTGAGCCACCACCATGTATGATTGTTGGGACTATACAATCTGACATTATCTTTTCTTGGGCGCTCCGTCGAACGTAAATTCTACGTTTTGAACCGAAAAGTTAATCTTGGATTCATCGGTCCAAAGCACTTTTCTAAAATCTTCGGACCAATCTCGATGGGCAAGAGCCCACTGCATCCGTTTTTTCTTGTTTTGCGGTCTTAGCAGAGGTTTGCGAACGGCAATGCGACCATACAACTTGGCATCTCTCAGTCGCCGTTTTACTGTAATCAATGAATTATAAAGGTTTAACTCGGGTTTTGTTTACTTCAACGCGGATTTCTGGTGCTGGTAAGCGTCTATTTCGCTTGCTGGTAACTACAATGAAATTATCTTCACTAGACGTGGTGGTTCTCGGCCTTCCCAAGCGTGGTTGAAAACTGCCTGTCTCCCTATATCGAGTTATTGTGCCACAAGTCTTTGATAACTTTAGTTGTGTAGCAATCTCACGTTCGGATTTGCCTTCATTATGTAAAACAACGATGGCAGAACGCACTTCATTCCTAATATCTCGAGCTTTTCCCATTTTACGATGTCTTCACTGTAGAAACCACTAGTTTCGACTAATTGAGATTGTTTGTGAACAAACCCAAGTTAGCTCGGGTAATAATAAGTCAGAAACATGTGTTTTCAGTAGCTAAATAATCCTAATTATTGACCAATTCGTAACAAAAGCAAAGTAATTAGTAATGATGTTTTTTATATATCCAGACTTTTTCAAATGGTTCGAAACTGTTTTTTAGTTGCTCAGTTCTCCTGCTATGTCTTAACTACTATTATGCCTATCTTTCTCCAGTTTTTCAAAACGACATGAACTTTATCTTCGACAGGTCGACCAGATCGAGCTTCATCTTTGTCATCAAAATTCCCGGACTGAAAATGCTTGAACCAATTTTGTGATACTTTTACTGACACTTTGTTATGTCCATAAACGTCAAAACGCATTTTTCCCTTTTTCTTAATAAAACTTCAAAATGTATCGAATTTCTTCCTTGAAAAACAATAGGAAAATGGCGGGAAACCGTTTTTACTTTTTATTTGTCTGTTTTTATAATGTCATCATTTAATTGTATCAAAACCAGCCATATAAACAATACAAGCAGAGAGATTTTACTGCAACTTTTACTTATAAAATAAAAAGTAACTTTTCCCCTACCCATTATGTACTTTTAAAATATATTATATTTATATTATACCCACAATATATTCTGTGCTCAACCTAATGGTGGGCACGTGGAGAACGTCTTTTGGCATTGTATAATGTAACTCGTGCAAATAAACAATAAATAAATAAAAAAAGTATATATAGTCGTAACTAAAGCGACTTCATGTGTTGCGCATACAAGGAAAAACCAAACGTTGGTGACGTTTACTTGTGTCGTATAATTATATATGCTGTAGGTATTGTGATTCATTCATATTGGTGGAATTACAATTGTGAGTGTACAGTTATTCATGGTGACATCCTCCTGGCCGATATTATAGTGGCGTTAACACTCGCGCAAACACAGGACCTCACTCGTATCCCCATTGACTAGTGAGTTGCGTGTGGATAAGATCGGAGGAAGGTTCATTAAACTCGAATACTAACTATGAGTAATACACAATTATTTTTATCAGCACGCACGGTAACGGTCCAAGGCTCCCTCTCGCGAGCTCTAGTGCTGGTTACCCATAAAAGGTCTTGAGTGAGTGCAAAATCACTCGGTCTAAAAATATTTTTACAACACTGAGAAACGATGCTTTTTTGTGTCGGGGGATGTATCTTCAAGTGATACCCTGCCTCCTTGCGGGAAAATAAGGTTATTATGCACTGAAGATGCATTAGACGGGATCCACCGGCATCTCTTATGGAACGCAGCGGCATTGACCTAAGCACGTCCCAGTGTAGGCCTCGCCTTGTTTACTCCGTGTTGCGGTTCCTCCCCGGGTTCGCTATCCTGGACGATTGGAGCCCCCACTCTGATCGCCCTCGACTCACTGGGGATTGCATTTAGAATCCGTGATGCAGCAGCCACGTTGTCTTACCACTACGCCACCTGTTCATTATAGATACGTACATAAATGAAATATATTAATATATGACAAGTTTAGTATAAATCATTGTTACAGATATTAGGATACATTTATAAATGTATCCTAATATATATGTAATAATATATATGTAATCGAGAATTATTTAATTTGAACAATTTAAACTTTATTTGAGTTATTATGAACATTTCTCTGATCCTATTGCAAATGCATTACGTCGTGGATGAGACTAGGAGAACTGGGAAGGAGAGGCGCGAGTGCCGCTGTGTTGCCGCGCTAATGCATACGGCACTATAAAATCTTCTGCGCAGTTGATGTCGTCTGGTAGTAAGCAGAAGAGGTCAAAATGAACCACGAGGACATCGTCGTTTATTTGTGTTTTATATGTTAGTCTTTTCTGTTTTTAATAATTAGTCAATTTTTTGACATTAAGTCCGCCCTTTGTGATATCTCGTAATTTTGTTTAGGCCATGACATCCATATTCATCCGCGATAAGGAATCTTAATGAAGTCTATTGTCATTCTGTGGACTAAGATAGAATGGCTCGTCGCCAGTAATGAGGGAAGAATAACTCTAGAACCCTGCACTCATCAGACGAAACAGCAGCGTCACGCTGGTATTCTGTGAAGACACGTGGTCCTTTCTCATTCGAGCAAACCCATCAATGCCGTTTGAAACAAACTACGCCGTGCCTCGTAATCTTTGCATTGTTCCTAATGCGTGTTCGGTCACATAATTTTTCATTGCTAACGCACTCTATCCTATGCTTTCAGGTCTCACTCCTCACGCCACTCGTCCTGTCAGCAGTGCAGACGACGAGCTCGTGTCAAGCGCTGCTCCATCGGCGTCCAGTGTCGCAGGGAGCGCTCGGCGCCCGTCTGGGGTCCGAGAGGACCCTGCCTCGACATCAAAGGGCTGAAGTATCATAGGTATGTAGGTCTCATCTCATTACGAGTACCCTCGCTGCTGGTGACGGGTCATTCGATGTCAATCTTCAACTGAAGAGAAATATTTGTGCATCACATATTTGTAAGGCCGGCCATAGTGGATCTCAAATCAAATCAAAAGAAGCTTTATTCAAAGTACGTTTATACAAATACTTTTCGAGTCGTCAAGATCGCAAATTGCTCTCTACCACCGCTTCGACAGGCAACTGCTAGCGAGAAGAAACGGCAAGAAATTCGACTAGTTGCTCTTTTTTTGTTAATATAATTAACTACTAAAAATTCCACTAAGGCTATTTAGTTACTATAACTTTGAAATTAGAATCAACTTTACGTGTTCCTAATTTTCCACAGGCTGATGCGGGTCGAGACCCATCCGAATGGCGGTGCCAGTGTGGTGTACCTCTACCAGCACGACGTGGATATGCTCAGTGAGCATCAGCAGGGGTCCTTGGCTAAGGAGTTTTTGAAGGTATGGGACCTAGGACCTTTTTTTACGGAAATATCGGTGACAAAGTGACACATTTCTGCTGGTCCGTTAATGAAATAAAAATGTTAAATATATTAAGTTAGTAACTAAGTTTAGAAATGGGAAATTGTTTTTTTGTTTGGGTTCGTATAAATGGATTTCCACTTATTTCGAACTCTTTCAAATGCTTTGCACTAAAGTTTCTTTTAATGTTGATAAAGAAATGATATCTTGGTTAGATGAATTTTTCGAATCTACACCAGGTGATTTCTACCGACGAGGACATCTTGTTGAACGCTAGGAGAGTATTGTAAACAAGGGAGAATACATTATACAGTGTAAACACTTTATAACGCAAATCTCTCTATAACGTAGAAAGGAGCACAATTTGGTTGGTTTACCTTAAACTAATATTGCATATATCTTCACTCCATATAACAGTAACCCTAAATAACGTTAAAAAATGCTCGGTCCCTTGAGTTTCGTTATAAAGAGTGAATGAGAATTTTTATTGAAATATAAAAAACTGTAGGAAAACTTTAAAAAAATAGAATGAACATTGTTGCCAACATATTGGAAAGGAAGATATTCTAATCTACTGTAAAATCAATATTTCATCACTATTTCTATGTATGAAATATTTTTTCCCAAATATTTAATTGGTCACTTTACAGTGCATGTAGTCTACACAATATCATTGGTAAAGTATTGAAATAAATACATTTATTTATATATGTTATGTTTGTATGTATATTTATTAAAAATAATATCAAATTAATAGTAGTACACACTAGGTGTTTTTGGTTTGTTAAGACTATGTCCACCCAACCATTGTCAGAAAATAAGGTTGCCTGGAAAATGTTATTCTATAGTCATTGGGCTGCCTTTTGCTGTACAATCTAAAATAAGCATTTACTTCTCTTGACCTATATATCTATTTATTTACTCTTTATTGCAATAACCTTAACAATATTACGTTAGGTTCACAAAATGCCGAAAGCTAAATTCCCTACAACTCGGGGTGTGGTGAGAAATTGTGATACATGTAGACATGAACAAATTGATGAAAAGAAAATACCTAATATAAATATACAAAGAAACCTTAATACTATATATAGATAAATATTATATACATGATATATATAAAATGTATATGCAATACATATATAAATACAATACAATATGATACCAATAAATGGTGGTAATAAAGAATATTTAGTATTGTTTGTTGTCTGGAACAGATCTGAACTATATGGTCACACTATAGTTAATGTCTAGCCTGAATCTATCCTATCAAGTATAAAACAAAATTATGTGTGACATAAAATATGTTTCTATCAAAATACATAACTAAACATTAGTTTATTGTTTTCTCAAGAAATAGGACAATATAGGGATCTGGAGAACCAATTGCAGTTAACGAGGCTTTGCGTCTCATACCTCAGGGGTGCCAATGCTTCTACATTTTTAAATGCAACTGTGGGTGACATATGAGCATACTTGCTAGAGCCTAGAGCTAGACTTGCAAGTATAAAAAATAATTATCAAATTTAAAAAACCAAAAGAACATTCGTACTCATTAAGAGTATTGTCATTGGTTTTTAATGTCTGCCAAATTGCTTATTATTCAAATGTTCGGCAGGGGGTGAAAATTGAATTAGAAAACTCTATTACATACCTTCATACATACAAATCAAGCCAAATTAACATTTTAAAAAACGTTGATGGGATGTTTAAATACCTTTTTAACAGCCATGAATTTATTTTAATAATATATGAAATATAATAAAATCCTAATATGTATTTATGTAAACAAATGTATTCCACAGCTGGTATTCTCCGAAGACAGCGGAGGTTGGGCACAATTCGTCTGCGGCGTGGTCCGAGGGGCAGCAGCTCGTCTCCCCTGCCTGCTGCAGTACTTGGCAGAGAGGCACCCCACACTCACTGTGAAGGCGGGCGTCTTGGCGCGCGCTTCCGACATCGAGACCACCACCGTCAGCCGGTACTACCAACAGGCAAGTGCACCAGCGAGTGAAAAGAGTGAGGGTGACATTAATCGGTGGCTTCACTCATGATGACGGTTTCTGGATATACTGGCAACTAGAGCTAGAGGCACATGACTCACCTAGATCATTTACAGGTTTAATTTTAAATATTAGGGGTGACACACACAGTATACCTGATGGTAAGCAATGAGAGCAGTCCATGACATCAGAAGATGAACATCCATTGTCACCCCTGAGGACTGAAGTGGTATTGCCTCAATACCGTTTATTGGGTGATCGGATCCCAACATTCACCGCATGAAACACAGCTTTTCTATTTATTTTGAAAAATTATATATATATTTATATGTATAAGTATATATATATATTGTTCATATTCTTTTTACAGACAATGCCATGGGGCCCGATGGCGGCGGTGGAGATGGAGCCGCAGGAGTCCAACGATGGGCCCATCCTGTGGATCCGGCCCGGGGAGCAGTTGGTGCCCACCGCTGAGCTGGGCAAGAGCCCCATCAAAAAGAGACGGTGAGCTACTTCATGCCTCATAGAATCCATAATAAAACTATAAACTTATATTGAATGGACAACATTGCCGTACACATATAGACACCTATTTAGCTACACACAACTATTGATAGTATTATCAACAGGGAAGATACCTATTAATTCTACTTTAATTACTATTAATCATTACACTTATGCTATATTATTAAAATGAAGACAATAAAGACTTGTATTTAGCAATAGTTGAGACCTCATTCGTTCTTTAAATACTCATCGCTTGCCACCTAATTAAAGACAGTATAATGTTTCATTGTCCTAATTTAAAATTAAATAACAACATCCCTCTTAATTTATCCATTTTAAATGCAACTGTGGGTGACATATGAGCATACTTGCTAGAGCCTAGAGCTAGACTTGCAAGTATAAAAATAATTATCAAATTTAAAACCAAAAGAACATTCGTACTCATTAAGAGTATTGTCATTGGTTTTTAATGTCTGCCAAATTGCTTATTATTCAAATGTTCGGCAGGGGGTGAAAATTGAATTAGAAAACTCTATTACATACCTTCATACATACAAATCAAGCCAAATTAACATTTTAAAAACGTTGATGGGATGTTTAAATACCTTTTAACAGCCATGAATTTATTTTAATAATATATGAAATATAATAAAATCCTAATATGTATTTATGTAAACAAATGTATTCCACAGCTGGTATTCTCCGAAGACAGCGGAGGTTGGGCACAATTCGTCTGCGGCGTGGTCCGAGGGGCAGCAGCTCGTCTCCCCTGCCTGCTGCAGTACTTGGCAGAGAGGCACCCCACACTCACTGTGAAGGCGGGCGTCTTGGCGCGCGCTTCCGACATCGAGACCACCACCGTCAGCCGGTACTACCAACAGGCAAGTGCACCAGCGAGTGAAAAGAGTGAGGGTGACATTAATCGGTGGCTTCACTCATGATGACGGTTTCTGGATATACTGGCAACTAGAGCTAGAGGCACATGACTCACCTAGATCATTTACAGGTTTAATTTTAAATATTAGGGGTGACACACACAGTATACCTGATGGTAAGCAATGAGAGCAGTCCATGACATCAGAAGATGAACATCCATTGTCACCCCTGAGGACTGAAACGGTGTGCTCTAATAAGGTCTTAAATTCTAGCCAATTCTTTGTTTTACAGGATTCTCTGGCTGTGGTTCCTTCTTCTTACTATGACTGGCAGTCAGTTTATTCCTTGAATTTATATTTTATATGCACTCCAGGTGCAGCAGTCGTACGCGGCCGGCACCTTCCGCTGCGGGCCGCTGCACCAGATCTCACTTGTGGGCACCGTGCACGAGGAGGTTGGGGGCTACTTCCCCGATATGCTGACCATGTTGGCCGAGTGCCCGTTTCTTAAACTGGTTAGTGGAATCATTATATAATTATTAACACAACTTGCTGTTGCTCGAATCCTACTCAACCCGATGGTAAGTGTCGATATAGTGAATGCCAAGATTGAGTGACTTGAAGACCACCAAGATATATTCAGACGAAAACACAGACGCAGGTAGTCAGTAGCAGGTATTCCAACGTCTTTTTTTATTATATCTAGTGTGACAAATGAGCACACAAATCATTTGATGGTGTGACCATGTCCATCCTCAACAAAAATTCAGGATGGTGACAAGGCGTCACCCTTGAGGACTGAAGTGGTATTGCCTCAATACCGTTTATTG
This sequence comes from Teinopalpus imperialis, assembly GCA_029286865.1. NCBI lineage: Eukaryota > Metazoa > Arthropoda > Insecta > Lepidoptera > Papilionidae > Teinopalpus > Teinopalpus imperialis. The sequence continues at coordinate 8,868,281 of JAGSMU010000014.1, read as the reverse complement.
GGTGATCGGATCCCAACATTCACCGCATGAAACACAGCTTTTCTATTTATTTTGAAAAATTATATATATATTTATATGTATAAGTATATATATATATTGTTCATATTCTTTTTACAGACAATGCCATGGGGCCCGATGGCGGCGGTGGAGATGGAGCCGCAGGAGTCCAACGATGGGCCCATCCTGTGGATCCGGCCCGGGGAGCAGTTGGTGCCCACCGCTGAGCTGGGCAAGAGCCCCATCAAAAAGAGACGGTGAGCTACTTCATGCCTCATAGAATCCATAATAAAACTATAAACTTATATTGAATGGACAACATTGCCGTACACATATAGACACCTATTTAGCTACACACAACTATTGATAGTATTATCAACAGGGAAGATACCTATTAATTCTACTTTAATTACTATTAATCATTACACTTATGCTATATTATTAAAATGAAGACAATAAAGACTTGTATTTAGCAATAGTTGAGACCTCATTCGTTCTTTAAATACTCGCTTGCCACCTAATTAAAGACAGTATAATGTTTCATTGTCCTAATTTAAAATTAAATAACAACATCCCTCTTAATTTATCCATTTTTAAATAAAGCAAAAACTAGCGTATCTCGTATCTCTATATTAATATAATTTTGATCATTTTCAACGAGGTAATATAGGAAAAAACAAAAGCTGCGATTGATTCCTATGCAAGGAAGGATCATTCTGAATTTTTATGACAAAGGTTGGTCATATAGGAAACTTGCGATGCTATCCAGTGTTTCAACAAGTTTAACACAATGGGAAAAATACTTAGGAAACCGAGACCTAGAACAACAAGCCTACACTTCATGTGATGTCACTTCAGAATTATATTGTTAGCCAAAAAAGAACCATTCAAGGGATCACATCCTTTTTACTACAATATCAATTATTAATTAGGGACTTCGTCCCTATTGGAGTGACTTTCCTTTTTACTATGTGGATAACTGATTCTTACACTATGGCGTGGGTTATCGGGCGAGGAGAGGATAGTTGTAATAAAATATGACCGCTTTATGTTAACACTGCTATAATAATTAACTTTGACAATATCACAATTAAAATAAAGATTACAATATACAAGATTAATGAAACGATATCTGACAGATATTATGAAGTCCGCCGAACACGTGGATGCGTGCGCGCTCACTCGTCAACTCATTAATTCCTCACGCTCCCCAAAATGGCCGCCTCTCCAGAGTTCGGCGTTACGTCAGAGTGACAACTCTGTTCCGTTTAGAAATTACAAATTATGAGAATCAATTAAAACCCGATTTTTGTCAAGACAATTTCCAATGCACCTATATATATAATTCGTACAAAATATAACAGCAGTAAACAGTTAATATGTTATTTTTCTTACATTATGTCAGACGTATATAAATCCAGGAACAAAATCGAATAGGTCAATTAAGTAATCACTCCGTTTTTTTTGCTCTATGATTTATATATTTATGTATTCATGTGTTTTGTCCCAATTTATTTCGGTTGAACTGGCATTGTTGTTATGTTTTATTAAATCTACTTAAATTGCATACGGAGTAAAATGAAAAAAAAAGCTTCAGGCAGCGTGAGAAAACAAATGTTATAACCTTATTGTGTGAAGAAGTCAGAAATCTAATTATTATTTATTTAAAATGAAATCACAATATGGTACGATAAGGTATAAATTAAAAAAAATTATAAAGATTTTGTTTAATTTTTTTTATAATCAATCACACATACACATCCAATTTTAAATATCTAATCTTTGTACAATTATTACACAGAACGGGCATCAACGAACTACGCAACCTGCAATATCTGCCCCGCTGGAGCGAGGCGCGCGAGTTTCTATTCGAGGATCGAACCCGGGCGCACGCGGACCACGTCGGCCACGGTCTGGATCGGATCACAACGGCGGCCGTTGGTAAGTCTTCGACAAAAATTAATATGTAAAAGATACAACGGATAAAAGGAAGTGTTTTGTTTTTATTTGAAGATACAATCAAGTTTAAAGTGTCAGCGCCTGAAATTAATTAGAATTCCTTAGATTTTCAAACATTTTTATTTTTAAGTTTATATACATATATATTTTAAGATATAGATGCATAACAATCTCAAGCATTTCTAGAGAGTTCTTCTCATGGACCCTGCTGTAGGCAGTTATTTTTTTTAAATGGTCTAGCAGGCTCTGCTCCTTGGTCTGAGATAACATGTTTCATCTTTCCAGGCGTACTAAAAGCGATCCACTGTGGCGACGACGGCGACCGTGGCAGGATCACCAAGGACGTGGTGGCATTCCACGCGGCGGACTTCAATAAGTTGGTCCAACTGTTGCAGCTCGACCTGTACGAGCCACCCATATCGCAGTGTGTCACTTGGTAAGGTTTATTTTTAATTGACATTGATATGTGACAAAAATGCACACGATTATCCTGACGATTGACTGACTCAGTGATCGATTCCCTGCCGAGGATCAAATTTTCGTGTATGAGAAATTGTTAGTTTTCGGATGTGGGTGTGAGGTATGTCCCGTGTCCGCTCGTAACTGAACCTTCCTCCGGTATTTTTGCACATGCGAATAGAGAATGACGACGAGTGCAGGCTAACAGCTCTATGATAACTGCTGTGCAGATGACGTCTGGTAATAACCGGAAGATATCTTGGTTGAAATGGACCAGGAAGACATCATTATATCCTGTATGAGGAGTAAGTCATTTCTGCAGTCAATATCCATAAGGAATCAGTGCTCGCTAGACAACACATTGCATTGCAAGCTCTTCACTTCAGGCGTTCTTTGATAGTATGATCTACTCCTCCGGTCAAGTCAATCTTCCTGTGGTAACCATATAAAAATAGATAAAGAAAAAAATATTTTTAAATTAATTGTAGTTCTTTTATTATTTGCGTATTTTAAAAATATTTTTTATCACTAAAGTTCATTAATCTTACGGTAACAGACAAAAATAAAGAATTGTCATAAGACAGTGTTTTTCCCTACTAATAAGTGTTGCCGTTGTAATGTGTATTTATTGATTTGGACGACTGTTTTGTATTTGGAAAGATATCCTTCTAGTGTTGTCATGGAAATTTCGTGAACGTCCAATTAATTATTCTAAGATGGCAAGAATAATAAACAAGGAGCCATTGTTCAAGGCTTAAAAAATTATATCTCTACTGAGAATTGCGAAATAAAATACAATCGTATTTATGAAATAAACATGGCATAATCGTAATAATTTCTATATTTTCGAGTGATCGTCTTTATTTTTAAGTAAATAATATATAATATACATACATACATATATTATAATAAAGTTTTTTGTTTTTAAGGCATTTAAGTGGAAAAAAATCTCAAAAAAAGATCGTCTCACAAGAATATCGTTTTTCGTGTCGCATTTTTAAATTTGGTCCTATAATTGTTGTTTTGATATTGATACATAACTAGAGTTTAGTCGTTTGTATAAATCAGAAGAACAAAAAGGTGATTTAAATTGATATTTTTTTTATAATAAAGTTTTGATATTGCATTTTTGACTTTTTTTTAGAAAAAAGCTGAAAAACATGACAACTCAAAAATGGTTCACTTTTACATAATGCATATGGGGTTAAAATTATCACAAATAGTTACCCCTATCGCCTACCAACGGGAATACATGGAATAACCTATACCCTGTATAAATATTTCAACGTTCCATCTCGTCACAGGTTGGAAGAAGCGAAGCTTAACCAGCTCCGTCGCGAGGGGGTCCGCTACTCGCGACTGTCGCTGTGCTCGGACGACGTGTACTTCCTACCGCGGAACATCATACACCAGTTCCGCACCATCTCAGCGGTCACGTCTGTCGGTGAGAACACGCCCATCATTTTTTTTTATCTCTTACCGTAACCACGATTCAGCTAGTCTATACTAACTTGAATGATACGGAAACGATTAAGGAGAGTTCTAACTAGGAACGTAATGAATTAATGGACTGCAGTTTGTAGGGCTGGTATATTTTGCGTTAATATGGTAATTACATGAAACATCCGAGAGCCGACCGCCTATGTCGCTTTAGTCCAGACGTCAACGCCCAAAGTCAAAAAATTCCATGTCCTTATAGAATACCATCGTAAAACATGACGCTTCTGTGTTTCTTATAGAGAGTGTAAGTGTCCGGGGACCCAACTACACAAGGCATCCCAATCTTTTTTTTTATTATATCATTAAGAGTAACTAACTCTCACACAGTTCACCTGATGGCAAGTGATTCCTGCGGCCCACGACATCTACATTCATCCTTGACAAGGAATCATAATGCAGACGCGTTGTCACCCTTGAGGACTGAGATGGAATGCCTCGTCACAAGTAATGAAAGTCATCGGATCCCTACACTCATCAGACGAAACAGGCAGCATTGTGCTGCTATTTCACGCTGGTATTCTGTGAGGGCGTCGTCCTAACCCGTTCGAGCTGACCCATTCATTCTGCAACTAGAAATAAACTGCAGTTTAGCTCTGCCACTGTCAAAAAATCTGGGTTAGGATGGGTGTAGATGTTATTGTGCAGCTCTATTCACCATCGGGTGCACTGTGTGCTGGTCTGTCACCCTAATATTATTTAAAAATAAAACAATCCATTGAAGGTTCTAGTGTAGCACGAACCTCCGTCCCTGAAGCCACGACCTCACAGAATACAAGCATAAATGCATCACGACGTTGCATACGGCGAGTGTAGAGATCGGAGGATGTAATTACAGGTCTCGGGGTATTCCTTCTTAGTCCCGAGGGGTGGGTTCATTAAGGATGGATGTGGATGTAATGGTCATCACTATCACCTAATATTATAAAAATCTTTATAAGAATTGTGATTATCTTAAATATATATGTAATTTTTTTAGTGTAAGTTTGTCTAATTGCGGTCGATTTACGTCTGTATAGTCTCTAATGGGATTAAGATATAGATAGGAATAGGTCAGCAGAGACTAACATCTCGTTTAGTTTATAAATGCTTTAGTGCTAAACATTTAGTATCAATATGTTATGTGTACATATATACCACTGAGGAAGGATTTGCAGCAAAGGAAAATACGATTTGTCTGATATGAATTGCACCGAACAATCAATGTTGATTAAAAAAAGTTGATATTAGCCAGGATAACATCAAGTAAAATTCTATCTGTTTACAGCTTGGCATCTACGTCTTAAGCAGTATTACCCGTCTTCAGAAGCCTCCTCTCCTGCCGAAGAACGACCAGCGGCTGATCCGCCCCCAGTAATTGTACACTCAGGTAAGAAGTCGCTGTTGTACTAGATTTGTTTTGTTTGACAGTGGTAGAGCTACACTGCAGTTTGTTGACATCGTTTGCAACTCTCAATGCAATAAAAAAAAATTGTCCATAAATAGTTCAAACATTTTACAGCCATCCCCATCTTAGTCTTCAGGGTTGGAAATGCATTCTGGGTTAATCCTTTAGAGACGGAGAACGTAGCCGTCAAGAGGCGCAGGAATCTCTTACCTCATCCGCACATGCGCTGCCACACCCAAGGTCATGTTACCAGTAACTTGACTATAACCTCATAATAACATACTTGCTCTATGATAACATGCTTGGGCTCGAAGATGCTTCACGAAAATAGTCGAATAGTGGTTTCTTACATTAAATTTGAAAAAAAATATATTGCAGTACCCTAAACCATTAGACTACTGAGATATTTTTTTTTAATAATATGAGTAACAAACAACTCGCACACAGTTCACCTGGCGGCAAGTGATTCCTGCGGCCCATGACATCTACATTCATCCTTGACAAGGAATCATAATGCAGATGCGTTGTTACGCTCGAGGACTGAGATGGAATGCCTCGTCGCCAGTAATAAAGGTCTCCGGATGCACTCACCAGACGAAACACAGCAATATTATACTGCTGGTCGAGCTGACCCATTCATTCTGCAGCTAAAAACAAACTGCAGTGTAGCTACCACTGCTGATTTCATTCATACCTTTCTGTGGTTTTAATATATGAAAAACGCAATGTTTCATTCTTTTTTTTCTTTGCACACAGAAACCAAAAAATCATCGACGACAAAGCACAAAAGTGGCGTTATAGAAATGAGAGCCCTCAGCGCCAAGTATAAAGAGAAACCTGCTCTAAAACTAACAGAAAGCAGAAAGAGTACAGATGTCCAAACTAAAACGGATAAGCATTTAGATGATAAGAAAGATAAGAAAACAGAATCAAAGCACGAGAGATCAGATAGGGCAGAACAGAAAACAGAAAAGACCAACTCGCACCGACATAGGGATAGCGACAGGCATCGATCAGACAGATCGTCTGATAAGCCGGACACGAAATCAGTCGAAAAAATTGATACAAACCAAGACAAGTGTGAAATAAGGGTGATGGAGAAGTCTGAATGTCGAACGATTGCCAAATCCGAAAGTAGACTGGAAAAATCAGAAATCAGTTCAGACAAGGCGGATAGACAGACAGAAAAAGTTGAAATAAGATTACCCGATAGAGTTACAGATAGAACAGAGAAAGAGGAGAACCGGATAAGTGATAAAGTAGACAAATCTTCATATAGGTCTGAAATTAAAATATCCATGAAATCAGATAAATTGGCTGAGAAGTCTGATAGTAGGATTGATACGTTAGAGAATAAAGACCGACCAGATGTAAAAGTAGAACACAACTGCAGTCCATTAGAGAAATCTGACAGCAAATCTTCCGAAAAATCTGACAGTAGATCTTCGGAAAAATCTGACAGAAAATCTTCGGAAAAATCTGACAGTAAAACTTCCGAAAAATCTGACAGTAGATCTTCGGAAAAATCTGACAGAAAATCTTCGGAAAAATCTGACAGTAAAACTTCCGAAAAATCAGACAGTAGAACATTCGAAAAATCTGATAAAAGTGAAAACAGATCAACTGAAAAGTCAGACAAATTGTCCGATAAATCTGACAGCAGATTATCTGATAAATCTGAGAGCAGAACATCCGAAAAGACTGATAGCAGATCATCTGATAGCAAGGCGGTTGACAAATCGGACGGTCGAGCATCTGATAAATCTGACAGTAGATCGTCTGATAAATCGGACAGCAGATTATCTGATAAATCTGAGAGCAGAACATCCGAAAAGACTGATAGCAGATCATCTGATAGCAAGGCGGTTGACAAATCGGACGGTCGAGCATCTGATAAATCGGACGGCAGATCAGATAAATCTGATGGTAGACTATCTGATAAATCGGACAGCAGAACGTCAGATAAAACTGAAAGTAAGTCGTCAGACAGAACAGATCGCACACTAGACAAATACGACAGCAAGTATGACAAGTCGGATGTGAAATTGGATAAAGATAGATCTGAAAAAACAGATCATCATAGAAAGCACTCTTCATCCCGGTCCCATAAATCACATAAAGACCACAAAGATCGGTCCCGGGAGAATAAGGACCACAGAAGAGACCATAGAAGTGACGATCGCAAGTGTTCGGATAGGCATAGAGAAAGAGATATGAAAGGAGTGGAAGCGAAGTTGTTAAGTGCAAAGTTGCAGGAAATAGTGCATCGGCCTCCAGATTAGTGGTAGCAAGGTTTTTATTGTGACTTTATTTCGGATTAGTGCGAGTGTGTGCTCAACTAAGAATTCTGGACTTGTGTGTGAGTATTAACTAGAATGTTCATTTATAAGATTTTATTATAAAATCTTTAGGTGTATAGAGATGTGGTATAAAAAGAAAGCATGAAATATTTGAAAGAAAGCAAACCATCAATGCAAATAATTATTTAAAATAAGCAATTTTTTAAATGTTTCCATATGAGAATATTATTCAGAAATAATCGATAAAAAAAAACTATTGATCTTGTGTTTATGTTAAACGTTGGAAGATTTATAAATACCATTGTCTTGGTGGTTATAAAATTTAACAAATTAACTAACAAAACATAAGTTATTTCAGTTTGGAATAAAAGGAGAAATACAATTGAGATGACAGGCAGGTCAAATTGGAACTAAAATATGTAATTCCATCTTCAGATATTGACTGATATTTACTGAGTACCCAATGTACAATACATGAGAAAAACTAGCAGACTTGTGATGTAAAAATGTATTTTGTAGCCATCAAGACGATTATATTAGTCTGGCAACTAAGTTGATCCGTTATTTTTAATTTCATATTCCACATGTCATTTAATGTTTTTGGCATAATATTTATTTAATATTGTTTGAAAGGCGATGTTCTGTTCTAGCGGAAACTAGTTTAAGTTTTTTTTGTGTAATTAATTTGTGTGGATTTCCACTTCTTTCGACCTTTTTCGAATAGTACGCTCGGAGATTGGTTATATAATACGGATGCGGAAACGAGATCCTGGTTGGATGAACTTTTCGAATCCAAACGTATTGAATAGTTAATTTTTATCGAAGCTTAAAGATAGATAAATTAAAAAAAACGGAATGGACTTAGTTGGGCAACCGATTATATTAAATTTCGTCTATATATTTTATTGATAGATGTCGAAAAACAATTTTGTTACACCTCCCACAACGTCTATAATTCTTACGTCATTATACACTCACTCGTACCGAGCCCTTGAAATTCGTACCATAGACTAAATTCCTTGTAAATAGATAGTGCGTAAGGTGTCTCGTAGAGGCTATGCGAGATTGATGGCTGGAAACGCAGTTTTAGATTACGTCTGGAGTGAAACTACTATTCTGCGTAAATAGGTCACATAGGCCTTTATTGGCTGGTGACCTTGTTTTTTTGTTAATAAGTCATTAAACTTTCTGTTTGTTTGTTTGATATTCGATGATTGTGTAAGAATTCTTATTTAGTATTTTACTATGGCTATTGTATAAGGTTCTTGAGAGGGAACCTCGGACTGGCAATCGCTAGATGCGCTACGATCTATGCAAGTTTGCTGGAAGTCATCAAGATTATCAGAGGTGGACTATAGACAAGACAATATCATCACAAGGATTGAACTCAGTTTATAAGCAAGCACTTAGACGTTGAGCTACTGCAGTTTTATATAAAAATATTGGTACCATTACCCTATAAGGCACTGATAAGTTACTAAGTTAACATTTGGTGGGGGTAAATCTTCTCAAGTCGATTCACAGTGATACCAATAGAGGACCTATTAATCATGCTCCTGTAGATAATGTTCTGGGAATGTGCAGAGTAATCTTCTGGTTGTAGAATTCTTCTAGATTTAATTTTATAGTGCTAAAAGTAGTTACACATGGAGGATGTTTCTCACATATCCTCAGCTTCACTAATCCTGGTGATGACCATAGTTTAATAAACACACCCAGTATGAAGACCAATTTTTGCCCTGGCCAGAATTTGAACACGGACCCTGTACCACTCAGCGTGCAATCCTTTAACCATAGATGTACTAAAATAAATGTATAGTTAATTCTGATGGTAATTCACGGCAAATGGTTATTAATATTATAAGCATAATAATTGATTTAAATAGTTTTGTTTTACTTTGAGTAACGACACGTGTTTAGACAGCGGGGAAATATAAAATATTTTAATGTGATCTCGTTTCGTGTCTAAAACTGCGTTGTGAATGTGATTCGAATAGAGTTTTAATGAAGACGAAATTATAATAAATAACTTTTAAGAGAAAGATATTCACGCATATTTCTAAAGAATTGCACTAAGAGTATAAAAAGTTTTATTCTGATAGGATTAGTCGAGGTAGACCCACATTATTGTGATTGTTTTTATTATTTATTGCAATACCTGCAAGGTTGCAGTGGATGCGGAATGAGAATGCTTTCATTGATTCCTTGTGATGCAACCCATCAATACTGTCCTTACCTGAGAAAATATAAGACAATCAAATTGCAAGAACCTAATGTTTTTATATTACAATAAATTTTTAGCTAATTACCATCGTTTTTAATTTTTAATATGTGGAACCAGTGGACATTCTTTATCTATCTCTATGCAATGACTCGACGTAAAGATTGTTCTACAGTTGCATTTATTTTACAACTACCTTGCTACCAAACTACATACTTATTATTTCTGAATTTATACACAAGTCAACATTTTCATATTGCTTAGAAACCTGACTGAATTCATCAGGCTAAAATTATGCCAAAATATAAGGATACAAAAACCTACATATCTAACAACATAATTTATTAATTTCTCTTAAATTTTAAATAAAAATTGTTATCTTATACCAAAAAATGTTTTTGTAAAAACAAACATGTTTACCACCGCACAGTTTTTATTGTCTCACGAGACAAATACTGAAAAATTCAATTTTATTCAAGTAGAATCTAATATTAAATTCAAGTCTCAAACATTACACACAGCCAGTAGCGCCTCATTCAATGGTAAAATGCATGGCAGATTTGTGAAAAACTTATGTTTTGGTTAGCAATGGCATATAATAATAATGAAGACATATTAAAGATTGTGACAACTGAAGTATTATTTGATTGATTGACATTTTGATCAATAATATAAATATATATATATAAATATATAAATACACTTGTTTCTTAGTGTTGTTTATTGTTATATCTGATCCTAGTGTACGGAGTGTTTAAGTTTTTTTATAAATGTTAGCGTGACAAATATACAGTTTAAATTACAATTTTTTTTTAAATTGAAACATGCCACTGTTTGTCTGCAGAGATTAAGTGGTTATTTGTAGATGTTTATGGTAGAGCGCACTAGCTCAGCAATGACATACACCCATCCAGAACAAAGATTCAAGACGTCTCCGAAGGCTGGCCTCTGGACCTCTCAGAGTGAAATGAGCACAGTTTTCGTTGACGGTACAGTCCTTGATCAAACCAACTTACATTCGTTGCAAGTAAAACTAACCGACAGGTGGTTGTAACCACAATTAAAAAAAGTTTGAGGTAATTTAACTGAATTGAACAGATGATGGCAACATCAATTTAGGTCTCCATCACAGTAAATTGCTCATGTGATGTGTAATTTAAGATGTTATTTTCTCAGATTAATATTTTTCGGATTATCACGTGTACATTAACTTAAATAAGAGGCTTAGCACAAATATTTACTAATATATTAAACTGTGGTTGTTTTGTGGCAATGTGATTGCTACTCAAATCTAGCTACAACATGAATAGATCGGCGCTTCCGAGGAAGGACCATGCCCTCACAGAATACCAGCATAACGCTGATGTGTTTGCTATCGTGTGCGTAAGGATCGACAGATCACAGGTCAATCCTGAGAATTGCCAACATATATGCATGGGCCGCAATCATCACTTAACATGGGGGGGAACTGTGTGGTAGTTTCTTATTTCTGTTTATTGCTCTCGAGGTATTTGACTCGAACATCTGAAGACAAAGCTGAACAATAGAGCAGTCTTTGGCAGTACACTTCTATTGACACATTTTTAATTGTGAAATGTTGCCATTGTGTTAGGGTTGTCAGTTAAAATAGAATTGTACCCCTTGTAATCATTAAAACTAAAAATCATTACAGGGTTGGCCAATGTATGTGAATCTTTATTGCGGACTAATGTAGATGTCATCACTTACCATTGGAGGAACTGTGTGCTCGTTTGTCACCCTTGCTATTATAATTTAAAAAAACTACACACCCTGCCCCTTAACCATGTCTTATTTAAGTTCATTGGTCTGAGGTAGTTTGTTTAACTCAAACATCTACATTATACAATACATAAATGAAAAAGAATAAATGCAATAATTTAGTTGTTTGGCAGTATGTTTATATAAACACACTTTATTTTTTTAAATTGTGTAATGTGTCATTTTCGTAATCGACATTTAAAATATAACTGTGACATTGTGAAACGCTCAAAATGATTGAACTTCTTATATACAAAAACCCAAGATAAATAAATTACCTACCAACGTTAAAATACAGCCGATTCGTATTTTGTAAGAAAAATGTAACTTTAGTTGATTTCGTTCGTAAAACAACCTTAAGGCCACGTGCTTAAGGTTGAATTTACGTTCAGTCAATTGGTTGTGCGACCAATTATTTTTGATATTCCCGGACATTTGTAACGTGTTAGTAAGTGCGTCTCGGGTTCTTGTATATCCATCATTATTTGTGGAGCATAGCGATCACAGATCGACGTGGTCGTCATCTGTTCCGCCGGTGAATATTGTGATGGAATAATATATTTATCGCGTTTTATGTTTAGCTGGTTAATTTATTGTTTCAAGTTTCCTATATTTTTTGAAAATAATAAATAGATAATAATAGTATGCGACAGTTTTATTTTCTCTTTCCTAAAATTACTGTCTTTGTTAATAATAGTGAACGTGTGATTTGTGTTATGACAACTTTTTTCGCGACGGTAGCGCTAAAGGAAATGCGGTGCTGGTGGCCGGGAGACGAAGCTCTGACTGTCACAGCTAATGGCAGATAATTTGCCGATTCTAATAGGTTAGACGTGACTAAATTCATCAGACAACTCCCTAAGTTCTATAAAATTTACTGAACAAGGTATTTTAAAATTAATAAAGACTGGAACCTTGGAAGAGTGCAGGTCCAGATATTCCCTGACGTATGGAATAAAACTAGAATCTTACCAGTGTATACGAAAGGAGGTCAATCTGATGTGAAAAGCTACCGAACTATCTCGATATTGTCATTTTACTCAAAATTATGTGTGTATATATTTAAAATATCCTTAGTCTGCACTATTATATCACGCCAATTCGGCATTACTACATCGCCTTACCAACATGGTTTCAAGTCAGATCGTTCTGTAAACACTAATCTAACATTTTTTATATCAGACTTGTCGGCAAATTTAGTCACGGATCATCAGATCTATGCCATCTACATTGATTTTTCTAGTGCATTTGATAAGGTTGACCATCAAATTCTATTGAAAAAATTGAGTCTCAGGGCATTTTCTTCATATTTAATTTATTCATTATTCATCATATTTATCTGCTAAACAGACCTCAAGTTGTGGCAGTAAAGGATATGAGTCAACTTGTTATCTCGCAGTCTCTGGCGTGCCGCAAGGCTCACATTTGGGACCCATTTTGTTCTTGTACATCAACGATAGTCGAACAAATACAAAACTGTAAATATTCATTATTTGCCTAAGATCTAAAATATACAGTATTATACAATACACTGGTCCGCAGTCAATTGGAGTATGCTAGCGCAGTTTGGAATTCACAGTACGCTGTACACTCTCAACTTTTCATTTTAATTCAGTTATTGTTTAGTTTTCTCTATTAATTAATTTTTGTAACACGACAACCGTTACTTATAACAAATGATGTCTTCATCTTTAATCGGTACATGCATCAGATTTGACTTCATGTATTTACGGATTAAGAATGTTTTTATTCAATATTTAAGTTAGGTCATCTGCAGTGATGTATGCACCTAAATTGAATAATTAAAACTATCGTGGATCGACAACTTTGTACTACAACGCGTTTAGTCAATTTTTTGCGTACTTTTACTGTAATGTCAACCGTAAACATTATAGTAAAATTAAAATTATAATATCGAATAATATATAATATCGACTGGGCGTCAGGTACTTTTTAAAACGTCAGTTTTAACTTAACAAAATCAAGAAGACTCCCTACTCATTTCCAAGTTTAACAAGTAGTCAAGTTGTAGCAGTCTGAGGGTCAGTAGTCGCTAGTGGATGTGACTAAATGCAAGAAAGGCATTTTTATTCTTTAGTGTTAGCACTTGTGGACTGACTTTTTATTCAGACTGTGTAACGTTGTGCAAGGAATTACTTGTACGAGAAATACCGCCACAATGGCGCGTCCTCAACCGATTTATATAAAATTAATTAGAAGTCAGATAACAAATTAAAAAAGTGAAATTATTGTTTACAACGCCAAATTAATATAATGATTAACTAAATTACTAATTATAAATTTTAGACATAATAAGGTATAGGTTAATCACTAAAATATCATTAGGAGTATTTGTTGTACGTCACATCCGCTGGGCGCCTGTGTTGCTAGTTGATTAAAATTAAATTAAATGCCTTAGCCTCCTCTGGTGTTGCGGATGTCCATGGGCCGGTGGTAACCATCAGGTGAGTTACTTGCTGGTTTGTTTATTCTATAAAAAAAAATTAACGATAGGATATTTTACAAAGGTGAATCGTGTGTAATCGTTTCTCAACTCTGATAGAAAAAATAAACATTCCACGGTTCTTCGATCACTTACTCATGGTTCAATAACGTAATGTTGTTGAAAATAAAACAAAACTCATAGAATTTCGAATCATTTATTAAACTATACCGCAGTTTTACAATGCAGAGGTACAAAAATGAAAATTAAAAAAGAAAACATCGAATTAACCAACTTTAAGTACAAACAAAATAATACGAGAGAATCGATATTCAGTCACAGTGAGCTTAATTACATTACGATGCGTTGTCGAGAACACGCGCACACGCAAATAACGAGATCGTAATGTCTGTCAAATATAAAATAATAAATACAAGGGAGGCAACGGCCCCGTGTTGATGGCACTTAGATCGATAATAAATAAAACGAAAGGTTAGACTAAATACGCATTATATAATAGAAAAACGTCATCAAATCGAAATTATACCTTGACCGCGTATAATTAAGATTGAGATTCCTAGATGCTTACGAGATTCGTATGAATAAATGATAATGTGAAATATAATAAGCGATTACGCCTAAATAATCGAGTAATAGTAAATATTTCAATAATAATATTATTTAATTTATTTATAAAAAAACAACTATCAAATATTTAAAAATACAAATATGGTGCAGCACGGGCTCCGTCTCGCGCCATCGCAGTGAACTCTGGCGCGAAGACTCGCCGACATACAATTGCACGTGATAAGGCACTCGTTTCAAAATGCAACGCTTGTCCAATACAATAAATACTTTAAACGATCTAATAGTAGTTTGTAAATATAACCGAGACGCGGGTAGTCGGAAATATCTTTGTCACGTTTGGTAGTTTAGTGAAATTTTATTATGTAATGGTTTTAGGTATGAGAGCTTCAGTCGGGGAGATGTGGGAGAAGGTTATGTTGTGTTATTTCACGTGAATAAACAACTGCAGTACAACGAGGCTCCGTCGTAGCTCCTAGAACCGATAACCGATGGGGAAGAAGGGTCTGTGAGTGTCGCAACCTCGGACTGGCAGTTGAAGGGTAGTGCAAACACCCACTAGTGGAGCAACGATCTAAAGTTAGCGCGGAGTGGATGGCTCAGGATCATGTTTTGTGATAATCTATGGGTCGACTGTATTAATGTGTGTTTGGTAACGACTACCGGCGCAATGACAGAGGGCAAGCGGCGACTTCAAAGGATTACAGTTGAGTTAAAATAAAACACTTTGGTAGAGGCGGTCGGCGCAGGCGCTGCCCGCGGCGGTCACTGTGGAACAAACGTGTGCGTTAGTTATCAACGCGAGACATAACTACAGGACTGAGCCCTGGCCTCAGGACTGGGGGCTCCGGAAACTAATGGCTGATACGCAGTTATAGAGCTACAGTAGCGCAGTGTGTACACGCTCGCATTTATTTAAAGTTGATTGGTCACACCTTACAAAAAAAGGGGTACAAAGATTACGTTAGATACGTAACTAAAAAATTAAAAAATATATATTATAATAATGAATTAGAAATAATTCTATTAATATAAATAAAAAATGACATACCATACATATATAAGTTATATATAAATATTTAATATGACGCTTTTTGCTTGCTTAAATCGAGATAAATCCCGATGCCTTTAACCAGTGATATTTTTAATCGCAATTTTAAGAGCAGACTTACCACGTCTAAGAAGTAAATAAAAATATTTTGAAGACGTGTCAAGTGTATGAGTTGGCGGCTCTTTAGAGAGAAGGCTTATGTCCAGCAGTGGGATATGTACATTTTATGCACCACGCTGTTTTCAAACATCAGCGAGGATCGCACTCAGATTGCGAGTTAAAGTCGAGTTCTGGTTTATAGATAATTATGTAAAAAAAAAGCAAGCAGTAGCGTGTCTTTCCATGAAAAGCGTTTTGCATAAACCTGGTTACGGCAGGACGTCCCGTGCGCATTGCGCGTATGTCAGCATGAAAGCACACCTGCAGTGCTTTCTGAACAGAGTATGGTTAAGTTACGGTGCGACATTTTAACGTTCAGTTTGAACGTTCGCCGTTGGCATCCCGCTACGGCTACACGTTCATTAGATTTTTTATTTTTTAAAAGTCCCGTAGAACGGTCCCGAAGCTTCGATTACCTATTCTAATAAAGCTTTATTTGATTTGATTGTATGAAGCCGGTGCACATGCACGCAGCTGCCGCCGCTACTGGCAACAGTGAGATATTTACGAGCAAGTATACAACAAGGAGTCTGTGCTCACCACGAAGCGGTTCACTTTGGGCGCGGAGCTTTGACGACGGTCGTCTGTTGCACCTTCATCTTCTCAAACTTCTCGCGCAAACTGAAACGAACACACACACCTCATTGTAGATGCGATCTTGGAATCCAACCCAATATGCCGTACACAAATGAGATTTCTCTTTTCTCATGGACCTGGTGGGAAAACGTTAATGCAGCTCATAGACATCCGTAACACCGGAGGAGTACCAGATACGCTGCCTTTATGGAAGGTGTAGGCTCTTCCCTTGAAGGTGGTCCCCAAGTCGCGTCGGTTCGGAGACACCGCTGACCGCGACAGATGATTTCACGGAGCAGTTGTGGGTGGCGGGAAATTTTATCAGTGGTAGAGCTACACAGCAGTTTATTTCTAGTTGCAGAATGAATGGGTCAGCTCGAACGGGTTAGGACGACGCCCTCACAGAATACCAGCGTGAAATAGCAGCACAATGCTGCCTGTTTCGTCTGATGAGTGTAGGGATCCGATGACTTTCATTACTTGTGACGAGGCATTCCATCTCAGTCCTCAAGGGTGACAACGCGTCTGCATTATGGTTCCTTGTCAAGGATGAATGTAGATGTCATGGACCGCAGGAAGCGCTTGCCATCAGGTGAACTGTGTGTGAGTTTGTTCCTCTAAATGTTATAAAAATAAAATCACTCGCGAGGTGCTGGAGGATGCTGGATATATTTTGTTATTCAAGATGTTGTGTATCACGATTTGTTGTTGGGAGGGCTGTGTCCAGCAGTGGACTGTAGACAGGCTGGCCAACGAGCGCACCCAGTTCATCTGATAGTGAACGATGATTTCGTCACATGACTATCCATCCACAAGTAAGATTCTGATGGAATCCCGACTCTCTACACGAAACAGCTCCGTTATGCTGCTATCTTAAGATATCGTGAGGGCGTGGTCCCTCCTGCAAGCTAATTCTACAGCTGCATTCCGACGCTGTCCACCGCGCGATGGGTGGGCGAGTAACGTTTGAACAGTACCTCCTGGCGGTCTCCAGCTGCGACTCGCCGTCCTCGTCACCGCCGTGCTGTTGCTGCTGCTGTTGCCGCTGCTCGAGGAGCGCGGCGGCGGAGCAGCGCGGCGGCTCCGACTCGGACCAGTGCTCGAACCGGTCGCGGAAGCTCTTCGTGCGGGCGAGCTGCTGGGCCTGGGGGCGAAGTTTGTTACTTGCCATATGAAGTGTTTAAAACGCCAGCGGTGATAGTGACGTTTAATTAACCACTTTAACTGAGCTACAATTGCCAGGATATGGTTCGCGACAACAGACCAATGACTTGGGACTTTAAGACAGACGGTGCCCTCAACCATGAGGCTATTCAAATTTTATTAAATTATCATATATATATATATATGTATATATATATATAGTGTTTGGTTTGTCAAACAAACTCACAATTCACGCGATGGTGATTCACGACGCCCACACTCAGGAATCATGATGCAGATGCGTTGCACGCCCCTGAAGATCAAGATGGAATTCCTAATCCAGGTCCCTACTTTACGGAGTCAGCTGTCGCCGGCGGTGTTTCCGAACCGATACGACTTAGGGACCTTCAAGAAAAGAGTCTACAGCTTCCTTAAAGGCAGGCAAACGCATTTGCTGTTCTCTCAACTCTTCTGGTGTTGCTGGTGTCCATGGGCGGCGGTGGTCACCTACCATCCGAAGTGTCCACACCTCATTTGCAATCTCTTCTATAATAGAACTCCAAATTAGATAAGACACGATAGGTTATGCTGCTTTTGTACGTTGGTATCCTGTGAGGACTTGGTCCATTCCAAGTGGAGGCAAGCCATCCGTGCGTCGACTAGAAGCTGGCTACAATGTGCCTCTACCAATATTAATATATTAAGAATGAGTTCAAACAGTTGTCTAGCACTCCTGGGCCCCACCTGTTGGAGGGCCTCGTCCCTCTCCCTCGCCTCGAAGTAAGCCCTCCTACGTTCGTCCTCGCTGTCCTCCTCGTAATCTGAGCTGGTCTCCTCCGACGAGTCGCCCTGATGATTGGCTTCGCCGGGGGGCGGGGGCGTAAAGCACTTCAGGGGTTTCGGACCTAGAATTTTTTTTTACACTTTGAGAGGGTGATATACGGAGCACGCCGTCCACCTGACCTGGTGAGCGGTGACTGCGGTCCACCACATCTATATTCTCACAGTAGCACTACGCTGCTATTGAAACCTATGATATTTTGTGAAGACATAGTGCTTAGATGGAGATGAACCCTTCATGCTTCTGATAGGATCTAGCTACAGCGCACTTCTGCCACCATCAGAAAACTCTCGTTTACTACGAGAAGTTTGACCATAAAGGTTAGAAATGCACCACCCACAACAGGAACAGCCACGTCGTATTCACAAGCAAGCAGATATAAACCTTATGACTAATAACATATGATTGTTTTTACAATACCATCCGAGTTATTTCTATGAAATATTTTTCTAAACCGAGGATGGATATATTAAAAAGAATATTGTGTGTGTGACCTTGCGTGTCGTCTTGTCTGTGACGCTGCTCCTCCATCTGGCGGAAGACGTTGATCATCCTGGAGGCGGTGTGCCGGTCGGCGGCCAGCGCGGTGTCCGCGGACCCGCCCGCGCTGCGCAACACGCTCGGCTCGTGGTACACCTCCGGCGATGGCGATTTGGCGCGCTGGGGGACATTCAGAAGACACGTGCAACCTTCTGTACCATGGCCCAGTCCAGGACTGCAGCACGAATGGGTCGGAAGCTTGAAATTGGGAAAGACCGCGCCCTTATATACACCGGCGTTGTTACCGTGTTTCGTAAGGTAAGTCCTGGTGTTCGTTGACCATGCAGCAACTAACAAGGCACTCGATCTCTGTTCTTAGGAGTGAAGGCATGTGCATCTTGAACATTGAATGATGATGGACACAACCAATCACTCACAAAGCCAAGGTGACAAATGAGCACACAGTACACCTGATGGCGAGTGATTCCAGTGCGCTCTACTACTGACATCTAACTTCATCCTCGATAAGGAATAACGATCCAGAATGTCTCGTCACCAGTAATAAAGGTGTCCTGGATCCCTATGATCATCAACGTTTTTCTGCTTAGCATTTTACGCAGGTATTCATTGAGAGCGTTGTCCTTCCCGGGGGTGGCGCCGACCCATTATTCTTGACATGGCCAGAAACAAATTACCCCGTAACTATGCCACTGAACTGACCGATCCCAAATACAATTGTCATATCTTAACCTAGGAAATCACGGCGTATCAGTGAAGGTCATCTGAAGGTCGATCGAGGATCACACATGTTGCATACACCTACACATGGTGAGCTGGGTAAGGTTGGCAGATAAGAGAAATAGTTTTCAAAATAACTTAAGCACTTGCTGGAATAAGATGCAAGTCTAGATTGGATCACCTGCGTGTGCCTAGGCGGCGTCATGCGGAACTCCTTGCGGCTGGTCTCTCCGACGAGTCGCCCTGATGATTGGCTTCGCCGGGGGCGGGGCGTAAAGCACTTCAGGGGTTTCGACCCAGAATTTTTTTTACACTTTGAGAGGGTGATATACGGAGCACGCCGTCCACCTGACCTGGTGAGCGGTGACTGCGGTCTACCACATCTATATTCATTACCAATAAGATAAGATTCTGTCTTTACATTCTCACAATAGCACAACGCTGCTATTTCAACCTATGATATTTTGTGAAGACATAGTGCTTAGATGGAGATGACCCATTCATGCTTCTGATAGGATCTAGCTACAGCGCACTTCTGCCACCATCAGAAAACTCTCGTTTACTACGAGAAGTTTGACCATAAAGGTTAGAAATGTACCACCCACAACAGGAACAGCCACGTCGTATTCACAAGAAAGCAGATATAAACCTTATGACTAATAACATATGATTGTTTTTACAATACCATCCGAGTTATTTCTATGAAATATTTTTCTAAACCGAGGATGGATATATTAAAAAGAATATTGTGTGTGACCTTGCGTGTCGTCTTGTCTGTGACGCTGCTCCTCCATCTGGCGGAAGACGTTGATCATCCTGGAGGCGGTGTGCCGGTCGGCGGCCAGCGCGGTGTCCGCGGACCCGCCCGCGCTGCGCACCACGCTCGGCTCGTGGTACACCTCCGGCGATGGCGATTTGGCGCGCTGGGGGACATTCAGAAGACACGTGCAACCTTCTGTACCATGGCCCAGTCCAGGACTGCAGCACGAATGGGTCGGAAACTTGAAATTGGGAAAGACCGCGCCCTTATATACACCGGCGTTGTTACCGTGTTTCGTAAGGTAAGTCCCGGTGTTCGTTGACCCTGCAGCAACTAACAAGGCACTCGATCTCTGTTCTTAGGAGTGAAGGCATGTGCATCTTGAACATTGAATGATGAAGGTGACAAATGAGCACACAGTACACCTGATGGCGAGTGATTCCAGTGCGCTCTACTACTGACATCTAACTTCATCCTCGTTAAGGAATAACGATCCAGAATGTCTCGTCACCAGTAATAAAGGTGTCCTGGATCCCTATGATCATCAACGTTTTTCTGCTTAGCATTTTACGCAGGTATTCATTGAGAGCGTGGTCCTTCCCGGGGGTGGCGCCGACCCATTATTCATGACATGGCCAGAAACAAATTGCCCCGTAACTATGCCACTGAACTGACCGATCCCAAATACAATTGTCATATCTTAACCTAGGAAATCACGGCGTATCAGTGAAGGTCATCTGAAGGTCGATCGAGGATCACACATGTTGCATACACCTACACATGGTGAGCTGGGTAAGGTTGGCAGATAAGAGAAATAGTTTTCAAAATAACTTAAGCACTTGCTGGAATAAGATGCAAGTCTAGATTGGATCACCTGCGTGTGCCTAGGCGGCGTCATGCGGAACTCCTTGCGGCTGGTCTCCGGGCGGTAGGTCTCGAAGAACCGGAACCGGTCCGATATGTCCGCGGTCTCGATCCTCACGTCCTCCACCTTGTCGCCGGCCCTGATCACGTCCTTTGGCACGAACGGCTGTGGAAATAAGGAAAAAAAAAACAATTGCTCACTAGCTTCATCTCGAGTTCTTGGTTAGTTTTGTAATAACAAAACACAGCATGACGCTGCTGTGTTTCGTTTGACGAGCGTTCATTCTCAATCCTCAAGAGCAACGGGACATGAGCATCTTGAATCTTTACAGAGGATGAACGAAATCATCACTGGTTATCAGGTGAACTGGGTGCTCGTTTGTCTGACTTAGTTTTCTTACAAAACTTGATCATGATTAATAAATACTTACGATTTCTTTCCTCTTGGGCGCCTCCTGCACCGGGGGGGATGTGGGCATGCTCTTTGCGTTCGCGTCCAGCTCCAAGAAGATGGATCTGGACTTCTTGGCAATTCCTGTAGAATGCAACACGACTTTTATGTATATTTGGATCGGACTACTCTGTAGATCAGAGTACCAGTCTAGCCTTGAGGTGCCGGGCTAGGGTATCCCATGCTTGTCGTATAAGGATAAAGGCATTGGGCGTCAGAGTGGAGGCCCTGGTCGAATACAACAGTGAACCAAGAGACAGTACGGAACCATACTACCGTAGCAGAGAGCAGTAGGTGCCGCCTCTGGGATAATCTATATATCATCCAAAATAAATAAATAAACCATTCTTTCTAACCTTCATTAAAAAGCGATTGGTCTTCGATCTCCCTGTTCTTCGGCGGCTGGTTCTCGTCGTTGAACAGGTCCCCGTTCTCGAAGCGCTGCTTGATCGCGCGCGCCTTATCCGCGTCGAGCTCCAGGTCCCTGGCTATCTTCTCCGCTGAGGTCTGACCTGGACAATAATTGTATATGATGTGTGGAGAGCCTTGGTAGATCCAGTTAATGCAAGATCATCTGCGCACAATGTATTTATAGTTCCGTAAGCATTTGCACCGGTTCCGGGATTTCGACATCTGGCGCCCCGCAACAAGCCGCAATGAGTTTCGCATGATGCCGTCTAGACGCAGGTGATGTAATCTAGACAATTGGATACTGGTTCTTACAAATTTTTATAATAATTTAATAGTGCATTACGATGAGATGACGTCCCCCTGCAGGTCTGATCACAATCTTCTCTAAAAGGGAAATTTCCTCGGATTCGATAGCTTCTCTCACAGAAACCATTAAACGCTATAACATTCGCCGTTCGGATATATTTCACATAATTTGGAAACTTTACGAGAGCTCCGAGGCTGGCGAAAACTTGAAACATGATAATTAAAAGAGATAAATGATTTTTAAGTATAAGGTAGGTATAACACAAATTAATTGCAATCATGGACATCTATAAGACGTATTTCCATATAATTACTTTCAGAAATTATTGCGACATTGTGAATTAGCTAGGCAGGTCGATTTCGACCACAGCGGTATCTTCCGGTATTGCCCGAAGACGTTAGCATTTGCGCAAACACAGCGGCACTCACTTGTCGTCACCTTCCCTCTTGCGATGTAATGCACGTGCAATAAGATCGGGGAAGGGTCGCGTGCAGTATCAGGATCACGGGACATACACACAACATACACGACATATCGACAAATTGTGATGCACAAATTCACTTCTCTTACCACTAAACCACGCGCCCGTCAAATTAACACCAATCAAGGTTATAAATAGGTATTGATTTATCACGAGCACCAACTTGACGAACGGAAAGAACAAATAGGTATTGATTTATCACGAGCACCAACTTGACGAACGGAAAGAACAAATAGGTATTGATTTATCACGAGCAACAACTTGACGAACGGAAAGAACAAATAGGTATTGATTTATCACGAGCACCAACTTGACGAACGGAAAGAACAAATAGGTATTGATTTATCACGAGCACCAACTTGACGAACGGAAAGAACAAATAGGTATTGATTTATCCACGAGCACCAACTTGACGAACGGAAAGAATAAATAGGTATTGATTTATCACGAGCACCAATTGACGAACGGAAAGAACAAATAGGTATGGATTTATCACGAGCACCAACTTGACGAACGGAAAGAACAACAGGTATTGATTTATCACGAGCACCAACTTGACGAACGGAAAGAACAAATAGGTATGGATTTATCACGAGCACCAACTTGACGAACGAAAGAACAAATAGGTATTGATTTATCACGAGCAACAACTTGACGAACGGAAAGAACAAATGAGTATTGATTTATCACGAGCACCAACTTGACGAACGGAAAGAACAACAGGTATTGATTTATCACGAGCACCAACTGACGAACGGAAAGAACAAATAGGTATTGATTTATCACGAGCACCAATTGACGAACGGAAAGAACAAATAGGTATTGATTTATCACGAGCACCAACTTGACGAACGGAAAGAACAAATAGGTATTGATTTATCACGAGCACCAATTGACGAACGGAAAGAACAAATAGGTATTGATTTATCACGAGCACCAACTTGACGAACGGAAAGAACAAATAGGTATTGATTTATCACGAGCACCAACTTGACGAACGGAAGAACAAATAGGTATTGATTTATCACGAGCACCAATTGACGAACGGAAAGAACAACAGGTATTGATTTATCACGAGCACCAACTTGACGAACGGAAAGAATAAATAGGTATTGATTTATCACGAGCACCAATTGACGAACGGAAAGAACAAATAGGTATTGATTTATCACGAGCACCAACTTGACGAACGGAAAGAATAAATAAATAAATAAAATATACAACACTCACTCTGCTCGCTCTGTATCACCGACTGCTCGTACATCTCCTTAATCTTCGCTTGCTTGCCCTGGAATAATAATAATTATGGATATTTTGAATCGAAATATACACCGTTTAGTAACACCTACTAAAAGTCACATGACCATCTATTTTTATCACCATTTTTTTTCATTATTACAGACTGACAAACTCACGTACAGTTCACCTGATGGCAAGTGATTCCTGCAGCCCACGACATCTACATTCATCCTTGACAAGGAATCATAATGCAGATGCGTTGTCACTGGTGACAACTGAGATGAAATGCCTCGTCACCCCAGTAATAAATGTCTCCGGATCCCTACACTCGCCAGGCAAAACAGCAGCGTTATGCTGCTATTTCACGCCGGTATTCTGTGGTCCTACCCAAATCGAGCTGAACCATTCATTCTGCAGCTAGAAACATACTACAGTCTTGACCATTGAGAACCTGACGGTAGGGATACAACGCATTGGCAACATTGAGGACTTAGGTTTTTTTTTTATATATTTATGATTTTTCGCATTTATTTCATTTGCATTAAAAAGGCACACAAAATGAATAAAACAGTATAATACAATATATAATATTCCTTTGTGAGAGATTGGTATCTACACTAGGATTCCCTGTCTGACAGATTACCAGGCCCTCGACCTGATACACGGATTCCCGATAGACTGCCATTAATTTTGCAAGAAAAATTAAAGTAATAACAGAAAAATAATAAGAAAAGTATAAGTAAAAACTGCGAGTGAGCGTCTAATTGTGTGATGAGTAAACGTAATGTAGCACGGATGGAATACGTTACCTGTAACAGATTACTTAAAAAAGAAAAGATTTCTAAAAAAAAACCACCAATAATCGCATTCATACATTCGTCATACGAAAAACAGCACTATTGTATTGCTATGTCACGATGATATGACGTTAATTACTTTCTTTTTAGTATTGAGGATAATAAATAAGGACACAGTTCAACTTATTAGGAATCACAATGCGGATGTGCTGTCACCCCTGAGAAGATAGATGACCTCGTCATCAGCAATGAGGGTTTCTAGATCTCCACACTTACCATGCGAAACACAAATCGTATCTAGTAACTGCCACTGTAATTATTTTATATATTTTTAAACTTAAAAGCAAACCAAATCATAATTGATTGATGATCGACCTGGACTATAATATATAGCCCAGGTCGATTGGTAAGCATACTTCAAGACCAGACCCTTAAACGATGCTTTCCCCTAACCGATGAGAATTCCAGGTCAAACATGAGAAAACTGATAATGCCTGGAAGTAACTTACTCGTGCCTTCATCGTTATATCAATGCACGATTTCAAGATGGATCCAAACATTTTAATGTCCATACAACTAAAGAAGTATTTGCGATAACATCCTTCAAAAACTAAAACGTAATTTTCCTTTCAGCATAAATATAGTATTTTACTGTTAAAAGACACAATCGCTTAGCGAACCCTAGTTATATATAATCTTATTTATTTTCTTGCTCTATTAATGTCTTCGTACGTCAAAAACCGAATAGAATCATGTCAATTCTATGAAATGAAGCAAAAGACAAAAAAACCGCTGACAGCTGTCAAAACTTTTTTCGCGCCATAATTCACCATGCAGTATTTATTTTATATTTTATACTTTTCTAATTCTAATATATATTTATTAGAATTAGAAAATTATTTACACACTACAAAAATGAATATAAATATATTCATTTTTGTAGTGTGTAAATATAGGGTTATTAGTAATTCAACATATTCCCGTTAGGAAGGAATAGTGGTGTCTATTTGTGATAATTTATGCAAAAGTGAACTATTTTTGTTTTTAAAATAATCGGCAGGCCAAGTTTCATAACGATTTTTTTTGTTTTTAAGGCATTTTAGTCGAAAAGAATATTTAAATAATATCGTTTTTCGTCTCGCATCTTTAAATTTGGACCGATATTTATTGTTTTAATATTGATAAATAACCAGTGTTTAATCTTTTATATAAATGAGGAGAAAATTTGAGATTAAAAACTTTTTTTTTTATAAATTTTTGATGTTGCATTTTTGACTTATTTTGAAAAAAGCTATAAATCATTACAACCCAAAAATGGTTCACTTTTACATAATGCATAAGGGATGTAAAATTATCGCAACTAGTCACCCCCTATCACCTCCTAAAGGGAATACGTCGAATTACCGATAACCTTGTATATATATTTTTGTCTGTGCGTGTGCCATGGGTCCATGAATTATTTACCACCAGGTGAACAGTGTTGAAAACCGATGGGGAAGTAAGATACTCGAGTGGTAATCTTGAATTAGCCATCGCGGTGTTTGGAGTGAAGACACATGCAAGTCTGCAGGAAGTCTATGGATGCTCAGGGTCGTACTCTAGCAGTCCGTCCACGGCTTATGATCTGCAGTGTACTGGTGATGGGTGATGGGTGATGGGCTGCGGCTGGGCGCTCGTTTATCATCCTCAATAAAATAATAAAAAAATATATATACAGAAAGTGCATTGTAGCATTGTCTGTCTCTGTCTGAATGTTTATACGCAATAAACAAAATCCGCCCACAAACCACTCAACACCCACCATGAACAACCTGCTCCTGATGTTCTGTATCTCCTGCTTGCGCTCCCTGTGCCTTTCGGAGGTGGAGTGCTGCCCGGTCTCGAACCTGCCCACAATCTCGCTCATGTTGCAGAATGACACCGGCTGTTCGCGGTTCGCTGTGTGCATGTACGACTTCTTCAGCACCGAGTCTTCGTCTGCGAAAGAGGGGAACGATTTTTGACTGATCACGGAAAGGAGGTTCTCAGTTGAAATCCCGTTATGTTTATTGATTGACGAAAAATAATCATCTGAATTTGATGGTAATGTACTAAATTATGGTGTATAATAAATTAAAGTGTAGAAAAGTAATTAATTTTGCATGCATACAAATAAAAAATATGTATTCTATTCTAATCCATGCGAGCTTTTAAATTGCTTGATCCACTGGCGGCGTTGCCAAGAGCCACACTCACCACCAGGTGCGCTGCTGGTTCGTTTGCCGCCTACGCTATAAAAAAAAACCCACCCTCCTCATCGTCAGGCTCGCTGGAGCTCAGCTCCACCTGCAGCCCGTTCAGATACTCGTCCGATACTCCGATGTCCATACCCTTCGCTTTGAATCTGAAAATCAAATATTCCAATGAAATCAATTTTTGAAATGTTAGTAGCTTTATGGTTTAGGGTACGGTCTGCGAAACCACCGTTAGACAATTCCCAGCACAAGCATTTCCAGCTTAGTTGTAGTGGTGAACCGGAATATTAACATAGCATGATGACTAATATTATTTTTTCGCGACGTTTTGAGTGCTTTATAGCAGAGTTGGCCAACATCTGTACAGTGGCGATCCAGTTTTTTCCTCGAGAGTGTATCGCGATCGACTTGTTAAAACAAGACAGCCTTTTCAATAGCCAGTGTTCTCTCTAATTTTGTCAGTGCCCAAAAAAAAAATCGTTTTGTATGCGTTTCGGCCAATAATGTGATTAGAATATTAAACATTAAACATACCCTTTCGCAGTAATAAATAACAATACATACCATGTAAATTATGATTTTATATATATATATATATATATATATATATATTTAAACTTGAATGAAAATTATTATCTTGGCCGCGATCGACCAAAAATAGTTTCGCGATCGACCGGTCGATTCGACTTGACTTGTTATTCAACCCTGCTATAGAGTACGTATCGTAACATGGAAGATAGTTGGTTTATGTTCTCATGTCATATTTAGCCCGAATTATCGCCTGGTTTTATTTATATATATATCTCACATATAGTATTGGCCTGTTATCTACAGGACGGTGTCGATTGGCATACTTAACATGTTTTTCTTTAACACCGAGAAGATTTTTCATTTATTGGTTCTAGCTCCGGGATTGGTAGAGCGGTAGAGCTACACTGCAGTTTGTTTCTAGCTGCAGAATGAATGGGTCAGTTCGATCGGGGTAGGATCACGCCCTAACAGAATACCAGCGTAAAATAGTTTTGGCTGGTGAGTGTAAGGATCCGGAGACCTTTATTACTGGTGACTCAAAGGTGACAACGCATCTGCATTACCATTCCTTGTCAAGAATGACTGTAGATGTCATGGAATTACTTACAATCAGGTGAACTGTGTGCGAGTTTTGTTACTCTCAATGTAATAAAATAAAAAAATAAAAAGATTCGATCCGGTTTACTCTCGTAGGGTAAATTAAAAGCAAGCACGCCTAAGACAATCTACTTAAATATTATTTTTTATAATATTGTCATGCCAACATTAATCATTGCCATGTTTACAAGTAGCATTTTATATTACACAATATATACAAAACTAAATGCGGACTCCACAATACAATTATAAGATAGTTTTAATTATATATCGTAGGTGACGTCATTCATATTTTAGTTATCTTGCATGATAATTCCTCTCCGTTGTGAATCCTTATCTAGGTTGAATGTGGTTGTCATGGGCCGTTAGAATCACTTAACGTCGGTTGAACTGTGTGCTCATTTGTCTCTGAAAATTATTAAAAAAAAAATACTAACCTTTTATTATCCTTAAAACGTTACGTTACAAAAAATACACTATATAGAATATAAAAAAAAAACTTTTAATATCACCATGGAAGTAAATTTACTTATAACCACTGATTAACGTTCTTCACTTAAATAATATACAATTTTTTTCACAAAAAATTATATATTGACCCCTAAAAACACTTGGATAAGGCGCAAAATTCACCGGCACGAATGAAAATCTAATGTATAAACAAATTCTATTTTTGAAATCAAAATCACTCAACGGAATAAAAACATTTTATAACGCGTTTTAAGAACTTTGATAGTTTTATTTTATTTTAATTAAACACATATTCGTAAGCGAAGCTTGTACACAGAATGGTGTAGTGGTCAATGTGGTTTTGTGGTACAGATGTTCTTGAAGGGAACAAAAATAGACCGCGTTCAAACCAACGCTGCCCTCGTGACGCAAAAGCTTATAGTCATTATACTGACTGGATTAAGATGTTTTGATACTTTAAAAGAAATATTATTGTTTTCATGTATTTGTATATTGTTTGATTTTATACCGTGACAATAATATCATACAGCGAATGCGATTGCATAAAGTATTTTAGATTTTACTTTTTATTTATTTACACAAGTAAAATAAACATTGTACTAAAATGCGGAGTTAATTAATGCCGAATGGCATTCAACTACAAGCCCATATTTGGGGGTGAGTAGTGAATATATATAGTGTGGGTGCTAAAAAAGAAATTTTATAAACGATATATTTACAGAAATAATACATATATTATTAGAGAAACTATTCTTAGAAGTTTACATTTGGACTCTATTATTCAAAAAAAAAATTACTAACTTTCACGTTAAGCACTCCACAAAGCTAAAACGCTAGTATTAAGAGGTGGTTCACGAAAATAATCAAATGGTGGATACAGACCTACGACAATGAGTTACGTACACCGTACTCTAAGCTGTTAGGTTATTATTAAAATTAATAAACTTTATTCTCGTATAAATAATCTTTTCTATTTATCTGTTATTGTTGCCAAGCCACTCGTATACCATATAATTGAATTTGAAAAAAAAAACGCGAATAAAACAGCTTAAAAATTTATCCATAACCCACTTATTAGAGCTGATACGTGATGCATGAAGGAACGAGAATATAAGAAATATATATATTCTTTATTTCAAACACAAGTGAAATTCGTAAATTCGTAGTAGAACTGCGTGTTGGTCTGTGCACCACCCTTCTTACTCTAGAGGTTAATGCCCAGTAGTGGGATTTATATAATAGGCTTGTTACTTTAGTTGAATATGGTCCATACTTGCGACGCTTATCTCTTAGTGTAAATCCATTGCTATTGGAGTCAAGTTCATTGCGGAAATAATATATATATATATATATATCCTCACGGTGTTTAACTTCGCCGTCGAGAACATCTGCACTTAAAACTGTACCGGCACCGGGTATCGAACACGGTTTCCTCCAATACCGTTTACTTTTTTACACAATTTTACAAGTATCAAGATTATTTATCCAATGTACACTCCGTCGAATGCGGAGTCCATCACAGTGAAATTTAAACTGTAATACAAACGAAGTGTGCCCTAAATCAACTTATGATTAAACGAGAAACTAATATTTAAAAAGAAACGGAAGTATGCAGTGAAAACATTTTAGTTAAACGTCAAAGTTCTTATGTCATTAAGAGTGACGTCCATTTCGAATAAAAATATTTTGTTTTTTTTAAAAGACATTTCCGAGTTCGGTTCAAGATTTTACGCAAGATTTCACGTAATGTGATATAAGTAGCCGTGTGTAGCTTATTGACGCGGCGTTGCCTTTTAATTTCTTCTTACGCTCGTGTCTGGTTTCGGTTCTGGTATATACGTGTACCCTGCTGGCCAAAAGTATAAGACCGCACATAAACAACATAATTATCCATTAATTGTAATAAAATTCCATAGGATAAATAAAAGAAATGCACATCTGCATATTCTATTGTTAGTATCGAATATTTAAAGAAGTTATTAGACAATAAACACCTTTTTTTTTAAACACCAACACACACTGCGCTAGAGCCAGGTGGTAAAGTCGTAATAATATAATAATAATGTCCTCATTACTAATTACTTTGCTTTTGTCACGTATTGGTCAATAATTAGGATTATTTAGCTCCTGAAAACGTGTTTCTGACTTATTACTACCCGAGTTTACTTGGGTTTGTTCACAAACAATCTCAATTAATCTTAAATTTAAAATTCCTACAGTGAAGACGTCATAAAATGGGAATAGCTCGAGAAATTAGCAGTGAAGTGCGTTTTGCCATCGTTGTTTTAATTAATGAAGGCAAATCTGAATGTGAGATTGCTTCACAACTGGAGTTACCGAAGACTTGTGTTCATGGCACTATAACTCCATACAGGGAGACAGGCAGTTTTCAAGATCGTCCACGCTCGGGAAGGCCGAGAGCTACCACGTCTAGTGAAGATAATTTCATTGTTGTTACCACCAAGCGAAATAGACGCTTAACAGCACCAGAATTCCAAGTTTGAACTATTCGGTTCAAAACGTAGAATTTACGTTCGACGCAGTGCCCAAGAAAAGATGATGTCAGATTGTGTAGTCCCAACAATTAATCATGGTGGCGGCTCAATTATGGTCTGGGTTTGCTTCACTAGTCAAGGAACTGGCGATTTGAATAAAATTGAAAGAATTTTGAAAAAGGAACAGTACACAAACATTTTAGAACAAAATGCCATTTCTTCCGGGTTGCGATTAATTGGAGATGGATTCATTTTTCAACAAGATAATGATCCAAAGCATAGTTCAAAATTATGTAGAGGATATTTAGAAGAGAAAGAGGCACAAGGGGTGTTAAAAAACATGGTTTGGCCTCCTCAGAGCCCGGAACTCAATCCCATTGAACTTTTGTGGGAAGAGCTTGATAGGAACGTCCGTAATCGTGGCCTATCCTCGCGAGAAGAAATGTGGAATGCTTTATACGAAATTTGGAACAATATATCACAAGACGCCTTTAACAAATTGATTGCCCGTATGCCGAGGCTTCAAAGAAGTGATAAAATGTAAAGGATTTATTGATGAAAAATCAGTTTAGCTAACTTTTTTGCATGGACTGTTAATATTTCTTTACGCTTTTGAAGTATATTGGTGGTCAATCAATGTTCTATTAGATGATTAAACAGGTTAATTAAACATTAATATTTTATTGGAGTTTTACTTTATTTTCGTACTTTAACTAAGGTGGTGTTAAACTTTTGGCCTGCAGTGTATATATTTGTGAAATAATTTTAGTATTTAAAAAATAAATTGTTTATTGCATATGGAAGAGTTGATTTTTTTTACATATATACAGTTAGGTGATTGAAAAAATATTGTGACGTCACAATCTGAGGGAAAAATAATACGAAGATATGTTGAGCTCGTCAATTCCTAGTCTCGACTGGGGAAGGATCATGCTTTCACTTCTGAACAGTCTTCCTTCACATACATCACCCAACAACGCATTTGCTACTCCTCCGGTGTTGCGGGATGTCCATGGGCCGTGGTGATAACTTACCATCATTCTATATTCACTATCGAGGATGTATATGTAAGTCTTATCTATATAAGCCCTTAGTTCCTAAAGTAGTCCAGGTGGACCCCCAGGGGTCCACGGGAAACTCGACGGGGACCTACGTTATTGCGACGTAAAAATGAGGGGCCACGAAAATTTATTTGCTGTCGATAGTGAAGAACTAATATGTTGGCTTGACTTCTCCTATCAATGTAGGCAGATAATATTTTAAGAAGCTCAGTGACATTTACTTGCATATTCCACATATTTTGTCGAGTTTTGGAAATATAGTAGAAATGTTTTTCCAAATTTTGAATGTCCTGGGAACCTCTCATATAAACACTTACAGGCAGTTGAACTGACAGAAATAGAAATTTAAAAAAAGGCATGTTAAATAGTCTCTATAATGTAAAAAAAAATCAAAACATTGCTATACTACCCTTAGGCAAGAGTTAACTTGAGACTCGGATGACGTAAAAATATTGTCTATCTGTCGAAATTTTATTTATGGTTAACCTTGGTATTGTGTATAATTAATTATAGTAACATAATTAATTATATACAACAAGCAGAAAATTTAAGTTTCTTTTACATACTTAAACTATTTACTGGTTATCTATATTGTATTCCATATAAATAGCAGTCAATGTCACTGTCATTGTCTGTACAGTAGCTGTCACAATCTGAATCACTCTTGTATCCTAATTGAATGTCTAGTTCCTGTTCGTGTGTTTCTTGGATTCGATCTTTTACCCAATATTCTCTGCGTAATATATCTACGAGGTTGACCTCCTTTTTCCAGTCATGCATGCTCGCTTGATGGCTTGTTCTACGGGAATAATGCTAGCACGATTCGTTTTCAATAAAGGTTATCACTTTTAAAATAAGATTTCGTTCAGCACTGTGTATAGTTTTACGCATGTTTACATAAAACTACCAAACTGATACAATCAAGTAAAAAAAAAAACAAACGAAACCGCACGCACGTACGTTAACTGTGAGATTGCTAACCGTACTGACGCGTCGAAGGCGAGAGCGGTAAGAAGGCGGGGTTGGGGGGGGGGGGAACGTTAACTTGAGACCCGAGCGCGCATTCCGCTGGGGTCTCAAGTTAACTCTTGCGGGTTATATATATATTGTATTTCTGGATAGTTGTTGTTTACCTTTATGCCTATTTAAATACCATCTGAAATATTTCTTTAGAATTGAGTAAAAAAAAATATTTAACACGTTTTTTTTATTTTAATTGCACTAAGAGTAACGAACTCACATAGTTCTCCTGATAGCAAGTGATTCCAGGGGCCCGTGACATCTACATTCATCCTTGACAAGGAATCATAATGCAGATGCGTTGTCACCCTTGAGGACTGAGATGGAATACCTCGTCACCGGTGATAAAGGTCTCCGGTCTCAAACTCACCAGAGAAAACACAGGGACATTATGCTGCTATTTTACGTTGGTATTCTGTGAGGGCGAGGTCTTTAACCCGGTCGAGCTGACCCATTCAAACAAATCAAAATTTATTAGTGGACACGTAGGTATGGGATATATAATTCAGAAGTAATTTGTCCAGCTATGTACTATTAGTCAAATAAAAGAATACCACTAATAATATTTATCCTAATTGCAAAAAAACACTAGAGGCATTAAATTTTTTAAAAATTGTCATTGAAGAATTCTTCTAAAGAATAGTAAGATTTTCTTAGCTTTCGAGTTCTTTTAAGTCTTTTTAATTCGGACTTAAATAACTTCGAATTCTCAGTTACTTTTAAATTTTTGGGAATTTTGTTGTAAATCTTGGTCGCCATAAAAATAATACTATATAAAATACGTCAAGATGACATCAACACCCATCCCTAAGATTCAAGATGTACACAGTTTGTCACCTCCAGGGGACTGGAGATGGAATGCACTCGTTACCTGTAATTGTAGTTCGCGGGATCCCAACCCAAACAATGCGAAACAGCCGCGTTCCGATGCTATTTCACGCTGGTATTCTGTGACGGCGTTATCCTTCCCATTTGCGTTGCAGACAGTAACTATATAGTGGTTCCACAACTTTTAGCTGTCTTAGGCCTTTGGTCAATTGGTTTTTGTGGTGACGTTAAGAGACGTATAACGATTATTTACGAATGTATTTGTGTCCATAACAATAGTTTTGTTTGATGTAATACAAACATCTGCCGGCGACTTTCTCTGCATGTACTTCAATTCTTCTTCTTCTGGGTCTAAGCATACGATACTATTGAATTACCCAGATGGAGCTGACCGCGAGAGAGGTCAAGAAGTGCCCAAAACTAACTGGTGGCGGTAAAAATAATAACTCATACGACCTGCACATTCTTCATTTCGTTCCGGAACCAATGTTGTAGTCCGTGCTGAGAATGTCGCGGGCAGATGCTTATTACTAAATTTTAATCAACACCGTTTAGCCGTTTTTGCATGATCGAGGAATGATAAACATCCAAACTATTACATTTATAATCTTATATATATATATATATATATATATATATATATATATATATATGCAGATGCGTTGTCACCCTTGTGGACTGAGATGTAACGCCTCGTCACCAGTAGTAAAGGTCTCCGGATGCCAACACTCACCAGACGAAACACACAGACAACATGCTGTTATTTTACGCTGATATTCTGCGCTTGGTCCTACGCCGGTCGAGCTGTACCCATTCTTTCGGTAGCTAGAAACGAACTGCAGTGTAGCTCTAGCACTGTGTTACTTTACTATATGTTTACTCACTTAGCAAGTTTGGAGAGCAGAGCGGTGGACTTCTCCCGTGGGGCACGCGGTTCTAAATTCGGTGGCTCGGGCGTCTTCTGGGCAGCACGCTCGAACACCTCGAAACGGGACTTCACATCCAACTGGGCCAGCTCTTCGAGACCCAGGTCCGGTTTGTCTGACGCTGTAAAAAAATATATTTATTATGTTATTATATATTATTATGAGCCGTGGTAGCAAGTGTCTAAGCGCTAGCTTTCTAGGTATGAGATGATATAGTAATAACAATAATCTTTATTTATTTACTTTGACATAATTACAAGTTTGTGGTAACCTGAAGCTTGTGCTAGTGTAAACTGTGTTACAAGCTTCAGTGTCTTCCCAATTAATGTTAATAGTTACAAAGTATATTTCTTTTAGTAACATAATTCATTAAAAAAAGGAGGAAAAGAGAAAATACTAAATATAATAAAAGTGAAAAACAAAATTGAAAACTATTGCTATAAACTACAATGTTTGTATGTGTGTATGGATATGACCACGTGATCTAGAGTGAAGGACACCGTCGTGAGGAAATGGCGGATAACATCGTGACGGCATATGTATGGAATAAATGAAAAAATATATATTAATTATAATAATTTCAAATAAATAAATAAACAATCTATATCTTAATTCTTTTCTTTTATTTTTTTTTCGGGCTGATGGCCGCTGTTAGCTTCACTGAGTTGATAGGTGAGCGCTAATGGCATTCAGTTGAGACCTCTATATATGGGTAACCAACACAAGGGCTCCCGAGAGGGTGCCTCGGCTCGGTCAGTTGCTTCTGACAGAG
This sequence comes from Teinopalpus imperialis, assembly GCA_029286865.1. Classification (NCBI taxonomy): domain Eukaryota; kingdom Metazoa; phylum Arthropoda; class Insecta; order Lepidoptera; family Papilionidae; genus Teinopalpus; species Teinopalpus imperialis. Next base: position 8,832,421 of record JAGSMU010000014.1, on the reverse strand, counting down.
GATTATGTAAATTAATATCGCTATTATTATTTACTATCTGTACCACCACTTCGGAATGCGTGGGCGCTGGAGAAAAAGTGGCGCAAGAAACTTCAGCGACGCCCTCGCCGTCGGCATATATATATATATATATACAATGCAATGACGATACGGACGGATGAATATATAATATGTAATGTACGTAAACCGATAAGTTTTAATCTATAAATAAAGGAATTACTATGCCTTTTGTAATCCTTTAACAACGTAAACAGTTACGAGCAATTCTTCTAATAGCTCCTACATATTCGTGTTCATGGAGTAGATACTATATCTCTTAGAGAGTTCTTCATTTTAATTTTTCTTTACACCAAAAATTACCTCTTATTAAATATTTTATTGCTTAAGGCTAAGCAAAGCGTTTGCAAAAAAAATTAAATTACCTTTTAAGCTTTTTTTATAATTTATATACTAATTTGATGATTGAATCATTGATCACAAAAAATGTACGTACTCGTATTGTAATACGTTAGATTTTAATATTGTACATACGTAATTAATACGTAATACGTATATATATATACGTAAAAATATATATACACACGTAATTTTGATTTGCTATATGAACTGTTAATTAAAGTAAACCGTATAATAATATTCAACACGAGCTGTACCTGCGATTTCATGCGCGTAAATATCCATCAGGTACGCGTAAATATGTATCTCCTTCACGGAAATATGAATCAGCCAACGCGCAAATATCCATCACGTACGCGTAAATATGTATCACCTTCACGGAAATATGTATCACCAACACGCAAATATATATCGCTTACACGCAACTATCAGTCACGTACGCGTAAATATGTATCACCTTCACGGAAATTTGTATCACCAACACGCAAATATCAATCACGTACGCGTAAATATGTATTACCTTCACGGAAATTTGTATCACCAACACGCAAATATCAATCACGTACGCGTAAATATGTATCACCTTCATGGAAATTTGTATCACCAACACGCAAATATCAATCACGTACGCGTAAATATGTATCACCTTCATGGAAATTTGTATCACCAACACGAAAATATATATCGCTTACACGCAACTATCAATCACGTTTGCGTAAATATGTATCTCCTTCACGGAAATATGTATCACCTTCACGGAAATATGTATCACCTTCACGGAAATATGTATCAGCCAACGCAAATATCAATCACGTTTGCGTAAATATGTATCACCTTCACGGAAATATGTATCACCTTCACGGAAATTTGTATCACCAACACGCAAATATCAATCACGTACGCGTAAATATGTATCACCTTCATGGAAATTTGTATCACCAACACGAAAACATATATCGCTTACACGCAACTATCCATCACGTTCGCGTAAATAAGTATCACCTTCACGGAAATATGTATCAGCCAACGCGCAAATATCAATCACGGTCGCGTAAATATGTATCACCTTCACGGAAATATGTATCACCTTCACGGAAATATGTATCAGCCAACGCGCAAATATCAATCACGTTCGCGTAAATAAGTATCACCTTCACGGAAATATGTATCAGCCAACGCGCAAATATCAATCACGTTCGCGTAAATAAGTATCACCTTCACGGAAATATGTATCACCTTCACGGAAATATGTATCAGCCAACGCGCAAATATCAATCACGTACGCGTAAATATGTATCACCTTCACGGAAATATGTATCAGCCAACGCGCAAATATCAATCACGTTCGCGTAAATAAGTATCACCTTCACGGAAATATGTATCAGCCAACGCGCAAATATCAATCACGTTCGCGTAAATAAGTATCACCTTCACGGAAATATGTATCAGCCAACGCGCAAATATCAATCACGTACGCGTAAATATGTATCACCTTCACGGAAATTTGTATCACCAATGACTATCACCTACGCGCGCAACGTATTTTAAAATGAATATATCTCGTTTTATCTTCCAACAGTTTTTTAAGAAACTTACACATAATATTAATTACCCAAGCTTATCTTACATTACTGACCACAGACAAATTGATTCAGCCATTTCGTAGATTAGCGTCACAAACAGACAAAAATCCAAGACATTATATGTGTATATAACGCTCGCGTGGTGGTGGTAAGAGCTGCATCGCGGATCTTGGGTTCGATTTCCAAGGGAATATTAAAGCGATATAAATTTTTGGATTTGGGTTCTTTTGCGTTGCATATATATATGCATTTAAACACTTCCTCTGATGATTTTGTCTGAGTGTTACATCGGACTAAGGAACGATGACTGTGTGTCTCTGTGTTTGCGCGAATGTTCACGGCACTATATTATATTCTGCGCAGTTGACATCGTCAGGTAATATTCAGGAGGATATAATAAATATTTCAATCACCTCTAACAACGTCAGGCGGCAGCTCGACGGGATTGCTCTCGCAGATTATCATCTGGTGTTTCTTGGGTGCGGCTGTAACAAAGCATATTGGTCATTGAATGTGGGGAAAATATTGTTTTTTTGTATGTTCTGCGTATGATAAAAGACAATTAAAGGAGCCACGCAAGTAGTTTATGGCAGCGGTCAGCACGACCAGAAGTGGGCCAAGCCCTAACAGGATAGCAGCGTTAAACAGCAACGCCAACTTCAGTCTCCGGGGGTGACAATCAATGTGAAAAAAATATGCATATTGAAACTTTGCTGAGACGTGGATTTCAAGGACCGCCTCAGCGCTTACCTTCCACATGAACTATTTGCCTTTGCCACATGTAATGTTATAAAAAAAAAACACTGTACTATTGTGACATACTTCTTAACGTGTAGTTATATAGTATTTATATTTATGACACTAGAAAGAAATGCCAAGTTGTGTTCGCTTAGTGAGTCTCGTCTCCAAAAGCCGTGCTATCTTTTAATTCATGGTACACGAGCAAACTGACTTCGATCCCTGGTGTCGATATTAAATTGGTAATTGCAATTTTAAATATTGATTTGAACGTAAGGAAACTTGCATGTCTAAGAAATTAATTTAAAAAATATATATTTCGTGGAATATGCTCTAACACACTCTTTATAGAGAAAGGCTAAGCCCAGTAGTGGGATTTATATATATATACACTGCCGGCCAAAAGTTTAAGATTAAGGTGATTAAAGTAGGAAATTAAAGCCAAAAAACCTAGTCCGATGACTAGGTATATATATATATAAATATATATATATAAATATATATATATAGGCTGAACTGCCCAGCGGATTTTTTTCCTAAATCAGTTGTCAGCTGATAAAAAAATAACCAACTCGGTAAGTAACATTTAGTTTAACCTTATCATCAATTCATCATTAAAAACCACATTAGTTCAGCCATTAGCGCACAGACAGTTTTACGATTTTATTATACCCTGTCGGCCAAAAGTTTAAGACATAATTATCCATCAATTGTAATAAAATCCCATAGGATAAATAAAAGAAATGCACATCTGCATATTCTATTGTTAGTATCGAATATTTAAAGAAGTCATTCTTTTGTTTACTTTCAAGTTATTGGACAATAAACATCTAGTGTTTTCAAACAGACAAACGCTGCGCTAGACCAGGTGGTAGAGTCGTAATAATATTTTTATAATGTCCTCATTACTAATTACTTTGCTTTTGTGACGTATTGGCCAATAATTAGGATTATTTAGCTCCTGAAAACACGTGTTTCTGACTTATTATTACCCGAGTTTACTTGGATTTGTTCACAAACATTTAGTTATATATTAGTCTAAACTTATGGTTTCTACAGTGAAGACGTCATAAAATGGGAAAAGCTCGAGAAATTAGCAGTGAAATGCGTGCCCCATCGTTGTTTTACATAATGAAGGCAAATCCAAACGTGAGATTGCTTCACAACTGAAGTTATCGAAGACTTGTTCACGGCACAATAACTCGATACAGGGAGACAGGCAGTTTTCAAGATCATCCACGCTCGGGAAGGCCGGGAGCTACTAAGATAATCTCATTGTTGCTACCAGCAAGCGAAATAGACGCTTAACAGCACCAGAAATCCGAGTTGAAGTAAACAAAACCCGAGTTAAACCTTTATCATTGACTACAGTAAAACGGCGACTGAGAGATGCGAAGTTGTATGGTCGCGTTGCCATTCGAAAACTCAATTAAGCTAACTATAGCATTTTTTTTGCATGGACTGTTAATATTTCTTTACGCTTTTAAAGTATATCGTGTCAATTAATGTTCTGTTAGATTATTAAACAGGTTAATTAAACATTTAATATTTTATTGGAGCTTTACTTTATTTTCCTACTTTCATTAAGGTGGTCTTAAACTTTTGGCCTGCAGTGTATATATGTAGCTGGCAGGGCGACCCCCCCCCCCCTATATGGAGCGACGATCTATCGTATATGACCTACGACCTATTTCAAAGACGAAAAGTATATAATAGCATTACACTAGATACACCCGCGTGTAAGTGCGGTTCTCACCGCCCACAGCTTCCGGTCTTAATTAAAAACAGGTGGCGAACGTCAGTGGCTAGATTCGCATATCTAACCTCGGATGGTTAATAGACATTACCATCCATTCTCCACTCTGGAGAATCTCCAGATAGCTAGAAAACTGGCAATTTCGGTGGCAATCACGGAGAGAGAGAACACGGACAGATACGCTCACAGAAGGAGTGGTTCTTGGTAGGTAAGAGAACCAAAATAATTAGCTAGCCCTGAGTTCGATTAAGCTGTAAGAGCCGGATAGGGTAGTAGAATAAACATCTCAGAATCTAGTCGTAATAGCATTTAATTATTAATTCAAAGAAATACAATAAAATATAGTCTAGCACTTACAGGGCTCCTCAGTCTTTAGTTCTTCCTTAGTCCTTTCACCACGCCTGCTCCAAAGACAATACAAGCCCGAATATTTCGAAGATGGCGGTGGTACTTTTTAAATCATAACAATTTGAGTCAAATTCACGACTCAAATGTGATAGGACTTGTTTACAGTAACCGATCTTAATATAAATTCTTAGATGTTAACATATTTTTTTAGAACACCTTAGACTTTAAACTTAGTCAATACATCAAACTGAATGTTTGCTGTTTTAACTTACCAATAATTTAGCGTCCATTAACCATAATAATAACAGTTTAAACTACTTTTAAAAATAAAAAATCAATAAGTAAATGTTAACAAATAGTTTGTACTTTAACCACCTTTTACCGTGATTTAAATATTGCAATATAATAATTAACGTGACAATGTATTGATTTAGATTAAATAATTATTATATAACCAAATAATAAAAACGCTAAATGAATTTGTGTCGATAACTGTTGCAAAATGCTGTGTGATTAGTGTTGCCATCCTATTTTTTTTAAATATAAAATATATTTTTGCCATAGAATAAATAGTTTAATGTATAAAAATAATTATGAATTACATTGATGTTTGTTGATGATATTTCATAAAAAAAATATACATTTGCTAAACACTATCACAACCTCCTTACAATCTAAATCTAAATTAAGAATAAACTTGGGGTTCGTTTATTATTAACTTTAGGGTCTTATTACATAAAGTAATATATTTCCACGTACTTTGTTGCTCTCATAAAACATAAAGCATAGAGACCGAACTAGAGGGCAATACTTTATTAAAACTAAGTGTGGCAACCCTAAGTAAAATTAAAAAAAACCATGAATGAGTATAAGATCTTACCATCAGTTTCATCTTCTTCGTCGACGGGTTTTGGCTCGAACAGGTGTTTGAAATGCGGCTTGCAGTACAGGGTTGTATGATCACTTTGATATGTCTCTACTCTGTAAGAAAAAAAAAACATTCCATAAATATCTTCTCAAGTCTATTGTTGTTTGACTGTCTTTTGATTTAATAGCACTGTGTTCACCTAATTTCAATTCACGATTCTGGCAGTTATAAATTGTAGATATTTACAACTTTAAATACTGTTTTATCACATGGTAGATAATCAAGACATCCAATTTTGCCACTTACCATCCGTGAGCTGCTTGCTTGTTTGCCACTTATTAATACATAAAAGAAATGAAATGTCTCCGTTATATATATATTCCAAGTCTATAGAGGGTCTAGAGATGTTCTGACTTCACCTAAGCTAACGCTTCGAAAAAGCTAAGATGAGAAAAATCCTCCTCGCTAAGAACAGTCGGTGTATTACCAGGTCGCAATATTATATCGGTTCCTTTGAAAGAAACAGGGCACGCTGTTTACGTAAGAGTTCTGTTAAACCGTTGGAATCCCATGAACAAGGTATAATTTTTTTAACAAACTAAGGGACAATAACGAGGATACATTTCATGTAACGGTTCGATGAATACATCCCATAAACATCAAAATCCAATCTCACCAATGAATGTTAAACACATGCGTCATTCCTGAGATCTAAGATGGGATATCTCGCTACCTACTTAGGTACTAGCTCTTCCTGCATGTAATTGCATCTGAGCCTGCGCATGCATGCACTCTGTTTTAATTCTGCAGCTAAATGTGTGCAAGTGAATTTACTTGTGTACGCTCTGACTCAAATACAAGGACATATATGCTTGTGTGTATTAAAATATCAATGCGTGTTTTTTTTAAATTTAATTAAGAGTTACAAACGAGGGCGCACAGTTCACCTGATGGCAAGTGATTCCTGCGATCCATGACATTTACATTCATCCTTGACAAGAAATCATAACGCAGATGCCATGTCACTGATGTTTACGAGCTTGTATTCAAGCGCATGTAAGCGTATGAGCCTCACGTGAGCTGCTTGTTGCACTGCACGCAGCGGAAGCACTCCTTGTGCCAAACCCTGCGCTCCGCCTTCACTCTCTCCATCGCGTACACGGGCCGGGCGCATTTCTCACACGCGGGGATCGATTCCCCGTTCGTTGCCTTCAGTTTCTTGTGCAGCTTCTCAGAGCTCTTCGACTGTCGGAGAAATTATGACAAAATTAGAACAATATTTTTGTATTTCCTTAGTACATTACTTTAGTACATGATGCGTGAAAAACGTTCACAGTGGACGGAAGAGAAAAATCTACATTGATACCTCGGAAGGTTCGTCAACTGGTCTCAATGAAAATGTAATAAAAAATAAATGGTATATATCTATTTATTTTTTATGTTTACATTATACCTTCATCCTTGACAAGGAATCATAATGCAGATGCGTTGTCACCCTTGAGGACTTGGTATTGAGAGTATTTAAATTTACTTTGGATCGTGGAGTACAGAAACTGTAAGTAATTTTTATTTATATATATTGTATATATATATATAATAATTAAATTTTGTTCGTCGGTAGAGAACGGTCGGACCGATTTCGTTATTTCTTATAATTGTTCGTAATAGTCGAATTAGGTTTTTATGGAAAGAAAAATTCGAAAAGTTTCCCGGTGAATTGGCAAGTTCGGGAAAACGTGAAAGTTTTTTTTGGGATTTTAGTATGAACTCGAAGACAACATTCGAACAATGGATAATTTCCACAAATTAACAAAATAATCGCAAACAATTTTATTGAAATTTATGCAAGACAACGTCTGTCGGTTCAGTTAGTATGGAATAAATATTTTGTTTTTACGGATTGTGTCGGGTTAACAAACTTTAAAATAAACGCGATAAAATACGTAAAAAATAGTTTTGTTTAATGTGCAGTATTTGCGTAAATATAAAAAAAAGAATTATTGGACTGCAATAGATAAGAAAGCGTATATTTTTATAATTAATATATTTTATAAGTAATCAATTTCGTTGAAGGAAATTCGCCAGATTCACAGGCTCAGAGAATTCGTCAGACGTTTATTTTTAATTACAATAAATTATTCTATTGATCACCGCATCTTTGACCCACACACGATTTTCGAGATTTTTTTTAAAAGCATATCTTTATTTTCATAGCTTTATAGATTACCTATCTAGAAAGTTATAGCTATCATAGGGATCGCATACCACCTGCTGACAACCATGTCCCAGATGACAAATGGCACCTTTATTTCAGCCAGCTACGGCCAGGATAGAATCACTATTACATCCAAAAAGACCCCACTCACCACAGATATGGAACCCTCGTCCTTATGCCTCTTGGACTTGGACTTCTTCTTCACCTGCCGTGTCTCGGACACATGCATCTCCTGATAGGTGTGCACGCGGGACTCCTGCACGAGGGTCTGTGTGGACTCCATGCTGGCCGTCACTGTAGCCATGGTACCGTGGGATCTGGGACAAGAGAAAAGAAAATTTGAAGTCTTCTAGAGAATAAACCCCCAAAACGTACCGTTAGAGATAAGATGCAAGGGTCAACGCATTTGATATTGAATCTTTATTGACGATATATGGACGTCATGGATCAATCTAAATATACCATAGGAGAACTGTGTGATAATTTTGTCACCCCGTATCCTATAAAAAAAAAAATCACTCCTTGAACCACATCCCGTTTGTCCAAAGTGTTCAAAAATATTATTTATTAATAAAATATACGGGATAGTATATTCATTAAACACAACTGTCTTCACCTGATGGTGAAATTGCGACAGATTCTCAGCAATGATTCGAGATACGGGCACATACATTCTTTGTCACCCCTAACCTTATCAAAAAAAATGATTATACTAAATTGGAATTATGGTAAACTTATGAGAAACACGACAAGTAAGTAGCACATATGTGCTATAGTCTGGATGCAGTGATAAATTAGCTGTAACACGAATAGGTCGGCTTAACCGGCAGAGGACCCATTTACACGATACTTGAAATAGTACCTTAGTGCTGTATTTTATCAGGCGTAGAAAGGATCCGATGGTTATCACTGGTGTGGAGTCATTCCATCTTAATCCTCAGATGTCTCAGGATTATGATTTCTTATACGATAAAAGAATTGCGCAAAACGGTATAAATATATAATAAAAACAACGAATGGAGAACCTCATTTTTTGAAATAGGGTAAGTTTATATTAACGTGTGGCTTTAAAATTGAATAATGTTTTACGTAAAAATCGAAGAAAGCTTAAGTTATGCGCGACCCACGAAAAAGCCAAAAAGGTAAGTAAAAAGGGGTCCCCATCGCTATAAAATTATAATAACATTTCAATTAATAGTTTATTTTATAAGACTAAATTAAAATTCATTTCTTTAATAATCGAATCTTTTGTATACAGGTTTAATTTAATGAACAGATTGCGACCCCTTTAGTTACAAACGCGACCCCCACCCACGTTGAGAAACAATGCCCCAGAACAATGTCCGCAACGGTTCTAATTTATTTTTAACTAGCTGACCCGACAGACGCTGCTCTGTACAAATTTCAATAAATTTTTTATGGTCGTTTTGTGAATTTGTAAAAATCATCCAACGTTCGTGTCGCGTGTAGTTATGGTTATTGAGTTTTTTAAAATCTTTCAGTTTTTCCCAAATTTGCCAATTTATATGGCAACTTTTCTTTTGGTTTTTCTGATAGTAGCTGCGCCCGCTTTTAACTGACGGTACGCGAGCAAGCCTAGTTCGATCCCCGGTGCCGGCTACAATTGTTGTTGTTATTAGCAATTTTAAGTGTTCGCCGTATAAGGAAAACGCCATGAGGCTGCATATTTGAGAAATAATAGGAAAAAAAATATTTTGAAAACAAGTGTCAAGTCCGCTCCGTGGACTATACTTTAACAAATTCTAGCAGAAGAGACCTGTGCATAGCAATAGGATTTATTTATATAGACCATTACCTATTTTTTGAAAACCTTGTAGCCTATTTTATTTCGATTTACGTCGCATATTTTAAGACCTAACATACCGTAAGTAGGATGACTGCGTGTAGGTTTTTTATTTGTCTCAACCCATGGTTTTAACAATGGTAGTAGAGTTACGTTTCAACTTTTGTCTGGCTAGAGCACAGATCGGAGCACCCTCAAAGAATACACTATATACATATTAGTCTTCAGGGGTGACAACGCATCATTATTTTTTTAATTATTCTCCATTTGCACAGACAAAACAAATATTGTACAATAATGATTCCTTATCGAGGATGAATCAGGATGTCATGGGACGCAGGTATCACTGTCAGAGTTTACAATCAGCTCGTCAGAACGGCTCATGTCTCACCCACAATTCGTTCGATACGATAGTTGAATTCTCAGCAAAGTATTACCCCAATAAACTATTTACAGCGATGATTTCGCCAAATACTCGCCAGCCGCTGCCAAATTGCGTTAGCAATGAATTGCATTACTCCGAATCAAGTATTTTTTTATGCTAGGTACGTAAACACAATTTTAATAAAAAACATTTTTTTTTAAAAAGTGGCCCGCTTGGTGTACTTCTGTATTCGATAAAAGTGGCCACAATTTTTTTTGTTTTTGTTGTCTATGTGCGTTGTATGCATGTCCCGTATTCATGTTACACTTCATCTGATCTAATGCCCATCGAGCTATAAGAGATCGACAAAGAAGTGTTGCTTTTTCGGGTTGATGGCCACTGTTAGCTCGATGGCTTTTACAGTTTCACCGGGTTGAGAGGTGATCGAGCGCTTATGCCGCTCAGTCGAGACCTCTATTAGTGGGTAACAAGCACAAGGGTTCCCAAGAGGGAGCCTCGGCTTGGACCGTTACCCTGTTCCGTGAGAGTGTCTGACTCGAGGGTCTGACCGAGAGGGTCGAACCTCGGCTCGGTCAGTTGCTTCTGACTAAGAATTATCTACATTAATATTATTATTATTGGCTATCTGTACCACCACTTCGGAATGCGTGGGCGCTGGAGAAGAAGTGGCGCAAGAAACTCCAGCGACGCGACTGGACCAAGTGTTGCATTAATGTTTACGGCATTATAACTTTCGTAAATCCATTAACTAAGAGAAGATTATGTCTTTCGCGGTCAATTTCGGCTACCGTAACACCATCATATATATATTTTTTAATTAAACGAGGCGATGGATACCGCTTTAATTCAAAAAACATTATTTTTAATATGTAAACGTCTAAACTTTTTTTTTTCAATTCAACTCCTTAAACATCGTTTTATTCAATTTTACATGGGCATTAAAACATTTTTAGTTAAAATAAAAGAAAGAACTAAGTTTTTTTTATTTACTGAGGCAGTAAACAAATTAAAAAGTGATATTTATAATTAAAAAAAAGAAAGCACTCAAAGTAAATCGTTAACGGAGGACCGTCTCGCATGACATTTACGATTACGGCGCCACGTAACGAGCGAGTGCCGCGATTATACAAATAAAGACGGTATTATCTCCTGAATAGAGTCACCATGGCTCAATACGTGAAACACGGACGATATAAAATTTAATTACTTCTTTATAATATGTATGCACATAATCCCCCTGATGGTAAGTGATTTTCGACGCCCATGGAGTCATTTGATTAGTAATTATGATGCTGGGACAGAAAACTTTAATGTTCTCTTTTCGTATGTCTTATTATTTTATAAGTTATCAGACATTAGTCAATTTGTATGTATATAGGTATGTATATGAATTTAAATGTCTATTACTATACTATTTATATACTTTTGAAATTGAAATAAGTATCTTTTCTTGTACTCGTAGTATATTCCCTATTCAACCTAAGGTCGTCCATGTCGCTTTCTGGCAGCCCGCCTTTCTATACAATGTTTGTTTCTAATTTGCAAATAAAGTATGAATAAATAAATACGTTGCTTCTGTTAAGGACTAATATGGAAATACCTCGTCATAGGTAATAAGGTATATATCTATATACGCGATCAACTATATACCATATGACTGGCATAATTCCATGTAATAGAGTCAACACCTGACATCGGTGTGAGATCTAATTTTAAAATATTTCAATCAAGACAACGCATCAATTGCATGATGCCAACATATCAATTTAAATACATTGCACTAGGGAAGGGGGCAACGAGTGACTGCTTTATATTTGGACAAAAGCTCAGGGCACTATAACACTGGCCTTATCGAATATTTTTGTATGAAGTTTGTATTTTTGTTTTATATTTAGTTTTATACGAATATCATAAATATGAATTAAATACTTGTTTCATAAGTCGCTTAGAGTTTAAACGTAAAATTCGAAAGCATTTGTTGGAAGTAGCGTCAGCAGATTCCCTACATCGATAATAATTATGTATATATTTACTTTTAGATATGTTTGTATTTATAATATGTATATATTTTTGTTTTATAGTTTATGTAAATGTATATAAATATCTATTATTTTATTTAGTATTATAAATTCCTAAGATAATATATAATGATATGTATATATAATTGTATAAGCATTTAGATGTACTGTATGTTTCTTTTTTCTTTATTATTATTCATCTGTCCCTACCTTGATTTCTCTGAACCCTCCCAAGGTTGCTGGTAGATAATGTCTTAGGCATTAAGTCCGCCTTTGCGCATATGTTAGTTGTACAAAAGTTTATAAATAAATAAATAAATACTTTGTTGTAGGCCGCTTGGCACAATGGTCAGTATAACCAGTCGAGGAACAATTGTATTACACTAATACAAGACCAATTGTTGTTTGTCTTCGGGTATAGCTTTATGGATATACTCTGTATCCCTGACACTGCGTCCAAAACTAATTTTATTACAATATATATATGTATATATATATATACACATATATATATATATATATATATATATATATATATATATATATATATATATATATATATATATATATATATATACTCTTTATTACGAAACTCAAGGGACCGAGCATTTTTTATCGTTACAGAGTTACCGTTATATGGGGTGAAAAAAGAAAAACAACCAAAATCACAATAATTTTTAACAATAATAATTTCTACGTTATAGAGTTAATCGTTATAAAGAGTTTACACTATATATGCATTAGACTTTGTACTAGGGAAGGAGGATGACATTTGTCATGGACATGTTTTTATCAAAAATACTTTAAAATTTAAATATCGACGATGAAAATAATTTCTTTTGACTTTGATTCTTGTACGTTTCCCAACGTCTAGCACTATTCGCACATACATAGTTCTAGGAAGCTTTGTTTGAACTAGCATGAAAAAGAATTGTCCCAATCATAATAATAGTAGACCCGGTTGAACCATAAATTGGAGAGCTGAAAGGTCTAAAAGTCTCGATATAAATGTTTTCCCTTTATATTTCCTAGTAATGACCATAATAGTAAACTAGAAAGTAGATCGCTAACAAAAAATATATCTTACGTGAAACATACTTATACAAAGTTAGAAGTGACCCATGACATATTCATCCATCCTCAAGTAAGATTCAAGAAACACATGCGTTGTCACTCCTGACATCTGAGATGGAATGCTTCGTTTTTAGTAATTGTGTCCCCGGATCCCTGCAACCCATTCCATGTTGCCATTTCACGGTAATGTTCGGTCGTTCGTAGGGTGTCGTTCTTCCTCGGTCATTCATAAGCTTTCTCGGTAATGCTACCCCATTTATGTTCTCGAAAATAATAACTAAAGTGGTTCTTTCACTAAAAATATCATAGTTACTCCAAAGCTGAACTAGAAGATGACTCCTTTGGGCAAAAAAGAAAGAAAATGGTTGTGGCTTCTATTCTGTTCAGTGAGTTCTAGTGTGTTCAGTCAACTATAAATTCAGTACGGGGAAGATTTAAATATATTGTTAACAAAACAAAAGACATCCGATGTATAAATGCCAATCAAATTCTGATCAACAAAGATCTGATCCTCTGAACATTATCATTGAATACTGATATTTGTTTTGTAGGCTCTTCAATCTCTACCTACCACACAAATATAATTGTACGTGGATGAGCCACGCTATAACCATAAACAAGCACTTACGTGGGCTAAACCATGACATGATATATATGTTACCTAAATTTATCCTCAGTAATAACGAAGATTTTGTTGTCATTCTTGGGAAGTAAGATAGAATTCCTCCTCCGTTCACTATTCATAAGATTCTGTAACGAAGATACAGCTACGGTTACCAGACGTAACACACACTAATTTATGATAGTGTCACAGAATACATGTATACAAGACTAAAGAGAAATTCGAGAACATCTGTTCAATCCAATTGTATAGTAATACCTTTTTGTTTTAATTGCGCAAATAAAATAAATTATGAAACTAAAACAAAACTGTGTTATTGCCTACGTCGGACTGTCCCTTGAATGGCAGTCGTATGGAGTCCCCACTCGAGATATATTTACATAGATACCGGCGGCTACCGTGCCGTTCGCTCGCAACAGGACCACGGCGACTCCGAAAAGTCAATCCTCTAAATATACCGCGTCCCAATTAACCCGCTGCCATGGAACTCGACACCATTTTCCCACAATCAGACTGGATACGTTTGAGTGACGGTATTTTGTCCATGAATATTTTTCGTAACGTACCATTTGTTTCACGACGGTTTTTTTTTATGATAAAAGAGCGCATAGTTCACCTGATGGTAAGTGGCGACTATGAACCATAATATATGCCACCTCTGAAGATTTGGAATAAATCTCCGAACCCCTACTCACCATACGAAACACAGGAGCGTTATACTGCTAATTCATGCTGGTACTCTATGAGGGCGTGGTCTTTCTTCGATCAAGGCTAATAATTCATACTACAGCGACAAATTACGAGTAGCTGAGGCTTGGCTCCATAATTTTTTTAAATATATTATTAACTCTTCGAGAATTTAGATGGTAAATGCCAAGCTCAAGGTCGAGCTTCGTGCAACCTCCGTTAACCATTTTACTAATCTATCGATATCTGCATGGCGTAGTGGTTAGTATACAAAGCGAAAAAAATTAATGTTTCACAAAATGTTGGTTGTATATTTAAGCCATCAGAACCTTCTTCCGATCTTTGCACATGAATTACATAGAACGAGGGAACGGGAAGACTAACGAGTGTCCCTGCGTTTGCCCAAATGCTTACGGCACTATGATATGTCCTGGGCAGTTGATGTCACCTGCCAATAACCGGATGATATCACCGTGCCTGAAATCATCTGGGACATCAATGATACATACATCAATGATAAAGATAATGGCATTTATTATTTTACTTGTATTGTAATATTTTTCGATTTAAATTAGTCAAATAGAGTTTTGTAGAACCAAAATTTTCGGATGTCATAAAACATTTATTATTAATATAATTAATACATAATGTACTTAACAGGTCTGTCCGCTTTTTTAATTTTTACAAAAATAATTTAGTATTTTTAAATCGATAATGTATTCTCCCTTGTCGCTTACAACTTTCTCGCACCGTTCAACATGATTTTCAATACCTCGTTTGTGGAAATGACATAGTTTTATCTCGAAAACTCATCCTACGATCACATTTCTGCATCAGTATTGAACTAAAGTTCGCGGATAACTTTTGGATCATCGGTAATCAACATAAATATACTAGAAACAATACAGATTCCGTAAGAACAAATAATATTAAACATTATGCCTTAAACATTGAATAACAGGCAGAATATAAACTAATTATAAAAAAACAGAAAATTTGACATAGCTGACAGTACACACTAGACAGTACTCTATTATCACCAGAAAAAAAGAGATCCACTAAAATTACTTCCACCACTTGTAGGGTAAAAAAATGTACGTAAAAGTCAAGAGGACATTCCAATGAACAATTCTGACATTAAACTAAAGTCAATAGAAAAAAAAGTTTGGATGTCAATTGGTCTGTACTCGCAGTCTCTGAAAAAATCAATGAATCACTTAGTTTTTTTTTATTAGCTTCATATTTTAACTCTATGGTATTCCGCTACTATAAACCATTACGTTCGTACACATTGTGTTCTTTAGTGGTGCATAGTTTTGAATATTCCTAATTTTCTTTTATATGAAAGTTGCTTGATATTAATTAAATTGTATATTAACCCACAAGCCATTATGTGGTAGGCATCAGGGTGCTTGTAAAAACAGTAAGCGATGGTTAGGGAGTGCGAAGATAGACTTTATAAGCTTATAGTGACAATTCCATTCTTCTATCTATTTATTCTTTTAGTAACAGGAGGACACCATCTCAGTCTTCGGTCTCTTTTAAAAAATAATAGGTAGCATACGAAAAAGCAGCCAGCTTGATGGTACGTGATTACCGCTCCCCATGGATATCCGTAGCACTGGAGGAGTCGCAGATGCACTTCCAGCCTTTAAATGCTGGTCTTAGGACTATTGTCGTGTACCATGGCGCAAACATTTAAGCTGAACTGCAGTGGTTAACCGGAATGTTAATAGCACTGTTATAATTTTTTTTTAAATCTACAAACACTAAAAGCTATAACTTCCACTACACAAGGAAGACCAGACTGAGGAAGAACAGTTCGCACATCCGATACAAATTGGTTTTGTACTATACGACTGGGATAAGTTTTCCAGAATACCAACGTTAATTCTTAATGCAGCGCTGCCGTGTTTCGTCTAATAGGAGAAAGAAATCAGACATATATATATAATATTGATTACCAGACATTTTATAATTCTCAAGGGATCTCAATGTATCTGTACCTTGGGTGTCATGGGCCACAGAAATTACTTATCATCGGGAGAATCGTGTGTTAGTTTGTCACACCTAAATAGACGATAGGTGGGAATCGGTATCGCTGACCATATCTGAAACTTCCTCCGACCTTATCGTCCAGAATTACGTCGGTGTAGAGATGAGAAGGGCGATTGGGTGCTTCTATGTCCGCCCAAATAAAAAATAGTAGTACATAGCTGATTAGTAGATTCACCGTGAATGGATCGGCTTGACCGGAGACTCAGGACCAGCGTGGAATCAGCTTAACGCTCCTGTGCCAGCACTTTCGATCAATTAGTAAGTGCATCTATATTGAATGAAGACGTGACGTAGCATAATGCTACTGCGTTTCGTTTGATTAGTGTAGGGATTCGGTGGTCATTATAAGTGGTGAATAGGCATTCCACCTCAGTCCTCAGGGGTGACAAAGCATCAGCATTATGACTCCTTGTCAAGGATGAATGTAGATGTCACGGGCCTCAGGAATCATTTGCCGTCAGATGAACTGTGTGCTCGTTTATCAACCTCAATAAAATAAGAAAATATTACAGATAACGCAGCAACTATCTCTGTCTTCAGAGAGTGACAAACATTGAATCCTTATTGAATTTGGATATAGATGTCATGGGCCACAATCGACACATACCATCTGGTGATCTGTGTTCTGGTATGAACCCCTTACTACACCTATACTGTGCAGTAGTAATTTAAAGTCAATATTTGAGCACATGTTCACTTAATTAGGTTAGTCTTTAGCCCACGCGTGGGAAAGTGCAATGAAAACATAGTGAAGTATCAGTCGATATATTATAAATCCAAAATACACAGGCCTCTTTGCGAAGAAGTAGCTCAATTCTTCTGTGGATACTTAGGCAGATTCGTTTTAAGGCTGTTTTTATGTCCGCATTTTGTATGTCTTCGAAATGTTGCGTTCGATATTTTCCTATAAGCACTGATCTCAATCAAGATTTTGCAGGGCTTGGTGGACTGGTGCTCGTTTGTCACCCTTAATACAAAAGAAAAGTAAGGCGGTCGGTTTGAATTTATTAGCGTAAAGTCTTAACTTACAGAGAAAGTGGGTCGGTACGACGCATTCGTTTAATGATCGAAATGATATTAAAACGTAACATAAATTTTCTCCCTGACGATATTCTTTAAGTAAGCTTACAGATTTTTTTCGTGATGGAGTCAGTCTGCAGCTAAATGGGGTCAGCTCCAACAAGACATGACTTTTTTACAACATACTAGAGTGTATATAGAGATATAACACATTATATAATATACATTTTTTAAAATTAAAACTTTAGGACTAGTCTCTTGATAAAATCCGCTAAAAATGTAATTCAATTGAGTTTCTTATATTTACGTAAATAAAAGTTCCTTAGCCTAAAGGTTGTATAGAAGAGATCACTCTTTAGCGATAAGACCGCCTCGTTGTACCTACTTAGTAAGATTTTTTCTTTTTTTTGTGATCAAATAGTTACTCTATTTTTGTGGTGTACATTACAGTACATATAATAATAATGATACATATCTTAGTTCTGTTCCGCATCTAGTTATTGCTATACAGGTATTCCATCTTGGTTTTTAAGGGTTTGATAATGTACGTGCTAATATAATCCTATCGAGGATAAAGTAACTTGTACGACGGGACGCTATTTGGTGAAACTTATGGTGTCAAATGAGCACACAATTCATGTGATAGTAAGTGATGACTATCTGCTGTAACCTACGATATTTACATCCATCCAACTAAGATTACGCTTCATCACCCATGAGGACTGAGATGGAATGCCTCTTGTTAACTGTAACAAGGATTTTCGGATCCTTACACGCCAGCCAATGGCGCTACTTCCACGGAAGCTATTTATGGTGCAGCATGAAACTATGTCCAGCTTAGTTCCACCACTGTCATATCTACAAACACAAAACGTACAAACGACGCGAAAGCCGTAAAAACACTAACATAAGTTCCTACTGCTGAGTTTTCACACTGTGTTTATTAATAGACCGGACTTTGTTTCGCATCAAACCTAGTACCCACCTGAATACCTGGCGAGTCATTAAATGATATGCTTCGCTCGGCCAATATGTTATAGAATCAAACTCTTTATAGATTTATATAAATAACTTTTTTTTAATCCGACGTTTTGACTGCTTTACTATAACTCTTA
The DNA here is from genome assembly GCA_029286865.1 of Teinopalpus imperialis. Lineage (NCBI taxonomy): Eukaryota > Metazoa > Arthropoda > Insecta > Lepidoptera > Papilionidae > Teinopalpus > Teinopalpus imperialis. The sequence continues at coordinate 8,813,734 of JAGSMU010000014.1, read as the reverse complement.
ACGACAAAAAATTTAAAGCATCAAGTAGGATAGAGTTTGTACTTTTAGTGTCATGTTCGTCAAGAAACTGATCTACAGTTTGGCGATATGTTATCAAATATATTAGAAAGGAGAGAGGACGAATTGTTTGACGTTTCCTACACCAAGACATCAAACACCGCAGTTTCGAAGTCGTGATAAAAATGCTTAAATGAACGCGGTAAAATCCTTAAGATTACTTTTGTAAACCGTTGTGTATTATTTTATTGTATTTAATTTCATAGTCAAATCGAACGATAGTAAGCTTTTATTTTTGGTATCCGACATATGCAGAAGCTCATAGTAGTTTTTAGAGATCCGGAGATCTATATGAGTAGTGACGTTTCATTCAATCTGCGTCGTCAAGGGTGACAACGCTGTATCTCTGTAATCTGTATTACGATGAATGTGGGTGTCACCTGCTGTAGGATTCACTAAAAATAAGTTGAACTGTGTGTTCGTTTGTCTCGCTCTAAAAAAAAATAAAAGGAGTTATATGAGAAGCTTTCCAACTTCCTCCAATGCGTCCATTCCACCTGATGGTAAATGATCCACCGTCCCCATGGACATCCGCAAAACCAGTGGAGTTGCAAGTGTACTGACGGTCTTTAAGAATACATACATAATGTGTCCATGATACCAATAAACGATGTCGTATGTATACAATCCCCATTTCACTGGTGGTGGTATCTTTCTCTTTGGTATTTGTCGCGTTAGTTGGAACGAACACTCGGCCAGCTGTGGCGAGAAAGCGCGAGGGTGACCGACATACCACGAAAGATCAGCAAGTTGAAGTAGCAACGGGTTGGCCATATAGCGAAACCAAATTAATATACATATCAACGATCGTACTAAGATGTCACACTAAATTGACTAGTAGGGAATTTTTTTGGAAAAACCTAGTCCGCTCTTACGTCACAAAATATATTCAAAGTTAAATAAAAAAAACATTACAAATAATGTAATTTTTTACTGAAAAATCCTCGGACTGGCAATTGCAGTCGACTTTCCTCCAGGGGTCGGAGTGACGACCTGTGTAAGTATGTGGTAAGTCATTGGATGATGTGGTAAGTGATTGGTGGCTCAGGATAGAGCTTCGTGGCAGTCCATAGGGGAGCCCTATATTCTGCAGAGGGCTGTGATAGTGTTGAAGAAACTGTGATAAATTCTCTTATTAATTACAAACAAACAATTACAGTTACAGTTATGAAATTCAATAGGGTTCTATTGTAATAATTTATTGAGTTTTTCCAGAGATAACTTCTTTACGTACAACTTAATTGACATACACATAAAAAAAACAATTAGGTTTTTTTTATAATAATGTAAATAATGCATTAATATTATATCTGAATTGTTAAATATAATGTCCTCTTGATAGTATTCTAAGTGGAAATGATTCTGAATAATTCAATTCCTAAACCTCGACTTCCAAGGAGTGTAATTATTTGCACCAACGGTTATAAAAGGAACAAGAATCCTCTCCTCAAGAGGTACACAGCATAATGATGGGGAAATGATGAAGAATTATTTGGTTCAGGACCCAAAAATGGAAACATTCTTCAGTCTCCCATTTCACCGGAAGATAGCTTTGTTTTCCGCCGTAGTTGAAAACACACAAGGAAGCTATATAGAGACTCCAACCAATGTTGCAATTCGACACTAGAAACGAACACTCGTCGAGCTGTGAAGAGAATCCGCAGTAGAACGAGGGTGACTGACATACCTCTAAAGATCAGCAAGTTAAAGTAGCAACGGGCTCGCCATATATCTAGGCCAAATTAATCTACGTATATTCTTAGTTTCCGTCAAGTGGCACTAAAAGCCTTGGACTTAAAGATTAGTTAGCACTACTATATAGATACTAAACAAACTATTAAACGAAAGCTACAATAAAATACAATTTATGTGGATGCCCAGGAATACGAACACTTCCTTGGTATAAAATATGGAACCATCAAAACAGCGATTTCAAACTATGCGGCAAACATGAAAGGAATGACGTTCTGCACTCGAACAAAAGTATTCAAAATGTTCTATTATATTAGAAGACACAAACAAGCACACAGTTCACCAGATCGATGGATGCAGATGGCTCAGGGTCGTGCTATGTGGCAACCTATGGGAGAGTCTTATGTTCAGCAGTTGACTATAGATGGACTGGAATCACCAGGGATGACAACCAAGCGCACAGTTCATGTGATGGTAGGTGATGGTAGCTACCAGTCTCTGTCCCTCCTCAACAATTATCCAAGATGTACATGCATTGTCATCCCTGAGGGCTGAGATGAAATGCTATTTCACTTACGAGGCTGTGATCCTTGCCCAGTCGAATAGATCCATTTATATTGTAGCAAGTAATAAACTGCAGCGTGGTTACCACAGTCGAAATATGTGTTAATGTCTGGAAAGCTTTACGCATTCCCTGCGCCTTTGTCGTCCAAGTCAACCCGTACGAGGTTGCCTCATCGGTCTCTTTGTATTTCGGGCATTTACGTTATTGCCTCGCTACGGGAACGAATCGTTGCGCGAAACACGACGCGTACTATCTTTAAACCCTCTGCTTGGTTAATTTTGGCACCGGCCGCCGAGTTCCAAGTGGCACTGGTACATTGGCTCCAATGTTCGACGGTGTTTGCCCTTCACCTGATGTTTGTGCAAGATGCAGTTGGATCATAGCCTCGCTTACAGAACGTTCACTTTATCTTTGATCTTATATCTATTATTATAGAGGAATACCAGCGTGAAATAGCAGCATATCGGTGCTGTGTTTATCGTATCTTGAATGTTTTAAGAGGATGAATTTAGGTGTTTACGGACCGCGATCACTTAAAAATCTAAATCCGTCACGAATAGACAAAATTGATTTCTAGCTACTTTTACTAACTATGAAAACCAGAATCTTGGGATAGAAATATTTCCTAGTCCAGTGCAAAAGTATAGCCAGAATTTTAGTGCAGCGTGGCTCTATCACGAAACGTCGCTCTACACTCAGACCTAAAAATATTAAATGATGCGTTGAGAAATGATTTCTTTCGAATATATCCACGAAAACTACATATTGATAAACTAATTTTACAAATTTCATCGTGTACATTTTAACTTTTCAACCCGACGTTTGGACTGTTAATGACTAATTGAATGAATGAAAAAATAAAGGATTGATTTCCTGAACCAACTGTGGATCCCGTGACCATTACTGCTGTAAAGCACTCGAAACATCTGGTTGAAAAAATTAAATGAACGGGATAAAATCCGTAAAATTAGTTTCATCTAATAGTGTTACGTTTATAAGCATTACTAATAATCCAGGAATAAATGTAAACGATGTACGTAAGTTCTACCCACCATAAGGCAGGAGATCATGATAATTCGTTCTGCATGTTTATTAGTTTAGTTTTTTGTTCGGTTATTTGTAAAACAAAACGCTGGTAATGTCTATAATGAATGTCTTAATACAGTGCACTGATGTGTTTATGGAATTTAACGATGTTTTTTTTTATTGTATTGAGGGTGACAAACGAGCACACAGTTCACCTAATGGTAAATAATTCCTGACGCCATTGGCCTACACTTATTACACCTACGTTTAGCTTCAATAAGAAATCACAATACCTAGTGACATTCCATCCCTTTCCTGGGTGACGACGCATCTGATCTGCTTGCATCTGCATTATGATTCTTTATGGAAGAGGAATGTGCGTGTCATGGGTAGCAAGAATTGCTATCAGGTGAACTGTCTGCACCTTCGTACTGTCACTGTCAATCCCCCTCCTGTCACTTTCCTTTGGTATTTGCCGCGTTAGTTGGAACGAACACTCGGTCAGCTGTGTCGAGAATGTGCACTAGAACACAGTAGAACGAGGGTGACCGACATACATAACTGACTGCACCTTCGTACTGTCACTGTCAATCCCCCCCCCCCCCCACACACCCTTAAATAATGTAAAAGGGTATAAGTCGTTAAGTCACCGTAAGAGGATATATGTAATTTGCTTATGTTACAGAAGGTCCTGATGCGGTATCAACGTTCCAAGGCCCTTATATTAGGGATACCGTTCACCTGGGTCCCCACACTCGCCATAGGAGTTATGCTGCTATTTCACGGATTCCACCTCACTGACAACGATTATCATTTCGCGCATCATAATTATAATTTCGAAATCTATGGTCCCCGTAAAATTGAGTGATTGCGGAAGAATTTCTTTTTCATTTTTTGTAATTTAATTAGATTTCATCGACGAGTGACTTTCAAGCTGAAACAATGTGATGTGACATAGTAAAGGCGTTAGCGGGAGAAGGTAGCGTTTTTATTTACAGTGGAATGCAAAGGTAAGTTATATAAAAAATCTAAAATGAAAAAATAATAGCTGTACGTACTTATGCCCTCGCGTTAAATGTCACACTATTTTGGCGTAGTTATTTTTTTCTTAATTTGCATGCAAATAATTTATTACACGAAATTAATAAAGCGTCTGGAATTGAGATAGTAAAAACGTTTGATAAAGTTTATAAAGAACAGTATAAACAATTTTAAACCGTAATTTTTTTTTAATTTTTCTTAAAAATAGTTGACACGCAAGGTAATAGCTCACTCAATGGTCATTACAGCCACCCTTAGACACCAGAGGAATCGCAGCTGCGATGCCGGCCTCTGAAGAAGGTGTATTTTTTATCGGATGATGGCCGCTGTTAGCCCGAGGGCTTTTATAGTTTAACCGTGTTGAAAGGTAACCGAGCGCTTATGGCGCTCAGTCGAGACCTTTATTAGTGGGTAACTAGCGCAAGGGCTCCCGAGAGGGAGACTCGGTTTGGATCGTTAACCTGTAACGCGAGAGCGACCGACTCGAGGGTGCCCGTGAGGGCCGAACCTCGGCTCGGTCAGTTGCTTTTGGCTAATTAATATCAGTATTATTATTAGCTATGTATGCCACCACTTCGGAATGTGTAGACGCTGGAGGAGAACGCGCATTTCGATATTGTGCGACCAATAGAAGTCCATTTGTCACCCTATGTACCGTCAAAATAAACAAAGTATAAGTTAAAAAAACCGAAGAATTGTTTAACGATTGTCATGTAGGTGATCCGCCGCTTCCCTCATGAGCAAGATTATTTCTGAATGTATTGATGTTGACGATAAAGCACACGGTTCACTTGATGGTAAGTGATACCTGCTGATCCCTACACTCACCATACGACATATAGCGTTATGCTGATGTCACGCTGGTGTTCTGGACAGCCCTTTAGGGCTAAGGTACCCCCTGCCTGCCGTACAAGGCGACTAAAAGGGGACTGCGAGTTCGTGGGCGCTCAGGATAGGGGCTCTGACCGCACAGGCAAGCGAACCCGGGAAGGACGGCAACCCGAAGTGGTCCAGGGTAGCCGTAGCACGACGAGGGTGCGAGGGGAGGCACGGCCTCTTCTGAGATGAGCTTAGGCACTGTGCTCAAGGGCACCGGTGCGTTCCGCAGGAGATCCCCTCCCAATGCGCTGAAGATGACCACCGAGGGTGTTTTAGTGGTTAAGAGTCCCACATAACCCTGCCCCAGGAGGCAGGGTATCTTTTAAAGATTTCCCTTCGACAACAAAAAAAAAGTGCGTGTTCTGGAAAGTCAAAAAAATCCTCGGTCAAGTCAGTCTTGGCAGCAGCTACAAACAAACTAGTTAGGTTCTACCACTATTAAAACGATGCCATATTTCGTAGCCCGTAATCGATTTGCCAGTACTGGTCATTACATACTTTCAACAGGGCAAGGCTTTAACAGAAGAACACCATACTGAAATAGTAACTTTAGCTGTGTTTCGACTAGTGAAAGCAAACGGTTGGTTTTAATGAACGCGGCATTCAATCATAGTTCTTAGTGACAACGTATTTGCATTTTGATTACTTGACGATTCGTGGACCACAGGAATCACTTGACATCGGTGAACTGCTTGGAGTTATCCCTCATGTCATCAAAAACGCTATTAATACAAACCCATCACTTACCTTTAGATGAGCTGTTTAGTAGTTTGCCACTTACTCTATATAAAAAAGCCCATTTAGTATGAAGTTGGTTTTTCCCTAAAAGTGTCGTAGCTAAGTACACATTCAATCTATGGTAGGAAGCATCCCATCGTTGCTCTGAATAAACCAAACGAGTTACGTAAAATACATGAAGGATAAGGTTTTATTTTAAATATTGCTTTTTAATTACTAACGTCCCTGTTTACTATTAATATTATAATTCGAATGTATCTAAGCTGAATTATAAAATATTTAAAAACGATATTAAATTCCTCTTTAGTATTATTTAAATTCGCTCACCTCCCCGCTCCCGCCTGTCAACAAAACCGCGTCCTATCATATTTTAATTTCATTTCTCTTGCGCAGAATGTCGAACGTTTGCGTGTAATATTGTGATGATTGCTTCGAAAAAAAAACACTGCCCGCATAAACGGCACTAAGCGAACGCAATGCGGTGGCCATTTCGTCAGTCACTTTTTTTTTTAATTTAGGTACTTCCAGTGTATAAACGGTAGGGCGTTACAGGATTGATTGTTATATGGTGCTTATAGTTATAAATATGGCAAAGACGGCCCGCTTAGTGTAGTAATTAGAGTAACTGTCTATTCCCAGCCGAGGAATGATATTTGTGCTCTTGCAGTCTGGGTGTGTTCTGTATGAGCCGTGTCCCTGACCCTGCTGTGTGTGGTCGTCACTGGGACGTGGTCCTGCACTGCGAATTCCAGTCAGAGGTTGCCACTCAAGAACCTAGTTCATCCTCGATAAGGAATCATAATGCGTTGTTACCCTTGAGGACTATGATAGAATTCCCAATCAGATGATACTTATATCATTTGCCTTACGAAACATATTGCTTTTTTCATCTGACACATGGATGGGTCAAAGCTCTACCGTGGTAAGTGCCGTGCTCTCTCAGATTACCAGCGTGAGACACCAGTAAATGCAGTGTTTCGCACGGTGACCGTAGGGATCCGGAGATTCTTTTATATTTTACGACACTTTCCATCTCAAGCAGGGTTCACAAGGATATGCCCAGAATAGTTCGAAATGTATCTACATCTAAAACTATACCGAAAAGACTTGTCGCCATACATTCAAATAAATAAATAAAAAAATCATTAAGCCATTCCTCATGGGTGTCACGACATGTGAATCTTATTCGAGCTGGTCCATTGACGCATCGTCAAGTCAGCAGGATGACGGTCACATCAAACAATCATATTAAAACATCTGACTTTCGTGTCTTTAGAGAATTAGTTACTGCGTTGTTTACTCGTCTTATACTCTATGATGGTGTTCTGTTAGGGTGTGGTCTTTCCTTGGTCTTGTAGGCACATTCGTAGATAGAAACAAGCTGCAGCGTGGCTCTATCTGTCTGTCAGTCAAAACTGTTTTTCATAATAAAAAGATTGATGAGAATTTTGTGGTTCTCACTACAAATATGTGCTCTTGAAACTGCGTGATAGGAAAGAATGCTCAATGAATTAATTACTGATGGAATTTCGTCGGTGGTGGAGTCACACTGCTGCTCGTTTATAGCTACAGTATTGTTAAGTCAGCTCGACCGAGAGGACCAAGCCCTTGCAGAATACCGGCATAGAGCCGTGTTTCCTAAGATTTTCATCTGGGGATCCTTGCTATGCCATCTCGCTCGTCAGGGATGACAATGCATCTAATTCAAGCTGGTCTATTGACGCTGGTCATCGGTATAACTGCCACGTAAAATATAATCAAATGAAAACATCTACAGTTCGTGATTCTACAGATATTCGCCATCGCGTTGTTTACTCGCGTCTTGTATATTTAAACGGCGTGGGAGTACTGAAGCCGTGGAATTTCTCCAAGACGTCCAATACTCTGGCGCACGGTATGATATCGTGGCCCGGTGCGTATAAATCATGTGTGACGTCACAGGTGGACGGCATATGTATATTTAGGATGAAATGGAAACGTATTCTGCAGTCAGATGGGGGCTTCGACAGTGGTACGGCCACGCCAAGTTTCTGGGTGGAACATGAATGGGTCAGCTCGGTGGACCACAACCTCAGAGAATACCTGTTTGGAGTGTAGAGATTCCAGGATACAATTAGAGGGCATTCCATTTCAGTCTTAGGACTGTAATGGAATACCTTGAGGAGTAGCATATCTTAGTTGAGTATGAATGTAGATGTTATAGATCAGCATAACACCAGCGGGTGGTGAACTGTGTGCTCGTTTGTCATCATTAGTATAATAAAAAAAAAATTGCTTATTGCCAAAGAAAATGGTAAATCTGGTTAGTTGATCCAAGTACTGTAAAATGTTTGCAGGTCAAATACGTTTCGTGGGTTTGTTTCTTGACGGCAGCATGGCGTGGTGGTTATAGTCCAGGTTCGTCTCGGGTCTCGGAAACGAAAAATATTTGTGTATCACAAATGATTGGTTTTCCAGTGTGTATGTCCCGTGACACTGCACCTGAGTCTTCCACTGCTCTCTATATAAAGAGGGAAAGGGACATCGAGTGCCTCTGTTTGCGCGTGCTCGTACGGCACTTTAATATATAAAATATATACTATGCTTCCGCACTATAATATATATAAACGCAGTTGAACATCATCCGGATCAACTTTCAAATGTGACATCAAATATGGACCTGGATGTTAATACTGTTTCTTCTTTCTGCAATAACCAATGATCATCTAGTCAACTGTGTGATGATTTGTTACATTTATAAAAAAAAATATTCAATACGAACAAATGTAAAGAAAAAATTTCAAGGCTACAAGCGCACGTCATCCTGCGGATGGATTGGAGCAGATTACAAAGGTTTCCGCCAATGAAACCCTAAAGGGAGATCTAAATATAATGACACGTTTCTTATACAGGGTTATTGGTAATTCGACGTATTCGCGTTAGAAGGTGATAGGGGGATATCTGGCTAATTTTAACCCCATATGCATTATGCAAAAGTGAACCATTTTTGAGTTATCATTTGTCTTAATATATCTTTCGATTTTGCGCTATTTCACATAATATTTCGTGTTCATTATCAAATTACAATATGGAATGGGTTTTAAAGAAAATAGGATTGCAGTGATCGCCTTGCAAAGTGGGTATGGAGCCGTCGGTCATATTCCACACTTCAAGGGCTTGGTATAAGCCGTATGTTCGTATATGGTACTATCAACAGATACAACAACACTTCCTCTGTCGAAGACCAGAAAAGATCGGGGTGGCCGCGTGCTGTTAGAACTACAAAGGCTGTTAATGCTGTTAAGCCAGAATTCGCCGAAACCCCATTAAGAACGCCTTCTGTCGCGATACGCAGGTGAAAGGCACAGAAATATCTCTTTACCGATGATAAAATTTTTACGATTGAAGAACAATAAGCAAAAGATAAAGTGTAAGCTCATAGTTCTAAAGAAGCTGCTCAAGGTCGGAAAGGTACAACGTGGTCATCATCCTGCGTCAGTGATGGTTTGGTGGGGCTCGTCTTATCAAGGAGTAGGAGAGAGTAAGTAGTACATTTTTGTGAAAAAGGAGTGAAAACTTCAGCCAAAGTGTATCAAGATACAGTCTTGGATCATTTTGTGAAAACTCTCAGCAATACACTTTTTAAAAATATCCCGTGGACTTTCCAGCAGGACTCTGCATCTGGTGACAAGGCACGAACTACCCAAGCCTGGCATGAAACCAACGTTCCGGATTTTAAAAGAGCTGAAGACTGGTCCTCTTCAAGCCCAGACCTTAACCCTTTAGACTTCAAATTATGGTCAGTTTTAGCGAACATGGCCTGCTCTAAACGACACGGCGACATTGAGTCTCTTAAAAAATCTTTGGAGCAAGCAGTGGCGAAATTTCCCTTGGAAACAGTGCGTGAATCCATTCGTGGCCAAACAGATTAAAGGCCTGTATAAAAGCCAAAGGTAGCCATTTCGAATAGAATATTTTTTATTTTTGCCGAGACTAATAAATATGTAGGTGAAAATTTTAATAATGAAGTAATGTCATTAAAAATAATGCATTTTCATTTGTAACAGAACTTATGGGCGGCCTAGGTGTATATATATATATATATATGTATATATATATATATATATATATATATATATATATATACATATACATATTTATAGGGTGTCCAAGATTGATCGTAACAATCATGAGAACAATCAGAAAAATCTATCCCATACAGTTTGAAAATTATGGGCATTTTAAGAAAACATATATATATATATATATATATATATATATATATATATATATTTGCATGTGTGCCTCTGTGCTTGCACAAATGCTTACAGCACTATATCATCTGATAATATCTAGGAGATATTGCCGTGGTTGGAATGAACTAGTAAGATATCGTCAAATTATATCCCCTTAGTTGATCGGTGCCGGTGCCATACATTCTCCTTGTTGTCAGACGGTGTCTAATCATTACGATCTATTCAAATAGGGAAGGGGACGACAAGTGCGTTTGCGTCAATACTTACGGCACTATAAGATATTCTGCGCAGTTGACCAAATCGACCGAGGAAGACGTAAATAAATGATTATATAGTTAGTTTTTTTTATTGTTATACCTAGCAATATTTTCTAAGACTCATCCAGGTTTGTCTGACAGGGATTACAACTGGGTATATAGTTCGTCTCTTGTAAACCTTATATAAAGGTACACAATACATAAATAAGCGGTGTCGAACAGTTCACCTGTTGATAAGTGATGAGACTAAAACAACGTAAACATCTAGGTACATCCAACCTCAAAGCACATTGTCGCCACTGAGGACTGAGATAAAATGCCGCCAAACACATAATTCACGCCTCTTTTCTGTGAAGGCGTAGTGATTCCTCAGTCGTGACGATCAATTGCTACAGCCAGAAACTAACTGTTACATGGCTCAATCTTACACACTCTAACACTCATGCTGCTCACATCATCATCTAGATACAAGTGTCGGCTGTCAAAAAATCAACAGTAATATTTCTATAATTATACCTTGCATTCATTTCTACTACTATATGTAATAAGAAGCATAAGAAAAGGAAAGTTATAATACGAGAGCATTGGCGAACATGGGTTGTAAACTTACTTGGATGATTCTGGTTTCAGATCGATGGTAGAAAATACAAATAAAAACGCGGTACACACCAACTGAGGTAGATACAAATAACAGCACTATCAGCATATCACAGAACTTGTTGGTACCCATACTGATAGAGAGTCGCTTAGAATTAGTCTCATTCCGAACATTAATGCTAGCTAGTAAGTCCTAATGTTTACAATTTATAGAAATTTTGTGTGGAAAAAAATCTTTTGTATGGGCAAATAATGCCTCTTTTTTCACTTTATTTTACCTGCCTTAACGAGGCCATACACACATGATGTGTGTTTTATGTAGCATAGTACTTTTCCGATGTTATTTCATATCCCTCCTTTTAAAATAAATACTAAAAAAAGGTATGACAATTATTGATGCTCACGTTTTAGAATACACGAGCTAATAATAGGTAAAATAAATGCAACATACAAATAAAACTACGGATAGTTAAACAGGAATACGGTGTGTAAACTTGAGCTATATTTCTAGCTGAGCCAAATTTGTAAATGCATTGTAGGTGAGATCAAAGAGACCGAAACGCGAGACTATGTTGAGTCGTCACCAAGATAACGATTTTTATTCACCTAATAAATTTATCTAATTTAGGTCTTTCTAATAACAATTTAATAATAATAATAATTATTATTAAATTATTATAATAATAACAATAATTATTATTATAACTTGCCTATTATTAATAACTTGGTAAAAGAAACCATTCAACGAATAGTCTTCTTCTACTTACTTAACCAGTCTTCTAACGCTATCTACCGGAATTTGATTTTATACTATCAGATAAGTATGTTTTTATGAAGCTTTACTCAAGAAATTAAACATCAGTTACGTATATATTGGTAGGTGAAGCCAGGTCTTTTGCAGATAGGGCATAAACATATTCCACTCGGCACCATTTTAACAAGTCCCCGAAACTTCTTGATAGAACCAAGCCCTCACAGAATGCCAGCGTAAAATAGCAGCATAATGTTGCTGTGTTTCGTCTGGTGAGTGCAGGGATCCGGAGACCTTTATGTGTGTGTGGTGAGCAGGCATTCTATTTCAGTCCTCAAGGGTGACAACGCATCTGCTTTATGATTCCTTGTCAAGGATGAATGCAGATGCCAGGGGCCGCAGGAATGTGGAAGGTGAACTGTGTGCTCCTTTGTTACTTTCAAGATTAAAAAAAAGAGCACACACTTCAGATGCTAATTCAGCGGTACTGACACCCGCATTCCTCGATGCGAAAACTTAAAGCAGATCAATCCTGATGACTGTGAAATGTGGAATGCCTCATCACTAGTAGGTAAGGTAGTAAGGTCTCCGGATTCCTTTACACATAAGACGGAACGCAAGGGTTAAGCTGCTATTTCGCCTTGGTATTCCGTGAAACACGCACCTTTAATTGCTAAGTCTCACAGAATACCAACGTCAAAGAGCTTACCGCTGCTGTGTTTCGTCTTGTATATTATATATTGTTATATTAATAATTTAATATGTTTATATTATTATCAAATTATTTACTTATGTAAGTAAACTTATATTCATAACTGTATGTAATTTTATTATTTATATACTTAGTACATACTGGAAGTTTCTGGATTTCGATATATAAGAGCAGATATTATATTTATGATACATTTATTGAATTGTTTCGAAGTATATACCACCTCACTATTTACACATGTTTGGAATCAATTGGAACCATTGTATGAAGCAATGGTCCAGTCTTCTGTGAACCTTCCGGGACCTCTTCAATGGCTTCGTGGAACGCATGCACCGCCGCTTCTGTACTTGTAATTCGTAAACCTCTAAGCTTATCTTTAATTTTCGGAAATTAAAGATAAGATTAGAGGTTTGCAAGGTGCGAGGTCCGGGTTGTATGGCGGATGCGTCGTCAGTTAAACATTCCCTGCCTTCAAATACGCATTCGTTATCTTAGCGTAATGTGCGGACGCGTGAGATCGTGAAGAACGACATTGCTGCGTGGACGATTTTCGCGGACTACGCACCCCTCAGTTCCGTGAGCCCTGTGTCCGATGAAGCTTTAAGAGCCGCATAGGCTAACAGCATCAACACCAACAGAATCTGTATTTCACGAACTTGGACACTCCTGGCAAGCAAATGTACCAATCTATAGTCGCTGTCCTTTAGTTTTCAAACGACATTGTAATGTGCAGATTTGCCGAAAATTCTCTGGCCGCCGCTCCGACTTTTCTTTACTTTCGTCGACAAGTCTTCAAAGAGAAGAGACTCATTCTGCCGACTGGCTTCTTCTTTGCGATTCAAAACAGTACACCCAGGTTTCATCACCTGCACTAATTGTTCGCCATTAAACTTTTTTATCAATCACTTTACAGCACCACTCGACACGTAGTCGTTTCTGGTGTACCGTTAAATCACGCGATAGCCATCGAGTGCAAAGCTTCCGAATCTACAGATGTGCGTGCATAATGTTTTGCATTTAAGTCATTCCAATGTCTAATACAGTACGAATTTGATGACAGATAATTTTTTTGTCAGTTGTCGTGTGGTATGAATATTGGATTCTATAAACACAGTCACCGGTCGACCTTCACGTACATCGCCGTGAAGATGATCACGTCCACGTCTTAATGTCTCCGAACCATGAATACACAGTGCTGCGATATGATTGACCACCAAATGCCAATTGAAGTCTCTGGCAACTCTCTTGTTCAATTAACCCACAGCGAAACCTTTTTTTGTTAAAAGTAAATGCAATAAATTTCAAATTAATAGAGACGATATTAGCATAGTCCGACAAGCGACTTCTAATGCAGATGCCTGGATTCTACACGTCTTAGATTTTTTCTTAATTTTGTTTGTTTAATGTTTAAAGTTTTCCTTCACCATAGCGCTAGCATTTAAAATTGCAATTAACAATTTCATTGATGCAATCGGGGGTCGGAATTCGCTTTGCGCTCCATTAAAAGCGAGCGCTTAGACATGGGCTACCACGGCTCTGAGCTCCCGACCATAGCTCAGTACCTGAAGCTGGCTTCCCACTTATATTTGGACTTTGCCGTCACATATCAAAAAATGCTTGGCGAGTTCCCTAAGCGCTCGGCCACCTTTCGAGCCGGTGATGCTGTACAAGCCTTCAGGCTAACAGTGAACTTCTGCCATAAAAAAAATCTCGGCTCTTCTGATTACCTCATCTAGTATCAATTGAAATCAACTTTACTGAGGGACTAACTTTATTTATTTAGGGATACGACTTTATACATGGCATAGCGAAATACATATAATTACAGTGGAATGGTAAACGAGTGCTTGATAAAAAACGAATTTATATTCTATCAACTTAAGATTACGTTAGGGCGTTTCAAGAAAGTGCTGGGATAATTTGGAGACTTCTTTCTTGCAAGTTCAACCCATGCCGGACTCAAGTTTCAAGCGAGTTATGCCCATCATGGCCCAGAAAGAGATGGTTTTCTTCATAATTAGTCCGTAACCAGAGCATCATCCGTTATCTAGCACTAGTGAAGATATGCTCATAATGATCACGCTAAGGATAGGCGCCTTGGTGATAATGAACTGCGCAGAATATTTTATAGTGCCGTAGGCATTTGCGCTTATATAGAGGCACTCGCTTGACGTCCTCTTCCCTATTGCGATTTAATGAAAGTGCAGTAAGATCGGAGGCAGGTTCAGATCAGAGTTTGTGATACACAAATATTTTTCCTCGACTGGGAATCTAACTCAGAACCCACGACGCAGCAGCCAGGTACTACCAGCTACAATTGCTTGGTGATAAATTATAAGCGAATCTTAAAATTAACTACAGCCGCATAGCATAGCATACCAATGTTTCGGCACTGAACAAATCAAACTCAATAAATGCTCATAATTAAAATCTATCTTAAGGGACACTTCAAAAGATAACTCATATAAACCATGTCGGAATAGAATTCCTTAATTGTTTTCGCACCTGGAAACTCTTGGCAGAGAGCGCTACGCTGAAATATAAACGAACACACCGGCGCACATTATAATAGTGAGTCGGGTTCAACACCCGAAATTCGGGGTACATTTTCGCAAGTGGCAACACATCGCACCTGCAACGATGCGCCGACGCAGCCGCAATCCGATTGGTTAATTATAGACGCGAGTTATGTCATTCAGTGTTGCCAAGCGTTGTGTTTTTCCCGGGACGCGGTGTATTTTTATTTACAAGCTTTTGAAATGAGTTCAGTGATTTTTCTTCTTGGACACATAAATACATATTTGAAAAGAAAGTTTATGATACGACGTACTTTTTATATATATGAATAATGTGTATAAATATATACATACGCTTGTAGAATTTTATTCCAGTAGCACAGCCGGTTGGTGGTTGGTCTCGATAAGCTTTATATGACCCAAATGTAGCGAGTAAGGTTATCGCAGAGGACTACAGACCGAACAAGTATAAGCGTGTATTGTTTTTACAGCAAAATGTAATCTCGATGTTTTGTATGAAATAATAGGTGACAAACGAGCACACAGTTCACCTCATGGTAACTAATGACTGAAACATCAATATATCAATCCCAAAGCAACAAAGAAGCCCATGTATTTTGCCTATCACATTTGAGGTAGAAACCCTACCTAATAACTAGACCTCAAGATTTTAATTCTCACCATACGAAACAGTGTAGCAGTTTAACTACTAATTCCGGTCAAGCCGAACAAACTGCAGCGTGGCTATACCGCTATTAAAATAATGAAAAAAGTGTTATTTTATTCATTTCAAGAATGAAGAAAATATATTTTTTAATACATCGTTTAATTTTGTCCTCAAAAAGTTGCATACGAAAAGTGTATTTGGCAACCCCGAATCTCTGGTTGGACAATGTATTCGTATTTTGAATGACATGCAATTTCTATTTCAGGTTCAGTGAATTTCAAACATTTCGATAAATATATCTATATATATATATATATATATATATATATATTCATATATATATGGATCGAGGATGAATGTAGATGTCATGGGCCGCAGGAATCACTTACTATCAGGTGAACTGTATGTTGTGAAATCGGGAATACATAATAATTTAACAGAAAAAAGAAAAGAAGAGCTATGCTTAAACCAAAAAGTTTTCCACGTTAACTAAAATGCAACACCAGTGTGTTCTGCATGCAAGAAAGGTATTGGCAATTTTCTTTAGGGTCCTTTAGTCATATTATAATAGTTAGGAAATACCTTAGACAGGTAATACCCGAAAGAAATTATCATATCGACGTTGACGATTATATCGACAGTTCCAACCCTAGTTAGTACATGCAAATGAAATAGGGCGTGGGTCTGTCATAATGTGTCAGGTGGCAAAATTACGATAATGAATGGTGGGACAATTTAATCCCGACCACTTATAAATAATTCCTAGAATACATAACATCATCCCCTTTAAATAGATCATATTGCTGTGGAGAGGGCGTAATACGAAGAGTCTGACGGTGGTAGTACCTACACTAGCTGCAGAATAAACGGGCCAGCTGGAGCGCGGTAGGACAACGCCCTCACAGAATACCAGCGTAAAATAGCAGCATAATGTTGCTGTGTCTGTTCTGGTGAGTGCAGGGATCTGGAGACCTTTATAACTGGTGACGAGGAATTCCATCCCAGTCCTCAAGGGTGACAACGCATCTGCATTATGATTCCTTGTCAAGGATGGATGAGATGTCATGGGCCGCAGGAATCACACGCCATCAGGTGAACTGTGTGCTCGTTTGTTACTCATAATGGAATGTAATAAAATAAATAGACGAGATACGACGTAAACGTCCCTTTAAAATATAAGATGAGATTCTTCATTTGAGATTAAAGATCCATTTATAGTTTACGTGATAAGGTCACGCCGCAGATTTAACTTAAACGAAGGCTGAGAAAGTAATAGTTACGTAAAGTTTCAACCTATATATAATCCTATTAAATCCCACAGCTGGGCACAGACCCGCTCTCTAGAGTTTCAGAGCTTCCACCTCGCGGCTATGGATTAGCGCACGTCAAATGTCTTCTAAGTATTTTTTCTATTTCTTAGACATGTAGGTTTACTCCCGTGGTAAATACGAGTTAAAATAGCTTTTAACAATTTCATTGATGCCGGTATCGGGGATCGAATTCGCATCTCTTCGCACCGAGCCTACCGCTACCGCAATGACCTGCCACGTTTCCGGAATGTATAATATTATCTTGATTTTGAATTTTTTTAATAATTTGGAAATTCACAACATTTCTTTATGACGTAATTAATTTTTTTTAATGATGAGATAGAACTCCTCATCACGTTACCGATTTCGGTGGCAACTCCTTCACCCATCAGGCTACAAGTCTCTGGAACTCCTTGCCCGCAGATATAAGATTATCGAATAAGCTCTCTTTTAAAAGGCTAGTACGGGAACACTATATAAAGACGTCTGTTGCATAATTAATATGGTAAATTACCGTTGTCATCGTTTGTTATGTGTTTAATTATGTTTATTACTGTGTATTATGTATTGCTATTTATATTTAAATATATTTATGTGGTAGTGTAACTAGACTGGCCATAAATACTGTTACATAAAAACTTTTCTTTTTTTCAACTTTTTAATTATTTTGAATTTGGAACACGTATATTATTTTAAAAATTTCTTTCGATTTTGCGCCATTTCACATATTTTTTCGTGTTCATTATCAAATTACAATATGGACATATATACGCCCCATGTGTTAAAGAAAATAGGATTAGCAGTGATCGCCTTGCACAAAGTGGGTATGGAGACATAGGTCATATTCCAGACACTTCAAAAGCTTGGTTTCAACCGTGTGTTCGTATATCGTACTATCAACAGATAGTACACAGAACAGACACTTCTTCTGTCGAAGTCCAGAAAAGATCGAGGCGACCGCGTGCTGTTAAAACTACAAAGGCTGTTAGCGCTGTTAAAGCCAGAATTCGTCTAAACCCCATTAGGAAGCAAAAAATCTTATCGCGAGAAATGAAGATTCCCGCTAGGACTCTGTCGCCTATTATAAAACAAGACCTGAAGCTCGGTGCTTATAGTCGATACACAAGACATGCCCTAAATCAATCTTTACAATTAAAGAGAGTGGATCGATCAAAACGCCTTCGGTCTCAATACGCAGGTGAAAGGCACAGAAATATCCTCTTTACCGATCAAAAAAATTTTCACAATTGAAGAACACTACAATAAGCAAAATGAGTGTACGCTCACAGTTCTAAAGAAGCTGCTGGTGGGGCGTGTCTTATCAAGGAGTCACAAAACTACATTTTCATGAAAAAGAAGTGAAAACTTCAGCCAAAGTGTATCAAGATACAGTCTTGGATCATGTTGTGAAACCTCTCAGCAATACACTTACAAATATACCGTGGACTTTCCAGCAGGACTCGTGTCACAAGGCACGAACTACCCAAGCCTGGCTTGAACTTCAACTGATCGGCAATTCATCCTCAACAAAGATTTAGGATGCAGATGCGGTGTTACCCTGGGTCTGATACCGTATGCCTCGTTACCAGTTATCGGGTCGTCGGATCTCTACACTCACCATACGAAACACAGCAGCACTATTGCTCCTGCCCGGGTGGGACAGATTTATTGAAGAATATCAGGGGAACGCCGAAGACTGGTTACGTTTTGACTTATTTTTTTCATCTATATTATCAATGGTTAGTTAGCTATTTATGTCTATGTCGTCTTGTGACATGGAGAAAAAAGCCCTAACACACGACTGACTTATACATAAGCAATGTATGAGTAATACTTATACAAAACAATGCAATACACTGTCATTCGATACCCTCGCCTCTTGCATACCACCCCGGTTAATAGAATGATTTCATATAATTATCAGTCTTAATAACATGACGTAAGGTTTAATATCATAGACATCGTTTAAACACAAGGTTTAAGACCACACGCAGAAATGTTTCAAACGGTCTTAGTAATTTTTTTAGTAACTAAATTGATAAAATGCATGCAAACTTGGTCCTTCGTGCCGGATATACACGTATATAGTAGCCATATTATAATTGTTACGTGTTATAATCAGCTAGTAGCTAGGAGTAACGTATGTGCTTCTATAAGTTGGACCGCAGTCACACATCAGATGGACTGTGCACTCGTTCCCACTGAGCATATTTGTAATATCTGTCTACCCCGAATTGTTTTACTGTTTACGGAATTTACCCTTTTTTTTACGAATATATTGTATGTTCAGAATTTACATATATTTTGTTTATACTATACAGCAGACGTTTCACTGTCCGAAATTCAATATATTTTTTTGTTCGTTTTGTGCATTTGTGGAAATTATTCATCGTTAAAATCGAATAGAAAAACTTAATTTTGTCCAATTGTGCCTAAATTCCGGACAATCTTTCCAATTATTCTTTCCATAAAAACCTAATTCGGACAAAAGTCCGGAGAACGAACATTACAAAAAATAACCAAAACCATCCGTCAAGTGATGGTCTTACCAACGAACAGCTCTTAATATTTATGTATATATATATAGATTTAGTAAGTCATCTATTATCAGTGTCGTCTGCATCTACCTATAATGACTAATGTTTACACGTACGAAGCGGCAAGGAATATGTTTTGGCAATTGGCACGCGCCCGCGAGGGGCCGGTGATTCACGGCATGGGCTCGGACGAGATGCGCTTTATTATATGACTCTTGTAAAGTGTTGCCAGCGGATGAATACAATTCGAGTGAGCTCAGTTGCTGAGACATTTAATTTTTTTTTAATAGTATTAAAGGTATCAGCCCATGATAACGGAAAGTGCATACAGGAATCATAATGTAAATGCGTTGTCACCCCTCAGGTCTATAAGCGAATGCCTCGCCATACTGGTGACGTGGCATTCGATTTAATGAGGGTCTCCCGATCCCCACACGGACCAGAAGAAACGCTATTTGTATTCTGTGAAACAGTGGTCCATTCCCGGTCGAGCAGATCCATTAATACCGCAAGTAAATGAAAATGAAGCGTGGTTCTACCACTTTCAGTGAGTTTGTTTTGCAATAGTCTGATTACGATTCCCAGTCGACATAATTCTTGATTTAAACTTTATGCGCTCACCCACCATCGTCTACGGCGAAGGAAAACATCACATCGTGAGGTAGCTAAACTTTAAGAGAGAGGTGATGGCAGAAGTATGGCGCATATAATGTGAACAAGATAATAATCTTCAACCCAATGCTGGCCAGGCGTCCCCCCATCCTGAACCATCAGCATCGAAATACTTCCCGCAGACTTGCATAAGTCGTCACTCCAATGTTGTTCTCCTGAACGACGAATATATTCTGGTTCTTGCCAGATGACATTATTTTTAACAATGGTAGAGTTACACTGCAGTTTGTTTCTAGCTGCACAATGAATGGGTCAACTCGATCGGGGTAGGACCACGCGCACACAGAATACCAGCGTGAAATTGCAGCATATTGTTGCTGTATATCGTCCGGTGTGTGCAGTGATCCGGAGACATGTGTTACTTGTGACGTGGCATTTCATCTCAGTCCTCAAGTGTGACAACGCATCTGATTCCTTTTTAAGGATGAATTCATGTAGATATCACGTGCCGCAGGAAAAAAGACAACGACTGAGCAGAATATTTTATAGTGCCTTAAGCGGTTGCGCACACGGAGGTACTCACTCGTCGTCCCCTTCCCTATTCCGATGTAATACATGAGCTATAAGATCTGAGGAAGGTTCACATGCAGTGTCAAGAAGACAGAACATACAAAGAACTCACCAGGACCCGAAAGTCAACGATTTGTGTTACACGAATATTTTTCCTCGGCTGTCAGGGTTGACAGCAGCAGCCAGGTATTCTACCCGCTATAACACGCAGACGTCAATCTACTCGTATCACTCCATCTAGTGAAAGATCTTCCTACTATTCACACTTCGTATACGAAAATCATTCGACGGCAAGGCTAAGTTTTGGCTGAAACCAACCTATAGAATCATTAGGTCAGGAAATAACAGTGAAAAATGTACTTTATTTATTTGTTGCATTTACCCAAACAAAGTTATGGGATCACAAAGTTTGGATTTAATGCCGAAGACTATCTCTATCAGTCATGTTATGGTTTTTTTTTTCAGATTTCATTAATTCCATTTCAGTTTTTTTTCTCATGGGTGTATAAACAACCCACTAGATGGAGTGTCGTGATGCAAGTTTGCGGGAAGTCGATGCATGCAGGTGGCTCTGTATCGTGCTTTGTGGCTATCTATGGGGAGGGGGGGGGGGGCTGTTATATGTAAGTTCATAATAATAAGTACGCCACAATACAAATTAATGGTTGAACAAACAATCAATTACAAATAGGGTAAATGTTTAACGATAGAGATTCGTCGCAAACAGGAAACTTTAAGATGCAATCAACAATTAGCCAAACACACATTGACGTTCCGCAAACAATATATATTTATATATAGCAATCTTCTAGTTTTGTATTTAGCAACACTTTTTTATTTTGCGAACTTGAAATTACTAACATGTTTGGCTATTGACGTTAAAAATTATCTGTAATAATTTTGAAAAAGTTGTAATATTTATTTTTAATTTTGTATTTAATGAAGTTCAAGTGTCAATCTGCGAAGCTTAAGGTGGTTGGTTCGAATCCGGTATTCAACAATTATTTTCGTGAACAATCTCCTAACCACAAACAATTTAGCTTAGTTGGAGTGGTTATCGGGAATGTAGTAATGTCAATACCATTGTCAGTATTCTTTAAAAAAAAACACCATTATCATTACAAGTCAAGCAAAATGTTTTTTATATAATAATACAGAATATATAAATTGCAGCGTCAATAACTTAATAGTTTAGGGCAGGAGTCGGCAACCTTTTGAGTAGGAAGTCGTCAAAAATTACAATTTACAAAATTTCAAAATGATTAAAGAGCCACAAAAAAAATTCTTGGCAACAATAAAGATTTTGATAAAAAAAAACTGATTCATTTATTCATAAGGAAGATATATATTTATTCATATTTAAGTAGTGTTCTTTCACAACAAATTAGATAATATATAGTATATATATATAGTAGATTATATATATATATATATATATATATACATATATATATATATATATATATATGGTATAATTAGCTAATCACTTATTATTAAAGTAAAAAAATTAAATATTTACTTACAACACTAAAATTAAAAAATATTTGCATATGGAACACATCTTCACATCCAAAGAGTCGCAGGTTGCCGACCCCTGGTTTAGGGTAAGGTCTGGGAAACTTAGGTAATTTCAAATCTGGTATTCCATTGTTTTGAACCATCACGAACCAGCACAAATAATTTAGCTCAATTATAATGGTTAACAGGAATGTTAAAATTTAGCAGCATTCTTTAAAATAAAACACCTATAAGATACCAATTTTTTTTTAGTTTAATAATAACGAACCTCAAGACATTTAAAGTTCCGTACAGACGGACGGTCCGTGCGCCCTGATCGTAAGTTTTTAATTATGAACGCGATGCCCGATATCGTCGCGACCTCTTTCTTATAACTGTACAGAGTTTTCAGTTCGCAAAAAGTCCGTTAT
Organism: Teinopalpus imperialis; assembly: GCA_029286865.1. Classification (NCBI taxonomy): domain Eukaryota; kingdom Metazoa; phylum Arthropoda; class Insecta; order Lepidoptera; family Papilionidae; genus Teinopalpus; species Teinopalpus imperialis. Next base: position 8,791,044 of record JAGSMU010000014.1, on the reverse strand, counting down.
TGAGGTATACACAAAAAAAAGCATCGCCCCAGATACGAGTGTTAAAGACCGCGTTACTCGGCGGTGAGTGTCCCACGGTCAGCGTTCGAATATAAGATAATTTGTGTGAAAAATATGAATTTTGTTTGTATGTGCGAGGAAGTTATTTTTATTGTATTGAAAGTTATAAACGAGCACAAAGTTCACCTCTCACTAATCTCAACCCGGTGAAGCTGTAAGAGCCCTCGTGCTAACAGCGGCCAACAGCCACAAAAAAAATCACAAAGTTCACCTGAAGGTCATTGAGGACTGCGACCGATGCTCGTCGTAAGGAGAGGGAGGAGGGGAGGGAGATTAAAAGGGAGCTAAAATTATATGAAAAAAAAACTATTTTGTAACTCGACGAACTTGACATTGGATACTGTCCTCCAGCAATTGCTTGCGGTTTCGTCCGCGGTGAGCAGGATCTACTAATAGTTTAATTGTTTTTTATTACGTTAAGAGTAACAAACGTGCACACAGTTCATGATTCTTGCATCCCATGACATCCACATTCATGCTTGACAAGGAATCTTAATGCAGATACGTTGTCCTTGAGGACTGAGACGGAACGCCTCGTCACCAGTAATAAAGGTCTCCGGATCCCCTCACTCGGCAGACGAAACACAGAAGCATTATGCTGCTATTTTATTCTGCGAGGGTGTGGTCCTACCCCGGTCGAACTGACCCATTCATTCTGCTGCAGTGCAGCTCTACCACTTGTTTTGTAGAACATGGTCATTCCCGAGTATACTTGACCTATTCATGATTTTGACAGTTTAAAACTTAGACATGGCTGTGCCATATACATAGCAAACTGTCTACAAAACTTAATCGTAGCTTCAAAATTATCGTCTTTTGTTGTGAACCTTCTCTGCTGGAACAAACATTCCCAGCTTAGCCGGAATGTTAATAGCCAGTATTCTCTCCAAAAAAGAAATGATGATGACAAAATACCTCTTCACCAGTAATCGGGTCCACAAGCCCAGCTAACCTCACGTTAAAACAATCAATTAAGTTTATAATCTACGGAACGCAAACAATACTGGTCGTAACGAATGTTTACACAGACCTAATTCAATGGCCAATCAAACCAATTGTCGCGTTTCTTTCGGTCGTGAACTCACGGGACTGCGCTTGGCTTGCATTTTAAAAAGAAAAGTAATTTCATTTTTTAATACTATCGCTCTTTATAGTATAATTTCGAGGAGGCAGGCACAGGTTAATAACGATTACAGCCAGTACGTTTGCGGGTGATGTTTAATTTCTGGTGAAATCGATTTTGGTATAATGCAAAAATTATTTTGTTTTTTTTTAATTTTCAAGTGAAGTAACAGTCCCGACCGAGCACACAGTTGTAGCAATAAGATATGTGCAAGTTTTAGACATAAATAGGACTAATACATCCTTATGATCAATTTTTTTTTAGGTATTTGAATAGTTAAGTTCAAACTGATCAATGAGTTCATCACATAATATTTATCACAAAAATATCAATAAAACTTGCAATTAGCACTTACAGTGAAAAATATGCCATTATAAAAGAAATAATAAAAAATATTACAGCATGTAAATAAATGATGAAATTGTTTACATCAGATCAATACTGTTATGAACGAGAATATGTACCATTCGTTTCATACAACGAATGTCACAAAATATGTTTAGTTGGATAAAAAAAAATCTTTATGAGATATCTATATCTCGCTCTACAGAGAATGAGTATGTTGTATGTATGCCCCTGACACAGCATCCGAACCTTCCTCCAATCTTATTGCATAGATATTACCCCGGAATAGGGAAAGCAACAACAAGTGAATGCTTATGTGTTTGGACAAATGTTTAAGCGATATAAAATATTCTACACAGATGCTTGTAGGTCGTGGTCGGAATCAACTAGTAGGACATAGTCAAATGATATCCTCTTAGTTGATTATGATCGCTGCCATAACATCTGCTTGATACCAGAAGGTGTCTAATCTAATATAAATAAACAAAATAAAATCAAATACCTCTATCCAATATAGAAGCATTACAATTACTTATTGATAGACAAAATACTAGCAATTTCGGAAAAAAGTTGCCACACACCTTAGAAGAGTGGACAAAATAAATTCAGCAGCTCTATATTTAAAATTATTATATCTTTACACATATATGTTTCGTTTATATGAAAGTTATTAAAATAATAATTCATATTATAATAGCCTTTAACACACAAACATTTGGTTATCATATTTTTAACTTTGCAACTGGTAATTTATTATTATTGTATATAAATAGATATATATATATAAATATAATAGGAGAAAAATGAAAATATGAATCATTAGTGTGATACCTTGGTCCCTTCCCCACAGCTAGTTTATAACTATTGCATGGCTCTACTGTCTAAACTTTAGTCTCAATTTCACCTAAGAATCCACGAATGGCTGGAAAACAAGTGGCTGAATAAAGTTTAAAAAATATATATGTATATAATATAAAATATATAAAAAAGTTTTTCATAAGATTATAGCTATTATGTCAACTTAATTTTAATTTTACATGTTTATTATTAGGTTTACTGGTTAATACAGATTTTCTTAAATATACCGTCAGCTCCCTATATAATTGCTTAATTTATCAAATTAAATAAAAGAAAAAGTAAATAAACATAGACATCATTAATTGTACATTTAAAAAACATGCAATGAGTGTTTGGTAATCAACATGATGAAAAATAATATTTTTTATTTCCTCATCAAGTTACAATTATCTAATGACTAGGGCCTCTTTTCAAGTATATCACCCTTGTGCATCTTTGTTGAGGATAATAATAAAAATATCTCTATTTGGAACATGATATAAGTACATGTTTGTGGTAACCCTGAAGCTTGTTCTAGTATAAACTGTGTTACAAGCTTCAGTGTCTTCCCAATTAATGTTACTAGTTACAAAGTATATATCTTTTAGTAACATAATTAATAACAAAATCATGAGGATAGATGTGGATGGCGTCCATGCCATCCAAATCCATCCTCATAATTTTTCGAGAGTCCTTACTAACCATTTGGTGAACTACTTCCTTTGTGACCTCTAATCTTATAAGAGAAATCAGATTAGAGAAAGAAATAATTTATAATAGAAAATATATATCAATTGCAAAATTGAAAAAAATATTGAAACAAAGGTTATTATAATATTAATCATTATTTAAATTAATCTTTCAATATTAACAAAAATATATTGTAAACATATATTATTGTAAAATATACTCCTGCTGAGTTTTTTATTCTTCTCAGGTCTTTGGCTTCGGAAATGTAATTAATTATAACATATTTCAGAACTGTGCTTTGCTCATTTAGGCAGTTACTTTAACCGTGTTATCATAGATTTGAAATTATCCTGAGTATTTTACAATTACCAGCCTAATGGTAAGTTTATCTGGGAGGGCTACTTAACCCAGCCAACTTGATAAGAGCCTAAATTATCCACTTCAAATAAACACTTATAAATAGACTGTCCTCTAAGTAAATGATTGTAAGACATAAATATTATATTCAAGATTATTACAGGACATATTCATATCAAAATTAAGTGTATATAAATAAATAATTTATAATAAAATTTGTTTATATATTCCAAGAAAGAGCAATAATGATTTAAGTATTTGATTGCAAGTTATACTGAATAAGAATTTTATATAATAAAATATGTATTCATTATTTTTAACTCAGTTGGCGATTCTTAAATAAATAAAATGTAAAATACTCAAAATAAAAACTGGTAAATTTTATTTTTTGAATATATTAAAATAATCCATTACAATACTTGCCAAGTTATAATTTGATAGTAGTTTTTTTATTGTAATACACTTTTAGAGTTATATAATTTCTGAGGAAGCTTCCAAAAATAAGAATATATAGGCTAAGGTAAAACAAAATTCTATATTCAATTAGCCTAACCCTCACCTACTAACACATTTCAATTGAGTCATTTTCAACAAGTCTATCATCTCGCTATTTTAAGATGCCGAAAACGCGCAAGAAATTTTGTAAGAAATATATTCGCGCCAAAATAAAAGAAACAAAGTACAAAGACCATACTTACGATACGGTCGACGTAACAACTTCGGAATGCAAGCAATGCATCAGATGATACAAAACTTTTTTCTTTTATTTTTTCAATCGTATATCACAAGCATTTCCGGATAAGAAACAAGTTAATGTGATTAAAACTTACAAAAGCGGTCAACTATGTTAGTAAAGTTCATCTATGCGTTATTAATCAAAAGTTTCAGTCAAAAACTTACAGTTTTCCTTAAAATCACTACATAAAAATATATTTTTCAATTTGAACAACACACACGTTCACTGTCTACACTTATTTAATGTACTCTGTGTAGTGTACAGTACACTAGACTGTTCTTTTACTGCGAATGTCAAACTTTTTCTTTTATCGGTGTTGCTAGATGTAGCATTTACTTTTCCCACACCTTTTCTTTCATCCATTTTATAATTTTCATAATACACTTTTTGTACTATGTTTATGGTATTTTTCAAAATAAAAATATAAATTGTATTGATTATTTTATAAATTAATAATTATAGCTATGCCCAGTATTTATTTTTAAGTAAGTGCTGCCATTTATGTAAATATGTATTTGCCTACAAGCGGCATATTGTACGGTGTCTTTCACAGCGGAGAGTTTCACGTTACCTACCTTTTATTATTATTAGCCGGGACTAAAAATAGGTCAAATATTTAAAAATGTTCTTTAGCACGTATTGCGAGTTAGAGATGACTGTAATCGCATTCGCAGAGTTATATTTTACCTGTTTTTTTATCATGATACGGAGTGCTAAAATGTTAGTATCTAAAAATTATGTACATCAATTATGTAAATGAAACAATTTGATTAAATAAAATTAACCTTTTAAACATGTTTTAATATTATTTGATTAATTTATTTCGATTTTTAATTGGTCAGGTATTCCGACGTACATAAGGACATTGTTAACAGGATCTAGTATATTCTTGTAGTTAATGAGACAAAATACAACAATACAGACAAAAGGCATCCATAAGGGACGGCCACGACAAAGCACATTAATCTTGATTATATTTCGAATATAAAATTAGTAGCTTAATAACATAAAAGTGTCTCTTATAAGGAATAACCTTTCAGCTCCTGGGTATCCTAGGGCCGCTCAGAAAGCTAACTAAAGGATAATGGATTATTACATGGCTAAATAAAAACATTACAGCGAAAGCTGTTACCAGCGGTATTTACGATAAGATATCTGTCCTAGACAATTTCAACATAAGTCTACTCCTTTCCTAAAGGCCGGCAATGCACATCCACAGACTTACAGGCTGCAGGTTTTGAACAGTGGTAGAGCTACACTGCAGCTGAAGAATGTATGGGTCAGCTTGGTAGTACAACGTCCAGGGCAGGACCACGCTCTCACAGAATACCAGCGTGAAATAGCAACATAACGCTACTGTGTTTCGACTGGTGAGTGTAGGGATCCGGAGACCTTTATTACTGGTGACGAGGCATTTCATCTCAGTCCTCAAGGGTGACAACGCATCTGCATTATGATACCTTGTTAAGGACGAATGTAGATGTCATGGGCCACAGGAATCACTTAACATCAGGTGAACTGTGTGCTCGTTTGTAACTCTCAATTTAATTAAAAAATAAAGGTAACGGGCGTCGGGATTGTCCGCTTTGCCCGGGCATTCGGTCAGGTGATGCAACTCCACTGGCGTTGCGGATGTATGTGGAAGGCGATACATTTTTACCTATCACCGTCAAAGCACTACTACAAAGCTTTAATGTCATTTTAATATGACCTAGTTTTATGTGGAAACGGTGCAGTTTTGTTTGCACAAAAACCATGTATAAAAGATGAATTAATTCAAATGAAATTGAAATTAATTCAAAATGAAATAATGTTGACAAAGAAAAGTGAAAAACATATATAATTTTACGCCTTTCCTTTTAAGAAAGCTATTATTTTTTACAGTGTACGCATAATTTGATCACTTAATAAATAAATATGTCGAAATAAATAAACGCTTGAGAAAAAGAAGTCATCTTCAATACAAGAAAAAAAACAATGTTTATCTTGAATCATCATTGAGGATAGATGAAGATGTCAACGGCAGCTGTCATCGCTTAGCATTAGATAATCTGTATGTTCGTTGTCACTCATATGATTATACAATAAAAAAAAACTAATAATGCTAAATGTAATGTTGTTATCGTGATATGTCTAAATATTATGAACTACGTTACGTTTTGCGTTAGTATTTTCTAATATTAAGTGAAACGAGACAAAAATAGTGTGTGTAAGTGATGATATAAAAAAATATATATATAATACCTTTATTAGCTTCAAATTTCATGAAACTGATTTTACAAATGTTATCGCGTTTATTTTATTGTGTTGTTTATTTTATTTTGTTAATTCATTTCATTTTAGAAAAACGTTAAAATAAACGCGATAGAATCGTAAATCGTAAAATAAGTTTAATTCAACGTGTGAGCGTAAATATAAAATACCATTACGTCTTTCAAGGCTTAAAATTAATTTAACAAAAAACTACTAATTAACACAGGACTACTAATTAACTAGACACAGAAAATTTGTCCAGGGCGCACCGGCAATGCCAAATCCCTACAGCGGATACGGTCCATGACTAAGCTACCGACCATACTTCAGCCGCGGAGGATAGGGAGAGTGGCAACTTAACACCAGCTCTCCTTTCCCCGCGACCTTGGTTGCCTAAGGGTAGTGAAAACGGCTCCTAGCTTCGTTTCTTCCGTCGCAATGCATCTGGACAAGATGGGCTCAGTGAGCTTCCCGAAGCCATCCCGGGTAGGCTCACTTCAGTAGGTCGATTAGTCGTTGTCAAAGCCCTAACCCTGATCGCCTGTGGGATACCTTAGCCCTATTGTATAAGCCTGGGACTAGAGGGTCGTCTGATGAGTGACGGAAGGTGGTGATAAAATTTCTATAAGGTAATGAAACTTACACGAGAAAAACACAACACGGTATTAGTGTTGTGTTTTTTTGCCAATAGATGGCAGTGTATCATACGGCTGGTTTTCTAAACCGCGCTGTAAAGTGTTATTCAACTGAGGCCGATAAGGTGTAGGACAATATTTTATTTTTCCGATGACAGATGGCGCTGTTTCAAACGACCGGTTTCCTGAACCACGCTGTATTTGTGTCCGTCGGCTAAAGCCGCTAAGGTATTGTTCAAAATTTTATTTGATATTAATATTTCAGTGCATTACTGTAAAACATGGTGGAATCAATCCATCTGGTGAGCTGCTTGCTCGTTTGCCACCTATTCTATGTAAAAAAAAAATAATTTAACCCTAGTGCGGTAAATTCTCTGTACTGAATGTGGCTCACATGAGTTCCATGGTTGACTTACCATCAAGTGGACTGTGTCCCCATTTGCCACTTACTCCATTCTAATTAAATATTCGCCAGTGACCATCGATGACGTATACTTCAACAATGTTATCTCTTCACTCTTGTTGAGCTGTGTCAGTGCGCGCGTGTTCTGTGAAAAGCTCGTGACAAATTTGTATGTCTGGAAATTTTATTCCTTTGATTTGTCTTATTTAGTTTTGTTTTATTTTGTGGTGTAGTTAGTTAACTTTTGACATGTATGTATGAATCAATGTCGCAGATTTTTTTAAATCAGTTTTCACCTACTTCCAGACGTCTGGGATTTTACAGACATTTTAACGAAACCGATGAGAATACCATAAATTCACTATGCGTGCTATTTTAGTTTTTTAAGCTATGGATTACAAGCAACTGTTCTGGTCACCTGATAGTAACTCTCCCACCCATTTTCAAATACGGATCAAGGTGTCCAAGAATGTCCAGTAAGTTTGTACTTGGGTCCTTGCCCTTACCAAACGAAACAGCAGTGTTATGCTGCTACTTTACGCTGGTATTGTGAGGGAGGAGGACACTCCCTGGTCGAGTCGTCACCGACGTTTTACATTTATTTTATTTATTATTTATTTATTTATAATAAGAGTACATAACATTTTAATTACAAAAAATAACATTCAGAAAACCACAGAGGTTTGTCGAGAATGTTACTTGACAATAATATTTTCAATAAAAATGTTGAGCAATACATGCAAGTACCTACATGAATAACTAAAAATATCACACTGAACATCTTAATTTACACACACAGAAGTAAAGGTGGGTAGAAAGAGCACCGATGCATTCAATGCATCAATCATCAACATTTATGCACCAATCCTGTTTCTGTGTGTGTCCATAATATCCTGCTCTTTTCTTAGTCTGGTAATAAATTATACAAATATGAGGCCGTGATCGAAGCCGACTAAGTGGACAACAATATAACGTCGATAGTGTAAACTATATATATTGTCATTTATTACCTACCTATAAACCTCAAAACTCTAACCAAAATATTTTCGCATCGCTGTTAAAAGTTAAAAATGTATCCTTTATTAAATAAAGATTTACAAGGAAGTATTATGAGATATATGACAAAAAAGAACTCGATTTATTATTGCTTCTCTTTTTCGGGAACTTTGGTGAGTTGATTCAGACTTGATCTGACCAAATCCCTTAGTGATAAATTCGGACAACGTTTAAAAGTAATTTATTTGAGGGGAGACAGTCTTTGTCATCAACTACTGGCGGTAATTGTCTTAAGTAAATTAAAATAATATTTCTGACCACACTGGATGCCTTCACGCGGTCTAGACATTTGTTAGACCACAATGGATGCGTAATACGACACCAGTATAATGATCACTCACTTGTTACCGTCAGACGGACAGTACCAGTGACTGCTACTGGCAGTACTGCGTACATGACATAGCAACAACTTTAACAGTGGTTTGTTTACTACACTGCAGTTTGTTTCTAGCTAAAGAATGAATGGGTCAGGACCACGCCCTCACAGAATACCAGCGTAAAATAGGAGCATAATGCTGCGGTGTTTCGTCAGGTGAGTGTAGGGATCCGGAGACCTTTATTACTGGGTAACGAGGCATTCCGTCTCAGTCCTCAAGGGTGAGAACGCATCTGCATTATGATTCCTTGTCAAGACTGAATGTAGATGTCATGGGCCGGAGGAATCAGTTACCAGGTGAACTGTGTGCTCGTTTGTTACTCTTAATGTAATATATATATATACATGATTTAAAAACAAGGGGTTGTAAACGGTATAAATAAAAGAGCTAAGGAACAGTAAACATTTTTATTGTAAATATTTTTATTGTTTCCTCTTACACTCGCGATGCACTCATTGCGTTATCAAAGCAGTCTAAACCCGCGATGGTGTTCAGTAAGGGCATGTTTCAATGATCTAATTTAATAATTATACTATAGCTTCGTTAGTAACGTAAGGATCATTTTAAAACCATCGCGTGTTTCCCCAAATCTTGGCAAAATCTTTTAAGCGGTATGCCCGTGCGCATTTCATATAATGCACTTAGCACTTACTATCATTTTCCATTAATATTCCCCCGCCAAAGTAAATCTGTTGTAAAAATGTTAAGTAAGCCAGTACATATGAAAATAATGCGTCGATAACACCTTTCTTTCATGCCATTATCTTGGCTAAAGGCCTTAAACGTTTTTAAGAAAATTAGATTAAAACCTTTTTGTGTAGGTTTTAAAGGAGATATATTTATTTAATGCTTATGGATTTTTTTTACTTTATTAGTAATACACAATATAAAGAAAAATCGGGTTATGTAACGAAATGACACTATTTTAAATATTCTATATATTTTCACATTGCACCATTCTACGAAGTCTTATTATATATATGTAATGATACGAATACAAAACTTGTTCATTCGTAATCAGGAAAGGCAAAGGAGTAAGAAAAGAAATTAATCTTTCTTTAAAATTCATTTGTACTGACTTGTAACAAATTTGTAATAATTAATAAAATTACAACACCAAACAAAACGAGATAGGACGATTGAGAATTCAAACATTAAATAAAATAAGTTAAAGCGTATCAAGATAAATTATTACACGACAGATACGATTACCATTAACTGTTTTCTCTTACGTTACATATTACAATGTTTTAACATATTCCTTGCATAACATAGTGTTGCGAGTGTAAAATTTAAAAATGCGCTAAATCAAAAGAAAATATGAATTCAGTTGCCATACGCTTACTGTCAACACCCGGTATATTATCAAACCAAAAAAGCTATGTCACAAAAGAGGGTGATAGATTTAATTGGACTAAATATTATAGGATAGTATTAAGAACTTGAGATATTTACGAAGTCATCCCAAAAATATTATTAGACGAATCAGCATAAAGACTAATCGCTAGTTTTAAATTTTATCTAAGAACTTTAAATTTGACTAGAAAGTCATTTAAAATTTGTAAGTTATTTAGCGTAGAAGAATATGTTTCAACAAATATATACTATAATAGTAAATATTTAATAATAATATTATAGTCATGTATTATTTTGACTAACAAGGTAAAGTGTAGATTTAAAAGATCTTTAAACTATATGTACTACGGTAAAACGTCACTAATATTACATTCACTATGCATGTTTATAAAAAATACATACCAGATTTAATTTTAGTTATGTCAGTTTTTAATAAATGCCAACACTTTTATTAACGGCTAACATGTTTTTATAAACACGCATTTGTAGTATCTTTATTGAAGTTAAAGAACTAGTTAGTTCGAAATTATATTTAGTAAGCTAAGAAAATCTTGCAAAGTTACTGCGTTGTTAGAATTATGTGCTATTTATAATATTAAGGCCCCGCCTTGCGTGGAGCAAAACTTGTGATCTAACCAAATCCTGCGAGTGTCAATATATTAGATTTAAGAAAAAGATATTAATACATTAGATATTGGTTCAAAGTTGAAAACAAGTAATTAGTATAAGCATAGTACAGTTAATTAAGAGCGACAAAAATATTCCTGTTAAGATTTCTACCGTCCAATAATCACTCCTTTCGTTCCAATATTCAATTACTATGTCAATATATTTTTAATTAACATATACACGATTGCGATTACATAATTAACATTATATTCTGCCAAAGCGATATGTTTCCTTATTGTAGCGTCGTGTTATATATGCAACTCGTATGTATATATTTCCTTTCCTATAATATTCCACCGTGTTATCAAATACTACTTTTATTATTCACACCTAAACACACATTATTTGCTCCGATAAACCAATAGTGATCCTAACTGTACATAAAGCTTTATTATAAAATAAAATCTAGACATCTTTAAACACTAATTTCAACTAATCTATGCATTTGCCACTTGGCGTTAAATCTGGGCGTTTGTCGCGACGCCATTTTAATATAGGTTATAGAAAATGGCTGCCGTAGTATGAATGCAGTTAGTTTTCCATCAAGAAATCAAACACATTTTTTTTTAAATGCAATTATGGTTTGATTTTTGTTCATAAACAATTTTTCTTTGAGGGTATTTGTCAAATTCAAGACGGCGTTATGCGACATGCTTAAAATGCTTGTATTGTCTGAGGATTTATTATGGCAATTGTATTTTAGAATTCTAGTAGAAGAGGCACATTAATTAGAAGTTAAATATTTTTAACAATCCTGCGCTAAGCAACACTAAGTTATTCAAATATTTTATTTGTAAGTTCAAGATGACGTTTTAAAATGTCAAATACTTTGAGATCACATCTCATTTCGTAACATTGGAAAAAGGAATAGGTGATGATTATGACTTTAAAATAAAATTCAGTAGGGTGTGAAGTATTAAAACCAAGAAGAAGCTCCGCCCAGTTTGGTTGAAAGCTCTCCAATGCCGCGACCGAAGATGTTGCCAACCTTAAAAATAAATAAAATTTGGAAAATTAATGTTTTGTTCATATTGGCTAATACAATTTCTGAATTAATTAAAATTTTGCATATTGAACATCAAAATTTATATGATCAAAGTTGATAACTTATTTGTTAATCTAATTTTAGAGCTAATATTATGTCGAGATTTTATAAGCAAAAAGTTAATAATCCAATGTCTTGAATACTTTAAAAATCAAAATGTTTGAATACTTGGATATGATTTACATCATTATTAAAATGGCGATGTAGATGTAATTTCAGTTTCAAATAGCGATATAAATTCGAATCGGAAATAAAATATAGGCTATAAACTGTAATTATCATGTTTTAAGTACAGTTTTCTATTTTCAAATTAGTAATTGATTACAAAATAAATTTATTTACCTTCCCAACGACCGCCGTGACATTACCAAGTTTAGCGTCCTCGGTAAGAGATTCCAATTTCGACTTTCCACTCCTGGACCCTTCTTCGGAACCACCATCTTCGCCACCTCTGTGAAGCCAATATGCCGTTTACATAAGAAAGTTAAGAAAAACTCAGTGAATTGGTGTAAATAGTAAGCACCAATTCATGTAAAGCAAACCGAAATTCCTTGGTGTTCGTTTCTCACCATACGAAATAATTATGCTCCTACTTCACGTTGGTATTCTGTGAGGACGTGTTCCCTAGTCGTGAATATTTGGTGCATTTATGAATTGTAAAGAGGAATAGAAAGGGAAAGGAGAGATAATGATTGTCATCTTTGTCGTTTTCGACCATCGCGACAGAACATAGAAGTGAAGTGAAGATGTTTAATTACCAGATGTTGTCAATTACAAGGTTATTTTTTAGCGCCGTAAGCATTTACGTAAATACAGAGGCACTCATTAGTCGTCGCCTGCCCTTTTCCGATGTAATACACGAGAAATAAGATCGGAGGAGGGATCAGATGCAGGGCAGTAACACGGGACATATCTACACGGCCCAAATATTATTAGCTTGGCTGAGAATCGAACCCAGACAGTTAAAAGCCAATAAAAGAAGCAGGAGGTCTATTCAAACATTTCTCACCCGGTGTCCTGTTGAGCCAACAGAAGACTGCAGGTGGTTTCCTCGGCATGCATCCTGGCAGCCAATGCCTGGTAAGTTTTCGAGTTCAGCTTGTCGTCGATCACGCCTTGTAACTCAAAGTCGCTGTACATTTTCTGCGAACATAAAATAATAGTCAAGTGGAAAGGAACGCGAGATAGACCTAAGCTATCAACTAGCTGTAGTATGAATATCCTGGTGTGAATGCCAAAGCAAAATTGACTGTAGGAAACCGGAGATCTTGTGTTTCTGCTGTGACGAGGTGTTTGCCTGTCTCAAAGGCGATAATGATTATCGAAGATGAATGTGGTTACTGTTGGAATGATTTAGCATGAGATGAACTTTGACCATTGTATGAGGAGTTTGCTGTGTTACTGCTGTCGTGTCGTTGATCATCGATCCATCATCATAACTAGTCCACTGCTCAACGTTGGCGTCCCTTACAGACTGCCACTAAGCACGAACTTGAACCACAAAGTGAGGACACGTGAGAACATCTACATTTACCCGATGAATTGCAGAATAATCCTGCGAAGTTGATGCCCTTTCCAAATTTTTACCAGACCCTTATGCATGCCGTACCGCTTTTCGAACAGCTGCAAGGTCAATTTACCTTGAGTATGATGGAGAGACAGGCGACCTGGTGCGGGTGGAGTGCTGGTCGTTCCAAAAGCCATGTGTTCACCAACCCCACCTGTATGCCGTACCATTGTTCGAATAACTGAAGGATCCACAACTCGTCCGTCACCTGGGAAAACGAAATGAGTACATATAGATATATGATAAAATTAAATCTTTATATAGTTTCAAGATATTTTTTACAATATCCGGCTGGAGCCGTGCGTGTATTCGATATACATTTCAGTACGAATTTACACGATATTTATTCTAAGCGACAAGTTTTATTATTTATATATATTTATTCAAATTAATAATATTTGTATGTAACACTGTTATTACCTTATAAAGACGGTATTATATAATATAGTCGCAGAAACAAAATAATTCCTATAGATTTATGTTTTACGTCAATAAAGATTATATGATTTAAAGTTACAATAATTGAAATCAGAGTTTTAACTTACCGATGGATCTAACACTACCAAAACAAGAGAAAAAATCGACTAAAACTTATTGATGGTAAGACAAACTCATTGTTAGTAAAATAAATAAATACAGAGTACCTTAGGGTACCATTTTGGGTCCCCTCTATATATATATATATATGAAGATAATAATATTATTGACGCACTAGGTGAACGTGTAGTATCTTTTTATAATTATTTTTTTAAATAAAAATAAATATTTATTTTTTTCCGATTTTTTAACTGATCCGACAGATGTACCTGATCAAATTTTAAAACAAAAACTATCCTCATGTGAATTTTATCATCGAATTGTTTGAATTGTGTTTAATTCATACAAAGATCCCGTAGAAAAATATTCTTTCAGTTTTTACCTAATTTGTTAATTTTGTGAGAAACTTTTTCAATTATTCTTTTCATCAATACCTAATTAAAACTATTACAATAAAAAAATAAAATAGCAAATCGATCCAGCCTTCTCAAGTGATGCGCTTAACAACGAACCGAATTTTACTTTTATTTATATAGATTACTGCAGATAAAAACTGAGATTTAAAATACTAAATGATTTTTCTAGCACAATATAAATTATTAGGAAAAAGTAACGACCCTATAGCATATAGATCCCACTGCTGCATATGGCTCCTCTCCAGAGAGGGTATAGAACTTCACTGCCGGGCACGTAGTATTCAAGTTTTTACAATTTCATTGGGGATCGAGCTAATTATTTAGCGTACCGTGGACATGAAACATTACGCGGCAAAAAACATTATTATCAGACTAAAACTTAAAGCATTGTAAGACCATAGATCAGAGAGGGACCAAACAAGATGTTTAGCTCAAACCGAAAATAAATTTAGGCTTATTTTCCAGTTTCAATAGCCATTGCGTACATACCTTCGATCTGATTTGGTCCATAGAATTCCTCATGAAGTTGACGTAGCCCTGGCCGATGTCTTTTCCAGAGCCAGATACGTTCGCTATTGTCAGGATCGATCCGATCAAACTGTAACGATGAAATTTTGAATAACAAACTTTAATTCATCACAAAGTTCACCGGTAAGTGATGATTGCTGTCTACCTTCATTAAAGATTCAAAGTGAATCACCGTTATCACCTCCGAGGAATCGGAATGACTCGTTGCTCCTCGGGTCTCCGCTTCTTTACACTCACCATGCGATAAACAGCAAAGTTATGCACTATTTTAAACTGGTATTTTGTGAGGGCCGTGGATCTACCCTGGTCGAGCCGACCCAATCATCCTGCTTTGCAGGTTTTTTTTTATTTTTTTTTTTATAGCATTAAGAGTAACAAACGAGCACACAGTTCACCTGATGGTAAGTGATTCCTGCGGCCCATGACATCTACATTCATACTTGACAAGAAATCATAATGCAGATGCTTTGTCACCCTTGAGGACTGAGATGGAATGCCCGGTCTCCAGTAATAAAGGTCTCCGGATCCCTGCACTCACCAGACGAAACACAGCAGCGTTAAGCTGCTATTTTACGCTGGTATTCTGTGAGGCCGAGGTCCTACCCCGGTCGAGCTGACCCATTCATTCTGCAGCTAGAAACAAACTGCAGTGTAGCTCTACCACTGTCAATTTGGCTGCTGTATCACTGTTAAAATGATTGTGTGATTTTTTTTATGGAAAAGGGGCAACGAACCTGGCGACTCAGTTGTTTAGCACCCATGTACACACACACACATTAGAGAAGTTTGTCTGTTCATGGCTGCCTTTGAAAAAGGGGCACTTTCCTTGAAGGTCCGTCAAATTCGGTGTCGATCCGAAAATATCGTTGGTGACAACTGACTATCTATAAAGTAGTCGTGCGTGGTTAAAGGGAGCGTGGGGATGCGTGTTGAAATGGTCTATGCGTACCCACCCTTGTTGGGGCAAGGATTTCTGACACGCATAGAATAAAAACTCAAGATGTTCCGCCTTAGCCGCTTACGCTTGGTGCACGAGAACGCCTGCGCACACACCCTCGGTCCCACCTGCGCGTGGCAGTTCCAGCTCCTTGGCTAAGCAATAATTATTCGTACCTTCCCTCGTCGAACCTCCCGATCTTGGCGAGGGTCGCCTCGAGTACGGCTGAGAGGCGCGTCGTCATCCCAGTGGCCATCGATTGAAGGCATGCATCGATCTGAGCATCCATTTTTGCGTGGTACTGATACTGGAAGGAATCGCTATTATATAATAAACTGGTTCCGTTAGTTTTATAGGTCAGCGATAGCTACGAGACGAGAGATGTTTTGTATAAAAAAGGAGTTTAATGTGGTCACATTATGGTGTGGTGACCTCCTGACTTAGTGATCGATAGGGACGAGGGATAAAACTAAATAATTTCGACGTTATTAATAATTATAACGCTTTCTTGACATGGAAATTTATGTATTTTTTCATATTCAGTCAGTTATACTGACTGACGCCTACTCTACATGGGATATGTAGAGTGTTCTTAGGCCTGTCCTGTAATTTCAGTCTCTTATTTTACTACTATTCGTTTATTTATGCTGTCAATACACTCACACACAATTACACACACACAAACATAAGTTAAGCTAGGATAAGATAAATTGTATAACGACCTCACAGAGACCTGCGTTCATTAATGTTGCAAAGTTATTTTAAGATAAGGGTTCCATTATTATGGTGTAAAACAATGGAACGCTTAACAGCTGCTCTCGGGGAGGTGGGAGGGGGTGGGGGGATTGAAGATCCCCCGCACAAAAGATAATGTGCTCCCGGTCGATGGCGACCGCTGTAGATGCCGGACGTAATCAACTGCGTGGAATATTTTATAGTATAAACATTAACGCAAACATGGACACACTCACCCGTCATCCCATTCCATAGTCCGATGTAATTTGTGCACAATAAGATCAAAGGAATAAATATAAAAATAAAAATATACTTCAGAAGCAGTGTGAGGGACACGGCGCACACACGACGTGTGTGCGCCGTGTCCGTTTGTGATGCACAAATATTTATAAATAATAAATAAATAATATTACTATTATTTATTTATTATTACATATTCACTATTATTATTATATTATTCCTCGGCTGGGAATCGAACCCTGGAGCCGCGATGCAACAACCATATATTCTTACCACTACACCACGCAGCCCTCAAATACGGGTGTAACCTAGTTCGGACTCCAGCCCACAAAGGAATTTAACTTTATTTATAATATATTAACAATAAGCCCCAATATATAAGTCCTTTGTGGTGAGATAGACATTTTATTATTTATTATTATTTATGGTGCAGCAAACGAGCATTGACTGACATATACTGTATGACGTCATACGAAATCCAATATGGCGGTAATTCTTTTAGTTCTTTCATTATTTTTATCACAGATAACTAATCAATCGCGTTTTTTCTTAGTCGAATTTTAGTTTAAAAAACTTGTAGTAAATCAATTTGTAGAAGAAAAACTAATGAATTTCTTACTATTCATGCTTGTTAGAGTGATCGTAGATAAGATTATATAAAATTGTTGCTTCATTTAGTTTACAGCCGGATTCTTTCCTTGCCATGACGAAAAATTGAATGTAAAAATAATATTGATCTAAGTTCAGACATAACAAGACATAATGAAATCTAGATAAAATTTGGGCTTCATTTGACGTCATACATCTAAAGATATTAAATATACAAATTGTTGCATGTATCGGTAAGAAAAAGTCATATAGATATATTTTACTCATATACTTACAGCGAGTGAAGGATCCATGCCCTTGGGAAAGAAACATAAGAGAACGAAAGACATGTAGAACACAAAACAACTCAAAATTAAAATGATAAAACGATAAAAATAAATCAATTGATTTAAATAAAATTAATTATTATTGATTTTATTTTAACTAACGGTCACAGTGAAGGGCGACCCTCTAGATAGAGATACGTATGCAAGTCGATCGATTTCTCAACCCGGTGAAATTGCAAAAGCCCTCGGTCTAACAGGGGCCATCTGCCCGATAAAAAGCAGATGGCTCAGGATGCTGTGTGGCAAATTCAGAGGAAGAACTATGTTCACCAGTGGACTGATAGGCTGAGATGATGATTTTAAATTTTTATTTGACAACCTTTCGAGTGCGTTATGTTCGTAGAAAAATATAAAGCTGATTTGAAAAGCATTGTATCTCAGCCATTTTAATCTATTAAAAAGCGAAAAAGGTCCCTTTCAACTCGTTCGCAATAAAATTACAATAACATTTTAATGATTAATAGTCAATTTACACAAATCAAGGTAATTCTCTTATCTTGTTATTAAATGGTAATATTTAATTTTATAAAACAACATTAAAACTCATTCCTTTATTAAACTATTATTTGCATGCAGGTCTTATTTATTGAAAATATTGCGACCCCCTTCAATAACAAACATCAGACAATAACAAATAACAGACTCTCTAGGGGTTGCGATTGTTTTAGACACAACATCAGTCCCTAATAACATCAGATATGATAAACAAGAAACCCTCGCAATGTAACCGATTCCCACCAAAGATGAAACACGAGTATTGGAATTATCAAAAAAACATCCTAAGAGAAGATCTAAAAGAGAAGTTGGCTGCTGGGTTCTATCATAGGTTTGGGATCCTGTGATTAAAATAAAAAAATCCTAACCAGAGTTACCACTGCAAGACCTCAAGATGCTGTGAGCACTTGCATAGACAGGACCAAAGATGAAAAATTTAAAGCTGACGGTAGTTCCGATTGTCTAAGTTATACAGACGTCCAATAGCCCAGTCTTCCCCGTGACCATTGGTATACTAGGATGTTATTCAATGCGTTATCGCTATAAGAGATCATTATTAAATAAACAAACCGATTTAAACCATCTTTAAATGATGATATTTAAAATTAATATTAAAAAAATGAATTACTAATGATTAAATAAAAATTAAAATGAAAAACATATGCAAAGTACACATTAGTATCACCAGAGTATTTCTCTATAAAATAATCTATTAGTATTTAATGCAGAAAATATTTACTACTGCATCTGGACCCGAAAAGTTTTGGTCTGTTTTTTTTTTAATAATGTTAAGGGTGACAATCGAACACACAGTTCATCAGATGGTAAGTGACAACTGCGGTCGATCCTCAACAAAGATTCAAGATGTAGGTACATGCTTCGTCCATCCTGAGGACTTAGATGAAATGTCTATAAACCTGTAAATTATTATATATGAATAAATATATTTTGATAGACGCGATATTGAACTCTGACGTAATAGTGATATAGTTAAAATTACATAATACTGTTAATATAAAACAATGCTAGTGTATGGTGATTATAAAAAGTATGGACAACGCTGTAGCTAGTTTCTAGGTAAAACATAAATGGTCAGCTCGGCCCGGGAACGACCACACCCTCACCGAATACCAACATTATGCTGCTGTGTTTTGTCTCTTGGGCATGTCTCGTAGGGAGTTCTGGTGACAAGGGAATCCCTACGAGACAGTCTAAGTCCTGTAGGCTGTTTTTACTTGTTATTATTTATTTTATAATTAATATATTTAACCCGATAGTAATTTAATCATGTGATAAATTGTTTTAAGAATATCACTTATTTCGATTTATCTCTGCATCACGCTAAGGTTGACTGATCTTGAGCATTTAGATCCGGAGACCCTTATCACTAGTGGCTACATATCTTCATTAAGATTCCTTATCGAGGACGAATGAGGGTGTCAGAGGCCGCAGGAATCACTCTACTCAGGTATACTGTGTGATTGTATGTCATAGACAATAATAAAGAAGAAAAAACTTCAGACGAATCAACTTTTCTATTTTATTCCGAATTAAGCTAAATAATTTTATTTGCTTTTCTTATTTATGAAGATATATTTTTTCAAATATACGATATATTTCAACATCAACTTATTAACACTCCATTTGATGAATTAGAAAAGTTATTGTGATCGTGTAGTCTAAAACATTTTCTACAAAATAAGTATGTATATTAAATGCCTCAGTATATATAAAATTCCTTATTTTGTAGAACTTAGTAGCTGATAAAGCCAAAAGTTTTTATTTATCTGGCGTTAAAGAAAATATAATGCGGCGCAGGCGCACAATCTATACTATTAATACAGTGAGTGACTTGGGGCATTTAAAAAAAATCATCATCATTTTTTTCACTCTGCGATCCTTACACAAGTATTTAAGCTTAGTTGAACTGGTAAACGGGAATGTTAGTAATGTATTTCTGTAATAGTATTACACTAGCATTGTTTTAAAATATATATATATATATGTCAAAATACAAGGGCAGTGTAATTAAAACCATATTATCATTGTATTGGAGTCCAGTATCGCCTGCGACATGTATTACACTCACTATATCGACCCCCTCCACTGCGCAAAGTTTGAGCGCTTGATTCTTTGCGTCCAGCGCTACGTTGACCATGGCGCACGTCTCCGCCGGCAGGATATAGTCCGTAGACATGAATGTTACGCTCTTCTTCAGCCACGACTGGAAACCGAACATGACAATTGCGATGGTCACGACCACAAGAACCGACAGCTCGACTCGATACGTCAAGTACGAGCGAGATGGCATACAAGGCTTAAGAATTTTTTCGTCTAGTATATTTTGTGTTAAGGCTCGTGATACGTGGGGTGTGGACCTAAACAAAGGTTCAAGGTGTACACACTTTTTCCCACCTGAGGCTGAGATGAAATGCCCCGCTACGTGGAGTCAACGGACTCCTATACTATACAAAACACAGCAGTAGTATTTCAAGTTAGTATTCTAGATCATTTATATATATTTGCAATTAATATATATTATCAAATGTGTACAAGCTTTGCTTGTCTATAATCCCACCTGGTGTTAAGTGCTATAGACATAGATGGTGAAGTTCACTCTTCTCTTGAAGACACCCACATTATACTCGGACAGAATGTAGACCACATTGCAGTTTGCTTCTAACTGAAGAATGAATGGGTCAGCTCGACCGGGCTAGGACCACGCCATCACAGAATACCAGCGTAAAATTAAAATTTACGCTGGTATATATTTAAAAAAAAAGCATTATGTTGCTGTGTTTCGTCTGGTGAGTATTAGGGATCCGAAGACCTTTAATACTGGTGACGAGGCATTCCATCAAGGCAAGGCAGGCCTCAAGGATGGCAACCGCATCTGAATTATGTTTCCTTGAGGGATGAATGTAGATGTCATGGGCCGCAGGAATCACCATCAGGTCAGCCAGGCTAACAAATTAACCCAATCCTTGGCTGTTCGCACTAGACGATTCATGCTGATTTTTGTAGTGACGTCACCTTGTCATATTTTCACTAAAGTTACATGTACTCTTCTATCCATTGGTGGTGACATCATAGAATTGGTAGTCAGTCAATATCGTCTGGCTACCAGCACAGGTGTAGGGTGGCGTACCGGTATTCTATAGAATTATATAGTTGGAGAGTGCTTTGGAATAACCAGACGCACGGCTGGACTAAATCCCTTCGTTCTGGATATTACTAGCATTGTTGATTTGGATCGTCTGTTATAATGTGGGCGTACGTTAAAAGTGGATGTTCTTAGATTTTGTCATACCATGTTATTTAGATGTTTCAGCGAACAATGGAGGTATTCTCACGATAGTAATAACGCAATCCCACCAAAAGACGTTGATGTCAACGTGTTGTGTATAATATGGGATAGATTTTCCCGGTCAAATCAAACGGTCGTCAAAATCTCCTTCATCGCCTACCAGAATTGGAATTTAGAGAAAAAACAATAATATAATAGGCCTGTCACTTATTTACGATCAGGGTATTATTTTTAAACTAGAATAACGTTCTTTAGTTTCTCAAACGTAAACATGCGTAAACGTTAAAGCTAATAAAACATTATTAACCTGGAAAGAAGACTCGGTCCTCTGAATACATGTCTCCATCATATCGGAAGCCATCAACTTCAGCCGTTGCTCCAGATGCGACCGGAACTCTGGCTCTGGCCAGTGAAGATCTCGGATGAAGGACTGCAGTGCGTCCAGCTTCCAGAACAACTCCTCACTGGTGGAGCAGCCGTTGCTAGATGGAGAAAGTGAAAATAATAGTTGTTATTTTGATCGTTTATAGAGTTCCGTGTATTGGATAAAAAAAACGGAATCCATATAGGATCAGTCTCGTGTATATCTGTTCGTGCGCAGTCTATCTGAAACATAAGTTTTCATGCTCACATATTTTGTTTAAGTGCATCGTTTTACATATTTTTGATTCGTTGCTCAAAACATTCGCAATGTACAAACCCTTTAATCTCCCATCGCTCCTTTTCAAATCCCTTGTGAAGCGATTGCGCGATGGACGATTCCATCAGATCTACGTAGCGCACCACCAACGGAGCGAAGGTGTCTCGAAGGTGTTCGTGAAACCGGCCGCCTCTGAGATTTTCTGTTAATGAAAATAAAACATTATCTTATATTTTTTTTATTACATTGAGAGTAACAAACGAGCACACAGTTCACCTGATGGCAAGTGATTCCTGCGGCTGGACTAAGATGGAATGCCTCGTCACCAGTAATAAAGGTCTCCGGATTCCTGCACTCACCAGATTATTTTATGCTGGTGTTCTGTGAGGGTGTGGTCGTACCCCGGTCGAGCTGACCCATTCTGCAGCTAGCTGCAATGTAGCCTTACCACATGAAAATCAAAGATTGTTGTGATGAGGGCAGGATGAGAACCATGTGTGATAGAGCATCACATCATTGTTAATCAACAGATCTTCCCCATGAATTGTCAAGAAGTCAGGGCCTGATATATCTTTTATACTTCGATTTGCTGCAATCTTCATAGTATTAAACTAGCGTAGAAGTTTCATACTGTATTTGCCAGTGAGCATGAAGGTGTTACTAGAAAAACATTCTCTCCACGGTCACGGTCAGTTCTAAGCTATCAGTATGGTCCCATTTATTATTTATTTCACTGCGGATTTGCGAATGAGGATACTAATGACCAAATAAAAAACCCTTACCGTCAGTCCTCAAATAGTCATTCAATATCTGGAACAGAGGGAATGAATCCCATGTATCTGGAGGCTGTTCTGTCAATACACGATCCATGTCCACTCCGAAGAGAGCCCAGAAGATCTCAGCGTGTTCCACGAGAAGTTCGGAAAACCATGCGAATGCCTGGAGGAAGAAAAAAAGTAGAAGATAAAAAGGTAAAAACACAATTTATAATTATAGGGTGTGTTACTTTTTATATTTCTTTAATTTATTATGGATCGGAATAAGAGTTTTATTGATCTATATTGTCTTTGAAAATATCAAGTTTATTTTAATGTTTTTGGAATTTTTATACATAGATTTCTGTGAAACATATATATTTACTTATTTTACAGCTCTTATATGTATATATATATAAATTAAATTTACAGCAAATACCGGATTTACATTATTTAGCTTAAATTATTTAAAGATACAGCAGAATAAGAGTAAAAAATTATTAAATTATGAAATAAAATGAACTTTTGTGTACATATGTACATTTACTTCATATTGTATAATTTAAATATGTTTAGTTCATAACGTTACCTGTTTTAACAACAAGCAAGAAATATTTATGATTGAGTGTGTATTTATTTTGACTTCGTGTAAAATTTGTGTAAAATCATTCTTGATTGACATTGTTAAAAATAAATAAATATCATAAACATTTCCATGCAATGTTTAAAACTAAATCGCATGCAAGTTTACACGTAAATTGTCTAATATAAAAACAGTGCATACAAAAAGGCTATAGAGTTGTGAGTTGCTGAGCTAAAGATGTCAACTAACTACTTCAAACAATTTATGTTAATATTTGTATTGTTGGCTAAAGTGTTAATAAATGTGTTGATAAATATAAAAACCCAGCTTACACAATACTCCTTCCACAATACATTAACGCCATTGTACAGAGTAAAAGCACAGATTGCGTTATTTTAAGTCTACGGAAGCAATAACATAACTGTGAAGTGGTGTGAAATGTACTTTAAAAGAAGTTGAATGAATTATAGAGACCGTGTCGTGGGTTTACTGAATTATCTGAAGAAGGAATTAACTGGATCAACACTCTTCATTACAGACGAAACAAACCAAAATATCCCTGCCAATTCTGCTTGCGCTAATAGACCAAATTCCGAAAAAAAATTTTGAGCCCAAAATGAAAAGTATAAAAATCTTTTAAACCCGACACTCGCTCACAACGATAGAGATTAAAATTTAAACTATGCACTTTGTGATTATTTTTAATAATCTCGAAGTATTTATTATTCTGAATCTACCATCTTCCAGTTATTTTGCATGATGATTATAATTTATAACATCGTAAACAAACACACTCACTTTTCCCGACACGTGTAACGATTTCAACAACCAATATGTAAGTGATTTCTGATGTTCATACCTTTCGTTTTTTTATTTACAAAGACATCTATTTGATCAATATAATAATTTGTTGGAAATGGGCGTGTCAAGTATCTGTAAAGTGAGATTGAATGAATGCTGTCATGTTAGGAAGGTTATTTTTTTTATTGAAAATTGTTCGCATTGAGATAAATCTAAGAAAATCTAAAATGGATCACGTTCATGCATAGCTTTCAATTTTGAATCTAAAATCCAAGCACTATGAAAGCGAGTGTCGCTATAAACGGGCCGGGACTACGCCTAGCAATCAGTGATCCAAATCTGTGTGATAATATAATAAAAAATGATGAAGACCGAGTGAATAGAATTGACAAGTGATTCGATCAGCCGAGCAATGATTCAAATCATGAGTAGTTACATTTTGTTGACCGCTAGAGTCCGGTTTTGTGTTATAAACCTGCGGAGAAATAAAAGATAAGATAGAAATCGAGTACCAAAAGTTATACAATGTACGTAGCGTACCTTCAAAATCGACAAGTGAATATGGCACTATAATTTAATATATTTTTTAAATTTCTAAACAAGATTTATAATCGAAATATAGTTAATAAAATAATTAAGATATATATATATAATACTTAATCAGTAATAGTATGTTTGTAAAATTATAACGTCATTTTAAATAAACATTAGGGGCTATTTGAAAATAATTTTTGGCGAGGTGTCAGGTTTTTTATAAATAAATTCACTTGACGATTAAGCTATAAAAAATACATATTTAGATATCTTTTTAAAAAAAACCCTTTGTTTTGTAGATAAATAATAATTAGATTAAGAGAGTCAAATATATTTTACCTTACATAGTTGTGGGATAGATAGATTATTATCGCTAGTTTGACCTATTTTATCAAATGAATAAAAGTATAGCAAAAGTATAGTAGAATTCAGAAAATGATAAGTTTGGCTCAATTCAATCTATTATAAGACACGTTGAAAATATTGGGAAAAATATCTAAAAAAAAATTTTTAGTCAATAATATCCGTTTTTCCAACATGTCCTTGAGCTGCAAATATAACTTGGCATCAACCATGTAATTAAACATCAAGAAAATGGATTTCTTCAATATTTGCAGCTTGTATTTGTTTAAAAAGAAAAAAAAATAACGGCCTGATCATCGACCACACTAATAGCGACAGGAGAGTAGGGTGCTATTTCAGTGAACACAGACAAATTGCTTGGCAAAACTTTTTATTATATTACTCGGGATATTATTAACAACATCCTGTGTTATAAAGTGAAATGCACTGAAAACAAATCGATATATTTAGTATGCATAAAATGAAACAAATTCCTATTTATTCTGAATTCACATCGTAATTAGTGTTAAATATATCAAATTAAATTAACATTAAACGATATTTTTTTAAAATATATGTAAAAAATTTTGCCGTTACATATACCACGACATACAATATCGACACGAATTACTTGATAATTCGAGTTGTAATTATCTAGACCGTCCTCGAATCCAATCTCACAATGCGTTAATATTTAAAAAAAAATTACGGCCGCGAGAAATTTACCACTAGCAAAATTACAACTCGAAGATTTCAAATTTATCGATAATATCCAAGCCCCATCTCGCGTTACCTCTGCGTAATGTTCTTCATTCTGTTGCAAGAGGTCCACACATAACTCTGCTAGATGAATCAGGTCTTCCAGCTTCTTTGCCGGTGTCACCATTGTCTCTCCTCTGAGGTCTTCTATAAATTAAAAAAAAAGGGAAAAATGTTCAATTCTATATTCTAAAATTTTATATGAAATATTTGATATTTTAAATTTGTTTTGTTGAAAGAACTGTATTAATCTTTTCAAAGTATAGTTATTTTTGATGTGGTGTTTGATATGATTAAAAATACCATTTAGTAATAATTTGTGTAAAATACTATCTTAATATTTCCAAAGTTAATTAGTTCAGAATTAGTATATAAATATAAAAGCCTCTACTGTCAGTATTAAGTGGATAGCCACTGCAGTTTATTTCTATCTGAACTGCAAAGTGCAAAATTGCAGCATAAGGCTGTTGATGTCTTTCGTTTTGTGTGTTCCGAAGACCATTATTAATGATGACGAGGAATTCCACCTTGGTTCTCGATGATGACAATGCATCTGTATTATGATGGCTTATCGACGGATGTATGCGTATGTCTTGGTCAGTTACGATCACATGAACTGTGTGCTCATTTTTCACCCTCAATACAAGTAAATCGTTTCATGTACTTTCTAGCCAGCATTACAGTTGTAGAATTTAAGTAGACTCGCGAGGGTTTGAATTAAGGAAGTAAAGATGGGATGAATGCAAAATATGTCATTGGTTATCAGATTATATTGGTGGCTGGAGTGAACGTGGAATCAAGGAAAACTAATATATAGAGCACAAAGATATACTGCAATAAAATCGGGCAGATTAGGGGATAGTAGTTTTTTTGTTAGAATTTTTTAATGTAGACTCTTTGTGCACGTCATAAACACGTCGTAGTTTTAGATTTACCTTCAATATTAGCTTTCTGGCTGAGTTGTGAATAGTTGAGAAGCGCTGCAGTCTCGAGACTTGTCTGGATCATTGTTCTGACCTCTTCGGGAGCCACCGGTGTCACAACATCCTTCATCAGCACTCGTTCCAGTAGTGATAGTGTAGCCTGCAATAAGTCGATTTATTTATATAATATAAAGTTGTCATTTAAAATGAATTAGATAATTAAGATAAAAATGCACTCGGAGTACTTTTCTTATTTTTGAACAAGGTAATGAACGAAGAAACCATGACTGCACGGTATTTTGGTAATGACTTATTATATTGTTTCTGAACGAAGTGTGATCAGCTTTCAAGATCGTCCACGCTCGGGAAGGCCGAGAGCTTTCACGTCTAGTGAAGATTATTTCATTGTTGTTACCAGCAAGAGAAATAGACGCTTAATAGCACCAGAAATCCGCGTTGAAGTAAACAAAACCCGAGTTAAACCTTATCATTGACTACAGTAAAACGGCGAGTGAGAGACGCGAAGTTGTATAGTCTCGATGCCGTTCGAAAACCTCCGCTAAGGCCGCAAAACAAGAAAAACGGATGCAATGGGCTCTTGCTCATTGAGATTCGACTGAAGAAGATTTTAAAAAAGTGTTTTGGAACCGATGACTCCAAGTTGGAACTATTTGGTACAAAACGTAGAATTTACGTTCGCCGTAAAAAGATGATGTCAGATTGTGTAGTCTCAACAATCAAGCATGGTGTTGGCTCAATTATGGTCTGGGGTTGCTTCTCTAGACAAGGAACTGGCGATTTAATTAAGATTGAACAAATTTTGGAAAAGGAACAGTATGAAAACATTTTAGAACAAAATGCCGTTTCTTCCGGGTTGCGATTAAATGGAGATGGATTCATTTTCCAACAAGATAACGATTCAAAGCATAGATCAAAATTATGTAAAGGATATTTAGAAGAGAAAGAAGCTCAAGGAGTGTTAAAAAACATGGTGGAACAATATATCACAAGACACCATTAAAATTGATTGCCCGAATGGCCGAGACTTGTGAAAAAAGTCATAAAATGTAAAGGATTTTGTGTTGTACTACTAACTAACTAAAGCCTTTTCTTGCATAGACTGTTAATATTTCTTTACGGTTTTAAATTATATTGCTTGTCAATCAATGTTCAATTAGTAGTAGTATCATTCGTCTGGTGAGTAAAAGAAAACCAAGATTCTAATACCGGAGATGAGGCATTCCATCTTAGTTCTCAGAGATAACAACGCATTATTATTCCTCATCAAGAAAGAATGGCCGCATGAATCGTGAAAATCACTCACCATTGGGTAAACAGTGGTGAAATCCTTTTAGATTATGGTCATATAACACAATAACGATAATAGTTCTAATGATATTCATACCTTAAGCGCGCCTTCGGGCCTTCCAAACGGGAACGCATATCTGAAGTTGGTGATCTGATGCTGTAGCAGTGTCTTCAGTCTATCCTTGATCTCGGCGAACTTCTCCTTCTCCTGGACTGTGATGCTGCCCACGCCATCAGGCCTGCCAGGCAACGTGGCCGTACTGTGAACCACTTGTTTTGTGGGGCTTACTCTAGTAGGGCACAAGCGGGACAGGGTCGGACTAAGTGTTGGCGGTACGAATTACAAGGAAACAGTGTCCAATACAAAGTTTAACAGTTTCTCGATTTATATTTCATATAAAAGAACAGAATAAGCTCCAAAAATTTATTGACTCTATTTGGTCCTTCGAGTCTGATTTTTTTTCGTTTATCAAGTATAACCGAAATTTAAATAGCACAGCCAACCCCAAAGATCCGTAAAAAGAAAGTGTTAGTACATAGAACAGGTAACAAGTTAGTTTGCTAAGCACACGCACACACAATCACAAGAGTTAGTTACATCAATAGTTAGTTTTCAAGACTAGAGTTAGAAAGTGACGTTAGAAGGTAATGTTAATCTAATAGACAATTAAAGGCACATTCAACACATTGTGAGGCATTCTAGGGACGTCATTGTAATGTATTTGAAGCTGTGTGTACTTTTAAATTGAAATAAAATAAATAAAAGCAGTGTAAACAGTGATAGAGCCACACTACAGCTAATTTCAGGCTTTTACACGGACGGGCCAGCTCAACCGGGGAAAGATCACACCCTCCACCATATCACAGAATACCAGTGTGACGTAAAAGCATAACGTTGCTGTATTTCCTCTGGTGAGTGTAAGCATCCGGAGATCCTCATTACTTGTGACGACGTTGAGGTGTTATATTTGGTCCCAAGGAATGCGAACGTGCGCACAGAATAAACTCACAGATTCTGTTGATGTTGATGCTGTTAGCCTATGCGGCTCTTACGGCTTCATCGAACACAGGGCTCACGGAACTGAGGGGTCCGTGAGATGGTTAGAGAGTTTTTGGTTCTCTTTCTTACACAAAGTGCTCATAAACTGAGCGTGTCGGTCTGCTTTGATCACGTTCCTATCTGATGGTGCCAACCAAGTTGCCAGTTCCCTAGCTATCAAAAGATTCTGCAGAGTGGAGAATGGATGGTGATGACTACTGACCGTCCGAGGTTTTGGTATGCGGACCTGGCCTCTGACGGACGCCTCCTGTTGTCTGTCAATCGGAACCCAAGCAATGACAACTCATCTGTATTATTTAAAGTGTCAATAGCCTAATGGTTTAGGGTACGGTCTGCGAAACTTAAGGTAGTAGGATCGAATCCACCACAGACTATCATCGTGAACCATCTCCCAGCACAAGCATTTTCAGCTGAGTTGGAGTGGTTAACCGGAATATTAGTAATGTTAATAGATATAATATTTTGAAATTATGATTACTTATAGAGGATTAATGAGGTTATTATAGGCAGTAGGAATTATTTAACATCAAGTGAATTGCGTGCTTATTTGTCCCTCTAAACCTAATTAAAAAAGAATAAAGTTTTTACTTTATACTCCATCTATTAAATGGCGCTGTTAAATGTTAAAGGATATCGTTTTCCTAATACTCATATTTAACCAACTTATAAAAAAGAGGACTTGAATATCACCCGTATATTACCACTTACCATCCGATGGCATAGTCAATCACTACCCAATCGTAATAAAAAAAAGCCTATCAACTTTTGTTCTATCGTATTTATAAGCATATTCAAGGTATTTCAAATATAAGTTACACAGCTTCAAGTACTATGATTTTAACAATAATTAATATATTTATATATACACAATATTTTTTTTTAAGATATATACTACATTTTAGGGAACTTATTTTAGAGTGTATTATTTGCTATACAACTGTAATCAGACAAAGACAAATATGTGTGATACATGTTCAACATAACCGCATGTTAAAATAAAAAATCAAACATCAAAAGCTTACATCAAAAAGCTTACATTTCGAAATAGTTTTTTTCCAATTTGAAATAAAATATATCTTATTACTCGTATACTTATATTTTTATAGATATTTAGTTTATAATAGATGTGAGACAAACAAATTCTTATAAAGTATTTCAATGAAATTGTTTATTTTTATTAGATTGAATACTAAGCAAAATTATAATAAAAATGATATGATTCAGTTTTTGAGGCCGACATAGTTTAACGCCAATTTATTACATACATATATAAACCAATGACAATATTTCGTTATTTTTTATTTCTAATAAGTTATTAAATTAAACATTTTATTGTATTAAACTTTATTCATACAATAGCCATTATTGTCTTTTGTCTTTTGGCGCTAATATCTCTAATTTTGAAGACTCGACGTGATAAAAAAAATACGATTTCACCAGATTGTATAAAGACCTCGACTTGCTATGCTAGGAAAAAATATTATTGGTAAATGATATACATAGTCGTCATACTCGAGACACTGTCCTGATACGGGAACAGCTCCAGAAACATTAAATAACATAGATTGAAAGGAAAAAGAAGTGAAGGAGAACTCACCTGTTCCCGTGTACGTGACTGGCACAGAAGGCGAACGAATAATGCATTAATGTCGGATCGACAGTCTGTTGGCCGCTCTCTGCTACATCCAGAAGATCGGATAAATAGCAGAGGTGACGGTAGCACCCTCGAACACCGTAACGTGCGCAGTACTCGTCCAACACGAATACTTGTCCAGGGGAGAACCATCCCTGGAAGTTTTATGATACGGGTCAAAACCAGTTACATTTAAAGATGGCTGTGGTCTATTTATACTGTGCTGTCCCTTGGCTTATTGGTTGTAGTCATTTGGTTACCAGATGACTCCAACTGCAGCATATATTAGAGTTATGTAACCATTCGCATAGTAGTAATCAGGAAGATGGTGAGGGTGAAATTTTAAATTCTGTCGCGATATATGATGAAATTCAACGGCTGTAATTATTCCAAACAATTTCTCAGAACACTCTCCATGGTAAATGTGGTAATAGACGCATAGGGATGCAACATGTGCAGGCTTGATACATTCGCAAAGCCAGTGTGTCAAGCCGATCGGGAAAAACTTGGTTGATGAAGATACGGATCTCTCTTTGTTGGATGTGGTAAAATGGAAGAACGTGGTTTTTTTAATTAATATTACACTGAGAGTAACAAATTCGTTTACCTGATGTCAAGTGATTCCCACGGCCCATGATATCTGCATTCATCCTTGACAAGGAATTATAATGCAGATGCGATGTCACACTTGAGGACTGAGACGGAATATCTCGTCATCAGTAATAAAGGTCTCCCGGATCCCTACACTCACCAGACGAAACTCAGAAGCATTATGCTGCTATTTCACGCTGGTATACTGATAGGGCATGGTCGTACCCTGGTCGAGGTGACCTATTCATTCTGAAGCTAGAAACAAACATTCCATCTCAGTCCTCAAGGGTGACAACGCAACAGCCTTATGGTTCATTGTCTAGGATGAATGTAGATGTCATGAGCCGCAGGAATCACTTGACATCAGGTGAACTGTATCCTCGTTTGTTATTCTCAATGTAGTAAAAAAAAATACGTAGATTATTTATTTTAGTATTAACGAACGGAAACTTTGTAATAACTTATTTTGTTACACTAATCTACCTAACATACGTTTTTATATGGTAATCAAAATACTCCGATTTTCCTCCGTAAACAGTTCCCTTGTCAACTTTATGTACATATGGCTCACCAAAGAACAATAAGGGTCCTGGAGGCGATACTTCAGCGTCAGCGACTGCAGGACGCAGAATAGCTGGTGATGATCGAACTGGCACGGGTCCGCTTGGATGTAGTCTTCCATGCCATGCTTACGAGCCTTGTCCGCATCTGAAGAGAAAATTACGTAGATAATGAATTTCGTTCTTTATTTTTTTTGGAACAGGTCTGTCGTCTGTCGCGGATTCTAGATAAGATTCTTGTTAAAACAGAGATATATACTTTATATTTTACGAAGGTTGGTTTTTTGTCCTCTTTGCTCTTATATATATATATATATATATATATATATATATATATATATATTTACATACTGTAAGTATGAAAAAAAAATGACAGAGATCGAGATTAAGATCGTCAAAGAAATTTCGCTTCTGTTACGTGTATGGAGTTGCACGCGCTTATTTTGTAATATAATTTACTTTTTAAATCATGTGATAGGAATTAACTAATTAAAGTCATCAGACATACCCCCCATAATCTTGATGTGTGTATCAGATGTAGTAGGAGGTGTGGGTTTGTGACTCTGACCCGTGGCACGGTACAGCGCCATGACCCACAAGTGGCACTCGTTCTCATCGCTGACCCCCATCAGAACTGACTCGCCATCGCGCACCGCATTCATGAAGTATTTTGCTCCCTCCAATTCTGTAATACCATTTTTTCAATATAAATAAGCAGATACACTTAGTTTTAAATAATAACGGTAAGCCATAGTAATTTTTCGCCGGGGATAGAATAAGAATTCCAACAATCCGCCATCCAATCTATGTAAGCTGTTGCTTATGTTTTGTGTGTATTGTTTATGATTAAATATAAAAAAAGGTCTTGAGCATTGTGCATAAGGTATTAAGGTAGTAAGTTCAAATCCGCCATTCGAATATAGACGTGAACCATCTCCTATTGTTTAACCGGAATGTTATAAATATTATTATTACTGATAGCATTCTTTTAAATTATTGCGTGATCGTGGAATAGTGCCTGGCGACACAGAAAGCGGTACGAAACAAAGAATGGCTGCGTTCAAACGAATCACAACACATGACAATGCGGCATCGTTAGATATCCCAATCGCCTAATGACAACGCCCTCGTGTCTAACTTCAATTAGTCAAATAGTCAAACCGAATACTATCTCTCGAAAATGAATAACCGTGGTCAAGTTTGTCCTTTTGGTGCTAAGCACTTTTTTATATCATTTTATCTTAATAATCAATATAGAACTTTTTAGCAAATAAGAATAGAAAATATAACAATTTCGTAAAATTATCTTACCTTGACCAACCATCAGCTGGGCTGTAAAAAGTTGTCTTAAAGTTATTATTTAAGTAATATGACACTGTTGCTTGATTATTATAGACAAAATCAGCATTAAATTTTCACTATATATCAACATTTCTGAGTATGATGGTAATTTTGGAAGTAAAGTCGCCTTCTATCAAAGCGACTTTACTTCTAATATAAAGCGGTTTATTCCCCCCCTTCCACTAGATAGAGAGATGACCTATGCAAGTTTGCTAGAACTCGATGGATGCAGATTAAGGGATCCGAACAACCTTATTACTAATGACGAGGAATTCCATTTTAGTCCTCGGTGGTGACAAAAGATCTGATCTTTATCCAGGACGTAGGTATGTGGGATGCCATGAGTCTCAGGACTCGCTAACCATCAGCTGAACTGTGTGCTCGCTTCTCAGCGCAATAAAAGATAATGATCAGGTGAGATCTTACCGCTAGCCAACTCTATATAGTCTACAGTGAACCCATCAAGTTGCATCATCTCTGCAGGCTCGGACTTCTTGTCCTTGTATGAGCAGAGGGCGAAGGTGTACTGGCTCACTTGCACCAGAACCATATAGCGACGCTTCCATTTCCGCCACACGTTCTTGCCGATCACGTGGAGGTATCTGGGAAAATCAAATTGGGAGGGTAGACGTAAGATTCACGACAGTTCGGCAATGTTTTTAGATGAAGCATGTGACAGATATTTAATATTATGAGGCTTGAAAGGTGGAGAGTAATATAGCTAATGTATTCTCGAATTATTCAATCATATCTTGTATATTTGAAGGTTAGTTTTTCTTATAACAACATCCTTAGTATAAAATGCATTCAGTAATATAATTTGGTTAAAAACTACCGTAGTCTCACTTTAGTGGGAAACAGGCCAGATGAGTATAAAAACGGCTGCAGTGTTTCAAAATGAAGCCCTTTTAGTAACTAGTTCACGGACCTCTGATCTGCGAGCCCTGAGACACGACAAAGCTGTAAGAGCCGCATAGGCACTTCACTAAAATCAACAGAATCTAGAGAAAAAAGGATATTCCGGATCCAAAGACAGAACAGGCGGTAAGTGTTACATCTAGCTTATTTACTATCTATATACTTTACTTTTTATGTGCTGGGTTAATATTAATTGTTATTTAAAATGATTTGATGCGTTATATGTATAAATACTATATAGTAAAGATATATAAAGACTATTTAAGAAAATAACACACATGTAAGAGTTATCTCTTGTTTATATTATAATAACTTATTCATAACATAAGTGGTTTAGCCTAAAATATACTGGAAGTGTACAAATGCTTTATTTAAAATCTGGCTAACATATAAGATAGTAAATAAATAAAGATATGTGAAGTATCTATATCCAGCTTTAAAATAGAATAAACAATTGGCATATAAAGATCTTTTCATAAATTCGCTAAAAAAAGATATGTAATATAATGATTTTGTACAATTTTAATATCAATCACTCTTTTACTCAATTACCACGAGGTTTTAATTTATTGAAGCTTATAAAGAGGTCAAATCTGATACATGCATGGGTCATCCACGCTTTTAAATAATACATAAAATAGCATAAATAATAGTAATAATAATGTACATAATGCTGCTTTGTTTCGACTTGTTAGGGTAGGGATCCGTAGATCCTTAATACTGGTACAGAGGCATTTCATCATAATCTTCATGAGTTTATTTATTTATTTATTTATTTATTTACTTTATTAGGAAACTTCACAGCATACAAGAAACATTAAACATAAATACAATTAACAAGGATATTTAGCCATCAAAGAAGTTACAACTATATACATTTTTTTTTAAAAGTATGTGCAACAGGAGTAACATACATTTTAATCTGTAGTGTAGTGTGTGTGTGTGTGTGTGTATGTGCGTGCGTGTGTGCGTATGCATCTGATTAAGGCGAATTCAGGAGTGCTTCAGAAACATCGTTTAGAAACTGATTTCGTTTAAGATGGAATATGTCAATATTTCCAAACATATCATTATAGACCTGCATACATCTATATAAGACTGAGCTCTGGGCATATTTCGTTTTTGTAAGAGGGACATGAAATAACTTTGTACTTCGTAGGCGGCGTGTTGGGATACGAAGATGCAGTTTTTCTATCAAGGTAGGACAGTCTACGTGGCCATTTAATACATTATATAATAACCGCATATCGGAAATAATTCGTCTATTAGATAAAGACAGAAGTTTATATTCCGTCAGCGAGATATTATAGTCACGCGTGGATTTTTGGTAAAATGATTTAAAAACTTTAGAAATTTTACTTGGATGTTTTCAATGTTACGAGTGTGGGTAATGTAGGATGGGGACCAAACGGGTGAAGCGTACTCAAGTGTACTTCGGACATAAGCGAAATATAGAGGTAGTAGGGGACTTGAACTCCGGAATACTTTTGAAAGTCTCTTGATAAAACCAAGCATTCTAAGAGCCTTATGACAGATGTAATTGTAGTGTTCTGAAAATATTAACTTTGAATCTAACAAAACACCTAGATCCCTTACTTTCATAACACGACTTACCACACAATTATTTAATATGTACTTATATTGTAATGGATGTACTTGACGACTGAATGTAATTATTTGACATTTTTTGACATTAAGATTGAGTAAATTTTTTGTGCAATAGCTTGAAAATCTGCGCATTTGCAGTATGATTCCTTATCGAGCATTAATGCGAGTGTCATGGACCGAAGGAATGAGCTACCATCAGATGATTAGTTAATGCACTAGGTTTTGAGCGTCAGTACGGTAAAAAAAACCTTTAAAAGTGTTAGGGTTCGCTAATTTACAGTTTTATTTGATTAAATTAGAACTCAAAAAGATTAGTTTCCAGGCCAATAACTATTTGATTCGAATATTTTGTACCGGCAACACTTTATTTTGTCAGTTGGTCGCGAAAATTTACGAAAAGCTAGGAGGTAGGAAAAGATCGGTTGAACATTCTGACTCGAGCCGTTGGACGAAAAGGTTGTGAGATAGAATAAAGTTCTGTTCCCTATTACCTGGATTTTCTTCAGTACTTCACCTAAGCATACTGAAAGTCTAAATTCAGTTCATAGTATCAGTCATTGTCTATAATAGGTACATTAAAATCTCGCCCGTCTTATACAATAGGAACTTCAATGACAACTTACCGCGATGACCAATGTATGTTGTTAGTTGAGTTTAGTTTACTTAGGCTTAGTTTGTCGCTATTGAAATTTACAAGAAACAGTTTTGTAATTTACCCGCAGTGTTTCATGTTCAGTGGTTTGTCCATCCGACACGCGATTTTGATCCTCAGATCTTGATCGGGCAGGTTCTTCGGTACAGTCATGCGATGCCATTCAGGAGCCTGAAGACATAAATGATCGAGATGATAATTAGGTAATGAATAGGCGTTTCTTAACAAGTACTACACGTAACAGTAAAATAATACTAATAATAAACTATAACCCGTACTGGACCGGAGAAGGCCCAGCTTTGCACAAAGTATCATTTAAAAAAGGATCATAACGATGCTGTGTTACTTCTGACGAGAAAGCAATGGATGACCTTAGTATGGGTGATGAAGCCACTTCTTAGTTATATGGGGCGATAATGTATAATTCCTTATCGAGAATGAGTACAGGAGGAATATCATAAATCTTACTACCAGTCCACCGTGGGCACATTTGTCATTATAATAAAAACGGATCCCAAGTATATCATCATCACAGCTTAACGTACATGAACGTAATCCGCTGAATTTAAGCCTCGCCCATAGATTGCCACCTTGCACGATGGTGACCCACCAGCATCTATCGACTTCCCGACTGCCAGTCCTAGATTGTCATTCGAGAACTCTCTCTTCTTCATCGGCTATCTGCCCTACGAGCTAAATGCCCAGCGCATTGCCACTTCAGCTTGCTGATCATTTGAGCAATATCGTTGACCCTCGATCTATTTCTATCTACTGGATGTCTACGTTGCATATACTTCTATCACGCAGAGATTTTTTATGCAAATACCTAATTAGAATTGGAACTGTAGTAACAGATCGTATTAATATTTATCATTTTTTTGATAATAACCCTAATAATATAATAAATATTTTTCTCTAAAAATATCTTTCTATCTATAAATATTGCGTAAGTCTAAATCTAGTTCTGAGTCACTAGCATTTCTCAATTTTCTAAAATGTCCTAAGCTGAGTCTCCAAAACAAAAATTGGAAATGAACATACGTTGGTGACAAAAGTTAATTGATAAATTTTGTCAATGATCAAAGGTAATGTCGAGAATCCTGTTTCCAATTAAGGCGTATACTTCAAAGGAACCGTTAAAGATATTTGATTGAACACTTGCTGTATTTCCAAAAATGTAGACCTATTATAATTCGGTGTAAAAAATATGGTGTTAAAAGTTTCTGAAACATTGCAAACTGTTGCAAATACAAACGTCGCCAATTATTTGAGTGTAAACGCACTTTTACCCTCACTCGTGGCGCTTCGTCTATTTTTTCTCAATGGTTACGTTTTATCAGCAAGAAAGTCCTCAAATTGTGGACAACTCTTTTTATTCAGTGTGGGCAATATGGAATCGATCATAAATTGCAAACAGTTTGAACCCCGATAATTATCAACTGTTTCAGAGGACATGCAGAATGAGTAAAGGACACATTCCTTCTTATTCCTTGTTATTGGATGGTGAAACACATCTTTCTTCAAATTTTGCACTTAACCATCTAATAGTAATTATACATCGTACGCTACAATTACATCTGTTCCTACCTTACTAGACAGAGGGGTTGGTCGTAAGACAACTTTGCCCAACTCTTTATCCTCCAGTGCCAACACTCCAGGATTCTCTGTGTACAGTTTCACCTTCACAGCCGGTAATGATTGTGTTGTGCTGAAATCGCCTTGAGTATCCCACCTGTATGGTAAAATATGCTAAGAGATTTGTTAAAACAATGTACGTATTTCTATTTCGCCATAATACTGATAATTTCCTGGTTGATCTGGATTACGACTTTAAATGCTCCGTACAAAAATAGAAAAGTAAGAAGGTTTTTAGATTTATTGTATAATGTAACTCATTTTTACGGATTTTATTAAACGCTATATTTGTAGTCGTTGTTGTGAAACTAGTTAGATTAGCCATACTAACAATAAAAAAAATTGCAACCGACTCTAGTGCATATTGATAAATTTCACATATTTTATCAAATGTTCATATTCATGTTACCAAAGAGTACGATCATTTACTGCCGTAAAAAGCTTCTAGAACAGTCAAGTGGACAAAAGATATCTAAAAATTTCTGAAAGTCAACGGGTTGTTATTATAATATAAAAATGGCAATCGGCATGTTCTTGAGGGATTTAGACATGCTGGCTTGATGAGATTGTAGAGCACGGCTTGATGACTTTGAAGCCATCATCAGTAAGTGGTGTGCCTCCATAATGCGTCATGTACCCACTGACTCCAACACCATCCTGACAACATTGGCGACCTGATGATGTGAGTTTGGATAGCTTTGGCCCAACTTTTTATACGAGCATGCAATCAAGTAGACACGCTCCGGAAGGTTTAGTCTTTGCCGTATCAATTTAAATTATTGTCACTAACATTAGATTGAAAATCCATCAATTACTAACAGATATAGTTGTAGAAAAAGCTGAACTAGAATTAAATTATTTAGATAGCCGTGGGTTAGGGAAAGAAACCGATTGGCAGACGATACGGGTGGGAATTAACGCGCTTGCCGACCCGATGATTGTATATTTTATATTAGCTAGTCTTTTCTTTTTATTAATTAGTCTATTGCTACAAAATATCTCACTGTAGTCTTGGGTTGAGTAGAGTCCACCTTTAAGTCCGCCCTTTTTGAACCTTTAATTTTATTAATGTAATAGAGAGTAAACAAAAAGTTATATATAATATTGGGATAATTTCGGTCATATGTAGGTTGTGTGGCAGGTCCAGATATTTTGTCTGTTTTGGCTTTCAAGAAGTTCTCGTCATATGGGATGATGATGTGGACCAATAATAAGTGTCGGGTCCATCATCACGATATCAGGCTTATGTGCAGGAATAGTCCCTTGAGTGATGATGAGCCGATCTCTGTAGAACTTGGCGCGGTTATTTCCGACGGCCTCCGGTGTGTACTTATATTACTTACTAGTATTTATATTATTATTAATATTAACGAAAACTGTATCTCACATAGGCTTAGATGCTTCAGCTTGATCGGTCTGCAGTTTGTCACCGCCCTCTACCTCCATCGTACAGTACACGATCCGATTGGGAGCTAGCGACTTCAGACCTTTCACCTCCATAACTACCACCTAGAACGAGACCCGTAAAGTAATCACGATCGTCAGTCACCTCACGTTACTGCAGCTTATTGCTAGCAGTACGAATGGGTCAAATCGACTCAGAATACCAGTGTGAAATTGCAGCGTAACTTTTCCGAATCCGGGAACCGTACAGGTGTCCGTGGCATTGCATTTCAGTCTTCAGGGGTGACAAAGCATCTTATTTCTTTTGATGATTGATGAAGATGTCATGAGTGGCAGTCATCAATTAACATCTGAACTGTACCCTGTGTGTGAGTGTGTGTGAGAACTGTATTTTAGTTTGCCATCCCTAATAATATAAAATATAGGTACAATAAGTATAGTTGTTATATAATAATATCTACTTACAAAATTATGCGTTAGAGTACTCCGCACATCTTTAGTGCTGCATTTTTTTTGGTATTTTTAGAAAAACGTTCTTCCTTACATCGTTTCTCTTTATCATAGAACAGATTTTAGATACTATTAATAGATTTACTATATGTACATTTACTATTGTCTAGTTGAAAATATGCATTTTACATTAGGATATCTAAATCTAATGTGTCTATTTAGGTACATCCAGTAATTTTGGAATTATTTCTTCTTTTTGTTCTTTTTCGTTGCACCTTTGTTTTTTTACCTTATATACAGCAGTTCTGAGGGGTTATTCGAATTAACTTCAGCTTTACATACGGTACATTGCGACATAATTCGAAATTTCATCCTCATCATCTCGATGGTTGTCAATCCACTACAGTGCACTTTACACTACGCGAATCAGCTGTCGCCAGGCAGTGTTTCCGAACCGATACGACTTAGGGACCTTCAAGACCTACCTTACCTACTACTTACCCATTTTTAAAAGGGTCCCAGTTCTCCT
The DNA here is from genome assembly GCA_029286865.1 of Teinopalpus imperialis. Lineage (NCBI taxonomy): Eukaryota > Metazoa > Arthropoda > Insecta > Lepidoptera > Papilionidae > Teinopalpus > Teinopalpus imperialis. The sequence goes on along the minus strand of JAGSMU010000014.1, from coordinate 8,750,379 downwards.
GTGACGCTTCTGGTGTTGCACTTACCATCAGGTTAGCTGCTTGCTCGTTTGTCAGTTATCCTAATAATTTTTCCACCATTAGTGTATCGACAGAGGCTCGAATAGTTGCCACTTCCAGGTTAAAAACTAATTTAGACTAAAATTATAGCTTACCTATATCTCTGTAAAAACTTATACACAAATCAATTTAACCCCCAAAACACAACATCAATCCATAAATCGTTACCTCGATTTGGAATGTAAGAACAACGTCCATTTTCGTGAGTTGCGTGTCGACGTCTCCTTCGCCCTCCCCAGTCAACTTGTTCGCTAGAGAGCCTTGCGATCTGAAACACAGCTGCTTACTCAACCTTGGACTCGGATCTGGTCCAGCATTTGATCTGTCTCACTCAAGGAACCACCACAGTGTTATCAGTTTAAAAATTACAGCACATAAAAATTTTCAACGTCAAAATATTAAATTGAACAAAACATCGAGTGATGATTTGACATTAAATTTATGTCAATATTAAGGTTACAAATGTTAAGGACATTAAAGATGAATTTACATTTAAAAATAACAAAAGGAATTCATCACATGTTAGTCAAGCAAGTGTTGGAATATAAATTGAAAAGATTCCAAAAGGGGTTTAGGGTTAACATTCAATCAAGCCCATGGAACAAGATGCATGGTGGCATACAGAATGGAACCATCACCGATACCAAGAATGATTAAGCATTGCAAGGGGAAACTTTACGTAGTTTTTAAGAACATTCACACACTACCAAGCGTACACTAAGGCTTACAGTGACAGGGTGAAGTATGACGGACGCAGTTTAAATTATATAAAGCAAAGGCCTATACAAGCGCGAAGCAATCTTAAAATATTATATATCTAGTAATATCGTTTACGTTCCTCCTTGTATTATGTACATTACGTGTAAAGAAATAGAGAATGAACTAAAAGAAGATGAAAGGTAAGAAAGAAGTGAGGAGAGAAGCTGTGAGAGTATAGTCATAAGCTCTTGGAGTTTAGGGTTATTCCTACATGTTGTTATATTTAAATATTATCGGTTTTATCTACAATCTAGGGTAATGCTAAAGCTTTTTTCATTTGGATTCGTTAGCAAAGTTAGCTGGTATAACTTTCTCTACGATTTATTATAATTTCTATTAAAGCTAATGTATCTTCTGGCTGCGTTGTGGAAGCAGTAATTTATCCTTGGTTGCCATTGTTTCTATCACCAATACTGAGACCACACAATACGTCTAAACCATTTCGTATTATTTCAAAATTAGTTTATATCATAAATATAATGACCAACTAATGAAGGTACAAATATAAGATTTTTTTAACTATTACTGAATGGAAAAGTTCTATAGGGATCTGGTTTTTGTAGATTGAAAACAGTTGTACTTTCATCAATTGTAAAATTTATTATTTTAGATCAGAAGATTCCAGAAGGCTCAAATTAGTAAATTTATATAGTAATGTTTGTGCCTTTTCGTTATTGTTATCGTTATTTGACTATGATTTGTTGGTTTTATTACATCTTTCAAAGAAGGTTATTGTTAATTATAATATTTTTCTATTAACAAAATTTTCATTATATATATTATAATATAATAATGATTGACTTTAGCAACATAAGAATCCTCCTTCAGGTATCTTCCGTATTTACGATTAGACTATTCTAAATTGTAACTAATTCTACGGTGGTCTTCAGGTATTGTGAGGACAACGTGAGGATTGAATAAAAAAAAAGGTTACGGGGGTGGTGTACAAGGTTCCCACTATACAAGACACGTGCGCAAATTAATCATTTATGTATTCATTACTTGTACTTCCTTTTATGTACCGTCCGGATTTGTGCCAGGGACAGAAAATCAAAACAGAAATCAACAAGTAGAAAGGAAATGAAGATTTAGTTAGATTTGTATATATTTATTGTTGTGTTTGTTTTTTGAATTTGGCAATATTCGAGTTATTTTATATTGATTTATATTGAAATCAATTAACAAATTCTTTTTGTTACGATTAACTTTATTCATAAATCACTACATTAATTTTAAAGGCTCGTTTTTAATCTGTGTTTGACTTATATCTGTATAAATTCGACGTGTTCAGAAATTTTCTAAAATGTAAAAGTTATAAGTGTTGATGAATCGGCCCAAATTAAAATATAAATGAAAAATGTATTTATATTTCACACAATCCTTTTCAAATTTCTATTATAACCTTTACGTAATTTGAAGTTTATTTATTTTTTACAAAATATTTCTAGAAAATGTATATCAAGTATCATAAATTTTTATTTTATAGTTTTTTAAACTCGGCTTGAAACTTATAGTGATGGTCAATAGAATAGCCTTATTCCACTCCTGAGGGTGAGATGATGATGTAGGTAGCTTGAGAGATCGATTATACGCAAGCCCGTCTTTGCGCATGCCTCCCCGCGTCACATTCACCGACTTCAGGTAATACAAAATCGTTTCATGCGCAAGGCCACCGGTGCGCCGTGGTTCTTGCGTAACGAAAATCTACACATAGATCTTGAGCTGCCGACCATAGCTCAGTACCTGAAGCAGGCTTCGCCGATATTTCGACTCTGCCGTCACACACCGAAACCCTTTGATTGTAAGTGCCGCCACTTACAATCCCATCGCGAAAAAAAAAAAAAAAAAAAAAAAAAAAAAAAAAAAAAAAAAAAAAAAAAAAAAAAAAAAAAAAAAAAAAAAAAAAAAAAAAAAAAAAAAAAAAAAAAAAAAAAAAAAAAAAAAAAAAAAAAAAAAAAAAAAAAAAAAAAAAAAAAAAAAAAAAAAAAAAAAAAAAAAAAAAAAAAAAAAAAAAAAAAAAAAAAAAAAAAAAAAAAAAAAAAAAAAAAAAAAAAAAAAAAAAAAAAAAAAAAAAAAAAAAAAAAAAAAAAAAAAAAAAAAAAAAAAAAAAAAAAAAAAAAAAAAAAAAAAAAAAAAAAAAAAAAAAAAAAAAAAAAAAAAAAAAAAAAAAAAAAAAAAAAAAAAAAAAAAAAAAAAAAAAAAAAAAAAAAAAAAAAAAAAAAAAAAAAAAAAAAAAAAAAAAAAAAAAAAAAAAAAAAAAAAAAAAAAAAAAAAAAAAAAAAAAAAAAAAAAAAAAAAAAAAAAAAAAAAAAAAAAAAAAAAAAAAAAAAAAAAAAAAAAAAAAAAAAAAAAAAAAAAAAAAAAAAAAAAAAAAAAAAAAAAAAAAAAAAAAAAAAAAAAAAAAAAAAAAAAAAAAAAAAAAAAAAAAAAAAAAAAAAAAAAAAAAAAAAAAAAAAAAAAAAAAAAAAAAAAAAAAAAAAAAAAAAAAAAAAAAAAAAAAAAAAAAAAAAAAAAAAAAAAAAAAAAAAAAAAAAAAAAAAAAAAAAAAAAAAAAAAAAAAAAAAAAAAAAAAAAAAAAAAAAAAAAAAAAAAAAAAAAAAAAAAAAAAAAAAAAAAAAAAAAAAAAAAAAAAAAAAAAAAAAAAAAAAAAAAAAAAAAAAAAAAAAAAAAAAAAAAAAAAAAAAAAAAAAAAAAAAAAAAAAAAAAAAAAAAAAAAAAAAAAAAAAAAAAAAAAAAAAAAAAAAAAAAAAAAAAAAAAAAAAAAAAAAAAAAAAAAAAAAAAAAAAAAAAAAAAAAAAAAAAAAAAAAAAAAAAAAAAAAAAAAAAAAAAAAAAAAAAAAAAAAAAAAAAAAAAAAAAAAAAAAAAAAAAAAAAAAAAAAAAAAAAAAAAAAAAAAAAAAAAAAAAAAAAAAAAAAAAAAAAAAAAAAAAAAAAAAAAAAAAAAAAAAAAAAAAAAAAAAAAAAAAAAAAAAAAAAAAAAAAAAAAAAAAAAAAAAAAAAAAAAAAAAAAAAAAAAAAAAAAAAAAAAAAAAAAAAAAAAAAAAAAAAAAAAAAAAAAAAAAAAAAAAAAAAAAAAAAAAAAAAAAAAAAAAAAAAAAAAAAAAAAAAAAAAAAAAAAAAAAAAAAAAAAAAAAAAAAAAAAAAAAAAAAAAAAAAAAAAAAAAAAAAAAAAAAAAAAAAAAAAAAAAAAAAAAAAAAAAAAAAAAAAAAAAAAAAAAAAAAAAAAAAAAAAAAAAAAAAAAAAAAAAAAAAAAAAAAAAAAAAAAAAAAAAAAAAAAAAAAAAAAAAAAAAAAAAAAAAAAAAAAAAAAAAAAAAAAAAAAAAAAAAAAAAAAAAAAAAAAAAAAAAAAAAAAAAAAAAAAAAAAAAAAAAAAAAAACTGGCAAAACTCCAAAGACTTTTGTCTTTGACTTTTGAATATACAAAGGTAATAAGGGGTTTAGTATTTGTTTTTCGAATCTCACACTATCAGCATCTACTAGTAATTTACTAGTAGGGATGACTGGATCCGTGCAACTCGGTAAGGATCATATCCACACAATGCCAGCGTACAATAGCAGCATAACGCAGCTGTGTTTCGGTCCGGTGTTGTGAGGCGTTTCATCTCGGCTCTTAGGGGTGACAGAGCATCTGCATTATGATTTCTTGTGGAGGATGATTGCAGATGTCATGGGGCACTGGAATGCCATCACGTGAACTGTGGAGGCTCTAATCTGAGCAAGCCATTTGGCATTTGCAGTACCAAAGCAGACCAGATTTAATACTAATCCGGATTATTTCAGTCTACCATTAAGGACCTTTTCGTTATTGTTATCGTTATTTGACTATGATTTGTTGGTTTTATTACATCTTTCAAAGAAGGTTATTGTTAATTATAATATTTTTCTATTAACAAAATTTTCATTATATATATTATAATATAATAATGATTGACTTTAGCAACATAAGAATCCTCCTTCAGGTATCTTCCGTATTTACGATTAGACTATTCTAAATTGTAACTAATTCTACGGTGGTCTTCAGGTATTGTGAGGACAACGTGAGGATTGAATAAAAAAAAAGGTTACGGGGGTGGTGTACAAGGTTCCCACTATACAAGACACGTGCGCAAATTAATCATTTATGTATTCATTACTTGTACTTCCTTTTATGTACCGTCCGGATTTGTGCCAGGGACAGAAAATCAAAACAGAAATCAACAAGTAGAAAGGAAATGAAGATTTAGTTAGATTTATATATATTTATTGTTGCGTTTGTTTTTTGAATTTGGCAATATTCGAGTTATTTTATAGTGATTTATATTGAAATCAATTAATAAATTCTTTTTGTTAAGATTAACTTTATTCATAAATCACTACATTCATTTTAAAGGCTCGTTTTTAATCTGTGTTTGACTTATATTTGTATTAATTCGACGTGTTCAGAAATTTTCTAAAATGTAAAAGTTATGTGTTGATGAATCGGCCCAAATTAAAATATAAATGAAAAATGTATTTATATTTCACACAATCCTTTTCAAATTTCTATTATCACCTTTACGTAATTTGAAGTTTATTTATTTTTTACAAAATATTTCTAGAAAATGTATATCAAGTATCATAAATTTTTATTTTATAGTTTTTTAAACTCGGCTTGAAACTTATAGTGATGGTCAATAGAATAGCCTTATTCCACTCCTGAGGGTGAGATGATGATGTAGGTAGCTTGAGAGATCGATTATAAACCCTCTATATATCATTGAGTGCACTGGCAAAACTCCAAAGACTTTTGTCTTTGACTTTTGAATATACAAAGGTAATAAGGGGTTTAGTATTTGTTTTTCGAATCTCACACTATCAGCATCTACTAGTAATTTACTAGTAGGGATGAATGGATCCGTGCAACTCGGTAAGGATCATATCCACACAATGCCAGCGTACAATAGCAGCATAACGCAGCTGTGTTTCGGTCCGGTGTTGTGAGGCGTTCCATCTCGGCTCATAGGGGTGACAGAGCATCTGCATTATGATTTCTTGTGGAGGATGATTGCAGATGTCATGGGGCACTGGAATGCCATCAGGTGAACTGTGGAGGCTCTAATCTGAGCAAGCCATTTGGCATTTGCAGTACCAAAGCAGACCAGATTTAATACTAATCCGGATTATTTCAGTCTACCATTAAGGACCTATCTACGTACCTTATTAAGTTTGTTAGCTTTGAGTTTCTCAATTGTGTTCTTTGTGTTTTCAATTGTTGTTGACTTAATAGATCAGAAGGTAATATCATTATTTGCTTGGCAGATATTTTTAGCAAAGATTTTACTGTTTATGTACTTATCTGTTTTTTGTTATATTGTAGTAAACTAATGTATATGTTTTAATATTAACACACAGAGAACAATAATATGAAACGTTTTACTATAAATGTAACGTTTTATCGTTATTTTAAGGTTAACACTCCAAACGTAATCGTCTAATCTTATTTTAATTTAAGAAATATTCTCTCAGTTTTATTTCCAGTTTAACGTGTCAACTAAAATAGTTGTATTTCTTTTATTACTAATTGATGAAATTAATTATTGATGAGTTGAGAAACATAATTTACCTTAACCATTGTACATTGATAAAGCACAATCTGCCATTATCAGTCTCATCTCCGCGATTACATCGAGCAAAGATGATATTAATGACATTAATGTTATACGAAATACGACAATTATAATTAAAAGGTCAAACATACAAACAGTTAAATGGATATGTGTAGTGTACATATAAGATCATATATTTTATGATGCAATTCGATCATCAAATGAAACCAAACAAAAAGTGCAGGACATTTAGTAAAAATTTAATGGGATTTTCATGCCGTTTTAAAACATCTCTAGATTCTGTTGATGATAATACTGTTAACCTATGCGGCTCTTACAGCTTCATCGAATTCAGAGCTCACGGAACAGAGGTCAGTGAGCTAGTTATTTTTGCTCCTTCTACCTACCGCGAACTGCTCCTCTGTGTGCGCATTTGTTTGTGCTCTCTCTAATTGCTATCGAAGTTGCTAACTGACTAGTTATTTGAAGATTCTCCAGAGTGGAGAATGGACGTTGATTACTGTTTACCGTGGGGGGGCTAGGTATGCGGATAGGATCTAGCTTCTGACGGATGCCACCCGTTTTTGTTAAAAAAATATATTTGTCACTGTATCCTTATAAAGACTTGTTGTTTTTCCGGGCTGATGGCTTAGCAGATGCCTCTATTAGTGAGTAAACAGCACAAGACCTCCCGAGCGGATTTTTGGATTTTTGGATTTTTACCCTGTTTCACGAGAGCGTCGAACGCGCGGGTGTCCGAGTGGGCCGAACCTCGGCTCGGTCAGTTGCTTCTGACCTACGACTAATTCAGTTATGTGTTAATAAGATTACTATTGCTTTGTTGGAATTTTGATCATCGAACAGCGTCAACTAGCGTTGATACTAACCTGTGATTATACCGCTTGATTCTATGTAGGCCGTATTTGGAGTCAGCGCCGCCTTTTGAGACGGGAAGGGACTCCAAATTGGCCATGAGAAGGTTGATGGAGGATTTGAGCTCTTCAATATATAGAGATTCCATTTCCTTGAGGACGAACTTCGGCATCAGCTTGCGGTTCTATTTATAACCGAGGAATTAAAACGCTGTTAAGGAATATAAGGTTATAGGTAAGTTAGGCTGGAAGAGAATGCCTTTTGACATTAAGTCCGCCTTTTTGGACAACCTCTAGTTTTCTTGTGCAAAATAAAGTATAAATACATGAAGACAAGATAAATGTTGGAAATTCTTTAAAATATGGAGATGTTTTACTTGCGTTGTAAATCAACTTTTTAATTTTAACGAAAAAAAGGGCCGTCAGGTGGGGGATTAAACTTTAGATTGTCTGAAAAAATGGAAATTTATTTTCGCTTTTCGGCAAAACTTTTAATGTAAAAGACATTATAGACAATATATTTCAGAGAATATTGAAATTGGTTATTTATTATAAACTGTCTGTCCCGACAGACCTGTTCAAATTTAAATAAATTTTTTTAAAATTTTAAAAATTTTTCGTAAATTTTGAAAATTATCTATCGTCCAAATTGTGAGTTAAGGCCTTTAAATCGAAATTTTTCAGTAATCGAGTCGTATTTTGAATACCCTATTAGGTTTGTTATCTTTGAGAATAACTTTTTGTTTTCAATTGTTGTTGACTTTAGACGAAGTTACGCGTAAGACGATTGCATTGGCAGATATTTATAACCTAAGATAGTTTACTATTTGTATAGTTGTCTGTGTATTGCAATATTACAGTTAACTAAATTATGAGTTTTTATTATAAGACAAAGAGAACAAAAACATGAAAGGTTTTACTAAAAGTGTAACATTTTATTTTATGATTATTTTAATTTAATGAACTTTAACATATTCTCTCAGTTAATTTTTTCAGTTTCCCGTGTCAACAGGCTGTGATAACCAACCTTAACTAATCAACTTACCGACAGCGTTTAATTTTTATTTATATAAATGAATAATAATTTTATACATACCTTCTCCATTTCGTTCACTTTTTGCATTCTTCCGTCCAGCTCTCTCCTGATAGCTGCGGCCTGCTCGTCTGCGGAGTCCAACTATTGGTAACAATAAAATAATTACTCTTTCTTTATTCTTCTCTTTCTAACTAATTGTTTATCATTGATATATATATGATTTTGATTTGATTATATGATTTCCTATGATATTAGGAGTGACAAACGATTCACCTGGTTATAGCGTTATAAAAAACACAAATATTCCCGTTAAACACATCAATTAAGCTTTAAATGGTTGTACTAGGAGGGAAGTTCAGGACAAGTGGAATGCTGGATTGGAACCTTACGAGCTACACAAACAAGCTATCTAAGCTTATGTTAGGAGATATTTCACGTCAATAGACGTAAGGTGGATCCGTTTCTACGACCATCCTGAAATATCGCAGACAATACCCTAGTTATTAACGCATGATTCTCGTGCCTCTTGATTCCTCCCACCCTCCTACAGCCTCGATAACAAACATAAAAAGTTACCCTTATTGTATTGTATAATAAAACAAAATAATAACTGAACTCAATCATAAAACAAAAGGTAATAATAAAGTTATATTGCAGGTTTCTAGAACTCACATCACAAAAACAGAATGAAGAACAATAAAATATACAAATTTAAATATTTTTTCTTATATTTACGCGAACACTGCCCTGCCATATTGAATAAAGCACGTTTTATTCCCAGCCTCCACGAACAAAATATTAGGTGTAGTTTTAGAGATATATGAATGATAAATTTATTTAATAATGTTTTTTACTTTTATATTTATAGTACATTTTTTTATTTTAATAACTAACGCCGCCTACAGGAGTCACCACTCACAGGTTTAGAAACGATGAACTAATTATAGAATTAAAAAAAAATTATAAAGCGAGTAAATATCTCAAGCTATAAACGAATTTAGATACGCAGGGTATTATTTTAAATTTTGTGTTTATTATCCAATTTAGTTGTTTACTTTTATTAAGGCTATAAAGGGACTATAACGAAGAAATTTCTGATAGCATAATTAATTTTTCTTTACCTTTATAATTTAAATATTTTCGTAGTAAAGTAACAGCGTATATATTTCTGTAGATGCTGGACATAAGCCATCTCTGGTGTGGCTGTTAGAGTGGTGTTAGTGGGTATGATTGGCGGACTCCACATGTCTTAGAAATATTTTTTTCCAATTTATTTCGTAGACATCCAAATTTCTTTACAGTGTTTCTCTTAACCCCTGAGCTCGTGGTAAATCAGCACCTCATTTTGTATTATATTATATTTTATATATTTGGCATTATGAAGAGATGTTGCACTCATTTTTTCACCGAATTTACCATGAGGAGTGTTCTGAGGAGTTGTACGGATTCCATCCGCTGAGTTTCATCAAGACAGAAATCAAATTACATCCTTATTATTTCGATGGTTGGCAATCCACCAGTATGCGCTTTACGCGAAAATTTCTGAATCTGTTTTCGCCATCGGTATTTCCGAATCAGGTATTATAACGTTATAACACGCTCTATAATGTTGCTATTATTGTAAATTGTGCCACTAAATAATTCCGTTCATTGATTATAAACTAATTTACGACTTTGGGACCTTTAATAAAAGAGTCTACACCTTTCTTAAAGGACATCTGCGACTCTGGTGTTTCGGATGTCCATGGTCCGCGGTGATCACTTACCACCAGGTCAGCTGCTTGCTCGTTTGCCACCTGTTCTGTAAAAAAAAATACTACACAAGTTATGTACCACTTAATAAACAAAATGCTGTTAATGTATGTGTGATGAAATTATTTTGTATTAGTTACCAATAAAGCATTGAAAAGTAGCTGATGCTCGAACTTCTTCACCCCCAAGATCTGCTGGAACATGTCGTACAGCTGCTCCTTGCTGAGTATGCACTCTGCGTTCAAACTCTGTTGCTGAGCCCGCGATGGCCGCTTGGAATCATCGTCGCCAGGAATTCCTTTCAAATTACAATTCATATTAAAACTAAATCTAATCTTCGATAGCCCAACAGTTTAAGATATGGTCTGTGAAAATAAACATCGTAGGTCCAACTCCGCCAAGCGATAAATTTTCATGAACCCATCTCCTAACACATTTGAGGCATTGTTGGAGTGGTTAAAGGGAATGTTAATAATGCCCACAACCTTTAAAAAAAAACAAAAACATATCCGGTAAAGGATGTAAAATTTGATACTTAAATAGATTTTCTTAAAAACAAAGCTAAGAAAACAAATACTGTCAAACTTCAATTGCACCTGTGTAGATATCGAATAAAATAATTTTTGTGATTAATTTTATATTAAGAAATCAAATAAGTGTAATGGTTTGCTTAGATTGAGTGAAGCGAAAAATATCGTATTACATCAAAATTAAAATACTTTTTAAATATAATAGTTAGAAGTTGGATAATATTAACAAATACTTACGTATTTATTTTTAACAATAATTTATCACATCCCGTGATAATTATTCGCAATTTGCATATACAAAGCATGTTCAAAACTATTTACTTTTTTATTGTGTATACAGTTGCTTCGGTAAGCAATCTCAATCGTTGCCAACATTAAAAAAAAGCATAAATTTACAAAGGCGTTTCACCAATGTTAAGCTTAGATTACGCACGCTGGTAACACTCACCAATTACCAAAACCTGTAAAACTTTTGATAAGAAAAAGTCTTTTGACCGATTATTCCAGAGGTTTTTATTGAATACCGTGTTTTTTATATGCCAACACCGATTTACCCAAATTTATGAAAAGTTTTGCGTGTTTGTTTTTTAGTTGAACTCTTGTTGCTACAAATATAATAAATAATATCAGTAACGTCATTAAAGAAGACTCAAAGGGCTTTATTCAATTTATAAACTTGCGGTGGACTTTTTTTTTATTTAAATGTATTTAACCTAAAACATACGATCGTAAAATCACGGTCAGAGGACTTTCCTTAATAAAGACTCAGTAAAGCAACACAAAAGATGAAAACAAACAAACGTACAAGCGAACATTACAAGACATAAGCTGGAATATGGAAAACATTAGGAAAACCAATGAACTGGCGTCGCGTGATACCTGTTATTCCTGTTCGGGTTGTGTGTGAGAGACATGTCGTGAGAGAGAGGGACAGAAACACAGAGTGAGACAGACGCAGGCGACATACAAATCCGGCATTACATCGATGGCAATGATAGTTTTTGAGTGTTAATTATAGAGGTTTTACGTGTCGAAACGGTTATTAAATAAAAAAAATCTTAAAATACTAATGTTTAAACACAGACATTTAATTGCAGTTAAGCGCCGTTAACGATGATGTTATTGCTAAGTATATAATAATTTATCGACTGAAATTTTAAAAATAAAAAATTATGAGTAAAATGGTTAAGAATTTTTAGACAATTAATTTAATATAGAATTTGAACTTACTTATTACCAATTATTAATACATCCTTGTAAATTTAAAGTAAAATGTATTATTAAATAAAACTCATTTTACGGGTTTTATCGTGTTTCATTTTAAATATTTAAACTCAGACTTTTCGAGATCTATATAACACATACTTTAGTAGTTATTTGACGGTCCAGTTCACCTGTCGGTAGCACAGCTTTTGATTATTCGTTATTTTTTTAATTAGTCTTAGCCATAAAATCCGTAAAATCACTTTTATTTAATGTGTAATATTTGCGTATATTAAAAAAGTATAAGAATTTAATTTTAGTGTATTGTTATATCTATTGAGTACGATTAGGTAAAATAAAATATCTGAACTGTGTTAAGTCTATCTTACTTTCTTTTAATTATGCATCTGGAATATTAGTTATTATTTATGATTAACGATCTATTTAACAGGGCTTTACCACGTCAAATAAAAATAACATAATTAAACTTTTTTATATGAATCCAAACACTCATGTTTATTTTACACGAAACCGTTTGAAATTTTCTATTGTGTTTTTTCTTTCTTTTATCTTAGAAAATTGACTAAAATAAAAATGAAAAAATATATTGTACTGATTGGATAATGTCTATTGTATAATGTAATTAGTTGAATTGTTGTTCTATATTGGTCTATTGGTATATTAGTATGTTTTTCCATTGGTCTATTTATTTATTATACCTGGGCATTTAATAATATTTTATTTGTTCAATTATGGAGGGGCTGAGCTAAAGGTTAGTACACAAACTTACAGCTATCGATGATCACACTGATTTGTTGTTGTCACAAACATTCGGATGCAGATAAGCTTTTCCACAAAGTGATGCGTTACACAAATAGCACATGCCCAATCATTACAAGCTGAGAGTTACTAAGTTAAATTCCAAACGTTTTTATCATCAAACATTTTCGAAATATTTAACTAAAATATAAATAAACAAAATAGAATATATTGAATATACGTTGTATATGTCATATATATAAACTTTGTTAAGAATAACAAGATAGGGGAAAGGATTTTTTTTTATTTATTAGTCACGACCAACCAGTAAACGTTTCACTGGTTAGTGATAAGTACAACCCCATGATATATACGACCGTCCTATATAAGATTGAAGATGTAGTGTATGATGGAATGCCTGGGTACATGTAATTGGGTCCCCAGATCTTTACAATGACCACACGAGAGAATGTTATACTGCTATTTTACGCTGGCATTCTTTGTGGGCTTGGTAATTTCCCGGTCGAGCAGATCCATGCATGTTATTGCTGAGTAGCTCTACGACTGTTTAAAACTTGGAGTATTTATTAGATAGTCGAAGGGGAGATGAAATTTGAATTTTATTATTATAATTAATGAATGTCCAATAGATCAAGGTTGTCGAACATGTCGATCGCGATCGACAAAACTAATTTTGGTCGATCGCGGCCAAGTAATAATTATCATTAAAGTTTAAATATAAATTTTAAAAATGAAGTTTAAATATAATTAAATAACAATACTTACTATTTAAATTATATTTATATGTATATAACATCATAATTGAAATAGTAAGTATTGTTATTTATTACTGCGATTTCTCGATCTCGATTTGATTAACATTCTAACAACATTCTAACCTCATTATTGGCGGAAACATTTACCTAACGACCTTTTTCTTTTTGGGGCGCCGACACTTAGGGAGACACTGGTTCGGCTGGTGGGACCCGGCTATTCAAAAGGCTGTCTCAGAACTACCACATAAACATTGTAAAAAGACAATAAAATTCGAAACAACAGCTGTAAGTATACTAGAGAAAATTTCTTTTACGCTGGACCTTCAGTATTAGTAACTCTCATCTCTTTTGTTCATGACTTTATAGTTCCATGTTGATAACAATCCTTACCAGTTCCTTTCATGATGCAATCCAATTTGGCAAGCCATGTTGTTAATACAGTCTCTTTACTTAATCCGTCTATTTCTGGCAAAGACCTGGCAAAGGAAATACTAGTTGATAGAACCTTAGCATAAGTCCTTATTGTCCAATTGAATAAATCTTATTGCAAAAGTTATAGTTAATACTTATAATAATTGTTTGAACGTCTTAAATTATTTACATGATTCACGTGAATCTATAAAATCAATGTTATTTTAAAAAGGTTTTATAGTTTATCATTTGGAACTATATCAAAATATATTTTGATAGATCTGTAAGTTACATAAATTCTTTTCAATTTTCGAAAATCATGGCACGCGAGCAAGCCGAGTTGGATTTCCGGTGTCGGCACCAATTAAATTGTTAATCGCAGTTTTATGTTCTAATTTAGTAGGTGCTCGGCGGTGAATGAATATATATATATGTATATAACATCATAATTGAAATAGTAAGTATTGTTATTTATTACTGCGATTTCTCGATCTCGATTTGATTAACATTCTAACAACATTCTAACCTCATTATTGGCGGAAACATTTACCTAACGACCTTTTTCTTTTTGGGGCGCCGACACTTAGGGAGACACTGGTTCGGCTGGTGGGACCCGGCTATTCAAAAGGCTGTCTCAGAACTACCACATAAACATTGTAAAAAGACAATAAAATTCGAAACAACAGCTGTAAGTATACTAGAGAAAATTTCTTTTACGCTGGACTTTCAGTATTAGTAACTCTCATCTCTTTTGTTCATGACTTTATAGTTCCATGTTGATAACAATCCTTACCAGTTCCTTTCATGATGCAATCCAATTTGGCAAGCCATGTTGTTAATACAGTCTCTTTACTTAATCCGTCTATTTCTGGCAAAGACCTGGCAAAGGAAATACTAGTTGATAGAACCTTAGCATAAGTCCTTATTGTCCAATTGAATAAATCTTATTGCAAAAGTTATAGTTAATACTTATAATAATTGTTTGAACGTCTTAAATTATTTACATGATTCACGTGAATCTATAAAATAAATGTTATTTTAAAAAGGTTTTATAGTTTATCATTTGGAACTATATCAAAATATATAAATATAATTTTGATAGATCTGTAAGTTACATAAATTCTTTTCAATTTTCGAAAATCATGGCACGCGAGCAAGCCGAGTTGGATTTCCGGTGTCGGCACCAATTAAATTGTTAATCGCAGTTTTATGTTCTAATTTAGTGGGTGCTCGGCGGTGAATGAATATATATATATATATATTTTAATTAATTATATTATTTTAAAATAATTATAAAATTATTATTACATTGAGAGTAACAAACTCACACACAGTACACCTGATGGTAAGTGACTCCTGCGGCCGACGACATCTACATTCATCCTTGACAAGGAATCATAATGCATATGCGGTGTCACCCTTGAGGACCGAGATAGAACGCCTCGTCACTAGTAATGAAGGTCTCCGGATCCTTACACTCACCAGATGGAACACAGCAGCATTATGCTGCTATTTTACACTGGTATTCTGTGAGGGCGAGGTCCTTCCCCAGTCGAGCCGACCCATTCATTCTGTAGCTAGAAACAAACTTATATTTTTTTTTATAAATTAGTATTTAGATTAATGGTGAAACGTAGCTTCTTGTCAAACCTGACTCTCTTCTCGATGTTATTCCTAAACACTTCGCGAAAGTCGTGATGGGAACATGCTCCAGACTTCACCATCTGCTCAACACGCTCCGATTTGAGGAATACGTCGTAGTACGACTGTACTGCATTCTGGAAGGCCTCGTCTGCTAGGATTTGAGTTTCGCCTTTGAGGAACGCCTAAGTACAATAAAAGGTTCGGTTAAACCAATATATAACGTATAAAGGTTTCTTTTCTTAGTGAGATTAAGATATGGTTTAGCGTTGCTGTCAAACAAAAAGATTGATCGTTCAAATTACTCATTAATCAATCAATTAATCACGAACATTACATCAGGGGGCTTTTAATGCCATAGTTGTCAAGGATGGGCAATCGCAATTTTCAGACACGCATTCGCATTTCGGACGGCCTCGGCCTAAGTATTCAGGGTCAAGAATTAGATTTTTTTTATTACATTTAGAGTAAGAAACGAGCACATAGTTCACCTAATGGTAAGTGATTCCTGTGGCCTATGGCATCTACATTCATCCTTGACAAGGAATAATAATCGTCACCAGTAATAAAGGTCGTCGTTCCCTCTTTAGCCACCCCATGGATGAGATGGAGTGACTTATTTTAACGCCCACAACACACAATAATTTAAATTACTTATGCTTTTCTAACATCTGTATCATTGCAACTGTCTCTCTATTTTAAGATTTATTTTCTTACTCATTAATCTCACGGCACGTGTGCAGAACCGAGTTCAGTTCTCGGTACCGTGACTAATAATATTATTATTTGCAACTTTAGGTGCTGATTTACCTTCTGCACGACCAGAACACATAGTATGGAAACCTGCATATCTTTGAGATAAACAATCCAGATATGTTTTGTTCGCCAACCCGTAGTGGAGCTGCTTGGCCGCCTATGCTTTAATACCCTCTTTGGGAGACAGCTAATGCCCAGCTGTGGGCATTAGTGTGGTCAATTGTATACGAGTACGTACACTCATATATTGGCCTTTATTTACCTATATTTCCTTATAGATCATGCAGCAAATTAAAAAAAATGTAGTTTCATATCAGGATGTCAAAGAGGAATCACAATGTAGAGAACCCTGGAATTTACTCTATTGACAAGAGATAACCTCTAAAATTAATGATGACGGTGATTAATCTTGTCCCGTACACGCAATTTCCTCGCCATCGAGAATCGCCTCTCTACCTAGTGCTGTAGAGGTTATATCTGATGAAGATAACATAAAGAATATGATAGAGGGTATACCTGGAAGCGAGCCTGGATAGTCTCAAGCTGATGATATGTGAGTTTAGTATGTCTCCGTGTCATATCGGTGGGTTGCTTGGCGTTGAACGGATGCGCTGTACACCTCGAGACAAACACGTACAGTTGCAAGCGACGCTTCTTGTCCTCTTCTAACTTCTCTATTTTCTCCTTTTTAGACAAATATAAAGTGATATATAGTATTATTAGATAATGATTGCATTAAATAAACATTTATTGCACGATTTATAATTTGAAAAATAAGATATCAAATGCCAATCCAGTTTTGGAGCCGCCATAGCTGGATCTCGATGTTTGAGCTGCTGGTTTCTAACGAGCTAGTGATGCTAGTTTATCTAGGACACGTAGACAATGTTCAACTTACCATAGTTTTCAATAGACACCTTGATAAGCGATATGACACCTTGACCATATTGCTTTAGTTTCAACTTACCCCGCATTTTAGTCACACGTGTAAAAAAAACTTTTTTTTATTATTACATTGGTAGTTACAAACAAGCACGCAGTTCACCTGATGTTAAGTGATTCCTGCGGCCCATGACATCTACATTCATACTTGATAAGGAATCATAATACAGATTCGTTGTCACCCATGAGGATTAAAATGGAATGCCTCGTCACCAGTAATAAAGGTCTCCAGATCCCTTCACTCACCAGACGCAACACAGCAGCGTTATGCTGTTATTTCACGCAGGTATTCTGTGAGGGCGTGGTCCTACCCCATTTATTCTGCATTTTGAAACAAACTGCAGTGTAGCTCTACCACTGTTTGGCATATTTAAGACAATCTTCGATCTTAAATCTTTAAAGGATCACATTTTCGGGTACATTCCACCAGAACCGAAATACGACAACATATTAATGGACACCATACCTGAGGGTCTTGGTCCTTGTCGGAGTGGCTGGTCCCGGATGGACTCGGGGAAGGCGCTGGCGCCTCCCCCGAGCTGGCGCTGCCCGTCGACGTCCTGCGCAAGAACGATCTAAACGATCGATAGCGTTTAATTGATGTAAATGAAACGTGTCGACACAAACAGATACTTTTATATATATGTGTACTTTTGTCTGTGTGTTGTGTGTTTGCATCTGTGTGTGTAAACTTATGGTTATGTTGTGATACTAAGATAGTGCTAATTGTACAACTTTAATTCTAAATACTAAACTATTGTACTAAACTATTATATTTTTGTTTCCAACCTCCAATATTCTAGGAACATTAATTAGGTATATTTCTTCTACATTAATTTATCAGTTTTAGTTTTGCATTTAAGTACGTCGATTTAGAAGTATATATTTTACTTTTTAAATGTTTTCTAAATACAGACTACGATGTTCCGTGAAACGAAATGGTCGTGGAATTTTTTTATCCTGGCAACTCTGAGTACTCACGCGTGAGTTGGTGGAGCGAGTGCGGCTTGCTCCCTCTGCCGCGTAGCTGGGTGGAGGGGGGCGGCCAACGGGGCAGTCGTTAATGGACTTGCGCCTGCAGATGTTTTGGGTACATTAAAAAAGTATAGCGTGTTTTAAACGGACTTTAAAGTTCGATGTCCGTACAATACATAGATATTAATGTGTGAAAATTAAACTCACTGTGTAGACATTATCGCTTAAGAATTTAGATATAACACGTATAACAAATAGAATAAACTAAATTTGAAATAATAATATATAAATACATTAAATTAAACAAAAAAAATTAAAATATTATATGCAAAATATAGTGAGTATTTGACAAAAAATTCTCAATAACGAAATCAAAATTTAATGAATTACAGCCAAATTTATCAATCAATTAATGATCGAATTCAATTTAATTATAGTACGTAAAACGGTCGGAATTGATTAACAGAAAGGGTGTGTATTTTCCATCATGATAATGCCAGACCACACAGCACCACATCTTTAGCCACTCAGCAAATATTGAGAGAGCTTGGTTGTCAAGTGTTAATACGTCCACCATATAGCCCTGACTATGCACGCTTAGATTTTTACCAGTTTCTCTCTCTTCATGTCAAAATTACTTGTCGCAGTTTTTTGCTTATAATTCCGAAAATTCCTATAGCAATGGGATTATGTCACTACCTACAAAATAGCAACGAGCTATCGAACAAAATGGCACATATATATTATAAACAAATGTAAAATAACTATGATAAAAATATCTTGAATTTTCATATAACATATTAGCTTATAAAAGGATATTAAAAGTCTTAATAGCTCCAAATGGAATGGATAAACGACCTTAAAAATGAACTCCGTATCACACAAAGCTTGAATGAAAATCAGAAATCGTGTCAACATTAAGTTTCCAACGTAGGTAATTGGGTCAACGAGGGATTTCTCAAATTATATTTCAACAAGAATTGATTGACTTGATGAATGGATTATTTATGTAAGTTAAATATCTAATTTCAGTCTTTTCATATCTTTATTCATCTTGAGTAAGGAATAAGTGATTTATTTTTGTATTAGAGGTGACAAACGAGCACACAGTTCACCTGATCATGATGGTAAAGAGATAAACTCCACCTTATTTACGTTAAAGTACGGCATTCCATACGTGTCCTATTCCTCATCGGAATATTAATGAGGATGTAAGAGGCTGCATGAATCATCATTAGCTGAATGTAAAATGTATGCTATTTTGTTGTCCCCCTTACCTCTTACCTGATGGTGAATGATGACTGCAGCCCAGTGATATGCTCATCAAAGATGTAAGATGTACATGCGTTTTCACTGCTGAGGACTGTGGAGGAATTCCTCGTCACCTGTAATTGGACCCTCGTCCGTTCCCACACTCATCATACGAAACACAGCAGCGTTGTGCTACTATTTTACTTTGATATTTCGCGTGGACGTGTCCAACCCCGGTAGAGCTAACCCATCTGTGTTGTAGCAAGAAAGTGGCTTTAACATAATTCTAATACAGATAAAATCTGTTCCATAAATAAGTAACGATTATAATTATATAACTAAAAATTACCTGGAAGGCCGGCTGTAGAGCCACGCGGTAGCTCCGGCTTACCCCTTACAGATGGACGCCCGCCCACCAGTGAGCCCGGTGGTACAGCTGAGGAACAAAACATACAAACAAATAAAAGTACACGTAAATAGTTGTTAAATCCGATAGAAGCAACTGATCATGCCGTGTTTAGTCCCTCTCGGGCACCCTCAAGTTACTCGCTTTCGGGAAGGGTTAGGGTCCAATGTGAGGGAATCCTTGTTACCCATAAATAAAGGCCTTGGCGTCCTAAGCGTTCTGCCACCTTTCAACCAGGTGAAGCTGCGAAAGAGTACGCGCTATACGGCAATCGTCATTGCCATAAAAAATGACGTCACTGGTCTCTGTCATCTCTCTTTCAGGTGAACCGTGACCTCATTTGTCACCCTTAATATTATAAAAAGTATGTCTTATAAAAGCGTCGCAGTAATGTACGCAAGTAAGACGCAATACTTCTTTGACGAAGTGAAAAGCTAAGCAGAAGTAGATTGAAAGGATGATAAATATGTAAGACCGTTTCATCAAAAAAGATTTATTTCCCTTTTCAAAGTTCAATGTCTAAATATAAATAAAGAAAGGAAAAATTTATATTAAAACGTTTGATATTTATTAAAGCCGATTTGTCTGAGACGTATCGTGAAATTATATACAAAAGCGTGGGCAGTTGTGAGTGGGTTCGTGGGCGGCTTGAGGACTTTTAGAAAAGTATTTCTTTTTATTAATTTATTTTGCTACGCAATACGATAGTATAATTAGTACCGTTGACTACTGAACGTCTAGCATAGAGTTTTACGTTATGTGAATATTTATTTAACAATCAATATTACATAGTAATAACCATAGATTTTTTTTTCGGGCTGAAGGCCGCTTTTAGCCCGAGGGCTTTTACAGTTTCAACGGGCTGAGAGGTGACCGAGAGCTTATGGCACTCAGTCGAGAGCTCTATATATAGGTAACCAGCACAAGGGCTCCCGAGAGGGTGCCTCGGCTTGGACCGTTACCCAGTTTCGCGAGAGCTTCTGACTCCCCGAGAGCGCCAAACCTCGCCGAGCGGCTCGGTCAGTTGCTTCTGACTGAGGATTCTTTAAATTAATATCACTATTATTATTAGCTATCTGCACCACCACTTCATTAACCATAGATTATAAATATATAGGGAGGCCCATATAAACTTTTACCTAATTCGCCCTCTTTTTTTAGCCAGAAGCCGTTATATGAAAACTTCATGCTTGTTACTTTGAAAATGACGGGCTTCGCTTATTTTACACGTTTATGGGGAGAAATTTCCAAAAATTCTTTTTTAGTAGATGCATACAACTTAAAAGGCATCAACTGCCAAAATTGGGGTGTTAAAGAATATAGGATTGCAGTGATTGCACAAAGTGGGTATGGAGCCGTCGGTCATATTCCAGACACTTCAAAATCTTGGTAAAGGCTGTATGTTTGTATATCGTACTATCAACAGATACAACAACACTTCCTCATCGGAATATTAATGAGGATGTAAGAGAGGCTGCATGAATCATCATTAGCTGAATGTAAAATGTATGCTATTTTGTTGTCCCTCTTACCTCTTACCTGATGGTGAATGATGACTGCAGCCAGTGATATGCTCATCAAAGATGTAAGATGTACATGCGTTTTCACTGCTGAGGACTGTGGAGGAATTCCTCGTCACCTGTAATTGGACCCTCGTCCGTTCCCACACTCATCATACGAAACACAGCAGCGTTGTGCTACTATTTGCCTTTTGATATTTCGCGTGGACGTGTCCAGCGGTAGTGTTGTAGCAAGAAAGTGGCTTTAACATAATTCTAATACAGATAAAATCTGTTCCATAAATAAGTAACGATTATAATTATATAACTAAAAATTACCTGGAAGGCCGGCTGTAGAGCCACGCGGTAGCTCCGGCTTACCCCTTACAGATGGACGCCCGCCCACCAGTGAGCCCGGTGGTACAGCTGAGAAACAAAACATACAAATAAAAGTACACGTAAATAGTTATTAAAACTGATAGAAGCAACTGATCATGCCGTGTTTAGTCCCTCTCGGGCACCCTCAAGTTACTCGCTTTCGGGAAGGGTTAGGGTCCAATGTGAGGGAATCCTTGTTACCCATAAATAAAGGCCTTGGCGTCCTAAGCGTTCTGCCACCTTTCAACCAGGTGAAGCAGCGAAAGAGTACGCGCTATACGGCAATCGTCATTGCCATAAAAAATGACGTCACTGGTCTCTGTCATCTCTCTTTCAGGTGAACCGTGACCTCATTTGTCACCCTTAATATTATAAAAAGTATGTCTTATAAAAGCGTCGCAGTAATGTACGCAAGTAAGACGCAATACTTCTTTGACGAAGTGAAAAGCTAAGCAGAAGTAGATTGAAAGGATGATAAATATGTAAGACCGTTTCATCAAAAAAGATTTATTTCCCTTTTCAAAGTTCAATGTCTAAATATAAATAAAGAAAGGAAAAATTTATATTAAAACGTTTGATATTTATTAAAGCCGATTTGTCTGAGACGTATCGTGAAATTATATACAAAAGCGTGGGCAGTTGTGAGTGGGTTCGTGGGCGGCTTGAGGACTTTTAGAAAAGTATTTCTTTTTATTAATTTATTTTGCTACGCAATACGATAGTATAATTAGTACCGTTGACTACTGAACGTCTAGCATAGAGTTTTACGTTATGTGAATATTTATTTAACAATCAATATTACATAGTAATAACCATAGATTTTTTTTTCGGGCTGAAGGCCGCTTTTAGCCCGAGGGCTTTACAGTTTCAACGGGCTGAGAGGTGACCGAGAGCTTATGGCACTCAGTCGAGAGCTCTATATATAGGTAACCAGCACAAGGGCTCCTGAGAGGGAGCCTAGGCTTGGACCGTGGCCCTGTTTCGCGGGAGCGTCTGGGTGCCTCGTGGGTGCCCGATAGGGTCGAACCTCGGCTCGGTCAGTTGCTTCTGACTAAGAGTTATCTACATTAATATCACTATTATTATTTATATTATATTTATATTTATATTTATATTATATTTATATTATATTTATATTATATTTATATTAGCTATCTGCACCACCACTTCATTAACCATAGATTTTTTTCGGGCTGAAGGCCGCTTTTAGCCCGAGGGCTTTACATTGTCACCGGGTTAAGAGGTGACCGAGCGCTTATTGCGCTCAGTCGAGACCTCGATTAGTGGGTAACAGCACAAGGGCTCCTGAGAGGGAGCCTAGGCTTGGACCGTGGCCCTGTTTCGCGGGAGCGTCTGGGTGCCTCGTGGGTGCCCGATAGGGTCGAACCTCGGCTCGGTCAGTTGCTTCTGACTAAGAGTTATCTACATTAATATCACTATTATTATTATTGGCTATCTGTACCACCACATCCGAATGTGTGGGAGTAACCTAAACGTTTACAATAAACTGTTCGGAGATGTTGACGTATAATTCAAAACCTGATTTTTTTCCTTCGTCGTAAAACCACACTACTGTTTGTTACATCTGCGAGATTAAGGAATTCGAGCTAATTCACAGAATACAATACGCGCAAGATAGCAGTATAAAGATGCAGTGTTTCGACTAGTGGGGAAGTCCCTTAAGAGGCGTTCTTAGGCCTCAGGGGCGGCAATGCACCTGCATTATGATTCCTTATAGAGGACTAAAATGATGATTGTTTGTTGCCCTTAAAAAAAATCACAAAGTAAGGCTGGCATTAAAATTTCTTCTAGACTACTCTACTCTAGAGCAAACTATACAAGTTCCTGTTCATAAGTTTCTAAAACTTTCATGTGTCGTGAATTTTACTCGCAGTCCTCTCGACACCTTTGTTACTGCCAAGGAGTCCGTGTTAGTTCTGCGAGGAATTCATGGCAATGTCAAGGGTCCTCTGCAGGACTAGTGGGGACAAGCGTGTCTCATTTTAGAACATGCTCTTATCATTTTAGGATTTTTATCCTGCAAGCTTCCTTAGAAATTTATTTAACATAATATATTCGTGAAATATTTTTCTTTACGAGTTTTATATATTAAAAAAACCTTAAAAAAAAATTCAGATTATGAAATATTATGGTATTGGGATGCATTTTTTATTTTCGTAATTCAAGGTAAAAGACCCTGACTCCACAGATACGATAAATATAGACAAACAAAGGTACAGATAACATAGTTGAAACAGAAGTGAAATTAAAGCGTAACACTTTTCAACAACCAACATGATTTATTTATTTATCTTTCTGCACACAATTAGATATTGTGTTATATATTGAGAGATTCTGGCTTGCATTAATGCACAACCACGAATGCCTTTTTTGTGTGTGTGCTGTTGGTTATGACCTCTACAGATTCAGCGGAACAGACTCGCGAGCCCGCTTAATAGGGGCCCGCTGAGAAGCGGGTGCCCGCACAAATGAATAATCAGTGTTTTATTCTCGCTTCGTTTGACGGTCGGATATGACGTCTCTAATAGACTCTAGACTAGAATAGTGATTGGTTTAGCTTGGCTTGGCTCGGCAGATTGTATGACATTACATAGTATAAAAAAGGAAAATTTTATTAAAACTTTAGGGGTCACAATGAGCAGACAGTTCACCTTATAGCTTGCGGCCTGTGACCACTACATCCATCCTGAACGAAGATTGAAGATGCACATCATTGGCGACCCTGAGGACTGAGATGGTACCGTAATCGGATCACCGGATATCTACACTCACCATACAAAACTCAAGAACGTTGCTGTTTTCTTTTCCACGATGGAGCTAGATACGACCTGCAATGTAGTTCTACCAATATCATATTGTGCTAACACCCTGCACGGATGACCATATGGTCATATGATAGTAACCAGAAGACGTAATCGTAGTCTACATATAGGACGACACTATTATCGTCATTGTGTTTTTTTTAATTGTATTGAGAGTGAAATCACAGTTCTCCTGATGGTAACTGAGTCCTGTAACCCATAGCATCTACATTTATATGCGTTATCATCCCTGATGGAATTCTTCGTCGCCATGTTATAAGTTGTCTATGTCCACAACTTAGAACAATGAATGATGGGGTCATTACATCATACTTGATAAACCATAACTCCTCGCAAAAGAACGCCGTTACCTACCAATGATATGCGAGGATATTGAGTGCTACAGTCTATTTTGAATTCTCTTATTCGTAAAAATAAATCCCATACCGGACGTACTAATGCAAGATTTTGTGAGTTCTTTCTGCGTAAATTCAAAGATTAAAAGGTTAAAAGCTGACGGTAGTGCGGGTTAACTATCAGGACGTCAAACACCACCCCATGGCCGTGTGCGCTATACAACACTCGAAACCTTGTAATAAAAAAGTTTTAAATGAAGGCAATAAAATCCGTAATTACTTTTATTCAATTGTTAAAATTGCGTTTGCAATAAAATTCGTAAATTTGATATTCTTCATTTCTTTAAGAGTCCTATGCCAATATCGTTCAGAATATGTGAAACCATTGTCATCGCTCATGGCTATAAAGCTGCCTATGAATGGTATCTCGATGTTGGAAAGAAGCCAAATTTCGCTCGGAATTATGCGCAGAAAGTAGATGGGGAGCTTAAGTTATTCGACCTTTGCGTTATTTTGACGAAAACAAATGGTCGGTAAATTTTCAGCGGCGAATATTTCAGCAACGCTACGCTTTTATTATGGGTTTGTTAAAATTTGAATTAATTAAAATTATACTAGAAAATGAAAAACAGAACTGAGTAAATAGCTTGGATATACATTTATTTATATTTTAATTGTAGTACTACCCTACAACATGAAATGGGTCGGTCATAGCGGGGAAGGACCGCGCCCTCACAGAATACGGTGTGAAACTAAAATTGTATATGTTTTGTATGTAGAGTGTTCCTTACACTTAAACAAGTATACGAAATAGCATTATAACAACGCTGTGTTACGTATGTGCTGCTGATCATTGGGGTCTATGATCAATCCTCAACAAAGATTCAAGGTCCACGTGAGTTGTCATCCTTGTGGACAGCCCATGTGGACAAGACATCTAATGCCTCGTTACCTATGTCCTAGGATACCTATGCAGAGTTATGCTGTTATTTCACGCTGGTATTTTGTGAAAGCGTGTTCTCCGGTTAAGCCGACCCATTGAAGTTACATCTAGTTGTAGTATCTAGTAGTTGCAGCGTGATTATACAACGTAGAACATACAATATGGCTCGTATATTTGTGTATATCTATATATATATATCTATATATCTATCCGGCTCGAAGGACCAAAAGTTTAATTGTTTCATAACCTCTTCGTTATAAAATGCTAGGATATCTAAAAACAACTCATTTACTATTCGGCTAATTTAATTCGTGCAAACTAAATTCATAAAGCTAACGGGTAGTTTATTATATGTACAATCGTAATAGGTCTTTACGTGCGAGCTTCTCCATCATTGTCTTCAGTTCTTCACAGTACACATCTGCAGTAATGCTCATGCCGTTTGGTATAAAACTGTGATGAATCACACCGGCACTAGACCACCAAACATGTGACCATCAACTTTCTAGAGGTCATTTTTCGTTTCGGGCATTGCTTTGGTGCTGAACCAGGATCTAACCAACTTGCTGAGCGTTTTCGATTGTCGAACAGAATCCACTTTTTGTCGCACGTAACAATTCGGTTCAAAATTCTTTCATTTCTGTGCCTGTTGGTGTGCAGCACGAGGCAGGTCCCAACGCGTAAGTTGCGCTGCCGATAGTTTAGTTGGGGCACCCATCTATCGAGATTTTTTACCTTGCCAATTTGTCGTCAATGGACCAATATTGTTTTGATGTTAACATCAACAGCCGCTGCTAGCTCGGCTGTAGATTGAGTATCATCAGCTTCCACAATCGCCCTTAATTCATAATTTTAACCAAAGCGGACAGCACGACCAAGAAGTTTATTTTCAATTAAAATTATACTAGAAAATGAAAAACAGAACTGAGTAAATAGCTTGGATATACATTTATTTATATTTTAATTGTAGTACTACCCTACAACATGAAATGGGTCGGCCATAGCGGGGAAGGACCGCGCCCTCACAGAATACGGTGTGAAACTAAAATTGCATATGTTTTGTATGTAGAGTGTTCCTTACACTTAAGCAAGTATACGAAATAGCATTATAACAATGCTGTGTTACGTATGTGCTGCTGATCATTGGGGTCTATGATCAATCCTCAACAAAGATTCAAGGTCCACGTGAGTTGTCATCCTTGTGGACAGTCCACGTGGACAAGACATCTAATGCCTCGTTACCTTTGGGTCCTAGGATACCTATGCAGAGTTATGCTGTTATTTCACGCTGGTATTTTGTGAAAGCGTGTTCTCCGGTTAAGCCGACCCATTGAAGTTACATCTAGTTGTAGTATCTAGTAGTTGCAGCGTGATTATACAACGTAGAACATACAATATGGCTCGTATATTTGTGTATATATATATATATATATATATATATATATATATCTATATATATATATCTATATATCTATCCGGCTCGAAGGACCAAAAGTTTAATTGTTTAATAACCTCTTCGTTATAAAATGCTAGGATATCTAAAAACAACTCATTTACTATTCGACTAATTTAATTCGTGCAAACTTAATTCATAAAGCTAACGGGTAGTTTATTATATGTACAATCGTAATAGGTCTTTACGTGCGAGCTTCTCCATCATTGTCTTCAGTTCTTCACAGTACACATCTGCAGTAATGCTCATGCCGTTTGGTATAAAACTGTGATGAATCACACCGGCACTAGACCACCAAACATGTGACCATCAACTTTCTAGAGGTCATTTTTCGTTTCGGGCATTGCTTTGGTGCTGAACCAGGATCTAACCAACTTGCTGAGCGTTTTCGATTGTCGAACAGAATCCACTTTTTGTCGCACGTAACAATTCGGTTCAAAATTCTTTCATTTCTGTGCCTGTTGGTGTGCAGCACGAGGCAGGTCCCAACGCGTAAGTTGCGCTGCCGATAGTTTAGTTGGGGCACCCATCTATCGAGATTTTTTACCTTGCCAATTTGTCGTCAATGGACCAATATTGTTTTGATGTTAACATCAAAAGCTGTTGCTAGCTCGGCTGTAGATTGAGTATCATCAGCTTCCACAATCGCCCTTAATTCATAATTTTTAACCAAAGCGGACAGCACGACCAAGAAGTTTATTTTTCAAATCAAAATTTCCAGAACGGAACCGGGCAAACCAATAACGAGTTGTGCGTCCGTTTGTAAAGTTCTCTCCGTAAACCTTGTTGATGTTACGTGCCATTTGTGCCGCGTTGATGGCACGACGGAACTCATATTCCATAATTACACAAATTTTTAAAGTATCCATTATGGCGAAAAATATTCAAACGTAATGTAAATACAAAGCTAATCAATAAACAAAAGACTGACTTTGTAAAAAGAAAGTCATGTTTTTAAAACAAAATTAATTTGAATTTAGAATTCACAGCTAATCAAAACTTTTTTTCGGTTTGAAATCGCCAATACTGAAGAACGGCAATTTCATAGGTAAAGACCTAATACATCCCTTTATAGTTAGGTGTCTCTTCATCAGTTACGTTACAAGTTTTGTTTAGAATTTACGAGATAAAGTTATAGGAGTTCAGTGTAACACTAACGGAGACGTATCGCGTAATTAACGAAGTTTAGGAACATCAATTATAAGTTACGACACTTGGTATTGCTTTAGTGACGTTACTTTTGTGTAATTTAGTTTTATCGACTAAGATATAATGACTGCTTTGTTGTTTTAAAGACTAGTGAAGTATATATACATAAACATATATATATAAAGCCCCCCTTAGATAATCTTAAGTCGTTCTCAATTTCAAAGATGTCATAAAAATGTCATCAAAACGCGTCGCGCCACTTTTCTAAGAATAGGTTCCTACGCAGCCATTCTGCGAGTAACCTTAAATAATTAACGAGACGTCCTTTACATTTATGAGCCGAAGTCTAGACTTGTTGCGTCACCAAGTAATTGCTCGTAATTTTAGGACTAATTTAGCAAGAAGTTAAGCTAGACCTAAATGTAGACACATCACGCTAATTTGCAATTTATCCTTTTTTTTTGTACTGACGGTAATATACGAGCACACAGTTTATCTTTTGAGTTGAAGAATTTTAGTTGAGTGTGTGATATTGATATTTTCATTAATTTAAGCAGTCACTTTTTCATTTTAGATAGAGCGACGGTCAGCTAGTTTCTGCATAATGAAACTCCCTTAAGGACCAGTGTGAGATATCAAACTAACAGTATAACCCTCTTGTCTTTCATATTGTAAGTGTACAGGAGCGGCGAACCATCTACAGGTAAGGAGGTATTGCATTTCAGCCTTCAGGGATGACAATGCATGTAAATCGTGAATCGTTGTCGAGGATTGATGTATGAGTCATCCCTTACCATTAGCTGAACCATGTGCTCCTTTGTCACCTCTGATATTAACTAAAAAAAGTAATATAATGTTATGTTTAGTAATATATGTTACGTATCTAACGTTACATATCCGCTATTTATAGATAAAGACGGGGTGAAAAGTTATACTATAAAAACAAAAATGTTTTCCTCTAAATATGTTTATGTAAAGATTTTCGTATATATATAAATTTAAGTCTATACCAAAGACTTCTTTACGTCCCATTTCTGCCAACTGTCTGGTCGTAATTCCCAACGACTTTTGGCCCTCTTCCAAGTACGAAGCACTATTCAAAACAAGTTTTATGAGGCGCGGGGAGGCTAAGGTTTAATTCAAACAATTCCAGCGTTTGTTCGTGATTCAGATGTTATATAAACGAGTCGAGTGCTAGATTCACTATTTTGAAAGAAAATTAGTCGAACATACAGACATAATTTTGTTATGATATAAGAGGCGACTTAATAACATTTCACTTAACGGTAAGCGATGAGTTGCGCCCATGATATCTCCATCCATCGTCAACGAAGATTAATGTCGCAGATGCTTTGTCATCCCTGAGAATTGAGATGGAATACCTAAGAAACTAGCTATAACTCTATCTCTGATATACAAGAATATATCTATAAGAAGACGTTATACTTATTAACGTTAATTGAAGTCATTTTAATCATTGTGGGTAAGTAAAATTAATAAAGTCAACTAACAGCTTATACAGGATGACAGGATATACAAACTGTTATAAACAATACTGTGGCATACGATACCTAAAACAATTTAAAGGACGACGTATATGTACGTGATAGGAGTACAATAAAGTTGAAGAGAATTCTTAAGAAAAAATATCTTTAGATATATAACAATCTATTCTAGTTAGGGTTTTTTAGCAATTACCAGAATAAGCAGCACTTATCTATGTACATTATTTTAAGATATATTATAGACAAATTATACGTAAAAAAATAACTATCTCACATATTCCAGGACACTCGACGACGTCTATTGTCCCGAACAGGACCTTCCACTCAAACTAACAAGGATGTCGGTAGCAGCGTACGTCTCAGCTTTTGTAGTCCGAAAGATAAAGCTTCGTTGAGAATGCGAAGGGGTTGAATAAATCGCTATTTGATATTATCTTAACTTCTTATATTTATTTATTCATATATTTACTCTTTATTGCATTCATCCTAACAAAATTTAGGGTTCAAAAGAGCGGGCTTAATGACAAAGGTATATATCTACCATATATCTACCAGTCAACCCAAGGTGTGGTGAGATATTGTGATAGGTGTAGCAATAAACAAATTAATAAAAATAAAATATATATATATATACATATATATATAAAGCCCTCTTAGATAATCTTAAGTCGTTCTCAATTTCAAAGATGTCATAAAAATGTCATCAAAACGCGTCGCGCCACTTTTCTAAGAATAGGTTCCTACGCAGCCATTCTGCGAGTAACCTTAAATAATTAACGAGACGTCCTTTACATTTATGAGCCGAAGTCTAGACTTGTTGCGTCACCAAGTAATTGCTCGTAATTTTAGGACTAATTTAGCAAGAAGTTAAGCTAGACCTAAATGTAGACACATCACGCTAATTTGCAATTTATCCTTTTTTTTTGTACTGACGGTAATATACGAGCACACAGTTTATCTTTTGAGTTGAAGAATTTTAGTTGAGTGTGTGATATTGATATTTTCATTAATTTAAGCAGTCACTTTTTTCATTTTAGATAGAGCGACGGTCAGCTAGTTTCTGCATAATGAAACTCCCTTAAGGACCAGTGTGAGATATCAAACTAACAGTATAACCCTCTTGTCTTTCATATTGTAAGTGTACAGGAGCGGCGAACCAACTACAGGTAAGGAGGTATTGCATTTCAGCCTTCAGGGATGACAATGCATGTAAATCGTGAATCGTTGTCGAGGATTGATGTATGAGTCATCCCTTACCATTAGCTGAACCATGTGCTCCTTTGTCACCTCTGATATTAACTAAAAAAAGTAATATAATGTTATGTTTAGTAATATATGTTACGTATCTAACGTTACATATCCGCTATTTATAGATAAAGACGGGGTGAAAAGTTATACTATAAAAACAAAAATGTTTTCCTCTAAATATGTTTATGTAAAGATTTTCGTATATATATAAATTTAAGTCTATACCAAAGACTTCTTTACGTCCCATTTCTGCCAACTGTCTGGTCGTAATTCCCAACGACTTTTGGCCCTCTTCCAAGTACGAAGCACTATTCAAAACAAGTTTTATGAGGCGCGGGGAGGCTAAGGTTTAATTCAAACAATTCCAGCGTTTGTTCGTGATTCAGATGTTATATAAACGAGTCGAGTGCTAGATTCACTATTTTGAAAGAAAATTAGTCGAACATACAGACATAATTTTGTTATGATATAAGAGGCGACTTAATAACATTTCACTTAACGGTAAGCGATGAGTTGCGCCCATGATATCTCCATCCATCGTCAACGAAGATTAATGTCGCAGATGCTTTGTCATCCCTGAGAATTGAGATGGAATACCTAAGAAACTAGCTATAACTCTATCTCTGATATACAAGAATATATCTATAAGAAGACGTTATACTTATTAACGTTAATTGAAGTCATTTTAATCATTGTGGGTAAGTAAAATTAATAAAGTCAACTAACAGCTTATACAGGATGACAGGATATACAAACTGTTATTAACAATACTGTGGCATACGATACCTAAAACAATTTAAAGGACGACGTATATGTACGTGATGGGAGTACAATAAAGTTGAAGAGAATTCTTAAGAAAAAATATCTTTAGATATATAACAATCTATTCTAGTTAGGTTTTTTTAGCAATTACCAGAATAAGCAGCACTTATCTATGTACATTATTTTAAGATATATTATAGACAAATTATACGTAAAAAAATAACTATCTCACATATTCCAGGACACTCGACGACGTCTATTGTCCCGAACAGGACCTTCCACTCAAACTAACAAGGATGTCGGTAGCAGCGTACGTCTCAGCTTTTGTAGTCCGAAAGATAAAGCTTCGTTGAGAATGCGAAGGGGTTGAATAAATTGCTATTTGATATTATCTTAACTTCTTATATTTATTTATTCATATATTTACTCTTTATTGCATTCATCCTAACAAAATTTAGGGTTCAAAAAGAGCGGGCTTAATGACATAGGTATATATCTACCATATATCTACCAGTCAACCCAAGGTGTGGTGAGATATTGTGATAGGTGTAGCAATAAACAAATTAATAAAAATAAAATATATATATATATACATATTACATAGATGCTGAACCTATCTGACTACAATAACTTAAGTAAGTAAGTAGTCATGAACCAAACTTTTTATATTACACATATATTGACGGCGGAAGTTCTAATGGTTTAGCGTACGTTCTTCGAAACTTAAGGTCATGGTTTCGAATCCGCCATTCGACTATTGTCTTAAACCATCTCGTAGTACAAGCAGTTTTAGCTTAGTTTGAGTGTTAAACCGGGACGTTAGTAAAGTTAATAGCATTGATAATATTCCTTTTAAAAGAAAAATGTTTTATGGTTTACACACATTAAACCTGATGGTAAGGAATGGACATCTACATCTATCCTCAACTAATATATGTCACATACTTCCCTGGAAACAGATGGAATGCCATATTAATTTATACCAGGGATTCCCAAAGTGGTCGACCTTATCGGTTTCCCAGGTGTCGACATAAACGATAACTGATTTTGGGAGTCGATGAGGTATAACGAAGGACGAACTTCGAATTGGTAAGTACTTAGTATCAATAGGAAAAGAACTAGAGATAGGATTTTTAAAGTAATTTGGTAATGGGGGTCTGAAGTATCAGTTCATTTTGGAAATGTGGTTTCTTGCCCAAAATAGTTTGGAAATCTCTGGTATAGACAGTAGGAGTAGGATGAAAGGGAGAAGGATAACGCCTTCACTACCAGCTTCAAACATCAGATGCACATAACGATGCCGTGTTTGTTTGGTTAGCGTACAGATCTGGAGACTCTTGTAACTGGTGACGAAGCATTATATCTCTATCTTCAGACCTTTAACGCGTCTACATTGCGATTGAGATGGAATGCCATGTCACCAGTAATAAAGGTCTCCGGAACCCTACACTCACCATATATTTTACGCTGGTATTCTGTGAGGGCTTTGTCCTACCTCGGTCGAGCTAACCCATTAATTCTGCAACCGGAAACAAACTGTAGTGTAGCTCTAACAGTGTTGTGTATTCCACAATGCTAGTATGATATCCTTCTTCCGCCAACCCATTCATGCCGCATCGCGTGTCTACCACGTATAAAATAGATAAGGATAATGTGCAACAATATTTAATTATTTGGTATTATAAACTATTATGGAAAGAACGCCTCTATTACCTGATCCTGTGCGATTGGCGTCATTTGGTTATAATCAGAAGATATGGCCGGGGTCGAAATTAACCAGCTGGATATAAGTATACAGGTAAGATTTCAAATTTTAATCAAGAACTTCTAACTATCGAAGTATACGGTAATATAATCCCTTCTTTTCTTAATAATAACGAAGTTCGAACAAGCTACCAACTTTTCGCTGGATAATTTCCAAGAACGGATCAAAGGTTGTCTTGTAAAACTTTTATTATACTAAGAAGGATAAAACTATTTTGGGTAAAGTTGTAGATAATATACGAAAGAATTTACGAGCGTTATTTAAGGTTTTATGGGATAACGTAATATATAAAATTTATATGCAGATAATAAAGTCACACGAAACACAGAATAACGTTGCTGTGTGGTTTCGTGTGGTGATTTTTGGTATCCAAGAACCCAATAACAAGTGACAAAGAATTATTAGAGCTCACGGGTGACAATGCATGTCTTGAATCTTAGTTAGTGCTGGTGATTATGGGTAGCAGTAAGTCCTATATCTTGGGCACAAGGATTTTCAGCTTAGTTGGAGTGGTTAACCGGAATTTTAATAACTTAGCAATGAGCATATCATACAATATATAAAAAAGTATTTATACATATATATAAAAAAAAACTTTATAATTTATTAATAATCCATGCATTTTTAGAAAGTCTAGGTGATTTTTTCGTCTGTGATAAAGAAGATGCGAAAATATCAATATGGGTGAATCTTTCGTTAGAAATTGATACCAACCTACGTTTACCAGATTTATCGTGACACTAGTTGCTGGCAACTTCTACGTTGGTTAGCATTTCGTGGTAATGTTAGTTGATTTAATAGCGCTTATAAAAGTAAAAACTAATTAGTTTTATATATATATTATATAAAACTAATTAGTTTTTACTATGAACTAATTAGGTTGTATTTAACACAAAGTTAGTAGTATGGTAGATTTGCTTTGAAATTTAACAACAGCTTCAATATATTTTACAAATTCACATATATAACATTTTCACGCATATACCACCTGCGGCATTATCAGTTACTAAAGATGTATATTGAAGATTCCTTAAATTTATGTGAATATCTCGTAATAAAACCGTAATGTTGATAAACTTCATTAACAATTTTTTCGACGAGTAAATCTAAGTGGTATTTTTGATCTAGAGTTACACAAACATCTCGAAACGACGCAACTTTTTGAAGCGGTGGAGTGTAATCATATTACTAACTTTTTGACGTTTTGGAACATTACATTTAAGTTTATTTTTATCGAAAGTAAGGAATAAGGTTATATATTTCATTTTCAGGTATCGGGTCCACAATTTTAGGCTTGTATAAAAACATTTTAGAATGGCTATATTAGAAAATGTTCGTTGAAGCCAAACACGTTAGAAACATTTTTACTAAGGACACGTTCGGACATAGCATTCCGAGCTTTCGTTTTCGCTTTGCGGAATTTTTTATTAACATTTTGGGGTTAGAAGGCAAAAATGTTAACTTTTTATATTAAACTTTGAGGATTTTTATTTATATTTATATGGCAACTATCGTTGTGATAATTGTGCCAATGTCCAGTCGGAAAGAAGCACGTATATCAAATTATCAGGTAACAAATGAAACAGTTAATTTGAGACTTAAAAAGTCTTAAGTCAAAGTATATCACAGTAATATACACAATAAATATATTCTATTAGGGCACATAATCAGATATGTACATACATAACTTTATTTTTAATAATAAAACAATGAAGGGTTTTGAAGAAAGAGAAGTCTGTGAATAAGTGGTTTTTACTTTATGCAGTTTTAGTTAGCATTTTAATTTTCAAACGAGCACAATATTCACCTGATGTTGATATGTGACAGTGGTAGAAATATTGACAGCTAGCTCTACCACTACACTGCAATTTGTTTCTAGCTACAGAATGAATGAGTCAGCTCGACCGGGGTAGGACCAACGTTAAATAGCAGTATAATGCCGCTGTCTTGTCTGGTTAGTGTAGGGATCCGGTGGCCTTTATAACCGTTGACGAGGAATTACCATCTCGGTCCTAAAGGGTGATAACGCATCTGCATTATGATTCCTTGTCAAGAATGTATGTAGATGTCATGGGCCGCAGGAATCACTTGCCATCAGGTGAATTGTATGTGAGTTTGTTACTCGCAATGAAAAATAACACCACTGAGGACTGGACTGAACTGTAATGCCATTTTTTCCTGTAATCTTATGTCTAATTCCCTTCACTTACCAAACGAAACAGCAATGTTATGCTGTAATTTCATGCTAGTATTACATTCCGCGTACATATCGAAAACGGTTGAATAACTTCTTTTATGTGACCGCGATATCGTTCTAAGTATTAAGAGTAGAC
This sequence comes from Teinopalpus imperialis, assembly GCA_029286865.1. NCBI lineage: Eukaryota > Metazoa > Arthropoda > Insecta > Lepidoptera > Papilionidae > Teinopalpus > Teinopalpus imperialis. The sequence goes on along the minus strand of JAGSMU010000014.1, from coordinate 8,714,474 downwards.
AGCTACTATGCAGGGTTTATTATAGTGCCCATATATCTTCTGTAATAAAAGTTCTTTATAGTAGAATTAAGTAGCATTATTATCCTAATAAACTTTAATATGTAATTAGGTGAAGGGCGAACGAGAGTTTGTAGTAGTTCATATGGTATGAAAACGGTTTTATTGTGTAAGTTGGTCGGGTTACTTATTTCCACATAGGATTCCAAGATTTGGAATAATTTAATATTGGAGTAAGGTTCACCGTTAGGAAAAAAAATACACCTGTTTAAATAAACAATTTTCTAAATACATTGTGAGTAACAGACGAGCACACAATTCACTGATGGTAAATGTTTCCTGCGGCCCATGACATCTACGTTCATCGTAACATGGGATTATAATGCATTGCGATGCGTTGTCACCTTTGAGAACTGTGATGGAATTCCCCGTCACCAGTAATATAGGTCTCCGGATCCTTACACTCATTAGAGGAAACAACAACATTATACTGTTATTTCACGCTGGTATTCTGCGAGGGCGCGGTTCTACTCCGGTCGAGCTGACCCATTAATTCTGCAGCTATAAACAAACAGCAGTGTAGCTCTACCACTACACTGCAATTTGTTTCTAGCTACAGAACGAATGAGTCAGCTCGACCGGGGTAGGACCAACGTTAAATAGCAGTATAATGCCGCTGTCTTGTCTGGTTAGTGTAGGGATCCGGTGGCCTTTATAACCGTTGACGAGGAATTACCATCTCGGTCCTAAAGGGTGATAACGCATCTGCATTATGATTCCTTATCGAGGATAAATTTGGGTGTCGTGGGACGCAGGAATAATTTACCATCAGGTGAATTGTATGTGAGTTTGTTACTCGCAATGAAAAATAACACCACTGAGGACTGGACTGAACTGTAATGCCATTTTTTCCTATAATCTGATGTCTAATTCCCTTCACTTACCAAACGAAACAGCAATGTTATGCTGTAATTTCATGCTAGTATTACATTCCGCGTACATATCGAAAACGGTTGAATAACTTCTTTTATGTGACCGCGATATCGTTCTAAGTATTAAGAGTACAGCTACTATGCTACTAGGGTTTATTATAGTGCCCATATATCTTCTGTAATAAAAGTTCTTTATAGTAGAATTAAGTAGCATTATTATCCTAATAAACTTTAATATGTAATTAGGTGAAGGGCGAACGAGAGTTTGTAGTAGTTCATATGGTATGAAAACGGTTTTATTGTGTAAGTTGGTCGGGTTACTTATTTCCACATAGGATTCCAAGATTTGGAATAATTTAATATTGGAGTAAGGTTCACCGTTAGGAAAAAAAATACACCTGTTTAAATAAACAATTTTCTAAATACATTGTGAGTAACAGACGAGCACACAATTCACTGATGGTAAATGTTTCCTGCGGCCCATGACATCTACGTTCATCATAACATGGGATTATAATGCATTGCGATGCGTTGTCACCTTTGAGAACTGTGATGGAATTCCCCGTCACCAGTAATATAGGTCTCCGGATCCTTACACTCATTAGAGGAAACAACAACATTATACTGTTATTTCACGCTGGTATTCTGTGAGGGCGCGGTTCTACTCCGGTCGAGCAGACCCATTAATTCTGCAGCTATAAACAAACTGCAGTGTAGCTCTACCACTGGTAAAACTGTAAATGTATTATGAGCATAAAGTAAAACTAATAAGTGTTGTGTGTTTTCATGATACTTAAATATATCCTTGAGTAGATAACGCAGTAGACCCTACAGGACAATGCGAAGCTGCCTTCCTTCAAGGAGGTACGGTACAAGATTGAGAAATATAGGATCAGACTCACCGGACAGCTTCGCTGGTTGCTTCTTGTGTTCATCTTCACTGTCCTCTTCGGATGAACTGGGATCGATCATTTTATATCTAGAACAAAGAAAGGTTAAATTTAGTTTCAAACGTGTTTTTTTTGTGTTCCTGTTTTGCTGTTGGCCCAGAGACCCTTACAGCTTTATGTAAGTAAACTCGCGAGCGGGAGGCCCGCTAAGTAGGTAATTTCAAACGCACAAACGTGTTTAATCTACGTGACCGTATTTATAAAAGCAAACACCGAATGTTAGTCCATGTTAGTGCATGTGTAAACATACTATACATGTTGAAGAAAATTGAAATAACTCCGTGTGTAGATATTATGTAGAGGACGTAGAAATAATGAAAAAACTTGGACCGAAGCTATAGCGTGACTCTACTAGTGTTTTAAAATATTGTTTAAAAATTTCGATGGTAAAATAAAATAAAACGATATTGAATAAATTAAAAAAGGAAAATTACAAATTTTATCGCGTTTACTTTACAGCGCTGAAGCACTAGAAACGTCGGGTAGAAACTTTTTAAAAGTTTAAAATGAACGCGATAAAATCTGTGAAAATTAGTTTTATTCAAGAACGTGTTAATCTTAACACGGCTAAACAGGGGCAGATTTTTTTACTAACACGTATTTTTTTATTATTATTACTGATTATGACTGAACACCCTCTCTCGCGTCGTTTACGCGGTAGAACTACGCAGCTATAAACTAGCTGTAGCACAAATAGAAGGTCGGTTCGCAAGGGTACATTTTCACACTTTAGCAACGTAAATATCAGCTTTCGGCTACTGTGTGCTCAGGGATGAACACGCATTGTGGTTTTTTGATAATCAATTAATCAATCAAAACAAGTGTTACTTATGTAGGTTTGTACATAATACTTTTGAATCGTCAATATAGCTAATAGGACCACCGCTTCGGAAGGCAGCTGCTAACAAGAAGAAATAGCGAGAAACTCGACTAGTTGCTCTTTTTTTTTAATAATAAATTACTAAAATGTCCAAGATAATGTATGTTCTATATGTCATTGGAAGCAGTTACCACTCACCATCGAGGTGTGACAAATAAACACACAGTTCACCTGATGGTAAGTGATGAGCATTGACACCAATCAACATTCATCAAGAACAAGAATTCAAGATACACATGGGTCATCACCCCTGAACACTGTAATGGCTCACCTTACGAAACACATATTTATGCCGATGTATTCACGCTTGCATTCTGTGTGGATTCTGCCGGTCAAGCCGACCCATTGATGATGTAGCGATAAACTAGCCAAAGTGTGGCTCTGGTCCTTGTTATTGTTAACAGTGATAGGAACACGCTGCAGTTTGTTTCTGACCGCGCCATGAATAGGTCAGCTCCACCGTGGAAGGTGGGTTCTTGGAGACTCATACAGAATACGAATATAGAATAGCGTAATAACGTTTGTGTGTTTTGTTTGGTGAGTGTAACGATCCTAAGACCCTAATAACTGGTGAGGAAGTCACACCTTCGCACCAGTGAACACCTTAGTCTTCAGTTAGCGCGTCTGCATTGTGATTCCTTATCGAGGATAAATTTGGGTGTCGTGGGACGCAGGAATAATTTACCATCAGGTGAACGATCGTTCTTGACCCTCAAGCATAAGAAAGAGTAATATAAAAAAAATTCTTCGTCCACAAGGGTCAGAGTGCAGCGGTGGTGCAGCGGCAGTCTCTGCGCCAGCTTCCCGGCATCATCGTTGTCTCCCTACTCGCGAGTCTAATTAGATAAAGCTGATGATAGGTCTCTAAATGGTCTAACCAACGGCAATATTCACACACAAAAAAAAAAAGTATAAGTAAATTATATAGTTAAAAAAATCTCATGCTTGCTTTCTATATAATAAAAAAATATATATAAATATTATATTTAGATAGGTACTAACTACCTATCCAAATATAATATTTATGTATATTACATACCTAAGTATCATATTATGTGAAATTATTATATTTAACATTGCTAACTTAAACTAAGCGAGTTGACCGCCTGCCTTGTGAATATACCAATGCATCCTTAAAAAGGTCAAACTCCCTAACCTTTGCTAACTAAAAGGCTTCAGTTAATAATATTTCCATTAGCAATCATGTCAGTAGTGTATCAATATACTACTATAACCACATATTATAACAGTAGTAGAGCTACGACCCAGTTTGCTTCTGGCTGCAGCATGAACGGGTCGGCTCCAGGAACCTCGACAGAATACCAGAGTTAAATAGCATCACAAAGCTACTGCTCTGTGTATGGTATACGCGAGGCATTCCATTTTAGTTCTCAGGGGTGACAACCCTTTGAACTTTAGTCGAGAGTTGATGCAGGTGTCATGGACCACAATCAGCACTTATCATCAGGAACTGTGTGCTTGGTTGTCATTAAAATATAAAAGTTACGTAGGTTAGTATTTTAAGAGTGGTAGAGCTACGCTGCAGTTTGTTTTTTGCTACAGAATGAATAGGTCAACTCGACAGGGGTAGGAGCACCCCTCACTGAATACCAGCATGAAATAACAGTATGATGCTGCTATGTTACGTCTAGTGAGTGCAGGGATCGGGAGACTTTTATTGCTGGTGAAGAGGCATTCCATCGCAGTCCTTAATTGTGACATCGCATATGCATTATGATTCCTTGTCAAGGATGAATGTGGATGTCATGGACCGCAGCCATCACTTGCCACCAGGTTAACTGTGTGCTCGTTTGTTATACTAAATGTAATAAAAAAATCCCTGCGCCGCAATGCACACCCTGCATGCACACCCTCTGCCTTATGAGTACGCTGCTTAAATTAAGGGTGAGTGCATACTGAAAGTGGGCTTGTTATATAAAAATGTTTAATTAAAATCAACTAAATATATGTTAAAAAAGATCACTTGCAATGTTATAACGTTGGAATTTGCACGAAAATAAATTATGAGATGTAAAAAAACGAGATGTACAATGAAAATGAGAAGACATATATAGCATAATTGCTTCCTTTTCTCTAATGTATGTCCCGATATTTTGTATCAGAAACGTTACGTAGATTCATGATCGTCATGTTATATTGCCATAAAGCATGACGCCAATTGCATGCATTTCCTAGTGGGGGATTTTCCTAGACTCTTTCCCAGTTCGGACTGGAATTCGCTGTATAGGACGATATTGTAGGCATTAGCGCAACATAACTGGACAAATTATATTAAACACAGCAATGATATAACATAAAATAAATTAAATAAACAATTACGAATATTATATATTATTAGCTCATTTGAAAAGGGTTCGAGCAATAAAATAATTTATATTTGATCTCGGTTATAAATTGTAATTACCCAATTACTTTATCCCTTAACCCGTTTGAAATAATCCATTAAAATATTATAAATGGTTTACCGTACAATTTTTGAGGGGAAGATCTGTTATTTAACTGTAATTATGACGACCACGTGATCTGTTGGTATGGAGGATCCCAGGTTCCATATCTCATGGTTGCTGCGTAAGCTTTTTGACGACAACCGAGCTTTGCTATTGTAGAACACGCGCAGTTTCTATGTCTACGCTCTGGTTAAAGGAGTCGGCTCGAAAGAAAAAGACCAGCGTAAAGTAGTAGCATAACATTGTGGGGCGATGATATTCGTGAGGCAGCGGGCAGAGACTGGAGGAGGAGAGCTGAAGACCGAACTCAGTGGCGTGCCATGAAAGAGGCGTATGTCCAGCAGTGGACTGATACATGCTGGTGATGATGATGAGTGATGATTGCGGCCTATAAAATCAAGATCCAACTTTTCTCATGAATTAATAAACTTTATCACCTCTGAGGAACGGAAACGGAACATCTAGTTGCGAATTGTGTGCTCATTTGACACCGCCAATGTTATATAAGTAAAGGTAAACCGATAAAATTCAATCAGAAACAAACTTACATCATGCTTATAAAAGGCGCGAACAATGCTTTTTTGTTATACTCCTGCAGTTACTTTGTTATATTGAATAAACTTGCAAAGTAATCCAAACTTTATCAGAAATGTATTTCTTGTATAGTATTACTATACGAGAAATATAAAGGCCCATTGTTTTCTATTAACCTGAGAGCGAACAATTCATTGATTCAGCCTGTCGAACGAACTTACGCGAACTATTCGTTTGTAGTTCATCCTGAGTGAGTTGTTAGCTCTCTAACATTACTTTTTTAGTGTAACACAGACTGCACTTCACGTCACTATGAGTAGCTATACTCTCTAGCTGGCTAACAATATAGGTACGTGCAACAAATAGTTGGCTTTTAGGTCCGGATGTGTCGACATTCCATCTGAATTTTTCTCCGATCTTATTGCATATTATATCGGAATAGGGAACAGGACTACGAGTGAGTGTATCTGTGTTTGTATGTATATAAACCTAAGTTATTTTGTATTTTGCTGTATGTTTTCCAAATAAAATAAAATAAAATTACATTGACAGTAATAAACTCGCACACAGTTCACGTCGTGGTTCACTTACCATGCGGTCTACGACATCTACATTCATCCACGACAAGACATCATAATGCAGATGCGTTGTCATCCTTGAGGACTGAGACGGAATGCCTCGTCACCAAGTAATAGAAGTCGCCGGATCCCTACACTCACCAGACGAAACACAGCAGCATTATGCAGTAGCATAAATAGTAATTTTACGCTGATATTCTGTGAGGGCGTGGTCCTACCCGCCGAGCTGAGCCATTCATTCTGCAGCTAAGAACAAACTGAAGTGTAGCTCTACCACAAATACTAATTAGTTTAATTTATATTAAGTAAATACTAGAAAATAAGAAAGTGAAATGGGACAATATAAGCAAGCTATGCATTGTTTGTAACATTGAATTTATTACAGCTGTAATATAAAACATAAATAATTGAAAAAAAATTGCAATTACTTATTTATCCACTTAAATAGGGAATGATTTTTTTTATTTCATATTAATTTAGTAATCTGTAGATATAACAAGTGTCTCTTACACTTTCTTTCTTCTATACCCCGTCTCGCTCACTCACATAGTGATGATGATGATGTCCCCCTCGTCGATTCCATCCAGGAAGACCTTGGATCGTCTTAGCTGATAATCGAACTCAGGACCCGCGACGCAGTAGCTAGATACTCACTACACCACGCGGCCGTCAAGAACACGGACAACGGTACACGTTGCCAGCCAATGAGGTGCGTTGCATGCCACGTTCGCTCGTTTCAATGCGGTGAGCCAAACGTTAAGAAGTTAAACATTAACAAAGGAACGGCGTCCAGTATAGCCTGAAATCTTCTCTATACCTCTATATTTATGAAACATTCATGAAATCTGTTCCTTTGTTTAGCCGACTAACCCGTGAATTACAATAAAAGTTTATTTTTTCTGAATTTGTGAAAATTATCTATTGTGCGATTCGTGAGTTTTGGTCTTGAGTTCACACAAATATCCCATAGAGAAAATAATCGTCAATTTACCAAATTTCCGGTTAACTTTTCCGATTTTTCTTTCTATGAAAACCTAATTCGTACTATTACGAACATACTGATTTGGTCTAAAAAACAGCATTTAATTTTTATTTATATAGATTTCATTTTAATAAGCGTTATTCCTGGAACTTTCAAGCGATGTGTCAGTACAGTGTGGTTGCTTCGTTCAACCTCCTCGACAATATCCTTCGAATGTAAATTAAAAGGCCACAAGAAAGCTGTCTTATGCATAATTCAATATTTCCTCTCTCATTACAACGGAAGACCTCTTCACTCTCTTTTTAATACGCTTTTATTAGCTTGACTTGTATTTATGTAGTATGTATGGAATTTTCCATTTCGAATTTCACCCACTTCCAGAGAATGCAGATACCCTTAAAGTAAACAGTTTATATATATATATATATATATCCAACTGCTGCCTCATCACAAGAGAGTGTTAGACCAGGATTCACGTCTTCTAAATATAGTTTTTATTTACTTAGACATGCAGGTTTCCTCCCGATGTTTTCCTTCGTGGGTGAACACATGGTAAATCAACCCATAAAATTGCAATCATCAATTTTCATTGACCGGCACTGGGGATAGATCTCGGTTCGCTCGTGTGCCGCCAATTAATAGTGAGCGTTTAGACGCTGAGCTACCACGGCTATATACGATGCTCTTATAGCAAAACTTTGCGCACATAATCGTTACACAGCATGTGCTTGGACTAGAAAATCTATGACGGTTGAAATGAAGACAATGAAGTGCAAAATACCTTTAAGCATTCGCAAAGCGAGCTACTTAGGTGTTAAACTAAGCAATTCTCTAAGGTTTCCCCCTACACTCGACTTCTTAGGGTGACAATGAGTGCAATTTCCTTTACAGGATTTAATTTATAAAAACCATATTTGTGCTTACAAAAAGAATTGAACAAATATATAAATAGGCGAACGCATTCCCTCCCTGCCCACGTATGGGTTGAGAAAATATGTTTAAGAAAAATATATTTATAAATATATGCTAACATAACACATTTATAAGGAAACATACATATATATTATTTATTTATTTACTCTTTCTTGCATTAACCTTAATAAAGTTCAAAGTTCACAAAGTACGGACTTAATGCCAAAGGCATTCTCTAGCAGTCAACCCAAGGTGTGGTGAGATATGTGTATGATAGGTGTAGCAATAAACTAATTAATAAAAGAAGAAAAAAATAAATACACAACAAACACATATACATATATATATATTTATATATATATATATATATATATATATATATATATACCTACCAATAAAATATAGCTACCAATAAATTTCATAAGTGGATGATAATTTTATCTGACTTCAGATAACTAACGTAATTGATCACGAACCAAACTTTTAAAACTGTTTTTATTACTGACCTGTCGCATTACATCGGGCAAGGAATTCCAGAGTTGCGTACTTCGGACAGCAAATGAATTTGCAAGAAAACCGGTAAAGTGAGCTGGAATACAGATCTTGTTATTAAACGAAGATCGAAGAATTCTGTCATGAGATAAGGAGAGATATCGGAATTTATCTTTAAGATAAGAAGGTGATGACGGATCATTTAAAATGGAGAAGAGAACAAGCAAAATATATGTACATGTTTATATATACGGATTATCGTAATCATATTATATGTTACATATTTATTAAATTGTCATCAAGCATTACATTGGATAACAAGAAATACTAAATTTAGTTATCCTCTATATAGGATTTTGGTTATGGAGGAGTCCTAAAGATTCTTCTCTTCTAAGTGCAAAATGTTTTTTTTCTATTAATTAAGGTGACACACGGGCAGAAAATTCTCGTAATCATAAGCGTCTATTGCACCCATATTTTTCCTCGAAAAGAATAATAATGCAGAAGTGTTGCCACATGTGATGGTTTGGTGAAATGGATTGCTTTAAATGCTATTAAGTCTCCGACTACAAAATAATTTTGTAATTGCATTGCAAGTCCAAGTTGATATTCTAATTATAGACTTTATATCCTGCCTGGCCCGCAAAGTGACACATGAATGGACTAGGAAGGTCGACATCAACAAAAACATTTCATGTCCGTTCTGCGCACCGGAAATGACGAAGCAAGATATTTCTGCTGAGGTTTATTTATGTCTTGTATCCGTTGCGTTATCGATAATTCTATAAATATAAACAATGTTATGATTTATCAGTTTTAGAGCCATGCTGCGGTTTGTTTCTAGCTGCAGAATGAATGGGTCAGCTCGACCGCGGTAGGACCACGCCCTCACTGAATACCAGCGTGAAATAGCAACATTATGCTGTTGTATTTCGACTGGTGAGTGTAGGGATCCGGAGACCTTTATTTCTGGTGACCAGGTATTCCATTTTAGTCCTCAAGGGTGCCATTATTATTCCTTGTCAAGAATGAATGTAGATGTCATCGGCCGCAGGAATCACCATCGGGTGAACTGTGTGCTCGTTTGTTACTTACTGTCTTAAGGTAATAAATAAAAAAAAATATAGGTACACTCCAATTAATTTATTAACAATGTATAGATAGTGCCAGCATGAATGAATCACCTAGGCCACGGATAGACGATTTCAGAGAGTACCAGCGTAATTTTTTTATGATATAAAGGGTGCCAAAAGAGCACAGAAATCACCTGATAGTCAGTTAGTCCTAGAGCCAATGCAATCCGCATTCATACTTGATAAGGAATCATAATACAAATGCATGGTCATCCCTGGTTTTTATTTACCGTTTATTTCTTTAACCAGACGCTCCGGAACTGTGTCAGTAGCGCCAAGTTACTATTTTAGTCTGATTTTCCGGAAATCATACCTCTACCCCAACCGGGTTGACCTATTAGTGCTACTGCTAATTCATACCGTCGGGATTTTACCACATAAAAAAAATTAGCTAAGTGTTTCGTCTGGTGAGTGGAAGACACAAGACCTTACAACTAGGTACAAGTAGAGGCATTTCATCTTTATTCTCATGGTTGGCAACCCATCTGTGTTACGATTCCTTATCGAAGTTGAATGTAGGTAGCCTAGACCTCTCCCAAAGATTGGGAAGAAAGGTCCTTGAGTGGGAAACTCGATCTCGGACAGTCGCGGTGTAGGCCATATTAGACGGAGCAACGACGTATACAAATCGTGCTTTGTGGTAAAAGAGAATAGTGTTAAATACTATCTTACCGAAAGCCGCATTATAATAGTTTACTTTAAAATATGTTAGAAAAAGTAATTATTTCCGGTAAATTACACTTCATAGAGAATATTAATTTCATTGCTAGCGTGCTCTCATTTCTTTTTGCTAGAAAAGAGGTTAAAAGCTTTTAATTCTAAGTTCCATTGCTAAAGTTTTTAATGATATAAATGTATTATAATTCAATTTAAAAGAAACCATTAAACTTTATTTATGATGTTATAAAATATAATTTATAATATAAACGAAGAAAAGTTTATTATAAAATAAAATTTTAATGAATTAATAAAATTCTATTTGCTTTGCTGTGAGCAAATTAAACTTTTATATTTTTACGGAGACGGTTTAAAAGAGAAGTTACAGAAACATTTTTTTTTAATTTTCCGTCACATAAAGGCGTTTTCAGCATGCTGAAATATGTTCACGGCTGTCCTCAGGACGTCCCTGAGGTAGGCCTAACTCATACCGATAAACCAGAACTTACTCTACGTTAACCGTTTTCAGCCAGCTGAAACTGTTTCAGGTCGTTTCAGGACTCAAATAATTACTTGGAAAGCTTCTGGCTATAGCATGACGCTGCTGTGTTTTGTAGAGTGGGATTCAGATTCTCGATTCCTTGTAGAAAGGCTTTCCATCTCAGCCTTGAGGGTTGTCAAAACATCTCGAGTGTTTGTTGAGGAGGAATGAAGATGTTTATGGTTCGCAGTTCCTCTCATCACTAAAACTATAATTAACAAACATTTGTCAATATTTTTTTTTATGTTTTAGTGTTTTTTCTGAAATTCCTTTTTTTTAATTATATTGGGGATAACAAACCAACGCACACAGTTCACCTGATGGAAAGTGATTCCTGCGGCCCATGACATCTATATTCATCCTTGACAAGGAATCATAATGCAGGTGCGTTGTCACCCTTGAGGATTTAAATTAGGATGCCTCAAAGGGCTCCGTATCCCTACACTCACCAGACGAAACACAGCAGGATTATGCAGCGTAAAATACGTTGATATTCTGTGAGGGCGTGGTCCTACCCCAATCGAGCTGATTCTGTCAACATTCAATTTGTTTTTCTTAAGCCCGAAGGCAAAAAGATGAACCTCCTGAAATAAAGGTATTACCTGAGTGACCCAAGCTCTTGGCGTTACGACTTTTCAATGTGGTGAAACGATAATAGCCCTTGGGCTTTATCAATCAGCCTTAAAAAAATAAAAAAACAGCCAGTCTGTTATTTGTACAAGAGAACACAAATAGCGGAAATTCATCGTTGTTAAGATTCGATGACCTAGCCATTAGGGTATCTCATTAGGACTATTTTGTATTAAATTCCTTGAATTAAACATAACACGGAGTTCATGGAAGTCGATGCAACAACTTGTAGATGGTTAGAAATTAAAGAAAGTTTATACCAAAACTTCATTCAAGAAGTTTTCTGTATTTAAACTGTATTATATATGTATATTTAATAGTATTATTGTATAAACAATAACGTATTCTTATTGTTTTAATTTTTTTAATAAGGACCAATATTAGAGCTTCCTTTAAAGAATACAAGAAAAAAAACCTCGAATTCAATGAGCTTTTTTTGAAGCCATTAAAGTCAATAAATTATAATTATTTCAACTAGTAATGTAAACCCGTTACATGGTGGGGGACAATAAGTAGTCCTAACTTTTACACGACTATAATTTACGTGGAAATTTAGTACTGCGATAATGAAATAGATGGCGCTATCGCAAAATACCCGTATCCGGACTTGAAGAATTATTATAATAGATTAGAAACGAGGGGAGAGAATCACCCTCACTCCCCGTGGGTCTTTTACATGTACAACCTTAATGTTATAATTTTTACAAACACGCAATATTAACGTAAAGTGATATCCACTCAAAACCTTTTATGTATAATTTTCCTATTTCGTAAATTATAAATCTTTTTTAATCACGAGGCCATTAAATTCAAGTAACATAAAAACATAAACGAGTTCAATACCCGTACCCGTTTTTTTTAAACAAAGATTGTTTTGATTTATATATGTATATGTGTATGTTGTTGTTTATTTAATATCTATATTTGTACGTTATTATTTGCTATTTGCTATTATTAGTTATTTTTAGTTTTTTTTTTTTATTAATTAATTTATTGCTACACCTATCATACACATATCTCCCCACACCTTGGGTTGACTGGTAGAGAATGTCTTTGGCATTAAGTCCGACCTTTGTGAACTTTGAACTTTGTTAAGGTTAATGCAATAAAGAGTAAATAAATAAATTATATATATGTATGTTTCCTCATAAATGTGTTATGTTAACATATATTTATAAATATCACCTTCTTAAACATGTTTTCTCAACCCATACGTGGGCAGGGAGGGAATGCGTGCTGCTTTTGAGGTTAGAATTTATTGTTTCAAACAATTTTTTTTAATCTCCGATGTCGTCGACAGGTTTCAGCCAACGTGTCAGTACAATTAAAAAATATAATTATATTACTTTTAATACGGAATATAATCTCTCCACGTAAGGTTGCCAACGAGTTACTGTTCAACCACTTTTTTACAGTGGTAGAGCTACACTGCACTGTTTGTTTCTAGCTGCAGAATGAATGGGTCAGCTCGACCAGGGTAGGACCACGCCTTCACAGAATAACAGCGTACAATAGCGGCACAATGCTGCCGTGTTTCGTGACAAGGCATTACATCTCAGTCCTCAAGGGTGACAACGATACTGCATTATGATTCCATGTGAAAGTAGATGTCATGGGCTGCAGAAATCATTTACCTTCAGGTGAACTGTGTACTCGTTTGTTACTCTCAATATAATAAAAAAACAAATACAAATACATTTTTTTAAATAATATTAAGAGTGAAAACGAGCACAGTTTACCTGATGATAAGTGATACCTGATACATCTACACAAGGAATCAAAATGCAGATGTGTTCTCAATTTTCATCATTTTCATGTATGATAAGTGTGGGTCCCTGGCCAATATCAGGAAACAAGGCATTCCCCCTCAGTACTCAAGCAGCTCATCTGGTAGTATGTGATCACCGCCGCCCACTAACATCCGCAACACCAAAGGAGTCTCAGATGTATTGTTGGCCTTTAAGAAAAGTGTAGGCTGTTTTCTTGAGGGTTCCTAAGTCATACCGATTCGGAAATATCACTAGCGGCTGTTGATTTCGAAGAGTTATACGTAGCTGAACTTCGTGTAAGGCGCACAGTGGCGGATTGCCAACCATCGAGATGATCAGGTTTAAATTTTGAATATTGACGTGATGTACGTTTTAATTCAGCGTCTGGATTTAGTCCAAACAAGACTTCAGAATGTGCATCATGTATCTTTGTTGTGGTTGGACATTATGGCCATCACTTATCATCAACAGCACTGTGTGCTGAAAAAACTTTCACACTAAACTGGACAAGAGATATTATCTAATTGAGACAACCGTGTAGTCAATACAGCAGAGAGGAAATTTTTCCGTTTCACAGATAACAAAACACCCGAAGGCTTTTATGTTTTTTTTCGTTTCTGACAGGTCTTTAGGTACATTCAAAAATATTTTTAATATTGCTCAAAAAGTTTTTAGAACAATTTTCTAATGCATACCTTTTTCGAAATGTAAATTTTTAGTCTTCTTCATTCAGTTTTATTAAATTTAGTGTACAATCGAGCACATAAATCACCTACATTATCCTTAAAAAAGATTTAAGGGAAACAAAAGCATTATGACCCCAGCATGAGGACTGAGATGGTATGCCTCGTGATATGTGACTAGGTCTCAGGATCCCTACCCTCACCATACAAAACACAGCAAGAATGTGTTGCTATTTCACACTGGTACTCTGAGAGGGCGTGGCCAGAAATAAACTGTTAAATAAACAATTGAAATTATTCTTTATCCATCAGTTATTAAAATCAAAACATAAATTTACTTCTCGTAATTACGAACCAATACCTTTAACACTTCCTTCGAAAACCTTCAACTAGCGTGATGTGCTACCCACGTGACAGATAATCGGCAGTCTATCATCAATAATCGGCCGTCAGGACTCGCTGTCGAGGGACTCCCATTTGGTCTTTATATCTTTATATATATGTGGATTTAATAATTTGTTTTATGACATCTAATTTTATTTTTCAAACAAGAATATCAATGAATATTTTCAAAATACTATTTTAATTAAATATATTTTTCCAAGGGCCGTACCCCCCGCTCTCGAATTTTCTGTAAATAAATTTCGTCAAGTAATTGCGTTTGGAACAATACGGTTACACTTCGTACAAGTTCCAAATTGTTTCCATGTTAAGTAAAAGGGTTTCCCAATTCAAATTATAACTTAAAATGAGTTGTAATGTGACGAGGTTTTGCAATTTGTTAGTTACCAATAACTACTTAGCAACATTGATCCTGCCTTGTGTAATACATTTCCGCAAATAATAATCGATTTGCCATTAAACAGATTTAAATTTCTGATTTAACCAACAAATCAGGAAGTCCTCCTACTCTTTGTCAGAATATTTGACATACATATATACTTGGATTTAAGCTATGAGTACTGGACAACTCGTGGACTTTTATTCTTTTTTCAATTTCGGTCGATTTTCTTGCCATTTCTTCTTGATACCAGCTGCCTTCCTATGTTAGAGACTTCTTAGCTTCTTTTGATTTCATTTCATTTCATTTGTCTCGCAACTAAAATCTCGGATCTCTCTCGTCATTGGTCAAACACTTATATTGCCTATTTTTGATTATGCTGATGACTGCTATTTGGATGTCTCTGAGGATTCCCCCTAAAAGACTTGAGCCGGCTAATTCTTTTTTGACTTATAATATATTTTAGATTTATAATACCGTATCTTTATATTTATAGTATAAATGAGTACATTTGCGCAAACACAGAGGCACTCACTGGTCAGGTACACGGGGCATACATACAACACACCCAGTCCCGTATATTATTAATATATAATACATACACATATGTATTATATAGTTATATAATATATAATCATTCCCATATCTTTGCTATAGGTAATAACTATGTCGTTCAACACTAAACGAATTAATACGACCACTCAATCCAACAATTTATCACGCCAATTTTCCTGCTAATAGCGTGTCATATGCCGTTATTGTAGTGTCGCTGGTATTACGCCGGTCTAATGAAGAAATTTCCACTGGGAATTGTTTGGTACAATTCACAAGCGGATTGCTACAACAGAGATAATTAATAAAAATACTAATGTTTATTCTTTCAATTATTGTTTACATAGATAAACAGGGCTCAGATTTTTACTATTAACGGTAAACGTTATTTATAATGCTAATAATATTGGGGCCTGATACTCAACTTGATATTATCAGGTCTCCAACAACAATTCAACAACAGTTCGTTGTATCTCTCCATATTAATAGATAGTTGTTATTTTGACTTGCCTATTTTTTTTTATTTGTCTTCCTATTTCATTTTTTTTTTCGAAGACTAGCGCTCATTGCTGTTAACATAACTAATATTTCTATTATTTTTGCATTTGAACTTAATTCGAGTGAGCGAGTAAATAGTCGAATAGTGGATTCAGGACTAAGATGTTAAGTTACGAGGACCGTACCCTAAATCATTAGAATAAGTGCTTACACGAACTTGCTGGTCGCTTTACGTAAGTCTCCTGCCAGGCACAACTGTTCTGTAGAATCAGCTGTCGTCAGCAGTACTTCTGAACCGATACAACTTCCAGACAGTCAAGAAAAGACTTGACTCCTTCTCAGAGGCCTGCGACGGATCTGCAATTTCTCTCGCGTTGTGGACGTTCATGGGCAACGATGATCATTTGCCATTAAATGAGTTGCTTGCCAACGGTTCCATAGATCTAGTTGCTATAGACCGTACAAATATGTAGAAGTTTTCGTAGTCCCTATCAAGTCGGTCAAAGCCTGGCATAAATTCCGTTCAAGTGGATGGGTTTATCCATGAAGAATTTACCCAAAAAAAAATGCTAATAATTGTCTTAACATTACGTGGCCTTTGGTTTGGGAAGTCTAACAAGCTACAAGAAAATAGAAACATGGGCACAGACAGTTGTAGATTCTTCTATCTACACTTCATTGATCTGACGCCAGATACTAGAGACAATTATAATCCAGATCCATTATCATCCCTCGAGATTAAGCTGGAGTTTCATCATTAACATTAAAGTTTCCAATTTTCTTCACAAGACAAAACGTAATAGCTACAAGGTATTTTACGCGGTTTCTGTGCAAAGTGTGATCGTACGTGTTTTTGGCCGCTGTTAGCCTGAGGGCTTCTACAATTTCGCCGGGTTGAAAGGTGACCGTGTGCCATAATGCTCAGTCGAAACCTCTATGAGTGGGCTCCGAAGAAGGAGCCTCGGCTTGGACCATTACCCTGAAATCATTCGTATCTCATCTGCTTTTTACTACCGGTTATTAGATGTGGTGTCTCCACGTAAGCCATCCGTCTCCAGGTTAATATTACTTGATGACTTTATTTTCTGATAAGCAAACTCCAAAACCATCACGGTATAACAAAAAGTAATTACCACTTATCCGCTTGTCACTTGTACTACATTATTCCAAAGCAATAAACTTAGCACGCAATATCATGGTAATTCCTATTTGTTGTGCGCTATTCGCCAAGTATTTTAATAAAGCTAAGGTTGTTATAAAGGGGTCTGATATGCCATCGATCCGTAGAGGAATTGCTTAGTGGAAATACCCATGAAACGTTGAAAGTGTCGTGTTAAGTCGACCGTATACATACGATGTTTTAGAAGCTTTTAATTTTGTTCTTCTTTTTTGAAAACATAATGCTGGTGTAGCTCCATTATCTTGGCTGCTGCGTAGCGGGTCATGCGTTTGATTTCCGGTGTAGGAATAATATTTGTGTATAACAAATTGTTAATTTTCGAGTGTGGGTGTGTTGAGTGCTGACCCGTGCCGTTTGACGCTGCATCGTTCGAATGCCTTAGTGTTTGCACGAATAGTCACAGCCCTATACATCCTGCGCAATTGTCGTCTGGTTATAACCGAAGGCCGTGGTGGAAACCGCTCAGGAGAAGATGATCGTGATGATCACATACGTTCACCGTCTCCACTTTGGACATTGTTTACACCGCGTACTGGGAATTGTAGTTTCCAAGGGATGTCTTGTCTTTTTAAATGGATTATTATGAAGGTCATCCTTTAAGACAAGGTTATAATAAGATTTTTCATTTGCTTTATTTCCACATCATTTTGTTTTTAATTTCGCTTAAATCAGAATCGCTTTTAGAATATATTATTTTCGATTCGGATAAAAAAAAAAACATTGTTTCAAATAAAGAGTTAATTTACTGTTTTAATTTGGTATCTATGTCTGACAAACGAACATACAGGTCAGCTGATGGTACGTAGGACTGCGGTCCATGACGTTTCATCCATCCTCAAAAAATAATAACCAAGAAGCAATTTTTTTGGGTTATGGCCACTGTTAGCCCGTTGGCTTTTACAGTTTCACCGGATTGGGTGACCCAGTGCTTAGGGCACTCAGCTGTAACCTTTATTTATGGGTAACCAGCACAAGGGTTCCCGAGAGGGAGCCTCGGCTTTGGCAGTTACACTGCGCGTGAAAGCAACTGACCCGAGGATGCCAGAGAGGGACGAACCTCGGCTCGGTTAGTTGCTCCTGTTGGATTATACAAGATAGACACCCTTGAGGACTGACATGGTAAATGGGATCCCTACACTCACCAAACGAAACACAGTACATCAGCGCATCTACATTATGATTCCTTATCGAGGACGAATGTTGTATCATGAGCCGTAGGAATCGCTTGAAATCAGGTGAACTGTGTGCTCATTTGTCACCCTCAATGCAATAAGAAGAAACCTCTATCTTCCTTGATATTTACAAACTCGGAGTCTTGAATTCACAAAGGCAAGTCTTCCGTTTCCATGGACCGCATCATCGCTTTAGATCAGATAGTCAATAATTGCCCAATCATTAGTTTAAAAAAACAGTAAGCCCATTTCCAAATATGCCATGGATTTCTATATACGTAAGAATCCAAAAAAAAATTACTTACATATCTAATAAGTTATTTTTTTTCTATTAAGTTCTAAATAATAAGTTGTTCTTTTTAACTATTTAAGTTTTCTTTTTTGATTTTTATAAAGAATGCCAACATTAAAATTAATTAACTTTACCAACATTCCCGTAACACACACCAAATAAGCTTATAGCCTCGTGCTAGAAGATGATTCATGACTATATAATAGTCGTAGGGCGGATCGAACCTGCGACTTTAAGCTTCACAGTCCGTACCTTAAACCATTAGGTTATTAACGATTAAAATAATCGAGATCAATAGAATTCAAAGCAATAACCGACTAGATAGGTCGTCGTAATCAAAGTTCTAACAACGAGGCTATAACGGGAAGATTTAAATAAAACGATATTAATAAAAAATAATATATCTACTAAGAATAAGTTTTTGAAAGATATAAATGTATAAGACGATATGCTATTTGGAGGGAAATCTTGTAAAATATCCAAGAAGGCTATAAAAAGAAATCCGAAATCGGTAGAGCGGCAATAAAACGAAACTGGAATATTGTAAATCCCAGAATCCAATTTCAAAATGGCGGCCTTATTTCTAAATTGAAAAAGATTACTTGTAAATATTATATAGATAGATATAATAATTGAAATCTGTCACAGTAATGATTCTGGGAAAATCTTTTCTCGTAAAGGGGTTACGTATTACCATCAGTGAATAAAAGCCGGTTTCGTTCTTGGCACATTTCATTTAATGCCAGTTTTTGGGTACAGCATGAATGGGTCGGCTCGATCGAGGAGGGCCACGCCCAGCTCGAAACAGCAACACAAGAATGCTGTGTTTCATATGATAATTCTAAGTATCCTACGACCCACAGGTTGGGTGGCATTCCGGCTCAGATGTCACGGGTGTTCGACGTCACCCTTGTATCTTGAATTTTATTGTGGATGACATGGACCACATTCTTCACTTACTATCAGGTATAATGTATGCTCTTTTATCACCCATAAAAAGTCTACGTTCAACAACAAACAACAACCTGATAACTCCGAGAGTATAGGTACATCTATCACTAAGAAAATCACTATGTGAAAAGCAAGCAGCATTCAATGCTATTCGAGCCGGTCCCATGCACATAGACTGGCTCGAACAGCGTTCCTTATTATTTTTCATTTTCATGCATACAGTAAAGAATTGAAATAATATGCCTGCGTCAGTCTGTCAGTCTGTACAATACGAGTGTCTTAAAGAGAAGTGAACTAGGTTCAGACACTGGTGCCACTTATTATCATTGTATAGGTAGATTTATATACACTTGGGTATTTATAAAAGGGCGTGCAACTCAATACAAAACTTGAACCTTCTTTGGCAATCGATTTGTACGAGTAAGTATACTAGAAAATAATAAACAAGTAAATAGTAAGGGGAAAAACGGTGGAGTGTGAAAACACAAAAACGACCTCAATGACGTAGCTAATTCTCTCTTTTTGTCTTTGATCAAGTACAAATTTTCCTCCTTTTCACGTCAGAAACGTTTCATAAAAGGTTATATATAGAAGCGTTCCACTCAAATTCGACCTTGAAATTTAACTTTCACCTTGGTCGATGAAGTTCAAAAAGGAAAAACATTGTTGGCATCTTTCTATTTGTCCTGTCGACGGCCTGGCTAGTACATTGTGGGTCGTGGGTTCGATTCCTAGACGATATATCTGCATCACAAAATATTGGTTTTAGGATTTAGGAGTATTGTATTCCGTGTCCCTCACACTACTTCTGAACCACTGTCCGATCTTATTGCAGATGCATTACATCAGTATAGGGAAGGAAGGGGACGACGAATGAGTGCCTCCGTGTTTGTCCAAATGCTCACGGCACTATAATATATTCTGCCCAGTTGATGTCATCCGGCAATAGTCAGAAGACATCGCCGTGGTCGAATCAACGAAGAGGGCATCATAATCGTCATCATTTTAGACGTGTTTTCTTTCTGATTCACACCAGGATCCAAGGCTTTGACTTCTTTCACCATCTCACATTATATCAAATCTAAGCCGTTATCTGAAGCTATCGTTACATGAAAAGTAGTACTATATATTTGGTTAGGTATTAGGTATTTGTTAGGGCATTAAGTGTATCAACCATTTTGATGTTGCGACAAAATATAAGTAAAAAGCCTTGCGTATATTTATATATGTTTTAGTATAAAATTCTAATTCTAATTAATTGTTTATTTAAACGTTTAAACTTCCTAAGGCTCCCCCAGGCAGGCCCAGTTTTATCATATATATTTAATTTTGTAAAAACTAAATTAAAATTAATTCCTTAAATAAACGATTCTTTTATATACTTCTGGAATAAATTGTGAACCTCTTTAATAACGAACACGCGACCCCCCAGGGGTAGTGACACCCAGGTCGAGATACGATATGGTTAGGGGATAAACGAGCACGAAATTCACCTGCTGATAAATGATTCTTGTAGCTCATGACGTCTACCTTCATCCACAATTATGAATCAGGGCGTGAATTATCATAAATTATGACTTCGTTCACTCAGAATACAAAACACAGTGGCAATGAGCTTTTATTTTGAGCTGTGAAAGCTTGGAATAGTTTTTGTCTAGAACGTGGCTGTATGATGAGATTGTCTTTTACCAGGCTTTAATACGTAGAAAAACTACATTGTACCGATATGCTCCACTGCTTGTGTACATCGGTATAGATAAAGTCTAATTGGCTTGCTGGCTCAAGGTTACATAGGTAATAAATTTGAAGGAGAGTTTTTAATCGAACGTCAACCTTAATGTTGCAACTATTTATATACTCAGCACCTCTTTGTTGTTAGTAGATAGGGTAAACAAGCTGGGGTCTCTTGGGGTACCTGATGGTAAGTGGTCACAGTCGCAACACGAGGAGGGTTGCGAGTGCATTGCTGGTTTTTGAGAAAGGATCGGCTCATTTTTTTATAACATTGAGAATAACAAACACACACAATTCACCCGATGACAAGTGATTCCTGCGGCCCATGACATTTGCATTCAATCTTGACATGTAATCATAATGCAGATGCGTCGTTACCCTTGTGGACTGAGGTGGAATGCCTCGTCACCATAATAAAGGTCTCCTCTATATATATACAACTAATTTTATGATCTATCTATCGATTTTTTAGTATAGAGTAAAAAACAGTAAGGAATTAAATGCCAGAGAGAGGGCGAAAGACAATGAAAACGAGCTCAGCAACGTTTGTAGTAGTTGCTCCCTCGTTTTCTCTCCTTAGTCACGTACATACTCCGTTCTTCTTACATCAGACAAGTTTCATTAATTAACTAACAAACAAAGAAATACTAAGAACAACCGTGTTGATAGTATATTGACAGAATTAAAACTTTTGTAGCGATATATATCGGTTTGTTAGTTAATACTAAAAGACTGCAAGAGGTAAAACGCCAGAGAGAAAGACAGTAAAATCGACCTCAGCAACGTTTGTTCCATAACTCTCTCTTTATCTCTCTCTAGGACTGTACCGATTTTCCGTCCCCTTTCCGCCAAGAACGTTACATATAGAAACGTTGCACTCAAATTGGACATTGAAGTTCGCCTTGCTTTTAAAGTAGTTTCATTTCAAAAATTTCGTGAAAATTACTTATCAAACCGTACTTCAATAGTACTAATTATGTACTTTAACTGTACCTCTTTGTCAGTTAAAAGTAATTTCCAAAAAAAAAAAATGTTTTATTTTTAATAAAAAAATGTATTAACTTATTTAAATGAAATTTCTTTCTTTCAATTCAAGTCAGACCTGGGCAAGTTTGGGGAAGTCGATAGATGCAGGTGGTTCAGGGTCGTGCTTCGTGGTAAAACTCTGTGGCTCTCCCACTGCATCCAATCTGCGTTCAGAAGTATACCAATAAATGGCAGAGATGACGTTGATATTTTTCGTTCTGTCAACGAAATCAAAATCGATAATAAGAAGTTAAATTTACTGGAAGCAATGACCTAGTATTTGATGGGCAGTTTTTTAATTCACGAAACAAAACTTATACTATTTTTCTTGAAAAGTTTTACTTTCTTTTTAATAACAGGCAATTTGTAAGGCAAAGTATTTACGATATTGGGCTCCAAAAAGTTTTGAGTTTATATAATTTGTTGGGAACTTTGCTTTAAACGTCGCGTAGCGTAATGATTAAAATGCCAACATTCGGGCATTTCGGTCGCATTTCCTGGGTTCAAATGATTACGGCACTATAATATGTCCCGCGAAGTTGATGTCAGAGTATATCACCGTTATCAACCAGGAGGTCATCATCTAAAAGGAATTAAACCAGTATCAACGATTTAGATATGGCTAAGCCAGTTGATGCTTCAAAATTATGTATTTCTTTTACACAATACTTTTTTCTGTTTTTTTAATCAGGTAAGGTCTTGCGGAGAAATTTTCTGTAACTCTAGTTCATTCGTTTATATTAAATCAATGTTACCTTATTTCAAATTGATAATAGTAACAGGAATTAAAAGAAAGTACAAAACAAATGCTGCCTGCATGCCTCTCTCCTTCTTAACGATCGAGGGGTGTGACGTTTTTCTTTTATTAAAGAATACAAGCGTCGTCGTGCACCTGATGTTAAGTGGTTACGCAGAATGTAAATGCCTATTCACTCTTTTCTTGAGTACGCATTATACTCGAACAGAACTAATGCCGCTGGCTAATTATTCCGAATCTTTGCTGTCCGCTCTAAAAACAATGAAGCATATCGCTAAGAATACTAAAAATATCCACAACGTAGGGATGCCCCGCCGTTTGTCTTATTGTCCGATAATGAAAAGGGGATGAGAGAATCATGTTATATAACCTCTGCACTCCCACATTTGATTACGTGTACAATCGCAACCGTAAGTGCTTCAGTTGCAATATATGCAACTTTTAGATAAAGGGGAACAAAAGACAAACACTTGTACAGATTGGTAGAGGGCTCTCATGATGTCAGTCGACCTTGAACCGATGCTTCACGCTGAACCAAAGTATTATCTAAGCTTCATTAGTGATGCCTGTAGAGCACGGAAAACCATCGATGATCGATGGTACTGTACCACGCGAGTTTGACAGTGCCTTTTATTGGTACTAAGGAAAACAAGGACAGAGCCGATGACAAGGATAACAGGTAACTAGGTATTCCATTTTGGTCCTCAGGGGTGACAGTGTATTGTGAATCGTGAATCTTTTTTTTTTATCTAATGGTTATTAACAATAACTATCTATAGCACCAATATTCCGGTTAACCACTCCAACTGAGCTGAAAATGCTTGTGCTAGGATATAGTTCACGGCAATAGTTGAATGGTGGTATCGAACCTACGATCTTAAGTTTCGCAGACCGTAATCCAAACCATTGGACTATTAAATCTAATCTTTGTTGTACATGTGTGATAGTCATCGCGTACTATAATATGAACTATGTGGTCGTTTAATTCGCCTCTACGTGAAAAAATGTTCAAGAACCCTTCCACTAAAGCAGTTGCTTTTAATTAATACTGATTTGATAAAAAAAAAGTTAAAGTAATATATATATACTGACATCCACATTCATCCTTGACAAGGAGTCATAATGCAAATACGTTGTCACCCTTGAGAACTGAGATGGAATGCCTCATCACCAGTAATAAAGGTCTCCGGGCCCCATACTCACCAGACGAAACGAAGCAGCGTTATGATGCTATTTAACGCTAGTATTCTGTGAGGGCGTGTTCTTACCCCGGTCGAACCGACCCATTTCTGCATCTGGAAACGAATTGCAGTGTAGCTCTACCTCTGTTCGTCTACATAGAGTATAGCCTGCCAACTACCGCAGCATTGGTGAGCTGACTATACACGATGGATATGATTCCATAGAATCGAAATCCACCCTCAATAAAGATTCAACATTCATTGTCACCCTCGAGGACTGAGGTGAAAGGCCTCGTTAGTTATAATAGGATCCCCGGAGTCCAACACTCACCATACGAAACACAGCATCATGATGCTCCTCTTTAAAGCCGACCCATTCATATGTTTATTTTTCTAGGCGAAACAAACCGGAGATATTATCACGGGTGGCGCTGCATGCCATGTTAAACCTCAAGAGTGACGCATCTGCATTATGATTCCTTATCCGAGAAGAGTGTAGATACCACGAGCAATCACTTACCTACCCCTACGCTTACTTACCCTAATAACACATAAAGTTTCCATCGAACAATTCAATCTACAAATAGAATTATTCTCTTTCTAAAACTGTAGACCCATTTTAGAATAACATCGAGATATCTCTCTTGCAGTAGTTACGTAACAAATTCTTTGTGGAGTTATGTCATATGGCCTTGAGTCTACGCAGTTCTAAGTGATAATGCTAAAAGAAATGCATTATTTTCTACCACTGGTAATTCTGTTTGAATAGGATTAAAGTATTACGCGAAGTATTAACCTGAAAAAATAAATCCAATCCTCAATTGGTTATATAAAAGACTTCTGCCTATCTGTGGGAGTAAATATGTAATTTTATTTAATTATTGAGTTCAATAGAAGTGTATAACTTAAATAGCGTATTTTAATGTTATTATTACATTTATTGAAATTGCCTTATTAAATTAGAATAGATGGATATATATTAGTGCTTAGTTTTTTTGTGTTTTGAGAGGACAGCGCTTTGTAATAAATGCGTCTTGTAATATCAAATATAAGCAACTTCTATAAATCTCAACACTAGGCCGGGCTGTCTCTCAAAATCAATTATATTTAAAAATTACTTTAATTTCAATTAAAATTTTAATTTTGTAAAAATACAGCACGGCAGTAGAAGTTTTAAAGGAAACCTATAGTTATAAAAAACGTTTGCTAATAAAGTTATTTATATTATATAACTAATGATATAACGTGTTATAACACAAAGTAGAAAAACATAGCATACAACAAAACATTTTCAAATATCACGAGTGACGTCAGAACACGTATTGTGTGTTATGTGTGGGTGTTCTATTTTATGTTTAAACCTTATCTAAAATATTATTTATTATTATTAAACCTCAGAATACCAGCGTCAAATAGCAGCATTACTCTGCTGTGTTTCGTCTGGTGAGTGTAGAGATACAGAGAACCTGATTCCTGGTGACATTTCATCTTAATCATGAGAAATTACAGCATCTGCATTATGTACTCTTGTCGAGGAGGAATTTGGGTGTCTGTGGCAGCAATTGCAATCGGATAAACTTTCTTCTATCGTTTGTCATTGTTAATATAATAAAAAAATATTAAAGAAATAATTCGTTATTAATATTTAAAGCATTATTTAAAAAAAATGCGATATTATAATTTGATAACATCTTCAGAACACATATATCTGTTCCTATTTTTAAACTTATCAAACCCTTTATATCCGTTACACACGACAACTATATAATAATCATTCGATAAAAATTACACAATATCAGTACACCCGGCAATAACATTGTGTTCATAATTCAACATAATGCATAAATAATTAACCCTTTTCGAAAGTACAGTTACTCTTACACACTACACGCAAGTGTTACATAAAAGTTTAACAAGATTCCTTCTAAGTTTAAACTCAATTCGATTAAAAAAATTAAATAAACGAAAACATCCAATTTGCAATATAAAAATATTACGAATTAGTTGTGACAAGAACAATTAAAACTGAATATAAAAAACTCACCCTTAATGGTCCACCTTCGCTCTCAAACACTAACGAGCATTGTCAGTTATTTTGGAATTAAAAATATATATTTTATCGCGCTCGGGACAGAGCATACGCGGTAATATTTACAGGCTTGCTATTCGTCGTGATACTGTGCTCTGGCGAAACGTCATTCCGTCCGCATATTTTTTCGCGCGTGCGCGAAGCAAGATGGCTGACGCCGAGTTGGGTCGATAGTTTCCTCGCGATAAGGTATCGCTGAAGGCTCGCCCCCATGCCGGGTGACATTGTAAAAACGGGGTAATGTTTAATAACGAGGTCACCAGTTTGTATTAGCCCGCGCTTCCGCTGTGTTGTCAGAGCTAGGAACGTGTTGCCGTTATAAAAAAATAACCTATAAATTCTGTTTGCGTAATAAATAACAATGTCAAAGTTTTTTATCCCCTTGTTAACGCTTAGCGTGTTTTTCTTCTTTTACTACTCTTTATTTTCAAAATGAACGTATGGATTATAAGGTCTATAATTAAAGGTTTTTAAATAATTTTCAAATGTTATTTGAAAGGCTTTGATCAAGATTGGTCCTACGAGCCGGACAATTTTTAATGACCACGCTTGACAGAATAGGCGATCAGTGTTTTACCGCTATTGGTATTTAAGTTTACCAGTTTTGAGATGGTCACTATCTGTACAATCACTCATGACTACTCTTTCTCTACCCTCGTTAAGGCCCACAGAACAAAGGGGTTGTAATCAGAGTAAAGTTGTAGCCTAGGTGTATTTGTAATTCTCTAATCACAAACAGGGAGTAGAGCAACAGCTCTTTGAATACGTTTAAAAGTTATATTAGTATTGATATCAGGTAAAATATTTAAAAAAAGCTTGGGCTGAGCCAGGTTAACTCGATGTTCAAGCGCTCGCTTATAATTTACGGAACGCAAGCTACCCAAGTCAGATCTCCGGTGCCAGCACCAATGAAATTGTTAATTTCGATTTTAAACGATGGTAAATGAAATAATTATTCATACAAAAATATTTCGTGGTGAAACATGTGACGTCCGCCGTCGGCAGGGGAACGCATGACGGACTATGTATGCTAAAAACCACTCTAAAGATTAGGTACCTCCTCCAGACCTACTCCTCGCAGGGGGGGTATATATATACAGTATGTTACTTTTCATGTGTATAAAACAAAAAAAAACATTTGATAAAATTAAAAAATAATTTAATCATCGTCTACATCAGTTGAGAGGTATCGCACTTCGGGGTCTCTCACGGCTCTTCCACGGAACCTAGCCAACGCTAAGCGGCCCCGAGTACTCCTCACCTCCATTATCAGCCACACTAAACCGGCACAGCATCCAACTGTTACCAATATAATGAGCCCAATCTTCAAACCGCTTGACTGGCCTGTAAACGAAGAGAGAATGAGTGAGTGAGAGAGAGAGAGAGACTTTTATTGTATTGTTCTGGGGAAAAAAGGTTCTGGGGTGGCAACCTCAGACTGACAGTCACAGCGTAGACCGACTCTCCTTCTTAGTTGAGAGGCAACCTGTTTAAGTTTGCGGGAAGTCGATGCAGGTGATTCTGGATCATGCTTTTGCTTTCTTCCTTCAAGAGGCTGATGTTCCACACTGCACTATTGATGGGCTGTGATGATGAAGGGTAAGGGATGAGGGAGGGATACGACTAAAATAAATCTCTCACATTATAATATTACCATAGTATCATCGAGTGAACCACACGCGGTCATTGTTTACTTACAAAGAGAACGTAAGATTTGTCTTGTATTGTTTAAGGGTGGCAATAGTTATCCATCACCAACTCAGAGCCTTTGAGCAGACTAAATATTCCTCCACTATAGTTTATTACTTCCCGATACGATGTGAAGGTTGCGGGACGCGTGGTGTAGTGAATAGAGTACGTAACCAATGATTGTGCATTACAAATTATTGGTTTGTGATTCTAGGTTGTGTATAGATCCCATGTCTTTGAAACTGCATCTGAACTTTCCCACGATCTAATTGCAAATGCATTACAGAGGACTTGGAAAGGGGATAACGAATAAGTGCCTCTGTGCTTGCCGGAATCTGAAAATAACTTGGTTAATATCGCTGTGGTCCAAATCATCCAGGAGGACGTTATCCTATGTCACATAACAGGTTCATCGTTGAACGTAGGTCTCTCCCATAGATTGGCACTATGGACAGTCCATTACATTAAGTGGACTTTCGGAATTCTAGCAAGCCATGGCTCATGTATTAGTAGATCGAGGGGGAGGGGGGGACCAGGTCCCCATAGTGTACCAACTTGAAATACCATTGTATTGTTACTGTTTTGCATGGTGAATGGGGTAATTGCGTAACAAATTTCTGACAACGAGGAATTCATCTAAAGCTAGGTGTTCATGTTTTTTTTACGAACATTCTTATGATCGGGGGAACTATCTTGAGGATGCTCATAGGTGGCGGTGATCACTTACCTTTAGTTGAGTGAATCTCTAGCTTTTTTGACCCTCTGCTACGGAAAAATAAAATAAAACCTATATAACCTACATGGTCGGTTATCACTTTAAATTCCTTCTAAGAAAATGTTAAAGTCCCTATAGTTTTCTACTCACTTTTCGGTTTTTCGGTAGACTGTGTTTTATTTTCATCGTGCCCCTCTCTTTCATGTTCCTTTCTAACTTTTTTTGCAGTATCAGAATAGACATCGTGATCTATTGATCTTGAATAATCTGTAGATAACGTTGTGCTAGTTGTTTTAGGGATTTTAGTAGTTTTTATTGTTGTTATTGTTGACTTTTGAGTTTTACTAGTTTTAGGTGCAGGTGAAGTTGTTGAAATTTTAATAGCCCCCTGGTATTTTTTATCTATATCTTCCTTTGTCGTCTTTATTTCTGGTTTAGCTGTTGTAGTTGTTGTTGTAGTCGTTGTTTCGACAGTTGTGTTGGGAGTTGTTGCTTGTGTTCTAACAACAAAAACAGAAACTGATGATGAATTTGTTTCCAGTGCAGTTGTTGTTGTTGGTTTTCGCGTTGTTGTTGATACCGTGGTAGGCCAGGTCACTGTAGATGTAGTGGTTGAGGTAGTTTCGTAGTTAGTTGGTAGTGTGGTTGAGATTAATTTTTGCGTTTGTGCCTCTATCTCCGCGGAACTGTTCACATTCTCATCGTTATAGGTCTCGCTGTCTGTACAACATAAAATGTATATAATTATAAAAATAAAAGCAATGAAAGGTCTCCTAAATTAACTGACACATGAAACTGGTCACTGAAAAGTCACTCAATTTAACACGCGCATGAACACTAGTAAACTATCAAATAAATTCAGTACGATTATCCATTTTAACGAACAGACTTTGATTAATGGTTCAATTCTCGGCCGTTAACAATAACTTTTCGTATTGTGGTTGAGGCTACGGTGAAGATATAATCTAACTAGATCTAGCAGGTTTTTTCGTTACCATGGAACGATCAAGATTTCACAGAAACACAAGCTCACCATCATCACTTCAATCTATCAGAAGTCCACTGCTGAAAATTGACCTCCCCCACAGACTGCCACAGCGTACAATCCAAAGCCACGTATCCAGCCATCGATTTCCCTCAAAATTGGATTGGCCATAAACCAGTATTTTCGTTACAACTGTTGTTCTGTACGTGCTACGTAATTGGATGCTGATGGCTGGTGGTGACGCATTTCAACTCAATTATCTCGGATAAGCATGCATCTGTATCTTAATCATTTATCAAAGTGGGATTTAGGTATTTAAGGGTAGCAGAGAAAACCTGCTTGGGGTGTTATGGAAACAGTGGAAACTAACTAGAAACTGTAGCATGAATAGGACAGCTCGACCGGGGGGAGACACGGCCAAACAAAGAAAGCCAACGTGAAATAGTAGCAGGAACTGGGCGCCTGATAGGTAACGAGCCCTTCCCTGACACTGGAACATCAGGTATGACAAAGTATGAGTGCCTTGAATCTTTCTTGAGAATGGATGTAGATGCCATGGACTGCAGTCATCGCTTACCATCAGGTGAATTGTGTGCTCGTTTGTCCACTCCTAATATTATTAAAAAAAGTTAAAAAGAGTAATTTCTCACCTAAAGTGAAAACACACACATCGAAGTAGTCGATGCAGCAGGTGTCTTCTAGCATACAATTCATTGAGCAGCTGCAACCCTGCTCGGTGCTAAGCCTTTTTAACGTTGTACACCGCCCAACGCATGATTCCGCTGAAATTTTTTGCTATTTATATTTATTCGCACACAAACATAACCCTGAAGGAAAGCAATGATTTGATTTGATGAAATTGTTCATATATCCCTACGTAACGTTTTGATCACATCCTGATTAGCACGGTGGATCCTGGACTAGATCAAGCCTAGACCGATATATATGTGCTACACAGTTTTGTGTCATTGAGAGTTTCTACAACTCCCTTTTCTCAACTCTGCATTTGGACTTTACCACACATGATTTATACTGGATTAGGAAAGGTGACACAGAGCCCTGGAATAGTATCCCGTCTTACTCTTGGTGGTGAATGAGTAGCCTGCAGCGGAACCACAAAACATAACCAAGGCTGATGCTTCCCAGTGCTCACTCGCTTGGCTCACATGGCTTCTCGGTGGCGCACTAAAGGAAATCCGGTGCCCACTCAGAATTGATGAGACTGAAGAAAAATTCGCCACAATGCCCCATCGCTCCTTGTTCAGTGAGAAACTGGATAAGGAATTTCCTTCCCCGAGGAGGGTGGGCGGCTGGTGCTAGAATGGTCCTGAGACCCCATCGTTATGAGTACTACAAAGCCTTTCATTTCATTTGAATTTAATATATAACAATTGTCAACATCTGCTAATTACCAAAAGTTCGCAGTAAAAGCGTGCAGTAAAGGCTAAAATAAACAAGAATTTTAAATTACAATTGTAATTCGAGGGTGTAGTAGCGTCATGGTCCGCCACGGAACAGTTGCTGCCTTGCAGGATAGCCACGTCATCGATAGCGATGTCACTGGTGAAACTCGATCCTCGTATACCTTCAATTAAGATCTGTAAAAATCTTTTTTTATTTACATGGGAACGAGGAAGTCAAATAATCAGTCAGTCAATGTTGCTGTTGCGTTCGGAGCTGATAAAAACAATTATTTTTTCGTCTAAATCCTCAAGGTTGACATGCATCTACTTCGTGATTCCTTGTCAAGGGTTTATATATATTATAAACCTCGGGCATCACTCACTATCAGATGAACTATATACTTGATATCATTCATATTTCGTCAAAAAGAAGAAAATGGATATAACTTTCCGTATTGGAGTTTGGGCTGGTAAAAACCGGGCATAGAGCAAAATATACGGCTCATCTATGATAATATATGAGATATGAATATGATAGTATATGAATAAAAACGCGGCTATAATAAAAGGGACGGTGCAGACTATAATAAAAGGGACGGTGCAGACAATAATAATAGGGACGGTGCAGACTACAATAAAAGGGACGATGCAGACTATAATAAAAGGGACGATGCAGACTATAATAAAAGGGACGGTGCAGACTATAATAAAAGGGACGGTACAGACTATAATAAAAGGAACGATGCAGAATATAATAATAGGGCCAATGCAGACTATAATAAAAGGGACGGTGCAGACTATAATAAAAGGGACGATGCAGACTATAATAAAAGGGACGATGCAGACTATAATAAAAGGGACGGTGCAGACTATTATAAAAGGGACGGTGCAGACTATAATAAAAGGGACGATGCAGACTATAATAAAAGGGACGGTGCAGACTATAATAAAAGGGACGGTGCAGACTATAATAAAAGGGACGGTGCAGACTATAATAAAAGGAACGGTGCAGAGTATAATAAAAGGAACGGTGCAGACTATAATAAAAGGAATGGTGCAGACTATAATAAAAGGGACGGTTCAGACTATAATAAAAGGGACGGTGCAGACTATAAGCAACAAAGTGTTTACAACTTTCTTTATTGTTTCCTATAGTGCGTTTGTTGGACCCTTACTACAATAATTTATTCCACCCTTATGATCAAACCAAAAACTAAAAAAGAGCTGCTCTCATCCAGATCCTGCCAGCCACCTTGTGAAGACCGTCATTCTACCTACTCTGAGGGATTTTTATTATAGTATTGAACATAAATACCTGAAAATCATCTGAAAAATCGGTGAGCTTGAGTACCGCATCATACCACACGTCTCCCTGGTTTCCCCACTTCTCGAACAAAACATATTTCTGCTTCTCACTATTCCTTAGACTCAGCAATGAGCTCAGAGCATATTTCTCCGGTTTTTGATACACCCGAAGACCGCCTGTCGTTCTGTAAAAATAACGAGATTGGACTTCCTTGTTTAACTTCGCTATTTTTACGAAAGTAAGGCTTCTTCTTATCATGCGGGGTTCGAATGGAATGGGCGAACTATGCAAGTCTGCGGGAAGTTGCTGGATGCAGGTGGCTCAGGATCCTACTTTGTGGCAGCAGCCTATGGGGTCCTTGTTAAATAATGATAAAGGTTTCTTTTATTAGAATAAATTTTACGATCTAATAATGCTGGTAAGGAAAAACAGAAAAAATTAAATGAACTTGCCTGCCTCAATGTTTTCTTCCGAGTACAACGTAGGGTTATAATTGAGACTATTCACTTAAAAGAAAAGTGAATAGATATTTGCTAAGATAGTTCGCTTTGCCATTTAAGATCATACTTGACTAGACTTGTTGAGCTAAGAACACTTAATACACCTAAAACCTTGCCCCCTTACCACGTGTTCCAGGATTAGTAAACAAAGATTTTTTTATGACATCGAGAGTAACAAATGACAGCACACAGTTCACCAGATGGTAAGTGATTACTGCGGCCCTACATTCATCCTTGACAAGGAATCGTAATGTAGATGCGTTATCACCCTTGTGGACTGAGATGATATGCCTCTTCACCAGTAATAAAGGTCTGCGGAACCCTGCACTCACCAGACGAAACACAGCAACCTTATGATGCTATTTTACGCTGGTTTACTGTGAGGGCGTGATCCTACCCAGGTCGAGCTGACCCATTAATTCTGCAGCTAGAAACAAGCTGCAGTGTAACTCTACCGCTCTAAAATTTCTTTCACTTTTTTCTTATAATATAAGGACTAACAAACGAGCACACAGTTCAACTACGAGATAACTGCATCCATTCTCAAGGATCAACGCATGCGCATCTGTGTAGTCACCATAAGAGCTAAGATGGAATACTTTGTCACCTGTTTATTCCTCGATTCCTGTACGCGCATTCAGCAGCGTTTTACTGCTCTTTCACTATCGTATTCTATGTGTGTGCGCCGGTAGAACTAAAAGCTGCCACGGTGGCAGTTAAAGGATGAAGTAAAGCGATGACGTTGGTAAAATACGAGTGCATCAAACGTTGCCGTTATGTTTAATGTGTATACAAATTTACAGTAGTAACATAAATAGAATATCAATTGATAAAATACTTACTTCCCAAACATATGGTAGAAAAACACAAAACACCCATCCTTCGCCAACGCGCCATCGTAAATGGGTGATATTAAGCGCGCTGTGTCATTTATAAACCTCGATGAACTTTCTATGTACATAAAATATCCTGAAACATTTAGTGTAATATAATATCCCGTAGTATAGTTTTTAAATGCATTGAGTGACACGACCACACAGTTAACCTCGTGGTAAGTAATTCCTACGGCCCGCCGCAGGTACATATATTCATTGTGTATAAGGAATCGCAATGCAGATGCTTTGTCAACTCTGGTGACTACAATGGAATGTTTCGTCACCAGTAATAAGGTTCTCCGTAACACTATACTTATCAACCGATAAACAGCAGCATGTTGCGCCTATATCACGTTGGTATTCTGTGACGGTGTAGTCCTTCCAACCGTGCCGTTAAACCAATCCGTTCATGGTGCGCTAGAAACAAACTACGGAGCGCCTCTAACACTATAAAAAATGTAATATATATATAGTATGGTACAATGTCATGGCCTATAGCATAATACAGTAGCCCATAATATAGTACAATATAATAGCCCATAGCATAGTATAATACGTAGCATAGCACAGTATACTAGCCCATAGTATAACTTACAGGGCTTATAGTACGTTATGCCACAACTTTTAGTGTTAATGTTGGATATCAAAAGTAAAATAAGTAAAATAAAAAAAAAAGTAAAATAGGGTGATATGGAGTAAATATACATTGCTACATAAATAGATACACTACACAAATATAAGTATTTATAATACTTGATATAAGACAGTCTAAAACGTTGGTTAATAATTGGAAAGCAGGCGTAACCGTTACAAACAAATTGTTTCTAAGCATCACTATTTTATAATTACCAGAAAAAAAAGACCAACAGACAATGTAGAATAGGTAAAAATATTGTAAAGATTACGCAGTCAGAATTTTTGGTTACTGAACAATAAAAAATATGTTTTCCAGAAATCATAAAATTATGGACATAACAGTTAATACAGACCTAAAAATATTACGTGAACTTTATTAATAAAAGTACCTCCTGGCGACGGGTGGCGCAAGCAGCTATAGCGGGACAGTGTGGGGAGAGGGGCGAGCTGAGTTGCCGAGCGATTTGTGAATTAAATTGTGAAAACTATTCTGAGCGTCTTTTTTATATAAAATAGGTGGCAAACGAGCAAGCAGCTCATCTGATGGTAAGTGATCACCGGCGCCCGTAGACATCCGGCAACACCAGAGGAGTCGCAGATGCGCTGCCAGCCTTTATGGAAGGTGTAGGCTCTTTTCTTGAAGGTCCCTAAGTCGTATCGGTTCGGAAACACCGCGTCTTTTCTTGTCAATTGTCACAGCAGCATTATACTATTTTAACCAATAATAGCTAATCGCATCTTAATCTCATCTCAATCAGCCATTATATATTTCCCATTTTCTCCATCCAAAGTTTGTCTGGAAGAGATTGCTTTTAGCATCAAGACGGCCCATTGTACTATCTCCTAATTTATTTCTTTTATCGTATATTTTCCCTTTGCAATATACTGTGTTATTGCTATTTATGTACCTATTTTCCCGAGCGACTAAGTAAACCCTTGATAATAAATACTACAGATTTATTTTTTATTTTGTACTAAAGTTTATCTTTATCGTGTTCAAAAGTGTTTTATATATACTTACTTGAATAAAGCTTCTTTTCATTTGATTTTAATTGATTCGTGTCACACTATATGAGGGATATGTCATTATATACTGTATATTGGCATCAATCTTACTTTAGTGGTCCGTATGGCATTAAAAAAAAGTTAAAAAAATACCTGATCCTCCTTTCCCCAAGGTATGGTCATAGGCTGGTCCCGTAAAGAGGAAGGATGAGGGAGTCCTCTTGTTCAGCCGCTTCCAGTCGAAGTCATGAAGATAGTCCTGTTTCCACCCACAGAGATTCGGTTCTTCGAAATCACATTTAAGTGGAGTTGGCGATGTCGCATCTAACGGATAAAACAGAACATTCAAAATTCCACTATAGTCAACTCATTCATTTAGACAATTCCCTATATACGATCGATATATCCTATCAAAGGGGCTGTATAGATATAACATGTCTCTTCTATTAGATAGACGCGTTCATCTTAACCCAGGCTCTTTACTTCTTCAGTCGCATGCAAAAATCATAAACTGAACATCTTGAATCATCATTCATGCTGGTTCAAAGTAAAATCAAATCGTGGAAGTAAAACTAATTTGATATATCCGGAACAAAAGACAATTTATTATTTTTTTCTGTTAGTCCGAAGGCAACGACACCGGATTTTAATGTGGCCGAGCGCTTAGGGTGCTCAGCTGGGATCTTTCTTATAGGGTAGAGAGAGAGCCTCGACTTGGACCGTTACCCAGATCGCGCAAGTAAACCCATTCGAATGTGAGATAGGGCCGAACCACGATTATATTGAGTGAAATAATCATAAAATGTTTATTGATATGTTCTACCACCACTTCGGAACGCGTTGGAGCTGGAGAAATTGTCTTTTAGGACTCCTCCCTGCCGGCTGCTGGCAGGGAAGATGAGATGCACTTTAATAAAATTGTCAGTCAGTACTGGCTAGGGTTCCACCCAAGGCCAGTTGTCCACCGACTCATTCCGTTTGTTGCGTTTCCCGGAACCGTGGATGTACGGGGTTCACCGTAGCACTAGCTTCGTTAACACCGTCAGGAATCCACGAATATAATGTAAAAGAGTATAAAGTAAACATTCCTAGAAATCTCGGAAACTAATTTCGAGCACAATAATATGAAAATTGCTTTGCGTTTTGTACGTAGGAAAGGATCGGCGCCCAGGTAATCTACCTAAACTCGTGGCAGGGCGCCATGTGACCATTCACGGCGAGTGTCGAGTGACGATTGAGTGACTAACAACGTCTAACGCCTATGCGTCTGTCACAGCTTCATCGGACACAAACAATTTATTAATTCTACCGAATCACAATACATACTTTAACAAATCTCTACATCACGATTTATTTCGATCCTAGCTCTGGTATCGATTTGGGTGAAACTTTATTTAAAAATTTAGTTTGGCAAGATAGTTGTTAACAGTTCAATCACCGTGAATCATACATCCAAACATTACTATCATTAGTGAATCCTGTAAGTCATCCATGCACTTTCTAATGAAGGTATCTTAGAAACGTTCGCTAAACGCTCTAATTCCTTGTTCTCAAAGTAGTCCAGGAGGAACCTAGGACTCTACGGGAGACTCGCCGGGGTCTACGATGGCGTGACCGGTTGTTCCAGGAAAATTTATTTGCTTTCGATAGTGAAGAACTAACATGTTAGCTTGACTTCACCTAACAATGTAGGCAGGTAATATTTTAAGAAGCTCAGCGACTGTTACTTGAAAAACTTGCATATTCCATGGTCTATGAGAAAAAAAGTCTGGGAACCTCTGCTTTAATTGGAAGGTATTGTAGAAAGATTCGACTATACTGCTTTGATGCGCATTCGTAGATATCAAATGTCCACGAAATATTTCATTTTAATTTTCAGAATAGGTTCTCAGGTCTACATGTGTTCCTTTAGCGTAGTAAAATAACACATAAAATTGCTATTAACAATATAAATAGCATGGAAGATCATTTTGAAATAATTTAGCGACCGTAACCACAGCACCTGACATGATGACGTAGCAATCAGCTACGTCTACAGTTGTCCATCTTCATATGTGAGTGGTATTCCAGTTATCACTTAGTACTCTGCGAACTGCTTACTGATTTCAAATCTAATTTCAAATAAAAACAAGAGATGTTCTGCATCTCTTGTTTTTGAATCTAGAGGTAGAAAGGAAAATAACCTCACCGACGCATGAAGGTGCGGTCCCGTTCCATCTCAAGCCATCACAATAAATAGTAGATGGTCCAATCATCTTGTAACCGGGCAAACAGAAGAACACCACCCAAGCATTCTGTCTCGAAGGCATCTGCACGCCGTTCTCGATTTGGGGTACCACGCATCCGGAACCTGAAACAACGTACGGTATTCATAATGACTATTTCCTGTATTCTGCACATTTTTTTTGAAAACAATAATAACAGAGTTAGAATTTTTTTTTGTAAACTGTTAAAAAACATCGGAGGGGTGTTCGGATGCAGTGTCAGCGACACGGGACATACATACATACATACAACACGACAGAAAAACAACAATTTGTGTACATAAATATTGTCCTCGGCTGGGAATGGTACGTGGTAACCGTCACTTGTAACATAACAATCTAATCACCATGCACCACCGAGTCATAGGCAAGAGGATATTGTACATTACTGTACTTTTCCCTCACTAACGAGTATATATTTTACAGCGGTAGAGCTATACTGCAGTCTATTTCTAGCTGCAGAATGAATGGGTCAGCTCGACAGGAGTAGAACCATGCTCTCACAGAATACCAATGTAAAATAGTGGCATAGTGCTAGTTTGTTTCGTCTGGTGAGTGTGGATATCCGGATCCCTTTATTACTGGTGACGGGGCATTCTATCTCAGTCCTCAAGTGTGACAACGCAACTGCATTATGATTCCTTGTTAAGGATGCATGTAAATGTCGAGGGCCGCAGGAATCACCCACCATCTGGTGAACTGTGTGCTCGTTTGTTAATCTAAATAATAATATGTCTATCTATATATAATATATATATATATATATATATAAATATATATATATATATATAAATATATGTATATATATAAATATCTAGCCGTTAATTGGTCTGCGCGAAGTCGATGGACGCAGGCGTCCCTGGCTCGTACTCTATGACAGTCTGTAGGACAGGCCTACGTTCAGGGATGGACTAGCAATGGGCTGATATGTTGCTGATGCTGAAATGGTATAACTGTCTGGCACTGCTGGGTTTATAGTTATATAGTTTTTTTAAATAAATTATTTGATGTTTACTTTTGCATAATGCATATGGGGGTCAAAATTATCGCAAATAGTTACTCCTCAGTCACCTCC
Source organism: Teinopalpus imperialis (assembly GCA_029286865.1). Classification (NCBI taxonomy): domain Eukaryota; kingdom Metazoa; phylum Arthropoda; class Insecta; order Lepidoptera; family Papilionidae; genus Teinopalpus; species Teinopalpus imperialis. The sequence goes on along the minus strand of JAGSMU010000014.1, from coordinate 8,675,670 downwards.
TAACGGGAATACGCAATAACAATAAAAATGAAATAAAAACAAATCACAAATAGGAAATAGAAAAAGAATAAAAAATATCTCTAAATAAGTACAAGGCGTTCTAATCTTATATAGTTCCCAAAGTGGTTCAGAAAGACTCCCAGGGTCCAAGGGAGACTCGACGGAGGTCTAAGTTGGCGTGATAACAAAATGGGGGTTCACAATTCGAAAGCGGGGGACCAAGAAAATTAATTTGTTTTCGATAGTGAAGATCTAAAATGTTGTCTTGACTTCACCTATCAATGTAGGCAGGTAATATATAAAGAAGCTCAGCGGCTGTTACTATTAATAAACTTGCATATTCCATATTCTGTAAATTTTTGAATAAATAAAATATTTCTTTTTATTTTTACCACTCCGAATGGGGAGTTTCCTAAGCGAAATAAGTGAGAGTTGATTGGTTAATTAATTGATTGATTGTGCTGTGAGCAGTTTTTTTTTCGAAGACTATTAATTCGTGGTTGGAACTCAGCCGCAACGCAAATTTCCATAGTAAGAAAACTTGTTTATCGAGTTTTAACAGAAAAAAAGTCTGGGAACCTCTGCTTTAGACTTAGGAATAATTGAGTTGAATATGTTAATAATACTCACGAACACATATGGGCATTGGTACATCCCACTCGGTGCCGCGACACGTTGCATACTTGTCCCCCACCAGCTCGTATCGAGGGAGACAAATGAATTTTATGAGCCTCGACCTCTGTCGCACACGAACTTTCCCATGCAACAGATGTGGGAACACGCAGGACGCACGTGTGCTGTAACCCGTTCCTGGAATTTTCTTTTTATTATGATTAGTGTGACAAACGAGCACACAGTTCACCTGTCGATAAGGAATCATACAAACCTACACATACATTAACACAAACATACACACAAACCCACACACTGACACATACACATGAAAGAGAACACATTAGTAATAGTTAGTAGTAGATAGTCTTCTTTTGTCTGCTTTGTTGCGAATAAACACTTTGTAAAATATAAATTTTAGATGGTGATCGTGAAGCCCTCAACCCTCATGACTCTCGCATTACATCTAAGGGTGATGGGAGTGGCTGACAACCAGCGCTGCATGGGACTATAATCCTGTTTCAGCAAAAGCTGAGTCACCTCCGTTTGCCAAAGTGTATAATATTGTTTATGTAAATTTGTTTATTTTTTCTGTGGCAATAGACTGTTGCATTATTATTATTATTTGTAAGAGCCACGCATCGTACATTTTTGTCAGCATTTCCACCTTAATAAAACACTTTCTCTCACCGCTGTTGGGTGATTTCATTATCGGCACCCGTCGCGTGCACTCCACAGCATTCGCATTAGCACAGTACCAGCATTAGTGTAATTTATTAGCATTTATTATTTTAATTATAACACCAAAAGTCCTATTAAAATCATTATAGCTCTTACATTCATTTTATTTGTACAATACCGTACATAATTATTATGCAGATGCGCTATCACCCCTGAGGACTAAGATCAAATGTCTCACCAGTAATAAGGGTCTCTAAGGGTGGTAAGTATGGGGTGCTTTTATGTAAGGCCGTGGTCTTACCCCGGTCGAGACGACCCATTAGTGATGCATGCTGCTAGAGGCAAAAATGACTTTACCACTGTTATACCTTAAGTGTTTTTGATTCACGTGTTTTGCAATGCAATTTTTTGACGATATACCTGCCGACTTCACTCAAAAGTTAATAATATATATTAACGTAGAACGTAACGTAGAAGGCAACCTCTTAAATCCTGGATAACCCAAGGCCTTTTAAAGTGCATGCGTCATCGAGATAATCTATACAAAAAACCAGAAGACTCCCGCAGAATGAAATGATAATACTTTCATACATACATAGGAGGTCTCGTAATTTTTGTACGAATTTGATCCGAAAAGCAAAAAGAGGGTATGAAAAGGTTGTATTCACTATAGCTGGCAATAATTCCAAAATAATTTGGAAAGTTATTAATAACGTTACAAATAAACCCTGTACTTCGTCTAGAAACCTCCTTAATAATTGTATCGATAAACAGCTTACTGTAAATAATATCAATTCGTATTTCGCAAATATCGGTAAAAGTCTTGCTGAAAAAATGAAACAAAATCCTTTATTTCATTTATGCCCTCTTATCCATTCAAATTCCTTTGCGTTATTGGAAACAGATCAAGCGGAACTTGAACGCTTAATAAGAATGCTTAATAACAGTAGTGCAGTTGGGTGGAATGGCATTTCTAATGCTTTTCTTAAAAAGCACAAAGATATCTTGGTACCACCTATAACATATATTTATAATTTAAGCATTGCTTCAGGCAACTTTCGAAACGTTTTCAAAAAAGCACTTGTATGGCCTATTTTTAAATGTGGAGAGAGAAGCCGTACAGAAAATTACAGACCAATTTTTTTTACTACCAGCCCTGTTTAAAATCTTCGAAACAATTATTAACAAGAGGCTGGTTTTTTATTTGGAGACACATAATTTATTATCCCGTAACCAGTGTGGCTTCCGGACGAGTTAGTCAACAGCAGGCGCTGTACACAACTTAGTCGACCATATTGTACAACACCTAGACCAAGGTCAAGTGCATAGGTGTGTTCCTGGATTTAACCAATGCCTTCGACACAGTTTCTATTCCGATATTACTGGGGAAATTGGAGTCAATAGGAATAAGAGGTAATCAATTATCGCTATTTCATAGCTACCCTGTTAGGTATATAGAACGCAAAATGTGAAGATCAATTCGTATAATAGTTCTGAGTTGCCTGTTAGTTACGGCGTGCCACGGGGAAATATGCTGGGTCCCAGACTATTTTTTTGGTGTACATGAATGATCTCTGCGATCTCAAACTTGAATCTTTAATTTAATTAAATTAAAATTAAGTTAATTTGATTGTTAATTATTTAATATATTTTAATCATCTATATTTTAGATTTATTAAAAGTTTTCACATATTTTAATAAGGTAATTATATAAGCATAAGTCTTATAACTAGTTATTGCTTCCTAATGTTAAATGCATGTTTATTTTACTTTTTAATTTAATTTTCATCATATATTTGGTAAACTCTACCTAACTCTTTGTATACCGTAAGTTCTGCGGAAGGGACCTGATGTCCTGTGATTTGCAGGTTTTTAATACCTACTGCAGGCATCAGTTAGCCACGACTATGTCCTTATATTTTTTTTATGAAGGAGAATGTGTTTCTATTATGTAAAATTTTCATTCTATGTATTTAGTTGTGGTGAAAACAATAAAAATTTATTAATTTATTTGCATTTATGACGATATACCTGCCGACTTTACTCAAAAGTTAATAATATATATTATTTATGAACTAGCATCTGCCGGCGACTTCGTGCGTGAGCATTCGGTCCAGAGAGAAATGGAAAATGTATGTGACGACATCGTATGATTTATTATTTACTGCCAGTACGTGTGAGTTTTGGGCACTGCACTTAAAAAGCTGAAGCAAGGAGTGTCCAAATGAATTCCTGCCACTTTAAATATTTGGCCCTGGAACTTCTTAAAGGTTGTTGTTAATGCAAATATCGTATGTATATCCAAGATATGAACCGAGTGCCAAATTTCATTAAAATCCGTTCAGCTTTCTTTGCATACAAACAAACTCTCACATTTATAATATTTTTGATATATAAAGAAGTAAGACTAAATCTTCTACAGTATAAAGGCGGACTTAATGCCTCAGGCATTCTCTGCCAATCAACTTTAGGCTGGTGCAGGAATACGAAGCCTATTAAAGTTAGTTAGAGCTAGATATATTATAGTGCCTTTAGCATTCGTGTAAATAGGCTTGCTAAAATACCTTGTTGCTAAACAATAAAGGTTTAAGAGCGATTCGTGTGACAATTTACATTGTATTTTATTTTGTAAATAATATAAATGATTGATGAGACAGTAAGCGTTACATATATCATACATCAGTTAGTATACATGTTATCATATCTGGCGAAAATTATATAGTTCAAAAAATCTATTTATAATGTACTGGGATCTTTATCCAAAATTATCCGATAGAAATTGAATTTTAATTACATTTAATTATTAAATAAGCGCTTATCATTATAATAATAAAAATCTTTATTTGTAACATTACATAAGTACATGTTTGTGGTAACCCTGAAGCTTGTGCTAGTGTAGACAGTGTTGTAACACAGCTTCAGTTACAAAGTATGTTTTAGTAACTTTAGCTAATTAAAAAAAGAGGAAAAGAGAAAAAAAATGTGTATGCGTGTGTGTGTGTAAGAAAATCTTAAATTATCGTCGTGGTTGGTAATCGGCACGGTGAACTTATTAATTATATACTTGACAACCTCGTAGCGTAAGGGTTAGAGAACCTAGCTGTTGCGACGCGTTCTCAGGGTGAGATTTCTAGTCGAGGAACAATAAATCATGTGAAACTTCCTCCGATTTGAATTACATTAATCTAGGGAAGGTGATGATGATTGAGTGCCTCTGTGTGTAATGTTTACTGCACTATAACATATCCTGAACAATTGATGTCATCTGTTATTATTCAAAAGATGTCGCCGTAGTCGAAATCGACTAGGTGGTTGACGTTTATTTTTTTTTACATTTAATCAAATTTAATTCTTCAATGAGCAAATCTGGCGAAAATCATATATGTAGTTCTAAATATCTATTAAAATAAGTACTAGGACCTTTATCCTTAAAAATATTTTATATCATAAAAACTGATGTAATAACCAGCATTTGTGTTTCGTTTCAAATCTACCAATTACCCGCTGCTCTTTTATATTTGATGGCAGATTGTTTAATATTTTTCAGACACCTCGCGTAGCCGCTCTTATGATAAAACGCTATTTTTGATATGCGGTCGAACATCAATCGATCAGAATTACGCGGAAATATATCAGTTGCTCTTTTGAACATGTGCGTATGGTTTTTAACGCTAGCTTCTAATATTGCGTTGCTGGTAATGTTAATATATTTAACTCTATAAATATGGGTTTACATGATTCATAACTACTTAATTCCTTACAATACTCTAACACATTCTTGAATAAGTGCTAATGCCCCAATTTTGTAAGTCATACTTTTACGTTTTTAAACGTGACCATGATATAAGCGCCGTTAGATGTGCCGATGTTTTCCTCAATCTATTCAATATACATACAAATATATTTATTTAACAAACTTCATCGATATAGGCCCTCCAATTACAGTTGCCATCAACGTTTTACCCCAAAGATGTAATCTTTTCCTTCTTTATTATTATTAAACATTATGTCAAGATTCAGTTTTCTTGTCTATTATTATAAAATTTTACAATAACAGATTTTATCAATATTAACTTTAACCTATTATTATCCATTCGTGAGACGTATAATGTAAAAATGTAATTTTCATAACTAATTTTATTTCGAAATGAAATCGTATCTGGTAGATTGTCTATATATATAATAAATAGATAAGGACCTAAAACGCTTCCTTGGGGAACTCCGGTGTTTTTTATAATAAGTTGAGATCTAAATTACTTATTTTAACCTATATAATTGTACGGGGTTGTATAAGGTTTAGTTACGGATGCATATTCTTTCTTTCGTTCAGTCAGTGCTTATCTACAACCACAACTGGTGATATAGAGGCATGTTGCGTCTAGTCACATCAGGGATGGATCGGTCCGGCGAAGGAGGACTACGCCTTCAAAGAATACCAGCGTGAAATAGCGGCATTGAACAGCTGTGTTTAGTATGGTGAGTGTATGGGAACTGGCGAAGAGCCATCTCAAGCCTCAGGGGTGACAAGGCATTGCATTTTAAATTTTTATTTAGAATGGACGTAAATATCATGGGCTACAGCAGTCGATTACAAGCTGGTAAACTGTGTTGGTCACCCTTAACTTCTTAAAAAACCACATCATTTTTTTATAAACATTTTTTAATAGTCTTGCAGCACTCACACACATATAGACTTAATTCACGAAGTTCTCTAATCGTAGGTCATAAAAAGGCTCCTCCTACGCCAGTACCGCCGACCGACGCCGGAAGTTTGAGCGAGGACGCGCCACCAAGAGCATGCATCCGGTTGATAATACTTATTTATTGCACGCTCCCGGCCAGTGGTAAAAATAATAAATGTAAATAACATTGCTGGAGCCATACTTCAGTTTGTTTCCAGCTTTGGCACGAACGGGTCGTCTCGACCAGGCAAGATTCACGCCCTGTCAGAATTTAAATGTGGAATAGCTGTATAACACTGCTGTGTTTCATTTGGTGGGTGTAGGGATCCGAAGAGCCTAATACTGGCAATCTCAGTCCTCAGTGACCCAGCGGTAGACTACGCATTTGCGACTTTAATCTTTGTTGAGAAATGAGGAATTCTCATAGAATACCGACCTAAAATAGAAGCATTACGCTGCTGTATATCGTTTTCCATGGGCTGATATTGAGGCATTCTATATTAGGTCTCAGGGGAGGAAATCTCGTTGAATACTAAGATAAAATAGCACCACAGCGTCTGGTGTATCCAGGGAACAGGATACCCATATTACTGTTAACGAGGCATTCCATTTTAATTCTCAGGGATGACAATGCATTTAGATACTTTATCAAGGATGAATATAGATGTCCCGTGTCGCAAGAATCAGTTACCATTAGGTGAACTGTGTGCTCGTTTCTGACCCTCAACATAATTTATAAATAAAATACACTAATAACCACACTGAAGGAGTTCCGGATTTCGATTCATAGCCATCGCAATATTTATAGAACTGAATAATTAGTCCCTTTCACTGACACAGAATCCGGGGCCTTGTTCCGATCTCATTCTATCCGATATCATCCAGTTTCATAGAATGAAAAGATAAAGGGGAGGAAGCTCGGTTCGACGACAATGGGTTCCTGTGTTTGGGAAACTAACGTCATTCCTGCACCGATAACACGAATAGATATAATATACTAATCATTAAAATACACCAGTCTGATCTTAGTAATATCTTATTAACATAACAAGAAAAACACAATCTGACCATAGAGTTTTTGGCGGTTCTTCTGTGAAAAGGTATTATTGTTTTTCAATGTTACCGGTGAGAAATAAACACACAGTTCAACTGATAGTAAGCAATAACTGTAGCCCAGGACATGTTCATCCATATTCACTTTCTTGAAGTTCAATATGCACATGCCTTATCACCCCTGAGAACTGAGATGGAATACCCTCGTCACCCGTAATTAGTGCCCCGAAATCCTGTTATTTCACGCTAGTAATATGAAGTCGTGATCCTTCTTCTAGACTATGCGCTCCTTGGTAATTTCAACCATAGCGATATATTTCTGTTCATCACCCAATAATAAAAAAACACAAAAAGGTAAGAGAATATTTCGAATTATAAGACTGGAGGACTGGACTGGAATAGTTTGCCCGCGTCTGTCTTTCTCTCCGATTACAACTTGGGTGTTTTCAAGAGTAGAGTGAATTTACTGTGCGCCTTACCATCCATTCCCACTTAACATAACGTGGCATCGTGGTCAAGCACTTGCTTGAAAGTTAAAAAAAATAAAAAATCACCTAAAAAGCCGTGGTACGCGAGCAAACCGAGTTCGATGTCCTGTATTATATGAAGAAATTGTTAATTGCAATTTTAAGTTCTAATTTACCACGTGTCCGGCGTACAAGGAGAGCATTGTCTACAAAAAAAAATCAGTGGGATTTATATATATATAGGCGGTTACTTTACTTTACTACCTTTCAGAAACGTTTTTTTATCCAACAAGATACACATGTGTTATTTATCATTATATAGTATCATTGTATTCAAATATGTAATACATCATCGTTTAGATGATGTATTATATCATTATATAATACATCATCTAAACCAACGTTTAAAAAAATATATATATCAACTGTATAGAACTTATTATAGTATCATGAAAATAGAGCAAACACAGCGACAATCACAGCTTTCCTAGTCCACCGCAATAACATTAACACGGGAGGAAAGTTTGGCTTAGAGAAAGTTGCAGGGTCAGCGATTCTTAATATACACAGAAGACATGTCCACACCCGAAAATGTAATTTTTCGTGTATGATTAATGTAATTTAATAAACAGATTTTGAATAAAGTTAATTGTTACGGATTTTATTATGTCGATTCCGACATTCGGCGGGTATTACACGGGGGAACTGAAACAATTGATTGAAAAAAAAATAACAACTTTTAAATGAACACGATGAAATCCATAAAAAATTGTTTTATTCAAGGTACAATGTTCGCGTGGGCAACCGAAATCTGGACCCACAACGTAAAGTAAATTAAGCGGTCATCGAATAAAGTTATGTCTGTGCGTCTGCTAATGTTTTGTACTTAAAACAACTATAATATAAAACCTTCCAGTAACAACTTACCAACTCCTTCAATGGATCCGATTATAAATAAAACTAAAAAACACTTCAAATACATTTTACACAAACAAAACATTATTATTTAAAAGAAAGCACCTTTTCCTTATAAAAAGAATACGAAAACCTACAGTTTTCGTGATGGTAAAAGAATGGCCATAAATTAAAAAAAATCCTTTGACTTCAACATTTGGGACTAGAATGGTCACTACGAACGTAATGCATATTATACAAGTGAAATACAATAAAAGAATAGATTATGTATTGAAACAGATGTACCTTCTGCAATAAAGAATACATTTTTGGGTATTGGGGAAGGCGAAGAATATCCTGCACTACGCGGCCGTCAACTGCAGTGGTTAGATTAACCTGGCTGCTGTTTCGAGGGTGCTAGATTCGATTCCCAGTCGTGAAACAATATCTGTGCGACTGAAATTGTTGGTATTCATAGTCTGGGTATGTTGTTAGTATGTCCCATGTCCCTGATACTTTCCTCCTATCTTATAGCACATGCATTACATTGGGATAAGGAAGAGGACACCGAGTGAGTGCCTTTGAGTTTGCGCATATAAAACATTGCGCGCAGTTATGTCATCATCGACGGTATCGATCAGAAAGACAACATTCTGCACCAGTTGACGGCGGTACAGACAGATATTTTGAAGAAAATACAACTTTCATTTATTTATAATAATATAATTTATTTCGTATAATATAAGTGAAGTGAGTTTGAAATAAAAACTATATTTTATAATACTAGATTTAAAAAGAGATCGTAATATGACATATAACTTTTTTTAACTTCTTATTAGGCAGACCAACGGCGATTGATACATACATACAAACCTTTAATGCAAGCAATCCCCCAAAACTGAACAGTTTTTTAGATATTACATTTATTTGCATTCATTGTTGTATTTGAAAAAAATATTGATCTCTTGGTTTAACGTTATGATTTATGTGGATGCCACTAGAATTAACTTTAGACTATTTGGTAAGAAGTAAAAAATACTATGGTTAGAACATCGAAACTTAAAACTTCTCAAAGAAAAGAAAATTATACCATTTAACTTACCTATAAGAAAAAAATCTCAAAGCTAACTTTATTAAAATACATTCGCTTCCATTGGGAAGTATTACATTGCTTAGTTAGGCATTAAAGTATAACAAGATACTGTACTGTTTGTTTAATCTATGTCCTAAACGGGATGCGGTATCTGCTATCAAAGGAAACGGACTTTTCACTGATATTTTGAATAATAGTATCACGGCTTATTGTATTTTGACAAACAGATTAGTAAAATATAAATATTGTATCTTATCGTATGACCATTAGGTTTAGTTAGTGAATCATAGATTAAGAATTCTCGAACACGCTCGGATAGTGCGCTTTTTACTTCAATTCTAATTATGACGTTTTCAAGGGCAAGTGAACTGCGGTAGAGTTCCAGAATACTAGCACGACGCTGTCGTTTCGTCTGGTGTAGGGATTGAGACTCTTATTACTGGACTGGGTGACTAGATATTTCTTGTTAGTCCCCAGCGGTATGTCTGTAGGTCTTTGTGATTACATGTCGAGGATAAATGCGATTTCATGGACAGCAGGGACTTGAAATGCGTGCCTCATTGTCAGAATGACACACAGTATAAAAAAAAGAACATTACTAACTGGGGTCGGAACTACGAGTATATATCATAACAATTATTTTCCACCGACTGTAAATCTACACAATCCATCATTTTTAGGTCTTTCTCCTATCGCATTGCGTCCCTCCATGTTCATATTTTTATAATAGAACGGGCAACTGGTCAAGACTCTCACCTAATGGTAAGTGAACACCATCCATGAAACCCCAAGTTCCGAAGTGGTGTTACAGATAGCCAATAATAATAATAGTGATGTTAATATAAATAATTCTTAGTCAGAAGCAACTGACCGAGCCGAGGTTCGGTCCTCTCGGGCACCCGCGTGTCAGACGCTCTCGCGGAACAGGGTAACGGTCCAAGCCGCCTAATACTACCTACTAATAGTGGTCTCGACTGAGCGCCATAAGCGCTCGGTCACCTCTCAACCCAGTGAAACTGTAAAAGCCCTCGGGCTAACAGCAGCCATCAACCCGAAAAAATCAAAAAAGAAAAAAAAGCAAAAAATAAAACCACGAAACCGCAACACCAGGCGATTTGACGGCCTTTGACAATAGAGTAGGATCTCTTCTTTAGGTCTCCAAGTCGTATCGTCACCATCCTATTAAAGTGGTTTCTATTCCTCGCTATTATATGCTTGGAATCATGCCAGCCCATAATTATTTATTGTTTCCTGCGTGTAGATTATGCAGTTTCGAGAAATACGTCGCGTGACTATAGCAAAGTGTCCTTTGAACTTCCCTGATGCGACAGCAATGAGTGAGAAGTAGTTTTCCATATCATGCCGAATATACTCAGAATGTTTTTTTTAATTTGACCTCGTTCCTCGTAAAGTAATCGAGATTCTTAAAACTGATGATATTGTTTAATGGAATTAGAAAGTAACGAGCATTCGGTTCATGACATTCATCCTCGTTGTCACACTTGAAGACTAAAATAGAACACCTCGTAACCAGTATAAACCCTCCAGACAGATCACAGCAGCCCTAAAGTACATTGCTACACTAATGCTCGATACAACCAATTCATGCTTCAGCTAGTTTATACCGGTCGTCGCTGATTACCACACGTACATCAAAAGACACAATACAACACTAGATTAAAGGCACCTTAGGGCCTGCCTCTGTTTAGTAAGGAATCGACGATGTTCCTAGAAACTAGCACAGATGTGGGGTGATGATGTTGTGGGGTGGACACCCCACACGATTGCAATTAAGCGGACAGCACCCTTGATGAGGCAAATTCAGGGTGCCTTTGTATCCTGGACACTGCTGCAAATTGCGCAGACAGCATATAGAACACTGGATGGAGAGTTTTGCATGGATTTATACAAGTTGTATATATTGTTGCCAACTTATATCCCCACCCGTTCCGCATGTTGATTACCTTGTGTGTCAGATATTCAGGTTTTCACAAAGGTGAAATAGAATAATACACATTTAAATATTTGTATAGATACGACAGCTTATCTCCCTTCCCCAAAACCCTCGACCGTTTGGTTGGTCTTTATATATTAATTTATATTCCTTTAATACTGATGCAGAAATGAGATCTTGGTTGGATGAATTTTTCACCGGGCGATTTCCACCAATGAGATATTGAAAATCTTAATGAAGTTGTGAGCAACAAGAGAGTATATGTTATCGATTATAAAATTGACAATTTATATTGAAATATAAGAAAAACTAAGCAAGCAGAGCTTTCAAAATTAATAATTTATTTATTTAATGTTAAGTTGAAAATGTAAATTAATAATTTATTTATTTAATTTTAAGTTGAAAATGAAAATTAATAATTTATTTAATTTTAAGTTGAAAATGAAAATTAATAATTTATTTATTTAATTTTAAGTTCAAAATGAAAATTAATAATTTATTTATTTAATTTTAAATTCGTTCGTTTCTACCCAAGATTTTAAAAAAATACAAGTTAGATTATAATTAACCTAGATAAGCATGGGCGACATAAGAGCGCACAGTTCACGTCATGACTGCCAGCTCATAAACACCCAGACCCTCAACAAAAATTTGAACACCTCGTTACTTGTATACTGATACCTTTTGTTTTATTGTATTAATGTTGACAATCGAGCACACACACTGACGAACCGTCAGTTGGTAAGCGATCCCTGTCCATGTCACATACATTAATTCTCGATAAGGAATCATAATGAAGATGTGTTGTCACCTCTGAGGATTAAGATCGAATACGTCATCACCAGACGAAACAGCAGCGTCATGCTACTATTTTCCCTTTCGCGCCGACCCATTCGTGCCGCAGCCAGGAACAACCCGCAACATGGCACGACACTTAGAATATTATATACAAATAAAACGAGCACTTCAATCCTGTTTTTGTTTTATTTATTTCAAGTTATGTTTTGGTCTTCCATCCCTCGTTTGCTTCAGGTGTATCAGCTTCATGTGGGTGTTGAGGATCCCGGACTGGCTGAAATTGGCCGGACATTTGCTGCACTGGAACGGACGCTCGCCGGTGTGGGTACGAATGTGGCTTTTAAGTGTGGAACTGCACTGTGAAATGAAATTTAGTACAGTGGCTGGTTTACGCAGCAATATGATTGGGGATGACAGAACAGGAGATCGCCGTGACGACATCAGCAACCATAAAAGGAAAAAGTAAGTAAAGTAACGGACTATATACAGGATGTCCCCATAAATAGTACGACATAGTTAAGGTTGACCTATGAGATAAAAGCAATCAGTTTTGCAACTTTCTGAAATCTCTATAAATCTGGTAATTTATTGATGCAATATGCAGTAGCAGGTCAGTGATGATATTTTTATTGTCACCCCGAAAGCAAAAGTTGTATAAAATGATTAATGAGATTTTTTAAAAAAGAAATTTTTTCCCTCAAGGCTTTCTCCACGCCTTTTTTGTATTGACCAAGTATATATTTGAATATGGTAGAACAATTATTCTGGAGTATGTAAAGAGAAAAATAACAAAATTCTTTGCCTATTTGTGCACATGGGTAACAAAAGAAACATCCGACATTTTTAGAAAAAAATAATCTCAATATCTTGCAAACGGTGACACTTTAACTAAGGTCTATTTTAGCTGTTTACGGGACAAATTCCCCTGCCGGACATAGGCCTACTCTCTAGAAAGGGTGTTCCCAGGGTTGAGAGCATATTCCACCACGCGGTTCCCCAGCGGATTAGGATTTTTTTTTAATTTCCCAAACATGCAGGTTACCTCGCGATGTTTACCTTCACTAAGCATTACGCAAAACATGATTTACAAATCGTCCCACAGCGAGATAGTAAGCGCACTATAGTAATTATAATTATTTATTTCTCATGACAAACTTTAATGAGAAGATGATTCGTGGTTACCCGTTCACGTCAACGATCATTTAACCACCCATAATAAGAATTTGTTGTCTAAAACCAAGTCACTAGCGAAAGAACATAATTTTAAATTTATTTGGGTTAAACACTGTAAGATATTTATCAGGAAAAATGATAATTCAAAAAAATTTTTTATAAAGTCAGAAAAAGATCTGGAAAATATAGTGTAAACCGGGTAGTATGTCATATAAAAAAACTTTTTCATTTCTCATATTTAATGTTAAAACAACGTGTTTTAAACAATATTAGTACAGTTTGAGAACCGTGTCAGTCACGTTCACAAAGTTTATATTTACCTACATTGTCTTAAGCTATTTTATTCATAAAGTATTGTTCAAAGGAATATTAACTGCAGGTGAGTATTTGGACCAATGCATATTATATTCTATTCTGTTTGCGTCAACGTACAAATTACAGTGCAAATATGTAGTGTCAAATTTGTTATTGCTTCGTATTTTCGCACTAAGTCAAGTATTAGACGACGGTACTTTTAAATCGGCCCACTCTTTGTCTACTGCCATTATGTTTACAAACCAATTCAACTCGAATTGGTTATGGTTATTCTTATTGTTCATTATTGTTCGATAATGAATGTGGTTACTTTTTAAAATTTTACAAAAATCTCTCTAAAGCAAGTCTCAAACACATACTCGTTGTTACATATAAACATGTTATTTTTTGTATTATTTTCTTTTATTTTTTAATATAGTTGATGTAATGCATAAATTACGCTGCAAGTATGTTGTATCGAGTTTACTTGTGTTTAATATATCAAGAAAAAAACAACGTATATTCATGTATAAAATCAAAGTTAATTATTTATCACATATTTTGGCTGTATTCAAGGTTCAATGTGAATTGTTACAATTTACTTTTCTTATAATTGATCACGCGTGGAGTATGTCCTGGCATAACTATTATAAATTATTCCACTACAATAACTTTATATATTATGTTATAATTAATATTTGTAAATGCCATCTAACGTGTGCATTAAATATTGTAGTTAGTCTATTGCTTTTAAACTCTATCTGGTTCATACTAAGGAATAAGTTATTTCTCAAAAGTAGCATTTTAGTATTACATATGTTATATCTAACCTTGCTTGATGCTATCGTGACATGTTATTTGCATATTTATATATTACGACTTTTTTTTGTGAAAGACATATTTTGGTTTTCATAACTATTTGTTTTCAATGTGTCTTCATAGTTTTTCTAAATTACTTATCGAAATTAAATAATACATTTAAAATTCTCAGCCATTATGGTATGATAAATCACTGTCCAAAGGCAATGGTAACAAGTTGATCGAATTATTTATTAGTTCTTGCATAAACCGAATCGTGCTTGAATTTTATAATAACATTATTAGTTCATTTTTAAACAGTTATTGTCATATCTGTGAAAATGCCTCACCAACTTAACGTTTATTATCAGAATGTCCGAGGGCTGCGCACAAAAACGTGTATACTTAACGAGAAAAGTAAATCTAAATAACTATGATATTATATCACTAACAGAGACTTGGCTATGTGAGGGGATTAAGGGGGTTTGGCGTCGCGACCGCGATTACTTATCAACGAAACAGACTAAAGGAGGTGGAGTTCTTTTAGCCACGCGCAAGTCCATCCCTGCTATTCCTCGCACCGACTGGCATTCTTCTGCCGAAGACCTTTGGATTACCCTATCTATTAAAAATAATCAAAGCACGTATAAGTTACATATATGTACCCTATACCTATGTGACGAAAATATGGGTTTTTCGTTGCAAGCTCAACTAAACAACTTCTCGGACAAATTATTCTCTATAGTAAGTTCATGTCCAAACGATAAATTTATAATTATGGGAGACTTTAATCTTCCCAATATCGACTGGTGTAAGCAGAATAATATTCTTGAACCATTAGGATTAACTGGTGAAGCCCAGACTAACTTTTTCGATACGTTGATGCAGTGTAATTTAATTCAAATGAACGATAATTGCAATGTAAAAACAGAATTTTAGATTACATTTTAACCACAGAAAATCTAACAGTATCCTCTTGCACCGATCCATTGGTCTCTGAAGACAAACATCACAAATCTTTATTAATTGAAATTGAAGTTTTACCAAACTGTGTACTTAACACAAAAGGTAGAATCAAATACCTATACGCTTCCGGGGATTACGATAAGATAACATCGTTTCTCAAAAACATTCCATGGAATATTTGTTTACATGAGAAACCATTGGAAGATGCCGTGAATTTCTTCTACACGAAACTGAACGAAGTTCGTGACAAGTTCATACCCCATAAATTAACATCATCTAAAGATTATCCTGTATGGTATAGTTCATCACTTAGAAAAGTACTAAAAGAAAAAGTTAAATATCATAAAAAAATTAAGATATATGGCAACTTACAAGATAAGATTACTTTTATGTTTTAAAGAGATCGGTCGAAACGGTTAGAGGAGAAATGTTTTCAAGCGTATATAAAGCAAACCGAAGAATCTCTTGTTCATACTCCTAAAAGATTTTGATCAGATGTTAAGTCTATATCTAAGGCTTCTCACACTTTACCCTCCCAAATAATTTACGAAAATGTTGTAGCCGAATCAGGTGAAGTCATTTGTAATTTATTTTCTTCGTACTTTCAGTCCACCTTTTTACCATCTTCAACCATCGTTCAAGGTGTGATAAAGTTATAGCCTCGAAATATATTAGTAATATAGAGTTTGATTCAAATGAAGTATTAAGATTACTAAAAACGTTGGACCCGACTAAATGTGCTGGACCTGATAACATCTCGTCACAACTAATTATAGGATGTGCTTATAGCCTGTTAGAACCAATTTGTATATTATTTAAAAGATCGACAAAAGAAGGATATATGCCAAATATTTGGAAATCTGCATTTATTACACCTATTCATGAAAACGGTAACAAAAATATTCTAATTTATGCTTAATTGCAAAAGTTTTTGAAAAAATAATTTTTAAGCAACTGTATGCTACAGTTTCTCATTTTTTAATCGACCAACAGCATGGCTTTATACAAAATCGGTCTACATTAAGTAATCTTTTATTATTTAATGACTATGTCACTTTTTTCATGGATAAGGGTTCACAAGTGGATGCTATTTTTACAGATTTTACAAAGGCATTTGATCGTATAGACTATAAAATACTTCTACAAAAATTGCTAGCTGCTGGTATTCGTGGCGATTTATATAGGTGGTTTACTTCTTATATTCAAATAGGTCGCAAGCTGTTGTTATTAATGGATATTCGTCTTCTTGGACCAAAATCCCCTCGGGAGTTCCACAAGGCTCCTTATTGTGCCCTTTATTATTTATAATTTTTATAAACGACATCAATACTTGTTTTTTAAATTCTCAATTCATACTATATGCAGATGATATGAAAATATTCAAAGAAATTAAAAATTATAACGACTGTAAGCTCATGCAGGCAGATTTACTCAGACTGGAGCAGTATTGTCTATCTAACAAGTTGGATCTTAATGTATCTAAGTGCTTCGCAATGTCATGTACACGTAAAATAAATATCTTTAAATATAATTACCAAATAATGAATCAAAATCTTGTTTCAGTAAAAGAAATTAAAGATTTGGGTGTAGTTCAAGACTCTAAAGTTTTGTATGACAAGCACATCGACTATATTATTAAAATAGCAAATAAAGCTCTCGGGTTCATAATAAGGTCTTGCAGGAATTTTGAAAAAAATAAATCCATAAAAGTACTTTATTGCTCGTATGTGCGGAGTCTTCTCGAGTACTCATCGCAACTTTGGAATCCTTGCTATGATATTTATATAATTAGAATAGAGGCCATTCAAAAAAGGTTTTTAAAATTTTTAGAATTTAAATGTGGAACGAAAAGCAATAATTATGAATCAAAATGTAAAATACACCACTTGTTAGCACGGGCAGAAACACGAAACGTAGCTGATATAGTATTCCTATTAAGACTTGCGCAAAACAGAGTAGACAGTCCTTTACTCTTAGATAAATTAAAATTTTTTGTACCACAAAAAGCTATTTCACGACGGAAACATCCTGTTTTCTACATACCCTTTCACGCAACAAAATATAGAAAAAACTCATTTTTCTGTCGCGCTTCAAATTTAATTAACAAATACATAGAACAACATGACTTTGATATCTTTAACTCAAAAATCACCACTATAAAAAAAACATTGACTAGAAATTGGTTTGATACTGTAGCTTAACATACTCTTTTTACTATTTATTTTTTGCTTCTGTTTATTTGTTTTCTGTTCAAGCAAATGTTTTTGTTTTCTTTATTATTTTAAATTAAGTCTGTATACATATATTATAAAAGCATCGCGGTGAAGTGTCTGTACTCATGGGCTCTATTTTTAGATATTTATACGTGAAAACATGTTACTAGCTTATTTATAGTATGTATATAAACCTGTTATTTTGTATTTTGCTGTATGTTTTTCAAATAAAATAAAAAATATAGTAAAGGAGATTGGAACAAATGTTGGTGAGAGAAGAGGAAGTGATACCAGGTTTTGACATATGTACCTGCTCCCACCGCATATTCACCTGTACATATATTATGAAGTAAGCATGAATGGTAAAAAACGTGGTACTAAAATAAAAAAGTGGTACTAAAATAAAAAAAGTGGTACTAAAATAAAAAAAGTGGTACTAAAGTAAAAAAGTGGTACTAAAATAAAAAAGTGGTACTAAAATAAAAAAAATATACTATACTAGCATTTGCCCGCGACGGCCACGTGGACAAGGGAATTGGGTCCAGAGAGAAATGAAAAATGTGTGACACCCGATACTCTCGACATAAATGTGAGAAGCAAGGATTGCCCAAATGGATTCCTGTGGACACCTTTTGACCCTGGGCCTTATTAATGGTCATTTTAAAACCCCTGTGTGACAAATTTCATTGAAATTCGTTGAATAGTGTTTGCGTGGTTTAGTAACAAACATACAGACTTTTATTTACAACGATAATGAGTATATTTATTTATTTATTCTTTATGTTCCTAATATAATATATATATATATATATATATATATATATATATATATATATATATATATATATATATATATATATATATATATATATATATATATATATATATATATATATATATATATATATATATATATATATATATATAATATGAAAATTAAAATTAAGACGCATTAAGTGAACGCAGACTTCTGGGCAACTTACATTAAACACTTTGTCGCACATGGGACAGGGGTACTTTAGTGGCCGTTTGTACCCCTCGTGGGCCAGCTGCTTGTGATGCTTGAGGGACGACGAGTTCACGTAAGCCTGAAAGTTTTTTTTTTATTTCATTGCGAGATACAATCGAGTTACATAATTCATGTGATTGATTCCTGTGTCCTATGACAACCACATGCGTCCTCTATAAGGAAACGTAATGTGTTGTCACTACTTGGGGACTGAAGTGGAATGGCTCATTCCCAGTAATGTGGGTCTGTGGATCCCTACAGTCACCATTCGAAAATCAGCAGTGTTATGCTGCTGATTTTCTGAGGGATTTTCAACTAGAAACTACTTGCTAAGTAGTTCTACCAGGTAAGAAGAGGTGTGCTAGGTACCAGTTTCATCGTGCTTGTCCATCGGTCACTTGCCAACTTAATTGGGTATGGACAAGTTTAAATTGAATTTCGGGGCATATCTAAGCCAACAGTCGAGGTAATTCCCGCTCCTGTTGCAGTCAGAAAGTGGTTGTACCTTAAACGAAGACAATTCATCAGCTCAGCCTATCTATATTCCACTGGTAAACATAGGCCTGCCTCATAGATTCCTACAAAGAAAGTTCCTGACAATCCATTGACTCCCCAAAAACTTGCAAAGGTCGTCGCTCCATATACGGAGTTATCCTACACTGCCACTGCCATTCCGAGGTTGCCACTCAAGAACCTTAGTTCCCTATCAATTATCGGCTCTATGAGCTATGTCCAGCCCATTGCCACTTCCGCTTGACAATCTATTAGGCTATGTCTGCCACCCTCGTTCTACTGCCGGTGTCTACGTTGCGTATTCTATAACGCAGAGAAACATCTCCGCTGCATAGTTCACCGAGTCACTCTGAGCTTTATCATATAGCTACGATGCAGTTTTTTTCTAGCTGCAGAATGAATGGGTCAGCTCGATTAGGGAAGGTCCACGCCCTCACAGAATACCAGCGTGAAATAGCAGCACATAGCTGCTGTGTTTCGTCTGGTGAGTGTGGGGATCCGGAGAACTTTACTAATGACGAGGGGTTCCATTTCAGTCCTCAATGATGACAACGCGTCTGCATTATGATTTTCTTGTCAAGGATGAATGTAGATGCCATGGGCCGCAGGAATCACTTGGTATCAGGTGAACTGTGTGTACGTTTGTTAGTTAATGTAATAAAAAAAAGTGATGACATTATTTCCCAAATAAGCAGAGTGAAATATTAAACCGGCGCTTGTCTCTTGTGATGAGTGTGAAAGCACCAAGAGTCCTGGTAATTTTTATAATATTAGGGGGGACAAACCAGCACACAACGTCTTCGCTCCCGAGTGCCGAGTTGGAATCCTTCGTTACTAGCACTTGTAAATGGAACGAGGAAGTCATGCGGCCGTCAGTGACCTGCCCTGTCTCTGTGGCAGTCGTGTCTTACCTTATCGCATTGATCACACATGTGGGGCTTGATATTGAGATGTATTCGATTCATATGTCTTTCCAAGTCCCGTTTGGTGACGAACCTTTTCTCGCAGTGCAAACACGCGAGCCTGTGGAGTAAATACATTTTTTAAAAAAAAAAAAAGCGATTTCGTCGCACACGTCAGCATCAATAGGTGGGTCGGCTTAACCGGGTACGGGTCAAGCCTTAGCAGAATTATAGTTTCAATATAGCAGCATTAGGCTGTTATATCTATTGGCGAGTGTAGGGAACCGGAGACCCAATCACTGGTAATGGAGAATTCTATCTCAGTCCTCGGATATGATAACGCATGTTTATCTTGAATCTTTGTTTAGGATGGGTGTAGAAGACATGGGCCATCCATTTTTTTTATTACATTTAGCTTAACAAACTCACACACAGTTCACCGGACGGCAAGTGATTCCTACGTTCCATGACATCTACATTCATCGTTGACAAGGAATCATAATGCTGATGCGTTGTCACACTTGGAAACTGAGTTGGAATGCCTCATCACCAGTAATAAAGGTCTCCGGATCCCTACACTCACCAGACGAAACACAGTAACGTTATACTGCTATTTTACGCTGGTATTCTGTGTGGGCGCGGTCCAATCCCGGTCGGGCTGACTCATTCATTCTGCAGTTAGAAACAAACTGCAGTGTAGCTCTACCACTGCATAAAAATGTCTGTGTTAGAACAAATGGAACAATTACATGCAATTATCCTGTGTTACTCCAAGTTATAAACTATCTGTGTACCAGATTTAATTTGAATCCGTTCATCACTTTTGCGTAATTGAGTAACAAACATACAAATATTCAAATTTACAAACATACAGATATACAAAATTTTATTTTTAATATTACTTAGTAAAAGGATTTAACTAAACTAAACAAAATTAGGTTCACATAGAGCGGACTTAATGCCAAAGTCATTCTTTTCCAGACAACCCAAGGCGTGGTGAGATATTGTAGCAATAAACTAAATAATAAAAAGAAAACATCAAAGATTCTGTGTACATACGGAAAATCAACTTTTCTGATATGCGCGATGGTTTTTTGAAAATGTTGCTTCAACCCAGTTTCGGTTTTGAAACTCCTGAAAAAAAAACTAATGTCTAGAAAAATCTTCACTATGGATTCGGGAAGAAACACGAGATTGCATATCTAACAGAGCCTTAGCGATGATACGAAAACTTTGGACACTTGGAACATGAATAGGTCCGATAAGACGAGAGCAGGATTATGCATGGAATAGCAGTAGAATGCTACTGTGTTTTGTATGGTGGGGGTGGGGATCCGGAGACCCTTATAACTGATGACTATTTCACTGCGTAACAAAACGCCACAGCCTGCCACAGAGTATCAACCTGAGCCACCTGCATCCATCGACATACCATGCCATGTGCCATAGGTCCAGTTACGTGATAGATACACGTTTCTGTTCACACAGCAAGTTTCTAGATGGGGTCAGCTCAATCTGGTTATGATCACCTTCGCAGAATAAGAGAGTGAAATAGCAATATAACGCTCAAATGGTGAGGTTAGTGGTTACGAGACCTAAATCAGGTGACGAAGCATTATATCGCAGCCATCTTGTGTTCTTAGGTGTTATATATATAATAAATATTTGATATCATTTACCATCAGGTGACAGATGATCCCTGTGCTAGTTTGTCACCTTTAGTTTATGTTTTATATAATATTACATTTTATAAGTAAAAGTAAAACGTCACTTACTTATTGCATTCTACACAATAGTATCTTCTCTCCAGAGAATGCTTGCTGCTGTGCATTTTCAACTGTGATGGGGCTTTGAATGCTTTCCCGCATTCCTCGCACACCCATTTCTTCTTGATTTCCGTAACTGATACTTCTGCTGGATGTCTTCTGCAAATTCATACTTCGTTTATCCATAAAGAAAGCATATTTAAATGGTATAGCCTCTACAGGCGGAGGAAATTTGAACATACACGTTAGATATAAATAGAGAAAACAGATATCTCGAAGACATATGAAGTCCACAAATCTATAGTGAAGCCGTGTGGTGTGGAAACAAATCAAATCAAAATAAGCTTTATTCAAGTTATTATACAAAACACTTTTGAATCGTCAAGATGTCGTCAAAGGGACAAAGCTTCAAAACGCTTTTTTTTAATAATAAGTTACAAAAAGTCCAAGAGCTGTCCAGTATTGAAACCCGAGCTCAAAGTTTAAACCAAGCTAATTCAGACCAATATTAAAAATTAAGTGATTGATTGGTTTTTAACCAAAATTTTAAATGTGTTCATTGGCAAATCGATTATTATTTGCGGAATTTTATTAAGTATGCGTATGCTATGGCCCAACGATTTTGAAACGAACAATATGTCACGATTTTGTATTTGTTTCTTGTATTGACTAAATTACTAAAATAAACCGTACCGTCTCGCAGTACCTGCGAGTTGTTTGATTTTTTAAATTGCGTAAATTGGTCTACAAAGTCTGCCTGCTAGGGTAGATAAATGGGTGCTCCACTGGATCTTCGAGTCGAGGGTTATGCCTAGAAACACTGTAGACTCGACAAAATAGATTTAGTTTATTATTTACAATGATGATACAATGCAACGAAAACACAGTACATTTACGTTTTCTTCGTACTTCTAGCTAAATTGTTAATATTAAACCAGTCTAAAATACGTGAAAGAGCACTGTTTACGACGTCATAGTTATTTGTATTTCTATCAATTATAAAAAATAAAGATGTTTGCATCCGCAAACAGCACGACGTCGCAAATGTTTTAGATATATGGTAAATCATTTATATAGTACATTGTTATTGGTAATGCGTCGTATTCCCGTAAGGGAGGTGATAGGGGTGGCTATTTGTGATAATTTTAAGCCCCATATGCATTATGTAAAAGTGAACCATTTTTGAGTTTGCAAAAATGAAACATCAAAAAATTATTTTAAAAAAAAAGTATCAATTTAAATCTATTTTTTTCTTCTGATTTATGAAGAAATATGATTAAACACTGGTTATTTATCAATATTAAAACAACAATTATCGGTCCAAATTTAAAAACGATATTATGTGTGTAGAAGGGATGTTCATATATCTGAATGACACTGATTAGTGTGGAATATGGATGGAGAGGGTTTTATTAGAGTAAGGGATACAGGGGACCGGGTATAACAGATGGCAGTAATCAGTTGGCCATCAGGTGAACTGTGTGCTCAGTGGACCCACCACACCGTTCATAATCTAAAACCTCACATTATTATATGCATCTTCAGGACGTCCTTGTTCGCATAGGTCTTCATGCAGTACGCGCAAGTCACCCTCCCTTTGTTGTTGTGTACGCAAGACATGTGCTTCTTGAAACTGCGGTGACGTCTGAAACAAAATGTATTTTTACTGTAGGGTGGGTATTTGGTGGTGATGGGTTTTTATCATAGGGTTGGTAGAGCCAAGCATCAGCTTTTGTTGTTGCATGAATGGGCAATGACCGGGGAAGACTACCACCATCTCACAGAATACCGCCGTAAAGTAGATGTGTGTGACACTTCGGCATTTCAAGGCCCACCCCTCCTCCCGTACCCAAACAACATGGTAGCGGTATTTTCGAGAAATCTACCCTAGTACAGTACCCTTGGATAGATCTACCCAAGTCCTTCGGTTATGGAGAATTCCTCACTAGGGGTCCACGCTCAGGCTATCCTATGCAACCTGGACGTGTAAAGCTCAGGCTGCCTCTCGTATTCTGGAGGGGGGGGGGGGATTTGTCCCTGACAGGATATCTTTAAAGCGTACAGCTCTCGCCGTGGATTTCTGCAATATCAGAGGACTTTATTCCAACCTTAACACTCTTCATTACTACCTCGAGACGGCGAAGCCAGCTTTGCTTTTTCTCACCAAGACAGATATCTTCTCCAGCTGACACCTCATACCTCTCTTACCCGGGGTACCGCTCGCGTACGACCGGGAGATCTGTACAGGACTTTTTGACTTTGGCGTATGATCCGACACAACTGTTTACTTGGCCTACGCGAGTTCCAGACGTGGAGGATCATACACCTTCCCTGTTGGACCTTCTACTGACTTCGGATTCGGATAACTATCTTATCTCCGTGGATGCCCCTCTAGGATCAACGGACAATTGTTTGTTCCGACTGACACGACTGGTCAATTCGCCTACGCAAGTTCCAGACGTGGAGGATCATACACCTTCCCTGTTGGACCTTCTGATGACTTCTCATTCGGATAACTATCTAATCTCTGTTGATGCCCCTCTAGGATCAACGGACAATTGTTAGATCCGGAGTATGGTGCCTCTCACTTGCTCGTAGCGATTTGCAGTTTAACGCCGTGTGTGGCACTACAGATCAGCTGATTGGGATGGGATGGTCTATCCTTGCATTCTACCATGAAGCGTCACGCCATAAGCAGGAGTGTTACCCGCCTGGGCACATTAGCAAAATTGGCGAGACTAGTTCACCCCTTTCGGAAATTTCTGTCAGCCATCTGTTCCATCTTTCCACAAACGAGACAACACGCTAGCCCATGACGCAAAGAAGAAAGCCGATTTCTTCGATTCGATTTCTTAGGCTTAGGCATTATTCGTCCAACTAGACTCTTTTGAGACTCGAGAGTTGGAACCGGTTTTTCCGAACGTTGCGTCGTTCCGAGCATGACAGCTTTGGTGCACCCCATCCCTAAAAAAGGTGATCGCTCAGATCAGGTCACGAAGACACAAGTTTGCGCGTTTACCGCTAAAAATAATCCCTTTGTCGTATTTCCCAATTTTGAAAACACTCTACTTAAGCTAGTATCGTAATCCTTGACGTTGACTTAACGAGCGAAGTTCACTTCTGCGATCACTTGGAGAGTGAGGCCAAATTTGCCTTTAAAAAACTGGGCGTGCGTTAATAGAGCAAGAAGTTACTTCATGTCGGCCCACTGTGTGCAACTTTACAAAGCGGCCATATTTGGAACACTTTTCTTAACCACACCCCAGTAAAAGCTTCCATTTGACCGCATTCAACAGAGTGATTATAAGAGAAATATATACAAAAAAAAAAAACACTGTTGACATCAAGCCTAATGGTTTAGGGTAACGGTCTGCAAAACTTAACGTCGTAGATTCTAATCCGCCATTGGATTATTATAATGAAACATCTCCACAAATATTTAAAGTTAATCGTAGTGGTTAGCTGGCAAATTAGTAATATTAATAGTGTTTGTTTTTTATTACTAATCCCCAATGTCAACGAAAACACTGGCCAGTTTGCTTATACAATTAGATGGTGGACCCTGGGGTAGGATTCTGCAACTTACTTGAAAGTTTTACCGCACTTGGGGCACGCGACGGGATCCACACCGTTGGCGTGATACACCATGTAGTGGTCACTTATCGTTGCCTTGTTAATCCTGACTAGTCCACATTCTAAGCATCTGTAACGTCTGAAGAAAAAAAAAAAAGTATATATAGTATAGCACATAAATCACAGAAGTCCACCACGATAACGAGATCCCTACTCCTGCATCCGTCACCAGGAATGTTAGCGCATTTGTATTTTAAAACTTCTTTGAGGATGGATGTGAAAGTACATGGGCCTAGGTCATCACTTACTATCGGTTGAACTGTTCGCTCGTTTGTCAACCTAAAAACGATTAAAAAAAAGCACTTGAGTTATTGCATCGCCCTTTAACATCGGGTTATAGGATGCAGGATACTTACATGCCAGTTTTACTACCTAGTAGAAACTTAGTAACGCTAAATTAAAATTTACATACATAATTGTGTACGATATCTTCTGGTTGATATCAACTAGCAATAACTAGAAGATATCGCCGTGGTCTAAATCTACCAATACGATCAATAATCATATCCCATAATCACACAAAGGCGTAATTCCAGAATTTTGCCTGTTGCATTTTAATTAATCAATCACCACTTTCTTATCTTAAACATAAATTCCAATATATCTCTTATCTATAATTATCTCATGACAGACTTCTTCGTTCTTCGTTTAATATGATCTGTATACCAGCTCACTTTATCAGATTTTTTTTTGCAATTTCATTCACTGCCCGAGCTGCACTACTCTGGAATTCCTGTGCCGATTACATCAGAAAAATCAGTTTTAAAAGTTTGGTTCGTAACTACTTACTTAATTTACCTGTAGTCAGATTGGTTCATCATCTACATATGAAATTTATAGGTAGCCACCGCTATTGTGTTGTGTTGTATGTATGCTTATGTATTTTGTATGTATATTATATTTATATATATATTATGTATTTTTACATATATTATGTATTTAATATCTATATATGTATATTCTTTTTATTAAATAGTTTTGTTACACCTAATATAATATCTCACCACACCTTGAGTTGACTGGTAGAGAATTCCTTTGGCATTAGTGCGCCCTTTGTGAACCTTTAACTTTGTTAAGGTTAATGCAATAACTGGAATCATTATAAACAGGAGGGTTATATATATACTTACTCCTTGTGATATCTCTTGTGACGTCCTAACTTATTTTTAGAGTCCATTCGTTGCTTGCAAATATCGCAGACATAGTCACCGTTTTCCTAAATAAAAAAGGTTCAATGTTTTTACTTTTAATTACTCTAGCAGTAAATAATATAGAGAAATTTGGTACCCTAAGCCATTGTTTCTCAACCTTCGGGTCGAGTATGTACTTAAAGGGGGTCAGAATCAAATGTTTTATTATAAACAACACCCTATATTATGCAAATACATACCTTACTATGTAATTCAAGATGTTTATCATAGCTTGACTTAAACATGAAACCCTTGACGCAATCCATACATTTGTATGTGGAGTTGAGGAACTTCTTCTCCTTGGCCTTCCTTGCCAGCTCCTCCATACATTGCGCCCTTGATATGTAAAACCATTGCATCTTAACAGTGTCTGTAAGAAAAGTCCTCCAAAAACTCCAGTAAACTTGTTAGTGGTAGCACAACGATGGCCATATGGCGTAGTGGTTAGATTCACTGTTTTTTAGTATCGGGGGCTACACAGCTAAGTGATACCCAACAACTGCATCGCAGTTCATAGAATATATGTTTGGAATGATTCTACCTTCAAGGTTCTCTGAATTCATCTGATCATAGTTTCAGGATTCTGTTGCCTCGAGTACCATGCCTATTCCTCTCCTAATCCCAGTTATCTTTGGGTGAACTGTGTGCTTATTTGTCACCTCTCATATAACAAAAAATGTGCATTATACTTACCACAATTCTTTTAATTATTAATTTGTAATTATTGTATAATTTGGCCATATATTTACATATATTTCTTATATTGTATGATTCATTTCATTGCGATTAGGGCATGGGAGACATCCAGCACTGTGCTATTTACCACAGAACATGCTGGGCTGTTGCCCATTATATAGGTAATTAATTTGTTGTTGCCCAAAATATGGTAATAAAAAACAACCACCTGTATATATAAATATGATTGATCAGTCTACACCTGTAAGGTATATCCGCCCTTATGTCCACCACGCTGCTCCACAGCGGATTGGAGATCTAACGTTTTCGAAATATTTTTGTTTATTATTTATTTCTTATACATTTCTCACAATGTTTTCCTTCACCTCCCAGCACATGGTATAATAATAATAATAATCTTTATTTATTTACTATGACATTGTGCTAGTGTAAACTGTGTTACAAGCTACAGTGTCTTCCCAATTAATGTCACTAGTTACATAGTATATATCTTTTAGTAACATAATTAATTTTAAAAAAGAGGAATAGAGAAAAAACTAAATAAAATAAAAATTATAAACAAACAAAATTGAAAACTATTGCTATAAACTACAATGTGTATGTGTGTATGGTGTGTGTGTAAGAAAGTCTCTATTCAACTCGCTATTCAAAGCTTTTCAGTGGACTCGTAGTCTAACGTTTTGAGGATATTATATAACGTCTTTTTAAATTTATGGTTATTATAAGTTTTAGTAACATTATCAATAATTATTTTATTATAAAATATATCATCATATAAAATTTTAAATAACAATGTTCTTTGGTAACCGAACTTGGTTTTGTTAAAATACTGACAATTAGGACAAGCACTTTGATGCTTAACTGTCACTAAGTCACTAATAAGGATAACAAGATGAAATTTAAACAGACCTTTTGGCTTTCTTTTTCTTTTACATTTTTTAATTTCTTTCTTTATAACAGTCTCCTTGAAACATTCTGTGCCCAAATCCGTGACATCCACTTCAAGTTGTAAAAGATTATTCAGACACTCCTTATTCTCCGTCTTAATATACTTATTGTCATCAAAAGAATCTGTAAGAAGTATTACTTGTACATAAAACACTTATTATATCTTATATTAGTACTTAATGTACCTGAGAAAACCAGATTAAAATCACAAGATCCAAAATGAGATTATTGGTGGAATAGTGATTGCTGTTGTAGTACAGAAATATAAAACTAGTTATTAAAGCCAAACTGCTGCTCATACACAATTGGTAAAACTTTGATTTGTATATAGGTGGTCCTATATATCCATCACTAACTATGATCCTTCTCTTATGGTTATAAAACTTAAGCTGAGTAGCAAGGCAGATGATTCCAAAACCATAGAGATGAAATGATCATTATTATTGTCATCACAGCCTTTCCATGGTCCACTGCAGAACATAAGCCCCCCCCCTCTAGATTTGTAAACCTGAGCCACCTGAATCCATTGACTTTCAGCAAACTTGCATGAGTTGTTGCTCCATATATACAACCCCCTGCAAGTCTTGCCACTCACAAACCTGTATTCCCTACTGGTTATCAGTTCTACAAGCTATATGGCCACCTCCGCTTGCTAATCTTTTTCAGTTATTTTTGTAATTTTTATAACTTCTTAAGAGTTTTTAAGACATACTAGGGTATCCTCTCGAAGAAAATTACACAAAATATCATTATTTTTTGCTGACTATCTCTAATCAAATATGCTTTAGTTATCCTATATCATCTAAATTATTTTTTATTTAGGTAATAATCTTATGGAAAATAACCTTTTAATTTTGTAATCACAGATAGAGATAGGATGTTTTTAAATTCAATAGAGTCGTGATCATCCTTAGGAAGGGTTTATATGGAAATAAATTTTATATATTTTTAATAATTATATAATATTATATATTATTCTATTTGTGTTAGGAATAAATCTACAACAAAATAAACCTCTTATAATATTCATCTATGCTGTAGTATGAATAGGTCAGGAGTCATTTTCTCTGAATAACAGGGTAAAGATTAACTAAGCTAATCTTTTACCTTGTTGCTTAGTGAGTTAATGGTTTGTTTAGGGTTATGAGGTACTCGATCTCAGTCAAGATTGATTATGATTTCCTATTGAGGATATGGGCGTCATGGGCTGCAGGAACATATTACCAAAAAGTTATTATCATAATTAACACAAATAAAAAACTATTTATATTTACTTTTTACAATGGCAGTGTGGTGAAGTAGTTAGATTTTCTGACCACTGGGTCTCAGATCCTGGGTTCGATCCTCAGCCAAGGAACAATATCTGTGCATTATAAATTGTTGATATCTGGATTGGGGTGTGTTGTATCTATGTCTTGGGGCCCTGTAGTGTCTGGAGGGACACGAGATCTGAACCTTCCCTCGATCTTATCACAAATGCACATACATCACACTACGCATGAGTTCCTGTGTTTGTGAAAATGCTGTTTTTATTTTTTAAAGAATTGATAGCAAACAAGCAAACAGCCCACTCGAAGGTTAGTGATCACCACCGCCCATGAACATCTGCAACATCTTACAGATCTATAAAATATTCTGTGCAGTTGTTGTCATGTGGCAATAACTAGAAAATGTCGCCGTGGTCATAGACAACCAGGAGGTCATCAGTACTAAGCTACTGGTAGTTTCTAGCTGAAACATGAATGGGTTCGCTTCACCGGCAAAGGACCACACTCACAGAATACCCGCTAGAAATTGCATAATGCCAATGTGTTCATATATAAGGGTTCCAAGGACCAACACTGTGATAGATTATAGTAAAGACATTTAGTAATGCTACATATTTTGCTTTTACCATAGTATTCTAGAACAGAATACTATGGTAAAAGCAAAATATTACTACTGTGTTTATATGGTAAATAAAACATATATATGTAGACCCAGTACTGATGGGTGACTACACATGTGCTTATATATACATGGACCACAGCTTACATAAAGTGTGGTCATTTGTCACTCTCAGTTTAAAAAAATATGAATATTCAGAAATATAATAATGTTAGAAATAGGGTTATTAGTGATGTACCTACCAATCTCCTCTGTATAACTATTTCCAGTATCCTCCAAGCAGCTATCCTCTTCATGTTTAACCTCTGCTTTAATCTCACAGTCTTCATAATCTTTATGCTTATATACAAATATTGATGCTGTAGTCTGTGAATCATTTCCGGTTAATTCAATCACACCTAACGACACTTTAGTGAGACTACAAATTGATTGTGTTTTTACTTTTGGTATTTTATCTGAAATCTTTGAAAAATATAAGTTAACAAATATAGGGGAATCAGGCTAAAGCTATGCTATAGCCTACACTGAAGCAGTAGAGTACATGGTAAATATAGAAAATATATATATTTTTTAAAAATACTTACATTTTTCAAACTTTCCAACAATATTTGATTCTTTAAAACTGTCTGTATGAATAGTTCAACATTCTTTATCATTCTTTTACAGAGATAGCATAAGTGCAATTCTTCAATCTGTAATTTAAAACATATTGTTACACCTCTTTAGTGATTCCAAACTTGGCTAATAAGTTTATAGGTCCATTTCCCAGAAACATGAATCATTTATAAAAAATTAAGGTTGTCCTATATATACATCACTGAATATGATCCTTCTTTTATGGTTATAAAACTTAAGCTGAGTAGCATGGCAGATGATTCCAGAACCATGGAGATCAATGATCATTATTATCGTCATCACAGCCTTTCCATGGATCTCCTCTAGATTTGTAAACCTGAGCCACCTGAATCCATTGACTTTCAGCAAACTTGCATAAGTTGTTGCTCCATATATACAACCCCCTGCAAGTCTTGCCACTAACAAACCTGTATTCCCTACTGGTTATCAGTTCTACAAGCTATATGCCCACTTCTGCTTGCTAATCTTTTTCAGTTATTTTTGTAATTTTTATAACTTCTTAAGAGTTTTTAAGAGACTAGGGTCTCCTCTCGAAGAAAATTACACAAAATTCCATTATTTTTTGCTGACTATCTCTAATCAAATATTCTTTAGGTTAAGAATAAATCTACAACAAAATAAACCTCTTATAATATTCATCTATGCTGTAGTATGAATAGGTCAGGAGTCATTTTCTCTGAATAACAGGGTAAAGATTAACTAAGCTAATCTTTTACCTTGTTGCTTAGTGAGTTAATGGTTTGTTTAGGGTTATGAGGTACTCCATCTCAGTCAAGATTGATTATGGTTTCCTATTGAGGACATGGGCATCATGGGCTGCAGGAACATATTACCAAAAAGTTATTATCATAATTAACACAAATAAAAAACTATTTATATTTACTTTTGTTTACTTTTTACCATGGCAGTGTGGTGAAGTTGTTAGAATTTCTGACCACTGGGTCTCAGATCCTGGGTTCAATCCTCAGCCAAGGAACAATATCTGTGCATTATAAATTGTTGATTTCTGGATTGGGGTGTGTTGTATCTATGTCTTGGGTCCCTGCAGTGTCTGGAGGGACACTGAGGCTTCCCTGAGATCTGAACCTTCCCTCGATCTTATCGCAAATGCACTTACATCACACTATGCATGAGTTCCTGTTTGTGAAAATGTTTTTTTTATTTTTTAAAGAATTGATAGCAAACAAGCAAACAGCCCACTCGAAGGTTAGTGATCACCACCGCCCATGAACATCCGCGACATCTTACAGATCTATAAAATATTCTGTGCAGTTGTTGTCATGTGGCAATAACTAGAAAATGTCGCCGTGGTCATAGACAACCAGGACGTCATCAGTACTAAGCTACTGGTAGTTTCTAGCTGAAACTTGAATGGGTTCGCTTCACCGGCAAAGGAGCACACTCACAGAATACCAGCTATAAATTGCATAATGCCAATGTGTTCATATATAAGGGTTCCAAGGACGAACACTGTTATAGATTATAGTAAAGACATTGAGTAATGCTACATATTTTGCTTTTACCATAGTATTCTAGAACAGAATACTATGGTAAAAGCAAAAGCAAAATGTTTTATGGTATGGTAATAAAACATATATATGTAGACCCAGTACTGATGGGTGACTACACATGTGCTTATATATACATGGACCACAGCTTACATAAAGTGTGGTCATTTGTCACTCTCAGTTTAAAAAAATATGAATATTCAGAAATATAATAATGTTAGAAATAGGGTTATTAGTGATGTACCTACCAATCTCCTCTGTATAACTATTTCCAGTATCCTCCAAGCAGCTATCCTCTTCATCTTTAACCTCTGCTTTAATCACACAGTCTTCATAATCTTTATGCTTATATACAAATATTGATGCTGTAGTCTGTGAATCATTTCCGGTTAATTCAATCACACCTAACGACACTTTAGTGAGACTACAAATTGATTGTGTTTTTACTTTTGGTATTTTATCTGAAATCTTTGAAAAATATAAGTTAACAAATATAGGGGAATCAGGCTAAAGCTATGCTATAGCCTACACTGAAGCAGTAGAGTACATGGTAAATATAGAAAATATATATATTTTTTAAAAATACTTACATTTTTCAAACTTTCCAACAATATTTGATTCTTTAAAACTGTCTGTATGAATAGTTCAACATTCTTTATCATTCTTTTACAGAGATAGCATAAGTGCAATTCTTCAATCTGTAATTTAAAAACATATTGTTACACCTCTTTAGTGATTCCAAACTTGGCGAATAAGTTTATAGGTCCATTTCCCAGAAACATGAATCATTTATAAAAAAATTAAGGTTGTCCTATATATCCATCACTGAATATGATCCTTCTTTTATGGTTATAAAACTTAAGCTGAGTAGCATGGCAGATGATTTCAAAACCATGAAGATCAATGATCATTATTATCGTCATCACAGCCTTACCATGGTCCACTACAGAACATAAGCCACCCCCTAGATTTGTAAACCTGAGCCGCCTGTATCCATCGACTTCCAGCAAACATGCATAAGTTGTCGATCCATATATACAACCCCCTGCAAGTATGAGGTTGCCACTCAAGGACATCTATTCCTTACTGGTTATCAGTTCTACAAGATATATAGCGAGCTATTTGCCACTTCCGTTTGCTAATCTTTTGAGCTAGCTTAGAAAAACAAGGGTGACTACCCTTGTTTTTCAGTTATTTTTGTAATTTTTATAACTTCTTAAGAGTTTTTAAGACAGACTAGGGTCTCCTCTCGAAGAAAATTACACAAAATTCCATTATTTTTTGCTGACTATCTCTAATCAAATATGCTTTAGTTATCCTATATCATTTAAATTATTTTTTATATAGGTAATAATCTTATGGAAAATAACCTTTTAATTTTGTAATCACAGATAGAGATAGGATGTTTTTCAATTCAATAGAGTCGCGATCATCCTTAGGAAGGGTTTATGTGGAAATAAATAATTTAAAGCTGAAGGTGATTCGGATCTAAAACATCAAAGCATTCAAGAATGCGCAAAGAAAAAAGTTAAAATAAAATGGGTATATTATATTTAATTTAATCTATCTTAACTATCTTTACGATTTTGCTGTTTCTATTGCCGACAGAATGGATGGCTGAAATTTATGATTGATATCTAGAATATATATATATATAATATATATATATATAGGCGGATAATACATATATAAGATATATATGTATTATCCGCCTTTCGTTATAAAATAAATAGTTATAACGAAAGGCGGATAATACGATATTGAAAAGTACAATCGTACTATAATAAAAAATATGTGGTTGTTACAAGATACTATTAGATACTTTAATAAATAATTCACTATAAAAATAAAAACCTGAAAAATTGCTTTCAATGTTTCACTTTGTAGTTTATAACATTGCAAATTTCTATCGCCGTCTTGATATAAACAACTTAAACATGGTACTTTTGTTATTTCACTTTCTTGTTCCGTCATATTCATTATAATTAATTATAATATTTAGTAAACAAAAGTTGAATGAAGCAATTTCTAACTATGTTACCAGCAAATCCAGCAATGCATTACAGATAAAAATAACCGTATCCAATCCACAGGTAGTATCGCACTATATCTTATTTAAAATAAAAAAACACTAAATGTTTCTCTTGATTCGTCGATTTTGTATATTTTTTTTTATTGCTTGAGTAACACACAAACTTTCACATTTATAATATTTTTATATGGATCTGAAACTCTTCTTCGACTAAGTATAACCTGTTCGCAAAACGTTCGAAAATAACGATCTGTATTTTTCAACACCCTAAAACGATTGCAACAAAACCAGAAGAAAAATTGATGATGATGATATTAATTTATCCCTAATGGAAAGGCAAAACTTTAGTCCATACAGCCAGGTCTTGTTCGTATGATGGTTGGTCTGAAACTCGAAAAATTGATGACTGACTTATGACATTTAAACAGATACTTGATTTTTTTTTCGCGCTGCCAGCCGCTGTTAGCCCGAGGGCTTTTACTTCTTTACTTACTAAAACATTATAATGGTATTACATTATATAAGATATTAGTTAATAACAAGAAGATATTTCTCAGAGGGATCAGAAATATGAAGTGGTTGCAGCTGATTGATGTATGAGGTTCCAATGGAAGAAAAAAATAAATAATAATTTTTCATAAATGTGATAAAATGTCTGGTACCAGAAAATGAATAAGCGAAAATACAATTTCTCATGTAGAAGACAGACCATTTGTGTGTAAATTATGCGGTATGTATTAGTTCATCCTCGGTAAGGAATCATAATGCAACTTGCGTTGATTTTGTGCAGATGTGTTGTCATCCTTGAGGACTAAGATCTTAAGCCTCATCACCAGTAATAATAGTAAGATCGCTTAAGATGCAGCGTCAGGGACCGATTAAGGACTCACTATATATATTTTTTATTGCTTGAGTAACACACAAACTTTCACATTTATAATATTTTTATATGGATCTGAAACTCTTCTTCGACTAAGTATAACCTGTTCGCAAAACGTTCGAAAATAACGATCTGTATTTTTCAACACCCTAAAACGATTGCAACAAAACCAGAAGAAAAATTGATGATGATGATATTAATTTATCCCTAATGGAAAGGCAAAACTTTAGTCCATACAGCCAGGTCTTGTTCGTATGATGGTTGGTCTGAAACTCGAAAAATTGATGACTGACTTATGACATTTAAACAGATACTTGATTTTTTTTTCGAGCTGCCAGCCGCTGTTAGCCCGAGGGCTTTTACTTCTTTACTTACTAAAACATTATAATGGTATTACATTATATAAGATATTAGTTAGTAACAAGAAGATATTTCTCAGAGGGATCAGAAATATGAAGTGGTTGCAGCTGATTGATGTATGAGGTTCCAATGGAAGAAAAAAATAAATAATAATTTTAATAAATGTGATAAAATGTCTGGTACCAGAAAATGAATAAGCGAAAATACAATTTCTCATGTAGAAGACAGACCATTTGTGTGTAAATTATGCGGTATGTATTAGTTCATCCTCGGTAAGGAATCATAATGCAACTTGCGTTGATTTTGTGCAGATGTGTTGTCATCCTTGAGGACTAAGATCTTAAGCCTCATCACCAGTAATAATAGTAAGATCGCTTAAGATGCAGCGTCAGGGACCGATTAAGGACTCACTATATATATTTTTTTATTAATTCATTTATGTCAAGTTACAACACGTTTCAGTATAAATGCGAAAAATATGGCAACGGTTTCCAAGTCTTAACTTGGTATGAACACCATCAGAACATCCACACAGGAGTCAAGCCATACGTGTATCAGATTTCTGGAGCTGCTTTTGATATGGACAGATAAGTAAAGTAACATCTGTATATATAAATCCCACTGCTGGGTATAGGCCTCCTCACTAGAGAGGGTGTTACGAGTATAGTAGACGCGGCTCCACTGTGGATTTCACATATCTTCCAAATTATTATTTTTTCTTTCTTAAAACAAACATCGTGACGTAACATTACTTAGAGATAAATGTGTGAAAACCTATATTTCAAAACATGTGGAAAAATTTACTGGGCTCGGGACTGTATATCGCACCAATTTTTTTCTGTTGACTTTAGTTCATACAATCCGTAATTTTTAGGTCTTCCTATCGCATTTTTAATAGAATGGACTAATGGTAAGTGAACACCGCACACGAATCCGCAACACCAGGCCAGTTGAGGGCCTTTGAGAAATGAATAGGCTCTCTTCTTGAAGGTCTCCCGTATCGTCACTATCCTAGTAAAGTGGTTCCCACGCTTCGTAATTATATTTCTTGAATCATTCCAGCCCATAATTATTTTATTGTGCTAGATCAGAGGTTCCCAGACATTTTTCTCATAGACCACTTTCAAAATTTCAAAACTCGACAAAAATGTGAAGATTAGATCTCACTATGGAAATTTGCGTTGCGGCTGAGATCCAATCCAATGTTGTACTGAATATAATAATAATAATAAAATTACCTTTTTTGCCTTACATAACATCGAAACAAAAGAAAAACATGTTGGATAATAAACAATAATTAAATTAAAAAAAAACTAAAAGTAAAAACAACAAATGTAGAGAGAGCCAATAACGGAAAAAAGCTAATAAGCTCAGCTAGCTTTGAGAAAACTTCTCAGTGCTGAATTTTAGCTTATTCCTAAATTAATAGTTTAAGTAAAGCTCAATGTATAAGAAGAAAAAAAATTAGAAAACAGCAGGGCGGTAATTGTTGACTTTTGGAGAATCTGTATTGTGACGTACCCGTTCGTAGTGGAGGCGGTAAATCGTACAATATTTTAGACGCTCTGTACCGGAAACTACCTTGAAAACCTACTCCTCTATGTTTAGGTATTACAAGTGCACTATTTTCGGCCGCCCCGAGTGTTTAGATAGCCTAAAAGATAATTTATTGAATAAGTATTCTGGCCTTTTTTCTATTAATAGCTTACGTACCATATTGGTTAAATGCAATTCTCGGCGCCCTGCCATTTTTATTATAACTCTTTCATTAAGGTATGGAGTTTCATGAGCTCTCCGTGGGATATTGTAATAATACCTCCCACAAGCATTTTGGACACGCTGAATCGCACGCTCCGTCATCGAAAAAACGATGTGCTCGATATATCTCAATTGACTATCAATAAGAAGCCCCAGGTTTTTTGCTTATCTCTCAATTAATATCACAATCGAAATAAATTAAAAATAATAAATAAATTTTCGTGGACCCCCGCTTACGAATTGTGAACCCCCATTTATGTGTCACGCCAACGTCGACCCCCTGTCGAGTCTCCCGTGGACTAAAATGAATCAGTATAAACCTTCAGATTGTACTCAAGCGGATAGCATCCCTGAGGCAAGTTCAGGGGGCCTGTCTCCTGGACACTGCTGAAAATTACGTAGACAGCATATAAAACATTGGATGGAGTTCTTATATATCCCCAACCGCCCCGCATGTAGTTTTTTTACGAAGGTAAAATACAATAATATACACGTATATATTTGTATGGACACGACGGTTTATCTCCCTTTCCCCCTAACCCTCGAACGTTTAAACTCCCTTCCGACTGCTTCTAAATTCAAATTTATTGTATTATTTTTAGATTGGCAACTGTCTATCCGTTTTTTAAATTTTGTCATAAATTGATATTTAACGGACTGTTTGAAAGGTGATGTTTTGTTCTACCGGAATCTATGTTGTTTTTTTGTTCGAGTTAATTTATGTGGAGTTCTGATGCAGAAATGAGGTCTTGGTTGCATTTTTCGAGTCAAAAATTGTGAGAATATATTATCAATTATTTTTTTTACTTTAATTGAAAAATAAACTTAAAAAAAAACCAGATACATCTTTGTTGCCAATTTTTATTAATAATAAGTATTTACAATTATTATTAAGGGTATTAATATTTTTTGTTTTTCAAAAAATTGTTTCACCGAGAAATAAGCTTTCAACAAGAAAATGGCATTGTACTCAAAATGTACTTACTATTAACAGTAACTTAGTATAAATATTAGAAGTAGGAAGTTATATAATTTTTAAGAGTATTGGTGACAAAGGAGCACACTGTTCATCTGGTGTTAAGTAATGAATAAGCATGGAATAGCTCGTCAACAGATATAAGGGTGTCCGGATCCACTTACCATGCAAACAGTAGCCTTGAGAACATGGTTCTCCTTCAGTCATTCGGATCATATCGGTCTTAGACAGCTTTAGATTTTTGAGCCAGGCCTCTTCAAATCACGGTGTAATACAACTGGAGATTTTTCCTTTTTTATTGAATTTATGATGATAAAAGAGCATCCAGCTCACCTGATGGTATGCGATCTATGTCCATGTAGACCCATGTCCTCATTATGGAATCATAATGCAGACTCGTTGCCAGCCCTAAGGACTAACATCAAATGCCTGATTAGACGAAACACAGCAGCGTTATGCTAGTATTTCGCGCCGGTGTTCAATGAGGTCGTGGTCCTTCCCCTTTCGCACCGACCAAATTCATACTGCAGCCGGGAACTGGCCGCAACATGGCTAGAACTGTTAAGTATATTATATGCAAATGAAACGTGAGTCTTTTAAGCCTGCTTTTGCTTTATTTTTTTGGCAGCATTGTTTTGATTTTCCATGTTTTTTTTAACTTTTTTGGAGCTTTGTTTTGATTTTCCATCCCTCGTTTGCTTCAGGTGTACCAGGTTCACGTGGGTGCGGAGGATACCGGACTGGCTGAACTTGGCCGGACACTTGCTGCACTCGAACGGACGGTCGCCGGTGTGCGTGCGTATGTGATTTTTAAGTATGGAGTTGCACTGTAAAATGAAAATTGAACAGTGGCTGGTTTCCAACAATACGATTGGGGATGACCACGCCACGGTAATAACATGGAGATCGCCGTGACGACATCAGCAGCATAAAAGAAAAAATAACAGTCTACATAAACGACAACGGGTCACTTACAAGACAAAAAAACATTTAAAGTAATAATTAAAGTACCACCATTAAGTTGGGGATTTTTTTATCTGTATATATAATAAAAAATACTATACTACCATCTGTCCAAGACTTTGTACGCGTGGATCTCGCGAATTGGGTCCAGAGAGAAATGAGAAATGTGTGAGACGAGACGACATTGTGGGCACGAGTTGAACAACCGACATAAGGCTGACCATGTGAGAAGTGGGGAATGCCCAAATGATTCCTGTCACTTCCAACTATTAGCCCTACGACTTATTAATGGTGATAGCAAATATACCATGTATTAGATTATTTATTGTGTGTTAAATTTCACACAAATCTGTTCCGCCGTGTATGCATGTCATTGAGTAACAAACATCAAAACATTCAAACTTGCACATTTATAATATAAGTTGGATAATGAAAATTAAGACGTGCACGAATTTTAGTATTGGGGTGTGTGTGTGAAGTGTCTTTGCGTGCGTGTGTGAGTGCACCCAGTTTTCTGGGCAACTTACATTAAACACTTTGTCGCACATGGGACAGGGGTACTTTAGTGGCCGTTTGTACCCCTCGTGGGCCAGCTGCTTGTGATGCTTGAGGGCCCAGTTGTTCAGGTAGCCCTGAAAGTTTTTATTTTATTTTATTGGGAGTTACAATCGAGGACACAATTCACGTAACTGTCTCATGCGACCCATGACAACCACATACGTCCTCAACAAGGAATCATAATGCATTGTCACCCCTTGGGGACTGAGATGGGATGCCTCGTCCACAGTTATAAGGATATGCGAATCCCTACATTAATTAAACGAAACTCGGCAGTGCTATGCTGCTATTTCACACTGGGACTCTGAGGAGTTTACAACTAGAAACTACTTGCGACGTAGTGTTACCATGTAACAAAGGGTGTGCGACGTTCCAGTATCGTTGTGCTTGTCCCTCGGTCACTTACCAACTTAACTTGGTTTGGACAAGTTTAAATGGAATTTGGGGGCATATCTAGGCCAGCTGTTGCGGTTGTTGGTTCAGTGTTTGAACCTTCGATTTTGATTTCCATTCATGTGTCGGCGAGAAAGTGGTTGCACCACACAAAGAATGACATATCTATGCCAGCTGTTGAGGCTGTTGGTTCAGTGTTTGAACCTTCGATTTTGATTCCCACTCATGTTGCAGCCAGAAAGTGGTTGCACCACAAAAACAGACATCATCAGCACAGCCTATTCACAGTCGACTGCTGAACATAGGCCTCCGCCATAGATTCTCACAAAGCGCAATCCTAAGCCACCTGCATCCATCGACTTCCCACAAACTTGAATAGGTCTTCGCACCATCCAAGGGGTCCCCCTAAACTGCGAGTACCAGTCCGAGGTTGCCACTATCAATCTTCAGGTCTTCCCTATCAATTATCGATTCTATGAGCTATATGTCCAGCCCAAAGCCACTTCATCTTGATCAAATCATTTGGGCTATGTCAGCCATCCTAGTTTACTGCGGATGTCTACGTTGCGTATTCTTTAACGCAAAGAAACATCAAAAGCAGCCCACCTATATAGCTCGCCGGGTGACTTTGACCTTCTGGTACGGCCAGCAGTAAAGGACAATATATCCCAGGGTAAAATGATAAACTGGCGCTTGTCTCGTCTGATGCGTGAAATTACCTGGTGTCCTGGTAATTTTTATAATATTAAGGGTGACAAACCAGCACACAACGTCTTCGCTCCCGAGTGCCGAGTTGGAATCCTTCGTTACTAGCACTTGTAATTGGAACGAGGAAGTCATGCGGCCGTCAGTGACGGGCCCTGTCTCTGTGGCAGTCGTGTCATACCTTATCGCATTGATCACACATGTGGGGCTTGATATTGAGATGTATTTGGTTCATATGCCTTTCCAGGTTCCGTTTGGTGACGAACCTTTTCTCGCAGCGCAAACACACGAATCTGTGGAGTAAATATATATAAAAAAAAGTCGTCAATATTCAAGAAATTGATTGACATGATTAATTTTTCGAGCGATAGAGCCAGTATCAACCGGTTAAGGATCACGCATGCGCAGAATTCTAGTTTGAAACAATTCAAACAAGATTATGTGTACATACGGAAAATCGCGCGGTGGTTTGTTGTAAATGCTGCTTCAAACCGATTTCGGTTTTGAAATTCTCCAACAATGAAACAAGAACAAACGGTTGCAGTTGGCTCTTGCCCATTGAGATTGGACTGAAGAAGATTTTAAAAAGTGCTTTGGACCGATGATTCCAAGTTCGAACTATTAGGTTCAAAACGTAGAATTTACATTTGAAGCAGTGCCCAAGAAATGATGATGTCAGATTGTGCAGTCCCAATAATCAAGCATGGTGGTGGCTCAATTATGGTCTAGGGTTGCTTCTCTGGCCAAGGAACTGGCGATTTGATTAAAATT
Source organism: Teinopalpus imperialis (assembly GCA_029286865.1). Taxonomy (NCBI): domain Eukaryota; kingdom Metazoa; phylum Arthropoda; class Insecta; order Lepidoptera; family Papilionidae; genus Teinopalpus; species Teinopalpus imperialis. The sequence continues at coordinate 8,633,908 of JAGSMU010000014.1, read as the reverse complement.
GAAGGAATTTTGAAAAAGCAACAGTACAAAAATATTTTAGAACAAAATGCCGCTTCTTCCGTGTTGCGATTAATTGGAGATGGATTCAATTTCCAACAAGATAATGATCCAAAGCATAGCTCAAAATTATGTAGAGGATATTTAGAAGAGAAAGAGGCACAAGTGTTAAAAAACATGGTTTGGCCTCCTCAGAGCCCGGATCTCAATCCCATTGAACTTTTGTGGGAAGAGCTTGATAGGAACGTCCGTAATCGTGGCCCATCTTCGCGAGAAGACACATTTCTTCTCGCGAAGATGGGCGCATGAATGCTTTATGCGAAATTTGGAACAATATATCACGAGACACCATTAACAAATTGATTTCCCGTATGCCGAGACTTATGAAAAAAGTTATAGAATGTGAAGGAGGATTTTTTGATGAAAAATCAGTTTAGCTAACTATAGCCTTTTTTTGCATGGACTGTTAATATTTCTTTACGCTTTTAAAGTAAATTGTTTGTCAATCAATGTTCTATTAGATGATTAAACAGGTTAATTAAACATTTAATATTTTATTGTAGTTTTACTTTATTTTCCTACTTTAATTAAGGTGGTCTTAAACTTTTGGCCTGCAGTGTGTAATGTATACATGGAAAATTGCGCGGTGGTTTGCTGTAAATGCTGCTTCAACCCGATTTCAGTTTTGAAATTCCTGAAATGACTATTAAATGGCACAGCGATGGATTGCCAACCATTGAGATGATGAGGATGAAATCTTTAATTCCGTCGTGATGTACGATGTTTGAACTCAGAGGCTGGAATTAATCCTAACAACTCATCAGAACACTCCCCATGGTAATAAATAAAAAGAAAAGACTACAAGATTATGTATACATACGGAAAATCATCGCTTCTGACATGTGCGGTGGTTTGTTGCAAATGCTGCTTCAACCCGAGTTCGGTTTTGAAATTCCTGAAAAAAAAAATTATCTAAAAAAACTTCACTATGGACTCGGGAAGAAAAACGATGTCAGACTTAACAATGCCTTAGCGGCGATCCAAATGCGAGAAAAATTTGGACCGAGTTCGTACAACATGAATGTAGATTCACTACACTAGCGCAGGGATAAAGAGACCGTTATAACTGGTAGACTAGGCCAGACGATTTGTGTTTAGGGAGACAACGGCAGACGGCATTATGATTTCTTAACGAGGACGAACATGTGGCACGGGCTGCAGGAATCACTTAGCGTCAGGTGAACTGTGTGCTTGTTTACCATAACCTTCAATGGCATAGAAAAAGTTCGGATGTCACTTGACCACTGCGTCCGATCCGAATGCGAGAAAAGAGAGACCGAGAATTATTATCTATATCTATCTTTATCTAAGCCCATCACTAGTCCACCGCTTAACAAAGCCCTCCCCCAGAGCGTACGATTCCGGGACCATCTGCATAATACCGGAGTGAAACAGCAATATAATGCTGCCGTTTTTCAAATGGTGAGGGTAGGGATTCTGAGACAGAATTACAGGTGACGAAGCATTCTATCTCAGCCCATCTTGTGTTCTAGGAAGTTCGCAAGAGATTCTTAAATATTTGATAATGGATGTAGATATCACTAACCAACAGGTGACAGATGATCCGTGTGCTAGTTTGTCACCTTTAGTTTGTTTTTTATATAATATTACATTATATAAAAAAAAGTAAAACGTCACTTACTTATTGCATTCTACACAATAGTATCTTCTCTCCAGAGAATGTTTGCTGCTGTGAATTTTCAACAGTGATGGGGCTTTGAATGCTTTCCCGCATTCCTCGCACACCCATTTCTTCCTGATTTCGGTAGCCGACACTTCCGCTGCATGTCTCCTGTAAATTCAAACGTTTTTGTAATATTATTTTTAATTTCCTTATTATTCGTTTATCCACGAAGAAATCATATTCAAATGGTAGAGCCTCACTGCTGTTTGTTTCTAGCTGTAGAATGAATGGGTCAGCACGACCGGGGGTAGGACCACGCCTTCACAGAATAACAGCAGCGTAAATGCTTAGCAGCATAATGCTGCTGCGTGTCGTCTGGATCGGGAGACTTTTATTACTGGCGAAGAGGCATTCCATCTCAGTCCTCGAGGGTGACAACGCATCAGCATTATGATTGCTTGTCAATGATGAATATAGATGTCACGGGGCGCAGGAATCACTTACCATCAGGTGAACAGGGTGCTCGTTTGTTACTCTCATTGAAAAAAAAGGTATCTTCGTGTAACACGAATGGCTTGCCTCTAGAGGAATACGCCACACAAAAAAAATCCTTTGTAAAAGTGTCATATTTTCAGATTCTATATTTTTTGTTAAAAGGGGTTCTTACTGTATGTACAAATAGACGATAATTTTTTTTTTGGAAGGGATGTGCATATATCTGACACTGATTAGTGTGGAATGTGGATGGAGAGGGTTTTGTTAGAGTAAGGGATACAGGGGACCGGGTATAACAGATGGCAGTAATCAGTTGGCCATCAGGTGAACTGTTTGCTCAGTGGACCCACCGCACCGTTCATAATAAAAAACCTCACATTATGATATGCATCTTCAGGACGTCCTTGTTCGCATAGGTCTTCATGCAGTACGCGCAGGTCACCCTCCCTTTGTTGTTGTGTACGCAAGAAACGTGCTTCTTCAAACTCAGATGACGTCTGAAACAAAATGTCTTTTTGACACTCCTGAGGACTTCGGTGGAATGCCTCCAAAAGTTCTCCAGGTTCCTACATACACTTAACAGGATACACCAGTGTCATGTTGCTATTCTGTACGGATGTGGCCCTGCACCAGTAGAGAGAGCAGAATAATTATTTATTTAAACTTTATTGGTCACACCTTACAAAAAGGGATACAAAGGGCGGACTTAATTCCTTGAGGCATTCTCTACCAGTCAAATCGTGGGGAAAACATTGTGGTAAGTGTTGCATACATTGTTAAAAATAAGAAAAGAAAAAAAAATAACTGAGAACTTAAAATATACATATACAGGGTATTAGGAGACCGGTTTCGAAAACGAAGACAGACGATAGTACTAATGACACCTTTGATGATGGGACGGAAAAAAATCGATCCTGATTAAAAAAGAATCATATTTTAAAAACGTTTTATTAGCATTATTTACGCTTTATCGTGTTAGTACAGCTAAATGAAACCATAGTTTCATAAAAAATACATTACTTTATTAAAAAAAACCAGCAATGAAACACAAAATCGAACGCACGGGCTAAACTGTCTCCAAAACTAAACATAATAAACATAATAATCAATCCCGCCAAAACAAACCGCTCCTTTTGCGGTGGGCCGCGGCCGCCGTTGACGGCACTTTGATCATTTCCGGGGTATAAGCGCCGCGCCCGGGAGTTCGTTGATCCGAGTGTTTGATTTTGTTTTTCATTGCTGGTTTTTTTTTAAGTAATGTATTTTTTATGAAACTATAGTTTTATTTAGCTGTACTTACATGATAGAGCGTAAATAATGCTAATAAAACTTTTTAAAAATATATTTATAAAGGTGTCATTAGTACTATCGTCTGTCTTCGTTTTTGACAGCGGTCTCCTAATACCCAGTTTATTAAAATAAATATGAATACTCAGAATCAAAATTCTCCCATCCCCTTCTGTTAATGATTTATTTAATATCATTTTTGACTCTAAGTTGGGTAGTGGTAGAGGTAGTCCCATTCTTTACTGATTCATCTAAATCAGACCCTAATAGCACACCTATTAGGTGTAGCATAATAATAGGAATATATATATATATATAATATAACTAGGTAATTAAATAGACCCATAATGATGTTTATTTAGTATAAAATTAAATGTAGATATTTTTTGCCCTCATGAATTACTTTGAACTAGTTTAAGTGTTTCAAAGCATTTAAAAATGGACAACTTATATCCTCTCATATTCACATGCCGATTGAAGTGCTCGCACGTATGTGAGAAACCTTTGTAAGGTGGCATTCTTACACTGACTTTGTTTAAAATATAATTAAAATATAAGAATCTATTTCTTGGTGAGTGTTTGTATATACTACCTTGTCCATTCTTCTCACTGTGTTTGTACCGAACTTATTGTAAAGCATAAATAAACTTTGAACTGTTCAATGCTACTATTTTTTCTATAGCTAAGACTACACCGCACTAAAGGAGGTAATACTACAGAATTGCCATCATATGCCGTTAATACAATTAAAAATCCAAATCAATATTGGTTATATTCTATGAGTGGTTTTAATAGTGGTAGATTAATTAATAATTAATTGACTAGGGTAGCACCAGACCCATGCAGAATGTGTAGATGATTAGAATAGAATCTAAGAAAGTCTATACCAAGACTTCCATGAAGTAAGATATGTATTTAAAATATCTTGAATATAGTTTTTAATCTTCTTTAAAACATATTTCTGTTGCTTATCTATGCTGTCCGAGCTACACTACTCTGGAATTACTTGCCCGATGAAATCAGGAAGGTGAGTAATAAAAACAGTTTTAAAAGTTTGGCTTATGATTACTTTCTTAAGTTATCTGAAGTCAGATAAGAATAGGAAATATTTATATATATATATATATATATATATATATATATATATATATATATATATATATATAAAGCACTGTTAACATGTCAACAGCCTAAAGGTTGTGGGGAATATTATCATGAAACATCTCCACATATATTCAAGCTTAGTCGGAATGGTAACTTGATAAATTAGTAATATAAAAAAAAACAAAGTCTCAATGTCAACGAAACCACTGGCCTTTACAATGAGCAAAATGGACCCTGGGGTAGGGGTCTGCAACTTACTTGAATGTCTTACTGCACTCGGGGCACGCGTGAGGCTCCGCATCGTTGGCGTGATACACCATGTAGTGGTCACTTATCGCTGCCTTGCTAATTCTGACTAGTCCACATTCCGAACATCTGTATCGTCTGAGAAAAGAAAAACTATACATAAAAAAATGTCACCACAGTCTATACAATAATGTCTCGGCGGGTCTACTTCTGAAGGGTCCACCACGATTTTTCGAATCCTGCACCCATCCCGAGGAGTGTCAAGGCATTTTTACTTTAAACCTTCTTTGAGGATAGATGTAAAAGTCATGGGCCACGGTCATCACTTACCATAACGTGAACTGTGAGCTCGTTTGTCACCGTCAGAAGTATAAAAAAATGTGCTTGAGTGATTGCATCGCCCCTTAACATTATGTTATAGGATGCAGAATACTTGCAGGCTTTTTTACTACCTAGTACAAACTTAATAGTGCTAGAGCTACTCTCCAGTTGATGTCAACTGGCAATAACCAGAAGATATCACCAAGTTCGAAATCGACCTCCCAGTGATGATCTTCCTAGATCATTATCATTTCGCATATATATATGGCTCATGCCTCCTTTAAACTAGAATCATTATATGCCGGAGGGTTATGTATGTACTTACTCCTCGTGATATTTCTTGTGACGCACTAACTTATATTCAGAATCCATTCTTTGCTTACAAATATCGCAGACATAGACACCATTTTCCTAAAAACAAAAAAGGTTCAATGTTATTACTTATTTATTGTTTAACTCTAGCAGAAAATAAATAATATAGAGAAATTTGTTATCCTAAGCCATTGTTTCTCAACCTGGGGGTCAAGCATATTATTGAAGGGGGTCACAATCAAATGTTTAATGGTAAACAACACCCTATATACATACCTTACTATGTAATTCAAGATGTTTATCATAGCTCGGCTTGAACGTGAAACCCTTGACGCAATCCATACATTTGTATGTGGAGTTGAGGAACTTCTTCTCTGTAGCCTTCGTTGCCAGCTCCTCCAGACATTGCGCCCTTGTTATGTAAAACCATTGCATTTTATTGGTGTCTGAAAGAAAATTTCTTGAGTGAACTTATTAGTGGTATCATAAAAATGGCAAAGTGGTTAATAGTACCACTTTTATGGTATCGGAAGGACTACAAAGCTAAGTAGTCAGAATATCTAACTACTTTGTCCCATCCTGGGTAATATATTTGTTCGTAGAATATATGTTTGGAAATTATCCCGCCTTTAAGTTTCACTGAAGTAATCTGATAACATGATACCTGGTACTTAATACCATTCCTATTCCTCTCCGAACTGCTTTAACCATATAACGCCTCGCAACACCATTCCCTTCCCAGTTTTCATCTGGTGATAACGGAAGAAAAAATGTGCAAATCAATTTGTAATTATTGTGTAATTTGCTAATATATTTACATATATTTTTTTATATTGTATGATTAATGGCCTTATGATCAGGGCATGTGTGAAAACCACTGTGCACTGTACTTTTTATCACAGCATGTGCTGGGCTGTTGTCCGTTATGCAGGTTATTGATTTCTATTTGCTTTTGCTTTGCAAAATGTGTTATTAAAAAAAATAACAGCCTGTATATATAAATACCACTGATTGGCATAGACCTCATCTCATAGAGACAATATAACATCATAGTCCACCACACGGCTCCACAGCGGATTGGAGTCTAAGTATGTGATAAATCAGCACTAAAATTGTTACTAACAATGTTCATTGGTTTTGCCAAAATACCGACAATTAGGGCGAGCACTTAACGCTGAACTACCACGACTTATAAGATCACCTTGTGCCATTTCAGAATCTATCATATAATCAATACATGAGCTGAGGTTCCAGGGGACCGAACGAAGGGGTTAATGTTTTTTTCATTATAACAAAAGAGCACACAGGAATCACCTACATCAGGATGTAAGTGATTCCTGTGACCCATGACATCTACATTCACCCTCAATGAGGAATCATAATGCAGATGCAATATCAACCCAGAGGACTGACATCTAATTCCTTGCCAGCACTCCGTAATAAGGGTAACAAGTTAAAATTGAATACATACCTATTGGTTTTCTTTTACAGTTTTTTTTCACTTTTTTCTTAACAACATCCTTCTCGTGACATTCCGTGCCTAAACCAGGGCTATCCACTTCGATTTGTATAACATTTTTTAGACACTCCTTATTGTCTATCTTAGTATGCTTACTGTCATCAAAGGAATCTGTAAAAATTACTCCTTATTGCCCATCTTAGTTTGCTTACTGTCGTCAAATGAAAAGGTAAAAACTTAACTTAATTTCACTTTTTAATTGTAGGATTACCACAACGGCCGCGTGTGTAGTAGTTAGAGTATCTGACTACCGCATTGTGGATCCTGGTTTCGATTCCCAGCCGAGGAACAATATCTGTGCATCATAAATTGTTGGTCTTCATGCCTGGGTGTATTAAATGAATGTTTCGTGTCCCTGACACTGCATCTGCACCTTCCTCCAAACTTATTGCACATTGTAATGCATGTGATGCAGACTAGAAAAGGGTATGAGTGAGTGCCTCTGTGTTTGCACAAATGCTTATAAAGTATTCTGTGTTCTTGTCATCTAGCAATAACTATAAGATATTGCTGTGGTCATAAACAACCTGGAGGACATCAGTACTATGCTACTGGTAGTTTCTGGCTGTAACATGAATGGGTTTGCTTCACCGGGGAAGGACCACACTCACAGTACACCAGCTAGAATTTGCATTATACTGCATTTATTTAGTGCATAGTAAGAACAGGAAATCCCGCATCATAGTCATCACAGTCCAATAGTCTAATGCTGGACAGGTCTCTCCCATAGTTTGCCATCAAGCACAATGACCCACCTGAATTCCTCTACTTCCCACAAACTTGCATAGATTGTTGCCACTCAAGAACCTTTCTCCCACATTGATATACTATATAGTTGGGTTAAAGTATTCCAAATATGATTGTTTAAATATGGAATACATATAAGTATACTAGCATCTGTGCGCAACTTTCTCTGTATGGTCTTCAGAATTGGCTCCTTAGAGAAATGAAAAATGTGTGAGATGACATTTTATGATTTATAATTTTCTGCAACTACATGTCAATTTTAAGCACTCCTCATGATGAGCTTTATCTGGGTAGCTCTTTAAGAGTATTGAGTGCCCAAGGCTAACACATAGTTGTGGTAAATAATAAATCAAACAATGCCATCTCAACCTATTCTAAAGTCCATGCAGAGTAAGTCCCGGTCAGAAGGCAGCATACTTATATGTATTCCATTTTGAATTGCCATTTCAGAATTTATGGATATTTGGACAACTCATAGCCTTCCATACGGGGAAATGTCCACACCACCTGAGTAGTCACTGCATGAGCTGAGGTTCCAGGGAAGACCGAACAAAGCTGTCAATGTTTTTTTTATTATTATTGAGTAACTTAACCATTAATTAGTAAACAAAGAGCACAGAGTTCACCTGATGTAAGTGATTCCTGTCACCTATGACATCTACATTCACCCTCAATAAAGAATCATAATACAGATGCAATATCACCCTCGAGAACGGAGATCTAATTCCTTGTCACTACTCTGTAATAAGGATAACAAGATTAAATTTCATACATACCAATTTGATTTCTTTTACATGTTTTTCCCACTTTGTTTTTTATAACATCCTTCTTGGCCAAACCTGTGGTATCCACTTCAATTTGTAAAAGATTATTCAGACATTCCTTATTGTCCAACTTTGTATACTTATTGTCATCAACGGTATCTGTAAAAAATACTACTTGTAGGTAAAAAATAACTTAATTTCTCTTCTTAATGTTAGCATTATCACAATAACTATGTGGTGTAGTAGTTAGATTATCTAACTACTACACTACACTAATTTGTAAACATAATATAATTATTTTACAAATAGGATGATTAGTTATGTACCTACCAATCTCCTCCGTACAACTATTTTCATTATCCTCCAAGCAGCTATTCTCTTCATCTTTAATCTCTACTTTAATCTCACAGTCATTACCTTCATAATCTTTGTGCTTAAATACAAATATTGATTCTGTAGTCTGTAAAGCATTTCCGGTTAATTCAATCACACCCAATGATACTTTAGTGAGACTACAAATTGATTGTGTTTTCACTTCCCATTTTTCATCTGAAACCTTTTAAAAATATCTATTTACAAATATATGGGAATTAGGGTAAAGCTACAATAAGCCTTAAACTGGTAGTAGCATAAATGGATCATGTCTCCTATGGAATAGCCGTACTCTTACATACCAGCTTAAAACAATGTGTTTCATATTGTAGGTGAGAGAAAGATTGTTACTATATTAACTTTTTCTTTTTATTAGAAATTTCACTGTCTCAGTCCCAAGATGTACAGGATAGTGAAACATGCAAGGACTGTTGAATCAATTTTATCTGCAATGATACCCTCATATTCTGTATGTGATGGCTTAGAAATCATCTACTCCAGCATCAGCAAACATAATGGACACATTTTAAAAGTTGGGAAACCCAACAATTTATTTAATTCATATTATTATCGCAGGGTTTTATAGGCTTTGTCAGTTGGTGCATAATCTGATGATTAATGGTATGGTCTACAAAACTAAACAATATAGGGTCAAATATGAAAGTTAAGTTTTGTCATAATCTCCAAACTTGGAATGGGTTTCATACGAAAGACAAGGTGAATTAATTTATTATACAATATTCTATATACAATGATGTATAAAGGTGTACTTAATGCCTTAAGCATTCTCTACCAGTCAATCATTAGGTTTTGCAGAGATGAAAAGAGGTAGGTATATGCTTAAAAACTATATTGCAATTAAATTTACTGTTAATTATTTAGTATTAATGATAAAGCAAACAATATATGTATAATTAGAAAATACATATTATATAACTATAGTCAACTAAGTCATAGGTAAAAAATACAAATAAACATACCTACCTTAACTTTGTTATAAAAATACTTACATTTTTCAAACTTCCCAACAATATTTGATTCTTTAAAACTGTCTGTATAAATAGCTCAACATTCCTTAACATTCTTTTACAGAGATAGCATAAGTACAATTCTTCAATCTGTAAATTTAAAATCACTAATTGTTGATATGTTGCACCTCTTTAGTGATTCTGTACTTGGCTAATAAGTCATGAGGTTCCCAGTCACATTAAGTATTTATGATATGAATAAAAGTAAAGATTGTTCTATATATTCATCACTGAATATGATCCTTCTTTTATGGTTATTAAACTTATGCTGAGTAGCATAGCAGATGATTCTGATACCCTGGAGAACAATGGGCATTATCGTCATAATCACAGCCTATCCATAGTCCACTGCAGAACATAGACCTCCCACATAGATTTCAAAAAAGCATGATTCTGAGCCAATTGAATCCATCAACTTCCAGTAAACTTACATAGGTCATTGCTCCATCATGCTTGTTCACTGCAAGTTTGAGGTTGCCACTCAAGAAAAGTATTGGTTCTAAAAGCCAGCCATTTTCCATTTCCGCTTGATGATTTTTTGAACTCGGTCACCCTTGTTTAATCTAAGAACTTGACGATTTTATAAGACAGATAAGGGTCTGCTCTTAAAGAAAATTTTATTGTTCATTACGGATTTTCATAATTTTTTTGCTGATTATCTCAAAGTCAAATATGCTTTTAGAGTCCTCTATCATAAAAATCATATTTTATTTAATCTTATTGCAAAATAACCTTTCATTTTTGCAATCACAGATAGACAGGGCTGTTTTCAAATTCAATAATAAAATAAATGTGTGGTCGTTACAAAATACTATTAGAACATATTGGAGAAAATATATATTATTATAAAAAAACAATACCTGAAAAATAGTTTTCAATGTTTCACTTCGTAGTTTATAATATTGCAAATTTCTATCGCTGGCTTTATATAAACAACTTAGGCAACATGGTATTTTTGTTATTTCACTTCCTTGTTCCATTATATTCATTACAATTAATAATAATATTTATTAAACCAAAAGTTATCAAAGCAATTTCCAATCAAGTAACAAGTTGGTACTACCAACATAATTCATTACAGATAAAGAGAAAAAGAGAGTTTACAATCCACATATAGTATGCCACTACAACTTTTAAGTTTATAATTGAAAAAAATCCAAGGACAAGTTAGAATATAATATTATAATGTTTAGTTGTGTGGCAAGTGGTGTCCACTTTGTATCAAACATTGAAGTGTGGGCACTACACAATAAAACAAACTTAACTATAATATATATATATATATGTATATATATACACTTTTTTTTTTTTTTTTTTTTTTTCGTGCTGATGGCTGCTGTTAGCCCCAGGGCTTTTACAGTTTCACCGGGTTGAGAGGTGACCGAGCGCTTATGGCTCTCAGTCGGGATCTCTATATATGGGTAACCAGCGCAAGGGCTCCCGAGAGGGAGCCTCGGCTTGGACCGTTACCCTGTTTCGCGAGAGCGTCTGACTCAAAGGTGCCCGAGAGGGCCGAACCTCGGCTCGGTCAGTTGCTTCTGACAGAGGATTATCTTAATTAATATCACTATTATTATTAACTACCTGTACCACCACTTCAGAATGCGTGGGCGCTGGAGAAGAAGTGGCGCAAGAAACTCCAGCAACGCTTCTATCTGTATGGACTGGAGAGAACCGGCCAGTGACATGGTGGTGTCGCGAAAAACTTTGTTTGCGACGCCCTCGCCGTCGGCGGGGGCGATATGAGGGTGCAATGTATGTGTGTTGTGTTTTATGAAGGGCTTGGGCCCCGGTGGTTGCGTCGTCAGGGTCGTCGAAGGCGTGCCTCGGTCTCCTACGGACGCGGGTAAATCTGTGTTTCGCGATGGGATTGTAAGTGGTGGCACTTACCATCAAAGGGTTTCGGTGTGTGACGGCAGAGTCGAAATATCGGCGAGAAGCCTGCAGGTACTGACTATGGTCGGCAGCTCAAGATCTATGTGTAGATTTTCGTTACGCAAGAACCACGGCGCACCGGTGGCCTTGCGCATGAAACGATTTTGTATTACCTGAAGTCGGTGAATATGACGCGGGGAGGCATGCGCAAAGACGGGGCTTGCGTATGTCATTATGGGTCGGATGCACGCTTTGTATAGTGTAATTTTATTACGCAGGGACATTTTGCTATTTTTATTGAGTAACGGGTGCAAATGACCTAGGACGAACGCTGCTCGATTCCGTACGCGGTTGACATGCGGACCGAAGGTGAGTCTTTCATCTTATGTGACGCCTAAGTATTTGACTGTCTTTTCCCAGGGGATTGGACGATCAAATAACTCTATAGTTTGGAGATGCAGCGTTTTGTTGCGTCGAGAGAAGTACATGGCTGCACTTTTGGTGGGGTTAACCTCGATCCTCCATTTCCGAAACCATTTCCCTAAGGTGTTGGCTGCAGATTGGAGGCGTTTACAAATAGCGTCTGGTTTAAATTCAGACACGTAGAGGCCGGTGTCATCGGCGAAAAGGGCTAGCTCTACACCGCGAGTGCGCGGTATGTCGTTGGTGTAGAGTGTGTATACAGTAGGACCTAGGACGGAGCCTTGTGGTACTCCGGCACAAATGGGGTGAACCTCGGAACGCGTTCCCTCGCCGCCGTAACGAAAGGTTCGATTTCGGAGAAAATCTCGTATGATAAGTGCGAGTCGATCTGGCACACCGAGCTCATATAGTTTGTATATGTGCCCGTTTTGCCAGACCTTGTCGAAAGCTTTCGCCACGTCGAGAAAAAGTGCCCCAGTTTGGTAGCCCTGAAGAAATTTACTGAGAATGTGCTCCGTGATGCGGTGCACTTGATGTGTGCACGAGTGTTGGGTGCGAAACCCGAACTGCTCATTGAATGGCAGCCCTCGGGACTGCATGAAGTCCTTGAGGCGGGCGAGGATGAGCCTTTCATATACCTTATCCAAGACTTTGAGTAGGCTTATGGGTCGGTAGGCTGATGGATCGGTTGGATGTTTTGAGGGCTTGAGAATCCCTATGACATCGGCTTCCTTCCAGGTATTCGGGAAGGTGCCTTTGGATATGGCCGAGTTGTAGATTATCACAAGTAGGTGTAAAATGGACATAGGTAGGAGTTTCATCACCTTGTTGGTGATGCCGTTGGGGCCGGGAGCCTTGCGTGGTCGCAGGTTTTTAATTATGGACTCAAATTCGGTGCATGTAACTTGAGTGACGGAATCGCGAGGTTGTCAGCCAGACATTCGGCTTTCTCTTCGTCTAAGAAGGCGGGCGGTTTATTAGGACGCGCTAAGGGAGGCATTGTTTGGGCGTTGCCCCCTTTTAGGGATTTGGGAAGTCGCCAGTGGGCGAGATGGGAAGGTTCGATGTTGGAGAGGTGATTATCCCACCGATCGTTCCTATACTGGGCTATGCGTGATCGGACCTCACGCTGAAGGGTACGTAGCACCAGCCGGTTACTTTCAGTGGGATATAAGTCGTGGGCACGAGTCGCCGCATTCTTGCCTTCATTATGTAAAACAACGATTGTACTTCACTGCTCACAATTTCTCGAGCTTTCCCATTTTATGACATCTTCACTGTAGAAACCACAAGTTTAGACTAATTGAGATTGTTTGTTAACAAACCCAAGTAAACTCGTTATAATGTTATTATTTATTTTTCTTTTAAATATTTATGTATACCGTTTTTAACTAAAGTAGTCGAAATATTTAATTTTATAGTAGTAGGAATATTTTTTTTCTATTTTGGAGTCGACTCTATTAAACGAGTTTATGATCGAAATCGTTGCTTCGAAACTTCGTTGTATGTATGAAGATGTTGCTTGATCTGGTAATACCATGACCTCCAATGTCAAATAGTTATTTACAAACAGACGGTATTTAAAGCAAAATGTTTTTATAAATGAATTATACAGCGAATAACATGGAATATAAACGTATTTGTAGAATATGCCTCATTGAGAGTTCAAAAGTGGACGACATAATGCAGAACTGTGATATTTTATATAAAACTTCAAGTTTTATTCACGGCGTAAGTTGATCTTCAAATAATATTAATTTATTAAACTTCTTGGCTTTGTTGGTACTAATGCCGAAAATGTGTTATTTAGAAGTTAAAACTACTAATACGATAATGATCTGTGCCGGCACATAATTTAAAAGCGTGCTTCTGGACACTTAGCTACTTTATGAAAAGTAAAGTAAAGTAACATTAAAGTAACAGTAACAATTTATATATATAGAATATATAAATTCCACTGCTAAGCAACCAACCAGTCCAACAGTTCCACTACGCATTGGCGCAGTTCACGTCTTTGAAATATTTTTTTACTATTATTATTACTTAGACAAGCAAGTTTCTTTAAGATGTTTTGGTTCACCACCGAACACAAAATTACTCAACACTTTAAATTCCGATTAACATTTACATTGGTATAGATTGAGATAGGTCTTGACTTGCTCACATACCATGAGCTAAAAGTGAGCACTTACGACACTGAGCTACCCTGGATACCTCGTAAACTGTATGCTGATTTGTGACTCTTATTTGATCCCCAGTCCCAGCAGCAATGAAATTGTTAATCACACTTTTGAATGTTGATTTACCACATGCTCCACAGTGACGGAAGATGTTATGAGAAAACATGTAAGTCTAAGAAATAAATAAAAAAAATCAAATTCAAGTGAAGACCGCAACACAGTAGAGCTGTGTGGTAAACTATACTCCACCTTCTCTAGGGAGGACGCTTATGCCCAATAGTGGGATTTATATATAAATTGCCATATATTAATTGGAAGTACATTGATTTTCAGATTGTCATTGACAGCCTACCTCAAACAGTATGCAAGTTATGTGTTGAAAAAATTCAATCCTTTTACACATTCCATGGACTAATTATAAAAAACCAAAATACACTTTTAAACAGAATAAAGAATGTTAATAACACTGCAATAAGTTCTGTTGATGAAGTAAAAGGTGTTGTTAAAAAGGAAACAGATATAGCAAGCAAAGAAAATGAGATACAAAAAGATCCAAAAATTGAACTTGAACAAAACAACCTTGTTTCAAATGAAAACAGTGCAAGTAAAGATGAGCTGAACGAAATTGAGGACATCTTTGATTATGGTTCAGATGATGAGGTATCTATTTCTTTGATCAGCTAACTAAAGATTTTGAAGCTTTTAATAGAAGAATTAGGGTGCTTATACAGTATTTGTATTTTGTTATTAAAAGACAGAAATTCTTTTAAGATGATACATCTTGATTGTGTTAACTTGATAAGGAAGTGTTTTAGTTTTATTAATGATACTAATATAATTCTTCTTAAATTAAATTACTTCAACTTTGACATTTATAATATTTCAGTAGGATTTGGGATCTAAAATTCTCCTCGCCTAAATATAACCTTTTTGCACACAGTTCACCTGATGGTAAGTGATAACCACAGTCCATAACCACCTACATACATCCCCAAGGAACATCGCTTGATCAACACTCATGGGATAACAATCTGTATTTTTCAGCATCTGGAATTGAATCCAACAAAACAAGAAGAAATGACCTTAGGACATACAGGCAGATGCTTGACTTGTTTCAAAATTAATTTCTCTAAAGTAGACTTATTAAAACATTATAATGTAGAGCATAAGAGTAAGTTACAAGAAGACATTCCTCGGAGAGAAGATGAGAAATATGAAATGGTTGCAGCTGATGAATGTATGAGATTTAAATGCAAGAAATGTGATAAGATGTTCGGTAGCAGAAAGCAGATAAACAAACATACAATTTCTCATGTAGAAGACAGACCATTTGTGTGTAAATTATGCGGTATGTATTAGTTCATCCTCGATAAGGAATCATAATGCAACTTGCATTGATTTCCCTCGGATGCGTTGTCATCCCTGATCGTAACCCTCATCACCAGTAATAAGGGTATCCTTACACTCATCCGACAAAACACAGCAGGCATTATGTTGTTATTTTACATTGGTATTCTCTGAACTGTCATCCCTGTTTTTATAAATTCAACAAAAAATGGTTATATATATTCCTTTCTTGTTTTCGTCTATCTATTCGTTATATATATTTGTTCTACTAGGTCGGACATATAGGACGGCATCAGAAATAGTGAGGCACGGTAGAGCACATAATGGTTCCAAGATGCCTTGCAAGTATGAATGCGGGTTCAATACCGTATACCTGGGGGCTCTCAAGCAACACGAGAGGTGGCATAGGTCGGGTCACACGGTGAGTAAAACTTGTCTTTATTTATATACTTTGTCTTTGTCTGCGACATTGTCTGCGTGGATTTCATTCTAATCCGTTAAGACGTTTTTCAGTAACTAAAATCCGAACATATAAACTTTTATTTCCGCGTTAAATAGTACTCTATATGTTAATGTAGGTTATAAACTATATGTGTGTTAAATTTCATTCAAATCCCTTGAGTCGTTTTTGCGTGATTGAGTAACAAACAAACTTTCACGTTTATGATATTGGTATGATTTAATTTAGTGGTGTCTTTATATGATGTTTTATATTTACGCGACTACTGAATGAAGCCTAAATAGATGTGATAAACCACGAAAACCACTCGCCAAGAAACACCAATTCCCACCAAGCTTTCGCGAGGCTATAAATCTTAAACCTCGTTTATTTTGCCGTCCTCCCCGTGTTCGCTATCCTGGACGGTGAGAGCCCCCACCCTGATCGTCCGCGAATCCGTTATTCCCTTTTAGTCGCGTTAAACTACAGACAGAGTTTTAACGGCTAACTCTTCCCCTTCTGTAGTTTTTAGGACATATATATTTATTTTTATAAATTTATTTAGGACATGTTACAACATTTTTCAGTATAAATGCGAAAAATGTGGCAAGGGTTTCCAAGTACTAACTTGGTATGAACAGCATCAGAACATTCACAAAGGAGTCAAGCCATTCGTGTGTCAGATTTGTGGAGTTGCTTTTCATATGGATAGGTAAGTAAAGTAACAGTCTATATATATATATATATATATATTCCACTGCTGGGCATAAGGCTCATCTCTAGAGAAGGTGCTTGAGAATAATCTACGCGGCTCTACTGCGGATTTGCGGACTTCACATACCTACCAAATTTAGTTTTCTTTCTTTCCTAAATAAAACATCGTGAGAATACATTACTTACGAGATCAATGAAAAAATATGTTGCAAAACATGTGGAGTACGTCGATAGGCATTGTCCCAGCCTGGCGGACTGTTCTTCAATACCATGAGTTGGAAGCACCACACCTCCAAGGAATACCAGTGTAAAATGCAGTGTATCGCTGATGTTTCATTTGTTAAGTGTGGACGAGAAGATGTGTGTAAATATGATGGGTTGTAGTTATTAATATTAGATGAATTTTCGCTCGTTTGTCATATTTAATATTAAAAAAAGTCGACTTTTCATCATGACGAATATAATATGATCGATATTGGTTAAATAAAGTGCTACTAGATGGCGCTAGTAGTACGTAGAAACGCGCAATAGAAGTTTCTTTATAGATAACGTAAGGTTACGTGATTTCATAATATATTAATCTGATAGAAGCAACTGACCAAGCCGAGATTCGGCTCTCGGATGCCATTAAGTCAATTGCTTTCGCTCGCACGGTATTGGTCCAGAGTGGACGTGTAAGAAGACGGGCTCGTTTTTTAGCGTGTCTTGCCTGAAAAGTTGGAGGAGGGTTTTCTCCCGAAAAGGGACACTTCCCCCCTAAATCCGTTGCCCCCGGAATTTGGGAATTTATGCTTTCATTTTACGATACTGTCCTACTCACTCTTTTGGACTTGAGTTGAAGGGAGACGTGGATAGACCAGGATATATCTGGTCCACCCAGGTCGAGATATTGTTTAGATCTTCTATTCTTATTCTAAACATATCCTTTCAGGTACCTAAAGTCACACATGACCACCGTGCACCCACAAGCGTCCAGTCGCAAGAGATTCGTCTGCGTCCACTGTTTGAAGCCATGCGACTCCAAGAAAGGTTTGACGTTGCATTTGAAGGTAATTATTGACAGTGATTTAATTGGAGTTCTGTATCTTCACAGAATGTTATGTTACAAGATTACAAGACCACGCATCTTGTAATCGTATGGGAAGGGGTGAGGGTGGTTATTTGCAAAAGATACCCGACATTTTGGGGGTTAGACAGGGTTTTGTGGGATTTATATTGAAATCCCTCGGCATTAGTGTCCATGCACGCATGGCCCCGGCCCCCACAGCCTAACCAACCGACAGCTCGTGACAGTACCGTAAATTAAAAATCAGATACACATTCGTTGTCATCCTTGAGGGCTATGTAACGGTCCAAGCCGAGGCTCCCTCTAGGGAGCCCTTGCGCTGGTTACCCATATATAGAGGTCTCGACTGAGAGCCATTAGCGCTCGGTCACCTCTCAACCCGGTGAAACTGTAAAAGCCCTTTGGCTAACAGCGGCCATCAGCCCGAAAAAAAAAAAAAAAAATTAAAAAACCTTGAGCGCTTGCTATGGAATTCCTTGTCTGCTATTGGGTCTCCGGATCCCTACACTCACCATACGAAACACATTTCACGCCAGTTATTATCTGCAACTCTACGAATAATAAAAAGTGGTTAAATAGCTAAGAGGCTGTTAATAAAATTGTACCTAATAACTTACCCTTGAATTTTGCACCTTAAGGAACACGGTATAACAACGCTTTTCCTTTGCGACGTCTGCGGGAAGGTGCTTTCTGAAGCCAGACAACTAAAGTTGCATAAAAGGACGCATCTAGGCGAGAAACCGTACAGCTGCGGGTGAGTGGGTGTATGTTTGTTACAGGGTAGGCAGAGATCTGGTAAATATCTGTAGTCAGGGAAGATACGACTGGATATGTTATATATTATATTACACATGCATTATTTTTTTTTTGAATTGAAAGGCCATGTGCATTTGTGTTTGCGCAAATGCTTACGACCAGTAATATATCCTGCGTAGTTGATGTCATATGATAGGAAGACATTTGCGTGATCGAAATCGCTCAGGAATATATATATATATCATAAATTTCGTAGAGAGGGCGATAAGGTCGAGTCGCGGGAAACACTTACCAATAAGTAGTGGTAAGTGTTTCCTGCGGCTATTTGTTCATCACCGTATTTTTTTAAATAGAATAGTCGGAACGAGTAACCAGCTAACTTGATTATGAGATGGTAAGTGATTAGCGCCGTCCATGAACATCGGCAACACGAGAAGAGTCGCAGATTCGCTGCAGGCCTTTAAGAAATGTGTAGGCTTTTTTCTTGAAGGTCCCCAAGTCTTATCGGTTCGGAAATACCGCCTGTGACAGCTGATTCCACAGAATAGTTGTGCGTGACATAAAATTTCGCGTATGGCGCACAGTGGTGGACTGCCAACCATCGAGATGATGAGAATTTAATTAAATATAGTGAAAATATTATTACAACTTGACGACCCGGCAGACGTTGTCTTGTCCAAATTTTAATAAATTTGTCTGGCGATCGTTTTGCGAATTTGTGAAAATTATCGTTCGAATGTTTGAATTTTTGCCATTTAAAATTATCATACAACTTTTTTTTTAATAATTTAGAAGAAGAAATTTAAGTATTTCCCGAATTTGGCAATTTTTCGGGAAACTACCAAATTTTTCCTTCCATAAAGACTATTACGAAAATACGAAAACTTAAAAATATACCAAATCGGTCTAAGAAGGTGGACAGCATTTATTTTTTATTTATTTAATAGATCGATACTTTCAGAATTTGTAACAAAACGTTCACGAAGAAATTCAACTTAAAATTACACGCACGCACGCACACCGGCGAGCGCGCGCACGCGTGTTCGCACTGCGGGAGGCGGTACACGCAGAGGGGGACGCTCCTTAGACACGTGCAGAGGCAAGCGATCTAGTGTGGTTTTTTTTTCTATAATAACGGGTCGGGGAAAGAGCATTTTCGTATTTTATAGTCTCTAGATACCATTAAATATATTGTGATATGACATATTTGACATTTTAAAAAGAGAACAATAAAAAGTGAAAACGGTTTCCCTCCATTTAAAATTTTTTTTATCTGCCAAAATCAGCATCTAGCGATGAAATTCGATACATTTTGCACTTTCATTACAAAAAAGGGAAAAAAGGTTAAGGGTGACAAAACAAGCCGCGAAAAAAAAGGGGACGTTTATAAAAAGTGTCAGTAGCACAAAATTGCTAGCTATGGATTGACCACAAAAAGTTTTGAGCCATTTGAAGAAGTCTGGATATACAAAAAAGTTTTGAGCCATTTGAAGAAGTCTGGATATACAAAAAAGTTTTGAGCCATTTGAAGAAGTCTGGATATACAAAAAAGTTTTGAGCCATTTGAAGAAGTTTGGATAAACAAAAAAGTTTTGAGCCATTTGAAGAAGTCTGGATATACAAAAAAGCTCGATATTAGCTCACTGAATGAAAAATAATGAATCGAGTACTCATTTGCATAAAAAAATATTTTATTGAAACGTAATGTAAATCTAACCATTTTTAAAACATTGAACACTGGTAATAAAACGTGAACCTACGAAAAGATTATGTGAAAAAGATCAAGTTCAATTGGCAGTCATGCTCCACAACTATAGTGAAACCTGGGTTAATTCGCAATAAAGCGATGCTGTCTGTATTGTGGGATTGGAAGGGCATCATCGAGCTTTTACCGCCGGATAAAAGCATTTCAGATCTCTACCAACAACCAGCTGATGAGACTCATGCAATAAATAGAGAAAAAACGGCCGGAATTGATCAACAGTATGATGTTTTTCACCATGATAACGCCAAACCACACATATTTTTAGCAACTCAGAAAATATTGGCAAAACTTGGTTGGGAAGTGTTAATGCATACAAAATATAGCCCTTGCACCCTATGATTTTCACCTGTTTCGCCTTATGATGTTAGGTTAACATCATAAGAGGACTGTAAAAACTACATGTAGCAGTTTTTTGATCAGAAGTCCCAAAATGTGTACAGCAATGGGATTATGTCACTACCCATAGAATGGCAACAAGTTATGGAACAAAATGGCTCATACATGTTATAATCAAATGTAAATAAGCTATGATAAAAAATATCTTGAGTTTTGTATATAAATTACGAAACAACTTTTCCCCCGTCCCATTATTAATAACAATAATTTATCGGTACACGTAGCGGGGACGCTCCTTAGACACGTGCAGAGGCAAACGATCTAGGATGTTTTTTTTTTCTATAATATTAGGGGGCGAAGGACTACACAGTTTACATGATGGTAAGCGATACTACCGTAGGTGACACCCACATTTATCCTCACTAAAGACTAATGTGTTGTCACCTGAATAAGATCGAATGCCTCGTCATTAGTGGTAAATGTATGAATTTTGATAAATCTATTGCTCCGAAGACTAGCTTAGTTTGGGAACCAATATTTTTTATCTATTTGTTTCCGTCTGGTGTATAGCATCAATAAGTAAATAAATGTATTATTGAATTGTTTATAAATTTACTATATAAAATTTATCTTTTTCATACAGTGTGTAATTTTTTTCAGATTTCATAAAGGAAATATCAGTTTGGAGGCTGGGAGGAACGAAACGTGATTTTTATTATAAATAATTGAGTTCAATGGAGAAGCTTAGTGTGACCATATTGTTATTAAAACGCAAACATTGGAATACAACTGATGATAAATAATTTCTTGTAACAAAACATAAAATAAAAAAAATATAAACTATTGTTTCTTTTTTTTAAAAATATTTAATGCACTTAGATGATGTGGTAACTAGGACCAAACAAGTCTATTAAGACAGGTTGCTCTGGATCCTACTCTGTGGAAATCTAGGAGCCCTATGTTCTGTAGTGAACTATAGACAGGCGGAATAACTTATTCTGTTTTAAGAATCCCGTTACTATTACTGACATTCTCAGTAACTTACACTTGCAACTCAATTTAAATTCTTGTACTAGATGACGCACGACAATACTTGGTGGATTCGAAACTATGACTTTAAGTTTCTTACACCTAACAGAATATAGACGCTTAAAATTTATATGAACAAAGTAAAGTAACAACCTGTATATAAAGCGGAAAATGTTCAATTTTATATTATGGCTATTCCCTCGGCTTGGACCGATACCCTGTTCCGCGAGAGCGTCTATCTCGTGGGTGCCCGAGAGGGCTAAACCTCGTCTCGGTCAGTTGCTTCTGACTAAGAATTATCTATATTAATATCATCATTATTATTATTATTGGCTATCGGTACCGCATTACGAATGCGTGGGCGCTGGAGCGACTCCAGCGACGCTTCTATCTATATTGACCGGAAAGAATCGGCCTGTGCCATGGTGATATCGCGAATAACCTTGTTTTAGGACCCTCACCGTTGGCGGGGTACGGTATGAGGGTGCAATGTATGTGTGTAGTGTTTTATGAAGAATTTGGGTCTGTTGGTCGCATCGCCGGGGTCATCATGTCGAGGGCGTGCCTCGGTCTCCTTCGGACGCGGGTGAATCTATGATTCGCTATGGGATTGTAAGTGGCGGCACTTATAAACAGCGGGTTCGATTATTGGCGGGAAGCTTGCTTCAGGTACGCTACTTCAGGAGCTATGGTCGGTGCTCAATATCTATCTGTAGTGTTACGCAAGAACCGGTGGCCTTGCGGATGAAACGATTTTGAATTACCTGAAGTCGGTGAATATGAAGCGGGGGGCATGCGCAAAAACGGGGCTTGCATATGTCATTATGGGTCGGATGCACACTTTGTATAGTGTAATTTTATTACGCAGGGACATTTTGCTAGTTTTATTGAGTAACCGGTGCAAACGACCTGCGAACAAAGCGAACGCTGCTCGATTCCGTACGCGGATGATATGCGGACCGAAGGTGAGTCTTTCATCTAATGTGACGCCCAAGTATTTGACTGTCTTTTCCCAGGGGATTGCACGATCAAATAGCTCTATGATTGAGAGATGCGGCGTTATATTGCTCTGAGAGAAGTACATGGGTGCACGTTTTGTGGGGTTAACCTCAATCCTCCATTTCCGAAACAATTTCCCTAATGTGTTGGCTGCAGATTGGAGGCTTTTTTAAAAATAGCGTTTGTTTTGAATCCAGACACGTAGAGTAAAGGGCTGGCTCTATACCGCGAATGCGTGGTATGTCGTTGATGTAATGTGTGTATAAAATGGGACCTAGGACGGAGCCTTGTGGTACTCCGGCATCGATGGATGGCGTATGATTGATGAGTTTCTGGTACTGCAATAGCAAGTGTAACAAGGGCGCAATAATAGGACTTACTATCAGCAAGAAAGGGCAACTCCATATACAGCCAGAATATTAATGTCAAAGGGAGATTTTCAAAGATAAATTAATCGGCAAGTACGGAGACATTTTATGGCCACCTCGATCACCGGATATGACGCCATGTGATATTTTCTTGTGGGGTTTACCTCAAGTCTAAAAATGTACTGTAATAATTCACGTACCATATCTGGCCTACAAGAAAACATTAGGCGTCAAATCGTCGCAATCAGCCCGGCGTCTTGTTCGCGCGTATTTTCCAATATGAGGGTTCTCTTGCAAGAGTGTGTCTAAAGGAATGAACGTCACTTGGAAGACATAATATTATATGTTGAAAATTAAATCAACATTCTAAAAATACTTGCTTATTTTAATTTTAAATCGAAAATTTTCAGTGGGACACCTTTATAAATCCCACTGGCCTTTTTAGAGAGATTTTTATTTAACTAGTCTGGCCATAAATACTGTTACATAAAACATTTCTTTTTTTCAACTTTTTAATTATTTGAATTTGGAACACGTGTATTATTTTAAAAACTTCTTTCGATTTCGCCATTTCACATATTTTTTCTTGTTCATTATCAAATTACAATATGAAATGGGGTGTTAAAGAAAATAGGATTGCAGTGAATCTCCTTGCACAAAGTTGGTATGGAGCGGTCGGCCATAATCCAGACACTTCAAAAGCTTGGTATCAACCGTATGTTCGTATATCGTACTATCAACAGCACAACACAACAACACTTCCACTGTCGAAGACCAGAAAAGATCGGGGTGGCCGCGTGCTGTTCGAACTACAAAGGTTGTTAATGCTGTTAAAGGCAGAATTCGTCGAAACCCCATTAGGAAGCAAAGAATATAATTATCGCGAGAATTGAAGATTCCCTCTAGGACTCTGTCGCGTATTATAAAACAAGACCTGAAGCTCGGAGCTTATCGTGGTTATACAGGCAATGCCCTAAATCAATCTTTACAATTAAAGAGAGTGGATCGATTAAAACGCCTTCTGTCGCGATACGCAGGTGAAAGGCACAGTAATATCCTCTTTACCGATGAAAAACACGATTGAAGAACAATACAGCATAAGCAAAATAATAAAGTGTATGCTCACAGGTCTAAAGAAGCTGCTCAAGAGGTCGGAAAGTACAACGTGGTCATCATCCTGCGTCAGTGATGATTTGGTGGGACGTGTCTTATCAAGGAGTCACAAAATTACATTTTTATGAAAAAGGAGTAAAACTTCAGCCAAAGTGTATCAAGATACAGTCTCGGATCATGTTGTGAAATCTCTCAGCAATATACTTTTTAAAAATATACCGTGGACTATTGAGCAGGACTCTGCACCTGGTCACAAGGCACGAACTATCCAAGCCTGGCTTGATACCAACGTTTCGGACTTTATAAGAGCTGAAGACTGCCCCTCATCTAGCCTAGACCTCAACCCTTTAGACTTCAAATTATGCTCAGTTTTAGAGGACATGGCCTGCTCTAAACGACACGGCGACATTGAGTCTCTTAAAAAATCTTTGGAGCAAGCAGTGGCGAAATTTCCCTTGGAAACAGTTCGTCAATCCATAGATTCGTGGCCAAAAAGATTAAAGGCCTGTATAAAAGCCAAAGGTGGCTATTTCGAATAGAATATTTTCTTATTTTTTGCTAACTGACTAATAAATATGTAGGTATAAATTTTAATAATATTACATTACTTAATTAAAAAAATGCATTTTCATTTGTAACAGAACTTATGGCCGGACTAGGTATATACGAGGGCACATTGAAAAGTTTTGAGCCCGACCTTAAAAAAACGATTTTTTTCTAAATGATTATTTTATTTCTCTACATAGTCTCCAGAATGATCTATACACTTTTGCCATCTTGTCTCTAGCTTTAGTATTCCTTCTAAAAAAAAAAGAATAATTTCATCAAAATATTCAGTCACAGCTTCTTGTACCTCGATATTCGTCGAAAATTTTCGTCCCGCCATGTAATTTTTTTAGATTGGGGAAGAGATGATAATCAGACGGGGCCAAATCCGGCGAATAGGGTGGATGCGGCAACAATTCAAAGCTACAATTGTGTATTTGTGCGATTGATTTCGCCGCAATATGGACAGGAGCGTTATCTTTCTTAGACAACATACCAGGCCGTTTTATTTTTATTTCTTCACGCAATAATTGTCCGCATTTATGGTTTTACCTTTTTCAAGGTAGTCAACCATAATGACCCCTCTACAGTCCCAATAAACTGGAGCCATTACCTTCTTGGTTGACAAAACGGCTTGAGCTTTTTTAGGGGGCGGTGACCCTGCTCTTTTCCATTGCTTGGATTGTACTTTGGACTCTGGTGTATTGTGGTGAACCCAAGTTTCGTCCATAGTTACGAAACGGCTAAGAAAATCTTGAGGATCAATTTGGAACAGATCCAAACAATCCTGTGATACTGTTTGGCGGTTGCGTTTGTTTTCGGCTGAAAGCAGTCTAGGTAGGTACATCTGGCAGAGACCTTAGAAAATCCTCCTAAACCTTAGAAGATCGTTGGAAATTATGTTCTGTGCTCGTTCATAGGAAATGCCTTCTGCTATCTCTGCAATCGTCAATCTCCTGTCGTTCAAAATCAGGTCTAATATTTTATTGGTATTTTAGTCTGTGGTAGCCGTCGGCTGCCTACCACTCCTAGGTTCATCTTGCACTGCTTCTCTGCCACGTTTGAAATCCGCTACCCATCTTTTGACAGTGGCATATGATGGAGCAGATTCCCCCAAAGTCTCTTACATATCTTCATAAATTTGTTTTGGCGTTAATCCTTTTTTTTGTAAATATTTTATGACGGAACGGTGCTCAATTTTATCCATTTCTACGGAAACCACGAACTTCGTTTGTTAAATCGATCACAAATTTTGCAATTTTGACAGAAGAAAAACAAAAGACAGCTGATTATAATTAAAAAAGAAGTGGCTATTACGCGTGCCAGTATTATTTTTTCTTTTGTATCTAAATGTCAACCTTAGGCTCAAAACTTTTCAATGTGCCCTCGTACGTATATATATATATATATATATATATATATTATAAGTGTTATTTTCAGATGAAACAAAAATAAATATGGTAAATTATGATGGAAAGCGCATTCACAAGACGTCCTGTAAACAATTATTCCATTCACGTACCGTCCAATTAACATATTTTTTAGCGATTATTAATCGCTGCTCTCGGTGTTGCTTGGTAAGAAGCGGTACCATTCGAGAGATTCTTCCAAACAATTTAGCTTCCACTAATCTTCGGCGTATCAGTCTTGACGAGATGTTTCTCGGGTCATCTGGCGAAAAAACTTCATTTTTAATCTGGTTGGAGCCTTTACTTGGGTCTTCTTAGCAACACGAACGATTAGCGTATCTTCTCTGGGAGAGATTTTTCTTGGCCGAGCCTTTCTTATAACATTTTCAACAGTTCCATGTGTTTTATAATGATCAAATGCATTAAAAACTTTCTTATCAGAACAATTTAAATGCTCAGCTATTCTTCTGTACGCCCACTTATGATCTATACGTAAATAAACAATTATTTGCCTAGTTGACGCATCACAACTTTTATTATTGACCATTTTGAACAAAAAAAAAATTTTATTAAATTTTGAATTGCCGCCAAAATAATAGAAAAAGCCAAGAAAGATAGTTATTCTCCAATTTCAAAAAAGAACGAGCTATGGATGCTTTTTTGTTGCTGATGCTGATGATGATGCTTTGTTTCTAATTAGGCATCTAGTAACAGAAAATAAACTCCTACATGTGTACGACTCATTTTGTAATTAAAAGTAAGATATGTTTTATATTTTATGCATTTAATGAGTTTTTTATTTGAGTGGCTATATTATTGCATGATTATTAATTATTGAATGTGTATATCTTTACGAAGATTGTACGTTGAAGTTATATTTATTATTATATTTATTTTATTATTCTTTATTCATAAGATGTGTTTCTAATTATATGACCATATATATACCACTGTGTATATATATTGTAATAATAGTAACATAGTTATCACCAAAAATAGTAATCGGCTGTTTGGTTTATGTAATCCATATACCAAACAGCCGGTGTTAATACATAAATATATCAATAACAAACAAAATATGTAATTAATAAGTACAAAGAAATAATAAATCAAAAATAAAAGTCATGAATATAAATGAGAAATAATATTAATTTAAGTAATAGTTACTATTTATTTATAATTTCCTAGTAAATATATTAAGTTTTAGTTTGCTCGATATGGTTACACGTTTTTTATTTATAAGTGTCATGTTCCGCTGGAATGTAAACCAATGTCTCACGCTACGTTACAATGACCGCCGATATAGATAATAAAGATTTATGTCAACTTCATACGCGTGTTACGTAGCCCTAAATTCCAACAGGAACTGAGGAAGCAGTCCTGTGTACTATCTGTCAGTAATTGCTTCCCCATTCGATAGGTGCGAGCTAACACGGTGTGCGTCTGTGACGCTCGCATAGCTCCCGTGAGATATTTTATCCGAAGATAAATCTGAAAGTGAATATCAATAAATTTAACTTGTTAGTAGACTTTTTTTAAATAATTCGTATAGAATGATAGCATATATTGAAGAGATTTTTGAGAATTATTTTTAAAAATCGTTTACGTTACGTTATATTCTTTTGGTTTTACGTTGATAAAATGTTGATGATCTAAAAATAAAGAGTAGTTCCCACTATCTCAGTTACTTTACAGGACGACCTTAATAGCACAAGCATTTTCAGCTTAATTGGAGTGGTTGACCGGAATATATTAGTAATGTAAAAGTAATGTAAAAATACTATAATTTATTTTTATACAGTTCAATACTAATAATTTAGTTGGTTTAAATGTATCATCAATAAGTAAAAAGAAATAGTAAATGAAAAATAAATGGCATGAACACAAATGTGTTAAAAAATATTGATATATGTAATTATTACAATTTATCTATAATTTCCTAGTGCATATATTATGTTTCAGCTTGTTCGAAATGGTTACACGAAATTTTATGTTCAGTCTCGTTGCCTGTTGCCCAAGAAATAATCAAGTATTAATTATAAATATAATATAAAAAACATACAATGTCACAAGTTGTTCAATTGTCAGAGATTTAGAAGAGTAGTTTGATCGAAAGATGCAATTCAATATTTATATTAATCGTACTAGTTCCAAAGAATTTAAGGATCTCGGTTTCATTCTTCGTATTAAGAGAGATTTTAAGGATTTTAATTACAAGATTTTACTTTACAATGCACATGTACTCGGTGGCTATTTTAGAGTTGCTATTATCTGTAGCTGTATTGGAGTACTGCCTGGCATCCATTTTATGACGTTTATGTTAATGGACGATGCATGTGGATGGAGATTAGAGGGATTTTATGAAGTAAAAAAAAAGAGAAAAGTTTCAGTGATTTACAGTATACTCCACAAATAGGTGTTATTATTTTTTAATTACACAATTATATATAATATTTGCAAATTTTAAAGATTTTAATTTTTCTTTCTTGCATGCAGTCTTCGCCTATAATTGTAGTTGCACTAATCTATTGTTCACTTCGTTCTCGTCTATGGTATTGTATCAGTGTACACTATGTAGGCGTTCATTAAATAAAATAAATAAGTTTATGGTTTTATTTTCGCGCTAACGTCATCTTAACTTGTACATACATACCTACAAGTTGGACCATTCTTTAAACTTAGTTTAGTAAAGGCTTTATGTATTCTAGATAATATATCATATCATTGCAATATAAGAAAACTCTTGAACTCGTGACAAATTAGTAGTATTGTTTTTATCATCCTAATTATTATCATTCATTAAAGATCATGTAAAAAGGTGAATGAAAAGTTTCATTGGAAACTTATTTCAAATCTCAATTAGCCTTGGGCTTTTTCTTACTTTCACTTATAATTCTATGCTTTTTAAGCATAAGGTATTCCGGCATTCAACCATTTTTATTTTTAATTATACTTAAAAGCGTTCACTTTCTCTTATCGATATTTCTCTGTCTACTTCTTTGTTTTCGGTTTAGATGGTCTGGTCCATTACCCTCCAGTATTACATTTAATGTCTGCAGGTTAAGGATGCACCAACATTTTCTCAATATGGTCACTACACCCACATACGAGACCACTTGATGCTGGAAATTACTTCCGAATATGTCAATCTTAAATCTCTGGCTTTTTGATGAGCAGCAGGATTACTGGGCTACATATACCAGCCCTGTCTCCACAAATAGAATCCTTATCCCAAAATAGCTTATAATATATGAAATATAAATAAATGCAGGAAAACGTATTTAAAACCTTAACTCAAAATACTCTGACTGCGTTCGAAATTATATAATCTTTTTATCTCTGGATAAATTTGCTCGGGCTCTCACCGTGTAGATCCGTCGCGGCCGGATCTCGTCACATCCGCGCTCTCCCCGCGGATGTAGCGCCTCGCTCCCGTGGGACTACGCCCCCCTCCGCACCGGAGTCGGTTTCCAATCCTATAGTTGTGAAACTTTTGTAGGAGTGGCCTGATTTATGAATTATATTAGATATTATTTTTATCTAACAGATTATACAGTATAATTTACTACTGAATGGGTTGGCTCCACCGGAGAAGCCATATGACCTCACAGAATCATCTTCTTCACAGCATATCTGTCGTTCACTGCTGAACATTGGCCTCCTTCATAGATTCGCACAAAGCACGATCCTGGGCCAGCTGATCCTGCACCCATCGACCTGGCAGTTGTCCTACACTGCGATTGCCAGTCCTAGGTTGCCATTCAAAAACCTTTCTTACCTATCGGTTATCGGTTCCAGGAGTTAAGAATCCATTGATTTGACTTGACTAGCCTATTGCCACTTCAGCTTGCTAATCTTTTGATCTATGTCGGTTACCCTCGTTCTACTGCGGATGTCTACGTTGCGTATTCTATCACGCAGAGAAAAACCTAGCAAAGCCCACTCTATAGTTGATTGACCCTTAACTTTCTCATACGGTCGGTGAAAGTTCACGTCTCCCAGAATACCAGGGTAAAATAGTAAATCGGTGCTGATATCTTGTCTGATGAGTAAAAGAACCTTTTTTATTATTACATTCAGAGCAAGGATCGAGTACACAGTTCACCTGATGGCAAGTGATTCCTGCGGCCCATGACATCTACCTGCATTCATTCTTGTCAAGGAATCATAATGTATATGCGTTGTCACCCTTGAGGACTGAGATGGAATGCCTAGTCACCAGTAATAAAGGCCTCTGAATCCATACACTCACCAGCCAAAACATAGCAGCATTATGGTGCTATTTTATCCTAGTATTCTGTGAGGGCGTGGTCCTGCTCCGGTCGAGCTGACCCATTTATTTTGCAGCTAGAAACAAACTGCAGTGTAGCTCTACCACTGTTAGAACCTCGAGCTCAAGCCTTGTTTTTATATTATTAAGGGTGAAAAACCAGCACACAGAGTTCTTACTCCCGAGGACTGAGATGGATCGTTAGTCGTCGAGATGACGTTTTCATGGTAGAGCCAGTTTATATTTGGGACTTCGTTTACAAGTGAGACACACGTTAATGAGTTTCTGTTATTTGTATAACTCATTACTGCAAGCTGTGATTAGAACATACTACCGCTAATTATTTAGTCCTTAAGCTATTACCTTTTTATTGTGTGTTGTTTATGAACTTATTAATTAATATATTAAGGATAGTATGACGTTGTGAGATTTCGACTTCTCCATATGATGTTCGAATCGACATCGATTTTTTGTAATTGCGTAAGAATTACTGTTCACTGTTACCTTTAGACGTGACCCTTTTAAAAAAAGAATATTTTATAACACATATTTTTTTAACATATACCACACCTAATTCTAATTTGATTATAATTAGAATTAGAACAAAAGATTTAGAATTTTATTTGGACCGAGTCTGGAGTTGATTTATTTTTGTTATGCATTTAGTTAATATTAAAATGCTGATGAATGATTGAAACGTCAGAAGTCTAATGGCTTAGGGTACAGTCTGCGAAACTTTTTCTATTCCATTTTTTTATTCCATTAAGAGTAACAAACTCATATACAGTTCACCTGATGGTAAATGATTTCTTAGAACCGTCACATCTACATCGTCCTTGACAAGGAATCATAATGCAGATGTGTTGACACCCTTAAGGACTGATACGGAATGCCTCGTCACCAGTAATAAAGGTCTCCCGATCCTTAAACTTACCATACGAGACACAACCGCATCCTATATCATATATCCTGGTGTTCTATAAGAGGGTGGTCCTAACCCGGTCGAGCTGATCCATTCATTATGCAGTTTGAAACCAACTGAAGCGTAGCTCTACTGCTGTTAAATATTAACTTAAAAATTAACTTAAGCTTTTTCGTCACCCAAACGATTTCTTGTCCCGTCCAATGTATTACGCGTCCTGATGATGCTTAAATATATTTAATTAAATATTTATTTGGAGAGAATTTATGTAATTCATAGATATGGTCATAGAGACCTACAACCTTTTAATAAAAAAATATGCTAACAACGACAACAGAGGGTGTAGGCGTATCAGCCTTATACTATGCAAATACAATATGTCACAGCCGATTATTGTCTATTGGTTAGACTCTAACCTATGCACGGCCATGAGGTCTTTTTTATATATATTTTAACTTATATACTCCCTTAATGAAACATTTTTAATAAAATTGTTTTGTAGGTTTAATTACCTATAAGAAACGTTATAAGGGAAAAATGAATTCCTCCGTTTATGTGCTAAAACGGCACTGTGTTCGATATCTAGTGATATAACTACAGAATAACAACACCTTTCTCGTGGAACAGATGTACTTTCCTTAGCAACGTTAGAGCCACACCAAAGCTAGAATCTATATACAACATGCTATTCTGTACTACAGAGGAAACGACCACACCCTCACTAAATACCAGAATGAAATAGCACGAAAACCTTGCTGTTTCGCATATGGTGACAGAAACGAGGCATTCCAACTCAGGCCAACTAAGGGCTGATAACGCGTATTTAGTCTTTGTAGGTGTTTAATAGCTGCCGTCGTAACTTATCACCACATATAACGTGTGCTCGTTTGTCACACTTGGTTTAATAATAAAAAAACATATGTTAACAAAATTTTATTTAGTACATTTGAGAAAAATATTTAATACACCCATTGTTACGCTTCTCACGCTACCTACGGGGGGATAATTTTCAAGTTCGCAGATATCGATCCTGTGACCCAGATTCGCAATGCATCCGGCCTTGGGTTAAGGGAGGGACTTACCGTTAAGAGGAAAAGAAAAACAAGAATCAAAGTAAAAGATTTATCAATAACACATTTATAACTACAGACATAGGAACACAAAAAATTGTATATTACATTTGTTTAGATAATAGTATTCATTGTATATTTTAACAGTGGTAGAGCTACGCTACAGTTAGTTTCTAGGTGTAGAATGAATGGGTCAGCTCGACCGCGGTAGGACCACGCACTCACAGAATACCAACGTAAAATAGCACCATAATGCTGTTGTGTTTCCTCTGATGAATGAGACATTTACTGAGACCTTTACTACTGGTGAGTGATGAGGCATTAAATCTCAGTTTAGAGGCATCTCATTCATCTCCTCAAGAGTGACAACGCATCTGCATTATGATTCCTTGTCAAGGATGAATGTAGAAGTCATGGACCGCAGGAATCACTTGCCATTAGTTGAACTGTGTGCTCGTTTGTTACTCTTAATATTTACAATAAAAACTATATCTATTGTAAAGTTATTACTTACGTGTATTTATTTATTTGAAAAGGGAACCCAAATAGCTCAGTGTCTGAACGTTCGCTTTAAATTCACGGTACGCGAGCGAACCGAATTCGATCCCAGGTGTCGGCACCGATGAAATTGGTAAACGCAATTTGAAATGCTGCTTTAACACATGCTTTGGAGAAAGCATCGTGAGATGCAAAACTTCATGTCAGAAATAATAATAAAAAAAACATTTCGTATACACGTGAAGCCGCGTTATGGGCTATGCCTTATCTAGAGACAAGTTATATGTATGTATATGATGAGTGTATGAGATGAGTCGTATGTCCAGCAGTGGGATATATAGGCTGTTACTTTTTTATGCTCAGTATTGTACTAACGGATAATCTGTGGAGGAGATCAGCTGGCCAGTGGAGTTCAGATATTTAGCACGTGATAGACTTAAGTGATGATAATAATTTACTGATTTGTGATCTCATGGTTCCCATTTGCAATGGAAATAAAGCAACGAATCCGTGGGTTTGTATATTAATCAAATAAATGAATATGTCCCTGCGATTCAGTGTTCGAGAGGTTACAAAGTTTGTTTGTGGAGATAACAACAGTTGTCAGTTGTTGCGGAGGCATATGCCTGCACTGAGATATATACGCATTTAGTCTGTTACTTTAATTTTTCTTTTATTTAAAAAGATACACCAACTGCACACATATTGTACATCTCAGATGTTAAATGTTCATATAATTATATTCTTATGTTTACACCAATGATTGCAGTCAACAGAGCTTGCTATTTACGTACGCATCTTAAAATTAACAGATATTATATTAAAAAACAAAGTATGAGTGGAGTATGACGATCAGTTAAATAAGAACAAATTCAAAATGAAAAAAAACTGTTGCTAATATCATTAGAGTAAGGTGGCGTAGTAGTTAGTCTCAGAATGACGCGTGTTTGATTCTAGAAGAAAATCAATAGCTGCAGCATCAATTGGTCGGGCCGATCAGGGACCCACGCCCTCATAATATATTTATGGTGAGCGTAGGTATCCGGAGACAAAGATTGAAATGCAACGCATGGTTCTAGGCCTCCATAGACCGCAGTTATCACTTACCAGCAGGTGAACTGTGTATTCGTTTATCGCAGTATGATATTAAAGACTTAAAGGAACTCAGGATAAAAAAGTTAGGAAACTAAATTAAGTAACAATCAACGGCCTTACCTTTAACGAATACTTAACATTTGTGCATGGCAAATCATTGGATCTGAGCACAATAAAAGATCTTTTTGGACTATGTGTCTATTGGCCCTGATAGCTTTTTCAGTTTCACCGAAATAGAATCGCTTTTACGAAGACTGCTGCAACAACCGCTGCACTTCAACCCCTGTTGGTGAAGAACGAAGACGATAGAGATCTCTCGGATAGAGAGGGGAGATCTGTATCCGAGGATCTCCCTCTTAAGGAAGTTTAACCACGGCTTGGAACGGTATGGAATAGGGAGGACGGATTGATTTAGAAGCAGCCTTCATCACGAATATATCTCGTATAGGTCGATGGCAGAACACAAAGAGTTAGTGTTTATTAATATAATAAAGATAATAATAATATAATTCCTTAACACACACTTAGCAATGACATCTCCGAAAAAACAAATATTGTAAATTATCTTACAGAGAAAAAAGTTTGGTAATCTCCGAACTAAAAGAGAAACAATAATGAAATAGTTTTCCTCTCAAGCCGAATGCAACGTTTATGGCGAGGGAATTTTTAGGAATATGCAGTTTCGTTAAGATTAAATTTGTCGAAACAAACCTTTACATTGATAAAGCGTTTATGATAATTAAATATAAGCAAGACAGTGATAATATAATACCTTAACACTTAGCAGGGGCGTCTAAGAAAACATAAAAAAACGTTTGGCAGACTCTAAACTAAAAAAGGAATAAAAATGAAACAGCTGTCCCTTAAGGTTACCTTTTCTGTTCAGTTCAGGTTAAATTAATTGGAACAAACCTTAAATATTAATAAAGAGTTTATGGTAATTAAATGATCAACTTAACTTAAATAATATAATACCATAACACTTAGCAGGGGCGTCTAAGAAAAACATAAAAAAACGTTTGGCAGACTCTAAACTAAAAAAGGAATAAAATTGAAACAGCTGTCCCTTAAGGTTACCTTTTCTGTTCAGTTCAGGTTAAATTAATTGGAACAAAACTTAAATGTTAATAAAGAGTTTATGGTAATTAAATGATCAACTTAACTTAAAAAATATAATACCTTAACACGAAGCAGACGACCAAAAAAAATAATGAAAAAAGTTTGTCATTTTTGAACAAATAATATTTTTTTGTAACGTCGCAGATTTTGATTGTATCTAATATTAATTAGGTCTGCGAAAGACATATATGTACTTAGTATACAGAAAAAAAATGATTATTTCTGAACTGAAAAATAATGAAACACCTTTCCCTTAAGATGAAAGCTTAACGTTTGCGTCGTGGCAGATTTGTTGGACCATACCTTTCATGTTATGTTCAAATTCAAAATGTTGGAATTCTCATACCTCTAAGCATAGCAAAAGAGAATTTTAGTGAAAATGTAACATGATATGAGCTTCGTTTTAGAAAATACCAAGTTTATTTTTTATAAAATAGAGCGCAATGTAAATACTGCTAGAGTTTTAAGAAATTCGTTTAAATTATTACATTAAACAAGGTACCAAAAATAGACCTATATGGTATGGGAAAGTCTTCCGGTCGGAATGGGTCGTCGGACGATAGCAACTCCATAGGATATATTATAGTGTCATAGGTATTTGTGTAAATATAGACTCACTCTCGTTCTGTCTGTTGTAATGCATTTGGAATAAGATCGGAGGAAGGTTCCGACGCACTGTCAATGTGTTACATAAATATTTTACCTATATTAATATATTTTTCAAATCCAGGACTCACCAGGTACTATAATCACTATGCCACGCGACAGACAAGAAATTTTTCAACCAAACATTGTCCCGCAAATAAATTAACTTATAAAAATAAATTTCAAGTATTTTAACAATATTATCGTACGTACGTCGTACGGGTCACGTACGAAACATATGTAGATGCTTGACATTGCATTTATTTCAAACTAAAAAAAAAACAAAAGAATAACGTTACATTTAAAAATAGTAAACGATTCTCCGTTAAATTTAACATGGCCGCCCCTCATCGTTCCCGCCAAAAATTTCTGCCACAAACTATCAAATGGTATAATGGCTGGCTTTTTCATACTCAAAAACAGCTTTAGTATTATAATATGTAGAGCAATTTAAACCTTATATAAATACTATAGAGATAAGTTTTGAATATCGAATCTAAAATAAAGTTTATTGACACGACACTCGGTTTCATGGAGAAAGCTAGAGCTGTAACAAATGAACTATTTTAATGAATATTATTTTAAAGCCGTTTTCAGAAAACTGTTGCCGATTTTAAAAAGAGAACGTTTTATGAATATATTTAATTAATTTAAGATCTCGAACACGAACACAGGACCAGTCTTAATAGCTCAGAATCTCGTAAAGTTGTTAATAAAATACCTCATGTATATTTATTATATATAGACATTGGTCTCAGCGATCGCTTTTAACTTCACGGTCCGCGAGTTCGATCCCCAGTGCCGTCAAATGAAAATGTTAGTTGCAATTTTAATGGATCGGATTTACGAAACCCTAAAAAAAATAATTTGTTTTGTTTATACATCTGACTTCTACGTGAGTCAATTAGCCAAGTATTCTTACCGCGATTGCATACTCCATTAGCTTCACGATTTAGTAAATATACTAAAGAAAACAACCTAATACGACATAATTATTTTGGGGGGTAGCCAGAATCTTGCCAGGTTCTATGAACAATGGTTTGAAGGTCAAAAAGTGAACTATGAAGAATTTGGCTGTGACAGGTACTGACTTTGGTTATTCCCGAAAAGAGATGTGGCTGGAAGAATGATTTTTTTTCTGATTCATTCCAGGGATTTATATTAGTTTTTTTTTTATTTGTATGAGGCAAACAAGCATTTGGATGACTAATTTTATTTATTCGGAATTGGCTAGCCAACTTATGTTTCACCTGATGGTGAGGTGATGATGAATGGATACATTTGTATCCATCCTCAAGAACTATAGAAGATGTATGTATAAGCGTTATCGTCCCTGAAATGTAATGCCTAGTCAACTGTAATAGAGTTCCCTATACTCACTATTCGAAACACAGTAGCCTTATATTGCTATTGCAAACTGGTATTGTACGAGGGTCGGTCCTTCCCCAGTCGAGGTGACCTATTTATATTGAATTGAAGTTAGAAGCTAACTTTAAAGTGGCACTACCAGGGTCAAAAAAGTCTCAGAAAATCCTTGTAAGCTTCTAAAGTAACGTAGAGAGTTTTATAAAAAGTATAATTTTAGTACGTTGGACAAAATTCTTAGTGGTGAATTCCGTCCCTTTTCTGGATAACGTGTGTAATAAAATTTGGCCATATACATATTGGTATATTGCGATTTTAACACTGAGAAAGAATGCCTATAGGGGATAGCTTGACAACGATTATTAACACATCATATAAACTGCATTGGATATATTCCTATATTTATTAGAATCTGCCCGCGACTTCGTCTGCGTGGACTACACTTGGTCAGCTTTAAGTGGTTTGTCAAAAGTATCGAGTGCCCAAAACATACGTCCTGACGGAAAGTTATAAATCATACAATGTTGTCTCACACATTTTTCATTTCTCTCTGGACTCAGTTCCGAAGTCCACGCAGGGAAAGTCGCGGGCAGGTGTTAGTTATAACATAAGTTGATTGATAGATCAGTCGTCAAGCCATTATATTTACCGAGGTAAAATGTATTCTATGTATTAATCCAGGTTATAAACTATCAGTGTGCTAAATTTCATTCAAATCCGTTCAGCCGTTTTAGAGTGTTCGAATGAAAAACGTACCAAGATCGAGTTCAAGCACGTACAACTAACAACAAACTAGAGCGTGCCTCTATCACGAATACATTTTGTAGTTATAACTAAATGATATCAACTGCACAGATTATATTACAGTGCTATAAAGATTTTACTCAGACAAAAACTCAGAGGCACTCCTTCATCTTCTGTCTCTAGTCAAATCTCCTCTCCCCCTCTGTCCTCTAGTAAAACAAAGGAATAACACTAAATATTGTTATTTTTATTTATTTTTATGATTGTTTTGTCTGTTCCATATTAAAAAAATAAACTACAGTTTATTAAAATGAGATGTCATCTCATTTTAAAGCTAAAACCTTCACCTTTAATCTGCTATAGTCAATTGGCTTAGACAACGGCGTTATATTTTGGTTACTACTATAGATGACATAAATTGCGCTGAATATATTAAAGTGATGTATTTGCGAAAACATAAGGTCACAGGGTCACTATGTAAAGTTACTTCAACAATAAGATTGGTGGAAGTTTCAAATGTTAGGTTATTATTATTATTACATTGAGAGTAACCAACTCACAAACAGTTCACCTGATGTTAAGTGATTCCTACGGCCCATGACCTCTACATTCATCCTTGATGCTGATGCGTTGCGACCCTTGAGGACTGAGATGGAATGCCTCGTCACCAGTAATAAAGGTCTCCGGATCCCTTCACTCATCAGACGAAATACGGCAGCGTTATGCTGCTATTTAACGTCGGTTTTCTGTTAGGGAATGATCATACCCCGGTCAAGCTGACCCATTCATTCTGCAGTTAGAAACAAACTGCAGTGTAGCTCTGCCACTGTTAAACATGTTATGAACTCGGGATACACTCAGACACAAAAACCAACAATTTTTGATCTATATTGTGCCTCGGCTGTGATCAAACCAGGATGAGCAGTTAGGTATTATCACCACAAGAGCACGTGTTTGGCATCAACAACATACGCAACGAAACATAATAAAAATATAATTTTTAAATGTGCCCTTATGTCAAAACAAAATGCAAAATGTGCATGACGGGCGCATATGTAAAATGATAACTACGTACTCTCGGGGTGACTTGTAAATTAATTTCGTGGGAAAACGTTAGGGAGGCAGGAGAGGTTTACGCGCATGCGTGGTACAGGATTCCCTGCCTCTTAAAATCGTCCTTTGTCTAAACCCTGTAGGACTCGTCGGTGACAGGACGTCCTGAGTTTTCGCGCGAAGGCGTAGATTGCTGTAAGGCGGGAAAAAACGTAAGTTTATCTATGCTTGTTGTTGCTTTTATTGTTTTTTTTTAAACTACGACAGCAGTGTTGCCTTCACAGTAATTTATCATATATACTTGGAAATAATTAATTAATTTATAAAGTAATATTGATTTCGTACTCGGGTGGAAATGCACTATTTACTAATATACTGCGCATTCGTTGTTTGTTATGTTACTTTTTATAAAACATGGTTGATTCCTGCGGTCAATGACACATTTATTGATAAGGAATCATGCAATTTCGACACACCGCCTTACACGCCCGTGGTACACTTAATCCTAAAGGGATTTGACTAAGCTAGTGAAGTTCGTCTGAAATAATAAATATGTATATAATATATGTAGATTCAGATCTACATATATGTATTCAGATACAGGACATATGCCTCCTCATTGTTTTTTTTTTATAAGAATACTAGTTCCATTCCGGTTAAGAACTCCAACTAAGCTGTAAATGCTTGTTCTAGGAGATGGTTCACGAGAATAGTCTAATGGCGGATTCGAACCTCCGACCCTAAGTTTCGCAGACCGCATCCTAAACCATTAGACTATTAACGCTTCATTAGGTATTAGATATATTTATTTTTATTATTTCACAGACGTTTCAGAATGTTTTCCCACACCACGTTTAATACGTAATGAACACTTAAAATTGTGATTAAAAATGTACATAGATGCCGGTACCGGGGATCGAACTCGGTCTGCTCGTGTACCGTGTGCTCCAACTTTAAACTTTAAACCCCAGTACTATTTTTGACATGAGGATACCTGTATGTCTGAGAAATAAAATAAAAAAATCAAAGACATGTGAATGTCCGCCAATACGCAGTGGAACCGCGTGATGTCGCCACTATACTCTAACGGAGGCCTAAGCCCAGCGGTGGGATTTATTGCCCTCTTTTACTTGGATCACGATTTCTTATCACGAATACGACGGAATTAGTGACGGTGACACTAATTCCGTCGTATTTACAATATTTTATGCTATGTGCACTTTAATAAGGGCGTCAAAGGCCTAATATTTTAGAGTACGGTCTACAAAACGTAGCGTCGTGAGTTCAAACCCGTTAGTAGCAATTTTTATTATTACTTAATTTAATAATTTAAAATCTTCCGGCCATAAATACTGTTATATAAAAACTTCTTTTTTTTCAACTTTTTAATTATTCTGAATTTGGAATACGTATATTATTTTTATACGTATTATTTTTAAAATTTCTTTCGATTTTGCGCCATTTCATGTGTTTTTTTCGTGTTCATTATCAAATAACAATAGGGAATGGGGTATTAAAGAAGATTTGAAAAAGGATTGCAGTGATCGCCTTGCACAAAGTGGGTATGGAGCTGTCGGTCATATTCCAGACATTTCAAAAGCTTGGTATCAGCCGTATGTTCGTATATCGTTCTATCAACAGATACAACAACACTTCCCCTGTTGAAGACAAGAAAAGATCGGGGCGGCCGCGTGCTGTTAAAACTACAAAGGCTGTTAATGCTGTTAAAGCCAGAATTCGTCTAAACCCCATTAGGAAGCAAAAAATCTTATCGCGAGAAATGAAGATCCCCGCTAGGACTCTGTCGCGTATTATAAAACAGGACCGGAAGCTTATCGTCGATATACATGCAGGACATGCCCTAAATCAATCTTTACAATTAAAGAGAGTGGATCGATCAAAACGCCTGTCGCGATACGAAGGTGAAAGGCACAGAAATATCCTCTTTACCGATGAAAAAATTACCATGATTGAAGAACCTTACAATAAGCAAAATGATAAAGTGTATGCTCACAGTTATAAAGAAGCTGCTCAAGTGGTCGGAAAGGTACAATGTGGTCATCATCCTGCGTCAGTGATGGTTTGGTGGGGCGTGTCTTATCAAGGAGTCACAAAACTACATTTTTGTGAAAAGGAGTGAAAACTTCAGCCAGTGTGACGTGGACTTTTCAGCAGGACTTTGCACCTGGTCACAAGGCACGAACTACCCGAGCCTGGCTTGAAACCAACCGGACTTTAAAAGAGCTGAAGACTGGCCCTCATCTAGCCTAGACCTTAACCCTTTAGACTTCAAAATATTGTCAGTTTTAGAGGACATGGTCTGCTTTAAAAGACACGTTGAGTCTCTTAAAAAATCTTTGGAGCAAGCAGTGGCGAAAATTCCCTTGGAAACAGTGCGTAAATCCATAGATTCGTGGGCAAACAGATTAAAGGTCTGCATAAAAGCCAAAGGAGGCCATTTCGATTAGAATATTTTTCATTTTCTTGCTGAGACTAATAAATATGTAGGTATAAATTTTAATAATATTACATTACTTCATTAAAAAAAATGCATTTTCATTTGTAACAGAACTTATGGGCGGACTAGGTATATTAACAATGTATTATTCGGAGACTTCGGAAGGTTGATTCTATAGAAAAGAACTGGCAAAAAGTACTTGAGTATTTAATTATATATGTATTTATTGTAGTACGAATTTAAACTTAGGAGTACTAACTGAGTAATCCAGACCACTTCCCATGGCAATTGATAATATGCACCTTTCGGTCTATAATCACTACGACGATGTCTTCAAATGGCGTTCGTCATCTACGTTGAACATATTAAGTACCGTAATATATATAGTGCCGTAAGTAAACATAGAGACACACTTGCTGTTCCCTTCCATAGCCAAACGTAATGGAATAATAATGCATAATGTACAATAACATCGGGAGAAAGTTCAGATAGGAAGGACTTACGGATACAGATATGCAAGCCCTTGTCTTAAAATCAAAAATTTTCTTGTAAAAATTGTTCCTCGGTTGAGGAACGAACTCAAAATGCTCAACGCCGTGGACTTGTTTGTTACGCTGTCGTCAGTTATATTTATTAGTATACTAAACATAAGATAACTTAATTATCTCAAATATAAAAAGATTTTCAAATGTTATTTTATTATTACAGCACTTGGATGATAACATCTCAGTGCGTTAATATTCATACAATGAATACATAGACATTAACCGTAACAATGTCAACCGGGCAAATCTGCGGCGGTGTCTCGCGATCGATCCCCAGCCACGCTTTCCGGAGGGTCCAAATTGTTCATCAACGAACCGTTCATAGGCTCATAAATTCTTTCTACGTCTGACAGTTGGTCGATTCACATGTATATCATCCTGTACTAGGTGCCATGGTCCCGGGCAGTATCACATTCACGTTCAAGCATGTGGCGAGGGAGCACGCGAACGAAGCTGTCAAA
Organism: Teinopalpus imperialis; assembly: GCA_029286865.1. Classification (NCBI taxonomy): domain Eukaryota; kingdom Metazoa; phylum Arthropoda; class Insecta; order Lepidoptera; family Papilionidae; genus Teinopalpus; species Teinopalpus imperialis. The sequence continues at coordinate 8,591,422 of JAGSMU010000014.1, read as the reverse complement.
CTCTCCGCCATATTGCTTTCGCATTTGACGTTTGCTGGTGCGTTCGGGAATAGATAATAAATTCGAACGTTTCGTTTTAAGCAGTTGCGTTTATCTTGTGTGTTTGTGACAATGTATTTTGTGTGTCCAGTTGTTTTATTCTAGTGTGCGTGGCTGCACGTGGTTGATTTGTAAGTATTATTTCTTTATTTTGCTTCTATTTTATGTAATACTTGTTAAAATAAAAACAGATGAAAATTGTAATAGTTACAAAGCGCTGATACATAAGCTCGTATAGAATTTTAGAATGTTATTATTATTAATTTTTGTATTACATTAAGAGTAACGAGCACAGTTCACCTGAAAGCGAGTTATTCCTGCGGCCCGTGACCTCTACTTTCATCCTTGACATGGAATCATTATGCTGATATTTTACGCCGGTATTCTTTGAGGGCGTGGTCCTAACCCCGTTGAGCTGACACATTCATTCTGCAGTTATAAACTAACTGCAGTGTAGCTCTATCACCGTATAAAACAATTGTCGAAAATATCTTAAAAGTATCATGTGGTAATTCTCAAAGCGTGGCAACGTACTTTCATGTTTATTCATCGTGGATGGTGGAGTGTTTATGGATAGCAAGGAGCTTCCCGGGGCACTCTGGAAAAGTGAGGCAAAGCGTATATTTTACAGCATTTTTTACAAGGTGTATATGTATATATAAGTCATCCAGCGAAATGTAATTAAAGCTGTTCTATACAATTCTGTCTCTTTCTCATGAGACTTTCTCTGTGTGAGATCACATCTAGCAGTAAGCCACTGTTCGGTCATTATTTACTTCTATATCTTTCTCTCTTTTATTTTATTCAATAAATTATTAGTAGCTTCTAAACTTTAAATTATAATACTTCGATAGTCAACTCGTTGGTTAAATGAATAGAAGAACTCTTAACTTAGTAGGGGCTTATGTCTAGTAATGTATTGTGTGAGGTTTGAAAAAGGTAGAGCTGTAGTTTGTTTCAAGCTGAGGTGGTAATGGTCGGCTCAACTAAGGAAGGTCCACACCCTCAAAGAATAGCGCCGTTAAATAGTAAGTGTAAGAGTCCGTAGACCCTTATGACGAGGTTTCCGTCCTTTTTAGTCCTCAGAGGTCTCAGCGTACCTGCTTTAAAAGTCCCTATCTAAGGTAAATGTGGGTATCACTTATCATCAGATCCAAGATAATTATTCCCCCATCATTCGCAGTTTAATACAATAACTCAATTAAATTAAAGTAAGAGGTAATCGATAGTATAGACCTATTTCATTATCTTAAAGTGTCATTCAACTAGTGTCTAATGTTTTGTAGTATTTGAAATTGGATAAATCAACATTATTTAAAGGGACGTGCTCAATCTTGATATCGCAAGAAGGTATTCGGGTCCCTTAACGAGATTAATACTAAACATAAAGCTTTAAATATTCATTTTTATTGTTAATAACATATAGTTTTATTATATATTTTTTATGATATATATTATATTTATTATATAACCCTTCTAAATCAATCATCGCGACCATTAGTAATATTTATTCAATACTAATATATTATTATCAATAACGAATCAATTATTTTTAGCACTCAAAATAGTTAAAATGTAGTTGAAATAAATTTTAAAAATAAATAGAATTAATGATTTCTGAACGTTGTATATATTCTTTGAATCCGGACTTTTAGAGTTTCCTTGCATTATAATTTTTATAAAATATTTATTCATTGAAGTTGATATAAAAATCTATGCAGGAACACTAGAGGCTTGGTGTAGTGGGCAATTCCCTTTTATTATTAAATAATTCAAGCATCAATAGGCTGCTCGAGGACGGTTTTTAGGATTAAATTGAAGTCTTTTGTTTTATAAGGGCAATCATTTTCCTTAATGGTGGTATTAACAATTTCATTTTTTTTTGTGGAATTCCTCCAAGGGACCAATTTATTTTAATGTTATTTCTTTGAGTGCCTCTATAATTTTGATTTAGGCGCATTATATCAGAGGCTACAGTTGTTTTTACCAAAATTCTAGATTGAATTACAATTATTAAATTCGTTCATCATTCACTGATTTTTAACAGTAAATATATATATATATATATATATATATATATATATATATATATATATATATATATATATATATGTATATATATCTTAGTATTAACATGGTTAAAGAGCGTATTATATGCTTTTAATAAACGATTGAGCGATGAGTTATTGCCAAGATTCGTTTTAGACTGATGAATGACAAAAAAAAATCTGTATTTAATTCGTATTGATCTTGCATTCGTATTGATTCGTACTGATATATATATATGTGTGGATTTCACATGTCTTTGAAATACCTCTTTTAATATTTATTTCTCAGACCCTAAGATTAGATATATTGTAGTTCTTTCTTAGTATGCCTTAGTACGCCCAATTACTTATTGACGACGAGCCATTTCATTTTAGTCCTTAGTCCTGCTTTAGTCCTTCAGGTGAACTGTGTGTGTGACCGTTACGACTCTCAAAAAATCAATGAACACATGTGGGTGGTCATATCGATCATTTACATTTAGAACTGTCAGCTGTCGCTTGTCAGTTGACTCGCTAACAGGATAAATAGCAAACTACTTGGTTCCATCTAGATTGTTACACTGGGGCCATTTGCAGGTAATCGCGACGGTCCACCTAGTAGTTTAGTGGTTACAGAATCTAGTTAGGGTTCCGAATTCGATAATGAAGTTAACTTTGTTACAACACATACACGGTAGACTAGGTTGAGTCTTGGAATCTTCTGATTTATAGTACAAGTGAGTGCGCCAACGGTGTTTCGATTAGTGGTAGAGACGCGTTTGAGCTTTCTGTCTATGCAGCCAATGGACCGAGGAAGGACCACGCACGGTATATTATCACAGGCAGTATAAAACTACTATATAGTTTACGATAGCAGATCCGGTGACCCTTATTATTGGTGAGACATTCCATCTCACTCCTCGGTGGTGACAATGCATCCCCTATCAAGGATATATGTGGGTATCATGGGCCACAGGAATCACTTACTATCATGTGAACTGTGTGCTCGTTTGTCACCTTAATAAAAATCTACTAGAAGGATAAACATCTATAGTGCTTGTTGTGAGAGTGCGTGTTGCTTTTGATATTAATAGTTACAGGAGATTTGTTTCATCAAACAATACAGATATTTTATATTTCTATATTCCTATTTATATACATCCATCTTTAATGAAGATTCAATATGAACATCCGTTGTCGCGCACTTAATGACTAAAATGAAATGCCTCATACACTATCTATACGAAACACAGTCTGTGAGGGCGTGGTCCTCCTCGGTGCAGTTGACTCATCGATGTTGTAGTTAGGAACTGGCTGTCGTGTGAACCACCATAATTGATAAGCTCAGATGAAATCGTTTAGCAATACAAGCAATCAGGTATTTCTTACAACTAGAGTAATAGGTGAGTTACAATTTAAACAACAAATCTATTGCCATCCGATGAGGTCCTCCTGGCCGAATTCAGCCATAATATCTTGTGGTTTTGATCAGATGAAATCGACTACTCAGAGCATTTTATAGTGCCGTAATCATTCTCGCAAATATTAGGATTTTTTTTTTCAATTTCAGAGGCATTCACTCGTCGTTCCCTTCCCTATTCCGAGTGCAATAAGATTGGAGAGAAAGGTTGAGACTGTACATACATGGCAGAGAACCCAGCACCTGTTATGCAGCAGCTAGGCAATCTACCCACTATACCACCATATTGACCATTCTATCCTATTTTGTATATATTAGCAATGCTAATAACATTGCTAACATTCATATATATATATATATATATATATATATATAAATATATATATACATTTAATCACTCCAACTAAGCTAAAAATGCTTGTGCTAGGAGATGGTTCTCGATTATAGTCGAATGGTGGATTTGAATCCTATTGATGCTTCGGGGGCAACAAAGCATCTGCATATGTGATATGGAGATTATTAAATCGAGTATGAACGTGACCGTCAATGGTCACAGAAATCACTTAGCTGGTGTGACTGTACGTTCTTATGTGTAATTAATGTTAAAGTTATATATATCATGTATAAGATATATATTATATTGAATGTGTATAAAACCTACATTCACTAAAGGTGAGAGGGTACATAACTTAGGGTTATAAACTTGTAAGAGATCTGTAATTCACCGTGGCATCTTTTACGGCTAGTGTATCTATCTCCCGGTGTATTTCCAAGTGAAATGTTTCTAATAACATTTTTAATACAAACACTACGTAAATAACTTTTTTTTTGTTTTTATTACATTGAGAGTAACAAACTCACGCACAGTTCACCTGATAACAAGTGATGCCTGCGACCCATGACATCTAAATTCATCCTTGACAAGGAATCATAATGCAGATGCGTTGCCACCCTTGAGGACTGAGATGTAATAACGGTCTCCAGATCCCTTTACTTACCAGACGAAACACAGCAGCGTTATACTACTATTTTTACGCTGGTATTCTGTGAGGGCGTGGTCTACTCCGAACGAGCTGACCCAATCATTCTGTAGCTAGAAACTAATTGCAGCGTAGCTCTATAGTACTTATTAATGTAGCTAAACTAATATTATAAAGCTGAAGTGTTTGTTTGGTTGAACGCGTTAATCTCAGGATCTACTATATGTCTAGTATATATACTATGTATCGAATTGAAAAATTATTTTTGTATTGCGTAGTCCATTTATCAAGGCTATAGACTATAGAACATAACGTGCGACCAATAGGTCCGGAGCATCAATGAAAAATGTTGCAAAAACTTGTGCAATGTACTTTACTTGACAAAACATAGATTACAGTGGTGCTTACCTGGTCATTTCGATACATTCGTTTAGTTTATCAAGCATTAAAATTGTCTACCACGTTTCATAGAGTTTGGATATTATACCGAAGTTACCATATTTAGCGGATGGATTTTTGATCGCAGTGCCAGACAACTGGTACTTGTTTTAAACATACTAAGCGTTACACATAACATATATATATATATATATATATACATATATATATATATACATATATATATATATATATATATATATATGTTACAAAATCGGGAATGCGTTTGTTTTGAAGATAGTTCTACCAACTACCACTTTTAGCCATAGAATTTATATGTTATTATATGACAAATCAAAGAACGAAATTATTTTTCTTTCTTGTTAGATAAAGAATTTTCTTTGTTACAGATTCACGTGAAGGCAGAATATCTCTTTTTTATTACCAACTAAAAATGTTAATTCAGTTTCCTTGAAAGGAATCCAGAACTGAGTTAGAGAGCAAGTGTGTGAAAAAGAGATATACAGGACGAAAAGGTTTTTTCTGGAAAGTCGAGACCGCCGCGGGATTAAAAGGAGAAGCGATGGATACAAAAAACGAATCTCGTGGTGATGAGATTGAACTTAGCGTTCAGGGAAGCAGCAACAAACCTAGGTAAGCTATTTTATAGATACTATTTATAAAAATAGACTTTTATTACATTGAGCGTATCAAACGAGCACACATTTCACCTGATGTTAAGTGATGCCCATGACATCTACATACATTCATCCTTGATAAGGAATCATAATGCAGATGCGTTTTCACCCTTGAGAACCGAGATGGAATGATGCCTCGTCACCAGGTATAAAAATCTCCGAATCCCTTCACTCACCAAACGAAACACAGCAGCGTTATGCTGCTATTTCACCCCGGTCTTCTGTGAGGGCGTGGTCCTACCCTGGTCGAGCTGACCTATTCATTCTGCAGTTGGAAACAAACAGCAGTGTAGCTCTACCACTGTTTTTGAGAGATTGACTTGTTGATTGCCCGAGGAATCAGTTCCTCCATAAATATTTTTGCTCTATCAACAATCTTGTTGGAGCCTAGATACTTCGGTGTTCGATGACATCACAATTATGGCGAAGTATTTTTCATCGGCTTTTGGTGGTCTGCGGGCAGTCTCTAATTAGCAATAGGAGTCTTGTAACATCGATTACCATCAAGACAAACAGATGTAAACTCTGTATTCTAATCTAAGCCTATAATTATTAGAAGCCAAGATCTCATGGAAACTTAATTTTGGATGGCCCATTGAGTCTAAGACAAGTACCGGTCAACTATAAAGGACAGGTCTGGGCATACTGAATGCAGTATAAGTAATATTGGATAATATATAATTGTCGGGACATGTTTTTATTATAATAATATTGCTATTAGCTTGGTAATCAACCTTCTTTATGAAAGAAAAGTATCAGGAGGATTAACAGGACTACACAAATATATAGCTGATCAAAATAAAATCCAAAAACCTGCACGAATGCCACCTATCGAGCATGAATGCTGGTCTAATTAAATTTTTCATATGTATAAAAATTCTTGGGAAGGGTCTACGTTTAGCAGTAGACTACGGCCTGTTTGTAAGTACAGTGGTAGAGCTATACCGCAGTTTGTTTCTACCTGCAGAATGAATGGGTCAGTTTAACCGGGTTAGGACCACGCCCTCACCGAAAACCAGAGTAAAATAGCAGTATAATGCTTATGTGGTTTGTCTGGTAAGTGTAAGGATCCGGGGGACGGGTATTAGGTGAACCGTGCCCGTTTAGTTACTCTACTTCATGTATTAAATAACGATCTTTTATATTTTTATATTTTCTATAGAGAAGATGGCTGTCCAGCCATTGATTAGTCAAATGAATTCCCAAACTAAACATACCAATGCAAGATGTCAAGATGCACTGTCAGCTGCGTCGAGCGTACTTAACAGTTAATGCTCTAATATGATTGGACCATAAGCAATAAATACTGTAAAAATATTTTTATTTGATGAATTAAATTTTGATATAACTGTATTAAATTTAAACGACGATGTAAGAATAGTTATTTAATATTTCTTTGTTTACAGTGATATGGCTACTAAATCGGATCTACCAGAAAGAGGATCCTGGGCCAGTAAATTGGATTTCATCCTCTCCGTTATTGGCTTGGCCATAGGTTTGGGCAACGTCTGGCGTTTTCCCTACCTTTGTTACAAGAATGGCGGCGGTGCTTTCCTTATACCGTATTTCCTAACGCTGTTTCTTGCTGGGATCCCTATGTTCTTCATGGAGCTGGCGATGGGACAGATGCTCACCATTGGTGGGCTGGGTGTGTTCAAGATTGCACCTATATTCAAAGGTAAGATTAGTATACTGTCATTTAAGGTTACTTGGCTGAAGAAATGCACCTGCCTGCTATTTAAACTTTATTTGCCCCAAATTACACAATTGTTTTATTTATTGTTATATTTGGATTATGATGGATTATATTTTTCGCCCTGAACAGCTTTACGGGGTGTAAATACTTTACAAAACATAATGATCAATTTTTAAATTTAAGAATGAATAATAAAAAAACAAGTTACGATTATAATTAATAAAAAAAAGGAAAATAAACCTGTGGTACAATTCATTTTTAAGATTATAAATACATCTCATGTATTTTGTAATTTATTTATACACTGACTCAAATCAGTTATTTGGCCTATTATGTCATTCTTGGAATATCTTCTATGGTAATATCCGAATGTATTGTGGATAGTATTATGCATTATTACAATTATTATATGTTTATAAAACAATGGAGTAATTTAACTATCATTGACAATTTGCATGGAAAGAGAATTTTCTCAGACTTGTATCCATCCATATATGTATATGAAAGATAATAACAAATTTTCTGAATTTTAACAGCCATAAAAAATATTTTGTAGACGTGATTCAATTACGGACGACTTTTTAGATGCTGAGAGAGGAAAAACTGACAAAGGCTGAACCGGTAATAGAATTCCGATAATCTATAAGCATTTTCTTATACGATGTTAGAAATATTTTGCCCTTACATTTAGTAAAATTAGTATCGAGTTTGAAATATATTTATATATATTCTCTAAACACATTAGCATTTCTGTGTAATTTAACGTGGCAGAACCACAAGAAGGTAAAGACTACAATATAATGGAATATCTATAAAAAAAAATAGCAGATTAAAATAATTTCGTATTGAGAGTGAATGATCACCGGAGACCCTAGTACTTGTAAAGGATTTCATATTTTAAAGATAGAGCTACGATCCAATTTGCTTAACTGTGACATGAATGGTTCGGCTCCATCGGGGAAAGACCATCCTTATAAAATACCAGCGTAAAATAGTATAAGGCTGCTGCGTATCGTCTGGTGAGTGTAGGGATCCGGAGACCTTTATTACTGGTTTACTTAATCCTCAGGGGGTGACAACGGATTTGAATTATGATACATCTTCGGGAATGAAGTGGGTAGTATGAGCCGCAGGAATCATTTAGCATCAGGTGAACTGTGCGCTTGCTTGTTATCCACAACACAATACAAAACAAAAAAAAAACGAAAAAAAGATATTACTGGGAAAACAGAATACCTAGAAAAATAGCAGCTTTCTAGGTATTTATATATTCATTAAGCACATCCTCATGGCATGACAACACATACAAATCTTGATTTCTGATTTAGTTTACGGACTAAAGTGATACCTTTAGTTAAACTGTTTGCTTGTTTTTCACCGTTACATCCTCAAAACATCTGATTATAATTTAGGTTTATTAGTATTAAAAGTAATCTTAAAGTATTTGATCCATGATCCAAAATTACTATATATTTAACCATTGTAAATTATATTTGACAAAATCCTATTGTTACCGAAAGGACATAGCTGAAACCTTCAAAAGGATCTTTTAGCATGACATGTTCTGTCGTTTCGACAAAAGGGTCGGGTAAGGCATTTTCATGGAAGCCGAGGTACATCTTTGAGCCTATATCTAACTTAGGACTTATTAAAAAGTTTGTATATTATTTTTAATCTTTAAATTTTGAAACATTCTAGCAAATGGTATGTTCTGTTATTTCGACAAAAGGGTTGAGTATGGCAGTCGAGGTCTATCTTTGAGCCTAAATCTAAATCAACGCCTATTAAAATGTTAATATTCTATTTATTATCCTGAAAAATTCGAACAATCTTTTAACAAATTGATTTTAGAATTGTAAACGATAGTTTGTAACCATATCAGATTACAATTTACCTTGATGAGGTAACAGGAATTCAATTTTATTTATATGTTATGCGTCTGCAGTATCTAGTATGCTGCTGTATTGTCATGGGATAAATGCACAACTGCTGGAATCTTACTAACTAAGAAAGCATCAGTAAATGCTGATGTTCAACATACTTGCACGATTTTGTTTATTAAGTTAGGGTCAACAAGTTTTCAGTTGACCTATCAGTAATTGATGACCTTTGGCCTATAAACATCACATACATTCTCCATAAAGGATGACTGCCCATTGTCACAGTTGAGAACTAAAATGGAGTGCTCCATCACCAATAAATGGCTTAATCAATCATCGAAAAACCACAGCAGCGCTAAGCTACTTCGTTCATCCATTCTATTTTTGAGCTAATCCTTATCTGCGAATCTACCGTTTTAAACACTGTCAATTTCCGCAGGAATCGGGTATGCTGCCGCTGTCATGTCTTGCTGGATGAACGTATACTACATCGTCATTCTGGCCTGGGCTATATTCTATTTCTTCATGTCAATGAGATCAGGTAAAATTGTATTTGAGGGCTATACCTTATTTATTTCTCATAGCTATTTTAAGTCAGATGGTCAGATTTTTGCTTGGATACTTGAATTGCTTATATTATTTGACTTCACCGTCAATTGTTTATATTTTGTGTATCGATGTTTGTGCTGGTTTAGAGTAGATAGGGTGGCGGATAAGGTGGTTTCTTATATTTTGAGCTATTTAAGATTTTTTTACACTCGTTAGCTTTCTTATTTTATCATTTCAAGTTAGAAATATAAACTGTTTTGACAAAGTTCTGTCTGTCGAAGCAGAGAACCCAGAGCCGACAGTAGTGACGTTTCCACGTATCTCAATCATACAAGAGCTTCGCTCTGGGGTTGATCTATATGAAACAAACCACTTCCAGAAAAAAAAGATCGATAGAGGAAATCGCCAGTTACAACTAAAAGCTAACTGATAAAAATAATTTTCAATCAAAAGATTTGTTAAATGAATCTAAGGGTGACATTAGCATACACTTCACCTGGTTATGATGACACCTTCGCAAAACACCTCAGCAAAAAAATGAGATGAACATATTTCTTCACTACCGAGTTTTCAGAAGGAATGCCTCCCTACCTGGTAAGTGGATCTACGGATGCCCCGATTCGGAAACACAACAGCGTTATGCTGCTATTTCACGCTGGTATTCCGTGACTGTGTGGTTGAATTAAGTATATCACTATTGGACTACATTATTTTCGGATTTGAACTAAGCAACTTTTTTTGAAATATATAATTTTATGTGATAACCGATCGCCAGTTCACCTTTTGGTAATTGATTCCTGAGGTTCGTGACATGCATATTTATACTCGATAAAGAATAATTAAGAAGATGCGTTCTTACTTGTGAGGATTAAGGCAAGGTTTCCGGTTTCTTCACTCGCGGAGTCAAAACAGCTAGTATATCTTCTAATTGACAATTTTAGATGTACCATGGCGAAGCTGCGATAACTACTGGAATACGGCGAATTGCGTGAACCCCTACGATCGCAACAATTTGTCCTGCTGGTCTTCCTTTGATATGACTACGGTTTGCACCCTCAACGGGAAGAACATCAGCAAAGCTGTGCTCTCTGATCCTGTTAAGGAATTCTGGGAGTAAGTACATCATCATTCAGTTCAGCCCAGTACTAGTCCACAGCTATAGAGGCTATATAGCATCGTTTATATCTTATGATAATGAATCCAGTAATATTTCCTGTTAATCATAACCTAATTTTCTTTAATTTGAAGTATTATTTGCATGAGTCTTATTATGTATATTTAATTGTTGTTGTTAATTTAAAAGATACGATAATATTTTAGAAACTATACACCGTATGTACAAAATGTATATTATATTAATTTTGTATGCGATATTAAACGATTGTATATTTTCCGTTCGTTTAAAATTAACATGGCAAGTAAATTAAGTAACAAAACTTCAAGTTTAATTAACATCAATCTAACTGTACTTTGGCTTACTTAGGTTAGGTTAATAACTTGTCACGACAGAAAATCGATGCTTAATGATATTCTAAACGTTCCACTGACTGCTTTGTTTATATTTATTTTATTTAAAAATAATTGTACAAATATACCCTTTGGGTTGAGCAGACAAATAATGAAAGGTTCATAGTGTTTCATAAAAAAGATATTTATAAATATGATATATTAATTGAATATAAACAAACATAAATTATATCTATCACATTTATATTCTCCAATCTTTTAATTATCGTACAGTTTGATTGTCATCATTATAGTCTATTAATAGTCTTCTGCAAAACATAACCATCCAGTACATCTCTGAGGGTCATGGCAGGCGATCACTTTAAAGCCCGACCCAGAGCCAGCTGCATCCAGAAGTCGATCTTCTCGTACACTTGCATAGATCGCTGCTTCATTAAGGGGCGTCTCCTTCTATACTGTGACTCCCAGTTCGAGGTTGGCTACTCTAGAACCTTTCTTACCCATCAGTCACCGGCTTTATGGGCTATGTGACAGGCCCATTGCCTCTTCAGCTTGCTGATCGGTATGGAATATTGTAGAGATTTTAAAACAGTTAAGTGCTATAGATCTTCTCTCAGAGCAGACGAAAGCGTAAATACACCGGTTTCACTGCCAATTGGCTGTTCTCGCATATTTTCGAAATATGCCTTTTTAAGTTTCTTCTTAACACCCTAATCTAAAGTGTTTATAACACTTATAGATTATTAATTCACTTTAATATGTACTTTACCAGACGTAGAGCTCTCCAAATTTCAAGCGGCATCGAAAATATCGGTAACATCCGATGGGAACTCGCTGGGACTCTCCTCCTCGTCTGGATCCTGTGCTACTTCTGCATCTGGAAGGGAGTACGATGGACCGGCAAAGTAGTCTACTTCACGGCTCTCTTCCCTTATTTCTTGTTGACTGTTCTCTTAATCAGAGGTAAGCGGAGTAGATAATGTTAATTTCGTCTCCTAATACGAATAACCTAATCAAGTCATCGATGTTACATTCATCAAATGAAATATAATAATATTTTATTATAATTATTGGATTCGCGGTGACAAACGAGCACAGAATTGACTTGACGGTAAGGAACTCCTGCAGCGTATGACATTCCTCGATAAGAAATAATAATGATGCGTCGTCTTCTCAGAACACAGATGGAATGCCTCGTCACCAGTAATGGTAAAGAGACCCTCTCTTGATCCCCCACACTCACCAGATGATCTTCCTCGACAAGGCCATCATGTAACTGTTAGTAAATAGATGTGGTGTGATTACACCACGTACCATGCACTCAGACTGCTTATCCTTGTTCGGAGTCCTGACATCTTTGATTATTTCAGGTATCACCTTACCCGGTGCATTGGAAGGTATCAAGTTCTACATTATGCCGAACATGTCCAAGCTTATGGAGTCCGAAGTGTGGATCGACGCAGTGACACAGATCTTCTTTTCTTATGGTCTCGGCCTGGGCACCCTAGTCGCTTTGGGCAGCTATAACAAATTTACCAACAATGTATATAAGTACGTAAAGGTTTCAATATAAAATGCATTTAGTTTTTTTTTATAGAATAGGTGATGAAGCAGGTCACCTGATGGTATTTAATCACCATCCCCTATGAACATCTGCAACGACGGGGGAGTCATAGGTGTGAAGGCATGAAATTTCACAAGCATCAAATTTAGAACCATTAGGTATAAGGAAGGGAATACTAATTTGGGAACAAATGAAAGGGAACACATGGGTCAAGAACAAGTGCGAGAAAAATTTAAATCCGAATACAATCATAAAAGGAATCAACCTCTGAAATGTAATTAGTATGCTGAATCTTCAAATAAATAAATAAATAATAGTTAATTATTAGTTGTAAAGAAAACATCTGACATTTTTGCGTAAACGTGGATACGTAATATGTACAAGTATGCCTGTCATAACAATAGCAGTCGCACTCACTAAACTGTGACGAACTAACAGACGAACAGATATTTAAAATTATGAAAGTATATTGTGAAATATAGAAAACATGATTAGGTATTAAATCGCCTCACCAATATAGTCAAAGTTTAATTTAATCTGGAACAGATGGATCATCAACGACTATGAAAATACTTTTTATAACATGAGAGGTGACAAACGATTTCATCTATCCCCAACGAAGATAATATACACATACGGATTCACGCCCGAGGACTGAGATGAAATGTCTCGTTACCTGTGATGTCCCTGGATCCCTTCACCCACCATAAGAAACAAAACACCTTTATATCTATATATAATGCTGGCACTATGTGAGCATATGGTACTTCTCATTTTATATTGTCCGTTTGTCTTGTCTAAACCGCTGTTCCCTTCCAGGGATGCCCTGATAGTCTGCTCCGTGAACTCCAGTACATCGATGTTCGCCGGTTTCGTAATATTCTCCGTGGTAGGGTTCATGGCGCATGAACAGCAGCGACCAGTTGCCGAAGTAGCAGCATCAGGTAATGCCAACATCCGTACAAAAAAATCTCCGAATGCCAATGTTGGTTTTGAAGGATCAATGATCAGTAATCCAAACCTAATAAATATATTTCATATTCGTATATTCATGTGTAATGTGTATTTTTTTATAATTAAAGAAAAGAAGAAAGAGAAGTAGAGATTAATTAATTTTAATTTTAATATAGAGACAGGAAGCCATTGTACTATTCTTTTTTAACCCGCTTCTCTTTTAGGGCCCGGTCTAGCGTTCCTGGCATACCCATCAGCAGTTCTCCAGCTCCCAGGCGCCCCACTATGGTCTTGTCTGTTCTTCTTCATGCTACTACTCATCGGCTTGGACAGCCAGTTCTGCACCATGGAGGGTTTCATCACTGCCGTTATTGATGAGTGGCCCAAACTTCTGAGGAGAAGGAAGGAAATCTTCATCGCTATTACCTGTGTGATCTCGTACTTGGTCGGACTGTCTTGTATCTCTGAGGTGATCATATATATTTTTTATATTTAGATATAAATATTTACATAATTTTAAAAGTATTTCCTTTGCTACAACTCATAAAAAAGATAATTGGATAATCAACTGTCATCATTCAGTTTTGGACAAAATAAAGACTATTGCTTATCTTCATCCTGTTACTTTACTGTTAGGTCTTCCTAAATTAGGAAATTTTCTTTTAAATGCTACACTGAGGTAGTTAAAGCAGTGTCAGACCACTCGCACCATACACACTGCTTCACACAAGCGCTAACTTTGTTCATGTACTATAATCTTATTGTTATTATTACTAATGTTAGCTAATGTCAGTGTAAAAACATTGATTGTTTTCTTCCAGGGTGGTATGTACGTGTTCCAAATCCTGGACTCCTACGCCGTCTCCGGTTTCTGTCTGCTGTTCCTGATCTTCTTTGAGTGCGTCTCTATCTCCTGGGCATTCGGCGTGAACCGTTTCTATGACGGCATCAAGGAAATGATTGGTTATTACCCCACCGTCTGGTGGAAGTTCTGCTGGGTTGGGTTTACACCTGCTATTTGCATTGTAAGTTTCAACGAAACGATCGGTAAATTAGTAAAGTTCACTTGGTGTTAAATGATCGATGATGTTTTTGTAAAATTGTGTCGTTAAAAGAGTAAGCATGTATCATCATCTCTTGCATCAGAAAGAAATAGAAATAGGCGAGATATTAAACCTTTAAGAGATAGAGAAACACTGACTATATCCCACCACACCGGTATCCCAGCTTATGTAATACAGAATGAGCATAGTATTAAATTGCAGAATGACGCTGTTGTGTTTTGTATGAAGACTGTAGGTTTGCGGTGAGGCGATAACAAGTTAGGCCCTCGATTTCATATCCTCAGGGTTGACAACGCATGTTTATCTTGAATCATTATTGCGTATGGTCATGGTAGTGTGTCACCCCTAATATTATAATAAAAAACTACATATATAATACATAGATTTTATAAATGAATATACGTAATGCGCATTCAAAATTTTCAGAGCGTGTTCATCTTCAACTTGGTGCAATGGACTCCAATCAAATACATGAACTACGAATACCCGTGGTGGTCTCACGCTTTCGGCTGGTTCACGGCCCTGTCCTCGATGCTGTGCATCCCTGGCTACATGATCTATTTGTGGCGTGTCACCCCTGGAACTAGCATGGAGGTAAGTCATTTATATACATAGATGTTGGTCAAGATACAACAATTTTTTCATGGTATTGACGGTGGCAAAAGAACACGCAGTTCCACCCTAGTTAGTTATTTCTGTGAACCTGTGGAGTGAATGATATCCACAGACATCCTGGAAAGGATCTAAGGAATAAATAAAATAAAATACACATGCGTTATCGCTCCTAAGGACTAAGAAGGTATGCCTAGTCAACAGTGAAAAGGGCCTCAGCATCGTTATGATGGCCGAAAGACAACAGACAGGGGGTCCCTTGACCGATTCGTCCTGTTTAAAAACACACACAGTAACACACGTCTTTATTTCATTTCCTTCACTTATCAATGATGAATATGGGTGTCTTGGTGAATTCCTGACTGTTCTGAAAAACTGTGTGATCATTTTTCACCCACGAAATAATAAAAATAATGTTCAAGCTAAGAAAAATACTACCGCGCGTTTGTAATAACTACAACACAAAGATTTCAAAATTATCCACGTTTCCTCTTTCAGAAATTCCATACAATCGTCCGAATCCCCGAAGACGTACCGGCCCTTCGCACGAAGATGCAGGCCGAAGAGCAAGCCAAGCATGCAAAGGCTTAAACCTCAACAGAGTCTTCCGAATCTCAGATGCTCACACGGGATCACACCCAAATTTCCAAAAATGAGATGATGTGAGTTATTATGGGATTTGTATGCACAAAATATTCTTATAGTAATTTCCATGTGCCAAATATATACTTGTTTAGCAAATTATTTATCGTAATAATAAAATTATATTTGCTATGTAACCGTAATTTTGTTTTAAGTGTATTATTTATTTAGTAACTGTACTAATTATAAAAACAAAAAGTTTTGCATTTGAAGACTTCGCTGGGTGCGTTGCGACGCGTTCATGTATGTTAGTATTCGCGCTATATTTAATTTAGTTAATATGTTATCGTTAATTTATTAATTAAGGTTGTATTCTAATTTTATTATATAAATATACTATTCAAAAGTTAACTATCTTATTGTCGTCTTCCATGTAGCAAATGCTTTATAAAGTTTTATTTAGATGTAGTGATATATTTCGTGTTTAGTATTTAAGATCTGGCCATAATAATCCTATAAATCATAAAAAATCGAACAATGTATCAAACAGATTTCTTCTAAAATATTGCGAAATTTCAAAGATGAATTTAGTTACGAGTATTTAAGGAGCAAAACTCAAATTTAAAATAATACGATGTAATGTAAATCCATACTGTCATACATAAAGTCCGTTCTTGTAATGAATTCGTAAATCGTACACGTGGCCAGATTTAATAGGTTATAAATATATTGGCCTAACATAAGGTATAAACTTAATCCTTAAAATGTAGGTTATTATTTATATTTAGATGTCTATTACCTTTCATAATCTGTCAATGTTTTTTTAACAAATACATTTTGTATGGTATATGCAATTAATTGCAATATTGTTGATAGGTAAATTGTTAAAGAAAATATTGGCAATCTATAAGAGGTTGCATTTTAAAATATGAGGGCAACACGCATCGGGACGCGTAATCTTTTACATAATCGTATATACACGGTGTTTCAAAAATAAAATATATTACTTTAATTAAAAATATTAAAATTTTAAAAATATCTTATTTAATCTATATATTAATAAAATATTATAAAAATTGTTATCATATCTTATCAAATTGTATTTAACACTTAAGTTCGATTTAATCTTTTGGTTACGTAGCTTTAAATTGAGATTTAGTAAAAATGTGTAATATTATTTAATATATCAAATCTAAGAGACCAAACAAAATAAAATTCAATTGCTGTGTTCTAAATGAGACCAAAATTTCTGACAAATGTTTTCTAAATGAATTTAAATATGTTATCTCTTTACTGTAGTTTTTGTCAAATTAACGATCATACATAAACACAACATAAATTAATAATCATCAAGAATACCATTGAAAAAATATTGTATCATTAAATAATAAAAAATATAAAACTATTCTTATTTAAAATAAATTCTTCGAATGGAAGGATGCTGGCTTAACGTTTGCCTAAGTGGATAGTATTATTAAAAATATAAACTGTCAATTTCAATTAACCTTTAAAACTTAAAAAAAATAGTGAACATTCGTAATTAATTAACATTTATAATTATTTAAAAGTAGTTATTAAGAAATATTACATTTCAGTGTACTATAAAGGAGATTAGAATATTGTTTTATTTCTAAGGTTATTAGGTAAAATATTATACTCAATATTAATAACTTAATAAATATACAATATTCAGTATATGTACTTTAATATAATTCATATTAACTAAGAAATATTTTTATTGTTATTCGAAAACTAATAAAAACTTTAATGTATCAACTACAAATAAAAATAACAAATAATAATCCAAATTAAACATATTTTAACATTTATTGAACAATTTGTGTTTTTTTATTACGAAATTTGTAACTCGAATATTTATTTAACTGCTATATATCTTAAAAGAACCAAAATAAATAAATATGTTAATACTAAAACAGTTGTTTATTATGTATACCTTCTGATATTCCACACGCCTCAAACTTAGGTCACATTATTTTTTATAAATAGTAGGTATTAGTGCCATTTAAATACAAAAGTATTTTTGATTATGATAATACTAGTATTAAAAAAACTTGTGCTTTACTTTAAATCTGACTGTGTGTTGAAATAGACATTTAATTAAAAAAAACGTTTCCAAATACAATTAACACGAAAACACTTTGACCAAGAACCTAACTGAAGATAATTCGTGATCAACACTTAATTCTGTTAAGTTTTATTAATTGTAAATGGAATATAACTGTATTCAAAATGTTTAATACATTTGTTAGAAGTAAAATATTTTTTTTAAAAAAAGGTAAAATGTGTAATAGAAGAAATCAGAAAGACGCAATTTAAATTTGATATTACATTGATATAATATTATTGTCTTGTGGTGGTATTATGTGGGTATTGTACATTGTAATAAACTCCCAAAATTAGTGAAAAATTAATATTCTATTGATTTATTATTACATTATTACAAAAAATAATTTATTAAAAATGTATTTTGTTTTAATGGAATTTCTTTGAAATGTCGGTTCCTGGTCTCGTTCATTTGACCTATGACTAGGTGTAGTCTAAGCTATTTGGTACACCAGAGAAAGATTTGAATCTATGACAGATGAATATTACTGCTGTAATTACGTATATATCAAATTATTGGCAATCTATGACTATTGCTGCTGTAATTTCTTGTAACTCTACAAAATAATCAATTCTTTGATCTGTATTTTACAAGCTTATAAATAAAAAGTATTACGAAAAGGATGGCCACACTGTAATAGTACAATATTTGTGACCACAAATTGTTGCTCTTTGGGTATAAAGTATGTATACATTTGAACCTTTCTCCGATATTATTTCACATGAATTACATCGGAACAGGGAAGTGGACCACGAGTGAGTGCCTCTGTGTTTGCGCAGACGCACTATAAAATATTCCGCCCAGTTGATGTCATCTAGCAACAACGACAAGATATCGCCGCGGTCGAAATCAACCAGGAGTACATAGGTATGTATGTCCCCATCAATTTTACAAAAGGAAAACATATAGATATAGTAGATGAATTGAGTATTTGAGGGAATATTTTTGTATCGTTTTTTTTTTTTTGAGTTAATGATTGACGTCATCGCTAACTATCTAGGTTGTGTAAGAGAGATACATATACTTTATAATATTTGTGTTGTAATTATAAATGCGTACGCTGTATTGACATTTTCGCAAGAACACTCGATTCCTTTGCTTTCTTTTTAATATCCTTCAATCCCCAAAGACTCCGTCATATCTCCGCAAACGGTTTTCGTTTGTACACATCCGCCTGAAGAAACCTGCAGATCGGAGATTAGATCTCTCCTTGAATTACCTGCTCATAAAACTAGTTTATATATCAACTCCAAACTAGTGACGGTACATTATTTATCTTTATCCAGTTGAATATATAATGAAAAATTATGTCAGCTTTATTGTATGTTATATATAATACGTCTTTACCTATGATATTGCCGTTTTGTATAAAATAAGTTGAATTTTTTTTTCAAACTTTTTTATTTCTGATATTCAAAGTAATCACCCATATAATCGATGCATCTTTGCCAACGCAGTGGTAGTTTATTGATGCCCTTCTAGTAAAAATCAGCTGGACGGGAGGCAACAAACTCTTCAAAGACATTTTGTCTGCCTCTCGGGAATTGAATTTATTTTTCCGCTAAAAAGTTGTTCAAATTTTGGAAAAGTAATAGTCGATGGGTGCAAGGTGAGTATGGCGGATGAGGGAGAGCTTCCAAACCCAACTCTTGCAGCTTGGAGACTGTCTGTTGTGCAGTATGAGGTCGCGCGTTGTCGTGTAGGAGCTGCGGGGACGACCGATTGACCAAAGCTGGTTGCAGATGTGCGAGCTTCTCCATCATTATCATCAGTTCTTCACAGTACACATCTGCAGTAATGCTCATTCCATTTGGTAAAAAATTGTGATGAATCACACCGGCACTATACCACCAAACAGTGACCATCAACTTTCTAGAGGTCATTTTTCGTTTAGGGCTTTGGTGCTGAACCAGGATCTAACCAACTTGCTGAGCGGTTTCGATTGTTGAACAGAATCCATTTTTCGTTGCACTTAACAATTCGGTTCAAAATTCTTTCATTTCTGTGCCTGTTGAGCAGTGCGAACCAGGTCTCAACGCGTATGTTGCGCCGGTGATCGTTAAGTTCGTTGGGCACCCATCTATCAAGCTTTTTTACCTTGCCAATTTGTTGCAAGTGGACCAATATTGTTTTGATGTTAACATCAAAAGCTGCTGCTAGCTCGGCTATAGATTGAGTATCATCAGCTTCCACAATCGCCTTTAATTCATAATTGTTGACCAAAGTGTTCGGACGACCGCGAGGTTCATTTTTCAAATCACAATTTCCAGAAATGGGAAAACAAATAACGGGTTTTGCGTTCGTTTGTAAAGTTCTCTCCGTAAACGTTGTTGATGTTACGTGCCGTTTGTGCCGCGTTGATACCACGACGGAACTCATATTCCATAATTACACGAATTTTTAAAGTATCCATTATGACGAAAAATGTTCAAACGTAATGGAAATACAAAGCTAATCAATTAACAAAAGACTGACTTTGTAAAAAGTATGTCATGTTTTTAAAACAAAATTAATTTGAATTTGATTAAATTGAAATGGCCAATACTGGAGAATGGCAATTTCATAGGTAAAGACCTAAGATCGGTATATATTTATTATTTATGTATTTATATGCATGTTTGAAAATAAATATAGTCTTATATAATTTCGTGAGTATACTATGTTTTTATTACAATACGATATTTTTATATAACGATAATATATCCAACACCAGACTTGCTGGAAGAGACTTTTATTGTAAAATAAGCTGCTTCTTTGTACATACTTTTGCTAAATAAATGCTCTGTGTACATAAAAGTTAAATAAATAAATAAAGAGGTTTATTACTTGTAATTGACTTGACTGTGTCGAACTGACAATTGGTTACGTAATGATGTAATTACAACAGTTTTTGCGTCTTAATTGTAATTATTATGATGTGATGAAATCACCCTTGAGTAGGGGAGCCACGCTGCCGTTTGTTTGTAGACGAATCTACGCCTCGTCAGGGAGAGTACTGTGCATTCACAGAATAACGATGTAAATAGCGCAAAATTGCTGTCTCGGAGGAATGTGGGTCTCATGGACAGGAATCTCTAATCATCAGATGAATTGAGTGCTAGTTTCTCACATCTATCAAATAAAAAAAAATACATACGTTCCAATTTTGCTTGAAGTCCCCGTATAAGGTTTATGTTAGTGTTAATATTTAAGTCTTATTGATAATTATGATCAATCAACCAGGATTATCCTGGTTGATTTAGATCACTATTTCTTCTGTTTTTTTTTTAATTCCCAGACATTATATAATATAGCACCGTACGAATTTACGCAAGCATATAGTTAGTCATTCAGCGTTCCCTTCACTACTTCTAAAGAATATTTGAATGCAGTGTCAACGACACGAAGCGTACATATATACAACACACCCAAAAACGAAAACCAAACTATTTGTGATAGGCATATATTTTCCTACAAACGGACTGAGATAGTGAGACCATTCTATATGTCCTCGAAGGGTTTCCTATTTTGGTTCATATATTGAGTAATTTTATTATAAGATAGACCTAGTTACATATAAATCAAAAGCTTTTTTTAAGTAGGCCCATACAAAACATTTTAGAATCGTTAAAATTGCTATTAAATCTTTAACACCATTCCGAAAGGCAGCTGCTAGCTAAAATAAACGGCAAGAAACTCGAATAATTTCTTTTTTAAATAAATAGTATTTTAAATTAAATAAAACACACAGTGTGTTGTAAACAAAACAAAAATTCCGAAGTTGTGTGAACCCAGAGCTCAAAGCAAAAACCACACATATTTGTCAGACAAATATTCTGACAAAAAGTAGTAAATCGTCAAGATTGTAAATAGGTCTCTACCATCACTTCGTAAGTCAGCTGAAATGGCTGCATGAAATGGCAAAAAACTCGACTAGTTCCTTCTTTTTAAAATAAAGTTTAAATATTGAACTCGGAGTTAAATCCAAACATATCTGTCAAACAAATGTTCTGACAAAGATTAGGATGTTTTGTTTAACTGGTTTTTAACGGGAATTTCTAATACATAAATTTAATGACAAATCGATAATTAGTTGCTGAAAATTTTAGATGTTTATGGGCCGTACGCACTCACCATAACTTGAACTTTTCCTTTTCCATTTATAATATTATATAAACCGATTCAATGTCCTTGAAAAGAATTTTATGACGCTTTAGCTATGACCATGAATGCGGCAATAATGGGGGCATTAGTATGCTCCCAAGGAACGTTTAGTTAGTATGTATCCACTGTATGTTAATAAGGTGTGAGTGGCAAATGGCACTTGTTATATTTTGGTGATACTCAACAGTGTCTCGATACGCATATCAATTAGTATTATAACTATGGTTGTCTTAGTGTTTATTATGTTTATCGGTGATTTTACTTTTATTAAATATTAGGGGTGACAAAGAAGCACACAGTTCACATGATGGTGAGTGAGGACTGCGGCCCACGACATCTACATTTATCTTCGATAAGGAAACGTTGTCAACACATCCGCATTATGGTTCTCTCAGATTCCTAATTGATTTACCTTGTCGGTAATAACGGTCTCACGTTCGCTAAACTCACAAACGAAACACAGGTGTGTTATGCTATTTTACGATAGTATTCTGCGAAGGTGTGGAGTAAAAGAAAAGCAGTTATATTTTACCGTCGAATAAGTTATGAACATAGTAGCGTAATATATCGGCTACGGTTAACGGACATCGGAAATAATAAAAGCAGACGTATTGTGATAATATTTCCCACTCACTCACACCACTCTATATCTCGAGTGGGAAATATTATCACAATAATCATTATCTCAGCCCATCACCAGTACACCGCTGTATAGGTCTCCCCCACAGGCTGACGAGGAGTACGACACAGGGCTCACGGAACTAAGTGGTCCGTGAGCTGGTTATAGTGTTCCCTATGTTTGTGGTTCTCTTACTTACTCAAAGCATCCGAGGTTTTGGTATGTGGACCTAGCCTTTGACGGACGCCACCTGTTGTCTGTCAATCGGAAACTGTGGGCGGTGAGAACCGCCCTGACACGCGGGTGTAACGAGTGAACGCGGTGTCGCGAAGATTGCTTTGCGCTCGGAGGCGAGGGCGACGCGACGATATGTCTGTGCTGTGTGCGGGTCCAGGGTCCGTTGAGGGCGGACTGGATTCGGTTCCCCCATAAAGTGGGGGTCGTCGAGGACGTGACGGGGTCGACGGTTCCTAGTTTCCGGGTTCGGTACCGGATCGTAGGTTGCGACTTTTACCACTAGCGGGTTGGAGTGCGAAAGCGCTTTCGCGAAGAATTGCTGCGAGATGGATTAGAAATATTCCGGAATGGTGACGAGATGTAAGTCACTGTGCAAATCGATATTACGCTGATACGGTTCTGCTCCGGTTGCAATTCTAGTGAAACGGTTTTGGACCATCTGTAACAATTTATTCTTGTCCGCGGCTACGTGAGCGAAGACGACGCTGGCGTAGGCCATAATTGGTCTTACGCAGGACTTGCATAGCAGGAGTTTATGTCTTAGGGATATTTTGCTGTTGGCGCAGATGAGCTGGTGAAGCCGGCTCATGACGAACGCGGCCTTGTTTCTCGCATTTTTGATATGCGGGCGGAAGCTAAGCTTACGGCTAAGCCTAGGGTGATGTTTTTAATTAACGCTATGTCTAGTACGTCGGGTGTTTGACGTGCAATGTTGAGAGCGTATCGTGTCGTGGAGTCAGGGGCTATGACGTTGAAGCTATATGAGCCCATGAGGTCGTGTAGCGCCCTGCCGTTTTTATTCTCCCTTAACGAATGCCAGGAGGCATGTTTGCTATTTAGGTCGCTTGCTATGACGACCGAGGGAGTAAGACCTTGAGCCACATGCACACGTCCACTTTCATAGGTCGTTACTTCAGTTGGGGTACACTGCGTTGGCCAGTACGGTTGCCACTCAGAGGTTTTTCCCCCTTTTTTTCTGGCGCTGTTCGCCCGAGGGCTTTTACAGTTTCACCAGGGCGAGACCTCTATTAGTGGGTAATCAGCAGAAAGGTTCCCGAGAGGGAGCCTCAGCTTGGACCATTACCCTGTTCCGTGATAGCGTCTGATTCAAGGGCGCCCGAGAGGGCAAGGTTTATCTCCATCGGTTATCAGTTCTGCGAGTTTTATTGCCACTTTAGCTTATTGATCATTTGTGCTATTCCTGTTACCTCAGTTCATCTGCGAATAGCTACACATTGGATCACGCAGAGAAACTGGTCATAGCTCTTTCCACAGCTCGCCGGCAATAAGTATATGGCCAACAGTGAAGGACCACGTCTCAGTTCCATAGGTCATAGCACTGATTGATCTTTTGTGTTTAAACATGAATATTATTATTTCATTTAACATAAATAATTTTTAAAAAGAAAATTTCAACAGATTTGAATGTATGTACATCCTTAGCAAATCCCTGGAAACCGCACTCACGCTTGGCTGCGTATTTAAATCACAATTGTATTGTCAGTTTGTTTTGAAAATTAATAAATTCTACATTGTCAAGAGCTATTTGTTATACCTTCGATGACTTACCGGGTGATGAGGATTTATTTGTTATTTTGCATTGCCGAAGTCGAATATATCGTGTTTTAACCTACTCACATCCTAAAATAAATTTCAAAATCTATCCAGTAAATTGTGGATGGACATACTTTGAGTATCAATTATAGTATCACATACTTAGTTAAACATTTTTTCGTTTTAATTTTTTATCATAGTTTATTTCCATTTGGTCCATATTAGGTCCTGATATAAGCAATAGGCGTTTTGTTGAACTGGCCATTTTGAATTCAAATAATCTGGCATTTGGTGAGGAATTACAAATTCAAATGTATTTGCAGTTAGGCCTGTATTTGTGATTCGAATTTAGTCATTCATTTGTTTTCGCACCATTTGTTTTATCTTTAACATCCTTCTATAAACAAAATGGAAAACTTGAAATATCGCGTTATTTATGAATATAAGTTACACCGTAGCATCAGCGCTGCAGAAGCAGCTCGAAGGATTAATCATGTGTATGGGAAAGCTACTGTAAAATAATTCACGGTACGTTTTTGGTTCCAACGTTTTCGTTCTGGAGATTTTGAACTCCAAAACAAACCCACCGGAGACCCAAATGAAGAATTAAAGGTGATCGTGGAAGCGGATCTATCGCACACTATGTCAGAGTTAACGGTAGGCTTCGGCCTCAGTGACAAAAGATTATGAATTCACTTGAAACAAATTGGAAAAGCGAAAAATTTCCAGAAATGCCGTGTTAATTGAAATTGCAGCACGCCAGTTGTATTCCTAGACTTATGGACCTTCAAGAAATCAGCTTATATCTTGTTAAAGGTCGGCAAGGCACCTGTGACTGCTACATGGAAATTACATGTTGGATGTTCATAGGCGGTAGTGTTCATTTACCATCAGGGGCACTGCTTGCTCCTGTGCCACCTATTGTAAAAATACAACAACCTAGTTAAGTATAGGTTTAGGACATTGCTTTGTCTTATATTAGATTTATATTAGTAGTGGACGAAAATATAGAGAGCTGATACGTTAATTATGAAGATCATTTGTTAGTTAAGTATGTCTACTACTTTTTATACTATCAATCAGAATTTTGGATATGATAAAATATTATGTTAAAAACTCTGCCTGGAAATGTCGTATCTGTATAACTTAACCTTTGCTAATTCTGAGATTGGCGCGTCCTTAATAGATTTAGTTGCGTACACGCAGGTGACACTCTTGTCCTCTACAGATTCAACGCGCTCTTCGAATTAAGGATACACGTTTTTTATATTAAATCTATTATACAAACCTATATATAGTGTATCGACACTAGATTTATTCGTTTGTTTTTATAGTATTGATAATGTGGTGGTTTATAATATGTGCCGTACTCGTTCACAAGGTAGCTTCTGGTAAGTATTATTGTTTATATCTTGTATAGTTTTTAGTGCGTATTCATTTACGATGTTACTATTTTCGAAGTTTGCTATACATATATATATATATATATATATATATATATATAGCAAACTTACAGTCAGTAATTTGTAACTACGTTGTATTTGTACGACTTTGTAACTAAACAACGCATGAGTAAAAGCAACGATGAAATTCCCTTTCTGGAAGATATTTTTTTGGCGCAATAACCTGATCTTTTATTCATATTTTTTTCTTTTTCTTTTAATTTTAATTTCTTATGTAATTACTATGTGTACACAAAAAAGCTTAGGCTCCCTCTAGAGAGAAGGTGTTAAAGTTTAATCCACCAACCAGATCCTAAGACACGGAGTCCAGTCCGATTTATCCGCGTTAAAGACTTAAAGAGTTCTTCATATTAAGCGATTTTGAATTAGGTTTAGTGTTATTAGCTCGTCGAGGATACCGTCCTTGTATCAGATCCTCTTCTGATTGCTTCGGGCATAATAAAAAAATGCTTTAGCTACGGTCGTTTTGGCGTTTCATTTCCAAGCTTACTTATCATTTTCATAGGTCCTAGGTGAAATTTTATCTAGAAAATGCAGGTTTTGATAGTTCCATCTGGAATATAAAGGTACACCAATATTAGATAACAAATGAACCGAAGATTTGTGTGCAATTTATTTAAATATTTTTTTAAGATTTTTTGAATTACATTTTATCTTACTAGATGTGGATGAATGCGCTTTGGGACTACACAATTGCGCACACGCCGGGCCAGAGTATCAGTGCCATAATACACCGGGTTCTTTCCGGTGTAAGCGACGGAGAACGACCACGACTCTGGCTGGAACAAATCACGACTAGTAAGTAAAAAAAAGTAAAAAATTAAACAAAAGCTAAATAAATTCTTAATTGTGAGTGATGACATGATAGTTAGAAACTCCACCATTATTATATATAGATATTTTTTTAATGCCACTGATCTCACCTATACATGATTTTTATCCATCAACCACATGTTACCCAATCCCTAGGGGTAATTTCAATTGGCTTTATATCTCCGTATCTTCACTCCACATATACGCTGTTTAGTCTATTTTTATTCAATATTATAATTCACTGTCTTAATACTTGTTTGCAAATGATTTTCACTTTTAAAAGGAAGGGATTAGATCAACACTAGATCCTTAAAAAAAGTTTAAAATTGCAAATAATCTCTTGCGTTTTATTTTCAGCGACGAAATGAATGATATAGTAAACGGTTCAAAGTCACTTTCAAATCCTGAAGAAATATCTGAAGCAACAATAGCTCGAAAGCTAATCGACCCACCGACAGAAATTACTACAGAAAAATCTGAAGAATTGCCAATTCATGGACAACGTATCTACAGAGATAGTAATCATTCCATGTTAAATAATGGACTAAAACTCACGATCCCAGTATCCACACCACAAGACGAATTTTCTCCAGAATCTCCAATTCCTATATTAACTGAAGTTGATAATCATCTGCCTGGACCAGTGAATGATTTCGATCCTATAAGCCATGAGCTAATTACTCAAGGTGTACAAATAGAATCAAGTGAAACAGAAAGAAGTTACAGTGCTGTTATAGAAACTGAAAAAGTTCCTTCTTTTGACTCGTCAACTTTAGCGGCAACGGCACATAGCGATAAAGTTGACGCAGTAAAAGAAACTATATTTCAAAATGCTAAGAACGCTTGTCAAGTTGGTTTCGAAAAGGATATATATGGTGAATGCTTTGGTAAGTAGATGAACAAATGCGCAGTAAAATTATTCGGGAAGTTATATATTAGGGAAGGCCAGTGATGTGCAGTGTACTAGTGATGGTCTGATTGACTGAAATTTAATTTAATGGATGAATTAATCAATTGTAATGTAATATTGCAAAAAAGATATTTTGTTTATCGATTGCTGTTTGTTCACACTACAATACACTTTACTTGAACGAAGTTTTCGTAGGCGTGGTTACGCAACTTATTTAATACAATCCATTACGGTGACAATTTCAACGTGACCATTCGATTTGATAAATTTACTAACATATACTAATAATTGAAAATCAACTGAACAGATTTTCTAAGTAGCTTTTTCTTGTACCATAACTATACAGGGTTACAGGAGATTCGAATTATATGTATCTAGTTTATTCTCAGAGTGCTAATAAACAACAAATAAAGCCCTAAATTTGTGGTCAAAGTTAATAGTTATTGATATATATGGAGTAAGCATTTTTAGGATAAATACCTAATAAAAACAAATACTTTTTTCATTTCTAAGGGGATTGATTCGTAAGGAATTATGGATAAATGCTTGATTTTTAATAAGAACAAAAGTTACTTATCAATTATATAAAGTAACATGATAATCTTTAGAGTAGAGTCATGGAGTTAAGATTAACAGGATATTGATGCATTGCACGCCCATTGGTATGATGGATACTAGATTCTGGATGGATTTAAGCAGATCGGGCTACGTGACCAAGGCATCTCATCGATCGGGGAAACACCCTCACAAAATAGCAACCTAAAATAACAAACAAAAAAAACAACAGAACGCTCTTGTGTTTGTTTGATATGGTAAGTGCAGGGATACGGAGACCCAATAACAGGTATGGAGACATTCCATCTCAGTCTTCAGGGTTGACGAAGAATGTGCATCATGGAGCTTTGTTAAAGATAATTGTGAACGTCATGAGCAGCAGTCATTACTTACAATCGGGTAAACTGTATACCCGATTTCTACCTTAATGTATTAAAAACAACCTGGGCCTTGAGACTAGATCATCCAGCAGTGAACTGGAATAGGCTACTGATAAGTATGACAATGAATTGTATAGATAACATACTAGTAACTTTAAAATAATTTTACAGATGTAGAAGGCTGCATTGAAGACTCACATACACTTGACAGCAATGTACAACAGTGCGACCCAGGGTTCAAGGTGGATTGCGATACTGGAGCTTGCGTCGGTAGGAGACTTCTACGTTCAATTAAAATAAAATCGTACATTGACTAAAACTTTTAACGATTGTAATCAAATATCGTTTCCATTAAGGAAGGGTCTTGGTGCAATTTACTGTCATTGGTGATTTTTGCGCTATCAAAATGTTACATGGAAAGGATGCAAATTAATTGGACGTGTTTTACATCATAACTTTCTTTGCTTAGCTGCAGCGTGACCCTGTCACTGTTAATTAACTATAGCGTGGTTCTATCATAGTTAATTAGCTGCAGCGTGACCCTGTCACTGTTAATTAACTATAGCGTGGTTCTATCATAGTTAATTAGCTGCAGCGTGACCCTGTCACTGTTAATTAACTATAGCGTGGTTCTATCATAGTTAATTAGCTGCAGCGTGACCCTGTCACTGTTAATTAACTATAGCGTGGTTCTATCATAGTTAATTAGCTGCAGCGTGACCCTGTCACTGTTAATTAGCTGCAGCGTGGCTATACCACTGTTAATTAACTATAGCGTGGTTCTATCATAGTTAATTAGCTGCAGCGTGACCCTGTCACTGTTAATTAACTATAGCGTGGTTCTATCATAGTTAATTAGCTGCAGCGTGACCCTGTCACTGTTAATTAACTATAGCGTGGTTCTATCATAGTTAATTAGCTGCAGCGTGACCCTGTCACTGTTAATTAACTATAGCGTGGTTCTATCATAGTTAATTAGCTGCAGCGTGACCCTGTCACTGTTAATTAGCTGCAGCGTGGCTATACCACTGTTAATTAACTATAGCGTGGTTCTATCATAGTTAATTAGCTGCAGCGTGACCCTGTCACTGTTAATTAACTATAGCGTGGTTCTATCATAGTTAATTAGCTGCAGCGTGACCCTGTCACTGTTAATTAGTTGGAACGTGGCCCAACCACCTGTTAATTAGCTGCAGCGTGGTTATACCACTATTAATCATCTGTAGCGTGACTCCACCTCTGTCATAATTAGCAGAGGTACAGCCACGCTAATGCTACAGTGTGGCCGAACCACTGTTCATTAGATACAACATGGCTCTTATATATTTTCTGGTGTAACGGATGTTCACAGGCAATGGTCATCAGTTACCATTCAGCTGCTTGCTCGTTAGACACCTATTTTTAAAAATAAACCTGAACGATACATATACTAATCGACAACTATATACATATATGTGATAATTTTATCTAGAAAATGCAGGTTTTCTGATGATAGTTCCATCTGGAATATAAAGGTACACAAATATTAGATAACAAATAAACCGAAGATTTGTGTGCAATTTATTTAAATATTTTTTTAAGATTTTTTGAATTACATTTTATCTTACTAGATGTGGATGAATGCGCTTTGGGACTACACAATTGCGCACACGCCGGGCCAGAGTATCAGTGCCATAATACACCGGGTTCTTTCCGGTGTAAGCGACGGAGAACGACCACGACTCCGACTGGAACAAATCCCGACTAGTAAGTAAAAATAAGTAAAAAAATTAAACAAAAGCTAAATAAATTCCTAATTGTGAGTGATGACATTAGTTAGAAACTCCACCATTATTATATATAGACATTTTTTTAATGCCACAGATCTCACCTATATATGATTTTTATCCATCAACCCCATGTTACCCAATCCCTAGGGGTAATTTCAATTGGCTTTATATCTCCGTATCTTCACTCCACATCAACGCTGTTTAGTCTAGTTTTATTCAATATTATAATTCACTGTCTTAATACTTGTTTGCAAATGATTTTCACTTTTAAAAGTAAGGGATTAGATCAACACTAGATACTTAAAAAAAAATTAAAATTGCAAATAATCTCTTGCGTTTTATTTTCAGCGACGAAATGAATGATATAGTAAACGGTTCAAAGTCACTTTCAAATCCTGAAGAAATATCTGAAGCAACAATAACTCGAAAGCTAATCGACCCACCGACAGAAATTACTACAGAAAAATCTGAAGAATTGCCAATTCATGGACAACGTATCTACAGAGATAGTAATCATTCCATGCTAAATAATGGACTAAAACTCACGATCCCAGTATCCACACCACAAGACGAATTTTCTCCAGAATCTCCAATTCCTATATTAACTGAAGTTGATAATCATCTGCCTGGACCAGTGAACGATTTCGATCCTATAAGCCATGAGCTAATTACTCAAGGTGTACAAATAGAATCAAGTGAAACAGAAAGAAGTTATAGTGCTGTTACAGAAACTGAAAAAGTTCCTTCTTTTGACTCTTCAACTTTAGCGGCAACGGCACATAGCGATAAAGTTGACGCAATAAAAGAAACTATATTTCAAAATGCTAAGAACGCTTGTCAAGTTGGTTTCGAAAGGGATTTATATGGTGAATGCTTTGGTAAGTAGATGACCAAATGCGCAGTAAAATATTCGGGAAGTTATATATTAGGGAAGGCCAGTGATATGCAGTGTACTAGTGATGGTCTGATTGACTGAAATTAAATTTAATGGATGAATTAATAAATTTTAATGTAATATAGACTACAAATTGCAAGAAATTTTTACCTTTTTACCTTTTTAAGGAATCATAAAATATATTTATTATTATTTGTTAAACTATAATACTTGCAAAAAAGATATTTTAGTTTTATCGATTGCTGTTTGTTCACACTACAATACACTTTACTTGAACGAAGTTTTCGTAGGCATGGTTAAGCAACTTATTTAATACAATCCATTACGGTGACAATTTCAACGTGACTATTCGATTTGATAAATTTACTAACATATACTAATAATTGAAAATCAACTGAAAAGATTTTCTAAGTAGCTTTTTCTTGTACCATACCATACCAAAGCACTATACAGAGTTACAGGAGATTCGAAATATATGTATCTAGTTTATTCTCAGAGTGATAATAAACAACAAATAAAGTCCTAAATTTGTGGCCAAAAGTTAATAGTTCTTGATATATATGGAGTAAGCATTTTTAGGATAAATACCTAATAAAAAGAAATATTTTTTTCATTTCTAAGGGCATTGATTCGTAAGGAATTATGGATAAATGCTTGATTTTTACTAAGAACACAAGTGACTTATCAATTATGTAAAGTAACATGATAATCTTTAGAGTAGAGTCATGGAGTTGAGATTAACAGGATATTGATGTAGTGCACGACGCCCATTGGTATGATGGATACTAGATTCTGGATGGATTTAAGCAGATCGGGCTACGTGACCAAGGCATCTCATCGATCGGGGAAACACCCTCACAAAATAGCAACCTAAAATAACAACAGAACGCTCTTGTGTTTGTTTGATATGGTAAGTGCAGGGATGCGGAGACCCAATAACAGGTATGGAGACATTCCATCTCAGTCTTCAGGGTTGACGAAGAATGTGCATCATGGAGCTTTGTTAAAGATAATTGTGAACGTCATGAGCAGCAGTCATTACTTACAATCGGGTAAACTGTATACCCGATTTCTAACTTAATGTATTAAAAACAACCTGGGCCTTGAGACTATATCACCCAGCAGTGAACTCGAATAGGCTATTGATAAGTATGACAATGAATTGTATAGATAACATACTAGTAACTTTAAAATAATTTTACAGATATCAACGAATGTGCCAACAACCGTCACAACTGCTCACGTCTTACAGAAATTTGTAGGAACACTATTGGCGGATATCGTTGCGATTGCGCCGTTGGATTGAGCAGGGATTTTGCGTCTGGGGATTGTACTCGTTCATTTATCACTCCCACATCAACATGGGATGGAGTTATCGTTCCAACTACACAGCCCCCTCATCACCACCCCAACATTTGGCGGCACAAGGTGAAATAGTTTTATTTTTAAACCTAGGCAAACGTAAAAATATAATATTTCCTTTCTGCGTTTGGTTTATTTTACGTTCTCATATTATTAAATACTTATTGCCATGGTGGACCGAGCTAAAATATAATAAATAGAATGTGGCAGCTACTTCTGTAACAGGACATGAAGTAAACGTCAGTAATGTGGGCTACGGGTTTAAAGTAAGCAAGCGATAGCCTGGCAACCCATAACTGCACAGTACACAGTCGTAAGCAAAAAAATGGACTCACGCCGTACACTTACGGTCAAAATATTCTGCTTTTTTGCACAGATTTATTTTTATTTACTCTAGTAGATTAAAGATGAAGATTTTAGCTTTAAAATGAGATGACATTAATATAAATTCAAATGAATGCTTTTTTATTTATAATTTTTTTTATATAATATTCGTCTCAAACTCTAAAATAAGGACTGGCCACTCCATACACTCAATTTCTACCTCCTGCAGGTACCGCCGAATAAAAGCTGCAGTATGTAGACGGGCATTGTCCTGCATTAGCACAAAGTTTTCAGCGATAAAGCCTGCATAAGGAATGACATTAAGCTCCCCTTATATATCTTCAATATATCGCTTCGACGTCAAGATCGACGCTAGTTTCGTTGAACCAATTTAGTTTTTGCCTCCATTGAATTTCCCGGTCACACCAGCCAAGAACCTCCTTCAAACACCACATTTTCACATATGCAGCACTGCATGAATCATTCTTCAGGTCTCCTGTAGTCTCGTTGTCTTTAATCGTTGCCATGGGGACTCACTCTGCTTTCATCTGAGAAGAGAACAGAGCTCCACTTTTTCTCCGTCCAGATCACTTGTTCTCTTGCGAAACGTAGCCTCGCTGCTTGATGAGCTGGGTTCAATTAAGGGTCAATAGTCAGCCGTTTCGGAGTCTGGTTAGTCGCCTTTAATCTTCTTCTGACTATCTAGCTGCTAATGGCTACTCCTCGCTTTTTTCTGTGCTCCAGGTGGACTTGAACACCAAAGAGTGCCCGATTCCTCAACGAAGTACTGACGATGACTCGGTCATCCCTCTGGCGTACATCTTCATTAGTCGGATCCGCTTCTTTGGCAAAAACTTCCAGTCTCCTGGTATCGCCAGTAAACTCTAACACAGCAGACTGGCTCATGTCTAATACACGAGCCACTTCGCGCTGACTCTGGCGTTGTTCCAGTAGGCAACCGCTTGAGCCACTCCTTCCATAGATACGTGCGTAAGGAATAAATATACCGCTTGATGTTTGACGACTAATTGAAAAGAAGGTCAGGTAAATGACAACCCCTAATAAACCCTGTTGCAACCTAATTAAACCTGTAAGCAGGTGCAAAAATGGTGATTACAAATAACAACATGTTTTTGGGTCCTATTCCTGGAAAAGATAACATTATTTAGAAGCTAAAACATAGCTTTAATAATTCAAAGAGTAAATTATAATCCGGGGCTCAGTTTTATTTAAAGACATTGAATCTCGTGCATGACTTTTGCTCTTGCATAAGATTTTTTGGCGTTTTTAGTGTAGTTATTTTCTGTACTATTTTAATTTTTCTAAAGCAATTTCAAGTTTACCGGCCCATAATGTTCTACCACAAAAAAAAAGAATATTCGGTAAAATATTTGTCGAGAATGTCGTTGAACTAACAATGAGATGCAAAATACAATATTTATAAATAAATCCTTGTCAATTTTTACTTTTCATCGTTTCCAAGTCCACTGTTGAATATAAGAAACTGGTGTGCAATCTGATAAACTCATTGGAAACTTTGCCGTTATTCACATGTTTGACAGACGCATTGGTGAGCGCAAGCGCTCCCGTGCAAGTTAAAGTTCACTCCATCAAAATGAAATTGCGGTTGGACGAGTGTTTTTCCATCAATCGGTCGGCCTTTAAATAAAATAGTTAGAATAGTGCTCCCATACTATACTTATTAAAGTACTGTGCCAACATGTTTAGTAACAGTAAAGATTATTTTTTCGACGCGCAAGTAGAAAGTCTTTCCAAATTCTTCATGCGTGCTCTGCTTCTGCGATGGTATTTCAATGATGGTTATATAAGTGGCGTCAGGATCGAAAATAAACTGTCCAAGTGGTGCTATGTATCCAAGTATAGTTTTGACGACCTTCTCCTACCCAACTTCTTTCACTGTATCTAAAACTACAGGTTTTATCTAAAACACTTGGTCATTGATCCGTCTTCTCGTCCATGAAGACGGTTAAACAACCCCATATTCATCTCATCGCGCCTTCTTACATTTTACAATGGATATTTACTGAGTTTATTACCAATTGAAGTATTTGTGGCGTCCTTTCCTTGCTTTTTCTAGGAAAACCTTAATTTTTTTTGGGATAGGTACGGTAGGCGTTAGTCAATGGCGCTTAGCAATGCATTTTTAGTTTTCAAATCTTCGATATTCAGGAACTTTCAACTTTGAAGATAGAAGATTATTGTTTTCAGATATTGACGAATGTGCAACGCTCCGTCATAACTGCTCAGTTTTAACAGAAGCTTGTCGCAATACCATTGGTGGGTATATGTGCGAATGTGTTAGTGGATTAAGGAGGGATTATGAGTCTGGGTCTTGTGTGCAAATCGCTCCCACATCAACATCTACTCCCTATTCGGTTGCATCTACACAGCCGCCTTCAT
Source organism: Teinopalpus imperialis (assembly GCA_029286865.1). NCBI lineage: Eukaryota > Metazoa > Arthropoda > Insecta > Lepidoptera > Papilionidae > Teinopalpus > Teinopalpus imperialis. The sequence continues at coordinate 8,555,942 of JAGSMU010000014.1, read as the reverse complement.
CATCGTTACATTCATCAACAGAACGAGGTAAGTTGTTTACTATATTATTACTCCAAGATAAAAAAAGTAAAGCTTATATTTATAAATTTCACTGCTATGCCTCTGTAGATGTTTTTTATTATTTTATTATTAATAAATTAAGACGTACAAACGAGCACACAGTTCACCTTATGGCAAGTGATTCCTGCGGCCCAATAACATCCACAATCATTCCTGACAAGGAATTATAATAATATGTATTATGATTCCTTTCCCTTATTTATGCACTATCACCCTTGAGGACTGAGATGAAATAATCGGTTACTAGCAAATAAAGGTCTCCGGATCCATTCACTCATCAGACGAAACGCAGCTGAATTTTTCTGCTATTTTACGATGGTATTCTGTGAGGGCATGGTCCTATTCCAGTCGATCAGACCCATTCATTCAGCAGCTAGAAACTAACTGCATTCTCTACCATTGTTATAATATCCTCTTTAGATGGTGGCCTATGCTCTTACACTATAAGAGAAAACATCGTAAGATAACCTGCGTAAGATAGAAAATAAAAAAAACAAAAATCTTTCAAGGGCTTGAAATCCGCCAATGCGTAGTGGAGATCTGTGGAGAGAACAGCTGAGGCTAGTGCAGTATAGATATTTAGCGGGTGATTGACTGAAGTAATGATAATAATGTAATTTACTGATTTTTTCTAGTTCATACTTCACCAGATCTCAACCGAACCGAAACCATTAACAATGGAACGATAAACAATGAAACCATGACTTCGGAGGTTAAGCGGCACAATGAAACTAGTCCTGTGATTCAGTGTTCGGGAGGCTACAAACTTGGAGATAACAACACTTGTCAAGGTAGGGGTGCTGATGTCTAACCGAACTAAGAGCGAAATGTCTACGTAGAAATACGTCCGAATTAGCAAATGGCCAGTCTTTAAAAAAAAATATAATATGTAAATGTACAATCAGCGAACATTTTATGTAGTAATACCGATATTTTGTTGTGTGCTCTAGCCTCATTGTAGCAAGAATAATGAAAAGTGTATATCCGTCTGTATGTTCCAATATTCTCTGAATTGCGTGTTCACGCGGTTCCACTGCGGATTGGCACTACCTTGTTCTGTCTGATGAGTTAAAGAAATAGAAATAGGAGATCTTATTATTTGCTATGAGACATTATATTCGCTTGGTTCTCACTGGTAACAAGGCATCACTATCATGTTTCCTTATCGAGGGTGAAGGGGTCGTAGATACTCAGAATTTCAAGTCAGGCTATCACCGCGGTCCTTGTAGATCAGTGTTCTTAGTGCTCGCTTTTAATTAATAGTACGCAAGCAAACAGAGTTCGATCTTTTAGTATCCATATTTTAAGTGCTCATATACCACGTGCTTGATGCTGAAGGATAACATATTTGGGAAAGCTGCATATCTTAGTAATAAATAAAAACAAAAAAAAATCTTTTAAGCGCTTGAAATCCGACAATGCGTAATGGAGCCGCATCGTGGACTATGGGCTAACACCCTCTCTTGAGAGGAGTGTTATGCCCATCAGTGGGATTTGTATATAGGCTGTTATATAGTCTGTTTCTTTACTTTTTTTATACTCATGATTGTACTAACATGTAATCTGTGGAGGAGAACAGCTGAGGCCAGTGGAGTACAGATATTTAGCGGATTATAGACTAAAGTAATGATAATAATGTAATTTACTGATTTTTTCTAGTTCATACTTCACCAGATCTCAACCAAACCGAAACCATTAACAATGGAACGATAAACAATGAAACCATGACTTCGGAGGTTAAGCAGGACAATGAAATAAGTCCTGTGATACAGTGTTCGGGAGGCTACAAACTTGGATATAACAACACTTGTCAAGGTAAGGGCGCTGATGTCTAACCGAACTAAGTGCGAAATGCCTACGTAGAAATACGTCCGAATTAGCAAATGGCCAGTCTTTAAAAAAAAATAATAATATGTAAATGTACAATCAGCGAACAGTTTATGTAGTAATATCGATATTTTGTTGTGTGCTCTAGCTTCATTGTAGTAAGAATAATGCAAAGTGTATATCCGTCTGTATGTTCCAATATTCTCTGAATTGCGTGTTCACGCGGTTCCACTGCGGATTGGCACTACCTTGTTCTGTCTGATGAGTTAAAGAAATAGAAATAGGAGATCTTATTATTTGCTATGAGACATTATATTCGCTTGGTTCTCACTGGTAACAAGGCATCAGTATCATGTTTCCTTATCGAGGGTGAACGGGTCGTAGATACTCAGAATTCCAAGTCAGGCTATCACCGCGGTACTTGTAGATCAGTGTTCTTAGTGCTCGCTTTTAATTAATAGTACGCAAGCAAATAGAGTTCGATCTTTTAGTATCCATATTTCAAGTGCTCATATACCACGTGCTTGATGCTGAAGGATAACATATTTGGGAAAGCTGCATATCTTAGTAATAAATAAAAACAAAAAAAAATCTTTTAAGGGCTTGAAATCCGCCAATGCGTAATGGAGCCGCATCGTGGACTATGGGCTAACACCCTCTCTTGAGAGGAGTGTTATGCCCATCAGTGGGATTTGTATATAGGCTGTTATATAGTCTGTTTCTTTACTTTTTTTATACTCATGATTGTACTAACATGTAATCTGTGGAGGAGAACAGCTGAGGCCAATGGAGTACAGATATTTAGCGGGTTATAGACTAAAGTAATGATAATAATATAATTTACTGATTATTTTCAGTTCATAATTCACCAGATCTCAACCAAACCGAAACCATTAACAATGGAACGATAAACAATGAAACCATGACTTCGGAGGTTAAGCAGGACAATGAAACTAGTCCTGTGATTCAGTGTTCGGGAGGCTACAAACTTGGAGATAACAACACTTGTCAAGGTAGGGGTGCTGATGTCTAACCGAACTAAGAGTGAAACCGTACGTAGAAATACGTCCAAATTATCAAATGGCCAAATTCTTTAAAAGAAATATATAATATGTAAATGTACAAGCAGCGAACAGTTTAAGTAGTAACATCGATATTTTGTTGTGTGCTCTAGCTTCATTGAAGCGAGGAGTAATGCAAAGTGTACATCCGTCTGTATGTTCCAACATTCTTCGGTTGTTATATGTTTTACTTTTTCTATTACATTATTATATGTATACGGATATTTCAAGTGCTCATATACCACAAGCTTCATGGTGAAGGATAATATAGTTGGTAAACCTGCATGTCTTAGTAATAAAGAAGAAGAAAAAAATCAAAGACACGTCGTGCAATATGCATTTGTCGTGGAATATGCTCCAACACTCTGTCTAGAGAGTAGGTCTGTCCCCAGCATTGGGATTTAAATGTTACTTTACTATACTTTTATCATGACCTGGTCAATTTCGACCGCTGCGATGGCGATGTTCCGGTTGTTGCCAGATGACATAAAGTGTGCATTATATTTTATAGTGCCATAAGTATTTCCTCAATCACAGAGGCACTCAATGGTCGTCCCTTTCCTTATTTGGATGTATTGCAAGTTCAATACGATTAGAGTAAGGTTCAGATACAGTGTAGAATACGTTGTATTATGCTGTACCCGTTGACACTGTACTGAATGTGTATGGTGTACACAATTGACTCGCCAACGCAAAACCGCACAGTTTGACGTCTCAACGATAACTGACTGCTCGCTCTTTTTTTTTGTTTGACATATTCCTGAGACATCTACAGATTTATCTAATTAGACTCTCGCGAGCAGGAGACCCGCTGAGTTAGGACTGAGTGCCCCCTTTTTTTTTGTGTGACCTATAACTAGTCTGGCCATAAATACTGTTACATAAAAACTTTCTTTTTTTCAACTGTTAGAGCTACAAAGGCTGTTAATGCTGTTAAAGCCAGAATTCGTTGAAACCCCATTAGTATAAAAAAATCTTATTACGAGAAATGAAGATTCCCACCAGGACTATGTCGCGTATTATAAAACAATACCTGAAGCTCGGTGCTTATCGTCTATCGGTATTTAAACCAAAAAACGACGGTTGCGGCCGTCAATAGTTGTTAAGTATACAACATTTTCGCTAAACAAATACACTGCAGCACTGATACGAGACATATATTATATATAAATAAATATATATATATTTAAATATATATATATATATATATATATATATATATATATATATATATATATATATATATATATATATATATATATATATAGATAATATTCTGGTATATATGTGAATAAAAAAAATATTTCTTAATTTTCAGATATAGATGAATGCTTAACCGGTGAAGCTAAGTGCACTTTTAAGGACCTATGCGTAAACTTACCTGATGGTTACTTATGTGGCTGTCCAGGTGGATACATGCCTACAGGCCCCTACGATTGTCAAGATATCGACGAATGTGCCGTAGTTTCACCTGATGTAAGTGTCAATTTGATTATAATTATAAATCTATCTTGATCATTTGATTAATTTTAAACTTGTTTTGACGAACTTGATAAATAACTGACTAACTGATAAACGGACATGTTTTATGATGATGTCCTTGCGGTCAATTTCGATAACATCTGGTTACATGAACTGCTAAGAATAGTTTATAAAGCATTAAACGTAGCACTGTGACTGGTGATTCTACGCGCAATATGGATCGGAGGAAGGAAACAGGATTGTTTTACATGTGCAAATAAAGTATAAATATATAAGTTCATTACACTTGACGTGTTCAGAAATTTTTAGAGCTTGAACCCGCACTAATAGATAGTCGGTCGATTTAGCTCTAATGATAGAGCCAAGCTGCGTGTCGTTTGTTAATAGCTACGGCATGAATGGGAAGGACAACAAAATCACAGATAACCAACGCAAAATAGCAGCATAACATCCTTAGTGTGACAACGCATCAGCATTGTGATTTCTAATCAATGATGAACGGTAGTGTCGTGGGGCGGATGAATTACTTAGCATCGGGTGAACGGTGCTCGTTATTCACCTCGTTTGAAATCTGCATGTCAAGATATTACGAAGATATATGAAGTCCGCCAAGAAGAAGCCGCGTGGCAGAGTGAAAAACATGACAATGTACATTTCTTGTCTTTAATTCGTTTGTTTAGTTACAGACAGCCTGTACAATGAATTCAAATTGCGTGAACACACCAGGTTCCTACCAATGCGACTGTCACACAGGATTCCAAACTGCTGCAGCAAATGATAAGGTATGTTTGATTTTTTGTTTGTAGATCTTTTGTAATGATTAGCTGGAATGTTAGTTAAGTTTCAAATAATTCATTATGCTTTATTCCTTCGTAGAGGAGATATCTTAGACTTTCCAATTAGCACTGTATATAGGTATAACTTTATTAAGAATTCGATTCGAACTTGGGAGTACATTATACATTCACAAACGTAAGACCTAATAGTAATTGATAACTTTTTTTTCGTATCGGTGAGGATTTTCAAAAGATACCCTGAGGGGAAAATAGGTTTATGTGGGTGGTTTATTTGCACCCGCTAAAATCCTTCGGTGGCCAACAGTGCATTAGGAGAGGTTTTGGGATCTCTTACGAAACTCACCGATGCCCCTCTGCACTAAGCCTGTCAAGGACCCAGAGGGGGGCCCCGCCTAACCTACCACCCTTACCTGCCACGACTACCCGGGACCACTTCGTATTGCCATCCTCCCTCGGTCCGTTATTCTGGCTCGCGAATCCGAAGGTGTGTTTTTTTAAACTAATAAATATTAACAATTTCTAATCGATACTTATTCTCCCTTGTTCTTTACAACTTTGACCCACTGTTCAATAAGGTTTTTAATACCTCGTTGATAGAAATCAATTGGTTTTGATGCGAGAAATTCATCCAACCAAGATCGCATTTGTACATGAATATTAAAATCTATTTTTCGCGGATAGCACTTAACTTAATAAATGAACTCGAACAAAAAAACCAAAATATAGATTCCGGTAGGACAAAACATCAAACAATATTACATGTTATGCCAATTACATTGAATGATATGAGGAATATATAATTAGAAAAAAAAGTTTCTTTTCCAACTTAATGGTACTAATTGTGATTTCATTTCCCTCTTATAGGTTTGCGTGGACGTGGATGAATGTGTAGAGAATCGTGCTACAGCTTTATGCCAACATCAATGTATTAACACCTGGGGTGGATATAATTGTTCTTGCTACACAGGATATCGACTCAATAATGATTTAAGGTTAGTTTTAAAATTTAACATCCATTATGCTAGAAAGGAATATCTCGGTCGGCGAGTATTTCTCCGTCGAAGTAAATGTCTGCGACACGGAAGAAAATTGTCATTGGTAATTAGAAAATTCCATTTAATTGAATGTTTTTGTTGTGACGTCAAATTGAATAAATGATAGATATGGTAGATAGATACGATGACAGGGTATGATGGATATGATAGATAGAATGGTTAAATATACTATTTTATTTATATAACATACAATATTGATAAATATTTTGATGTTTCGTGTTATGTAAAAGGTAATGTACATTTGATTATTATATATAAGTGTACCATTTTGTTCAATAACTTGTTGCATTGATTTTGTACGCATAATCACTTTTTTTGTTTCTCGGGTTAATGGCTGCTGTTAGCCCGAGGGCTTTTACAGTTTCACTGGGTTGAGAGTTGACCTGAGCGCCTATAGCGCTCAGTTGAGGCCTTTATTAGTAGGCACAAGGGCTCCCGAGAGGTAACGTCGGCTTGTACCGTTACTCTATTGAGCACGAGTGACTAACTCGAGGGTGCCCGAACGAAAAGAAGGCCGAACCTCAGCTAGATCAGTTGCTTCTCACAATAGATTATTTAAATTAATATCTCTATTATTTAACTACAACAAGTAGTTTTGACAGTCCTCTCTGTAAAGAATTCTGAAGAGATCGAAACAAATGAAAATCAAAGGATGCAAGTTTGGGGCTATATGGTGGATGCATTAACACTTTCAGACCAAGCACTCTCAATAATTGCTGAGTGGTTAAAGACGTGTGTGGTCTGGCGTTATCAAGATGAAAATCACACGCTTTCTATTGATCAATTTCGGCTGTTTTTTCTCTATTTCTCGCTTGAGTCTCATCAGTTGTAGGCAGTGGAGATTCAAATCGATGGTTTCGACCGCCGGAAAAAACGATGCCCTTCCAATTCCACCCCACACCCAACATCAACTTATTGCGAGTTAGCATCAGGTTGTGCTATAGTCTATGGAGCTTGAATGCCCTTTGACCATGATCTTTTTCGCACGATTTGTCGTAAATAATCTACTTTATATGACTAATGATCAATATTTTCAAAAACGGTGCGGTTTTATTACGTTTCAATAGGGAATAATCGCAAATGACTAGATTACACGTTATAATTCTATCGGGGAGCTCGACCAAATATCGAGCTTTTTTGTATACTCAAGACTTTTTGAAATGGGTCAAAAATATTTTGTGGTTAATCCCTAGCTCTCCAGCCATGTCGTAACTACAAATATCTTCTTAATTAGCCGATCTTATTCCACTTTTTAAAAAATTCCATCGGCTTTATCTGTAACAGGTCGACCAGAGTGAGCTTCATCTTTGACATAAAAATTTCCGTACTGAGAACTCTCCATAAAAAAAGTCTATAAACGTTATAAATTGTTACCGTGACTTGTGTCGCATTTTTCCTATATTTGTAACATAATTTCAAAATGTTTGGAATTTCTTCGTTAGATTCATTAATTTTGGCGGACAGAGAAACAAAATTGTTATTTTAATATGTGATCTATTCTATATAATGGTATCAAAACAGTACACGCAAAGAGTTTTACTTGAACTTTTTCCTTAACTATTAGGAATTACGTATCCTAATACGAAAAAGCTTTTTCCCCGACCCATTATATGTTACTGTATATTACATGTTCTTATAACTATCCTTCTAGCACATGTTCCGACGTCGACGAGTGCGCGGAGTCAAGGAGTCTATGCATGTGGAGTTGTCAAAACGAACCAGGCAGCTATTGGTGTTCCTGCCCACAAGGTTATAGACTTTCAGAGGATAAGATTTCATGCATTGGTAAATTTTAAATATTCATTTTCTTATTTAAAATCTAAGTAAATATATTTTGGTTTATCGTAGGTAGTAGCTACAAAACGCATATATGTATATATAATATGTCATAACACTCGTCAGCAAGGGACGCCGTTTCAGAGCTTACAGTTCTCATAGTGATGAAGCAAGAATTACTTACCAGGTGTACTATGTACTCGTTTGTTAGCCACAGTAAAATAATGAATATGTCGACCAGAAAAATCTACAATTTCAAAGAATACCCTCGTATGTCCCGCAAGACTAAGATAGTGCTGTCGTATTTCATAGAGTACGATCCTGAGCTGCGCGTGTCTCGCAGATTCCATAGACAGAGAGGTCATCGTACGCTGCATTTGGCAATTAGAGGTTGCCACTTGAGAACCTTTCTTCCCCTTGTTATCGGTTCTACGAGCTACATGTCCAGCACATTGCCACTTCAGCTTGCTGGATCTATGTCGGTTACCTTAGTTCTTTTGCGGATATCCGGTATTTCTGCTTGATCACGTAGAGAAATAACGAGCGTAGCCCTGACTATAACTTGCTGAGCGACTTGAGCTTCCTCATACCTAGCTATATCATGGATATATATTTAAAACATTATCAATTTGTTGTGCAGATATCGACGAATGTGAAACGGGTTATGCGCCGTGTAGCATGGGTGATAATAGTCATATCTGTGTCAATACCCATGGACATTTTCGGTGCACTAGTGTCACCTGCCCACCTGGTTACCAGCTAACGACAAGATAGTATGTACCTTCTACAATATTGTTCCTCATAACCTTATCACATCTCATCTCGACCCTTCATTAGTCTGCTCTCGAACTTTTTTTAACTGTTGTGGGCCGTTTTCCACCTTCACTTGATGGTAAGTGATTCCTACGGCCAAGGACACCCACATTAAACATCGATGAGGAATCACCATGCAGATTAAGTTATCATTTATGAGGACTCACCCGATTACACGTCCATCTCGGTCCTTTGGGACGGCAACACCTGGGCATCTTGAATCATTGTTAATGATGGAAGATGAAGATATCAAGGACGCAGCTATCATTTACCATTAGGTGACCAGGGAACACCCATGGTTCATCGTATCGTATCTTAATCTTAATCATAATAATTTGAAGATAAAAATTGTACTATAGCTAGAATCTTATTTAGATTCTTTCGCGTCATTCCTTAGTATCTGCGTGAGATTGTAGGGTACCCCTCTTGAGCTTTAATTGTCGCTGTAAGGAAACCGGTGATCTAATTTTGGTTATAAGTCGGTCACGAATCGGTCCAACTCACCATATGCTAGCTATTTTAATTTATGGAATAGTTTAAAAACGGTCTAGCAGCTCACTGATGGTGAATGATGACAATGAACGTCCGCAATACGGTGTATAAACCGGCCAAACAAACCGGCTGAATATAAACCACCAACGGCGGTCATCGTTTGTGAGCCATACTCTCTTAGACCGTGCTACCAAGGCTCTCTGATAATTGAAATTCAACTTAATTCACTTATACATACTACTTGATTAAGTATCATATTGCTTTCTCCCTAGAGTGGTTTTTTGAAACTAAATAAAGTTGAATTTAGATTTGACAATAGACACTGAGCTACCATGGCTCTCAAGAAATAATAGCGACATCTTTTTTTTAGTCGCTGCGATAAGAGGGAAGAGATCTGTGCTGCATTAAACTTAAACTGCTTCTTCGAACCTATGACGTATTACTTTGAGTTCATTACCTTGGTGTCCAAGTTGTATATTTCAGGATCAGAGGTATGTAAAAGCACTAATTTAATTAATAAAAGCTTCATAGACATCACTTATTAACTTTGTCATGTCTCGGTGAAAGACAGCGGTAGAACCAAGCTATAGTTTTTGACTAGATGCACGAATGATTCGATTGAGGAAGATCTACGCCCTCACGACGAAACCACCGATATTGGTGGTTTCGTCTGGTGACTTTGGGGATCCTTATGATGACCAAGGAGGTCATCCCACGCTGCCATTCCCTGTCCGAGTTTATCAATCCTCTCCATCGAGTAGCCCAATACGACTACTTGGCTTGCTGATTGTTTGATCTATGTCTGCGTTGCGTATTCTATCATGCAGAGATACACGAGTCCTCTCCATACTTAGATGAATTGAGTTTTCGACAAAACAATATAACGAATGAATCTTTTCATTCTTTATTTTTTATTTACAATTTTAAACATACTATTTAAGAAATATCAGAACGAAAACTTAAGTTTTCCGTAACCTTTATGGAAAATTTATTCATTCCATTCGCGAACATCTCCTGAGGGTCTAAATGCTGCAAAACCTCATCAAAAGAGCCACCTTCATGTGTTGGGAATCGGTAACAGACATACGATATACACAAGTAAGGTAATGAAGTAAATTAGAAAACGCCTTATCAAGTCCTTGTAATTTTAGGTGGACTTGTTCAAAATGAGTGAACCAGTCTTGGATGAAACGAACACTGAGATAAAATTCGATCTGCAATTGACTAGGGCTATGGCAGCATCAACCGTCAACGAGCTAGCTGATATGAGTTTCTTCTCGTAAGTTAATTATATTATACTTATTTTAACGGCCACATGGCGTAATGGTTAGAGTAACTGCCTAATAAATACGGGCCTTAAAATTTTCATCCCCTATTTTATACTAATTAAGCTTAAATTTTTAAAAGCTGGAACATTTAATACTTCAATTTGGCAATAATTAAAAAAAATATGGTCTTCCACCGTATATTGCTGTAAAGCAAGTACCCATCAATCCCCCCACAAAATTGCATAGGTCGTCGCTCAATTTCGTGGGGGCTTCGTTCTGCACTGCGAGTGCCAGTCTAATCAAGAACCTTCCCCATCGGTTCTCGGTTCTACGAGCTGTATGACCAGTCCATTGGCACTTTGCTGATCTTTTGAGCTAAGTCAATCACCCTCGTTCTACTTCGGATGACCACGTTGAATTTTCGGTAACGCATGGGACACCAAGTGTCGCCCTGTTCATAGCTCACCGAGTGATACTGAGTCTGATATACATCACCAATAACAACACGCACTGCTGAAAGTAATTTGTCTTTAAGCATTGAGACATAATGGAAGAGATGTGACGTAGTTATCCGAAAGGTGCCCATTGGCTTAACATCAGAACTTCTTTTCTGGAAGTTGCTTAATAACAACCTAAGTAGCAGGTAAGAGTTAACAGTGGATATCTTTTTTAGTATTTAACTGATTTTGATGAATGTTGCTATTAGAATAATTATATTATAGACATTATATTTAAACAAATAATTATTGCCATTTTGAATTTTTTCGAGTGAAACGTTTTAAGTAATTTGGTATGATTGTCAGGATTTCTTAATATATATCCTTTCGTATATCAGAGTTTACAAATGGGCACACAGTTCTTTGATGGTAGGTCACGACTGCAGCCCATGACATCTATGTCATACCAGTTCACCAGATAGAAAGTGATTCCTACGGTCCATGACATCTATGTCATTCATCCTTGACAAGGAATCATAATGCAGGTACGTTATTACCGTTGAGGACTGAGATGGAATGCCTCTTCACCAGTAATAAAGGTCACTTGCAGGATTGAGATAAAACGTTTCGGTATCTGTAATTGAGTCTCCGATTCCCATTCACAATAAAATATAGAAGTCCACATGCCAAACATACATTTACTATTAAGCATATTCTACTATATTACATAAAGACAAACCAGTTTCAGAAGTAAAGGAAACAGGCTATGGAATTAATATGAACCTTAAATGTATTATAGTTCATAGTAATGTGGAATATATTGCCGGCCATCAAGGAAGGGGAAAGCAATTCAAATAAACTATAATTACAGCAACTATGATTACAGGTGGCGTCTAGAAAATAACAATGAAGTGATATTGTCGCTGGTGAAATCTATAGAAGGACCGCAGGTTATAGAACTTAAGTTAACACTAAATCTATACAATGGCGAGGAGTTCGATAGTAGTTTCGTTACTCAATTAAATATTATCGTGTCGGAATATGAGTTTTAATGTTACGATTAATTCAACTAATTCATTACCATACCACGCAAAATATAAACAAAAGAGAAATATATACTTGTTTTGATTGTAAAACAAAGGGATTTATTACCCTACTTAAGAGCATAATTTCTCAATCATTTGTATGTTGTGACCCACGAAAAAGCCAAAAGACAAGTAAAAAGCCTTGCGAACTTTTCACTATAGAATAATAATGAAATAGCATTTTAATTAATAGTTTATTTATGTTTAACTTTCAAGGCTATTCTCCAGGCAGGCACAATTTTATTGCAGCAGTGGGATGTAATATTAAATTAATTCCTTTAATAACAAATTTTTGTGTACACTTCTTGTTCATTGAACAGATTGCGACTTACTTTAACAACAAACATGAATTCCGATTCCCAGTTTGTGAAACGATATTATAGAGTGATAGACTAGATTTGAATGATTTAATTGCATAATACAATTTTTTATAACATTTAAATATGTAATGGCCAATCAAGCAGTGCTCAATGGCATGCATCCCTTGGCTAGGTATATATGTCATAGCTTAAATTTATTTGTCTCCGACATTGTAATGGAGGGAAATCAGAAAACCAGATTTCCAGCTGCTCATCTTCCTCCTCATCTTGTGTTTTGCTACTTTTGAACCTAGTTTACAAGTTACAAGATTATACTTATACTCAGTAATAAGATTAAAAGATATCCTAATTTCAACCTTAAATTCGGTTTTGCATGAGGCTATTTAATTTAGATATTTGGAGGTGGCTTTTTCATGCACCTTTTTAGATCGTTGTTTGGAAATAAGCAATAGGCATTTATGTTTAGTGGTATTTTTGTTTAATCCATGTTATATTCAGGGACCGAGATTTATGATGCTTTGAACTTGACTGACTTGACTTGATTATGGAATTGAAATGAAATATCGCAAAATGTATTAGCTATATTTTTATGTCTTTTTTAAAACAAATATATTTTGTTAAAGATTGTTGTATACAAATATATCTCTATATCATAAATTCATAAATAAAATAATTATATTAATGCATTGTATTAAAAATGTACTATCACATCTAGTGTATCAATAAGACTTAAGATATAATATAATTTAATTTTAAGATGAATTTAATACTTTAATTATTATAATTTGATACTTTGTGAAAAAGTGAGTGGGACTTACACCATTGTTCTCGCCGTTTATCTATGGTTGTAGAAAACATTACATTCATAACGTTTACATAAGAAATGTTGCCATATGAATTATGAATTGCATTTCTGTTGTGTGTGGTACATATTACTTTCATGATTTTATCATCACCACAATAATTTGTTTAGACTCTTATTATTAGAATTATTACATTTATATAATTATTTATCTATTTTATAATGATTTTTTTTTATATTTCAATGTAAAATTTTGTTTTGTGTTTATTTTGTTATATGTACAAAAGTAACAAGTACACAGTTCGTTATGCAAGTACATTCTGCGCAAGTCACGTGTAAGTGGTCTAAACCCAAAGAAATTGAAATAAATACTATAAACAAATGTTGTACTACGAGACGTATACGTATTTCAATTTTGTCTGTCCTTCCAGTAGGTATTCCATACATACATACATAAAATACATATATACATACATACATACATACTGGAGTCTGAAGATGGATGACACAAGTAGCTGTATACTTTCGCAGCTACGCTGATAAAAGCACTAAAACGCAACGAGCAACAAAGCCGCAAGGCCTGACGATTGAGGAAAAGCAATAAATACCAGACCAACCTCTAGAAGTAATGAAGGTGGTCCCGTGAGGGTTCAAGAAGGGTCTCTCGGGAGGGTTGGTTTAGTCCTCAACACCAGGGGTTGAGTCCGACACTACGCGCGCAATGGAAATTATTCCCACCATAAAAAGAAAAAAAAAACATAGATATGAAATAAATTTTTGTAATGTACTTCTTTTAATATTCAGAGTAAAGTGAGAATGACGCATGTCCCTTTTCAGTAATCATGAATTAACAAGATATACTCTGTATGTATATATATATATATATATATATATATATATATATATATAGTGTATAAATATATAAACTTATTTTTAGTTTTTCAGTTTCATCAGTTTATTGCTTGGGTTGTGAGCGTGTGGTCATTGCTCGATATTTTAAATGCCAGAATTTTTATGAAGAACGTGTCTATTAAAAAAAAATATATACATAGTAAAATACTCAGACGTTGTTTATTTTTTTCTTGAAAAATTACTTATCGATGTCGCAGCACGATAAACTAATTAAATTACAGCGGCATCTACAATAAGACGTTAAACCGTCTTATGTATAGTAGACGTTTAGTTTTCGTTTAGTATTACGCCGTTTCTGTTTAAGAAAACAGATGGCGTAACTCAATTAACACGAAGGTATAAAATTTTCCACAAACTATTAAGTGTTACCGTGTTTAGTATTGGGTAAATTTGGATAGATAGTTGTCGTCATTTATCTTGATTGATGTTCTCTTAGTTAATTTAAAACGTGGCAACATCTTCTGGTTATTTCTGAATGGTAGCGCAGTACAGATTCGTGTAAACATTGAGGAATTAACTTATCGTCATCTTCCCCATTTTCATCTAATGCATATATAATAAGATGATAGAAAGGTTCAGATATAATATAATTGACACCAGAAATACACACTTCAAGTCGCGATCCGATAGTCTACAATTTTTGATGCCCAAATATTGTTCCTAGTTCGGAAATCGAATTCAAAACGGATACTGCTATTTAACATACTATGCCAGGCGGGCGTCATTATCTAAATTAATAATTATGGCATTTTTACATTAGTTAATTTACCCACACTCTGAAAGCGAAAAGGAGATGGAATATAGTAGAGGATGCAGTTACGCATCTTACTGCTCAATTGTCAGCGGAAAAAGAAACAGAATTCTCCGAGATTAAAATATTTCTGTGTTAAAAAAAGTAATACTAAAGACAAGAGTACAATACAAGGAACAATTCTGACATAGATATACGTTTATTTATTTAACCCTTATATAAATAATATATATATATATATATATATATATATATATATATATATATATATATATATATATATATATATATATATATATATATATATATATTGTACGTCAGGACACCTATTAGTCTGTGCACGAAATCTCGTTGACAAACTTAACTACTGTAAGCCAAGTTCATTATTATTTATTTATTAATAAGTCAAAATTTAAATTTGAAATGTTTTTCCAAAATATAGAGTTCGTGGTGCGTACTTTTGAATTTTACAAATTCTTTCCTGTTATTATGTTTGTTGTATCTTATCTGGCACATTCTAAACAATTCACTAACCTAAATTCAGCAGATTTGCTCTTACATTGATTTGCCTTTACTTTGATCACTAGATTTGGTTTATGACAAAAAATATATTTCTGTATTGCGGTCATGATTGTCATCACAGCCTATCCACAGTCCTATAATCTACTGAACATAGGTGTAATATATTTTCATAAAGTACCTGGAACCATTGACTTCCAGCAAACTTGCATACGTACAGGCTCCATATAGCGGGCGGCCTAGAACCTTTCTTCTTAATCAGTTATTGGTTCTATATATTACCAACCCATTTTAGCTTGATAATCTTTTGGGCTATGTTGGTCACTCATTCCACTGCGGGTGTCTACGTTGTCTATTCAATCTCGCAGAGAAATACCCAGTAGCGCGCTTAGGGATACTGAGTTTTCTTGTACGGCCAGCAGCATATAAGGTATAGAGAACATTAAAGGTAATAAGTAATTATTATACAAAGTTACCAATTAATTAATTTTAGTACTACCTCTCTTCATACTTGTAGCATCGTGGTACGTAAGAAATAAGCAAATTTAAGTAGAGACATTGTTGGTTGTTTACTTAAATATTTATTATCCGTTAGTTGTGTGCTCAGGTATTTTTGTTGGGCAAAACAATCGTGATCGCTTGTTTACGCAGACATTATCACTTGATCTCTTATTTACTGAATATGTATGAGATTTACATCAATGGGCATAATATAATTTGTATAGTACTGTTTGTATTTTGTAAAGCAACGCAATAAACTAGCAGTAGTGTATGCAAATATAAATAAGTTCGACTCTTTCTTCAAATCAAATTGTTGCAATGTAAATGTTGGAAGGGTCAAGAGATGACTCTATTGGCTTGTAGTGACAATTTGCATTTCCTCTGATGGATGTGAAGGATGTTTTGTAAATAATGGTGACAAACTAGCACACAGTTCACTACAGTTCACGCTATCAGAAAGTTGATCTTCGGATACCTACACTGATCATACGAAACACAGCAGCGTTGTACTGCTATTTCACACTTGAAGGCTTCGCTTAGAATATAAATTCTGTGAGGATGGTGGTACGGTGGAATGGATCTTCTCGAACCATAGCCGACCCATTTATGTTGCAGCCTAATTAAAATTGCTCTAGCACTGTTAAATGATGGCGATGATCACTGACCATTAGGGTACCCACTAGTTCGTTTACCCATATTATATAATAAAAAATAGCATTTCAAGTAGAAAACTACGTCAAAATCCATCACAGGCCGACGATAAATGTCCAGCCTTCAATAAGTCTACATTATACGTAAGTCGCCCACCTCCACTACCGTTTTATTGCCAAGTAACCTAAAGACGATATATATGTCAAATCTTATTAATTTTGCAATTTAAACGCCAACGCGTGGTGGCAGCTGGTGTTACATCAGAGTTACGTTAATAACTTTATCCTTTGAACGTTTCACAGGTGAACGCTAAAAGGTCCCAAATATGTGCCAATGTACAAATGTTTGATCAAATAATGATTTTAAAGAGGCCTGAGGGTTTTACCGTTCGCTCTTTTGCTCTTTTTTTTAGGAGCGATGCTAAAAGAGTAAGCTACAGTAAGCTAGGTAACTGATGGTAAGTCAGATCAGACTTCATCACATTAACTTCAAGAACTCGAAGTTGTACGATCGTTATGGTGAGAAAAAAAAACAGGAGAACTGCTTCCTGTTATCGAGGTTTCAGGGATAGGATATCATGATTTCTTACTGTAAAACCATATGATTGTCTATCAACGCATATTGTAGTTATTAATTATCAACAAGTGAACTGTACTCAAGTTGGTTATATTAATACCGTAATAAAAGCTCAGTAATTCGATTTATTGTTTGGATTCGTCACGTTTCAATATTCTCACCATGATCGCAATATTTTCACCAGGGGGAAGGCACTAAGACGCTCTGTAAGGGAATGCATAAAAGGTTAAATATTGTGAAAGTTAGAATAAGGTCGGAACAAGATACGATATATCTATATATGTATGTGTATACTCAGTTTAGTATAGAATGGGTCGGCTGGGAAGCAAGTTCACCTACTGATGAAATATCAGCGTAAAATATTACAGCATAATACTTCTGTGTCCGTAGGAATCCTGGGATCCTTGTTGAAGCGTGCATCTTAAAACTTTGTTCATTTGATGTCGTGTCGACGTAGTCATAACTTAGCATCACGTGAAAAGTGTGCTCTTTATCACCCCTAGTGCTATTAAAACATTAAACTAAATTGTACGTAGAGTGACCAAAAGTATTCTTACAGTTGAGCCGTGATGATGAATACCATATCATGAGGAATTAGTATGCCTGCGAACTAACATATGGTTCGCATTTATCGACTGTATGCTAATTGGATGTAGTGTGGAATCACAAATAACGATTTATGTCTTTCGGTGAAGGTCAGTGGTTTGTCGATACGCATGTTGATTAGTTTTATAAACGAAATTGTCTTTGTATCTGTTAGATTTGTCTGTCTGATTAATTTTGATATATTTTTTGACAATATTAGTGACGACACACAACACGCACACAGTTCACCTTATGGTTTAAGATAACAGGAACATCCTCAGGAAATATTCAAAGCACATTCATTGTCAACCCTAACCGGTAATTGGGTTACCTGTGATCTACACTTACCGTTTGAAACACAGTGGTGTTATGTTGATATTTTATGTTAGTATTCTGTCATGGCATAGTCCTTCCCCGGACGAAGCAACCCTTTCGTGTTGTACCTAAATTATACTACGTGGCCCAACTATTGTTAAAAATTATTATTTATATGTTGAATAATAATGTAGCCAATGTATATTGAATACTTCTCGTATTGACCTATGCTCGTCAATCATGTCTAAAATTTGTGCTGCGAAAGATAACATTGTCTCCTTTAGTTTGTGTGTAACACTTGGTTTATATACGCTAGGAATAAAGCCGTACCTAAAATCGATTTTTGCTCCGAATGGCACTCGATATTCAACAGGAAGATCAGAAGTTAATAATAAGTTATCAATTTTAACATATCCTGTCTAAAGGTGTGGTATATTTTTAATAGTGGTAGAGCTACACTGCAGTTTGTTTTACCTGCAGAATGAATGAGTCAGCTCGACCAGGGTAGAACCACGCCCTCACAGAATACCAGTGTAAAATAGCAGCATAATGCTGCTGTGTTCCATCTGGTGAGTGTAAGGATCCGGAGACCTTCATTACTAGTAACGAGGCGTTCCATCTCAGTCCTCAAGTGTAGCAACGCATCTGCGTTATGATTACTTGTCAAGTATGAATGTAGATGTCATGGACCGCAGGAATCACTTGCCATCAGGCGAATTGTTGTGTGCTCGTTTGTTACTTGCAATGTAAAAAAAGAAATATACTCATGTTTCTATGTGAACTGTAGGGTTCACCTTACATAGTGTATATGTATATATGTACATTTATATGTAAGGTAATCACCGGGATGTATTCATACAAGTTCTTAGTGATTCTTAAAAATAGCAAGAGTGTCGCCCTTGGAACGTTGAACACAAAGCTTCGAATTTAAAATACTTCTAACTACACCTAATACTGCTGACGTGAAATATAATAAATCTTGCATGATGCCCATGGATTGTCCAAAATTGGGAAGCGTATCTAAATCGCAATATGACTCGACTGAGAGAATTACATCAATATTTTTGGACAAGTTTATTTAGTATATTACAGACAAGTGATATAGTTTTTCTATTTACAGCATTACATATATATATATATATATATATATATATATATTATACATAACTGAAATTCTATTCTCTTTATTTCACTTATACAGAAAAGAACTGGGACGTAGTCATTGAAAGATGGTTGTGTTACAAATGATGTAGAGCTATATATGTAGTTTTTAAAATAACATAATCAAAGCACGTAAGGCCGTGGGTAGGTAAGGTATGAAGCGGGCTATATAGCATTATATACCAATGTACGGAGACATACATTTTGTTTGATATCGCTATGGTCAGGATGTATGCAAATTTCAACATCAGGGTGACACTAGTGACCGCTGTCTCCGCACTTCGAATAGTTTTACACTTCACGTTACAATTTATAAAACTGGATTCTTATATAACTCCTTTACCTGTTATGTAAAACTTAACTTAAGCGAATGGTCTGGAATAATTATTTAACGATGTAGTAGTAATTGTATATTTTTTATAATGACTTACTTACCTTGAAAATTTAACTTTTTTCCTATTGTTTATTTTGGCATTAAACTAAAACATTTGAATGTTATTTAAATGCTGTAACTTTAATTTAATTACAATAAAAACTTCATGGTTCCTATATATATATATATTTTTACATTGAATTATAATTTTAATTATAAATCAGACCAAGACAGATAATAAGGGGTTTAAATTGTTAACAGATACATATATGGTATGAATTGCACTAAAATATAGTGTATGGCCGTTTCTGTGTATATATTATGATACAAATTCACGATTTTTAACGTGTCAGCTAATTATGTTATAAATATTTAAATATAAATATTCTTCATAAAAAAGGGGGTGACAAATAAACACAGTATACCTGATGAAGGGCGCCCTTACAGGATACCAGCCCTAAAAACATAGCAGCATAACGATGCTGTATTTCTTCTGGTGAGTGGATCCGGGGGCTCTAAGATGGATTTAGATATATATCATGGTCCACTGTCATCAGTAACCATCACACGAACTGTGTGCTCGTTTCTCATCCCTAACATTATACAAACATAATATAAAAATTAAGTTAAAATTAGCTGTTACTTAATGCTGTGACGAATATTCGAATTATCTTGCTACTTACTATGTATTTAAGTTAGATAATCATTTATATGACATATAGTTACACTACACAGTTATCCGGATTTTATTATTTATGTAGGTAGTGTGAACAAGGTTCTATTTATCTATATATTTATAAATGAAAACTTATACTGTATGTAAAATGTAAACGTACGAGACACTAAGATATATGAAAGTAGAATCAATTTACACATATAAAATGTCGTATTGAAGATTTTAAATAAAACATAATAAAGTTGTTTAGACATTAATAGAGCCACAATGCAGCTTGTCTCTAGTAGTTGTTTGATCTACTGAGGAAGAACCAAAGCTTCACAGAACGCAATAGCAACATGTAAGATGCGTTGCCAGTTTTTTGGACTAAGATGGATTATGCTGTAGTTAGTAACATGTTGCAATGTGGCTGTATCACTGTAATTTAAAACGTAAAACATTTTTTTAGACTTTAGTTTAAGTGCTTAACTTCCACAGTTTTAAAGCAAGCTCAGACCAATAATTTACTCGAGGATAAAAAAAAAAAACGATTCCCGGAGGTCTGTACCTGAGTTTCTATAAATAGGCATTGATATCTTTTTATTATGTCTGGCGGGTACGGAATGTTGCCTCGCTCGTAATCTTTTTAGTTAATGAGAATGCTTGGAGTGTTACTTGCTAAGTACATTCTCGTTAATCACTCGAATTGATTTTAAACTCTTTGTACTAGAAGATCGTTCACGACAATAGTATAATGGCGGATTCGAACTGACGATATTGAGGTTTACCGACCGTAGCTTAAGTCATTAGGTTATGGCAGCTTGAGAATGTAATCTGCTCTCGTATAAGAAATAGACATCAATTATTATTCATATAATGACAACAAAACAATTCTAAATTAGATCTAGGTATATGTATATATATATATATGTTTCAATATAAATCCCACCACGTAAAGCGCTAGTAGTATAACTATTTATTTAAAGGGATATATCGGCCAGAGTGTTTAGTTCTCGGAATCGCTTATTTATATAATGGCATGCCAAATAATTATCAAGGGTCTAGTGAAGATGGAAGACCGCTTACCAACAAAATAGCATCGTCAATTATTATTTCCTGTCTGTACTAAGCTCTTATTAGAAATACCTTCCTTTTTCGACGTAAATGTATATTTATTTATTTGTCAAAACTGCATTTATATAAGTACATCAATGCAGTTAGAATTATCTTGTGTATACAAATATAAATTAACATTATAGCAAATGTCTGACGTACAAGGTAGAATTACATTTTAGGTTGTTTCTTGCTCTAGCAGGAATAAATCGGCTGGATAGAGAACGGAACCCGTCTTCACAGAATGATCAACATGAAAGAGCAGTATTTCGCTGCTGTTTAGCTCACGGTTTGGTGTGGAAAGGGATGTGGGGACTCTATCGCAGGTATTCCATCTTAGTCCTCAGTCTCAGGGGTGATTTTTCTACATCTGGCAAGGACCACATTCATCACGTATGCTGCTGTACGTATTTAAGCTGAGATGTGTGATCGTGTAATTCAAATTATTTAAAAATAAATATAGAGCTAGACATAAAGTTAATGTTAGGTTATATGATTAGGCAATGGGGTGACCATATAGCTCTTAGAGCCGTTAACTGATGAGGAAAAAAGTTTGGACAGTCAGTCGCAGGGTGAATGGTTCAAGCCAGAAAGCTCTGGATCGCACTTTGAGAGGAGAGGAGGCATGTTCAGCAATGGACTATGGATAGGCTGATGAAATTTATAAAAAAAACAAATACTATTTGAAAAATATCAAAGTGTTTACACTACGCCATCATTTCTTTCAGAAGTCCTCAAGGGTGATGTTACGATACTAGTACTAACAAGAAACAAAGTATCCAGATACCAGATAATTCTAATTGTCGTAACTGATTTTTTTATTGGATTGAGAGTAACAAACGAGTACACAGTTCACCTGAAGGTGAGTGATACCTGCGGTTCATGACATCTACATTCATCCTTGAGAAGGAATCATAATGCAGATGCGTTGTCACCCTTGAGAACTGAGATGTAATGCCTCGTCACCTGTAATAAAAGGTCTTCGCTACACACACCAGACGAAACACAGTAGCATTAAGTTTCTGTTTGACCTACCGCGGTCGAGCTGACCCATTCATTCTACAGCTAGAAACAAAGTGTAGCTCTTCCACTGTATTCTTACTTAATCGCTTAATTTACGCTTATTAATGTAGATCAGATAAAAACATAACAGATAAATATTTCCTTACATAGAATAAGTTAGATATTTCACTGTAATTAACTTTAATAAGAACTTACAGCTAACAGGACTCATATGATAATATTTAAACCATAACAACGAACAATTTGACCCGCTTTCAATAAGTTACTAATTCAAATTGACATTGACATATGTGCCCCCACCGATTCCAGTCCTTGACATACTTAAGCTGAAAATTATCGTATAAGTCTGACGTTCCATAAATAAATTTGACCACAAATTCACAACATGTGACACAAAAGGAAACATACTCGGTTCTGTTATATAGTATTCGATCAACGTGTGCCCTCGTGTCCGTTTGTATATCTGTTTATATATTTGCGGTTAACCTAATAATGACGAATATTTGATCCTATCATTCACCTTGTTACGTGGTAGAGAAACGCCACTTACAGTTGGTGGTTAGATGCACCATGAATCGGTCAGGGCGACCGGGGAATGAACACGCCCACATAGAATTCGTTTGTAATATGCTATTTTTAATGGTGAGTCTAGGTATCTAGGCCTAGTTACTGCTAGACATTCCATTACGGCCCTTGAAGCTAGTGCATCTTGAATCTATGCTGACGATTATTGGTGATGTTGCAGGATCCAGTCATCTTACATCTACCAGATGAACTGTGTGCTGTTGAGCCGTGGTAGTTCAGTGTTTGAAGAGACAGCTTTTAACTCGCGGTATGCGAGCAAACCGAGTTGGATCCCCGGTGTTGGTATTTATGATGAATTTTAAGTGATCATTTATCACGTGCTGGTGAAAGAAATCATCGTAGAAATTGTGTTTCAGAAATAAATGATAAAAAAATATTTAGAAGTGAAATCCGCCATTCGGTAGAAGAGCCGTGTGAACTATACTGTACTTACTACCCAATTTAGATAGAAGGCATTTGCCCAGAAGTGTTTACATTTAAAAAAAAAAGTATTGTACAATTAAATTTTTTTTTTAAATATTTAACATTCAATTATTATTCCAATTTTAATATTATAGATTCAGATAACTATACTTATATATTATTAACTATATATATATATATATATATATATATATATATATATATATATATATATATATATATAATGAACGTCGAGGAATGTAGCTGTCAGAAAATATATACAAAGTGATTGACGAAGGGTTCTAATACAGTAGGCACCTTCGTCACGAACAAGTTTTGCAATCTGGTATATATATATATATATATATATATGTGTGCACGACAGATTTCGAAACTTCATCCTCATCATCTCGATGGTTGACAATGCACCACTGTGCGCTTCACGCGAATTCTGTGCGCAACTATTCTGTGGAATCAGCTGTCGCCAAGTGGTATTTCCGAACCGCTACGACTTAGGGACCCTCAAACTTTTTTTTAGTTTTTCATATTCTGATCATTCATTCATTGATCATCTTTTGATATTGATATTTGGCATAATCTACAACGCGGCCATATCCAAAGGCACCTTCCCGAACACCTGGAAGGAAGCCGACGTCATAGGGATTCTCAAGCCCTCAAAACATCCAACCGATCCATCAGCCTATCGACCCATAAGTCTACTCAAAGTCTTGGGTAAGGTATATGAAAGGCTCATCCTCGACCGCCTCAAGGACTTCATGCTGTCCCGAGGGCTACCAATCAATGAGCAGTTCGGGTTTCGCACCCAACACTCATGCACACATCAAGTGCACCGCATCACGGAGCACATCCTCAGTAAATTTCTTCAGGGCTACCAAACTGGGGCACTTTTCGTCGACGTGGCGAAAGCTTTCGACAAGGTCTGGCACAACGGGCTCATATACAAACTATATGAACTATATAGTGTGCCAGATCGACTCGTCATACTTATCATACGAGACCTTCTCCGAAATCGAACCTTTCGTTACCGCGTCGAGGGAACGCGCTCCGAGGTTCATCCTATTTGTGCCGGAGTACCACAAGGCTCCGTCCTAGGTCCTATTTTGTACACACTCTACACCAACGACATACCGCGCACTCGCGGTGTAGAGCTAGCCCTTTTCGCCGATGACACCGGCCTCTATGTGTCTGGGTTCAAACCAGACGCTATTTGTAGACGCCTCCAATCTGCAGCCAACACCTTAGGGAAATGGTTTCGGAAATGGAGGATCGAGGTTAGCCCCACCAAAAGTGCAGCCATGTACTTCTCTCGCCGCAACTAAACGCCGCATCTCCCAACTATAGAGTTATTTGATCGTCCGATCCCCTGGGAACAGACAGTCAAATACTTAGGCGTCACATTAGATGAAAGACTCACCTTCGGTCCGCATGTCAACCGCGTACGGAATTGAGCAGCGTTCGTCCTAGGTCGTTTGCACCCGTTACTCAATAAAAAATAGTAAAATGTCCCTGCGTAATAAATTTAATAAATTATATAAATTTAATAAAAGTAATAAATTACACTATACAAAGCGTGCATCCGACCCATAATGACATACGCAAGCCCCGTGTTTGCGCATGCTTCCCCGCGTCACATTCACCGACTTCAGGTAATACAAAATCGTTTCATGCGCAACGCCACCGGTGCACCGTGGTTCTTGCGTAATGAAAATCTACACATAGATCTTGAGCTGCCGACCATAGCTCAGTACCTGAAGCAGGCTTCCCGCCGATATTTCGACTCTGCCGTCACACATTCTAACCCCTTGATTGTAAGTGCCGCCACTTACAATCCCATCGCGAATCACAGATTCACCCGCGTCCGAAGGAGACCGAGGCACGCCCTCGATGACCCCGATGACGTGACCACCAGGCCCAAGCCCTTCATAAAACACAACACACGTACATTGCACTTACATCGCCCCGCCGACGACGAGGGCGTCGCAAACAAGGATATTCGCGATACCGCCATGTCACTGGTCGGTTCTCTCCAGTCCATACAGATAGAAGCGTCGCTGGAGTTTCTTGCGCCACTTCTTCTCCAGCGCCCACGCATTCCGAAGTGGTGGTACAGATAGCTAATAATCATAGCGAATTTAAAGAATCCTCTGTCAGAAGCAACTGACCGAGCCGAGGTTCGGCCCTCTCGGGCACCCTCGAGTCAGACGCTCTCGCGAAACAAGGTAACGGTCCAAGCCGAGGCTCCTTCTCGGGAGCCCTTGTGCTGGTTACATATAATAGAGGTCTCGACTGAGTGCCATTAGCGCTCGGTCACCTCTCAACCCGGTGAAACTGTAAAAGCCCTCGGGCTAACAGTGGCCTTCAGCCCGAAAAAAACTTTTTTTTAAAGACCGGCAGTGCATCTGCGAGTCATCTGGTTTTACCACCTATTCTATTAAAACAAAAAGTTTGAAAAGCCGAGAAAACATCCAACATATCTGCGACCAGTGTAAAATGATCTATTGAATTATGTTAACCCATTCATTGCATTACACACTTTATTGCTAATTCCTTTCTCAGTTTCAAAGCTCTGACCTTTCACTAGAGTAATCTAATTTGATAAAGTATAGTAAATAAGATATAGTCTATTGAATTATGTTAACCCATTCATTGCATTACACACTTTATTGCTAATTCCTTTCTCAGTTTCAAAGCTCTGACCTTCACTAGAGTAATCTAATTTGATAAAGTATAGTAAATAAGATATAGTCTATTGAATTATGTTAACCCATTCATTGCATTACACACTTTATTGCTAATTCCTTTCTCAGTTTCAAAGCTCTGACCTTTCACTAGAGTAATCTAATTGGATAAAGTGTCGAGACGGTACCAACTATTAAAGTTATGAAATTGATTAAGTTATAAGATACTTCCTAGAGTTCGAGTTGCCGCCCGAAGGAACACGGAATATCAAAGTAAAAAAGCATTACGCTGTTATGTTTCGTTTGGATAGGAGGATCAAAGGTAGGTCTCCGGAGGTGATGAGCAACACAAGGAATCGATTACCATCAGATGAACTGTGTGCTCTTTTGTCACCCTAAATACAATAAAAAATACAGTATTATAATTAGTACCTGATGAAGCCGAGTTGAAGCTGCTACGGATATATGTAGATTACAGAGTCATAATTAGTACCTGATGAAGCCGAGTTGAAGCTGCTACGGATGTAGATGAGATCTTACGACGGACAGTTATATGACATTTAAGCTCCAGCATTGACACTTAGATTATCTTTTATCATACCATAAGAAATTAGATACTCAATAATTGTAATTACCTTATTTTTACAGCTATCGATCATTTCAAAGCACCTTGGACACGTGAATACGTTTTTCATTCATCTAAGCCACTTGGAAAATCCAGAAATGCCAAAATTACGACCTTTTTGATTTACGCTTTTGTGATGGTGAATAACTTAATAACTTGAGTGTCAAACAAAACAATAAGGACATTCCTTACTCATATTTCTTTGGCATGACCCTCGTTTTTTTTTGTCTCGAATTCTTTTTCTGGCTTTGGTTGTTGCAGCTATGCATGGGGGAATCTAATGATCTACCATCAATCTTATCTATGTGCTAACTGCTACCTGTTTTTTATATCTTGACCTAAGACCAAATAGGTCTTCCCAATCGAGGTAGGACATCGTCACAGTATAGGTTTTATAAGCTATTGCAGCCTGGCTGGCTTACTGCCACTCCAGCTGACTGATATTTGGTCAACTGTATTCTGGGACATATTGAAATAGTGAGTATACCTCTCAACTTGGTAAGAAATGCGGTAGATTTGAATACAGATTAAGAGGCATTCCATGTTAGTCTTTAGAATGTATTTACATCTCAACTCTACGTTGAGAACTTAGTTTCGTTTCTAATCTAATTTTACACGGAAGGCTATTTTTTGCTTAAGGAAGTTTCACCTTTTAAAAATGCTATTGATAACTTGAAATATTTTTTTTGAGAATTCTGATGCACGGTAGGAAGCAACTTTTACAATAAGGTCAATTGAAGTACAAATTTATAGGGAAATAATAAACCTTACGATCTCTCATTGGAGTGAAGCCAAGTTGCTGTAATATGGATTTCAAAATGCAAGTGCCGTAATGTGAGGTCCCTTGACCCTGAACTTCATTTCTAGCATGTCTTTGTTGAGATAGCCTGTTTTACTATTTTTAGATATTTGTGTCGTCCCTCTTTAATTAGAATATAAGATTGTTTTTGCGCACAGTTCAACTAATGGGACCTGAATTCTATACCCCATGAAACTTTATTCATTCTGGATATGATACGATGCAGTTGCGTTACCAAGAACATGGGAAGTTTCGTCACCATTCACAGCGGCCCGTAACATCTTCATCGATCCTCAAAGATCCAAGTCTTATAGTGGTAGAGCTACACTGCAGTTTGTTTTTAGCTGCAGAATGAATGGATCAGCTCGACCGGGGTAGGACCACGCCCTCACAGAATATCGGCGTGAAATAGCAGCATAATGCTGCTGTGTTTCGTCTGGTGAGTGTAGGGATCCGGAGACCTTTATTACTGGCGACGAGGCATTCCGTCTCAGTCCTCAAGGGTGACTACGACTTCTTCGAGCATCGATATTTCAAGTCTGCAGTCTGTCTTTTCCATGACCACGAGTGCTGTAAACACTTGAGGTCATGAAAAAGTTATTAAATTTAACGTGATTAAATTCTTGTCCTTAATAGTAATATTCAATGTGTAGTATTTTTTTGTTTATTACATTGAGAGTAACAAAATCACACACAGTTTACCTTATGTCAAGTGATTCCTGCGGCCCATGACATTTACATTCATCCTTGACAAGGAATCATAATGCAGATGCGTTGTTACCCTTGAGCACTGAGATACCAGTTATAAAAAATAAAGGTGTCCGGATCCCTACACTCACCAGACGAAACACAGCGGCATTATGCTGCTGTTTTACGCTTGTATTCTGTGGGCGTGGTCCTACACCGGTCGAGCTGACCCATTCATTCTGCAGCTAGAAACAAACTGCAGTGTGGCTCTACCACTGTTAATCCGCGTAAATATAAGAAAACGTTACATTTTAATTATTAGCAAACATTTTATACATAAAAACAGTTCAGCAGGGCCATGGTAGCGCTCGAACTTTGGGTATTTTATGTACGCGGATATCCTGAGTTCGATCGCCGGTTTTGGTAGCGATGAATTTGTTTGAGTTTAGTTTTACCATGTGCATATCGGTAAAATTCAACATACTAAATGTGTAATATAAAATAGATTAAAAAAAAAGAGTTCTCGGATCAGTGAATGTTGTATTCGATGTAAAAGACACGAACTCGTCTACATCACCACCTCAGCTTGCCCACAGTCCACAGATGTGGTGACAATTCGATTTCAACACGGCTAGGATAACTTATAATGTCTTTAGGCGTCCTGTGTGCCAATGCAGAAATAATTTTGTGGAAGGGAGAAGAGTATAAGAGTAAAACAGATGGGTAATTATTTATTTTACTTCTGTACCTACGTTTGATAAATTAATACGAGAATTATTTTATTTTAATGTTTTGTTCTTCATGTATTTTAAAATTTATTTAATATAATGGATTAATATTTTTTTAAAAGAGTAACAGAAGTGGGGTTAACATCTTGGTTAACCAATCCAACTAAACTTAAATGTTTAAAGAGTAACAGAAGCGGGGTTAACATTATTAATTATCTCGGTTAACTTCGGCAACTTAACTTAAATGCTTGTGCTAAGAGATGAGTCACGGCAATTGAATGCCGGATTTGAACCTACTAACATATGTTTCATCGACCGCACACTAACTTATTAGGCTATTCATAGTATATATGTATAAATCATTAAATTACAGACGTTTCAATTGTTTCGGGGTTAAGGGTAAGACTAGGTTGTTGTAAAATAAGAAACTGCGTTGAATTAATTATTTAAAATTTACATGACATATGTATGTTTGTTACACTAATTCAAACGTAGTCAATGAAATTATATTCAAAATAAAACTTAAGATGGAATGGATGGATAATAAATGGATAATGGAATCAGCTGTACCAGTGGTATTTCCGAACCGATACGATTTAGGGACCTTCAAGAACCCACGTCTTTTCCTTTTTAAGCAACTTTTTGAAGGCCGGCAGCACATTTACGACTTACATTACCACTTACTTTTATCACTTACCATCAGGTCAGCTGCTTGCTCGTTTGCCACCTATTCTATATATAAAAAAAATAAGAAAGTCAATGTTCAAGTAATATTTATTTATACACGCTCGTCGTTTATGTCGATATAAAAGTAAATAGCCATTGTTTCTTAAAAGTTTCTTACAAACAGGGCTGCAGCTTGTACATAGAGCGGCATGATTGGTTGACTCGACCGGGAAGGGACCCCATCCTCACGCAATACCAGTGAAAAACATTACGCTGCTCCTTTTCGTTTAGTGAATGCAGAGGCCAAGAGACTTACTATTGGTGAGGAATTTGATCTTATTCCTAAGGGGTGGTCCAGCATCTACATGATGATTCCTTATCGAGGATAAATGTGGGTACCGTGTTTTGCAGTAATCGTAAACCATCAGCTGGACTGTGTTTTCGTTTAAAAAGTAATAGTTAAGTAGTCGGCTTAAATACACTATTATATCATTAGTTGACTTATAAAAATCTATTATAATTGTGTTTGTATTCCGTTATAAAGTGGGTGGGTGATATGAGTGGGATTGATCTCCTATTATATTGGAAGTAAAAAGTAGATCAATAATAAATTATATTTTAGTGGTCAGGCCTATCTATTCAATCGTGGGCTGGAGTTTATTCGTGGGTGGAACGGGATTTAACATCTGAACAAAAATGTGAAGTGGCAAGGTTTTTTTTCTATATAGTGATGCAATTATTATTAGTGACACAATATTCACTAGCCAGAAACGCTAAGTTTGAGTAAAGGTATATTGTATAAAATAATTATATACATTGACAGGCGCATATGCCTTACGCTATATTTCCTTCCATATATATATATATATATATATATATATATATATATATATTATAGTGATAGAGAGATATATACACAGTGATATGATTTCGTTAGCACTAGCGACTCCTTAAATAAAGAAAGCCAAAAAAACTTTTTTATTTGTATATAATTTACTATTGTTTAAATTTTTCATTTTGTATTATTATATTATGAAATGCAAATTGTTTAATATTATGCTTAAGATCTGGATATGACGCATCTGCATAACTTGATCTTTGGTAAGACAGAGATGGGTGCATTGAGACGCGACAAAAATAGATTGAGTTGCGTACGCGCATGCCGCACTCCTGTTTCCTGCACAGCGCGCGCTTTGAATTAAGGATACATGATTTTTTTATATTAAATCTTTAAGAAACACAAATTGAGGTTGTTAAAAATCAGCGATATGAATCGATAGATGAATAGTGTTGTCCCTCGTGATTAGTGAATTATCGACACTGGGTTAACTTGTTTGCTTATTCTAGTAGTGACAATGCGGTGGTTCACGATATGCACCGTCTTTGTGTGCTTGCACAAGGGAGCTTCTGGTAAGTTTAATTTTATGTATTTCGTAGAGCAGTATGAGTAGAATTTGTTATGTTATGTGTTTAGAAATTTCTTGTTTAGAACAAGGCACGCAATTATATTCACGTACGTCTTGTTACTAAATAAAGTTTATATTGATGAAAATACTTAATTTTTTAACACATAATTTTTGTAATGTATTTTTTGTATAGAATAAATAAAGAATTAGTCGGTATATGAGTAGATCTGTAATGGAAATTTTCTATATTTTAAAATACTATAGAAAAGAGGAATTCGCAGCTGAATTTATACAATTATTACATGCGATTACTACACATTGAATGAAATTAATTTTACTGATTTATTTTAATTTTATTTATTTTCCACGGGCTAAGCCGAATATTTAAAGCCCTTCTTCACCATTTGTGTTTTGTAAAGTTCTTGGAACGTCGAGAATTGAATAAAGTTAATTAACAGAGGTAGGGCCTCGTCCCATCTTGTTGTAGCTACAGGATGAATGGGTCGGCTCGAACGGGATAGTATCACGCCCTTTCAGAATAACACTGTGTTTCGGAGACCCATTTACTGGTGACAAAGAACTCCATAGATAGATGTCTTGGGTTTTCGTTATCACTTACCGAACTATTATAAAAAAAGGATGACAAATTCGGATAATTGTGTGAATTTAAGTTATATTGCTTATCATTGAATTATTAACGACTTGCCCAATGACATTTTGTAATATATAAAAGTGGAGTATGGACGAGCTGTGATGGTGATGTTGATGAAGCTTTATATAGAACAATTCTTTGAAACATAATGTTAAATGAATTGTACGGGATCCGCCAAACCCTGTGTCCAGCTATTCTTATTACTGTTCAAAAATAGACAAAAACCATGTAGAGTTAAACATTCAAGGACGGACTTTTCGGATATTTAGAGATACCTCTGCAACTTGTTTTTAGGTATATATATATATATATATATATATATATATATATATATATATATATATGTATATATATATGTGTAGAGATTACTAGTTAGATAGTTTTTTTTTATTAACAGTATAGCATTAAGAGTAACAAACGTGCACACAGTTCACCTTATGGTAAGTGATTCCTGCGGCTCATGACATCTAAATTTATCCTTGTCAAGAAATAATAATGCAGATGCGTTGTCACCCTTAAGGACTGAGATAGAACCGGAGACTTTCCAGATATTGAAGCATTCTGTCTTAATGTTTAGGGGTAATGAATCTGCGTTACCACCATTTTAAATGGACCAAGGACCGCATTTGGCGCTTACAGTTAGGTGAACTATTTTTTTATTTCGTTTGTCACTCTTATTCCTATAAAAATAATATATCACAATTTTGTATTTATAATAGACTACACTTTTTTTTAGAAAAACAAAGAAATTTTACTTCATTACAGTGTTATAGACTGTAAATTAATAAAAACTCTTTTGTAAAAGTTCTAAAATACGGAAACAGTAACTTATAGAAAAATACTACGAAATTTCCAAAGATTCAATAAACGTCACACCTCCTCATCAGGCTTCTCATTAATCTGTCAGAAACAACTGACAGAGCTGCACAAGCTGTGGCCCCCTCTCGGGATCCCTTGTGCTGGTTACCCATTAATAAAGATCTCGGCTGAGTGCTCAAGCACTAGGCCGAGCCTCTCAACCCGGAAAAGCAGTGAATGCTCTCGGGGCAACAATAGCCATCGGCTATAAAAAAAACTTAATAGGATAAAAAGCAGCCTAAATGTTATTGAGGTATAAACCACCTAGTTACAGAACATTACCTATGTCGGTCTAGTACTGATTGATTGAAAAATACAAAGACAGACGGACAAAAATTATCCGTAATATTGCCCTGGAGTGTTTTCTCGCCCCAAAAAATATTACAATAACAGACACAACTTTTCTAATAGATTTATGATATGTATAGATGAATCGTGATGCAGAGGTGTTGACTTGTGAAGACTAAGATGGAAGCGTCGTTACTAGAATTGGAATACTAGCGTAAATTAGCTAAATTAATTAATAACTTAATTAGTTAATTGTTTATTTATTTATTTAATTTGATTTATCTACAGGGCATACGTGAAAACAATCTAAATCCAGAAATCCATAAAATCAAATTTGTATTAAAAAATTTGTATTAATCACATTTATATTAACGGTTATCGTCTTAGATAAAAATTATAAATGGAGAAAACTAAACAATTACTGAATCAAAATAAAAACAAAACATCCCTATCTTATCATAATCAAATAAAATAATATCGTCATGAACTAATAATAAAATAATTTTCAAAATAAACAATTTTGAAAAATTAATTTAAATTATGTCAAACTAATTAAATAAACTATTAAGTCGAACTCACAAAATCTGTAGTAGTTAAAAGTGTTGTAGTTGATTAAAACAAAACATAAACTTTCTTATAGGTATTGAGGTATTGCATCTTACTTTTCAGGAGCTTTTCAATCAATTGATTTCTTATCGAGGATAAATGTGCGAGATATGGATCACAATCGTTAACCGAAAGGTTAAACTGTACTCCTTACCCTGCTAAAATAAAAAGAAATAATAAAAAAAGACTATTCGTGAATCAACTTCTCTCCTATCCGTAATGTGCACCCTCAATTCATCGGAAGGGTCTCTGGGATCTCTGGAAGCGGCCGTAAGAACGTCTCAGGGTTGGCAACACGCTGTACGACAAAACGAGACCTCTGTCTTGCATAGTGCCTGGGGTTTTATAAAGAGTCCCAACAAATTGTTACGTAATCCATAAAAAACGCAGAACTAACGATTCGTAGGCTAGGTATCGAATTGAAGAGTCGAGCATTAAAAGTAAGGATTTCAAAATAATAGGTCTTGGTGTTATTAAATCTAGCACATGACAAGATTGAACACTGGATTAGGCATTTAGGATCTGAACCAAAATACGAAATTACCCAATTTGGTCATACCGCCATCTGTCAAAGTATACACGTTTCAGTGTATTCCAGAGTCGTCTCAAGCGACATCCACAAGATAAGATAAGAAATTGAAGGACCTAATTCTTAATGTGAGCACAGTTTAAACTTAATAAGCGTTAGGTGTTTAAAATAAACACAAAGCTATTTACATCTGAAAGAATGATGAATCATTGTCTTGTAAATTGGAGCATTAAATTGGGGCAATTATTCTGGGAGGGGACATCAGAAGATATTTTTGAAGACTGTTTTAATATAATGAGATAATATAACAATCTAGATTGATACATTTTGTGTATTATATGCACACAAATAGATATTTTTATTTCATTAGATATTACCATGTCATGAATTATGCAGGAAATATTACAGTGCAAATATTAGCTATTTTACAGGCTATTTATTTTGTTTACAGGCTCACTCGCAGACGAAATGACTGAGACCACGCAACTGTGTTGCTATCAGGGTACAACTTACGCAAGGAACCACACATCGGAAGACTGTTCCTCGTCAGTGCCTCCTGATGTTCCTTCAGTTTTCAGCTCATTGTGTCTGTTCGCGATGGACCAATGCTGTAAGGAATATTTCCAGTAAGTAAAATTTTAACAATATTGATACGAAATAGCAAGGGTCTTATAATACGACCCTTAGGCAACCAGTATAAAATTTCATTAGAGTAATATTAAAAAAAAATCTCATTAACTTCCATAGTATACTGGAATGATAGGGGAATCTTTCAATCAATACAGGGAATAGAGGGGTTTCAGTATTTTAAAAGTGACATGTTCTGGTCTTCTGTGCTCAGGAAGTTTGCAATTGTGTTGCAAATGCTAAGATTTGTAATTTATTCCCATCCCCTTTATACATAAATATATTTATATATTTATGTATAAAGGGGATGGGAGAATCACCTTATGACACACTTCTAAACTGCATTCTGTAAAACTCGGAGGGACTGGTAACGTTACGCCTGTGATCGAGGCTTTTTTCTTTCTTTTTATTACATTCAGAGTAAATAACGATCACCTGATGGTAAATGATTTCTGCGGCCCATGACTTCTACATTCATCTTAATATATGAAGGATATAAAACAAGGAATTATAATACAGATGCGTTGTCACCCCTAAAGACTGAGACGGAATGCCTCGTCACCAGTAATAAAGGTCTCCGGATCCCTGCACACACCAGACGAAATGCAGTAGCATTATGCTGCTATTTCACGCTGGTACTCTGAGAGGGCGTTGGCCAACCCCGCGATCAGGGTAGGACGCCCTCCCAGAATGAATGGCATAGCTCGACAGCTGTACCATTCATTATGCAGCTAGAAACAAACTGCAAGCTACACTGTAGCTCTACCACGTAAAATGTATTCTTTTAGACAGTAAAAATTTGTACACATTTTGTAATTTACCCTTTAACCTTTTGTAATGAGTTTATATGTATGAAAAAAGGGTTATCAATGAACAATACCTTGGTGATTATAATAGAATACGGTAACTCATGGAAACATACGACGATGAATCTGTAAAGGAGATAAAGAGAAATGCTATGGTGCCGTGAAATGGGTCAAATAGTTTACATCCATCTCTTCGAATCTTATCTATAGCGCTATAGATAATGATTACGAAAGACGAAATCTTGACGATAATAGCGAAATTTTGATGAAATACGATTTTCCTGATAATGTTATCTATGATTTTTTTATGATAGTCAAAGTTTGGCGTGCTTAAATCCGCAAAAAGATTATGTGACAGGTTTATAATCCACACCGTTCAGGAAATGAGTGAGGATGATTTACGATAAATTAAAATAAAGATAACTACATCCATAAATAGTCTTTTTCATCGGTTAACAATTGAGCACGCACTTCACCTCGATGGTAAGTGATTCCTTCAGCCCTTTAGTCCATTAGGGCTTTAAGAATAGTGCTGAGGCATCCCCAGCCTATTGTATAAGACGACTAAAAATGGATTATAGGTTCGCGGGTGATCTGGGTGGATGCTCCGATTGTCCAGGATGGTGAAAGTTTGGAGAACTGCGAACAAAGTGGTAACACGAGTTGTCGCAGTACAGCGAGAGTGCTAGGGGATATGAGGATGTGGGACGTGCTTAAGCTCGTTGCAGAGAGGTTCGTTCCGTAGGACTGTCCCGGGGCTCCTCGTAATGCACTGAGGCCTGTCATCGATGTTGTTTTATTGAGTACAAATCCCACATAACCTTCCCTCAAAGTGGCAGGGAATTTCTTAAAGATTTGCACCGGGACACCACAAAGAAAAGAAGTGATTCCTACTGCCCATGACAACTATATTTAACTTCGATAAGGAATTATAATTCAAATGCTCAGCATGGATGGTTCAGATCGACTGCGGGTGGACCACGACCTCATTGAATACCAGAGTGAAATAGCAGCATTACAATGCTGTATTTTGTTTGGAGAGTGAAAGGATCCGGAGACCTGATAACTGGTCAAGTGGTATTCTTAGTTCTTAGGGCTGACGAAACATGTGCACATATGTTATTGCCATCTTTAATCAACGTTTTAAAAAAATCAATGCGCCAGTTAAACGTGTGATAAGAACAGGGCATTTTAAAATGATTTTACACTCCAGGCTATAGCCCCATAAACCCATCTGTCAGCTCTTTCACTTAATGTTAGAACCACTTCAAATTGTTACTATGAGATTATAATGTGTGAAAGAGATAAAAGAAGTAAATCATGGTTTCATAAACGAACTAATAGCCGCAACTAATGATTTTATTTATCGGCATTATACGACTCATGCTCAATATTATGGTACTTCAGTAGACTATGTATCGATTACAGAGGAGACCTGTTTTATTGTTTTTTTTTATATAACTTTTAGAGTAACAAACGAGTTCATTTGATGGCAAATGATGCTGCGGCCCGTGACATCTGCATTCATCCTTGACAAGGAATCATAATGCTGATGCGTTGTCATTCTTGAGGACTGAGATGGAATGCCTCGTCATCAGTAAATAAAGGTCTCCGGAATCCTACACTCACCGGACAAAACACAGCAGCATTATGCTGCTATTTTACGTTTATATTCTATGAGAGCGTGGTCCTACCCTGTTCAAGCTGACCAATAAATTCTGCAGCTAGAAACAAACTGCGGTGTAACTCTATCACTGTTGAACAGACACGGCATTCCACCTTAGTCCTCAGATATCGATGGATCTGCATTATGGTTCCTTATCAATGATGATATATATAAATACTAGGCGCCAGGTATCACTTTTAGGTGCCCTGTGCGCTCTTTTGTGTGTGACAATTTCAATACAATAAAAAAAAATATCTGACCTATTTTTTCAAAAATAAATTAAGCAAAGTTTAGATAATCATTAAGAAAAATAAACTGAGCAATTAATAAAGTTATCAAAATTGCACTTAATTGTATGTACCTATCTTTTCTCAATAGCAATGCTATTATCGTGCACTAAAATCCGCGTTTAAACACCATCTAAGCTTTAATGCTTGTACAATGTGATAGTTCACGAGAACAGTCGAATGCCGAATACGAACCTAGGACGTTTAGTTTTGCAGACCTTGTTGGAAACCATTAGACTATTGATGCTCAAGAGTTTATGTTTCTAAACAATTGTATACAGGAATAATTTACCGAGAAATCCATAAGCATTCATGGAGATTTACAGTTTCCTGTTTACTTAGTTGATACCAATTGTAACATTTACAAAGAATCACAAACACGTTGTTACGAGTAATTGTTTTTGCTGCTATAATTAAATCTAAACTGACATTTACATTAGAAACCAAGAGTGTTTCTGGCTGCATGATGGATAGGTCTTCTCAACCGGAGAAGTACCACACCTTCACAGAATAGCAGTATAGCATATAAAATAACAGTTTTACCAGTGCCCTCGCTGGAGTTTGTTACTGGTTCGACCAGAAAAAGATCTCACAGACTAAGAGCGTAAAATAGCAGGATAACGCTTCTGTGTTTTGACATGAGTGGGATCTGAAGAGTCTTTTTACATCTTTTTCCTCGAGTGGGACATCGCATCTGTATTAAGATTATTGAGGATGAATGTGGGCTCACCATGTATGCTAGTTTGTCACACTTAATGGAATAAAAAAATATAGGTTTTAGATATTCACAGCCCATGATATGAAAATGTTTCATCTTTAGAAGGAAATATGGAATGAAAGTGTTTGAGAAATGGATAGATAGAGCAAAAAACACTTATGCATCTGCGTAGATTAAACGGAATCCTTAATCAAAAGGCAGGGAAGTAAAACGTGAAGAGACCCGAGCGTCGAAGTTGCGGTTGACATTTTGACAGCCTTGTTATTATAATAAAACAAAATGGAAAAACCAAAGGCTCAATTAGTGAAAAAGGAAAAAAGGACATTAATAATGTATATATAATAATAATGTTTTTGTAAAAATAAATTATAACTGCGATCATTCTGTTAGTTACAAACAAATTGTAATACTCAATAGAGTTCTTTTCTGATAAATTCTCAAATAATAAACATTAAAGTAATAGAAATTGGTTTTTACAGTATTAGGGCCCAAGTAGCTTAGTGTCTAAGGTCGCTTTTACACTGTTAATACACTGAGATAAATTATATGTATTTAATAATAATGTATATATTTACAAATTATACATATAACGACATGTGAAGTCCGTCAAACTGCAGTGAAAACGTGTGATAGATTGAACCCAGCAGTGAGATCTACTTTAGAAATCACAATACCAATATGTCAGAAACATGATAGTTGTTAGAGCTGCTGTATCGAGGGTCATGCATGGTCTGGGTGTGTTGCAAGTATGACCCGTTTTCCTGACACATTCCTTTTACTGCACCGGCACATTGCATCCCTTCCGATTTTACTGCACCGGTCCTATTGGAATAGGAAATGGACCGACGAGTGAGTGCCTCTTTGTTTCCGGTAATGATTACGGCACTATAACATATACTGCGCTGTTGTTATCATCTGACAATAACCACAACATATCGCCGTGGTCGTAATCGACCAGAAGGACGTCATCATAACAATATAACCTTAAAATATAACAGTTACATGTTCTCATACAAGTTATAAAGTTTATATAAATGGCTGAAAAGTTTATTCGAAAACTTGTGCAAATTATTATTCTATGTCACAGCTTGTTAAAAGTTAATTATGTTACGACCAATAAACTTGTCGAGTCATGCAAAATAAGCTCATAAATTAGCTTTTTGAATTAATTTACAAGGTTACTGCTTGTTAACTTTGTTAACCGTCTTTACAGTTTAATACAGCACTGTAATAAATATCTTGGAAGTTAAGAATATACTTAGATAATGGATTTAAAGTCTATAATTTTTTTGAAATTAGTTGATGGTTCAAACCTGGAAAAATTTCACCTGATGGTTGCCATGGTGATTGCCTCTTCCTAAGATAGTCACGTTCATCTTCAATAAGGAATCATAATGCAGATGCAACTAAAAAGTTCTCTTGATCCCAACTCTCATTAGACAAAACACAGCAACGTTATGCTACTGTTTTATACTGGTATATTGTGAGGGCGTGTACCTTTTACGGTAGTGTCGACCCATTCATGCCGCAGCAAGAATCAAATTGCAATGTAACTCTACCATTGTTAAAATAACTTGAATGTTAAAGGATTATGGCATTTACTTATATTATTATTTCATAACACAATCTTACTATTTTTTTAATTTCAGTAAGAAACACGACTGTGAAACTGGCATCGATTTGGCAACTAGCTCTACATCTTGTAGCCTAACGAACGAATCGACTAAGGTAAGACTTATTCGCGAATTTTTAAATTAATTACAAATGAACATATAATTACAGTACCTGGTTACTGCGTTCCTGGTTCTGTTTGATTCCCAGCCAAGTAAAGTACACAGTAAAATCGTTTATATCTAAATCCCATTGCCTCCTCCCTAGAGGCTGTTGGAGCATAATCCACCTTCTTCTCATCGGCGTCTTCCTCTTTGAAATGTATTTTTTCTTTCAGCTTCCTAACAAGCTCTTAGACTTTCAGCTGCCATTGCAAATATGTATATATAACTAGTCTGGCCATAAATACTGATACATAAAAACTTTTCTTTTTTTCTACTTTTTAATTACTTTGAATTTGGAACACGTATATTATTTTAGAAACTTCTTTCGATTTTGTGACATTTTTTAGTGTTCATTATCAAATTACAATATGGAATGGGGTGTTAAAGAAAATAGGATTGCAGTGATCGCCTTGCACAAAGTGGGTATGGAGCCGTTGGTCATATTCCAGACACTTCAAAAACTTGGTATCAGCTGTATGTTCGTATATCGTACTAGATAGAAACGATTGGGGCGGCCGCGTGCTGTTAGAACTTCAAAGGCTGTTAATGCTGTTAAAGCCAGAATTCGTCAAAACCCCATTAGGAAGCAAAAAATCTTATCGCGCAAGACCTGAAGCTCGGTGCTTATCGTCAATATACACATTCCCTAAATCAATCTTTACAATTAAAGAGAGTGGATTGATCAAAACGCCTTCTGTCGCGATACGCACGTGTAAGTCACAGAAATATCTTATTAACTGATGAAAAAAGTTCACACTTGAAGAACATTACAATAAGCAAAATGATAAAGTGTACGCTTACAGTTTTAAAGAAGCTGTTCAAGTGGTCGAAAAGATACAACGTGGTCATCATCCTGCGTCAGTAATGGTTTGGTGGGATGTGTCTTATCAAAGAGTCACAAAACTACATTTTTGTGAAAAAGGAGT
This sequence comes from Teinopalpus imperialis, assembly GCA_029286865.1. NCBI lineage: Eukaryota > Metazoa > Arthropoda > Insecta > Lepidoptera > Papilionidae > Teinopalpus > Teinopalpus imperialis. The sequence continues at coordinate 8,515,197 of JAGSMU010000014.1, read as the reverse complement.
GAAAACTTCAGCTAAAGTGTATCAAGATACAGTCTTGGATCATGTTGTGAAACCTCTCAGCAATACACTTTTAAAAAATATACCGTGGACTTTCCAGCAGGACTCTGCACCTGGTCACAAGGCACGAACTACACAAGCCTGGCTTGAAACCAACGTTCCGGACTTTATAAGAGAAGAAAAGACTGATTGATGACTGGCTCTCATCTAGCCCACCTTTAGACTTCAAATTATGGTCAGTTTTAGAGGACATGGCCTGCTCTAAAGGACACGGCGACATTAAGTCTCTTAAAAAATCTTTGGAGCAAGCACTGGCCAAATTTCCCTTGGAAACAGTGCGTAAATCCATAGATTCGTGGCCAAACAGTCAATAAAAGCCAAAGGTGGCCATTTGGTATAGAATATTTTTTTTATTTTGTGCTGAGACTAATAAATATGTAGTTATAAATTTTAATAATATTACATTACTTCATTAAAAAAAATGTATTTTCATTTGTAACAGAACCTATATAATATATATATATATATATATATATATATATATATATATATATATATATATATATATATATATATATATATATATATATATATATATTATACAGAATTCAAGTAATTTTCTTTTAATTTGTGTATGACAAACTAATTTACAGATCAAGATGTGTTGTATGTTTGTTCAGTGTATTTTGTAAATGCAGTGTGCATATCAGCCCTTATCCAATTCAATAGCACATGCATTATATCGAACTAGGAAAGGGAGTCCAGAGAGTTACTTCTTGCTTGCGTAAATGCTAATGACATTATAATTTAATATATCTTACGTACTAAATGTCCGATAGTATATAGCCGTAGTTAAAATTTTGACCACGGTACGATACTTGGATCTACGGATTCTTTCACTTGCCATACGAAACACAGGCTTGTTCCTTTCGCAGTCGACTCAACATACCCATAGTTACTTTCTTACACATACGAAATATATCTTGCTTCACCTTCTTGTGATGGAGGATAAATCATCATGCGATATATTATATCTTATCATGGACCAATAACCAATAGCCTAATAGTTTGGGGTATGGTTTGAGATACGTACGTCCAATTTTGTCCACCTATCGACTATCATAGGACCCACTATCTATCTATCTACTAATCTAGATACACTACCTATTGACTAACAAGAGCATTTTAAATTGAAGTGGTCAATAATATCATCGCCAGCATTCTTATCAACAAAAAGCCAGCATTCTTATTAAAAAAAAGTGTCTATGTCATTTAATTTGGTTTGTTCACTGGCCTGTTCTGCAAAAGGTTATAAAGCGAAAGTTTGAACTTATATTATTTACTTTTACTTTTTCCTTTCCTTTCCGTTATTTTTAACTGACTCCAAAAAGAGAAGGCTTAAAATCGACTTTGCGTAGCTTGATTATGTCACTGTAGAAAAGTTCCAATAATTTCCAATTATATGCGTGTTAAAAATGTGTTTGATCAAAGATAACGACAGTTAACGTTAAGATATATGTTTTGTATCTTAACTTAGTAAGGTTATGTTTTGTATTTGTGTAATCTGAAAAAAGAAACATTTTTTTATAATCAATTTGACATACGTAATTGTGGTTGCGGTTAGGTATAATACTATACTTTTGTCAGTAGGTTTCGCTCACTCGTAGACAAAGCATGATATATGTTACCATATATCATCAAAACCTAAGCCCATCACTAGTCCCCTCCCGAACCTCCCCCTCAAGCCCGATCCTCACACACCAGTACAAGTTTGCTGCATTTGTTTGTTTCAAAATAAAGATAGGAACAAAATAAGAATAAAATTATTGTTAAAAACAAAACCTAGAAAAAGTCCTAGGGTTATGTCACTGTTCAACTTAGTCCTCTAGTTCTATGTACTGCTTAATTATTTCGTACTTGGCGTTGAAGGAAAACATCGTGAGGAAAATTGCAAATGTCTAAGGAAATACCTAGAAAAGATTTTAAGTCCAAGCATTTTATATATATATATATATATATATGTATATATATATATATATATATAACCTAGTCAAACACTCGGCAACTGGGTAATTAGGATTCTCTTATCAATTGCCGCTGTTGTTTAACGTTCATGAGATAGTGCGTCTTTGTTTAGCGAGGTTAAATTGTTGACATTCGCTATCTAAATCGTTAATAGTTAGTAATCAGCTCACTTCCCAAATTTCTCCGCAACAAAGCAAGGTCACATGGAACATTCTACGGTGGCCTAATTATTTGAAGAGGTGTCCATGTGAGAAATGACCCTTATATTTATTTATATCCAACAGGTTTTAATTATCTACTAATGTAAGCGAGTTTGCCGAAATAAGTCTATACTATTTTTTTTGCACGGAGGATTTTTTTAAAGTGAATTCTTGCTACATGCACATAAAGTATATACTACGTGAACATTGAAATTTGTCGTACCTTTTTGTAGCATTTATTATTAAAGAAATCTCGGTATTATTCGAAATATATTTCCTCCTATAATTCTTTAGATGTACACAAAAACAATGTCTATGTTGTCGGTAAGAAAGGAAAGTTATTGGTCGAATTACGTCCAGTACATACATGACGGGGGTCATGACCCCTAGAGCGGTCGAATATATTATAAAAGGGGGTCGCAATTTATTCAATAAATAAGATCTTCATACAAAATATTCGCTTATTAAAGATAATAATTTGATTTCACATCCTACCGTTGCAATAAAGTTGGGCCTGCCTGGGGGAGCCTTAGGAAAATTAAGCGTATAAATAAACTATTAATATATATAATTATAGTGAAGGCTTTATTTCTGGTGACGTGGCATTCCACCTTAGTCTTCAAGGGTGACAACGCATCTGCATTATGATTCCTTGTCATGGATGAACGTAGATGTCATGGACCGCAGGAATCACTTGCCATCAGGTGAACTGTGTGCGAGTTTGTTTCTCTCAATATAAGAAAAAGGCTTATACGTCACATGATGTTAGCCGAGGCTATGAACTGAGCCTGGTACATTTACTCATATTCTTATTGTAACTAATTTTTTGTATCCATTTACATTAAATAACAGCATGTTTGAGCTACGCTGCAGTTTGTTTCTAACTGCGGAATGAATGGGACAGCTCGATCTAGGTAGGACCACCAGGACCACCTCACAGAATATCCGCGTAAAATAGCAGCATAATGCTGCTGTGTTTCGTCCGGTGAGTGTAGGGATCCGGAGACCTTAGTTTACTGGTGACGAGGCATTCCTTCTCAGTCCTTAAGGGTATATGCATTATGATTCCTTGTTAAGGATGAATGTAGATGTCTTGGGCCACAGGAAACACTACACATCACAGGTGAACTGAGTGCTCGTTTGATACTCTCAATGTAAAATAAAAAGCTTGCTCTATAGCAAGCTTTTTTTTTATACAAGGGGGAGGCCTCCCTCTTGTGTATACAAGGAGGAGGCCTAAGTTCAGCAGTTTAGTATTGATAGGTCGTGATGATGATGCCGATGATAGACTTATACTTAAAAATCTCTACTTAACAGCTTTTTATGTTTCCGTTTTACTTAACAGAAATGTTGCGACGAGTGCATGAAGGGGTCTGCAGCTGGTACTGCAGGAGGTGCCGGGAAGTGCGTGGAAATTGCTCGAGGGAACAGTGCTGAACAGCTGTTAGCTGTGGATGCTTTCAATCAATGCTGTCAGGTACGTTGACTTTGGTTGGGCAGAGATTTTTTTTATAATTTCTAGAGACTTGAGTGAGCCAAGAGACAAGGGCTATAGCCTTGATATGTGGATCGATCTTCAACCAAGATTCAAGATGCCGATCAAGCCTTGTCATCCCTGAGGAATAATATGGAATGCCACATTATCTGTAATTAGGTCCCCCTTACCCCTATGCTTATACTACCAAAAACAGCAGCGTTATTGTGCTATTTCACGCTGGTATTCTGTGAAGGCGTGGATCGTTCCAAGTAGAGCTGACCTATTCGTGCCGTATGAAAAATAAACAGCAGATTGTCTATCACTATTAAGGTATCTCACCTGATTGTGTCTTTACAGTTTTGGATGTTGAGTGAAGTGGATTGCGTGAATGTAAAATTGGCACTTAGGGTGATAGTTGGTATATTTCATAAAAAAATGTCACCTGTGACGGACAAGTTGAGAATCTTAAGCCAGTATAGCTGGTGTAGAGGGATAAAAAGACTGATCGTTGGAATAGTGGTGTGTATAAATGTGGACAGATGCGAGAGAAAGACCAAAAATCACTCCCACTAGAGCGGAGGAAAAATCGACGAAGAAAATAGATACGTGAAGGTCAGGACTCAAAATAGAAATTAGACTTTGTAAAGTTTATGACATTATTTTTCCACAGAATGCAGCAAAACAATCAAAGGAGACGGAATCTGTATCACATCGATACGGCAATGGTATCGTTACAAGAAGACCTTTGGAAGATGGTGAGTTACAAGCTTTTCGTGGTCGATATTTATGTCCGCTACTAAGTAACTAAGAGTAGTTCAAACTCTGGCGTTGCACGTGTTATTCTAGTAAATTGTTAAACTGGTCGAGGAATTGAGTCTGAGAACTAAGAAATAATAACAGAGGTGGTTTCCAGTTGCAGCTACTTCCGAGTTGTCATGAATGGGTCGACTCGACTGGGGAAAGTCTACGACTTCACAGATTATCATCGTGAAATAGCTGTAAAACGCTGCTGTGTTTCGACTGGTGAGTGTAGCGACCGAGAGATCCTTATTACTGGTGACGTGGTATTTCATCACAGTTCTGAGATGTGCCAACGCATCTGCATTATCTCGGACGAATATTGTTACTATCAGGTGAACTGTGTGTGTGCTCAATTGTGTACCTCAATAAGTCAAAAAAGTACAGGTATTGAAATGTAAAATTACAGTAAAGATATTATTTTTAAGCCTTTTACAGCAAATTTTAGCTTAACTATCTGAATGAAAAAAAAATCGATCGCTCAGATGCTGAGCTACCACGGTCCTTTCTGTATTTATTGTATTTAAAATTAAGTATAAAACTTTTGGATAGAAAAGCACATAAGGTTGTGCCTTGTGTCGCGGTTCGTAGTAATTGCAGATTAAATTTGTATGGATTCCATTTAGAGCATAGCTTCCGTCTTCAACTTCATTCGGATGCAACTAAAGCGAATCAACCTTTAAGCACACATATATACCTATATGTATTTTTTTAAAATACATTACATATTTATTAAAAAAAAATATTAAAAAATCATAACCACAATTATTGCATCAATACGGCCCTCACTTTTATATAGTCAAAGACCGATTATATAGAAATCTTTAACCAACTTTATACATTTTAGATATTTCCTGAATAGTACAATTAAATATAAATAATTGGTTATACGTTTAATTTACAAAAATTATGTTCCAAAGAAATAATCCAATAACAATGTACTAATAACGAAGCTGAAATGAGAAAGCCAAATCAATCCATCGAAATTATGAAATCTACAAGTGAATTAGCTTATAATCATGTAGTAATAATTGAGTAATGGTTTAACAAGTAATTATTCATATTATATATAATTTTGGTAATGATAGAACTAGTGAAGTCTATGGTTAAGCTATGGAATGAAGATATTTGCTTTATTATACTGAACCCTCCATTTTCCAAGAGATGCTGTTCTGTATTTCGGTAAATATCAGCGACTTTAAATTATGATCTCCTTTGATCTCATATGACGAAGTTTTAATGTACAACTGCACTTTTGTGTACGTATGTATATATTGTTTCAGATCTTACGTCCGTTTGCGACGAGTTTGCCCCAACTGAGCTATGCGCACACCACTGTATACCTATACCGGGATCATTCAAATGTGAATGTAATCGTGGATTCATGCTAATGGCTGATGGTAGAAATTGCATGGAGGTGAGGTCACATACATTTTAGCTTAAACTACTAATATTACGAATGTGCAAGTTTGTGTCTATGGATATTTGTTACACAATCATTCAAAAACAGCTGAACGGATTTGAATGAAATTTGGCACATAGATAGTTTATGACCTGGATTAAAACATGTGATAATTTTTATCCCATTAAAATGGTTTCGTGGCTGTAAATTTATGTTAAAACTAACATATGTCCCCGACTAGGTCTACGAGGAATCGGCTCGGAGAGAAATGAAAAATATGTGAGACTATTTTGTATTAGTTTCTCGTGTAAGTTTTGAGCACTCGATACTATTGAGCGACCGAAATAAAGCTGATTGTGTGAGAAGCAACGAGTGTCCCCAGTGAGTAAGTGAACTCGAGTGGAAGTTGTGGTCAGATGCTAGTTAGCTGTAAGGTGCTGTTAAGATAACAAACGTAGCCCTGGCGTTTAATATTCTTTATATTCATTTAGGTTACAAAGAACAGATGCAAGCCTCGTAATCCGTGTCAGCACAAATGTAACGACAACGGTGTTGCTGTCAAATGCTCCTGCCGTAGGGGATACCAGCTCATGGCGGATAAAAAGTCTTGTGAAGGTGATAGAAGATTTTAATTTAGTTTAAGTGTATTTAGTTCTTGATTAGTGTTGTGGGCGGTAGAATATGCCATCCCGTTTCTTCTTGTGAACGTTATAAGAGATGATTATAGGATATGCCACTTATATATATGATAGATGGTGGACAGAGGCCGATGGTGGGCAGCAGCGTCGGAGGTGCAAGGGGTATGCCAACTGGGTTAGCCAGCTCGCTCACCAGACGTGGCAATTGTATAATGCCAACGAACCTATAGGATACTGTCTATGTTCAACAATGATGATAATAGTTATTATTACATATTTTACTTTATTGTACACCATAATAATAAAATAAAAAAAATTCGCAGAAAAAAATAATAATAATTCGAAATAATTTAAATTGTTATTATTACATATACTTTATTGTACACCATAAAAATAAAATAAAAAAAATCGCAAAAAGAAAATAATAATTCGAAATAATTTAAATTGTTATTATTACATATACTTTATTGTACACCATAAAAATAAAATAAAAAAAATTCACAAAAAGAAAATAATAATTCGAAATAATTTAAATTGTTATTATTACATATACTTTATTGTACACCATAAAAATAAAATTAAAAAAATTCGCAAAAAGAAAATAATAATTCGAAATAATTTAAATTGTTATTATTACTTATACTTTATTGTACACCATAAAAATAAAATAAAAACAATTCGCAAAAAGAAAATAATAATTCGAAATAATTTAAATTGTTATTATTACATATACTTTATTGTACACCATAAAAATAAAATAAAAACAATTCGCAAAAAGAAAATAATAATTCGAAATAATTTAAGTTTGAAATAATAAAAAATATTAATAGGCTGTCTTATTGCTAAAGAGCGATCTCTTCCAGACAACATTTAGAATTAGGAATAATCGAGTTTATGTTTGTTAGTATAATAGTATACTAATATATGCAAAATATATAAATATGATAGACATGCATAAACTAAATATATATAAATTACATATAAATGTTGGTCAGTGACAAACAATGATGAAGTTTCAACTATTATATTTAGTTGTTAAAAAATCAACATGTGTGAATCTGTCTTAATAGAAATCTGAGTAGTGCGGTATACCACAAACACTTGCCACAGGCGACTACTGCTCGGCATTTCGTTTTAATTATTAATTAATAGTGATTTATTAATAAATTTTAACTAGTAACACTTCCAATGCACGTTAAGATTACCCGCATAGTTTTCTTTTTACCAGATATCGACGAATGTCTCCTCGATCCGCCTGTGTGTCTATCAAACACGCAATGCTTCAACATACAAGGTTCTTACAAATGCGTCCCTATGAAGAAAGTTAATAATGTTGAAAAGGGTCAGTGTCCATCGGGATTCGCCAGGAATGTACTTAATAATGCTTGTGACGGTAAGTGAAATAACATCTATTCCAACAAAAGTTACTTAGAGGCACTCAAAAGAGCATAACATCCAGACATTATTTACAGTGGTAGAGCTGTAGTGGCTGTTTGTTTCTAGCTGCAGAATGAATGGGTCATCTGGACCGCGGTAGGACCACGCCCTCACAGAATACCAGCGTAAAATAGCAGCATAATGCTGCTGTGTTTCGTCTGGTGAGTGTAGGGATCCAGAGACCTTTATTACTATTGACGAGGCATTACATCTCAGTCCTCAAGAGTGAAATCGCATCTGCATTATGATTCCTTGTCAAAGAATGTTGATGTCGTGGGCTGCAGGAATCACTTTTACTAGGTGAACTCAATTGAAAGTATAAACAGAGAAGTAATTTTTTTGTTTTTAATAGTCGATATGATTTATCTCGGTTTGCTAGTTGATTCTTGGTTCGTTGGCCATTCTTATAAGAAACGGAAACAAAACTAATATTAGTGTTATTATAATTTGTATAATTTATTAACATTTTTGTATCGAAATAATAAAATATGAGTGTTTTTTTTATTACTTTGCGAATAACAAGTTCACCTGGTGGCAAGTGATTCCTGCGGCCCACGTACATTCATCCTTGACAAGGAATCATAATGCAGATACGTTGTCACCCTTGAGGACTGGAAAAGGAATGCCTTGTCGCCAGTAACAAAAGTTTTGTTACGCTGCTATTTCACGCTGGTAGTCTGAGAGGGCGTGGTCCTACCCCGGTCGAGGTGATCCATTCATTCTGCAGCTAGTAACAAACTGAAAGGTAGCTATATAAAAAGTATTCCTTTTTCATTTCCAGACATAAATGAATGCAAGTTACCACAGCCTCCTTGTCTTCCATACTTATGCGAGAATACAGTTGGTGCTTATAAGTGCGGGGGGGTTACAGGGGATCCGGCGAATTTGCCAAAGCAAACTCGTCCTCAGGCGGTGGATCGTTGCCCACCAGGATTTAAAAGCGGTGTTAATGAAGAGTGCGAAGGTAATTTAATCATCAATATTTTAAAAGATCTGCTGAAGTTAGGAGGATTTGTTATAATTTTTAACAGTGTTAGAGCTACACTGCAGTTTCTTTCTAATTGCAGAATGAATGGGTCAGCATGACCGGTGTAGGACCACGCGCTCACATAATACTAGCGTGAAATAGCAGCGTAACGCTGCCGTGTTTGTATGGTGAGTGTAGGGATCCGGACACTATTCCCTCGACCGAGCCGACCCATTCATGTTTTGAGCTACTTCATCATCAACACCATGTCAACTAATTCACTGCTGGATTGCTCTGCCACAGATTGCCGAAAACCACGATGTAACTCCTTGCATTAATGGCTCATTACGCTGTTGTGCTTCGTATGGTGAGCTAGGGATCCGAGTACCCAGGCAACGAAGTATTCCATATCGATACTCAAAGTGGCAATGTGTACATTTTTTTATATTACTTTGAGAGTACAAAAAAGCACACGGTTCACCTGATGGCAAGTGATTCCTGTGGCCCGTGATATCTATATTCATCCTTGACAAGGAATCATAATGCAGATACGTTGTCACCCTTGAGGACTGGAGAAGGAATGCCTTGTCGCCAGTAACAAAAGTTTTGTTACGCTGCTATTTCACGCTGGTATTCTGAGAGGGCGTGGTCCTACCCCGGTCGAGGTGATCCATTCATTCTGCAGCTAGTAACAAACTGAAAGGTAGCTATATAAAAAGTATTCCTTTTTCATTTCCAGACATAAATGAATGCAAGTTACCACAGCCTCCTTGTCTTCCATACTTATGCGAGAATACAGTTGGTGCTTATAAGTGCGGGGGGGTTACAGGGGATCCGGCGAATTTGCCAAAGCAAACTCGTCCTCAGGCGGTGGATCGTTGCCCACCAGGATTTAAAAGCGGTGTTAATGAAGAGTGCGAAGGTAATTTATTCATCAATATTTTAAAAGATCTGCTGAAGTTAGGAGGATTTGTTATAATTTTTAACAGTGTTAGAGCTACACTGCAGTTTCTTTCTAATTGCAGAATGAATGGGTCAGCATGACCGGTGTAGGACCACGCGCTCACATAATACTAGCGTGAAATAGCAGCGTAACGCTGCCGTGTTTGTATGGTGAGTGTAGGGATCCGGACACTATTCCTCGACCGAGCCGACCCATTCATGTTTTGAGCTAATTCATCATCAACACCATGTCAACTAATTCACTGCTGGATTGCTCTGCCACAGATTGCCGAAAACCACGATGTAACTCCTTGCATTAATGGCTCATTACGCTGTTGTGCTTCGTATGGTGAGCTAGGGATCCGAGTACCCAGGCAACGAAGTATTCCATATCGATACTCAAAGTGGCAATGTGTACATTTTTTTATATTACTTTGAGAGTACAAAAAAGCACACGGTTCACCTGATGGCAAGTGATTCCTGTGGCCCGTGATATCTATATTCATCCTTGACAAGGAATCATAATGCAAATGCGTTGTTACCTTTGAGGACTGAGATGGAATGCGTCGTCACCAGTAATAAAGGTCTTCGAATCTCTACACTCACTAGATACCAGCTCACGGACCCCTCAGTTCCGTGAGCCCTGTGTCCGATGAAGCTGTAAGAGCCGCATAGGCTAACAGCATAAACATCAACAGAATCTAGAACACTCACTAGACGAAACTACATTATGCTGCTATTTTACGCCGATGAGGATGAGGGCGTGTTCGTGCCCCGGTCGAGCTGACCCATTTATTCTGCAGCTAGAAACAAACTGCAGTATAGCTCTAAAACTGTCAAAGACGTACATAAATTTAATTGAAAGTTTTGTTGTGAATGTATGTAGAGATGTTATAGGCCGTTGTTATCACCTACTGTCAGGTGAACTGTGTGCTCCCTTGTAAGTCTTAATATTAAGAAAACGTTTATTTTCAGATGTAGATGAGTGCGCCATAGACAAAGACGACTGCAACCATATCTCGCAGTTCTGTATCAATACTAGAGGTTCTTTTTACTGCCAAGATAAAGTTTCTAAGCATTGCCTACCGGGTTTTAAAATAAATGCTAACACCAATAAGTGTGAAGGTATGGTAATTTTAAATATTTCTCTATGTTAGTATAAATAATACTGTAACATGGTTTCGTAGTAGGTTAATGGTGATCCATTTATTATTTGTATTTTATATCTTTTCAAAATCCACAGCCTTTGACATTAACGATAGGTAAAAGTACAAGACAAATAATGTTGCTTGGGCTAAGACAAATTTCATAATAAGAACATGACAGACAAGTGTTTATTCGTGTGTGTGATCTCAGGATTCTTATTTAACTAATTTTCGGTTTTCTTTTACGAAAGCAATGAAATCAAATGCACACATTTCAATGGGCAGTAGAGTATCTATGCAGCTAATGACACATCATCCATACCCGATAACATGCCAAGATGCAGACTCCTTATTACCATTTATAGTTCACAGTGTTTCTCACTCGCTTTAATATTTATAAAGTGTGACAAACGAGCACACAGCTTAGGTGATGACTGTTGCCCCTGACAAGTGCATCCATCCTTAAAAAGATTCCAAATACACGCGTTGTCAACTCTGACGACTCTAAGATGCAATGCCGTTAACTCTGACACTGGGCAGCGTTATGCTGGTATTCTGTAAGAGCCTGGGGATTTATTGGTAATCCTGTCTGAACCATCCATGTTGCAGCCATTAACAAGCTAAAACAGAGCACTAGCAAATGTTGTTATGATTATGTACGTGATCTTGATGTGTTACACTGTGAAATTGTAGTCTATCTCTCACACACAGTTGGACAGTAAATAGTTAACTGGTGTATGCCTAGTCTTTGCGTTAGTAGGATTTCAGATAATTATAATGCTTGACAGGTGCATAAAACATTGTACTAAACGCCGCGAATTGATATGCCTTTATCTGTCGCAACCTAAGATTATGGTCATTTCTAGACTGCGGATATCAAAATGTCTAAAAGTAGGTCTACTGTATGAGACGGATAGATTTTTCTTCGTGATGATGAATTATTTCTATTCCGATATTTAACTTAGCACTTCTACACCAATTAATTTGTAAATACACTAAATTATTTTCAGATATCAACGAATGCGAGGAGGAAGAGGGTATATGTAAATCAAATCAAACTTGTGTCAACTTGCTTGGAGAGTATACATGTAAAGCAAATTTGGAATCTTCGAGGTAAGTTTAGAAAATAGTTATACGGCGCAATGGAATGAAGAAATGTCATTATTTAAAATTATATATAAAATGATTATATATAGGAAGGAGAAACATGAATTTATTTTAGTTCTTAATCAAAAGTCTCATTTGACATTTAACGTAAATTTAAAAGATTTTCACGTTTAGAGTGTTGCCAGTTACTGCGTAATTTTTAACGTCACTTTTATTTAATTTTCAGCGGCAAAGGAAGTCACAAGTGTGCTGATGGATTGCGATATGGCGCCGAATACCTTGGTTGTGTAGGTAAATCATTTTATACATTAATCATTCATTATTATAGTAATTAATTATTGTTTAACCGCGTGCTCGGCGTTGAAGGAAAATATCGTCAGGAAACCTGCATGTCTAAGAAATGATTAAAATGATTATAAAATATTTCGAAGACATGGGAAGTCTGTCAATCCGTAGTGGAGCCTCTAAAACCTCTCTACAGAGGGAGGCCTATGCCCAGCAGTGGGATATCCATATAGGCTGTTACTTACGTTTTTATTATTTTCCCCGGTCTTGTATCTATTTTACGATATATCTGTACTAGTTTCAACAGTGGTAGAGCTACGCTGCAGTTTGGTTTTAGCTGCAGAATGAATGGGTCGGCTCGAACGGGGTAGGACCACGCCCTCACATACCAGAATATCAGCATGAATAAGCAGCATAATGCTGCTCTGTTTCGTCAGATGAGTGCAGTGATCCGTAGACATTTATTACTGGTGACGAGGTGTTCCATCTCAGGCCGCAAGAGTGACGCATCTGCATCATGATTCCTTTTCAAGGATGAATGTAGATGTCATGGGCCGCAGGAATCACCCCTGCCCGTACTCTTCGTACCCTTCCCTAGTCCGATGCATGTGCAACAAAATCTGAGGAAGGTTCAATGTCAAGGATACGGGATATAAACAATACACACAGAAACAAAGATGAACTATTTGTGCTTAGGTGGGGTATCAAACCCAGGACCCGTCAGCAGCCGTGCAGCAGCTAGTTACTCTTACCATTACATCACGAGATACATAGTTTTAGTTCTTCTTTTTGAGGAATTGCAGAGGAAAGTCAGGGTCTTAATTGAAATGGTTTTGTTAACATTATGTACATGAGTATGGTTTTCAATTAGTTGTGTTACAATTTCAGAATCGAATTGGGGTGTGTTCGCCCTCCTTCGAAATTTTAAAACCCAGTACATATTTACTTCAATATATTTGCATTAATACTGAGGCCGCATAAATTTATGTGTGTTACAGATATAGACGAATGTGTTGAGGGTACACATATATGCGACCAGTATCAGACTTGTCTGAACACATTTGGGAGCCACGAATGCCATTGCAAACCAGGGTTTGAGCTGGATCCCACAACTGGAGCTTGTGCTGGTGAGAGTTTTTTATTATAATTGTAAGAAAATTATACAGTTTTATAAATGTTAATGTAAAGTAAAGTATTTATATAGTTTTACGGATGCTAGAGCCACGTTGCTCTTTCAATCTGCAACATGGATGGGTCAGCTCGAATGAAGAAGGCCCAAATTCTCACAGGTACCAGTGTAAAATAGCAGCATTTACGGATGCTAGAGACTCGTTGCTCTTTCAATTAGCGACATGGATGGGTCGACTCGAATGGGGAAGGCCCAAATTCTAATAGGTACCAGTGTTAATTAGCAGCATTTACGGATGCTAGAGCCACGATGCTTTTTCAATGTGTGACATTGATGGGTAGGCTCGAACGGGGAAAGTCCAAACCCTCACAGCTAGCAGCGTAAAATAGCAGCATAACGCTGCTGTGATTCGCCTGCTGAATGCAGGTATCCGAAAACTCACTTGGCGATATATTTCGTCAATGTAAAATATTTGAAACGTCAATTGCCTATGCCATAGGCCCTATGGTAATGGTTTAGGGTACGGTCTGCGAGATTTAAGATCGTAAGTTCGAATCACCCATTTTACTATTGTCGCAAAGAAAATCTTAGCACAAACATTAAGTTTTTCTTTAATAGAATAAGTGGCAAACTAGAAAGCATCTCACCCGATGGTAAGTGATCACCGCCGCCCATGGACATCCGCAACACCAGAGAAGTCGCATATGTGTTGCCGGCCTTTGAGAATGATGTGGGCTATTTTCTTGAAGGTCCCTAATTCGTTTCGGTTTGAGAATACCGCTGGTGATCGCTGGTACCACAGAGTAGTTGTGCGTGCCGGAAAAATTCGCGTAAATCGCACTGTGGTGTAAATAAGTTTAGTTGGAATGGTTAAACGGAATGTTACATATATATATATATTTAATCACTTACTTTAGAAATTTATTATAGTTTTGTACTAGTAGGATACAATTAAGCAACGAGACTTAATTTGCTGTATCCTACTATATATTACCACTTCTGAATTGTGATTTTTATGTAGCGATTCTACTTTATATATACATATTGTGTACTGTTAATGTACTGTAATAGATAAAGAAAAAAAAAATAACAGCGCTATTAATATTTCTTCTAAAAATATTACATCGCTTGGTGTGCCTAATTGAAATATTTTTTTCAGATATAAACGAGTGTGCAACAGATCAAAATGACTGCATCCCTGAGTCCCAGCGATGCGACAACACCGTGGGCTCGTACCTCTGCATCAGGTTCATATCCTGCGGCACTGGATATATTCTTCATCACTCTTCCAGCAAGTGCGAAGGTATGAATATATTGGCTTACTTTATATGTTAGTAACAATATAGATGTGTTAATATACAATGAAAATATGTTGTCTTCAATAAAATAATGGACTCTAAACTCATTTATAATAGTAAAAATGTTACAGCTTGTATTTATAAATCCCACTGTTGGACATGGGCTCTGGAGGGGGTGTTATAACACAGTCAACCACTCGGCTCCATTGCGTTTTCGAAATATTTTATTATTCACCTATCTACGTCTTCCTTCGCCGCCGCGTGTGTGGTATTCAAATTGTAAACATTAATTCCGTTGGGGATCAAACTCGGTATATTCGCGTACTGTGGATTAAAAGCGAGCACTTAGAAACTAAGCTCCTAAAGCTCTACTAAAAACCATATCTAGTATTAAACGAAATTCAACTTTTTTTTATAACGAAAACGAATATGTACTTAAATTGGTATAATGAAATAAAAAGGAGGCTCGAAATAATATGATAATAATTTAATTGGTACGGAAAAGAAAATTAAGTTGAATTTCAATTATTTCAGAACCGGCGTTTGCTTCAGAGTATTTTTGTCAGAGTTCTTTGAGTCGATTAAAGAGTTACTACTTTATAAATTCCTTATTTCGCTAAAAGTTATTCGAAAAAAAAAATTACACTGTTAACGAGTTCCTAAGCTATTCTTTAACTTTTCTCTTAAATACTTCCCGTACAAAAAGACAGGCAACACACCGTAAACGTTACAACATCTATAAATATAAAATAGTGGTAACAAATTGCAGATATTTTTTTTGTGATTGTGTTGCACACATTTCTTGTGACATATATTAATTTTTAATTGATAATAGCAAATAATTTTTTTTTCATAAAATAATTAATAAATTGTATTGTAATGACTATAAAGGATTTTACATATCTGACATTTAATATTGTTTTTAATGTAATGCTATATATAGATATGTCATATCATTAATATGCATGCTATGTGTAGATAGGGCTATACAGGAGAAACCATTAATTTGAAATTTTTAATTAATAATAGCAAATAATTTTTTTTCATAAAATAATTAATGAATTATATTGTAATGACTATAAAGGATTTTACATATCTGACATTTAATATTGTTTTTAATGTAATGCTATATCATTAATATGCATGCTATGTGTAGATAGGGCTATATAGGAGAAACCATTAATTTGAAATTTGATACTTTGTATAATGGCAAACAATTATTATTGTTATTAATTTAAGTATTTATTTAACACGTGCTCGGCGGTGAATTAAACATCGTGAGGAAAGATGCATGTCGAAGAAATAATACTAAAAAAAGCCCTAACACAAAGAGTGTTAGAGAGGAAGCCTATAAAAAACAATTATTAAAGCAAAAAGATAAATTAACAACCTGTGTATACGTAGATTATTTCATCATTTTAATCACTTTTCAGATATAGATGAATGCGCTTTGGGCACGCACAACTGCGGACGCGCAGGCCCCGAATATCAGTGTCACAACATACCAGGCTCCTTCCGGTGTACTCGACGCAAGACGACCACCACCACAGCACCGCCAGATTACGAATACGTATATTATGACTCTGAGTAAGTTGGTACAAAACAATGCGCCTGCCTAAAATAGCAATATTGTCATTTTCTGTCGTGTTTCGTCTGATTAGTATAGTTTAGGCTGGCAACGCGTTTGCGATGCTTCTCTGGTGTTGCGGATGTCCATGAGCAGCGGTAGTCACTTACCATCAGATGAGCTTATAGCTCGATGGCTACATATTCTATATAAAAAAAAAAGAATCCGGAAACCCGTGATACTGGTGACGAGGCATTCCATCTAAGTTCTCAGGGAGAGATAAGATTAATGTGAATGGAATGCAGGAATTACTTTAATTATTAGGTGAACTGTGTTTTTTGCAAAAGTTCAAGAAATAAGATAGAATTTACTGTAGTATAGGGTACTATCCACATGGAAGCCAAAACTTCTGTTTTTGGATAAGTTGTTATGTCTGTCTGAACACTCGTCCCTTGAAAATATCTGGATGCATTTATATGGGTTTTTTACTATCACTTAGCTGCATTATCTAGTACGACAACATAATTGGGTATTAACCACGTTTAGATCCATTTTTAATGGTTGTCATAATTCATCCTTTTGCTTCACACTGCAGCATAAATGGGTCAGTTCAACGCGTTAGCACCACAACCTTGTAAAACACCAGCAAGCAGCATAACGGTACTTGTTTCGCATTGTGGGTATAGGGATTCAACAATACCAAAAGAGCACCATTTACAGGAAACGAGGTGTTGTAGCTCATTCCTCAGGAGTGACAATGCATGAACATTTTGTATCTTTATTGAGGAAGAATCTCTTCAATGAATGGAAAGAAAATTCCCTGGCCATATTGTAGAATAGGCATAAGCATATTTCTAAGCATTATAATATAAATAAGAACCAAATTGGCAGGCAGAATATCTGCACACCCCATATAGATTACGTAAAATCCAAATATAAGCAAATGTATTCCATGTTGTAAAGTACCTTTGAATAGCAAATAATTTATAAAAACTGTAAAAAAATATGTTGAAAATTTTAATATTGGTCATACTTTATGATTTGTATATCGCAACTGATTTATATAATCAAACAATAGGTACTTACTTTATAAGCTATTTAATAAAAAATAGAGAGCATTTTAGATATTCGCTATAAAACCTTTCAATATTTACAGGGAAGAAATAGACGATACTGCTAACAGTTCCAAACCAGCTCCGCAACCCGAAGCAGCACCTAAACCAGTGTCAACCACTACGACAACAATTAAACCTACCACATCTAGTGAAGCACCTAGACCGATAACAACTTCAAAGCCAATTCAACCACCGACTACACCGCCGCAAGAAATTATCACGGAGAATGTTGAAAAATTGCCAACAGAACATACTCCAGATAAAACTGTCTATAATAATAATATTTATTCCATATACAATAATAAACCAGAACCAGCATTTCCAGACCCCACACCACCACTTCAAATTCACAATGAATCCACACCTACAGAAACTCGAAGAGAGTCAATAATACCATTAGAAGAACCTGATACGTATATTGGTTATACACCAACAGAGTCGACACAATCAAGAAATACCTATACTCCAATATCTCCATCGCCAAAATCTACGGAGGCAGATCAGTATGAAATATCATATATTCCTGTTGATCAAAAACCAGTAGGGTCAGAACAAACGGAAGGTCCGGAACAATCTGGACCGAAGTATATCCTTGATCCTATAAATCAAGAGCCAGTCGATTTGCCAAATGAAAATAAAACTGTTCAACTGGAATCAAGTAGGACGGAAACGACTTATAATCCTGTTACAGAAACTGAAATAATTGCTTCTGTAACTCCTCATATAGTTTTTGTAGATGCAGAAAAGGCTACCGCAACAGTAAGGGGTGTGAAAGCATCTGATAATTCTATAATTGTAGATACTAACGATGTACCGAAGAACCAGTGGACAAAAATAAATACTAAAGTAACTAATTGTCAAGTTGGCTTTGAAATGGACACATATGGTGCATGTTTTGGTAAGAAAACAATTAAAATAAACTTTAATAATTAGTAATTAGGCAGTGATAAACAACATAAAATCTAAGGGATAAATTATACCTTATCTATAATGCATTACGATGTAGGGAATATACATACGTCTACTTACTCAAATATTTTTCGAGATTATCATAAACATAGACGCATAGCTCAATCATAGTTTTAAAATGAGTTCTATTGTTGTTGATTTTTATAGATATCGATGAATGCGCTACAAACCGCCACAGTTGCTCGGGTCTAACAGAAGTTTGTCGCAATACTATGGGTGGTTATGTTTGTGATTGCGCTGTCGGATTCCGCAGGGATTTTGCTTCTGGTGCATGTGCATTGATCACTACATCATCAACATCAACTACCACCACCAGTACAACTACACTACCCCCGCCGCCACAACCTTCGTCGTCAACTGAACGAGGTGAGTTTACTAAAACAATATAGAGAAAAGAAAAATCGTAAACATTGTAAAAAATTGTTACGTGTTAAAACCCTAGTCGTAGTAGTAGAATCATATTCTATGACAATTGTTTATATTTTTTATTATACTGTTACTTTTTCTGTGTCTGTCTTTGTGTGTATGTCTTTCTGGATATTATGCAATTATCAATTTAATAAAAAATAGTAATAGGATATTTGATGTACAAGTTAATATGGAATATATTAACTTGGACAATAACAATCCATCATGCAAATATATATATACGATTTTACTTCTCTGAACGTGCTTCTACACTATTAACTGATTACTAGTACTACAATATTAACTGAATTTTTTATAACATTGAGTGTAACAAACGCGTACACAGTTCACCTGAAGGTAAATGTTTCCTGAGGCCCATGACATCTACATTCATCCTTGACAAGGAATCATAATGCGGATGCGTTGTCACCATTGAGGACTGACATGGTATGCCTCGACATCAGTAACAATAGTCTCCGAATCCCTGCACTCACCGAAGAAACACAGCAACATTATGCTGCTATTTTATGTTGATGTTCTGTGAGAGCGTGGTCCTACCCAGGTCGAACTGACCCATTCATTCTGCAGCTAGAAACAAACTGTAGTGTTATAAAAATTGTATACTAACCATTAAACTTAAGGTTCCTTTAAAGTGAAATTAATATTTATATGATTGTTAAACTGGTCAAATATTATGTTGCATTTAAGGTCTTTTTTGGGGATATCGAGATTCTCGGCCATTTACAACGAGACCGTTTAAGCCAAGGAATATTTGCGACATTGGATATTATTACAACATAAGTACTGGAAGCTGTGAAGGTATTTTAATTTTCTACTAAATAATGTGACTTCATTCTGTATTGTATAAGTAAGAGGCCAGCCATAGCGTCGGAATTTTTTACGACTGACTTTTTATCTACGTCCAACTAGAACTCCTATTTTTGCTACAGCCTCTTTATAAGTAAACCTATATAAATTAACTTCAACCATTTCCAATGCAATATGTAATAAATTAAATTTTAAAACAGATATAAATGAATGTACAAACGGACAAGCCAACTGTGCGGCAGTGGAAATATGCGTCAATACAGAAGGTGGTTACCGTTGCGAATGCCAAACAAACTGGAAGTTGGATGAAATCAGACACCACTGTGTTCCGGTCAGGAATAACGGACTGTTTCCACTGGGATATGGAAACCAACCAAGTTAGTATCCTGCCGTTAATAGGGCTTTTATTGGTTGATATCACTTTTTATATAAATATCTATTAATAATAATAATAATAATGTGGTTTATTTTCTCACTACAATCAGTTTATACAATTTACAATTTAGGCTAACTACAAAGCTAGCCGACAAACCCGTATTTCAGGTCACACAGATCTCTCTCACGGTTAATATTGATTGAATAGTATATTGAATTTGGCTCAAAAATAATTGATATATGAGTAGACGAAATAAAAAAAAATACAGAGAAACGATGATTCTATGGGCGAAGTGGGCTTTTGTTCCGCATTCGACAAATGATAATGAAATATTTATGTAAGTAATATTTAATCGATTCTAGTTGACGCCTTGCCCGATCCCAACGAAATTGTCAGCATGAAACCAGAAGTTACCCAGATCAATGAACAGAACCCTATGATTATATCCAAGTGTCCATGGGGCTATCGTCTTGGGGATGACAACAGTTGCCAAGGTATGCATTCCATCGTTACTGTGTAAACTGACCATGGACCATCCCGAAAAGGTTCCATTTGCAAAACACCGAGGTATTATAACACCTTTATATACACTACCGGCCAAAAGTTTAAGACCACCTTAATTAAAGCAGGAAAATAAAGTAAACCTCCAATAAAATATTAAATATCAAGCAGATATACAAGTATGTTTATTTAAGATCACACTCTACACAATCGGCAATAAATATACTCGAGTAATATGCTTAATTCGAATATTTTTTTAATGTCAATCGAATATTATGAATTCAGCATAGAATAAATGGTGTCATAACTTGATTTGTTATTTATTTCTTGTGTCTAAATAAATAAGCAAATAGCGATAAATTGAGGTCGTTTTCAAACCTAACTGATTACAGATTACATTCAATCTCATTCTACACTTCATAAACTCCGGATGCAACTATGATTGATATGATGTCTCCCCTGATTGTTATAAAACACGTGATAGCGTTTTTAATTTGTATAAACATTTTATAGATGTCGATGAATGCCAAACTGGTGAAGCGAAATGCGGTTTTATGCAATTATGTACAAATTTACCTGGCGGATACACGTGTAGGTGTCCACGTGGACATAAACTTGTTGGAGATCACGAGTGCGAAGATGTCGATGAATGTGCCATAGGCGGTGGTGTTGTAAGTATTTACTTATATATTTTTGTATAAACGAGGGGAGGTTAATACAATAATATAAATATTTTTAGAAAAGCAATACTGCGCCTGGCGACAATGGAATAACGTATTCATTAATTTATCACCTATCATCTATCGGTAGGTTCTATTTCTTAAATCTATATAATACTATCTTTGGTACTAGAGTCCAATCCCAACAACCTAATATGGCCAGGATGACTGATTCCCAAGTCTGATTGTAACACTTCCATTGAACAAGATTTCTTCGCTCGATAAAACTGGAGTTCGTAAAAATATTCTTTGGTGCTTATGGAATTTCTTAAGTGAAAGATATATAAACCAAAACAAACTGAAAAAATAATCTTGAAGATTGCGGCAACTAAAAGAGTTAGATAAGTGGTCAGGTTTTTTGATAAAACTACCACTAACTCAAATACCATCACTGTACTGGAACAATGATATTTTTTTTAACTGACTGTACGATGCGCAAAGAACATTATTTACGGACACCCGTACGCGTTTGTTTTATTTCAGTCAATAAAATTGCATGAAGCTGTTGTCCTTGATATTGTTTTATTTATTACAGCCAATCTGCTCGCAGAATGCTGATTGCATCAACACATTAGGTTCTTATCAATGCCGTTGTCACACTGGTTTCAGATCCGCACCTATAAATGACAAGGTATGCCTGGTGTTCTTCATTGTATCGTATTAATATGTGTTAAGTTAAAAGATAATATGATTGGTCTTTAAAATATTTAATCATTCCTAATTGCATGAAAGTAGAGTTAGTAGCTGTTCTAAATGTAAAATAAACACGTGGGTAAACATTATATATTCATTTAAAGACTCGTGTAAATAATGTAAATGTGTTCGAGCACTCTAAGGACGACGATGATTATTAGAGTCTGGTTGTGATGTTGGTACCGAAGAACATATATATTTTTATATATGTATATATATACTATATATATATATTTCAAAGAAGCGAGAGCTTAGATAATGATCTGCCACGGCTCTTTGCTTCACTGTAGTGTAGTATACACTGGTATTCTGTGAAAGTGTCACGTACCTCACAATAAATTGTCACTTAATTTCTTCTATTTTGTCCCGTCAGGTTTGTGTCGACGTAAACGAGTGTACAGAAAATCGAGCTGGTACTTTATGCCAGCAACGTTGCAATAACGTATGGGGTGGATATCGCTGTTCTTGCCATAGAGGATACCGGCTCAATTCTGATAACAGGTTAGTTACGCATAATGATATCAATGATGACGATAAAGAAAGATGATGTCCTCCTAGTGGATTTCAACCACGGTGATATTTTCTGGTCATTGTCTGATGACATCAATCAAAGCGCAAATTATTTTTATAGTGCCGCAAACACAGAGGCACTCACTCATCCTCCCCTTCCATATTCCGATGTTATGCATGTACTATAAGATCGGAGGAAGTTTCAGGAGCAGTGTCAGGGACACGGGACATGCGCACAACTCGTGCAGACCCGAACCTAATAAATTTTGACGAATTATCAACCAGGTACTACACTACGCGACCGTCATAAGTACCGCGATAAGCCATTAGTTTATGATTTTGGAGATACCATCAGTTACAAGGTGGATAAATGGAGTAATTTGTTGCAGACTTATACATATATATGCTTTTCATAAACCGTATCCCAAAATTTTGTTAGAAATGGAATGTTCTGTGTTCTATTTTGCTTTTAATTTTTGTTTTCTCATTGATTGTGTCACTTTAACATTGTTTGTTAGATAAAAAGTGTTAATTAAATTAAAACAATTTATTATGTCTTTGCATCTTGAAGCCATAATTTAATTGCACAAAGTGTTAAAAGACAGTCTTAGATAGTTCATATTCTTGGCAATTAAACGCTATGTTGAGCTTGGCAATATTAGAGATAGTCATGGGAGAGGACTCACAGTGCCTTAGGTGTTCAACAGTGATTCATTTCCCAGGGCTCTATCAGAGGTTGGCCACCCTAACCACCTGATCTGAACCCCTGGTTTACAGTTTATGGTATATCTAACAATCAAAGACATCACCACAAATATATAGTGTTGGTCCTGTTCGAACCCTTGCGACCACGGGATTGGGACGAAATATCAAGTGCGAAAATTGTAGAGACGTTTACCAAACGTTTGTCCCCATGCTTTCGTGTTAATGGAGGACCACAATGTATTTTTATAATTTACAACTTAATTTAATTTGCGCATAAAGTTAATTAAATAATTTGTAAAACCACTCGTTCCAACGTTATTTTGGGCCATCCTGTATTTAATCAGTTCATTAACATTCATGAAAAAGCACCACTTAGTACGTTTTACATTTTGGCATTTACAGAATTATAATACGTTACATTCAGGATTTTTTTTTCAATTAATTGAACCGATTTAACGTGTTTTGTACTTGCGACCTAGGAATTAATAAATACTTAGAAAAGCACAGCTCATGCTTAAAACTGGGGTTAATATATATTGTAAATTTCGTTTTTGTGCATTATCTACATTTATTATGTAGAAAATTGACAACGTTACTAATAAAACGTTAACTTTATTTAAAATTATTGTACATTATAAATACACAAACTGATTCGCATTTATTTTTAATTCTTTTTAGTACCTGTTCTGATGTGGACGAGTGTATGGAATATAAGTCGAGGAATATTTGCATTGGTAGGTGTCTAAACGAACCAGGCAGCTATCGTTGCTCATGCCCACGAGGTTACAGACTCGCAGAAGATAAGAAGAGTTGCATTGGTAAGTTTAAAACAAATAATATAAACTATAACATATTAAAAGATTTCGACACGAAGATCAAGTAGTAAAATATTTGTAAAACGCGTTGTCAAAAAGCAACATCGTCTTTATCCTTAATAAGAAATTGTGCAAATAATAACAAAACGAATTATATTAAAAAAATAATAAAAGCATTTACTACTTGTTATACAGATATCGACGAATGTGAGTCCGGAGAAGCGCCGTGTGCAAAAGGAGGTATTTACGGCGGCACGAGCGACATTTGTGTCAATACACGTGGAGGCTACCGTTGCCATCGCATCACCTGCCCACCGGGTTACAAGATAAAGAGTAAAAAGTATGAACACACATTCTAGCAGATACCAGCCCAAAGTTAGACGTAGGTCTCTCTTAACAGTGTTTCATAGCCGGATCTCCGATTTTTTTTGTTTGTGAGTAATGCTGTTGATCCAGAGACTTCTACAGCTTTATCTAATTAGACTCGCGAGCGGGAGGCCTGCTGAGTAGGGAGACAACGACGATGTGCTCGCTCTTCGATTCCATGCATACAGTTATTACCAGCTATTTTATACACTGTTATTTTATTTAGCTAGACTATCTCAGTTTTATTTTATATAAGGAACAAATAAGTAGGTGGCTCCACTGATGATTTTAATTTTGAAACGTAGGTTGTGCTGTTTTATGCCCAAAGGGCATTCTTGTGCTGCGGTAGCGTGAGAATGCCCTTGTCTTATCTAGTGTCGGTTCGAAGACCTCTCTTATTCATTTAATTAGTAGGAGTGACGGACGTCGTGTATGCTAGCTTATAACTCGTGCTTACTTTGATTTTCTCGTTTATGGCGAATAGATGAAATCAGCTACCCTCAACAAGGAAATTCAACGCGTTGCCCGAACCTCCCGGATGAACATACTAATTCCTTGTGATTCTACCCGGTGACATTTAAGGAGCTGCTATTGCTCACCTATGCTGCTATTTCAACTTTATATCTGTATTCTAAAGTACCTAAAACTTAATAACAGAATCATTTGTAAAAAAAATCAATCAAACAATTGAATTAATTGTTATACAATATAAAGTAAAAATCATCAGTGACATATTTTTTTTCAGTCGCTGCAGCAAGATCAATAATATCTGTTCCCCATCTAACTGGTCCTGCACACACGAACCTTCTACGTATTCCTATAACTTTATTACCTTCGCCTCCAAGTTGTATCTTCCAGCATCAAAGGTCAGTTGGAAAAAATCGTAATTTAACAGAATTGCGGGTAAAAATTAGACAACGTTTACTATTAATGTTTTAACCCAAATAAGATAAATGACGTGAGCATAATTTTATCCGAAAGGTTCACGCTGCATATAAAATGTGACTGCGATAGTTACGATTAAGCAAGTGTAACGTCTTCACAAAAAACCATGAAGAAAAGAGAACCCACCGGTTTAGACTTGCAATCTAAACCGGGGGTAGATTATCGGTTTTTGAACATTCTTGTCGGTCACGTTGCATTATGAGTGGACCTGGCTGCTGAATTTTTGATTCTAAGATGGGAAACAATTATTGTGCGTCACAAAAAATATTTTTTTTTTTCGCGTCTGGATGTGTTGAATGCACCTTTCGTGTCTATGACACTGTATTTGAACTTTCTTTCAATCGTATTGTACATGCATTACATTGGACTAGGGAAGGGGACGACCAGAGTGTCCCCGTGCTCGAAATCGATGGGTCATAAGACATTTGTATCTTGATTCATTACGTCATATTACGAATAGTTTTGTAGTTGTTCATATGCCGCAGGGATCACATATAGTTAGGTGCACCTTTATTAGCCCAATTCTATTAAAAAATGCGTATAATGTTCAAGGTGAGATGTCTGCTTAAATATGATAATCTTTATAACTGCTGAACGGAATATGATCTAGTTAAACTATTGCCATATATACCATTAAGATAAATAAATAAAGTAGAGTGAAATTAACTTTGAAAATCGATTTAAATTGCCCACTTGCCATGGTAGAGGCGCCAGTAGCTGATTCAATAAATAAGAAAATGTTTTTACATGACCTATAGGTGGACTTGTTCACAATGAGAGGGCCGGACTTGCTTGAAGCTAAGATGAGGTTTGAACTAAAACTGATGGACGTCAACGCACCGCCAACAATAAAGGAGCGAGCTAATATCAATTCTTTTCTGTGAGTTAATTCGTATATATTATTTTGTTGTTTAATTTTTAGATGAAGTGATCAGCTACCTGCTGCATCGTGGGTTTTTGGGTTCTATTTACAGTTGAGGGAATGAAATTGAGGGAATGTATTGTAAATATGCGTATGGCTTATGTTCCTGCCAATATATTAATCTTGTGCAACATGAAAAGTGATGATGAATGAGAGCCTCTTTTTGTGTGAATTATTGCCACACTATAATATATTCAGAGCAATTGATGTCACCTGCTTACTTATAATATATATATATATATATATATATATATATATATATATATTTTACATACTAAAATTTTAAAACTAAAATAAAATCTGAAAATAGGACATGGAACATTAAAGATTGTTTTACGATTACAGGCTGATGCAAAAAGCGAATGAAGGAGTTGTATCACTGGTACGATCGCTTGAAGGACCACAAACTATTGAACTCGAATTGGTGATGACTTTATACAGCGGAGAGCAGTTCGGAGGTATTGCGGTTGCAAAATTGTACATATATGTAACAGAATACGAGTTTTGATTAGGTTAGGATTCGTTATAGAAATACAGATTCAAATGTTGGATGAGTTTCACTAAATGTACTTTGCATATTATCATCACAATGCCTTGTAATGCTCTTTATCTTTTTTAATTTTGTCAACTTGACGGTCGTCATAAATGACGTCATTTTATATATCAAGTAAAGGCAATAGAGAAACCTCTTATTTAGAGTAAACCTGAAGCATGTTTGTTATTAATGTTGAAATTTAAAAACTATCTAATAATTTTACATTTATTGGTTTGGCTAAGTGATTGATAGGAAGTGCAATATTGTTATATTTATAAATTATTTAATTTTAGATTATTATGAAATATTTAACTCGGCCTACGTATAGGCAACGATCATGGGTGTCGTTATTCACTTCCACAAAGTTAATCTTTGGTTATATGTTTGTAAGCGTACTCATTGTGACAAGAAGGCTTATTTTTACTCAAAACGCGAGCCCAGTGAAAGGCGCTAAAATGTAAATTGTAGAACTATTTACAAAATGTTTTTGTTTTATGACTATCTACGAATGACATCACGTGATATTCCATATAGAATACAGTATCTACGTCATTATAATTTTTGCCTTTTATTGTAAAGCACAGTTTGGTCACCCTTTAAGAGGGAGACACAGTACTTTTATGTGTTTCTCTTTCAGCTCGCGTTGGTAAGTGCGCCTTCGTGTAATTTGTAAAAAAATTGTTTGTCACATGTTATAAATTATCTTTAGGTTACGATATCATCCATCTCCATGTAGGAGACTATTATATATCTAGTTGTATTAAGAATTTAATATCACTTAGATTTCGGGGACGTTATTTCATTATTAATGTAAGAGCCCACTTACGAATGGCTAGGTAAAAGTTATCAGAAAGTGTGTCTTGCTAAGATTTTCTAGACGATGTTAAATAGACTTTGTAAGTCTTCTCTCTTAATATTATAATACTTTCACAAATAATAAGCAAATAAATGATGCAGATATTTTTATAGATATTTATTGTAGGACCAATAAAATTTTTAAATATATTTTTTATATATTATTTAACTACTTTGTACTCTGGTAGTAGGTGATAGGTAAACAATACTGGATATTCATATATCAGCCTTATTATGGTGTAGGGGAAAATCTTTTAACCTGACTCCTGAAGGACGACAGTGTTATGTGACATTTACACCTCCGAGACCTCCCAGGGAACGCATCGGAGCCCCTTTACACTGAGCTTGAGCACGTCCCGAAGGGAGGGCTACGACAACCCGAGATCACCCGAGATGAGAGTCCCCACCCTGATCGTCCGCCAATACATAATTCTATTTAAGTCACCTTACACGATAAGCAGGGGGTACTTTAATCCTAAAGCAGAACTGAAAGGCTGTCATAAATCAGCCTAGAAATTGTACTGGATTTATAATTTCAAATGACCTTAGTCCAAAAATCGCAGAATATTAATATGTTTCTGTATTTATACTTGCATTATTATGTAGGAAATTTTACGTGTACATGCCAGGCTGCAGCTTGCTTGTTACCTCTTTCTCAAACTGTTCGTTAAAAGGCAATCAATACAATATTCTATCTCATAATCAATCACTTAATTTTTTCACAGGTAAGTTGATCTATGTTTCCAACTTATATAAAAACTACATTCAGTGGAAAGGCATGTCAGAAAGTTAATTGATAACCCAGATTTGATTAAAACCAATCTGCTTAGCCTTGAATACAGACGCAAGTTTGCCAGCACATCGATATTTACAGGATACATTTACAAGAATGTGGAGAGGAATTACTTAACACGATTCTCCCACCCCCTTTTCATCATCCAACAAACGGGGGGCTTCTATCTTTTCGTTATTCATTTCGTTTATTTATTATTCGCATTCGGACGAAGCGATGTGCTTCGTCGTTTTCAATGCGAATAGCAAAGGAATGGAACAGTTTGCCCGCGGCAGTCTTTCCGTTCGAGTATAATGTGTGTGTCTTCAAGAGAAGAATGGATAGGCATTGCTTGAGCTAGTACGCTCTACCGTCAACGTTTACATCACCACTACATCGGGTGTGACAAGCACTGGCTTGTAAAAAAAAATTAATGGTGGCAAAATTGTTTTGCCTAGGGTTATATTATTTCTGCGGCTTATAGACTATATTATATATTATCTATTATCTATCCACTGTCGAGTTTGAAAGGGAATTGGCACTACAAAGGACTTTAATACAGAGCCGCCATATTAGTACAGGGTTTTGATAAATTTAATAAACTATAACTTTTCATAAAATTATCTTATATTTACGCGAATACTACAAATTGAATAAAACTAATGGAAAGGATTTTATTGCGTTTATTTTACACATAATCACTTTGACTTGAAACCTAGATGCTCTAAGAAGTCTGTGACCATACCTTAGATCAGGCCCAGTGTCTCGTCTGATTTGATAAACTAAAAATCCTAACTAAGAAACACCAATTACTATCAAAAATGATTTGCAAGACTATTAAAATTAAAAAACATCTAAATTAGAATATATATAATCTGCAAAGATTGATCAGAGGTTACTATCCTCTAACCTCTCCTATATCTCAAACCAGACATACCTCTGCAAACTTTAAGGCGCTGTGAACTCTTTCTACATAAATCAGATCATAGTAGCTTCGCGTTAACGACAAAATACATCAGACCATGCTGTAAAGCACTTAATTCGTCGGGATAAACATTAAACGCGATAAAATCCTCATAATTAAATTTATGTATTTATTTTTTCACTATCCAGCGTAATATTTTAATAATAATAGAATTAAGAACATTATTTGAAGTGACCATAGCATTTTTCTCAGTATAAATTTTCAGTGGGGATCGGAATATTTCTTTTCAATTTTTTTTTAATATTCTAGTACTCCTAATAAATTGTTCCATGTATTTTACTGTGATAATTGATTTAAAAATATCACAAAAATCACATTAGCCATTGAAAAATAAAATTAACAATATTGATCGTTGTGCGCCGTACATTAACTCAACCTTAATTATGGCCTAATGTTGGTTTATTAACGTTTAAGTTCTCTTATATTTTGTTGTTAAAAACGGACTTGAGTCGATGTAAATGTTATTATAGTAAAAATATTTTTACTATAATAACAGCGAAATTTAAATTGACTACTTTGTTTTTCGTTATTACCGTCATCTACTTTGCAAAAAGTTTTATATGTCCTAATGTAAGCGCCTACTGGTCTTAATATGAAAGCTTAAATTTTCTCAAACATCTACACAGCTAAAATTTAATAATGTACTTATATATCTTTATAATCATCACAGCTTATCAATAGTCCACTGTTGTACGTAGATCTCCCGTATAGATTGCCATATAGCACGTTCCTGGGCCACTTGCGTCCATGGAATTCCCGCAAACTTGAAGGTCGTCACTCTATCTAGTGGGGGTCGTCCTACACTAGAACTGCCAGTCCAAGGTTCGCCCAAGAACCTTTCTTCCACATCGATTACCGGTTCTACGAGCTTAGCTTTAGCCACCTTAGCTTGCTGATCTTTTGAGCTATGTGAGCTCAGCCTCATTCTTACTACGGCGTAGCGTATTTTGTCATTGTATTTTATTTATATATCTTATTATTCTAGTATAAAGCACAAATTAATTAAAATTAGCGGGATGTTATACAGGTCTACAAGCTTAGAAAGTGATCATTAATCAGGAGTCCACTGGCACGTGATCTACTCATGTGGGTCTACAATATTAAGTATAGTAAGGCACCCATCTTGTGAGCCAAGGGCTACAGCTTTTCCACCATGCGCGCTTGCCACTCCAGTTACCTCAGCTGGTGCTCTATACTCGGCAACAGCTCGACCGTCAATAGTTCTGAAATTGATTACGTTATCAGTTTTATTTTAACCCAAACGAATTTCTAGGTGTAATATGAATGAGTCAGCTTGACCGGTGAAGGTATCTTCCATAACACCAGAGTGAAATAGATCCTGTGCTGAGTTTAGTGAGTGTAGGGATCCTCTTTTTTCCTCAGGGTTAACAACGCATGTGCATTTTAGTTTTTATTTCTAGTAAAAAGAGTTAATAATATTTTATTCAAGAATACTAATTTTAATATATCGCTTAATTTTTTAACTTTTATTATTGCAATAAATATAGATATAAACCATTTGTGTACCATAGTTAAATTATGAGTATTTTTTTTCAGTGAGGTTTACCATAAATATATTAGTTTCCCTGTCCATTATCAGAATTGAACGCATTGTTCATTAACATATTATCGTGATTAAAATGGTGGCTTATTTACAAAAGTTAATCATTCTAAATTACAACCAATCATTAGAAATGAATCACAGAAAGATATATCACTCCGCTGATTTACCTAAATACTCTCAAGGTTTTCCTTCCACTGTGATAATAGAAGACATACTGGTCAGTGGAACTGAACATCGTGATAATCGAAAACACTCCCTCAGCAGCTCTGAAGATCAATTGCTGTAATGAAGTTCCCCTTTTTAGTTCTATCAAGTCCAGGCCTCCGCGTGTCGGCGCACAGAGGCCTATTTTACCATCGCGTGTGCAGGCACCGTTCCAACGTGGGACGAACCTGAAAACATTTATTAGAACTACTTTGATCTATTTTTATAATATCAGTTGTGATAAACGAGTACTCAGTTCACCTAGTGGTAAGTGATAACTGCGGCCCGCCATATCTATATCCGTCCTGATTTAAGATGCTCATTTGCAGACGGAGATGGCATGCCTAACTGCGGCCGACAACGCATGTATATCTTGAATTTAACATTTTCAGACCTACGCTGCAGTTTGTTTCTAGCAGCAGAATGAAAGGGTCAGTTCAACCGGGGCGGGACCACGTCCTCACGGAATACCAGCGTAAAATAGGAGCATAATGCCGATGTGTTTCGTCTGGTGAGTGTAGAGATTTGGACACTTTTATTACTGGTGACGAGGCATTCCATCTAAGTCCTCAAGGGTAATAACGCATCTACATTATGATTTCTGGTTAACCATGAATGTGGATTTCATGGACCCCAGACATCACTTGCCATCAGGTAAACTGTATACTCGTTTGTTACTCTTCTCAATGTAATAAAAAAAATCTTGCTGAGGTTGGATGCCATCATATGACTTGTGTGCTCGTTTGTCACCCAAAGTTTCTCATAAATAGACTCATCACCTTCCCATAAGGAAATCAACAATTTGTTAATAAAACATTTCACAAACCTGACATGTCGCTTAGTTTTGATATCGAGGATGCCGGCTTTATCGTTACCTACTACACCTACCCAGTGTGGTTTGTGGGGTAGTGCCACTATCGATTGCATGTCCTTAATCCCACTGTTCTTTATTGGAATTCTGGAAATGTACAATACACCGAATTAAATTGTTTAAGAATGTTTACGGTAAGTCAATGGAAGCAATTAGCTCAGCATCGTGATGCAATCTTTACGGGCAGGTTATGTTTAGCAATAGCCTAAAGATGGCCTTAAATCTTGGTGATAATAATAAATGTACTCAAGTTCTTATGTGAGAAAAGCATCACGATATAAACTATGACAACCGTTACGAGAACAAAGAATGTTTTGATTACGATAAAAATTCGAAGACAATAAGAAATGTTTTGAACTATAATGGAATGGTATCCAAGAGAAGGAAACCTTAGGAGCGACAGTTGTAATATGAGTCAAAGATATCAGTAGCTGGAGATATCTGGAGCAGAGCAGCTGGGGAAAGACAGTTATGAAAACAATTGAAGGAAATCTTAGTCAATGATAGATAAACAGATTAGGTTGTCGTGGCGAGTTGTTTTTATTAACAATACTATTTACCAGTTAATTTACTTATATTTTCTAATTCTCATCTACTTTGTCTAAATAAAGTTTATTATCATTACATGATCAGAAATGTTCCAACAATAGGTTGAGAAGATAATGAATGCCGTCCCTATATGATTCCTCGAACCATTAAATCTTCTGATGGAATCATTAGAATATGAAAAATTATAATATAGTTCCAGAATTAAATCTCTAATACATCTTGAAATAGCCCATCATTCAATTTTCTTCCATAGTTTACGTAAAATTCCAGAAATTAATAAACGGTAGTAAATTAGAGTAGTAAAATTTGATAAATAGATCCTTAGATCTATACGAATTTTATTGTCTTAGAATTCTCATTTTTTTAACAGACTATGAAAATAGTGGTAGAACTACGCCGCAGTAAGGTTCTGGCTGCAGCGTGAATGGATTAGCTTGGACGAGGGAGGACCACGACCTCAGAGAATACTAGAGTAAAATAGCAATCAATATAAAAAACAAAGTGCAGATATGTTGTCGCACTCACTAGACGAAACACAGAAGCGTCGTGGACCTTCCCGTTATATCATTTTTTGTTGTCTTGGGCTCATGGAAAACTAGATAATGTAATATAATTTATTAAGAACTAATATGCGCTAAGATGTTTATGAGAATTGCCAATAGGATTCAAAGGAGTATCAGTTTTCACTGGAGTTTCTTTGTAAAGTCCGATAACCTACAGATGACCAATAATGATGATTAATATATTAAAAAAAGGAAGGGAAATAGTTTGTTTTAGAAAAGCTCTTAGGTTGGAGACATGTCAGTTAGATTGTCAAGTATGATATATTCAATAGATAACTTTGCAAGTATTGAATGTATTATGCCTATTAATAACCGCTATAAAATGTGTGGTGAATTTGCTCTAAGCAATCGAGCAACTCGTAAAATTGCTACCTATGGAGTCTGGCACCAGTTCTCGCATGGAAAACATGAAGACAGTCCCTTGAAGATTTATCCACTCCTGGCGCTACGATGTGGTGTTCATCAGCTGAGACAACTACGGCTCTATATCCAGTGCCTCTCAGATCGTATTCTGCAGTGTAGATCTTTTCACCGTCTGCGGGTGTATATTGAATTATTAATAATTGAACTATGATAGCCGTGAGGGAAAGAGAAAAAATCAATACAAAAAGACTTACCTGGAATTGTTCTTGCAATAATTATTGCCACAGTCAAGTTAGTAATATTGTCTGTTGTAACTTCCATTGAGATGGTGACAAACTTAGCACCATCTTCCAAGAGAAGCACCTGTTTTATACCTTTCTGTTCTTCTTTAAAAATTACCTGAAGATGATGTTTTAATTTCATCAACAATAATTCTATAAATCATGCTGCACTGTAACGATAGGTCGGTTTTTGTACACGGGACATGACTTCTACATTCACAGCCACATAAATATAAAGGCCGAGTTCTGAGAATCAATATCACCAGTAACTAGGTTCGTTATTCTATATATATTTTCAAGATGGTATTCTGTGAGGTCCCTGGTCCTTCCATGGTTGATGTCATCTATACATGCGGCGTACTAGATACCGGGGTACCCATTTGTGTGACGGCCGCTCGCCTTAGTGAGCTTGGTACTTGACTTCTGAATTATGGGTGCGATCACTAGCCGGTGAACAATATTTTTAATCTACAAATTGTTAGTTTTCGACTTTGGGCTCGTGTCTATTTAGCACTACACCAAAATCTACTCTCGATCTTGTATTGTAAGCAAAAATAATACATTTGCTAAAATACAAGAAAAGGAACGTCTCACTAGGACCCTCAATGTTTGCGTAAATGCTTACGGCCGTAAAATATATGCTAATGGTGTAAAATTAAACAGGAGTTCATTATTTCTTTGACTTTGATAATTTAAATCTGTAGCGTAAACCGATTTGATGATGATGTTTATTTTCTAATCACAGTAATTAGGACACTGATTTCCGATCTTTAGAGAAAACCTATTTTTAAATTAAAATTCTTCTAGCTGTAGCAAGACAAGGAAATTAAAAAGAATTCGATAGATATATATGCGCGTAAAAAGGAACCCTTTTTGACAGTTGGATAAAATCAAAAGGGATCAGACCTGTTGCTCTCCAATATCCCAAATCACAACATTCCCCGATTCAGCTGTGACCACGTTGTCGCCGGTGGGTGTGATCACAGCATGGGTCACGATGGCTCCTAGAGGAGCATCTGCCAATTGTGCCAAGAGATTACCAGTACTAGTGTCCCATAAGCCCCAGCAACTGCGCGTCACTGTCACTGCAAGCTGCTTGTCTCTGGCTAGGCTGAAAGTGATGTATTAGTGACAATTATAATAACGTTTTTTTTTAATTAGGAAAGGACAAAGGATAGGTGATTACATCTGCCTATATAAATTCTGCAACACCTGAGTTTATTATAATGCATCATCTTACTTTAAGATATGGTTAGTCTCTTTCCTTGAAAATGGTATCAAATACGGCTATCTATTACTTTCGTGAAATTAAATTGCTGGCTTCCCCATTGTTGTCGTATGTGCAAATTAAATTGAATTAAAAAAAAATCCAACTCTTTTGATCATATAATTTATTTAATAAGACCTTTACGTAATAATTTTAACAGTCCTAGATCTACGCTGCTGCCATTTAATAGTTCGGCTCAACCTCAGAAGGGCAGAAGGGCTGAGGACAGTCAGGGAATGCCAGCTTGAAATACCAGCGTAATAGTAAGCTTAAATCCATCGCTTACCATCAGGTAAATAGTAGTAACAAAGGTGAGAAAGCTCAGAGTTCAGCAGTATTTCTGACGTAGATATCCACAGTAGAACGTGGTGATCAACATATCTAGAAACTTCAGTATTCGAAGTGGAAATCAGGAGTCCAGATAGCTCGTAGAACGTAACACTGAAGGGGAAGAAAGATTTAGGATTGGGAAATCAGACTTACAGTTGAAGTATAGGACGACCGCACACTAAACGCAGTCTATATATGCAGAGTTGTCTGTAGAGATCTACATGTCTTTCTTCATGGAATATCATAGTAAATTATTGAAAGGTGGTGATTATTATGAAGACATATATGACATAGATATATATTAGAACCAACCTTATAGAATCAATAGGTAACTCTTGTCGATCAATCTTGTGGACTTGTTCGAATATGTTATCGATGTTCCAAATCTTTACAGTTCGATCAATGGAGGAGGTAATAACATTGTTCCAAGTGCCGACCGTTAAGGGCTCTAGCTGAACAATTCTTCCGAAATGCGCGTCCAAGATCTTTATCAGTTTTGTCGTTTCCAAACTCCACACGTACAGGTTCTTTCTGAAATGTTTCAATGTTTATTTACTTAAAGTGCAACTATATCATATACGATAAACTTAGGTCGAACACTAATAATGTAATATTTGTGAGAAGACTAATCGACAACATTTAAAATGCAAATTTAAACAATATAGAAATCAAAAATAAAAGTTTAAAAATTGTAAAAAGATAGCTAGCAATCGGACGCGTTATTACAAAAGAAAATTCTTATTGACTGTGCTAAATCGTCGTGAATTATTATATATCAACGTTGCCCAATCATTATATATTTTTATCGTATGAGACAAAAAATATTCTGATTTCTGATTATTGCAAAATGACAGCGAATACGGGGGAAATATTAAATTGCCGTTGGTAATAACGCAACTAGAACTCTAGCTCGATAGAATAAAATTAAGATACATATGCAGTATCAATGCACCAAGCGATGAAATAAATGATTGATGATGAATTTGTTTATTGAATCTTTGAAGACCTGGTTTCACCACTATCTATTACGACAATCGATTCTATGAATATTTTACTGTATTGACGGTAACAAACGGGCACAGAGTCCACTTGATCGTAAATTATTCCATCAACCCATGCCACCCACATTTGTCCTCGATAAGAAATCACAATACAGATGCGTTACTACCCCTGAGAACTAAGATAGCCTCGTCATCAGTAATGAGGGTCTCCGTATTCCTACACTCACCAGACGAGACACAGCAGAGTTATGCTGCTATTTTACGTTTGTATGCACGGCTGTGACGGCGTGATCTTTATCAGGTCCCATTCATTATTAAATTTAATTATTACATTTACCTGACTCCCGCAACAGCGTAAGTGTTGTTCTTGCTTATCATGAAGGAATTAGACTGGGTCATTTTGGTTGATATGTTGCGTATCGTATGTGGCAATTTTAGTACGATACCTTCCTGACGAAGGTCCTTTTCAGAAAGTACATCTGTTTTCTCTTCCTGAAAAAAATACAGTAACACGAAAATAAATTCCACGACTCTATGTGAACATTGTTAGAAATCCAAGATTCATTTGGAATTCTAAGCAGTAGAAAATGTAAGCAATTGTAATAAGAAAGATTAGGAGGTGAAATATGGCTAATCTATATATATATATATAGGCTATATTCTTAAAAGGGGTAGATATAAATAAAGTGCTTGCAAATTTACTTCGTCATCTTCTTTCCTTTCGCATTCTTCATCCTTCTTGTTGTCATTAACATGGTTCCCTCTTGGTATGAGGTTGTAGAAGTCCCATACAACAAAACTGTATGTAGTCGTAGCTGTAATATATATACATATTTTTACCGTATTAATGGTGACAAATTTGCACACAGTTCATCTGATGGTGTGGATCCTACGGCTATTGCCAGCCCCGTTCATCGACGATAAGGAGTCATTATACACGGAAATGATTTTTAGTCAGTGAAAAAAAGTATAGTCATGAAATTATTGTATTATCATCGATTCTTAATTCGGCAGCATAATTTCAGATTATTCAGAGGTCTGGATGTGGCTGAAAATTAAATCGAAACATTTTGTTACATTCACACAACATTATTAATATTCCGGTTAACCACTCCCACTAAGGTTAAAATGTGCAATAGTTCGCGATAATAATCGAATGGTGGATTGAAACCCACGACCTTAAGTTTCGCCGACCGTACCCTAAACCATTAGGCTATTGACGCTTCAAACGCATACCGAGTACAAACATATAATATATGCCTAGCTAATAAAAGAATTTGATAAAAAGAGTGATGGAATATGATACTACTCCTACACTTGTTATAAATTGGAGTTGGTAAAGTTAAAAAAAAGAGTCGTGTCAGCTCAGCGTCCAGTCGCTTGCTTTTAATATCAGGGCGCCGAAGCAAATGTTCATTTCTTATGATTTAATTGCTGAATCACAACGTGCTTGGCGGTGATGGAAGGCATCAAGAGAAACCTGTCTGAAATAAGTTTAAAAAAAATCGAAGACTGTATGAAGTGACGACCTACGCCTTTTTTTTGATGTCGTGGTGGAGGAATTCTCTGAAAGATACCCTGCCTCAAAGGCTGCCATCCGCTCAAGAAGGTAAGGCAGAGGTTATGTGAGAAGCAAACGTTGAGATTAGATATTTATTTTATATTATTGAAGGACCAATACTTTTTAAATATTGTTTTTATTATTTAACTACTGGTTACTGGTACTGTACCATGGTAATAGGTGCTAGGTAAACAATTCTGGACTCAGCTATTCATATACCAGAATTTTTTATGGTGTCGAGGGGGAAATCTTCAAAAGCTACCCTGGCTCCTGGGAGAAGTCAGAGTTAGGTGAGATTTTTACCCACTAAAACGCCTTCAGTGGCCACCGTCAGTGCGTTGTGAGGGATCCTCTAGGATCTCTCATAAAACGCATTGGTGTTGTTCTGCACTTAGCATAAGCCAGTCCCAAGGGAGGCCTCACCCTCGCACCCTCGCTTTGCTACGGCAGCGAGGATGAGCCCCGCAGCAGAATTTATTTCAACACCCTCTCTTCTTTCTTG
This sequence comes from Teinopalpus imperialis, assembly GCA_029286865.1. NCBI lineage: Eukaryota > Metazoa > Arthropoda > Insecta > Lepidoptera > Papilionidae > Teinopalpus > Teinopalpus imperialis. Next base: position 8,476,708 of record JAGSMU010000014.1, on the reverse strand, counting down.
TCTTTAAAATAAAGGGAGCTCGCAATGCAATCTTATTCGTATTACTAACATTCCCGTTAACAACACTAATTCGGGGTTGGTAGGGTTCACCAGGATAGCCAAATAGCAATAGCATACTCATATCGTACACATGCCTTACATTAGGCTATAGACACTTCACTTCTCTTCATCTTCTAGTACTGATAGGAGTACATATTAGCTGTAGGATGTATCCATATAACTATAACTTAATTTTCTAAAGATAGTGCTGTGAGTGAGTTTTAATTTTAAAAAAAATTGCCTCACCCTTTTCAGGTCGTTGTTATGGTACCCGAGAATAATCTTACCTAGTAACGTTCGATCCTTTTTTCCTCTCTTCAGTTGCAACATTGCCTCTGCTGTATCAGTTTCACGATGGTGCAGTTCTTCGACTTTCTCCCAGCATAATTTCTCTTCATTGAGTCCGAAAACCGATATCTTAAAAAGGGCACAAACATTTTTGTCAAAGAGTTAAAAACTAGCTACAATTCTATTGGGAAAGTACAGCGTTTTTATACTAAACGAGGGAAAATTAATAGCTTAGTGTAATCTCTTGAGTGAAAGATATTAGTATACGTTTTATATTCCATTTTAGTTCTCAGGGATGACGCCTAATCGAGGATGAATGTGGATGTTACAGGCATTGCCATCAAATGTTGCATCTCAATGCAATTTTTACCTAATTTACTGAGTTCTGAGTAGTTCGGATTAACTCCAGTTGAGCTGTATTTAAACATCGTGGCAGAATTCAAAATTTCATCATCTCGGCGGTTGGCAATCTACCATTGTGCGCTTTACGCAACACTATCTTCCACGCACAACTACTCTGTGGAATCAGCTGACGACAGCGGTATATCCGAACCGATATAACCCAGGGACCTCGAAGAAAAGAGTCTACACCTTTCTTTGAGGCCAGCAGCGTTTCTACGACTACACTGGTTTTGCGGATATCCATTGGCGGCAGTGATCATCAGGTACCATCAGGTGCTGCTTGCTAGTTTATCACCTATTATATAAAACAAAACAAGTTGTTAACGACAGGAATTACTTACTATCAGGTGAACTCGCTTATCCTCTCTTATCATATCAACTGCGCAGGATATTTTATAGTACATTAAGTATTTGCTCAAAAACAGGTTAAACTCATCACCCCCTTCCCTATTCCGATGTAATGCATTTGCAATAGGATCGGAGGAAGGATCAGGTGCAGTGTCAGTGACACGAGACATAAACACAAAACACCCAGACCCGAATACGAAACATTTGTGATACAGACAAATTTGTTCCACAGTTTAGGTAAAATATTTACAAATTTGGTAGCTACCCATTTTCTTTTTTCTTTTTATTTTATACTTTCTAAGCAAGTGCTTGACCACAATCCCACCTGAGGTTAAGTGGAAATGCAGTCCAGGATGGTAAGGCGCACTAGCTCAGTAAATGCCTATTCACTCTACTCTTGAAAACACCCACATTGTAATCGGAGGGAAAGACAGACGCGGGCAAACTATTCCAGTCCTTTGCAAGAATAATGAAAGACGAAGAAAAGCGCTTCGTTTGGGTTTGAGGGATGTTCACAACAAAAGGATGAAATCCAGCAGTGCGTCGTGAAGTCCGATGGTGGAACGGGGATGATTTATACTATGTCTAAAACAATTTACCTGGTATCCTCTATCAGGATCACTGCTGTAAATCTTAGACCAGTTCTTATTAAAAGCGACCGCACCTCTACATCTCAGAGGTTGCATCCAAGTGCTGTTTTTGCAAAATTGCACCAGAAGTCTGTCATCATCCAAGTCTCCGCTCCACATTACAAGGGCGAAGTTCTCTAAGTCTTTGTATTCCATAGCTACAATAACCACATCATAATTAATTCAAAAAGATTAATCTATACTATGTATATAATGGATTGTTGATAAGTTATTTACGTTTATTTTTGAATTTTTAAAACAATAACAATTTTTAAAATCGATAATGTAAAAAAAATTGCATCTCTCGTTCAACAAGATTTTTTAATTCTTCGTTCGTATAAAACATCCGGTTTCGACTAGAAAAATTAATCCGATTATGATCTCATTTTTGCATTACTATTAAACGAATCTCCGCGCATAGCATTTGAAAGATAGCGAAAGAGGGGGAGAATCGAGGGAGAGAATTTACATTAATTAACTCGAGCAAAGAAAAACAAAACGCAGATTCCGGTGGAACAATACATCTCCTTTCAAATAATCTTAAACATTATGCCAAAAACATTTAATGATATGCGGAATATAAAATTAAATAAGAACGAAAGGAACTAAATTATCCACCTATTAAATAGATCAAGAAGTGATAGAAATAACAGATGAATATTATTTCGTGATCGATAAATCCTTACTACTCTAGAGAAACGTATGTAGATTTTAACAGAGGTTAGACTTAATGCACCTTGTTTCTAACTGCAGAATGACCACCTCACAGAATACCAACGTGTAATAACACCATAAGACAGCTGTGTTATGTATGGTGAGTGTGGAGTCTGGGGAACCTATTACAGGTAACGAGACATTAAATATCAGGTGTATTTTTTATTTACCTTGTTATAAAGTATATATTGTTATAAAATAGTTTTAAAAAAAAATCAATCTATTAATGTTAATAAGGTTTTTCCCAAAATTATATACTGTACAGATTTTATGGTGTAGAAAAATTTGATATATGAATTACATAGAATCTCCCAAGTGACATCATCATAGGGTGCGGTGTCAGGTGCTGACACAGTGTCTTCATGCTCGCCCCTCATGGTGTACTGCACCCAGGAGTGAGGACCGTAGATGAACATGTGATGGTTGAGGACGTAGACCCCTCGGACGGTTTCACCTAGAATATGTACATATTGTTTTTATATAAACAAACACAACGTGTTTTTTAAAGCGTAAGAAGACCAAAACTAAACTAAAAATATAAAACGGTGATCTATAAAAAATAGAACCATGTTGAAGCTTGATTCTAGAAGTATAAATCGGTCGGACGGAAGGACAACATCAACACATGATACTAATGTGGAATAGTGATATTACTAAATTGGTGATTGAAGGGATTCGTAGAAACTGTTTCTGGTATTAGGCACTCCATCTCAGTTCTTGATGATGACAATGCATGTCCATTTTGAGCCTTAGTTGTGGATGAATGTAGGTATTTATGGACTGTAGTCATTAGTGAACTAGGTTCTCGTTTGACATTTTTAGTTTTTTTTTTAACATAAAACATCCATCATTACTTTCGAAACGAACCTGCAGAAGACTAACTAAATGGTATAGATGGAGTGCTTCTTCATCCATGTTAGGACAACTATTTTGTAATAGAGGATAGTTATATGTGTCTATGAGTCATAATAAAATCAATAAAATTAAAAATATACATCACGCTGTAACACAAACAAACAACCGATTTCATTGACCTATGTGTATGTGCGTGTATGTACGTATGTTCGGGGATAGATAAAAGTGTCTAGATTCCGTTCGTTAAGAAAAGTGATTTTTCTATGAATAGTTGATGGTCTGGGTCTTGAAGATTCAAGGCTATTGAATCTTTCACAAACGAAACGCCCACAACCTAACAGCTTAAGGTACCGCCTGCAAAACTTTACGTCACAGGTTCGAATCAGCCATTCTACAGTTGTTGTGAAACGCCTCATAGTACAAACTGGGTCATTGGGTCAGTTCGACCGGAGACCACGCCCTCATAGAATACCAGCATAAAATAACAGTATAATGCTGCTGTGTTTCGTCTAGTGAGTGTAGGGATCCGGAGACTTATATTACTGGTGACGAGGCACTCCATCTCAGTACATAAGTGTGACAACGCATCTGCATTATGATTCCTTTTCAAGGATGAAAGTATAATGTCATGGACCGCAGAAATCACTTATCATTGAGTGAACTGAGTGTTCGTTTGTTATAATCAACGTAAAAATATTTAGAAAAGGTAATTACATAACTATATATAACCTCTTTTTGAAACTGGTTAAAAGATTCCTTCTGATAAAGTCTTTATGGTGGAAAGAGCAGAAATTCTTGAATTTGAAATTCTTGAAAATGAAGATGAAAGAAGAATGGTAGATAGGCAAGATAAATAAAATCTAGACGTTGTTTATGCACTAGTCAATTCGGATCTACTTGCCTTCATCCAATGGATTTTCAATTGTGATGTACTCGCTAGTCAGCATATTCAGTAGCATGGACTAAAATGTAAATTAAAATTAACACATTTTTATATCCATAATAGATTATATAACATTTTTGCAATGCAGATAACATACCTATATTTATTGCATTAAAATATCGTTATTTTATTTTAAAAATAATGGATGCAAATTGCTCTTTAACAAAATTTCAGAAAACTTACTTTAATATATAATATAACTGTGATATGATAATATAATACATTACTTTTGTTTAAATAATACGAAAATAGTTTTGTATCCATAATATAATAGTTAAGAAATCTTCCATGTTACTAAACATTTAATTTACAGAATGCTTTCGTTAAATAAGTTTGATGTATTTCGGCTGGTGAGTAAAATAAAGTGGAGAATGACCTCGGGGGTAATACATCAGCATTATGATTCCTTATCAAAAATGAAGTGGCTGTTATGGACCTTAGGAATGAATCCGACTCGTTATCACATTTAGCATCGATATAGTTGTTTATTCCAAGCCCTTTGAAGTTAGAGCAAGATTGGAAATACTAATTGTGATGGGCGGCGGTAATCATTGATCATAAGGTGAGCTGCTTGTTCGTTTGCCACTGATTCTATAAAAAAAAACCCATAAGGTTCCTATTAACTATCATGCATTTATAGTAAAGTTACTATTAAGTAACCTTGTTATTGTTGAAAAATGACAAATTTCAATCATTTCACTAGATCAGACCCGTGCAAATATTTAGGACAGGATAAAGTTGGCTCAAGATCGTATCTTATGAAATCTATTCTATTGAAAGTGGCCTATGTTGAGAAATAGACGAATGATGGGTAAAAATAATAATTTATGTATCAAATAGAAGTGAAATGAAAATTAAATAAAGACCACGTCGACAACTAAATATAGTAAGACATTGCAGAAATTTCATTTAAATAAAATAAATCTTAAGATATCTTGCTACTAACAGACATTGAAATCATAACAATAAAAATAGAATTATATAAAGGCAACCTTTAATGGATTGGAGTTCATAACATTTCACAATGAAGAATATAAAGTGAATGATAATGAGAAATTTCTTACCACTGAATTATTAGTTGAAGCAGCAGCCCATTTATTATCAGGGGACAGCTCCAAGTTCTGCATGATTCCCTCAAGTTGGGGACATAGATCCCTTGCCAGGTCTGATGTGGATAAGTCCCAGGAGATAACTCTGCTTGATATTGAGACCACGTAACGTTTGTCCGAACTTAAACGGAAAGCGAATACGGCGAACTGATGCCCTTCTAAGGAGTACTGTAAAGAGTTTGATTATATATTTTTTTATTGAATTGAGAATTCAGAAACGAGCAAACAGTTCACCTGATGGAAAGTGATTTCTGCGGCCTATGACACCAATATTCTTGCTCAATAAGGAATCATAGCATTGTCATCCTGAGCAATAAGATCATCTCTAAATCAGTTGAAAATTAGAAGACCCAGAGAGCGGAATTATTGGCGATGAAGCATTCCATTTTAGTCCTCAGAGATAACAACACATCTGCATTATAATTCCTTATAGAGGATGAATGTGTCATGGACCGCAGGAATCATTTACCATCAGGTAGAACTGTGTACTCTTTTGCCTCTTACAATACAACTGGAAAGACTTAAAAATTTGTGAAGCTAACAGATAAACTCGAAGAAATACTTTATTTACAACCTTTAATGGTCCTCCAGGGGTATGCAAACAATGATGAGAAGGTAACAACGCGCAATGATTTTTGCCCACATCATGACATTGCTTAAGAAGCGAAGACACAGCAGGATTTTGGGAAGCTTCAGGCAAGAGCCGACCGACTAGCTGAGGTGCTAACATATCCGGATATGTACCCAAAATCGCTCCACCCAAGCGTAGGGCATCGGCCACTAACATCAATTCCCTGAAATTATATTTTATCAATACATTTTTATACACTTTCAAACTTAAATCTCATCCAATCGTAGACAAATTTGATGAATATTACAATATTATATTTACTACTCTACTAAAAAATCAAAGCCAACTTCGACCTTAAAAATTGTTTTATTATTGAACTCATCAATTGAATATTACGATCACACGAATTTCATTGATTTTAGCAAATCAATTCACATGATTAATTATATCTTATTCTACAAAATGGAAAAAATGATATACAACCCATTCTTTTATTATGCTTTACAAACTATCACCCAAATATATTAACGCTGGTAAAAAATGATAAAATTTACAAGATGATCATAAAAGACGATGTTACGGGGTTCCTAATAAACCCTAACATATAATTTTATAACGTGAACATACCTGACAGCATCTTTACTGACATGAAGCTTAGCATCTTCAAAGTCTGCTAATACAGCTTGTAAAGGGCAGCAATTTAATTTCGCGTGAAGCCATTCGTAGTTAAATAACACTTCCGCGTAAAGATCCGTGAAACGCTTGGAGCGAACTAGATGAAACGGCAATTCACCGAACTGTAAAAATTGGAACAATAGTTGACTAAATTTCAACAGAAACAATTATCTATCTGTCTATGATGAGTTTATTGATATCTTATTTATTTAATCATTATCTCAGCCTATCATTAGGCCATTGCTAATCGTAGACCAAGGCATGAGCTTGAGATACCTGTATCCATCGAGTTCCTACAAATTTACAACACTTTCCATTTAATAGGGGACGTCATACATTGCCATTTGCCCGTCCCTCATAGTAATCACTGATAAGGTCAATACTAGGAAGCACCGTATCTTATGTGATCACAGGAAACACTTTCAAAAGATTTTCCTGTCATGATCACAAGATAAAAGTTAATTTAGAGGAAGTTTATTTTGTTCAATGCAATTGAGTGCAAATACTTGAACAATAAATTATAAAATACAACACGTTGTGGATATCCACAAGGTGTTTTATTACCACAACGTGTTTTATCTTATACTTAACTTTATTACTACTATTAAATTATATAAGTTACTACGATTTAAATAATGACCATATACGGTATCTAGAAGTAGAGGTAAGGAATTCCTCACTTTAGCTAATGTTTATGGAACATGAATTTATTAAAAAGGAGGTTTGTTCTATAATTATAACGTAGTATCATATGTTTAAGGAGATGACGATCAGAGTACTGCTGCATCACATCTGGGATCCTTTCCGAAGAATGTATTAATAATTGCTAAGTTAATTTTAGAGTATATGTATATTCTTTATATTCGAATACATACTTATACTTAGGACTAGAAAAAGGGAACTATGAGTGAGTGCTTCTATGTTTGCGCTAACGCTTACGGCAGTTAATTGAATGTGATGATATTCAGAATTCACCCAGGTCGTATATAATATAATAACGAAGGTATAATAGTAAAGGATTTCACACTATTCTTACTCGACGACAACGAGAACGCTGATCACCGGATGTTGAGTAATAACAAAAACATTTAAAAAAAATCAGATAACAATGAAGATATGACTTATAAGTTCAGAAGTGGGTTCGGATGAAGTCTCTGGCATATATGCAAATACTAAGAACGCACACAGAACCATCGAAATCAAGAGCCGCAATGTAGAGTCGCGGTATTTCGAATACTACGCCACGTAATCGTCAAACATACTTCTTTAACTTTCTCACTTTAAGCTACGTGCCCTTGTAACCAGAAGATACTATTTTTACACAGTTATTTTCTAATAATAATTTCTACCAGTATCACCTTTCTTAGATTGTATCTCTTAGATGAACCATCTGCTGATGTGAACACAAGTGGTTGTAAGGGGACTTTTCTATCAGCAACGCCTTCTTTGTCTGCCAAGTTGAAGCGGTGTCGCTGTATCTCTGTATACTTGAATGGTTTAGGTGTACCACCACCCCAAATACCTAGGACAAGCATTTTCACGGTTGGCGATTAGTCAGTAATATATATATTGTTTCAGACAATAGGCATTGCTAAAGGCTTACATAGACGTCTTTACGAAATAACCGAGTGAAAACGAATATATCATATATTGTTCATATTGTTTAAGTTTAGTAAAATAGACTAGAATAAAAGATCCGACGTCTATAAACCGTGGTCTGGGCAATAACTTGGCCAGACCTTCAGAAGTGCATTTAAGAAGCGGGCATTATCCGGCACTATAATACAGTTGATGTGTTTTGCTTTTGGATATCATTGCTAGAAAGGACGTTATTAATGTTTCCCATAAATATATAAACACATTTATAAATATATAAATACATTTACAAATTATAAATTTGGAATCTGTTGTTCCTACTTCAGCAACATCAGCTATGCAATGTATTCGTAAATTAAATTGTATATTAAATCGGTACGCGAGTATACAACAAACTCGATCCCTGATGCCGGCACCAACGATATTGGTAATTGCTACTTTAAGTGCCGATTTACCATGTGCTTGGCGGTGAAGGAATACATCGTGAGGAAACCTGCATGTCTAAGAAATAATAATAATGGAACAATATTTCGAAGACAGGCAAGTTCATCAATACGTAGTGGAGCTGCGTTGTGGACTATACTCTAATACCCTTTCTAGAGGGGAAGCCCAGCAGTGGGTCTCCTCCATAAATTTTTTCAATCTTTTACTTTTTTTAGAAAGAGAAAAAAACCTAAATGTACGAAGGTCATTTACCTAAGTAATAGTCGGCAATCATTGAATGGAAGTACGTGGCCATGTTCATGTTCTTGAAGTACCGCTCCCTGGCCGTGTCCCGGAATTGCCTGTGGTACCAATTCATCACGGAAACACCATCGGCTTCACGTTCGGACAAGTAATTAGGCAGGTCATTGCGGATTCTGCAAAAAAAAATTTTTTTAGCTTATGGCCACTGTTAGCCCGAGCGGCTTTTATAGATTCACTGGTTTTTCAGGTCGAGAGCCGCCGGTCCAATCCGAGCGCTTAGGGCACTCATCCGCGACTTTTATTAATGGGTTACCAGCACAAGGAATCCCGAGAGGGAGCATCGGCTTGGACCGTTATCCTGGGCACGAAAGCAACTGAGGGTGTCCGAGAGGGCGAACCTCGGCTCGGTTCCGGTCGGTGTAGTTGTTCCTAACGGACTAATTAATATAAGCCCTGCAAACTGTTCACTGGATGGTAAGTTTTCTACATGACATCTCTTATTTTTTTTTCTAATAAAACTTCAATTAACAAATACTTCGAGCATAGAAAAAAAAATAAGGCGGTAAGAAGTTCGCCGGGTCAGCATGGTGTCACAATGCTGATTATGAAGTTACAGATTCGACGATTTTTAAGTGCCACCAATCTACACCTAACTTAGTCTTGTTCTGTTTTTGGCAAATTCCAAATACGCGTAATCCTTTCACTAAAAGATGGCGAACAACAAGACTTATTGGCGGATTAGCGCAATTTCTGCTGCAGTGGTGTTAATACATAAATAAGTACCTAAACAATAATACATACATATTTAGATAAATATAGGATCGGGGAAAAATTTTTCATATTTTATTTTCAAATTCAAGATATATTTTATCATTCATATAATTTATTTACATTTCATTATAATATGTATGTGCGATATTGTTCAATAACTTGTTGCCATTTTGTAAATTAGTAATTTTTAATGGCAACAAAACCATCTATCTATCTAGATACAAACAGTACAACCAAAGACATTTTATTGAAACTTTTTAGGGATAAAATACGAAAACCTTTTTCTCCGACCCATTGTATATACATATATAAATACATTACAGTTCTTTAAATTTATTATTTATATTGATAGAATAAAATAGTGATTTCATATCGCTATAGCAAATTAAGACGTATGCGATAGTATATTAAGTACACTGTCAATTGCTACTGATTCGAACTTAAACTTATAGGTAATATATTTTAGAATTAATTATCATACCTGGTCCACAACAATGGCGGAATCCTCCTGACTGGCGGTAAGTGATACTGGTAGACGTCATCTAGCACCTTGTCGTCCAGTGAAATGAGATCTTCCAGTTCGGTTTCGGACAATCCACTACGGGCTGCTGTTATATAAGCTAACGCGTGAAATACGAGAAGACGACCGTGCTAAATTGAGAAAAAAAAGATATCTGTAAAGAGGTTTTACTAATCACCTACGAACCACTAACTTACCATATTCAAAGGTGCTACAATATATAATGCTAAAATTAAAATCGCGACATATAGTTTTAGACACAATTTTATTGTATCGTATATGTCATAATAATTTTGATTAGTAATAATAATAGAACCGAAATCCGTTTTAGAAACTAGAGTCTGTTTTAGATACCGGAATCTGTTTTAGAAAGCAACCACTGCAGGATTTATTGGGATCGAACTGTACTAACAGATAAGACCATACGTTGCAAAAGACCAAACATTACGGTCCTAGATTAAATCAAAAAAATCCTTTACGTAATTGATATTGCCGTCTGCAATACGCATAATCTTCTCAACACTTATACAAAAAAATACATATATACTATATACATTGTATATACTGGGTATTAGGAGACCGCTTCCGAAAACGAAGACAGACTATAGTACTAATGACACCTTTGATGATGGGACGGAAAAAAAATCGATCCTGATTAAAAAAGAATCATATTTTTAAAACGCTTTATTAGCATTATTTACGCTCCATCATGTTAGTACAGCTAAATGAAACGATAGTTTCATAAAAAATACATCACTTTACTAAAAAAAAACCCGCAATGAAACACAAAAATAAAAACAGCTGATGCCCGGGCGCGGCGGCGCTGATACCGCGGAAATGATCAAAGTTCCGTCAACGGCGGCCGCGGCCCACCGCAAAAGGAGCGGTTTGTTTTGCCGAGATTGAATATTATGTTTAGTACTTTTAGGTTTTTAAACAGTTTCGCCCGTGCGTTCGTTGATCCGAGCATCAGCTGTTATTGATTTTGTGTTTCATTCCTGGTTTTTTTTATAGTAAAGTAATGTATTTTATATGAAACTATCGTTTCATTAAGCTGTACTAACATGGAGCGTAAATAAAACGTTTTAAAAATATGATTTTTTTTTAATCAGAATTGATATTTTTTCCGTCCCATCATTAAAGGTGTCATTAGTACTATCGTCTGTCTTCGTTTTCGGAATCGCCCTAAAAACACTTTGGCATGGGCCCGTGCAAGTTTCACCTCCTTGCAGAGATTTAAAAATACAAAGAACATCCATCATTCTACACTTTCAATTATGTAGAAAGCAGTTATTTTAAATACCTGCAGAATTGACAGATTTTTTTTATCATTAACGCCTTAAAAGCACTTTGGCTCGGGCCCGTGCAAGTTCGACCTCCTCGGAGAGATTAATAATATATATCCAAAAATAATAATAATAATTTATACCTTCTGCACATAAAAAAGCTATTAAAAGCAAACAAAGATAAAAAAAAATAAGAATTAGAATTTTATCTAATCAAAAGAAAACAAATAATTATAAAAAATCATTGTATCATGTCCCAGAACTGTCCATCGGCGTTTTCTGCTACAGGTCACTACAGGACGAACGTTGATACACGATTATCTCTGCGTAGAATGGCTAATAATTATTATAACCAATTATCAATATTGATATTTTTATTTGTGAAGCGTACATATTTAAATGACGTATTACTGAAATTGTTGCGTGTGAGTGCCATCCTAATGCTTTGTGTAAATTACTGTACAATTATTTCTAGCTTTAACTTAAGGCTCGAACCTGTTAAGTAGCTATTTCTATTCTTTTTCTGTTTATAATATTATATTTTTTATAATGGAGACTTTCATGGCTTCGCATTTACCACAATTTAATTTGTCAAATTTTGTATAGTTATAATTTATAAAACTATTGTTTTATTTGTTTAACAAACTCACACATAGTGGTGTACTGTAGTGACGTCAAGTGATACGTGCGGCATCTACAATCATCCTTGACGAGGAATCATAATGCAGATGCGTTGTCAACCTTGAGGACTGAGAAGGAAGGCCTCGTCACAGGTAATAAAGGTCTCCGGATCCCTGTACTAACTAGACGAACTGCTATTTTACGCTGGAATGTTGTGAGGGCGTGGTTCTACCCAAGTCGAACTGAACCATTCATTCCGCAATAAACTGCAGTGTAGCTCTACCACTGTATCTTGTCATTCCCAAAGAAAAAAATATCACTGACAGACAAAGTTTGTTATCAAACTATCAGCCGTCACACCTATCACTACAAATAAGGAAAGGATATCGTACGATCGACGAGATGAAACCTCGAAAAACCCTGAAAAGATCAGGCGGAGATCAAGGAGGTCTTGACCAAATATATTGTTTTAATACTATAATTTTTAAAAGCAGTGTTTTAAGCAATTAGTTACTCTTAATAATTTAATTAATATTTCTGTTTTTTTTATATAGTTGGTTCGGTGCTGAATTTCTTTTATCTATAACACGCCCTAAGTTCGCACAAACCTCGGCCTAAGTTCTCCAAGTATAAGGTACGTATATTGAATTCAATATGCTTAGCTATCGTAATGTTGACATGTAACATGTTTCTATATTCAAAATAAAATCATTCCATCAATACTGGTAAATGAATTTAATAATATATTTTATTGATATGACATTTTCATTTAATGTTACCTGAGCCATTAGAATTGTTTTTTTTTTAATTAAAATAATCTATTCCTTATTTTTATTGTTAATAGGTTATATAACTTGAATGGTTTCTATTCTTTTTAAATTTGAATTGTCTTATTCACTCCGCCAATCTTCATGCTTTTTTCTGTTAACTTAAAGATAATGTACCTAAACAGCAAGTTTTGGAAATTGGATAATTTCTTGCAAGCATTTTTTTTAATTCCGATGAGGTAGTCCAAACTGCTTTCAAAGATTTTATTGATTCTCGCACCCAATTTATTTTTCAGTAATGGAACTATAAAATGGCGAAAGTGGATAGATAATAATGGTGCAAACTCCGATTGATTAAATATATAATTTCATGAAAAAAATAGTTTTTATTATTTCCATATAATACGCCAATTTCTTATGAACCTAATATTATAGTGCTGTAAATTATTGTAAATTTGTGCAAACACGGTCACTCACTAGACGACTCCTTTTATATTGTATTTAGTGTGATAAATGTGCACATGTCAAAGTAAAGTAAAAAAATCCTATTTTCAATTTATGGTTTAATCTCTTATAAAATCTATTATCGGTTAGATATGATACTTTTTTTGAGTAGGAACGGGGAATAACTCCGGTGTCTTTTTTTTTTGTTAGACAACGGAACTTCGGGAGACACGTTGACCCTTCGGTGATAAGTGTTATCATAGGATAGCGGTCCCAAGGCTACATCGGAGGCTGTACGGGAAAATTTTCGACAGCCCGGCTCGTTTGTCTTTACGAAACGTGACAAGAATTTCAAAAATATTAAAGCTAACCCAAACAATTTTTTTATTAAGCCAACATTGAGTTAGTAATCATATTTTCGTGTGGCTACACAACAAGTGATAAATGCTAAGGTATAATTAAATGTAATGGTATTAAAAAGCTGTCGGAAATATGTGAAAAATTGAGTAAGAAATATGGAAAGATTTTTTTTTAAATGTGTAACAATCCAAGCAAAAGCTTATTTACTTCTCTCTTGACGATGCTAGCGACAGTCTTTCCGTCCAAGTATAATGTGGGTGGCATTATACTCGGACTGAAAGACTGCCGCTAGCATGTTATTCCATTCCTTAGCTGTTACTTCGCCCGAAAGCGTAAATAACTACAACGAAAGGATATAAATCGTGCGTCTTGTTGTCTGATGATGAAAAGATGAGGGAATCATATTATGTGATTACTCTGCACACTCATCATATGTCATCATCATCACAGGCTAACTGGCATAGATCGACGACCCATCTAATGGGGGATTGTCGTACACTGCCTGTCTGAGGATGCCACTCAAGAACCATTTATTCCTATCGTTTTTCGTTTACGAGCTATATGACCAACTCATTGCCACTTCAGCTTTTGAACTAAGTTGGCCATCCTCCTTCTACTGCGTTGTGTATGGGCTATGGAGCACCATAGCTCGCTGAGTGACTCTATTAACGACGATACGGAATGCAAAATAAGTCAATATCGTATACTAGTAGAACTAGATCCCGTTTTTTCCTTCAATTCATACTCGAAGTATATTTTTTTTTAATCCACACTTATCGAATAAATAAATATTGTTGAAGCTTCAGAAGTATGGAATCCATTACTTTTGAAGCTGTTCAAGGTGCCTGTGAATAGAGGAAGACAAACCGCTGGAGCATATTTCAATTTAAAACGTTTAAGTATTCAAGCTTAGAGAAAACTCGTGCAGATTTTTCACGATCGCGCTTCGTTTAGAGGCTTATTTTATCCACAGAATGTGACGATAGATGTGAGAAAGGATTCCATCCAGATGAGGTTAAACATTTTAATTAAATACCTGTTTCTCGATTCTTTCGAAAAGCATCATAATTGAGTCCATCACTGTAGAAGCGAGGTGTGTATCTTGAGGCTTCGTATAGCTCCGCCATCTGCATACCTGTGCATAGTATTTTAAACATTGGTAGAGCCACACTGCAGTTTTTTTCTAGTTACAACATGATGGATTGGTCCGACCGAGAAAGGATCCGATAGTCATAAGGGCTGCAAATTTTCACCCTCATCGCGGAAACAGCAGTGGCACACTACAGTTTGGCGACATTACTTTCCCAGTCTCGATCTGCTTGTGCCACAAAAGTTCGCAGCTATGGCGTAGCTCTACTAATAGTTCTATACTATGCAATGATCTTTTATTTATTTTATTTTATTAAATTGAGAGTAATAAACGAGCACACATTTCATCTGATGGCAAGTGATTCCTGCGGCCCATGACATCTATATTCATTATTGACAAGAAATCATAATGCAGATGCGTTGTAACCCTTGAGGAAAGAGATGGAATGCATCGTCATCATTTATAATGATCTCCGGTACCACTACAATCACCAGTCGGAACACAGCATTATGCTGCTATTCTACGCTGGTATTCTGTGAGGGCGTGGTCCCACCCCGGTCGAGCAGAGCCATACATTCTGCATCTAGAATCAAACTGTAGTGTAGCTCTACCACTGTCGCTATTGTAGGATGATAAATATTAATATGTTCATTACTGGACAACTCCTGAACTTTTTGTAACTAATTAGTTAAAAAAATTGGAACTAGTTGAGCTATTCCCATTTTTTCTCGATAACTACAGGTGTCTTCTGAAGCGGTGGTAGAGACCTATTAACTATCTTGAGCTTTCGAAAGTGTTTTGTATAAAATTTCTTGAATAAGTCTCCTCTAGATTTGATTTGAATAGAAAAAAAAATATCGAACCTCAGCGAAAACCAGTTTGACGAAGATTGGTAGCGAACATTGTGAAATTGCATTCGAAACCAATCGCCATTGGTAATTTGACAAATCTCTTGCAGCTGACGCCATCCACAATCTTAAAGATATTAAAATCATAAATAATAAGTATAAGATAACTTTAATTAACATGAATATTATTTCTATTGACATATTATTTATTACATTTTAAAAATAATATAAGTTTCTCTTCTTGCACCCACAATATATGAATACTATGCTTGACGGCCGAGTGCCAGGTACTCTATCGTAAGAGTACCTGGCTGCTTCATCGCGGGTCCTGGGCTCGATTACCTGACCAGGGACAATATTTGTTTATCATAAATTCTAGGTTTTTGAGTGTATCGCGTGTCTAAACCTTCCTGCGAGTTTATTGCACATAGATTACATCGGAATAGGGAAGGAGACGATGACTGAGTTCCTCTGTACTGTAGCGAATGCTCACGGCACTATAATGTTTTCGGCGCAGTTGATGCCGTCTAGTTATAAAGAAGATGTAGCCGTGGTTGAAATCGACGAGAGGGCCGTCATTATTAATGATTCATACATCAAATCTTTTATTAAAAGCGTATTAATATTTTGATATTTCCAACATACTTCAGAACTTGCATTGCTAGATCTTCTCCCAAAGCTTTCACCTCAAGGAAGTTTTCCTCTGAATCGATCATACGTCGGAGTACGTCGTACTCTTTCGATACTTCCGGATTGGCTTCCTCGCAAGCACAAGTAACAATAATCTGAAATTTATTAAGGTCGCGTTAAAACAACCTACTTTGCTAGATTCTAAATGTTCTTGAATCAATTGAGATCATTACAAATGTTGAAAAAAAGAAGAAAGAAAAAAAAAGTAATTTTCTTTGACTTCTTAAGCTCGATTTGTAACACTTATAGTAAGGGATAAAACGGTAAAGAGATATAGAGAGAGAAAAAAGTAGAACAAATCATAATCCAACTTCTCTGACCTTTTCGTTTTAATTGCCGCAAGAAATACTTCATTTTGAAAGTGCTGCACTAAAATTCTACCCTGAAATTTTACCTTGCATTGCAAGTAAGTATTTTTAATTATATATAGTATTTTCCTCTTAATAAAAAATATTTTTTATTAAAACGACGATACTGCGAAGCTGGTCCGAAGACTGCTGCTGCACCATCGCTGCATTACGACCTTCTGTGGATGAAGAACCTCGACGACAACAGAGGGAAGCCATAATACGATCCGAGGGTCCCCCAGGAGGTACGAAACCTCGACTCGGATAGCTATCTAAAGGAAGGATAGGTCGATATATACAAGTAAGAATCTGAATATGTAAGGATATGTGGATGTATATAGAAATTCCTACAGAGTATCTAGATATAATGAAGAATACGTTATTCAGATCTTGGTTTACCTTGCAGTGTGGGGGTAGTCTGGTAGGAAGCCAAGATACTTTATTATTTTCTGTACCGATGCCTGTGAGTTGGTCTACGGAGTCCAAGAATAAGAGCAGGGGCTGCTGTTGAGTGGCCATTGTTAACAACTGCTTGAAATGAGCTGTCAGCGGCACCAGATCATCTGGTATACTCTCGAACGGTAACGCAAAATTGTATGATATCTGTAAGAATGTGGTCTCATCAGAGATATTAGCTAGCAATCGATAAAAAAGAAGAAATAAAGAAAAGGCTGTATTTGGACATTATAAAATGATGTAAGAAAGCAAGCGTATATACATATATAAATTCCACTGCAAGGTGTAGGTCTCCTCTCTTAAGAGGGTATAAGAGCATAGTCCACTATTCTCTAATACTACGGATTGGCGGACTTCGCATGTCTTCGAAATATTTTAGTTTTTTTTATGTTTTGTATATTTTTAGAGGAACATATAATAAAAATGAAAACAATTCATGATTCTTCAGATCAAACATATTCCGAAATTTATTATCTTTGTCGAATCACCATATGAAACACAGAAGCATAATGCTATCTGATGGAGTGAGGAGGATGTATGAGGGAGTGGTCACCCATCCATTCATGATGTATCTAGCAACTAGGTTCTGCGTAGCTCTATCACTACTATCAATTATATTTTATCGTCTAAGTAAATACCTGCTGGCAGATGGATATTAGAGTTGGAGTAAGAGCGCTCGAGTCTGGTGTAGTTCCAAGAAATCTGATCACGTTTGTGGGCCTAGCTTCAGCAAACCAAGTGTCCAGGGATATCGCGGAGCTCTTCGCCAGAAGACTCGTCTTGCCACAGCCACCTGGAATATTTTTTTTGCAGTATTATTTATTTTTAAGTTTGAAAACAAAAACAAAGTTAGCATAGAACTGAACAGAGAGGGAAATATTGTTATAATGTTAGTATAGAATAGAAAATTGGTACGTTTTGTCTGCCCATTAAGTGTTTAAAGTTAGTATGGTGAGTGTAAGGGTCAGACCATACAATTAAAAGCAACAAGGCATTCCATCTTAGTCCTCAAGAGTAACAACGAATTCGCTTTTTAGTGAGTGGAGACCGCGAATCGGCAGATGTATTGTAGGGTATCCAGTAATTAGGTGGTGATGATATTCATACGGCAGCGGGCGGAGACTGGAGAAGAAGAGGAGAAGACGGAGCTCAATGGCGTGCCGTGGTAGAGGCCTATGACCAGCAGTGGACTGATACAGGCTGATGTTACATAGTTGTTATGTATTGTTGGAGAGCTAAGAAAACGGTTATGTTTTTAAAATAATCTGCAAGCCAAGTTTCAATGTTTTTTTTTGTTTTCAAGGCATTTTAGTGGAAAAAAATATTGAAATTATATCGTTTTTCATCTCGCATTTTTAAATTTGGACCGATAATTATTGTTTTAATATTCATAAATAACCAGTACTTAATAGTTTTTATAAATCAGAAGAAAAAATGATATTTAAACTGGTACTTTTTTGAAATAAATTTTGATAACTCAAAAATGGTTGACTATTGCATAATGCATATGGGGGTTAAATTTATGGCAAATAGTCACCCCTATCTCCTCCTAACGGGAATACGTCAAATACCTAATAACCCTGTATAAAAAATGGTTATCTTATACTATTGCTTATGCGAAGTTACAACTCGAAAACTTATCTACTGGTCTAGTCGGTCCAATGCGACTACAGAATTTTCTTAATTATGTTAGAGGTAAGGAAGGAGAACCCAGTACACATGATGGTATATGGCTGTGGTCCATAACATATAGATGTATCCTCAACAAAGATGCAAGATGCGTATTTTCATCCCCGAGGACTGAGATCGAATACTCGTTCTTGTAACCGTTCGAATGCTTTGATGTCATTAAAATTAATGCTACATGGATGCTGAAGATAGTCATTTATATTATTCACCCTCGCCATACAGAACTAGAGGCTTGTCGGAGCTATTTTTCATGTAGTTCTCGATAAACAGCAGATCGTCTTCTCTGCCATGGAACACCTTGACAGAGTTGTTGCATGCATGTAGATGCTGGAGAATCTCTGTCACAATTTGACCTTGTGCACTACTGTCTTCTTTGCGCATTGCTCTGAAAATTATAAAAAACATATACTTTCAAAAGGAGCACCTATTTCTTATTTATGGCAGCTTCATATACGGGATATATGTGGTGATGTAATAATATATACTGCGCAGTTCGCCTGACACTAAATAAATCAACTAGAACATATTTATCACCACTAAATATTTAATCGGTCATTTTTTTATAATAATAATAATAAATAAAAACAGATTATTGGCACAGAAAAGTTAAACAAATATACATAAACAATATTATACACTTTGGCAAACGGAAGTGACTCAGCTTTTGCTAAAACAGGATTATAGTCCCGTGCAGCGCTGGTTTTCAGCCACTCCCATCTACCTTAGATGTTGGATTGAGGGCTTTACGATCACCATCTAAAAAGTTATATTTTACAAAGTATTTCTACGCAACAAAGGAAAAAGTAAGTTTGAGCAGATAAGAAGACTATCTACTACTAACTATTACTAATATGTTCATGTGCATGTGTCAGTTTGTGTGGGTTTGTGTGTGTGTTTGTGTTAATGTATGTGTAGGTTTGTATGTATTTTATTTTCATTTATTTATAAACTTTTGTACAACTAACATATGCACAAAGGCGGACTTAATGCCTAAGGCATTATCTACCAGTCAACCTTGGGAGGGTTCAGAGAAATCAAGGTAGGGACAGATGAATAATAATAAAGAAAAAAGAAACATACAGTACATGTAAATAATTTTACAATTATATATACATATCATTATATATTATCTTAGGAATTTATAATACTAAATAAAATAATAGATATTTATATACATTTACATAAACTATAAAACAAAAACATATACATATTATAAAAACAAACATGTGTAAAAGTAAATATATATATATATATATATATATAAATATAAACATAATTATTATCGATGCAGTGAATCTGCTGACGCTACTTCCAACAAATGCTTTCCAATTTTACGTTTAAACTCTAAGCGACTTTAAGCCATTCTGATTTCGAATATATTCTGTAGGTGTATAATTACGATTTTTTTGTTATTTTTTATAATTTCTGTTGACTCTTGTCAACAAGGAAATGAATACTAAAAAAACTATAATTTAATATAAAATAGAACATATAATTATATATATTAACTATTGTTTATTTACCTAACGTCTTAACTGGCACAGAACCCAATGAAAGTGTGGAACAACTAATCTCTATTATAACTAACGTAGTAAACCAGCACAGTACATTATGAAAAGTTCCCCACAAAAAACAGATTAGGCCATGGGTAACACATGGACGCCTTAGGTGCTTACGAAATCGAGATCGAAACCGCAAAAAAACAATACAAGATACTGGCAAGATAGTGGCAAGCGCTGGTGTGGCCACGGTTGTATACCAATAGTTGGTTTCATGAAATGATTATGAAGAATTTATTTACTTCTTAGATCACAACCTAGTACAGATGTGAGAAAGAAAGAAACAAATTTTATTGGTGTTTTATGGGATCGTCATTTGATTGTTCAGAAATTTTCAGTTCAATAGTTCAAGATGACATACTATAATATATAAATAAAATAAAATCAGTAAAACATATATGTACCAAACAACGATCAACCAGATGAGATTTCCTTAGCAGGGGAGTCCAAACAGTTGAGGGTTAAGGGGGAAAGGAAAGTAGAGAAGAATTTGAATTTGAAATCAAAGTGGTTTGTCACGAAGTCCCAACCGTCTCTTATATTTCGAGAGGCTGATCAGGTTTAGCCTATTTTCAGATAGGTCTGAAGGGATATTATTGTTGTAAGGGATATTTAATGTACTATATCCTCTAGTTGGTCAAAAAATAAATAAAGATATAATATAATTCCATTCATCATCGTCACATTCTATCCCAAGTCCCCTGTTGAATATGCCCCTCTCCCCCCCAAATGGATTGCCAGAAAGCTCGATCCTGAGCAACCTGAATCCATCGACTTCCCGCAAACTTGCATAGGTCATCATATTCCATTAGATACAATTGAATAAATATATGAAGACCAACCAGACGCGAATCCTTGGATAGTGAGTCCCATATGATTGGTTATTATAAATTTTCTCATCACAAACCTGTCAACGAGTTTGATGATGTTCTTGTAGAAATGTGCTATAAAATGATTGAGGTATTCGCCATGTGTTTCTGTGTCAAGTCCGTCGCGGCCGATCCATTCAACTGTGTACCTGAGAAGTAAGAAATCTATTTTATAAATAGTATAATAAAATAAATGATAATTGTATAATGTAGCCGGGAATGGGGTCTCCTTTTAATTATAAAAAGCTTGTGTTCGGAGACCACACTCTTCCATAGCACTAACATTATTACTTTTATGTCATAACAAAACAATATTAATGCCACAGTAAATCCTTTATTTTTTGTAATTATTTATTTGTAACTCTAATTAACGAGTGTATTTGATTTTAATAATATTTTAAAGACGAAGTATTTCCTATGAGTTTTGCATGTGGGCAGATGGAGAGTTCCTTGGTCAGATGAAGCGACGATGCCCATGACAGCTAGTTGCAACTGGATGCGTAAAGCCAAGGATCGGGCACAGTAAATTGCTATAACCCGATTTAACTTACTTCTGAATATTTGTAGTTTCAATCTTTTCTGGTAGTCTGACATCTCTCAGATCAGCGAGCAGTTTAGAAGCTTCTGCATCCAAGCTTCTATTGAGAATATCCACAAAGTTGCCAGCCTTCTTCAGGTTTTGAAGGTTAATATTGTTTATGTAACGTATATAGGCGAGACAGTGATTCTTTGTGTTTTTCACATTGAGTATTCCGTTGATTACTTCGCGTTCGGTGACTGAAAAAAGAAATAGGAAAAAGTTTTCAATTGGCTTTTATATTTTTATAATACATGCTGAAATCATACTTATCGCATCCCGCATTTTGTTTTGGAATCCGATCTTAAACTATATAGAAAACTATATATAAAGTAAATGTGTATAAATGTTACTGCTGAGTTTGCTCCTAACAGCAGTCTTTGCTCGTATCTTTTCTTAGATCTCTTGAGATTTAAAAAAAGATAGGAGCAGAGACTGCCTGGAGACTCCGTTACAAATTGGCGGCCTTCACATGCCTAGAAATATTATTTTCATTTATCCACATGCAGGTTTCCTCAAGATATTTTTCTTCACTGCCATGCACGTGGCAAACAAGGACTTAACAATTATGACACCAGGAGTCGAGCTCGGTATGTTCGCATACGCGTAAACTCTTAGATATAAATGTATCACTTCTTTTAAGGTTTGAAGTATAAAAAAAACATAGTTTTACGTAATATAACATAAATTGGTACTTAAAACTGACAGCTTACGGGGTAATATAACATAAATTGGTATTTTTAACTGAGTTAAGAGCACGCTGTCAAAAAATATCCGCGTAACAAGTAGCTTTACTGTGAATCAAAGAAACCGGACACCCAATTACCGGTAACGAGGCAATCAATTCCTCCGGGGTCAGTGTTAATGCTTTTTCTTGGATGGAATATATTTACATTAATTACGGTGATCCCATTTGTTACGGAGCCGAGATGAATTGCTAACAGATGAACTGTGTGCTCGTTTGTCACACTTTTTAACATGTAAGAAACAGTACAGGGCAGTCTTTCCGTCCGAATATAGTGTGAGTATGTACTCACACTATATTATGACTACTAACTGTTCTTTTAAGTCTTCTTCATTTGCTGAGCCAGTACGCTTTACCATCAACGTCAATATTACCAATTCACATCAGGTGGGATTATAGACAAGCAACTGGCTTGTTTCAAATTACAAAAAAAAGGAATATTTTCTTTTCAAGAGAATGAATTTCAAGAATTTTCTTTTCTACTCTTAATCGAAGAACTCGAATCGAATATGTAATGAACTTGAACAAAAATAGCAGACAGCAGAGAAAAAGTGTAGCATTATATAATGTCTAGTTTATGTTTTTATTATTCACTTTTTCTAACTTTTAGTGATGTAAGAAACATCTTCTCTTTACAAATTTATTTAATATCATGTTGCTAAATTTAAAGATACTAATTGTGTATATAAACTGTAATATACCTGTAAAGACAAATCACTAAGATTTAGTAAACATACTATATGTGTAAAATGCGATCATATTGTTAATGGCGTATCTCTCTCAATAAATAAATAAGCTACGTAGTATTTAAATTTCTCCGGTTATACAGCGACTTCATTATATATAAATCACCTGACATAAAATAGTTATGCATTGTATCTTTATCTATTTTTCCGGCATTGTACAATTGCAGAGATGCTTTCCGGAACAATTTTTGCATTTTGCCAAGTGTATCCCACCAGACAGCTTGATCCTCTGCTTGCAGTTTTGGAACTCTCTGGAAAAATAACTTAATGTCAGATAATATTATAAACCGACACTAGGTGTAATGAAAATATAAACATATTTATAGACGCAGTGAAAAATGATTCTTCAATAGATGAAGCAATTAGCGATATAAATTGACGGAAAGTCCATGAATAGACATGGTATGGTTATTTGTTTGTTCGGGAAGGTTATGCATAGGTTTGGCACTCCTGCTTGTTTTTTAACTGTAAATAAAAGATGTCCAATTTAATATAATTATGTACAGTAATTATATGGTCACCGTAATCACATCAACATCAATTACGGTGTTTAGGGAAATTCTTGAAGTTGTCCACAAACATTTTTTTAAAATTAAATTGAGAGCAACAAACGAGCACGCAGTTCACCTGATGCCAAGTGATTCCTACGGCCCACGACATCTATGTATATTCATCCATGACAAGAAATCATAATGATGGAATGCCTCGTCACCAGTAATAAGGGTCTTCGGATCCCTGTACTCACCAGACGAACAGTAGCATTATTCTGCTATTTTACGCTGGTATTGGTATTGAAAACGCCTATGCCCAATGGTGGATTACTGCTGTTATAACGATATAAAGTAAGGCAAAGCAATACACTTACCTTATTATTAAAATTTATAAGAATAGAAGATATAGGTTGCAGGACCGAGACAGGTGGCACTGCATTCGAATCTTTCTTGTACCAAGTGTCAAGCAGAATTACCTCCACGCCACCAGCTGCTAGCTCGTCTCTCAGCATTTGCAGTTCCGAGGACAACACATAAGTAGGTATTGGTCTAAAATGAAAGATTTACCATAAGTAAATGTCAAATTAATATATATATATAATTTCAGATTCACTCAAAATGTTTTAATTTTATCACCTAGCTAGTCCTTATTTTATTTTAAGACGAGGACCAAAAAAATGTCATATCATTAAGTATACCATCACTATAGAATTTCCGAGAGTCCAAAAGTCGCTAGTATTCCTTCAAAAAATTATTTTTTAAGTCATTAGGGACATAAAAAGCATTTTAAATCATTGCCATCGTAACTGCGAAACCACGCTAGGATGTAATCTGTAACACGACACGCTTAAGGTACAAAATACTACATCTCTGAGAGAGAATCAAGATATAGGTGCGTTATCATTCCAGCGAAGTAAGATGGAATTACCTGTTAACTAAATTGAATAACTTCTACTGTCAATTTGACTGGTAAGTAAAAGAAATCGAAGTCCTGACAAACCTGCTGACCAACCTTACCCTAACGTGGACGATGGTCACCCATCACGGATATGATATCGCGAGAATGAAAGTACCCGGTTTTGACTGAAGACTCATGGGACACATGAGTCCAAAAACCGGGTACTTTCATAATACTATAATTACATAATATCAAATTAAAATTATTCCCGCTTATAGAAGACAGAATATAATCAATGTGTTTCACAGACATTGTTGTTCTATAATTTATTGTTTTATATGCATTAGCTTAATAGCAAACCCTCCTTAACTTGATTCCCCAATCATATTTAAATTTCACCATCATTTATAAAAGTATTACTTGTATAGACATAATTGACAGCAGATTTTGAAAAGGCTTTGATTATATATTATATATTTGAAGATATTCCAGTCACACATGGAAGTACGTTGCATGTATAAGACATAATAAAAATAAAAAAAGTCTAAGACTACGAGCCCAGCAGTGGGTTTTATATATACAGGCTCTACTTTTGATGAAAGAACATAAATACATATATAGCTAAATGAGGAAATGCCTTATGTATACCCATGAAATATATACTACCAAAGATGGGTTACGTTGAACTCGGATCGACTAAAACCTCATGATATTCCGCACCACGGTATATGAGCGCGCCTTCCTACACGACCTCTCTCTGTAGGTGAGAAGCTAACCATTTGGAGGGGGAGGGGGATCCGATATAGCCACCTCAACCCGTGAATTCTCTGGAGTCTCTCATCTTACAGACTCTTCGCCATCTATAAACCCTTAATATTTTGGTTGGCATGATATACTAGCAATGCGGAGAAACGTATTGCTGCTGTATTTTATTGTTGAGAAGCTCAATAAAGATGTTCGACAGTCACCTATCATCACTTGAACATACTAAATGAAATTGATTGATATTGGTCCTGACAACTTGCATCGCGTTGGAGTCGGTCAGAGCAAAGTTCGACTGACCAATCCTTCTTCGATTTCATCATATGGAACATTTTGTTTGAAATAATAAAATTTCACTTAACGGTTATCCCAAGTCCCGTCAGTTGAGTTCACATTGCATTGGTCCCAAGCACTTCGACATAAAAAAAAAACTATTGGACAATGAAAAATGACCCTCCCACCGGATAAATTACATCGTAAAATTGAAACGGCTTGAATGCTTGATGGAAAAGTTTCTGAACAGTAAAGTATCTGTTGAAACGTGGTATTTTGTCCACAATTTTAACGTACACACTTTTCCTTCACTTTCTTTACATTTCCGCTGGATGAATATTCTGTAGAAATAGCCATTACATTTGTCCGATTTTTTCATTACATACAACTTTATGTTTATATATACGAATAAATAAATAAAAATCCATACCTGTAACCATACTTTTGTCCAAGGAACACCACGAAGTTAGGACCCATTGAGAGACGCTGACAGTTTTTTATCTCGCGCATACATAGTTCCGTTGTCATGTGATCGTCTGTAGCTTCGTCTCGGACACCCCAACGCATGTCCACAACCTGTGTACAAAATAAACATAACATATATATCATGTATGTAATCATCAACTGGAACATCGAGTTGTGTATGTCCATGGGCGGTGGTAATCACTTACCATCTGGTGAGCTGCATGCACGTTTGCTACCTATACTATGAAAAAAAAAAGATTTAGAGATTAAGGTTTTATGATAAATGCGTAAATATTTAAATGCTCTGTGTATTTCCTTTCAATAATAGATATTTGTGTACGAAACTAAAGGTGAGAAATAAGCACACAGTTCAATGTGATGCTTAGATGACTGTCCCATGAGCATCTTCATCTTCACCTTTTAAAACTTATATGGAATACCTGGATACTAATAACTAGGTTTACGAAACTCTGCACTTAACACGTGAAACGCAGCGGCGTCATGTTGATTTTTCTTACAGGACTTTAACCCATTCATTATGCAACATATTCAAATCCATTGGCATATTGGCGGAGGCAATGAATTGAAAAGATAGCTCGTAGAATCAATAACTTGTAGAGAAGTTAGTTTCGTAAGGCGAGAGAGAGAAACTGTAGAGCTCTTTATACAGTATTGGACTAATGCATGATGATGGTTGAACAATTGACGGATAGTTATAAGCAATCAATATTATTGAAGTCCCCCTAATATTTTGATCACCGTTACTATCAAAGGACATTATCAGCGTAGAATATAATTTAAGCGTCGTTAGCATTCCACTCAAACATTTTACATCCACTTCCCTATTCCGCTACAATGCAAAAACATCGGAATGTTTGACTTGACTTCGATTAGTGGAAGAGCAGTTTTTGTCTTGCTGCAGATTGATTGGGTCGCCTCGACTGGGGTAGCTGCCCGTGCCCTTATAAAATACCAGAGTAAAATAGCAGCATAAGGCCGCTGTGTATCTTCTGGTGAGTGTAGGGATCCGGAGACTTTTATTACCGGCGATGAGACATTCCGCCACAGTCCTCAAGGGTGACAACGCATCTGCATTATGAGTCCTAGTCAAAGATGAATATAGATGTCATAGGCCGCAGGAAACACTTACCATTAGGTGAAGTGTGTGCTCGTTTCTTACTCTCAATATAATCACGATTATTTATTTTGGTTCATTACCACAGAACATATAGCGCAGTATACATGTATGTATACTGCGCTATATGTTAATAGAAATATATGTAGAATAGAAACGAAAGTATTTGGGCGAACAAAGAGGCTCACTCTCACTCAATCCAGTGTAAGTAATGTAATCTGCCTTAAGCAATATTTAAAGAGTGAAATCACGGGCGTGCAGTGTTTAAACTACGACAGTCAGTTTTAAAATAGGTGCATGCAGTGGTGCACGTGGGTTCGTTTCCGTCGACGGAAATAGTTCGAACCGGGTGTTTTTGTAAATGTTTACACTGTTCAAGACCTACACGCTGTTTGCTCAAAACGGTATTTAGAAACGGGCAAATGAAATTACTAAAACAACCATGCTAGCTACAGATTTGAAGTCCGTTTGCGAATTGTAAATGAAAAAGCGGTATTTAAATCACCGTTTATGCTGAAAATTTCGCCAAATAACTGGAGTTTATTTTTATATTTGGGATGAAAGACGAACATACAGTTCATCTGATGGTAAGAGATGACTGAGGCCCATGACAGCGATCAGCAAAAATCTGATAGAATGCCCCGTTACCATTTACTGGGTCTCCGGATCCATACACTCATCATTAAAAACACAGCCGTGTTATGCTGTTATTTCACGTTGGTAAGGTTTGAGAGAGTGGTCATGTCACGCTGATCAATTCATGTTAGAGCTAGAAACTTGCTGCAGAGAAGCTCTACCACTGATAAAATTAAGTGTGTACAAGGAAAGATCGAGCTTCACCAGAAAAATAAAGTGTAAAATGTTTTAAGAGACGAAATATTATTATAATGACAGACCGTTAGATTTGTCTTGACTTTATCAATTTAATTTTCTCACCTCAAGTACAGCATGGAAAACATGGATGTCAAGAAGGATAGAGAGGTTCGCGCATATGTAGAAAACTTTGGTAATATGCAGGGCGAAAATACATGTGCATCTTGCATCTTCGTTGAGAATCGATGTAGATATCGTAGGCTGTAATTATCACTTACCATTAGGTGAACTGTGTGCTCATTTGTCACCGTAGTATTATTAAAAAATTATATCACTGACCCACCCAATAGGTGGCTTTTATTAATGATACATGTAACCATGCTCTCAGCAAAATGCTACTGTTTCGTATGGTGCGTAGGGGTATTCCAAGATTTAGAGAGGACGAGGCATATTTTTGTAATGAAACTAAAGATGATAAACGTGCACAAAGTTCTAATCGGATGCAATGACTGTGGACCATAAACTTCTTCACATCAATCTTTCAATCATTTCATGATTGAAAGATGCAGATTCGTTGTTATATCTGAGTGCAGAGATGCAATTGTTCGCTGCTAGTAACTGGATATCCGAGTCCCTACATTTTTCAAACAAAATATTTATTTATTTATATATATTAAATTTCATGCTCAAAGTAAAGTACATAGGCGGACTTAATGCAAAAAGCGTTTTCTACCAGGCGACCTGAGGGTGGTATTGAGAAGATAGGGTAGGTGCACATATAATATAAAAATGGGAAAAATAACATTTACTTTTCAAAATATATATAGATATATGAATACAATAAATATATATATATATATTATTAACTAAATTAATATACTTTATAATATATAATACAATAAATAAATATATTATTACATATATAATACATACTTTATAACATGATGGTGTTATCAATCTGCAGACAGTTTATTCCAGACATACTCACGCGCCTTCCTTTTAAACACATAACGATTCTCAGCCATTCTGACTCCAAGAGTTAGCTCATTCCACAGAAGAATAGATGGTGTTATTCTGTGGCCCTATCAAGCATCCTTAGTTTCATAAAAAATAAAAAATGCATCATCCCATCAAAGCTTATTAATATTACGAGGAAATTTCGGTTTTCCTCGAATATCATTCGGTGGCTTATTTTCTTAAGTCGCAATAAAAATTTATGTCGTCCATTGGCCGATTTTAACTTCGTCGTATCTTTTAAGGCGTAGAGATTTATAAAATAATATGCTTTTTATACCAGTCGAGTAAAATTAAATGCATAGCTTCTTTGAAAAGAATAACAATTTTAATTACATACTTACGTATGGCTTATTATTTACGAGTATTTTAGTCGCAACGTTCTTATAACGTAACGAAACTAATCGTTTCGTTAATACCTTAAGTTGTTATTATTGCATAGCCGTGAATAGTAGGTATAATGGTAGAGTTACACTGCCGTTTGTTTCTAGCTGA
Source organism: Teinopalpus imperialis (assembly GCA_029286865.1). NCBI lineage: Eukaryota > Metazoa > Arthropoda > Insecta > Lepidoptera > Papilionidae > Teinopalpus > Teinopalpus imperialis. The sequence goes on along the minus strand of JAGSMU010000014.1, from coordinate 8,447,121 downwards.
AGAATGAAAAGGTCAGCTCGACCGGGGTGTTAGCACGCCCTCACTGAGTAGCACCATAATGCTGGTGTGTTTCATCTGGTGAATGGAGGGATCCGGAGCCCTTTATTACTAGTGACGAGGCACTCCATCTCAGTCCTAAAAGGTGACAACGCATCTGCATTATGAATATGCCATGGGTCGCCGCAATCGCTTACCATCGGGTGAACTGTGTGCTCGTTTGTTTCTCACAATGTAATAAAATAAATGTTGAAAACCAAACAATAAAAATGTAATTGTCTAAAAACATAATCAAACGAAAATAAGGAAACATGGCAGAATCGTCCCCTTTTCCATTTCATAATAAATATAATCCGCCGATATTTCAAAGACATTTTTCCGTGAACACGTAATACGTATTTAAAAAAACGTCGACGATTGGTTTCGGCGAAGCATTTCTTTTCCTTTTAATTAATCCTCTAAATACAATACGGGGAGTTGGAATTTATAAATATTCGTTTAGAACCTAAACGAATCTTTATAAATTCCAAGATCTTACTTTTGTTTTTAAATTAGAATTAGGGTAACAAACGTTGTGTTGACGAGTGCAGCGGTAGTCTAAAATCAACGAGTTACGGAGCTTGTACATCCGTAGTGGACCAAGGGTGAGCAATATAGCTCAAAAGATTATCAAGCTGAAGTGGAAATATGCTGGCCATATAACTGGTAGAAACGAGAGCCGACGGGGAAGAAAGATCCTTGAGTGGCAATCTCGGACTGACAGTCGCAGTGTACGACCAACAACTAGATGGAGCGACGACCTATGGATGCGATACGTCAATGGATTCAGGTAGATCAGGATCGTGCTCTATAGCATTCTTTGGTAGAGGCCAAGTAGCAATCTCCTAGCATCATATCCACTTTATTACATCTATGTTCGTCAGTGTCTTTTTTTTAAATTCGCAATTATAATCATTTACACAGTTTACCTGATGGTAAGTGAAGACTGCGGCCGCATTCACAGTTCAAAACATACCCTAACTGCAGGGGGAAGACAGGGTAATGTGGGATTAATATCTATTAAAAAATGCCCTTGATGACCATTCTTAGTGCACTGAGAGGGGTTCCGGAATCCTCTGAACAACACATCTGTGCATTGAGACGAACACATTCCAGAGGATTTAATATAAGGTGCTAGGAGAAACGTCGTATTTTTCTTTCCTAGGGCATCAAGGGATTACTCTGAGTTAGCGTTCTACCTAGTTTCGTTTAAGTGAACGATTGGAGCCTTCATCTTACTCGCCCGCAAATCCGAAGTAAGTTTTATGATCGACAGGGGATACATCAGTTCTATTCTATGGCCCTGGACTACAAAGGTGGATCACGGATCACATAGATCATCACTATACACTGTCCACCAAGCATGTGTTCAACAACAAAACAACAGACATAATTATAGAGATCATATGTCTAGAAACATACGGAGCATAAATTCTCGATTCACGGACTGGTATAGCAAGCCTTTGTGTCCACGCATACTTATATAGGAATGCCCTGGGTCTTATGCTGAAAATAGATTCCACCGTCCAACCACAGTCCACCGTCTTATATATAATCTTATCTTATCTAAGGGAAATAAATAGGTACCCTACTTATTTAATTAACCGTTAAACTGCCTTGAACTTTGTAAAGTTGCTCTACTAAAACTAATATTATTATTTATCAAAACATATTATAAAGAATTTCCACTGAAGCTTCTTTAACGTAACGTAACTCCACTAACTGTAATCTAATCTAATCAATAATGTAGAGGAATCTATTTAGATCTAGCTGATTCCTTGAATATCTCCACAGAACTGTTAGAATTGACAACGCAACCACTAAATAAACCACAGCAACAAAGTTAGGAAATCCCTCGGGAACTTAGAACAGTGTTAGGATAAACTAAGCAACTACGAAGCTTAGAAAGTTATGTTTATAAGATTATTATAAAAGAATTTTATCAGATAAAAAAGTAATACGGAGTTATATTTATTTGTTCAGTTATATTTTTTTAATAGAAAAGCATGTATAATTTATATAAATGAATTATATTATATATTATGTACGTGATCATGAAACAAGATAATGAATTTAAAAGCACACAGTTCACCTTATAGTAAGTAATTTTAGTAGAAATGACAAGCACATTCATTCTTGTTCGTGTATCGGACATATTGTTACATCTGAAAACTAAGATGGAATGTTTGGTAATTAGTAATGAGGTCTCCACTTTCTTTCAGATACATAACGAAATTCAGTTGCGCTAGATGGCATTGCTATTTTATAACAGCGTAAAATCTTACCCCGATCAAACAGATTGTAGCATTTTTATTGTAGGTGTAAAAACGTCAAATTTACTATAAATTGTCGTTATACGGATCTAGCATTACCATTCGATCGCATCGAAACGTTATTCAAATTTTGAGTCCAATTTGTTATGTTCACGTGAATAGGCAATATATATCTTCTTCTCCTTCTACCGGTGCTACAATCCTTTGCATTCCTCTCTCTCTGTATATACTCAATTGTCCATTATTTTTTATTTCATGGTTAGCAATTTTCCTATATACAAATTAGACTTTAGCTTAGAGTTTACTCTATTGGCTGTCGCGTCGCACTTCCTGGATTCAACTGGAAAATCGAGGAACAACATTGAGATGTCACGATTCGTTGTGTTATGCGTATTGTGTTGTGTTGATATTATAGCAAATTAATTACATAGAACTAGGGAAGAGACGACAAGTAAACAGCTCTATATTTTCGCGAATGCATTTAGCACAATTGATGTCAGGTGATAATAATTAGATGATATTTATGATTTTCAAATGGACCACAAAGACACCACATTTACAATCATTCTAAGGTCTCTGAATTCTATCCATCGTTTCCTAAGCTTGCCTACCTGTCGCTTTTAATGCACGTTTACGACATTTTACGTCTCTTGCATCTCAGGTCCCGTGATTTGCTACAAATTTATATCTAGATCATGGTCCATATGGAGACAGTTTGGTTTTTCTTTCTAACATAGCTAATTTTTGGAGCTCTCTCGTCGTTGCAGTCGATGTCTTTTTTTTCACGGTTTCAGATTTTGGTTCAATGCTCTAATACCAATTGCTACTTCAAGCTCGTTTCTAAGCTTCTATTCCAAATATCTCTTTTACAGTTTCTCTTAGTGCTTTTTTATTATCACGTTCTGGATTATTGAGGAGAATACGTTGCGTTTTTGTTTTTTCGTTACATATATATAAATTACAAGTGCAAGTTACAGATGGTCTGATAATGAATTGAATGTTTAAACCTTTTTACAAACTTCATTATCACTTTCTCAGCTGAGGAGCAATGCTCTAAATGCTCTTTCAAACTCTTTTCTATATTTCGATTCTAAACGTCCTGTCTCTTTGACAGTCTCTGTTACTGCTTTTTTATAATCACGTTTTAGATCATTGTCTTGACTTGTAATTGTTGTATTCATTAAAAAGTAATTGATCGGCGTGACAAATAGGTCATCTGTACACTTTTATAAATCAAGCGTTTTTATTCTGCGTTACCTAATTAGGGAGTAATCATCCACGAACGTCTCGCGTGGATTGAAATAGACTAGTTTCAAATATAATTATGATTGAGTATATTTTTTCCTTTAAGCAACACGTACGAGTGTAATAAAACTAGAAACAACCGGAACGGACCAGCCATTCCCATAATAAAGCAATTTTGTGCAATTAGAAATAATACGTATAATAAACCGAGTTCTCGCGTTTTCATCGCGCTGCTGAATAGCAGATTTTTTTTTAATCTGAACTGTAAAATGCCTTATGTTATTTTCAACCTCTTTTTCACTTTTAATTATTCTAGATTTACACTATTGTAGATATATGTTCTAGCGCGACGATTTTAACTACGGCGACGTCGTCTCTTTATTACCAGATGGCAACTATGATTATATTACCGTAATTATATAATATATATATATATATATATTATATATAATTTATTACAGTTTTAAAAATGAAATAACAAAAACATGATTGATGAAATAGAAGAACGTAGCTGACAGATTGTGATGAAAGAAGTTCACTAATCATCTTGAAATATCCTTTAGAATTATATATAATATATATATATATATATATATAAATATGTTTATATATAATACATACAATAAATATAATATCATTGTGCACGACGCAAATGTATTTGTTCATTATAAAAGTATTAAGCTTACTTATTAATTGGGAAAATACAGCCCATTCGGAAACTTACAAGTCACATTGCTTTGAGATCATTGCTGCGAGATCCTTCCCAAGAAAGAAACTCAGCGGGACTATTTTTTAAAAATAATACATACAATATATTAAGTTCATCTAAAAGTCTTATTTGAATCCAAGATCACACGAAACACAGTTCATTTCATCCGGTAACTACCAGAGAATCAGGAGGTTAAAATTTAGGCTAAATAAAATTACAGAGGGTAGTCCAACACGCCGCTTCACTGCGAGTTAGCGGACTTCACGTCTTTTAGAAATACATTATATTTAAAGAGCCGTCTCTATATCCACAAACCAAATACACTACGTCAATTAAAAGAAAAAATCAGCGAAGAAATGTCGGCCATCTCACAGTCTCTTTGCCGACGCGTATTCGAAAATTTCGGTATTCGATTAGAAGAGTGAAAAAGTCTAAACGGTGGTCATTTAGATGATATTATTTTAAAAAATAAAAATTCCAATTAATTAGCTTTCTTGTTTAAAAACAATTTTTAAAATATCTCAAACGGGTTTTTTATACGATTTTTTTCAAATGTTAACTAATTCGTGGCGCACCCTGTATTTTTATTTAAATTTATTTCTTGGGCATGCATGTTTTCCTTCACGTGGTAAACCATCACTTCGTTTGCTCAACCACACGCAGCCGTAACTGGATTGGCTCGCGTATCGTGAATTAAAAGCGAGCACTTAGTCTCTCATATTTTGTATTTATCGGTAGTACATTATGTATCATAAAGATCTTTATAAATAATGATTTTTATCTTTGATCACTCCAACTAAGTAAAGTTAAGTTTCACAGACCATACCCTAAACCATTGGCAGGCTATTGACGCTTCGATTGGAATAAGTGTAGTCGTTAATAACTTGAATAAATATTCACTTAAATCACTTTTGAAGTAAGTTTGAATAAAGGTTAACACTACGTTAGTTGACGAGATCGATGTACAATAGTTGAATGTCATGCTCGATTCACGGTTAAGTTTTTATAATTTACTAACGTAAAGTTACTTAACAGAATACCTGGTCACCCGGCTTAAGTAAGATCCCGGTAAAAGATAATACAAACTTTAATAACTCGATTGCGAAGAAGCCACTAAAAAAGTTGAGAGGAATTTATAAATTTATTTATTTATTGTCAAATTTAGCAATAGATGTAGGTGGTTCAGGATTGTGTTTTTTTTATTTATTAAATTGAGAGTAACAAACGAGCGCACAGCTCACCTGATGGCAAGTGATTCCTGCGGCCCCTGACATCTACATTCATCCTTGACAAGGAATCATAATGCAGGTGCGTTGTCACCCTTGAGGACTGATATGGAATGCCTCATCACCAATAATAAAGGTCTCCGGATCCCTACACTCACCAGACGAAACACAGCATATTTCACGCTGATATTCTGCGACGGCGTGGTCCTTCCCCGGTCGAGCTGACCCTTTCTGCGGCTAGAAACAAACTGCAGTGTAGCTCCAATGTTGTGCCAGTCTGTTATTGGTCGTGCTTTGTTTGGTCGGCATGCGAGTTATTTTTTCTTAGAAATAATATTAGGAGTACTACAAACATTACCAATATTCAGGTTAACTACTCCGACTAAGTTTAGATGCTTGTGCCTTCTTGTCTTCACGAAAACAGTTGAATGGCGGATTGGAACCTTGGTCCTTAAGTTTCGCAGATCGTACCCTTAACTATTACGCTATTAACGATTAATTAAAGTGTAAGAATATTATTGGATTAAGTTGGAGTGGTTAACAGGAATGTTGGCATGTTGAAGATTGTTTTAAAATATTAAATAAAAAAAGAAAAATAAGGTCATCGCATGGTAGTAAAAAATAACTATAATATGTAATAAAACCAACATGTATGTATGTATGTATTTTTGTATATATATATATATATATATATATATATATGTATATATACATAGGTATATATATATATATACCACCACAAGGAACCAGCACAAAGGAACACATACCTCTAGGAAAGTGTAATAACATAACTTCTGCCCTTTTTCCGCATTAAGAGCTTTAGCGCAATGTTATTTTCATCGAAGAAAGTCATAACTTTATTTTTTTTATAATATTATATAGGGTTTATATATATATATATATATATATATATAATATATCAACTTTCACCCAATGGTAAGTGACAACTGAAGCCTTTAATACCAAAACCATCCTCAACTAGATGTTAAACCATTGTGAACTGTTGACCGAGATCCCTCGTTACCAGTAATTGGGAATTGGCTACCCAGACCGGTACACAGGACACAATTCAAAATATCATCTCGATAGTTGGCAATCCACCACTGGGCGCTTGATGCGAAGTTTCGTGCCACAACTACTCCGTAGAATCTGTGTTTTCGAACCTATACAACTAAGGGACCTTCAAGAAAAAAACTGGCACCACTCAAAGGCAGACAACACTTTTGTGACTCCTCTGGTGTTACAGATTTTCAAGGGCGGTGGTGATCACTTACCATCAGGGCCTGCATGCTTTTGCCACCTACTCTATTAAAAAAAAAGCACTCGCCGTACAAAACATGACAGTTATATTCTGTTATGTTACCCTGGTATACTACTATATAAGAGCGTGATCCTTCCCCGCTCGAGCCGACCGTCATGTACATATTGTAGCTATAAACTAGCTGCTGTGTTGCTCTACTACAGTTCAAATGTTACCTATTTTATTGTGAAAATTATGCTATTAACTTTGGTACCCTTTGATAGCGTTGTTCGTATGTTCAATTAGACTTTCTCTTATGTCTACATTCCTTGTAGGTAGATCTAGAATTCTAAAGTCATCATCTTGTAGTTGCAGATTAGAGAGAGAACGTTAATCGTTTTCATTTAGTATCGGCGCATTTTTTATTTTCTACCGGGGTGAGGCTTCAAATAAAAAAAAAATATTTTCCATACCTGAAACTCCAAGCCGTGTTTCTCTCGACAATAATCTTTGATACGCGGATAGCATTTCGCCATAAGTGTGTTCCTTTCCATTGTCGTGTCTGAGAAAAATAAAAAAAAAAACTATATTCATTTAAATTTAATTGTAATTTAAAGTAAATTAAATTGTACTAATAAATTTGTGGAGGGAAATTTAGAAAAGAATATCCCATATTGGAATTCTTCGAAAAATCAGAGTCCGCTTTCCGGCTAAGTCTTCTCCACCATGTCCGCTTTCACGATATCCGGCTAGCGTTACTTGGGTCTACCGCGGTATCTTTGGCCTTGTACAACGAAACTCCATATCCATAAATATCTCATATCAGATATCCCACATTGAAATTAAATAATAATAATATAATTGATGCTAATAATAAATCACACGTGTTTCGCACCCCCATCGGTCTTCTGTCAATCAGGCGATCGTATAGATTAAATCAAAGAGACCCGGCGATTTGCTTCTTTATTTGTAATGCGCAAAGTCAAGGATTAGAACTTTCAGCCGCCGTCTGTACTTCCGGATCGATATAGATATCATCAAGGCAATAGTATAAACGTTTTGAATTTAAAACTAATATACGTATCAGAGTAACGTCTAAGTTATTGTATAAGGGGTGCAAACGAGAATTATTATTATTTATAATATTAATTAAATAATATTACTTATTATAATAATGTAATATTAACAATATTACGCCATTATTACTTACGTATGTAATAATGGCTACTTATGGTAAGTAATAATTGCGGCCCATAACCTTATTTACCATCAGATGATCATACATTGTATATTCATAGGATGTGGTGATAAATCTATACTCGCCAAAGTGTCAGCACGCGTTTTCACCCATGAGAACTGAGATGAAATGCAATTTGGATTAACTAAGCTAACAAATTTTATCTCAGTATATGGGGATGTAACACCAATGCAATCATATTTATCTTAATTATGTATCATATTCCTTTGAGCTATACTTGAGGGATTGAGGCTGTTGAAATGTTCCATCTTACAGGCACTGCATTTGAACTTTCATAATGTTTTTCGTCACGTTAGGTTCTCGGATCACCTACACCGACCATTCGAAACACAGTAGTGTCTAAGCTATTATTTTATGAGGTAGTTTTGACCTGCAACATAATTAGATCTGTTCTACCAGGAAAGAAGGTTTGTTCGTAAGTGTTAAATATATATGATTTTGATTTACTTCTAATAAATAAATAATAAATTAGTGTTGATGTAATGCGTCTAGTGAATGCAAGATACTGGAGACAGGAAATCGATCGCGGGACGCATCTGCATTATGATGTCGTATAAGATATTTGTGGGTATTATTGGCCGCAGGAATCACTTCCCACGACGGGAAGTTTTGTGCTCGTACGTTATCCACAAAAGCTAAAATAAAATAACTTTATTTATTAATAATGTTTACATTACAGTACGGTTAACTTCTACTAAAAAGGGGTATCTAATATCAATATTGAAATATAATTTTAAAAGTTTGTCTTACTTAAGTTATCTGTAGTCAGATAATTGCATCGTCCACATAATTATTACAAATAATTTGTTGGTAACTACCGCTATTGTATTTATATACATTATTTGAAAATTTTATATTAGCAATTTTAAGTCTCTTCTTATCTCACCACACCATGGGATGACAGGTAGAGAATGCCTTCGGCATTATGTAATTTGTAAATCTTTTATTTTGTCAAAGTTAAAGAGTAAATACATAAACAATTAATTCTTGACTATCACTTCCGAAACCTTCCGAGTGTTAGCTCGACTGGGAAACGAAATAATGAACCTAAAGCATTTATTTCTGTGTTCATTTGTTAGGTAAAAGAATTGAGAACTCAATAAAAGAAACGAAGTATTCTATTTTAGTCATGACTCTACTAACCATCTACTCTGATAATTCAACAAAAAGGAAGCATGAGGTGCCTAAAGATTGCCGTGATTCTCTAGTAAAAGTTATGTAACATTATTTATTTATTTAAAAAGACGCACGTTTATATAATTATATTCTGATACATTATTAAACACCAGTGACGGGTATATAAATATATATATATATATATATATATATATATATATGTATATATATATATAATTTGCTTTTTAGGCACGTATAACTTATAGTGTAAATATAAAAAATGTCTAATATTTACTCTTATAATAAGGTGTTTGAAATGGTTCGGGCAGCTATGCTCAATAAGTTATCAAGATGCTTTGTCACTTCTGATGACTAAGATGGATTCTACCAGTAAATGGATTTTAGGATTCTTAAAAGTTTATTTTACGCGGAATTTCCTGCTACGCACAACTACTCAGTAATATCAGCTGTCACCAGCGGTGTTTCCGAACCGATACGACTTATGAACCTTCAAGAAAAAACATCTACAACTTTTTAAAGACCGGCAGCGCATTTGAGACTCCCCTGGTGTTATGGATGTCCATGGGCGGCGGTAATCACTTACCATCAGGTTAGGCACTTGCTCGTTTACCAACTATTCTATATAAAAAAAAAACAAATAGATTCAATATTAATATGCATGCGTTGTCACCCACGAGGACTAAGTTTGAATGCCTCCATCTCTGGATCCCTGCATTCACCACAGTGGTTTTATACCATTGTTTTACGCTGGTATTATTTAAGGACTTGGTCCTTCCCCGGTTAAGCCTGCGAATTAATGCTGAAGCTAGAATCAAGTTGCAACTTGGCTCTACCAATTAATATTTTCATGAAAATACACTGTTCTTAGTTACGCACTCGTCGAACATCCGTTATAACATGTTTAAAAGCACATATTAATATGTTTAAGGGTAACTTAATTATTCTAAAATCTATCACAAATACAGATTACCAACTTGCATAGAATAAACTAAAAACCGCATTCAAAATTAACAACTTAGTTGTTAGACAGATGCAATGTTGTATTTTCACAGTAACACGACTGAAACTTTATCTACTTTATTAGTTAATACCTAACTAACTAAGTTACTCACGCTGAATTATTCTGTGTTTAAACATGAAATTAACAGTGGCTGAGCAACGCTACACTTTGTGTCTAGCTGTACAGAGGACCATCGAACCTATATAGCACCATAACGCTGTCTTTGTCTGGTGAGTTTAGGGATCAGGAGGCCCTAACTGATGATGAGGTGCTTCATCTTAGTCCTCATGGGTAACAGATATGCATTACGATTCATCATTGGCCATCTGTTGAACTGTGTGCTCTCAATTCAATAAAAAAAGACTAGTTTAACACAACACTTCTATGAGAGTTGCTTTTATATGACAAAGATACCAAACGGCTTCATGATGGCCCTACGGGCCAGGATACCACCATCTATCTTAAATAAAAAAACAAGATATGTCAACATGAAATGGATTATTACCAGTTATCAGGGTCTACGCTCACTCTATTAGTTCTACATAGCTGTTTAACTCATGGTTCAGCGAGACTCTACAATGCCTTACTCCAAAAAACACTATATAAACCTACAGAATAACTATTTCAGCAAACAATCAACGAAATTAAAATAAAATTAACATAAATAAATGTCAGCAGTAAAAAATTACCTCGGAACCGTAACCAACGGAATGTAGACACGCAAGCTCAAAAAATATAGGATTTCATTATATATGCTAATTGCTGAAGGAAAATAATTATGTATAATTAATAGTAAAATTATGTTTTAACTTAGAGTAAAATAAGATTTTACATGTTTTAATACTTAAACAAAGTGATATATGGATAGCAACCACGTGTATAAGTTAGTGGACGGAGAACAGGCGAAATATGCTGTTACAGGTAACAGGCGTGAATGTGTCGGCTTGACCAGGGAATATTGAACGATGAATTATTGTCATCGGCCGCAGTCAACGATTGCCCTTAAGTGAACTGTGTGCTCGTTTCTCACCGCTAATATAATAAAAATAAACTTGTTAGTCAGTCAAATTTAAAATCAAAGCCCAAAATGGCCGAACTGTCAATTTAAAAAAAAAATATAAATATAAAAATTTAACAAAAACAAATTCTAAATTTGGATCGATGGTCGATTGGATGGGTTAAGAAAAAAATTAGATAAAAAAGAAAATGGGGCAAGATGAAAGGTCGCATAAATATATTTTGATCGCTCCCATTAAAATTATTACTTTGTATTATTTTTATTATATAACCCTATGTTTATAGTTGTGTGTACTTGTATGAAATTTGGAAATGCATTAACATTATGTTTTTTCATTATTATTATATAATATTTATTAATTTATTTAATTTCCTGCCACGCACAACTACTCTGTGGAATCAGCTGTCGCTAGCGGACTTAGGGACTAGGTGGGTTACTTGCTCGTTTGCCAACTCTTCTAAAAAAAAAAGGGAAGAGACCATTAATTTCTTCAAACGTCAGTTTGATTTGCACTTAGTATATTCTCCTGTTAACGGACTAAACTCGGCGATCAAATTATGGTGGAAAGTCCGCTTATATATAAATTTAAATGCTTTCGTTTTATTTATTAATTTAGCAAATATTATTAATTATGATATGTTATCGTACATATTTGCCTCTTTACGCATACTGTAACTACCTTTAAGTGGAATCATGTTATCTTTATTTATAAGATATTGCTATAATTAAGTACAAAACATGTTATTCTGTTGGCGGTTCTATGAAATAAATAAATAAACCTAAAGCTAGGTGGTTAGCGATATCAATGGCGCGTTAGTAACTGTGTAAACCAGCTTACTTGTCCTTGCTGAACAAAACTTGCTAAGCAATCACCTTCAAACGCTGATAAAAGAGAACGAGAGAAGATATGCCTGTTAGCTATGCAAATTAGATATGACCTACTTGCATTGAATTACAATGGATGATTTTGAAAGTACTTTAGCCAGTAATAAGAGAGAAAGGTCTAAGATACATATGAGGGTCTTGCGACCGATAATAACTATACCTTAACATATTGATTAAGGTATCACTATGAAGAGATGCATCAGATGGAACGTCTCGTTAAACAGTAATATTGTCTACGATTTCTTACTCTTACAAGACGAAAAACATTGGCGTTAAACAATTGTATTACGCTGGTATTTCGGAAATCGCGAGCATAGCCCGGTCGTGTCGACCTATTCTCGTTCCAGTTAGTTCAAAATTGCACCACGGTGTCGATAGTGGAATCACGATTCTATCGTGTAATATTTTGGATACGCTTGTTCGTCATATTTACTTCCTGAACGTGTCTCTGGTTTCTTTAATTTACTGAAACACCAACAATTTGGTGGGTTTTTTATAGTAGTGTACAATTTGGTATCGATTCGTTGATCTATGCAAGTTTGCTGGAAGTTGATGGTTAAAGATGGCTCGAGTCGTGCTTTGTGACAATCTATGTGGAAGGTCTATGTTCAGCAGTGGACAGGCGGCAAGTGATGATGACAATTTTGACCGCACCTTCTTCAATAACTAAAGTTTTAAACATTTATTTTGTTTAAGTCACAATCCACGCTATTCTGCATAACAAACCACTGCGTCGACTGCAGTTTGCGTGCACCGTGGCTCGAATGTAATGCGGCGTTCACAAGTAACATTATAACTGGGGCGATTCTTTTTTAATTTTCACGATGTAACTGATTATAGTTTTAAAGTTCTAACGTAAATTTAATCAGATATATCTAGACTTGATGACTTAAAAATCCCAGCTATTTCTTCGAATAATTTATCAACACTTAAATTCATTGTTACCGTAACAACATCGGATTAGTAGACGCACGACGGGATGCGTTCCCTTCATTGTTGACATTCCTTGCATAAGAACGAAGCGATTTGCCTGTGAGAGATTGGAATAGTTACTTTACATCGGTTTTACTATCATAGTATAATACTGGAGTTTTCGAAGCAAGAGTGAAGAGGGCTTTTTCTGAACTTGTTCCTTTACCATCCAGAACTATAATGCCACTTTCCGTCAGATAGGTTAGTAAACCACTAGCCACTTATAGAAAAAGTTCTCATTTGCACTAGTCCTGGTTACTAATGGAAGAGGTTCATACAGGCATTTGATGACGAAAATAGAGAACCTATCGAGATATCTCTCTGGCTTTCGATGGTCATTATATAGATTGCAGAGAGTACTTCACGTTCAACAATATAATTTTTTATGTATCTAATGGTGACAAACGAGCACACTGTGCACCCGATGGTTAGTGATGATTGCACTCCATAAACACCTACATCTATACTGCACTAAGAGTCATTGTTCTAAGAAGATTTTAACGTATATATGACATTAAAGTATGAACATATACGCTAAATGTCCAACTCGCTGATCGATCAAAAAAATCTGTATAAAATATTTAAAATTACATTTCAATCTTATGTGGAATTAATTTGTGGAATTGTTACGAAATAAAATGTACAATGCAATCACGTAGAAATCAAAAGTTTGTTATTAACATAACTTGAGGATCCCCATTTTCGGATACCGTTGCATATGCCATCGATATATTAGAAAACAGAATTTTAAAGTACTTACTCATTTTCATATAAAATGAACAAAGACACGATGTAAAAAACATGTAATGGTACGGACCCTCTCAGTGCTCAAGTCCTATGCGCACTTGAGAGTCTTTTCATATAGGGCTAATAATTAGTCTGCTGTGTTCAGAGGACTAATTATTAGGAAGATAATAATTAGGAGGATGTTTCGTCCAGCGTAGATTGCCATGAAGCACGATCCATATATATATATATCCATGCTATATATCTATATAAACTTGCATAGTCCAGTCTCCTATAGTGGGGGATTGTCGTGCACTCATATCTGACTACTGTTTTACAGGTATGATGTGGATTTCTTCTAGGTCGATTTAGACCCCAGCGATATCTTCCGGTTATTGCCAGATGACACAAACTGCGTCAGAATATTTTTATTGTGGTGCAATTAGATCATAGGGAGGTTCAGAAGAAATGTCATGAACACGGGACATACACAAGACACCCCCGGACTTTGTGATCCACGAATATCGTTCCTCGGTTGGAAATCGAGAACCCAGGACCCGAAACGCAGGAGCCACATACTCTTAAAGTATGGAGGGGTTCCCCCTTTACATATAACTAGTCTGGCCATTAAGACTGTTACATAAAAACTTTTCTTTTTTTCAACTTTTTAATTATTTTGAAGAATTTGGGACACGTATGTATATTATTTTAAAAACTTCTTTCGATTTTACGCCATTTCACATATTTTTTCGTGTTCATTATCAAATTACAATATGGAATGGGGTGTTAATAAAAATAGGATTGCAGTGATCGCCTTACACAAAGTGGGTATGGGGCATTCCAGACACGTCAAAAGCACGGTATCAGCCGTATGTTCGTATATCGTACTATAAACAGATACAACCACACTTCCTCTGTCGAAGACCAGAAAAGATCGGGGCGGCCGCGTGCTGTTAGGACTACAAAGGCTGTTAATGCTGTTAAAGCCAGAATTCGTCGAAACCCCATTAGGAAGCAAAAAATCTTATCGCGAGCAATGAAGATTCCCGCTAGAACTCTGTCGCGTATTATTAAAACCTGAAGCTCGGTGCTTATCGTCGATATACAGGACATGCCCTTAATCAATCTTTACAATTAAAGAGAGTGGATCGAGTTTGTAAGGCATTTTAGTGAAAGAGAATATTATAATTGACAATAAAAAAATTTATACATATCAGTATTTAATCGTTTTTATAAATCAGAAGACAAAATTAGATTTAAGTTGATATATTTTTTTTAATAAATTTTTGATGTTGCATTTTGACTTATTTTGAAAAAAGCTAAAAAACATGATTACTCAAAAGTGGTCAACTTTTGCATAATGCATATGGGGGTTAATGGGGGTTATTATATATATATATAACTATATTCTATTATTATTTGTATGGGGAAATATGTTCAGTATTTCTTTGAAATAATGATTTGAATAATAGCTCAAAGTATCAGTGACATATTGAATAATTAAAAAAATTGGTTAAGTGTATAATGTGCTTTACATTTTCACCAGCGTGAGCACGAATCGAATCTAGCATTCGAACGGTTGCCTAAATTACAATATTCCAAATGTCATTGCGTACTGGATATGAAACTTTTGATCATTCCGTGTTCACTGTAGTAAAACTAAATTAACACTAAGTAGTTGTATTATATTAAATATAGTTCTGAAAACAACGTAATAAAATTACGCAAGTATCAACATATAGCATACTGCTTCACGACAGCTTGCCCACAGTCCACTGCTGAACATATCCCTCCCCCATAGATTGCCACAAAGCACGATCCTGACCAAACTGAATCCGTAGACGTCCCACAAACTTGCTTAGGTTATCTCTCCATCTAGTGAGGAGTGTACTACTTATCGTTTGCCATTCACGAACCTTTCATCCCCATCGATTATCGGTTCTATATTGACAAGGCCATTGCCACTTCAGCTAAGTTCAGTAAATATGCCTAATTACTTGGTTATTATTCGATTATTACTACATGATATTTATTAATGCTGAATGCCAATGCTGGAAATTATGTAATTAGCTAATGAATTATCATATTACATCATTTCCAGCATATACTTTCATAACTTAGACGAAATTTGAAGACTTGGAAGTTTACTCAATTCAGAATTTTGTTAATACATTGTTATTGGCATATTTCGTGTAACATAATTAGTATAAATTAAAAACATAATTAATTATTAATATATAATTGTACTATTTAGTTGATCGTAACATTTGGAAAATATCTAAAATGTATAATATAATATATTTAGTTAAATGATTACTTTGTCAGCGGCTTTTGACCTTATAAAGTAGAGACTCGTATTTTAGTTGAAGGCGGAAACTCTGCCGGAAATAGAATACATAAGAATCTAACCTACTTATTATCAAAACCTACCATTGTAACGATCCGCGACCTAATTACAGATAACTTTGTTCAACAAGTATATTTTTCTATTAATATAATATTTATTATATTTATACTTTTAAAATTAAAACAAGTTTCTCTTTTTGCACCCACAACATACTTTCTGCTCAACTCGAATGTTGGTAGAGAATGTCATTCAGCATTAAGTCCGCCTTTTTGTACAATATACTTGAGCTAATTAAGAATAACAAATAAATAGACTCTAGACTCAGAGGTTCCCAGACTTTTTCTTATAGACCACTTTCAAAATTTAGCTGATTCCGGTGGACACCCTGCTACAGCTACATTTCTACTATATTCCCAAAACTCGACAAAAATGTGGAATATGCAAGTTTTTACAAATGACAGTCGCTGAGCTTCTTAAAATATTATCTGCCTACATTGATACGTGAAATCAAGCAAACATTTTAGTTCTTGACTATCGAAAGCAAATAAATTTTCATGGACCCCTGCTTACGAATAGTGAACCCCCATTTCTTTTTCACGCCAACGTAGACCCCCGTCGAGTCTCCCGTGGACCCCTGGGGCCGCTTTGGGAACTAAGGCTCTAGACTAAGATAGTGCATTCTTATTTAATACGTTTACACACCACTGTTTGATTTTAGGGGTGGTAAGTGATGACTACCCTCAATAAATATTCGAGAGCCACCCCCTTTAGGAGAAGGACCAAACCAGAATACTTAATTAATTTAAAAAGCAGCACAACGCTGTTGTGTTTCGTCTGGTGAGAGTAGGGCTGCGAAGACCCTCATAACCGGTGATGATGCAAGTCCTCTGTACTAATAACGTGTCTGCATTGTGGAGGATGAATGTGGGTGCTGCGAGCTGCAGGAACCACTTACTATCAGTAGAGCTATGTACCCGTTTGTCACCTTTACAAGAATACCTCGCATTTGTGCAAAGCGATATCCTTTGTCGTTTTTAATGTCAACAGTAAAGGATTGCAACAATTTTCTTGCGGCAGTTTCTCCGTTCGTATATAATGTGCCTTTACAAAAATTACAAGAAGAATATATATTTGTTACGTTTATTTATTCTTTAATTGCACAAGTAAAACAAACATTGTACAAAAAATCGGACTTAATGCCAAAAGGCATACTCTACCAGACTTTGGGTTGAGCAGAGAATATTTTGTAGGTGCAAGAACATAGCTTATTTTAATTGAAGAAGAACATATATGTATACTATTATTTATAATATAATATAAATAAATAATATATTAATGAAAATAATTTACATATTAATTAAAGTTATTTGTACTTAGTATCTGTATTTGCTGAGATAATGCGCTCTACCATCAACATCTATAGCGCTTAACACCGGGTGGGTTGTAGACCTGGGCTTTTAGAATAAGGCTAAGGTACCCCGGTCATGCGAGGTGACTAAAAGGGGATTAAGGGTTCGCGGGCATCAGGGTAGACTGACCGTCTAGGATAGCATTCCCGGAAGGAGTGCCACACGGAGTACTCCCGGATGGCCATAGCACAGCGAGGATGTTAGGGAAGGCGAGTCCTTCCTTGGGACGTGCTTAGGCACAGTAAAGAAGGTTACCGGTGCGATCCGTAGGAAATCCCGGAGCCCCGGTGGGCATAGAGGGAGTTTTGTTGGGTGCAATTCTCACATAGCCATAGCCACATAAACATGAGGCATCTTTTGAAGATTTCCACCCGACAACAAAAAAAAGGTGGAATTGTAGACAAGCGCTGCTATTTATTGATTAAATAATAAACTAGTGACAGATTATCTTTATCCAGTTGAATATATAATTAAATATTATGTTAGTTTTAATGTATGGTGTATATTATTTATTTATTTATTTTAAACTTCATGCACAAATTAAATTACATAGGTGGACTTAATGCTAAAAGCTTTTTCTACCAGTCGACCTGAGACCTGTATTGAGAAGCTAGGGTAGGTGCACATATAATATAAAAATGGGGAAAATAACAGTTTCTCAACAAAATATAATATATATTTTTTAATAATATACTAAATATACTTTAAATAAAAGTTTAATCAAGACATACTCACGCACCTTCCTCTTAAACACAAAACGATTCTCAGCCATTCTGACTCCAAGAGGTAGCTAATTCCACAGAAAGATAGATTGGACAAAGAAAGAAGAGTGCATAAACTCTGTACGTTGAAGCGGACATAGAAGAAGACGATTATGCGATGAGCGAAGGTTCTTATTGTTGACTGTATTACGATACTGGAAGTGTGGAGACAAATAAATTGGAGAAGGAGACTCCAATAAGGAGAAAAGAGTAGTCAATGCTCTTAAAGAGCGTCGCTGGCGAATAGTTAGCCACTTTAATTGAGACCGGTAGAACGAAACATGGTCGTACTTACGGAGATTGAAAACGAATCGAATGCAGTTATTTAGAAGCCGGTTGAGTTTGTTGAGTTGATCTGCATTCAGGTCAAAGTAGCACACGTCACCATAGTCGATCAGGGGGAAAATCAAGGCCTGCACGAGCGTTACTTTAGTTTATGTCGTTACAAAGTTTTTGAGCCTGATACCTAAGAACACTAGTTACCCTTTGATTGACTCTAGCAACCTGGTCTCTCCAGCTCAGTGTATCGTCAGTAATTAAACCAAGATTCTTAACATTATGGCTGATTGGAAAAGGAGATCTATCAAACAATATGGGTGGAAGACTGGCCAAATTAATTTTACCAATAATGCGAGAGCTCCCAACCACTATTGCTTGGCATTTGGATGGATTAACAGAGACTAAACCTATGCGACCAACTTTTAATGTCAATTAAATCCTGGTTAGTGTTATAGATGGCTTGAGAAAGACCATCGATGGATGTATGAGCATATAGTTGCAAGTCATCGGCATAAAGATGATTTGAGTAATATGGTTAATAAAAACAGAAAACAAAATAGAAGAAAGAATACCGCCTTGAGGGACACCGTTAGAGAGTTCGAGTCAGCTTAATGCTAAGTCATTAACTCTTACTGATTGCTGGCACCCTCGAAGATAGGGAGAAAACCAATCCAGTACTTCATCAGAAACCATAGAGTGGGAGAGGATGGCTAAAAGGATTTCGTGACTGATGGTATTAAAGGCATTAGAAAAATCAACAATTATAATAAAGAATATATATATTTGTTATTTATTATTAATTATGTATTAATTAATAATTTATGCATGTGCGTAAATAAATATAGTTCTGTATTTATTTTTATTTTATTATTATTATATTTTTTTTTATTTTTGTGGGTACACTATGTTTTTTTTCCGATATAATATCCGACCCCAGCCCTGCGGAAGAGATTTTAATTGTTAAATAAGCTGCGCCTTTGTACATATCTTTCCTATATTAAATCTCTTATATAAATGCTTTGTGTACATACAAGTTAAATAAATAAAAACAAAGAAAAAGGTAAATGCTTTCGGTTATAATATTGCACATCACTTACTTTACTCCGACAGATTATCATTACGTAATCATTTAGTAAAGCAACTGCCTAAGTCCCACTAATATTTTCTCAATTTAGGATGTAGAACCACGCGGGATGGTGGACTTCACATATCTTGGAAATTTTTATTGTTATTTCTTAGACCTGCCGGTATCATATTGATCTTTTCCTTTACCGGCGAGCAGGTGGTTAAGCAGCGTTAAAATTTGCGTTTAACCATTTCATTGGTGCCTGCACTGGGGATCGAACTCGGTTTACTCGCGTACCGTGATTATAAAGCGAGCGCTTACACACTCAGCTACCACGGTATTGTTGTATTAATTTACAATCTATTATACATATCAAGTAAGTGCTATTATGGCTGGTAGAAATTAAATTTCGTTGGAGCGATCGTTCGCACTATCAGATAATGGGTATTAATTAAAAGTTCCCTTAGCAGCCCCCCTGTCTCCATGTGCTGGGGGAGGGGGAGGGGGGTTGGTTGACTTAATGCGTTACTCTTCGTTAATCAAATAACTTGGTAACTTTTGACTTTAAGTTATTCTATGTACGCTACTTATTTCCTTTAACAATGTTATGGTATGTTATTATTTTTTTATCTAGAGATATGATGTGATAGCATTTGATGTTAGGAGGTGAGAGGTATTTGCCTGCTTTAGCAGATTCAGTTCCCAGTTTGGTGGTCCAGCCAAATATGCTGCCATTCCATGCTAGTACAATGTGAGTGCATGGTCGTTCCAACGTTTGCTACCTCCTCCTATCTATAGCTCTTCTACCTATAGTTACACATAAAGATTTCTTAAGTAAACTCCCAATCAATGATTCCAGCCACTCTAGCATGATGTGGTAAATGATTTATTCAGCCCACGACACTCCCATTCAGCTCGATAAGGATTTTTATAGAGTAAGTGGTTTACGAACAAGTAGCTAATCTGATAACCTATTATATACAGGTAAGTGATCACCGCCGCCCATGAACAGCATAAGAGTCGTAAATGCGATGCCGGCCTTTAAAACCATAATATTTTTTTTCATCCCTAAAGACTACAATGGGATTGCTCATGCGTAATAGGGATTACTATTCTGTGAAAGTGTCCTCAGTCAATACGTTGAATACCTATTTACAACTGCGACGTGACTCTACCACCTTCAAAATCTAATTCTAAGAAATAATATTTATATGTAGCTTAAATTAATTTATTCACAAAATCATAGTGCTATTTATTATGGGGGGGGGGAGGTAATGCTACATTTGGCACGCCTGGCGAGCGGGTTGTCAACCTCGTGATAACGTATGAATATATATGAATCGGGGAAATCTATGGATGCAGGTTCGTACTCTATGGCAGTGTGTGGTGCAGGCCTAAGAGCAGCATTCATGATCTCTTTTTATTAGTTAAGTAACAATACTTTATGTAGCCGATTTAAACTCACCATCAGGCAGGGTTGCCATAATTTTTAGCAGTAATACAATATTTCTGATTTAAAAGAGGATAAATGAAGTGTTCGAAGTTGTAAAAAATAAAATAATACTTATTTATATTATCTTTTTTTATTATCTACCATATGTATTAGTATGTCACTATAATATCTTTTTTATTGGCGCCTATACTCAATATTATTTTTAGAGCACAATACTCTATTTTAAAATACGACTGGCAACCCTACCGGCAGGTGTAGCTAATGCTGCACCAAATATATCTGAACGGCTCGGAAGCTAAACTGAGCGAGTTTTATAGCTTCAAGCAAACCTGACTGTTTATAATACACCAAGAGGTTCTCAGCGGCGGAAGTTTGGTGTAAACCGTTACAACTCTAGGAAATATTAAGTTTAGAATATGTACTGCGGTTTCTTCGTAGAGTGTCTAATATCAGGTTTTCGTGTTGGTTTATTAATAAATTCACACACGCCCAGTGCTATTGATAGTTATTGGCTTCTGAATCTGCTGTTAGAATCCCATGCATGGAACATATACACGTGGTGAATGACTATTTTACAATTTTTATTTAACATTACTTTGTTCACGGACTAGGTAGTGTCGTCCCTTATACTTGATACCTCGTTTTAATCTTATTGACGACACTTACATGTGAGCACGGACGGAATCCGAATCCCTTCATAGTCGACGTCATGTAACAAGAACCAAAACTTTTGATCATAATAGATATTACAAATAACGACGTAATATTGACGTATTGTATTGTGGGTGTTTTCAAGAGTGGAGTGAATAGGCATTTAATGAGCTAGTGCGCCTTACCATCCAGGACTGGATTCCCACTTAACATCAGGTGGGATCGTGGTCAAGCACTTGCTTAGAAAATATGTAATATAAATATATATATATTACATCTGCCTCAGTGACAGCACACGTGTACCTTGAATCGAGTGAACTGCATGCTTGTTCGCGTCTTCATCATCAATCATTAAAGTTACCTGTGAATGTGGAACTTGTGAATATCCTGACAATCTTGGAGCTGACCGGCGGCAACAGTTTCAGGGAACCGGTGAAGATTAGGTCTACTGTACGATCGTCCATGATTAAGGTCCAGGGGAATTATCTTCTTGAGCTGTAAAGTACAAGAATTGTATTTATTAATTAGAATATAATTATAATCACCATTACCATCATCTCATGCCATCCTGAGTCATCAATCGACTTCCCATAGATGCATAGATCGTCCCTCCATCTAATAGGAGAGGGAGGGTGGGGGGAGGGGTGGCAAGGGTTGTCGTACTGCGTATATGAATTACTATTTTTATGATATTAGGTACGTTAGGCAACAGTATTTCCACGTTTATATTACACACGTAATATTTTGTTACCAAGAAAAAGTTACAAAACCAAATGGTTTTCTAGAAAATGGCGTGGCAACTTTGTTTACAATGAATAGGGTTCATCTTGGTTTCCTTTTCTGTTTCATAAAAAAGATCTTTGAAACCAGCAGTAAACTAGTCTGAACATTGATGGAGCTACGCCGCAACTGTTTACTAGCTGCGGCGTAAATGCATATGCATAATGAAAACAAGGCTTCCTTTTCATTCACCGGGGTACGTTCTCAACGTATGCATGTGTGTGGATATAAGTGTTTATGGGTTCAACTGTTACTTACCATTAGGAGAACTGAGTGCTCGTTGGTCAGCCCTAGTCCTATAAAAAAGTCTACAGTGTAGACCGCCATCCTGGAAGCTGTAAGATCCGCCAATTAATAACTACCCAGTTCTGTATAAGTAGACGTATATAAATATAACTTCAAAGTATATACGCAATAGATCTCACCAACAACTGTTATTGCCAAACCGCCACATTAATTTCCTACAAGCCAAGCACAACCTCCACCAGTCTCGTGGGAACGTGACAAATTACTAGGCGATATCGATTAATGTAAATACTTGTAGCTTCGAGCAAAGCTAGCTGAGTAGACATTAAGTACCACCTAAAGCAATGCCATTTATTACTCTCATTACTGCAATGTCAATATATACACACACCAATAATTGTACACACATAGACACAAGTCTTATGAGTAGTTCAATTTCCATAGTTGTTACGTCCAGCCAGTGCGTTGCCATTCGCAATTCTCGGAGTCTTAGAACCTTTAATGTACCTGTACGCACCACCACAATTCATCTGATGGCACTTGATACCTGCGGCCAATGAAACCCGCCTTCATTCTCAATAAGGCAAATGCTTTGTCACCCCTAAGGACTGATTGAATACTTCGTCACCTGGAATTGGGTTCCCGGTTCCCTACACTAACCGAGCAGCGTCACACCGCTATATCACCGGTGTTATTCTGTGGTCCTATCCCGGTCGACCCGACCCTTTAATTGTTCACATGACTCTAACTTTGTTATACAGCCGGTATTAAAATAGTCCAGTGAATCCATAAATATTTTTGTGTATAGTGATGGTAGAATAGATATACGTATATCTGGATAGAATTAAAATACGATAAATATTTTGGTCTCTAAAAAGGTGCGAAATTAAAGGACGGTACTGGCCGTTATGTTATATATATAACATAGCGAGGTTTATATATATATATATATATATATATATATATATATGTATATGTAAACCTCGACCTAAATGGGTAGGGCTGAGGTTTGACTTGATCATTCCTTAAAACTAACTTTGTATGAAAATGTGAAAATAAAACAATAATGGAAGATCACCTGTGTGAGTTTTCACCTTCCCTCATCAACCTTCTAAGCTAGGCTGGTAGCTCGTAACGGTCGTGTCAATAGTGCTTTTAAAAAGGCAATTCTAAATAGATTAGTTTGAGTATGTTGTCGTGGACCTGTGCGCTTATGTGATTGCTTTCACAAATAAATTTACTAGAAATTGAACGCTTCCCCATGCGTTAAATATTAGCGATATTCAATAAGCCTTTATCTGTCTATACGTTAATCCCTGATAAAGTTACCAAATTACAGTGTAGATACAAGGCGAGGTATCATATAGCTGTGCTGTAACACTAACTCCTAATTTCTGAATATAACTTTGTCGATGTATATTGCTTTTACGGTACTGATTTTGATAATTTCATAAATTCTGGAATTTAGATATACTGATGTATGAGGGCTTGATTAATGAGAAATATAGGAATATTCTTTCAAAATTTGTTTTATTAAGTTAGTGTAGTGATCATTAAAACTAAACATACCAAAAGACAGGATGCTCGCGGAGTTTCTTTCACAATTTCTTCTTCGTTTAAGAAAATCATGTTTTTATTTATTTTGAAAATTAAGACTATTTCATTTCCTTCCCTTCTAAGTGTTTAGTGGGAACCTCCAGCTGCCGGTTCAGTAGGATGATGAGCGAGCATACAGTTCAGTTGGTGGTAAATAATTTCTGCAGCCTATGACATCCATAGATGCGTTGTCATCACTGACGACTAAGATAAGACGTACTGAAGCAAGAACACCCGGGGACCTACTAATGGCGGGTAACATCTCAATCGTATAGGGTGTCACGAAAGTTAGATTTAATATTTACATGTACGAGATAGATGGAGCCGATGTTATATGTCATGGGCTGATATCATCGCTGACAATGTGACCGTTTGTCAAAGGTGGTATTGTAAAAAGGTAAAAGTATCAGGATGTAAAAATTTGTAGACGTTTGCAAATTTTAGAAGTAAAAATTGCACTTAAATATCTTCGATTGTACTGTTTGTAACTGGCAGGTTTTGTGATACCACTAACTAGATGACATTTTAAAAACAGAAAATTCTATTGTTTTTTGTTCACCAAATCTGATGAAGAAATTCGATACATATTGAATTAATATTACAAGAAAGGGAAAATGCGCACAAGTGAGTTGATGAAAAGTCCTAAAATATCTACAGCAATGGGATTACGTCACTGCCTACAAAATGACAACAAGTTATCGAACAAAATGCCATATACCTAGTCCGGCCATAAATTCTGTTACAAATGAAAATGCATTTTATTTTGATGAAGTAATGTAATATTATTAAAATTTATATCAACATATTTATAAGTCTCAGCAAAAAAATATTCTATTCGAAAGGTAGCCCCTTTGGCTTTTGTACATGCCTTTAATCTGTTTGGCTACGAATCTATGGATTTACGTACTGTTTTCAAGGGAAATTTGCCACTTCTTG
Organism: Teinopalpus imperialis; assembly: GCA_029286865.1. NCBI lineage: Eukaryota > Metazoa > Arthropoda > Insecta > Lepidoptera > Papilionidae > Teinopalpus > Teinopalpus imperialis. Next base: position 8,421,872 of record JAGSMU010000014.1, on the reverse strand, counting down.
CACCAAAGATATTTTAAGATACTCAATGTCGCCGTGTCGTTTAGAGCAGGCCATGTCCTCTAAACCTGATCATAATTTGAAGTCTAAAGGGTTGAGGTCTGGGCTAGATGAGAGCCAGTCTTCAGCTCTTATAAAGTCCGGAACGTAGGTTTCAAGCTAGACTTGGGTAGTTCGTGCCTTGTGACCAGGTGCAGAGTCCTGCTGGAAAGTCCACGGTATATTTTTAAAAAGCGTATTGCTGAGAGATTTCACAACATGATCCAAGACGGTATCTTGATACACTTTGGGTGAAGTTTTCACTCTTTTTTCACAAAAATGTAGTTTTGCGACTCCTTGATAACACGGGGAACAAACCATTACTGAGCTAGGATGGTGACCACGTTGTACCTTTCCGACCAATTGAGCAGCTTCTTTAGAACTGTTCACTTTATCATTTTGCTTATTGTAGAGTAATCTTCAATCGTGAATTTTTATTCATCGGTAAAGAGGATATTTCTGTGCATTTCACCTGCGTATTGCAACAGAAGGCGTTTTGATCGATCCACTCTCTTTAATTTTAAAGATTGATTTAGGGCATGTCCTGTATATCGACGATGAGTACCGAGCTTCAGGTCTTGTTTTATAATACGCGACAGAGTCCTAGCGGGAATCTTCATTTCTCGCGATAAGATTTTTGCTTCCTAATGAGGTTTTGACGAATTCTGACTTTAACAGCATTAACAGCCTTTGTAGTTCTAACAGCACGCGGCCACCCAATTTTTCTGGTCCTCGGCAGAGGAAGTGTTGTTATATCTGTTGATAGTATGATATACGAACATACGGCTGATATGAAGCTTGTCTGGAATATGATCGACGGCTCCGTACCCACTTTGTGCAAGGCGATCACTGCAATCCTATTTTCTTTAACACCACATTCCATATTGTAATTTGATAATGAACACGAAAAAATATGTGAAATGGCGCAAAATCGAAAGAAGTTTTTAATATATAATATATTGAATTTGGAAGACGTATGAACTATATTTAAAATATTTAAAAAAAGAGAAGTTTTTATGTAACAGTATTTATGGCCAGATATTATATATCAAATGTCAATAAACTATGATAAAAAATATTTTAAATTTTTATATAAAATACAAAAATCATTGCGTGTTTCTACTACGGATTAGCAATAATTTATGTCTTCGAAAAATAATTATTTTTAAAATATATAGTATGTGTCTATATATAAATGTCTTCAACATAGTCTGGCAAACTAGCGCAAACACAGAGGCAATCATCGTTCTCTTGTCTTATCCTATATAATGTACTTATGTGCTGTGCTATAAGGTCAGAGGTAAGTTCATATGTAGTGTAGTCACAAAAACAAGATTGTTCACCAGAGCCCAAAAACTATTTCACTTATAAGAAAAAAATTCATTGCTTCCATATTTATTTAACTATATTGACCATATTTGGACATGATAATTATTATTTTTAACTACATAAACTTCTAATTGATTTAATGAATTCTCTGGGAATTTCATTGAAAAATACTGGATACCCAATATTTAGAAATATTTTTACAGACTTTTTTTGTCTTATAGAAAATAGTTATTTTTTTTTTTTTTCTTTATTTTCTATCGTACGGGACTTAAAGCATTCGACACAGTTTTTTATCTGTTTCCAAAAATACATAAATCCTATTTTTATTTACTTTGTGGATTACTACGTTTTTGCTTTCTGCCGTCGATATTCTCTATTGTACCACGCGGCCATCAAAACCAGATATATATTACTTATTGAAGTAATTGTAAAAAATACTTAAACTGATAGCCTTTCAGCGCCCAATCCAGAAATTTACGGCCATTCTAAAACCGATCAGGGGCTATAACTCCCCATTGCTTTTAAACCAGTCGTTGGAGTGTCGGTTGCTTAATTCCGTGATGTATAAAATGGTTTTATGTGCTATGAAATCGAACTGAGAAAAATCCACATCAATAACTCTTTAATAGCTTTTAATCTTTCAAACTTAAACATAAAACAGACGCACTGTGATAAAGGTGATAGTACACTGTAGTAGTATGTAAGAATTCTGTTCGCTGTGGTATAAAACAGTTCTAGAGAATATGTCATGAAAAACACCCATAGTGGCCACTGGCCTTCTGGTGAAAATGCCTAGATTCTGAGATGTGAGTCCTGGATTAGATTTCGAGATTTGATTTTGATTGTACAGGTTAAGTATATTGTGCATTACAGCAAACATTATGGTTATAATTAATTAAAGTCTTGATAAGGATGCAACCCCCACGATATGGCATTGCCTAGTTTGGGTACCATAGGATAGGTCGTCACTATGTAAAAAACCTCTACATTCTATGGTGATTTATTTATAAATCATTGTACTAAATTAGATTAAGCAATAAATAATTTTATTTCTTTCTTTCCAGCTCCGGTGAATATTTGTGCAGCACGCAAAGTATTTGTTTTTGAGCCAGGATGTTTTTGTAAAATATCCTGTCTCACTGATACTATATCTCTATATTCCATCGACCTTAAATATATGTCTTCAGACTAGAACTGGGAGATATTTATTGACATGAAGTTGGTGTACAAATACGTTATTGACCAACAGTAACAGTATTATTATATATTTACGTAAGAAGTATGAGACAGTAGATTAAAGAGGTCGCGTCACGTAACCCTGGAATGAGCCGGAGTGACAGCACGTAGGGTACAAATCCCTGACTCGTCCATATCGCTTGCATATATTCCAAGAGACTTACTGGGTTGGTTGGAGTAGCAGACATTTCCCTTCACACGTGACGTGGCGAGTTTAAATGCGGAAAGAGATGAACGTTATCTTTACACTTCTAGTCGTAGTAACGCGTCTGTTGTGTAGTTGTTTGTGTTTCGACTACTAAACAACGCCACATCCATCCTTGCCTCTATTAGTTCAATATCAGTTTATTACATATATAATAATAGTTAATTTCAATAACATCGGATAATCACCCACAAAGTTTGGGCTGAGCTTTGAGGGTTTTGGAGCATAGTTTAACACGCGACTTCATTGCGGATTGACCTACTTGACAAGTCTCCGGAGATTTTTTAATTTATTTACTAGATACAGGTTTCCTTACGATGTTTTCTTTCATCGAATACAGGGTAAATTAGGATTTGCAATTGACAATTTCAATAGTGACGGCACCGGGTATCAAAAAGGTAAGCGTACCGTGAATTAAATAATATTAGACACTGTGTTAAATACTACAGGTACGCTGATCAGTTGTGATATTTCATTTAGATACGGTGTGCGCTCACCTTTAACATATTTATCCCTGGCACACACTCAAACAAAATCCACTCTAACTCGGCCGTTCGCCGCCAGGGGCGCTGCTGGTTCCACGTACATACGGACCGGTAGTCAGTTTAACGAGCAACAAATTATTACAGTTGTGTGGCACGAAGTTCCTAGAAACTCGTCTATTGTGGCCACAGAGCTGAGTATCCTTTTAGATTTTATTAGAAAGTAACTAAATATCGCTCTCTTTTCGGAGAAACAACTGAAAATCATTGTTAAATGTTTATTATGTTGTGGAAGGTAAGAATGTTACTGATTACTCTCGTGCTACTTGAATTTAATATGATCTACTACCTACTATATTATATATATATCCAAGGCTACTCTCTGGAAATGATGCTGATGTCCTCCTGGTCCATTTCGACCAAGCAGATCTCTTCTAGTTATTGCCTACATGACATCAACTGCGCATAACATATTATAGTGCCGTAGGCATTTGTTTGCGCAGAGGCAGTCGTCGCCCCCTTCACAAATCCGTTTGCGCCTGCGCAATTATATCGGATGATAGTTCAGATGCAATCTCAGGTACACGGGACATTTACACAACATATCCAGATTCGAAAATGTCGTCGTCTATATACAAGTACAGTTCTATGTTAATATAATTACAAAAATAATTATTTATGCAGCAGTAAACACTTTTTCTTTCTTTGATTCGGAGCAAGGGCTTTCTCCGAGTACATCCTAAGGAACATCGCAACAACGGTTCTATTTCGTGAACGATACTCTTGACTCGATAGCATAAAAACTGGTAGACTACTTCCTGATAGAGGATTCCAGGACGCTGTTAGCTTCATGGGCATCAGCGTGATCAGCATAACACTGTGCAGGGAAACTACTCAACATCTAGTGCTGAGGCATCTCGGTTTTCAGAGGGAACCCTTGTCTTGGTTGCCCGTTAAGATAGGTCTCAACAGAATGTCATAAGCGCTCGGCCACCTTTCACCATAGCAAAGCAGAAAAATCCCCCGTGCGTTATAAAAAAACAGTTTTCAGGGGTGATAAAGATTGGTATAAATTCAAATGCAAGGTAACAGGACATACACAATAACCAAACCTGAAAACAAACCATTTTTCTAGCACAAATATTATTTCTAAACTTGGAATAGAACCCGGTACGGAAGACGCAGTATATTATAAGTACTATGACACGCGGTGTTCATTGCAAGTGATCATTCTCGTAGTTGTTTCGCTTCGCAAGCATATAAATCTCACATAATCAAAACAGTGGGATATACATTTTCATATGGTATGGATAAGTATTTTGTACTATGCTAGTTTTTTTTAAATATAAGTAATGTTAATCTGATAGCGGATTTGAACCTAATTCGAAAATGAGACTAGACCTTATGTCTACAGGTCAAGATGAAATTTGTTTTGCAGTGTATTATATTTTTTCACAAAATGATCACCACACACAGTAAGTAATGGCCGTCGCCCATGATATCCTCCTTCTACATCAGACCTTTGAGGGCTGATATGGAATGCTTCATAACCTGTAACTATGTTCCAGGATCCTCGCTCTCACCATACGAAGCAGCGTTATGTTACTAGTTCTCGCTGATATTCAGCGAGGACATGTTACACCGGTCCGGTGAGCCAATTATGCTGGAGCTAGATACGATCTGCAACGTGGCTCTACCACTCTCAAATTTTGCAAGCACCAATATATACCAAACAACCTAATTGTACTCTGATAGCAGTTATATAAAAAATATCATTCGTAAACTTTTTCGAAAATTAAAATTTAAAACTCGTGCGCATATCAGCAGAAACAACAACTGTCCCTCTCTCACTGCGAAATGATCCATATTGATCTTACCATTATGTGTTTATTCTTATAAAACAAATAAACCAACATTTTTATATTATAACTTTATCGTGGGTGACACTGAAAGTTTTTAAAGCCACATGTTGGCATCTGGTTACCTAATGTGATATATTGCATTCATTTGTCCATTGTTTTGTGAATTGGCGGCAATTCCAAGTCTTATTACACCTCAAAATGAATTTAATACGGGAAAATTTTCTGTCGATGATTTATTACGACTTTCCTTGTGGTCTTTTTTTTTTTTTTTTTGTGTGAGTATTGCTATTATCCAGTGACCGTTACAGCTTTATATTTATAGATTCGCGAGCAGGAAGCCCGCTGAGTAGGGAGACAACGACGATGCTGCGCGGAGACTGCTATTGCACCACCGCTGCACTCCGACCCCTGTGGACGTAGGAATACGATCCGAGGGCCCCTTATAAGGAGGTACGAAACCTCGACTCAGATCGCTATCGCTATCTGAAGGGAGGAGGTCCTCCCTCACCACGACAACGCTTCAACGCACTAAACGAACAATTGCATATTTAACAATGGCAGCTGTCAAGAAGTCATTCGCCATATAGTCCTGACCTGGATCCCTGCAACTTTCATTTATTTCTATAAACCAAGGAGAAACTTCGAGGTATTCGCTTTACTAGCCCTGAAGATGCGGTGATTGCGAGTGAACTATATAAAATACAATATAATACATATATTATATAATACATAATAAAGGGAGAGAAACCTGTGGACTATACGAGCGTTGTCAAGGAGCACCGACTTCTGCGTTATTATTATAAAGGGATATTTTTTTATCCAATAAATTATTATTAGTATTATTATTTAAAAATACTAGTTAATTTCGTTTACACCGTAAAAGTAAATTTAAAGTGTAATGTGAGAGATTTTGTCTGAACTTTCTAAAAATAAAATCTAATCATATATTTCTATCGATCTTAGTCTGATAAGGATCACTCAGTTCACCTGTTGGTAAGTGATAACTGGTCCATAAAAACCTACATCCATCCTCAACAAAGGTTTAAAATGCACTTCCGTGGTAACTCTTGAGGATTGCTTGATTGAGAGTAATTGGGTCTCGGGATCCTAGGACCTACACTCAGCAAACGAAACTCAGCTGCGTTATACTAGGTAAACCAGGAATCATAATGCATCTGCATTGTTATCCTTGAGGACTTAGATGGAATGCCTCGTCACCAGTAAATAAAGGTCTCCAGAAGAAGGAACAGCCTATATATTCCACTGTTAGGCAAAGGCATCATGTTCACACCCTCTGTGTTCAAGCATGGACTATGTTTGAACAGCCACCAGCTCTCCCCGGCTCCGCTGCCGATTGGCGTAGTTCACATATCTTCGAAATATTTTTTCTTTAGACATGCAGTTTGTTTCCGCAATATGTTTTCCTACACCGTCGAGCAAGTAAATCAGCACTTAAAATTGCAACTAACAATTTCATTGATACTGGCATCCCGGATTGCTTAGACGAACTACCGTGGTACTACTATATTTATCTACGTATTTATTTTTATTTTTTGACTTTTCCCTATCTTCATTAAGGTGGTGTAAGTGAGGATATCACATAAACAAAAATACCTCTCGGTAATAAGTGTACAGTTCATAATCAGTAAGTGTACATCTTTGTCCATCGCGATTGTAATCTAAAATATAACAAATTTAATATTTCAAAGAAATGAAAAACTGTAAACACTTCTTAATCTACTTCTCTATGCGTCATATGAGAATAGAGTGAAACGGCAAAACAAAAAATACACAAGCACAAGCAAGACAAAGAATCCCGGTGTTTAACAAGCACATATCGATACTAGACAAAGACACCGGTCTCACCTGCCCCAGTTTCGAACGCCTCAGAATTAAATCAATACATTGCACCGTTCCAAAGTTCGAGTAAAATCGATTAACTTTTCACTTTTGATTCGAACTAATGGTTTATATATATATATTTTCTTTTTTTTCGTATATAATACGTGCGATGGAACACTTTGGTGTTATGGGACTGAATAATGTTGGAGGTAAAGATGTCAGAACTGTTATTAGGTTGCTAGGCAACCGCTTTGGTGCTATCAACCGCTAATAACTTTTGCGCTATTCTCGGATTCCATTACGAATAGCGATGGTACGGGGCAAGGCCGAGACCGGGGTTACGGTCTTCGTGACTGCGAAGTTCGTAGATTACACTTAAATTACTTCGAAACGTGTATTTTAAATCGGTGCTCTATTAGCAAAACCTTAACTGACTTTTGTTAGATCGGAAATAAAATAAAAAATGAAATACTAAAATTTAAAAGAAGTTCTAAATAGATTTGTTTACATTTACTTTTTAATTCTCAAGGGAGTTTTGTATGTTTTGTTGAAGAAAATTGTTGTTCATATATACCACAACTATTATTTTTAACGTCCGACGACCACGTGGTGTAGTGGTTAGAGAACCTGGCTACTGCGTCGCGAGTCCTGGATTCGATTCCCTGACGAGGTACAATATTTGTGTATTACAAATTGTTGGTTTGGTTGTGTTGTGGGTATTTTGAGTATCCCTGACACTGCATGTGATCCTCCCTCCGATTTCATTACATCGGAATAGGGAAGAGGACGACGAGTGCCTGTTTTCGCAAATGTTTACGGCACTATAAGATATTCTGCGCAGTTGATGTAACATGGCAATAATCAGAAGATCTCGCCGTGGTCGAAATCCACACCAGGAGAATATCATCATTATGTTAACTACATACATATAGGTTTCTTTTTTATGAAACGAAGGGTGACAATTTAGCACAGACTTCATCTTTAATAGCACTGTACGATAATCTTAAATTATAATAACATTTCTATTAATTTTAAGTGTTAAGTTTATTTATACATTTAAAACTTTCAACGCTCCCCTAGACAAGGTCAATTTTATTGCGTTGAAAAATGTACTAAGAACATCTCAGTATCGCAGCTGATGCAGAATTGTACATTAGATATATATATTTTTATTTTAACATTAACAGTAACAAACACTTTACGTGTTGGCAAGTGATTCCTGCGGCCCACGACATCTACATTCATCCTTGAGAATAAATTATAATGCAGATGCGTTGTCACCCTTGAGGACTGAGATGTAATGCCTCATCAACATTAATAAAGGTCTCCGGAATCCCTGCATTCATCAGACGAAACACTGCAGCGTTATGTCGCTATTTTGCGCTGGTATTCTGTGGGGGCGTGGTCCTACGCCAGTCGAACTGACCCACTCATTCTGCAGCTAGAAACTAACTGCAGCGTAGCTCTACCACTGTAGAAACACATTCAAAACTTTTCGAAGTAAAAAAACAAAGCCAATCGTCGGATTAATTAATCAATGTTAATGATTAACCATTTGATATATAGCAAGATATATGATAATATTTAATTTTAGAAAACTACATGAAAATTCATTTCTTTAATGAACGAATCTTTTATATACATATTTTATAAATTGAACAGATTGCGACCTCGATGCATTATATTATAACGCGATGAGTCTTAGATCAAATACAGAAGCAATCAATCTTCTTCGCCTCTCTAAAACTTTGTCCATACAATTAAAACATCGCCCACTGGGTAGTGACTTTACAAGTCAAAACAAATACACGAAATTCACACTGATGACCTATTTTACATTTGACACCGTCCTAATTGACGGGGAACGGAAAATTACGCTATAGCGGCCATGTTATCCGTAAATGGTAATAAATAGCGTAAAAAAGTAATCCATTAGCGGCAACAGTGTATGCAGGCCGCACCTTACGCTGCGTCTCCACTGGGCGTAGCCTTTGTTCGCTGGCGCGATATATAAGCGCCAGCGTGTTTCATAGTACTCTATTATAATTATTATTATTATTTAAGTCAATGTGTTTCGTATTATGAGCGTTCGGAAACCCTTTATACTGGTGAAGAGGCATTCCATCGTCAGTCCGGCAGTCCTCAGGATTGACAAGGCAAGTGAGTTATGATTCCTTATACATAATGAATGTGAATATAATGGGCCGCTATCACTGACCTTCATGTGAATCATGTGCTCATTTGTCACGTTTTTCGTACCTCTTATAATATAAAAAAAATATATCGTCTGGTCAAAAGCCGGCAACGCATCTGTGACTCCTCTGGTGTTGCGGGTGTCCATGGACAACGGTAATCACTTACCATCAGGTATTTTTAATATTTTTATTTATTTGAGTCATCTACAGTGCATACATGAAAATAATCTTATACAATATAGAGATTAAACAATATAATAGCGATTAAAACCTAAACGAAAGACAACCACACGATACAATAAAATAAAATTAAAATTTCAAAAATTGAATAAAAATAGAAGTAAAATTTATAAAAAGCAGCCTCTAAGCTAGCGCTTGGAATGCTTACAGCACCTTACGCTTGAATCATGTTCAGGTAAACTCATTTGCCACCTATTCGATAAAAAAAACATCTGGTAATAACCAGAAGTTATTTCTTTTTTTTAAGAACGCTGGCAATGCCAATTACATCTTTAACATTCTGGCTAACCACTCCAACTAAGTTAATAATGTTAGGACATAGTTGCCGACAATAGTCAAATGGTGGATTCGACCTACGACCTTAAGCTTCGCAGACCCTACCCTAAACCATTAGTCAATTGACGCTTCATTATTCTTATCACTTGGACCACATGACGTCGGAAACGCTTCTATTTTAGTATTGAGCCCTACCTGGGTTGCTTTTCCACGATTAGACTTGGGGCTATAAAGTCAGTTCCGGTGGAGCAATTGCCACTGAACGTATTTCAGGAGTTATTGCCTTTCAGTAAAACACAGCTATGATGATATTACGTAGTCCACACTTACAATGTAGCGGGCGTCAACGTATTTAATAAAGTTGGAAACAATATGGTTTCTATTTTAGTATTATTTTTCTCAAGCTATGAGTGACAAAAGCCAACAAGTGATGGCGGCCAAGGTTCCGCCTAACCTAATGGATCTCCGGATATTTACAATTACCAAAAGAAACATATTAAACTGCTCTTTCATATTGATATTAGGCCGTACTCCTTACCCGACAAAGTACACCCATTTATTCTGTGGTATATAAAAAAAAAGTGATCATACCTCTGACTTTGATGACTTTGTTAGGATTTGTGGCCTATAGCCAATACATATTCGAAATTACTAAGCATGCATCACCCACCAAACTACTAAGCATGATGACATCATGCTTAGTAGTTTGGTGGGTTATTTAGGCAAACTACATAGTTATTTTGGCAAATATTTTGAGGTGAATCTGACATGGTGAGCTGGATCGACAGTGTTGACGAAGCGACTAATTTAGTGACAATTGGAATTCAAAACAATTCACTTATGCCTCCCTTTAGATTGCGATCCGAGTTGAGGTTTCGTACCTCCATATGAGAGGCCCTCGGATCGTATTATCGCCCCCCTCTGTTGTCGTCGACGTTCCTCATCCACAGAGGTCGGTGTGCAGCGGTGGTGCAGCAGCAGTCTCCACGCCAGCTTCGCAGCATCGTCGATGTCTCCCTACTCAGCAGGATACCTATCCCATATTAAGTCGTATGAAAACTCACCTCAAAAAGATTTGCCAACGAATCTTCTGCAGAATTGCAATTACAAATTCTTTTGTTATAGTATAGGTGGCAAACAAGCAAGCAGCTCACCTGGCAAGAGATCGCCGCCGCCCATGAACATCAGAAACACCAGAAAAGTCTCAGGTGCGCTGTCGGCATTTAAGAAAAGAATGGGCTCTTTTCATGGAGGTCTTTAAGTCGTATTGGTTTGGAAATATTGGCGACAACAGATTCCACTGTTTAGTTATATGTGGCAGACAATTCCGTGTAAATCGCAGTTGTGGATTGTCAATCGTCGAAATAATGAAATTTTGTCGTGATAAGATGTTTAGACATAGTTGGTAGAATTAATCCGAAGAACTCCTCAGAATACTCCACATGGTGAATTGGGAGTATGAGTATCTATAAAGATGCAAATCAGATGGGAATATCTCTATCCATCTTATTCGCAATGCCAGTGAATCAAGACCGATCGGAGAGTACCTGATTATCCACGATCCCAACCGCTCTAGTTTTGATGAGGATGAAATTGTGAATTCTATCGCTATTCAAATTTCTAAAATGCTAATAGTATTCGATGTACATTGTACACAAATGTCTTGGAAACATTATAAAATCATAACCGTGTTAATCCGTAAAGTACAAAATCGATATCCATACCTTCAAAGGTGATTAAATATTAATTCCAGGTCTACTTGATATATTTATTTGACACCTGACTTTGTTTGTTAGTTTTTATAAATATTATATGTACTTCTTAGACTAGACGAAAACGGGCATGTGGTGGAATGATTAAAATAACTGCTGCGTTGCAGGTCCTGCGTTCGATTCCCAGCCGAGGAATAATGTTTTTACAACACATATTGTTTGTTTTCGGGTCTGGGAGTGCGGTGTTTTTGACACTGCATGTAAAACTTCTTCCGATCTGATTCCATATATGTTACAGCGGAATAGGGAACGGAATGACGAGACACTCTCTCGTTTGCTTGAATTCTTACGGCACTATAAGATATTCTGTGCAGTTGATGTCATCTGATAATAACCGGAACATATCGCCGTGATCGAAATCCATCAGGAGAACATAATCATTTTCTAAACTTGATTTCAAGAAGGCGAATGTGTACTTTCAGATTAACTGTAATTAATGTAATAATTATCTAAAATGTCTGTAATGATTTTTTATATTTACGCGAATGCTGCTCATTGCTAGTTATAACTTAACAGATTTAATCGTGCTTAATTTAAGCTGCGTAGATTGGTCTAAATATAAATAATTATTAAAAAACCTGATGATATTTCGTTTAAACTATGACATTGGGACAAACACCTAAAAGTCCTCTTGACATTAAATATTGTAAAGCTCTCGATACGTCGGCTTCAAAAAGCTTAAAATAAATGAGACATTGTCGCGAAATTAATATGCAAATAAATGTCACTTTTCGAAAAAATAAACCGTAAAAATTAGTTAGTAAATGCGTAATGCTGCTGTGTTTCTTCTGGTGAATGCAGGGATCCGGAGACCTTTATTACTATAGTAGCCAGTCCATCTCAGGCCTCAAGGGTGACAACGCATCTGCATTATGATCCCTTATCAAGGATGAATGTAGATATCATGAGCGGCAGGTATCACTTACTATCAGGTGAAGTGTGTTCTCGTTTGTTACTCTTAAAGTATTATATAAAAAAAACTTTACAAAATATTTTTTGCTATTGTACTAAAGTGCCTTTCCTTGCCCGATCTAATGAAATTAGATCGGAGGAAAGTTCAGATTCTGTTTCACTGATACAGACACGAATACTAATAATTTGTGATGCACAAATATTATTCCTCGGCTGGGAATCCAAGTCAGAATTCGCGACTTGGTTAGACCTGCCCCGTATCATATGCATCAATGTCGCAATATGTACATTGCAACAATCTAATTATGGTACTTGGTAGACAAAACCTTATCACGCCTTTTAAGGGTTGACTAAGGGAATGTACAGTCAATGTAGGTTTCAGACCGGAGACCGACAGTGACATCGAATTATAAAACGTCCAGCACTGCAATGGCCTATCCATTATACACCTTGAAGACAGAGAATTATGTCTCGAACTTTCTTCTCACTACTTCTTAACCTATAAGCTTAAAAGTATCAAAGTTCTCAACACAATGCTTTTAATGATCAAGCCGAAGCCTTTTAATGATTAAAACTAAAAACGTAATATAGAACGAATTCTATATTACGTTTTTAGCTATAAATGATCTAGATTCGTTCTATATGACGTTTGCTTTGGCAAGTCTGCTGAGACAGTCTTCCATTCCTTCTGCAAAACTGGTATTCACAGCGATACTACTTCAGTTTCTAAACTGAGACGACTCTCTATTAGACATTGCAGAAATTATTGATGAAAGTATGATTAGGCGAAATATTCTTCTTCGATGATCAATTAATATCTCTCGCACACTTTCCCCTTCATCATGTGAAACACGATTACTTTTCTCACCACCACTTATAACAATCGTTGGCAAACTTTTTTATGAATGTCAGGAACGCTATTATCATCACCAACATTCCCCTTAAAGAACAACTAAGCTTGAAATGCTTCTTCTAGAAGATGGTTCGCTACACTAGACGATTGGCGAAGTCGTTAAATTTCGAAAACCATTAATTGAACCTTACTCTACTTACTCTTTCATTCTCATTTCTTAGTCCGGAAATAGTTCTCGTAGGCGAATTGTGTATTTCATTTTTAATTTAAATTGAAAAAATATAGTCTGTCGATAGACCACACTAGTGCAATTCCATTTAAAGGGCATACACGAAGTGAGTAATTTGCACGATTTGCTGCAGCTAGTCAGAGGTCAAGGTCAAGGTGAAAGGCTGTGTTCACACGACTAGTATAAATTAATGAAAAGTTAGTGATTTGCTAAATATAGGCCATTTACTGGAATTAATGAAGACGTACGTAGACGTAAATGCATACGTTTATTCACGCCTACATTTACTTCTGATGTAGGCAGAGCTACAGGACCTTGTAAAGCCTATTGAAGTTTATTATATGGGATATTTTCGTCATATTCTGACGAGTGTACACGACTTGGAGCGAGAGAACGTATTACTACTATAGAATATTTTGATTATAAAAAAAATATCGTTAATGTCAAAATTATCATATACGTTTTTATTATTTTACATAATTTATTTTAATTCCATTTTCTTTTAAAATATATTCTTGATAAACACTAAGAGGATAGCATTATTTTAAGTTCCTTTGAAACTACATTTATTTACCGAAAGTGAATAACTAAATTGAACAAAAATAATAATTATGTGACGTAGAGAAAACTTAGGTAAAATACAATGTATACGTTAAAAATATAAAAAAACAGATATAAAAAGTATAAAAATTGTACACCATTACCTTACGAAAAGGCAGCGTTGCATTATGTTGTGCCGGGAGTCAGATTGCGACGCTGCGCTGGTTTTCAGTACCAACCTCCGGAAGTAAATATTTATTATATATCATAATAATAATAATAATAAAGTTGTTTATTTGTCTAAACAAATATTAACAAAATTTTCGCGCTGATATTTTGCTCTGGCACCCTAGCTTATATTTTTATAAAAAAATGTATACACAAAAGTGACAAACGAGCTCAAAGTTCACCGGATGGTAAATATGTATTTAAATAATATTAATAATATTCTATGTACTAAAATAAATAGTATGTATATATATATATATATATATATATATATTTATATATATATATATATTAGCTTACATTTATGTGGTCTTAAAATTAATTTTTTTTTTGCACCTCTCTACATTACCTGCTCAACCCAAAGGTAGACTGGTAGAGCTTTTGGCATTACACAATCAAACATTGACCTGTTTCATACCTGCCCCAGCGGTGGCCAAAGCAACATTAACTAGTAATAATTTTTTTGACATATCTTAGTAATGTTTTTTATATATATATTCTTTTCCTAGTTTCAGTGTTGTTAACGTATTTGTAGTTGTACTTATGTTTTTTTCTTTGTAATTTTATTTTCTTTTTACAAATCAAAAGTCTTAATGTGTAAACTTGTAAATACCTTTATAAGTACTTTATTTTAAGGAGCTTTAATGTAATAAATAATAGCTGTAAGTTTTCCTAATAAAAAAAATATATAAATAAATATATATGCTAACTGCAGCCTATGACGTCTACATCCATCAACAAAACCTTAGGATGTTGATAGATTGTCAGCTGTGGGGACTAATATGGAATGCCATGATACCTGCAATAGAGTCTCCGGGTCCCCAATCCCCAAGGAATACACACTTTTTTCCAAACTACCGAACAAAGATTATTAAAGTACAACTATTTCACTCACTCAATGTCGCCATATCAAAATACCATATCTTATATCTTTAATCTGAAATAAATTTGATACATGTACAAGTTGAATTTTTATGAACAAATAAATATAGAAACTTTAGCAGGCACACTTTTAAAATCCACTTACTACTTAATCTTCTTACTTACTTACTTTGTGTTTTTGAGTACACTGCTTTTTTTTCGATGTAATCTCCACTACCAGGCTTACTGGGAGAGATTTTATTTATGATCAAAAAAACTGCTGTTTCTATATATAATACTTTTCTGAAAGTTTTCGTATATTAATAATTCGTATAAAATAATTTATATGTTCATAAAAGTTAAATAAATAAAAGAAAAATAAGTTAACAATTAACCCAGTATAACTATGCGCAGTGAAAATTGAAGCGAAAGAGAAATCTCTTTTTATTAAATCGCTGAAGGCCTCGTCGAAGTGCAGTTGGTCCAATTAACAGTTTAAACGAACTGTTGACTTTTAAAATTCAGAGCTGACGTAACAGTTCAAAAATGTCCGACAACTCGATAGTTAATCTTTCTTTTTTATTCAACCGACAGCGATAAATGAGTGCACAGTTCACCTGATGGTGAGCTATTCTTGAGGTCCTTGACACCCGTATATACATATTCATACTCGGTAAGGAATCATATTGCAGATGAGCTGTCACCAGCGGGGACTAAAATGTCACGTGACAAATAATGAAGGTGTCCACATCATTAAACTCACCAGATAAAACACAGTTGGATTATGGTGCCAGTGTACTCTTATATCCTGTGAGAGTGTTTTTTTTACACCAACATAAAATAAAACAATTTGACCGTCACATGTATTAAGTCATCAGATGTATATTGATTTTAATAAGTAATTTACTATTAGGTTTGAACCGCAGTTACCATCCCGCTGCCAGGCGTGGCAACTATGGCAAATATACCTCCTATATATACCTATAAGACCTCCAGTCCCGGGTTATTATCATTGTGGCCTATCCATAGTCTACTGCTGAACTTAGGCTTCACCCGTAGATTGCCAGAAAGCAGGAACTTGAGCCACTTGCATACATTGACTTCCTGTAAACTTTTATAGGTCTACCCTCTTCCAGTGGGGCTTGTCCTGCCAGTCCGAAGTTGCCACTCTCAAGAACCTTTCTCCCTATCGGTTATTGGTTCGACGAGCTATATGTCATGAGTCGCAGGAATCACATGTCATCATATGAACTGTGTGCTTATTTGTACTGTCAATGTAATAAAAAAAAAGAAATAAAGCCCTTTGCCTGTTCAGCTTGCTAAGCTTTCGAGGCTGTGTCTACTATGTCAGGTATTTAATACATATATGTATATAATTTTCAAAGATCTTGTTGTACAAATAATTCAATCAAAGACATGAAAAATAAAATAATAATAGTATTAGAGAAAACAATCTACGATATGTAAAACTGACTTTGTCTCTATAATATCACCATCCTATCACATACCCCCTAAATTTCATTAGCTCACTCAACGTAAACACCCTGGAGGAACTCACCAACATGGGGATCCACCTCCAGCAGGCGAAGAGCCCGAGATGCTACAGAAAACATGGGCACCATTTGCTCCTTCTGGGCACTCCAGAATGGCCCAATGCCCAGCCGGGTAACCCCCTAACTCGGTCTCAAATGGCTAACACTCCCAAAAGTCAAACCCCACTCTCCGGCTGTCTCGTATTTCAACGCGGACGAACTCAGGTCTCAAAAAGACGAAGTAGCGATCCATCTAATAGAACACAACATCGACGTTATGCTAGTGCAAGAAACCTACTCGAAACCTGGCCACCGCGATTCCAAGATCGCAAACTATAACATCATCCGTAGTGACAGGTTGACCGCCCCCAAAGGCGGCACCCTGATCTACCATAAAAGGTGCTTGCACTGCCTACCGCTCGAGGTTCCGCGATTAACGAACATCGAAGCTACCGCGTGTAGGGTGGCTATGACCGGTCATAGCCCGATATTTATCGCCTCGGTTTATCTCTCACTGACGAAAACAGTTCTAGAATCAGACCATCATCAGGACCTTAATTAACCTAGGTCCCTCGGTCGTCATAGCGGGCGACCTAAATAGTAAACATGCCTCCTGGCACTCAACAAGGGAAAACAGAAAGGCAAGGCGCTTCACGACCTTATGGGTTCGTATAGCTTCGACGTTATAGCCCCCGACACGATACGCTCTAAACTTTATACGTCAAACACCCGACATTTAAGACATTTCGTTAATCAAAAACATCACCCTAGCGGTCGACTCCATCGAGCCGCTACACAAACTATCATCGCACCACAGGCCGGTGCTCCTCAACCTGGGCCAGTCGGCAGGCGACGTCTCTCAGACCAAAACCATCGTGGACTGGCGTCCTCTCCAAGGCAAACTCAGAGCCACGACCACCCAGCAGCTAGAGACTATCCTAAACGAGATCGACTCACCCGATAAGATGTATCGGGCGATTGACTCTTTAACTTCACACCTCACCTCGGCCGTCGAAGACTCGAAAACGGTCTCGCGTCGACTGATCAATTCGGGGTCCTTCCCTCGAGTTTCCGTCGACTGATAAGGTAAAAATCGCGCGACAATGATGCACGATAGAAACCCGACAGACGTTAATCGCATTAGACTGCGCCACCTCCAAACGGAGGTCAAAGAGCATAAAATCGTACAATGACGATAAATGGGGCAACCTGCTAGCGGACCTCGAACCTTTGAATACTGCCTACTGGCAGTTGGCGCGTGGTCTCAAAGCAGACACCATCTCACAAATGCTCCCGTTAATTTTACCGGACAGTGCTACTCTCGCCTTCGACGACTCGGATAAAGCCGAATATCTCGCGGACAGTTTAGAGCCAATGCTCCCTATTGAACGTCCCCGCGGACCCCCACCACCTTCGTAAGATGGTCTTCGACGTGTCATTAGGGCGTCGTTACCACCAGCGGGCGAACCGTTAGAACCTGTGACCACAGAGGTCACAGACATTATCAAACACCTCAAAAAGAGGTCAGCTCCCGTTCCCAACGGTATTAACAATAAAATACTCAAAGCGCTTCCCGCTAATATTATTCGGCCTCCTAGTGGCAATATTCAACACGCTCCTCTCCAGCTGCTCCTTTCCGGATGCCTGGAACGAAGCGGACGTCATCGTGATTCCCAAACCACACAAACCGCGGAACCTTCCCAACAGCTATCACCCAATCAGCCTCCTGAACTCCGTGGGCAAGGCATACGAGAGAATTATTCTTAGGCGACTAAGGTCGAAAGAACACATCCTAGCTAATAGATTACTTCCAGACGAACAGTGCGGGTTAAGGAATACGCACTCTTGCGTTCAACAGGCCTTCCGCTTAATGGAACACATTCTTGCAGGGCTAACCCTCAAAAACCTAGTAGGTACTGGTGCACTATTTTTCGACGTCGCAAATACATTCGACAAAGACTATCATAACGGTTTAATTTATAAACTTCACTCAATCAACATACCGGATAGGCTCGTGCACATCATACGAGCCTTCTTGTCGAGTCGCAGTTTTCGATATCGAGTAGACGGCACGCGCTCCTCAAGCCGGCCGCTTCTCGTGGGAGTCCCCCAGGGCTCCGTTCTCTCTCCCCTATTATTCTCACTTTGTACAAGTGATATTCCAAAAGATCCGCAGGTCAGACTCGCGCCTTTCGCGGACGATACCGCCCTATATTATTCAAACGTACACAAGGGCCGTATTACCATTCGTCTCCAAGCCGCAGCCAATCGCCTCGCCGATGGTTTCGGTTATGGAGAATCGAAATTAACCCGAACAAAAGTGCAGCAGTGTCTTCTGGAGTTTTCTACCTACCCGTAGAAAGCTAGGATGAATCACGACCTTCGACCGACCCATTCTATGGGTCGAAACAGTCAAATACCTAGTGGTCACCCTTGACCGAAAACTGAGTTTCCGCCCGCATATGAAAAGTTCGAGGAACAAAACCGTTTCACTAGAATTGCAACCGGAGCAGAACCGTATCAGCGTAATATCGATTTGCACAGCGACTTACATCTCGTCACCATTCCGGAATATTTCAAATCCATCTCGCAGCGCTTCTTATCGAAAGCGCTTTCGCACTCCAACTCGCTAGTGGTAAACGCCGCAACCTACGATCCGGAACTGAACCCGAAAACTAGGAACCGTCGACCCCGTCACGTCCTCGACGACCCCCACTTCATGGTCCCCCGAATCCAGTCCCCCCTCAACGGACCCCGGAGTGCGACGCAATCTTCGCGACACCGCGTACACTCGTTACACCCGCGTGTCAGGGCGGTTCTCACCGCCCACAGTTTCCGATTGACAGACAACAGGAGGCGTCCGTCAGAGGCCAGGTCCGCATACCAAAACCTCGGACGCTCAATAGACATCTCCATCCATTCTCCACACGGGAGAATCTTTCGATAGCTAGGGATCTGGCAACTTTGGTGGTACTATCAGATAGGAACGTGATCAGAGCAGACCGACTCACTCAATTTATGAGCGCTTTGTGTAAGTTAAAGAACCAAAAAAAGGAAAACTACTTAACCAGCTCACGGACCCCTCAGTTCCGTGAGCCCTGTGTCCGATGAAGCTGTAAGAGCCGCATAGGCTAACAGCATCAACATCAACAGAATCTAGAAAAAAGAATATCATATGTCACATCAGATTTCGTGTAAAATAATAGGCTGTCAACAACGTTTTTTCTTTCATTTTTACATTAAATATTATCAATTTTAAATCAATAATGTATTCTCCCTTGTTACTTACTTTTTTCTCTCAAAGTTCAACAAGTTTTTCAATCTCTCTTTGGTAAAAATCGCGGCTTCGTCGGCTCGAAAAATTCATCCAACCAAGATCTTATTTCTGCATTAGTATCAAACGAAACTCCGCTCTTAACATTTGAAAGAGAGCGAAAGAGGTGAAAATTCACATGAATCAACAAAACATCCCCCTCCAAACAATCTTAAACATTATGCCTAAAAGATTTGATGACATGAGGATTATAAAATGGAAAACACTTATTTGCCAACCTAATAGATGCATATTAAAGATGACTATTGCTTTCAAAGCTCAACGTTGTAATCGAAAAGTGGACCAACTCTGAAGAGCTTTATCACTAATTTACCTCAATATTTTACTTACATAAAATGACGTAAATAACCACGTTAATAATTCAAACAGCTAACGTAATTTGTTTTTGCGTTTCGTTGTTCATGAAAGGGCGCTTAAAAAGATTAATCACCCCGTGTAGGAAGTTTGCCGTAGGGTATGAGGGGAGAGGATGCATAGAAGCATAATGGTAGACTTGAGAATTTGTATTTGGTATTTCGATGTTTACTTTGATTTTTGCCACATTTTAGTCGAGAAGGACCAAACTTATCAGAATAGTAAAATAGTAGTTTAATTGTTTTGTGTTTTTAGTCTGATTAAAGAAGAATATAAAAACCTACCTCGGCCCGAGGAATATGCTTTCTGATTACGGATAAAGATATTTCGACTGGTGAGTATAAGGATCCGCAGAGCCGAAGTGGTGATGAAGCATTCTTTCCTAGTTCTGCATTATTGTGAAGGAACTGTGTCATGGGCCGTAGATATAACTTACCATTCCATGCCATTTCTGACTGGAAAATATCTTAAAACTACGGATTATTATGTTTTAACCGATGTTTGACACGTTTACAGAAACTAGAATCTAGTCTCAATTAAAATAAATCTTCATAATGCTAAGGACCACCCCCAGAAAGGAGTTTTTTACGGCAGTACAGCTTGCGCCAAAGATGACGTAAGTAGAAACCTAGGAAAGACTCGCCGGAAATAGACTAATCGACGGTGCTCCCTCAATTCAGGCATAGAGTATCCAATCCACATTAATGTGTCCTGCCCATATTAATGTGTAACTAGAAGAATCCACGGGTAGGTGGTGAACTATATCATCGGTGTTATAGAGGTTTTAAAGACAACTTACCCACCGTCTTATCCAACCTCTTTCATCAATCGGACACCGGCGTTATTTCCGTTAATAACCAGGGACGTTAGTATATTCACCTTTACATAGTACACACAGTGGCATGCGCAAGGCTACAGGAGACGATGATATACTGGCCTTATATTACATAGACAGTGTTATGCGCAAAGGTGAAGGTGACGTTGGTATATCCGTCATTACATTGCATAGAGACAGTGTCATGCGCAATGGTGAAGGTGACGTTGGTATATCCGCCCTTACATTGCATGTACAGTGGCATGCGCAATGGTGAAGGTGACGTTTGTATATCCGCCCTACATTGCATAGACAGTGTCATGCGCAATGGTGAAAGTGACGTTGATATATCCGCGCTTACATTGCATATACAGTGGCATGCGTAAGCGCAAGAGATATTGGTATATCCGCCCTACATTGCATAGACAGTGTCATGCGCAATGGTGAAGGTGACGTTTGTATATCCGCCCTACATTGCATAGACAGTGTCATGCAATGGTGAAGGTGACGTTGATATATCCGCGCTTACATTGCATAGACAGTGTCATGCAATGGTGAAAGTGACGTTGGTATATCCGCCCTTACATTGCATATACAGTGGCATGCGTAAGCGCAAGAGATATTGGTATATCCGCCCTTACATTGCATAGACAGTGTCATGCAATGGTGAAGGTGACGTTTGTATATCCGCCCTTACATTGCATGTACAGTGGCATGCGTAAGCGCAAGAGATATTGGTATATCCGCCCTTACATTTCATAGACAGTGTTATGCGCAATGGTGAAAGTGACGTTGGTATATTCGCCCTTACATTGCATGTACAGTGGCATGCGTAAGCGCAAGAGATATTGGTATATCCGCCCTTACATTTCATAGACAGTGTTATGCGCAATGGTGAAAGTGACGTTGGTATATCCGCCCTTACATTGCATAGACAGTGTCATGCAATGGTGAAGGTGACGTTGGTATATTCGCCCTTACATTGCATAGAGACAGTGTCATGCGCAATGGTGAAGGTGACGTTGGTATATCCGCCCTTACATTTCATAGACAGTGTTATGCGCAAAGGTGAAGGTGACGTTGGTATATCCGTCATTACATTGCATAGAGACAGTGTCATGCGCAATGGTGAAGGTGACGTTGGTATATCCGCCCTTACATTGCATATACAGTGGCATGCGTAAGCGTGCAAGAGATATTGGTATATCCGCCCTACATTGCATAGAGACAGTGTCATGCGCAATGGTGAAGGTGACGTTGGTATATCCGCCCTTACATTGCATATACAGTGGCATGCGTAAGCGTGCAAGAGATATTGGTATATCCGCCCTTACATTTCATAGACAGTGTTATGCGCAATGGTGAAGGTGACGTTGGTATATCCGCCCTTACATTGCATAGAGACAGTGTCATGTGCAATGGTGAAGGTGACGTTTGTATACCCGCCCTTACATTGCATGTACAGTGGCATGCGTAAGCGTGCAAGAGATATTGGTATATCCGCCCTTACATTGCATAGACAGTGTCATGCGCAATGGTGAAAGTGACGTTGGTATATTCGCCCTTACATTGCATATACAGTGGCATGCGTAAGCGTGCAAGAGATATTGGTATATCCGCCCTTACATTGCATAGACAGTGTCATGCGCAATGGTGAAAGTGACGTTGGTATATTCGCCCTTACATTGCATAGACAGTGTCATGCGCAATGGTGAAAGTGACGTTGATATATCCGCGCTTACATTGCATAGAGACAGTGTCATGCGCAATGGTGAAGGTGACGTTTGTATATCCGCCCTTCCCAACAGCTATCGCTCAATCAACTCCTGAACTCCGTGGGCAAGGCATACGAGAGAATTATTCTTAGGCGACTAAGGTCGAAAGAACACATCCTAGCTAATAGATTACTTCCAGACGAACAGTGCGGGTTAAGGAATACGCATTCTTGCGTTCAACAGGCCTTCCGCTTAACGGAACACATTCTTGCAGGGCTAACCCTCAAAAACCTAGTAGGTATTGGTGCACTATTTTTCGACGGTGCAAATGCATTCGCGGAGTCCCCCAGGGCTCCGTTCTCTCTCCCCTATTATTCTCACTTTGTACAAGTGATATTCCAAAAGATCCGCAGGTCAGACTCGCGCTTTTCGCGGACGATACCGCCGTACACAAGGGCCGTATTACCATTCGTCTCCAAGCCGCAGCCAATCGCCTCGCTGATGGTTTCGGTTATGGAGAATCGAAATTAACCCGAACAAAAGTGCAGCGGTTTTCTTCTGGAGAGGCTCAGCCGATCGATTCTGCACTGCACCTAGCCGTAGAAAGCTAGGATGAATCACGACCTTCGACCGACCCATTCCATGGGTCGAAACAGTCAAATACCTAGGGGTCACCTTTGACCGAAAACTGAGTTTCCGCCCGCATATGAAAAGTTCGAGGAACATAACCGCAATCGTCATGAGCCGGCTTCGGCTCAGTTCAGTTTATCTGCGCCAACAGCAAAATGTCCCTAAGACATAAACTCCAGCTATACAAGTCCTGCGTAAGACCAATTATGGCCTACGCAAGCGTCGTCTTCGCCCACGTAGCCGCGGATAACATTAAATTATTAGACGGTCCAAAACCATTTCACTAGAATTGCACCCGGAGCAGAACCGTATCAGCGTAATATCGAGATGTAAGTCACCATTCCGGAATATTTCAAATCCATCTCGCAGCGCTTCTTATCGAAAGCGCTTTCGCACTCTAACTCGCTAGTGGTAAACGCCGCAACCTACGATCCGGAACCGAACCCGAAAACTAGGAACCGTCGACCCCGTCACGTCCTCGACGACCCCCACTTCATGGTCCCCCGAATCCAGTCCCCCCTCAACGGACCCCGGACCCACACACAGCACAGACATATTGTCGAATCGCCCTCGCCTCCGAGTGCGACGCAATCTTCGCGAAACCGCGTACACTCGTTACACCCGCGTGTCAGGGCGGTTCTCACCGCCCACGGTTTCCGATTGACAGACAACAGAAGGCGTCCGTCAGAGGCTAGGTCCGCATACCAAAACATCGGACGCTCAATAGTTATCTCCATCCATTCTCCACTTGGGAGAATCTTTTTATAGCTAGGGAACTGGCAACTTTGGTGGCACTATCAGATAGGAACGTGATCAGAGCAGACCGACTCGCTCAATTTATGAGCGCTTTGTGTAAGTTAAAGAACCACAAAAAAGGAAAACTACTTAACCAGCTCACGGACCCCTCAGTTCCGTGAGCCCTGTGTCCGATGAAGCTGTAAGAGCCGCATAGGCTAACACCATCAACATCAACAGAATCTAGAAAAAAGAATAACAACGTCTCTCTGACGTCACCATGTCACATCAGATTTCGTGTAAAATAATAGGCTGTCAACAACGTTTTTTCATTTTTACATTAAATATTATCAATTTTAAATCGATAATGTATTCTCCCTTGTTACTTACTACTTTCTCTCAAAGTTCAACAAGTTTTTCAATCTCTTTGGTAAAAATCGCAGCTTCGTCGGCTCGAAAAATTCATCCAACCAAGATCTTATTTCTGCATTAGTATCAAACGAAACTCCGCTCTTAACATTTGAAAGAGAGCGAAAGAGGTGAAAATTCACATGAATCAACAAAACATCCCCCTCCAAACAATCTTAAACATTATGCCTAAAACATTTGATGACATGAGGATTATAAAATGGAAAACACTTATTTGCCAACCTAATAGATGCATATTAAAGATGACTATTGCTTTCAAAGCTCAACGTTGTAATCGAAAAGTGGACCAACTCTGAAGAGCTTTATCACTAATTTACCTCAATATTTTTACTTACATAAAATGACGTAAATAACCACGTTAATAATTCAAACAGCTAACGTAATTTGTTTTTGCGTTTCGTTGTTCATGAAAGGGCGCTTAAAAAGATTAATCACCCCGTGTAGGAAGTTTGCCGTAGGGTATGAGGGGAGAGGATGCATAGAAGCATAATGGTAGACTTGAGAATTTGTATTTGGTATTTCGATGTTTACTTTTGATTTTTTTGCCACATTTTTAGTCGAGAAGGACCAAACTTATCAGAATAGTAAAATAGTAGTTTAATTGTTTTGTGTTTTTAGTCTGATTAAAGAAGAATAGAAAAACCTACCTCGGCCCGAGGAATATGCTTTCTGATTATGGATAAAGATATTTCGACTGGTGAGTATAAGGATCCGAAGAGCCGAAGTGGTGATGAAGCATTCTTTCCTAGTTCTGCATTATTGTGAAGGAACTGTGTCATGGGCCGTAGATATAACTTACCATTCCATGCCATTTCTGACTGGGAAAATATCTTAAAACTACGGATTATTATGTTTTAACCGATGTTTGACACGTTTACAGAAACTAGAATCTAGTCTCAATTAAAATAAATATTCATAATGCTAAGGACCACCCCCAGAAAGGAGTTTTTTACGGCAGTACAGCTTGCGCCAAAGATGACCTAAGTAGAAACCTAGGAAAGACTCGCCGGAAATAGACTAATCGACGGTGCTCCCTCAATTCAGGCATAGAGTATCCAATCCACATTAATATGTCCTGCCCATATTCATGTGTAACTAGAAGAATCCACGGGTAGGTGGTGAACTATATCATCGGTGTTATAGAAGTTTTAAAGACAACTTACCCTTTATACATTGAAGGAAAGCTTCATCAAAAACAATGCTAATATTGGGAAGATTTGTGCAAATTCGGCACACTGGACAAGCGCGTGATCTCGGCCTTTTCCAATTTTTTGAGCAAGAGAAATTTAGGTTTGACTTTCTAATCCAGTAAAATCTACCCACCGTCTTATCCAACCTCTTTCATCAATCGGACACCGGCGTTATTTCCGTTAATAACCAGGGACGTTGGTATATTCACCTTTACATAGTACACACAGTGGCATGCGCAAGGCTACAGGAAACGATGATATACTGGCCTTATATTACATAGACAGTGTTATGCGCAAAGGTGAAGGTGACGTTTGTATATCCGCCCTTACATTGCATGTACAGTGGCATGCGTAAGCGTGCAAGAGATATTGGTATATCCGCCCTTACATTGCATAGACAGTGTCATGCGCAATGGTGAAAGTGACGTTGGTATATCCGCCCTTACATTGCATATACAGTGGCATGCGTAAGCGTGCAAGAGATATTGGTATATCCGCCCTTACATTTCATAGACAGTGTTATGCGCAATGGTGAAGGTGACGTTGGTATATCCGCCCTTACATTGCATAGAGACAGTGTCATGTGCAATGGTGAAGGTGACGTTTGTATATCCGCCCTTACATTGCATGTACAGTGGCATGCGTAAGCGTGCAAGAGATATTGGTATATCCGCCCTTACATTGCATAGACAGTGTCATGCGCAATGGTGAAGGTGACGTTGATATATCCGCCCTTACATTTCATAGACAGTGTCATGGGCAATGGTGAAGGTGACGTTTGTATATCCGCCCTTACATTGCATGTACAGTGGCATGCGTAAGCGTGCAAGAGACGTTGGTATATCCGCCCTTACATTGCACACGCAGTGTCATGCGTAAGGGTGGAGATGACGTAAGAAGGAAGGGGACGTTAATATATCGATCCCCACATTCCAGAAACAGTGCCGCACGCCGAATAGCGTAATTCATTTCCAGTTAAAAGAACTATTCGATTAAATACCGGAGCATTTTCCGTTCGTGCTATTTAACAAAGGTCAAGCTTGTTGAACAGCCGTCGAGTACTTGGAGAAATCGCAGCACTCTAATTTTTCACTATTCAATTTTAGATTGTAAACTGGAGGAAAGTGTCTTATTTTATTTATTGCTATTCAGCACTCGTAGCACAGCTTGAGTAACTGTTGTTAAAGTATTTGTTAGGTTGTGGAAAGATTTGGGACCTATTTGGATGGGTGACCGCTGGTGTATGACGTCCTGCTGTTAGTTAACCCGATATACGGTCAGATTTTAATTATTTATTTTTGTCCGGTTTATGAAAATAAGGTGCTCGTTGTATCTTTAGGGCTAGCAGTGATATGTATGTTATGGAATTTAATTTAATATTGATCTAGTATCCAAAGACGATGCCAACTTATTTATTAAAATTAAGATTTTTTTTTAATTTAAATTGCCACAGGAAGCATCCCTGTTGGGATCATCATCATCGTTGTGAGGATTTTTGGTTTATCAAATCTGATGTAATGGTGAGGTCTATCTAAGGTATGATCACAATCAGCAGAATTAGAGCGTCGACACTTCAAGTCAGCTGAAGGTTCTTTACGACGGAATTAATTGATATTTTAGTTTTCCATGTGTAAGAGAGACCACATTCACAATCCCGCATCTCATACAGAGATATTGTACAGATGGTAAAAATTTTTCTTCTTTGATAGCTTGTAAAATGTTATTATTGAAGCTTTTCAAGATGTAGCAATCCGTATCCTCTTACATATGTTAGTACAGCAGGCGTCGAAGCATTTGAGCTTAGATGGGAATATTAGTAATATTAATAGCATCTCTAGCATTTTTTTTAAATACTAATTATTTAAGCTCAAAACTTCAAGTGGGTAGTACGGATAAGTTCTGAAAAAATAAATATGCCTCCCAGCCAAACAAAAAATATTCATAATTACATAAAAGTCCCAACATTTCAACACAATGGGGATCTATGTATGTATGTTTTATTCTTTATTTGTATATTAGTTATTTTAAGTCTTCATTTTTTTAATTAGTCTATGCCTAGACCTATCACAATCTCACATCAATCAATCTCACCACACCTTGGGTCGACTGGTAGAGAATAGTTAATATTTTAAGTCTTCATTTTTTAATTAGTTTATTCCTACACCTATCACAATCTTTCATCAATCAATCTCACCACACCTTGGGTCGACTGGTAGAGAATAGTTAATATTTTAAGTCTTAATTTTTTAATTAGTTTATTCCTACACCTATCACAATCTTTCATCAATCAATCTCACCACACCTTGGGTCGACTGGTAGAGAATAGTTAATATTTTGAGTCTTCATTTTTTAATTAGTTTATTCCTACACCTATCACAATCTTTCATCAATCAATCTCACCAC
Source organism: Teinopalpus imperialis (assembly GCA_029286865.1). Taxonomy (NCBI): domain Eukaryota; kingdom Metazoa; phylum Arthropoda; class Insecta; order Lepidoptera; family Papilionidae; genus Teinopalpus; species Teinopalpus imperialis. The sequence goes on along the minus strand of JAGSMU010000014.1, from coordinate 8,393,638 downwards.
ACCTTGGGTCGACTGGTAGAGAATAGTTAATATTTTAAGTCTTCATTTTTTAATTAGTTTATTCCTACACCTATCACAATCTTTCATCAATCAATCTCACCACACCTTGGGTCGACTGGTAGAGAATAGTTAACATTTTAAGTCTTCATTTTTTAATTAGTTTATTCCTACACCTATCACAATCTTTCATCAATCAATCTCACCACACCTTGGGTCGACTGGTAGAGAATAGTTAACATTTTAAGTCTTCATTTTTTAATTAGTTTATTCCTACACCTATCACAATCTCTCATCAATCTCACCACACCTTGGGTCGACTGGTAGAGAATAGTTAATATTTTAAGTCTTCATTATTTAATTAGTTTATTCCTACACCTATCACAATCTTTCATCAATCAATCTCACCACACCTTGGGTCGACTGGTAGAGAATAGTTAATATTTTAAGTCTTCATTTTTTAATTAGTTTATTCCTACACCTATCACAATCTTCATCAATCAATCTCACCACACCTTGGGTCGACTGGTAGAGAATAGTTAACATTTTAAGTCTTCATTTTTAATTAGTTTATTCCTACACCTATCACAATCTTTCATCAATCAATCTCACTCACACCTTGGGTCGACTGGTAGAGAATAGTTAATATTTTGAGTCTTCATTTTTTAATTAGTTTATTCCTACACCTATCACAATCTTTCATCAATCAATCTCACCACACCTTGGGTCGACTGGTAGAGAATAGTTAATATTTTAAGTCTTCATTTTTTTAATTAGTTTATTCCTACACCTATCACAATCTTTCATCAATCAATCTCACCACACCTTGGGTCGACTGGTAGAGAATAGTTAATATTTTAAGTCTTCATTATTTAATTAGTTTATTCCTACACCTATCACAATCTTTCATCAATCAATCTCACCACACCTTGGGTCGACTGGTAGAGAATAGTTAATATTTTAAGTCTTCATTTTTTAATTAGTTTATTCCTACCCCTATCACAATCTCTCATCAATCTCACCACACCTTGGGTCGACTGGTAGAGAATAGTTAATATTTTAAGTCTTCATTTTTTAATTAGTTTATTCCTACCCCTATCACAATCTCTCATCAATCTCACCACACCTTGGGTCGACTGGTAGAGAATAGTTAATATTTTAAGTCTTCATTTTTTAATTAGTTTATTCCTACACCTATCACAATCTCTCATCAATCAATCTCACCACACCTTGGGTTGACTGTTAGAGAATAGCTAATATTGGTAGGAATACCTTCGGCATCAAGTCCGCTATTTGTGAACCGTTAAATTGCTAAATTGTTTATTTTAATGCAATAAAGAGTAAAGAAATAAATAAATAAATTACGTACTAAAATGAATAAGTAATAACAACCTACAAAATGGCAACAAGGTATCAAACAAAATGGCACATATGTATTTTATTCAAATGTAAATAAATAGAGATAAAAACTATCTTGAATTTGTATATAAAATACGAAAACTTACTCATTATACTAAATGACAATTTTTTGTTTGGCTGGCCCGACCAATTATCATTATATTATTATTCTACATTATATATGTAATATATATTAATTATTTTCATTACTACATTTAGTGTCATAGCTGTCATATTATATAACAAAGTTATAATGTATACTTAACCGCCATTATAGAATTTATCTCATTCAACGTATTTTAATTCGATCACATCCTGAATTCTAGCTTTGTATACGGATGTGTAAGGTACAGTTAGCTAAAAAATCTTTACAAGTAGACTTTTTTTACTTTTTAAGATACGTTGCCTGCTTTATCCTACGCCGTGCTTCAGTTATAAGTTGGTCTGTTTTAAATATTTGTATTATTAATCTATCACAAAGATATTGTTATAACCTTAAAAATAAATAAAGTGAGGCCACCTGCAGAAGTTATTCGTTTCTTCTCGTAAATGCGTACCAGGTTTATTCACATTTTTATATTACCTTGACACTAACAAACTAACACACAGTTCACCTGATGGCAAGTGATTCCTGCGGCCCATAATATCTACATTTATCCTTGATAAGGACTCTGCAGATGCGTTTTCAGCATTTAGGGCTGAGATGCAATGCCTCGTTTCCAGTCGAAACACAAAATCATTATGCTGCTATTTAACGCTGGTATTTTATGATGTGGCGTGGTCCTCAGTCGAGCTGACCTATTCATTCTGCATCTAGAAACAAACTGCAGCGTAGCTCCACCACCGTTACCTATGTAAGCCGAAGCCGTGAAAAATCGTCCTCATAGACCAGCATAGAACCATCGATAAAAACTAATATTCTAAGAGATTAGTAACTGTGCTGATCTAAGATAATAAGGCGGATAGAAACAAACTTAGTCGTATAATAGAAAAAAAATAACGATCTATATAGGTCTCGTTCCTGGCAGACACCTCTTCTCTTTTCATTAATTAAAGTCACATCAATTTTGTTCAACATCAAAAATTTGGTCGTAACTAATTGTCAACGCTCAAGTTAAGGCTATTTTATGTTTATCGGTACTGAAAGCTGTGGTTGATAACTTATATTTGTAGATAAAGATGCGGAAAAATTATCCACTATTACTATCCCATATTTATCTTGAATCTAAGATAAAAATGTATATAAAAACAAATTGCCTGCGTATCGCGACTGAAGGCGTTTTCATCGATCAACTCTCTTTAATTGTAAAGCTTGATTTAGGGCATGTCCTGTATATCCACGATAAACACCGAGCTTCGGGTCTTGTTTTATACGTGACAGAGTCCTAGCGGGAATCTTCATTTCTTGCAATAAGATTTTTTGCTTCCTAATGGGGTTTCGACGAATTCTTGCTTTAACAGCATTAACAGCCTTTGCAGTTCTAACAGCACACGGCCACCCCAATCTTTTCTGGTCTTCGACAGAGGAAGTGTTGTTGTATCTGTCGATAGTACAATATACGAACATACGGCTGATACCAAGTGTCTGGAATATGACCGACGGCTCCATACCCATTTTGTACAAGGCGATCACTGCAATCCTATTTTCTTAACACCCCATTCCATATTGTAATTTGATAATGAACACGAAAAAATATGTGAAATGGTGCAAAATCGAAAGAAGTTTTTAAATAATATACGTGTTCCAAATTCAAAATAATTAAAAAGTTGAAAAAAATAAAAGATTTTATGTAACGGCATTTATGGCCAGACTAGATATACATCAACATAATATATACACAACATAATAACATAATCATCTTTGTTTGAATTTATTTAGATTAAATAGCAATACAACCGTATACACCGTAGCTTTTATACACTTTTGCAGCCAACTGTACTAGTGTACAGTCAAGGTAACTTCACATTCACCGGCCGTCGGTGTCGCCGCGTGCGCAGTTTGACAATTTGATAGCATACTAGTTGTGGCCGGCGACTGCGCACGCGCCGGTGCATTATTCCGTTTCGCGGGTCCATTCTCTTTCATTTGCAAACTGAGTTATTATATCCTTTATTATTGTTTTATAACCAATCACGTCGCCGTGGCGTTGTGCTCGAAGGTTCGAATGCAGCACGGCGCACAATATATTATAGTACCATACATTTACGTAATCGCATAGGTACACATTCGTAATACCTTCCGTGGTTCTAAGCTATGCGTATGTTACGCATTTGCAATAAGATCGGAGGAAGCTTCGAATGCAGTATCGCGGACATGAAACATTCATCATACAACACACCCAAACTGCGGGTCTGGGTGGGGTTCACAGACTGTTAATTTTTTTTATCTTTCTTTTTTTTTCATATTATTATAATATAACACATTGTGAGAGGTACAAATATATAACATTTAACGCACGAGTGCTCAAAGGAAAAGTTACATAAGACGGATAAGAAATCGGAATTGGAAATAGTAGGTTCTTTGTTTTATTGAAACATTTTTATTTTATTTATTTATTGTTTACTATTACCATAAATAGAGGTAATAAAACATTTCTATTTTGATATATAATTTTATATTTTTTATTATGATTACGTATTTTGGTGGTGAGAATATACAGATACCGAAATATAAACACAAGATATACTATATCTTCATATATCCAAGTGGTAAAAGAACAGTATCGTCGTATAGTGAGAATTATTCCTAGTTGCGACTTATTTATAGCAGCATTATGAATGGATCAACGGACCGAGGAAGGTCCAAACCCTCACAGAATACCATGATGAAAGAGCAGCATATCGTTGCTGTGTTTCGTATTGTGAGAGGGATTCGACCTAATTATAGGTACGAGGCATTCAATTTGGACCTCTGATATTAATAAATAATAAATTTTTAATGTAGGTACCTACATTAACCGATAACAGATGGGGAAGAAAGGTTCGAGGAGCCTTTCTCTCGTCTTTCCTTTTACTCGAAAATGGCAACCTCTAATTGGCCATCGCGGCGTATTGACAACCCGCACTAGATGGAGTGACGACCTATGCAATTCTGTGGGATGTCGATGGATGATGATTCAGGATCATACTCTTTGCCAGTAAGTATCTGCTTATGTTCAGCAGTTGACTGAAATTCGCTAAGAATAGCCAAGTAATCGTACACATTCCACAAATACGTATAGCGTAATTAGCAATTCTATTGCAGGTGTTGTTCATATAAAGCGTTTTTAAATGTCTTTTTCCATAATAATTCTTGCAAATTGTTACATATACCCTGCAATGGTTTATTAATAGAATCAAAATATGAATCTGTCCGACTAATTGGCTTTTTTATTTTATATCAACTAATATATAAGAAATAACTTGTGATGTTTTTTCAGACAAAACAGCACCACCGCAGAAGTCACCATTAGGTGAACTGTGTGTGAGTTTTTTTGTATGTAATATATATATATATATATATATATATATATATATATATATATATATATATATATATATATAAAAATAAAAATAAACAAAAAGACAGAAGTAGCGTGTTATTATGGTCTACTGTATCGATTTCAACCAGTATGCTATCAATTAGATCAACGAATAAATTTCTTCAGTATAAAGCGATAATTATCGGACCTTATAAATGCCATTGCTTAGCCCATATTTGGTCTGAATAACAATGGTCTTGGGAGACACCAGTCGCCAGACAACAGTCCTTGGACAGTTTGGACAATGTACCATGACATGTTTAATATTCAACGACGATAAATGAATGAAGCTCAATTGGAATTGGAAGCTTCAATAACGTAATGGCTTACGGTACGGTCACCTAAACTTAAGATTCGAACCTACGACGGTTCGAATCGTCTATTTGACTTATGTTATATTATATTTTATTATACTAATCTTTATCAAAAATTATTGAAGGGTTGCGGAAAATATTTACCAGAGGTAGAGCCGCATTGCAGATAGTTGCTGGCAGCAGCGTTGGTGTAATTCAGATTTCGTTATAGAATTTCAATCAAATCTCAATTTCAAATTATTTCCCTATGATAATTTACTAAGAGCCAATAGCCTAATGGTTTTGGGTACGGTCTGCCAAACTTAGGGTTGTAGGTTCGAATCGGCTATTAGAGTATTGTTTTGAACCATCTCCTAGCACAAGTAATTAAGCTGAGCTGGAGTGGAACGAGATTGTTAGTGATTATAGCACTGCTATCAATCTTTTTTTTTTTAATTACATAGGGTAAGGTCTCCGAAGCTTTTGGTCATAATTAATAAAAATGAGCCAGTAATCAAATACGTTAATTTGCTTTATTATTTAAAACTTAAAACTGTGAATTTATGGATTATTTAGCTGCATGCGGACACGTATGTGAAATATAAAGGAAATCGTTTTGAAATAATAAACAGCCGTGTCAATCATGTACTTTTTTAGTGTATACCTTCTAATCGAAGATGGACAACTGGATTATTTATTTACAAATTAAATTTATTAAGAGAAAGCAGAAAGGGGGCCCCAGGAGCGTACCTTGCGACACACCTGATTTAATAATAAGCGGTAAAGGAAAGTAATCCTTGATAATAACTAATTGACTCCTTGATTCCGATCGGACCTTATAAAAAAATGAATTGGGCCACGGTAAACATTTACCAGGAAAAGGTACAGTCGTGCCGCAGATTTATTCTAGGTGAAACGTTGGTGATGTAACATGCAATTCAAATTTCTTAATTGTATTTCGGGGCTTATTTTTTGGTGGGTGACAAACGGGCACACAGTTGGTAGTAAATCCGGCCGCTAAATGAAATGCGTTATCACGTTCTAACAATTGAGAACAGCAGGAACAACAAAGCAGTGTTATGCTTCTGTTTTGCACTGGTACTCTGTGAGGGCGTAGTCCTTCCCTAGTTAGTTGACACATACGTGCAAAATCCTGAAGAAAACTGCTTACCACTGTTACACTTCGATTTGAAATTAATAATACTTATTTATTTACTGTTTATTGCATTAACCTTAACAAAGTTAAAGGTCCACAGAAGGTGATCTTAATGCCAAAGCCACTCACTACCAGTTCACCCACGATGTGGTGTGATATTGTGATAGGTGTAGCAGTAAACTAATATATATATATATATATATATATATATATATATATATATATATATATATATTATATATATATATATGTATATATATATATGTATATATATATTGTATAATTATATATTATATAATTGTTGGTTTGCGCTTCGTTTGAGAACGGCCGGACAATTTTTTATTTTTTAAATGTTCGTAATGGTGAAAGGATATTATGGGAAGAAAAAATTCCATCGATCGGAAAATTGGAAAATCTGAATGTTCTACTTTCTATGTGATAATTTTCACAAATTTACAAAACTATCACAAACAAATCTATTGAAATTTTCACAGTAAAATGTCTATCGGGTCCGCGAGTAGTCAATAAAAATTCTTCTTCGTCATTATCATTTTAGACAATACTTATCACAGAAAAGAGTCATCACCTGGGCCTGTCACACAGACGACCACAGAGTACCGTCCTGAGCTATCTGTATCCATCGGCTTCCCACAAATTCCTGCCTTTCTGGAATAAAATATGACAAAAGATAAATTGTTTTCAACTTTTCGCGTTTTATATTATTAATGAAAAATCTGAGAATATTCTCAGGAGTAAGCCTTGGTCGAAAACAATCACTAGTACATAATTATCACAAAGATTTAATAAAAATGACAATGCTATTATATTGACATTCTTATCATTCCCGTTTACCCCTCAGTTAGAGTTAGATGCTTGTGCTGTTAATGACAATACAGAAGTCGGCTAAACTATTAAAGCTTTGTGAACTTTTGAGTCTAATAATGAGTGGTATCACGAGTCCTGGATACGAATCAAGGCTGAAGAACAATATTTGTGTATTATAAGTTGTTGGGGTTCGGATCTGGGTGTGTAGTGTGTACGTCGTATATCCTTAACACTACATCTAAACCTTCCTTCACGCATTACATCGGACTTTACGAATGTTCAACGCACTATAATATATCCCGTGTAGTTGTTATCAACTGGATTTTTATTGATACCGCCGTGGTCGATATCACATCACAACTTCATCACCATAGTACGATAATCAAACCAAGTCAGTAATAATTATTTAAATTTCCGCCATCGGATTAGCGGTAGTGGCGACTTCACGGATCTATTACCCAAGGTAACAATGTCGTGCAGAACGTCACGTGCGCGTGTTCATTGTCTCGCGAGCATTTCATTGTGAATTCTTTGCATAGTTTCTTAATATAATCAATTTTTATCAAGCAATAAATTGTGTGGGTGGATTAATTGACCTAATGGCTATGCAAATAACGAATGGGTTTTAGATAATGTATGTGTAAATAATGAAAGGCGGATTGGTATACAACGTGTTTGTATCAAATCGTGGGCCTTGTTAGAATCTTAATTGGAACCGGATCTATTGGTAACGATATAAGCCCCGAGTATAAAATACCTTCGCCTCATAATCACTGATCCTTACGAGGATGAAATGAGGTTGTCTGGTGAAGTAAGACACCAACCAGTCAAGGTCAGATAGATATTGGAGCTAAGATGTGTAGTCAATAGATCAGGAGTTACAACAGTAAATGATTCCTGCGGAAAATTGCAATTTGTAATGCTCATACGCTGTCACCTGTTACGAATAAGATACAATAAATCGTCACTAGTCATAAGGTCTTCGGCTTCATTCTTTCCATAAACGAAACACAACTACGTTCAGCTACAATTTTACAATGTTACTCCGGATGCTCCTACCTTCAAGGCAAATCATTAAAGATTTAGATTCATTAACCCAAACTATAAGTGTAAAATGTCTAACGATACTGTTGATGGTGTATCTTATACAACAAATAAATAAATAGACAAATAAAAGTAGACCTATTGGTTGTACAGGGAGCTTATAACCGCGGCTGACTTTAGCAAATTAAAACTTTCGTCCAGCTGTCCACCATCCTTAGTCTATTATATACATAGTCCTTAGTCTATTTTATATACACACTTCATGCTTACATGAAATAAAAACATACCATCAAAAGCCATAGTTAATAGTTAATGGAATTCATAAACAAAAAAGGTGTGTTTGTCTAGTACTGCCAAGCAACGCCCTCTTTCTACATTACATTACATTTATGTACGTCAAATTCATTAATATTTTATTCAGATTAGATTCGTCGAGGCTCTTTATGTACTAAAAACAATATACAAATCTCAGTAACTTGTTTACTCTATTAAAAGAAAATAACAACGTATCGTTTTCGCTTAAATAATTTTCTGTTTTATTATTATAAAAATATAACATAGCATAAAGACATTGGGACTGGTTAGGTGGTTAGGTGGAACATATGATTTTTGAAGATTTTTGCTTTATTTTCTAAAATTAAAGAAAATGCATTTCTGCATTATTATTTCGCTGCATAGAGATTACGTAGGTTAAGTATGTATTTTAGTGTATACCTTGAAATTGAAATTATATAGAAGTTGAGAACTAGATCATAATTATATAATAGATAATTCATTCAGAATATAAATAATTAAAAGACAGACCTGACGACACACCTGATTTAATAATAAGCGGAAGTAACCCTTGATAATAACTATTTCTGATTGAACTGAACTGAACTCTTGATCCTGATCGAGCCGAATGAAAGAAAGACCCGTGGAAATCGTTGAAAATTAAAATTTTGTGCCACTGTTATAGCGTTATGGATAACGACCAATAAGCGAGAAAATGCATGAATCATAATATTTTGTTTCCGAAAATCGTCGTATAAATTTCGAGAGCTCCAATACATACATCGTACATTCCGAAATTGATCCGAGCCGAGGTCTCGTAACTCCTTAAAAGGGACCCTCGGATCATAATCGCCCCCCTCTGTCGTCGTTGTCGTTGTTCGTCCACAGGGGTCGAAGTGCAGCGGAGTTGCGTAGGTCAACGTGCCAGCGGCGGTGTACTCCTTACTAGCGGGCCATGGGGGCAACAGCAATACACATAGTACACAAAAACAAAGATCGGAGCAATATCCGCTCTTTAGTCTGATTACCTTCTTTAGACCTACGGACAAAATTATAACTCTAAACTCTATTTCCATAAATGATTTTCAAAATAAAAATTACCTTTGTGGATACCGCATCTCCTCTAAACGACTCCGAATCGTTCCGGTTTCAATCAAACATCACTTAGGCGGCCCGGTGGATGTTATATAACGGACAATGACACTAACTTTGCTAGTGTTGCCCTCGTATAATAGTGATGTACGAGTACATATACAAAGTTATTTATTTATTTATTCTTTTCGTTCCTTTAAATAAGGTTTACAAGGGTGGACTTAATGCCCAGTGGCATTTTCTGCCAGTCAACTCCGGGTGAGTAACAGAAAAACTAGGTAGGCATAAAGTAAAAGCAATTTAATGATAATATATATATATATATATTAAAAATACAAATAAAGATACAAATATAAATAAAGTATACAGGTGTCGTAAAATGCTAAAATAGAGTTCTCTCTATCTCTTAGAATCTCTTCTAGATATGTAAAACAGAGACAGAGATCTATATCTAGATATCTTGGGAGTGTGGAAAGGGGTAAAGTAATATCTTTATTTGTCGAAATAATTTTGACAAAGCAATTAATGATCCAGTATCAAATATTACATATCCCATCCAATAACAATGGAAACGCGTGCGTCTAACAATCGATCAGATGACTCAAGAACCTATTTCGTTCACAAAGACAAGTTTTTTCGAGACGGCCTTGACAATCGGCCGACACGCGCAATGGATACTGCCTCTAAATTTACTGTGCTTGTAGTTCAATGGACCCCAGATATTTCGGACATTTTCGTCTGTCATGATGAGTCGCAAAGTAAAGATCCTCCTAACAATTTACTTAGGTATACAATACAGTTACATTTCTCACGAGTAGTCAAACGTTATATTGTATTTCATCATATTATTTCAACTCTAAAGAATATATTTGAGGTTGATTTTAAAGCAATTTGATACTAGTTTCGAGGATGGTTTGATAAGATGGACTGATTATATGGTGAACTGTATCTGAACTGGTCTGCGGTGATGGGCTGTTAGACTATCGACTGCAATAACTTGACCCAAGTACAGGTGATGCGTTCTTTTCTTTCTTTCTTTTGATTCAATCCAGTGCTTGTCTATAATCCTACCTGATGGTAGAGCGCACTTTTTTAGCAAATATCTATTCACTCTTTTCTTGAAGATACCAGCTTTATACTAGAAATAAAAAACTGCAGCTGGCAAATTGTTCCAATCCTTCGCCGTTATTATTTCATTAAAAACTATGAAGCATATCGCATCGTCCGAACGTGTGGAATATTCACAACGAAAGGATGAAAACCCGACGTGCTTCTTGGCATCTGATGTCTCATGAATCATGTTATGTAACTCCTCTGCACTCTCTCTAAAATGTATCATGTTAAACACCGAGAACTTGCGCATGTGCGCAAGGTTGCCTTGGGCTAAGCGGGTTGGTTTTAACTAAATTTGGGTCACCTGTTAACTTAATGGCACGCCTCCCCACTGAGTACGAACTTACAAGTTGGCATTTCGTAACGCCTGCCCAAATGTAACAGCAGTACTCCACTTTCGACCGACCTTATATTTTATAACGGGTCTAGAGCTGTTCCAGTGCATCTTTCCATCTCAATTATTAGGGGTGACTGGGATGGAAATGGAAATAACATTTGCATCCGGAATATTTATTGAGGGACATTTTTATTACATATTTGGCATATTTTTGAATATGTAGATGTGGGATGATTTTGAAATTGCTAACTTCCTGCCTCAAGGGATCCTTTAACTGACATTTATGGTATTCCTAGGAAGACATAAATGTGTTAATAATGGACCCTGTATCCACATTCAACCGAAATAAGGGATAATGTAGTAGTTGTGTTACTCTTATTACAGGCATTACATTTCAGTCCTGAGCGGGACAACACATCTATATAATGATTACTCATCGAGGATTATGGACCCTAGAATACAGTGACAGAAACCATTAGTGAGGGCTCCGGTTTCTTTAGCTCTCCCGAAGAAACTAAGCTTCTATATATTTTTTTAAATTTTCGTAGATGACACGTGAAGTCTGGGGATACTCATTGAAGTTTGGTGAAAGTATCAGCTAAAAACAATTGAGTTACACAGCGAGCTATGGCGCATGCTATGCTCGGTGTTTCTCTGCGTGATAGAGTACTCAACATGAAAACCCTCAGTAGAACGAATGTGATCGACGTAACTCAAAAGTTTAGCAAGCTGTGCAATGCAATGGGCAGGACATTTTGCTTGTAGAGCTGATAACTGCTAGAGAAGAAAGGTTCTCGAGTGGTAAACTTGGTAGTCTTCATAATCGCAGTATACGACCACCGACCACCCCCACTAGATGAAGTGAGGACCTATGCAAGTTTGCTAAGTTACCGAATGAGTATCATGCTTTGTGGCAATCTATGGGAGAGGTGGTCTCTCAATTCAGTTATATATATATCATCAGGCATCCATAGTCCACTGCTGAATTGAGTATAATAGGTAAACGATATCAAATATAATAGACTACAGGTACAATTTTAAGGGTAAAAGCCGCGATGGAATATAGAAACATTTTCTAAGCTTATTAGATCTTAATAATACTTACGGGCTCGTGAAATTTCATCGCAAGGTAATGAAAAGATAAAGAGGTTGTAACGTGGATTAATGTACGCTTATATACGAAAGTGTTATGTGTTTGTTTAGGTGATTAGATTTGAAAGTAACACAACATAGAGACTATTTCTTTTTATTGAATTTTGGATGACAAACGAACACACAGGTCACTTGATCTTAAGTGATTTCGGTCCATGATTCTTATACAATAAGGAATTATATTGCCGATACGTCGTCGTTGTCCCTGCGGACTAAAATGTCTCATCACCAGTTGCTGTTTTTTATCCTGGTATTGTGTAAGGGCGTGCTCCTTTCCCGGTCGAGGCGACGCATCATGCTGTTAATATTACGAAACAAATTACTGCAGAATAGTCCTAAGGAATTTAATGCTTGTTGAGTAGGAAGTCAAATTAGGAACAGAACTTCCTATTATCTTCATTTTTTATATAAATAAGGGTGATGAGCATAAAGTTCACGGGATGTTGAGTAATGAATGTGATCTATAACATCTACATCTATCCTCAACTAAGATTTAAGATGCCGTGGCCACAATGGCTAGACATTGAAATGATCACGCTCTCAGATAAGAACACCAGTGTAAGGCTAGCAACTTAACGCTGCTGCGTTTTGTCTGGTGAGTGCAGGAATTAGGAAATCCTTACATACGCATCTTCATTATGATACCTTATCGAAAATGGATGTGGGATTCCTGGGCCGCAGGAATCATTTACCATTAAGTGAACTGTATGCTCATTAAATTTCATAGTAAAACAAACAAATAAGCTATTGGTGCTTTTGTTGTGTTGCCTTGTTATCCTTGCTTACCTTTTAAAAGATCAGAGCAACAAACAAGAGTTGCTAAAGCCACCGACTTGAAAAAAACCTTAGAAAATTAGACAATGGGAACAGAGAACTTTTCAGCTTCCGACCGGAGCACTTCACGGTTTTCTTTGTTACCGTCTTTCAAAGATTCGTCTGCCTGCAATCATTGAAAAAGTTTTATATCTTTTTTTAAAGTCCGCCAATACAAATTCAAATAATAATGAGACATTTTGTAACTTTTACCTTTTGTTCGCTTAAATATAAAACGGTTAGAAAATGTGGAAATCATTAATTCTTTTTTAAATAGCATTAAGAGTAACAAACGAGCGCACAGTTCACCTGATGGTAAGTGGCTCCTGCGGCCCATGACATCTACATTCATCCTTGACAAGGAATCATAATGCAGATGCGTTGTCACCCCTGAGGGCTGAGATGGAATGCCTCGTTACCAGCAATAAAGGTCTCCGGAGCCTTGCACTCACCAGACGAAACATAGAAACATTATGGTGCTATTTTACGCTGGTATAATGTGAGGGCGTGGTCCTTGCCCGATCGAGCTGACCCATTCATTCTGCAGCTAAAAACAAACTGCAGTGTAACTCTACCACTGATGACCAGTATGTAACCCTATATGTATGTGATATTCTTAGCAATGTATTATATTATATAAATATGTATATGTATGTATACCACATAATATTAAACTTAATTCTTCTTCTCCTTTCGTTATCTTCATTGCTTTTAATGCTTTAACCGATTCGCTGACATTTCGCTTCCACTGTGGTCTGGCCACCGTTTGTATAACCCTTTGTCCACAGATAAGTATATAATTATACATATATATACAATATTTTGCGGTCGGTCCACAGAAGTGACAACGTATATGCATCTTCAATATTTATTGAGCACGGATGTCTTGAATGCCAGTCATCACTTCTCAGATGTGAAGTGCGTGTTCTTTGTTAACTCTTATATTAAAAAAAGCAGTCCAAAAAAATGCAAGCAGTAATTACATCATGGATTTCCATTGATCCATAAGACATTTGTAATAGCTGAAATAGGTACGCCCACAATATATTCAGATATATCTTGACTACACGAATTCACAGTGCGGGAAAAGGAAGCCACATACCTGAGAAGAACTGGCGGTAGAAACTCAGCGGAATATATGGTATTTTTTTTATTTCCTTTTGAGATTTAATCAAAAACTGTGGAATCATAAGGCCAATTGTCTTGTATAATTGCTCAGTAATCAGTCAACAACTGTATAGTCTTTTGAATAGACCATCATTATCGCGAAGAACACATTAACTCCACAACAATGACAAAGTATATTTACAACTATATTTGGTAAACATAGATTTATACACTTAATATAACATATGGAAGAGCGTAGCTTCTTATGCTTAAAAAGAGATTCCAGCAATGAAGAATTTGATTAATTCCGTGTTTATGTTGACATGTGATTTTTATTAAAAAAAAGGTATATTACATACAAAGTTTGTATCAATCAAATTAAATACTCATTAGAAAGCAAGTTTTGATGGACGTTTGCCGCAGTGGTGGAGTACCGAGTCGTCACAGAATTGTCCCGTGGGTCCCGAGTACGACGCTTTGCACCACTCTTGATAATAGCACCTGTATCCTACTGGTGTTGCACTTTGGGTAGAAGGGGTAAATGTCATTAGAATCGGCTGTTTCATTTTCTCTTTAATACATTGAGAGTAACAAACGAGCACGCAGTTCACCTGACGGCAAGTGATTCCTGCGGCCCATGACATCTACATTCATCCTTGACAAGGAATCATAATGCAGATACGACGCTACCTTGAGGCCTGAGATGGAATGCCTCGTCACCAGTAATACAGATCTCCGGATCCCTACGCTCACCAAACGAAATTCAGCATCATTATGCTGGTATTCTGTGAGAGCGTGTCCTTACCCAACACGAGCTGAACCATTCATTCTGCAGTTAGAACAATCTGCAGTGTAGCTCTACCACAGTGGTTTAAACGTTATGTAACATTTACTATTTGTATAAGTTTTTCCGTCTCTGTGTTCTAATCTAACTTAAAATATCTAAATATAACAAAAAGCCAATTTAATTAAAGTCAGCGGACCAATACACAGTGGTATTGGCAGTTATTTGACGCATGCTGCAGAGTGAATGGGTCGGTTCCACTAAGGACCATGCCCTACGTACACATTATCTCATGGAATATCCGATAAAACGTGTGTCCATTTTTTTTATATCTAGAACATCGTGTCAATAGCCTATTTAGGGTTCGGTTTGTGAAACTTAAGGTCGTAGGTTCCAATCCACAATCGACTATTTTCGTGAACCATCTCCACAAGCACAAGCTTTTAAGCTTAAATTTTAATGACACTATAATGAATTAATAAAAAAAACTATAACTACTATTCTTGAATTTCACTAACTATTTTGTTTGTTTATAATTAATAAAAGACCACTGCTGGGCATAAAATGCATTTTATGTATCTTTTTCACTTATTTCTACATAACATTTATATATTTTTATAAAATATTGTATATTTCGTGACATTTGGATTTTCGATTTCGAAATGAAATGAAGCTACGAACACATACGTCTGATGAAAGGAATACCCGTAGATTTTATTATTGGTGACGAGGCATTCCATAATAGTCTTTAGGGTAGACCACGCATATACATTATGACTCGTTATCCAAGATGTATGAGGATGTCTTGCACTGCAGGAATCACTTACCATCAGGTGAACTGTGATCTAATTTAGAAACACTAAATATATCTTTTTATATCATTAGTTGCGACAAACTAGCACAAAGTTCACTTCACACAGAAAGTGATCTCTGATCTCTACATACATCATCAACAAGTTCAATTTCAACTTGCGTTGTCGCCACCGAGGACTGATATGGAACTCCTCATCGCCTGTAATAGAGGCTCCGAATTCCTACACCCACCACACGAAACAGACAAGCGATATACTGCTATTTCACACTAGTTTTCTGTGAGGGCATAATCCTTCTCCATATCAAGCCCATCCATCCACGCTACAGCTAGAAAAAGAAAACGTAGCTCTAGCATAATTATAATATATGATAAACAATATAAAATACTAACCTTACATTATGATGCAATAAAACCTTCAGGAGATAGACATAATCATGCAAGCATGTATGCATTTTTTTTAAATCTGAGTAACAAACCCTCGACTTAATGATAAGATCACTCCATATAAGTTCGGGATGTCGTGGAAAACTAGCCTCATGCAAATCATACATCGAAAAAGTAAGGGAGATTGTGTTATCTATATATGATAATCGTTGTGTTGGCATTAGAAAGATAGCAGAGACTCTCAACATCTCCCATAGCTCGACTCAACTTTCGTTCATCAAACGTATCATTAATGGTGAAGAGACGTGAGATTATGTATATAACATCGAAATTGCTCAACAATCTAGCGAATGGAGCGTCAAAAATCAGTCGATACCGGAGAAACATACCGCATAAATCGCTCAAAATTGAGGTGACCATGGCGTAGTTCACCAAGATTTCGTTACAGCGGGTCAAATGGTCAATAAGGCCGTTTTAAGGAGTAAGCAAGAATTACACAAACACATAACAGTCGTAAATTGACGGATTTGTGGGCAAACAAATCATTCGATTTTCACCACGATAATGCACCGTTATTTTCCTGACTGATGGGGACTGATTCTTTCGCCAAAAACGAAACGAAAGTTATCGTTCAGCGACTGTATTCGCCAGATTTGGCTTACTGTGACTTTTTTTGTTTCTGTAGCTCAAATATCCGCTCCGGGGAATACGCCATGAGTAGATGGAGGCCATTAAAAGTAATTCGATTAAGGAACTATAAAGGCCATCCCGGCTGAGGCCTACAAGTGTATGGATAATTGGATTAAACGTTGGCATGCTTGTATTGAATCGAAAGAAGCCTATTTTGAAGACGATAATAAAGCTTTTTATCATAGTACACAAAGTGTTTTTGTACCCGGCCCGAGTTAAATTTGATCAGAGTATGTCAATTAATAATATAGCGTTAAATAACAGCTTTACGCTGGTTTTTCTAATGATGGATCTGGGGACCCAGTTGCAGGTATAGATGTATTCTATCTCTGTCCCCAGCGGGGAGGGCATTTACCCCCCTGAGGACTGAATCTTTTTTGAGGTTGAATGTAGATATTCATAGGCTGCAGTTGTCACTTAACATCAGATGACCAACGTTCTCAGTTTGTTCAGTCTGTGGGCACAGTTCTTCCTCTGTCAATTTGTAACTACATACTTAATGCAGTGTGACTCTGCCACGTATTAAAAATTCATCCTGCCATATAGCTAAGTACGTTGTAGTATTAAAATTAGTACCTATCCGTTTTCCTTGCCTCCAAATGACCGCACATTTAACAAACGGGTGCTGGACAATAAAGAAAACAATTAACCTCGTTCTACTATATAGATACGTTACATACGACATACGTTACTCTATTGTTTTACATAAGCACCTATTTCATTTTACGTACGTCCGTCCCTAACAAAGCAAGAAGTGACATCACCCGCACCGGAGCTAATCGTGATCGGAATCTATGTACGGAAAACCGTATAGGTGAGTATATGAGTGTTGGCGATGGACAATTAATGAATTTCTAATTGTTTCTATTTATTTATTGTGGAATCAACAGCATTTAATAATAAAATGATAGTGCATGAGATTGAAATTTTACCATCAATAACAGATTCCCATTTTTAGTGTAAAACGGACGTTTTTTTCTTAAAGAATGCTAGATGTTTGTACATTACTAACATTCCGGTTACACACTGTTTAACAGTCCAACCAAGCTGACAATGCTTTGGATTTGGAGGATTTGACCCTCCGACTCTTCGCTGCAGACAGTTTATGTGTCCACATGAATGGGTCAATGGGGAAAAGGCTAAGTCGTTAGGGGTAACAACGTATGTTGGATGGAAAAAAGTCTTTTTTTAAATCTTTGATGCATTTTTATTTACAATTAAGGATGACAAGATCATCAGCTCGCCTGATGGTAAATAATGACAACTACCCATGACTTTTACATCGGGTGGATCAGTAACGACTGAGATTGGATGGAATGCCTTGTTACCTCTAAGTAGATCCCCTCAATTCGAAACACAGCTTCGTTATGCTGCTATATCAAGCTATTATTCTATGAAGCTATGAGTGGTATACCCGAGGAAGGATCACGGGGTATTTCTTTGATACGAATTAGGAAATTAAAAAAAACATGAGCAACTCGAGGTCGAGTTTCTTGCCATTTATTCTCGCCAGCACCTGCTTTCCGAAACGTTGGTCTTGGTCTTCACATCTTGTAGCTGTCTTGACGATTCAAAAGTGTTATGTACGAACCTACTTGAATAAAAGCTTTTTTAATTTGATTTGATTTGAACCGTCCAAAAAGGGCCTATATCTTTTTGGCCGTCAACGCAAATGCAACTCATCTGGTGTTCTTATACTTATGAACAACGGTGATCACTTGTCACCAGATGGGCTACTTGGTCATATAGCCATATAAAATCTTTAATCTGACCACGAAGCAAATTATACAAAGCAAAAACATATTAATATAAAAATTGAATATCCATGCAAAAGGTATACGACCTTCTCCAAACTCTTCTCGACATCGTTCAAATCCTTTAATTAATTTTTGACAGTGAGCCAACAGGAATATTTCCAACTCGTTTACGCTTTCATGTTTTATATTTTTATGATATTGGTTTGATAATAAGAATTGTATTTCAATATCGTCGACAGCGGATGTCCCAGTTTGTTTTTGATAAATGATGTTTATTGAAAATTAATTTTTAATAATACGATCCGGATCATCAATATTTATTTTACCAACCCCTAATGGGTTAGTAAATACACAGTTTTAATTATGATAAGTGATTCCTGTGATAGTGTTCTCATCCAGGTATCCCTGAGCACTAAGATGGAACGACTATCTACTTATCACAGTAGCAGAACTACGCTAAATATACTAGTAGCTACAGCATGAATGGGTCGACACGGCTTATAAAAATAAAACACAAGCGTGAAATAATAAGATTTACAAATTTAGTAATGTTCCACTAAAATGTATATTTATTACTGTACTTTATTAAGTAAATACAATAAAACATTACCTTTAGTACTCGTAAATAGTGTAGAAAAGAAGAACAACGAAAGAATTTTCAATCGGATCAGAAGCATCTTGCATCTTTGTTATATATATATAATAAATATACGTACGTATCATGGGCAACACTTACAATCAGATGGACTGAGTACTTATAAGTCACCTTTTATAATATAAAAAAAGTTAATCGCGTCCCAGTTTGCCTCCTTCGTTTCATAAAAACGTAGTTACAACCTTATGACAATTAACAAACATTACTTTAATATTTCTTCTTAACCTGCAAGTGTTTAGCTATTTTATCTCAACTCATCACTAGTCCACTGTTGAATATAGGACCTCCTCAAACCGTCACTATACTACGCCACCTGCATCTATCGACTTCTCCTAGACTTGTTCACATTGTCACTAGATGGAGTCTGCGGTGGCCGATTCTCAAGAACCTCTCTTCCCTATCGATTCAACGAGCTACATAGCCTACCCCTTGCCACTTCGTCTTTTCTGATCCTTTGAGCTATATCAGTTACCTTAGCTCTATTGCTGATATCTAAGTTCAGAAGATCACGCATAGAAAAATTGGGCACCGCCCCATGGCCCACTGTGTGACTTTGAGCTTCCTCATATTGCCAGGAATGGAGAATCACGTCTCAGTTCCATAGGTCATCACCGTAGGCAATACGCAGTGATTAGAGATTTCTGTCATCACACATTCAGGTATATTTTAGGCATATTTTGGATATTTATAAAACTAAAATGATTTTAATATTAAAGCCATACGAAATAAACCCCTTAATATTTGTCAACTAGTGGTTCCTCTAATGATGTATCAAAGTGCCACTTGACACGGCAACACAAGAAACGAATTTGAATATGAAATTTTAAGCAAGCTGCCAACTTAATGTATTCCTGTGTAAATTTTAAAACTAAAAGCTTTCTATATTTGTTTGCAGCAGCATAAAAATTGAAGTGAATTTGAAAAGCGCTAAAAATTTTATCATTTTTAGCATTTTTGTTTTTAAAATGTTACCGGTGTCACTGTATCCACGACATCGACATCTATCCTAAGACTATTTATTGAAAGGTCCATTGTCACTTACGTGGTAAAGCTGCGTCACAGATATTATCTTGCTGTAACACTAATTGTTCATGTATGTATAAAGTTGGATGTGTCCTATTAGGTTATGGACATTTTAAACATATTTTTATTGTTGGAAACCCAATGGGAGATAATAAGTAACTTTTTCGAATAATTTTTTATAACATAGTAAATAGAATTATCGATGCAGTATCGATATTTTTGGCATTTTTTTATATTTTAGCAGCGTTCTGACGCCTTAATAGTAATTGAGTATTCCCAGAATAGAATTATAAAATTATAGCTTAGCGTGGAAAAGAGCGAACAGAAGAAACCGGAAAGATACAAGAGTATTATTACAGACGTTGACTCGACGTTTCATCTTCGTTCCATCTTTGCCTTGACTAACAACACATCTGAATTATGAACCTATAATCATAATCACAATTTTTATTTGGACGAATATGGGTTATATAACGTGCTATTGACATACGAGTAGTATTCAGTACATTCTACCGTATTGGAATGCAAAAATCCCATATTTACGGTTAATTAAAATGCAATTAGTACAGAGTATAATAAAAAGTAACGTGGGTGTTTTGGGCTAGTAATCATTAACGACTGGGTGAAGACTAACGAGGAATAGACTAATGTTAACCATTGCGGCTAAGTGTTATTTATCAATGAATTAACAAAATCATCATAAATACCATGCTTAATCCCCTTAAGTTTACTATTTACAGCAATTCATCATCATAGATGATATGACTCAGGGGAGTCACTTTTATCCAACAACTTCCCGCAAACTTTGCATAGGTCGTCACTCCATCTAGTGGGGTGGTCGTCCTGTGACTGCCAGTCGGAGATTGCTACTCAAGAACATTTCTTCCAGATCCGTTATCGGTTCTAGCTATATACATGTATTTAGGAGCACACAGTTCACCAAATGGTAAATGACTCCTTCGGCCCATGATATCAGCACTCATCCTTCAATCATAACGCAGATGCATTGTGACCTTTGAGTTTTGAAATGGAATGCCTCTTCGCCAGTAATTAAGGTCTCCGGATTCCTATACTCACCAGACGAAACACAGCGACATTACGCTGCTATCCTGTGAGCGCGTTGTCCTGCCCCGGTCGAGCTGACCCATTCATTCTGCAGCTAGAAACAAACTGCAGCGTATCTCTACCACTGTTAACTATAGAAAACAAAAATATGATCAGCCCAGTGCCATTTCAATTTGTTGATCTCTTGAACTATATCAGTCTCCCTCGTCTTACTGCAGATGCATGCGTATTCTATCGACAAACATAATTAAAAAAAATATTTTTATCATAACTTATAACTTCTCCAAGAGCATTCTAAATGAGCTAGAGGAAGCAGCGAAATTGAAAAGATCACGGACCGTGTACCAAGAAGCCAACGGCATAATATTGACTTTCGTCAAAGAGAAATAAATTTACCTATATATATATATAAGATACTGCAAATTACATTCAGATTACTAACGTTCCGGTTAACCACTCTAAGCTTAAATTGCTTGTCGCAGAAGATGGTTTAGGATAATAGTGAAATATTAGATTTCAAATTACGACATTATAGGAGTATCATCCTATTTAAATACAAAAGATATCCAAGTGGTTTCAATGGTCAATATTATAATAATTACAATTAACACAACTAGGATATATTCGTGATTTTTCATACGATATAGTGGATTTATACTTCCGACTGGGAATTTCAATCCCATCTGACTGTTTTATATTATCACATTCTTACGTACGTTTTATCTACAAAATATGTCTTTGTTTTTTTATAATATTAAGGGTGACAAATGAGCACACAGTAAGTCATTACTATGACCAATGAAATCTATTTATACAGTCTCAAAACGTGTATGCGTTGTCAATATGGATGATTGGGATGGAATGCCTCTTTATCTGTAAATGAGTCCTCAGATCTTTATATTCACCATCCGTAATACAGCAGCGTTATGCTTATTTCTTCCAGGTATTCTGAGGATGGACCTTCTCCAATCAAGCTGATTTATTCACGTTGCATAATCTTGTACTCGGGTAGGCGTGGCCTGGGACGTACTGAGGCTCAGTGCCAAGGATTACCGGTGATCTCCAATGGAGATCCAGGAGCCCAGGACTGTAGCAACCGAGGGGGTTTTAGTGGATCCAAATCTCACATAACCCTGTCTTCTTCCCCGGAGACAGAGTATCTTATTTAAAAAGGAAAAGATGACCGTGTACTAACAAAAATGCTGATATTTGTGTCCGGTATATGGTAAAAGACTCAGTACAATCAAATTTATGACTTAACACGCTCCAGGTGAAATTCTTTTAGCGCTATCTCTGTCTATCATATAAAAGACAATAGATTTGCGAGTTATTTTATTTATTTACGAGTACCCTTAACTGTGATTGCCAATTTAACTAATAAAAAGAGTTAAGTGAATTTTACCGTCTACTCAGCTCGTTAAATATACCGTGGTGTAGTGGTTAGAGTTTTGTTTTTTTTTTGGTGAACAAATTGTGTTGGTTTTCGGGTCCGGGTTTCTTGTGTGTATGTCCCGTGTCCCTGACACTGCATCTGAATCTCCTCCAATCTCATGGCACATGCACTACGTCAAAATAGTGAAGGGAACGACGAATGACTGCAAATATTTACGGCGCTATTAAATATTATAACCAAAAAGAATCGCCATCGTCGAAATCATCCAGGAGGACATTATTATCCACTGTAACAAGAAAGTGGAGAGGTTACTAAAAAGCACCCTCGTAACGCGCATAAAATGACCCTCTGTTCATCGACCAAGCACCTCAGAGGCGACACTTGACGAAACGGTGCTCGCTTATTGCCTATTAGTGAAATGGATCGAGAAAAATGTCAAATTTTCGGAGTCATAGATTTTATTGTGTAAAAAATTGGATGCGGTTATTTTATCCAGTTAGGATACGGACATTTTAAATTTGTTTTTTATTGTCACTTATTTCAAATTATTGATGTAGGCTAAGAAAAAAAAATACTAATTAATAAAAATAATAGTTTTTTTTTTAAATAGTGGATGGAGGTATGGATTTTATATTATCGATATTTATCCGAGGTTAGGTTAATAAACCGCGAGTGTTCAGGGTGAGAGCTCTGACCGTCCTGCGTAGCGAATCCTGGTAGGTCTGTAACACAGAGTGGTTTACGCGGTTGCAGTATCACAGTGACGGTGCTAGGGGAGGCGAGACCTCCCTACGGCAGTGCAGAGGGGCACCGGCGCATTCCGTGAGAGATCCCGGAGCCCCTCCCAATGCACTGAAGTGAGGCGACCGAGATGGATTCACAGGCAGGGTAGCTTTTAGTTTTTGAAGATTTGCCGTGTTGGACATAGTATCACGGGAAAAAAACATAGTGCACTCACAAAAAAAAATACAGGACTATATTTATTTACAAACATATAAATACATAAATAATAATACATATAATATATAATGTATACATAAATAATAAATATACCATATACCATACAGTAAAGATAATATAATATTTCATTATTATTATTATTCTACTGCATGAAGATAAGTAGTATTCCTTCACTAGTTTTTTAAATAGCACAACAGTTCTCGTCGCATGAATATTTCAAGAAGAGCATTCCACAAACGAATTCCCCGCACAGTAAGGAGTAGGTATAGAAACTAGTTTTATGAGCAGGAAATATACATAATAATAACCTAACTTTCATTATAACGTACATGCTTTAATGGCACCGCTGGTCTGCAGTACACGTATTTATTTATTGGGAATAAAACTATAGAGTTTATGGAGTGACTTCCTATGCGTCCGACTGCGGGAAGTTGATGGATGTAGGTGGTTCAGAATTGTCCTCTCCATGGCGGTCTGTTGGGAAGCCTATGTTCAGCGGTGGGCTAGCGATGGGCTGTAGCGGTGAAAACGACAAAAAAGTAGCAAGATAACCAATAGCTCTAAAACGAATAGTTCAACTCTGCCGGAGATGACCCACACTTAGACCTGCTTATTATAGTGATAAGGTATTATGTCTGTCTACCCGTAGAGAACGTAGCTTGACCAATCATTAAATGCATACGTATAAATTATATTAATAATACATTAATAAACATTTTTATTTTGATTTATTTCCAAAATAAAGAAAATTTTATTCAATCGGCACTATTAGCAAGATTAAACGACCCGTAAGATTGTCGAGTCTGCGAAATATAATCTTTGACATTCGGGCCGTAAAGTCGTACGCTACGGCATGCCATAATGTTTACTACACGGCCATAAGGAACCGTTTGGACGTATTATGAATGAAAATCATACCACATTCCGCAAATTTAATGGCCTACACGACCCCGATTAAAGAGATTTAAATTATTTCAGAGTATAATATAAAACGCTCGGTGACCCTTGTTTTGTTTAAAGTAAAATAAAAGATTTTATTAAAGTGATTACAGATTAGATCCAATCCTTCAATATCTTTCTCATAGAACTTATTTCTATACCAAACGTTGTGTTATTTAATACTAGTGAAGGAACACTAATTATCATTATGCAGTTAATTATATCATTAAGTATTGCTAGCTTTAATGTATAGTATAATATATTTATATGTATTATTTATGAATTTATTATATATTATATGTATTTTCATTTATTACTTTTTATGGAAGTATTTGTAAATAAATAGTACTTATTTATTTATTTTTTGTCTATTTATTTTGTGAGTAGGCTACGTTATGATTCTTATATCCAATGACATGTCCAACAGCAGCCTTGCCTGCTTTTATTATAAAAATAAGCTGCGCCTTTGTACATACTTTTCTTATCCTAGTTTCCTTCCTTGTATAAATACTTTAGTGTACATAAAAGTTAAATAAATAAATAATTGTCTCCACTTTCCTGTCAATTGGCGTATATAAAAATAACGTTATTATCTTTTTATTTTGTTATAACGACGTCGAATAACTCATCAAATATTTGTGCAAACATAGAAATACTTATCATAAATCCAATAATGTTATTTTCTTATATTGGTAAGCACTCAGTTCACCTGATGATATTATGTTGTGATGATGTGAGTATTGTGAGAAAGGGAAGACGTTGTTCACGTAATACCATTTCTTAATTTCCACAGACACATTCAATCATATATATATATTGTCCACCACCACGTCAATGTAACGGGAAGCTAGGTTGACCGGGACGTTGTCAGACAAAAAAGTTACCTAAGTAAAAGTCTCACCATTTTCAAATCAATGATTTTTTGTTTTTCTAAAACTCCTCACCCCTCGACCTGTCTTGTGTTATCGTGTGTACAAATAAGCAGATAATTTTGTCATTATTTTTTCCACAATACTCGCGAATAATTGTTCTATGATATTAAAAAATCATTTTGGTCAATCGTTGGATTAAAGTATAAGACAAATAATTATATATATATATAAGCGTAACTAAATCGCGCGTTCTGTTATATTTATTGATGAATGAGTTGACTGTTCCGTCAAGTTACTCACTCGCCATCCTGCTGACCACCGCGCGGAGAAGCGCAAGATAACGACCACGTCGTGTGTGGTACGGTTTGCGGTGTTGAATTACAATGCTATCCATTCGCTGTTGCTATCCATTCTAATCGCGTATTCCTGCTGACGGTGATGGCGGTGGAACTCGTGCGTTTTGATTTATTCGTGTTGGACGTAACTAAAGATGCTATTGAAAAGACATCAATGAGCAAATATCTGTAAATGAGCTAAATTGGATCTTTATGTTGAAAAACGAACAAAGAATATAAATATACATATACATTATATTATGTATTATTATTTATGTATTAATTAATAAATTTATGCATGTTTGTAAATAGTCCTGTACCTATTTTTATTTTATAATTAATATTATTTTTTTCTATATTTTTCTTTATTTCTTTCTGTTTTTGTGAGTGCACTAATTTTTTTTCCTGATAATATTACTAGAGATTTTTATTGTAAAATAAGCTGCGCCTTTTTACATTACTTCCCTTATATAAATGCTTTGTGTACATAAAAATTAAATAAAGAAATAAATAAAAACGGTTAATTACTGTCATCAGCTTTACACTACTGTTGAATATAACCCTCATCCCCTTATAGATTGCCATAAAGCTCGATCTAGATTCACATGCAAAGATCGTCGCACCATCTGCTAAGGGAGCGTTCTACAGTACAATTACCAGAGCGAGATTGCCGCTCAAGTACCTATCTTAAACACTTATAATAAGTGAATACGAGATATATTACGAGCACATTATAACTGCAGCACGAGTGTAGCTTGACGGGCTTGGCACTACCTCAAATAGGAGTGGGAAACGGAGACCCAGTTAGGTAAAGAAGCCTCCCATCTCAGTCCTTGGATGAGGCCTTCGTTGAGGATCGGTGTAAGTGTTTATGGGTTGCAGACATCGAATTCAGTTAGCTCGTAGTAATTATTAAAAAAAAATTGACAACACTACAACCACTCTCCATTTTGTTTCTAGTCAATGGTCAAAACACATGATTACATGGGCAAATGGATCAGCTCGACTAGGGGAGGACTACACTCTCACAAGGTTCCTACGTAAAATAAACAGCATGCAACGCTGCTGTGTTTCATTTGAGTGTAGGAATCCTGATAGTTAAATTACTGGTCAAGAGGTATTCCCTCTCAGTGTAATGCTGTCACCTGTAATGTGTGCACATTTTTCACCCTCGATACGAAAAACAGTTTTAGATACATCTATTTGTCATTCATATAAAATAATTTCTGTCTGTATAAGTAGCGGAATGTATGGCACAACTGGTGCAGCGCGGTGATAGAGGAAACGTAAAGAGGCCAACGGATTTAAGAGTTCCTGTCGACGTTTCCCGCTTTGCAGATGGGAAACGTGTATATGTGTTAACCTTTTGGCTTATTATAGATTTTCTTTTTAATTTAAAATAATCCAACTAAGCTTTAAATTCTTTAGATGTTTAACGACAAAATACGAATGGTGTATTGTAAACTGCGAACCAAAGTTACGTAGGCCGTAGCCTAAACTAGTAGGCTATTGTCGCTTGAAATTGAATGTATATTGAAACTTTTTTTTTTATTCTTGCGAGGGTGACGAACTAGTACACAGACTTCCTGATGATAAGTGATACGATCCTTTTTTTTTACGAGTGAACCTCAATATTCGTCCTCGATAGGAAACCATAATGCAGTTAGTTGCATTGTCGCCCTTGAGAACTAAAATGGACTAATAATAATGATGTACTCCTCCTTGACACAAATAAACAATCCAATACATAGCAAAATGAGGTACTATAAAAACAAACAAAGAAAACAAAAAATAATAAACAAATGAAACCTGCTGTGCGCCAAAAAGGGAAAAAGATATCCACTAGGGTACTGTTCTGAATTAGGGCCACAGTCTAGATCTTCCGTGAAGCCTACACAAAAGAGGTGAAACGGTCCTTATTTTTTTTTTTTTTATTATATTGCGAGTAACAAACCAGCACACAGTTCACCTGATGTCAAGTGGCATCTACATTCATCCTTGACAAGGAATCATAATGCAGATGCGTCACCCTCGAGGACTGAGATGGAATGCCTCGTCACCAGTAATAATAAAGGTCTTCGGATCCCTACACTCACCAGGTGAAACACAGCAGCGTTAAGCTGCTATTTCAAGCTGGCATTCTGTGAGGGCGTGATCCTTTCCCGGTAGAGCTGACCCATTCATTGTGCAGCTAGAAAAATGTTCATGAAAAAATTAAGAAAACAAAGTATTATAAAATAACGATTCATAAAGAAAAAAATATATGAGATGAATGTTGTCAAGATGAAATTTTTGCGTAGTTTAAAAAATAGCCAGGCTGACCACAGCGGCAGCATAGTTCTCTCTGGTCAATCGGTGCGTCACACTGAGTCCTCTCACGTCTCGCCTCGAAGCAGCGGAAACATCTCAGAGGTGAGGGCTCCACGAGTTTCTCTTCGGCCGCCACCCACGAGACAATGAGGCGCCCGCTGGCTGCCACCTTTTTGGCAGCAGGGCACCGAACCCAGGTCATCCCAAGGCCTGCGGGATATCACAGGACCTCGCTGCACTTTGCAGCGTCCTTGGGACAGCCGCCAGCCTTCGTCACCATCGCTTTTACTATTTTTTTTTCTTTCCACCCATCTCTTTTGTAACAGTTTACTTATGTGTACTCATGTATGTGACATATATATTATATTTATATAGATTTTAGGCTTTATTCCATTTCTATTATATGTGTATTGTGTACCAAAAAATAAATAAATAAAAAAAAAATCTACTGCAACTTTGGTTATTCTTCTTAAATGTTCACAACAGTCCGGAGAAGGTTTTTTCGGATAAGAAAAATTGGAAAAGTTGCCTGGAAAATTGGCTATGGAATTTTTGTATGAACTAGACTACAAGACTCGAACGATGGATAATTTTCACAAATTCACAAAATAATCCATCAATCCATCAATTACAAATTTATTGAAATTGGAAAAGATGCCTGGGAAATTGACTAATTTGGAAAAAAACTTTTTTCCATGTGATACGATAGAAACTATGGATAATTTTCCGAAATTCACAATTAGATAAGAAACAAACTTATTGAAATTTTGGACAGGAAAACATCTGTCCGATACTAATCTAATATTATTTATTCTTTAATCTTACGTTAACGGGAAGTTATTGTGGTGATCGTAAACCAGGATAACATCACTTGCGAGAACAATGCATCTCTGTAAAGGTTAAAGTTATATTATGTCCAGTATTATTAAGATGTGTAAGATAATAACATCTTGTTAAACTTGTTATTGTATAGCATCGTTGATATGTTTTTAACATTAATTGATGACAAACGAGCACACAGTTCACCTGAGTAATAACTGCGCCCCATGACATTTACGTCAATCCTCTTTACCTGCGTACCCTGTGTGTGTTTAAAGTGATTTATTCATAATTGAGCTGGATACTTGCTGCTCTGCATTGTACTGGCATTCAACCACTGTGTAAAATTAAATAATTTATATCCCACGATATCATCACCAATCCTCAACAAATGATAAAGACCCCTGAGAGATTTTTTAGCGACACGAGTTTCGTGTTTGCATTACAATAGATTTAAATTGAGCTATATTCTTACGTTCTACAGCTATACTGCAGTATGTTCCTAGCTGCAGAATGACTGGATTGGCTCGACAGGGGAAGGACCACGCCCTCACAGAATACCCGCGTGAAATTGCAGCGTAATGCATTCTACATTATGATTCCTGTTCAAGGATGAATGTAGATGTCATGGGCCAGAGGAATCACTTACTCACATCAGGTGAACTGCGTGATAAAAAAAATTGTTCGCCCAATGATGTTGTAGCCGTGATTGAAGTCAACGAGGGTATTGGATTCACTAAGCTCTTGGCGATGAAGTCCCATCTTGTAGTTCTGTATACTTCTGGTATAATGAATTCAGACGTGGACATATTCATTTCCATGGCCATTCACGTAATAACTAACCGAGAATAGCGATAAATCATTATCGATTTAAACCCATCACCATTCCACTGCTAATTATAGACCTCCCCCACATAGTGGCATTGAGCAGGATCCTAAGACCACCTGCATCCAACGACTTCCCACAGACATGCATAGGTCGGCCGTTTTATGCGATGATGCGAGAAGCTTTCTGCCCCATCGGTTTTCGGTGCTACGAGCTATATGGCCGATCTTATTCTATTTCAGTTACCTTAATACTTCTGTGGACACTGATATCGAAAGTAATATGGCATTAATTGATACTGTACAAATATAAATAATAAATACTGTACAAAAATACAAACTCGAACTTAAATTCATTTATACATACATAAGCCACCCACCGCCTAGCTCGGAATACAAAAATCTGCTGAGAAGAGTGAACTAGAAACTAAGTACCTAGTTGCCCTTTGCATATAGGTTTTACGTTTTTATTTTCACATAGGTTTTATTTTTTATTAATGTTTAAACATCTTAGGTTAGAATCAACGTGTTTCAAGCAGTTATATCGCTCATATAGTCAAATTGGCGGCAGAGAAGTAGCGTTGAGAGATCGGGTCCTGGATTCGATTCCTAAACTATTTGTGCACACAAATTGTTGTTCTTCCCGTATGGGTGTGTTATATGTATTCACCGTGTCCCTGACACTGCATCTGGACCTTCCTTCGTTCTTATTACATATGTAATACGTAAGAATAAGGAAGAACGACGAGGAAGTGTCTCTGGGCAGTAATTTTTTTTAAGAGTATTATCAATTCTATTAACATTACTAATATTCTAAGCTGAAAATGGTTCAAGACAATAGTCTAATGATGGATTCGAACCTACGACCTTAAGTCTCACAGACCGTACCCTAAGCCATTACGTTATTGACGCTTTATTAGCTTTTTATCTTATATTTTATTAATATTATTTCCATTAGACATTAGCTATATCATAATTGTACTGAATGCTAGTTTATATGTTTAGGTCACATTCTGCGAAACTTAAAGCTTTAGGTTCGAATCCGCAATTCGAGTATTGTCGTAAACCATTTCCTAGCACAAGCTTTTAAGCTTAGTTTAAATCGTTAACATTCATAGCATTCGTTTTTCTTTAAATATACTTAAATAATTTTTGAAGCACTGAACAACTACAAGAACACACACAGTAGTTTTTTAACTAAAAAATCCATTACATTCATACATACACATTTACAGGTCAAGGTAATAAATAAATATATATATATATATATATATATATACATATATATATATATATATAGATATTAAAGTTAATGTAGTTCCAAATTTAACTTCTTCGTAGATGCTGTTAGCTTCTCTTTAAAATCTTCTTCGTAGTAAAGTCAGCACTAACACACCTGAAAGTTTGCTCACCTAGTTTGAAAATACAGGTAAGAGCAACAATTCAGGCCCATCAGTGTACCGAACTTCTCTTCTTTGCTTCTTTTCATTCTTCTCGGTAACTCCTCCACGTTGATTGACACTACGAAGCAGAATTCTAAGAAACTTAATCCAATACCCAGTCCGAAAGTATACCCAGACACGAAGAGGTTCGTAAATGTTTATAAATATTGTTTTCCTGGACGATTTTGATGGACGACGACATACTTTCCTGTATCAGGTATTCTCTGTGCGGGATATATTTTAATAATCCAAGTAAAAACAGAGGCACTGACTTGTAGCTTACACGTGAGTAGGCACTCCTACTCCTGTCAAATATAATTTATGTGCATAGATGAGATTAAAGTTCAAATGCAATATCAAAGACAAGGGTCAACACAAATCATATGCGTCATATTTTACTTAGTTATAAGCTAACCATAACATAACATAACACCAACTAACAATAAATATTCGTTTAGATAAAGCTGTAGAGGTCACTGGACCAACAGCAATACTCATACAAAAAAAACAAACATTCGGCATCCAAAAATAATGCTCCTAAGCTGGAAATCGTACCCATGACCTACGACGCTGTAACCACGCAGCCATCAGATATATAATAAAATCCTTCACATCTTTTTTTAAAGAGATCAACTTATTCTTATTTGGTAAACGACCCTGCTAACTCCCTTTGTCACTAATGAATAACAACCTACATATAACATTCGATAAACATGTGACAGAACTAACAACGTCGCAAAAAGATCTTGTTACGAACATTTACAGTCGTGACAAGATTGAGTTATCGCAACAGAATACGGCGTCCAATCAAAAACGTGTTGCCATATCTAAAAATTCAATCTCCATCATTAGAGCACCACGACAAGCATGGCGGCACGTAAAATGGCGCGAAAAAGCTCGTGATTTGACAGCTGTCAATTAAAATGGCGGGCAAACGCTGCAATGATAAATGACGCCCGGAAACACGGGTCCGCTTCGAAACAACGAAAACTTTTATTTTGTTGACAAAATGGCGGAAGAATGATGTTACCAAAATCTTCACACTTTATGTACACTTATATAGGCGTTGTTTAATAGCGCTTAGTCATTCTTTTGTTTAATTTTACTTTATAGCATATTATTTTTTTATATAATATTATGTGTGACCTACGAGCACACAGGGCCCGTTACATTTATATCCATTCTTAACATAGATTCATGAAACACATGTGCTCTCACCCCTGAGGACTGATATAGAATGCCTGGTTATCTGTAATCGAGTCTACAGATCCCTAACCATGTGAAACACAGAAGCTATGCCGCTAATTGAGTTAAATCGTAACTATCATTTTCTACTATCTTTTTCTAATACCTCCATTCTACACTCTAATACCATATGGAAATTCATTAATCTTTCGTTCGTTTCTTTCTAATTTAGTACTACCTGTTAAGCTCCAGGTTTTTTTAAATTGTATTATGGCAAAAACAAACCTTCACCTGGTACACACACCAATGGTAAGTGAATCTCGCGGCTCATGACACCCACATTCATCGATAAGAAATCATAATACTGATGCGTTCTCACCCCTGAGGACTAACATGGAATATCTCGTCTCCAGAACAAGGGTAAGACATAAATAGTGATAAAAGATCTTAATATCTCGTTATGAGTATTTTTAAATTTTCCTTAAAATACACGAATATATGTCCACTAACAAGTTATGAATAATTGATAAGTAAAATTACGAGTCATGCCAGAATTACGACGGTACATGAGCGTTACGAGTAATAAATATTCAAAACAACACCTTGAAAGACGCACATTAAAGTTCATATTCATTAATCAAAATTATTCACGCAAAATTTGTTTGACACGAAAATTATATTCCGTAGACAAAATTTACATTACAGATAACGGCAATGATGGAGGACAGAATGATGTGTACCGTTATAGTTGTCTATATGTAAGCACATTTAATACAATTATATAAATAAAGATGACAGAGTCATTATCCACTGTAAACAGAAAGATAACGCCGTAGTCAAAATTGATCAGAAGAATATCATAATATAGTAAAAAAGCTGGTATTTTGAGTTCCAACGAATTTTTTTTTTAATATTAGTTTGTCAAACTTGCACAATATCCCACTGACCATTATCAACTTATATAGATTATATAACATTTAAAAGAAACATTCAAAGGCAAAATATACCACACATTTTATTATTGATCAAAGTTTTAAAATAAAAACGCTATTTCAATCTTAATGTTTTTTTAGGACTTAACAAATCGATCATACAATTAAAAAGTTACTGGCCAAAAATGCTCTGTTTATCTCAAGGAAAAATTCTTTAGTAGACACATAAGTTAACATAGTACATAATTTTTTACGTATACTAAATATAAATACTATATACAACTCTAACTGAGCTTCTATAGAATGATGATATTTTTGAAAATTTAATCGCAATCGACTATTATAATTACACAGCTCGAATTTACTGGTTTTAGAATTTTTATGTATGTTTGTTTATTGCGAAAAACTTAGATTTCCATAACAAATCTTATATATATATATATAAGATTTGTTGTATTCTGTGTTATATTTTGTCTTATATATATATATATATATAAGACAAAATTTTCAAAATCCAATCTTGATTTCTACATAAAAATTGAGTGCTTCAAAATCAGTTCGGACTTCAAGGAGACAAAAATAAAATTACTGTCAGTAATACATTACTAACAAGTACTAATATAAAGGAACTTGGAGTACAATGGATATTTTTTCATTGATCTGACTTTGGTTTAAAAAAGGTGTTTTTTTATTGTTACAATGGTATTTAGTATTTTATGGCATGCCCATAATCTTCTCACCTCATAATATTTTCATATTTGTTCTTTTAATTTCCTTTATAAGACATGCGCACACCCACATCACACCTTGCCATGTTATTACTAAGATAAACATTATTATGACCTTAATGATGATTGCGAAGGCATGGGAATCAGACCATACAACTTGCTAGAATATTTTATACATTTTCCTATTCTATTCATTACTAGCTCTTCTTTGAAATATGCAGGTATGTTGTAACAATATCACATATTTTAGGGATATTTGGGAGAAAGTACGTCCGTTTACTACAAGCTAACAGCAACAGCTTACGGGTTTGTTTATCCATTGTTGATTATAAAATAAATGGGGTATATAGAGATAGCAAACGTATCTAACGTCACTAACAATTAATTTGTTCTTCGATCTGCATAGTTCCAAACTCACATCAGAAATTTAAAAACTGAAGATCACTGGATTTTATCAGAAAACTTGGGTTTATTCCCAGTCCAGCAATTTAATTTTTGTGATGTCGTAATCACGTAATTAGTGGTTTTCTACTGCGGAATGTTTGGGTTAGTTCGATTAGAATGGACCACCAGGATACCGATGCCATACCAGGATACAATACCAGCATAATGATGCTGTATAACCGTAGATCCTTGTTAATGGTGACGAGGCATTTCATCTTGTTTCCTATGGGTAACAACGAATCTGCATTATGAATGATGCTGACGAAAGCGATTAATGTCATGGGCTGCAGGAATCATTTACCGTAAGAAGAACTTTGTTTTTTTGTCACTCTCGATGCAATAAAAAAATATGCAGATGTCTTGTTCTAGATTTCTTATTATTGTATAAACAAGTCCTTTTGTTGGATTCCTTTTCTACCTCCTCAGACGTCAAAGGTCCACCTCAAGGAGTCCACCGTAGCGCAGAAGCTCTTAGATTATAGCTGATTTACCAGAACTCGCAAACTTTTTCAAGTTATTAATAAATTATTGAGATGGAACATAAGTTTTTATTTGTAAAAATTATCGGTCAATGAATGACTTGAAGCGTAAATTGCAACAAAAAATATAAATGAAATATAACACGAGCGCATGACTTGGCAATTTTCAATGATGAGTTTTGGAATTTTTAATAATTTCATGTGCACATGTTCGCGTTAATGTTTCATAAAAAATCAAGATTAATGATGTCATCGTTTGTAATTTTTCTCTTTGATTACTTTCAAGTGGTTCGCGTGTTGAATCATGATGCTACGTTGTTATTCGACGATTATGTTCTCTTGCCCAATACTAAATCAGTTGACGGTAATGATATTGATTCGCATATTTGATTGCAACGGCTTTTGATTCTTACAGTGAACAGAGGTATCTTCAAATCTAAATTTGATATTATAGTCATCTAATAGAAACAGAAAGCGCAAATAATTAAATCTAGTAAACCATAGCAGAGTACGCGATAACCGAAATATTTCCAAAAAATCTTGCAGAATTAAGGCTAATATATATTTTATATTTTAAACAAATTCCTATACATTTTGCGATAAAACCATCGACTATTTTATACAAAACTCAATTAAAATGGCTTTATGAATAATTAAAGTGATAAAAAAACAAGTGATCTGAATAAGATATTGTCCTCAGGTATAATAACGCATCTGCATTATGATTCTCTTTCAAGGAATTTGTTTATAATATCGGCCAAATAAATCATTAATAATCAGGTAAACTATGTATTTCTACCTTTGATATAAGCTTTAGAAGTATTTAGAAGAAAGTCATAAAATACCTAAAGAATTTCTAAAACTGTCTAAACAATCTAAATGTCTAATCTTATCATTTTATTAATAGAGGTAATTCATTCTTTCAATACCATCTAAAAAGGCCCCACCCGCATTTCGTGATCGCGTGACCACCTACGATGTATTGAGTAGCCAGCCTAATTGAATTAGCCAATATCCATTGCCATTTCATCCACTTAATGCTATCTGTCCATCGGTGGGGTGCCATAAAAAGTGCCTGCACTTTTTATCTTGAGCAAGTCCAATTAACTTAAGGTTTTATCGTTTAGTTTGTGGCCAGTTAGAGGATATACTAATTGAAATTCGAATGAAATGGGAACTTGATAGGGAAGGTTAATTTTAATAATGGATAGAATGTATAAAAATTATAATTATAATATAAAAAATATAAGACCATTCAAATTTCATTCTAGATTTACTATTGTCTTGAACGGCTAATATGGTGCTGTTTATAGGAAGCCTCTTCCTACCATATGCTAATGACAATAAATAAGGAAATTCCACACTGTACCACAAAGGATTACGTTCAAAAACATTGAAATTCTAACATAAATCTATACATGGAGTATAAATATAAACACGCAATTACATATGTTTATCGTATTAACTAGAAACAGATAATGTTTACGGTGCTGATAGGATTGAACGGTGGTAGAGCTACACTGCAGTTTGTTTCTAGCTCCAGAATGAATGGGTCTACTTGACCAGGGTAAGGCCACGCCCTCACACAATACCACAAAAAACACAAAATAGCAGCATAATGCTGCTGCGTTTCGTCTGGTGAGTGCAGGGATGCCGGAGACCTTTATTACTGGTGACGAGATTTTATATAATATAAATATTACAGATATATATTTATATTTATCATATAATCTGACATAAACTACGTAAATATTTTTTGATTCATGAGTATGAAAGTGATGTCTAAATAAATTACAGGATAAAGAGACAAATGAGCTCAATCACTCTTTTTAAAATTATGGTTTTCCATGCCTTCCTTATTCCATATCATTATTTCTTACAAAATTACAGTCTCTCGTGTCGAAATGGAAAAGAATTTATTAGAGGAAGAGAATGAAAGCGCTGTGAAGAACATCAAAGAAATTTGTGCGGTGAATGAGACTGAATTTAAGTTTATAAAGAACCTCGTATATATGCACCGAAATGATAATATTACTCTCTTTAGATATTCAAAGTTGAGGGAACTTATAGAGTTGAACTTAATTCTTCATGTAGAAACGGAATTACTATTTTGGTCTTTGTAATCTTACAAATTTAAAGTTAAACTTAAGGGTATATAAATAAAATTGAGGAGGAAGGAAGGTCTATAATAGAAATATTTCTATTTATGATATTAGTTCTGTGCCATATATATGCGTAATTATAATATACACCAATATACAAGCAAATATTCGGAAGTAGAATAATTTTTTCAGCAAAAAAAAAAGACGAAAGTTAGGAACATCCTGTGCCTAACTTTCACGGTAAATGACGTGGTACTTCCATTACTTCACAAATCAGCCTGTATGAAGTAACACACAAATAAAACCGAAAACCAATTAGCCGCACCGCTCCACTGTCTGGTAATAAAAATGACCCAGTTTAGCGTAATAATTGGTGTGGCCTAGAAACTTTTATTGAATTTGCACACTTATCAACATACGACCTGGATCGGACGGGCTATTTCTTCTTTATGACTCAGATGCTTTAACATCGCACGCGAAGATACCTGAAACAGAAGAGATATAAATATGGTAACAGCTATTAGAATCTTAATTTTAATGTAGTATAACTATTGTTGAGCATCTTTATATATTTTATTTCATTTAGTTTATATAGTTGTAGAACTGATAACCGATGGGGAAGGAAGGTTCTCGATTGACCCCGTATTGACCGTCGTAGCCTAGGACGGGCCCCCACTAGATGGAGTGTTGACTTATGTAAGTCAACAGGAAGTAGTTGGTTGCAGGTGGTTCAGAATTGTATTCTATGGCATTCTGTAGATGAGGATTGAAAGCCTCGTCACCACAAGGTCTCATTAATTATTCAGTATTTAAGTGCTAATGCCTAATCCTAAATACAAGATGTCCTAACATTTTTACAGCGGAAGAGCTACACTGCAGTTTGTTTCTAACTGCAGAATGAATGGATCGGCTCAACCGGAGCAGGACCACGCGCTCACAGGATACCAGCGTGAAATAGCAACGTAATGGCGCTGTTTTTCATCTGGTGAGTGTAGGGATCCGTAGACCTTTACAGGTGACGAGGCATTCCATCTCAGTCCTCAAAGGTGACAACGCATCTGCATTACCATTCCTTCATGTCATGGGCCACAGGACTTCAGGTGAACTGTGTGCTCGATGGTTACTCTCAATGTAATGAAAAAAAAAACTAGTCTTTAGTAACTTTTTCCTACATTTGTTTATCTCAAAAGATTCGAATAGTGTTAGTCTATAAAGTTTTCCAGCCATAATTATATAAGTTATTTTTTTTTATCGAAAACACTTACTCTTATAAAAATAAGTCTCATAACATTCCTTTTCATTTGGATTCTCTCCAAATTCCACTTTGAATCTTTTTCCAGTTCCAGATCCAGTTTTTTTGTGTTCCTGATGCTTAATAACAGACGACTTGTTTAGTTATAAGAAGTTATTTTTTCTTGTAACTTATGAGCTTTCTGTACGACCGTAACCTCGAATTTTAACTTCAGCTGATCTTCATTATTATAACCCAACATTAATCAAAACTAATTTTACGGATTTTATTTTTAATTTTTTTAGCCCAACGTTTCGAAAGTTTTACACATGGTCACGGATAAGATATCGTCAGATTCAATAGCACTCGTAAGTTAAAAAGGTGATTTATAATTTCTATAATCTCTAGAGATTTAGTTCTAGTCTATTATTATCTAGTTATTACGTATAGTTATAGTTATGCTAGTTACTATACATATAAGTCACTACTTGTTATGTATAGTAACTAGTGTAATAAAATGACAAAATCCGTTCATAATAATAGAAAATTTATTCAACCAAAAGAGCGTGAAAATTTGCGATCAGTTCCTCGCAAAGCAATACCTAATTTTGATAAAGCACCTGACATTTTACATAAATTCCCATATCCTGAATTATGCATTGTTGCTAAATAATTCAGGGTACCCGGAAATAACCACAAAATTCCAGCAGCGCGCTCGTGTTTCGGCTTAAATCCGTACATGAATTCACGGTGTATGAAACTCAACTTTTGGCTTAGTACGTCTACTTAAATTGTTAATATAAATTAGGTTAATGGCCAATTACTTGATCAGTTTGCTTCGGCCTCTATTTACTGTGTAAATATTTGCCGAACTTACGTGTCGCTGCGGCCTTATGTTCCTGTTGGTCTAGGTAATCGTTTCAACTAAATTGATTAGCTTTTCGTTCATAGGTATTCGTTTCGAACTATTAATGAAATATATATTAAATTGTGTGTACACTTTAATTCGCAGAAATAAATAATGTTCCTCTTAAGATTACTTAGGTTTATCGATAACTTAGAAACTACTAAACGTTATTGTTAAAATGTTATAATTAATAAAATTTTCTTATCAATCACTTAAATTTGTATCACAACTTATCACACAATTTTGTGTGAAACATAACGTTGTTTCTGTTATTTTGATAATTAAAATTATTTTATGAGGTTAGTTAATAAATCTACCATACATTACCGCACAAGTTAGTAGTCTAGTGAATAATCAGGCTCATTACCTCCGAAAGGAGGCCTTGCTTTCGGGATCAATACAATAGTTACCAACGAACGTACAGTTGAGCTAATGATAAATGATTTTTGCCAAAATACTATAAATACCATATCACGCCAAGGACTAAAGTTGAATGCCACATCACTAGTAATAAGGTTAAACGAATTTCTGTTTCTGATTAATTTTAATGATCCTTAGAATTTAAGACCTATTTGTGTACAAAAATAAAATGTCGTAATCGATATCAATCAATACGACACAAGTAAAAGTTTTGATGATGATTTGAAAAACTGAGTCTCCTTTTACTCTGTAATGAATCTTCCAGCTAAATAACCGTCGCGACAAAGTAGGCCAACTCGGGCGTCATAGGGCGGTTCAATTAATTTTTGTCGTTAACATAAATAGCAAATGGGCTTCACTAGCAGGAAAATGGGTTGTTACCGTCAAAACTGTTCCGTACATTAAGTGTCGTAAATGTTCCTGTCGTATTCTAAATAATGTTATATAAATGAACGAAAGTGAAATTCTTGTAAATCACAGCTGGTGAATTAACTAAAAGTTTAGTAAATTGTTGATTATTTGTAATAGTAGTAGTTTTAAAAGTCTTTTTATGAAATCAGAATAATACCTGTAATAATTACCATCCATTCTCATCCATTAACATCCCTTTTCCAGGACTAAAATGAATTGCCTTCATACCACAGTTATTCAAATTCAGAAATATATTCTTTAAACTTAAACATACAGAAATACGATAATATTTAATTTATTTCCACCCGTAATAGAAAGACAAAATAATGTTGCCAGTTAAAAGGTATTATTATTTACCACAGACTAATTTTTTTTATAGAAAACAAGGGAACCACCGCTGCACTCCGACCCCTGTCGACGAAGAACGTCGAAGACAACAGAGGGGGTGGTATTACGATCTGAGCCTCTATGTATAAAACCTGATGTGTAAGACCATTAGGTTTTATACATTGAGAGTAACAAACGAGCACACAGTTTACCCGATGGCAAGTGATTCCTGCAGCCCATGACATCTACATACATTCTTCCTTGATATGGAATCATAATGCAGATGCGCTGTTACCGTTGAGGACTGAGATGGAATGTATCGTAACCAGGATTAAAGGCTTCCGCATTCATACACTCACCAGACGAAACACCTGAGCATTATACTGCTATTTTACGCTGGTATTCTGTGAGGGTCCTACCCGATCGAGCAGACTCATTCGTTTTGCAGCTACAAACATACTACAGTGTAGCTCTGCCACTGTTACGAATAGGTGAGGTTAAGGTGAGTTCCATAATTTGCGCTCTATTCTATAAAAAAAGAACATGTTCATTATCAGAAATGATAATACAGTTCTATATATGTACTGGAATCTACTTTGTCAAGTTAGAATCAAGTAAAAAGAAGAGTGAGTAATGTTTTGTTTCAGATATCGTCCACATCGTATTGCACTCTCCTAAATAAAGCAGTCACTCTTCATTTTTGAAGATCGTGCTTAGATTGTGTATCACGTATAAACATTCTTACACTTCACACTTTCGAGTTGACAACGTAATTTTAAAACATCACATATGTTTATTGCGAATTCACAATAAGGTCGTGATTACGTTTAAAATGATAATAGTATTTTAATTTAAAAATAAAAAGCTTTCATACGAAAGCTTTCATGCTAGCTTTTATATTACTAGGGGTGAAAAAGGAGCACATAGTTTATTTTGATAATAAGGCATAATCGAGTGAAGCTCGAAGATATTTACAACCATTCTCAACAATGATTCAAGTTACTCAAGCGTTATCACCGCTGAGGATTAGCCTGGAACGCCGCATTACCTGTAAGAGGTTATCTAAACCCCACATCAGATACT
Organism: Teinopalpus imperialis; assembly: GCA_029286865.1. NCBI lineage: Eukaryota > Metazoa > Arthropoda > Insecta > Lepidoptera > Papilionidae > Teinopalpus > Teinopalpus imperialis. The sequence continues at coordinate 8,352,201 of JAGSMU010000014.1, read as the reverse complement.
CATCCGAAATACCACTGCAATGTTACACTGATATTTCATACTTATATTCGGAGAGAATTCCTTCTCCAAGGGGCGGCTAGTGGGCGACATGCTTATCTGAGGCCGTTTGTGCAAGAGCGTTTCCGTTGCCATATCGTTATTCGGTTCGCAAAGGTGGTAAATAATATGTGGTTATAAATAAGTCTTATGTATAAACCTTTTTACCAAGTAACAAAAAGGTCAGGGATGTGTCCATATATGTACGATAACACAGCCAGGTCCGAAAACTAACAAGTTTTTAGACGCAAATGCTGTTCCTCGACTGGGTTTTAACCCAGGGCCGGTGATGAAGCATTTATTTACTCTAACATTAAATTATTACATAGTTGACTACCGTGTCAATAGAGTATCTATAATGTTTTTGTCGCTTTTACTAATCTAAATATAACTTGTATTGGCCAGATTTCTTTTGTGAACATTATTTAATTAAATTTCTTAAGGTTGTTCTAGTCTAAGTTTGATATTTGAATTTGTTTTCGAATAAATGTTATCAGCTTCTCAATCTATTAAAGAGATAAGTTAGTACACCGAAAATGACTATTTTGCATAAAATAACAATTAAATTGGAGGTTATCTGTAAGACCACTAGGTTTCCAAATAATCGTACAAGTGAAATATTAATGGCCGATTAGTTTATTGAATTTTGTTGCTTAGTGAAATATTGTTGTATACCAGGCTAAACTGCGACTGGTATACAAGTAGGTTATTGAGTATAAGATATTCAAAATAATGAAGTCACATGGAAGTCTCGACATGTACGGATAAGAATCTTTTTTAATCCACGTCATCATGACAAAGTATCAATAGTCCACTGCTGAACATAGATTTTCCCATAACATGATCCTGAGCTATATGCATCCATTGACTGGCACACTTGCATGCTCTTTGCATATTATCGCTACATCAGCAACTGCCAGTCCGAGGTTGCACAGTCAAGAACCTTTCTCACCCATCGGTTATCGGTTTTAAGAACTATATGGCCAATCTATTCAGCCTCAGCTTCCTTTTGTATGTCGGTCACTCTCATTTCTATCATATATTATAAATTAGTTCATGTCAATGTTGAATTAAGGCGTCAAAGTGTTGGCAACATTGTAACAGCGCTGTGTGTGGCGCGTTCCTGTGAAATAAATCTGTGCGCGCGCAGGCGAGCTCTGACGGACACGCGCCAGACATACCCGCGTAATGCCGGACTGACGTTTATTATGTTTGGCCTAAACTGCAGGCGAAAGCAGTTTCCCTTCTTTTTAAACAGTTTTTTTCACATGCAATATGTCAAGATCTCTTAAGCTTATTATTACAATTCAGCTTCTTCACTCTGGGAGCAAAGCACTGATTTTCGGCTATTTCCAAGACGTTTTCGAAATATAGGAAGACCACGTATTTTAATAATTAATGCGGATAAATTATTTATGCATGTTGACATTGATGACTTACGAGACAGTCCTTTAATGCCCGGAGTCACTCGGCGGCATTAGTTTGTGTCTTTCTATAAAGATCGATATGGATTTGGAAATTCTTCGAGATCCTTAACTTACGTAGATTATATTTTAGTCAATTAGTATTTGGGCTTACAGGTCGTGTCCAGAGACATCGAAAGATTAGTGAGTGTGAAATGAGCACATAGTGAATACAATATAAAAGTTTAATAAAATTTTTAAACACCAATAGCTAGATACCGTCTGCTAAACTTAATATCGTAAGTTCTAATCAACTATCGCCGTGAACCAATTATTTTCATCTTAATGGGAGTTGTTAATCAAAACGTTAGTAATATTAACATTACGGTTAGCATTATTAAAAAAAAAGGAAAATAAATGAAAATGTGATGAAATTTCAGTGAAAATATGAACATATAAAAAGGATACGATATTGTTAAAGTTGTACTTTGAAAACGGCAAATAAATATTCACTACAAAGTTTATGAACCATCAGTTCCATTCCTTGACATTGCAAAACAACATTTGGAACAAGTAAGAGAAGAGATAAAAATAAAATGCTTCATTCGTTCACTTCGAGAGTTTAAGTACTTTTGCATTTTATGATAATTTTTATACTCAAGCTCAGAAACATATATCTTTACTTGATGTATCTTGTATACTTGCGACTATTTCAATAGGATTCAATTTTAATATCACAGAGTTGCTTTTTAATGAGAGATTGATAGATAGATATTTTTTATTGTATAACGTGTGACAAACGAGCACACAGTGCATGTGTTGGTCAGTGATTTCTGCGGCACATGACACCTACATTCATCCTCGATTAGAAAACATAACCCGCATGCGTTATCATCTCTTAAATCTAAGATGGAACACTTAGTCGCGTGTAATAAGTGGTTCCGGATTCCTACCAGTGCAAGGGTCAGTACCTGTAGATCCATTCTGACTAGAGGTAGAAAGAAACTACGGTGCGTACACCACTGTTATTGATTTGTGTTATAAATTATTCATAGGTATTTGTGCCAGAAATTATTCTTAATGACTTTAACTTTCTTGAATTTCTTTTCGAATTCTTTCTGGTCCACCTATGCAGATTATATTATAGTCAAGTAATTCCTGCATAATATCCACATTCATCCTCAACCAGGAATCAACTTTGAATCAAGTAAGGAATCAAGAATTAGCTTAATTAACATTAGCTACTAACTGTATGTACCCAGTCAACTTCAAGTTCTGCTCCAATAAATCAATCATTCTATCGTGTACAGGAAGGTAGGAGAGATGGAATGAATATTACATTGTTTGTGAGGACGATTGGAATTCTATTCCAAACATCCTATGCAGTAATATATGTATATATGGCTTCAGTCCAATTTTTACACTGTACACGATGAGTCATTATATGCAATGCGCTATCCACGAAGCTATTTAATCTCAAATACTTAAATATATTGGACTGGAATTAGCAAATGACTTGAAATGATAATTTATATATTAAATTTAGGTCATCTACAGCACATAAATGAAAAAAATCTTAATCTATACATACATAAAAAAATGTAGTGGATTGTATTATATCGTAATAAAATAATTAAGTGGGAATTAAATAAAATGGCAACGACAACATTAAATTTCAATGAAAAAATTTAATCGTATCGTGAAATATCGATATCTGGGTTCATCATGGAGATGAAGTATGCCGTATTTCGATTCAAAAACCAGCGTAAGTGATGTGTCATGGGTGAACTTATTCAGTCACACACTGTTATTCGAGATCAGCGATATTTTGGAACCGACATAATTTAGAGACGTTCAAGTGAGAGCTATATTTACTATAGAATGGGGTAGCCTAGCATCTATGCGTTCGCTTTCAATTTCACGGTAAGCGAGCAAGTAGAGGTGGACCAGTGAAAATGTTGATTGCAAATTTAAGCACTTAATTACCACAACACGACGGTGAAGGAAAACATCTAAGTGAGATTAATTATAAAATATATTACAGGACATGTGAAGTACTCAAACCCTGATTTGAGACTATCATTCAATACACTCCAGAGGGATGATCCAATACACAGCAGTGGGATGTATAGGTTGTTTTTTTAACTTTTTCATACTTCAAATCTCATTATAGCTTAAATTCCAAAAACAAAAAGAGTGATGTTAGTTTGAAGTTAGTCCGTCTGTGGGGCCGGTAAGATGCCTAGCGGTAGGGTCTATATTTTAGGCTGTTACTCTACTTTTATAGAATCTAATAGATGACTCGCTTTTAATGTCTATCCAATGCTTGTAACTTGTACCAAACTACCGCCGATGTAAACGGAATGGATCGATCTCGCATTAAATTTATTTCTGGAGCGCAAGATTAATATTTTTTGGCAGAAATTCAAAGAATCCACGCGAACCGCGGCGGTCGACGGGATTCTGAAGCTGTTTCAAATAATTCGGATTATGTATAAAAAAAATATTAGCTTATTCCATTACGATTTATTTCACTGCGATGAATTCTAATAGTTATATTGCAGATAGATAAATAAATAAGCTCTTACGGGTTTTATTTCTGGAAAGATGGGGATATCAGACGATATTTCTATTTAAAAGCTGCGTTGGCTGGGTTATCCCCGATACAAGGTGGCACTTGGCACCAACAAAATTGTTAATTACAATTCACTTTTAAGATTTCCAGTAGATAGTCGTGTTACGTTACACAACTACTTAAAAATGAAATCGTTAAAATTTAAAAGTTGACAAGGTTTTCTTATTAAAATTATGAACATTCATCAACAGATGCAAATCCATTATCACCCCTGAGGACCGAGTTGCCTGTGTGAATGGAATTAATTGGATCACTTCCAGAAGAAACACAGTTAGCTTATGCAGCTATTTCATGCTCGTATTCCATGGAGGCGTGCTCCTTCCGCGGCAGAGCCGACCCCTAAGTCTACTGAGGGTCTATCTTTTTCGACTCTTTTGTTGACGAGTATTTTATATTTTCTAATCTAACCTGAGTAGCAATGCACGTGATCGCGGCGCTGGTATCCTAGGACTGTGTTATATATATAGCTATTTTTTGGTGAGCCTTACGGTTAAATATTTGTGTGTGTTTTGTAGTATGGAGAGTACAAACGGACACAGCTCACACACGTAACTCCTGCAGCCTATGACAACCACATCTATCATTGATAAGGAATCATAATGCAGATACGTTGTCACCCCTGAGAACTAAAATGGAATGCCTCATACATCAGTAGTAAGGGTTTCCGAATCCCTACACTCACAAGACGGAACACAGCAGCTTTATGCTGCTATTTTGTGCTGGTATTCTGTCAGGGCGTGATCCATTCTCAGCCGAGGAACAATATTTGTGCATCACAAGTTGTTAGTTTTTGAATCTGGGTATGTTGTACGTATGTTTCGTGGCACTGACACTACATGCGAACCTTCCTTCGATCTTATTGCACATTCATTCCATCAGACGTCTATGGAGAAGTTGACGTCGAGTGAGATTCTGTTTGCGTAAATATACGGCACTATCTAGAAGTTACTAAAAGATATCAGGAGGACGTCATTACAAGCCTGTGCGCTTAAATCTATGCTAGTTTTTATAAATTCTATACTAGCGTCAAGATCAGATAAAAGAGAAACATTGCCGGCTAAATCTTTGATCGCTTTTCTTTCTAATGTCTATAAATGTTACTCTACCAATAATATTTAGTCTCGTCTAAGCGTGTTCAGAGATGTCTGGTACTATCGTAAACTGTACTATTTTAACAGGCATCTGCTTTTAATCAGAGAATATCAAAGCGCTCGGAAACGAGGGGAGCTTGCCAACGTAAAAATGTCAATTAGTTTTTTTTTTTACTTGGCAAGGAGATCCAAAGCTGAGCATTGACATAAAAAAAACAATAAGAAGTTAATTAGTTGAATTATTACAATCAAAATGCCCACGTTCGTTTGTTTAAAGAGGACTGAATTTTTTTTGGCTGAAAAATTATGTAATCTTGCGAAGGCTTCCTAGTTTTAAAGAATGGAAAAACAAGTGCTAGAAACTCTCAGGGAATACGTTGGACAAAATAAAACAAAACGCAGAGGTTTGTTTTGTCAATTTAAGTGGGATTCGTGAAATAGCAACATGTACTCATTTTCTAGGATGAATGTACATGTCCCGGGCCGTAGGAATCACTTAACATCAGGTGAACTGTTTGTACGTTTGTTACTGCCAATGAAATAACAATAAAACAAAACAAGCATTTAAACTAAGATGAAGTGGTTAACAAGAATGTTAGTAAAATAATGTAACCACTGCTCGCTTAAAATTCAATATATAAATCCCCCAGCGGTGGCCTCCACCCTGGATAGGGTGTTAGAGTATTGTCCGCCGCGTGACACAACTGCGGACTGGAGGACTTCGCGTGTCTTGTAGTTGTTTTCTTTATTATTACTTCTATTAATCATGCAGGTTTCCTCACGATGTTTTCCTTCTCGCACTAGCACTTGCTAAATCAGCACTTAAAATTGCAATGAACAATTTAATTTGCTGCCGGTGATCGTGCTCCTTTGCTTCGTACCGTAGATTAAAAGCGAGCGAGCGAGATCAAAAAAAAGAATTGAAAGTTTCCACTGCATACAGGTCATGCTAACAAAAGAACCAAATATAAGGTTTTCTTCAAATATCTGAACATTTTAATGTTTATCATCAATATTAAGGTTAATGAACCCTTGACAATCTCATCACGTGCACACCCGCTTAAGATTGGTCTGTAACGATTCCAGGACATCATTGAACCTGATAATGGTCCGCCCATTTACGTCCGGTGACGGTATTCTTTGTTCGTTGGCGATTGTCCAAAGACTTGTTATCCTTGGATAGTCAGTATAATCTCTATTGCAAACTTCTAATGACATCTTTAAACGTATCAACGGAGTACCGTATGAGAAACTTTAACCCGCACGGGAGAATTTGGTATAAACTAACTAGATATTTTTATTTTTTAGTATAAGAGGGGAGTAAACGAACGACCCATTCACGATTCCATCAATCTCACTTTATCTTATTGAAATTAGTTTTAACATGTGATTGTAAACATTAAAATAAAAATAAAAACTTCATTGAATTCAGTTTCAGTGTTTATCTTATCAGAACTTTATGCAGTGCCGTAGTTTCAGCAAGATAGATAGACATTTTAAATACTATCAATCTTTTCTTGATGGACTATTAAAACATAAATAATTGATATTATTTATTATTAGGAGTATAAGCGCTTGCCAAAAGCGAGACTCACGGTATGCGAGCCAAACCTAACCCAGTTCGATCCCATGTGGCCGGCACAAATGTAATTGTTAATTAAAATATTAAGTACCAACTTACTGCGTGTTCACGTGCATATCTAAGAAATAAATAGAAACATTTCTAAGACATTTTAAGTCAAATCGCAGGGGAGCTGGATGGTGGATTAAAAAAAAACCAAAGTCTAACAATAATGTTTTTACGACAATTTTACAGACAGTTTTATTAAAGTAGTGACTGAAATAGTAAATTAAAACTGAAAATTTTTGATCATCACCTATTCTAAAATTAATTTTAATTTTAAGGATTCACCTGTATAATACGTAAGATATTCTCCAGAGATCATAGAATAAAATCAGTTGAATCAGTGACAAAATCCTGGCAAGCAATGCTTCTCAATAGATCAGGTCTCAATAGTCAAATATTCCCTTCAGGTTAAAAGGCCGATTGTAAAAGCAGTGCAAAGTTTGATTTTAGCGATTTTATCTGAACCACCGTTACGTTAGTGTTCTTGTGTTAATAAAATTTAATAGTTGCTTGACTACAATCTCATCGGCTGAATATAAAGATCTCAGTAAGCCTCTCATAAGGTCTTCTCCTCCATCTAGGCATCTGTCTTCCTTCATTAACTATAATAAAATAGTTTTAAAACTTACAGACTGAAGTTTTATCGAAAGAAAACTCACTGTTCTCAAAACTAAAAAGACGTTAAGAAAAACAAGACGCTCCCGACCCGATGTTTGAAACTTGCCAAGTTCTTTTATTACTTGGATCGCGAGGGTTTAGGCTTGTTCTTTTAACCCTTTAGCAACACTTCAGTGAGCATCCTTTATATTAAATTGATTTGGGGCACTTAATTCCGCCAATAGGGTTACCAAATAAGAGAGAACACTGCGGACTTTAATGTTTAAAGTTTTAAACCCTGTTCTGTTTTCGTAACATGGAAAGTTTTCTTTGTTTATAAAATACAGAATTATTATTGAACAAAATAAATAATTTTTTTATTCATAATTGGACAATGTTAGGCCACAGTCTCGCATGAGTGTAAGTGGTGGCATAGAAAATAAAGACGTTAGCACAACACGTAGATTTGACTATGACACATCAAGAAATTCAGACGTTAAGTTGTCCATAGCAAAACTGACGTATTATAAATGAAAAATCAAATCTCTTTTTGCTAATTCGTAGAATGTTACAATGTAAGGACAGAGTCTCTCCGATCGCCTGGTTGACTGATGATGGATGGAGAAGGGTGGAATTAACTCATGTACGATCTTTCCCGAATCCATCCCGCAGAAAACGAAAGGGAATGAAACATTTCTACATTTTGATCTTGTAAGATATATATCTGAACAATTGTCTTAATATTAATTTATTCTATCTTAACAATCAGATAATAAAATTGCTAGTTTTCTAAGATAAATAATGAATCTTAAAAATTACTAATTTCCACGTGATGGATGAAGACATGAGGTGGAAATTACAGTGGTACAAATAATAAGAATGGAAAACACCTAAAAATTTTTGATCATCACCTATTCTAAAATTAATTTTTATTTTAAGGATTCACCTGTATAATACGTAAGCTATTCTCCAGAGATCATAGAATAAAATCAGTTGAATCAGTGACAAAATCCTGGCAAGCAATGCTTCTCAATAGATCAGGTCTCAATAGTCAAATATTCCTTCAGGTTAAAAGGCCGATTGTAAAAGCAGTGCAAAGTTTGATTTTAGCGATTTTATCTGAACCACCGTTACGTTAGTGTTCTTGTGTTAATAAAATTTAATAGTTGCTTGACTACAATCTCATCGGCTGAATATAAAGATCTCAGTAAGCCTCTCATAAGGTCTTCTCCTCCATCTAGGCATCTGTCTTCCTTCATTAACTATAATAAAATAGTTTTAAAACTTACAGACTGAAGTTTTATCGAAAGAAAACTCACTGTTCTCAAAACTAAAAGACGTTAAGAAAACAAGACGCTCCCGACCCGATGTTTGAAACTTGCCAAGTTCTTTTATTACTTGGATCGCGAGGGTTTAGGCTTGTTCTTTTAACCCTTTAGCAACACTTCAGTGAGCATCCTTTATATTAAATTGATTTGGGGCACTTAATTCCGCCAATAGGGTTACCAAATAAGAGAGAACACTGCGGACTTTAATGTTTAAAGTTTTAAACCCTGTTCTGTTTTCGTAACATGGAAAGTTTTCTTTGTTTATAAAATACAGAATTATTATTGAACAAAATAAATAACTTTTTTATTCATAATAGGACAATGTTAGGCCACAGTATCGCATGAGTGTAAGTGGTGGCATAGAAAATAAAGACGTAAGCACAACACGTAGATTTGACTATGACACATCAAGAAATTCAGACGTTAGGTTGTCCATAGCAAAACTGACGTATTATAAATGAAAAATCAAATCTCTTTTTGCTAATTCGTAGAATGTTACAATGTAAGGACAGAGTCTCTCCGATCGCCTAGTTGACTGATGATGGATGGAGAAGGGTGGAATTAACTCATGTACGATCTTTCCCGAATCCATCCCGCAGAAAACAAAAAGGAATGAAACATTTCTACATTTTGATCTTGTAAGATATATATCTGAACAATTGTCTTAATATTAATTTATTCTATCTTAACAATCAGATAATAAAATTGCTAGTTTTCTAAGATAAATAATGAATCTTAAAAATTACTAATTTCCACGTGATGGATGAAGACATGAGGTGGAAATTACAGTGGTACAAATAATAAGAATGGAAAACACCTAAAAATTTTGATGTTTAAGGTGAAAATAATATTTTGAAGACATCAAACTAATAACGTACGTAGGTATTAGTCTTACCCCAGAGTAAGTATATGTAGACTAGAGTATTTTTATCTTGTGACTCTTAAGTCTGCACAGTTTAGGAGGAATCTTAAAGCAGATGCGCTCTTCGGGGTGACCCTTCAGAACTACTTCCGTTAGTGACGAGGTCTTCAGCTTGATTCAGTCACTAGATGAAACAACAGCGTCTGGACATTATTTTACGTTGTATTCAAGTAACTCGTTGTTTTGCTAAGATTGATGGGACCTATTATACCGGTATTCAATGAAGACGCAGCGAAGTCACTGTTAGGATCATTTACATGTCGCAATTTTAAAAAGATAATCAAAATAAAAATGTAGTATGTCCGTTATGATAGCTTTTAATAATAAATATACTTTGGATTCCAACGTATAATGACAAGCTAAAATAGCATTTTGGGTGTCGGCTAATTAGCAGTTAGCAGTTATAGATTATGCACAAATATTTGATGTCCTTAAATGTATGTACGCGAGTCGTAATGACTTTGCAACTTCATTTGAACAACGTTTAAAAACGAGATGCCTAGTCATGATAAATTTACATCTGTACTGTTTCCTTAAACACGGTTTCTACGTCACCAATAATGATAAAAGCTCATGATGATGTGGACGCATTCTTTTTACATTGTGAATAACAAACGAGCACGCAGTCCACCTGATGGCAAATTATTCCTGCCACCCAAGACATCTACATTCGTCCTCGACAACGGATCATAATGCAGATGCGTGGTCACCCTTGAGGATTGATATGGTACGCCTCTTCACGAGTTATAAAGATCTCCGGACCGCACTGCACTCACCAGACGAACCACAGGAGCATTATGTTGCTATTTTACACTAGTATTCTGTGAGAGCGTCGTCCTTCCCCGGCCGACGAGATCCATTCATTCTGCAGCTAGAAACAAACTGCGGTGTGGCTTTACCACAAATATTGTGTCAGAGTTTTGTAAGACGTTGAGGCGCGATGACGCTAATTTAAACTCGGAAAAAAAATCATCTGGTTCACAGAATACTAGCATGAAACAATAGCACGCCAATTCCATATTTCGTATGGTGTAGGATTCAGGGATCCAATTGCCAGAAACGAGGCATTCCTTCTCACTCCTCAGGGGTGCCTTTCGAATCTTTGTTTAGAATTGATGTGGATTTCAAGGACCTTAGTGCTACACTTACCACCATAGGGTCATTGTGTTCCTTTGCTACAACTGATATTATTAAAGATATGATAAATAAGATATACTCGTATACGCAATGCAGACTCGTAAATCAACAACCTTTGATATACAAATATTATTTCTCAGTATGGTATAGAACAGAATCGCTTCATAGTCGCATACTCTTACCACCACGCCATATGGTCAAATGTAAGAAAGAAAGAAACTTAAAGTTGAATACAACATACTTTATGATACACTTCGAGGACTACCTTTTACCTGTACAAGCAATTTTTTTAAAAAGAATTCTAGCGATCCTATTGACATGACTAATATTCCCGCTAATCACTCCAACTAAGCTTTAAATGCTTGTGCTAGGAGACGTTTTACGAATTATCGTCAAATTGTGATTCGAACCTACGTCCTTTATCCTAGCAGACCTTTAAACCATTAGGCCATTGACACTTCACAACAAATACATCTTGACCTATTCACCATGACTCTATGTTCTTTTTTTATCCGTAATCGACGTAATCATCGAAATTAATAACATCTCTGAGTCAACAGTTTTTTTTTTGTTAACATTATTAAAGTAAAAAAGTAAAGTAACTGCCTGTATAAATAAATCCCATAGGCCTCCTCTATAGACAGAATGTTGGAGCATAGGCCATCACGCGGCTTAGCTGCGTTGGCAGTGGCAGATTTCGAAAGTCTTCCAAATATATTTTCTTTTAAAGATACAGTGGTAGAGCTACAGTGCAGTTGATTTCTAGTTGCAGAATAAATGGATCAGCTCGACCGGGGTAGAACCACGCCCTCACAGAATACCACCGCAAAATAGCGACATAACGCTAACTCGGAGACGTTTATTACTGGAGACTAGGCCTTCCATCTCAGTCGTCGAGGGTGACAACGTGATCATGGGCCGCAGGAATCATTTACCAACAGGTGACCTATGTGCTCGTTAGTATCACAATCTATCTGAATGTAAAGGTTTCTTTTGTTTTCCTTCAGCGCTGAGCACGTAGTGAATCAGCACCTAAAATGGCAATTCACATTTTCATTGGTGCCGCCACCATTAAAAGAGGTGGTGAGTGTCCTACCTGACCCATATCCACCCACAAAATGATGATGATATCCTCAAATTTCTTTCCCCAATTATATTAGATAGAGCATTCGTGGCCTTTCCCAAATCGTACATTTCACGGTAAAACTTGTTATAGCTATAGTACATAGTATAGTAGTATGGTACCGTCGAGTCTCCCCTAGACCGCCAGGAGTCCACGTTAGACTCGACGGCGGTCTACGTTGGCGTGACAAAAAAATAGGGGTTCACAACTCGAAAGCGGTGGTCCACAACGACTTGACTTCACCTATCACCAATCAATCAATTAATTAATTAATTAACCAATCAATTCCTACATTTTTTTCGGAAACTAATAATTCGTGGTTGGAACTCAGCCGCAATGCAAATTTTCATAGTAAGATCTTTGTCGAGTTTTGGGAATATCGTAAAAATGTAGCTGCAAATCATGTCATCTATTAATGTTATTAGCTCCCAATCGATATACCATACACATACCCTAAACTGTTCTACTAATGTAGTAGGAAAATACTAGATTGGAAAAATATGAAGATTTTCCGTCCAAGCGAAGGAACAAGTAATCGAGTTATACTTATTTATTTAATACAAAACGCCTTTTGTACTCCACACAATAAGACTCTCATAACAAATAACGTATTTGCCTTACTTTTCCCGAGCGCCTCTTAAACCAATGCTTACGGTTTTCTCTTTGAAGCATTGAGAAGCACTCCGAATATCAAACTCACTCTGAGTTTCACTTACTGTAGATGTTAGTGGTTTATTTCCACTTATTCATTTCAAGGTTCCCCTTTGTGTTATTTCCCGTCCATTGGTTGTTCTGTTACTTGAAACGGAGAGTGTGAAAATCGGTGTAAGTCACAGTGGGAAAGCCATGCTGTAGCTAGTTTTTCGCTGGAATATTAATGGATCATCTCCACCAAAGAAGGACCACCACATAGAACGTCAACAGGAGATATCAGCAATAACGTAAGGATGTAAGGACATAATTACAGGTAACGACGAATTCCATCACAGTCCTTTAGATGACAACGCATGTGCATTTAGAATCCTTGTGAAGGATGGATGAAGTTAACACGGGGCGTAATAATCACCAGGTACTCGACAATCATCAGGTAAATTGTGTGTCACGTCTAATAATATTAAAGAGTTAGGTAGTAGTATAGTTAAAAATTTACATAATTTGTCAATTTAAAATTTGGTGAAACTCGATGCGATCCTGACTAATGTATCCAGAATCAGATTAATGATGAACAAACATGATGATGAAAGTGACTTGATCATTAGATAATAATTCTCTCTCTAAAACTCAAAAAGATTTGTACTCTTGCTAGAAAAATATGCACTCTGTAGAAAAAAAATGCGTTAAGTAACTAAAAATCCGACGTTAGTAAAAATCTGTTTATCAGATTTTTTTAATACCTTGGAATACTCAACTTTTATTATCATACTTATATCTACTAGCTTGTAATCGAGAATAAAGATTTATAGTTATATTATTAAACTGAAATGTACTGGATTATTGAAAAAAATACCGTAATACAAATTAGAGATACCAATTTTATATTACCAACAAAAATTTTTCAACTAAAATCCGTAAATTGTGAAAGCAACCAAAAATATATCAAGTAAAATACAGAGATTTACTTTTAAAATTTAAATTTACTTACAGTCTTCTGCAAATCCAACCGTGCCTTCTTCAATCGTAGATTTACTTCAGCAAGCTTCAACTAATTTACTCCACAGATCGAGTTAGATAAAATCAGAAAATCTTGTTATATCATCCTGACCGTTATGGAATATAAATAATTTCGGATTTATATTCCATAACTTATATCACGTAGCGATGAAATTTGTTTATATTTTAACAAACCAACATTCACTTCCTATTCCTTATTATTTTAACGATGACATGCAATACTATACCAGAATGAATAAAGTTTTTCAAAATACTATAAAACAAACAAAAGGCGTAACAATACGTGGAGAAGTCGGTAAAATACCACGATAACAGGAAAGATCGGAAGTACCTGAAGTTTTATTACATATAACTTCATAGTTTACCTCGTGACCTACTGGGTTTTGCCACTTTTGAAATTGATTAGACTATAAATAACAGTCACGAAGGAAATAAGGAAGTCAAATAGTATAGTAACGCTAGCAAATTGTTTTAGATCTTGAAAATTCTGTGCAGTGGTAGGTGGGTTTTGAAATAATCTTATACATTGCGTCTATTATTTCATAGGCGATGAGTCTAAATATTTGTACGCCCATCAATGAATCGATTTTGGGACCGGGTAAATGTTAGGTTAGGAAAGACAAATAATCCAAATAATATGGAAATTCTATAACGGAGTACAATGGTGCCCACTCTGCAGCAAATGTCTTGCTGTAACATGAATAGGTCTACTCAAACGAAGAAACACCACAACCTTACAGAATATCAGCGTAAACGTTGCTGTATTGCGTTTAATGAATGTAGGGATCCAGGAATCTAATTATTGGTAAGGAATGATATGACTTGAATGTGGGAAATCAATTTGTGATAGCTTGAGATAATGGTATAAGCAGCTTGTCGCTGTAAAGTAAATTTAGAAGAATCATCTAAAGGATCTTATATGGCTAAAATAACGTCTAAACTACACAATGAAAGAGTTCCAAATACATAATATAAATGCCTAATTTTAAGCTCAAAATAAAAGCGTTTATTTTCTTACTAAACAACTTACTTAGTAGTTGGAAACTTACTTATACAGGAATATATATTATGTTTAACATGTTCCAACGTTTTTAATTTAAAAGATTTAAGTTAGCCAGTAACCGGTGCGTTGTCAAGAATTGTATGCATGTTGTAGACTCTCCAGCGTCTCGATAAATAAAACTGAGATAAGTAGGGTAACGTGAGAGAGAAATTAAGAGCGACGTCTGTTATGAAAATATAAATAACGTCTAGGATGGAAATGGAAGTTAAAAAAATGAATAAAAATATAAGCATGTTTTATCAGGGTACAAGATAAATACCGATGAGTTAGGACCTATCGTATCCTTATCTTCTGGGGTAACAACATATCTGTATTACGATGTATGGAAGATATAGATTTATACTATTGGAGGATTACAAACTAACAATCCCTTCACCTAATCGTAAATAATCAAGACATCCATTCGTTCTCGATAAGAAATCATAATGCTGATGCGTTATCACACCTGACGATAAAGATTGAATGCCACGTCACCAGTAATAAAGGTTCACCGGATCCCTACACTCACCAGATGAAATGTAGCAGTGATATGCTGGTACTCCGTGAGAACATGGTCCTCCCGCAGTTGAACCATACCATAGAGAGTACAGCCGGCACCTACAGCGTGGTCTCACCACTTTAAAATTATAATAGATTGCCAGACCTTTATCTGAATCCTCGTCGCTCTGAAGTGACGTCTCCTATTTGAAGGTATCTTGTTATGAGAACGTAATCATTCTCAACTAACTGTTTTATATTGTAGCCAGATATATAGATAGCTCCACATTGGTATTCAGTAAGAGAAAGGAGAGAAGATGCAAAGTATACTTGAAATTGAAATATTAGAGACTAACTAAGCAAGCACTGGTAAACTATACAACTGTTTACTTCAAGTTATTTTCGAATTGTAGCAAAAACAGAAGCAAAATTATTTTGGGCTGAATTTTCTGCTTTTCTATTTATTTTTATACATTTAAATAACAACAACATCATACCTCACGGATATGTCACACTTAAAAAATTAGGAAGTATCGGTTAATGAACGGAATAAAACTTTTACTAACTTCTTGATATAAAGTAATAATGTAACGATCTTTCGCAAAAAACATCTCGAATAGTTTCCGAGCCTGCCAAGTTTCGTTTGTAGCAAGTAATAAGGAAACAGAAAAGTTCGAAGTGCCGAGTAAGTTAGCAAAAGAGCAAAGTAGGAAGAAAAAAATATGGAAGCAGCTAATTTGAACTCCATTAACTCGAACAAACGTCATTATTCCGACCGAAAAACGCATCTATCCCACGCGATAATTCAAATACTAGGTTAGAGCTTAATTAACAGGCGTAGGCGAGTGACTAGTTGGTGAGTCACAAATTTATCGTAACGAAGTAAATTAGCGCGAGTTAACACGGCCGGCCGCTGGCACTCCGCACTCCACGGTATCACGTGCTCGACTGAACACAGCAAACGAACGCCACTTCTTATAAACCCACCACGGGGGTTGCGCGCGCATAGACAATAAAAGCTAAATGCTAGCGCGCCCCATAAACTGTCCTCATTAGTGAAAGGGCGTCGGGTTTTGTATACACTACTTTATTGCAGGTGTATGCCGTCCCTCATTTGGCCGATCATCTGTTTATTTTATTTTAAGGTCGTCCCTTGTCTTTATCGTTTCTGCGAGCCATGGAGGCCGGGGCGGGCTAATAACGCCGATGTTCTGTTATGGGTTCGTCGTAATAGAGTTGTATAGCACCGCACCCCGTTCTAAGCAAATGTCGAAGAAAAGTGGGTGGCTTTGTTTATAAGGCCGAGGTGCGGCCGGGTGGGGTTGGCCTGATAGTTGCGATACGGTACTGATTTATCAGTCCTTGGAAAAAAAAAGGAATATCAACTGACAAGCTTGGACTCTTTCGCCCTTTAACGATTCACGCTCCCCTCATATTGCGGTCTTTTATGGCGCATCGTTTTAGACAATGGCCTTTCTATTTTGACGCTGGCATTCTAATTTATGGTGTAGTGTCGATGCCATTATATATATTTATGGAAATGTCAAAATATACTTATGTACGTTAAGTCGCATGCAGTTTTCTTTTATATTATATATTATATTTATATTATATATTATATTTAGCGTGACAAACAAGCACACAGTCCACCAGATGCTGGTGATTCCTGCGGTCCATGGAACATTGCATATTACATATTGCAGATGGACTCTCCGGTCTCCGGATACCTCCACACACCAGACGCCAGATGGAGCACAATAGCAATCTGCTATTGTGTTCCATCTGGTGCTATACGGTCTATTTTAACTGTAATTTTAACGGGCATCGGGTCCTTCCCCGGTCGAAAAGAACAATTTATGCTATAGCTAGAAACAAACTACAGCAAGACTCCACAACTGTTAAAAGGAAGTTAGGTAGTGACAAACTTTACCCTTTTTTATCTATTCATCTATACATAATATAACTTTCCTGAAACGAAATCGAAATTAATGAAAACATCATCCAAGTTTAAAGATGTAAAACACAATAGCATCATGGATTTTTTACGGCGAATAGATATGAGCGTCTCAAGCCTTCAGAGATCACTTAACATAATGTAATGAAATGTTTCATGTCTTTATCGTCATAAAAAAATTGCTGAATTTATTAGTATGTAGACCAGTAGGAAAGACTAGTTAACGCATTATCTTATAAAGGCCATAATAATAATAATAACCACCAGTTGCAAATTAAAGCGGAGGTTCATGTTCACTTTTATATGAAAAGTGATTTACCTAATACATTTACATCACATACAATAAAAGCTAGTGTAATCAAAAATTTACTAAGGAGTTAGAAACATTTATATGGGGCTGCAAAATTTTATCAATACCAGATTTTATATTAATTTAGAAATCTTTTAAATTAATCTTTTAACATCTATTTAGTCTTTATACAATATGTGTAGATAATCTATGACAAGTTGTATGTCGGGAAATGTACAAAGTCTACAGTGGTAGAGCCACACTGCAGTTTGTTTCTAGCTGCAGAATGAATGGGTCACCTCGACCGGGGTAGGACCACGCCCACCCAGGATACCAGCGTAAAACAGCAGCGTGATGCTGCTGTGTTTCGTATGGTGAGTGCAGGGATTCGAAGACCTATTACTGGAGACGAGGCATTCAATCTCAGTCCTCAGGGGTGACAATGCATCCGTATTATCATTCCTTGTCAAGGATGAATGTTGATGTCTTGGGCCGCAGGAATCACTTGCCATCAGGTGAACTGTGTCCTCGTTTGTTACTCTTACATTGAGACGATTGACGTACTAAATAGCAAGAGTTGATGATGAAGTCATTGTTTACTATACTCATCATATAATGATAGACTCTCAACCTTGTAAACTTTTAAGAAAAACTAAAGTTCTCATTTCTTCAAGAGAACGCGGCTTAAAATAGCAGCATTGTGTTTCGATGGGTGAGTGGAGGGATCCAGGGCCACTTATTACTGGAGGATGAATTTGGATGCCACAGGTCACTGTGAGGTGAACAAAATGTATAAAAATGTGTGAGTATAAAAATCTAAATTGCGAGATAACAATTACAGCCTGAAATTACAGCGGATTTTAGGTCCTAGATTATTCTCGTGTGTCTAAGATTGTATCTAAACGGAAAGGAAATAATAAGAGAATACAGATAAATATCTTTGTATTTGCTCAAATGGTTACAACACTATTATCTATTCTGCATCGATGCCTTCCGGTGATAACAAAAGTGGACCTGATTGAAATTGAACAAAACATCAATATGGTAACCATTTAACTGTGAATCATTCCTCATCACAATTTTCGAAAGACATACAGCTAATACTTAAGTAAGATTTCTTAA
Source organism: Teinopalpus imperialis (assembly GCA_029286865.1). Taxonomy (NCBI): domain Eukaryota; kingdom Metazoa; phylum Arthropoda; class Insecta; order Lepidoptera; family Papilionidae; genus Teinopalpus; species Teinopalpus imperialis. The sequence goes on along the minus strand of JAGSMU010000014.1, from coordinate 8,333,726 downwards.
GTTACTAAGAAGGACACTTACAAGTATATACAAATAATAACACATTCAAAATTACATTTACATTAAAGAGATACAGCATCGAAGATACAGAGAGGCCAACTGTCAGAAGAGAACAACTAAGCTTATACCAAACCCCTCGAGGTCGCTAAAAAGAAGGTTTAAAGAAACAAGTAAATTAACATCAAGTATTATATATATAGTTATGTTTGCTATTATATTAAAAACAATGAAAACGTTCTTCTATCTGTATATAAAAGCAAGCTCGTCCAATATCCTTATGATCCGACGTAACAACCGCGCAAATTACCCCGCCCTTTCGCCTAACCCCCACGTTCCACTTTGATGACATTTATACAGTGCCTCCAACGCGTTAAATTACGCGTGTAAAACGAAACGCATCACAGCTCAAGGGTTGAATTGACATCTTTTATGACCATGGAGGTGATTTAATTAGGTTCGATAGTTTATCGCCATGGATCGCTGGCTATAATGTTTAAAAACGCATGACTGAGTGAGCAGAGTCAGTTGTTTCGATTTCAAATTGGTTATCATTATTGTGAACATAAAAGTTTTTAACAAAAATATAACAAGTTCGAATGGGGTTTTGAATAGGTCCAAAGCATATCGTGTAAGTTGACTGAAAGGGGATTTTGAGTTAGGACCCTCCTAACTCAAGATCATGGGATCAGTCTTGATCTATTAAAATGATATCAAGGCCATTGCCGCCTCTGAACCATGCTGAGGCTCAGAGCCAGGGGGCCGATGTGTTCGGAAGAAGTGTCGAGACTTCTACTGTTTTTATATAATATACAATATTTTTTTTAATTCATATTCAGAGTAACACACGAGCACACAGTTCCCCTGATGGCAAGTAATTCCTGTGGTCCATGACATCTTTGACAATGAATCATAATGCAGATGTGCGTATCACTGAGATGTATTACTCGTCATCAGTAATAAAGGTATCCGGATACCTGCTATCACCAGACGAAACACAGCAGCATTATGCAGCTATTACGCTGGTATTCTGTGGGCGTGGTCCTACCACGGTCGATCTGACTCAATCATTCTGCAGCTAAAAACAATCTGCAGCTTAGCTCTACCACTGTTCAAGACACAACACAATACTACACAGGGGAACATCACCGAGGGGGTTTTAGTGGATAGAAATTCGACATGTAATAAGTCCCCTGCCTTAAAAAAACGTAGCTATGACATTTTGGTCAACATATTTAGTTTAATTTTTTGACATTACTCAGTGGTCAGTGCCTCCTTTGTTAAATGCCGCATTGAAATGAGATTGTCAATTGGACAATTGGTCTTTATCGTATCGACCAAGACGACACAACCCAAAAAGATCGAAGACCAGGTATCATACGCTACCTTAATGTCAGCGGGGCATTCCACCGTAGCAGAGATCGTTAGTTCTAAATAATACATCACCAGACTCACAAGTATCAGTATCAAGAAACGATAGCAGAAAGACAAAGAAAGAGACAGAGAGAGAGATTTGTATGAGTAAATCGTAAATATACAATTTTTTAAAAAAAAAGAATATTACTAATATTCCGGTTAACCACTCCAACTAATCTGAAAATGCTTGTGCTGGGAGATGGTCCACGACAAGAGTCTAATGGTGGATTCGAACCTACGACCTTAAGTTTCGCAGATCCTAACCGAAACCATTAGGCTTTTGATGTTTTACTCTATATACATATAATTTGTATCTATATATACATATGTACTACCCCCATTGTTTGAATTGCACTCATTCGAATCGCAGTGGTAGGGCCACGTTACAGTTTCTAGCTGCTGCAGGGATGGGTCGGCTCGAGAGGGGAAGGACCACGACCTCACCCTCAAACCGCCGCTTATCCGGAGACCCTCATTCCATCTCAGTCCTCATTGGTGACAACGCATTATGATTCCTTATGTGCTCATTTGTCATCCTTCATACAATAAAAAAAAAGAATAACGACACATAAAAAAAAAGAGCTTAATATCTACTAAGTCAATACAATCGCTCGATTGAAAGAAACGCCTTGGTGGCTTAACTTAATGGCCAATTACTTCAGTATTGATCTTTTTTGATGCCAGCTTACGAATACGGGTATTGTTTGAGAACTTCACTCGTTTAGAAACATTTGTATAAGTAAAGATTACATCAAACGAAGAATAATCAATATCAAATGATTATTCTTCGTTTGATGTATTTTATTATTATTATTCCTCTTTTTATCTCTTATTGGCTCTGTGCTTTTAACCGCTTACAATTTTATTTAATTGTTTTAATAAAAGAATACGCTGTCGCTTTACTTTTATTAAACTATATTATATAATAAATGGTGTTGTGAATAACTATTTAGGGTTCACTGCTAATATAATTGTAAAAATTACTCATACTGTGTAATGATAGCGCCTACGCTAGCAAAAGGTTAGATCTTGTAGTGTTGGGCTACGCAAAACTAGGAAATTATAGGCACGAACAGGTTACCGTTGCATCTTTCATCGATTCATCAGTTAGATGAACACTGGCTATTGTTAGCGGTGGAGACAAAAGGATCTGAAAGGGTCCCAGTGCTGCCGTCTACCAATAACCTTCAAAAATAAGTTCTTTGGTCAATCTAATATTAAAAAATAGACATATAAAACAAATTTAAGCATCCTAATGGTTTAGGGTACGGTCTACGAAACTTAAAATACTTCAGATTTCTGACATTATTTATTTATTATTGTAAACCATGAAAATAACATTCCTTTTGTTAAACAAAGAAAAAAAACCTGTGTACTTTTACGTAAGTATAACATTTACTTTAGAATAAATTGCTGAATTATTAACAATGCATATATTTTTTTCAATCAATCGCTGAGAAACACAAAATCGATCACTACAGCAACTAGAAAGAACAATAATATTGTATTCAGTCATAACTAGGGACTCTCCCTCGGTAAAACAATTAACATTATTAAAATAACTAACTGGCAATGCGGTCCAAGTGATAAACTCACGGCTCATAGAAATACAAGTAAAAATACACGTTTTTTGTGGAAATGCCGTGTTTTTGAAACTAATATAAATATGAAACTAAAATGTTTTGTAAACAAATATGAAATATGATGTTCCGTCTTAACGAGGGCGACTTATTTCGTTCTTTTCTAGATGCTATCAACTGCGCAGAGTATCAATGTGCCGTATGTATTTACGTATATATAAAATTACTCAATCTCTCTGTAAAGTGTACTCTATAACATCGGATGAAGTTCCAAATACTAATTAAGATATTTAAAACTATCCAAAAATCCAGACCGGAAGACCAATAATTTGTGTTAAGCTAATATTGAACTGGGTGGAAACTAGAACCAGCTCGTCTTTTGGTTTTCTACCTAACTCTTAACGATAGCTTTTACTAATGTTTTATCCAATTATTTAATTGTTTATATATTTTCATTTAATATGATAGTATATTTATATTATATATATTTAATAACCAACTTTACGATAGTGAAATGACATAATATCAAGTGAACTATATAATTTATAAAGTTATTATCTATATATATATATAAAAGTAAAAATATATAAAGTAAGCATAAACTTTTTTATTGAAGCAAGTTAACATTGAACTAAACTGTTAAAACTGGCTGGGGTGGGTACGCTAGACCGACAGCATCGAAAGAGGACATACACTCATAATTTGGCAATGGTACATATCAATAAACCACAGAAATATTACTCAGAGTGAATAAGAAGAATCTATAGATTAAAAACAAGTAAGGAGTCAAACATATGTCGCCTAGAGTAATGTGATTTTTTTTTAATTTTTATTTAAAATAAACACCAGCTACATAATATGTATTACATCAATAATATATATAGCAGACACAGTGTGATTACGTAGCCAACATTGTTATTCACAACTTGAGTATAAAGTAAAAAGAAACGAAAGAAAACAATAATATAAAAGTATTACAGTTGAGTTAAGACAGAATAAATAAATACAATTTAAGAATTTAACACAATTAAACAAACCAAAATTAGTCATAAATTCATCCATGCCTGACAATTATATACTTCAAAACTAAGAAAAAATCCTTAATAGTTATATTTTCTTCTCAATTATCTTATTTATCCTTTCTAAGGCAAACCTTACACAGTTTTGCCTTAGAAAGGATAAATAAGATTAACCTATTTACCGCGTCAAACTGTTATTCGGTGAGAGCGAGTCATTTTCGGCGGTAATAAAAAAATATGATATCGTCTAACATATTTCTGTGGGGTAGCAGTAGATGGGTAGGCTGTGAAGATTATAATGATCAACGTATTTTTATATATTTATATAAAGTCAGTATTTATTTATTATAATAATTTTCCTTAACCGCTTCCGCTTATCGATAGGACCGTGGTCCGTATTACGAGTTCAATAATATTGATCGATGAGTCACGTTACACTAGCATATTGCTTAAGAGGCGGTTCATTTCCATTGTTAGTTGCACGACACGTCAAAATAACTAGACGGTAACGTCATGGTCACCAATTGACGTTAAACTGTTACGCGTAACATGTTACTGACGTATTTGTTGACGACGCCCTTGGTATAATTCGACAATAGCAAGATTTTCCTGTTCATATCTGACTTAATGCTTATACTACCGAGCGTTTGGTGGTAAGGGTACCTGGCTCGTGCGTCGCGGGGTGTGGTTTCAATTCCCAGAAGAAGAATCCCAATATTTGTGTATCACAAATTGTTGATTTTCGAGTCTGTGTTGGGTGTATTTTCCATGTCATTCAGTGACATTGCATCTGTACCTACCACAGATCTTATTACAACTGTATGAGAATAGAGAAGGGCACGAGTGAGTGCATGTGTGTTTGAGCATAAGCTTCGGACACTATGAAAATATTCTACAGAGTTGATTTTATCTGGCAATAACCAGAAGATATCGCCGAGGTCGAAAACGATCAGGAGGATATCATTAACGATTATACGAGATATGTAGGTAAACGGTTCGATCGATCAAAGCCCAAGAGCTGTACTTTTTTTATATTAAACACGATAAACGATCAAGAACACAGTACACTTGACAGCAAATAATTTTTGGGGCCCATGCATCTTCACCCACATTCATCGACGATAAGGACTCCCAATGCAGATGCACTGTAACTCTTGAAGACTACGACAAACTTTGTCACCAATTATAAAATATCGTTTTGTGTTTTAAAAAGACAAAACACGGAATGAGCCCTGATGCATTTTGTGCATGATGAGTTGGTTCGACCGGAAAGATATCGCGCCCTCATAGGATACAAGCGTGAAATAGTCTAATAAATTGCTGCTTAGTTTGATGAGTTTTGGGATACGGCGAACTACTATTATAATGGGTTGGGGAAAAAGTTTATTCCTATATTATAATTTGCAGTAAAATCTGTTGGGTGCTACTGTTTGTATTCTGTACCTTTTAAAAGATGATATTTATAATTTACAGATTTTACTTTACAGTTTTCCGGCCTTTATCTATTGATTTTCTGTCCATTAAAATAAGTGTATCTAACGAAGAAATTCGATACATTTTGAAATTTGCCAACAGCTGATGAGACTCAACATATAGCCCTGAATTTGCAGCCTCAGATTTTCACTTGTTTCGGTTTCTTCAGAATTTTTTAGGTAGATTTAGGTTAACATCAAGAAATTACTGTCAAAACTACTTGTCGCTGTTTCTTGATCAGAAGTCCCAAACTTTTTAATTGGGATTATGTCACTACAAACTAAACGGCATGTATATATTATAATCAAATGTAAATAATCTTTGATAAAAAAGATCTTGTATTTGTATATAAGATACGAAAAACCCGCGACCCATTTTTAACTACTGGTATGTATGTATATGTATATTGATATCTTCTGAAGATCAGAACCAGAATTTGTCGCCTCGATCGAATTTGTTTCGGTGTGACTTGATTCAGATTGACAATAAGCATTTTATTTTTTTACGACCGAGAATCAAAATGGACTGAACAATGAACGATGGAATTGATGGATGCAATACAGCGTGGGAAATTTTCAGAGTACGCGACTTCAATAAAACAGGAGGTTTTTCGATTCGTTGCGTATTTTTAACGTATGACTTCTCCGAAATTTTGTGAGTAGATTTGGGCGTAGCCTTTGAATTGGTCTGACATAATTTCCATTGTCTTTCCTTGAGTAGATTTTTTTTTCATATAAACTTTTTTTTCACTTATTTATAATAAATAAAATCATTGTTAGAATAAAACAAATCGAACGTCTCTGACGACATCGCCGTCTATGGCGAAACGTTTGAGAATTTAAACGTGTCCTGTCCGTGCGTAGATTTAAATGAAATCGATTTATTGTCACTTTGAAAGGTATTTAATTCTATTGTGTATTATTCTTATAGGTATTCTATAAATAGGAAATCTAATCAGGAGATTTCTGCACGCTGTATTTTTAATGGTGACCGAGTTGTGTTGCAGTTTGTTTAATATTAGTATTGGCAACGAAACAAGTAATTCCTTCAGCTATTGGACACCGACAAATATCCTCGATAAGGGATAATTTTGTTGTCACCTCTGTAGACTCAGATGGAATACCACGTTACCTGTAATTGGATGTCCGTATCCCTCAACATACAAAACACAGCGTCAAACCCGTATTTAATGATGGTATGGTGTTTCGTGATTGCCGGGTCGAACTGACTCACTCATATTGTAGCTAGAATATAGCTGAAGTGTGGATCATTCCGTTAAATTATTTATCATTTTTATTATATATTACGGTAATTCAAACATCGTTACAGAACCATGTAAAAACATTCATAACCGTTTAGTTATTTCAATGCTCAAAATTAGTAAGGTACAATCAAATACTAACAAAGAACCTTTAAAGAGTTCCAGAAAGCTAAACGCTTCAGTTAGCAGACGCTAAGACAGGAAATGGAAACTTTTTGCCGCCACTGTGATTGTATTTAACAAGCTTACTGCAACTGATAAGGTGCTCTTTTTATTTTAATAATCTAGTATAATTTAAAAAAAAGGTTAAGTTTAATTTTTATTTCCAATAATAAAATTAACTTTGTTCCCATTGTACTAAGATTACATGAAAGGAATACACGAGAGATTAACTAAGTTACCAAGTGAATGCTACTTCAAATGGCTGCCAAGTATTTTTATTTGATTACACTTAACGAGTACGTGGGACATAGGTTTCTAAACTTAAAATAACTCGTTGAAACACAATGCTTTTTATTGTATTGAAGGTGACAGAGATTCCATTACGAACAACAAATTATATATTATACACATATGCACACATACAGACGTGGGGTTCTCCAGGGGCCCCTTATCGGCCATCGCAGTGTTTGACGAACCCCACTAGATGGAGTGACGACATGTGACTACTGGAAGTCGACGGATGCTAGTGACTCAATATCATAGTCTATGTCCCCATAGACAGTTGTATTCGAGTGAAGGGCTCCTAATACATTCCCAGTTGCGAAACAAACATCAAAAAATATAAATGTCACAGTGGTAGAGCTACACTGCAGTTTGTTTCTAGCTGCAGAATGAATGGGTCAGCTCGACGAGGGCAGGATCAAGCCCTCACAGAATATCAGGTAAAATAGCAGCATGCTGCAATGCTGCTATTGTTGCGCCTGGTGAGTGTAGGGATCCGCAGACCTTTACTGGTGATGAGGCATTCCATCCCAATCCTCAAGGGTTTATGATTCCTTGAGGGATGAATGTAGATGTCATGGGCCGCAGGCATCACTATATGTATATAATTTATTTAAATTAATTTTATCTGTTCGAAGTTAAAATTCCACGCTCCATACAAAAGTTTTGAATATCTGTCAGGTGTACCAGTACGTCGAAATGAACAAGTGATTCCATTCTTTTTAAATGGAGCGCAAAATCGGAATTCTAATCGTACTCACGAAACTTTTTATTTCCGTTGTTCGAATGTCTATCCAGAAGTCAATGGAATACATGACGAACTGTTGGTTCTTTTATGACTTTTATTGGATGATCTGGGATCATAAGGCCACATCAGCAAGATGAATTATATTTTTACGCTGTAAAGCTACGGCATATTTATAAACGATTGATTCCCAACCATTTTTATAGGGTTATATATAAAGGTAGGTTTAATTGCCATGCGACCCCTTCAATATAAAATTACAATAAGATTTTAATTAACAGTTCATTTACAGAAAGCTATGTTTATATTTTCAGTTGTTACTATATTAAAAAAACGACATTAAAATTCATTCCTTTATAAACGAATCTTTTGTATACAGGTCTGATCTATTGATCAGATTGCGACCCCCTATAATAACAAACGCCACCCCACCAGGGATCGCGACCCCCCAATTGAGTACCGATGGTATAAACGGACTGTAGTGCAAGGCGTGCTTAGTAGTTTAACGCTGTTGTGTTTTAGTCGGGTGAGTAAAATGTTGCTTCTAACTGTAGCATTAATAGGAGGATGAGTATATATTTTTTTATTTCATTGGTAGTTCAATTCACGTAAGTGGTTGCTGCGGCCCGTGACATTTATTTTATTATTATTATTATTTAAAAAAAAAAAAATATTCATCCCCAACAAATAATCAAGATACACATGCGTTCTCATCTACGAGGACTTAGTTCGTACGCTTCGTTACCTCCCTTCAGAGTGATTCAGTAATCACCTAGTGCGAGGCCTTCGATCTGTCCTGAATCCTGACATCAAGAAACTTCCGTGATTATGGATTTTGGATTAACATATAGGCGCCCAGCGGTTGTGACGTACAACAAATACTCCTAATGATATTTTAGTGATCAACCTATACCGTATTATATCTTAAATTCATAATTAGTAATTAAGTTAATCATTATATTAATTTGGCGTTGTAAACAATAATTTCACTTTATTAGTTTGTTATCTGACTTCTAATTAATTTTATATAAAGCGGGTGAGGACGCGCCATTATGGCAGTATTTATCGTACAAGTAATTCCTTGCACGTTACGCTGTCTGAATAAAAAGTCATTCCACTAGACCCACAAGTGTTAACACCTTTATGATTAGCCATAACTTACAATCAAGTGAATCGTGTGGTCGTCTGTCACCCAATGATGAAATTATTAGTATCATAAGTCTCCAATAAATTGAATATTTCAGAAAGACCAAGGTCTATCAAATATTCTTTCGTAATAAGTGTTCTTTATAAGTGATTTCTCTAGTCAACGGGAAACCTGACAAGTTCATTCAAGTAGCATAGGAACGGAAGCTTGACGAAAACTGCGTGTATTTGAGAAACCCCATAAGTCACTAACCAATGGGGTTTCTTCAGTCTGACTGGCAAAACTGAAGCAACAAATGTATAATGTATATATATATATATATATATATATATATATAAGTACCCAATATATTATATACCCTGCCGGCCAAAAGTTTAAGACCGCACATAAAGAACATAATTATCCATCAATTGTAATAAAATCCCATAGGATAAATAAAAAATGCACATCTGCGTATTCTATTGTTAGTATCGAATATTTAAAGCAGTCATTCTTTTGCTTTCTTTCAAGTTATTGGACAATAAACATATATTGTTTTCAAACACCAACAAATGCAGCGCTAAAGCCAGGTGGTAGAGTCGTAATAATATTTTTATAATGTCCTCATTACTAATTAATTTGCTTTTGTTACGAATTGGTCAATAATTAGGATTATTTAGCTTCTGAAAACAGGTGTTTCTTACTTATTTTTACCCGTGTTTACTTGGGTTTGTTCACAAACAATCTCCATTAGTCTAAACTTGTAGTTTCTACAGTGAAGACGCCTTAAAATGGGAAAAGCTCGAGAAATTAGCAGTGAAGTGCGTTCTGCCATCGTTTTTTTACATAATGAAGGCAAATCCGAATGTGAGATTGCTTCACAACTGAAGTTATCGAAGACTTGTGTTCATTGCACAAAAACTCGATAAAGGGAGACAGGCCGAGTGCTACCACGTCTAGTGACGATAATTTCATAGTTGTTACCAGCAAGCCAAATAAACGCTTAACAACACCAGAAATCCGCGTTGAAGTAAACAAAACTCGAGTTAAACCTTTATCATTGACTACAGTATAACGGCGACTGCGAGAAGCGAAGTTGTATGGTCGCGTTGCCGTTCGAAAACCTCGGCTAAGGCCGCAAGACAAGAAAAAACGGATGCAGTGGGCTCTTATCCATTGAGATTGGACTGAAGAAGATTTTAAAAAAGTGCTTTGGACCGATGAATCCAATTTTGAACTATTCGGTTCAAAACGTAGAATTTACGTTCGACGCAGTGCCCAAGAAAATATGATGTCAGATTGTGTAGTGCCAACAATCAAGCATAGTGGTGGCTCAATTATGGTCTGGGGTTGCTTCTCTAGCCAAGGAACTAGTGATTTGATTAAAATAGATGGAATTTTGAAAAAGGAACAGGACACAAACCTTTTAGAACAAAATGCCGTTTCCTCCGAGTTGCGAGTAATTGGAGATTGGATTTATTTTCCAACAAGATAATGATCCAAAGCATAGCTCAAAATTATGTAGAGGATATTAATAAGAGAAAGATGCACAAGGGGTGTTTAAAATCATAGTTTGGCTTCCTCCGAACCCGGTTCTCAATCCCATTGAACTTTTGTGGGAAGATCTTGATAGGAACGTCCGTAATCGTGGCCCATCCTTACGAGAAGAAATGTGGAATGCTTTATGCAAAATTTGGAACAATATAACACAATACACCATTAACACATTGATTGCCCGTATGCCGAGACTTCAATGTCATAAACTGTAAGGAGGATTTTTTGATGAAAAATCAGTTTAGCTAACTATCGCCTTTTTGCATGGACTGTTAATATTTCTTTACGCTTTTAAAGTATATTGTTTATCAATCAATATTCTATTAGATGATTAAACAGGTTAATTAAACATTTAATGTTTTATTGGAGTTTTACTTTATTTTCCTACTTTAATTAAGATGGTCTTCAACTGTATATATAAATATACATATGTATATATATATATATATATATATATATATATATATATATATATATAAATATACATATGTATATATAGTGCAATATATTTATAAATTACAATTGCTTCTCAGACGCTCGCGGAGGATCACCGTAATTATGCGTGAAAACCTTGAATGACATGTTTTCATTGGGATTGTATATAGACGTGAAATCCATAGGAAAGGCTGGTGTGGTGATGAGAGTATGTGGCAATTACGCCTCGGGTCCTTGATTCGATTCCCTGCCTAGAAATGTAAACTAGTGTCACCCAGGATCAAACAGGGTTTATTCGCGTATCGCGAATTAAAAGCGAGCGCTTAAAGTGGGGTACAGTAATATTACTTCAATATGTACAATCAAATTAAAATGGAAGTTAAAAAACAAAAAAAACTTTTTAACGGTAAAACTGCGCTCACTGGTAAAAACAACAAATATGTTACTAGCATATAAATATGTCTACTCTAAAATACGCTTGAAATACGAACACAATGTACTTAGCTTTAGATATTGTTCCGAATCAAAGAAAAATAGGCACTAACAAGACATAATATACAAAAAAACGTATATTATGCCGTTTGACATAGCTTCTATATGCACACATGTGGCTTTCAGCACTCTAGATGCACTAGGGTTCTCGACTAATGACCTGAATTCAAGATTCATCCCCTACACCGAGCTAGTAAATTGCAACGGTTTTCTCCCGTGTCAGTTTCAAATCCAGGTATATTTTAAATTTGTTCCAGTCAAGAGATATTTCCCTGTTAGCGTTCAGAGGGCTGATAGAGTTGATTTCCTCATGACGATATATTTGTAAAACTTTTTTGTTTTATTAATTTCAATGATTAGAAGGTTTAAGAGATACAGGTTACCAAGGTAATACCAACGTAAAATAGCAGCATAATGTTACTTTGTTGCAACCGGTGAGTGTAAGTATCTGGAGATCTTTATAACTGATGACGTGGCATTCCATCTCAGTCCTTAAAGGTGAAAACGCATCTACATAATGATTCTTTGTCAAGGATGAATATAAATGTCATCATCAGGAATTACTTGTCATCAAATGAACTGTGTGCTAGTTTGTTGCTCTTAATGTAATAAAAAAAACTTTATAAACAGTTAGATCTCACTGACTGGGTATAAACCTTTTCCCTCTAGGTATTAGAGCATAGTATTTGAATCATTTTTTATTTCTTTGTCATGCAGGTTTCGAGTCGTGGTAATTCAATACTTAAATTTGCATTTAACAATTTTTAACGGTGCCACCAATGAAATTGTTGAACGGAATTCACGAATACACGCATACAGGGCCACAGAATAAAATCAGTGGCATTGTAATCGTCTGGTGGGTTGATAGGGAGATTTTGGACTAGAATATGCCATGGGCCCTAACAGATGTGCGGAAAGTAATCCATGGTAGTAATTAATCGAGTTCGATTTGGTAAAAGCAAGCGCTGAGACACTAAGAGATCACGGCTCTATTTACGAGGTGTATATTGTAATATAAATAACAAAATTTGTTCGTGTTAACCTAAATTATTTGAAAATCTTAATATAAAACTAAATCATTCAACTCAACCCACATAAAATGGTAAAGGAATGAATGCTCGAATGACTTTGTTTGACCCATTATATATTCAACTGAGATAACACCTCATTTGTACATAAAAAGACTCCATTCACTCAAACAACCCATTCTTTGAGACGTGCCCTCCTTACATCCATCACCTTTCACCCAATCAAATCTGAACCTCTATTCTAAACAACTTAAAGCCCAAAATCGAATGTTTTTAGATTTACCAAACGCATTCGAACATGCTACACGTGCACGATCTCCAGAAAGTTTCATTGAACCGTAAACCCCAGCGATAAGGTGCATTTTGAAATGCCTTGTAGCATGATGTAGATGGGAAGGGAAAGAAATAGGCACACGTGCTGCTAGCGCCCCACTTGCGTTCGGATACGTATGCAAATCCTTTTTGTTGTCCGTATCGTGTTGCGTCAGTATAACGGGGCTTAGTATCCGAACAATGCCAGTGTGTACAGCCCTTTATATGGCTAACAGAATAGTTATGATCTATATGAAGACATCCGAAAGTTAGTCACAATAATTCCTACGGCTTGTAATGAAAATTGAAACCCGACACCTGTCTCGAAGCAAGCACTCATAGTCACTCAGCGATCTATCGAGCTAAACACATAACTCGATAGGTGATGGCTCTGCGTGATCCAATACTAAACCTAGATATCCGACGTAGTTCAAAGGATCAATAAGCTGAAGTATTTTTTTACAGCGCCAAACGAGCGAGCAGCTCACTTGACGGTAAGTGATTACTGCCGCCCATAGACATCTGCAATATCAGAGGAGTCGCAGATGTACTTAAGACCTAAAGTATACGCTCTGTTCTTTAAGGTCCTTAAGTCGTATCGAGACGGAAATACCGCTGGCAATAGCTGATTCCACAGAGTAACAACTACTCAGGGTTGCAGAAAATTTCACGTCAAGCGCACAATTGGATGAAAATGGACAAGAGGATGATGTTTAAACTTAGCGGTTCGAAATTAATCGGATCAACTCCTCGGAACACTCCTCATGGTAAATTCGATGAAAATGCATAGAGATGCAACATCTGTTATGAAATACTGTCTCGCTCTATTAATCACGCCCAGATTTTTAGAGGCCAATTTGGCCTTACTCTCCAAGTGACGGCGGAATAGAACGTGGCTCGATATGTCAACACCAAGAATTCCAATAAAAGTTGTAGTTGCAAGGGGAGTGTTTTTTAAACGAGATGCGACAAAGGGATTCTCTTTAGCAGTAAACGCGCAAACTTTTTAACAGTGGTAGAGCTAAACTGCAGTTTTTTTCTAACTACAGAATGGATCGGTCAGCTCGACCGGGGTAGGATCACGCCCTCACAGAATACCAACGTGAAATCGCATTATAATGCTGCTGTATTTCTTCTAGTGAGTGTGAAGTGTGATCTTTATTACGGTATACGAGGCTTTCCGTCTCAATCCTCAAGGGTGACAACGCATCTTAATTATGATTCCTTGTCAAGGATGAATGTAGATGTCATGGGCCGTAGGAATCAGTAATATCAGCTGAACTGTGTACTGGTTTGTAACTCAATGTAATAAAAAAAACTTATGTTTTTGTATAGTTAAATTGGACTATATTTCAGTCAGTAAGCGGAGGTGGTAATGGGCTGCCCATATAGCTCAAAACAGATAACCGATAAGGAAGAAAGATTCTTGAGAGGCAATCTCGTATTGATCATTGCATTGTAGGATGACCTCCCCACTAGTTGGAGTGATGATCTATACAAATCTACGCGAAGTCTATGGATTCATGTGATGACTAAAGATCTTGTTTCATAGAGGACGAGAGGCTGAGATAGTGATGACCTGCATCTTAATTTGTAAAAGATGATATATGCACGTATCAGTTTCAGCTACATCGTGGCTCTATTACGTACAAATTTAGTCTTAGTAAATCCAAGTCACAAAAATTATCAATTAATTATCGATTATTGAACATCAAATTACTGAGAAAGATGCAGCACGAAGAGAATATGGAGCACAGAGAAGAGAAATTGAAGGTGGCCAAATAGCCAATAGGCCAAATTAGAGTTAAAAATAATAGACATAATCTTCGTAGGTTTGGTCAAATTGTAAGAATGGGGTAGAATGGGTTATGGCCTGTATTGGGTGGCTGATGCTCGAGATAATGATGTGTACATGAGGTTTAGAAGGACTTGCTTGAGTGCCAATTGGCAGACAAGCAGAAGGTGATACAGGACATGCCGAGTGCGGGTCTTACTGTCGGAGAATATGACTCAATGTACTTCTTAGTATGTGTTTATATATGTTGACGATATCGTCCTGGTCTATGTCGACCACGGCGATGTCTTCTGGTTATTAACAGATCACATCAACTAAACAGTATATAATATAATGGCATAAACATTTACGCAGACAGAGATACTCACTCGTTATTCTTCTGTAATCCGATGTGTAATATGCGTTAAGATTAGAGGCGGGTTCAGATGCAATAATATTTGCTCGGAATCGAACTGCGGACCTGCGACGCAGCCTGGTACTCTACCCACTACTCCACCCGGCAGTGTGCATGCACATATATTGTATCGATCAATTTTACATTGTCGAACGCCAGATTAATGTGAAGCCATGAAAATTCATTTATCAGACTAACTCAACCGCACCGGTCATGTACAGGTCACTGTACTTCCTCACCTAAAGTCCTATATTCGAATCCCAGCCAATACTAATACCAATACATGAGCAAATCATTGATTTCTGTTTACTGAATTAATTTTACTATCGTATTTCAGTCACTTTTTTTTAATATAATTGTGTTCTTTGACATCTACATCCAAAATTGACTTAGATTCAATATGTTTTCTGTTTGTTGTTTTTTATGGCTGATAGCAACTGTTAGACCGAGGGCTTTTATAGCTTCACCGAGGTGAAAGGTGGCCGAGTACTCTAATAGTAGGTAACCAGCACAAGGGCTCCCGATAGGGAGCCTCGGCTCAGTCAGTCGCTCCTAATTATGGATTATCTAAATTAATACCACTATCATTATTGCTATCTGTACCATCACTTCGGATGCGTAAGCGCTAGCGAAGAAGTGGCGCAAGGAACTCCAGCGACGCTTCTATCTATGGTGACTGGTGAGAACCGACCTGCCACATGGCGGTATGGCGAATGGCGAATAGTTTTGTTGTTTGCAACGCCCTCGCCTAAGAATTCTGACTAGTGACTAGTTTTATATCCGTGCAGATATTAACACCGTTAGAAAATGCCGAAATAAAATAATAATTAAATAAAACATACGTACTGGGTATTAGGAGACCGCTTCCAAAAACGGAGACAGACGATAGTACTAATGACACCTTTGATGATGGGACGGAAAAAAAATCGATCCTGATTAAAAAAAAACTATTTTTAAAACGTTTTATTAGCATGATTTACGCTAACATGGTGTTAGTACAGCTAAATGAAACAATTGTTTCTTAAAAAATACATTAATTTACTAAAAAATAACCAGCAATGAACACACAAAATCAAAAACAGCTGATGCTCGGATCAACGATCGGCCGGGCGCGGTGCGGCGCCATAAAAGAATTAGAGGCGGCGTTCGCAATAAAAATTGCAAGTAATCTTAGATAGTTGTAACGTACCTACCTGTTTTCTAACACCTTCGGTCCGCATGTCAACCGCGTACGGAATCGAGCAGCGTTCGTCCTAGGTCGTTTGCACCCGTTACTCAATAAAAATAGCAAAATGTCCCTGCGTAATAAAATTACACTTTACAAAGCGTGCATCCGACCCATAATGACATACGCAAGCCCCCTTTTGCGCATGCTTCCCCGCGTCACATTCACCGACTTCAGGTAATACAAAATCGTTTCATGCGCAAGGCCACCGGTGCACCGTGGTTCTTGCGTAATGAAAATCTACACATAGATCTTGAGCTGCCGACCATAGCTCAGTACCTGAAGCTGCTTCTCGCCGATATTTCGACTCTGCCATCACACACTCTAACGTTCTTTGACATCTACATCCAAAATTGACTTAGATTCAATATGTTTTCTGTTTGTTGTTTTTTATGGCTGATAGCAACTGTTAGACCGAGGGCTTTTATAGCTTCACCGAGGTGAAAGGTGGCCGAGTACTCTAATAGTAGGTAACCAGCACAAGGGCTCCCGATAGGGAGCCTCGGCTCAGTCAGTCGCTCCTAATTATGGATTATCTAAATTAATACCACTATCATTATTGCTATCTGTACCATCACTTCGGAATGCGTAAGCGCTAGCGAAGAAGTGGCGCAAGGAACTCCAGCGACGCTTCTATCTATGGTGACTGGTGAGAACCGACCTGCCACATGGCGGTATGGCGAATGGCGAATAGTTTTGTTGTTTGCAACGCCCTCGCCTAAGAATTCTGACTAGTGACTAGTTTTATATCCGTGCAGATATTAACACCGTTAGAAAATGCCGAAATAAAATAATAATTAAATAAAACATACGTACTGGGTATTAGGAGACCGCTTCCGAAAACGGAGACAGACGATGGTACTAATGACACCTTTGATGATGGGACGGAAAAAAAATCGATCCTGATTAAAAAAAAACTATTTTTAAAACGTTTTATTAGCATGATTTACGCTAACATGGTGTTAGTACAGCTTAATGAAACAATTGTTTCTTAAAAAATACATTAATTTACTAAAAAATAACCAGCAATGAACACACAAAATCAAAAACAGCTGATGCTCGGATCAACGATCGGCCGGGCGCGGTGCGGCGCCATAAAAGAATTAGAGGCGGCGTTCGCAATAAAAATTGCAAGTAATCTTAGATAGTTGTAACGTACCTACCTGTTTTCTAACACCTTCGGTCCGCATGTCAACCGCGTACGGAATCGAGCAGCGTTCGTCCTAGGTCGTTTGCACCCGTTACTCAATAAAAATAGCAAAATGTCCCTGCGTAATAAAATTACACTTTACAAAGCGTGCATCCGACCCATAATGACATACGCAAGCCCCCTTTTGCGCATGCTTCCCCGCGTCACATTCACCGACTTCAGGTAATACAAAATCGTTTCATGCGCAAGGCCACCGGTGCACCGTGGTTCTTGCGTAATGAAAATCTACACATAGATCTTGAGCTGCCGACCATAGCTCAGTACCTGAAGCTGCTTCTCGCCGATATTTCGACTCTGCCATCACACACTCTAACCCCTTGATTGTAAGTGCCGCCACTTACAATCCCATCGCGAATCACAGATTCACCTTCGTCCGAAGCAGACTGAGGCACGCTCTCGATGACCCCGACGACGTGACTACCAGGGCCCAAGCCCTTCATAAAACACACCACACGTACATTGCACCCTCACATCGCCCCGCCGACGGCGAGGGCGTCGCAAACAAGGATATTCGCGATACCGCCATGTCACTGGTCGGTTCTCTCCAGTCCATACAGATAGAAGCGTCGCTGGAGTTTCTTGCGCCATTTCTTCTCCAGCTAATAATCATAGCGAATTTAAAGAATCCTCTGTCAGAAGCTACTGACCGAGCCGAGGTTCGGCCCTCTCGGGCACCCTCGAATCAGACGCTCTCGCGAAAGAAGGTAACGGTCCAAGCCGAGGCTCCCTCTCGGGAGCCCTTGTGCTGGTTACCTATATATAGAGGTCTCGACTGAGTGCCATTAGCGCTCGGTCAACTCTCAACCCGGTGAAAATGTAAAAGCCCTCGGGCTAACAGTGGCCTTCAGCCCGAAAAAAAAAAAAACCTGTTTTCTAATTATGGTATTGGACGGACTAAAAACGGAAAGTCTGTTAACATAAAGTATAAGAATACTATTTCAAATTCATTCTGATAGATTAACTAACTGTCGATCATAATTGCAATTAATTTTAACTATCAAATTATTCTGTACCATTTCATTTTAATGTCTTGTACAAAATCAAAGATAAAGATTAAATAGTGTTTTTAAAATTGTGTACGTTAGTATCTAATTAGGTTAATTTAATATTCTAATATCATTTTTGTAGTAACGAGCTTCTTGAACGAACGTCAGGGTACAATTGATTAGTAGGGATAACTAAGCTTATAAAAGAAAAGTTGGGAATGTCTAACGCTTTATTGATCTTTGGAAATGTTCAAAGTGCCGTCAACAGCGGCCGCGGCCCACCGCAAAAGGAGCGGTTTGTTTTGGCGGGATTGATTATTATGTTTAGTATTTTTAGTTTTTGAGACAGTTTCGTCCGTGTGTTCGTTGATCCGAGCATCAGCTGTTTTTGATTTTGTGTTTCATTGCTGGTTTTTTTTAATAAAGTAATGTATTTTTTATGAAACCATCTTTTAATTTAGCTGTACTAACGTTGATGGAGCGTAAATAATGCTAATAAAACGTTTTAAAAATATGACTTTTTTTAATCAAGTTCGATTTTTTTCCGCCCCATCATCAAAGGTGTCATTAGTACTATCGTCTGTCTTCGTTTTCGGAAGCGGTCTCCTAGTACCCTGTATACAATAAAATAAATATATAAATAAGGACAAACTAGACGGTAATCCCTCGACAGGGACGTTCAGGGGAGAGAAAACTGCGGGCTATGCAAGCGGTGTCGAGGAGCACCGCCTTCTGCATTTGAACAGAGAGCTGCCCGTAGTGGATTATCAACTGCCTTAGGTGATTTAAGAGGCTGGTTGGGTTACTCGTTTGCATATAGGACTATAGGAATAATTTTAATCCGCGTACCATTCTGATCGTTCACCTCGTGTGTATTTATTATATTTTTTCTGTTTCGGCTTTTGCGAAGATCTCATCATATGGGATGGTGATATCAACCACAAAAAAACTTGATTATGCTCTTTCCATCAACACGATATCAGTCTTATTCGCAATAATGTACGTGATAATGGGCTGATCCCAGTAGAGCGTTTTAATATTATTATAATCTCTTACAAACATATGGACAAACAGACATTTGTCTGATATTAATACATCAAATAACATGTCACGTAGAGAATCCATAACTCATTGTATACACGAAAAGTAACCTAACTTTGGACGAATTTAAAAAAAAACACGTCAACATTTGTCCCGCGTTCTTTCCAAACAAAGAAAGAATAAATCACAAACTCACCAATACAACGAGACACACCGAACCCCCTGCGCTTCATATTCAAATAGTAGAAATCGTGCCCGCACAAAGAACATGGAGAGCTCTTGTTACACTGGACACCATGCCACGTTCTACATCTGTTGCTCCACAAAAAAAGTTTTACCGCTTTTAAAAATTTCACGCAATCGAATTTCGCCTTATTCATATTAATATAAAGACTTTTAATTTCTCTTTAAATAAAGTGAAAAAGTTTTTATAACTTGGTAAATCTCATACTAGGTCTAAAGTAGTAATTTTAGTCTATTTAGGCTACGGTGCCGCCATATTGGGGCGTCGTAATGACTTTTAATTACAGTCAAAAACAAATGTCACGGGTGTGATTTACGGTTCTTTGTTTTTTTGGCTTTGAATGCTTTCCTTTGTCCAGGAAACGTGCCCCATTCGAAGTCTGGAGGTTTTCGGCTACAAACAACCATACATATATTGAACAGAAGGAATGAGCACGTAACTTTCGTCTTTGAAATTCAATTACGATGTTCTTTTTATTGTAATTCTTAAGTCTGACATCAATATGTTTGGATTAAGAGTTTTTTTTAGAGGAATTATTAGGTATTAATTTTATTTTTATTATTAACGTTGCCACCTCCATAGCTTTGAATAAGTCTGACTAAGAATTATCTACATTAATATCAATATTATTGTTATTGGCTACCTGTTCCACCATTTCAGAATGCGTCGGCGCTGGGGAAGAAGTAGCGCAAGAAATTCCAGCGACGCAACTATCTGTATGGACTGGAGGTAGCCGGCTACATACATACTACATGGCAGTATCGCTAATAACCTTGTTTGCGACGCCCTCGGCGTCAGGAGAGATGGTATGAGGGTGCAATGTATACGTGTAGTATTTTATGAAGGGCTTGGGCCCTGGTGGTCGCATCGTCGCGGTCGTCAAGGGCGCACCTCGGTCTCCTTCGGACATGGGTGCATTTATGATTCGCAATGGGATTGTAAGTGGTGGCAATTATAATCACCAGGCATAGGTGTGTGACGACAGAGCCGAAAAATCGGCTGGAAGCCTGCTTCAGGTACCAATGGTCTGAATCTCAACTTTTATTGAGTAACGGGTACAAACGACCTAGGGTGAACGCTACTCGATTCCGTACGCGGTTGTAATGCGGACTGAAGGTGAGTCTTTTGTCTAATGCGACGCCTAAGTATTTGCCTGTCGATTGCCAGGGGATTGGACTATCAAATAGCTCTATGGTTGGGAGATGAGGCATTTTGTTGCGCCGAGAAAAGTACATGGCTGCACTTTTGGTGGGGTTAACCTCGATCCTCCATTTCCGCACACATTTCCCGAAGGTGCTGGTTGCAGAATGGAGGCGTTTACAGATAGCGTCTGATTTCAGATAGCGGTGTCATCGGCGAAAATTACTAACTCTACACGGCGAGTGCGCGGTATGTCGTGAGTGTGTATAAAATGGGACCTAGGACGGAGCCTTATGGTACTCCGTCACGAATGGGGTGAACCTCGGAACGCGTTCCCTCGACGTGGTGGTTAAAAGGTTCGATTTCTGAAAAAGTCTCGTACTATTAGTACGAGTCGATCTGGCACACCGAGCTCATATAGTTTGTATGTGAGCCCGTTTTGCCAGACTTTGTCGAACGCTTTCGCCACGTCGATTAAGAACGCCCCGGTTTGGTCGATCCGAACTTACTGTGAATGTGCTCCGTAATCCGGTGCACTAGATGGGTGCATGTGTGTTGGGTGCGAATCCCGAACTGCTCATTGATGAATAGCCCTCGGGTATGTATGAATCTCGACAGTGAGTTACATATCTTTTTTCTGTTTTAGTGACAAACGAAATTGCAGTTCATCTGATGGTAAATGATCCATGCGGCTTCACTCTCATATTCATACTTGATAAGGAAACATGTCAATCTAAGCACAAATGGAATGCGTCTGTACTTAATAAGGTTTTCAATTTCTTTCACTCACCAGACGGAAAACAGTATCCTTAAATTGATATTTTGTAAAACGGTGGAAATTCCTTCATTATGAATCATAGTGCAGATGGGTTATTATCGTTAAAAATTAAGAAAAACCTCGTCACCAGTAATAAAGTCGGTTCCTTTCTTTACCAGACGAAACGCGGGAGCTCTGTGCTGTTATTTTATGGTGGTATTATGTGTCATCCTACATTAGTGCAATTAGTATTACTAACATTAAAACTAACCACTCCTTAAGAGTCCGTGCCTTAAGTTTGGTCATCGGTTTTCTGTTCTACTGTTCTTCTTCTGTTGTTAACTGTCCGCGTATGTTATTATAGATGGTCGCAATCTGTTCAATAAATGAAAGCTGTATATCAAAGATACGTTTATTAAAGGAATTAATTTTAATATAGTTCTATAAAATTAAATCTCGTAATAACATAATGATAAAATAAACTTACTTCTCAACTTCGTTTATAATTATTCCAAAATTTTTATTTATTAATAGTTTTAGATAATTAGTGATTAAAATGTTATTATAATTTAATAGTCGCAAGGCTTTGTCTTTACTTACTTTTAAGTCTTTTTCGCGAATAACGACCATCAGGTCATCTGTGTGCTCGATTGTCACCGATAATATAAAGTAGTTTTCCTTTATTATATCCACTAAGGACAGACACGATAAGCGAGTGTTTATACGTTATGTATAAGGTCACGTCATCTGGTTATAAACGAAAGAAGTATGATTATGTTAGAATTATGAAAGTGTTTAATATGTATGTATGTAATATTTGTATAGTAACACACCGCAGCTATGTCACGGATACATTGGCACTGTACCGGAATGGAACCTCGAATCAAAAGAATTCGGACAAAGATTCCTAATCGGTGGTAAACTGTATTGTGGGTATTGGGTTACATTCCCAACAGAGAAAAAATATTTATGCGTCACAATTTTTTGAATATTCGAATCTAAATGCATCTGAACGTTCCTCCAGTTTAATTTCCTATTAATTACATCAGAATGTGGGAAGAATATGGCCACTGAGTGTCTGTGTGTTGACTCAAATGCTTATGGCACTAATCGCACAGCTCGAAGCGTCTAATGGTTTAGGTTACGAACTGCAAAACTTAAGGTCATAGGTTCGAATCCACCATTGGTCTATTGTCATGAACCATCTCATAGCACAAGCATTACCTTAGCTGGAGTGGTTACCCGGAATGTTAGGAAGGTTAATAGTACTGCTAGAATTCTTTAAGAATTAATAATACATCACCAAAGGATATCGCCGTGGATATCGTCCAGGAGAAAAGCACAATCCCTCTCTTATAATTTAACAGTGTTGGAGCTACACTGCAGTTTGTTTCTAGCTCTCGAATGAATGGGTCAGCACGACCGAGGTAGGACCACGCCCTCACAGATTACCAATAGCAGCATAACGCTGCTGTGTTTCGTCTGGTGGGTGTAGGGATCCAGAGACCTTTATTACTAGTGACGAGGCATTCCATCTCAGTCCTCAATGGTGATAACGCATCTGCATTATGATTACCTATCAAGGATGAATGTAGATGTCATGGGCCACGGAAATCACTTACCGTCAGGTGAACTGTGTGCTCGTTTGTTACTCACAATGTAATGTAATAAAAACAAAATCATATAAAACCTTTACTATCTGGTCATATTGTGTGGTCTACGCCTTACGCAATTATGCGTACACACTAAACCAGATAATCCCTGCAGTAAATCGTCAGGTGTTGCCGTCACAGTGCCTCCTTGTGTGCTGTTTGCGTTGATACGATGAACAAACAAAAAGTTGATCGTTTTGTTACACATATCTTTTTAAGGCCGTTTCGTAAATTTCGTTGACGACCTCCGCCATATATTTTTTTTTACAATGATCTAAAATCACTAGATTTTCCAATCCAAGTATAATTTCTTTGTCAACAGTCTACGCTATGATAATTCTAGTTTTGTTATCCTATATAAAAATTATTGAGTAATTTCGTGTAGGGGTGTCGATTATCCTTACCGAGTTCGGATCTCTCGATCGAATTCCCATTTCTGGTCGGGCTATTCCAGCGAGTGGATTTTATTTTTTTACAGTTCACCTAATTGATGGAAGATTCAAGATGCACATGCTTTGTCTGCCTAAGACTAAGATAGAATGACTCGTTAACTGTAATTGAGTCTTCAGATATGGATACAGTTTTTTTTTTATAAATAATTCTAGCCATGCTATTAATAATATTACTCAAATTCAGGTTGACTTTTCCCACCAAGCTTAAAATGCTTGTTTTAAGAGATACGACGATACGACGAGTTCACGACGATAGTCATATCGCGGATTCGAGTCTACATTAAATATCGCATACCCTAAACCATTAGACTATAGACGTTTCGATTCGATTCGACAGCATTGTAATGGAGTCCTTTTAAAGCAACTAGCAATTATCACACAGGCTTCGTTCGGCAAGCTGTATCGTGATGGAAGTGAATCTATACTGGCCACGTATGCTCGCTAGCATAGAAACAGATGGCTAAACACTCAGAACTAGAGGTTCTATACTGAATGTCCTTCAGATGTTAAAGGTAAACACTACCAGAGATCCATTGAAATGACAATGTTCTGTCCAAAGTAACACCAAGTTATTTAGAATGTTTGTAATGCGCTATCGATATCTTTCGTTAATATGTTATGCGTATCCTATTCGCTTGTTACGTAGATGAATCGCATGACTGCATTTAAGACGGATTTGGTCGTAACTATTTCTTTATAGTGTTATATCATTGTAACATGATAGGAAATAGATTGAATGATGTTAAATTTAAAAATAAAAAACTACAACTTACCAATCATTACTCTTGTTATGTACACATCTGAAATAAAACGGAGAATATTATTAGTTTACAATAATGAATGATGAATGATGATTGAAGAATCACCACGGTCGAATCACAGTGAAGTATAATAAAAATATAAGAATACACAATTATTTAGGTCTGCATATAATTTACATCGTACAAATTTCATAATATTTCGACTCTCGTTCTTGTCGCAATTTCTCATTCTTTAGTTCCCCCTATCACTTTTTATGGGACTCCTTTTTCTTATTTCCTTTTATATGCAGCGTAATTAAGTCCGGGCAAATCATGAACGCACTAGAAAAACACGACACTACTTCCAAGTCTCGCTCACTATACCGGGTAGCGGGTGAGTTAGTCTAAATTCGATTTTCCCCAATGATGCTTATTTCAAGCAACAGAATAACAGATTAAGTTATTTGAAATTGGGATAGATATTCAACCATCAGATGATATTCAGAGCATCGTTCATTTATTGCAAGAATAAGACATTTGAGAAATCTTGCCTAATTTTCATCGCTGAAGATAACCTGGGGAGGTACAGATAAGGAGAGAGAGGGGTTAATGCCATAGTTATCATGCTGGCGAGCGTACCATACATTGCATCATTAAAATCGGCCCGATTATTTTGGGTCTGGAATTGAGAGATAGTCATCCCGACATCTATCTGAAGCCTGGTTTGTGGCGTTTCTCTTAGTCACCTTTCACGACTCTAACGGGATGAGATGAGGCTTATTCAACACATACCTAATTTCACACTCCATCATTTCGAATTACAAAAAAAACCACGTTCGCAGCAAAAGAAGCCTACTCTCCGTCGAAAAATATTGCTCACCATTTTTTTCTCATATTCAAACACTAACCGTGAACTCGGCCAATTTAAACACGGTCTGGATCTTTTCAACGAGAACCAGTTCAAACCGCATTCGTTTAAGCTACATTTGTTTCGCACTGCTTTCTATTGTTGCTGTTTTAACGTTGGATTTTCTTAAGTGTACCGTTTATACTTTATCTTATCTTGTCTTTAGTGAATGATGAAGTGAATTTAGTAATCAAAGTCCAAGGTCCAAGTTTAGAACTCAAAACATGGTAGGGCCAAATAAGTATCAGTTAACTATAGAATCAATGTGTTGTTAATTTTTCAGAATATACTAGATTTAATAGCTTCTAATAAATTTTAAGGTTGGAGAAGGACAGCAATGAACAGGCAAATGTGGAGGGAACTTGAAGAGGCGTATGTCACAAGACAGCCTGACCTGGTAACTGATACTAAATGTTAAGTTATATATATACCGAAAAAAAAATTAGAAATAAGTATAGTTAGTACAGTTTTTTGTTTTATTATAATACAAATTGTACAAAAGTCAGAGTAAATAAAGGCTATTTTTATTTGATTTTAAACTAGGTGAAGGCATCACGCATATAGCCTCATTGTGAGGAAGTGAGCCAGGCCGGCTTTCATAGGAAACAAGCCAACCGATATGGGTTGTACAAAGGTGTTCCAATTAACATAGTATCCAACACATTCTACCGTAAACGCATGCAACCATTTACCTTATGTATAAGCAATATCATCATTGTTAAGGAATGTCATTATCACTATAAAAAAACATAGAAATTGTCAACGTTCAAATGTGTTCGTGTGATGTTCTAGTGTATTTGAAAAATTTGTACGCATAGTGAAGAAAATTGCAAACCTTATGTTAAGTTTTGCATTTAGCATTGCTATTAACTAATATTCCGGTTAACCACTCCAGCTAAGCTGAAAATGCTTGTGCTGGGAGATGGTTCAGGATACTAGTCTAATGGTGGATTGGAACCTACGTTCGACCTTAAGTTTCGCAGACAGTATCCTAAATCAGTAGACTATTAACGCTTCAATGTGCTGTCATCATATTAGGATCGACAGAGAACAGATTTCCACTTTGCTTCAGGTTAACTGTGCTCTTGTTTGTTGGAAGGTTGAAGGTACATGAACTGCCCCGACCCCAGTTATAAATGGTGAGGAAAATAAGACTAATAATGTTTTTTTTTTAAATTAATTCTAGCAGTTGAACCACTCCAACTAAGCCTAATTGCTTGTCCTAGCGAAAGCGTTCCCGTTGTTCTGACCTAGGGCGTAAAGAGGAACACCGTAGAGTTGAGTGCATGAGGATTTCCCCAAGTAAAAATGAAATTGCTGGGAGAAGAATCTTTTAAGCTTACTTGGAGTGGTCAATGGGAATGTTAGTGAGGTTAATCATCATTTGCTTTTATTTTTTAATAAACTTGTGTCATCTACGCAAAACGCATATTAAATTAAATTAAATTATTAGACATTATTACCGCAAGCTTATTCCGAATACATAACTTCAAATTTAAAAGTGGCAGAGCTACGCTGCAGTTTGTTTCTAACTGCAGAATGAATGGGTCACCTGTACACTTTAGACCGGGGTAGGACTAAGCCCACACAGAACATCATCGTGAAATAGCAGCATAATGCTGTTGTGTAGGGATACGGAGACCTTTGTTACTGGTGTCGAGGTATTCCATCCACGGAACTGCATTATGATTCCTTGTCAAGGATCAATGTAGATGTTATGGGCCGCAGGTATCACTTGCCATCGGGTGAACTGTGTGTGAGTTTGTTACTTTCAATGTAATTAAAAAAAAACTGTAAACTACTATTCAGCGACTGGGGAGATTAGTCTACAAACACACAGACAAACAGATAACAGGTAACAGCATGTTTTATAATCTTTACGTTTATGATATGATCCAAAGTTCACGAGTTTATTTATATAGTATAAATAAATATATTAAATATAAATATTATATATATTTCATTAATTGAATTCAATTATTCTGAATAATCGTATTAACCTAAATAAATTTGTATATATACAATTATATATACAGATTTATTCGCAGTATTATTTAAAATTATTTAAGTCACGCCTATTAAATTATGCATATTGGGAGAGCATTGACAAATATCCGCCACGTGTCTCCATATCGTATTAACAGACATAATTCCTATGAAAATATTTATTTTATTTATTTTTAGAGGCATGCTTAGGTTAGACAGAGAAGCAGGATATTCCCACGTAACGAAAATAAATAAAAATAAGGTATAATATAGCTAATCATTTCATTGATGCTCCAAATCAAATAATTAGAAGTTAGCCTTTCAGCTACTTCTCTTGCAACATGTTGTTTCAACGACACAAAATGTGATACTTAAATAAAAACTTAATAAATTAAATACTTTAATTTACTACCTGTTATTTTAACGATATAAAAGGCTTGCCGTTGTTAAAGTTTAAAAGTAATCGTAACTAGTACAGGCTTTAATTTAGTCATAACTAAGCTTGCCTGATGCAAAGGCTAGTCCATATTCAGCGCTTCCTATTAGCGATAAAGCTGTCACGGGACCAACGGCATAACTCACACACAAAAAAAAGCAAAGACTCACTCTGACGTAAGTGTGAATTTCAACTGGCGTTGGATATATTTTCCATTTAAATATGTAAGCTTGTGCTTCTTTTTCTCATTGTATCTATCACTTTAATAAAAAAAAACTTCGGCTTAAATCAAAAGTAAATGATAATAATTAGATGAGATGTCGTCCAGTCGATATCTACTTATATTGTATTCAAATATTTCCTGTTTATTTTTACGTATATTATGGACACTACAACAAACGGGCACACGTTTCACCAGAAGGTATATGATGATTCCGTCCCGTGACAGCTAAATCCAGCTTCAATACTTTCTGGATGCACAGCGTTGTCATCTCTGAGGACTGAGATGGAATGTCTCGTTACCTGTAATTGTGTTCCGGATCACTACACCCAATAAATTAAACACAATACCGTTATAAGCTTCAACGTGTCTTTACTACCATTACATAAATATAAGTTGACCCTGCGATTTTTATTACTATTACAATGGGAGCACACAGTTCACCCGATGGTAAGTGATTCTTTCTGCCCATGACACCTGAATACATCCTTGACAAGGAATCACAATGCAGATGCGTTTTCACACTTGAGGACTGAGATAGAATCCCTCGTCACCAGTAATAAAGGTCTCCGGATCCCTACACTCACCAGATGAAACACAGCAGCATTTTGCTGCTTTTTTACGATGGTATTCTATGTCCTACCCCTGTCGAACAGACCCATTCATTCCATCAAATGAAACTAAGCCTTCTTAGGCCTAGCTTCACTGGTATTCGTTGAAAACGTCGACTTTCCCTGGTCCAGCCTACCTATTCGTGTTTCAGTAATTCGCACCCGCGCTAGCGGGGCATGGCTCTCTCAATTGATACTCTCGTCTTGACCTATCTCTTAAATCTAAATTATTACAATTTATTTTATTATCATTTTATAATTACTCATCTACCAAATTAAGAACGATGTACTTTTAAATCCTTCCTTTTTTATTTATCAATTGACATTTATTTCAGATCATATGTATATTTTGTTAATAATATATCGATTCTTAATTTACAATTAGCATGAATAATTCAATAAGTAATAATAATCTATCGATTAAAATTACCATAATTAATAATGAAGATGTACTAACTAAATGAATTCAAATGAAATATAGAATAGCCTAATGGTTTTGGGGTACGGTCTGCGAAAGTTAAGGTCGTAGGTTCGATTGCACTATTCAACTATTGTACTGAACCATCTCCTGGCACAAGTATTTCCAGCTTAGCTGGAGTGATTAACAGGGATATAAGTAATGTAAAAGCATTGGTAAAACTGCTATCCTTAAAAAAGGGGTATAAAATAATACAAATAATTACAAATCATTATTTAATATGCATCATGTAACGTCTTGAGAGTGAATGCAATATCTCAGTAAGAGAGAGAATCGCACCTATCAACCAATGCGGGTGAAACATGTATGTATACGGTTAAGTAAGGAGGCGTTTTTACGGGTACATAGTTTAAAATAGTGGAGCCAGGCTGCAGTTTGCTTTCAGCTGCGGCGTGAATGGGTCGTCTCGACCGGGGAAGGATCACAAGCTCAGCGTAACAAATTTGTTGTCTAGTGAGTGTAAAGATCATTTCATCTTTGTTCTTAATATCCTAGATGTAGATATGAAAAATATACAGTTAATAATAAACTAACAAGATATAAATATATACACACACATATATATATATATATATATATATAAATATATATATATATATATACATTTATATATATATATATATATTTATATATATATATAAATATATATATATATATAAATATATATTTATTGTTGTTTCTTAGACATGCACGTTTCCTCACGATGTTCTCTTTCATCACCAAGCATGTGGTATATCATCACATTAAAAATTACATCGGTGCGGGCACCGAGGGTCGAACGCGATTTACTCGTGTACCCTGAATGAAATACGAGCGTAACGCGTATATCAATCATCTTGTGAGTGTATCGATCCGAAAACCCTTATCACTGATTCCGTACCATTCTATAGTTCTTAGCACGCCAGACGTAGGTAGATATGGAAAAGTTATATAAACGAAAAATTAATTCTACCAATCCCAAGGACGGAACCGGTCAAAGAAATATAAGTCCTATCTACTCGTTAATAATTTCAAATTTCACTGGTGCGCAACGGGTCAAAACGAAGCCCGTATAACCCTGAAAGAATTCCGGTTTAACCTAAAGATATTCTTGCCCTCGCTCGAAGTCCTTGACCCAAAAACCTCATGATTATTTGTGCCTTCAATAACCTTTGTGCCATCCATTATATAATGTCTAACGTATAAAGACTAAGAACGTATACAGTGGTAGAGCTACGCTGCAGTTTGTTTCTGGCTGCAGAATGAATGGGTCTGCTCGACCGGGGTAGGACCACGCCCTCACTGAATACCAGCGTAAAATAGCAACATAATGTTGTTGTGTTTCGTCTGGTGAGTGTAGGGATCCGGAGACCTTTATTACTGGTGACGACGTATTCCGTGTTAAGGGTGACAAGGCATCTGCACTGTGATTCCTTGTTAAGATTGATTGTAGATGTCATGGGTGGAAAGAATCTTTTGCCATAAAGTGAACGTGCTCGTTTGCTACTCTGATGAATGCGTGAATCATTCAGCAGCCAGAGACGAACTGCAGTGTAGCTCTACCATTGCATTACAATTTCCCATAGGTGATGAATGTGTGTGTCATGGGCCGCAGGAATCACTTGACATCAGGTGAAATGTATCTTTTTCACCCTCAATTCAATAAAAAAATATATCGTATCTCCGCCCATTTGTTGTCAACTGATGAACCTAGCGCACAGACTCCCACGATCCCCTAAGATTATATACGTCTGTATGTCCCCTTATATCATATATATATCTGTAAATACAGAAGCTGGCAGTGAGTTCCATCTTTAGCTATGCGAAATATATATTAGGAAGGGAACCGCTAAGTCCAAAGTCGTGGAATGTCGAAAGACTCGAATGTCTCCACTCGCGGGTACTCTTGCGAGCGAGATTGCATCAAAATACCGGAGACACGATATATAATATTAAAAGTAGCGGTGCCACGACGCAGTTTGCTTCTATCTCTAGCATTACCAACTTAAGTGGACCCTCAGTGATTACCAACTTAAAAGCATAACGCTTTGTATTTTACTGGCGAGCGTAGGGATTCGGAGAACCTTATAATTGATGAGGCGTTCCAATTTAGTCCCAAGGAATGACAACGCAAGGGCTAAATTGTAAACGCCTAAGTAATGACAACGCATCTGCAATATGATTCCTTATCGTCGATCGACTGTGTGCTTGTTTGTCACCGTTAATACAAAAAGAAAAAGCATACAATACTCGCATTAAAAATGAGAAAACAAAAAGTTCTTATAAAGGCTGGTAGGGGAGCATTATTTTAAAAACGTCTGATGTCTGTTAAAATGTCAAGTTACTCTCGTCGTTGTTTGCTAAGGTATATGCTATATGTATATATGCTATGTATGTATATCACGTATCGCTTTGACGACCGCGTAGAGTAGTAATTAGAGTACCTTGCTGCTGCCTCGCTCGTCCTGTGTTTTATTCCTATCCTAAGAATTAATGTTGTTGTAATCGTGTATCAAACAGTATCAAACAAAAAATGTTGATGTGTTGATTTTGAGTGTTTTCTGTATTTGTCCCGTGTCCCTGACATTACGTCTGTACCTTCCCCCGATCTTATTATAGGATATGCATTACATCAGAATAGGGAAGGTGACGACGTGTTTGTGTACATTTTTAAGGCACTATAAAATTACTAAAAAAGAAAACATCTGGCAATAACCAGAAGATAGCGCCGTGGTCCAAAATCGACACAAGGACATCGTCATGTTTTGCTATAAACGAGAAAATACATTTGTTATATAGTAGTGTATTTTCTTACTTTGTATATAATTTTATAGCTATTATATAAGTAATAGTATTGCATATTTAATCATAAACAGTAATAGAATCCTATTATCATTTTTTTTTCTCTTCAATTAAAGCAATTCAATTCTCTCCCAGCCATGAGGGGACTGGTAGTGAATGCCTTAAGTCATTTAGTCCGCCTTATAAAGTTAAAATTAATAAATAAAAATAAAAACAGACTTATAAAGCTTGCAATAAGGAAACAAAACAAGGAAAGGACAAAAGATAAAACGATCTAACCGTAACAAAATCTGTATTTATTAAAAATCCCCATAGCGTTTATTATATTTTCTCGGAATAAGCACAGATATCCTAGCAAACACGAGAAGTCAGGTTTATCTCTGCTGCAGATTGCAGTACCAAAATTTTCAGCAGTGTCTGCGCGTACGCTTTGAAATCGCGGTACGTAAGCTGAGTTCGATTACCGGCGACGGCACTATATATTATCCTGCGTAGTTGATAACCAGAAGATTTCGCAGTGTTTGAAATCAATGATTTGTGTCATCAATATTTGTCCTGAAAAGTGGCTACGCTTCTGCTTTACAATTCCTTGTCGAAGATGAATGTGGGGGTCATGCCAGAAATCTTTGTGCTTAGTGAATTATCCGTGGTAGCTCAGTGTCTAAGAGCCGGTGCCGTCGCCAATGAAATTGTTAATTGCAAATATAAATGCATTAATACAAAATTTAAATGATTTATCACGCACTCACCGGCGAAGGAAAACATCTTAGGGCAAGGCGTAAGAAATAAATGTAAAAAAAAATACTCAATGACATAAATGCCGACAATTCACATTGGAGCCATAAGGTGGAGTATTGTTACCTGAGTTGAGTGTACCTGAGTGAGGTGAGTTTTGTTGTTGAAATAAGACATATGCCAGGCATGTTCAACATGTGCAATTATAAATATAGGGGTGTTGATCTGAAAAATGTTGCCCTCTTCAAAAATCATCAAACATCATAATTGCCAGAGAACAATTTAAATATTTATTTAACACAAACTTTCATTCCGAGGATTAGACACAAAATACAAAATTTTGTCGCATGACAGCTCGAAATTCATTTCAGTCCGCACTCAGAATACCCGGCTTTAGCCGACAACTCGACAAACACAGCTCCGAGGTCAGCAAACATCGAGAGTTAATAAACACGACGCCTTTTATATGAATAAAATGAAGGAACATACTATATGTATGTATAAAAGAGTAAAGTAAAGCCTTTATATATAAATTTCACTGCTTCGCTTAAGGTTCCTCTGTAGAGAGGGCGTCTCTACTCTACTGCGCATCGACGACTTAAGATCTTTGAATTTATTTCGTTTCTTAGACACGTAAGTTTCCTCTCGTATATATATCTTGTATATATCCCTGGTTAATAAATTTAAGGACTTGTAGGACCCATCGTGGATATCTAGTTAATTAAATAAGATTTTTTAATATAAGTAACGGTGAGAAACGAGCACACAGTTCAACTGATGGTAAATGGAATACCCCATTATTAATTATTCTCTCTCCGGTTTACGGTTCCTGATAACGGGGTTCCTGCTTACTCTTGCAACTGAAAGCTATATGCTAGTTACTCCATCTCAGAATATCAGCTATATGCTGCTATTCTGAGAGTGACCTTTCTCAGACGTGATGACCCATTCATATGGCAGTTAGAATACAGCTTTGGAGCTGCTTACAAGAATACAAGGTGTAGATGCGTTGTCAACCTTGAGATAAAACCTTTCGTTAGTACTAGACTTCTACAATATTTCAAACACAATCCAAAACATCGCAGCGATAAACTAATAATTATTTATAATGTATATTATGTATTTAATATCTATATCTGTATATATTATTGTTTATTTTTTATTACATATAAGCTATTCTTTGTATTTTATAAGATTATTTTTATTCACAATATCTCACCACTACTTTGGTTGACTGGTAGAGAATGCCTTTGGTATTAAATCCCCTCTTTCTGAACCTTTAATTTTGTTAATGTTAATGCACCAAAGAGTAAATATATGTTAATCATTTTATTAACGTTGGTTTCCTGTGAATGTATGACCTCGTTGGATCGGACCAATTCATGCTATATGCCAGTTTCCATCTACAGAGTAGCACTACCACTTAATTCTCCATAGTTATTAGACATCCCTAAGCCACTTAATTTTTTTACACCAAAACTTGCAAGCACTGATTATTCTCCGGTGAGTTTCAAATGATCGAGAAACCGATATACCTACGTCGGATTTGAACATCATCACAATTGTATAGGGATATCATTATTAATAGATTATTGTCCATGTACAAATCCTATTAGTGCTGTCAAGTCACGGAATAGATTAAAATATATATTGTATTTTTCTTTTCAAACAAGTCGCTGGCACAAAGATGACAGAGCCAGTAATTAATTGCGCAATACTGAATGTAGCTGGACATTACTCATCAATTTGTTATGACTATGAGTAAGTCGGCCTTGGTATTACGCGGTAGTTGTCTATGAACGAAAAGTCCTGTATTTAGTATATGAGCATTTTTTTTCAGTTTCTTGAACTGGTGGTGTGTGATTCAGACGTTAAAAACTAAGATGCTTGCTTGCTGCATCAGACTACGAAAGTTCTTGCTACCAACAGAAAAGTTTGATGGTAGATTCTATAAAAAATAAATAAAGGGAAAGGATCATGTCCTTACATTACAGAATAAGACCTATAAATAGCAGCATACTGAAGTTGCATTTCATTTTGTAAAGGGTAGCATCCAAATACAGTTTCGCCGCCGTCGTTAGATAAAAAAAAATATTGTAAGAATGAAAACAAATACCACCACATACACTATACCTACTCAAAGCTGGTAGAGAACCGATGCCTCAAGGTTTTGGAGAATGATCTTTATAGTTCCGTCCTCCGTGATGGTGCTACGCCGAAGGCGTGGAGCAGAAGTGTAGCTGTGTATTCTATGGCAATCTATGGGGGAGGCCTATGTTCTGCAATGTACAAGTGATGAGCTAAAGATGATAACTCTATATCCTCCTACTCTGCTAACTACGATCGAGATCGAGAGTAACAAACGAGCACACAGTTCACCTGAAGGTATTAGTAATTCCTGCGGCCCTTGTCATCTACATTCATCCTTGACAAGGAATCATAATACAGATACTTTGTCACTTGAGGACTAAGATGGAATGCCTCGTCGCCAGAAATAAAGGTCTCCGGATCCCTACACTCACACCCGACGAAACACAGCAGCATTATGGTCGAGTTGACCTATTCACTCTGCAGCTAGAAACTGCAGCGTAGCTCTGCCGACATAAACCACATCTTCACAAGATATTGTTGTATACCACCAAATGATTGCTTCTTACTTTTACCACTTATCTAGATTACGCAATGCTTCTTATCGACCACAAGTCATTATAATTTGAAGTCAGAAATTGCATCAGTTATCTAAAATGTTACACAATCTAGTCTGTAGGACTTTTTTAGTTTTATTCATTACGATTACCCTGAAATCACTTAACATTAGGTTTATTTGTATACTATTAGGGGTGACCAACGAGTACACAGTCCACCTGATGGTAAGTGATGAATTTCCCCTAATTTCTACATCAAATATGAAATATTTTCCAGATGTACATATGCTGCCATCCTTAAGGACTGAGATGGAATGCCTCACTAAATGAAACTCGATTCTTACATCGTTACAGATGAAACACATCTATTTCACACTGGTGTACTATTAAGATCTCGGTCGAGTGACTCTATCATTTTGTTCATTGCAGATACGTTCTTTGTGACAAATATTTAACGAATCTTAAAAGATGTCAATATGATTGGTAGTAGCACATTCACATTTCAGTTTCGAAGACCAAATTCGTTTTTACAAATGGTGTGTGAACGGTCTTTGTATAGGATTTCGAAGCATTTCGGGATTATTGACGCTTTTACTTTTGGGGTTCTATTACTCAGGTTTAACCCATATAGAGTTTAAGAATCTACGAAAGTATCTCATAGCATTTCAAATAAATTTTGTAAGAAATAAATGCTAGAAATATATGATGATATACACGGGGACATCTTCTGTTTATGGTAATAACATCAACTGCGTAGATTATATTATAGTGCCATAACTACTTGTGTAAATACAGCGCCGCAAACTCGTCGTCTCCTTTAGTCCGATGTAATGAATGAGCAATAACATCGGAGGAAGGTGCAGATATAATGTCAAAGATATGTGACGTACATAGGACTTAAACTAACAGTATTGAATATGAATGAAGCCAGGACCTAACGCAGCAGCCAGATAAGCACTACGTGGCGGATAATACATCCATATTCCACGTTTGTGCATGCCCATCGCTAAGGATATTGAAATAAATAAAACAATTCACCACAAGGCTTTTACTGATTGGCGGATTGAAGTGTTTTCGAAATATTTTTATAATTATATCATAAACTTGCAGGTTTATTCGCGATGTTATTTTTCACCACGTATCAGAACCCAAAATTGCTATTATTTGAATATGAAATAACCTTTCTTTCTTAAAGGCCAGCAGGACACTTAAGACTGTTCTGGTGTCGCTGACGTTCATGGGCGACGGTTATCACATGCCGTCAGATGAGGTGCTTCCTTGAAGCCTGCCCTCAACTTGCTAAAGAGTTGAGGTACTAATATTTTAGGTAATTATATATATACTTATACTAAAACCAATAACATATGATTATAATAAGAATTTTTTCAATTTATTATTTCGAAAAATTTCTTTTAGCTTTTACAGCTAAAGGAAATTTTATTATTTCTATCCAAGGATATATCTTTGGATATATCTAGTTCAATTGGACTCGCAAACTCTGCGGGTATAGAAGAAAATCAATTTACTTTTTCCTACATGTATTCTTGAAATATGTGACGTTTTTTCACGTAACCCTACGTATTTTATGTGGAGAGGAAATATAACCGAATTCATTCCCATCAGAAAATACCTGAAATGAGATGTGTATGTAAGATAGGTCCCGGAAAAAAAATTCTTTACATTTATGTCTTAAATAGAGTATTATATAGATCTAACATACATGTAAAAAATTGTAAAGTAACATATACAAAAATATATACAAAAATATAAGTATATGTTGGGCTACACTTTAGAGAGTGTTAGAGCATCGTCCACCAAGCGGCTCAGCTGCAGATTGACGAACTTCACAATATCTTTGAATTTTTTTTACATATACTTTGACAAACATGTAAGAGACAACATATTATGTCACAGTGCGTATTACAAAATTATAGTCTAGTTCTTAAATGGATCTGACAAATTACCAGCATAACACTGCTGTTTCGAAAAAATATTTCCGACGTTTGGACTGATTTACTCATGGTCACTAAAAATAAACGCAAGCTATTTTACGCTCAAAATTAATATTTTAAGTTTAGTATTTTATTCAAAACATACCACACATTCTCTTACAATGTTGAGGAAATTTAAAAAGATTTATTCCTACAATAACGATATAAATGGCGCCGAACGTCATAAAAGCTATGAGTAATCGTTCGCTATACTGCGTTACATAATAAACCGAGTAATTTCTCAATGAATAAAACAAAACGTGAACCGGAAACAATATGGCGCTCGGCTTGGAGATTTTGCAGTTCAAACGTGCTGGAATCCATTGCAGAACCCGCAATTAGATTCAATTGTTTCGCAAGATATGATTATATTAGTAGTTTCACCCGGCTTTGTCTGCTAACATAAATTATATAATATATACCGAGTACCAGGACAAATTGAAATACCTATTTATTTTCTTATAAATTAAAGTGTAACATATTTACACCTCCTGATAAATTATTACTGTTCTGAGAAAATCGCGTGGCTCTGTAATTGCTGGAATGCTTATGGCACTATAAAAATGTTCTGCACAGAATGACATCGGGCAACAAGCTGAAGATATCACCGTGGTCGTAATCGACTAGGAGGATATCATCATCGCATAAATTATATAATATATAGCGGCTTCCTGGATAAATGAAAATAGTGGTAGAGCTACATTGCAGTATATTTCTAGTTGCAGAATGAATGGGTCAGCTCGACCGGGGTAGGACCACGATCTCACAGAATACCAGCGTAAAATAGCAGCTTAATGCCGCTGTGTTTCGTCTAGTTCTTTTTGAAACAAAGTGTGACAAACATGCACCTGATGGTAAGTAATGACTGTCCGTAAGTATACATTAAAAATGGTCAAATTAGTTGAAGTGCTTAACGGTAATTTTAGTAATGTGCTAAAATTTTTACCAATCATTGGACTGATTCTCAAAGAACGAAGAAACTAGCTGAACCGTGGCTGTGAGATGAAATATGTGTATCATTTATTAAAAAAAAAATTGTTACAATATTTATTTGATATTTGAAATTGAATTGAATTTCCCATATTTGATTTTTACAGTACGCCTGGAAAATTAAGCAATTAATACATCCTAAGTTTTTGTCATTAACATTCCGATATACAAAATGACTGGTAAAGAACCCATTAAATTATATTCATCCGTTTCGAAGTCTATCTCGAGTAAGACGAACAAACGTACAGATTTTGTATGTCAGTCAAAAGATACATAATTGTTGACTTTTAATGTGGCCTAACATTTACAATTTCATAGCTGAGATGAAGGAATTCTTGGATATGGACGATTAGGTTAATGCGTAATTACTTTTGTATTTGCTTGCAAGTAATAAAAGGGTGTTACTTAATTTTAAAATTATTTCTACAAAGGAATATTGTGCTCTTTTTGTTTTACTTTCAATGACTTGATGATTTTTTTTTCTTCTATTGAAAACGATAAAGTTTTTTAAACACACAGTTTACCGGTATACCGCTATACATAAAACAAAACGCGCATTAATTAAAACCTCCCTGTTGAAGTCACAATCTTCGTTACTAGTATGCACTTAGCTTTATATAGCTAATTTATATATGCATGTATACACGAGCGCGTTAAACGAAACACGTCATCCGTACCATTATCTAAATTAAAATACACTAGCACAAAGCAATTACCTCATTGTGTGCACAGCCTTATCAAAGATAACTCTACCCTTGTAAAGTGGACCCAGACTTGCGTAGCTTGTGCTGTGTGTTATTAAAAAAAAGAATAGTTTTTAAAAATATAAACAACACGCATTGTTATTGTGTTGTCTTCAACTCTTAATGCGTCCGTCAGATTATTCAAATGTCTGGAAGATAATTAAAATTAAATTGAAAGATCAAGTTAATGAAAATGTTTAAAAATGTTTATCGATTATTTTATTTTTAAATTAATATTTACATAAAAAGAAGTATACGGATAAGAAATGTGTGTTGATAACTTTTGAAAAGAGGCTAAGTATATAATCATCAATAATGTGTAATCCTGAGTTTCCCTTATTTATTGTAATCAGTTGTTTTATAAATTGTTTTGAAAGTCCTTCTTGGATTGCCTAATAAATAAATAAATCATCAACGCCATCACAGATTATCCACAGTTAATCCAATATTTTTTAAAAAAAATTGCTAGCGGTGCTATAAAAAATGTTAGTAATCCCAGTTAACCACTCCAACTAAGCTTAAATGTTTGGGCTAAAATGGCGGATTCTAACCTACGATCATAAGTTTGGCAGACCGTACCCTAAATCATTAGACTGTTGACGCAATAATTTTATTAACGTTAGAATAATTTATGCATATGTACATACATCCTGTGTGTATCTGTATACATAAAAATTAAATGTTGTACACTTGATCGATTTGGTTATTTTTTTTTTAATTATCATGAAAATATGTATTAGGTTATTATGGAAGGAAACGTTGGAAAAGTTTCCCGGAAATTTAGCAATTTCGGGCAAAAACTGAAGGTTTTTTTTCAATGGGATTTCAAGACCGTAACTAACGATTTGAACAGTGGATAATCTTCACAAATACACAAAACGATCACAAACAAATCTATCGAAATGTGGACAGGACAACGTTTATTAGGTCAGCTATTAAATGAGAGGTTGTTAAAAATGTATTTTGTCCAGCAACATAACGATTTCCTTCTCAACTCATTGTTCAACCGCACTTACTGCCAAGGATGTGTATGCTATACGCATTCCGAACTTTTCAAGTGGAAGGTATATATACAGTGGTAGAGCTACGCTGTAGTTTGCTTCTAGCTGCAAATTGAATGAGTCAGCTCTACCGGAGTAGGACCACGGCCTCACAGAATACCATTGTAAAATAGCAGTGCAAACGTGTCCAACTTGTCGCTTTTAATACTATAAAAAAAACTCAGCAGTCATTCGTCGTAGCTTTCCCCAACCCGATGTAATGTTAAAAAGTTTAATATTCTAAAATTTGATGCAACGGTCTGCAAAACTATATCTTCGAATGCGCCATACGATTATGGTTGTATAATATCTTCTAGCTTAGCGGGAGTGTTTAACATGCATTACTGGCATTTTTTTTAAAAAAACTTTGGTGTGTAATAATATAGGAGGAATATTTGGGACACGAAGCGATCAATAGCCTAACGGTTTAGGGTACTGTCTGCACAACTTAAAGCCGTTGGTTCGAATTGTCGTGAACCATCTCTTACCACAAGCATTTTCCACTTAGTTGGTTGATTAATATTCATAACAAAAAAAATGTCAGCGACATGAAGCATTCATACAATGTGCCCGATTCAATAACCAACAAACATTAGCACGCCTGTATTGGAACAGTGGACCCGCAACACATGATTAGCAAGTAGGTATTTGATATCTAAGCGATGAAGTAATCAAACGGAAAACTTCAAACAATTTGCAGTCACATTTGCTTACAAAACACTAATTGTGGTAAAATTAACCTTGATTAGTTGCAATAAAGTTTATAATCCAAGTAAAGTCAATAGGAAACTGTAATTAATGTGGATTGTAGCTCAAAGAAGCCGACAAATTAAGATGGAAGTTCGTAGACACCCAAGACTAATGTGCAATAAAACAACTGTAGTTTACTTGTCGATACACAAGTGCAATGTTTTGTATGTCGTTTATGACATAAATGAGGTCTAACGAATGTACAGTTCCCCTGATGCATGCGTGAAAGATTTACACGTATTACAAATTGTCGGTTTTCGGTTATGGATATGTTATGTGTATGTTCCTTCGATCTTATCGCAAGTGCATTACATCGGAATAAGTAAGGGGACGAAGAGTGAGTGCTTGTGTTTGCGCAAATGCTAACGGCATTAAAAAATATATTGCGCAGTTGATGTCATCTAGCACTAATCAGAAGATATCGCCGTGGTGGTAATCGACCAGGGGGCTCCATCATCACTATGATGCGTCCCATGACAACCACGCTGATCCTCGATACAGAATCAAAATGCGCTATCACCCGAGGACTAAGATGGAACGCCTCGTCATCGTTAATAAGGTGTACGGTTTCCTTCTTCCACCGGACGAAACGCAGGAGTATTTATCTATTATTTAATAATGAAATTCCGTAAAACGTGGTCCGGTAAAGCTAACTTCATGCTATAACTAGTTTATAATGCCTCCACGTGTTGGACATATCTATGTTATCTAGATTTTTATGGCCTAATCAGTTTATTTAAGCTAAAGGTCGTCTGTTTTATCCCTTTGTACTTGGAGCAATTTTTAATTAGGCCTATGAACAACTCCCTAATTACTTACAATTAGCGAAAATAATGCTGTTATTAAAATGTGTATACTTTTAAAATTTCTTTTAAATAATACAATACAATACAAAAAAAAATATTTTACGATTTATAGAACAATGTCGCCTTTGCGGCGTTTAAGGAACGATTTGCTTACCTTATAACGTCGTCGAACACATCCGAGCGCAAAGGGTAAGTCGCACAATAAACTAGATTTCACAACAAAACTAAATAATACTTTTTATTCATTTTGATTTTGATTTTTATAATAGGTAACAGCAGCCAAGCAGATAGACATACTGGTGACGTAAGATCAAGTATAAAATGAACAACTGAGAGATGTTTTATCTCGTATTCCCGTCGTCATAAAAGCCGTCTCTGTCAGAATGACCTTGTACTTGTAATGATACGTTATTGTTCCAGAAGTACACGTGATATAAAATCTCATAGTTCACGTGATGGTAATTGATTCCAGGAGCCATGACACCAATATTCATCCTACTAATGACATAAGAATCCGCACCGGAATCTTATTTTTTAGCATTGTAGAGTGACGCTGTAGATAGTTCCAAACTGCAATATGAGTTGGTCCTGACTACAGAATGTAGAGGACGGATGTTGATGGGCCGCAGTGATCACTTACCATCACCCTAATATTAGTTAAAAAAAGACTTCAAGTTGCAGTTTATTGTGGACGAAAATATTAAAAATACCAAAAAGGTTATTAAAAAGCTATCCATGTCCCAAATTACTACATATTTTTTCTGTTGTTACAAGGTATCCGAAGACGAGTGACGAGGCGTTCCATCTTAGTCCTGAAGGGTGACAACGCAACTGCATTATGATTCCTTGTCAAGGATAAATATAGATGTCATGGGCCACAGGAATCCCTTACCATCAGGTGAACTGTGCGCTCGTCGGTTATTCGCGATGTAATAA
Source organism: Teinopalpus imperialis (assembly GCA_029286865.1). Taxonomy (NCBI): domain Eukaryota; kingdom Metazoa; phylum Arthropoda; class Insecta; order Lepidoptera; family Papilionidae; genus Teinopalpus; species Teinopalpus imperialis. The sequence goes on along the minus strand of JAGSMU010000014.1, from coordinate 8,291,153 downwards.
AAAAAAGTTCTCAGTAAGGGGGTCCCATCAGATGGAAACAAGTGAAACCGATGGGGGACCGGGTAATGCACGCACTTCATCCAAACACGTACGCGTCATAGCGGTATTATGCTGATGTGTTGACACGGAAAGGGGGTGACGATATCGTGGAAAAATATTTGTGTAATGCAAATAGTTTGTTTTCGGGCCTGGGTGTGGTTGACACTGTAACTGACCCTTCCCTCGATCTCATTGCATTTGCATTACATCGAACTAAGGAAGGGACGAATATCATAGGTGCCTTTGTTATAACGCCACTATAAAAAAGTTAATGTCTTCTGTTAATGAACAAATGATATGGTCGTAATCTATCAGAAGTACATCATTTTATCACGTAAGGGTGACTACGTATTTAGGGAAACAAGTTAATCTATTCTCTCTGACACGAAAACGTTTTAAAACGATATATATTCAGTCCAAAACGTATTGGGAATGGATTTGTTTATGGTTCCAAATTCAATGTTTTGTTTTTTTTTGTTGTTAGATTGGCACAACTGTTTTAAATTTTGTGGCGCGGAGCTTGAGTTGCATCTGTTATTTAGATTAAATACAGTGCTGTTTTTAGTTATATTCTATCTAGTGTGTATTGAGAATTTTGTAATGGACAAAAACATCGAACAAAGATTTTGCGTCGCCAATGGAATTTCGTGTTCGGCGTCACTGAAAATGTTACAGAAGGCTTACGGTAAATCAACTTTATCAAAAACAAGTGCTTATGAGTGGTACGATGCGTTAAAAAGCGGTCGAGATCTGTTGGAAGATTTGTCGCGCTCTGGTAGGTCTTCAACGTCTGCTAAAAAATCACGCCAAAGTCGATCAAAAGTCAAAGTTATGTTGACTGTTTTCCTTAACTATCGCGGTGTTGTGCACTCGGAATTCTTGCCGGAATATTATTTGAAAGTTACGTTGCGTTTAAGATAGCAAATTCGACGAAAAACGCCAGATTTGTTGAAAGAAAATACTTGGATTTTGCACCACGATAATGCCCCTTCACACAGGACCACTGTGAACGAATTTTTGGAATACTCCATATATACCATCGAGCAACCAACTTACTAACTAGATATGGTTCCAGCCGAATTCTTTCTTTTCCTAAACTCAAATTACCAATTCGTGGCACCCGTTTTCATTCGGTAGAAGACATGAAGGAGAATTCGAGGCAAGAACTTAACTCAACTCCTTACTCTGCAGCATACTTTGAAGGTGATAAAATAAATTTAGTTGATCTTTTACCGGTACTTTCATGACAGAGTAGTAATGGATATATAATTTTTCTTTTATCGTGTTCCTTTTTTAATATTTCATCCAGTCCTTTCGAGTGCTTTTCAGGTGTTTGACAGCCTAATGTCATAATTAAGTTGAACTACTGTCTTAAGCTTTTAACTTTTTGTTTTTGGTCCGATGTACGCAGAAAGAGTTCACAGTGTCTATAGGTGTTTTATTAATCACATCAATCAAAATCCGATAATAGCATCCAGCAATCTTCACAATGTAAATTACAATATTTTCAAATTTCAGTAGTCTCACGAATCATCCCGCTAGGAAGTTTCCTATACATTGGTGTAGGAATCGTCCTAGCGGGAATACATCGATTCCTTTGTAATATTCATTTGAACTAACGTTATCAAACTGAGAAATAGCTTGGGTTAATAAAGTTAAAAATCTTTAAGAAAAAACTGCACAGACTACGATAACTCTTTCGACCTTTGGTTTTATCGTTAAAATATAATCAACTCTCACATCCTGTATTTAATTAAGCCTGGTTTGGGAAACCTTATCGTGAAATACTTATTAATTTTAAGAAAAAGTTTAGAGCATGCGTAATATATAAGGAAAAAAAGGAAACTACTAACCATGTAAATAATATATTCAACGTACAACAGGAACGGTAATATGTTTGATTTTGCAATAAACGCAGATGAAAGGAATAGACGGTCTGAGTGAGACATACTTTTCCGAGTTTCTCTCTTTCCAACATTTACTGCATTACTTACTCTGTACGTTATCCCTAAAAACCCATAATACACATACACCTATAATAATCTATCACAATTTTTATTTTGCAAATCTAGACATAATACACCATTTTGTCATGTTCTTTAATACGGTAAAATATATAAATGATTTATACTATTATCGTATCTTTCATTGAATATAAGACAACTTATGGTCAACCTTTTAGAAAAAATACGATACTTTATGTACCACACAGTAAAAGTATAGTTTTTTTTTTCTTTCGGCTTAATTTGCGGGTAACAATAGGCTTCCTTTAGTACCCTTTAGTACATCATACTTACTACATACGTGTCTTAAACAGAAACAGAACGAATTAATGGGTCAGCACGACCGGGGAAGGACCACGTTCTTACGGAATAACAGCATGAAATAACAACACAACACATCTACACTCACCGTATGAAAATCAGTTTGCAATCCGGTGACCCGTTTACAGGTAATGAGGAATTCCATTTCAATTCTCAGGCAACAACGCATTTGCATCTTGAATCTTTATTGACGATGAATATAGACGTCATGGACCGTAGTCTCTTTCTTGCCACCGCTTCACGTGAACCGTGTGTCCGTTTGTCAACCAAATATATATAACATAACATAGGAAATACATATATTATAACACACTGGCGAGACATCGAGCCAGTACTAGCTATCAATAAGTGATTTATAGAATATATTGACTCTTCGCGCTCCTACTTTTTCGTGACATAATTAAATTAAAATCGATAGTTGAACAAGATAACTGACTCATTTAAGGTGAGAAACAGAATTCTGACCCTTTAGACAACAAAGAGAAAGGCGTGTCATACTTGACTAATTTCGATTTCCACCTCGCAGATAGCGGGGAATGCGACTACTTCCGTTGCGCGGTTTTCTTTTGTTCCTTTGCATGATATAGATCAGGAGTTTACGTTCATATAATTTGATACGTTAATTAGCTACGTCCTTACAGCATTTCTCTTACCTTCACCTGTAACACATCGTTTTTCAATGTCGTAATTGCATACATGGTAAAGCAATAAAGTATGACTACAGTATGACAGATTATATAGAGACAAAATTATCCACAATACGTCGTGGATCATATCTATGATATATAGAAGTGATGTGATTTTCAAATTTTCATATGGACACCCGACAGTATCGAAGCTTCATACGCATATATTAATTTATCTCAGCTATAAAGCAAATTGTTTTTTTTTTATAGAATAAGTGGCAAACTAGCAAGAACTCACCTGGTGGTAAGTGATTACCACAGCCCATGGACATCCGGAATACCATATTAAATACAAAATTTAAATTGGACCGTGTTTTTTGAATAATTATAAATAAGATTTAGTTAAATGCCGGGCGTATGATAAACCTTAAAGTAATTAATGCTGGAACTATGCTCGGTGTTTCTCTGAATTATAGAATACGAAACAAAGGTGAACCGATCGGTAAGCTGAAGTGCAAATGAGCTGGAGATATCGCAGACAATAATCGATGGGGATGAAAGTTTCCAGTGGAAACCTTGTACATTGCAGTGTAGGAATACCCACCAGATCGAGTCTATGGATATTTGCGGATCTATGGAAGTCAATGGACTTTGGAGCTTTAATCCGTCAGAACTGATCGTGCCGAGATTCGGCGTCTCGGCCACCTTCGAGGCAATTGATTTCCCAGGGTAACGGTCGTAGCTGAGACTCACTCTAGGAAACCCTCCATTAATGAGGGTCTCGACTGAGTGCCCTAAACGCTTGGCCATCTCTGAACCAGGTGAAGCAGTAAAAGCCCTCGGGCTAATAATGGCCATCAGACATAAAAAAAATAGTCTTGCTTCATGACAGTTTGTTAGAGAAGCTCGTGTCTAGTGGGGCTGAGATAGGCTGATGTGATAATGCTAGTAACACACGTGTCTTCTTCACTACAGGGGCAGCAACACTCTTTTCACTTTTCTGAATAAGCATCCTGAACGTAAGTTCAGAAACTTCAACTTTAATAATAAGATTGATATCATAAAATAAATCAAATAAGGACCTTCCGTATTTGAAGTTTATAACTGTTAATAATCGATATATTGAATTAGGTTGGTAGTTAAGTTTAACCTGCTCTTAATATTTTTTTTACTTTGTACACAACTGGTAGAGTTTGACTACTAGTTGGTGGTTGAGGGATTTTTTTTGTTTCAATGAACAATGTTTTATTACTATTAAATAAGCTATTTTGGTGAATTCTTTAATGTTATATTATGTTATATCGTTAATTCTTAAATAACAGCGCCATCTATTGCAACAGTATATTACTAAATTAAATATGATTCTAAAAAATTCTAAACCTAAAGCTACTAACTCCACAAGATATACATACAGTCATATGGTTACTGTTATATTATTATTATTAATAATAAGATATTTATTTGTCTAAGTACAACACATTTTGTTTAGCTACTATACGAATTACATTTTTACGAATAACGTAGACCGGATTCGAAGCCAGTACCCGTTCAGTAGCCGGCCCCTTTGATCTATAAGCCACGTGAGCGCATTTATTTTAACCCCATAAGTTCAATGCCCTTCCCCCTTATCGTTTAAGTTCGCGTTAGTTTTAAAATTGAAGCCATTTTATGTTATTTTTCGAAAATAATAGTAGCAGTGATATGAAATTATAAACATTGTCGTAAACCACTCTAACTAAGCATAAATGTTTGTACCTAGAAGATTGTTCACAAGAATAGACGAATAGCGGATTGCAATCTACGACCTTAAGTTTCGCCAACCGTGTCCCATTGGGCTACCGAAAAATACATAACAATATTACGTAAGTTAAAAATAAAGACTTATTAAAAAAAAACAACTTTAAAATATGTAATTCAACAAGTATATAATCAACTAGCTAAATCGTATCATAAAAATTGATTTCCTCCGTTAAATTTCATTATGTCCAACGAAATTAAATGGAAAATTCTTTTTTATACTACGATTACGTTGCGCAAGCTCCACTATGTTCACACTGGTACCATTTCATATGGAGGTTTCCTCTAAACCTAAACGAAAAATAAAAACGACTAAATTCACAACCTTCGATAAAAACCTTCGCTCAACCAACAACCTCTTATAACTCTATTTTTATCCACTTCTTCTTTATCCAATTCATTCTTCTCTGAAACACTCTGCCTTCCGAAATCTGGGCAGCTGCGAACCGTTCATGATGAAAGTTCGCAAATTATTTCTAAACACGTTGGCAGAATCGTCTTAACATTAGGTAATTATGTATTTGCACATATATCATATATAAGTTTGTTATATACATCTAGTTATATATGTATTTTATAATTAATGTAAAAGTATTTTAACGATAAAGTTTTTAAAGCCTTCAATTACTCTCTGCATCACCTTGAGGTTGACTGGTAGAGATTGCCTAAGGCATTAAGTCCGCCTTTATAGATTTGTATTGTATATGAAGCTTAAATAAATAAATAAATAAACTCCAAAGAATAAACTCTTGTAAAAATATAGGAGACATCACCAAATAGTCGCGTAAGATAGAATACCTTCTCTGGAACCTTCACGTTCCCAATGAAACCCTATGATGAGATCAGAAGACTTGGGTGCAAATTAGTGTCCACGCTGCAGCTAGTTGCTTACTGAATGGGCCAGCTCGATCGAGGAAAGTTCCTCGTATAAAACCAAAGTGGAATAGCAGCATAACGCTACTGTGTTTCAAATGATGAGTCTGGGGATCTGGTGACTCGATTAAAGGTAACGTGGGCGTATCAGTTCTCAAGCGTGACAATGAATGTAAATCTTTGTTGAAAACAAATGTAATGGTCTTAATTTTGTACAAATGGAATTAATTGAAGAACCCAGAACAGACAAAATAGCCAGAGAATATTACCACATTAATAATTTCGGTTTTAACTGATCCAGAACCCGAAAGCAACCCGATACGTATCACTATCTCTTTCTGCAAACATATTATATCGCATAAAGAATGGCGCACACTCTACAATCACTGGCTCTTAGCTCACCCATATAGAGTTACGCAAGTATGACCACGTTGAAAAATAAACTTGGACAGTTGGGTAGAATATAAAATGCACAAAAAAATTGTTTACTCTGAGGAGACTTCTAAATGTATATTATTGTCGTCTTGTGGATTCTATTGCATCCGGACCTTTTTCCGATCTTATTCCATTTAGACATTCATTGGATTAGGGTAAGCGGGGATAAATGTCATAGCAGTACCGTAAATCATTAATATAATATATCCTATACAGTTCACATTATTAAGTAACAATTATTATGTTTTACTAAAGAAGCGTCCCTATTATAGCGTTACTAGCTTTTTACAAGGCTTGGCCCATATTACTGATATATTACTGAACAACAATGGCATAAGAAGCCTTTTCCAATGTCAATGAAATGTTGTAAAATAAAAATTCATCATCTTCTCAGATAAGGAAGTAACTAGGCCTGGTGTCAAAATATTTAAACCGTCCAGATGTTCATTTAAAAAAAATTACAATACACAAACGAAATAATAATAATCAAGTAGAATTGACGTTAACTGCATCATTACATGCACGATTGCAACAAATTTGGTCATCAAAAGTCTACGGACATGGGCCAACGACTTTCTGAGACGACAACCGGGCCGGAAAGTTGAACGTGCCCGCTGAAGCATGAAATCGGTCAGTTATAAAATGCCGTTAACAATCACCCATACAAACAATGACCGGGCCGGACGTCGCTCATCCCAGCGGATCCGTTAAGATCGACCACAATGTGCATCCGGAACAAGGCGTATTACTTCTTCTCATTTTTATCAAGGGTGACAAACGAGCACAACATGCATCCATCCTAAACTCAAGATGAACATGAATTATCAATTTATAGGCACCTTATTCCTTATACTCACAATACGAAACAGCAGTTTTATGGTGCGATTTCACAATGATATTTTGAGATAGCGTCGTTCGTCACTCGTTGTAAAGATTATGCGGCAGATAGTTATTAATTAGTGCTTCGGTCATGGCACTGTCGCTGTTACCGCGATAGGATTAGCTGGATCATTTATTTAATTCTATATAAATATAGCGAGACCTATCCATAAAAAACCGAAAGCCTGCACACACTACACCTACGTCAATGCGTTTATGAAATATCAGCTTTGTGGGGGGATGCGTTGATTATCAGTGAGATAAGGGCCCTCCTCTCTCACCATTAGACAATTATCGATCCAGCCCGCATACAATCAATTGTTTTCAGCCTGGGCTCTTGTGAATGAATTAATTAGGTACGTTTCAAAGTACTTTGTTTAAAATTTAAAATAGGTCTTAACAATTCTAGAACTTATACATTTTTAAAGTAAATTAAAGTATATAAACTTTTCATGAAAAATATAATACCACGATGACGCTTATAATGATGATGTTCACACACACACTATCACACAAATCGAATCATCAACATCTCAAAATTTGATAGCATTAATGTTATTAAGGGCCATTAACGCAAAAAAACTAAAAATGTACAGAATGCCGAATGAAATAATTCGAAAACAATATGTGATATATTGAACAGTTACAAATTAAATCTTGCAGCTTCATTATCATCATCATCTCAGTTCATCACTAGACCACTGCTGTTCATAGGTCTCCTAAATAGACTGCCAACGAGTTGATACATGACCAGCATCCGTCGACTTCCTGTACACTTGCATAGGTCGTCACTCCAGATAATGGGGATTGCAACAATGCGATTGTACATATAAAGTAGCTCTAGCATATTTCTTCCTCATCAGTCAGCTTACGTAAAAAATTAAATATATACACATACACATAAATTCAGATGACCTTTAGGCTTATTTGAATGGCAACCGGCTCCCGGGAGGATCCAGGGATAACCAACGATCTCCTGCAGGCGGACAGGTCGTCACTCTCTCTAGTGTAGAGACGTTCTATACTTCGATGTCCAATACAAGGTCTACTTCATCCCCATTAGATGATTTACGTAGAAGATCTTTAGGTTGATTTGAATGACCACAGACAGCCGAGGAGTATGATCCAGGGCCAGCATCGTTGACTTCCTCCAGACGCACGGGTCGTCACTCCATCTAATGTAGAGTCGTTCTACAGTTCGATAGCCAATACGAGGTCACCTCTTATGAAACTTTCTTCCCCATCAAACGGCTTACGTAGAAGACCTTCAGGTTGATTTGAAAGACCACAGACAGCCGAGGAGTATGATCCAGGGCCAGCATCGTTGACTTCCTCCAGACGCACGGGTCGTCACTCCATCTAATGTAGAGTCGTTCTACAGTTCGATAGCCAATACGAGGTCACCTCTTAAGAATCATTCTTCCCCATCAAACGGCTTACGTAGAAGACCTTCAGGTTGATTTGAAAGACCACAGACAGCCAAGGGATATGATCCAGGGCCAGAATCGATTGACATCGCATCAGCAGTGACGCAAAATCTAGTGGGGCATCGTACAATACGACGTTGTCGCTCGAGAACATTTCTTTCTCGGTCAGATTACGTAGAAGATTAAATAACACGAATATTCAGATGACCTTTAGGCGGATTTTAATGTACACGAATAAACAGGACAAGCCATTTGTGTCGGACTGAATGTGGGCGTGAAGCTAGACGACGTCGACTACAATTGTCGACACCGTCCGATTCCAAAGTAATAATGTCCACTATTTATCAAACTCAACGTATGACCAACTTGTCCGTTTTTTTTAATGATTTATACATGTTAAAGTTAATAGCGTGGGGTATTTTAAAGTGAACTTTGAATGATCACGTATACCCTAGTATTATAATTTATTACAATATATAATATTAGACTTTTTTTTTAAACTAGCATATGCCCGCGACTTCGTCTGCGTGGATTTCACAATACTCGATACCCTGCAACAATCAACATAGAACTAAAGACGACCACGTAAGATACAAGGAGTGCCCTAACACGTAATGTTGGAAAATAATAAATAATCATTTGAATTTAAATTTAAATCACACATTTTTCATTTCTCTCTGACACAAATACATGCAAACGAAGTCGCGTGCAAATGCTAGTGTAATATTAAAAGGAACGTTTTTGAAGTTATACTTTTTTGACGCGTTTGTAGAAATGATGAGAATGAATTTTTACGAAGCGCGCGTACTCCGACTTACAAGAGCGACACCATGTAGTTGATTGGTAATTGTCTCTCAAATTTTCAAGGGAACTAATAGTATATAGATATCAAATATATATGAATCTACAATACGTGTTTTATATCTGTGGAGATGTATTGGATGTGTGGAAATATATTCACACGTGTATTTGTGTGTGATTCTAAATTATATATATATGAATGAATTTATTTTAAAGCCTTTTAGAGTTAATAATATTTTTTTAATTAAACCCTTATCGATTGCATTTAATGTATTTTTCACAAACAAAGAGTATTGTCGCACACGGGTAAATTTGTTTAGTTATATTTGTTTTGTTACGCTAAGGAAATATAACTTGTTACGTACGTACATAAGTACACACACACGAGCACAAATTTTATCTCCAGGTACGCGGTTCCTGCGGTCCATGACAACCACATTCACTATCGATAAATAATCATGACGCCGAGGACTAAGGTGTCTCGTCATCAGTAATAAGGCTCTCCGGATGCCCACACTTGCCAGACGAAAAATAGCAGCGTTACTCTCGAATTTAATTCTGTGAGGGCTCGATCCTTCTGCCGGGTCAGGCGGGCAGGCAAATTCATAATGCTATGAGCAACAAACTGCACTGTAGATTATGTCATACATCTTGAAAGTTACTAATCGTAAAATATTATTACATTCTATTTAGCAATATATTTTTATTTATCTTATTTATTTACTCTTTATTGCATTAACCTTAACAAAGTTAAAAGATGACAAAAGGCGGACTTAATGCCCATGGCATTCTCTACCAGTCAACCCAAGGTGTGGTGAGATAGTTGTGTATGATAGTTGTAGCAATAGACTAATTAATCAAAGAAGAAAAATACTAAAATAACTAAAACCAGCATAGCATTATACATACAATACATAATATATAGATATATTTAATCTATTTGACGTAAAATTATAAATAAAGAAGAAAAAATCATTCGGGAGTTTTTGGAAAAAAACATTCTCGTCTGTAGAGTTCTAAATATTAAAATAAGCAGAGAATGAGTAGGTGATTCATAAATAATTTCATAAATAACTTTGGGTTAGTTTATTTAGTTTATTAATGATAAGACGAATGATAAAATTTTTGACTTCACTCTTGACCAATGCTATCCCCACACTAGATTGTGTACTAGCTTAGTACAGTCATCACAAACGATTTGAAGTCGACCTCTAACCCGCGGAACCCCACGCCGGTCCCCGAGCAGATGTGCACCGAGTGCGGCACGAGCGCTGACTCATTACGATGCGCGGGCGCAACGTACAATCGAACGCGAATGTGTTTGGATACGATTATTTTTTTAATTTCATATCTATATATACCAGCAATATAAAATTAATCTCATACGACAATACTTGATAGATAATTCACAGTTTATTAATATATACAACAAACGCAAAAACAAATTAACACATTTCGCTTGATAGTAAATAATCTATTACATCTATTTGACAATACAAACATAAAAGAACTCTTGCCTACTTTGTTGCACAAGTATATTTGTACTGCTATTTTGTGCTATAATTCTGTGATAGCTTGGTTCTTCACGAAGCTGCCATCCCATTAATGCCACACACAGTCTCTAGCTATAAATTAAATAGTGTACACATTACCATATATTTTAAACATTTAAAATACGAGTATTGTGTACTTTTTTAATTATAATCTTGCATGATTGTTGGATAGTTGTTCCAATTACGACCGCACGCCTGGTAATGAAAGTGAGCATGATTTTATATATATATTATATAGTTATATACGTACACCCATTGCTCATTGTTTTCTGTATTATTTTAGAACGCCCTTCAACTTGTTTCAGCTAGAGTGCGTTAGTCGACCGGGGACCGGGAAGGAACACACCTTAATATCAGAGTAACACTACAATATGTTCACGATAAAAGTAGGTAATAACCGAAGATCCAATTACTAGTAACGAGGTATTCCATCTCAATCCTTAAAGGATTGGACACTCATGCATCCTGTATAATTGTATGGTTTGATGTATTGCAGGCATATGTACTATATATATATATATATATATATATATATATATATAATGTACTCCTTTATCACCCTTGGTTTCATTAAAAAGTGATATGGCATTAGATAACACTATAGACAAGTTTGCGAAATGTTTTTGAAATAAGCATGACCTGATATGTGGTAGAATTCGAAATGCCATCCAAAACTTATTTATTTTGAAATTAATTATGCTCGCTTCATTTTGTACGTAACTGTACCTCATTACTGCACACTGTTATTCTTCACTGAGAAGACATTTCTTTTGGGTTTCATGTACCATATGTCAAACGAATGTCATCGCAACGTAACGTACAATAAATTTGCACTCGGCTGTATCGATTACATTAAGAGTTTTATATTATATACAGATCAAATCAATCATCAACATTCAAAAAAAAATAGTCCACAGCTGAATAAAGGCCGTGACGCAGACTATGTTTCGAGTGCATGCCTACGGTTGCCCCTTCAGGATATTTCTTTCCCATCGGTTGTCGGCGATGTGGCCGGCCCAGTACCATTTTAGCTTGCTGATTCGTGTTTAATACAAAATATTATTTACCAAAAACTTATTATAATAACTAAAGGTTTAACGTTCAATATAGTATTAAAGTAGATTTTAATAATGAAATACGCAGTTGTACAAAATTATTTAATACCTGAAAGTTATCTTACATAAATCAAGCTAGAGGCAATTATGTTATTTAATATTTTTATACAATTATTCAAGCAATTACAATTATATATTTGTTTTCTTTTATAGCAGGACAATAAAATATTAAGATCTTAGTTTCCTGTAATAAACAGAAACATCGTTACTTTTTAGAATATCCGTTGCAAGTTACTACCTACTGATTGGCCACGAAGTACGATACCAAGCCTTTAGCATCAATGAACTTCCGTATTCATCCCTTTACCAGATCATCTATCAACTCCAATTTCACTTTACCAAGAAAAAAAGTAATCACTATTTTGATTGATATTCAGATGGTTTCATATACCGCCTAGGTGGCTCCTGTGGGGTTCGACGGGCTACACATGTCCAATATTTACAATATTTTTATAGTTATTGTTTATTTCTGAAATAAGCTATCGATAACACATTATTTTATTATTCATTTGTCTAAAAAATATTTGTCTTTCCGTGTTCTTTATGTTATTGGACGTGACAAATGGGCGCTCTGTTCACCTGATATTGAGTGATTCCTGCGGCTCGATAAGGAATCATAACGCGGATGCGTCGTCACCCCAAAGGAATAAGATGCTCGAATCCTTATGCTCACCAAACGAAACACAGCAGCATTAGGCTCCTTTTTTACACTGTTACTCTGTTCAGCTCTCAATTTTATCATAGAAATAGTATTTATTGAAAAAAGATAATAAGTTGTAGAAATACCAAATAAATTTAGTACTTTAATGTCAAGTTTGAATCCTAGACCGCAAGCAATTTTTTTCGTGAGTTGATTGGAACTTCGTGAATACTGATTTTCACCACACCGCAACAACACTACAGCAGTATACGATTCCATAGTCTCGGACTGCAGAAACAAAGACGAAAAATATCTAAATTTATAAAAAATAAAAAAGAAACAAAATATTAAAAAAAGAAATATAGACCATATTAAACGAACTAGTATTACAATAACAAGAAAAAAATCAACATTAATAACAATAAAAAAAACCTTTCAAACACATCGTTCCTTCCAGCACGATTAGAAAAAATCCCAAACACGTGCTTTTATCTACTATTCTCTTCCATTTATCTCGAACGGTAAACCGAGACTCAAGGTCTTCAAACAAAGGCATTTAATTCGAGATAAATTTTATAACGTTACGTTTTCTTATATTACTAAGCATTATAGAAATAGGTCTACCGTAATACGTACCGGAATTTGTGTTATTTTAAAATGAACGGCCAATTGATGTTGTACTTGGAAATAAATCGTGACAAAAGTATTTTGGCAATGGATTATGACATTGTTCATTATTACGCAATATGTGTATTTTCATAATTATAAAAAGGTTTTATGTAAATGTACGAGAAATAATTCTATTGAATTTTACATATTACTATAGAAGAAATGGATATGAATGTCGAGGGATGTAATTCGAGTGGAATACTACGGAAAAGATGGAAGGATTGGGCTAAAAATTATATGAAAGTAGATGGAGAGGATGCGCAATTAACGGAAAAAAGAGATGAATGGACGGACATGAGGTATACGTGATCATGCAGCATAAATGGGTCTACCCGACCGCTAAAGGATCACGACCTCACAGCTTAACGCACTTGACTGACGTCCGGTGAGTGTAGAAATACCGAGACCCTCAGGAGTGATAATCTGCATTATGTAAATAGGTGTAAACTCACAAAATTCTAACTGATTTGTCACTCTCAATACAATAAACACAAAACGTACTACCGCGGCCCTCTCAGGCACCCCCGAGTCGATTGCTTTCAAGTGCAAGGTAACTGTCGAAGCCGAAGTTCCCTCTCGGGAACCCTTGTGCTGGTTAACCATAAATAAAGGTCTCGGCTGAGTGCCCTAAGCAAGCTAACAGTGGCCATGAGCCATAAAAGAAGAAAGACCTCGGGGCTTACTATTAAGATATATTCATATATTAAACATGAGTTACGTTCAGTATGCTTGATAACTTCATTTAGTTTAGTAAAAATTTACATATGTAACTCTATAACTATTTGTTTTTCTAATTAATTATTTGGTGACTCGTTCATAAATGTTGTTACAATTTCGCTTTTGATTAATAGTATTAATCAATCGTTCATAATAATCATATAGCGTAGAATCAATAACCGATGGGGAAGAGAGGTTCTTGAATGGCAATTTCGTACTGGCAGTCTCAGTATTTGTACTTCTCATTAATTGGAGCTAGAACCTATGCAAGTTTGTGGCAAGTCGATGGGTGTAAGTGGCTCAATATAATGTTTTGTGGCAATCTATGGAGGGTCTTCTTCAGCGGTGGACTATGGATAGGCTATCACGATGATGATGGTAAAAATAATGAATCATTTTAACAGCCTTTCATGATAGACGAGATATATTGAATTGATTCTTTCCTATAATATATTTGGGATTTATTTAACAAGAAAAGGCAATACTACTAAAGTATTTTCCTCAATTTCACACCAAGGCCAAAAAGTTATACAGGTGTCAGATTTCCAAAGGTCCCCACACCTTTCCAATCGTAAAAACTGAATAAAATATCTATTGATTTAACTTTGCCAATCCTTATTTTATACGTATGTATATATTTATAAATATGGCATCATCCTGGTCGATTTCGACCACGGCGATAGCTTCTGGTAATTGTCAACTGCGCAGAATATTTAACAGTGCCGTTAGTATTTGCGCAATTAGATAATCAATCGTCTCCTTCCCGAATCCAATGTAATGCTTGTGCAATACCATAGGATATGTAGTCATACTGAGCAAAAATGTACTTATCATTGTCTGATCTATGACCACAGATATATATATATATATATATATATATATATATATATATATATATATATAATATCAATGCGAAAGCTTTTCTTCTTGACTGTACTCGCCCACTTACAGGCCTCGCCGGCGCCTGTTGGTCGCATCCCAGCAATAATTAAACTATGTGGGTCGTATGGGCGCCCACAACGATCGACATTGTTCAACAACCAATTTATGTAGACCTCTGGGTACATATAAGAAACGTTATTTAATTTAATATTTCATTGTTCAAATTTAATCTGCCTTTACTTTATTGGGAAGTTGTAGTATTAACTTAACTTATCCTAACTTAGATAAATCAATGTCCGTGATAATTGAATAACTCAATACTCAAAGTGATGACGGTTTTGGTGACGTCGATGGTTTATAGTTCTTGTCAGATATCACCTGCCCAGAATTTATTATAGTACCATAAGCATTCTAGCATATACAGAAGCTTTTTTGTGTCATCTAACTTCCCAGTCCGTTTTAGAACTAGACAATAAGTTTGGAGTAAACTTCAGATGGAGTGTCTGACATACATACACCCAGAACCGAATACTCATTAGTTGTGACCGCCAAATATAGTTCCTCGGCTGGAAATCGAGCCCAGGAACCGCGGTATAGCAGCCAAATACTCTAACCACTACACGCAATCGTGAAGCATATAGCTTCTGAACGGTATGATGAACCAATTTTTTCCCTACGAATTACTTAAGAAATCGTCGATGAATTATTTGCCGATATAAGTTGTATTTCACGAATTTATAAGAAATAGAAAATAATGATGTTTTCATATCTGGTAGTGCCACCATGTAACTTAATTTTAGCTATAGTATGAACAGCTCTAAGAGGAAAGGGCGACTTTCTTACTTCTTCTTATTTCTAGACTTTCTTAACATAGAGTAACAAAATGTATAGAAACAGATTACATACATAATATAGTTCCCACAGCTGGCCATAGATTTCCCATTTAGAGATTGATATTCTGTGAGGGCGTAGTCATTCCCCTGTCGAGTCATCAATCGATTATTTAGAGGTCATTGAACCTTAATCAAATGTTTTAATCTTTTTTAACCGACTTTGAAAATATGTAGTTATGAAATTGACCAATGTTCATTTATATATTTATTTATTTATTAAATGGATTACCAACGCAAGATACAGCATTTATATTTTATACTATACAAATATTCTATGTAACTATTCCTACAATTTTAGGTAACCACAACATGTATAAAAAAGTATTAAAAACAGAAATTTAACAAGATTTAAAAAAAAATATTATGAAATTGTTAACATTAATAAAAATTACGTTTAAATAAAAGTTAACGTGCTCTGGAATAAACAATATTAAATATGAAATAAAATTTACGTTTAAATAAAAGTTAACTTGCTCTGGAATAAACAATATTAAATATGAAATAAAATTTACGTTTAAATAAAAGTTAACTTGCTCTGGAATAAACAATATTAAATATGAAATAAAATAAAACTATTGTCGATTATCAAACAAAATAAACACAAATATTCAATAACGTTTCATTGCATAATTTAAATAATAATAAAAAAAAGTTAAGAAAAAATATTTAAAGGTTAAATGTATGTATTTATATCTTGTGTATTGGGGCCTTGTGGTATAGTGGTAACGTGGCTGCTGCGTTGCGGGTCTTGCCTTCGATTCCCAGACCAAGAATAATATTTGTAAACCAAATTTAAAAAAAAATGGTTTTCAGTGTGAGCACTATAATATATTCTGCGCAGTTGATGTCATCTAGCAATAACCAGAAGATATCTCTTTGGTCGAAATAGATCAGCACGACCTCTCATAATCATATGTTCGTCTAGATATTGTCTAATGCGATAATTATTTTTAGAGAGTTTTTTGCATGTATCAACTTAAGCTAGTTTTGTCAATATTTGGCTGATTTGTTTTTTTTTTCCAATATACATCTACAGTTTGTTATACCAAGTAACATTGTTTGTTATTTTTTTTAATAATAGAGATGACAAACTAGCACACAGTTCGCGTGATGATAACACTAAAGATTGGAAGGTGAAGAGTTATAGTATGACTTCCATCTCCACCAATCTTCCCGGCGAGTGTGTGTGTGTGTTTTTTTAATAATATTTGGGTGACAATCGAGAACACGATTCACCAGTAGGTGAGGTGGTGATGTCTGCGGCCCACGATACCTACAACCGCCCTCAATATTCCGAACACCTTTCTTAAAGGTCGGCTGCGCATTTGGGACTCCTCTGGTGTTGCGGATGTTCACGGGCCGCGGTGATCACTTACCATCGAGTGGGCTGCATGCTCGTTTACCTCCTACTCTATAAAAGAAAACAAATATTCAAGGGCATGTGTCACCCCTGAGGACTGCGTGTACAGTAGAGGACACTCAACACACGAAACACAACAGCGTAATATCACGCTGGTATTGTTAGAAGGCGCGATCCTTCCCCGGCGAGCAGACCCATTCATGTCGCGGCCAGCAACCGGCTGCATTGTGGCTCTACCACGTAATCAAACACATCGCAGATTAAAACATAGTCGATAAATGTTAAAAAACGTCGTCATAAAGTAAACTGCTGATTATTCAGTTTAGTGTCATAAGTATATTATATATTCATTCTGTAGCCACTTCTTAGCTACAATTTGGCAAATAAACCTCTTAAGATAATAAAAAAATAATTAAAATACCGATATTTTCTAAGCCAAGTAACATTTAAAAGTCCAAACGTATCCTTGGTATTTAAAAAAAATGGGTCTTCTTATACTGGTAGTATGCGTGACCTCGTCGACAGCTAACGCTTCTCCGTTGCTCTTTAATCCAGCCGTCCTCGACCTTTTTTTAAACCGCACACTGCTTGTTTAAACTTGGAGCTAAGAATTTAGATCAATAAACGTATAGAAAACGTAACTAACAAAATGTTGAATCCTCGGCAAGGTTTGACTACATATATTATGTCATTGGGAAACGTTACCGAATATGTGATGCAATATTTAATTCTGGTTATCTGCCAGATGACAGGATCAGGAACAGGATCGGATGAAGGTATGAGATGCAATACACCCAGATCCGAAAACCAATTATTTGTGATGCACAAATATTGTGTCTCGGCTGAGAATCGATCCTATGATCCGGGACGCAGAAGCCAGGTATCACGAGACCACGCGGCCGTATATTTATTGGCATTATAAATGAAAAATACTCACAAAACACGTATCTATTTTTCATGAATTTACAGTGGTAGAGCACCACTGCAGTTCGTTTCCAAGAGAAGAATGAATGGGCCAGCTCGACCGGGGCAAGCCCACGCCCTCACAGAATACCAGCGTAAAATAGCAGCATAATGTTACTCTTTTTCGTCTGGTGAGTTTAGGGATCGAGAGACATTCATTACTGATGTCGAGGCATTCCATCTCTTTTTTTTTGTATGAGTATTGCTGTTGGTGCCAGTGACCTCTACAGCTTCATCTGATTAGACTCGCGAGCCGGTGGCCCGCTGAGTAAGGAGACAACGACGATGCTGTGAAGTGGACACGAAGACTGCTGCTGCACCACCGCGCAAACGGCACTATAACATATCTTACGTAGTTAACATCGTCTGATAATGACCAGAAGGTGTCGTTGTGGTCGATATATAACAGAAGTTAATAATCATAATCATAATTTTTCATCAAATACTTCTTAACAACATCCTATAGATTATTTTTTTAATAACCACTTACACTATATAGAACTAAGCCTTTTGTGTCCTTCCCGCTACTGATGAGATTTTGAATAAATATGTTTTTTTTATTACATTGAGAGTAACAAACTCACACACAGTTCGCCTGATAGCAAGTGATTCCTGCGGCCCATGACAACCACACGCATCCTTGACAAGGAATCATAATGCAGAAGCGGTGTCACCCTTGAGGACTGAGATGGAATATACTAGTAGTAAGGGGATCTGTAGGGTGTGGTGGTCTGTGGAGAAGGTGTGGTGGTCTGGGGAAGACCCACCTTTAGTAATGGACTAGAGATAGTTTGAAATGATGTTGATAATAAATAATTAAAAATCATAGAAAAAATACTATCTTCAAGGATTTCTTAGTACATTTAAAGATTATATGAAGCTACATACAATATAGAGGTAAAAAAATTAAGGAAATTATAAGTTTCAATTATTGATTTTACGCGAATTGATATTGAATAAAACGAAAGAAAAAGACGGAAATATTTTTTTCCTCAAGCCGTTCTGAGAAATCCCCTTTTACTCCTAAAAACCTTAAAAAAATCAACAAGCGTTTGAGTTTTTGGAGTTAAAATACGTTCGGAAATATGAGTTGAGTCATATTATAAATTTATTTTTAAAATTACTTCAACGAAACGAAACTTACAAAAATATCAATATACATTATTTTATAAAATGACTGCAAGGCGTTACTTTAAGTTTACGGTTTTGCTATGTCATTTATTTTTCCGTTCACATTAAAATGGTAAAGCTGCGCTGCAGTTTGTTTCCGGATGCGGCATGAAAGCTCGATTGGATCAGGACCTCGCCCCCTGTAGAATATTGTCGAGAAACAGTAGCCCAAAGCTGCTGTATTTAGTCTTTAAACTTGATAGATAGACGATTGTATTTTGCAAAGATAAAACAATTATTAGTATAATCTGTGTGAACATCTAATCTACGATCACTTAATGTATATGAGGACACCATATAACCTTCCAGTCCAATATAATAGCAATAGAAAACTCGTATAATACAACCTAGATTAAAAATATAAAAAAAAATATCCCTATACGTACATAAAATGTTCAATGTTTTTTATAAATAGGCGCGCATTTATTAACTGTAACCCGAATTACTTTTTTTTTTTCATCTCGAAAGCCACGCGGGCGTAAGAAATGCAACAATGGCAAGAGATCGCAGCATCTGTCAAATGAAATCTCGATGAAATAACAACTGAATGAACCTCTTTCGAGATGACAAATGTTTCACTCGACAACTGTCGTTTATCATGTCGTATTAAAATTATTGTTGCTCGGTGGTTAGAGTATTTAACCGGTTCGATAGGTTGAAAAATTGTTGAAATCTTCTTATCATTTAAGCAAGTGACTACGGTGTTGGCCACGACCATCCGAAGGTCTGCGATTCGCCAGATAACTGCTACTCGAAGACAACAGGCGAGAACTACAACTTTCCATGTTCTACGAAGCAAGAAAACGCTTTGTAAACGCCAATATGGCTCACCCACGCTAATAATGGCCGGATGAAGCCTAACCTAGCAGATCTACCAAGGATATATAGTCAAGTTCCGCATCAGTTGTCGGGTTCCGGTGTTTATTATATTAGTTCGCTATATTCGTGCATGTGTGGATGTTTTACAACAGCGCCATCTTTTGTGAAAGTACTAAAATATTCCGATTTTCCTTAAAAACTTCGCCTTGTCATGTGTTTTTTTTAATAATAAAAGTAAGTGTTATTCGAGGGTGACAAACGAGCACACAATACGACTAATGGTGAGTGATTCCTGCGTCTCATGACACCCACAATCATCGTCGATGATCATCACGCATATGCCTAATCACTCCTGAGGACTTGGACGGAATGCCTAGTCACCACAGGGGTTTCTG
The DNA here is from genome assembly GCA_029286865.1 of Teinopalpus imperialis. NCBI lineage: Eukaryota > Metazoa > Arthropoda > Insecta > Lepidoptera > Papilionidae > Teinopalpus > Teinopalpus imperialis. Next base: position 8,270,776 of record JAGSMU010000014.1, on the reverse strand, counting down.
GATCCTATCATCGTACGAAACACAGCAGAGTCATGCTGTTATTTTACACTGGTATTATTTGAGGGTGGTCTTTCCCCGGTCAAGGCTTTATTACGTATTATTATGCCAAGTATTATATATTGCTGACAAATGATATATATACGAGTATATATCAAATGCTAAAGACCCTACAGGAAGAATTCTCTTCGTTGAAACATTGAAAACTAAAAAAAAATTCTCTCTCTAAACAGTGCACCTCTATTCTTCCTTAATCTCTCTATTCTTTGTAAGATGACATCGATAAATAAGAACACATACGATCGCATTACACATGCCAAAGCGCTTCTAAATTGAATTCATTTTATTAAGCAAATGTTTTATTCACTACAACCACGTTTTAGAGGAAGCAAACAAATTTTATTCATCCAATTCCCCTTTTCAGACGATTCAATAAAGCACCGACCGACATTAGCCCTTTTTTTTAAAAACTTTGAATTACAAAAGTCCAGTTCACCTGATGGTAACGTCTAAATTCTCAGCAAAGACACAATACACGTACGCTCTCAATCCTGAGGACTGAAATTAATTGCCTCGCCAAACCCAGTAAGTCTCCGGATCCCTACACTCACAATACGAACCTCCGTGGTGTAGTTATGCTGCTACTTCACGCTGGCATTCTGTAAGGCCGTGGTGACGAGCAGACCTAGTCATGTTGCTATAAAAAAGCTGCTGCTTATCTCTGCTAATTGAACACTTGTCCAAACTCACCACGCCCGGCAGGCGCCCTCGTGGTAGGGAATCAGAAATGCATTTTCCGTTACACACGCCACGGTTTGCGAAGCTTTTCGGGTTCGGTTCGTCAGTTACGCCATTCTTGTTTAATTTTAGTTTTAGCGTTTCGAACGCTAATTTAAATTCATTACGAAGTATCGCTAACCTGGCGGAACCTGGACAGAGTAATATTTCGAGCACGATCTACGTGAATTTAACGACCCAGGTACACGGGTTCGTACGTTGTCGTAAACTAAACCGTACCACCAGAAGTCACTGAATGCTATTATTATTTTAACAGCTCGTGTTTCGTTCGCCAGTTCTTAGGTCCAATTTCACTTAGACGAGATGAAAGTTGGGTAACAAAGAAGATGCTTTCCTTTCTTGCGATAGAAAGAGACGGTGTACAGAAACCGAATCGGATCTTTTTTAATTTTGTTTTGTTAAGTGCAAAGTGCGGGCTCGCTCTAATGCCGTTCACGCGACGATAGCTGATAGGTGATACTGACTTTATACTCGGCACTACGGTGGCAGTGGTACGCCAGAAATTAGGGCTTAGTATCTGGTTACTGCGTTGATGATCCTGGGTCGATGTTCCCAGTCGAGGAATTATATTTGTGTATCAAGAGTTGTTCATTGTCTTTGATACTGCATCTGTACCCTCCTCCGATATTATTGCTCACTCATTAAACCGGGCTAGGGATGGGAACGACGGGTGAGTGCCTCCCTGTTTGTGCGAATGCTTATGGGTCTATAATTAATCGTGCGTATCCTGAAAAATTACGTCATCTGGTAGTGATTAGAAAATATCACCGTGGTCGATATCGATCAAGGGAACGTCGCTATAATTTTTTAATTATAAAATAGTTTCGTTTATAATATAGTTTAATATAATTATTATTTTATAAATTAAATGTATTATAGATCATCAGAAATTAAAAAAAAATCGAGTTCGAATGCATAAAAAAGTTTCCTTTTTAACTAAATTTGTCTTTATGTATTTTTTTATAATATTATTGATAGATATAGGCACATATCCATCTATTTCAATAGCAAATCCGAATCTCTAGTATAGAAAAATGAAAAAAAAGAAGTTTTACTAGTAATTACTAATTCCTATTAAAAACTGCAAAGCAAAGTTAAATAAGCAATTTGTGAACAATTTAGTCATCCAATGTCAAATAATTACACAGACATGGGCGAACTCTTTGAATTTTATTTGTATGCATTGATTCGTCTCTAGCGAGGCGAGGGCAGGCATGAGGTTTAAAAATTATATAATTTCAAGACGAACTTTAAAAACTGCGGTTTAAGACAATTATTAATTAGTACAGAATTAGTAGCGATTATTTTTTTTACATACTATCCTCTCCAAAACATTTTATTACATCCAAAAACTAACTTTATATAAAATACAATAATTAACCTAGTCAAAAATGTATTTTTCCTTTATTCGTATTTAAAAAGTATATTCCCAAACCACTATTGTATAACTACAATTTTTAGGAATATAGGTAGTTATAAAATATTTAGTGCTAACACTACTCTATACCTCAACAGGAATGATCTCCTTTGATAGCTTTTATATTATATGATTTTATTGTTGCGGCGAGACACAATACATCATAAAAGTTATTTTTTGAGATATTTTAAAGATCGCGTAGTGGTTTCCCTTTATAACTACATAATTAAATTTATTATTTATTACTTTTTGTACTTGCATATTACAAATAAATATCAATTTAAAAAAAAAACTTAAAACTTCTTTTAAAGCTCCAACAACAATGAAGATTTAAAAAAAAACTTACGTCAAACGTCGTTAATGCGTCCGGTCGAAAGGAAAACTTATAAAAAAATAATTAAAAAAAAACCTTGCACTAAACTGAAAAAGACACTAATACGTAGTACGCGTGCGTTCGAAAACCAGTTCGGGTACTGTCGAGCGCGGCCGTCCACCGCCCCGCGTTCAAGCCACTGATCTAATTTGAAACGTACGGCTGTGAAAGTGACGTAAGAGCCGCCATGATGCCCCGCTTCCCTCCAAACGCCCTCCTTCCTCCAGTTCCCTCTGCACTATTTAATCAATTTCAAAAGTTGAGTGCACGATGGATTTACTGTTCCTTTAACACGCTGGCCTTTTTTTATTCGCGACTCGCGCAAAGCTGTCCCGTACTAGCTTGAACGAAGGAAAAAATTAAAGATTGAGTCCAAATCTTTACGACTTCGTGGCGCGTCCTATTGGCGGGAACTTTTTCACAAATCGATGAAATGTCTTAACGCTGTGTTTAAGGTTAAATAAGCGACGTAGAACGTAACGTACAATTTTTCACTTTTTTAATTTCATGTCTTTTTAATAACTTAACTTTCAAGTTTAAGAAATATTTTAAAGACATTTAAATCACCTTTTATAGCAGCTTATTTTTATTTCTAATGTGTTTATTATTGTTTTGACAATCAAGTTTAATATATAATATATTTAATATATAATAATATATATAATAATTGTTCCAATTCTAATGACTTAACTAAACGCTATCTTTATGGGGTTTTAAGTTAGTAAAAACCTAATTTTTGTTTCTTGTAGACCGCGATAGACTAATCTTCTACCATTTTTTATACTAAAAGTAAAACTAAAAGTGAATAACGCTTCCTACTCCAATTAAGACAGAAGATGTACAAGAATATGCCACACGAATATCCGTATACTTTCGGAGTAAAGCCATGCTGTAGTTATAAAGTAGGTGTAACAAGAATAGGTCGGGTCTCTACCAGGGTAAGACCACGCATATTTCATAAGATTAACAATAACCCACCAGCATTTTTGAAAAGAGAAACAATAAATTCTTTTAAGTGTAAGCCACGGTCTTGATTCGTTCAACGGAACTTTTATAAAATTGGGGAATACTTTAAAAAAAAAGTTGCTCGTAGATTTTGCAAATTATAATTGTCCAAATCACATTAGGTCATTATTATGCAAATATTAAATGCCAAAATATTATAACTTATTATAAAATACAAAAGAACATTGATTTTTTAATATTATATATAGATTTTTTTTAGATTTATTAGCCTTCCCCCACGGAATGTCAAGACATAGTATCCAAAGACATCTGTTTCTTATATTACACTTTATTAAAACCAGTTACTAATATAGTAAATATCGTAGCCTCGTATGTGTCATTAAAACATTTAAACTGTTATTTTTTTATGTCAATTTCTGAACTGTAGATGAACTACGCAAGTAATGTTTTTTTTTAATTTGGTAGTATAAGCTTTTAGAGATAAGTAAGCTCGTTAAGAACGACTTTTGAATTAAGTTATTTGTTACCTTAAAACTAGTTTGTTATTATCCAATGAAGTATATATTCTATTATATTATAATCTTTTATATTTACCACTAACACGGCTGCTTCGTCACGGGTTCTGTATTCGACTCCCAACCAAGAACCGAGGATACATTATGTGTTACAAAGGGAACGATTGCCACCTATTAAAAAAAGATTGCATCTGAACCTTCCGCCTATCTTATTGCACTCATAACATCGGAATAAGGAACGACGTGTAAGTGCCTCACGAAACCTTACACTGCTATATTAATGAACAATGAATAGCGTCTTTACGGGAAATGCAGTAAAATTATATCCCACTGTTGGACATAGATCTCCCCTCTAGAAAGGATATTACAGTATAATCCATCAAGCGGCTTCATTGAAATATATTTTTTAATGTTATATCTTAGATATGCAGATTTCCTCTCCACAGTTTCTGACGTCGGCTAGCACATCTTGAATCAGCGCTTCAAATTGGCAATTAACAATCTCATTGGTGTCGGAACCAGAGATCGATACTTTGTATCGCGCACCGTGAATTAGAAAGAGCCGTGTAAGCTCAGTGTAGGCTTCGCTAGTTGGTTCGCTATTAATTAAGAAATGCAGAAAGTATATTATAATTTTTTTTTAGTGATACACTGCAGCCACATAGCTTGGGCTTTTTTTATTGTATTAAAATAGTTAGACCAGGGACTTAATGCACTTCCGGGGCAAATATGCACGAAAAACTATCACATTACGCAAAGATCAACAGGTCTTCGGTCCTTTATAATGTCATTGGATAACGAGATTTTTCTTATTCAACATTATTTCTTATTCACTCGACAGGATCACATTATTAAAGAATGTTATGGTGAATAAACCGGAGAACCTATTATTGATTAGAAGGCAGTTAATCTTATGGCAACTCATAACTACTACTGGTATAATGTGGATGCGGGTGATGTGTGTAAGGACCCTCAACTCTTAACCACTACTGTATTTCCAGTAAACCAGGAACGATAGCAGACACACAAATTGAAAACAATGGACAGTGAGGTCCAAAGTTTTGGTCAGAGAACCTTATTTTTTAATACATTGACTGTAACAAACTCAAAGACGTTCATCAGAAAAGAGTTCATCTGATGGTAAGTGATTCTTTTTTTTCTTTTCTTCGTAGAGTAAAGGTAGTAAACGAGCGGCGGGAACACCGAGGTGCTCATCGACGCCCATGGACAACTGAAACACCAGAGGAACTGCAGATGCGTTGCCGGCCTTTAAGAAAGGAATAGGCTCGCTTCTTGAAGGACCCTAAGACGAACTGGTTTGGAAAAACCGCCGAGGACAGACCGTTCCACAAGGCAGCAGAAAATTCCGCGAGAAGCGCACAGTAGAGGAATGCCAGCCATCCACGCGGTGAGGATGGAATCTGGTGGTCTGTCGTGTCGTCCGATGACGGAACTCGGCTGTAGGAATCGTTACAAACAGCTCTTCGGAGCACTCCCCGTGGTATATACGATAAAAAATTCAGAGGGAACTGACGTCTCTCCGCAGGGCCAGTATAATCCAGCTGATCAGTGAGGGCACGCCCAGCTTTTTTGAGGCCAGCTTGGCCTTTTCTTCCATGTTACCACGAAACTGAACGTCACTCGATATGTCAACGCCGAGAATACCGATACTGGATGAGGCAACCAGGGGAGTGTTCTCAAAGTGGAGATTTGCGACGAAGGGATCTTTTTTGGCAGAAAAGGCGCAGACTTGTGTCTTTTTTCTTACTTGCAGCATATCATTGTTATGCAGAAGAAACATGGTAAGCGACAGTACACAGCCCTGTGGGACACCAGCATTAATTGTTTTCGGGTCAGAGCGTACACCGTCGACAATGACCTTGATGCTCCGACCGTCCAAAAAACTGGTTATCCAGGCGCATAGTTTCTCGGTAAGCTCGTAGGAAGGCAACTTCAAAATAAGTGCTTTGTGCCACACCCGATCGAAGGCCTTGGCCACGTTCAAACTAACCGCCAGGGCCTCCCCCTTGCCCACGATCGCCCCCGACCGTTGATACGTGAGGTACGCAAGAAGGTCACCAGCTGAGCGACGCTGCGGTCCATGACATTTACATTCATCCTTGACAAGGAATCATAATGCAGATACGTTGTTACCCTTGAGGACTGAGATGGAATGCTTCGTCACCAGTAATAAGGGCCTGCGTATCCCTACACAGACTCAACAGATCAGCATTATGCTGCTATTTTACGCTGATATTCTGTGAAGGCGTGGTCCCACCCCGGTCGAGCTGATTCATTCATTCAGTGTCTAAAACAACCTGTTCAACTACTGGCGAAGATATTTTGGGACCCACACAAAGTTCACACATCGAAATAGTAATATAATAATACTGTGTTTCATATGATAAGAGTAGTGATTCGGAGGGGTAACGAGGTATTCCACCTCAGTATCCAGGGATGGCGACGCATGTGCATCCTGTATCTTTGTTGCGGATGGATGTAGATGTCATGGCCCGCATTCATCACTTACCATCACGTGAACTGTGTGCTCGTTTATCACCCTTATTTAAAAATAATATCCTGTGTTTAACCTGTGGACTCATTTATATTTCCTTTGCTTCATCATTGTCTGATTATAAAGGCAAGGTCGGCGCTCCCGATCCGTTTCTTCCGACGCTCATAAAGACGTTGTTTTCAATTAAACTGGCAGCGTATTTGCGACTCCTCTGGTGTTGCGGATATTCATGGGTGACGGTAATCACTTACCATCGGGTGAGCTGCTTGATTGTTTGTTAACTATTCCAAAAAATAAACTAAAATATCTCTCGTGTTTAATCTCGGCTAATTATAAAGTTCTAATGAATGAAAACAACAAATACATTATTTTCCTAGTAATAAAACCAAAACAAAGGATTCAATAATCATTTATTAATAGCTATTCTATAACTGATAATTATTAATCATATTAATGATCATATTTTGTGAATCTATGTAAGACCCAAAATGAGCGGTCTAAACATTAATATAGTATTAAGTATAGACCTGTCCAAGTGATGATAGTACGACGAGAGAGCGATATGCATTTACACATAACATGCTTAGAGCAAAAGAGATGCAAATAATATTTTTTTATCTCGCTGATTGCCTATCAATAAGGAATTGATTACACAAACAAATTTAAAATTCAATAATGTAATTATTTTTCAATTAAATGAGCATTTGAATTCGGCTGACTAATAAGTTGTCAACAATTTAATATACTTTTACGAAAAGTATTCTGTCTCGTATTGAGGTTGACGAACGAGCACGCATTTCAATTGATGGTAAGTACGGCCCATGATACCAACATACATCCTCGGTAAGAAATCATAATGTAAATTCGTTGATAACCCTGAGTAGTGACATAGAGAAGGGAAGCGTTATAATACTATGTATTACATTAGTATTCTGTATATCTTATGACTATGGAATGTCAAATCTATAGTATACCTTGTTTATGGTCTAAACGAATCCATTTAAATAAATGTCAAATACGCAACACCGCCATTGTGCTGCCAAGATGGCTGACACGTTCGGATACAGCTAGTGGTGTAACACGTTTATTTGACTTGACGACCGTTGTCTCTTGACATGCTTTAATTCTACAATTAACTAAGACATATTGTTATATATCATTTAGTAAAATTATTACTAGATAGATATAAGAGATATAGAAATATACAAGAGTGTTTTCGAATAGAATGGTATTGAAAGTTTATTTTATGGTAAGAAAATTTCCAATGAAATGTTTATTTTCTGTTCTTTAATGTTATACGGCCAACTGCGTACTATTAAAACTTAAACTAGTAATTTAAATAAATTGATAGAAATAAACAAATTCAACTTTTTAATTTTTGCACTTATCATTTACTACCAATTTTTAAATACACACCTTTCAACTAAAAATAACAGAGAACTAGGTATTTAGGTATTCTCTGAAAACACTAGCCGTTCTCAGGTTATTCTTATTAAAAAAAAACTATTTATACAATCAACAGTACCATTAACAAAAAGGGCGATAATTTATAATATTTAAGGTTTAAAGATACTCTAAGGAATCGTCCACCGTTCTTAAATTAAACCAGCGGTGGTTACTCAGTGTCTTAGCGTTCGCTTTTAATAAAGTGTACGCGAGTAAACCGAGATCGATTCTTGGTACACCAATGAAATTGTTAATTGCAATTTTAATTGTTGAACTGCTGCGTATTCTATATATACATATATATATATATAATATATATATATATAATATATATATATATATAATATATATATATATACATACATACATATATAACTCGAACTCCCGGTGTTGACTGGTTGAGAATGCCACTGGTCATTAAGTCCGCCCTTATAAACTTTATATATCCTAGAACCTAGAGAATAATTAAATAAATAAAAATAAAAGCGTAAAATAGATATAGTGGTTAGAATACCCGGCTTTTTCGTAGCGGATCCTGGGGTCAATTATCAACCGAGAAACAATACTTATGTCTCATAGTGCTTTTTTTTTGGTTCCGGGTATGTTTTATGGCCTATATGTTGCGCAGTTGATATCGTCTGTCAATGAAAAGAAGATGTCGCAGTGGTCGAAATCATCAGAAGGTTATCATCATCATTTAATGAAAGAAAACCGTGGTTGTTCAGTATCTAGGACCTTCCCTGGAGAAGAGTCGGATCTCTACATACTATAGCCTGTTACTTTACTTTTAAAAAAAAGATAAAAGTACATATTTTGCGTACTTTTAAAACACTAAAAGTTAAACGAAAGGTCGTTAAAAAACAAACTGCAATTTTCAAGTCGTTTCTAAAAACTGTTGAAATTAACGGTTCCTGCGAGGAAGGAAGGAGTTAAACCATCGGAAGCCAGGGTAATGAGGAAGTGGGCGAAATGTCACGCACCGCACTAATGGCAGGTGAATTGTGACATGCTGTTTTAATGCGGTCTTCAGTTTGTTTCTTTTATTGAAATAATAATTACAATACTACATTTAAGTAACGCCTTAATGTACGTTTGCGTGATCGCATACCTTTGTGGTTTGTGGTTTTATGTAGTATTACTATTTAAAAAAAACATAAAAACTATAAACAATAGCAAGTTTTTTATTATAAATAAATAAAGGTTTTTTTTTATTGTTTCTACGTGAAAATTCAAAGATGAGGCATTACACCTTAGTCCCCAGGGATGATAAGGCACAGATGTCATTTTTTAGTTATGATTCCTTATTGAGGACACACACGTGGGCCGCAAGAATTACTTACAATCGGATGAACTGTGTTCTCGTTTGGTCCCATCAAACAAGAACAAGACATGGGAAAAATACAAGAATTAGAAGTTATTTTTAATGCGTATGGCAAAATAACAATTTGCCAGTTTACTTTTACAGTTTTACTCTTTTCGTCCGGATACAACATGGGTGTCTTCAAGGGAAAAATAAATAGGCGATAAGCGGGTGTGTTATATCATCTTTAATGGCATCGCCACTCAACACTAGGTGGAATTGTGGTAAAGAACCGGCTTGATGTATATTAGAAACAAATCATTTGCATTATGGATGTATTTCATCAAACATCAGATTTTAAACGTCTTTTTCATGTATATATTTGAATCGTGTAAATTCGTCAGGAAACATATATATTTATACACATCAAAATCTACAACTATAATTAAAAGAAATGAACGTAATCAAAATCGACTTAAAATGTCTTTTTCAAAATTAAAACTCGTGACATCTAGCCCACACTATACGACCATTAAAATTTACAATCGTCTTCCTTATTTAATAAATCTGGACTACACAGGATTGTTTAACAAACAGTTAAAGTTGTTTTTAATCAACAAATGTTCTTATAGTTTAAATGAATATTTTGAAATGTCAACAAATAAATTGTAAAGTTACCATGTTAAATAATTGCTAGCGCCACATGTATACCTTGTCATCAGTTCAAATTCCATCCATGATTGTTAATATGATATGCACTAAAGAATTATTATTTTTATAATGCTGCCGTGTTTCATGTGGTGAGTGTAATGTCATCATCACAGACTTTTCATAATCCACTGCAAAACATACCCCATAGATTGCCACAAAGCACAATCCTGAGCCTGTATCCATCGAATAAACTTCCAGCGAACTTGCATAGGTCGTTGCTCCATAAGTAATTAAGTGATTACCGCCACCCATGGACATCCGTAGCTGCAGAGGAGCCGCAGATGCACTGCCGGCATTTTGAAACAACTTCAGCAAACTCGAGATTGTATTATTGGTATATATTAAGTACATATTAAATACAGACTTTGCGCAAAGACTCTGATGAAAACTGGTTCAGTGTACTGGCTGTCAGGAGAAACAGGAGACACCATAATATTAACAACATAAACCCACTTGCTACTACCTTTCCCTGTAAGTCCTGCGGTAAGGGATGCCGCTCTCGTATCGGCTTATACAGCCATCAAAAATATGTCTTCACGGCACTGTATAAATCATCTGGAATAGATGTGTTGAGGCCAATGAATGGTTAAATACATATTAAGTACATATTCATGGTCCTCATGGGAGTACGCACTTAACATTTAGAAAGTACCTATGTAGATGTTATGGGACATTAGGACATTTTATCTTCAATTTTCATATAATGATACTTTCTTGTTTGCCTAGTCGTGGAAAAGCTTAAACCATCAAGGTAGCAACACAATTTCTCTTTATTAATGCTTAAAACATTATTAGCTACTGTTGTAATTTAAAATTGTTGGTAAAATAGTGCTACGACTGCTGTACTACGCTATTTTATTAAAGACTCACATAACGCATAACTCACACGGACACAGACATGTAAAGTTTGCCCAATTCCATTATGTAAGTGACGTGTGGATAAGCCACATTAAATTCCAACAAAGCGTTAAATGCAGAAACTTCATGAATAATTTCAATTTGCATAGCATTGTTTGTCTGAAGAGTCATAGCCCAATAGTTTAGCGTACGTCCTGCGAAACTTAGTATGTTGATATATAATATTATACATATATATACATATATATACATATATATATATATATATATATGTATATGTATTTATATATATAGAACTTTATGGAGGTTTTTTTATTACATTAAGAGTAAAAACGAGCATACAGTTCACCTGATGCTAAGTGATTCACACGGCCCGTGACGTCTACATTCATCCTTGAAAAACAATCATAATGCAGTTGCCTCGTCACCAGTAATAAAAGTCTCCGGATCCCTACACTCACTAGACAAAACACAGCAACATTATGCTTCTATTTTACGCTGTTATTCTGTGAGGGCGTGTTCCTACCCTGGTCGAGCTGATCCATTCATCCCGCAGCTAGTAACAAACTACAGCGTAGGTCTACCGCTGTTTAAAGCGGTTGAAGGTGTCACGATGTCCGAGTTGTTTGACGTTCTGATATAAAAGTTATATTGGCCCAATCTACCACCACACTGTAAAACACTCGAAATGTCGGAATAAAAAGTTCTAAATAAACGCGGTAAAATCTGCAAAACTCATTTTATTCAATGTTTAAAATTAACAATAAAAACTGTGTGAGGTACGAAGTGAAATTTAAAACAATAACCGTACCCATATAATATAGTGAAACACATTTAATTTTATCATACATGAAGTGAATCTGGTTCGTGTCGCACCTGTTTTGTTAATTGTAAATTTGTCAACTAGATTTATCGTGAGCAATTTTCTGAGCAATGTCAATAATTTCAGTAAACAAGCAATGTATATTAATAAAGTTAGAAACAACTTTATTAATATACAACGCTTGTTTAATAAATTAGTAAACAGCGGTATTCATGGTGCAGTTTGTTTCTCGGCACGACGAAATACCACGTCCTTTCAGAATGTCAGCTAAAGTAGCAAAATGCTGTTTCGCCTGGTGAGTGCAAGGATCCGGAGATCCTTATTACTGACGAAGCATTCCATCTCAGTACTCAAAGGTAACAGCGCATCTGCATCATGACTCCTTGTCAAGGATGAATGTAGACGTCATGGGCCGCAGGAATCACTTGCCATTAGATGAACTGTATGTTCGTTTGTTAGTCTCAAGGTAATAATATATATACACATCTCTCTCACATCTGGTTGATCTTTATTTATGTATTATGTTCTATTGTTCATATTTGTTTTATTGTACGTTCATAGTATTATGTTGATCAACCAGGCGCAGATAGAAAAAAAAATATCTCCAATAATAATTACAATTTATTTGCATTTATATATTTTATTAAACATACTATTAATTAGTATGGTATAAATTAAAAATAATCCAATGGTTTCTCTTGTATTGCCATCTGCATATAGCATGAAAATAAAAAATAATACATTACATATAAAACAATATTTCAGATATGTCAAAATCCTATAACGCAATTATAATATTATTCGATGATTACATAAGCAATGGTCATTGTAAAATTATTTTTTTTGCTTTTATTAGTTAAAAATGTGATATATATTACAAAATGGAGTATATGCAACTTGTTAACGCTATTTTATATTTATAAATGTTTTAAGGTTCGCGGTTATCCTTACCGAAGACGAATGCAAGGTATCTTATGCCGCTAAATTAGGGGTGTACACTGTTCACTTGAAGGTGTCACCTTGTTGTCATCCCTAATTTGAAACAAAAAAAATCATTCATTTGTTTTAGTAGACCGTTCATAAGCTCCTTTCACCTCTGCGCTAACCCACTACACAAGCCGTTCGGCTTGATACACTGAATAAATTCATAATTTCCTCTTCAAGCTCAGTTTGCATTTTCCTTTTTTTTATTACATTATTCTAGAGGCGTATCATAGAGGTTTTTTTTTATTATGTTGAGAGTAACAAACGAGCATACAGTTCACCTGATGGCAAGTGCTTCCTGCGGCCCATTACATCTACATTCATCCTTGACAAGGCGTTGCCACCATTGAGGACCTTGAGGAGGAGGAGGATATTGCAAGTTGTTTCATGTTGGTTCGATAAGTTTGTGCTATTGTTTCCATTATGAAACGGAAAATCATTCAATATTACTAGTATAGAAGAACAAATCTTCCTCATATTCCCCAAAAACAATTATTTGTGGCAATGGGCAGCATTTCATATCATCATAATTTAATGATTTGATTAGTGGAAAAACTCTAAAATTACGTATACACCGTACTATCATCCTGAGCAATAGCATCATATGTCGATAACAATCATAAAGATTGGAATAAATTTGTATCCCACATTGGCCATGCCATTAGGACAGCAACCCATGATGTAACTGGTAAAACTCCATCTTATCTTTTCTTTGGTCGTGAAACGTCCATAAATAATAAAATTGATTTTGGTCCGAGAAAAATGGTTGTGATGATTGGACGATCCCTCATCAAGTATGAAGGATGTCACGGCTCGCACAAATCCCTTACCATCAGGTGAACTAAAAAAAAAGAGCTGAGGTTTTTGATTAAATTGCGATGTTAGATTTCACTGATATATTCCGATTTATATGATGCAGCAACGCACGAATAGAAAAATTATACGTTTCTATACGATGATTTGTAACACTATGAAATGTCTCAGACGTGAGGTAATTAAAAAAGTTAGATCAATCAAATTGTCAACTGTTATTTTCTAAAGTAGAAGCGGAAGCGTTTTTGAAAAAAAGTATTGCATTGGGCTTATTAAAATAACAGCGTATAATATATAAACACCATTGCCAGAGACAAACGTCAATAGGCAATAGGGACAGGAAACTTCATGAGGTTTGTAGGTTCAAATCCGCCATATGATTTTCAGATTAGTTGGAGTGGTTAACGGAAATGTTCGTAATGCTAATATGTTTGCTAATATTCTTTTTTTTTAAACTAGATACGCTGTCCACGGAGCAAAGTTACACACATAGGCATAGGCACACATTACTGCAGACTAGCTCACGTGTCTTCGAAGTTTTTGTTTTTTATTACCTTGGTCCAGTATTACCAACCGTCATCCATGTTGTAAATCAGGATCTAAAATTGTTATTGTTAATTACATGATATACATATATATACATTCTTCAAATCTTAAAAATTATAATCTTATTACGTAAAATCAAAAATTCTAATTAGGGTTAACTCTTACCAACGTTGTGTTAATGTCTTAAGTTTTTACTTTCGTTACTTGGACCACATCCTTACCCTGGCGTAAATAGCAGATGTTGTTTAAATTCGAAACAATTTTAATGTCCTGTGACTCAATTATAATCTATCATTTTGGATATATGCGGAGACGTAAAATATTGTCTATGACCAGTAATCTTTATGACGCGATAAAAGTATAGTGCCACCAACTTAACTGTTCACGTGGTCCAAAATTAGGACTTTTTTTATTTATTGAGCGTGACAGATGAGTACACACCTATAAGTGATGCCCGCAGCACCTACATTCATCCTCGATAAATCACCCCTAAGATTGAATGTCACGGTGAAGAAGTATTCAAACGATACTCAATAAAAAAAATTGCCGTAAACCTGTTCCATTGAGAGACAAGACTTCATGTAGTTTAATATTGTCATTTTTTTTAATTCCTCAACCGATTTAAGTAAAACAAACACTAAAGTAGTAGCCCAAACTTATTTCAATACATCACTGAAAACTTCATCCTAATTGAATCAACCATTGTAGAGATTATCATGTACAAACAAACCGACAAACCTACGATAAGTCAACGATCTTATTATATATATATATATATATATATATATGACAATGATGAGTATAAAGGGATACATGAAACCAATTACAGATAAATAAGGTTTAAAATACACCCTTAATATATTATATTATATCTGAATAGGGTAATGCTTCCAAGCTCGAGATAAGAATATAATTTATTTATAAAATAGTGGGGATGCTTTTAAATACCAATAACATATTATCACCATCGCTTTCAGCAGAGCAGTTAAATTGTTGACACCATGAGGCCTAATAGATCACTTGGTTACTTTCATTACTTGCTTGGTTTGTTTTGTTTATCGCATTTTATTAATAGATTATACACAATTTATTTAAAATGGTCAGCTCAGGTTGTTTGCCCGCAATTTTATTAGCTGTTTTTGCATTGCAAGTATAAAATAATCCAATACATTCAATTCATGATGTAAATAAAATGCAGAAATAAGTTCAAAACTAAAGTCGCTAAAAGTTAAATATGTTTTTAATAATATTAGTAATGTTATTAACATTACTAATATTCCGGTTAATCATTACAACTAAGCTGACAATGCTTGTGCTGGGAGGTGGTTCGCGACAATAGTTTAATGGTAAATTCGAAAACTACGAGCTTAACTTTCGCAGACCGAACCCCAAACCATTAGGCTTTTGACGCTTCAAACGTAATATCGGAACACAGTTCACATGATATTAAGTAGTTCCTGCTCCAAATGACACTCGCATTCTTTATCGATAAGTAGTTATATGATAATAATATTAAACAGTCTATTGCAACAGAAAAAATAAATAAATTTACATAAACAATATTATACACTTTGGCAAACGGAGGTGACTCAGCTTTTACTGAAACAGGATTATAGGCCCGTGCAGCGCTGGTTTTCAGCCACTCCCGTCACCCTTAGATATAATGTGGGAGTCTTGAGGGTTGAGGGCTTCCCGATCACCATCTAAAAGTTATATTTTACAAAGTGTTTATTCGCAACAAAGCAAACAAGAAGACTATCTACTACTAACTATTACTAATATGTTCTCTTGCATGTGTATGTGTCAGTGTGTGGGTTTGTGTGTATGTTTGTGTTAATTTATTCGATGTCACTCTTGAGGAACAAGCTGAAATGTCTCCTCTCAGTTTTTAATATATATATATATATATATCAATTATAAATACTGTTAACAATTGATAAAAATAAAGACTTAATAAAACAAATATGTATATATAAATTAAACGAGAGCCTATTGACAGGGTAGTGCAGACGCCCTGGGGTTAGGGAGAAAGGAAAAGAAACCATCGGACGATACGTGCTGAACCGTGTAATGCATTGGAAACCGGAGCGTTCAGTCACGGAGTCCCAACCGCCTCTGACGATTCGAGAGGCTGGTTGGGATTAATCCGTTTTCAGACACGACTATAGGTATAATATCGGTTGGCATACCACATATGGGTATCCTCGAGTGCTAGGTCCAGATATTTTATCTTTTTCTCTGTTTTGGGTTTCACGAAGTTCTCATCATATCGGACGGTATAGATAAAAATTTTGGTAGGCGGATCCATTAGCACCTTATTCGCAAGATGTCGTCATTCAATCGTCCAGTCGCACTTGGCGCGGTTATTTTGGAGCACGCCCTCCGGAGTGTACTTTTTTACATGGGGAAATACCAACACATACTCACCCCTGCGGGAGCAAGAATGGATTATGTCGGACTCGCACTGACTAAAACTCCACGGTGTTCCACCTTCGTCACGAACGGCAAGGTCACGGGAATGCACACATCCATGACCCCGCCTGTGCCCGCCGATCAGGCGGCCCCACCTCCGGGGAGAAGACATCTCCCTCTCCACCTGTCCAGGCAAGGCGCACCTTCCTACTCGGCCACCCCTGCAGATGGGAACCGAACCCCCCCGAGTCCATCCTCCAAGCCCCAGAGGCCATGGGGGCCAGGAAAGCCAAACAATCCCTGCGCCCTGCGGTGGATTTGGTTTACAGCTCAGCTCAGCGATCACCGCATGAGTCGCGGAGGAAAGGGACAAACATTCCCCTCCCCCGCGACTCCACCTCGGATGCGCGGGGTGACGGTGACTGTACGAGGGACCGTCAACCGCAGCCGAGACGGCGTCGGAGGTATGGGGTGGCGGTGTGGGTGACATAACACTCGGTCCTCGCAGCCCACTGTGGATGCGGACAGTGCCTTTTACCTTCCCAACATTACGGTTAACCCCTCAAACTAAGCTAATGCCTGTGCTAGGAGAAGGTTCACGACGAATAGTCGAATGGTACATTGGAACATACGAGCTTAAGTTTCGCAGACCATATCTTTATTAGCAAGTAGCTTAGTTAGCTATTGCCGCTTCAATATTAGGGCAGTATATAGTATGGCTTAAACCATCGTAATTGGGTCCTTGGATCCCTAATTTCACCATACGAAACACAGCAGCGTTAGTGTTCAGATGGTCATTTCCCGTCGAGCCGAACATATCACACCAAACTAATAGCAGCTTCAACATTCTTAATATAATTGTTTAGCCTACCTCACCTTTGTTACTAAAATACCTTCGTCTTTGTATTTCCCCCATAATCTGAGATCGAGCTAATTTTGCCGAGACTCAACAAAACGGTGGCGAGAAAACAATAATTCGCGTCTAAAGGGAATTTATTCCCCTTTCGTAAGTTCAAGGGAAAGTTTTGGCGAGATAACAATACGAGGTGAGGGTAGTTACGAATTTCCCGATAAAACAAACGCCTTTTAGTAGTACTTTCATCGATTTGTATTTCTTCTAAACTAAAAGTTTCTCTTTATTCTTCCCCATTATTATTTATTTATACATTCATTGTTTTATTTTACAGGAGCAAATGTGACAAACGAGCACATGTTTCACCAAATTCTATTATCGCTACGGTAGACCGCATCTCACCTATATCTATCCTCGATAATAAATCAAGAAACAAATGTATTGTCACGCTTTAGGACTGAGGTAGTATACCTCAATGCTATCGTACCCACTATAAATAAAATCTCCGTTTTCTACCTTGAATCTATATATATATATATATATATATATTATAATAATTAATTCTTTCTTACTATGTCCGAGGACGAGATGAGGACGTCGATCTTCCGTGGTCCATTTCTGCCACCGACCCATTAATACTAGAGCAAGATAAAGGTGTGGGTCCGGCACTGAAAAAAAATATATATTCACGGTTAACTAACGCACACACAGTCAAGCCAACAGTGAATGATTTCTATGTCTTATTATAATCACATTCCTTGTTACCTCATCACCAGTGACACCATCTTCAGATTATTTCCCTCATCCGAACCAAACGCAGTAGCTCTAAGTTATATAATTTTTTGTTTTTCTTAATTTTTTTTTGGTTATAATTATTATGTGCATAAAATTACATATTTGCAAAACTAAAATTGTGTTCGGCCATTATAATATATTATAAGAAAGAAAAAACTCTATTTTATGTAATAATTTGTCATGTTTGTGTTATAATATTTTGTTTTTGTTTTGTAATACAAACTACAAAGTTTATTTTTTTAATAGTATGAATATAAGTAAGTCAACAATTACCGCCCTGCTGTTTTCTAATTTTTTCTTCTTATACATTGAGCTTTATATAAACTATTAATTTAGGAATAAGCTAAAAATTAGCACTGAGAAGTTTTCTCAAAGCTAGCTGAGCTTATTAGCTTTCTGCCGTTATTGGCTCTCTCTACATTTGTTGTTTTTACTTTCAGTTTTTTTTCAAATTTAATTATTGTTTATTATCCAACATGTTTTTCTTTTGTTTCGATGTTACGTATATTTAAGGCGAATATAGTTATTTTATTATTATTATCATTATTTTACGTCGGTATACCATGAAATCATCGTCCTTCCCGAAACTCAGTAGCCTGTCTCTAATAAGGTGGAATATTCGTGCTACATTTAACCTATAGCTGTCGCGTAGCTCTTATATGTCCACTCTTTGTACGTCCGTACCCCTGACACTGCATGTGAATCTTTCTCGAAACTTATCGCACATAAATCACATTGGAACAGGTAAAGGGAGTGCGTGTGAGTGACTCTGCGTTTGCGCAAATGATTGCGACCACTATAAAATATTCTGCACAGTTGATTTCATTTGGCAATAACCAGACGATATCGCTGTAGTGAAATTGACCAGGTCATCGGCATAATGCAATAAAAAAAGCTTAAGTTAATGTACAAAGAGGTCTCAACAAAATTATTATTTTAATAAAATCACGAAGACAATGAAATTGACATATTACAACACTTCCAACAACACATACTTAACAAAAATATCGTATTACAGATAACCGGTAAGTAACAAAAGCAGTAATAAAAAAAGCAATTTCTACCATAAAAATCTTTAATGTAATCTAACCTACTCAGGATTTTTAATAACCAACCATAGACAAAGAAATTTATTACAGCACTTTCAACAACACATACTTTACAAAAATATTGTACTACAGAAAACCGGTAAGTAACAAAAGCAGTAATAAAAAAAGTAATTTCTACCATAAAAATCTTTAATGTAATCTAACCTACTCAGGATTTTTAATAACCAACCATAGACAAAGAAATTTATTACAGCACTTTCAGCAACAAATGCTTTACAAAAATATTGTACTACAGAAAACCGGTAAGTAACAAAAGCAGTAATAAAAAGTAATTTCTACCATAAAAATCTTTAATGTAATCTAACCTACTCAGGTTTTTAATAACCGACCATAGACAAAGAAATTTGTTACAGCACTTTCAGCAACAAATGCTTTACAAAAATATTGTACCACAGAAAACCGGTAAGTAACAAAAGCAGTAATAAAAAGTAATTTCTACCATAAAAATCTTTAATGTAATCCTAACCTACTCAGGATTTTTAATAACCAACCATAGACAAAGAAATTTATTACAGCACTTTCAACAACAAATACTTTACAAAATGTTGTACTACAGAAAACCGGTGAAGTAACAAAAGCGGTAATAAAAAAGTAATTTCTACCATAAAAATCTTTAATGTAATCTAACCTACTCAGGATTTTTAATAACCAACCATAGACAAAGGAAATTTTATTACAGCACTTTCAACAACAAATGCTTTACAAAAATATTGTACCACAGAAAACCGGTGAAGTAACAAAAGCGGTAATAAAAAAGTAATTTCTACCATAAAAATCTTTAATGTAATCCTAACCTACTCAGGATTTTTAATAACCGACCATAGACAAAGAAATTTATTACAGCACTTTCAGCAACAAATGCTTTACAAAATGTTGTACTACAGAAAACCGGTAAGTAACAAAAGCGGTAATAAAAAAAGTAATTTCTACCATAAAAATCTTTAATGTAATCTAACCTACTCAGGATTTTTAATAACCAACCATAGACAAAGAAATTTGTTACAGCACTTTCAACAACAAATACTTTACAAAAATATTGTACTACAGAAAACCGGTAAGTAACAAAAGCGGTAATAAAAAAAGTAATTTCTACCATAAAAATCTTTAATGTAATCTAACCTACTCAGGATTTTTAATAACCGACCATAGACAAAGAAATTTATTACAGCACTTTCAACAACAAATACTTCACAAAAATATTGTACTACAGAAAACCGGTAAGTAACAAAAGCGGTAATAAAAAAAGTAATTTCTACCATAAAAATCTTTAATGTAATCTAACCTACTCAGGATTTTTAATAACCAACTATAGACAAAGAAATTTATTACAGCACTTTCAACAACACACTTTACATAACTTTTGTATTACAAATGTTAGAAGTAAGAAGTAACTGACCGAGCCGAGGTTCAGTTGCTTTCGCGCCCAAGGTGACGGTCCAAACCGAGGCTCCCTCTCGCGAATCCTTGTGCTGGTTACTCATTAATAAAGGTCTCGGCTGAGTGCCCTAAGCGCTTGGCCACGCTTCAACCCGGTGAAAATGTACAAACCCTTAGGGCGAACAGTGGCTATCAAACAAAAAAAGTATTACAAAAAACCGGTAAAAAAATCAGTAATAAGAAACAGAAATTTCGACAGTAATAATCTCAAATATAACATACTCAGGATTCTTAATAAAAACCCAAAGACAAAAAAAAATATTACAATACTTCCAACAATACATTCTTTACATAACTATTGTATTACAAAAATCAGTAATATCAGAAGAAATACATGAAATCTTAATAAAATGTATTTATATATTCGGCAATCCAACAGTGACTTACAAAACACAAATTATAAAACAATAGATTATAATAAATAAGACCAATTTCAGAATAATAGAATTGGTTAAAAGATTTATGAACAGTATTGTATTTAACTAGTAATTTTGGTAGTTTTTATGTCTACGTAGGTGAGTGGTAGAGCTACGCTGCAGTTCGTTTCAAGCTGCAGAATTAAGGGATCTGCTCGACAGGAGTAGGACCACGCCCTCACAGAATACCGGAGGATAATAGCAGCAATTGTTCTGATTTGTTCCGTCTGGTTAATGTAGACATCCAGAAATCTTAGGTACAGACGAGGCATGCCATCTCAGTCCCCAAGGGTGACAACGCAACTGCAATACGATTCCTTGTCAACGATGAATGTAGATGTTATGGGCCGCAGAAATCACTTACCATCAGGTGAAATTTGGGAGAGTTTGTTACTCTCAATTTAATAAAAAAATCTCTTTACTTCGTATTTATTAAAAATCTCATCAGTAGCGGGAAGGACACAAAAGGCTTGGTTAGTGATAGTGTAGGTGGTCTATAAAAAAATAATCTATAGGATGTTGTTAAGAAGTATTTAATGAAAAATTATAATTATGATTATTAACTTCTGTTCTATATCGACCACAGCAATATCTTCTGGTCATTATCAGACGATGTTAGCTACGCAAGATATGTTGTAGTGCCGTTAAAAAGTGAAGTACACAATAAATACCACTCAAACCGGTTAAGATTTCTAAAAGAAAAACTGTCAATTTCATACGTTTTCTGAAGGTAGTATGAGAATCAGCAGAACCCTAATCATTGAACAACACGGCACCAAATTTAATAAATATAACAGTAACAAATCAAGAAACAAACGGGCCGACTAACTGAGTTCCCACCGCATGACCGAGCACGACCTAATCAGCGAGTCGACCGTCCCTGTAACTCCGGGTAACTGCAAATAACAATTGAGCAACTAGGATTAGGAGTTTTTGTAATGTTTGTAGTTAATATGTTTGTCACGGCCGCGTGGCGCAGTGGTCAGATTACCTGGGACCTTCAAGTTCTGGGTTGGATAGACGATGTCCAATATTGATGATAAATTGATCTAGGACATATAATATGTATGTTTTGGTACATGTATTTTATATTAGAAACCTACCACAATGTCTCATCACTGGGTTTACTGGCAGAGAATGCCAAATGTCATTAACTCCACCTAGTGTATCCATTTTAGGTTAAAACATAAAAGTTTAAGTAAATAGCCATTTCTATCTGCATGTATGGTATCACTGACTGAACTTCGATCGTATTACCCGTGCATATCGGGTAAGGGAAGGGAAACAAATTATATATATTCTTAAATGCAACAGAATTAAAGTTAATACATAGACATATAACGTTTCTATTAATTATTCATTTCTTCAAACAAAGTAAACACGGATATTTATTAAGAAGTACACAACAAACAAGCAGAAAGGGCAATATAAAATCTACAAAGTAGAATTGATATTTTATAAAAAAAAACAGAAAATATCGTCCTGGACATCATCACATACAATTGAAGGTGCTTTGATAAAATGGAACGGATTTCTATGACGCTATCTTATAAAAGAACTTGAAGCTACGAGAGCTTTATTTAAAAATGATATTGAAAATCAATTCCGTAGCACCTCCGGCCCGATAACGTTTAAAAATATTCGAGACGTCTCTGAGAGGCAATAATGGATAGTACTTACACCTTTTGTGAACGTTTGTTCTTTTGTGGATGAGAGTTTTGAATAGAGATTGGTTACGTTACAATAAATTTGTAGAGATGACAAGCTTCATAGGATATCAAGGACAGTGGCATATAAATAAACATCAAAAAAAATTGGTGTGTAAAAGGACTAGTATTGAATGATGCATCAGGACCAGATTTTTTTTTTATACATAGTAATAAACGAGCACACAGTTCACCTGATGGCGAGTGATTCCTGGGGCCCATGACATCTAAATTCATCCTTGACAAGGAATCATAATGCAGATGCGTTGTCACCCTTGAGGACTGAGGTGGAATGCCTCGTCACCAGTAATAAAGGTCTCCGGAGACACTACACTCACCAGACGAAACACAGCAGCATTATGCTTTGTTGGTATTCATTGTAATTGTCATATTAGTTCGTTGTTGAAGATCGGTCTAGGTGTATATTTAGCAAGTAACTAATTACCGCGGCCCATGGCATACATCCATCCTCAAAATGCACCTGCGTTATTTTCCCTTTGGAGCCTTTGATACCTACCCTCGCAATGCAAATAAAGAAGCGTAATGCTGCTATTTCATGCTAATATTCTACGAGACCAGGCACGGGCTCCAGTGATGCTCCATCTATTAAGCCATTGACAATGCCAAAATAGGATGGACAAAAGTCTTTTCGTATTCAAAAAGAAAGCTCGCGAATACCTGCTTAAAAAATCTTTCTTTTCAGCAAATTAAGTCCGTCATTTATATTTATGGATGTTTATATTATATATATATATATATATAAATATATATTTGATGTGTATATAAATATGTATGTATGTATTGTATTATATTTATGTATAATTAGAATAAAGGTAGTTCTTATGTATACACATGCTGGTTTAATTAAAAATTTATCAATGCACCTTCTCAATCTTTCCGTACCACCCAAAGGTTTGACTGGCGGATAATGCCTTAGGCATTTAGTCCTCCTGTGTACACTGTTTGTGCAAAAAGTTTAAATTAAATAAATAAATGCTTTCAAATTAAGAGTCAGCGAAACTAGTATTTTGGAAGGTTCATGTATATTCCCTATGCTGGGCAGGCATGTTAACGCAGTTCCATTACCCCGTCACGATGTTCATCATACGCTAAAGAGTAAAGTTCAGATATTGATTATGATTGATGGTGGTTTCCATGGTGGTTGGTAAAAGACAGTACATCATGTCGGCCCACTATGTGCAACTTTTCAAAGCGCAAGTTCGGCCTCACGTGGAATACTGTTCTCATCTCTGGGCCGCAGCACCCCAGTACCCGCTTCTTCCATTTGACTGCATTCAACGAGGAGCGGCTCGAATCGTGGACGATTAGGTTCTTTTTGATCGGCTTTATTCACTGGCATTGCGAAGACATCTCCATTTATTTTTATCTAATTTACCATGGGGATATTTTATTTATTATATTTTATTAACATACATCATGTGTAATACATAATGAAGAGTATGATAAGACACTGACCTCTGTAACACAGGCTTAGAACCTAGTTCAGAATTCAGGGATTTCACGAAGAGTGTGTTAAAAGTTTATGTCAATAAACATATTTTATTTTATTTATTCTGAGGAGTTGTTCGAAATAGTTCCTCACGCTGAGTGCCGCAAGCGGTTTTTCCGAACCGATGCGACTCAGGGAGCTTCCAGAATAGAGCCTACACCTTTCTTAAAGGCCGGCATCTCATCTGCGACTCCTCTGGTGTTGCGGATGTTCGTGGTCGGCGGTGATCACTTACCATCAGGTGGGCTCCTTGCTCGGTTGCCACTTTTTATATAAAAAGAAACTAGAAATTTTACTACTGATGCGTTGCATAGTATTTTCTGAGTGGACCGCATCTGTATTATGATGCCTTATGGTGTCAGATATCACTAATAAATAGGTAAACGGTGTGTTTTTGCCATCTTACCTTTGCAACTTCGAACTGGCTGTTGCACTGTAGGACGAATTCCAATAGATGAAGCAACGACTTTTGCAAGTCTGCGGGAGGTTGATGAATGCTGAACCTTCATTGTGCTCCGTTATTACACTAACAATATAAAAGAACATTTCGATTTCACACTCACCCTTTTCCTTAAAAAATTTAACTCTTGATATCTTTCCCAGACCCCGACAAGACGGCACCGCGTAAACAATAATTTAGCACTAAACAGAATTTATGCGCCCTCCCGACTTCGGAGGAAGTTTCTCAGATAACGGTCACTTAGATAAGCTGTTATTATATCCTCACTAAAATAACACTCTATTACGAACATTTCTTATTCCACATTGATATTTATTTTTTCATATATGCCATGTAATTTTTGTAATTATTTAATCGTTGCTCCAAAGTTGCCGAAAATTTATCTATAAATTTAATTACTATGTATATATATATATATAATATATATATATATATATATATAAATATATGTATATATATATAAGTATTTTTGACACTAAATCCCGGTTGTTTTATTTTATTAACATAGATTCTGTACTTATACATTGTTTTATAAGTAATTTCCACTCTCTAGCTGTTTTATGAGTTAGATCGACTGTGGAACGACCAATAATAAATACAGGAAAAGTCCTGTATACATACACAACATTCGCAGAAACTCGATAACTTTGATGACATTCCATCCTATGACAAAAGTCATGTGACATTCTGTCTAGAATGGACGTGGGTGTTATGCCCTACAGTGATAATTTGTCATTGGATGAATAGTACGAAGTGTATGAAGGTCCTCAGGTTTCTTTTTTAAAAAAAGTGTGCTCAGATTCTTGAGGCGACATTACTAATCTATATGAGATCCACAATTATCAACCATAGGCGAATAAAAATAAATATTATCAGTCTACAATTCCTATTTCTGAGAGGGGATTTCTTATACATGCAGTTTTCCTTTACCGCCGAGCATGTGGTAATCATTGATGCTGGCACCGAGAATCGAATTCCGTTCGCTGGTTTACCGTGAGTTTTAAGCAAGCACTGAGACACTGAGCTACTTCGCCTCTAAGCAATACCAAATAAGTCTTGTGCCTAGTCATGACCTTTTTGTACAATCTACAGTCTACTCTTGTCTACGGGGATAATAGTCAGGACCTAAGGTCTTATGGGCCCGACCGAGGTTGTTGACCATTCACCGACAATATACATACCTTTTCACAAGACATACCGAGCCTTATATGATATCCAATATACGAGTATTATTAACAGTTTGATAAATTTCAAAACGGTTATAATCTAATTCTTAAGCAAAATTGTTTTTAGTTTTTACTTTTATAAGAATCACAGATACTAAGGACTGAATTTAGACTTTCAGGATACCTAGGTGAAGTACTGAAGAAAATCCAGGTAATAAGGAACACAACTTTATTCTTTCTCACGACCTTCTCGTCCAACAGTCAGAATGTTCAACCGACCTTTTTCTACCTCTCAGCTTTTCGATAATTTTAACGACCAACTGACAAACTAAAGTGTTGCCAATACAAAATATTCGAATCAAATAATTATTGGCCTGGAAACTAATCTTTTTGCGTTCCAATTTAATTAAATAAAAATGTAAATTAGCAAACCCTAATATTTTGCTAGCGAATTATTAGAAAACTTAAATTTAGTTATTCATCTTAAACTATTATTAACAGGATAAATAGAAGAAGTAATCATGAATTTTTTCGTAATCACTAAATTCCATTAATTTAATTACTTAATCGTACGACGTGAAGACATTTATTATTTGTTAATGTTAAAAAAAACTCTTAATGTTGATTAGTGAGAGGAAGTGGCGTCATTCGCTTAAAATATTACTTAGGAACAAATAACAA
Organism: Teinopalpus imperialis; assembly: GCA_029286865.1. Classification (NCBI taxonomy): domain Eukaryota; kingdom Metazoa; phylum Arthropoda; class Insecta; order Lepidoptera; family Papilionidae; genus Teinopalpus; species Teinopalpus imperialis. The sequence continues at coordinate 8,244,169 of JAGSMU010000014.1, read as the reverse complement.
AAGAAACCATGCCAGTATTGGAACTCGATAACTATTAGTTAGAAGTAAGGTTATATCATTTTTTATGTCACATCTATGTATATTATAGGAGAGAACAGAGAAATGTGTGAATAGTATTTTCAATAATTTTATTTTTTATTCGAGTGTGACCAAAGAGTAAGTAGTTCACCTGATGGCAAGTGATGGCTGCGGTCCATGACGTCTTCATCCATCCTTAACAAAGAATCAAGATGCCTCGTCACCTGTTCCAACAAAATAGTCTTCTTTTGGATCTGACTTATCCTCAATTGGTGATGGTGTTTCCTAGCAAGGTTCCAGTTACCAGTAAACCGAAGAGGCATGGGCTTGCCATATAGCTCATACAACTGATAACCAATGGGGAAGAAAGTTTTTCGTGTTACTTCGTAATTGGTTTTAAACAGTAGTAGAGCTGCAGTTTGCTTTTAGCTGCAGAAGGAATGCGTCAGCTCGACCGGGATAGGACCACGCCCCCACACAAAACTACAGTGAAATAGCAGCATAGCATAACTGTGTTTTGTCTTGTGAGTGTAGGGTTCCACAGACCTTTATCACTGGTGACGAGCCATTCCATCACAGTCTTCAAGCTGACAACGCTTCTAGATGATTCTTTAGGATTCCTTGTCAAGGAATCATGTAGATGTCGTGGGCCGCAGGAATCATTTGTCATCAGGTGAACTGTGTGCTCGTTTGTTACTCTTAACTTGTTAACCGTATAACTTGGACGACCGCCAACTAAATGGAATGACGATCTACGCAAGAATGGATGCTGTAGCTTAGGGTCATATTCTGTCGTTGTATATGGCTGTATCTTCAACAGTGAACTAGTCTAACTAGGGCTGAGAGAATAATGTCGATGAGTATATACTTTTTTTTATGTAATATATTGTTTTTATATGCCCATAGATCTACTTTAAATAAGAAGAAAGTTAGAACTGCTGTCGTATACTGCGGCGAATGAAGTCGTCCAATAGCGTACATAATTACACTGTCATGTTGTCCGAACAGTGACCAATAGACGTGATTATGTTTTGAGAGGGCTTCGGCGTCCCGATTGTAACAAATGATCAGGAACTTCTAAGGCTTTGTAGTGCCACGAAATGATCTAATTATTGATTTAACATGTCTAATTTATATAAAGGGTTCTTAAACATTGGCTTTATAGGGCGGTAAAAGGGCATACAGTTCACCTGATGCTAAGTGATAACTGCTCAAGAGCTAAAGATACCATCCATCCTCAATAAAAATTCAGGGTGCACAAGCGTCATCGCTCCAGAGCACTGAGATTGAAGAGATGATTGGTAAAATAACTTGTTGAGCGTTATCCGAACCCTAGGACTCTAGCTGGAGGACGCATGAGTCAGCTCGACCGGGGTAGAACCACGCCCGCACAGGATACCAGAGTAAAACAGCTGCGTAATGTTGCTGTGTGTTTTGCATGGGAGCCGGAGACCTTTATTACTGGTGACGAGGCATTCTCAGTCCTCAAGGGTGACAACGCATCGGCACTATTATTCCTTATTAAGGATGAATGTAGATTTCATATGCCGCAGGAATCACTTGCCATCAAATTAACTGTATGCTCGTTAGTTACTCTCAATGTAATAAAAAAAACTCTGCACAAACCTTACGAAACTCAGTGGCGTTAGGCCGCTATATCACCCAGGTTTTCTGTGAGTATGGGATCTGTCCCAGTTTGATCTCACACAAAACTACATACACACGTTCGATAAATTTATTTCATTTATTAACATCCAGAACTAATAGTGGTCAACGTGCACCCCTTTCAGAATTTGTGCCCATAACAATAATATGCTTAATAGTGTAGATATATTTTCTTGCTCCCGTTCCACTTATAAAAACAAAGTCAAAACATTGCTCTATAGTTAGTAAGTCAGTCGCAGTATGTTAACGACAAAAGTGCGTATCCTTATATGATGTTAACCTTTTTCGCTGTGAGACATTTCTAAAGGAAACAATTGTAAATATTCTCGAATGTTTTATGTATCTTTTCTTTATTTTTATCATTTGTTTCTGTTTGTCACCAATAAAGTAAATAAATAAATAAATAGACACAACATGACTCTACTTACTTTTAAGGGAAGTAAGAGTGATAGAAGAAATCACAGAACACTTATTGGTAAGTGATTTATGTGTCTCATAAATACCCACGACGCTTCGAGGTCTGAGATCAAATTCCTCACAAATATTTGCAAGGCTATTATTTATATATATATATTTACCCTTTATTTCATTACTTATTTACAAAATTAGAGATTCACAAAGAGCGGTCATAATACCAAAGGCATTCTCTACCACAACCGATCGTGTGGTGAGATATTGCGATAGGTGTATAAACTAATTAATGAACAGAAAATTGTAAGAATAGCTAATATAAAATATACAAATATATAATAATACATACATACATTCACTGTATCACTATAAACGTCCCCGTTAAACAACATACACCAACTAAGCTAAAATGTCTGTTTCAGGTAATGATTTATAGCAAAAGTCGAATGGTAGATTCAAACCTACGCCGTCAATTTTCGTAGACCGTACCGTAAACCATTAGGATATTGTCAAAATTAAATTAATTGTTAATTAACAGTTAATCTAGTCTATCACACACACAAACTTACATCATCTGAAGCTGAAAATATACCCTGATTCTTCATAAATTACCGTCTCCGTAGGCGTCGTCTTAATACGTCATCCGTTTAAGACTTATCCACGTAAACACGTTGACTCACACGTATACCTATCTTCCAAAGCTATTCAAGCCTGTACAATGTCCGACCTAATCAAAAATTGTTATCAAAATAAACTTCCGCTCGCTCACTGATATGTAATCTTTTATCTTTTAAGTAATTATTCTTAAGACGGTGTGACGTGACTCAGTTAGTTATATATAGTAGGGAAGGGGTGGATTAGGTTAGTTGATGGTAGAGCTTTTTTATTTAGGAAACCCAACGGAAGTAACAATCTTGCTTGCACACAAACATTTCTTTTTTATTATTGTATTGTGAGTAAAAACGAGCACACAGTTCACCTGATAAGTGATTCCTGCGGCCTATGACATCTGAATTCATCCTTGACAAGGAATCATAATGTAGATGCTTTGTTTCCCGTATGGGCTGAGATAGAATGCCTCGTCACCCAGTAATAAAGGTATCCGGATTCCTGCACTCACCAGACGAAAGACAGCAATATTATGCTACTATTTTACGCTGGTATTCTGTGAGGGTGTGGTTCTACCCCGGTCGAGCTGTCCCATTCATTCTGCAGCTAGAAAAAAACTGCAGTGTAGCTCTACCACTGTTAAGTTAAATTATTTGTTAAATTACATATATTTTTTTTCTTCTAATTATACGTTCACAACATGCCTGTTCATTTTGTTACGCCAACGGAACTCAAACGGTATATAATAATTGCACGAAAAAACCATTTAAATATAGTTAAAATAACCAATGAAATATTTATTTTTTATTTTATTTAAAGAGTAAAAATAAATCAAATAAGAATAATTCTTAATTTAAAATAAACATAATTTAATAATATATTGATTTCGAATGTCATTGTATTTTTCAATTATATTAAGAGTGTATTAAAATAACTTACGTTTAAAAACACAAAGCTTTTATTGTTTTTGACTTTATTCACGTTTATGTTATGTCATTATGTTACGTTATGTTTTTTACTTTATTATTACATGCATACACAAACACATACACAAACACACACACAGACACACACAAAATGTACACATATTTTTAAATACTTTTCTTAATTGTTTATGTTACGTTAAAAGTTACTGCCAAGATTTATTGTGAAACCGTTGCAGTTGAAAAAAAAGGGAGAGTTCACTGATTCCTGAGATACAGGTTTTCATTCCTAGTTCAGAAGTTAGAGCCTTCATGCATTTGTTATATAAGTATTATTATGTATAGTTATATATAGTTTTTTGATATCTCCGCCTGGTTGGTCAATAGAATAAATAAATAAAAAACTATGTTTATATAAAGAAACAAATATATACTATATAATATAATTGATATATAAAGACCAACCAGACGGGAATCCCTCGACAGGGGAGACCAAATGGTCGAGGGTGAGGATGAAAAGGGAAAGAAACCTGCGGACTATACGAGCGGTGTCGAGGAGCACCGCCTTCTGCATTATTATCATTATTATTTAAATATACTAATTAATTACCTGTACACGGTAAAAATATTATTATTATTCTTGTGTTGAGGGTGTCAAACTGGCACACAGTTCACCTGATAAGTGATTCCTGCGGCCTATGACATCTGAATTCATCCTTGACAAGGAATCATAATGTAGATGCTTTGTTTCCCGTATGGGCTGAGATAGAATGCCTCGTCACCCAGTAATAAAGGTATCCGGATTCCTGCACTCACCAGACGAAAGACAGCAATATTATGCTACTATTTTACGCTGATATTCTGTGAGGGTGTGGTTCTACCCCGGTCGAGCTGTCCCATTCATTCTGCAGCTAGAAAAAAACTGCAGTGTAGCTCTACCACTGTTAAGTTAAATTATTTGTTAAATTACATATATTTTTTTTCTTCTAATTATACGTTCACAACATGCCTGTTCATTTTGTTACGCCAACGGAACTCAAACGGTATATAATAATTGCACGAAAAAACCATTTAAATATAGTTAAAATAACCAATGAAATATTTATTTTTTATTTTATTTAAAGAGTAAAAATAAATCAAATAAGAATAATTCTCAATTTAAAATAAACATAATTTAATAATATATTGATTTCGAATGTCATTATATTTTTCAATTATATTAAGAGTGTATTAAAATAACTTACGTTTAAAAACACAAAGCTTTTATTGTTTTGACTTTATTCACGTTTATGTTATGTCATTATGTTACGTTATGTTTTTTACTTTATTATTACATGCATACACAAACACACACACAGACACACACACAAAAATGTACACATATTTTTAAATACTTTTCTTAATTGTTTATGTTACGTTAAAAGTTACTGCCAAGATTTATTGTGAAACCGTTGCAGTTGAAAAAAAAGGGAGAGTTCACTGATTCCTGAGATACAGGTTTTCATTCCTAGTTCAGAAGTTAGAGCCTTCATGCATTTGTTATATAAGTATTATTATGTATAGTTATATATATTTTTTTGATATCTCCGCCTGGTTGGTCAATAGAATAAATAAATAAAAAACTATGTTTATATAAAGAAACAAATATATACTATATAATATAATACATATATAAAGACCAACCAGACGGGAATCCCTCGACAGGGGAGACCAAATGGTCGAGGGTGAGGATGAAAAGGGAAAGAAACCTGCGGACTATACGAGCGGTGTCGAGGAGCACCGCCTTCTGCATTATTATCATTATTATTTAAATATACTAATTAATTACCTGTACACGGTAAAAATATTATTATTATTCTTGTGTTGAGGGTGTCAAACTGGCACACAGTTCATCTGATGGTAAGTGATCGCTGTGACTCGATTCATCCTAGAAAATGAAACGCAATACATTGGTCAGATTCCTCATTTTCTTCATTGAACAGATTAATAAGATGTCAGCAAACAAAAGGCTGACTGTCTACTGGTTTATCTCTCAATTAAAAATAATGTGAATAAAATAAAAACTTGTATTAATAAAATGCTGCATGATCGTGCAGATCCGATTTGAAAGACACTTAAAATAGAAACTTATCCATGGTTGGCACCTTGCTGCTTACGAGCCATCTTAATCCTTATGAGAACTAACAGTGATAGATGTAGATATCTCTGATAATTAGATGACTTTCTTTTATGGAGATCAGGGAAAACCAAGCACCACCGGATGATTGGACATGCGTCCTTATTTTTTTTTATAGAATACGTGGCAAATGAGCAAGCAGCTCAGATGATAGTAAGTAATCACCGCCTCGTGAAATGTAAGGTTCGTATGGATCCAGAAACCCTCTTTATTAGCGACGGGACGTTTGATCTTAGTCCAACTGGGTTTTTGCATCATTAAGGATGAATGTGGTAGTCTTAGGCAGCAGGAATCAGTTACGATCAGGCGTTAAAAAGCCCATGGACGTCCGCAACACCGGAATAGTCGCAGATGCGCTGCCGGCTTTTACGAAAGATACTAAGAGCTTCCTAAGTCGTATCGGTTCTGAAATACCGCTGGTGACAGCTGATTCCACAGTGTAATTGTGCGTGGCAGAAAATTTATTTTAATTTTATTATACACTCGTACAAAACGCAGTAGCATTTTGCTATTGCTCATGCTGCCGCTCAGAACTAGCCACTGCACGGCTCTTACTGTGTTGATTTGCGCTATAATTTCCTTTAATTAATTAAAAACCGCATTGTTAATGTAACTCATATCTATATGTTAATATTGCAACTTTTATAAATCCAACATGGCCGACATCAGCTGTCGTTAGCAGAGAACCTGTCACACAAAATAGACGTTCATTGTTAGAATAGCTAGTTTAAATTATTACGTGAAAACATGTTATCGACAGATCTCGTATCGATATTACTGTCGTGTCAATGATAGTTGTTTAAAATTATTTTCTGTGACTAAGGGTGATAAATAACCGATAACCGATGGGGAAGAAAGGTACTTCGATACGACCTCCCACTATATAGAGCGATCTTTGCGAGTTTGATGGAAGTCGATAGATGCAATTGACTCAGGGTCGTGCTTTGTGGCAATCTATAGGGGAGGCAGTGTCATTCGACAGTGACATCAGGTGGACTTCAGACAGGCTGTGGCGAAGTTCATGTAGGATAACAAAGGAGTTAACTGTTTGAAAAAAAATATAATTTTAATTTTTTTGTAGATTTCAATCAAACCTTTACTTAATATAATGATTTTATCGTTTTCTTTAATAACGGTAAAGAAATTTAACTTCAAAAGCGCATACACGTACGGGTTTTTTTTATAATGTCCCGCTTTCATCAAAGGAATCCTGTCTTCCCTAAAAGGTTTCAGAATCAATGTTAGATAGAATAGTATTCAAGGAATGTGTGTTTAATTTATAAGCATCTTGTTTAAGAACTGCCGTGAAACGGGCGAAGAGTTCTCTAAGAGAAACTTATATTATCGAATGCCTTAAACTTTAAGTAGTAGAGCAACGTGGCAACCGCTTAAAGTTTGATATATATATATATAGACGATATTATTCATAGTGTAGATATTAACAAGAATATCAGGCATGATGCAAGTTGCTGTGTTTCGTATTGCAAGGGCAGGGATTCGGAGAACCAGTAGAAATAACCTAGCCTTCCATCTCAGTCCTCAAGGGTGCATGTATGCGCATATCACATGTTTATTGAGGATGGATGTAGATGTCGTGGGCCATTCCCATGGGCACTTACCATCAGGTGTAGCGTGTGCTCATTTCTCACCCGTAATATAATAAAAAAAATCTAACTTAGTGTAAAATAATTACTCCGTGATAATAATAAAAAAAATGTAATTAAAAGCCGACATGATCGCCGGCACGGGTGGGTCCGGGTGCGGCCTAATGCGTTTAGGGTGCGTTCAAACGGCACGGAGCACCGGACGGTCGGCGGAAGCACTTTACGTCTGTGGCGACAGTGAGATGGCACTTAACGAAATGATTACATTAGTAAACGTGATAAATACTTTTTTTTTTTCTAATTAGGGTGTCCATTTCACCGCATTGGAGGTCCGTGGTGATCGTAACACCGAAATCCGTAATACTCGTATTTAAGGCATAGATTCGAAGACACCTTGTCACTCTTGAGGACCAAAGTGCAATTTTAAAATGCACAACAGAACTGTGTTTCAAACAGTGTATCGTGCATTTGTGCATTCTATTCATATTGTATTGAATTTACAATGGGGACTGTTCTGAGGAGTTGTTCGGAGTAGATCAAGCTGCTCAGTTTAAGCATCGTACATCACGACAGAATTCAAAATTACATCCTCATCGTCTCGATGGTTGGCAATCCACCAATTTCCTGCCACGTTATTTCCTAACCGATACGACTTAGGGACCTACGAGAAAAGAGCCTACACCTTTCTTAAAGACCAGCAGCGCTTCTGCTACTCCTCTGGTGTTGCGAATGTCCGTGGGCGGCGGTACTCGCTTGCCATCAGGTGAGCTGCTTGCTTTGCTGCTTGCTGCTCGTTTACGAACCTATTCTATAAAAAATATAAAAACCAAATGGCTGAAGGAGCATTTAATGGAGTGACGGATACTTTTTTATCATTAGGTTAACTCTACAAAAAACGGTAGCGTGAATAATATTACCACACAAAAACAGCTCAAAGGACTTACAGGCCTCTTATGTTAACACCTTCACGCACTCTGAAAAAAATTGGAGGAAATCGTGGAAACGTAAGTGTTTCTTAGGTGAAAATTTTTGTGACGCTCTTAGAAAAAATCACAGACTTTTGTAGTAGTATGAAGTCAGAAGGAAACATTTTTTTTTAATTATTAAAATACAATCCGTATATTTTTATGAAACCAAGAGTATCAATCACACACAAAGAAAACAATTAATATAATGGATAAATTAAGGCTGTCACCCATAAACACTGAAACAATTACACTTACACTCGGGAAAATCATGAAACGTCTAGTAATTCCTGGGAACTGAGATAGGAGGCCCCGCTTTCAGTGATTTTTTGGTTCCCTACACTCACAATAAAGCAGCATTATACAATGGTAGCTGTGAGATTATTGTTCTTACTCGGACAATATCATCTTCACCGTCATCTAATTGCCTAAGATGATGAGATCTGAGACGTACCTTATACTGATGGAACTTTTAACGGACTCTGTAATGAGATACTACTTCAAATTTATGGTAGAGTAAAAAATATCAAAACTAGAGTTGTTGACCTAATCTTTATTTTGGGTATTGGTGGAGAAATCTTCAAAATATCCTCTATTATCTCATTACGTGTAATTGAGATCCTTACCACCTAACAATACAGTCGCGTCATGCTGCTATTTCATACTCGTATTCTGTGAGTGTGTGGTCTTTCTGTACTAGAGCCGACCCTGGCTCCTGGGAACAGCGTGGCTCTAACAGGATTTTCTCCACCCTTAAATAAAAGAATAATTTCGTATCTAAAGAGGCACTTAAGCACTCGCCCACATCCAAGAACTTCTATCCCGAGCTTCGCGAACTTCAATATAAGTTTGTGTTCGTTTGTTATTACAATTTCGGACAGGCGTATGGCTCCAAGTTTAATGCGGTTAGTTTGACAGTTCTATCGTATTCACTCTTTCCACTACTATGAGTTATTTTGTAAAATAAAACACACAACTACTCTGTGGTATCAGCCGAAGCCAGCGTTATATCCTATACTTAGGGACCATCAAAAAGAGCCTACACTTTTCTTAAATTGCAATGCACCTACGACTTCTTCCTCTTGCCCTGCAGATGGTCATGGGCGGTAGTGATCATTTACTTTAAAAATAAAAATAAAAAAAATAAGAAATATTAAAAAATAAATTATATAAAAGAAATATTCTATAAAATAAATCTTTGAAAGTGACTTTTAATATTAAGACATGAAAACGTGACGTGACTATTTTTATTTTTAGGTATATTTCTATTTGCGTCGATGGGGATATAATCCTTCCTTAGAGACGACCCATTCATTTCTCAGCTATAAACTAGCCGTAGTGTAACTACCACTGTTAAAAGTATATAACACAATGTTATATTATTCACACATACATTGTCCTGTATCTGTGCAGAATCCTATACAATTTATTTTGCAACATTCACTGACGATTTGTTTGCGTAAATACTTGGTAACGGTATTTGAAGCAATTTAAAATTACGTCACTCTATCACAATGGCTTTCGTGACGTAATCGGTTTTGAGTTTCTAAACTTGTCAAGTTATATGGACTAGGTAATAATTTTTATTTTTCTCTTGCATAACACTGAACACTGAAAGATGATAAGTTATCACTGCCACTGTTATAACGTTAGGATTTAAACGTAAGACTTTGTTCTTCATCATAAAGATTTGGTATATTTTTATCTTGCTAATTGGTGACAGTTAAACTGCTATTTCGTGAGTTATTGGCGCGTGTCTTTAGAATTCATGATAACAATATTCTAGAGGCGCACCATTTTTCTTTCTATTACATTGAGAATAACAAACGAGCACACAGTTCACCCGATGGCAAGTGATTCCTGCGGCCCATGACATCTACATTCATCGCAAGGAATCATAATGCAGATGCATTGTCACCCTTGAGGACTGTGATGGAATGCCTCGTCACCAGTAATAAAGGTCTCCGGATCCCTATACTACTCACCGGAAGAAAGACAGCAGCATTATGCTGCTATTTAACGCTTGTATTCTGTGAGTGGCGTGGTCCTACCGCGGTCTAGCTGACCCATTCATTCTACAGCTAGAAACAAACTGCAGTATAATCTGCTCTACCACTACAATTATCTAATTTAGTATAATCGATCGTAATCGCTTTGTTACTTTTGTCTGCTACTGTACAGTTTATTACATTTCGCTATTAATTAGAGGTGCATGTTTAGTGTTATAAATAAAAACATGTCCACATACAGTTCCTTGATCTCAGTAAACAACTAATTTGGAAAAATAAGACATATATTTTTCTTCCCCATCGTACGATTTCTCCACGAACAATGCCCTATCGGTGCAATATAAATCATTGTTGAATTATTCGAAATTATTTATGAGATATTAATTTAGTAGATATTGGATAAATATCTTTACTTATACATCTTAATTGCGCAGGCTAGACCTGATGTCGGATTTTATTTATATTATTATTATCTTGCACAGAGTTCAACTCCTTGATGACTGCGTGACATTAGCATCTACCCTTAAGAAAGATTCTAAATAGTACATCGCGGAGGAGGGACTAAGATGGAATACCTGCAATCGGATCCCCGGACTCCTAAACGCACCAGACGAAAGATAGCAGCATCACCTATCTGTTCACACTAGTATTCTGTGGAAGCGTGGTCCTTCCTGGTGGAGCTGACTCATTCTAGTGCAGACTAGATGCGCCATTGTTCTAATAGTATAAAATATAATTTTAGACCGTCAGAAGACTTTTGACTAAACAGTACAACTGCAGCCGAAATGTTGAAGCTTAATATAGGAGTCATGGGCCATTGGAGTCAATTACATGTGAAGCAGGACTGAGTAACGCCTATTAATATGAAAATGTCAAAAGACAACATCCAGGAGCGATAGCGTATTGTCTTCGCGCATACCTCTCCTCACCGAACCAAGGACGTAACGTCGGCATTGTGTTGTTCCTGCCATTTGAATGTCTCTAATCCCTCTTCAGCATTTTATCACAATTGCCCTGGCAGAGAATTCTAATCTGATATTCTTATTCATGTCCACCAGTTCAGGGGTGGAAAATGAGACCCAGACTGTCATCAAAAGATACCCTTCGCCTATATGGAGGGACAATAAGAAAGGAAAACTTAGTAAGGTGATGATTTGGATTATTGAATATGGATATTATAAAGATTTTATCTTAACTTTTGCATTCCTATTTTTATACATCGTCGGGTTGACGCTTGACGTCTTGATATCATTGGCCGAACTATCGTCAGCTTTTAATTATTTAAGTTCGATCCGTTCTACGTAGAGGTGCCACACACGTAGCGTCAATAGACTAGGGATTTAGGGTATGGTTTGCGAAACTTGAGGTCGTTGTTAAGGTCGCCCACAACTAACACAAGCGTTTTAAAAATTAAACTTTTATTTAGTTGTTGTGGTTTACCGGAATGTTAATAGTCGTCTTGTCGGATATCTTTTTTTTAAATTATGATTAAACAATATTTCGTGATCTTGCACAGGTATTTTCGGTTTGGTTTAATTTCTTTAATCACAGGATCCCAAGCTAATATAATCATCGAATCTCTGTCGAAATTATGATGTATTTTTATTTCAATAGCCTCGCGAATCATCTTTGACTAGAATCTGTGTTCCAACTGTAGACTATTTAGGACGTCGAAGTTTCAAGTCAGCGTACGTTCTATTGCAAGAGTAGCACTTTGCCCTCCCCTTAATTAATAATTTATCGGAAACTAAACGAAACAAAAAAAAATGAGGCATACTACATATATTGCATTTCTAGGCGTTCTTAATTCTATAACCTTAGAAAAGCTTCAAAAAACTAAAGCTCATAATGAAAGGACTTGAAATGTATTGAAACCAATAGAATATCCTATTACTCCTTTGAACAACTTAACATTTTCCATCCGCTAACTTAATAATTTATCGGACACTAAACGAAATAAAAATGTTTTAAGATATACCGCATATATGCCATTTCTAGGAGTTCTAGATTTTAGAGTATAGATTTCTATAACCTTATAAAAAAACTTCTGGCAACTATTACTCATAATTATGTGGCATGAGATGCATAGAAATCCATACAATATCGAAATATTACTTTCACCCTCTTAGCATATTGCCCTCCGCTTACCCAATATTTAATTATAATTTATCGGAAACTAAATGAAATAACAGTGTTGGTGTATGTGCCATTTCTAAAAGTTCTCAACTCTATAACCTTATCACAAACTTCACTCAACTAATATTTATAACTATGTAACATGAGATACATATACTATCTTAGTATTCCTTTCACCCACTTAGCATATTGCCCTCCGCTTACCCAATATTTAATTATAATTTATCAGAAATTAAATGAAACAAAAACATTTTCAAGTGCATTTACCGATTCTAGAAGTTCGCAACTCTACAATCTTATCAAAAACTTCAGGCAACTATTGCTCAAATGACACGAGATGCATAGAAATCTGAATCGGCCAGGGAACCTTACCCGTGGGAAACACATAGTAATTGTTAGCCGCTGCGTGGGCGCGGCCGTAGGCTGGGCTCGACCTCGGGGTCCTAGATTCGACTGACTCATTAATTTTACGGTCGCCCCGCATGTAGCAATTGTTACATAATGACGTATACACTTTTTGTCACGTCATGCGTGATCAATCTGTTTTGGTCATATTAAGGCAAAAGTAAAATGTAGCTTAGCGTGCTAAGCTATGCATTCATTGAAGACTATGCTATTTAGAAATTTAATATGATAAAAGGAGAATATTTGAACCGATTGTATCGATGTACTAAGTGAAGATAAATCTTGGATCTAGACTTGTCAAGGAAGAATGAGTGACTATAGGTCGTAATGATCATTTAATAAGGAAACTATGCCTGTTTGTGTTTCAACTGCACAATTTACTGAAAAAATATTTAAACCATAGGGTTAAAAATATTTAAACCATCTCAATATCGCTAGAAGTTGACGTATGTATAGACATACGTCAACTTCTAGTGATATTGAGATTTATTTTTTACGGTCTCACGAAATAAACGAAGCTAAGTAACAAACTAAGGTAATGTTCTACACTGACTGAAAGTGTGGCCCTGTTAGATGGAGCCTATCTGTGCTATAGCCGCAAAGTTACCCCACCGCGTGCATTCATTTATTTATATATGTATAAAGTTACTTCAAACTTCAACCCAACTATCATCAATATAGCAAACATCCCTCCTCGGTAAAGTTGTACCAACAATTCAATTCTCCAGTAATTTTGAAACTAAAGAAGTACACGAGAACTTAGCCACAACGCTGCCTGGAAATGATTAATTAAAACCGCTTCCACTACATTTGAAATCGACTTAAATTGTATGATATTATCGTATACTTCTTTATACACTGCTCTTTTTTAATCCGATAATCGGATAGTTTTGAATGAAAAAGGCCTATGTATAGTGAATTGTGTATTATACCTTTTTTATATATTATACAATACAACAAAATTCACACGATATGTTATGTGAGAGATAGACATCTTAATGTATTTTTATATTATATTCTCGGTCTCTTTTATTGTAATATCTTTTCACCGATCGTTGATAATCTTTAATTTTCAGGTATAGACGTGCTGTACATATATCCCGTATCCCTGACACTACATTCCGATCTTCCGCAGATCTTACAGCATAAATAACATTGCACAAATATTTACGGCACTATACCATATTTGATTTTAACAAATATTTCTTTTCATATCAAAAAAATGAGTTTAGTGGAAAACCTAAACATAAGATATTTCATGATTATGATAAAATGTATAAAAAAAGTTTTACAATAATGCTATTTATTATATTTTTACTTTAAATAAAATTAACACAATACTTTGTTGTAAAATAAATAAAATTCAGTAAATAAACCCTATGAAACAGACATAAAAAGAAAAAGAATGATTTAAAAATTATTTTATAACAAATTAATACATTAAATCATTCCTCCCCTAACTCCTCCTGCCTTACCCATTACAATCTGCATTGTGGTCTTCAGGACCTCATTGCTCGCATTCCACACTGGTGTAAGCAATTCCGAATGGTATAAGTGGTAATTTCACGACCGATGTCGGCTTTCAACTATGATCTGATTTGACTAGCGATGACTGTTGGATCATGGGCAGTCAGCAAGTTTTTGTGACGCTTCTGAACAACAGTAAGAACAAATGGGCAACAGCTACCCATGCAATGGCACCTCAACGTGGTTACGACGCCGATTTGAGAGACAGAGACTCTCTCTATTTCTCTCGTAGAGACTACCGATAATGCTCGTGGCATTTTGAAATTAGTAAATAATAACAACGTTTCAGTAACATACACCCAGTTAATTACTGACAGAGACAAATTAAAAATAAAAAGCCAAAATTGAAAGCATAAAAAATATTTTTCGATGTGTGTATTTAATCATAAGCTATATGTACGTCACAAGCTTTTATTCAATTTACATAAAGAGAACGTGAAGTAAAGTCTGTGTTGACACAAAGCTGGAGTCATTTCCTTTTTATTTCCCATTTTCTTTAAACTGCTTTTTCCTATATATCCATTACGTTGTAAAACATTACGATGTTTTAAAAAAAATCCCAAAGAAAAATACAATATAGGTAAAAAATAGAAGGGAAGACTTCCCCTTACCGCTAAAAATAGTTTCAACGAGGGATCAAGGGAACTCCACACAAACTTTTTCGAACTTTCATCCATCACTCCGTCACGTTGCTGGCACTGACAAGAGAAAAAAGAACTGCCAACATGACAGTCATTAGTGATAATTAAACTACAAATGCACAAAATTATTTTAACGCGTGAAAAGTAACAATTTCGACGTAAGGTAATGGATATAAAGATGAAATTTATTAGACATATGATGATTTTCTTTAGTGCCATACGTCATCATCAACATCAGCGTGTCATCAGTCCACTGATGGACATAGACATGGCACGACACTGAGCTCGGTCTTCAGCTCTCGTCCTCCAGTCCATGCCCGCGAATCCCTACGAATATGGCCGCTCCACATAGTTACAGGGCGCCCTATACCACTATTGCCGATTCTCGGTCTCCACTTAAGAACCTGTCCCGGCCATCGGTTCTGCGGCATATTTGACCTGTCCACTGCCACTTCAGCTTGCTAATTCGTTGAGCTATGTCGGTAAACTTTGTTCTCGTCGCCGAAGGACTTCGTTCCGGATTCGATCCCTAAGGAGACATTCCGAGCATATTTCTTTCCATAGCTCGCTGAACGATCTTAAACTGGTGGTCAAGTCGCACTGTGAGTAGCCACGTCTCAGCAGCGTGTGTCATTTCAGGTTTTTAGGTTAGAGTAGTTTTCCAACTACTGTCCTGCCCAATTGTCTCCTAACTTGCTTGACAAAGTTGTTTCTTCCTAGTTGGCATCTGCCCTAGATATACATATTGGAAAACAAATTCAAGGGGACTCCGTTTACAGCGACGGCTTCCAGGACGACGTGCTCGTTGAAGCTAACTTAAGTTTTATCCAAGTTCATCATTTCGCTGACGCCGATTCGCTGAAATGAATTAGCCAGACTGTCCAGCATCTGTTGTAGGTGACCTTCAACAGACGCTTCTCCATTATTGGCAAAAGTAAAAATGTGTTATAAAAACAATTTAGTTATTTGCAAGTGCCATTGTCACATACAAATAACAAAATTTTATTTACAATTTCTTAACATTCATTAATTTTATTTATAATTTAAACGCTAGGATTATTTAATCAAATATTTGGCTCGTTTGGCCTGAGAGGGACGATGGCACGAAGTGGTGTCATGTTATTATGATAATACACGTCAACTGTGGCGGGCAGGCAAAACCGCTCCTCGCTCACCACAACTCCCAACCCCTCACAGCTCACCTGCTGTGGTACCTCAGCGGGGCCATCCTGGGCGGCCGCGTATGGCTGCCTTTTTGCGTCACCCAGAATGTCGAAGCCTGGAGGTGACAGACTATCCCAACTAAGAGATGGAGTCGGATATCGCGCGGCTCGTGGGGTTTCAGTTGGTAGGTCCGACTTACGCATCCAATTCGACACAGTATTTATCTATATGTAAGTACAAGTACTTAATAAAATTGGATAGTACAGAAACGGATGGATCTGACACATTAGTAAGTGAACAAAACACGTTTACCTATGACATAAAAGAGCAAAAGAGAAACAAAATATTTTTTATCTTTGTATCGGCATGCGATTTTGGCGTGCCTCTTAAGATGAGAAGCAAATATTTATCTACAAAATTTAAAATGTCACAGATAAATGAGCATTTATTCGTTCCATGAAAAATTATTTTGAAACTGTCTAAGTAACATATCTTTGGTAACCTGATCATAAGGCTATCCATGATGGCCATGATGGGTAATAGGATTAATTAAGATGATTGACCAGGACATCGATTGCGACCACGGTGATACCTTCTAGTAGTTACTAGATGACTTAACGCGCACAATATATTACAGTTCTATTAATAACTTTGATTTTCACAAAGTTATTAGTAATATATTTAAAGGTTGCAGTTATTAAGTTAACAGTGGTAGAGCTACACTGTAACTTGTTTCATGCTGCAGAACGAATGGGTCATAGCGACCGGGGTAGCTCCACGCCCTCACAGAATACCAACGTATACTGAATAATGCTTCATGTTTCGTCTGGTGAGTGTAGAGATCTGGAGACCTTTATTACTGGTGACGAGGCATTCCATCTCAGCTCTCAAGGGTGACAACGCATCTGCCTTATAATTCCTTGTTAATGATGAATGAAGATGTCGTGGGCCACAGGAATCACTTCACATCAAAGATGAACTGAGTGATCGTTTGGTACTCTCAATTAAATAAAAAAAAAGGTACCAATATTGTTCCTCAGCCCATGATGGCAACATCCAGGTACGGCCAGGTTGTTGTCAGGTCCATGTAATACTTTATTTATGAAAAATTATTATAATTTTATGCGTCACACGATGACAGATCATTCGTCGCTTCTGATTGGCTGCGCCTCAGTTCCCGCCTAAGAAGCGCTTTCGAAAGATACGTGACAGCTGTCAACTGGGGCTCTACAAGATTTGTTAGCTGACATGTTTGAAAAACTAATGAACGTTTTTGTTGACGAATTTGTAACTGTTTGTATTAATTGTTTCGAGTGGTTAATTTATTCTGTGAAAGGTTATACTTTAAATTCCATGTAAAATATTTTGGTACTTTATGTTCATACGGCCAGATCGAATAAGTAATACTCGTAATTTGTTACATAAATTAGCTTGGGTGAGAAATCAAATTAATAAAATATATATTTTTCAAATTTAAATTATGCAACCGTCATTACTTTCTCTTCTCGAACCTAAGAGTGCCTTTTGGCATTAAGTCTGCATTATTTGTACAATTCTTTTCTATGTGCAAATTAAGTTAAAAATAAATGAATAGCATAATTTTCTAGCATCGGGCTTTGAAGTCGGTTTTGACACGTGACATTAAAAACGAGCGCTTAGACACTGAGCTATAAGATCTAGTAAAAATACATTAGAATTATACATTTTATAAAAACGAGACCGGGTTTAAATAATTTTCTAAAGGATAATCGTCAAGACAAATCCCATAAGGATAATCTTCCAAACTATTCAATACATTTATTTGATCTGCAATACTATAATGTTAACTAGACAAAGTTGTAGAGAGGATATAATGAGATCCCAAAGGAGGGCTGGGAGATGTTTTCCTTTGTGATCTCTCGACCATCTAAAACTAACTTTATCTCGCAATGTAAGTGATTAATAAAAGACATCATTAATCCGTGACAGGTTATGTTATTATTTTTAGTTTTCATGCAGTCCTGGTTAGCTACATAAGGCTTCTGTGTTTCGTAGTGCAGGGAACCGGAGAACCAATTGCTGGGATCCATATCAGGGTCAATCCATCCGTACCAGTCCTCAGAAGTAACAGCATGAGATGACATTTTCAGCTAGTCCAGGGCCGCGGTAATAACTTACCATCGGACGTACTGTGTGCTCGTTTATCACCATTAGTCATTAAAAAAAATTACACAGTAAGTATAGCAGTGTCAGATTTATAAGCGTCAATAACCTAACGGTTTAGTATAGGGTCTGCGAAACTTAATGTAGTAGGTTCGATCATTTATATCCCGTGGAGGCTCAAAAGCCTTATCGGATGTATCGTCTATAAGAAAAGCATCTGGCGAGTGTCAACTCCGTGCCTATTCCACGTCCTATTTTGCACCAACTGCCCGTCTTTGTGAGTGGTTGTACTATATAATTGTCAATTCAATAACTGCTAAATATTTTTTTGTCTTATGTAATAGTTGAATAAATTGTTCTTTTGCACTTATATTTTATCTTGGTTAGTAGAAATGTTAGTTTTTTTTAAGTAACCATTTCCTGATAGAGCAACTGTTTGATTGCTCGCTGATTATCTCTCTTGACAAACTGTTGTAACGGGGATGTTTCACTGTAGACTTTTTTTTGTGTGAGTATATCTGTTGGCCCAGAGACCTCTACAGCTTTACCGACTTTTTAGATTAAGATCAGATTCATTTTCGATTAGACTCGCGAGCGGGACGCCTGCTGAGTAGGGAGTCAACGACGATGCTGCAAAGCAGGCGCGGAGACTGCTGCTGCACCATCGCTGCACTCCGACCCCTGTGGACGAAGAACGTCGACGACAACAGAGGGGTGATATTACGATCCTAGGGCCCCTCACTGTAGACTATACGTGATAATTATAATGATGAATATACGAGTATCTTCTTCTATTCTTCATAGGTGGAAATAAAATCCAGCCGAAATCGATATACTAAATATTTTTATCATTTCTCACTGTATTAGTTAGGCAACTAAATTGTCCCCGTTTTTTTTTATTCTTGTTCGTTTTGCTCTATCGAAATTTATCTACCTCTCTACCTCTTTCGATCTCTTTTAAATGTAACGCGCAGTTTCCTTTAATAATATTATTATATACATAAGCAGAAATGAAATCTTGGTTGGATGAATTTTTCGAGTCGAAGCCGAGTGATTTCTACCGACGAGGTATTTAAAATCTTGTTGAACGGCGACAGAAACGTTTTAAACAACAAGAAAGAATTAAAATATTGATTAAAAAAATCTTTAAATAAACGCAAAAAACTTCCTTACCAACCCAATATTTATTAACACTGGCTGGCTATTACACAACGATGCTTTAGAAACTGTGCCGCAATATATATTAACCGTTTGAACTAAATAAAGACAGTTAATCAAGCCGGTGTGGGCAACTGTCCATTACCCCATTGTGCCCATCGCTCGGCCGTGGTTCCTTGTCACGCGTGGATACAATTACTTGCTGCTAAGCGATAGAAACACGAACAGTGTCGATGCAGTATGCTTTCGGGGAAAGGTGAGACAGTCCCGACGATTATCATGTACGCGTCTACACAGTTTGCTTATGGTAATTTTCTAGTATTTTGACCATGTACAATTACTTGCTGCTAAGCGATAGGAACACAAGCAGTGCCGATGCAATATGCTTTCGGAGAAAAGTGAGACAGTCCCGACGATTGGTGTATAAGCTTCGACACAGTTTGTATGTCGGTGCTCACCAAGTAACGAAATAAAATGACAATTTCTTTAGTATTTTGATCACATACAATTACTTGCTACTAAGCGATAGAAACACGAAAAGTGTCGGTGCAGCAAGCTTTCGGAAAAGGAAAATGATTATTGTATATGCTTCGACACAGTTTGTACATCTATGTCCACGAAGTAACGAAATAAATTATCAACTTCTTTAGTATTACGATCACATACAATTACTTGCTGCTAAGCGATAGAAACACGAACAGTGTCGATGCAGTATGCTTTCGGGGAAAGGTGAGACAGTCCCGACGATTATCATGTACGCGTCTACACAGTTTGCTTATCTGTGCCCATAGTAACGAAATAAATGATAATTTTCTAGTATTTTGACCTTGTACAATTACTTGCTGCTAAGCAATAGGAACACAAGCAGTGCCGATGCAATATGCTTTCGGAGAAAAGTGAGACAGTCCCGACGATTGGTGTATAAGCTTCGACACAGTTTGTAGGTCGGTGCTCACCAAGTAACGAAATAAAATGACAATTTCTTTAGTATTTTGATCACATACAATTACTTGCTACTAAGCGATAGAAACACGAACAGTGTCGGTGCAGCAAGCTTTCGGAAAAGGAAAATGATTATTGTATATGCTTCGACACAGTTTGTACATCTATGTCCACGAAGTAACGAAATAAATTATCAACTTCTTTAGTATTACGATCACATACAATTACTTGCTACTCAGCGACAGAAACACGAACAGTGACGCTGCTGCATCCTTTCGGAAAAAGATGAGACAGTCCCGACGATTGGTGTACAAGCTTCGATACAGTTTGTATTTCGGTGCACACCAAGTAACGAAATAAATTGACAATTTCTTGAAGATTTCGATCACATACAATTACTTGCTACTATGCGATAGAAACACGAACAGTTTCGATACAGTACGCTTTTGGAGAAAAGTGAGACAGTCCCGACGATTATTGTTTAAGCTTCGATACATTTTGTATGTCTGTGTCCATCAAGTAACGAAATAAATTGACAGTTTTTTTAGTATTCCGATGATATACAAATATTTTCTGCTAAGCGACAGGTATGCTTCGTCACAGTTTGTTTTTTGTCTACCGATTATTGAAATAAATGAACAATTTTTACAGTATTGCAATACATTTCTATTACTCCCTCACAAAATATTTCGCAAAATAGCAACATGACTCTGCTTTGGGTCGTATGATGAGTATAGGGAATTGGAAACCCAGGTACTGGTAGCCAGATGTTCCATATTAGTTCTCAACGAAGGAACAATGCATGTACATCTTAAATATTGAATAAAGGATGGGTGTAGGTGTTTATAGATCGTATTCGTCACAATCGGACATACTATATAGGTCCTCATATCAATGAAATTTCGATTTATATTAAAAAAACCGTATTTATATTAGTTACTACGTTATGTTACGTTATAGTAGTCATTTTCGCCTATTTCTTTCGAGCCTACTAGTCTAGTTCCACATATAAAATGTGTAACTTAAAAAACCTAACATAATTTAAAAGATTTGGTAAGGTAGTGCTCAGTCTCGTTTCAAAGAAATTTGTGAAAATGTTTGAGCCATGTTAAAGTTTTGATAGAATTGTTTCAGGAAGCGTCAGTTCTACTGGCAGTTCCTAAGAATATTGTCCATGCTTTTGCCTCCCTAGTGAGGATGTTAGAGGAGGACTTTATATGTCTTTGAAATTATTTTTTTTATTTCTTAAGCAGGTTTCATCACGACGTTTGCCTTCACCATTACTGTTATCAAATATTAGATAACTTCGAAGTTGTGCTCATAGTGCGTCACGTTTGCGCTGTGTATTTTTTTTCATAGTATGGAGGGTGACAAAAAAGCACAAAGCACACCTGATACTAAGTGATTCCAGTGGCACATCCACATTGATCCTCAACAAAGAGTCATAATGTGGATACGTTGCCACTCCTCAGGAATAAGATATAGCTCACCAGACGCAATGTAACAGCGGCATACTTCTATTTTACTCTGGTATATTGTGAGGGCGTGGTTCTTCCCCGAGACGAAATGTACAGCTAGAAGTAAATTATAGCGCAGGTCTACCAATGTGTTACAAAGTTTGTTATAAAAACGTCTAAAAAGTACAGTAAAATGCCACCGCGCAAATGAAACTTTTATATTTCTTATATAATTTGAAATAAAGTAAAAATACGTGAGATTTTCACATATACGAAAAATAATTCATTCCGAGGAAATTAAAAAGTTCCAACGGGGCCTCCACCTTTCGAAACGAGACTGTGACGTCAGAGGGGCTTACCTCCCTAAGGGAGGATAAAACCTTTTGCTAATTTATGCTCATAAATTACGCTGGATTTCAAGTTTACGGCTATTTATAATTAATATTAAGTACTCAGAATTACCGCTTAGTTTCTTCATTTAATTTCTTGCATTTAATGTATTTTTAGCAACTGTATAAAGAAAATAAAATTAGTTGCATTGTGTCAGTTGGCATAAGAAAAAAGGCTCAGGAAAACAGGTGGAAGAGTTACACTGCAGTTTATAGCTGCAGAATGAATGGGTCAGCTCGACCCAAGCAGGACCACGCCCTCACAGAACAGCAGCGTAAAATATCAGCATAATCTTGCTGTGTTTCGTCCGATAAGTGCAGATATCCGCAGACCTTTATTACTGGTGACGAGGCATTCCATTTGAGTATTTAAAAAAAAACGGTGGCAAATGACCACAGGCCATTTAATGCTTTTTACATGGTACAGTCAGGCATAAACTAGGTACCACATGCTACTTCGACTGAAATAGAACCATGTTTCCCGTAATAAGCATAAGTTAATCGTATAACACTGCTGAGTTTCCTCTGGTGACAGAATGTAACCGGAGATCTTACTGATCACAAGGCATTCAATATTAATCTCCATGGTTGATAGCAACTGCTATAATTCCTTACCATATCATCCATGTGGGCATCATCAGGCTCTATCAGGTAAACTGGATGTTCGATGGTCACTCCGAATTATGCAAAGATGGGCTCGTACAAACCGGTAAAAGAAACAATTTGGCATCAATAACCTAATGGTCTTTTTTTTCTTTCTGTTTAATTACATTAAAAGTAACAAACAAACACACAGTTTTCCTGATGGTAAGTGATTCCTGCGGCCCATGACATCTGCATTCAATCTTGAGAAGGAATCACAATGCAGATGCGTTGTTACCCTTGAGGACTGCCAATGGAATGTCTCACCACCAGAATTGACCCCGCGCGTGGTCGTACACCGCTCGGGATTCACACACATTCATTCTGCAGCTAGAAATAAACTGCAGTGTAATAAGTCTAGAGTACGGTCCGCCAAACTTAGATCCATTAGACTACATGAACCATCTCCTAGCACAGCTTAGTTGGAGTGGTAGACGGGAATGTTAACAATTATAGCACTGCTTTTGGTTTAAAAAAAAAGTCTACTCCTCGATTTGTAAATGTTATGTTAAAAAGGTAGTAAGGATTTGAATCCTAAATAAGGGAGAAAGAGAGAGAAAGAGGACAGAGGAGAGTAAAAACGAATTCATCGACGTTCACAGCGTAGTTATCTTGTTCTCTCTTTGGCCCAGTTACTTAATATTTTTCGTACGAAACGGTTAATTTTGAAGCTTGCGTTGTGACGTTGTACCACTCAAATTTGACCTTGAAATGGTCCCGAAGAAGTTTCACTTAAAAAAAAGTTGAGGTATTACACAATACAAACAAAATTTATTAACACATAATGGATTCTTATAATTACGAAATTTATCTAGTTTTGTTTAAATTAAATATGATTAGTTCATATTTTCCTATTTAGGACTCTACACCAAAATCATGGTCCGCTCAACAAACTAGGCTAATCAAGAAACCCGACAATTTTGACGAATATTAATTCGTCAAAGTTGTTTTCGAGTTGTGATTGCATGACTAATGAACGTATAGACAGACGGACCGTCTTGTGTTTTATTCTATTATTAAATCGCACCGCAGTCCAACTGGGCCCTTGAAGCTTTGCGGCAATCGATTTTAATTTGGGCAAAGCAATTAGTTACAAATGAGCCCATTGTAATAGTGAAATGTGTATACATTTCAAAGTTGATGTATATTTTTACGATTTGTTCTTTTGTTGTTATTTTACAGAACAGTGGTAGTTGAATATCCATGCGCTAACTTTAGATTCACTATACGCGAGAGAACAGAGATCGATCCCCGGCACCGGCATCGACTAAAATGTTAATAGTAATTTTAATCATCGATTTATACGATGCCGGAAAGAAAGCATCGTGAAGAAACATAGATATGTAATAAATAAACTTATAAAAAAAGCATCACGAAGACATTTGAGCTAAGATCATCTACACAGAGACCTTTTTAGTCGGGGGTGATCTTCGAAAAATACCTTGCCTCGTTTGGGAAAGACTTTATGTGGGATATGTGCCAACTAAAACCCTCTCGGTGGCCTGCCGGTGATGAGCGGCTTCGGGAAATCTTACGGAACTAAGTCTGAGTCTAAGCATTTCCCAGCGGAGTCCTTGCTTTACTTAGCTCTCTCCGCTGTGGTAGGGCAACGCGGGACCACTCTGTGTCGCTTTCCTCCCAGGGCTCTATAAAAGAAGCCTTTGCCCAACACATGTTTCATAATATCTAAATAAAAGTAATCTCAAAGATCAATTAAGAATAAAATTACAAATAAAATAATAAAAATACAGTCATCACAACCAGATATAATTCATTAAGATTGACGTCATTCAAAATTATCATTTAATTATTCATTGATTGTATTATCAAAAAATAAAACTATGCGTCTTTCATTACGTTTCATTTTTTTATATTAAACGGAAACTTGTTCCACATTCCCATGCAAAATAACAACGACAATACAGTGGAGTGGATACAATAAACACGACATATACAATGGATGTTGAATACGAAGAAAACGTTTAGAGGTAGCACTTAGACATTATTTAACATTGATATTTGAATGAGCGATCATTTACCGATCGGCTTATTCGTATCGCATCTACTTTTCATCTACAGGGTAGCTGTACGATTTAAAAATAAATCTGTATATATAGGGTGTTTCAGTACTATCCAAATATTTCAGTTCTAATATATATATATATATATATATATATATATATACTTGAGAGTAACAAACTCGCACACAGTTCACCTGATGGAAAGTGATTTCTGCGGCTCATAAAATATGTACACATTTATCCTAGACAAGGAATCACAATGCAGATGCGTTGTCACCCTTGAGGACTGAGATGGAATACCTCGTCACCAGTAATAAAGGGTAATAAAACGTAATAAAAAAAATATTGATACCAATAAAAATACAAATAAACATTACACATTTATTAAAATAACATTGTTTGTATCGCGGCTAATTTGCAGGCGGAATAGCATTGGATGCGCAACTGTCGAAGAAGATTCACATCTTTTCATCAATATTGTTAAATGATAAGATAGATAACCCCAAGAAATAATCTGTTGGGGGTTTAGTCGAGGCACCGCGGCTCTACGACTTCTCAATATCACCTCATTAAGTAATAATAAAAGGTGATCTTTTGGAGGAGCGACTCGTACAACACCCCTAAAGTTTTATTAACTATATGCAAGGCGCAGCTTAGCTGAAACGATGCGAGCCGATTGTTGTGCCCACATTCCTACAGTCCCACAGTTCTGTAAGGAGCCAATAAATGGTCTATCATCACAATAAAGCGAAATAACACAAGAAATTTTGATCATTTTCAGAAATCCTGTATCAAGAACACGATGTACTAAACGCTACGGATAAAACTCAATTAAAATTGACGCCGAAATGAACGCAAATTGCATTTAGACCAATTAGCGTCGACAATTTGGACTCATCCCGGAATGCCATTAAAAAGTTACTCAACTTCATGCCCGTTTTAATATTTGTTTTGTTTGTAATTAAATTAATGACAACCGTGAGGGTAGCTTAGTACTTTACCAGCTCAGCTCAGGTTTTTTTTAAATATGTTAACCATTGGCCTTACAGTAGACATACTATAAACAGTAAATATGTATACAGAATGTGGAGTAACCTTTGAAGAAAGGTGATATTGTTCGGAATAACTCATTGCTTTATAACATTCATGTCTTTTTGGCATGCCATTGATGATAAAAGGTATTGTAAGCCACAAAAAGGTAACAAGTAGAAAGAATTAAAGTTTATAAATTATTATGGATATTAAAAACAATATTCTAAAAGTTTATTAAGTAATTTTTTTCAAGAAAATCGAAGCAATTAAAAAGATACTTCCTACGACGCAATATACCAAACGAATGAACTAAACAAACTATTACAGTTCCAAATAATTTGATAATGTGATAATTTTAAATCATTATTTATAAAGCGGCGATATACAAAACATTAAAATGCATGCACCTTTATTGGAGGTATATTATAAACACAGAACCGTGGTATTGGTTTAAATACCAGTCGATGGGTGACACGACGAAATACCAAAAGCGAAAGATATACATTAGTAGGAAAGTTAAATAT
The DNA here is from genome assembly GCA_029286865.1 of Teinopalpus imperialis. NCBI lineage: Eukaryota > Metazoa > Arthropoda > Insecta > Lepidoptera > Papilionidae > Teinopalpus > Teinopalpus imperialis. The sequence continues at coordinate 8,217,609 of JAGSMU010000014.1, read as the reverse complement.
AATATAAATTTAGTCGGAAAGGAAATACCGTGCACCGCTAACTGCGAGTGTTATGTGTTATTATGTAATGCTTATTGCTCTTGAGTAATGTGTAATATTTATTAACTTTTGTAGTCCGATAATGCTGCTAGCGATGCGGACGCTAAAGCAATGTCTGCAATATCGCTCCAAGCCAAGCTCTGAAGGCGAAAGGCTCACAACTTCAAACAGAGAGGAACTTGTAACGTTCTTGAAACTTGAATGTGATTATAGGTTAGGGATCTATAGAGTTCTTAAGGAAGTTCTAATCTCTTTTTTCTTTTCTATTTTATTGTTTTTTATAGGCAGTTTAGTCACATAGAGGAAATAATACATATAGAGATAATATCGTACAAATATACACAAGATAAAGAGATGTTGCATAGAAATATGGTAAGAAAAGAAAAACCCTTTTGTTTGAGAACCTTCAGAACAAACAGATAACCGCTTCCCTGTGGAGGCGACAGCAGATTCTATAAAAAAAAATCCCGCCATAATTGAAACATAAGTATAGTTTAATCAACATTTTTGATTCTTCAGATTGCGAAGAAGCCACATTACAAATGCCACATTAAAAAAACTTGTACAATATTTAAACGTGAAATATTTATATAGAACTATATCTATATATTCCTCGTTGCAGATGTTAACTAACGGTAACAAGAACAGGTCACTTCAATCGGACAAGCTACAATTGTAACATAGCTTAGTGTTTCCTTTCTTACGATACGATGACGCAGTATTACGTCACTCCAGGGGTGAAAACACATTCGCATATCCGAATTTGCATGTCAATCAAGACACCTACATAACATATAAGTTATTCATATGATGAACCATCAAATCACTGTGTTCGTCTGTAATCCCTTATATTTATTTTATATTAGAGCAAGCAAACGAGCACATAGTTCCCCCGCTGATGAGTGAAGACTGCAGCCCATGATATCTACATCCGTCTGCAAATAAGCTCAGGAAGCACATGCGAGATTTGTGTTAAAATACCACCTTACTTGTAATTGGGTCATTGGATTCCACATACCTAACGAAGCACAGCAGCGTTTTGCTACATATTTCGCTAGTTTTCGAGCCGACCCATTTATGCTGCTGCAAAGAACAAAATGTAAAAATTTTAAATAAATTATTTATAAATTAAAATCAGTTTTAATTGCCATATATTTACATATGTATCTGTATAAAGTATAAAATAACTTAAACCATTAAGTAAGTGCATTAGCGAAGACTGATGCATCATTCGTAGCACGCGATACATCAAAACTAGTTTTTCAGTACATAAAACGATATTAAGTTTGTTATTAATTTAAAAAAGTGACTTCAATGATCGATTTACTGACATTGCGTATATATGTACGAAGCATCAATAGCCTAATGGTTTACGGTCTGCGAAACTTAAGGCCGTAGGTTCCAATCCACCATTAGACTATTATCGTGAACTCATTTCCCAGCACAAGCATTGTCAGCTTAGTTGGAGTGGTTAACCGGAATATTAGTAAAGATCATAGCATTGCTAACATGATTTAAAAAAAAATTGCGGATCCTGACTTCGAATCCCAGCTGAGGAATAACACGTATGTATGTATAACGAATATTTTATGTCATTTTTATAATTTTCGAAAGACTTACAGCTAATGGTTAAGCAAACCAATATCATAACTAATGCAGAAGGACAATTATATAGAAGCGTCGCTGGAGTTTCTTGCGCCACTTCTTCTCCAGCGCCCACGCATTCCGAAGTGGTGGTACAGATAGTTAATAATAATAGCGATATTAATTTAGATCATCCTCAGTCAGAAGCAACTGACCGAAGTTTGGCACTCTCAGGCACCCTCGAGTCAGACGCTCTCGCGAAACAGGGTAACGGTCCAAGCCGACGCTCCCTGTCGGAAACCCTTTTGTTGGTTACCCATATTTAGAGGTCTCGACTGAGTGCCATAAGCGCTCGGTCACCTCTCAACCCGGTGAAACTGTAAAAGCCCTCGGGCTAACAGCGGCTATCAGCCCGAAAAAAAAAACAAAACAGAACAATTATAAGTCTACACAAATAGTTTAAAAAAAGGGGGGTGTACATAGATAAGATGTATTAATTCTACAGATAAAATAGTTGCTAACAATAGACAAATGAGTAATTTGAGTAAATGTCTTTGTATTTTGACACTACTACTGAATTTTCCTGCGATTATAATGCACGTGCATTACATCGCTCTAGGGGAAGACGTCGAGTGTATGCCGCTGTGTTCGCATAAATTGCAATCGGTTACGACTAATTTGCAAAATAATTTCGTCAATATTAAACAGAAAATAGCAGTTATTGAACTTATACCTCATCACGATCATCGTATGGTAAGTGATGGAAACCAGTTTCTAAATAATCGATAAGGCGACACCATCAAAACAACGTCGCGAAAACAAAAACGAAACGAATGTCCTCATCGACGACACTAATACCCGATCTTGACTCTTCATGAATAAATATAGATGTTCGTAGTGGTTTTGTTTTGTATAGTTTTGTAAGCCCTCGGTTCCATCAAATTGTATAAAAAATGTGTAATCGTTTGTCATCCACATGTCGGAAAGAATTATAACAATGTCACATCACAAATATAAAAGCTTAGCTCTTTTGAGTAAAATAATTTCCATGGTTTTTCTTCCCATACTTCCCAATAAGACACGATTATTTTTCTTTAATTTGTCGCTGCATGTTCTTCTCAGCCTTTCTCTTTTTCTACTCCCTTCTATAACAGTTCAAACTATCTTCGTTCATATCTCATTAATAAATTATATTACAGTTCTATAGTTCAAAATATAAGGTATACCAATGACCCAACAATGACCAAACCCTGCGCAGCCATTTGTGATTCCATCATTGACGTGTATTTCGATTTAAATCTCGTCTTGCTTAATAACGTTTATTATGTACTTCAGTGCTCATCCATCCATCAAACGGCGTCCAGGGGAAATGTAACGCTAAATGCCTTCCCTATCACGCCGGCTAGTCAATGACTTGCATGAGTTCGAATCAAAATGCTGTTAATATCATATTATCGACAACGACTTGCAGAACTAAAATCGAATTCTGATAAATGTTTCTACATTTATATGTAGATTTGTTTTCCTAGTCAAAAAGGTTGTCTTTATTTTTTTGGTAAGTGATTGTGGCCGCCCATGGACATTGCAACTGACTCGAGGGAACCCGAGGGGGCCGAACCTCGATCTCACGCTGAAGTGTACGTAGCTTCAACTAGTTACTTTCAGTGGGATATATGTAAGTCGAAATTCAAATTATTTATTTATTTATTTTTGTAAAACTAACATATGCACAAAGGCGGACTTAATGCCTAAGGCATTATCTATCAGCCAACCTTGGGAGGGTTTAGAGAAATCAAAGTAGGGACAAATGAAGAAAAAAGAAACATACAGTACATTTAAATACTTATACAATTATATATACATATCATTATGTATTATGTTAGGAATTTATAATACTAAATAAAATAATAGATATTTATATACATTTACATAAACTATAAAACAAAAATATATACATATTATAAATACAAACATATGTAAAAATAAATATATATATATTTATATATATATATATATATATAAATATATAGATAATTATTATCGTATTATTATTGTAGTGAATCTGCCGAATTAATTTATTTATTTTATTAATTTGTTTTTAAGTACTCAATCAATTATAATTTGCTAATTAACACTTACATGTATATAATATATATTTATATTCACCATGTCGTACAAAATATAAAGGATCAACCTTTGTCGTGTCCTTCCATAGTCCGATGCATCCTTTCATAGAATTCCAACGAGACAATATGACGTTATATTAAAGACTAATAAGGTCTAAACAGAATGAAGATATATTTAAAGGGAACAAATATATATTTTCATAATGTTTAATATGTATTATAATGAACGCGATACAAAATAATTGAACAATTATTTATATTCCTCGATATCTAATGAACCAATTTTTTATTTTCATTTCAATTCATATTTTATATAATCAGTTTACGTTGTTGAAATCGCTTTTGTATTATTACATAAAGAATAAATCCATACAGGAAAAAATAAGAAAAGAATCTTTATAATTACCGCTAAGGAAATCATGTCAACAACCTTTTATTACCACTTGTCAAGGGTAAAAATTTTTCGTAGGCAAATTTCAAAACAATACTGAAAATAACTTCATTTTATTTATGACTGGGAAACCCTACAAATCAAAGTCGAGTGATGTTCTGACGAGGGTTGAAGAAGAGGGAGATAGACAGCTAAGATGGTGATGCTTTGGAAAGGGGCAACAAATCTGAGGTCATCGTGACAAGGATATATTATCGAATCGGGCACACCGATATATATAAGTAGAATTATTGCATAATTTGATGTTATCAAGCTCAACTTATATTTAAAATTCATTTCTAGTTTAAAGAATTTTTCGGATCACTCCTCTCAAAATTATGCCAATAAAACAACTAACACAGATAATTTTCACAAATACAGTTATGAAACTGAGGACCAATAAACACAGTACAATAAGGTTTTCCTTGTGCTTTTCTATCAGCCGCGGTGCTGCTAGGGTTCACTGATATTCGTGGAAGCCTATTTCTCCTTCTTTTCTCACCCTTATCTATAAAATGATGGTATCATTCTTCTTAGCATAGAATATTGACTTGATAGAAGTATTTGAGCTAGTTTGAACGATTTTATTTTGATTTTTATTTTTATTTTGTAAATACTAGTGAATTATCATATACATGAAAACTTAACTAAGAAACTTTGTATAAACTTGCAAGGGAGCTTACATTTTGTTGTTGCTTATTATTTATATATTTACTTGAGAGCGTAGATAGCTCGGAGTCTAAGCGATTGCTTTTAATTCGTGGCAACTAAACGCAACTTAATTCATCTTCTAGGCCGCTTTTAAAAGTCGACCTGTCCTCCCTTTAAAAAGTGATCCGAGTCGAGGTTTCGTACCTCTTTTGAGAAGCCCTCGGATGGTATTATCGCCCCCCCTCTGTTGCCGTTGACGTTCTTCGTCCACAGGGGTCGGAGTGCAGCGGGGTGGTGCAGAAGCAATCTCCGCGCCAGCGTGGCATCGTCATTGCCTCCCTACTCAGCGGGCCTCCAGCTCGCGAATCTAATTATATAAAGTTGTAGAGGTCTCTGGACCATGAGCAATAAATAGTCACTAATAAAAAAAAACAAACGTAACTTAAGTAACCAACGTAAAATCAAGGCACGCCATCAAACCAAGTTTGAACCCCGATACCGACACCTATGAAATTATTAATTTGCAATCTTAATTGATAAATTACCACGATCTCGGCTGTGAAGGAAATCATCATGAGGAAACTTGTGCTAAGAAAAAAAAATCATTTTTTTTTAAAATAAACTAACAAAAGAGGTCATTAGGAAAAATCCCCTCCCGTCACCAGCAAGTATGTGGAAACGGGTAATTAAAAGGGAGGCAAACACTGCCGTGTTTGCTATGGGTCGTTAGGGAGGATCCCAGGAATTAATTTTCTGAATTACCCCCGTGATGTGACGCGCATACTATAGTACATATGGTGGATAGATTAGCATTTAGTAAATGAATGACAGTAATATTATTTTATTACACTAATAGTGACAAAGGAGCAAACAGGTGATCTGGTAATCTATATATTAATATGAGAAGAAAACATTTGCACACACAGATGAGTGGAAGAGTTGGCATATTTCATATGGAGAAGTGCAGAAAGATAAAATGTATGTCTAATATGTGTTACATATACATTAAATAAAATAAAATAAAACATTCATTGGTTACTGTAAAAAAATTGAGTAAGGGTGGAGTGAATGATTTGTAATCCATTGAATCCTCCCGCAGTGAAATCACCCAAGAGGGAGTTTATTTAGATTATTGAATAAAAAAAAATGCGAATGATTTAAATATGTGCCAAACAAATGAACTGCCAACTGTCGCACTGAGTAGAGGTAATCGCTAAAGAATTTATATATAATATGTCGATTAATATAAATATTAAAAAAACAAAACTAACACATTCACACAGTCATGTTTTACTGGGTTTTTTTTTATTACATTGGGAGTTACAAACGAGCACACAACTCGCATAATGTTAAGTGATTCCTGCGGCCCATGACTTCTACATTGATCCTTGATAAAGAATCATAATGCAGATGCGTTGTCACCATTGACGGCTGAGACTCCATCTCCTCCTCACCAGTTATAAAGGTCTCCGGATCCCTACACTCACCAGACGAAACACAGCAGCATTATGCTGCTATTTTACGCTGATATTCTGTGAGAGCGTGGTCCTACCCCGGTCAAGCTGAGCCATTCATTCTGCAGTTAGAAACAAAGTGCAGTGACAATACCGATACGTTAAAACTGCAATTTATAAAAATATGCGTGGAAAACTATCGGTGATGATATGGGGCTACATGAACTACATAATATCATTACCGTTCGTAGACACTGCCAACACTACACTGGAGGTGTATTTTTTACACAAATTGTTGGCGATTTATTTCAATTAGGTTTAGACACAATGGAAACAAAAGTTGGTTGATTTTTCGGAGAGTTGGATACACAGAAGTTGCCAACTATTTTGGTGGTTAAGCGCCTTAACGCACTAGATGACAGACAACATGCGAATATACTCGCCGAGCAAACGCTTCAATCAATAGACATTGCGATGACCGACCGGTAGACCGGACCTATTTTGCAGTGAGAGCAAAGGTATAAAATTAATTTGACATATTTTTTTTAAACACTATTTTGTATTTCAATTTGGTTTAATATGTATTGTAGTGTGTTATTGATAAAGAGTCGGTTGCATATATTTCAACATGCTACAAAATATATAGGAACAATAAATAGTCTTTATTATTTATTAAGAAACTTATATAGACACCCAAAAGTCCAAATTGTATTTATATAGTAATTGATAAATAAAGAAAATAAATAACGCAGATGTGTTTCGTTTGCTGAGTTTAGGGATCCGGATACAATGATCATATGATGTAACACGGCATTCCATCACCATTATCAAAGTTGCCACTTGCGCTTCTTGAATGTTTGTGGATCATGTAGAATTCTTCTGCCGTAGTCATCAACATTTGCAAACCATGATGGAAAAGGTAGCCGTTAAACAACCGAGTCTGGTCAACTGCTCTAGCCCACTGCTGCTTGACGTCAGACGGTCGCTAGATTAGAGGAGCTGCGACTCGAAAGTCTCCGACAACCACCATGCTCCCTGGACCTTGCTCCAATAGATAACACTTCTTTCGGAAGTTTGGACCACTTCTTGCAAGAGAAAAAATTCAATTCCGTGACAGTCCAAACCGATATCAAAGATTTTATTGATTCACGTTCTCACAATTTTTTCAACAATATAATCAATGAACCTATCTATAAAATGGCGAAAGTGCATAGGTAATAATCGTACATACTTCGATTGTCACCAACGACATACCGCGCACTCGCGGTGTAGAGCTAGCCCTTTTCGCCGATGACACCGGCCTCTACGTGTCTGGATTTAAACCAGACGCTATTTGTAAACGCCTCCAATCTGCAGCCAACACCTTAAGGAAATGGTTTCGGAAATGGAGGATCGAGGTTAACCCCACCAAAAGTGCAGTCATTTACTTCTCTCGGCGCAACAAAACGCCGCATCTTCAAACTATAGAGTAATTTGATCGTCCAATCCCCTGGGAAAAGACAGTCAAATACTTAGGCGTCACATTAGATGAAAGACTCACCTTCGGTCCGCATGTCGACCGCGTACGGAATCGAGCAGCGTTCGTCCTAGGTCGTTTGCACCCGTTACTTAATAAAAATCGCAAAATGTCCCTGCGTAATAAAATTACACTTTACAAAGCGTGCATCCGACCCATAATGACATACGCAAGCCCCGTCTTTGCGCATGCCTCCCCAAGTCACATTCACCGACTTCAGGTAATACAAAATCGTTTCATGCGCAAGGCCACCGGTGCGCCGTGGTTTTTGCGTAACGAAAATCTACACATAGATCTTGAGCTGCCGACCATAGCTCAGTACGTGAAGCAGGCTTCTCGCCGATATTTCGACTCTGCCGTCACACACCGAAACCCTTTGATTGTAAGTGCTGCCACTTACATTCCCATCGCGAATCACAGATTTACCCGCGTCCGTAGGAGACCGAGGCACGCCCTCGACGACCCTGACGACGCGACCACCAGGGCCCAAGCCCTTCATAAAACACAACACACATACATTGCACCCTCATATCGCCCCGCCGACGGCGAGGGCGTCGCAAACAAAGTTATTCGCGATACCGCCATGTCACTGGCCGGTTCTCTCCAGTCCATACAGATAGAAGCGTTGCTGGAGTTTCTTGCGCCACTTCTTCTCCAGCGCCCACGCATTCTGAAGTGGTGGTACAGGTAGTTAATAATAATAGTGATATTAATTAAGATAATCCTCTGTCAGAAACAACTGACCGAGCCGAGGTTCGGCCCTTTCGGGCACCCTCGAGTCAGACGCTCTCGCGAAACAGGGTAACGGTCCAAGCCGAGGCTCCCTGTCGGGAGCCCTTGCGCTGGTTACCCATATATAGAGGTCTCGACTGAGAAGCCATAAGCGCTCGGTCACCTCTCAACCCGGTGAAACTGTAAAAGCCCTGGGGCTAACAGCGGCCATCAAAAAAAAATACTTCGATTGAAAAAAATCGACCTGTCCTCCCTTTAGATAGCCATCCCAGTTGAGGTTTCGTACCTCCTTATGAGGGGCCCTCGGAAAGTATTATCACCCCCTCTGTTGTAGTCGACGTTCTTCGTCCACGGGGGTCATGCGGCTGCGACGGCAGACGGAGTGCAGCGGTGGCGCGGCAGCAGTCTCCGCGCCAGATTCGCAGCATCATCGTTGTCTCCCTACTCAGCGGGCGTCCCGCTCGCGTGTCTAATTAGATAAAGACGTAAAGGTCTCTGGACCAACAGCAATACTCACACATTAAAAAAAAACTTTGATTGATTAAATATATAATTTCATTAATAATAATCCATATAATACGCTAATTCCATATGTGAAGACCTAATATATATATATATTATGGAATGTGCAGAGTGATTCTCTTTCAAAGCATAACAATAATACGTTCTAGCTAATAGAGCCACTCAGCATGTAAATGATTCACCTTAAGGTCAATTGTATCAATTACGGACCAAGTGCCTGTACTCTATGTATCACAGACCTCACCTTACGACTAATTCACGAGGGGAGGGAGGATATAATTTTGTAAATTCCACGTCCAGTAGAATTAGACAGTAAATATAACTAAAGCTGATAACTGCAATGTCAACGATTCATATTAAAAATTTACTTCGACCATAATAACCTTGTGACAACGATGTCCAAATGTCGAATTATACTAGTAGAGGTATCAGAGAGAGAGGAGGAGGAGGAGGTAGGTCCAGATGATATCAACAGCGCATCATATTTTATAGTGCCGTTAGAATTTGCGCAAACACATAGGTATCCCGTTCCCTTTCCCTATTTCTATGTAAAGCATATGAAATAATATCAAGGAAAGGTTCAGATCAAGGACACGGGACATATATGCAACACATTCAGACACAAAAAATAATAATTTGTGGTGCACAAATATTATTCCTCGGCTTGAAATCTAACCCAGGAGCCTCAAAGCAACAGCCAGGTGCTCTAATTATAAGCCTAGAAGTTATTGATGACCCTGAACATGCTTAAAGAAGTACCAACATCTCCCTTTGTTCGTTATAGTGTATTATAATGTTAAATAAAATTCACCAAATGTAACCTTCACTCCCTAATCTTATAATCTTGTTATTTACTCGAGAATCCCAACCATTAGTTGCTCGTACCCGACCAACAAAAACCAAAATAATATCCTGCGACAGTCTAATCCGATCTAAACATGGGCAGAAGCGTTATAAGTAAATATAATGCTTTGTGGAATTACAATGTTCCCCTGTTAAATTGAATGTATTTATTTTATTTTTTCATTTCATTTATACGAAAGACACCAACAGGATACATATTGATTAAATCATTATCTAACAATATTCTGATATGTACACCAGCGGAAGATTACTACTTAGATTAGAATTACTTTAGGTATGTACCATTTATATAATATTCAAAGTTCAATTTAGTTAAAAAATAATCATCATAAAAATCATTTAGTAAATTAAAAACCTTGACCTTCGTCACCTTCCTGGATCTGGGTTACAAGGCATTCCATTTAAGTTCTCAAAGACGGCATCGCAACTTCGTCTTGATTACTTGGTCATCATGGGCCATAAGGATATAAGAGTACCACCACCATCATACATCGATTCATTTGATTACGTTTGTTAGACGTAAATTAAAAAAAAATGATTAGAAAGAGATAAAGAGTTACATTATTTTTTTTATGTAAGAAACGAACACAGTTCAGATGATAAGCGATAACCTCGGCTCCCGAGATGTGCAACTATCATCAACGAGGGTGCACATGCGTTTGTCACCCGTGAGGACTCGTGAGTGGAATGTCTCGTTATCTGGCATTGGTTATCCAGATACCCTACACTCTCCATACGAAACACCGGCGAACAATAACTCACCATATCGACAGTGTTATTATTATTATATGTCCTGCTGGTGGACCTCGCCGATATCATCCTTTTTTTTTATTACATTGAGAATAACAAACAAACACACAGTTCACCCGATGGTGAGTGATTCCTGGTGAGTCTATGACATCTACATTTATCCTTGTCAAGGATAAATGTAGATGTCATAGACCCCAGCATGATGCAAGTGCGTTATCAACCTTGAGGACTGAGATGGAATACCAGGTCACCAGTAATAAAGGTCTCCGGATCCCTGCACTCACCAGGCCAAAACACAGCAATATTACGCTGCTATTTTATGCTGGTATTATGTGAGGGTGTGGTCCTACCCCGATTTGGCTGACCCATTAATTCTGCAGCTAGAAACAATGTGCAGTGTAGCTCTACCACTGTCAAATCATCTGATTATTGCCAGATAACATTGACATAAAAAAATTTATAGCACTTTTAGCATTAGTGCAAACACAGACATGACATGCATATGCAATAAGATCGAAGAGCTTTCAGATGCAGTATCAGGGACACGGGACATACACACAACACCCAGACCAACACACAAGACCCGAATACCAACAATTTGTTATTCACAAATATTACTCAGCATCGAACCCAAGACCCTCGACGCAGCAGCCAGCTACTCTTACCACTACATCGCGCGGTAGTTATACCGATATTCCACGCAGGTATCATTGTATGAACTATTGAATAGTTAAATTAATCTGATGACGATTCCAACTTGCTCTCCTAAAAGGAAACCGCTAAGAAAGTACTATATAACATTTTTAAAAAACCATTAACTCATTCGGTGTACATGGTACAATAAAGCATATCAGTTAAAAACAACTTGTAAGTGAAAAAAAAGATACAAAAATGTATAATTCAGTACTTTTAAACATTTAAGTATCTAATGCAGCATTCCGCTGGCTGTAATACAGCAGAAGTACTTGGAAACCTCACGCCCTCCTACCCTCGTAACCTGCGCCATTGAAGAGCTCGCCATAGGCACACATTTGAATAAACCTCACACATAAACGCACCACGCACACATAGAGAAAGCGTTCGATAGCCACCTGTTGCGTCAAGGTCGCCCCGCATATAAGAATATACGTGTATGTGGTACGATATTCGTTTGGCATTTTGCCGCTTACTAGCGAATACTTCACGGGTGCACAGTAATATTTTGTTGTGAACGAACGTGTGAGAGCGAATAGAATGATTTAGGACACTGTTTGATCATTTGAATATTGTTTAAGGCTACTACGTGGCGTAGAGGTTAGAATGATGCGATAGCCGAGGTACAATATTGGTGCATTAAAATTATTGGTTTTCGGGTATAGGTGTGTTTTATGTATGTCCCGTGTCCTCTGACACTGCATCGCACCTGAAATGGAAGGAATGCTCCAGGGTGTGCCTCTATATTTGTTAACAGCACTATAATATATTCTGAGTATCTTTTTTTTATTACATTGAGAATAATAAACGGGCACACAGTTCCAATGGCCCATGACATCTACATTCATCCTTGACAAGGAAACATAATGCCTCGTCACCAGTAATAAAGGACACCGGATCTCTTCAGTCACACACACAGAAGCGATATGCTGCTATTTTACGCAGTTATTCTGCGAGGGCGTGGTCCTACCCCCGCCGAGATAACCCATTTATTCTGCAGCTAGAAACAAACTCAAATGTAGTTCTACCACTGTTAAGTCATCTGATAATAACCAAAAGGTAACGCCGTGGTTAATCAGTATTGCTGTTCAATTATTATAAACCATATGTGGATGGTGTAGTTACCAGAGACACTTTTTTATATTTATAGTATAAAAGGTGACAAAATAGCACACATATCACCTCGTGGCAAGTGATGACTGACATAACTAACACGAGTTGTCACCCCCCTTAGAACTAAGATGAAATGTATCTTTAGATAACGTACAGGTGTAATTTAGTCCCTAGATTCGTAATCATATTCTAATAGCAGCGGAGTCACACTGCAATTCGTTTAGCTACAGCATTAATGGGTCGACCGCGTGAGTATGAAATATCAATATAACTCAATCACAGTGATATTATTTAGATAATCCTTAGTCAGAACAAACTGACCGAGTCGAGGTTCGGTCCTCTCGGGCACCCTCGAGTCAGACGCTCTCGCGAAATAGGGTAATATTCCAAGCCGAGGCGCCCTCCCTCTTGGGAGCCCTTGTGCTGGTTACCCACTAATATAGGTCTTGACTGAGCGCCATAAGTACTCGGTCACCACTCAACCCTGTGACTGTTAAAGGCCTCGGGCTAACATCGGACAAAAGCCCGGAAAAAAAGAGCCAATCACAGATTAGCCCCCAGGGGTAACAACGTATCTTAAATCTTAGTTAAGGATAGATTTTTCACTAAAAATCTGGCCACTTCTCGTCAAGCCACAGTTGTCACTTCACCACCAGCTGATCTGTGCACTCAACTAGAACTAATAGCAGTGGTAGAGCTACACTGCAGTCTGTTTCTAACTGTAGAATGAATCATGAATCATGAATGGTCAGCTAGACCTGGGTAGGACCTCGCCCGCACAGAATACCGGCGTTAAAAAGCAGCATTACGCTGCTGTGTTTCGTCTGGTTAGTGAAGGGATCCAGAGGCCACTATTACTGGTGTCGAAGCATTCCATCTCAGACCTCAAGGGTGACAACGCATTTGCACTATAATTCCTTGTCAAGGATGAATGTAGATGTCATGGGCCGCGAGAATCAATGAAAACCAGGTGAACTGTGTGTTCGTTTGCAACACTCAATGTAAAAATATATATCAAACTATTAAATCGTTCACGGCGAAGCGGAAAATGCATCTGCCACTTGCCTGTAAATTTCCCATATAACGTAGATCTAATAAAGAATACATTAAAAATATCAAATCATATAATACTAAAACTCTCCGGCAAATATTCTTCCGTAGCCCCGCCCGATGACTCAGATGCCGTACGTAGTTACACGGCACCGAATGACGTCATAAAGCCGATCCTCTCAAAGCCCCTCTCGAGATTGCTCCTGCAATGGTTCCAGTCTTGAAATAAAATTCTGAATTACCTAGCGCTGCACAATAAAAGGCTATTGAGAAATCTTTTTCTTTATGTATTCTATTGTAAAATTACTTATATGCTATTTCTTTTTGACTTATGTATATGCTATTTAGTTTTTATTTATATGCTATTTATTTGAATTTATAATATTAACACGTAATAGGAAGACGTTATGAAGAAAATATCTGGTACACAGTCTCTACAAGCAGCTAAATATGAGAAATGGAAATTTTGCAGAACGATTATACCTGAGAGGGAATACTATGCTAATTAATTATAATTACTTTAAAAAATATAATTTTAATATATATTGTAAACAAATAAAACTAAAAATAATATATTAGTTAAGGAAACAGTAAAGATAAATAATTTATAACACAATATAAATTTTAGCATGAAATAAAAGGCTTATATATTTTCTTTTATTATATTACTATGATTGCTTTGTATTTTTACTACTTCTGTTGTTATCAATATTTAAAAGAACTCAATAGGTCGCTGCAATTACTTGACATGTCATATAAAATCATACGAATGATTATATGTTACCAAATTTAATCGCAGTTTAAAGGGAATAATTGTAAATAGTTTTATATTCTATATATGTTGTATTTTTTATATTTTGTTTCTGTTTGTCTCCAAGTTAAATAAATATTATTTCTTTTACGCATTAACTCATATTATATATTTTCAAAGTAATATATGAATGTAGCAGTTACAAGTACAGAAAGAGCAGGTTTTCACGGCTGGAAATAGAGCCAAGACTTAGCAGAATATCATCCAGATATTTTTCTTATATTGTAACGAACTATGTCGAAATAATTACGCTTGCGTAAATAGTTACACTTTTATTGCAGAACTTAATTTAAACACAAATTAATTATAATAATCACTTGTTTGGCTTTGGCTTTGGCTTTGGCTTTGGCTAAGGCGTTACAATATATAATTTTAGAGGTAGCAAACTAAACTCTGTTGACCTGATGGTAAGATATGACTACGGCTTTTAAGCATTTACATCTATCTTCAATAAAGGTTCAAGATGGGCATGCTTCGTCAGCCCTGAGGGCTGTGACACAAATTCGTTATCTGTAATCTGTTCTCCGGATACTCACCACACGAAACACACGCTGGCCTCGATTCTCACCCGGATTCTGCTGATGTTGATGCTGTTAGCCTATGTGGCTGTTACAGCTTCATCGAATTCAGGGCTCGTGCAACAGTGGTCCGTGAGCTAGCTAATTATTTTGGTCCTCTTACCTACCCCTTCCTATAGATAGCGACGCGAGTCGAGGTTTCGTACCTCCTTATGAGGAGCCCTCGAATCATATTATCACCCCCCTCTTTTGACGTCTACGTTCTTCGTCTACAGTAGTTGGAGTTCAGCGGTGGTGCAGCAGCAGTCTTCGTGCCAGCTTCGCAGCATCGTCGTTGTCTCCCTACTCAGCGGGCCTCCCGCTCGCGTGTCTAATTAGATAAAGCTGTAGAGGTCTCTGGACCAACAGCAATAATCACACACAAAAAATAACTCTTTCCTACCAGCAATAATCACGTGTTGCGTGTGTCTGACTGAGCCCTCTCTAGATGCCACCGAAGTTTGCTAACTGATTAGCTATCTGATGATTTTCCAGAGTAGAGAATGGACGGTGTTGTCTATTTGCCTTCAGAGGTTAGGTATGCGGACCTAGCCTCTGACGGTCACCAGTTGTTTTTAATTAACGCCTGAAGCTGTGGCCGATGAGAACCGCCCTGAGTGTATCTATTGTACGTGGTGTCGCGTAGATAACGCCGCTCTCGATGGTGAGGGCGGCGTGATGTGTTTGTAGTTTCGCGCTGGAATTCCCTACACTTACCGTCACCCACCAGACACTCGCCTAGATGCAAGCTGCAACGTGGCTCTATCACTGGTAACTGATGTGTATACCTTTAGGTTACTATTGCAAAATATCGCAGCAGTCGAAATCGATCATTTTAATACGATCTTTCGTTATTCCCTCACAGTACAGGCTATACTCCTTTGGAACGCGCTTCCGTATGATGTCAAGAATGCACCCAATATAATGTCTTTTAAATCTCTTCTTCGACAACATTATTTGAAGGAAAATAACATTTTCATGGTATTTATGTATATATATAATAATCTTATTTTATAATTTTTATCCCTACTAACATATTTGAACCCCCAGAGTCGACTGGTGGGGAATGCCACTGGACATTAAGTCTGCCCTTGTAATCTTTATTGAATGAACGTAAAGAATAAATAAATAAATAATGAGACTTCTCTACTAATCTCTGAGCTACTACGCTTTAAAAGTGAGTGTAATAAAAAAGTTATGGCTTAAAACGCATTCGTACGATTGCATATATAAATATTGTAAAAGGAAACCAAGTTCTCGAATCGTGTAATTAAGTACTTATATAAGTAGACACATTTTTCCTCGTTTCGGTAATCCCTAATGCGAGTTCGTGGCGATAAATACTGGGAATCGGGTCGGGGAGAATTACCCCGAATCAGAAACGAAACAATCCCCCGGGGTAACATCTCGACCTATTTCTTTCAACCCTCTATATTCGTGCGACCAATTATTGTCGACCACTAGCGAGTTTTTTTATACTTATGTATTTTCAGAAATTAAATATGCAAAATGTTAATAAATTTAAGTGCTTCAAACATTATCTATTAAGGACGGAATTAGGGTGAGAAATTTGTAGACTGTTCATATTTTCTTATAATATTAGTGGTGACAAACGAGCACATTTACATCATTGTTTTTTGAACAGGTGGCCTATGAGCAAGCTGCCAACCCGATAGATAGTAAGTGATCACCGCCGCCTATGAACATCAATCTGCAACACCAGAGGAGTCGAAGATGCGTTGCCGGCCTTTAAGAAAGGTGTAGGCCTTTTCTTGAAGGTCCCTAAGTCGTATTATGGAAATGCCGCTGGCGACAGCAGCATGGTAAATATACCATCCGAAACACAGCAGCATTGTGTTGGTATTTCACAATGGTATTGGGTTCCCGCGGTTCCCCATTCATGGCTAGGAAATTTACCATTATTAATAAAGCGATTTCTGAAATTGACTTAATTTCAAGTAAGAAGATATTCCACCTCGACCTTCAGGAGACACAACGTTGGGTACTTCTTGAATCTCAGTTCAGGATAGATATCGTTTCTATATCATACTAGCCTCACTTAAGTTTTACAGAAAAAATTTAATAAGTAAAATGTTTTTTGAAAATTAATACTTAATACTGTATATATTACCAAAACGTCGGTGTACATATAAATCTATTTGTTTTTGATGTATCGATGCTGATCTATTGTACGTTTATAATTCTTGTATGAATATTATTTTAAAGAAAGCCACTTTTATCACTTACTATAAATTACTACTACTAACTAACTGATGAGAACTGTGTGCTTGATTTTCATCGTTAGTTTCAAAAGCCTGAGATGTCTTGCACAACGTTATATTAATCCTGCAAGTGTGTAAATTCGAAAATGGCGATGACGATTGTATAATTTATTTGTAGTAATAACTTGTTTTATTCTAGTTCTAGTTATTGACTTGTTAGTTGGATACCAAGTTCTCAACTCTTCCACTATTCTGAATTCTTAATACCAAAAGTAATTTGGTTGGAGATTTTATTGAAGTATATTTAGTTTTGGTTAGTGACACGAAGATATGTAGATTCGAACAACTTCAATATCATCAGTGTATCCAAACATTTGTGTAAATTAAATAGTATGCTCTCCATTATCTTAGAATCTCGAATACATTTCTCATTGAATTTTTCTTCCACATTAAGAGAAAGATGTACTCTCCTGTCTTCTACTCAATCATACCTTGGCGTAGGAGATAGTTGATCGCAAAACCGTGATCTACTATAATATATTCCGCTCAATTGATGGCACCATACCGTAACCAGAAACTACCGCCATGATTGAAATCGACCATGACTCAATCAATCAATAATGTGCTAATCTATCTTAGTAATAAACAGACCACACTTATTTGGTGGACTGCTTATAGTTCAGTAGTCTACCGATGAGAAATATCCATTTCTTTATTTATTTATTTTTTAATTACATGTCCAATAGCTTCACTTCATTCACAGTGATACAACAACGCAAATTTTTCCTCGTATAATTCTCCGGAGAAAAGTTGCTTGGGGCATGTGTAGCGTACTAATAAGCCCTGACCCTCATCGTAAAGATTATTTCCTCAACACGTGGCGAATTGCTTTGATGCGGTATCATTGAGGGGAGTTCAACTGAGACTGGTCTTTAGGGATTCTGAATATTTGTTAGGGAGAAACTGCCAAGGTCGATTTTCAAGGTTATGTTTTGTCTATACAGTCATTTCTTGTAACTGACTTATTTTGTAAATTATTTGTGTTTTAAGTTAATTGTTATGAGTTAACAACCAATAAGTGTTCCGATTTACGTATTAAATACTACTATATATCCAAGGGAACTTTATTTTATTTATTTATTTAACTTTTAAAACATTAATATAAACAAAATTAAAGGTTCACAAATGTCGGACTTAATGACATATTGTGATAGCTGTTGCAATATAATTAATAAAAGAATGACAAACAATTTATATAAAATATACAAATAAGCAATAATACATACATATATAGATATAATCAAACATCATATTATTCTGATGCATTGACATACCTGAGAATAAAGATAGGCTACCTCTAGGCTCTATAGGCTGGTTACCAATAGCAACCAGGAACAATGGAACCCACTCATTCACCAGACGATACACTACTGTGGTGAATGAGTGGGTTTGCATTGAACTAGTTTCATACTGGTACTCTTCGAAATCATGTCTTTACTCGTAGTATCCTCATCATCTCGATGATGCGCTCTACGCGAAGTTTTCTGCCACGCACAACTACACTGTAGAATCATCTGTCGCCAGCGGTATTTCCGAACCGATACGACTTTAGGACCTTCAAGAAAATAGCCTAGATCTTTCATAGGCTGGTGCCGTATATGCGACCCCTCTGGTGTTGCGGATGTTCATAGGCAGCGGTAACTACTTAGAAAAGACAAAAAAGAAAAGCAGTTGACCTGATGGAGGTCAACTGCTTTTCTTTTTTTTTATTACATTGAGAGTAATCAACAATCATCTTTGACAAAGAATCATAATGCAGATGCATTGTCACCTTTGAGGACTGAGATGGAATGCCTCGTCACCAGTAATAAAGGTCTCCAGATCCCTACACTCACTGGATGAAACACAGCAGCATTATGCTGCTATTTTTCTTGCTATTTATTTTATATGCGCATTTTATACGCGCTGGTTTGTAGTCCAATATCAAAATATAATAAAAATAAAATAAATATATAAAAGGAAAGTGGATCAGCATAACACAAACTAGATGTATACTCACCTGGTGCAAAGGAGGAGCAGCGCAGACGTTCACTCGAGGCATGGCCCCAAGAGCGACGTTCCCCGCCATCTGCCATCCCACTCCTGCCGAGTTTCGAAGCCTGGCTCCAGTTTAGAGAAGATGCAGCGTCACCTATCGTCAGACCCAGGTACTCACCTATATATATATATATATATATATATATATATATATATATATATATATATATATATATATATATATATATATATATATATATATATATATATATATATATATATATATATATATATATATATATATATATATATATATATATATATATATATATATATATATATATATATATATATATATATATATATATATATATATATATATATATATATATATATATATATATATATATATATATATATATATATATATATATATATATATATATATATATATATATATATATATATATATATATATATATATATATATATATATATATATATATATATATATATATATATATATATATATATATATATATATATATATATATATATATATATATATATATATATATATATATATATATATATATATATATATATATATATATATATATATATATATATATATATATATATATATATATATATATATATATATATATATATATATATATATATATATATATATATATATATATATATATATATATATATATATATATATATATATATATATATATATATATATATATATATATATATATATATATATATATATATATATATATATATATATATATATATATATATATATATATATATATATATATATATATATATATATATATATATATATATATATATATATATATATATATATATATATATATATATATATATATATATATATATATATATATATATATATATATATATATATATATATATATATATATATATATATATATATATATATATATATATATATATATATATATATATATATATATATATATATATATATATATATATATATATATATATATATATATATATATATATATATATATATATATATATATATATATATATATATATATATATATATATATATATATATATATATATATATATATATATATATATATATATATATATATATATATATATATATATATATATATATATATATATATATATATATATATATATATATATATATATATATATATATATATATATATATATATATATATATATATATATATATATATATATATATATATATATATATATATATATATATATATATATATATATATATATATATATATATATATATATATATATATATATATATATATATATATATATATATATATATATATATATATATATATATATATATATATATATATATATATATATATATATATATATATATATATATATATATATATATATATATATATATATATATATATATATATATATATATATATATATATATATATATATATATATATATATATATATATATATATATATATATATATATATATATATATATATATATATATATATATATATATATATATATATATATATATATATATATATATATATATATATATATATATATATATATATATATATATATATATATATATATATATATATATATATATATATATATATATATATATATATATATATATATATATATATATATATATATATATATATATATATATATATATATATATATATATATATATATATATATATATATATATATATATATATATATATATATATATATATATATATATATATATATATATATATATATATATATATATATATATATATATATATATATATATATATATATATATATATATATATATATATATATATATATATATATATATATATATATATATATATATATATATATATATATATATATATATATATATATATATATATATATATATATATATATATATATATATATATATATATATATATATATATATATATATATATATATATATATATATATATATATATATATATATATATATATATATATATATATATATATATATATATATATATATATATATATATATATATATATATATATATATATATATATATATATATATATATATATATATATATATATATATATATATATATATATATATATATATATATATATATATATATATATATATATATATATATATATATATATATATATATATATATATATATATATATATATATATATATATATATATATATATATATATATATATATATATATATATATATATATATATATATATATATATATATATATATATATATATATATATATATATATATATATATATATATATATATATATATATATATATATATATATATATATATATATATATATATATATATATATATATATATATATATATATATATATATATATATATATATATATATATATATATATATATATATATATATATATATATATATATATATATATATATATATATATATATATATATATATATATATATATATATATATATATATATATATATATATATATATATATATATATATATATATATATATATATATATATATATATATATATATATATATATATATATATATATATATATATATATATATATATATATATATATATATATATATATATATATATATATATATATATATATATATATATATATATATATATATATATATATATATATATATATATATATATATATATATATATATATATATATATATATATATATATATATATATATATATATATATATATATATATATATATATATATATATATATATATATATATATATATATATATATATATATATATATATATATATATATATATATATATATATATATATATATATATATATATATATATATATATATATATATATATATATATATATATATATATATATATATATATATATATATATATATATATATATATATATTTATATATTTCAGGAGTGTTTTGGACAGGTTGTGATAATATGATGATGGTATTGATAGCATTACGTCTCGATCACTAAGATTGCTGCGTCATTGGATGGATGCTGGTGCTTACATCTCAGGGATTCTTTAATTACTTTAATTAGTTTCCGGAGATAGACATTTTTTCTAATACTGCGTCATTCTTCCTTAGAAAATTAAATGCAAATGTTTTATTAAAACCGGTTACGTAGTTTTCATTTTATTCTGTCTCGTGTTGTCGAAGTGGTACTTAATTAATTAATATATTGTTGTGTAGCATGCCTTCTAATTCCGTAGTTGTAAGTTTAATGTTTTTCACACAGTTTTGTATTTGTCTTTATACTATCTTTTGTTTCAATGAATGTTGTGTTTGCCTGTAAATGAAATATGTTTATATTCTTAACTAAGATGACTCCCCTCTATGTAAATTTTGTGTAACATATTTTGTTAGCAAGTCTTAATAAAAATAAAATAAAATAATCACCAGCAGTTCTTTGTGTGCCGATCCATTGCATTGGACTATGTAGAATCATATATATAGATATAGTAAAAAGATTTTTTTTTTATTATAAATTATATTATTACTATCCATCTATTTCTAATATGTTTTATTTTTCTTGATTTTTATTATAGATTACTAGCTGACGGAAATTGTCCCGTCCAACTTTCATTGATTTTGTTTGTAAATTTACGAAAATTTTCCATCTTTCCAATCTGATCTGGAGTTCCAAAAGATCATAAAATAAAGGTTTCATTCATTTCATTTTTCCCCAATTTGGCCAGTTGTCCGGGCAATTTTACCAATTTTTCTTTCCATCCACCTGTTACGAACGTTTAAAATATTTAAATCGTTTCAACCGTTCTCAAGTCATGCGCTTACCAATGAAAATCATTTAATTGTTGTTTATTAAAATTTTGCATTTTCTTACTTACATTCTGTTCTTTTACTAATAATGTAATGCCTAAAAATACAAGTTTTAAATCTAGTTTGTCAACAGGGTTACTTGTGTGTAAACATTATATGTATAAGCATTTAATATTAAGTGCAAAACAAATAGTACACTTGAGAAAAATAAAAAGATTTATTATTGTTATCCAAAATACCGATATTTTATTCTGTGTTACATATACATTTTATTAATTTGTAAAAATTAAGTGATAGCCTATATGTACCTATATATATATATATATATATATATATATATATATATATATATATATATATAGGTGTGTATATATATATATATATATATATATATATATATATATATATATATATATATTTATATATTTAAACCTAGTCCGGCAATAAGTTCTGTTACATATGAAAATGCATTTCTTTTTAATGAAGTTTTGTAATATTATTAAAATTTATACCTATATATTTATATTAGTCTCAGGAAAAAATAAAAAAAATATTCTATTCGATAGGTGGCTCCTTTGGCTTTTATACAAGCCTTTAATCTATTTGGAAATTTCGCCACTGCTTGCTCCAAAGATTTTTTAAGAGACTCAATGTCGTCGTGTCGTTTAGAGGACGCCATGTCCTCTAAAACTGACCATAATTTGAAGTCTAAAGGGTTGAGGTCTGGGCTAGATGAAGGCCAGTCTTCAGCTGTTATAAAGCCCGGAATGTTGGTTTCAAGCCGGGCTTGGGTAGTTCGTGCCTTGTGACCAGGTGCAGAGCTTGCTGGAAAGTCCACGGTATATTTTTATAAAGTGTATTGCTGAGAGGTTTCACAACATGATCCAAAACTGTATTTTGTTACACTTTGGCTGAAGTTTTCACTCCTTTTTCACAAAAATGTAGTTTTGTGACTCCTTGATAAGACACGCTCCACCAAACCATCTCTGACGCAGGATGATGACGACCTTTCCGACCACTTGAGCAGCTTCTTTAGAACTGTGAGCGTACACTTTATCATTTTGCTTATTGTAGTGTTCTTCAATCGTGAAATTTTTTTCATCGGTAAAGAGAATATTCCTGTGCCTTTCACCTGCGTATCCCGACAGAAGGCGTTTTGATCGATTCACTTTCTTTAATTGTAAAGTTGATTTAGGGCATGTCCTGTATATCGACGATAAGCACCTAGCTTCAGGTCTTGTTTTATAATACGCGACAGAGTCCTAGCGGGAATCTTCATTTCTCGCAATAAGATTTTTTGCTTTCTAATGGGGTTTCGATGAATTCTGGCCTTTCTAGCTGACGAATTAACAGTCTTTGTAGTACTAATAGCACACCGGCCACCCCGATCTTTTCTGGTCTTCGACAGAGGAAGTGTTGTTGTATCTGTTGATAGTACGATATACGAACATACGGCTGATACCAAGCTTTTGAAGTGTCTGGAATATGACCGACGTCTCCATACCCACTTTGTGCAAGGCGATCACTGCAATCCTATTTTCTTTAACACCCCATTCCATATTGCAATTTGATAATGAACACTAAAAATATATGAAATGGCGCAAAATCGAAAGTAGTTTTTAAAATAATATACGCTCTCCAAATTCAAAATAATTAAAAAGTTGAAAAAAAGAAAAGTTTTTATGTAACAGTATTTATGGCCAGACTAGTTGTTAAGCATAGGCCACCTTTAAGAGAAAATCTACCACGCGATTTTTTTTTCTTTCGGGCTGATGGCTGCTTTTAGCCCAAGGGCTTGAGAGGTGACCGAGCGCTTATGGCGTTCAGCCGGGACCTCTATTAGTGGGTAACCAGCTGAAGGGCTACAGACTGCGACTGACTAGAGGATGCCCGAGTTGACGGAACCTCGGCTCAATCAGTTGCTTCCGACTATGGAATTTCTAAATTAATATCTCTATTATTATTGACTAACTGTACCACTACTTCGGAATGCGTAAGCGCTGGAAAAGAAGTGGCGCAAAATACTCAAGGTCTACCACACGAATCCGCTGTGGATGGGCAGGACTTTACTTCTATTTTATTTTATTATTTCGTAGAAATAAAGTTGTCTTACGATTTTTTCCACCGCCGAACACGTGGTGAACACCTTAATCTGCAATTACCAAATTTCATTGAAACACCGGGATCGGAACTCCGTTCGCTTGCGTGCCGTAAATTAAAACTGAACGCTTACATACGGTTCTATTTTTAATAATCTAATTAAGATGATATTATTACTTATTTAAGATACATCGGACATGTTATAAACGCATGTTTCTAGCTGCAACGTGAGCCCACTGTCAATAATATCGTCTAGATGCAAACCTGGAAAAAATCTCTTGCCAGTTTTAACTGTATGAGTAATCAATCCACCAATTTATAAAGAAGTTTCTTTGAATAAATATTTTGTGGAGCAATCCCGTGGCACCAGAAATGAATTTTGATCTATTTTTATAATATTTCCAGCCGCTTTCTGTAACACAAAGTGGCCGACCAGCCTGTTCTGTACTCGATGTTAAAGGCAAGTTCTCTTTTTATTGTTTTTTTTTAGTAAGTAATAAGTGCACTGTTAAATATTCAAAATTTTCTGCCACGCACAACTACTTGGTGGAATCGCCAGCGGAATTTCTGAACCGCTGCTTACGCGTGTACTACGTACTTTATAAAAAGAACAATACATGGGTTCGTGATATAATAGAAAATTTATAAATAAGTGGCGTGCGTGATTGAAAAGTGTAGATGAGTGCGTGTGTGTGTTTGTCTAATTAATTGAATGAATTATTGGCCAGAGTTTTATTTGTAATTCTATATCTCAGAGGAGAGAAGCAACTGCAATCATTGTGTTTGTCTTTCCCTCACAGTCTAGAATGGATGTAAGGCAGGTGTTAGTACTTCCCCTTAAAAACAAAACCCAAAAATAACAGTGTTTGATCGCCAACAGACGCCGCACGCGTCGATTGCGTATCGATCGATTGATTTACATGAAACTCCCTCTTAAACTGATATGAATACAAATTCAACCTTTTTGTTAACAAAATACGGTTATTTTTTGAGATTGCGCACAAAATTATACGAAATTTCACAACACAAGAAACGGCTTATCTTTTACGCTACTCAGTTTTCAATCTTGTTAAAACTTTTGCGGTATCAAAATGTAAAGCTGGATCAATGACGAGGAGTTTTGATTAGAATTCTTATAACTATCAAGATGGAGTTCAAAATAGTGTGATTTATATTTATTGGTTACGGCATTCCACTAGACTGGGAGCAGATTTCTTTACGACATCCCTTTAGTTCCGTACTTTTATAATAGGACTAAGGTGTCCCCTGTCTTTTGTATAAGGCGACTAAAAGCGGATTATGGGTTCGCGGGCGAGCAACGTATCGTCCAGGATAGCGAACCCGGTTAGGTCTGCAAAACGGTTGTTCCGGGTTGCCGTAACTCTGCGAGGGTGCGAAGGCAGACGGGGCCTCTCCCGAGATGTGTTTAGCTTCAGTACAGAGGGGCACCGATGCGTTTCGTACGATCACGGAACCCCTCACAATGCACTAAGGAAGGCCACACCAGATTTTAGTGGTTAAAAATACCACATACCTCTGTCTTCCCCAGGAGGAGGCTGGTATTCCATACTAGTATAATGTGGCTCGTATAAACCGAAAATTTCAAGCCCCAAGCTGGGCATCTTGTCCAAATTCAGTCTGGCATCTCGACATCTTGTCCAAATTTAGTAGAAGACAACGCCCTGGAGTGGATACATACCTTTGTATATAGAACTCACAACTGGCCCATAGACCTGTACTCTAGAACATAATTAATCAGTACTTAAAATTACAATTAACATTTACATTGGTGCCGATACCAGGAACTCAAGTCTTCATCGAACCATGAAATTAAAAGCGGCCTCCCGTACACTAAGATACTACGGTTCCCGTTAAAAACACCAGGTCTCTGCAAGTCCGCTATAAATTACAGGCGTGATGTGGTAAGCATGGTAAAGAGTAGTAATTATGTATCGACCCACAGTTACGTTCAAAATAGCTCTTAGATCGGGTGTAATGAACCGGGGCACCGGCGTGGATCGTGAGTTCCCAGCCTAGACCAAACGCTCGCGACCCATAATACATATAATGCCTTTTAGGGTGGCTACACACTGAAGGAGGCAAAAATTTCCACAAAAGATTCCCGTATTTTTTTTTAAATTAAAGACAATAGATTACAGAAAGTTCAGATACCCACTGATTATAAAATATCCATTCGACTATTTCGAACTAAAACCTATCCGGCTCATGATGGGTAACTTCATCAAATTTTCTACCCGGAATAGTTAGTTTGACTATGCTTTTTCTAGTCCTTTCTGATAAGTCTATATCCTGAAGTAGTTTAAAATAGGCTTAAAAGAATCAAATAAAGTTGATAAACAATCACAATGGCGCGTGGTGGTGGTCCAGTGCTAGCCAGCATAGCCAAGAGACAGATGCTCTTTTACATACTATAAGGACTGAGATGAAATATCTCATTACCAATATCTAGACAGATACGGAATCAGCACGAAAGCTAGCCACTGTTTAATTATCCGGAGTATGAATATGTTTACACACAAACGAAACAAACTCTCTCCTGGTAAGCTTTCGCCATAGCTTTGGCATCTATGTCATGTGCGCTTTATTTCAATTTATCTAACGCGTATGGGACAATATCGCTTGCACCGATCTTTCAAACGGACACGACAAGAATCTCCTTGTGATATTTATTTTCCTATTTGCCATATATCGCGAATGACCTTAGCTCAACCACCAGTGTCTAATTATAAAATATCAGACAGTATAAGCTTAGAACCTAGACGTGGTTTATCACTTACGGCTAGAAAGGGTGCGAGTGAGTGCTTGTTTTTGCAGAAATACTAATGCACTGTAAAATATATTCTGTGCAATTGATTTATTCTGGCAATAACCCCAGGAGGGGGTTCTTTCTTCTCATAAGATTGAAGTGATGTGGTCTTTCACTTATCAACGTATGGCCAATTAAACTCAAGTGTACATCGACTCAGCTGAGACTTGAAGCCAGGGTTCACAGCTCTGGGTAGATATTTGTATTTGTCGATGTTTATTCGACATTGTCATTACAATAAAATTTAAGAAACTAACATTGACAAATGAGCGCACAGTTAACTTACGGTAAGTGATGCCTGCGACCCGTAAACACCTACATCTATCAAAGATTCATGATGCAATTTTTTTTGCAATAGGCGGCAAGCGAGCATCCAGCTTACGTGGTGTAAGTGATCACCGCCGCCAATGGAGATCCGCAACACCAGAGGAGTCGCAGATGATGATTACCTGTAATCAGATCCCCAAATCTCTAATCTCACCATATGAAACACATCAAATTTATGTTGATATTTTAACCCGGTATTTTATAAGGTAGGCTCCAGGTTAGCACTATCTTTGTCCACCCCGAACGGATGGTCGTGAGGAATTTAAATAGCTTATTATGATCGTGGTCTTTCTCCAGTCGAGCCAACCCATTCATGCAGCTAGCTTAATGTTTAAGGATGTTTTACCGTAATGTCCATCATAGTAAAATCTCCTACACAGTATCTAACTTTTATTATTAATGGACTATATATCCGTTAAAATAATATCAAAAAGGACCCGATACCAAATAAAATCAATCCGTCAAATGTAATACAACCCTTAACCCAACTAGTTTTATATGTCAAAGAAATTACACTGAAAAATACACTCTCTATCGCTCAAAATAGAGTCTTTTCCGAACTATCAGCAAAAGAGATTTGTATTTGCAAGAAAAACGCAAATAGTAAATGTCTAGGGAATTGAATTTTTAAGTTTATATAAATAGAACTGTTATTTGAATACCTTACAAAAGGTATTGATAAACCCGCTACGAATATAATCGATCGATTTATTACTTTAAAATATCTTTAAATAAGGTGGATTTTCGGTATTTGTTGAGAATGAATAAACTCGAATACTTTTTTTCCTTTAGTCCTTGGCGCGATTTAAGTTTTTTTTATTGGTATTTTGCTTTGGAATCTATACAAGGGCTTGGTATTCATTCTTTTGCTCTATTACGAATAGTTGAATTGGCGGTTTTATGAAGTCATGAATGATGACCGATGTTCAAGGTTGTCAAGGTGTAACTTCGATTTTCAGTGGAGGCGATAACAGTTTTAAGAGTGACGGAGCAACGCTGCAGTTCGTTTGTAGGAGTTACATGAACATTGAAGAGGTCCTGGATATTAGTAACTGGGTCAACAGATCTTTACACTCGCGAATCGAAGTACGTTATGAAGTTATTTCACCATATCTGCATAGACTACCAGTAGTCTATGAAGATATGGTTCATATCCCAGTGCATTCAGCACGTTCATATTGTAACTACAAACAAGCTGATCATTGGGTGGATGACGGTGCTTATAACTCAGGAATTCCTATTTTAGTTACCAGCAGTTCTTTAATTGTAACGATTATTACCATTCTTTTTTTTTATTACATTGAGTCAACAAGTCAAACAAGCACACAGTTCACCCGATGTTAAGTGATTCCTGTGGCCCCTGACATCTACATTCATCTTTGACAAGGAATCATAATTCAGATGCGCTGTCACCCTTGAGCACTGAGATGGAATGCCTCGTCACCAGTAATAAAGGTCTCGTCACCAGTAAATAAGATGTAATATAACTATGTAGAATTATAAGTATATCATTATTGTTTTAACATTGATTGTAACACAGTTCACCTGATGGCAAGTGATACCGGCAACCCGTGACATCTACTATCATATTTTTTACGCTGGTATTCTGTGAGGGCGTGGTCCTACTGGTCGAGCTTATTAGCTCCGTTGTCTTTCGAATGATGAGTTATGCCTTGAGATCCAAACATATTGAACAATAAAGAAGTTCGTAGAGATAAGAAAAATCTAATTTCTGTTCCATATAATTCTCGAACGTTTCCTATCCTATCCTAATCCTATCACGAACGTTTAAAATAATCAAATCAGTCCAATAGTTCATGTTATGCGTTTACCAACGAACAGAATTAAATTTTTATTTACATAGATCTTGCATTTTCTTTTTTTTCTTCATGTGTATTTAGTTTTTTAGTTATAACGTGAAATAAATTTAATAATTATTAGTATTATCAATCCCCTCTAACATACGCGCCTATGCACTAACATGATTTTTATTCTACCTGAGATTTTTTTTATAATTACCAATTGCCAGACGTTGTCTTGTCCTAAATCATTTTGTAGCTTTAAGAAAATTATTCATCTTTCCAATTAGTGGGCAACTTTGTAAAGTTTTTCTCCCTATCAAATTTTCCTGTTACGAACGTTTAAAATAAAATAATCAAATCGATCCAGTCGTTCTCAAGTGATGCGCTTATCAAGAAACCGAGGTGATCACTTACCATCGGGTGATCTGCTTGTTCTACACGTTTGCCATCTATAACTAAAAAAAACCGTTGCATGTTGGCTTCTCTATGACTTTCTGATGATGGGACTCCTCAGAAGTTTCTAAGCCGTGCATAATTGTAAGCCGAATAAAAATATTCAACTTACGTTTCATTTTGGATGACTCCTCACTGCTGTTGACCGGAAGTCGATTGATGCAAGCAGCTCTGGTTTCTGCTTTATGGCAATCGATAAAGGCTTCTGTGCTGTGACGATCATAATTAACTTTCGTTCAATGTAAGTGTATTAACAATTTAAATTTAAGCTTTAGCTTAAACTAAACAAATAAATTTTGCGTATTTTATATCTAAGTAACGTATTGGAGAAATCTAGAAGGATTTGAATTCACAACCACCATGCCGCAGATTTGATATCCTAGCTACAAGAGCGCCTCCGTTTCGGGCTTGATATCCTAGCTACAAGAGCGCCTCCGCTTCAGGCTTGATTGGATCAGAAAATGAAAGAGTAAGAATACGCAGTTGTGGGATTAATGAAGTGTCTGAACATTCGCTTTTAATTCACGGTACGCGGTGGTAATTCGAATTCCGCTACCGGCAGCGACAAAATTGTGTTAATTGCAATTTAAGTAACGATTTCACACGTACTCGGCGGCATAGGAAAACATCGTGAAGGAACCTGCGTGTCTAAGAAATAAAAAAAAATATTAAAAAAAGTCCGGCAATAAGCCATGCATTGAATATGCTCTAACACCCTCTTTAGGGCGAACGCCTATGTAAGTGCCAAAATTATTTATTAGCGAAAAACTTCATTTTTAATCTGGTTGGAGCCTATACTTGGGTCTTTTTTAGCAGCATGAACGATTAGCGTATCTTCTCTGGGAGAGGTTTTTCGCCGAGCCGTTCTAAGAACAGTTTCAACAGTTCCATGTATTTTATAAAGATCAATTGTATTAAAAACTTTCGTAATAGAACAATTTATATACTCAGCTATTTTTCTGTACGCCCACTTATGGTCTATATGTAAATTAACAATTATTTGTATATAGTTTGACGCCTCACAACTTTTATTTTTTTGCCCTTATTGAACAAAATAATATTCAGATTAAATTTTGAATTGCCGCCAAAATAATAGAAAAAGCCAAGAAAAAAATGTTATTCTCCAATTTCAAAAAAAGAACGAGCTATGGATGTGTTTTTAAAATGTTTCTAATTAGGCGTCCAAGCGGCCAGTGACAGAAAATAAACTCCTACATGTGTAAGACTCATTTTGTAATTAAAAGTAAGATATGTTTTATATTTTATGAATTTAATGAGTTTTTTATTTGAGTGGCTATATTATTACATGATTATTAATTATTAAATGTGTATATTTTTACGAACATTTGTACGTTGAAGTTTTTTTTTTATTCATAAGAAGTGTTTCTTATTATATGATCACCACAATATATATATATACATAGATATAAAACTAGTGAAATAACTATACTTATCTTTATCCAGTTGAATATATAATGAAATATGTTACCTTTATTGTATGGTTAATATATTAATTATTTATTTTTACATTATATATTATATGTATCATTATTTATGTATTTATATGCATGTGTTTGTAAATAGGCATTATTTTTGCTTTACTTTTCTACTTAATTGCATACAACGTACGAGTACGAGATCAACACGCATTACGCGCGAAAACTTTGACGCACCTTAGAAAAAAAATTGCGCCCGTCATAAATGCCTCCATTGTTTTAACACCGCCTCTAAAAATGGCCGTAACCAATGTAAACGGCTCAAATTAATAGAGCGCATTTTCCACCGGGCCCGCACAATGGGATAGACGGACACACGGGGTCAACGACCCGGTCACGGGGTCACGGCGTGGGTGTGCGGCCGCACAGATTATAACAGATGCTTTAGTAGCTCCTTTGATTTTATTATATTTTTTCTAATACGACATTAGGGTGACAAACATGCATACGATGATACGTCATTCGTCGGCCAATGACACCAACATTTATCCTCGGTAAATAATTACAAGGCATATTTATTTAATTATTTATTTACTCTTAATTGCATTAATTTAAATTAAAAAAAAATAGGGGTACCTAAAGGGCGGACATAATGCCAAAAGCATCCTGTAAAAATGTCATTGGTGTAGCAATAAACTAATTACTAAAAATAAAAGACTAAGAATAGCTAATATAAAAATTTACAAATAAACAATAATATATATCTATACATATATATATAATATATATATAATCCTCGAAATTTTTCAGCACTGCATTTGAAGTTGGTTTCGAGCTGTTGGATTAGAATTAGGACAAGGGTATTAACGTAGCGAGTACATCAACTACCTTATATTTGCCGAGGACATAGTCAGATATCTGGTAGATTCGCTGACGGACCTAATTTTTATGCTAAATTACCTCAATAGTGTCCCCCAAAGGGTGGGACTCAAGTCGAACATGGAGAAGACGAAGATCATGTCTAAAAACCATGTCACACCTTTACCGGTTGCTGTTGGGAGTATTACGCTCGAAGTTGTCGACGAGTATATTTACTAAAGGCAAATAGTCCGGTTAGTTAAGTCCAACTTTGACACAGAGGTCACTCGACGGATCCAACTCGTATGAGCAGCATTCGGAAAACTTCAAACTGCAACACGTGGTTGCTTGTGTACAGAGACATGAATCTTTACTGCTGGGCTGCTGGTTGAGAAAGGTCAGAGTCACTCAGTGACCTATAGTGCGGGCTGCGTGATAAAATACTCAACGTAGATATCCACAGGAGAACAAAAGAACGAAGGTGACCGGCATAGCTCAAGGGATTAGCAAGCTGAATTGACAATAGGCTAGCAATATAGATCGTAGAACCGATATCCAATTGACAAGAAAGGTTGGCAACCTTGGACTGATAGGCCCAGTGTAGGATGCTTAGGATATTTGGTCAACATGTAGTTTAAAAATTCTTTACAAAGTGTTGTTCTCAAGGGACGGTTCTAGGGCCATACCTATAGAAATTTGATGATTTTCTTTAAATTTCGCTACTATCGGGTTTTACACTAACTTACTATACAGATGACAATTTCCTTCCAATTCAATGAAACACCCGATAACAGCGAAAGTTTAAGCAATGCCAAAAAAAAGCTTCTGTCGAACTGGGAAATTCGTAATCGCCACAAATTTGCGTTCCATATCAACTTTTATTTATAACAATTCTAAACGGGTTCCCGACGTATTAAATTTAATAAAACCACTGACTAAATATAACTGTCTATAAATAAACATTCAGTAACTTTCGACCTGAGTTGAGGAAGCTGTAAAGAAACATAGAGAATTCGGGGAGACAGCTAAAAGGAATTATCATAATATATTAGACATTCACGTCAAGCTAGGGCTACATATTTAGCCCTAGCAACTGCCCGCGACTTCGTCTGCGTGGACTTTAGTATTGAGTCCAAAAAGACATGAAAAATGTGTAGACGTTATATGAATATTTTTTTCCGACAGCACTTGTATCTTTTTGGGACTCCTTTCTTCTCACATGATCAGCCTTATGTGGATTACAAAAGAGTATAGAGTGCCCAAAATTTGAGTTTAGGGATCTGAAGATCCTTATTACTGGTGATAAGGCATTTGATTTTAGTGGTCAGGGGTGACAACGCATCTACATTATGATTCTTCGAACTGGTATGTCGTTTGCCGCAGGAATCACTCACAATTAAGTAAACTTTATGCTCATTTATCATCCTCAAAACAATAAAAGAAATTGAAGAACGACGATTTAACTCTGGCAAAAAAATAACTGCTAACTTTCCATTAAAGAAATATGGCTTCTAAATGGTCTCGAAGTTACATTCTACCGGTACTTTTATATGCTACTCACATCATACGCTCTACCCAGATCAAGTTGGCGGAGTCGAGAAAAGTTTTCGTGTTAAATTTATTGGAAGTTTTCTACAATTTTCATCCAAATATCCAATGCTTGCATTGGAAATGTTAAAATTATCCAAGCATAAAATAAATAAAGTATAAAATAAGGTAGTACAATAATTGGTGTCTGAAGCAATTCAGAAGAGAAACAGCTATCATCTAATATAACTGCGTTTATTTTTGAAGAACTCTAAAAATAATAAGTCAATCAATAGATTAATTTTACTTCAGTCGGAATCAACATACGATTGTTTTTGTGTTTCTTCTTTCTTTCTTTCTTCTTTTTGACAGTAATAGAGCTGCGCTGCAGTTTGTGTCCAGATGCGGAATGAATGGGTCAGCTCAGCCGGCGTAGTAGGACCACGCCCTCGCAGAATGCCAGCGTGAAATAGCAACATAATATTGTTATGTTTCGTCTGGAGAGTGTATGGATCCGGAGACCTTTATTACTGGTGACAAGGCACTCCATCTCAGTCCTCAAGGGTGACAACGCATCTGCATTATGATTCCTTGTCAAGGATGATGAATGTAGGTTATAGAATTAATGTGGACGTCATGGGCCGCAGAAATTACCATCAGGTGATCTTTGCTGTCTGTAAAGTAAAGAAAAATATAGCCTATATATATATAAATCCCACTGCTGGGCACAGGCCTCTCTAGAGAGGGAAGTCTCCACTATGTACTTAAAAAAAAGGTTTTATTTCTTAGACATGCAGGTTTGCTCACTACGTTATAACGACCTTAAAATTGTAAGTAACAATTTCATTAGTGGCAGACACCGGGGATCGAACACGATTTGCTCGCGTACCGAGCGTTTAGACATTGAGCTACCGCGGCACTAAATACTATAAAAAAAATTAAATCCAGTCAAAAATATTTTTTAGTGTTACTGAATTCACCTGCACTGTGGTACATTTTTAAAATATATACACCATTGTTTTATGGGATTTAAGGTATGTCAATGGATATCGTTAGCCCAATTTCTGACGGCGTTGTATCACGAATCTCATATGGGGCGGGCAGAGAACAAATAATGGCTGTGACGGGTACATTAATTTGGGGTCTTATCGACTCATCTGTTAATGAGTTTCTCTTGTATAAATCGTAGCAAATTACGATTACATTTTAATTACTTCATCACCATTATAATTTTAGCACTAGTTGTCTGGGGGGGAGGGGAGGTTTATCTTCGACTTGAATACTTTGCCTTGTGGGAGGAGGAGAGGGCAGTGTGAGATTTGTAAGCAGCTAAAGCCCCTCGGTGGCATTGGGAGAGGGAGGGCTCCGGGATCTCCTATGGAACGCACCGGTGACCCTAAGCGCTGTACCCAAGCATACAAGGGGAAGCCTCGCCACCACTAGACAATTATCTACTACGGAGCAACCCAGGACCACTGCGTATTGCCGTCCTATCCGGATTCGCTATGTTACACGATCAGAGCATCCTGCTTGATCGCCCACGGACCCGTTATCCTATTTTAGTCGCCTTATACGACAGGCGGGGGGTACTCTAGACCTGAAGTTGTCACTCTGTAAAGAGGGGAAGTCCTGGTAAATACTATATATACTAACTATATATTATATATAATAGCGATGGTAAATACGAGGTTGCATTTGAAATTGAAAACCTCTCTTCCCCGTTGGTTATCGGTTCTACGAGCTATACAATTTCTCATTTACTTGGTACGTATTTAGTAAAGAAAACTGTTTATATTCGTTGATGTCTTCCTTCTATTCTAGACTTGTGAACGCTTCAGGCAACTATCACGTTCGTCTGGTCTGATTTCGACCACTGCGATCTTGACCAAATGACATCAACTTAGCAGTATATTATAGTGTCGCATCCGCGCAAATAAAGTCACTTACAGACATACATACAAAAACCATTAACATTAACGAGCATTCGTTACCGACTTTTGATATAGAAGCTTTGAAATAGAGCTTTTGTAACGAACAACAACTATAATCTAAATTTGATATACATACATACATATGTATATATATATATATATATATATATATATATATATATATATATATGTTCAGTTTTATAAAATCAATAATATTGTTTTTGAACGTAACATATTGACGATCACATGGCGTAGTGACCATAATATCCAACTTCTGTATCGCAGGTTTCTAAGTTCGATTATCGGAACAATATTCGTGTAATATAGGTGTAGGTTTGTTGTATGTACGTCTCGTGTTCCTAACACTGCATCTGACGTTGCTCTTATTGCAAATAAAGTGCATGAGACTAGGGAAGAGGACGTCGAGTGATTGACTCTGTATTTGCTTACTCATGAAGAACCGGTGAAAGAAACACAGCGGGGCTATCTTTTATCTTTATCACAATAATACATTGATGTCCTCTAGGGCGATTTCAACCACGGCGATACCTTCTGGTTATTGCCAGATGACATCAATTTCCGATCTAAAGCAGGGACAAGATGGTCGGAGGAAAGTTGAGATGCGGTGTCGGGGACACTGACCCATAAGTCAACAATTTGTCATACCCGAATATTGTACTTCAGCTGGGAATCGAACCCAGGTCCTACGATGCAGTGGCAAATCAAACTACTACACCACGCGACCGTTTATAAAATATTATTACGTTTATTTTAGTTTATTTGAAAGAGCCTGGAGCGATCCTCATTTCCAACATGTGTTATCAATTTAAATAATCACTAATATTAGATAATAACCTTGTATATTTTCCCGTTGAATTTGTCTATGTTTTTGTATAATTATGAATATGTTTGTATATAGTAAATGTGTTTATCTTTTCTAATTTATTATTATTTACCTAATTAAAATTTCTTATTTTTGTGTCTTTCAACATTTTTTCTCAATCACCCTGAGTAGAATGCCACTAATCGTTAAATAATACTCCTGTAAAACTTAATTTATGGTGGGATAAAGATTAAATACATAAAAATATACAGCTTTAAACAAACAAACGTCCATAAACACAAAACGTTTTTGGTTTTTACAACTGATAATTTTTCAACTTTTTCCTAGATATAAAACGATAGATATAAACATTGTAAAAGGTTTTACTAATAGGCAATCTAGTTACGGGTAGAGTTAATTTATGTGAATGATAATTTCAGCATACTTATGATTTAAAAGCTGTCCGTCAAACAAGTCCACCGTCCAAGCTGTCGAAGTACTAGAACATTGTAAGCGAACGTAATTCCATCATACCTTACGACATCCCATTCTATCGTAAAGGTTTTCGAGAGAGGACAATTTGTTCAAATTGTTGTAATAGTTCAAACGTCTTTGGTTATTGCCGAGTGAGGACAGTCGTGACGGGAAGTGCTAAATTATAATATTCAACTTGTGAATGTTCAAACACACAAAAATACAAAATATACGAATAAGGTAATCTGACTGACGGATTTGATGCTTCTGAACTTTGTTTTCCTTGGACTTGAACCTCGGTGATTCTAGTGATGGGGGCGAGACATCAAAGCTTTCAAAAGTTTCAGTTTTTATCGAATCTTTTTGAGACACAAATGATAGCGGGTGACAAGCGACACCCACATTGAGTGTCAAAAGAGGAAAATCGATCTGCAGCCAAGTGTAACACAATTAGGTAAACTCAACTGGGCAAGGTGAGATGTGAAATATTTTAT
This sequence comes from Teinopalpus imperialis, assembly GCA_029286865.1. Lineage (NCBI taxonomy): Eukaryota > Metazoa > Arthropoda > Insecta > Lepidoptera > Papilionidae > Teinopalpus > Teinopalpus imperialis. The sequence goes on along the minus strand of JAGSMU010000014.1, from coordinate 8,179,454 downwards.
ATATAAATTAACTAATATTTTTTATAAACGCCGCGTAACAAAACCATAGTGAGATTTAAGAACAGCGCACAACGCCATCTATCGAGCTTAGATATGAACTTAGTTATAATATGTTTCCCTAACTTTATATAGCTTTCACGTTGAATTTCATGCTTCTTCCCTTAAAAGTGACGAATTTCTTATATAAACTTTCACCCACTGAGGGGTAAAATTGAAAAACGCCGATATACGTACACATTTATTTTTAAACAGAAGCAAAACCTGAACAACTTTTTATGATTTTAACATCATTTCCAAAAGCATATCAGCCATTGCACGTTATGCACATTGAAAAAAAATTGCCAGTCTAAAATCCGCTATATACATTATAAGAGCGTATTGTGTAATAAATTTTAAAAAATCTAATTTTACCAGACGGCAACTGCTCCCAATATCATGCACAGTTTCGCAACGCAGGAAGTGTGTATTCGCGCCGCTTGCACCGATACTCTATAAATACGAATATTTCGTTTTCAATAACGCGTCGACCGATCGACCGGCCGATTTCCATCATAACTTTATATTTAAAACCCGTCAGCTGCCAAACCTTTTGTTAATTTTGGCGGGTTTTACGACGCACTATAAATCCGCCATGTTGGCAATGCGACGTCGCAAGATGGCCGCGGTTAACAGCAAAAAGGGCGCGAAAGGATGCTACAGTGGCGAAGATGGATCGTAATATTGTTTAATGTTTTAGTGCCATTTTCGTACGGTTATTACGTTAAGCGAAGGAGACATTTTAAGCATAGTAAAGCGACAAAGATTTACAGGTAAAATTTTTACACTTTGTTAGTTAATATTTATATATAAGATAAATTTTCTTTATTTGGTAGAGGCTATTGTGGTATTGTGATAATGATAAAGGGAGAAACAGATAGAATCTATTATTTCTTAAAATATTTCTTGTCTTTTTACCAGATTGCTCTAAAAGCTCTGATATAATTTAAAGTATATGTATTTATGTCTGATTTATGAAGGATTTTCAATTATGAGGTGTCATTAAATTCGTCTTAATTGTAAAAGTGACATGGGAAGATGAGGCATATAAAATTTAAATATGAAGTCTCCAATGCATAGCTAATAACCGAAATATGTTTTGTGGAGGGCTTTAAGTGATCTATTTAATTTTCTACAAGAAATATTTAACTAATATAATAACTTTAATTTGTCTCCGTCTACAATACTTTATAAAATACATTTTTTATTTGGTAGCGTTCTCAACAGAGGTAGAGCTACGCTGCAGTTTGTTTCTAAAGAATAAGTCAGCACGACCGTGGTAGGACCATACCCTCACAAAATATCAGCGTGAAATCGTGTTGCGTCTAGTAAGTGTATGGATTCGGAAACCTTTATTACTGGCGATAAGGCATTCCATGTCAGTCCTCAAGGGTGACAACGCATCCACATTATTATTCCTTGTCAAGGATGAATGTAGATGTCATGGGCCGCAGGAATCACTTGCATGAGGTGAGGTCTGTGTGCTAGTTTGTTACTCTCAATTTATTAAAAAAATATGTATATTATAGTATAGAATATTTTTTTATTCGCTTTAGTAGTTATTGAGTAAAAGAACATTGCATGATGCATTATACATTACTCTAGCAACATCCCATTGATTATATAGATTGTTTTTTTCTCTTATCTCAAAAATCTCTCTAAATCCGCTTTAAGCAAGAAGACGCTACATACCGGTACGAGGAATTTTATTTGTTCTTTTACTTTTACTTATTGTTTTAATTGAACTGAGGGTGACAAACGAGCACAGTTCGTTTGATGATAATGTAAATTAAGTGTAAAGCTCTACTGTCTTTCTTCTGGTTAGTACATGTATCGGGAGACCTTTATTTACCAGCAACAAAAGCCTCCGGATACATCGGTATTATCCGGAGTATTATAGGTATTATTACCCGTAATACATACATACATAGGTATTATACGAGGTGTTCTATCTGAATCGATAGAGGACGAATTTCAGAATCTCAAAACGATGAATTTGGATGTCATGAGCTGCCTAAATGATTTATTATTGCGTAAACTGTGTTCTCGTTTGTCTTCTTCAATATAATATAAAAAAAAGAAAGCGAACAAAGGTTTGTAATAAATAAAAAGATTAAAAACTTTACCTTTAAACAGCTGTCTCAGTAATAACATCTGCATAACATAATTAAACGCCATTAAAATCGCATAAAGACATCGCGCTTTGTTAATGACTCGTTAAAAAGCTGTCCAAAACCACTCCGAGTATTCGTCGATCGAAAGATGTGACTTCCTTTAAATATTTATTTTCGATCGGTCATTTTTGAAAGTCATGAAAGTTATTTCTAATATTATCACTACCATTATTATTACTTCATATTATTTATTACCACTGTCTATATATATTTTTTTATTTGAAGATTTTACTTAACTTAACTGATTTTGCACACTACACTCATTTTCCAGTTTATCTTTTTTTAATTTTAAGCGCTGTACACACCTGTCTTTGGTGTAATTATAAGAATATAATTATATAAACCTTCGACCTCTGTGATGTGCATATATAGATTATATTTTCAACCTAATAAAGAAAAGTTCTTACTGTAGTTGAGACCTCTGTGATGTGCATATATAGATTATATTTTCAACCTAATAAAGAAAAGTTCTTACTGTAGTTGAGACCTCTGTGATGTGCATATATAGATTATATTTTCAAACTAATAAAGAAAAGTTCTTACTGTAGTTGAGACCTCTGTGATGCATATATAGATTATATTTTCAAACTAATAAAGAAAAGTTCTTACTGTAGTTGAGACCTCTGTGATGTGCATATATAGATTATATTTTCAAACTAATAAAGAAAAGTTCTTACTGTAGTTGGGACCTCTGTGATGTGCATATATAGATTATATTTTCAAATTAATAAGGAAAAGTTCTTATAATAGTTTAATATTGCGGTAGTGTCATGTCGCAATTGATTGAGTGTCACGGAAAGGCCACGCCCTGATTGAATATCAGTATTAAATGCAGCATAAGATTGCTGTATGGAATGGTGTGTGTAGGGATCCGGTCTTCCGCAGTGATCACAGCCGCCTATGTTCTTTCGCAACACCAGAGGAGTCGCAGATGCGCTGCCGGTCTTTAAGAAAGGCCTGTAGGTCCCTATGTCGTATCGGTTCGGAAATACTAACGGTGAGTGAGTAGGTGAGTGAGGTGGCAGAAGATTTCGCGTAAGAAGAAAAGCGGAGGATTGCCAACCATTGCCAACTCCTCAGAATACTCCCCATGATAAATTCAGCATTCCATCGTAGTATCGGTGGCGAAATCGTATTTGCTTCCTGAACATAAACACACAACAATAGATACCAATTAATTTCATGCTGCGTTTAGCATGTTTCATTAGCTCTGGGAACCCCACGCTCTCACAGAATATCAGCTTGGAATAGCGGCAATACGCTGCTGTGTTTCATATGATGTGTAGGATCCGTAGACCTAGTTACTCAATGTGTCAATACTCAACGTCCTCAATGGTGACAATCTGCATCGTGATTTAAGTAACTGATTTCTGCGGCCCGTAACATCTACATTCATCCTTGACAAGGAATAATAATGCAGATGTGTTGTCACCCTTGAGGACTGAGATTAAATGCCTCGTCACCAGTATTAAAGGTCTCTGGATCCCTACACTCACCAAACGAAACACTGAAGCATTATGTTGTTATTTCACGCATGGTATTCTGTGAGGGTGTGGTCCTACCCTGGTCGAACCATTCATTCTGCAGCTAGAAAACAACTGCAGTGTAGCTCTACCACTGTTAATATTTCTTATTACATAGGGTGGCGTTTCTTATTTTTATTATATCCTAGAAACAGGGTTCAATCCCAGTTACTGGTAACAAAGCTTAGCCCTCAAGGGTAGGAAGCGGAGACCGCGCAAATAGTCTAACGTAACTTGGCTAGGCTAATGCCTTTTTTACGTTTCATCTACCAGAATGTAGGTATATGATTTATTCAACGTATACCAGAGTACAAATTAGATTTTTATTTTCTCTAGTTCTGTAACCAGCTATGCCACTGAATTCCATTGCGGACTTAAAAAAATCTTAAATCATTTTCCACCACAATAACCAACAACTACTTTGATGATTTACACTTAACACCGGAGATTGAAATCAGGCGGCTCTATTATTACGAAATTAAAAGTCGCTCTATAAATAATTCAAGTAACAGAAATAATATTAATAAATTATTTTTCTACTTCTATATTACATAATTTTAAATTATTCATATTACAAGCAACATTCACAAAACTAACAACACACAGACAGAGAGACAAACAAACAAATCATAAATATCATTTTATAACAAAGACAATAGAGCAATCGATAGCTTCGCCCGCCAAAACTTTCAAAATGGCGCCCGATGAAATGTCAAAAATAAGGTCGCCGTGCAAAAATGTCAGGCAAAATGCTAAGTCGCGACATTTCGCCTAGGTACAAATCCCGGCACGCTCGGATGACCACCCCAGCTATTCGTAATCGTCTGGAATCTCTCTTATTGTTTCACGGCGCTGTTTATTGTTGCAGTAAGTCTTTGCATAATTGTGAACTTTCGTAGAGGCGCTCCGGAATTGCTAAAGTTGCTTTAATTCGTTGAATTTCCAGGTGGCATTTGTTGAATTTACTTTTGCGGGTTTCATTAAATATTTTCTTTTTGAAGTGTACTTTACACAATGATTTGAAGACAGATTTACGTTTCATAAAATCCTATATAAATCATCAAGATTAGATTATAGTTTTTTTTTAACTAAATTCACGAGGACATAGTAGAGAAAGTAAATAAGTCACCTGATGGTTAGTAGTGCTAGAGCCACGTTGCAACTAGTTTTATAGGTATGTAACATAAAGGGGTCTGCTCGAACGGTCTAAGACCATATCTGAGCAAAATCCCAGCTTCAAATAGCAGCATATCGTTACTGTATCTCATAGGTTGAGTGTAGAGAACCGAATAACCCTTACTGGTTGCTAGTTAAACGATCTCAGTCCTCAGGAAGATTCACATGCATGTAATGTCAACGCATGCATATCTGGAATCTTTGATAACAATGGATGATAACTGGGCCGCAGTTCACTTTCCATCAGGTGAACTACGTACTCCTTTATCTGCGACCCATGTCATTATCCATCTTAGATATGGAATCAAGATGCAAATTCGGTATCACCTCTAAGGATTATATGGAGAACGTAGCCATAGACTTTCTGGACTTTTCATCGTGTTTATATATCAAGATTATTATTGCCCAACACAGGTTAATAAAAATATGTAAATAAAATTGTTTTGATCATCCAATTAGATATCTATCTGGCTCGATATTGTCAACTAGTGGCTAATATAACAAGATATTTGCATAAAATAAACAAATTTCACATTTGTATCACATACAAATGAGCTCGTCGATACCTGTGACAGTTGATAATATTGCCACATTTAAACGAACCGCAATCAACGGCCTGCGGTAAATCTACTACTTGTCAATTATTGCCGTTAACTGGCATGGTAAATAAAATAAATATTTGTTGTTGACATATTTCGTCAGCTATCCCTAGGCCCAGTATTTGAGATTGCATAATAGACTTAAATATAAAAGAAACGACTAACTCTAACTCTTTATTAATGTTTATGACTTTTTCAAGACATAGATAGAAATATCATCACATCACAGTTGTGATAGTTTACTGATGGACAAACTGATCTTTGGATTTAAGAATCCAATTGCTGCTGACCACTTTTTTTTCTGAAAGATTCTGCTAGCAATCTTCTATTCACATTACATAACATTACACTTAACCACTTCAACAAAGCTTAAAATGTTTCTGCTAGGAGATAGTTCACGACAATAGTTGAAAGGTGGATTCGATACGACCTTAAGTTTCACAGACCGTACCCTAGAACTTTATGCTGTAAATGTTTCTAACGCGTTGTACAAGTCGTTTCCCCATCTGGCCAAGTTGCTTAAATACGATCGCCACACCAAGATGCGCTGCTTGGGATCCCCCTTGGAGATATAATTTGTAATGAAGAATTTATAGAACTAGTAACCTTTCATGTGTTGGTTTCATGGTCCAATAATTTCGGTCTAATATCCAAATATGTATGGCGTGTAAATTACTTATGAGTGCATGCGACATTAGCGATAAAAAATGTTTCTATTAGCAAACTACAACAATATAATAATTAATATGCTCAATATTTTTTCATTTATGATCTTGTTTTTATACAATCAAGTAATCTTATTCTACTTTTCATTCATCTAATATATAGCCTAGCCTGCGTTATATATCTTATAACTGGTTATGATTTAATGTAGAAGTAGGAATTAGGAAAAACACATATTACCTAGGATGACTAACACTATGTGAAAAAAAACTGCTATGTTTCTCACCCACTGTTCAAGCAGATATCTGCATTCTGACTAGGCAATAGCTTGTAACAATTTGAGGAATCAAAATTGGTTGTAAAGTAAACTAACAATTAACTTTTTTAATTTTTACTAAACTAAAAAAATATATATATTTTGGTCAAATGCTAACCTAATCGATAGACTTTTTTTTTATAAGGAGAAAAGCCTACGCACACCCACCCCTGCACGGGCAAGGATAGGTAATGAGGGACTCTCACTGACTAAAACCCCATGGTGTTCCTCCTTCGTCGCTTATGGCGAGGTCACGGGAACGCTTTCGCATACATCCATGACCCCACATGCGCCGGCAGCCCACGCAGCCTCTCCTCCGGGGAAACAATCCTTCTTTCTACCCCTCCTCGACCTCCCCGGGCTGGTCCTTTGGGCTCCTCTTAGCTTCATCGTGGGTGACCAAATACCACGGCAAAGGCCCCGTGCCACAACAAGATCCTTCGTGGGGTGACCGTTAGACCTTTTTTTTACATGGGGAAATGCCTTCGCATACCCAACCCGGGGGCAAGGATGGGTTATGTCGGACTCGCACCGACTAAAACCCCATGGTGTTCATCCATCATCGCGTATGGCGGTCACGGGAACACTTTCGCACACATCCGTGACCCCGCCTGCGCTGGCCAGCAAGCGGGCACCTCCTCCTAGGGGAGGACATCCCCCTCTCCACCCCTCCAGGCAAGGCGCGCCGGAACACGGACGCGCCTTCCAACTCGGCCTCCTCTGTAGCTGGGAAGCGGACTCCCCCGAGTCCGCCCCCTAGAGGCCATGGGGGCCAGAAATGCACGAAGCAATCCTAGCCCCCAGCGGTGTATCTGGTTGGCCGCGGAGGACAGGGAGAGCGGCAACGAAATACTGACACTCCTCCTCCCTCGCAGCCTCACCGCATCTGCATCTTGCAGTACGACCCCCGCTTGAGTCGCGGAGGATAGGGAGAGCGGCAACAAAACACCGACACTCCTCTCCCTCCGCGACTCCACCTCGGCTGCTGAGGGCGGGGAAGATGGCCTCTCTCCGTCACTTCCACCGACAGACCTAACCCTAGCGAAAGACGCTTTGGCGATCGACTGGTACCTAAAAACATTCCAATATACCGAAGTCTAACTCCTGGCAGCATTATCAGTTGTAGGGGAAAAATATAGAACTACAAATATTTTCTTTTCCTTTTACAAAAGGTACTTCAAAGTATAATACATCGTAAGAACACGATAGTAACAAATTACATTTCATAACAACAGTAGGTATTACGTAAGGGGGTCACTAGTGCAGATTTCCATCGGCAAATACTGCTCAGGCGAACGAACTGCACATTTTCGATTTATCAAAAGCGTTCTATATCGTTTACATGGTACGACACGACGCGGGGTAAAATTCACCGGAATCGTGGGAATCATTAATCTAACAGACCTTTTCACGGAAGTATGGGTTATAAACGAGCACACAATCCTAGATGGATGCTTCTGAATGATTTCTGCAGCCCATGACATCCATTTAAATCTGAAAAAGATGAGCAATTTAGCTTCAGCCATAATAAGGACTAAGTAGTATTTTAGTCATAAAAGTAAACGAAGCACACCAGTTCGCCTAACGGTAAGTAATCACCAACAAGTTTAATCAAAAATTCTTTTTAAATTTATATGCGTCAACACTTGAAACGGAGAACGGCCGGTACGACCTTAAAAAAACCATAACGTTAAAATAACTCCCCAAAGTCCCACAGGAACCTATAATCTGCATACATTACACGATATATTTGCATAAAACATACGCGGCACACTTTCAGACGTCATGAATAAAAGAAAATATCCTGAGCCACCTTTGTTCCCGGTCCGATATTATCATTAAAATTTGCGAAACCGCGGCCACGTCTTCATGCAATTCAAATAACAACGGAAAATATGTTTTTTTTTCGGACAAAGGAGGCCATATTTCATACCTTGTTTTCGGCCAATGTCCGTTACTGCGCAGTTGTTTTTGCAAATTGTGTCAATGGTCGGATGACGTCAGTTCTTACTGAAGAGACTATAATAAAACACAAAGTTATTCTCTACCAAACACTATTGTATTCTCTCTCACCTCTTTATTCATATAGGGGTAGGCAGAAAGTGCTCTTCGATTTTAAGTACAGTAACAGTGCTAGAACCACGCCACAGATCGTTTCTAAGTGGATAATAGATCGACTCGACGGGGAACCCCACTCTATCACTATCAAAAACAGAGTGAATTAGCATAAGGACTGTGTTCCGCATGATAACTGTTACCTACACTCCGGGAACTCAATAACAAGGCATTTTAAATCCGTCTTCATCCGTCGTCTTCGTGCGGTGATACCGCACCCTGAATATTTTTTGAAGATGAATCTAATGGGCCCCTAGTCACTAACTACGTTACTCACTTACTACCTGTGTGAATTGTGTGCTCGTTTGTCACCCTTAATATAACACGATTTTTTTGCGTGACACCAGGTTGCTAGCTATTATACAGCTCACCTAATGCGATGACTGCGGACCTCATAGACCTTCATCCAAAGTCATCAAAGGCAAAGAGAACAGTTGGAACGCCTTGCTCGCTACCAATAAATGGACCACGACACCATCACAGCAGCGAATATCACTATGATTTTCGATTTGATTGATCAAAGCGAACTAGCTCAGTAAATTCCAATTTACTCTTAAAACACATCATCAATATATTCGGATGGAGATAAAACAATTCCATTACTTTTGTGTGCGGGCTTAAAACGTCAATGTCAACCCTTCGTCAAGTCCAGATCATCCTTAAAAATCTTACAGCTTATCATAATCTACTGTTAGTTCTCTTATGTATTTATAAAAGACATTATTACACGTATGTATGTTTTGTTTTTCCCACATATTTCTAAAATAGTGTTTTCTCTAAAAATAAAAACTACGAATTTTTCTAAACCAAATAGTGAAATACAAAAGCAGCCCGTCCCCTTTGCGTCCAGGATTAACAAAGCCAATGATACCCTCGGTAATCCCTCGGGAGACCATCGCTCCAGCCGAACACGCGGGGATTTAATCAAATAGGAAAAACTTGGCCCAGATAAAAAGTAGCTATTTCATTTTTCTAGAATTGGAAGAATGAATTGAATAGAGAAAAACGTATTAAAGTAGTTAGACAAAAAATCTAACAATGACCTTCGTGTCGATTGCTAAGGTGACGTCTTTCTCACCAGATGTTGTCAGAGACTATGCATCTTGCATAATAGGTCAGGGAAATAGTTTCTTCATAATTCCTTAATAAAAAAGTTGCATTAAAATTTCTGTTGTTTTTGGCTACTAATAAATAGACGACATTTTAAAAACTTGTAAAATAAAATAAGAAAACGCTTTCCTGACATTGATACATTTTGAAGTTTTATTATAAAAATGTGAAAATGCGACACAAGCTCCGAAATAATTTAATGAAATTATGCGATTTCAATTGATTATGAATTAACGACGCAGCAACGGCACATTAGTAGGTACTACAGCTTAAGAACTAGGGGTTCACCACAAAACAGTTTTGACGCATTTGGAAAAGTGTGGATAAACAAAAAACCTCGATATTTGGATGCCACACAAGCTCACTGAAATAAACCTAATGAATCGTATACTCATTTGCTATTCTGAATTGAAACAGTAATGAAACAAAAACGTTTTTGAAAAAAAATATCACAATAAAATGATGCTGTGTGTATGGTGGGATTGGAAGGGCATCTTTCATTATGAACTTTCACTGCCGGGCAAAACCATCGATTCGGATCTCTACCAGCTGCCAGCAGCTGATGAGAGAATGATCGGCTGGTATTGCTCAACAGAAAGGATGTGGTTTTCCATCACGATAACGCCAGACCACACACATATTTAGCCTCTCAGTAAATATTGAGAGAGCTTGGTTAGGATGTGTTAATGCATCCACTATATAGCACTGACCTAGCATTCATATTTTCACTTTTTACGGTCTTTTCAGAATTCTTTAAGTAGTGCTAGGTTAACATCAAAAAAAGACAGTCATTACTACTTATCGCAGTATTTTGATCAGAAGTCCCAAAATTTCTACAGCAATGGGATTATATCATTACCTACAAAATGGCAACAAGTTATCGAACAAAATGGCACATATATATTATAATCAAATGTAAATAAACTATAATAAAAAATATCTCTAATTTATATATAAAACACGAATATATTTTTCCCCCGACCCATAATTAAAGTTGCGTAAATATTCACATATATACAAAGGCAACCACTCGCCGCCTCCGTTCAGATGAAACCAATGCGATGAAATTAGAGAAAGGTGAAACAACGACATAATTTCTATACATACATATAATATTGCTTCTGTCTATGAAATACAAAATGATAATATCGACTAGTTGGCTATGGAGTCGTAGGCTCTGGGTTCGATTCGGTTTCGACGAGAAATATTGGTGTATAAAATAATGAGTTTCTGATATGGTCAGATATGCCCATGTTACATGTGCGCGTCCCGATACTGCATCCGAACGACGAGTGGTATTTTGTTATTTTAAAAAATATTTCGGGAGTTTATCGCGCAGAATATTGAATTGTAATTAAACTGTATTATAGGTATTATATCGTGTTCATTTTTGGCTTTTTTTTCCACAACGTTTCTAGTGCTTTTCAGCACTCATGGTTACCAGAAGTGCTGAAGTGAGAAGTGCAGAGCTTAAGACTTAATGTCATATTTAATTACCATCAGCTTTCAATTATTTATTTCTAGTCTAACCTTTTTTTAAAACTTTTAAAAGTATATGCTTGACCACGATCCTGATGCTAAGCGGTCCTGGATGGTAAGGCGCACTAGCTCAGTAAATGCCTATTCACTCCACTCTTGAAAACACCCACATTGTAATCGGAGGGAAAGACAACCGCGGGCAAACTATTCCAGTCCTTTGCTGTATGAATAATGAAAGACGAAGCAAGGTACACACAAGGAAGGTAATTCTGGCTAACTATGACCCCAGGACGTCGAACACAACAGTCCTCCATGTGTGATGAGTTCTGTAAAATATTCGAAACTTCAGGATAACGCTATAAAATCTGTAAAAAAATATATTTTACTCAATGTTGCAGTATTCGCGTTAATGTATAAAATGATTATGTGGAATATTTTATTAAGTTTTGTTATGTAATTGTATATAAGTTGGTCTGCATCGGTGTGGCATGTCATTCGATCGAGGTATTATGGTAACTCTGGGTATAAAATTGCTGGCAGCATAAGTTAAACTATCTTATAGTCGCTCGGTGACCAATTATTTATAGGGATAATTAAATTTTTATGTTTTTTTTATAATATTAATGGTAACAAATAAACACACAGTTCAACTGCTCCCTAGGCCCCTGGCCCATAACATCTTCAGCCATCTTTCAATTCCAGATTTGCGTTGCCATCCCTGAAGACTGAGATGTCATGCCTCGGATTGCAGATATGTATTTGGATACAAATTCTGTGATCGGGAAAACCCGATGCGATGAGACCGCCGACCCGGGCGCGATGAGAGTAAAATGAATACCGCCGCTCTGGACATATGTATCACGAGAGGGATCGCAGATGCGCAGCCGGCCTTTAAGAAAGGTGTAGGCTCTTTTCTTGAAGGTCCCTAAGTCGTATCGGTTCAGAAATACCGCTAGCGACAGCTCATTCCACAGAGTAGCTGTGCGTGGCAAGAACTTCGCCTAAAGCGCACAGTGGTGGAATGTCAACAATCGAGATGTCCGATGGATAAACGAAGCGGCTGGAATTAACGTTTAATCCCTTTCGAAGTGTATACCATCAAAGAAACTTCGTCATTACTTCTGTCATGTCACCTGAATAGTAAGTGATTCCACCTCCTCATATTATAAAAAATGTTTTGCTTGTTTCGTCTGGTCAGTATAGGAAATCCTTATTACTGGTGTCGTGGCATTTCATCTTAAACCTGACACTGACGGTGATAATGCAGATCATTATGATTCTTTATCGAAGATGAGGATGAATAAAGATGAATGTGCACCTATGCTACTATGCTATGCGTTTTAATTTATAAAAGTATCAATGCACCTACTCAATCTTTATGTACCACCCAAAGGTTTGACTGGGAGATAATTAAGGCATTAAGTCCGCCTGTGTACACTGTTTCTGCAAAAAGTGTTTAATAAATAAAAAATGTTGATATCATGGGCCACAGGAAATGTTACAGCTAGTTTGTCATCTCTAATCTGATCATCTTGCCCTCAATACAATTTTATTCGACAATCAAGTTAGTTAGTTAGCATTAAGGAATCTAAGTTGCCTTTTCTGTAAGGACAAGTCCAATTTTCGACAAATTTCATGGTGCATGTATACTCGATAGTAAAATTATTAGCCAACTTAATCAGGTTCCCCGAAGTATGATCCATTGGCACGTATTTATAATATTTGCATGTTTGTCCGTAAGTGTGGCCCATTTATCAAAGAACCTGTTAAGAATTTACTTTTTGACATTAAAATCGTTTCGTTTTGGTAAAGATTTCATTAATTTAGAGTATCTGGACGCCCTGGGTTCGATTCGATCAATCGAGAAGTTATAATTGTGTAAGACACATTGTTAGTTTTCACTGTTAGAAACTACAGTGGAACTTTTGTTCGATCTTGGATGTATCGGACTAGAGTGAGACTGAGATATTTAAACATCAAGTTTCTTTTTAGTATATTTAGGATGACAAAAGAGCACATTTCAATTCTAGAAGTAGCGAGAAGCACATATCAGTTCTCAAAAGCATTTCATCAACAAGAATCATAATGCAGATGCGCTTTCGATGAGGACTTAGGTCAAATACCGCATCACCGGTCACCAAATAAAACACAGCAGCGTTATGCTGCTATTTTACTCTGGTATCCTGTGAAGGCGTGGCCCTATCCAGGTTAAGCTGACCCATTCATGCATGGTTACACAGCATGTTGTTGGTGTTGTTTAGTCACAGAGCCACCACGGCTCCGTCAAAGAGCATTTATCCTACTAAAATTATAAATTTGAAAGTTTGAATGTATGGATGTTTGTTACTCTATCACACAAAAACGGCTGAACGGATATAAATGAAATTTTATAGCCTGGATTAATGCATAGGGTACTTATTGTCTCGGTAAATTAAAGTTTTTATGTTTGGATGCTCGCACGCAGACGCAGTCGCGGGAAGAAGGCTAGTTAATTAATAAAACAATGTCCTGAATGCAAATGAAGCAAATATAATGTGAATTATTAATCAGCTTTAACTCGGACAACGATATGAAGAAACCACACGCCCATAACCAATGCATTATTATTCTGACAACAAACAACGTCTTGTCCATTCAATATTAAAATAATTTATTCATTATGAAATTAAACGTCAATACCCTAACGGTTTACCATACGGACGGCAAAACGTAGATAGTAGGTTCGAATCCTCCATTAGACCATTATCGTAAACCATCTCGTAGTACATTAAAGTTTAATTGCAGTGGTTAACCGGAATGTCTGTAATATTAATACCAATGTATACATTCTATTAAAAAAAAAAACTAAAACATATAGGACCTCATTGGAAGATACATTCCACTACTCATTATACATAATCTTCGGATAACTTTAAAAAATACACTTACAGGTTTTTTGTATATTATTATACAACTAAAAGTGGTAAAGCCACTTTTAAGTTTGTTTCTGATTGCACCGTGAATAACTACGGAATAAGGATCCACAGACCCACAAAGGTGACGAGGCATTCCATGTTAATCTTCAAGGGTGACAACGCACCTGGATTATGATTCTTAAATGGATATCATCGACCGCAGGAATCACTTATCATCACTTATCACGTTTCTAACTCTAAATTAAAAATAATATCTTTAAGAGTCATGCTGCAGCTAGTTCATAGCTGTCACATGAGGGAGCGAGCACGACCACGCTCTCATTGAATACCACAGTGGAACAGTACTACAGCGCTACTGTGTTTCTTATGGTAATTGTTGGGAACCGAATAACGAGTGTGCATCTTTGATATTGAGAATGAACGGTGACCTCATGGGCCCCAGCCCTTAATTACCATCAGGTGACTGTTCGCGGTCTACTCATTGTTTTAATACTAATTTACTTAGTACACGAGTTAGGTTTTTACTTCACATAAACTTTAAACCAATTTTAGTCGCATACGAAAGTATCGTATATCTAAGGGCAGCTTTTTTTTCTTTGTTTTTCGGTCTGTTGGCCGCTGTTGGCCCGCGAGGGCTTTTACAGTTTCACCGGATTGAGAGGTGACCGAGCGCTTATAGAGCTCAGTCTAGTCTAGTCTCAGTTGGGCCCTGGTGGTCGGGTCGTCGGGGTCGTCATGGACGTGCCTCGATCACGGTAGAATCGAAATATCGGCGGGAAGCCTTCACGTACTGAGCTATGGTCGGCAGCTCAAGCATCTATGTGTAAATTTTCGTTACGCAAGAACCACGGTACACCGGTGGCCTTGCGCATGAAACGATTTTGTATTACCTGAAGGCGGTGAGGCGGGGAGCATGCGCAAAGACGGGGCTTTGGTTATGTCATTATGGGTCGAATGCACGCTTTGTATAGTGTAATTTTATTACGAAGGAACATTTTGCTATTTTTATTGAGTAACGGGTGCGAACGAATTTTGACACACTTTTGATGGGGTTAACCTCGATCCTCCATTTCCAAAACCATTTCTCTAAGGTGTTGGCTGCAGATTGGAGACGTTTACAAATAGCATCTGGTTTGAATCCAGACACGTAGAGGCCGATGTCATCGGCGAATAGGGCTAGCGCTACACCGCGAGTGCGTGGTATGACGTTGGTGTAGAGTGTGTTTAAAACAACAAGCCGCGTCGAGGAAAAGTGCCCCAATTTGGTAGCCCCGAAGGAATTTACTGAGAATGTGCACCATGATACGGTGCACTTGATGTGTGCATGTTGGGTGCGAAACCCGAAGTGCTCATTGATTGGTAGCCCTCGGGACAGCATGTAGTCCTTTAGGCGGGCGAGGAGCCTTTCATATACTTTACCCAAGACTTTGAGGAAGCTTATGGGCAGGTAGGCTGATAGATCGGTTGGGTGTTTCGAGTGTTGGCTTGCGAATTCCTATGACGTCGGCTTCCATCCAGGTGTGCGGGAAGGTGCCTTTGGATATAGCCGCGTTGTAGATTATCACCAGTAGGTAAAATGGACATGGCCCTAGCAGCATCGATAGAAGCGTCGCTCGAGTTTCTTGCGCCACTTCTTCTCCAGCACCCACACATTCCGAAATGATGGTACAGTTAGATACACATATACAGTTTTAGTATATATTATATTTATATATTATAGATATGTACCATATATTATAGATTCAATCCGATATAAGCAACTGACCAAGCCGAGGGTCGTTCCTCTATGGTCCCCTCGAGTCAGTCACGCACACGGGTACGATCCAAGCTGAGGCTGCCTTTTGGCAACCCTTGAGCTGTTTAACCTGAAATAACGAAGGCTGAGAGTCCTAAACGCTCGACCACATTTCAACCCTGTGTAGATGTAAAAGCTCTCTCGCCAAGAGACATCAGCCTTGAAAAAAAAACAAATATGTTTGTATTACTGTATTCGTATTTTTAACAAATATATTTTTTTTAATTACAAGGGAGAACTTAATGCCCATAAACATTGTCTGCCAGTCAACACTGGCTGAATATGTACTCTACCCAATTAACATCATTAGGTTATAATCATAAATGTTGACCGCGTGTAGTGGTTAAAGTATATGGCCGGTGCGTCGCGGGTTTCGGGTTCGATTCCCAGCTGAGAAACAATATTTGTATATCACAAACTGTTGGTTTTCAGATATAGGTGTGTTGTATGTATGTTCCGTGTCCCTGACACTGCATCTGAACCTTCCTCTCTTCTTTATATTGTTGGTACATCGCTAGGGTCCATCCAGTTGATGTCACTTGTAAACGACCAGGTGATATCACCGTGGTCGAAATCAACCAGTAGGATATCGTAATCATAAGGACAAAATAAATAACTTCGTCACATTAATTTTAATAAAATGTGTAAACCTGAACAGAAACGTAAGTGTTTAAAAACCTTCCACACTAACACTAAAAAATACCTCGTTAAATATGCCGCGATGAATGAGTATATCGGCGCGGCGGCGGCGCGTGCGCAAAGAAACAGATGTCCCGGGTTCGATGCCCGATTTTGGCACCGGCCTCCGCGCCACTTTATTGGGGCCCGACGGCGATATACAGTACGTAACTATTTAATTTTAAGTGCATAAATCTTTTTTTTTGGTATCTTTTTAATAGTATTAAAAGTGGAAGCGTCAGTAGCATAATGGGTACGCTGTAACTTAAGATCGTAGGTTCGAAGCAGATTTTTTTTTTATTAAATAAATGTTACAAATGCTATAATGACCATCCGAACAAAGAGACCGTACCCAAAACCATTAAGCTATGGACTATTCACGTGAATCATCTCCAAGCTGTTAAGTTCAGTTGGAGTGGTTAACCGGAATGTTAGTAAAGTTAATACCACTTCTAGCATTTTTCACCAACAAAACACATAGACATACATATCACCTGTCGATAATGACTCCACCGACCGATCACCTTTATTAGTTCTCGATAAGGAATCATAACGCAAATGCGTTGTCGTTCCTGAGGATGAAGATGGAATGTATCATCGTCGGTTATAGGATCGCAAGTTTCCCATTGGTGACAAACGAGCACACTAACCGACTGTGAAATGATGACACTTCGTTAGTTGTAATTGAACCTCCAGACATGTCCATCTCTCACCTTACGAAACACAACAGGTTTATTCTACGATTGCATGCCGATATTCCAATGCTTGATCCTTCCTTGGTCCTCCGACAAGAAGCTAATATTTCTAAAAGTATATTCAGTGAAGTAAATAAAGACTTATTTTTTGGTATCAGAGAAAAAAGATACCATACCTTGGGGAGGGAAGGCAATGTGAGAATACTACCCTATTCCCCGCCCATCGGTATCCACTCTCAGAGCAAAGCAACGGGATCCACGGTCACCAATTGGATTCACCGATACTCCTCGGTAATGAACCCTGCAAGTACTAATGGAAGCAACGCATTTCAGAGCCCAATCGCTGTACTAGATCCACTCGACTTGCCGCCCTCCTTAAGTTCACTTGATGGAGGATTGTAACCCCCACCCTAATCGCCCACAAACCGGAAGTCTCCTTTTAGTCGACAGGAAGAAGATACCTTAGTCTTATTCCATAAAATTCTGGGATTACATTTCTGAAGGTATTAAACCTTATATAATCCCTTCTACTGGGCCTGCCTACAAATATTCATGCTCTCTATCATTTTATAAAAATAACAATCAGCGCATAGAAAAACTATAAAGTGTTTAATCGCCTATACTGCGTTCTCAGATGCATCGATAACTGAATGAATGAACGATATGCAAAGAGAATTTTGAAACATCCTGTATGACACACGTTTTATTTTTACTCTCTTCATAAACTTCATTCTTTTGTTCTTTGATGTAAGACCGTTTATACACCACATGGCCGGCGCGATACTAAAATAACACTGGCCCGATAGTTTGATGATGGGGGCCCCTGGGGTTGATTCCTCCCTTCGAATTAGTTACAAGTTCTTAGTATAGAAATATCGTTTCTGTTTCCTCTCAAATGTCAACATATTCCTCCTTAATAACGATGACGTTAAAACAAAAACGTGAAGGTCATGAGTAGGTAATATGTTCAGGGAAAAGGACAAAAACCACGGAAGCCTGGTAAGAGCAGCACGGAATATTTCTTTTTAAAAATATTATATGTGAAAAAATAATAAAAAATAAAAATATATTTAATGACATATTTTTCTTTTACACAATCTAAATGAAGTTCCTGATTTCTGAGCTAGATTCTACACCCTGTGTTACAGAGGTCAGTGTCTGCTCCCATTAAAGATTACACATGATTTATGTAAATAAAATATAATATATAAATATATTAAAATATAATATATTTATATTGAAATATAATATATTTATATTGAAATATAATATATAAATATATTAAGCTTTGTTTTTTATATATCTTTATCTATTTTATCGTGTTCTTTTATCTAATAGGGGTAGATAAACATAGGAAGTACAATCAATATTTAATCAGGAATGCAGGTCCGAAAAGTGAGAGAGATATAGCATAGCGTCGTAAAAATATTAGGTAGCGAGGTGAGGAGAACATGATAAATATAAACTGCACCCGGTCGGGAGCTTTCAAACCGTGCGACCCTCTCTAGCCGTTAGACAATCATAGGTTATAAAAATACGACTAGTGGGAAGTTGAACAGAATAGGAAGGAATGGTCCTCTATTGAAAATTTAAAAGACGAAGTAAAGTTACTACGTGTAATAGAGATACATATTTGATCAGTGAACTTGGCATGTCAGAGAATTATTTATTTCTAAAAACATGCTAGTTCCCTCGCGATGTTTTCCTTCATCGTCCAAATGCGTTTGGGAAGTACTTAAAATTCCATCAGCACTTAAAATAACAATTCACAATTTCATTATTGCCAGCACCGATCATCGAACACGGCTTCCTCGCGTACCGTGAAATTAAGTGCGACCTGACCCGACAATGAGATACCACGGCGTACAGTAAAGTTAATTCACTATTACTCAACTAAACAACAAGTCTCCACAGATCCAATCAGCACTAAGCCACCATCGACTTCGATTCCCCGGCTGTGATTGGGTTAAAAAATAGTAAGATTTATTTTTAGATGTAATACTGTTTACTTTCACTTTATTATGACATAAAGGGTGATAAAAGAGCACACAGTCCATCTACCGTAATTAATTCACGCGAGCCATAAACCCCGTATCAATCCTGAATGAAGGAGATAGATCTTCTTGTTACCGTTAAATAGAAGTTGTCCTACTCTAGTAACGTATTAAACCGAAGGTCATTTCTCACCGAAGCTCTTAGTTCAAAGTTTCATACTCCTATCATTAATAACTTAACCGCAACATTTTGTTTATTTATAAATATATTCCATAAAACCAAAACAGTTTACATAAAGTATTAACCAATTAATATTTAAAGCAGACAATAAAATGCAAATATCAACTGTGAAGCGCCATCTTGTCGCCGCCATTTTGTTAAATGACCTTTAAACGCATTTAGGGCGCTATCATTAATTTGTGAAAAAATGTTATTATTACACGCTTTTAGTAGCTTGATCTGTATGTATGTATTAATTATATTTGTATGTATACTATATGAATGAATGTTGAATTACTTAATTCAGTTTTCACCCATTTCTGACATTTTGAATATGTAATATGAACCAATGATAATACAATAATTGCAAAACTGCGTGATGCTTTAGTTTTTAAAATTGAGCATTATGTAATAAGCATATCTTTTAAGAAATTTAGGAAATCACACTAAATAACTGACTACAGTTACAGTACAGCTGTCACCTGTTACAGCAAAGACTTCTAATCTGCACGAAAGATGTACACTCTCTTACAATCAACATTATGATCAGCCCACTGCTGGACATCGGCCTCTCCAATTGCTAACCACTTAGCACAGGTCCTTTCACCCACCCCGTGGAACTCCACGTCATCTAGTCTGAGAGCGCCCTACATCACGCCTGCCGGTCCGCAGTCTTGAACTGATTTATCTCAATGGTTTTCAGTTGTGCGACAAAAATGATCGACCCATTCACTGCCACTCCAAAAATCAAAATTTAAATTGTTTATATTCCTCGTATTAAGATGAATCGTAATATTTCGTCGTTTCTAATGCAAACCAAAGGACTGGGTTAACTTACCGTCTTAATGTTCTCGTCCAAACACAATTTTGCCTTCGAGAAGAGTTTCAATAGCTGTGTGTATTTGTTCCTTCGCAGAGATCATCTACTATGTGATAATTTAGTGTTATTTCTATTATTGCATCGCCATTTAACATCAGCAAGTATCTATCTAGATAATCTATATATTTATTGATGGCGTAAGATAAACTATCACCACACTGACTCCTACAACTGAGATATAATAGTGAAAACAATTACGGTCAGAGCATAGATAGGCAAAAGCTATGGAGCAGTGATTATTAAGCCTCCTCCTTAATATGTCGATAATAAAATTTTGCTAATTTTGACAAACCCGTCGTTTGCTAATGACACATGATGACGTCCTTTGTTCGATGTCTGTTGGTTTTTCAAATCATCAATCGTTGTCTCATGGGTCAGGACATTCTTAGTGCTTATGGAATTTATACACACAAAGGAACACTTTTATTATATATTTATATATAACATTAGGTAAAACACACTTCACCTGATAGTATAAATCCTCAACAAATATAAAAAGTTAAACAACAAAGATTGTGATTTGATTTACATATGCGATAACACCCACGGGGACTTAGAATACCTCGTTATATGTAATTAAGTTGTCTTCTCTCAGTGTATATAACACAGCAGGTTTATGGTGCTATTTTGACTGGTATTTTGCGAGGACATGGTCCTAACACGGTCAAGTCGATTCACTAGTTCTGCAGTTTGAGAGTTGAATAGACAGCTTCCAACAACTCCCAGAAAGTAACTCTCGCAATACAGAAATTTAGTGTCGCAGTAAATAGCAGTCTGAACATCCATTAGCCACGAATCGTAAACGAGGCTGTTAAATCTGTGGAGATGTCTATTTAAGTCATTTTCCACTTTACTCC
This sequence comes from Teinopalpus imperialis, assembly GCA_029286865.1. Classification (NCBI taxonomy): domain Eukaryota; kingdom Metazoa; phylum Arthropoda; class Insecta; order Lepidoptera; family Papilionidae; genus Teinopalpus; species Teinopalpus imperialis. The sequence goes on along the minus strand of JAGSMU010000014.1, from coordinate 8,158,229 downwards.
AAATGTTTATTACCGCAATAAAACATATTTCAGTATTTAAATATAGAGCAACGTTCTAATAAACTGTCTTGTAAACAGTATTGTCGTGTGCCCGAGTAAAAATATATACCGTTTCTTTTGCTTTGGATGGCTTAACACGTTCTGAAGACCGTCAATATCTTTAGTAATAGTGACGACGCATTCCAAGTTAGGCCCAAGATGTGACAAGGCTTTATGATTGCTTCGTTATCATCCTTTCAGTCCATCACTAGTCCAACTTCCTCCACGGACTAACATAGAGTACGATCCTAAACCACCTGCATCCATCGTAGACCAGACCTACGTAGGTCGTCTCTTCTTCGATCTTCTAGACCATCGGCTATCGGTTTTGTGTTTCCTTACCGAGGATAAATATAGGTGTCCGATGAACCGTCTGTAAGTTTGTCAAAGGCCGCCAATGCATCTGTGAGTTCTTAGGTGTTACGGATGATATTTTTCAGTGGTGATCAATTACTATCAGACAAAAGAGCTGCAATATATTTTTTGAAATATATTATCAGAAAACTTACAATTCGCGTTACACAAATAACGTTCCTCGGTAGGTTATCTAACGCAGAACTCCGACGTGACAATCAGGAACTCTAAACACTACGCCAATTGATCGTTTATACTTTATATTTCAACTATATATAACTAAATTAATCAATATACTTGAAATATCTGCATGTACTGTCAAACAAGGTATGATTTTGTTTGTGAATATGAAACACAATATTATATTAACAAATATGAAATGTAAGTTCAACATAACTGACAATTCAATTAGATGATGCTGATGCCATTAAAGTCAAAGTAACAACGAGTATGTTCAACTGCAGGGCGTGGGCCTCCGCTCTGCAAAAGGCATCAGAGCATAGTCCACAACGCGGATTCAATGCGGATTGGTGGACTTCACATGTATTCCAATTATTATTTTCTATTTATATTTTAGACATGCAGGTATCACCGCGATGTTTTCTTACACCGAGCACGTGTTAAATCAGTTTTTTTGTGTACGCGTATTGCTGTTGGTCCAGAGACCTCTACAGCTTTATCTAATTAGACTCGCGAGCGGAAGGCCCGCCGAGTAGAGAGACAATGACAATGCTGCGAAGCTGGCGCGGAGATTGCTGCTGCTGTGGACGAACCTTGACTCGGATCGCTATCTAAAAGGAGTTAAATTAGTAAAATTGCAATTAACAACATCATTAGTGCGAGCATCGGAAATCGATGTCAGTTTGTTCACGTACCGTGAATTAAAAGTGAGGGTTTAGACGCTGGGCTACAGCCACCTCGGCTCTCGAAGTCACAAGCGTACGTTCAAATGAACCGGTAATAAGTAGGGGCCCACCTTCCGACAAATGAACTGTACCGCGAACAGAAACAAACGTCTCGTGGAATGCATTTCCGTCCATTCTTTAACGCCCACGCTGAATTCGTTATATACATATAATTATTATCATATAAATATTATCGCCATGGTTGAAATCGGCTAGGAAGACATTTAGTTTAAAGAATAGTATGTTTCTAAATTTGGACGAATTTGATATGTACGCAATTAAATTTCGATTTAACTCATATAATCCCACTGCTGGGCAAAGAGGCAAGTACAAGAGGCTATCTTTTACATTAATCTATTTAAAGCTGTATTGATCTTTATTTAACTAGATCGACCTAATAGTACCGTCGCTGTCTCGGTCCACCGCTACGTCGTTTGTTGTTGTTTTTTTGGAAGGTAGACACAAGCTGTGGCGTGGCTCTACAATTATTTTAGCCTTATACCTACCACGCTTCATGTGCCCTTTTTTTTCATATACCTCTGTTAATAGTTTTCCATGTACTAATGTAGGTGTCACTGGCCGTAGGAATCACTTAGTATCGTTACGTGAATTGTGTGCTAGTTTGTCACCCCCATTTAAATTGTTATTAAAATCCTGAATCAACTGCATCCACCCGTTAAGCCTATTGTTCGCCAATTAAAAATATTGCAGGAAAACTATGTCGATCAAAACTTTCTAATAGGACTTTGCCGAGAGCACTTAAAAGTTTCGAAAAGTTGAAGGATCTAGGTGAATGTAGAGTCAGCAATAACAATTCAGAGCGATTTTATTTTATGTTTATGCTACAAACAGTGGTAGAACTACACTGCGGTTTGTGTGTAGCTGCAGAATGAATAGGTCAGCTCGAGAGGCATTTCATCTCGGTCCTCAAGGGTGACAACGCATTATGATTCCTTGTCAAGGTTAAAAGTAGATGTCGTAAGCCGCAGGAATCACATACCATCAGGTGAACTGTATGTGAGGTTATTACTCTTAAAGTAATAATAACATTTCACCTGATTGATAAGTGATCCCTGGAACCCTAGAAATCCACATTTATACTCAATAGTAAATCACAATGCGGATCTGTTGTCACCCGTGATAACTAAGATTGTCACCAGTAATAAGCAATCGAAACTCGGTAGCTTATAGTAGGACGTGGTCCTTGCGTGATCGAAGCTACCCATTCATGTCGTAGCTCGTAATAAACTACAGCGTGACCTATTATTATTATTTTTATATCTTCTAGTAGAACTACTAATTATGGAAAAAGCTGATGAGGAAAGGCAAGCAGCTCACCTGATGGTAAATGATTACCACTATCCATGAACATCCGCAACACCAGAAGAGTCGCAGTCGCGCTGCCGGTCTTTAAGAACGGCGTAGGATATTTTCTTGAACGTTCCAAAGTCGTATCGGTTTGGAAATACCGCTGGCGACAGCTGATGACACAGAGTAGTTGTGCGTGGCAGAAAATTAAAGCGTATAGTGGCCGATTGATAATCATTGTGTTGTATAGTTGCATGATGTATACCTCAATAGATCACAGTAACAGAAATGTTATAGTGCCGCATTTGCGCAAACAGAGACACTCAATCGTAATCACCTTTCCCAATTCAATTAACAAATAGTTCAATTAACAATTAACACACTAGCAGTCCTATTACTATTACTAGCATTCCTGTTAACCACTCCAACTAAGCTTAAAAGCTTGTACTAGGAGATGGTTCATGACAATAGTTGAATGGCAGATTCGAAACTACGACCTTAAGTTTCGCAGACCATACCCAAAACCATAATAGTGAATCAGACATCAAATCCAATGAAAAGGAATCGAACACAATATCCGTGACTCTGCAATCAGAGATATCATACCCACAGTGTATGAATATGACCCACAACGAAGGTCAATAAATAACTAGGATGGTGAATGAACATCTTCACAGACAGACTTATAGAATTTTGATGAATAATATGAATTATTCAGGCGTTATTCGAGCCAGTCTTCCGGCTCAGGGGATCGGACCATTGGGGAGGTTCAAAAGGGAGGGCCCGATGGAGATATTTTCATACGGATTAATTTCAAAGGGGATGGAGGATTCCAATTTAAGATTATGACGATCCCGAATCTGATTTTTGTGACAATAACCAATGTATCTTTGTTGAACACAATGACGGATTGGAAAGTTTTGAAATGATGTCTCGATTCTCGTTCTTATTACTAAAGTCCAATTCATTTTGTGTTTATCTTGTGTTAAACGAAGATCGATTTTATTGTAAACTTTTTGATTATACTTCAGTTAATGATGTCTTGCTAAATTATTATTACCAAGCGACTTCGTGTTCGTATTTGGGGAGTCAATTGATTGGCCGGCAGCATTCTGTTTAGAACACGTACTTGCAGGCCTATGCCTACGTTCGAATCCAATTTTTTTTTCGGTCTCATCTCCTCTTTTTTTGTACGAGGACTTTTACAGTTTCACCGGTTGAAAGGTTATATATTATCTTTATTAGTGGGTAACCAGCACAAGGGCTCCCGGCTTGAAACGTTACCCTGTTCCGCGAGAGCGACCGACTCGAGGGTGCCCGAGAGGGCCGAACCTCGCCTTTTATTTTATATTTTTTTATTATTAACTATATGTACCACCACTTAGGAATGCGTAGGCGCTGGAGAAAAAGTGGTGCATGAAACTCCTCTACCGGTGAAAACCGGGCTGTGACATGGCGGTATCGCGAATATCTTCGAATCCTAGCAACATTATTTGTGTAACACAATTTGTTAATTTTCGCAATTACATCTGATTTCTCAACCTGTGCATCTCAACCACTGGGGGTTGTATTTAATGTAATTTCTTATTGATATATAATAGTTTTATAAAATTAAATATTACCATGGAAAAATAAACTTTTACCTCGTTATATGTAAACAAGCTCTTAATTAAAATGTTATTGTAGTTTTACAGTGAAAGCAGCCACATGGCTTTTACTTACCTTACTGGCTCTTACGTGGTCGCGACATAAAAATGGTTAGGAAACAATGATCTTCCTTTGAGTGGTAAAAGCTGTATTGCTAGTAAATAATAACACTGCTATCATGAAAAGAAACAAAGAATCTTGTCAACATAAGGCACTGTGTATACAAGTACAGCCAGAGGGCAGACCGCGCAGTGAGTAATCGGCCTTGGAGCAACAGGTGTCCAACAGATGCACCGCACCGTTGGAAACAACAGATGCATGCGGCCTGGCTGACACCGAACATCGCAGAATTTAAAATCGACGAAACCAAACATTGCAAAAATATTATTTCCCCATTTGGAATGATATTTTTTTCATATTCCATAAAAATTATACTTGCAACACTGAATTTGGCTGAGAAAGAACCACACTTTCGTAGGGCTACGTTTGTTTTTATGTTATATTAGGTCTTTACCTATGAAATTGCCATGAGTATTGGCCATTAAAAACCAAAAAAAGTTTTGATTGGCTGTGAATCCTAAATTCAAATTAATTTTGTTTTAAAAACATTACATTCTTTTTACAAAGCCAGTCTTTTGTTTATTGATTAGCTTTATATTTTCATTATCGCCATTATAGTAATACTTTAAAAATTAGTGTAATTATGCAATATGAGTTCCGTCGTTACATCAACGCAGCACAAACGGCAGGAACATCAACAACGTTTACGGAGTGAACTTTACAACGAACGCACAACCCGTTATCGGTTCCGTTCTAGAAATTTTGATTTGAAAAATGAATTTCTTGGTCGTCCGGACACTTTAGTCAACAATGATGAATTAAAGGCGATTGTGGAAGCTGATGATACCTCAATCTACAGCCGAGCTGGCAGCAGCTTTGATGTTAACATCAAAACAATATTGGTCCGTTTGCGACAAATTGGCAAGGTAAAAATCTTGATAGATGCGTGCCCCACGAACTTAACGATCGCCAGCGCAACGTACGCGTTGAGCCTGCCTCGCGCTGCTCAACAGGCACAGAAATGAAATAATTTTGAACCGAATTGTTACGAGGGACGAAAAATGGATTCTGTTTGACAATCGAAAGCGCTCAGCAAGTTGGTTAGATCTTGGTTCAGCACCAAAGCAATGCCATAAACGAAAAATGACCTCTAGAAAGTTGATGGTCACTGTTTGGTGGTTTAGGGCTGGCGTGATTCATCACAGTTTTTTACTAAACGTCATGAGCATTACTGCAGACGTGTACTGTGAAGAACTGAAGACAATGATGGAGAAGCTCGCACATCCGCACACCAGCTTTGGTTAATCGGTCGTCCCCGCTGCTCCTACACGACAACGCGCGACCGACCATACTGCGCAACAGACAGCTTCCAAGCTGTAAGAGTTGGGGTTGGAAGCTCTCCCTCATCCACCGTACTCATCAGACCTTGCACCCACCGACTATTACTTTTTCCAAAATTTGGATAACTTTTTAGCGGGAAAAAAATTCAATACCCGAGAGGAAGTACAAAATATCTTTGAAGAGTTTGTTGCCTCCCGTCCAGCTGATTTTTACAAGAAGGGCATCAATAAACTACCACTGCGTTGGCAAAGATGCATCGATTACATGGGTGATTAATAATTAACTTTGAATAACAGAAATAAAAAAGTTTGAAAAAAAATACTATAACTTATTTCATACAAAACGACAATTTCATGTATATCACATATTCATCAGGTAAAGACCTATTAGGTGACAAAAGAGCACACAGATAATTAATTTATCCTCACATTGATCCTCGACGAATGAAGTCATGTAGATACGCTGTCTATCCTGTGTATTATATACCAGGTTTCTGATTACCTTCGTAGAAGAGTAGCGTGCGTGAAAGCGTGTTCCGTCCTGATGGACCCATTCGTGGTATAGTTAGTGCCACATCCTAAAATACTGATTACTGATAGGAGATAATGTAGTCGCTGTACCTCAAAGAATCAGATGCAAATGCGTTATCCTCCTGAGGATTGTGGTGGGATACCTCGCTACGAGTAACCGACTTTTATACAATATAAGGGTGAAAAACGAGCACACAGTTCACCTAATGGTATCACGAATATCAGGTTACTGATTACTTTCATTCACCAGATGATATACAGCATCAGCTCATCATCTATTTTGCGTGGGTGAAAGCATGGTTCTCCCCAGTCAAGCCGACCCATTCATAGGATAATATACCGTTAAATGTCAAGCAAGTGGAAAGGAGATCTCATCTGTGATCTAAAATTATGTTTGATTTAAGAACGTAATATGTACCGACCGCTGGTAAACTACGCTATTATTTTAAGAGCCTATGTTTTTTCCGGTGAACTGAGTTTCATTCTAGTTGAAATTAAATGATGCTAAAAAAATTCCTCTGGCCTCTGTTTCTTTACTTCCTGCTTACTTATCAGATCTACCATGCAACTTGTTTTATGCTCCAGCAGGAATGTGGTATGGGGGGCCAGAGAAAAGACCTTTTTCTCACAGCAGGAAATAGGCAGCATAACGCTGCTGTGAGTGAGTGACAGAAAATTAGCAACTACTATCTCAATTGGGTCTTGTTGTTCCATGGCCGCAGTCATCACTTGGCATCAGGTACACTTCAAACACACCTTACCTGGGTCACCGGATGCCAGAACTCACCATACGAAACACAGCAGCATTATGCTGGTATTTCAAACTGGTATAATTCCTGGGTGTGGCCATTCCCCGAGCTGACCCATTCACGTTACAACTAGAAGAGCGCTAAAATAATATCGATTAAATGCATAAAATCGATATGATCTACAAACATTATGCAGAGCAAATATTTGCAGCAACGGAATGTACCATTTGCAGACAATTAAGCAGTACTTTAGAATATATCAAGACCGTATCTGTGTCAGGTGTCCCACACCGGTCGGATCGCTTCGAATTCCTAGGCATTACAATAATTAGCAACCGAAACTAGCTCAATGTATTCAGGTACTAGGTCTTGAACGTGGGAACAAGAACTGTCGTTGTAGAGCATTTATTTTGATAAAATGTTTTATTTTTATATATAGATAAGGTGACGAACGAGTCGGCAGCTCACCAGGTGAAACACAGAACGGGCACAAGCAACACCAGGTTAGTCGCAGGTGTGTTGCCGGTCTTTAAGAAAGGAGAAGGCTATTTGTAATGTTTTTTTATATTATATTGAGAGTAACAAACTCACACGCAGTTCACCTGATGCCAAGTGATTCCTGCGGCCCTTGTCATCTACATTCATCCTTGACAAGGAATCATAATACAGATGCGTTGTCAACCTTGAGGACTGAGATGGAATGCCTCGTCACCAGTAATAAAGGTCTCCGGACCCCTACACACACCAGACAAAACACAGCAGCATTAAGCTGCTATTTCATGCTGGTATTCTGGTACCCCGGTCGAGCTGACCCGTTCATTCTGCAGCTAGAAACGAACTGCAATTTAAAACTACCATTGTAAAATGAGAAACACCAAGACAAAACGGTTTTCTTTGATAGAGAATTTACGGGCATGTTGAAGGCTAGTGTGGCGTTGACGTCCGTGGCTCCCAGCTGATGAGCAAAGTTTGTGTATCACCAGTTGGTTTTCGGGTCTGCGTGTGTTATATATATCCCATGTCCTTCGACACTGCATCGGAACCTTTCTTCGATCGTATTGCACACGCATTGCAGCGAAATAGGGAAAGAGACAAAGAGTGAGTGCCTCCGTGTTTTGGAAATGCTTGAAACACTTTAAAATATTCCTCGCTGTTGATAGCGGCTCTCATCTGGCTATTACCAGACCAGATATCACCGTGATCGAAATCGACCAACTGGACATTATCATCGTTTTATATGTTAAAAAAATTATAGTCTATTTAATAAAATTTCAATTCATGAATTTTATTTATTAAGTGAAAACCTTTTGGCATTATGTTCTCTGTTTTATTATATTTTTCCATTTACAGAATCCACATGACTTGACATTAAAGTCATACAGTAAATTTTATTAAGATACACATTGCCATTAAGATATTTATTGATGAGTCTTGTATATGTGTGTGCCTGTGTGTATATATTGATTAACCTCATTTTGAAACACAACTTATAGCTATTATACAAGTCCAAAGATGATGCACCTTTTTAGTTGAATGTATAAAAGTCCGAGTTAACACGAGGGACACTGAAAAGTTTCGTTTTGCCTAGTCCGATATGATGACCTATGAAACCTTAAAAACATCGAGGTTAGTTCTGCGCAATAAATAGCGTTATTTTTATTATTATAATTAGAGCAAGGACCAAGCGCACAGTTCACCTGATGGTTCACCAAGTGATTCCTGCGGCCCATGACATCTACATTCATCCTTGACAAGGAATCGCAGTGCAGATGTCATCCTTGAGGACTGAGATGGAATGCCTCGTCGCCTGTAAAAACGGTCTCCGGATCCCTATATTCACCGGACGAAACACAGCAGCATTATGTTGCTATTTCACGTTGGTATTCTGTGAGGGCTTGTTCCAACCCCGGTCGAGCTGACCCATTCATTCTGCAGCTGAAAACAGACTGCATTGTAGCTCTACCACCTAATTCTATGAATAGAAAGTAAGTCATGTGGGTGACGTCTATTTTAAAGGCTCATTATATTATGTATTTCGCAATAATCTGAAAGGGGCTCAAGGAGCCGTAGTTAAGATGTTTTAAGAATTTTGCTTGTATTTCTCTGTCTTGTTTATAAGTAATAACAGAGGACTCCAGATGTTACCACATAATATAATATTCATAATATAATTTCATATAATATAATTATAAAGAACATATATTTTTGTTCCGCAAACAAAGTACATATAAATAAATTAACAATGATTGTGTAGCTATTAAAATGACAAACGCGGGAAACACTAAGCGAACAATTACATGCAGCGTACATAAGAATGGGTTAGATAATGATACCGAGAGATTTTCTGCAGCGTCCTTGGTCCATGCGGCGGACAATCGCAATTAACTCTTTGTTACGCCGCACGTGTACCGACAGCAGACACATATGTTATTTTTATATGAAAATATTTTTGCTGATCGTGAAAAGACGTGACCATTCACTGCTGGCCGAGGGAGGTAACTCAAAGGAACTTGAGCTATCCAGAGAGTTATACTCGGTTTTTATCTGCGTGATTGGATTAATTCGATATCCGCAGGTGAACTAAAGTAACCGATATAGCTCAGAGGGTCAGATAGATGAAGTGGCAATGGTTCGGCCATATAGCTCGTAGAACCGTAAACCGGTAAGGAAGTTAAACGAGTAGCTCTCAGTGACAACCTCGTATTGACGATTGATGCAAGTGGCGTAAGGGTTGTACTCGATCGTACTCTGTACCAGTCTGTGGGGGAGGCCTATGTTCAGCAGTGGCTAGGTTGGGCTGAAATCATGATGATGATGGTGATGATGAAAGCTTGTAATGGTGATGATGATGATGAAAGCTTGTAATAGTGATGATGATGATGAAATCTTGAACTGGTGATGATGATGATGAAAGCTTGAAATGGTGATGATGATGATGAATACTCAAAATAGTGATGGTGATTATGAAAGCTTGAAATGGTGATGATGATGATGAAAGCTTGTAATGGTGATGATGACGAAAAAAGATTTAAATGGTGATGATGATGATGAAAGCTTGAAATGGTGATGATGATGATGAAAACTCAAAATAGTGATGGTGATTATGAAAGCTTGAAATGGTGATGATGATGATGAAAGCTTTAAATGGTGATGATGATGATGAAAGCTTGTAATTGTGCTGATGACGAAAAAAGATTTAAATGGTTATGATGATGATCAAAGATTGAAATGCTGATGATGATGATGAACGCTTGAAACGGTTATGATGATGATGAAAACTTAAAATAGTGATGGTGATTATGAAAGCTTATAATAAAGCTACAAATAATTATTAGTATTATTCGTTACGCTGTAGATTGTAACCAGATACAGTCTTGATCTAGATACAGCCTTGGAACCAGCTTGGCTCGACCAGGAAAGGACCAGACTAGTGAAATTGCAACATAAAGCTGCAGTTCTTTCGTGATGAGTGTGGGGATCGGCAGATCCTATTACAGGTAACGAGACTCTTAGTCCTTTGGGATGAGAACTCATGTGCAAATTAATTAAACAAAAAAATCAAAAACGTTAAAAAGTTTAGATTATAAATTTCAATCTGATTTACTGCATTAACACAAGACTGATATTTCACTTCATTCTATAGTGCTTGCGAGAGACAAAGTTAAATGAAAACAAGAAATGAATGTACAGAAAGAGATCGATATACTCGTAAAAAGTATGGAGTCTGTCTTATGCGAAAGCTTCCAACGACAACTGGAAAATTAAACATACAATATTACAAGTGTTTTGTTCAGATATAATCTGAAACACATGCTAACAACAGTTGATAAGATCTGTGTAGATAGGAACGTAAAAAGAAATATAAATAACGAAAAGACTTTGACGTCGAAGTCTTTTCTCGGGGCTGCGAATATAATGGTTGTTTGTTAAATGTGTTAGGGTTTAAACCGGATAAGCAGATGTAGCAACACTATCCAGGTTTCAACCTACATTGTTAACACACCTTTTTTTAGTTGTCGGAGGAAATCTTAAAAAGCTACCCTGCCTTGTGAGGGCCTCCAGGATCCTCTATGAAACGCACCGGTGCTCCTCTAAACTGAGCCTAAGCACAGGAGGTCTCGCCACCCGTAGCATCCTCGCTGGGCCACTCCGTGTTACCATCCTCCCGTGATTCGCTTTCCTGGATAATCAGAGCCCCACCCTGATTACCCGTAATCTAAACGACCGACAGGAGGAACCTTAACCTAATCCCTAAATGCCGGGACTAAAGAACTAAAATACACCCAACGCACTTTCCAGTTATACAACCAGGTGAATACAGGCCAAACCGCACACATTCCAGGTGTGCTTAGACTTTAGCTGTCGGTTAAAAGCTAGTTCCAATTAACGATTAAAGCACATAGACGACCAATGAAATTGGTAAGTAAATGTGGTTTTAAATGCTATTTTAATACATTGTCGATGTTGAAGGTGCATTCTAAAGAAATAGATTAAAAGAATCGAAGACCTGCCAATCGGCAGAGGAGCCGAGTAGGCAGCGCAACTGTATCGCCCACTCTAGGACAGATGTTGGTAACAACAATGGGATGGGATTTATATAAAGATTTTTTACTTTGTACTTCGTTACCTTACTTTTTTTAAAAACACACAGTTCACCTGATGGTTACTTAATGCTAAAGATCACTGCGGCCCATGACACATACATCACATACAGCAGCATTATGCTGCTATTATTATCCAGGTCTTCGTGGTTGTTTCCCAGTCGATCCGACTCAATTTTACTATCATTACATCAGTGTAGTTCTATTACGTAGCTAGTTTAGCTTATGCAACAACTTAACAACAACGCGATAGATTAAGATAATGCATTTGGTTGCGATAAAGCGATGACAAGAATGGAATTAAAATGCAATTATAAATTTGCATTTTAATCCAATTTATTTTTTAAATAATAAGTTAAATTAAATTCAAATTCAAATTGATATTTTAATTTTAATTTGAATGTTAAATAAACGAATTATCTTCAAGGAGTTTTGAATAAAGATAGATTACAGTTTTCAATTGTCAGTTACTTTATGATATTTAATGGAAAATGTAAATCAGTTCTTAAAATTGCAATTAACAAATTCATTGGTGCCGTATCCGGGATACAAGCGAAACGGGCTACCACGATTCTTTAGACTATTTTGTGCATCACAAATTGTAGATTTTCATAAAGTTCCGTGTACCAGTAGTGTTGTGTGCATATCCCATACGTCTGACACTGGTCCTTACTCTGATCTTATAACACCTGCATTACATCAGACTCGATCAGACAATCATCGGGGGATGTTATACTATAACTTTTAAATTATTAAAAAATATGTTGTAAAAATTATCCCACAAAAAAGGGTAATGATTGATGAATCACAACTTAAAGACATGAGGCTCAAATACTCCGGTTTTCAAAATGAACGGTACAACCAATGACTCAAAATCTAATTGTTGATAAAGATACCATTGCCCGCGGTTATCACTTAATTTTGTTCTTTGTTACGATACCAACCTCTGCTATATCCATCCAACTAAAGAAATTCTACTATCCCTTAGCATGTGAAACAACGCAACAAAACCAACGGGCCCCTAATTACTATCACACGTGGCCAGCTTGCTTCCGATGCGTCATGCCGAGAGCTCGGTGTGAGGTCTGGATAAACATAGCTCACATTGCTCTAACTGCATGTTAATAACATTAACACACACACGAATACACCTACGTATATAGTCTCTTGTATTACACGTAGCAATTATAACCAGTAGACGCCATTGTTTAATGGAATGCAATTAACACAGCAATACGGTAATAATTTCTCTGGATGGAGCCTAAATCCAGCTGTAGACTGATATGGCAGATAAGCCAATCTACTTCGCGCTAAGAACAGTAAGCGGCACTAACTTGTGATTTCTGTGTTTGCCTATGGCACTATAATATATTCTGCGATGTTGATGTCATCTGCTAATAAACATAAAGATTGCCGTGGTCGATATCGAGTAGGGGAGATCCTCGCTATCAGTACAAAGGCTGTCGGTATGCCGAGATCGACAGCATTACGTTAGTTTAAAATCTCTATTATCAAAGTAAAACGGTTAACGGTCACCCATTCGTATAGGAAACAAATTGAATATTGTCTAACTTCAGATTTATTATAAACGAATTCCAACCTCTGAACAAGCACTTCTAGAGATAAGATAAACTTTCTTATTTAATCCACGATAGAAACTTAAATTTGTCTGGACTAACGTAACGTAACGTAACTTATTGATAATTACGACTTTTTCAAGACGATTAATTTTAAGTGGCAGAACCAGGCTGTAGCTTAAAAGTAGTCTAACTGATATAGTCATATATCAGTTATATATTTAAATATATATATATATATATATTTATATATATATATATATATTTATATGCCAATAATTACTTACGCAATATACTAAAGAACGCTCACTTGTCATCAAGGATGACATGAGTCAGAACGAACGTTCACAACGACAAGAGGACGGTGCAGATGAAGCCACCAGATATATACCACACACTCTAACCCTAAATAGTTAATAAAAAAATTAAGGATACATATTTTTATTACAAAATATTTCTAGTTCTCCCTGGCACTAGTCTGATCACTACACCGTACTGCTCCCACACTAATTATTCCAACACCACACCTGGCACTGTGCCTTTATGAGGAGGATAATACTTCATTTTTTTTTATTATTATAACAAACGAGCACACGCAGTTCACCTGATGTCAAGTGATTCCTGCGGCCCTTGTCTACATTCATCCTTGACAAGGAATCATAATACAGATGTGTTGTCAACTTTGAGGACTGAGATGGAATGCCTCGTCACCAGTAATAAAGGTCTCCGGACCCCTACACACACCAGACAAAACACAGCAGCATTAAGCTGTTATTTCATGCTTGTATTCTGTGAGGGCGCGGTCCTACCCCGGTCGAGCTGACCCGTTCATTCTGCAGCTAGAAACAAACTGCAGCGTAGCTCAACCACTGTCGCATTTGACTTTGAATTCTAAACGAGTACCAATTTACTAAGCTCGGAAGCGGAACAATATTAACGTTCCTTACAATCAAATCAGATCGCCAGTCGCTCAAGCGCTAAAAAATTATCTATGTCCATTCAACTGGGCATCGGTATCGGTGTTGCCACTCCCTAGCTCCGACCGGGGCACAATGGGCCCCTACGCACCGCACAATGCTAAACGGCCCACAATCATTAGACCATGACGTTGGTCTGAACAATGACTGAATACACACCTATCGACTGAGAAATAGAACACCGAGGTTGAATACTAGATACAATTAACTTAGTGAGTATTTAAAATAAATGTAGAAAAGTGGTTTCAATCAAAATGTATAACAAAAAACCGTAAGATTCATAACGAAACCAGTAAGATTTTAAATGTCGACACAGACTAACATATATTACCTATATATATATATTTATTTATTTACTTATACTTGTACACACAGAATAAATAATTAAATATATGTATATAAAATAAATTGTACATAGGTACTGCCATTTTTAACGAAAATTACTTCGGGCAGACCCGAAAAAAGAGGAATGTGGAGAAGGTGCACAAAGAAAGTGATAGACAGAGAGAATCCTTGCACTAGTTTTTTTAAATAAGTACAGTTTCTAATATTATGTGAAAGATTTACAACCTGAACGCATGAACTGTAAAGAAATTGGATAAAATATCGATTGTATGTGATCCTAATATTTATCTTAAAATAATTTCAATTCATCTTTATCATTGTTTAGTTCTCAAGAATATTTTCTTTTGTTTTCCGGATTTTAATTTGATATTATTAAATTGTTTCAATAAAAAATAAACTATACAGATTCTGTTGTTTCCTTTCGCCATGGTAGCTCAGTGTGGAAACGCTCGCTTTTAATTTCACTGTACGCGAGCAAACAATGTCGGATTCCTGGTGCCGACACCAAAGGAATTATTAGTTGCAATTTTATGCACTTAATTATCACGTGCTCGTCGGCGACAAAATCCTGGGGAAAAACATGCATGTTTAAGTAATGGAAAAAAATATTTAAAGACGTGTGAATTCCGCCAAACTGCATTGGAGATACGTGGCGGATTATGCTGCAATACGGCGGGTATGATGCTTTATATATATATATATATATATATATATATATATATATATATATAATTTTTTATCATCAAACTAGTTTGTAGACAACTCCTTATCCTCACCATTATACTTTTTTAAAGTTGGTTATTATCATCTGCGAAGTTTACCGGGTAGCGAGTTCAACTGAAACCCAATCACCTCTATATCTCTGCGAAAACCTATATATTCTCATCCATTGTCATCATTTCAGCCCATCACTAATCTAATTCTGAACATAGACCTACCCCATAGATTGCCTACGATCCTGGGCGAGCTGCATCCATCGACTTCCCGTATACTCCCCCATTCTTAATGAGAAATTCACGAACAAATTACAAATATCACAGTGAATATAAAAAATTATGCAATATAAAGGAGCATAGAGAGAAACGTACAAGGAACATCAGACGCGTCGGTACGTCGGGTACCGCTGACGATTACAATCATGGGCTTTGTTTACGCTATCACGGTCGCCAGGGAAGCGCCACCATTGGATCTACTTATGAAAATGAAAAAACTATTTTCAAAAAAATATGTTTAATTTAAATAACAAGACTAAATACCGAATCTATCACATAGTTAATCTTATTTCAGGAGATGAATCCTGCTCATTCACAATTATATTCTCGACGATTAGTTAATAGAAAAATGCATTTATATCGCCGATAGTTAAAACGGAACACCTCTTTAAGATTAATCCTAATAAAATAATCAGCATATAACTAACATATTTAGTAATTGGGCGATGGTTCTCCGATATTGCCGACCTGTTAAAGCTTTTTTAATAATAATCAAGTCAGAAGCAAGCACACAATTCGCCTAATAAAGTTATTTCTGTGGCCAATTATGTTTACATACAAACTCGATAAAGAATCATTATTATCGTTATTATATATACTTTATTATTTTTATTATTTATTATATATACTTTATTATTACACCACAAAATATAATAAAAACAAATCACAAAGAGGAAATAGAAAATTTTTAAAAAAGTAGGTACAACAATCTTTTCCATTCCAGACAAACTTTACACTTAGCAATGATTGAATTAAAGGACAATAATTGTGTGTATATAATAATAAACTAAATGACCTAAACCAATATATTGTTATATAATAACAAAATAGTAGTAATATATACAAAATAAATAAATGTGATGGTCATGCATAAACTAAATACATATAAATTAAATATAAATGTTGGTCAGTGATTACAAAGTGACGAGTCATAATTATTTACGTCGATCATAAACTTGTCTAGCGTTTTTGCTTTTTGAATTTGCGGAGGGAGATCATTCCACTAGCAGATAGCCTTGACTGGAAAAGAATTCTTATAGAACTTAGTTCGATAGGTATTTGGTGCGAGAATGAGTTCTCCGGCTGCCCGTAGAATTCTATCCGCTCTGTCATAACCAAGAAACTTAAAGATTTCCTTCAAATAGCACGGAGTCATAGGATTGGATAATACACAGTACACAAGAGAAACAGTTTGCATTTCCGCCGATGGCGAATAGGTAATCACTTGAGCTTTGTACGAAATTTTGAAACATGATCATATTTGCACAAAACAATGGACGTGGCTGCTAAATTGAAGGTCCTGGATTCTATACATCTATTTTTTTTTGTGCAACAAAAATTACTGATTTTCGTACATCCCGTGTCCCTAAAAGTGAAACTTCATCTTATCTTATTGCATATGCATTATATCGATCTAGAGAGCACTATATTTTTACTATTGTATCCTACTCACTTCACTTTGTTTGGTCGATCCCAGTAGCCCGAGAGTCAAGTCACGTCA
This sequence comes from Teinopalpus imperialis, assembly GCA_029286865.1. Taxonomy (NCBI): domain Eukaryota; kingdom Metazoa; phylum Arthropoda; class Insecta; order Lepidoptera; family Papilionidae; genus Teinopalpus; species Teinopalpus imperialis. The sequence continues at coordinate 8,141,303 of JAGSMU010000014.1, read as the reverse complement.
TCGACACACATTACACCAGACACAGTAAATTTAACAACATGTATGTCTAGAAGAAGTTGCAGTGGTATATGTTATATGTTGTTCTAACTCTCCCAGTCTTAAGATCAGCATTTTATCATATGAATTTACACACGTTTGCATCAAATATATACGCAGTCCCTATTTGAAATGAAATTAGACGGTGACAAAGAAGCACACAGCTCACTTCGGGTAAGTTATCCCTAGGACTGCTAATATTCACAAGTAAAAAGGTGCAGACTCCTCGTTACTTGTGAATATTATCTCTTCCAACTAAGATGGCATGTCTTTGCCAGTTTAATTTAAGAATATTTTTACTAACCTCGCTAAATACAGCACAATATTAGACTCCTGTTTTAGGCTATTGTTAAAATGTTTAGTCCTTTCTTTTCTACAGATAGTTTTTAACCGTATAACATATCGAAAATTCAGAAATATATAATAAATAATGTAAAAAGAAACCAAAGTAGAAAATGTTTTCGACCCCTGGCGCGGTGTTTACACGGAACACATGGTGTGCACGTGTACCGGCGCGTGCGCTCTCGAAGCGTTCTAATATAATTAACTGTTAAAACCCAACCGACAGCTTCCCTGCCAGGCTCCAATGATATAGGTACATAAATATATACCTACTCAGATCAATAAATGTATAGACAAATCATCACTAACAAAACTTTTAACGTTTAAACCTACAAAAACTAGTTTTTAGAATTTTATTGCATGTATTTTTTTTAAGTACCCACAATTCGAATGCTTTACAGTTACTAGGATGACTGAAATGTTTATCGTCCTGTTGTTGTCTCACTGCTATTGATTACAGTACTGCTGTGGATAAATCATTGTTTCAGAGATCACGGGGGATCTGTGACAAGAACCACCTGGCCCGAGGTACAGCATATCAAGCAAGTTTTACATAACAAGCTTGGGGTCCCTCGCCATCGGCACAGTGCGAACCAAATGAAGCCAATCGCAATCGATGATGCCTGCTATATTTTGAAACGGGATATATTCTATAAGGACGGGGTTCCTTATTCTTACTTTTGCAAACATATTTATCTTCAGTTTTGTTATTTTTTCGTATTGTTAATTTTTATTGAATAATTGAACAGTTGAGCTGCAATTTGTTCAATTAAAAAAATTTAATAGAAAAACGCAAACTTAGCTGACTTAAAACTAAGAAGTCTGCAGTCGCGAGTTTTGTACTGTGTGAACTATTTTTATATTCGACAGTAGTGAAGTAAGTAATACTTTATAGCATTATAGTATATTATATATATATATATATATATATATATATATATATATATATATATATTCCTACAGTCTTCTGCAACACCAGAAGAGTCGCAGATGGGCTGCCAGCCTTTACTGAATGTACCTAAGTCTTATCGGTTCGGAAACCGCTGGCGACAGCTGATTCCACAGATTAGTCGTGCGTTGCACAAAATGTAATAGCTTGCGATCTTCATAAGCGATGATAGATTTTCGGGTGAATTGTGTGCACGTTTTTATTATTAGTTTAAAGAAATATATCGGCGTTTTAATGTTCTACTTCGAGTATGCGCTATTGTTATAGAGACTAAAGTCTTTTCACCAATAATTGGATATTTACTAATCCACCATGATAAAACCAACAGTCATCATCAGGTTGTAGATATTTTTTATAATTATTATAAATTTATAGATCAACCCAATAAAGTGAAAGATAAAAATATGGAAGCTTGAAATAAATCCACTCACTCGATTGCAGTTCAAAACGTTTGATGGCATTCTTTAAAAAGTAACGGGTAATTAAAATTCAACATCTTAAATAAAGTATGTCTGCGTATTTGAAGATGCTATTGTAAAGTTTTCGTACTTCTCGATAACCATTGTAAAGTTATCCACCCTTTGATAAATTTGTTTTAATTTAATTAGGATATATAAAAGACTTGCTCATAAAAGTAATGTGGAATTAATATTTACCTTAATTACTCTTAACGTTTACGTTTCTATCGTTCATAATTTGGCATGCTTTTCAAGAGTTAACGTAACCATTCTTCTCGCGAAAAATTTTAAGATTACCCGAAAAGTTACCTTTTGATAAATTTATATTAATTTATTTTGGGTATATCATACAATTGGGCATAAAACAATATAACAGTGTAACAAGTTAGCGATGGCTGCTGCGTCGCGGGTTACGGTTCTACTTCCTGTTGAGGAGTAATATCTGTGTATCTCAAATTATTGATTTTAGTGGTCATGACTCCAGACATCCCTCATCCGAACATACTTAGACCCACTATACATAGCCCTGTGTCTCCACTTCCGGTGGTGTACAGAGAACTGCACAGTGTCGCCATGAAACACCGTCTTAATCCTGCATGCATCGTTTTATTATGAAGCTATGGGTGATCGTGCACTTGATTGCATACGAACTATGTGGTCTACCTTTTGTCGCTTCAGTTTGCTCATATTTGGGCTGTCTCGGTAGCCTTGGAACTAACGTAGATGTGGATCCTGCTGTGCTTAGTCTGGTGAGTGGAAGAGTCACAGCAATAATTTACCATTAGATGGATTATGTGCGCTACTAATAAATCAATGACGCAGACAAATAAAGAAGACGGCCTTGTTCGTAGTCAAATGAGTGATTAATGAGATGATAAATGTTCTAATGGAATATTTTTAACGTTGTCGATGAGTTAAGAAGTCTTTATGAATTTTATTATTACCTACACGTTTTATCTTAAATTTTCCCATTAATATTAATATTTAATACTTCGAATATATTTATTTATATATAAACTCCAAATATACGCACTAACGGAACAATTCGTGGGTTTCACTGGATAATTTTGAACCGAAGGGCATTTATCGTAATCGCGATTCGAACGTTTGTATAGAGGTTACATCCAGGATAAGGTGGTAGTTAAGTTATAAATAATAATCATTTAAAATTCTCCCAATACAAAGCGTACCTTCCTATACACGTCATAGTACATATATCTGTTTAAGCACCCTCACGACACAATTAAAATAAGCCATTCTTATCGTACGTATGCGAACTTTAGCTGAACTGCGAGGTTTAGTATCGCACAATTTAGGCGGAATATAATTAATGCAACTATTCTGATAAATTCAGGGAAGTTGTCACCCATAAGATGTTTATAATTCCCACAGTCCTTACGTTCGAAATCGAAAAGATTCAGAGCCCTTTCAAGATCAGTTTTTCTAATATTATCTACAAGCCAGAGGAGAAAAACTTCAAGACTTCAAGGGTGTGGTCTTGGAAAAAACTATATTTATTTTAGGGCCTGCTCTCTATTGCACGTTTCTGTTTATCCAACGGTTTAAGTCTTCACGTCTTAGTGGCATACGGACGGACATACAATATCGTCTACAGTAGGGTGCTAGAAATATCGTGTTTTGTGTTTTTAATCGATGTTTGTCTACCAAACTAAAACTTCATTATTTCTTCCTGGCTGGTCACCACTAACGACTAAAATGGAATGCATCGTTACTAGTAATTAGGTCGCTCTCTGCACGAAATATCTATATATACGAAACTACTTGTTAACCATAATGCATTACTCGAAGTAGAACATTAAAGCACCGATTTTTTTTTAAACTAATAATAGCTTATCATCGCTGATTATTACCGCAGGCCACTTCATTTCCTGCCATGCACAAATAATCTGTGGAATCAGCTGTCGGCAGTGGTATTTCCGAACCGATACGACTTAGGAGCATTCAAGAAAAGAGCATACACCTTACCCTACCCCAGCAGCGCAATAATAATCAACTCTGAGCAAAGATCCAGGATATAATACGTTGTAACTGCTGTGGAATGAGATAAAACGCTTCGCTAATAGTAACCGGGTCTTTGGCTCCCTACACTCACCATACGAAACACAGCAGCTTTATAGTGCTGTAGTGTGGTCGTAGTTCTTACCTGGTCAAGCCAACCCATTCATCCTACAACTATAAATAAGTTGCATCGTGGTTCTCTCTCTATTGTAATTTGTTGATTTTAAACAAAATTTTGTTAATCAGAAGCTACAGTAATGTGAAATTCGCTTAGACAGCTTAGCATATGACCGACTGAGCCAAAAAGCTCGTTATCAAGAGTAATTTACACATAATTACACATCGTGCTAACAACACGAGCCTTGCCGAAGCAACGCATTCGCACAAAATGAGTTTTTGAATTTCCCATATATCTATATAATAGACGGCGGTCTGCATTCCTTGGGGGGGTGGAAATCAATTACAAGTACGAGCAGGGAGTAAAAGGGTGGGGTAGGTAGGTGTCATGGATGTCTTTTGATATTTCAAGGCGTTGAGTTTTTTTTTTCTATAGCCCTCGAGGGTTTATTGAGTTTTTACTTGGGTTTATTAAGTTTGTGTCGTGGATTTATTTCAAGCTTCCATATTTTTATCTTTCACTTTATTGGGTTTATATATACTATACTAAAAATAATATAATTTTAAATGATTTTTATATGTATATAAGTTATTATTATATAAACGTACATTGAATCATAATAATTAGCAGTGCATAACAATAAATAATTTAAATAATCTATATAATTTGTTGTACCAACATGGATATGTAATATTTGTATAATATGATTATGTAATATTTCTACAAAAGTATGAACAATTTCTGACAAAATGAACGAATTTAAGGGTCAATAGCTTAGGATGCGGTCTACGAAATTGAAGGTCTATTGTTTTGAACCATCTCCTAGCACGAGCAATTGAGTGGAGTCTAGTTGGAGTGGTTACCTAATTTAACATGCTCAGCGACACGAGTATTATTAAGGGAATCCTCCTAAGGCCAGGCGTGGAGTTTTGTATTCCGATATACGAATTAGAAGCGCACTGCTATCATATTGAAATTAACTCGATACAGATGTGTAATTATAATGGGGCCATTTTATTTTAATGCAGTTAAAAGTACTTAATACTACGATTTGAGTGACTACTCAAAAGTATGCAATTTTTTAGTTATGGATCCTATTTTACAGTGTCCGCCACCGGTGGCTGACGCGGTGTTAACGGAAAGCTCAGCGTCAGTCACCGGTCGCTGACGCAGTGTTAACGGAAAGCTCAGCGTCAGTCACCGGTGGCTGACGCGGTGTTAACGGAAAGCTCAGCGTCAGTCATCAGTGTCTGACGTGAAATTCAATATAGATACGGAACTGCTAGCATTCTTATTTTTAATAACAATGAAAATTGTTCTGCGCTTTTTGTATTATATGGGAAAACAATTTTTTGTTTTAAATTTGATGCCTTAAATGATTACGTATTATGTGCGACTGATTGGGTCATGGCCACAGGAGAGTGAGGGATTTGACGTCCTAGTTTCATAATTATCCGAGCTGCCGTTAGTTTATAATTATAGATTTTTAATCCGATCTAGGGGAAACAGTTCACAGTATCCTGTCTTCTTATGGTCCTGTCTCTCGATTGATAGGACCATAAGAACACTTATTTTATAAAAAAAAATATCTCTGAATATAGCTCGAGATCCTACGCATTCTGGTCCTTGAAGGCGTAACGACTCGAATCGACTTTTAAGTGTTTATTAAAACTTATTATTTTACTATTATATTTTACAATGAACAGAATAGCTTTCTCCGATCAACCTGTGACGAAACTTAGTTTCAGAACTGTACCTGGTCTCATATTCAGAAGCCGTACTATGGACATAAAAACTTTATATAATCCGTTCTAATCGGAGCAGCCATCGTACGACTGCTTATTTATATGTATTTTTTATCATCTGTATTATATAATTGGCGTTAAAATTCTATAGCATAATAAAGACGAACTTGTTAGATTTTAACGTCGACTTTAATTAGCAACTACATCATTTGTATTGCCGGTAAGATAAGAAAGGTATAAATATAATATGATGTGGTCTATGCTATTATTTTTATTTTTCTATTGGGAGAAAGATACAGCACAACATCAACAATATAATTTTGTATTTTACACTTACAGTTAACATTTAATTTGGTAACATTTACCCTAATTAATTCTAGTAACCAATCCCGCACGGAAAAATACAAATATTATTCATTATCTGAGAATCTCAATCGATACGCAGTATCTAGGTTATGTAATTACACAGGTGATTAATAATCGAAATATATGTAAATAAAAAAAAATCGGTAAAATACGAGACTAATAAATCGGTAAATTAGTTTCGATTTTAAAGTCAGTAGTTCCGTAGATGTAAGGGTACTCAGTTTTCTTTGATATCTATTAAACTATTATTAGTATTTTAAAATATATTATTATATATAATATATTAATAACATAAATAATTATAACATAACATAACGATAACTTTTAAATTAAATTAAATTAGGAACGAGTAAAGAAACAATGAGAAGATAAACACTGAACACTTAATCTTCAGGCCACGGAGCGTTTGTCCGCGGTCACCTACAACATTTCGTTTTCAACGTTCTAAAGAACAAAAGCCGAGGTTTCCAAGTGACGCCGGGTAGTTGGTACCTACTTCTCACCTAGGTACAATGCGAGACCTACTTTCCGCGAACAAAGGACCGCGCCGGAAGTCACTGTGTCTATAGACCGCTAGTTAAGCTACGGTTGCCAGACTTAAAAAGTAAATATAGGACATGAATATTGTCGCTGTGACAAAAAAAACATGTTTAATAGATGATCAAAGTAGCAGAAACTTTATATTTAACTGTCCCTCACTTACAGGTGTTTTTCGCAGCCTGAAACATGTTTTCAGGCCGTTTCAGAACGCTAAAAATTACTAGTAATTATTTCTTGGAATATTCCAGAAGAGGTGTGACCAGGATGGTTATATGCGCGAAAAATAGACGATTATCATGTCCCCGAAATATTACAGAAATTGTGAGCAAGATGGCTACACGCGTGACAGAATGAGATGGTCACGTTTGACTACGATCCGGAATGTTCTTGATTATGCGTACAAGGGACGGCTGTTCGAAGGAGGGAATCAGCCATATTCAATTGGAACATTCCTGAAACTTATAGAACGATTTACCGCACGTATATATAAGCGGGTCAAGTCAAGGATAATGAGAGTTTTGATTGAGATCCGAAGCGATATACATCGGAGAGAATTGAAAGCGATTAGTGAGTGAATTTCTGAGTATTTTTAAGGAAATAGTGTTACAACTGATTCCTTTTTGAAGTCTACTTTTTATCCAACGGACCCTACACCTCGTAACAATATTTAAAAGATAAAGCGATTACGAATAAGTAATTGATTATTTCTATTCGATTTATTTCAAATCATAATAACAATAGAGATTTTAAGAGAGTCGTGGTAAACCGGTGTCTAAGAGCTCACTTTTATTCACGGTACGCGAGCAAACTAAGTCCTATTCCCGGTGCCAGTTACTTTTTTTTTATTACATTGAGAGTTACAAACGATCATACAGTTCACCTGATGTCAAGTGATTCCTGCGGCCCACGACATCTACATTCATCCTTGACAAGGAATCATAATGCAGATGCGTTATCACTCTTGAGGACTGATATGGAAAGCCTCGTCACCAGAAATAAAGGTCTCCGGATTCCTTCACTCACCAGAATAAACACAGCAGCGTTATGCTGCTATTTCACGACGGTATTCTGTGAGGGCGTGGTCCTACTTCGGTCAAGCTGACCTATTCATTCTGCAGTTAGAAACAAACTGCAGTGTAGTTTAAGGTGCTGATTTATCACATTAAGATCATAATATAGATCAGATAAGGCTTTTAAGTTCTCAGGGGTGACAGGGATATGCATTATGATTCCTTACGATGAATGTGGGTGTCAATCAGAAATCATTAACCACCAGGTATGAGCGATCATGCTCTTACGATATATATATATATATATATATATATATATATATATATATATATATATATATATATGTATATATATATATATATCCTTATACTTTATATTTCAAACAGGTAACCAGCGGATGTGCAGTCGTCCAAGGTTAAAAGCACACAGCCAAGATAGAGCCAGACTAGAGTGCGTATCACATTGTTGGGCATTGCATCGAGAGACGTTACACTCGTTTCTACAACAATTTGCACAGGTGGGCCTTTGCATCCGTAATATTGCTGAGTCACGTCGCTACCACTTCTTGATAAGGTCCGACTGGTTCCCGGCGTAACAGTTTAGTTTAGTTTCATCAGTAATTGAGGATAGGGTCATCAATTCAACTATAAATAGGGTATTCAATTTAACTAAAGACATTCTGACACGAAATTTAAATGAAATGAACAAAAGTAAAAAGGAGTGGTAGAGCTACACTGCAGTTTGTTACTAGCTGCAGAATGAATGGGCCAGCTCGACCGGGGTAGGATCACCCCCTCACAGAATGCTGTTCGTCTGATGAGTGAAGGGATCCGGAGACCTTTATTTTACTGGTGATTACGTGGCATTCCATCTCAGTCCTCAGCACTTGCCATCAGGTGAACTGTGTGAACTTCGTTTGTTACTCTCAATATATTAATAAAAAAAAACCAGTCTCACCAAGTCCTTTATATTTGGTGACCCTAAGTGCGGCTCACTATCTAGTTAGTAAAGCTTTAATGATGGCTCTATAAAACCAAAGTTAATATAATTCTCCTTTATGATAAACTTAATAATAAACTTTAAAATTAACAAGAAACCGTAACAGAAATAATTTATTTTTATATCTTATTCGGAATTAAAAAATAGGTTTTCTGAATAAATTCATCAATTGAGTTCAATACTTAGATAAACATATACAGTTATAAAAATTATGTATATTTAAGTGAAGATATGCACCATATCTACTAGCAGATGTAGTCTTGAGGACTAACGATTATATAATGCCCTATTTCCATTCCTTGGTTCTGTCACCAACACAGCAGCACTATTTGTAAGTATGACCATGGCAGCCCATAATGACCTACACAAGGATTCTATTTTTCCATTCAATAGAATATATACCTATGTATATATGATACGTTAGTTATCGTCACGAACCCGTACAAAGATTGTTCTTAAAATACATTTAACTTAAAATATTATTAATTTCAATTAGACTTTTGACTCATCAAATGGCAACCGTCTATTTATATATGCAGATATCTGCTTAAAAATACCAGTAAAAAAATTCAGCAATTGGTTTTTTCAAAACGTGATCTAATTCTGAACATTTTTATCAATCCACGCATGTAGATATTCCTCGCATTCGGATAAAGCGAGATGCTGCGTCGCGTTTGACGCGAATAGCGAAGAATTGGAATAATTTATCTGCGGCAGTCTTTCCGTCGAAATATAAAGTGGATGTCTTCAAGAGAAGAGTTAATAATAACTCAGATAATTACTATTCGTAATTAGCTGAGTTAGTACGCTTTGCCATCGACGTCTACATAGGAACTGAATAACAGGAGCGATTGTAGACAAGCACCTACCTGTAGGTTAATTTTGATTTCAAAAAAAGCAAATCTAGAAAAGAAATTGTAAATAAATTATAGACAAACACCATGCCCCATAAAAGATTCACTAAATTGGTGGAGATGAATACATGACGGTACAAGTTTATGTCTAACGAGTATATGTAGTTTTTTTTTTAATTTATCTGTCACTGTTCTTGTAAATATATATTGTGAACGGAACCTAACAGGTGGTCTTTTTAAATATTTTTAGAGTTTTAAAAGAACTAAAATAACACATGTTTTGTTTTGTTACAGAATAGGTGGCAAACAAGCAAGCAGCTGATGGTAAATGATTACCGCCGCTCATGAACATCCGCAACACGAGAGTCCCTAAACCGTATCGATTTGGAAATACAATTGATTCCAAAAATTAGTTATGCGTGGCAGGAAAAAAAAAGCGCTCATGTTGGATTTCCAACTATTGAGATAATGAGGAGGAAGATTTGAATTATGTTGTGATGTACGATGTTTAAACTCAGCGGCTGGAAATAATGTGAACAACTACTCAGAACACTCCCCATGGTAAATTCGGTTGGTAAGAAAACTGGTGAGCCACTTGCATAATTTGCCGCGAAGCCCATATAGGAAGGAAGCTTATAAAAAAGCGCTTCGTGCTAAACCCAATCGAAGGCATTCGTTACATCCAAAAGAATTGCCAAGGTCTCTCCCTTGGTCTTGACTGCCTCAAAGAATGTCACCAGCTGAGTGACCAAGACGGAAGCCGTACTGGCGGTCGCTAATCAGCTCGTATTCCTCTAGGTAACTCAACTCTGTTTACTACTAGGCGAACACAAACTTTCCCCTGCAATAACTCTCTTGAAGGACCTGGAAGTAGAGTTGCACGTTTTTATAAAGACAGATTTTGCATCCCGTAACGCTAATGCATCTGCCTAGGCCCGGTGACACTCGTGCTTATAGCGTGCTGAAATAATGCAGGCTGGACCACCAAACCAATTATGGGATCTGATCCCCCGATTGTTGATTGTTTGCTCTTCACTGTGATAATGTAAATCCAATCTGCCTTTCAGTTTAGTATATAAGATGTAAATATTTGTATTTATGAGCTGTGGATTTTGTTTCAAAATAAAAATAAAATAAAATGGGATGAAGAGTCCACCCCCTGAAGTACCACCTCGGAGACAGATTCAGCAAGCAAATTCTCCCCATGGGTAGGATGCAAAGACCGCATCTCAATCCGCTGACCTGTTGACACGGCAATAACCTGCAAACCGCAACGGACACGTGAGAGGCACCGTATTCAAAACAATGATCCGATGAGCCAGATGATGAGTGTCGAAGGAGACTAGATAGTTCTCCGGATGAGAGGTCAGGTTATATCGCCGAGTATTACGATTTATGCGGTCGGGATATGTTGTTGCATGGAGTCAGTAGCCATTTGGACATGATCGATGAGTTGGTCAGGGTCGGTATTACTGCTATAATAATAATAATAATGAACCTCGTGAAGGCCGAAACAGATAAAAAGACAAAATATCTGGACCTGACACACGAGGTTACCGACATGTGGGGTAGTATGCTGACTGAAATTATTCCTATAGTCGATCTGCGAACGGGTTAATCCCAACCAGTCTCCCGAATCACCTGAGGCGGTTGGGACTCCGGGACGGGCAGCTGCCGGCTCAAATGCAGAAGGCGGTGGTCCTTGACACCGCTCGTATAGTCCGCAGGTTTCTTTCCCTTTCGCCCTAACCCTCGACTGTTAAGTCTCCCCTGTCGACGGATTCCCGTCCGGTTGGTCTTTATATATGTACTATATTATATTGTATGTTTCTAACGTTTATAGTTTTTATTTATTTATTTTATTGACCAACCAGGGGGAGATGGAAAAAAAATAATCATAATAATTTATTTAGCAGCAAAACTACACAATATATATTAAATGTACTTATAAAAAAAATATGCTATTTGTAAGTAGAACAAAAACAATATAAAGAAATTAAACACTAACGACTACAATTTACTTGTACTTTTTAGTTCGACCACTAAAACTGTGAACATTTTGTGTTATAAAATCTTTAAAGATTTTATAACACAAAATGTTCACAGAAAGACAAGAAATATTGCGTATATTATTCATTATTACCACTAGTATCTAAACTAGGTCTAGCCTGTGTCTTACAATACTAGTCTCTTCCTGAGGCATAATCTATGAGTTACGCACTTAGACTATCTTATATAATATCAATAATTTTATATATCTAATTGCCATTAGTTATTTCTTCTATTTTCCACTTACATGTAATAGAACAAATCTATATATCTTTTTATATTCCATATATATATTACATTAATTTACTCAGCTCATTATTTTTTTATTGTAAATAAACTTTCTGTATTTTTTTACTTTACTAAAAGGTTTAAAAGTCATGACTTTAAGCAAGACTCGTTGAGCTTTTTCAACTTTGATAATGTGAAATTTATTAGCGCCTCCCCATACTCTAATGGAATAAAATAAAATAAAATGGGATGAAGAGTCCACCCCCTGAAGTACCACCTCGGAGACAGATTCAGCAAGCAAATTCTCCCCATGAGTAGGATGCAAAGACCGCATCTCAATCCGCTGACCTGTAGTTACACACGGCAATAACCTGCAAACCGCAACGGGCACGTGAGAGGCACCGTATTCAAAACAATGATCCGATGAGCCAGATGATGAGCGTCGAAGGAGACTAGATAGTTCTCCGGATGAGAGTATATCGCCGAGTATTACGATTTATGCGGACGGGATATGTTGTTGCATGGAGTCAGTAGCCATTTGGAGATGATCGATGAGTCGGTCAGGGTCGGTATTACTGCTATAATAATAATAATAATGAACCTCGTGAAGGCCGAAACAGATAAAAAGACAAAATATCAGGACCTGGCACACGAGGTTACCGACATGTGGGGTAGTATGCTGACTGAAATTATTCCTATAGTCGATCTGCGAACGGGTTAATCCCAACCAGTCTCCCGAATCACCTGAGGCGGTTGGGACTCCGGGACGGGCAGCTGCCGGCTCAAATGCAGAAGGCGGTGGTCCTTGACACCGCTCGTATAGTCCGCAGGTTTCTTTCCCTTTCGCCCTAACCCTCGACTGTTAAGTCTCCCCTGTCGACGGATTCCCGTCCGGTTGGTCTTTATATATGTACTATATTATATTGTTTATAGTTTTTATTTATTTATTCTATTGACCAACCAGGGGGAGATGGAGAAAAAATAATCATAATAATTTATTTAGCAGCAAAACTACACAATATATATTAAATGTACTTATAAAAAAAATATGCCATTTGTAAGTAGAACAAAAACAATATAAAGAAATTAAATACTAACGACTACAATTTACTTGTACTTTTTAGTTCGACCACTAAAACTGTGAACATTTTGTGTCACAAAATCTTTAAAGATAACCACAAATATTGCGTATATTATTCATTATTATCACTAGTATCTAAACTAGGTCTAGCCTGTGTCTTACAATACTAGTCTCTTCCAGAGGCATAATCTATGAGGTACGCACTTAGACTATCTTATATAATATCAATAATTTTATATATCTAATTGCCATTAATTATTTCATTTATTTTCCACTTACATGTAATAGAACAAATCTATATATCTTTTTATATTCCATATATATATTACATTAATTTACTCAGCTCATTATTTTTTTATTGTAAATAAACTTTCTGTATTTTTTTACTTTACTAAAAGGTTTAAAAGTCATGACTTTAAGCAAGACTCGTTGAGCTTTTTCAACTTTGATAATGTGAAATTTATTAGCGCCTCCCCATACACTAATGCAATAAAATAAAATGGACTGTACCAGGGCGCAGTCGGCTGTTTTTATCAATTTCTTATTTGTAACATAGTGCAATGTTTTGAAAACAAAAATAAGTTTACGAATCCTATCAGCTGTCATTAGAATATGTGGTACCCAAGTGAGAGTTTGATCAAATAGGACACCAAGATACCAAGATAGTGATAGTAGCACGTTCAAGGATAACACACTGACATGAGGAGTTCGAAGTGCAGGACATGTTAAACGTGTATGCTGAAATTAAAAAAAAAATACAGGAATGTTCTTTTCCCTTATGCTGAAATATATATTACGTTTTGGAAGTATTCAGATTCAGTAAGTTTCTTTAAAGCCATTTCATTGTAAGTTGTAATGCTATTTCAGCTTCAATTCTGGTCTCCTCCCAGGTTCTCTCATGAAAAACTGCAATATCATCCGCAAAAGTAAAGATCTTTCAATTATCGATTTGCAGATTGCATAGGTCGTTGATATAGATTAAGAAGATGGTAGGACCAAAACTTCCCTGTAGTAAGCCAAATGGGACATGAGAAGCTAAGCTTGTGTGGTCTCAAATTTTAACTCTCTGAGTTCTATTGGAAATGTAACTTTAAAATAGTTGTAGGAGTTCACCGCGGATGCCTATTTTTCTATTTTTTCTAGGAGTATGGGAGCAGAGACCGTGTCAAACGCCTTTGCTAAGTCTAAGAATATCCCTGAACATTTTTGTTCCTCAGTCACAGCATTTGAAGTTGAGATCCCAGCTCTAAATCCAAATTGAATTGAAAAAAGGAAAATTTCAGCAAAGGAAATTTTCTTTTCTAAAAAATATAACAGATTGTTCATAACTTTTACTAATTCCTTTGAAAAGGCTGGTAGGACCAATATAGGTTTGTAGTTGTTCACACTATGATACTGTGGTGCCTATAAAGGCACGCATAAACTCGGGGATGGTTGTCGCTGTTTACAAGCAGCCAAAGGATGGATTGTTCCATACCTAGACTGCCGAGGCGTCGGGAACGGAAATCCTCTTTGACGTATACACACACTCCGGCTTGCGGCAAATAGGAGTGTTCCAATTTGTACCTCGGGTAGCAGGGGTATTAGGTGTCAGCCGAAGAGGATACTTGCGTTTTGGTGGGGATTTAGGGAAGTCAGGGAGGCATTCTCCAAAATCTAAGTCCTGGGGTAGATTTTTTGAAAATACCGCAGCCATGTTGTTTGGGAAGGGGCCTCCTCCGTGGGTGGGCTACCCCACTCGATGGGTTAAATGCATAAGTGTAAAACTACTATAAGTTCTGTGAGGCGCTGGTACTTCGCCAGTCGAGCCAACCCATTCCGCTAAAAGCTGATGCTTAGCTCAAGCCCCGGGTTATACATGGTCTTAAATGATATACTAGGATAATTCGGTACACATGATGCTAAAGGGAGTAAGTGAAATAAACGAGCCCAGCAGTGAAAGTTATTTTTTATATTAGGAGTGACAAACTACCGCTCAGTTCACCTGATGATAAATAATCAACTATCATGAAATAGTAACTTTGTAGGTGGTAGAGCCAAGCATCAGCTTCTGTTGTTCCACAAACGGGCCGGCTCGACCGGGGAAGTACCACCGCCTCACAGAACACTGGCGTAAAGTAGATGTGCCATACACATTTGCGTTTCCTCCGGTGAGTGAGGTAACTGAAGGCCCACCCCCGCCCCCCTCCGTAAAACAACATGATAGCGGTAAATTCGAAAAATTTACCCCAGGAGGGTACCAGGACTTTCACGTTTGGAGAATCCCTCACTGGGCGTCCACGCTCAGGATGCCCTATACAACCTCGCTGTGGATTTCTGTTATATCAGGGGACTTCATACCAACCATAACGCCGTTCACTATCATCTCGAAGCCTTGCTTTTTCTCATCGAGACGCAGATATCTTACACGGCTGACACCTCATACTTCTACCCGGGGTACAAATTGGAACACTCGTTTGTGCCGCGGGGTGGAGTGTGTGTATACGTCAGAGATGATATCTGTTCTCGACGCCTCGGCCTGTCCATCCTTTGGTGACCAATCCAACGTCTATGAGTGCCTATATAGGTTCCATAGCGGTATTACCGACTCATCGACCACGTCCAAACGGCTACAGACTCTGTCCAATAACACATACCATATGCAGAGATCGTGATATTAGCATTGGCGACTTTAACGCGCACCGCTCCGAATGGCTTGGATCGCGTACAACTGAACATGCGGAGAGATCTGTTCATAACTTTACTTTGGCATTTGATCTGACACTACTGGTCATTTGGCCTACGTTGGTTCCATACATGGAGGATCATACACCTTCCCTGTTATATCTACTACTGGCCTCTCATGCCGACAACTATCTAGTCTCCGTTGATGCCCCTCCGGGTTGACCATTGTTTGATCCGGAAACTGGTGCCTCCGACGTGCCCATTGCGATTTGCAGGTTATCGCTATGGCACTACAGGTCAGCGGACTGGGAAAGAATGCGGTTTTCGGTTGCGGATCCCAACGCTGACAGACGCGGGCAAACTATTTCAGTCCTTTGCTGTACGAATAATGAAAGACGAGGCAAAGCGCTTCGTTCGGATTTGAGGGATGTTCACAACAAAAGGAAAAGTGCGCAAAGCACTTCTCTCCCTGGATATTACGTCGAGTGTGCCTGATGGTGTCCCTCCAATTGTGCTGAGGACGTGTACTCCAGAGTTGGCACCGGTTCTTACGCGTCTTTTTCGGTACTCCTACTTATGAGCATCGTCCCGAACTGCTGGAAGACAGCTTTGGTGATCCCGATACCTAAAAAAGGGGATCGCTCAGATCCGTCCAACTAGAGGCCTTTTTTATTACGCCCTAGTTCTCGAAAATAATGGAATCAACTGTAAACTGTCAGCTCAGGAATTAAATACGAGCTGATTAGTGACCGCCATTACGGTATCGTTGGTGACGTTGTGGTCTACTTAACTCATCGATGGGCGCAGGCAGTCCAAGGGAGAGGCCTTGGCGATTAGCCTGGATGTAGCGAAGACCTTCGATCAGATTTGGCACGGAGCGCTTCTTTCGGTTCTTTCCTATGGGCTTCCTGAAAAATTATGCGTGTCATAGTGAGTCACCACAGTTTTGTCTCGAACCGTATCATCAAGGTCGTAGTCGACGGTCCATGCTCTGACTCCGAACCAGTGAATGCTGGTGTTCCACAAGAGTGTGCGCTGTCTCCTACCTTGTTACTTTTACATATCAATGACATGTTGCAAATTAATTACTGAATTGCTATGCGGATGACAGCACAGGGGATGCGTTATACACTGGCCGTACCAATATTTCTCGAGAAAACGTCAATGAGTGCCGGAGCATACTTGTGTTTGAAGAATAAGAGAAAGTAAAATAAAGCGAGACAGTATTTCATGTCGGCCCACAGTTTGCAACTTTACAAAGCGCAAGTTCGGCCTCACATGGAATACTGTTCTCATCTTAGGCCCGGGGCACCTCAGTACCAGCTTCTTCCATTTGACCGCATTGAACGTTGTGACTCGAATCATTGATGTCCAGATACTTTCTGATCAGCTTGATTCACTGGCGGTGCGAAGAGATGTTGCATCTCTTTGCATGTTTTTCAGAATTTACCATGGGAGTGTTCTGAGGGATTGCTCGGATTAATTCCACCCGCTGAGTTTAAACATCGTATATGACGACAGAATTCAAAATTTCATCATCATCATCTCAATGGCTGGCAATCCAACACTGTGCGCTTCATGCGTAATTTCCTGTCACGCACAACTACTTTGTGAAAACAGCTGTCGCCAGCATTGTTTCCAACTCGATACGACTTAGGGACCTTCAAGAAAAGAGCCTACACATTCCTGAAAAGCCGGCAACGCATTTGCGACTCCTCTGTTTTGCAAATGTTCATGGGCGGCACTGATCACTTACCATCAACTGGGCTGTATTCTTGTTTGTCGCATATACTATTTAAAAAAAAATAACATCGTTAGACAACCGCTGTCAAAGATTTTTCCAATAGTAATTTTCTACTGCCATAGAAAAAATTATATAACTTTTGTGTACAATTTTGTTTTCAAGTGACCTATATTCGTTACCTACATCTACCTTATTACCTTTCTGCTTGCATAAATGATACCTCGGTATTATAAATGTAATAATAAATATTCAATTTTGTAAGTAGACGGCACTGTAACAGATGCGACATACAGGTGGTTCCAAAGTTACATAACTTTGCTTCACTTTATAACTTATTTTTAATGACCATTTTAAATAATTTACGACTTACGAAAACAAATTGATTGGAACTGAACTAACTGCTTTTCCCTGATCGGCTCTTACTTCTCTTTTAGGATAAACACTGTTAAGTTCACTTTATTTAAAATCATGATTTATTATTGACTGCTACGCCAGAGCAATATTTATTTATTAAAGCTTTGTATACAGTTGTGTATAAAGGCGGACTTAATGCCTTAGGCATTCTCTACCAGTCAACCTTAGGGTGAGGCAGAGATGAAACGAGGTAGGAATGATGCAATGAAACTATTATATTAATTATATTAGGATCTTTACCTATGAAATTGTCGTTCTTCAGTATTGGCCATTAATAACCAAAAAAAAATTTGATTGACTGTGAATTCCAAATTTAAATTAATTTTGTTTTAAAAACATGACATTCATTTTACAAAGTCAGTCTTTTGTTTATTGATTAGCTTTGTATTTTCATTAGGTTTGAAAATTTTTTCGTCATAATGGACACTTTAAAAATTCGTGTAATTATGGAATATGAGTTCCGTCGTGGTATCAACGCAGCACAAACGGCACGTAACATCAAGAACGTTTACGGCGAGAACTTTACGAACGAACGCACAACCCGTTATTGGTTTGCCCGGTTCCGTTCTGGAAATTTTGATTTGAAAAATGAACCTCGTGGTCGTCCGGACACTTTGGTCAACAATGATGAATTAAAGGCGATTGTGGAAGCTGATGATACTCAATCTACAGCCGAGAGTTTTGTTAACATCAAAACAATATTGGTCCATTTGCGACAAATTGGCAACGTATAAATGCTTGATAAATAGGTGCCCCATGAACTTAACGATCGCCAGCGCAACGCTCGCGTTGAGACGCGCTGCTCAACAGGCACAGAAATGGAATAATTTTGAACCGAATTGTTACGTGCGACTCAGTGTGCTGTGCTCAGCAAGTTGGTTAGATCCTGGTTCAGCACCAAAGCAATGCCCTAAACGAAAAACGACCTCTAGAAAGTTGATGGTCACTGTTTGATGGTCTAGTGCCACTGCGATTCATCACAGTTTTTTACCAACGGCATGAGCATTACTGTAAATGTGTACTGTGAAGAACTGAAGATAATGATGGAGAAGCTCGCACATCGGCAACCAGTTTTGGTCAAACGTTTTGAAGATTCACCCCAACACTGAAAAAAATAAAAGGTGGTCAGCCTAGCGAGCCTTTTTAGTACTTAAATTTATGCCTAGGCGCTTTCTGTATACGTACGTATTCGATCGGAAACTTTGATTGTGTGATTAAGGCATCGCGGTTGTTAATAAGTCAATTTACGTAACGCACATCATGACCACAGTAAAAGTTTTGTATCTAAAAACAAATTATTCGTTCACTTTATCAATATTCAATTTAGTTTATTATTATATAACCAGAACAGACTGTATATAAAATTACATACGACACACGGGAATGAGTAAATTATTCAAGACAGGCCGGTATCGATTACTGAGCACTTGATTTGAACTTAGACTACTTTGTAGCTGTCGCTACGAAATTAAACAAATAATAACTTATACTTTAACAATGTGTGTTGGCCTGTATGTATTATAGAGAGTTTTCTTCTACCCACGACTACTTACGTAGAATCACCAGTGATATTTCCGAAACGATACGATTAAGGGAAATTTTGAAGAAAAAAGCCTACACCTTTTGCAAGGCCGGCAACGCACCTGCGACTTCTCTGGTGATACTGATAGTAATACTGATGTTCATTTGTGGCTGTGTACATCTCATTTGATAGTTTAGATATAATTCATAATTCACGTGTTGTTACCGTTTTATAAAATATTAAAAAAATATTTCCTAATTTTCTCCAACGTTAATATAATTAATTCATGAAACGAATTTGTAACCGAAAAGTCCCCAAAACAATCTCTTTTTTTTTACGGTGCCGCACCTAGCTTCTACATTAAGAATATGTCGGCTCGACACTGCAACAAGAAACGAAAACAGAATAGCAATATAACGCTCTTTTGCTTATGGTAAGTGTACGATATCTTAACATAACATCTTAACTCTTTTCTTAGGTTGGATGTAGATGCAGTCGATTACTTATTACTTACCGTGGCTGTATGTTCGATTGTCACTGAAAACAAAAGCAAAATGTTAATATATTATCATCCCTGGGTGTGGATGGAATGCCTCTTTACTTTACCACCACACAAAACACAGCATTGCTATGCTAAATCACGCTGGCATTCTGTGTGGGCTTAGTCCTTCCGTGATAGTACCCAGTGCTACTAGTCATATACCAGACTATGCTGGAGTGTATGGAATATTAGTAGTTACTAAAATGGACATAGTCCGACTTAGTCTTGCCGGACTATGTCTATTTTAGTAACTACTAGAACTATCAGTTTGACTCTAGCATTCTCAAATTATTAATCGCAGTTTTATGACATATTTTTTTTAACAAAACAAATATTTTAATATCCTATTAAATGCAGAAAAACCTTAATCCGTCAGCCAGTCTCCCGTGTAGCGACGTTTGTCAGTTGGCAGCTTGGCAGGCACCCCTTTCTGTTTGTTTAAATTAATTCCGTTGAATATTAATCATTGTATAACATTATTGTGCAAATCTCTTTTACATTTTCAATCTAAATTATTTTATGGACACTGGAATGAAGAAATAAAAGTGAAGTAACAGCCTATAAATCCAAACCATCTGGTAATAATTAGAAAGGATTGTGCTAAAATCAACCAGGAAGTGTTACCGTCGTTCATATTTTCGTGTCATTTTCATAGATCACAGTAAAAACAAGTAAGTAACAAATTATATATATAAATCCCACTTCTGGGAATAGGGCGCTTTTCAGAGAACTTGTTAGAATATAATTCACCATCAGGCCCCATCGCGGACTGGGGCACTTCATATATCTTCGACGTATTTTTTTACTTCATAGGTATACAAGTTTCGTTACGACGTTTCCCTGTGCGTCTGGTGAATCAGCTTTTAAAATTGCAATTAGCAATGTTCATTGATGCATCGGGGAACTCGGTTTGCTCGCATATCGTGAATTGAAATGAGCGCTTAGATTGAACTACCACGGGTTTTGAATAAATAAAATTACTTAATAATTCATTACTTGTCTAGATTCGAACCTAAGTGCTAGGTGTATAGGCATCGCTGGCTATTCTCGAAGATATTTATACTATAATCTGACGGAAAGACGGACGAAATTAAGTTATGAAAGACTTTGACAGTAAGTTTAATTTTTTATTAGTATATTATTTTTATTAGTATATTTATTTATTAGTGACGTTCTCCTGGTCCGTCTCATGAATTTCGACCACTTCCACCTTACAGTTAGAACCTACCTACAACAACTGCGCAGAATTAATTATATTGTCATTAGCATTTACGCAAATACGGACGCTCTTAATTTTCGTCGCCATACTTTCTCTAGTCCGTTGTAATGAATAAGTAATGAGATTGGAGGAAGAATCAGGTGCAGTGTTAAAGACACG
Organism: Teinopalpus imperialis; assembly: GCA_029286865.1. Lineage (NCBI taxonomy): Eukaryota > Metazoa > Arthropoda > Insecta > Lepidoptera > Papilionidae > Teinopalpus > Teinopalpus imperialis. The sequence goes on along the minus strand of JAGSMU010000014.1, from coordinate 8,120,245 downwards.
AGATATACTACAAATATACATACATACAACTCACTAAACACAGTGTTGACAGTGGCAGAGCTACACTTCAGTTTGTTTCTAGCTGCAGATTGAATGGATTAGCTCGACTGGGTAGGACGACGCCCACACAGAATACCAACGTAAAATAGCAGCATAATGGGCAGCGATGGTCACTCATCATCAGCTGGGCTGCTTGCTGCATGCCACCTATAGTATTTTTATACAATAGGTGGCATTGAGCAAGCAGCCACTGCAAACTGTGTCCACATAATGTTATGTTATATTAATTACAAAAATTATGTGGAGAAATATAAATATATAAAGATAGTAAAAACATTAGATATTCTAACAGAAGAAGAGCGAAGGTACAGTTTGTTTTTAGAGACAGCAGACATCGGTTGGCAAGACCGGGGAGGGTCTACGCCATAACAGAATAACAACATAACGTTGCTGTGTTTCGATTGGTGAGTGTAAGGATGCGAAGACCCTTATTACCGGTGACGAGGCATAAAGAAATACAGTAGGAATTCTATAAACACTGGTATGGAACATCTATAAGATTATACGGTTTCTAATTACAGTATGGAAACAATATTTTCCTTAATGTCTACAACAAGCCAGGTCTGGTAAAGTCATGTCTACTCTGTCTATAATATCACATTTATATATATTATTATATCACAATTTATTTCATTATAGCAGGAGTAACAAACGAGTAAATCCACTAATGTGACCAATTACCCCATAACATATACATCAATTCTTAACACAGATTGACGATGTTTTAAGGTACGGTTTGCAAAATTTAACGTCTCCTCAAATTATAATCCGCCATTCAACTATTACAACATCATCATCGACATCGTGAAACAATTCCTAGCACATACATACATACTTGATTGGAGTAATAAAGGGGATGTTATTTCTTCTTTTCTTTAAAGCTTATCACAATTAAGCTTAAATGCTTAAGTTAGGAGATGTGCCACGACGCTAGTCGAGTGGCGGAGTGGATGAACATAAGTATCACAGATTACGGCATTACTAGGATTCTTTAAAAAGACAGCTTCGCACCGCATTCGACCGACGACTCTCTCCAATATCAAAGAGACCATTAATGAATGTAACTTGACACGTTGCAAACATTTCACCCATTCTCCTGTAATCCTGCGTTCGTAGTACACTCGGCTAATGGCTCACTTGTTGCCGCACACCGTGTCCGGGATTACCGCGGAATGGTCCCCTTAGGCCGCGGGCAAAATGATTCAATGAAAACAATTCAATCGCGTTAGTTTAACAAGCTTAATGGCTGGATAGCGTATGTTTTAAAGCTCAATAATTGGGAATTCACGCTCAAATTCAAATTCATTCGTAAAATGTACGCATCGCCCCTACTACAATTTCCGTTTTTTTTTTATTTTTTGTTTTATTGTTATTATCTGCACGCCAGACAATAACAATAAAACCTTAAGACATTAAGTCAACCCTTTGTACCCCTTTTTGTAAGGTATAAACAATAAAGTTTAATTATATAAATTCGTTGTAATTAGGTCGGATCTATTTTTTTACAGATGATAAAGCTCTGCATGATCAACAGCATCAGATCAGCATGGGTATGGTACAATATCAGCGGAGTTGTAGTTGCGCTTTTCTTGATGATACCTAGCTTAAAAAAGATTCATAATGCACTTGCGTTGCCACTCCAGAGGTCTGAGATGGAATGTCTCGTAACCTAATATTGGGTCCCATACTTACCACACGAAACATAGCAACATTATGCTGCTATTTCCAGTTTGAAGCGAACTATTTATGTTGCACCTGTCAACTAGCAGCAGTGTGGCGCTGCTATTGTCAATGTCTTCTTGTTATTAACTGACGACAACAACTACGCAGGATATATTACAGTGCCGTAATCATTATCATAATATAATCAAGATCGCAGGACGGGGCAAGATGCAGTGCCAGGGACACGGGACACACGCCAGGCGTGAGTACTTTGGTGAACACCTCAACAGGATAGGACGCGAACAGGCGACGTAATTACACTACAATACTGGTGATAACATTTCGCACAGTACATGATAAGCGAATGCCTTGCGTGGGAGCGCGAGTGAAGAATCTTAGTCAAGAAGCGTGATCCGCGCATTATTTCTCTCGATCGGCCGCAATAACAGCACATAGCACAGCTGGTGCTAGCGGAAAAAGCAGCCTGGGGGCGTTGGCTTTCTTCTGTGAAACCTTCATGGTACAGAAAGAGATCGCTTGGGCAGAATCAGTAGAGGGCTGATTAATTTCGGAGTTGAAGGCGTCGGAATGATGCAAGCATACCCGGCCCATCAGCACTTTACTTCCGGGCTTATAAAATATGTCTAAAGTTTTCGCTGCCTGGGAAATCTAAGTACGCAGGCGATCAGGGATAGGTCTACGAACGTTGAGGAAAATGAACCCGGGAAGAACGGCAATACGGAATGGTCCCGGCTTACCATAGTACAGCTAGGGTCAGTATATTCCCAGTGAATGCCTTATCACAGTAACCTTCCAATGCGGGTCACCGACTCCCTACACTCACCAGACGAAACACAGCAGCTTTATACTGCTATTTTATGCTGGATTTATATGTGGACGTAGTACAGCGGTCGAGCCAACACATTCACGCTGCAGCTAGTCAAAAACTGCAACGTGGCTCTACAACTGTTAAATTATGTTATAATAATCTTAAAATAATCCACCACGCTTCAATTAAGTCTACATGTACCTATTATATTTATAAGCATTGAGATCAAGTTATACTGGTCTTGAAACGGGAATTAGAATTCGTAGCAGGTAGCATCCTCGCAACGGGAACACAATTTCAGGCTAAACGCCGCCGTGTAAGCGAATTAAGCCACTATTTCCTTCGCTCGCCTGTTTCGCTGCGGTAAATTCGCATCTTGAACTAAATATATTCCGAGCTTGAGATTGATTTTAAGTAAATTGCTTTATTTTTAAATTGTTTACCTTCGATAAACTAATATGAAGTTTTATAATATAATAAATTATAATTATAAGACTAATATTATTAATTATATATATATAAAATTATTAGTAATTTAACAGAGTAGCTGTGTAGAGTCACGCTACATCTGTTTCGTATGGTGAGAGTCATCAAGAGATCCAGTTACAGCAATACGTTCCATTTCAGTCGTCATGGTGACAACTGATTCTCATCTGGAATCTTAGCTGAGAATGGATGTAGGTGTTTATGGGCTGCAGTCACTTATCATCAGATGAGCTGTTTTTTTTATAGAATAGGTGGCAAACGAGCAAGCAACGCACCTGATGGTAAGTGATCACCGCTGTCCATGATCATCTGCAACATCGGAAGAGTCCTAGATGCGCTGCTGGCATTTAAGAAAGGTCTAGGCTCTTCTCTTGATGGCCTATAAGTCGTATCGATTCGGAAACGCGGCTGGCGACAGGTTATTCCACAGAGTAGTTAGTACGTGGCAGAAAATTCTTCGTAAAGTGCACAGTGGTGGATTGCCAACCATCGAGATGTAGGTATGAAATTGTATGACATATGCTCGTTTTTCACTCATCATTTCATAAAATGATTTGAGGAATTCGACCCTTCGATATCGGAACAACCAGAAATAGCAGCCATCGCGTGCGAAACATCGCATATTTTGAAGCCGTGGTGGCACCACGAAAGTTCTAACTAACGACTATGTCCATAAAAATACTAACACTAGGGCGGCCGGTCAAGTTCGAGTTGCGGATGTTTTCTCAAGCGTACCCTTGGTCCTATTTTTTTGTCTTATTTATTTATTAAAACTTTTTGCACAAACAGTGTACATAGGTGGAATTAAAGCCTAAGGCATTATCTCCCAATCAAACCTTCGGGTGGTACAGAAAGATTGAGTAGGTGCATTGATACATTTTTAAATAAAACAGCATAGGTATACATAAGAACTACATTTATTCTAAGTATATATAAATATAATACTGTACATAAATACATATTTATATACACATCAAATATATACTTCTAAATATATAATACATATGTAGTTATATATACATAAATATATATATACATACATATATACATATATATTAATGACGAACTTGATTTGCTGATGATTTTTTAAACAGGTATTCGCGAGCTTTCTTATTGAATACAAAACGACTTTTGGCCATCCTAAATTCGAGAGGTAGCGCATTCAATAAAGAACAGACTGAATAAAGAATGAAGAGTGCATAAAGTCAGAACGGTGAAGAGGACAATGAAGGAGACGATTATGCGTGGAGCGAAGATTTTTGTTGCTGACTTCACAAATATATTGAAAATGAGGAGATATAGGCTCGGGAAGTGGGAGTATCTAGAAAAGAATAAAGAGTGGTTAGTGCTCGCAAGGAGCGTCGTTCACGAATAGATAACCGCTGAAGTTTCGCACGATAAGAACACACGTGATCATATTTACGAAGATTACAGACGAATCGAATGCAGTTATTCAGAAGTCGGTCGAGTTTGTATGAAGATCACCTCAATCTGCATTCAGGTCTAAGTAGCACACGTCACCATAGTCGATAATAAAAATCTACTTAACCCATGGTACGCGAACTGCCTACAACGTCCGCTTGACAATTCTGGGGATTAATAGTTAAACCAAACCTATCAGACCAGTTTTTTATAGCTGCTAAGTCTTAATTAATTTTATAATAGACATTTGAGAGCCCTTTCTTCTTCTTCTTCTTCTTCTTCTTCTTCTTCTTATTCTTCTTCTTCTTCTTCTTCTTCTTCGAACGAAATTCGAGATTAACTTAGAGTGGGCTCTATTTTCTTTTGAGTAATATACATATATATATATATATATATATATAATATATATATATATGTATATATATAATATATATATATATATGTATATAATATATTGCACCCTCTGTTCAGTTAAAAAGAACGCTGCTATATTTTGTTACAGGCAACGGAAACATCGATTAATGTTAGAATCATTTCCATGTTAGCCCTCAGCGGTGACGACTCATCTGCATTTTAAAAAGATCAATGTAGGTGACACGGACAATTAGGATCATATATTATCAGGGTGTTTGTGTTCGACGTTATTTATAACAAAAAATAAACATTAATAATGCACTATTGACTGTCGTGCCATCAGTGTCGAGTGACAGTTTGCTTTGAGTCAACTCGTAGCGTTACGAAGAGGAGGGGAGAGTGACGTCATCGCCGGCAGTGAACACGAAATTTGAATCGGAACGTTTTATGGCAGGATGCCGATTAAGCGACCATGTTTACTACTTTTGTTTATCTTTATAGTTTAATCTGTGTGCGCAAAATTAAGTGACGATAAAAATAATATTTTTTAATATATTGTGAGTGACAAAACAAACAGGTGATGACCGCGACCTATGACTCTTATATTCATCATCGATAAGGATTCAGATGCATCACCATCCCGGAGGACTGAGATGGAATGACACCAGTAAAAGTATGCAGATACCTACATTTATCAGAAGAAACAGAGGAGCATAAAACGTTATTTAACGTTGCTATTCTTTGAGAATGTGACCCTTCTCCGATTGCGCGGACCCATTCATCCTGAAACTTGAAACAAACTGCAGCGACACTCTAATACTGTTAGGGTAACTAATCGACTAATTTTGTAGTTTATATTTAACGACTAAGTTATAACTACCCCTACCAACAAAAGAAGAGCATGTTGTGCTACGGTCCAATATCTGTAGAAATTAAGCCGGTTTATCTGTAGAATTTGATTATAAATTTTCGGTCTGTTTTCCTGTTTGTAATAGTGATATGAAGGCTTGAGTGTAGTGTAACATGGATGCAATAAACTGAAACCCCAAAGTCAACTGCGAAAATGCGTCAAAAAAATATTCCAAACTTTGAATATGAAATAATAACTATCATGAGAACGCCAACCGTAAACTGTAATTAATATCAGACTCGGAGCATACTGGTAGAAGTTCCACTTTGAAGCAGATTCTGTAAATTTACCAGTAGAATAAATTACAGACTGACGAGTTTTGTAGGTTTTTTGACACACTTTTTATTACCTAGTTAGAAAATAGTATTTTCGTAAAGATATGGATTGTGATGTGTGATAAAAAAGGTAGCATTGAGGGTGGACAGAAACGTCATGTGCCTTCTACGCCGTCAGTATATAACATCCACTTAATCTTCGTTTAACTAGGAAGTGTTACCGGCCCTTCCGTTAGTTCTAGCAGACAGAAATACAGTACAACTAGCGGAGGGAAGGGATAGTTGTGTGAGTAATATTCCCTATTCCAATACACATATATCTATGTGTGTGACGCGATTGGACTTTATGTGTGCATATGGACGAAGGATTGTTGTGTGCGTATCATTTGTTAGTGTGCTGGGGTAAAAGGATTTATATGTTGAAAGTGTGTATAGATTACGATGGTGGTATTGGCTTATAAGTTATATAGCGTTAGGGAACTGCGTTTCCTCAGCATAAATTGCTTATAAAACAAAAGCCTGTCCACGCTTACGCTCACTTCCTCGTTATGAAGCTACAATTTACTAGAGAAATTATTAGGTTTAATTTATTAGAGCTATTAAGAGAAGCTCGTAAGAAATGGGCTATAAAAAATAAACACATTAAGGATCCTTATTCACTATATCGTTGGAAGTTAATAGGTTTTGAATATGCGCCACTTGCCATAGATGAGGCAGTATCAAGCGTTATATAAAACAATAACAAAAACTTTAAATTTTGACTAAAATCCATAAAATTATAACAGGTATGTTATACCTTACATATAGAGGGGCCTACATATATATATATATATATATATATATATATATATATATATATATATATATATATATATATATATATATATATATATATATATATATATACATAAGAAATACCTAATAAACATAATTAACATATAACAAACAATGACAAGAGTAATTTACCATATTATTAATTAGTGAAATAAGAGTTTAGTGCTGTTGAGTTTCACGTAGTAAGTAGAAAAAACCATAGACTTTATTTCTGGTGACAAAACATTACATCTACGTCCTGATGGGTGACTATGCATCTTCATTAGGATTCCTTATTAAGTTTAAAAGGCAACAAATGTACAAAAGTGAACGCCAAATATCAAGATGGGGATAGAACTAGGATTTCTTGCACTGGTACGATGTTTTATTTTTATTATCGTTACTTTTTTTATTACATTGAGACTAACAAACGAGCACACAGATTATCTGACGGCAAATGATTACTGTGTCCCATGACATCTAAATTCATCCTTGACAAGATGTAACACCTCGGCACCAGTAATAAAGGTAAATAAAAAAGTAAAAATTATTTTTAAAATAACATTGTTTGCATCGCGGCTATGGTATGAATGTCATATTTGACATTTGAGGAATCATAATGCAGATACGTTATCACTCTTGAGGACGTAAATGGTATGCCTTGTCACCAGTAATAAAAGTGTCCAGATCTCTACACTCAACAGACGAAACGCAGCAGCATTATGTTGCTATTTTATGTTTGTAATAATAAATTAATAACAAACATCAAAAATTCACCAAAAACAATGTAGTGCAACACTGAGACAATCAATAATGAGGCACAATACAAAGTAATAAGGCATGCACATACACATGGCGTGAAGTGACGAATGTCGACAAATATTTATTTTCACTTACTCGCACTCATGGACTGGAAAGGAACTTTAACACACCTTTGAATGCACGAATCTTAAACTATTTGCCAGTAAATATTTATTGGTAGTAATGTGTTTAAATTGTCTTTTTAATGGTTATTTAAAAAATTGTTAGTGCTGTTGTTACTTACGTTAAATTACATTTGTAATTTATCTTCTTTCAAATAAAAATAACGGTTGAGTGGAGTATTGGTTGGAGAAGGTTTCCATCCGAGGACCAACCACAAATCCGATTATAGGTTCGGATGTATTATTGCTTATCTCTTCCGTGTGTTTGACGCTGTATCTGAACCTTTCTCCGATCTTATTGCATACACACATCGGAATAGAGAATGGGATGACGAGTGAATTCATTTGTCTATTCGAATGGTTATAGAATTATAATACGAGTATATCCAAGAAACTTGATGTCACAGGAGGACACCATTCTCAACAATGAAATATCAAATAGAGTGTGGTTTGGGATACGTTCTACTAAACTTAAACTTTTAGGCTTTCATTCGACAATTGTGAACCATCTTCTAGCAAAATACATATATAGTGTTTAACAGGAATGACAGCAAAGTATATAGAATGTATAATATCGTTTAAATAAACTAACATAGAAAAGTAAGAGTCTATTTCATAGGTTTTTTTTTACTATTAAACACTAAAAGCAGATATATTTTGTTCAGATTCAATAAAAAAGTGACAGCCTGTATATGCACATATAAATTACTGCTAGGCATAAGCTTCCTCAGTAGGGAGAGTGTTAGAACAAAGCCCGCCACGTGACTTCAGTGCCGATTGACAGACTCCACATGTCATCTTCGAAATATATTTTTATTAGTTTTCAGACATGCAAGAAATCGCGGTGTTTTCCTTCACTGCCTAGCACGTGGTATACAGGTTGTTTAAGTTTATTATACTATTATTTAAAATAGTATATTTATACAAATCTAATGTGTCTCGCGAACAGCAGAACAAATGTTCGCCTATTCGCGAACACGCGAAGGTGTCATAACGCAACAAAGCCCCTCATTCAAATTGGCGCCCCGGAGGGAGTCCTCTTGACCCGGCGGCCCGTGCCTTATTGACGTCACGGAACGCTCTAGTGCCGGAGTGTTGACGGGTGCTCCACCTTTTGATGAGATTTGTTATTGCTGATAAGTTTTGCCATCCACTCGAATTTATTTTAGTACGAGCTGGCACTTCCTGTACGGTTAAGTTTTGTAAACTTTCCCATGCATACAATATGTAAATTATTTACACCCTTGAAAAGCAAAAGGGAGTTTGTATATATATAAGCGTCTGTTATACTTCCATTTTCAGTTTTTTATTTAATATATATATCTACATTCATCCTTGACAAGGAATCATAATACAGAAGCGTTGTCACCTGACTGATATAGAATGCCTCGTCATCAGTAATAAAGGTCTCCGGATCCCTGCACCCACCAATTGAAACACAGAAGCATTATGCTGCTATTTCAAGCTCGCATTCTATGAGAGCGTGGTCCTACTACTTACTGACACTGAGCTGACCCATCAATTTTCTTGTTTTTTTAATTTTACAAAGTAAAAGAAAAAGGCAAATGACAACAGAAGCCTTAAGGCACCTTTGTCTTCGTCACAATGATCTTCTGACGTGGCTTCTAATAACGTTCGCGCGTACAGGGATTAAATCAGCTTCCGATGCCCGTCGGGGAAAGCCTCCATCGCATAAATTGCATTAAAATTAAGGTTCTGCGTTCATTAAAAAGTTGTCACGGACAGGCCGTGTGTAGAGGATTCGTTGTGAAAATTAATATTAGCTGGTTGTACAGTTTTAAAGAGATTTTTATTATGATTTAAAGAAAAATAATTTTCTAGAACATTCCTTCAATTTAAACATATGAAGAAGCGAAGCATCGTCAATAATGAGAGAAATACTAAAGAATTTTTTCTTATTGGTTTGACAAACTATTCTTCGATTTCATCATCCTCATCATTATCATTTCGGCCCATCACTTGTCCAACGCTGAACATTGTTCAAGGTGCAAGTCTGCGGGAAGTTGATGGAGTCACCTGCAACCAGAAATTTCTCGTAGTCACTCTCTCTAGTGGAGGGTCGTCTTACACTGCGATCACCAATACGAGGTTACCACTCGAGAACCATACTTCCCCATTGATTATCGCTTCAGCTGTCTGATCATCATGTCGGCTACTTTAGTTCACAGTTGATGAATGACTGCAGCAGATATGAAATGTTTATAATATTTATATTAGTTATCGATATTAGGAATGAGATGGAATGCCTGGCTATAAGTTATTGACTCTCGAAATCCCTTCACTCGTCATACGAAACACACCAGCTATTTTATGCTGGTATTCTTTGAGAATGCGGTCCATTTCCGGTGGAGCCGATCCATTCATGAAGTAGCATAGTGACACTACTATCTAATATGTTCTATGTAAATATAGATAGTAAAAGTAGCATTTATGGCATAGCCAAAGTAGCATTTATAGCATACCCAAAGTAGCATTTATTGCATAGTCAAAGTAGCATTTATAGCATAGTCAAAGTAGCATTTATATCATAGTCAAAGTAGCATTTATAGCATAGTCAAAGTATCATTTATAGCATAGTCTAAGTACAATTTATAGCATAGTCAAGGGTAGCATTTATAGCATAGTCAAAGTAGCATTTATAGCATAGTCAAGGGTATCATTTATAGCATAGTCAAAGTAGCATTTATAGCATAGTCAAAGGTCATCGAAGGCTTATTTTTTTTGGGAATTAGGTGAAAGCACACATTCACCTAACGGACATTCCTACGTCTGATGACATATACATTGATTTATATAAATAAAAAGTTTTGGTCCTTTTTTTAAATGATCATAACAGTCCGAATTAGGTTTATATGGAGAGAAAAATTGGAAAAGTTTCCTGGTAACAAGACAAAGTCGAGAAAAACTGAAAGTTCTTTTTTCTATGGGATATATATTTATAGGAACTCAAGATCATAACTCACGATGGACAATTTTTGAAAATTCACTGAACATTCACAAATTTATAGAAATTTGGACACGATATAGTCTGTAGACTCAGCTAGTTCTCAATAAAGATTTATATCACCTGAAAACTATGATGCAATATCATCATGAGAAAGCTGACAAATATCTAAAGATGATCATGTCTCCCAAACTCAAAGTAAGGTATAATACCTTCACTCAAGAAGCGTAAGACAATGCTGGTTGGTTTTTATTTTATTTTATTTTTATAGGAAAGAGGGAACAATATAGCGGCGGGGACACCGAGGTGCTCATCGACGCCCATGGACAACCGCAACACCAGAGGAACTGCAGATGCGTTGCCAGCCTTTAAGAAAGGGATAGGTGAAAAGGAAATTGTATGTACGGTCTACTACTGATTTAATGGATCTAGCGCGTCTTACTATCAAAGACCACATATAAGCTTCGAGTGCGATACAGATACGTTAAATGATGACGTCCTCCGGTTCGATTTTGATATCTTATGTTTGATGACATCCACTGCGCAGAATATATTATAGTGTCGTCAGCATTCGACCAAACAGAGAGGCAATCACTCGTCGTCACCTTCCCTAGACCAATGTAATACATGTGCATTAAGATCCGTATGTAGGATAAAATGCAGTGCCAGGAACACGGGACGTATGTACAACATATTTGTGATGCACAAATATTATTCTACGGGTGGGAATCGTATTCAGGATCCGCAACGCAGCAGTCAAGTAGTTTTATCACTATACCACGCGGCCGTACGTAATACATACGTGAAATAAATAATATCGTTCATAGAGTTTGTACATTTGTTTTTGACATTTTGCACGTTTCCTGGTGAAGTTTTTTTTTGTGTGTGAGTATTGCTGTTGGTCCAGAGACCTTTACAGCTTTATCTAATTAGACTCGCGAGCGAGAGGCCCGCAGAGTAGGGAGACAACGACGATGCCGCGAAGCTGGCGCGGAGACTGCTGTTGCACCACCGCTGCACTCCGACTCCTGTGGACGATGAACGTCGATGACAACAGAGAAAGGTGATAATACGATCCGAGGGCCCCTCAGGAGGTACGAAACCTCGACTCGGATCGCTATCTAAAAGGAGGACAGGTCAATATTTAAAAGCGGCCTAGAACACGAGTAAATCGCGTGAAGCCGCTGTGCGAGGTTCTGGCGTAGTGTTAATTAAAGATATTGCAACGCAGACCGAGCATCAGCTGGTATACATAAAAATAAAAAGTAAATAAATTAAAAGTTTAAATGTCCAGTCCAGTAGTGTAGGAACATTTTTATTAAAAAAAAAAAATTTTTTCGGGCTGATGGCCGCTCTCAGGGTTTTTACACTTTCACCGGGTTGATTACCGTAGGTGACCGAGCGTTTATTGCACTCAGTCGAGACCTCTATGGGTAACCAGCACAAGGGCTCCCGAGGGGAAAAAATAATATGTTCTGTAACTGGTCATATGATTTTTAAACAGACATTCTTCGTCAAGTTTTTTAAAAAGTTTCAACTGATTATGTGCCATAATAGAATATGTTTTTGGGTATATTACCGTGATATTCTATATATTTTCAAGTCTCAACCTAGTGTTCTCATGCATTCCGCTGATTGCTTTTGTTACCGAGAAAGTTCATAAACGTGCCTCTTTCTCACTAGACATTGGCAGAATTATCACAAAGACATGTGCCATATTTTTATTTTTTTAAAAAAATTAAATGTTCCTTTCTTGCCCATCGGCTGTCGGTTCTACGAGCTATATGGCCAGCCCATTGGCACTTCATCTATTACCCTCATTCTAAAGCGGATGTCCACGTTGTTTTTACGTATATCCCGCGAGCATAGCCCGCTCTATAACTTGTCGACAAAGGATATATTAAAAAAAAAATCGAAAAAATATAAGTTTATTAATATCACAAAATTATGAAATAGAAAATACAGTTTAATTGATCCCTATACGTCTCTTAATTCTCTATACCATATGCATTATGATGTATACTACAGACATAAAATATATAACCTAATATTTAAAACATACCGCCTTATAGACAAGCGTTTTTCTCCTTATCACCATAGACAAGACACGATAGTTAACACGTGATACAGCCACACTGCAGCCGAGCTGAAAATTGACTGTGGCATGAATGGGCTCTCAAAAGGGGCACGACTGCGATCTCAACTTATAGATTAGAATGGTAAGCAATACTGCGAATAATACTTCGAATTTCATAGAATGTCTAGTTATCAACAATTACTAGGTACCATCTTAGTTGCCACAGCCGGATGAACGTCAGCATGCCACCTTCCGCATTTGTGGGTAGCTGTAAAAAATTTCACTGCTATGGTATAGTGAATAAACGAGACATTTATACATATTTACAGAACTTTCAATAATTATCGTGTAGCCAAAATAAATCACAAAATAGTAGATATTCTAAAACAGATTTCATTATTACTATTTTTAATATCTAGTTAGACAAGTTATTATTTACTAATTCTTAGTTTGAACACTTGAACTAATTGAAATACTCGGTAAACATTCTTAAACATTAGTTACATTTGGTTGTGGTTATTCTATAAAGGCACCGGTAACTTCTTTTTCGAATGAATCGCATACAATATTTGGTGTAAAATACCGCATCCAACATCCAATACGTGATTCAGAGTGTAATGTGCTTGTACACCATAATAGAACGATAACGGCAACGGCCTGTATAACCCATTCCTGGATATTGGAGCGTAGTGTTCCATGCCGCTACACTGCCGATTGGCACGAATTTTTTTTTTTGTTTTTTATCTCTAAGACATGACTTCCTCACGATGTTTTCGTTACCACGGTGCACGTAATCAATCAACAAGTAACCTCATGAAAGCCGGCACCGGGAATTGAACTCGGTTTGCTGACAAAACGAACGCGTGCTTGGAGCAGCTATCACGGCTCATATATATAGAATGGATACGTCAATTTAAATCTATGACAGCACAATCAATATCAATACGCGTTTACGTAATTTGATTTCAAATGTCACATCTAACATTCAAAATGTAACTTGGTCAATTCTACTGCGATTTAGCACATGTTAAGTTATATTTGGAAAGAGCGTAGCATTCAGAGCAATGCAATAAACGCATTTAACACTTCGATCTTCTCTGTGCAGACATACTAACTGTGCCTACGGTCAAATTTGGTCTCTCGAGCCGGATATTTTGTATTTGACTTGACAATTGCGAAATCACAATGAACGTCTAATTCCAACGCTATTAAAATTTAAATGTGACACCCAACGTTCAAATGTTACGTCATTTTTAAAATTATGCTTTTATGTTCTAATATTTTGGTATGAAACATAAGTAGTACTGTTAACAAACTTGTTTTAAACATATTAAATAAAATGCGAAAGTAATTCTTAAGCACTAAAATAACTTACAGAATATAATGTCACAAATATAAAAGATGTTTCACAAGAATAATAATACAATTATATCACTTACATGTACACAGCATGAATATCTACAATATTTTTTCTAAATAAATCTAAGGTAAAAATTTTAATTCTTGCTTTACAGTTAATAATGAGATTATTTAAATAATTTTACAAAAAGCTTAGTGTAAGAATACATGTACAATCCTTGTATTTATAAGTAGTGTTCCAAGCCAGAAACGCCACGAGCTTTTTTCGATTATAAAAACGGAAACTATATTTTCACTCTTTAAGATAACCTTTTTGTTGAGAGACAATTTAATTACTATTACTTGATAGCTTTTGTTTCTGGTAACATCTCTCTTGTCTGTGGTTGACTGTTAAACGGAGTGCTGCGTCACTGTGCAATTTGCCAAATTAAAATATCCCATTTGTTTCACTTATATCATCACAGTTACGAAATAAAAAATTGTATTCTACAAAAAACGAGATAAATTGACTTCTGAAAAAATATCTAAAATAGAAAGCACATATTATACAATGGAAAATTTAGCAAACGTCTTTCGCTCAGTATAACGTAGTGGCCGTTATCTACATTGACCTTCCGTGGACGTTTAAAAGTGGTGAACATGATAGAACAACCTAGTCGGCATAGGATATTCTAACGTACCTAAAACTGGTGTAGCGTGGTCGAACTGACCCACTGCTTGTTATCTATAGATTAACTTGAGTAGTACTGAGCGATTTAAATAATTCAAGGTTTCAAAGGCATCCTTACAAAACCGAAAACGTGGGGAATTGCGTCAGCTAGCATACCACAAGGTAACTATGTTTAATAGTATATGTTTGTTTGTATGCCCTGTTTCGCAAAGTAAGGCCAAATACTAATAAGGAAAAAAAGAAAATCTATAAAAAAGGTGTTCAAAGGTTATTCGACGTAGAGACTACATGATGGGAGCCTTTTTCAAAGGTGAAATGTTAGTCACATTATTGTGACGAGTGTTACAGTTGGAACTGGTCGGGATTGGTGGTTCTCCGTCATATCTGATGGTGAAAATACCATGAGCATACTGTCGGACAAGGGAGAGAGGGCGGTGCTTGTCTATACTAGGGTGACACCAACTTCAGTATTTTATAGGAAAATTAGCAATTAAGTTGTAACTTTTTTAATGGACCCGGTAATTCCGACGTAAGATGGTTGGATGGAACAAAACAATACCGAGTTTATAATCAATAGTTTTTAAAGACTAGAACTGTGTTTTACCTTTGAACTATATTACTTAATGAACGTATTGCACGCAGTAGCACAAACCATAATGGCGCCCAATGTATATAGGGTTGGCGCCCAATGTATATTTAACCATGACTCTGCGATGCGCGTATTGCTATAGATATAGCAGCACAAATCATATTCACATACAATAAGATAAACGTCAAACGTTTAAAGTAAACTTACAAAGTACAATACTTTTTGTCAACCTAACCTATCATAAGTTACATTTTGTGTATTAATTATATAAGATTACGGAAACGACATTAATGTAAAAAAAAACCCAAAGTATACATAGGTATATACATCTTTATATACTATAACAGCAACACTAGTTCGCAATGAGTGAGTGATACATAGAATAACTCTCATTTTACAGATTTTTATTTTTTAATTTTAACTTTTTTAAATTCCCGCGATCATGAGTGTCGTACGAAGAAATCAGTAAAATCAATATTATTCGATGTGTAAACTTGAGTTTTAAGTTACACCCGCTTTGCAGACTTAAATGTTCACATTATTGGTTGACACATGAGTTATAAACAATAAAAAGAACTGAATGTCTTATTTAGTCAAAGATTTTTGTTTCATTCACAATGATAACGATATTTAAATTTTTACTAAGATAAAGTATATTATGGAATTATAATCAATTCCTTTTATGTAACATAAATGTGTTTCAATCAACATCATCTCCAGAATCACCATCATCCAACATAACCGTCATCATCAATTACCAACAACTCGGAGAGGTCTTGGAGACCTTTGACGAGTTTCTGCGAGTTATAACTCCTAGGTATTATGTTAAGAGAAAGTCATTCTATTTTGAAATATACTTTGTAACTACGAAAGAAATATGAGCCGTATTTATATTTGTCAATTTAAAAAATACATTTAAAAATAAAAACGAATACTTGTCCGTGTGTTTCAACATTATATAAATAAATGACAAAAAATATTTGAACATATCCATTATATTCTATTTGTAAGTAGATATAAAAAGATACCCGCCAGGCTGGGTGGTTAGAGTGAGCGAGACAAATGTCACGATCTACAAGAACTCTCAGTATAAATACGGATTGTTTCTTTAATAAACAAAAATTTAATAAATAAAAACTTTAATAGCGCGATTCAGCCGGCGCATTCTATTGGTCTATTAATTATGACTACAATATAAATGTTACAATTTAATTAATTATAATATAAAAGTAATCATAAATAATAAAGAGCACATTACATGTCATAGATAATAATAATATTTTGATCACACAGTTAACACCAGTGATCAGTCAAAATGTAAACAATATAATTATAGGAAAATAATAAATTTACATAAAAATTTTTTCAATGTCAATACTAAATAAAAATATTTTTACCGCCATGAACAGCGTCTATTCCATCTATATCTCAATGACCGTAACTTTTTAAATTTTTATTCTTTTATTTGTTTTGCCTACTTGTTACTTGTAGTGAAAGAGAGGTTCGATATATCCGATTACAAAATTATGATCATCGAGCAATTGACAGTATATAGAGGGACATGTATGGAAGTTTTTAATGATCTTTATATTACAGAGCAGTCGATGTGACGGATTTCAATCCTCTTACAAGTATCGTCGGCGAGAGATCCTTCGTCATTTCGTCTAAGACCTGGAAATTACAAGAAAACATATTACGAGAGCAATGTAAACTAAAATGTTTTTTTTTAAATAACTAGAGAACTTTTCATCCATTTGTCCATTTGTGGAGCAACGGTGCAGCAGTTTCTAGACGCGTCATGAATGGGTCGGCTCAGAATACGAGCGTGAAAAAGCATGGAATAAGGAAAGGCCATGCTCTCGAAGAATAACACCGCTGCTTTCGTCTGGAGGAGTGTAGGCAGACCGTTGTTATTGGGGACGAGGAATTCCAAGGGTGCATTATGATTCCTTATTGATTCATCCCAATGTGGGCGTCATGTTCTTCAGGAATCCCTTAGATCAGGTGACTTAGTACAAGTTTTTGAACCTAAATAAATTAAAAAAAATACTGAACACGTAAGTACGTAATTGTTAGATACCTTCAAATACTGTTGGCAAATGGGTTCGTCAGCGCTGGAGGCGTGCGGCGGCAGCAGCGGCGGCTGCGGTAACTGGATGAACGTCACCGCGGTGCCCTCGTTGCATCGCGCTCTCATTATGCCATTGACCCTGGAAGATAAAAGCGATTGGCGACCATGTTTATCAATGACGGTTCATTGTATCGTTAGTGATGGCTCAAGATGTTGTTGAGGTATTCAGAATGAAAGTTCTTTACGAAAGAAACAAACGTCGCGGGTATTGGATTGGATTCCTAGTCGAGATAAATCTCAATATATCTAATTGCAAACAATAATGCGTAATATCCTGCTCAATTGACACAATCTTGTAACGATAAAAAGGTTTACCATAGATCGAAGTAAGCTAAGAGGATATTTTTTTTATTGCATTGAGAGTAACACATAGTTCACCTGATGGCAAGTATTTCCTGCGGCCCATGACATCTATATTCTCTTGACAAGGAATCATAATGCAGATGCGTTGCCACAACCACCCTTGAGGACTGAGATGGAATGCCTCGTTACCAGTAATAAAGGTCTCCGAATCCCTGCACTCGCCAGACGAAACACAGCAGCATTATGCTGCTATTTTACGCTGGTATTCTGTGAGGGCGTGGTCCTGCCCCGGTCGAGTTGACCCATTCATTCTGCAGCTAGAAACAAACGACAGCTCTACCACTGTTATATCTTAGGTCAAACAACTCAGAATGCATGGGCAATGACAGTGAACACCACCGATCTCCTTATTAAGATTTAACACTATTAAGATTATTCCGTTAGAAGTAACTGATCGAGTCGTGGTCTCTCGGGCACCCTCGAATCAGTTTACTTACGCGATCCTTGCAATATTCCAAGCCGAGGCTTCCTCTCGGAAACCCTTGTACTAGTTACCCTATAAGAATCAGCCATCAGCTAAACGGTACGACTGAGCAAAAAAAAATACTGTTCTCGTTAACCCCATAGGGTTCTCCTTTAAGGTAAAAATATCGAAAGCACTAAATTTAAACACAAACCTTCTGCAGTCTTACAGCTTTTTTTAAATTTAACTATTTCAAGCCGCATGAGAGCTTTATCAAACATATTTATTTCTTGTCCCTTAAGTAAGGTTTACAAGGGCGGAGTTGATGCCCAGTGACATTTTCTGCCAGTCAACCTTGGTAGAGTGATCAGCCATGTAGTTTCTACTGGTGACTTCCCCAGATCACACAAACGACACAGAGATATTTTTTAAAATCATTTTTTTTCTTTGTCTGGACATACCTCTGTCTTAAAAACTTGTAATTAGACTAGAACTTGGCATTATCTACTAACCACTACAAAATATATAATATATACCACAATAAAAAGTCCTTACTTCTGTAGATAAGTTATGGGCACCCTGTGAAATACACTATTGTCGTCCAAACTGTCTGTCCATCGGCTCGAATCTTCTAATGCTGGCCATTCTGACACCTGGAATTTTTTTTTATTTATAGAGATATATAGAAACAAAGATTATATATAAATAAGATTAATATAAAGAACATATGCATCCTTTATCAGATTTGCAGGATCAGATAAATATATATTCTACGAATTTCACAACTTCTCAACATGTAATACATATTTTAATTTATCTGTTTTTTTAACTGTCTGTCACCCTTAATATGATAAAAAAAATCTGACCGTAACCGACTAATTGTTTACTGTGTGCTGCGCCAACTTACGCAATGTATGGTGGCGTCGATCCTCAGCAAGTTGAGCAGTTGCTCCAGCCGATCCTGCACGGGGCGGCCGGCCTCGAGGGCGGGCAGCGTGGGGTCCACCGCCGGCTCCGCGGAGTACGTGCGTCCATTGTCTACAAACATCACAGCTATGAAACAAACGAAAGTATGCTTTATCATTATAGATATAAGGTGCATGAACAACGAACGAGAAAATTCACTAAGAAAATAGATGCATAGGTGGGCAGAATATCCTTATCTCACTAACATATATAGGTAAGTTGATTCCTATACTTATCTTATATTTCACATTTAAGAGACAATTTATTATATAGTAAATACAGGATATGTTCGGAGCGTATTATCAGGCTTCAATTTACCAAAGGTAAGTCTCTACGTGTAGAACGAATGGGTCAGCTCGACTGGAGTAGAACCACGCCCTCACAGAATTGTGAACCATTGTGAAATAGCAGCTAATGCTGCTGTGTTTCGTCTGGTGAGTGTAGGGTTCCGAAGACGTTTAATACTGGCGACGAGGCATTCCATCTCATTCCTCAAGGGTGACAACGCATTGTGATTCCTTGTCATGGATGAATGTAGATGTCGTGGGCCGCAGGAATCAAAAAAAATATGTTGCATTTTTGACTTATTTCGAATTTTTTAAGCTAAAAAACACGATAATTAAAAATGGTTGCATTTTTGCATGGGGGTTAAAATTATCACAAAAAGTCACCCTTATCACCTCCTAACGGGAATACGACGAATTACCAATAACGCTGTATATATATATATATATATATATATATATATATATATATATATATATATATATATATATATATATATATATATATATATATATATATATAAAGACCAACCGGATGGTAGTCCCTTGACAAGGGAGAGTGCGGGTGACCGATTATTATATCGCGGCCAACTTACCAGATAGCATGGCGGCAATGTGGACACGCAGACGCAGGTGCTGCCAGCCGCGCGCGGAGCGCACCACGGCGGCCAGCTGCAGGGCGAACAGCGAGCGCACCGTGAACGCGTCCTCGCGGGACGGACGCAGCGGCTCCACCAGCCACACGTCTATGTACTTCACACTCGACGATTTCCTGCGAGACAAGTATTTATTTATTTAACTACTAACTTTATTTTTTTAAGTGAACGAAGTTGCGGGCGGAAGTGTGTAGATTTTTTTTTATTTATTACAAATTTACAGAATGTACATTACAGTGTACCATATATACGAGGAAACTAAGATAAGAAAGATATGTACAAAGGCGCAGAAAATTTCTCTTCTCAGCAAACCTGGTGTTGGATTGGTGTGCATTATCGGAAAAAAGAAACATAGTGTAAAAAATAAATACAGGACTATATTTATTTACAAACACTTGCATATAAATACATAGTAAAATTTCGACGATGTGTTTTTTTGAAAACACAATTAAATTAAACTATTTAATTATTACATAAGAGCATGTGAGAGTTGTGTCTGTGAACTTTGATTGAGCTTGAAATCTAACGTACAAGATTGATGACAATGGTATTTGTTGGTGGTATTCCATATTGATATCGGTATTTGCAGCATTTGGTGTTTCGTGTATCCTGTAATTTTGTCAACGCTTTTGCTGGTGTGGATGTTTATGTGTTTACAGGTTCAGCAGACGGACCGTTGACCAATAGCGCATCACGCCAGTCGGCGTCCGGAGAGGCAGCAGTATCACCGTTACGTAGCGCCTTTACCATTCCTCTAGTTTTGCGGACGTACATGAGCGGCGGTAGTCACTTGCCACCGGGCGAGCTGCTAGCTCGTTTCCATCCTATCCTTTCCACCATTACTACTGACCGTTACACTGCGTGCGTGTCCAGCACAGGGATGTCAGGAAGACATTCTCGTTGACTCACGAGCTGTCCGCAAAACACAGCGGTACTCGTGACCGTTCCGCATCGTACATTACCAACGGATAG
Source organism: Teinopalpus imperialis (assembly GCA_029286865.1). Classification (NCBI taxonomy): domain Eukaryota; kingdom Metazoa; phylum Arthropoda; class Insecta; order Lepidoptera; family Papilionidae; genus Teinopalpus; species Teinopalpus imperialis. The sequence goes on along the minus strand of JAGSMU010000014.1, from coordinate 8,099,076 downwards.
ATGCCAGGTACGCGTTCTTGTCAACGTACAGCACGCAGTCGAAGAAGAACCCTAAGCACTCTGGTACTGCGATTAAGACGCAGCATTAGTACCGACCGTTCCACTGCGTGCATGTCCAGCTGATGGAAGTGTCTGCACAGGCAGATGTTCTTGTTGACGCAGAGCACGTCGCGCAGCACGCGCACGTACTGCCCCCACGACGCGCGTGCCTGGTTGCGGCGCAGCGGGAACATCTGCTCGCCGGACTCCAGTTCGAACTCGTGCGTGTAGTATGGAGATTGGGGGCTGCGAACGGACGGTTTGGGTTAGTGTTAAATAAAAAAAAAAAAAAAATTACACACATGCGTCGTCACCCCGTTGGACCCCGGATCGTATCGTCGAGATGTATAAGTATATATTTGATGTGTTTATAAATATTTATGTATTGTATTATATTTATATATACTCAGGTTAAATGTAGTTCTTATGTTTACCTATGCTGGTTAATTGTAAAATGTATCAATGCACCTACTCAACCTTTCTGTACCACCCAAAGGTTTGACTCTCCCATTCATAATGCCTTAGGCATTTAGTCCGCCTGTATACACTGTTGTTACAAAATGTTTTAATAAATAAAAAAATCCTATACAAAAATCGTATTCATGATACAAATCAAAACAAAAGCAGAGTTACTCAAGCAGGTTGATACAAAACACTTTTGAATCGTCAAGATAGCTAATAGGACCCCAGTTGCTAGCGAGAATAGACGCCAAGAAACTTAACGTTTTTTTTTAAAAAATAATTTACAAAATGTCCAGTTGTCGTCCAGTATTGAGCCCAGAGCTCAAAACTTAAATCCATGCATATATGTCAAACAAATATTCTAACAAAGAGTATTAAGATTAGTTGGTTTTTAACCAAAATTTTAAATCTGTTTAATGGAAAATCGATTACTGTTTGTGGAATTTCATCAAATATACTTATGCTATATATAATATATTAGATTTCTTTTGGTAAACTAATACACAAAAGTACGGGCACCATTTTATTAGCACAGCAGAAGTGTTACAGCATATTTATTTATATATTTATAAACTTTGGTACAACTAACATATGCACAAAGGCGGACTTAATGCCTAAGGCATTATCTACCAGTCAACCTTGGGAGGGTTCAGAGAAATCAAGGTAGGGACAGAAGAATAATAATAAAGAAAAAAGAGACATACAGTACATCTAAATGCTTATACAATTATATATACATATCATTATATATTATCTTAGGAATTTATAATACTTAGTAAAATAATAGATATTTATATACATTTACATAAACTATAAAACAAAAAAATATACATATTTTAAATACAAACATATCTAAAAGTGAATATATATATAAATATATACATAATTATTATCGATGTAGTGAATCTGCTGACACTACTTCCAACAAATGCTTTCGAATTTTTCGTTTAAACTCTAAGCATATTGCCGTAGAAACAATAATCATACATTAGACTAACACATATATTACCATAGAGTAGATCATGATACATTAGACTAACACATACATTACCATAGAGTAGTGCACAGATCATGAAGTGGACAAAGTAAATATACTCAACATAATATGCCCACGAACGATTGTTTTACCTATTTTGATCGAAAAATAGTCACAAGTTATTGTAATTTCTTTTTGTTTTTTTCTTACAAAGTAAAAAAAATTTTTTTTTTTTTTTGTTTTAATCAAAATCCCGCCGAATGATTCGCCCATCAATATCTATTTATATCCTAAACAAACATTCAAGATGCACATGGCGGCCCTGAGCAACACACAATGATATTATGATATCGTGAGACATCATATCATATTCCAGTATTGGTAATGTGAAGTAATAAAGACAGTGGTAGAGCTACACTGCAATTTGTTTCTAGCTGCAGAAAGAGAGGGTCAGCTCGATCGTAGTAGGAACACGCCCCCACAGAACATCAGCGTAAAATAGCAGCATAATGCTGTTGTGTTTTATCTGGTGAGTGTAGGGATCCGTAAATCTTTATTTGTGAAGACGAGGCATACCATCTCAGTCCTCAAGGGCGACCACGCATCTGCGTTATGGTTCAAGACAAGGATGAATGCAGATGCCATGGGCCGCAAGAAACACTTGCCGTCAGGTGAACTGTGTGTGGGAGTTTCTTACTCTCAATGTAAAATATAAAAAATAAAGAACTCACTCCCTGAAGAAGTCCTTAGGCGGTTGATCGTCTCTAAATCCCAACAGCACGGTGTCGGGCTTCATGGCACCCAGACCCGACAGTCTCGTCAGTTGGGCAGCTCCGCTCCGGAACGACTCCGCCAGGGACAGCTCCACGAACGCTTTTACCTGCAAACGTTTCCATTGTTATGCTCTAGTTTAGTTTTAATTTGTTGTAATTAAATGACCCATGCGTAAGAGCCGTGGTAGCTCGGTATCATAAACGCCACGGTGCCGGCGAATGAAATTGTAATTGGAATTGCTCGGCGGTGAAACAATACATTGCGAGGAAACCTGCATGATATATAGATAATATGTACAAATATATATATGTATATATATATATATTTATATTTATATATTTTTTCGACGTAGACTCTCAAAAACAAAATGAAACGTACGTACAAACTACAATTTTGTTCATTCGTTATACAAAAGCTAAATTAAAGCCTTGGATTGGTCAATTTAGTTAAGCAATTATATAGACACGACTGGCCATGTCCAGCTTATGGCCATGAGGACTACCTCATAGATGGTAAAGCGTTGCATCTTGATTCCGTGTCTAAAATGGAAGGTATTTTTTTCCGGATGTTGGCCGCTGTTAGCCCTCACAGTTTTGAGAGGTGACCGAGCGCTCATGGCGCTCAGTCGAGACCTCTATTAGTGGTAACCAGCACAAGGGCTCCCAAGAGGGAGCCTCGGCTTGGACCGTTACCCTGTTCCGCGAGAGCGTCTGACCCGAGGATACCCGAGAGGGCTGAACCTCGGCTCGGTCAATTACTTCGGACTAAGAATTACCTATATTATTATTATGGTCTATCTGTACCACCATTTCCGAATGCGTGGGCGCTGGAGTGAGAATGGAAGGTGTTATGATGAAGGTGTAAGGTGTTATAATTTATCTTCCGGTGAAGTTACAAGAGTAAAAAAATGTAAGTCAACTTAGTTAATAGATATATATATATATATATATATATATATATATATATATATATATATATATATATATATATATATATCTCCTACCACTTACCTTCAAGTGATCTATCAGCTTGAGCCAGTACTTCTGCTCCTCAGCGAGAGGATCCCCGCTGCCATCCAATTCACCCTCCCTCACGTGTCCAATGACGAACAAACCTCCCTGCGTACAAATTCAGTTAATTTGAAAATAAATTCCTAAAGAATTCCATAATAAACGATAAGTGTGGCTTAGTCTACGGAGTACCTGGCTGATAAGTCGTTGGTACCGGGTTCAGTTCTTACCCTATCCAATATTTGTGGAAGCACTTTGGTCCCAGGCTAATGGAATAAAAGGGTAAAAGGGTATAAGATATTCCTGCCCTAAGGCAGCTCAAAGTGGATACGCGGGCGATCAGAACGGAGGCTGTGATAGTCCAGAAAAGTGAACCCGTAAGGACGGCGACACGGAGTGGTCCCGGGTTGCCCGTAGCAAAGTGAGGGTACTGGGTACAGTCATCTAGCTCAGTGTGGTCAGGCAGATTGGTGCGTTTCATTGGAGATCATGGAAAACCCTGAATTAATCCTTTCTTCCTGACACCGAAATAAAAAAAGATCAATATATGTGTGAACACAGAAGTCATGTCAGTCGATTGCGACCACCGCATACTAAATATAAAAATAAAATAGCCACGCCCCTACCACCAGCCAGTAATACGCCCACACAGAACACCTACGTGAAATATGAGACATCTATGCCCAGCAATGGAGATGCTTTTTTTTAGTCCAAGTAATTAATGATACATCACCTTCTTCTGATCGTTAACGAAGTCAATGAGCGGCGCAGACTGACGCGGCGAGGCGACTAGGAGCAACATCTGCGGCCGCCAGAACTTCACATGCTCGCGCCGAGGGTCCAGCAGCAGAAGGTATTTACGAACCTTGAGACAGAAGAGAACATAACGTTACAGCACACAAGCAGGCAATGGCCCATATACAGTTTGACCTTCAGGAGACCTTCGTATAGGATTTTTTTTTTGAAAAGTATATAGTATAGTATGCTTTGACTACTAACATTCCCGTGAACCACTCCGACTAGGACATGGTTCACAACAGCCTAATGGCAGATTTTTTTTCGGGCTGATGGCCGCTGTTAGCACGAGGGCTTTTACAGTTTCGCCGGGTTGAGAGTCGACCGAGCGCTTATGGCGCTCAGTCGAGACCAAGAATGACGGATTCGGAACTACGATCTTAAGTTTCGCGGACCGTCATACCCTATATATATACCGTAAGGCTGTTTGTCGACGCTTTGTTGTGTGATTAGTACATTTCAACTGACGCCACGTGTATCCGGCGGGCCAATGTATTCGTATTCTTGTAACACGTTGACTGCCACGTCGGCCATTGGTGGTTGACATTAAACTGTCAGTTCAAGCCGCCTCAACCACCGGTGGCTGACGGTGAAATAGGTTAAGAAATTTAAAAAAATACTTTATCTTGAGTAATGACTCAAATTGACATACAATTTGAGTCATTACTCAAATAATATTAAAATTTTATTTATTTGATAATTATATTAATGCCGTCACAAGACAGTTGGTGAGCGGGAAAGCGGCAACAAGAATAAACTTTTTGGGTTTCATAAATCTTCTTTTTTTATGTGTGAGTATTGAGCTTTAAAGCTTTATCTGATTAGACTCTTGAGCGGGAGGGCCGCTGAGTAGGGAGACAACGAAGATGCTGCGAAGCTGGCGCGGGAACTGCTGCCGCACCACCGCTGCACTCTGACCCCTGTGGACGATGAACGTCGACCACAACAGAGGGGGGCGATAATACGATCCGAGGGCCCCTCATAGTGAGGTACGAAACCTTGACTCGGATCGCTATCTAAAGGGAGATAAGAAAACGTAAGTAACGTAATAATAGTTTGTATCAAGAAGAATGACCTGATGAAATATCAATGCTTGACTCAAGCTGCCCCATTTGGGGTCGGCGGCGGCCGGAGACAGCAGGTGCAGGGCGAGCACGAGCCCGCAGCACGCGAGCGCCGCGCCGCTAGCGTACGCGGGCCTGAGCGCGAACACCAGCGAAGCACTGCCCAAGATGCCCATCAACGCCGTTAGCCACGAGAAGTGTTTGAATTTTGGTCTGAAATTTATATATATATATATATTTATTAAGTTGAAAATAACAAACAAGCACACAGTTCACCTGATGGCAAATGATTCCTGCGGCCCATGTCATCTACATTCACCCTTGAGCAGGAATTATAATACAGATTTTTTCAGCGTTGTCACCCTTGAGGACTGAGATGGAATGCCTCGTAACCAGTAATAAAGGTATCCGAATCTCTACACGCGCCAGACGAACACGGCAGCGTTATGCAGCTATTTCACGCTGGTATTCTGTTAGGGCGTAGTCCTACCCCGATCGAGCTGATCCATTCATTCTACAGCTAGAACAAGTTGCAGCATTGCTCTACCACTGATATACTATTATTATGATTTTAATAATTACAATAAGTGTCCAAAGGGTGTAAAATAAGTGTAAATAACTCCATTAGATATTGCAGATTCGTTATAACCCCTGGAAAAATACACATACATACATAAATATACATATATATATATGTATATATATATATATATAAGCATAAATAATAATAATAAAAAATTCCCTGGGGCAGAGGAACCAATGCGTCTGTCGCCAGTAAAAACAATAATAAATGTCACTGTAGCCCGATAAATGATTCCGTCTAATTGTCGAACTGCGTCACCCATCAAGAGAACAGTGTGCTCAATTGTCACATCTAATATTATAAAAATATTTGTATAACCTGAAGTTAGGAGCGGAGGCGAGATCGAGTCCGAGGCACGCGAGATTGATGGCGAAGTAACTCGTTATGAACAGCACCGAGTTCACCTGGTGGCAGCAAAAAATAAAACATGGTAATTAAAGACACAAAACACTTCCTTTCGATACGTGGTAAAGGCAGGTCATCGCTACGTAATAGCTATAGCACGTACATGACAGTGCATCGGCATTACATACACAGAAAACCAAAAGTCACAAGGTTCACATTGCTGTGCTTCACCGGTGTAAAAAAAAACGATACTAATTACTGATTACGTGATACTATAGTATAGTCCTTAGTGATGACTGGTATGGAATGCTAGAATTCTTAAATACTATATCTAAATGATATTAATAATTATTTCACAAACTAACAACATATATACAGCGAACATAAATGTTGATTCGTGAAAATAGTGATGTGTTCCATCCTAAGAGATGCAGAAGGGTCGATGCTGCTCCATAGCAAAGCTTCTGCATCTCGTATATGACTGAGGATTAAAGATTACCCCTTAGATCAAAGTGAGTTACAAACTTTTTTTTTACTGAAATGAGACCGGAGATGGTGTGGTTCCAAGAACAATTCAGTACCGTTTAATTACGACGAAACACAGCAGCGATAATCTACAATTATGCTCTCATATTCTGTGAAGACGTAATCCCGGTAGAGCTATTGCTGCAATAGCTAGATCAGTAGATATTGTCGACGCATTATGATCTGAGCCTTCGGGTAATAAATCATATTTATCTGTCTATCTCGCTCCCACTTACAGGTCTTATGGAGAGGTGTAGTGATGTGCGTAAGAATTGTAGAGGTGCATATCGATAACGGGATAGGTATGATCGATATGCTAAATTATTTTAAGTATTAATAGGAATATTTTTTCGCTATCTGAAAATATTTCTTCAAAACCACGTTAGAAAATAAATCCATTGTGCGTATTGCGTAACGAAGCGTAAGTAATGTAATGAGTGTCATAACCAAAAATATTATATTTATAGAAAAACAACAACCCTTACTCGTAACGACCAATCAGGAGTCAGAGTGCTAATGAAGGTCACGATGACGCATCGACCCCCCGTGCGCAGGTAGCTAAGTATCGATAACGGGTTGCATTGCGTTACGGGGTGCATTCCTACTGTCAGTGACATTTATTACCCGGCTACTCAGTTTAAAATGCGTCGACTATAGTATATATATATAAGATTAAGACAAACTCTCATATGTCGATACGAAAGTAAATTAAAAAAAATATATATTTATTGACATACATTTTTACACAATCTTTATGAAGTCCCAGACTTCTGAGCTAGGTTCTAAACCTGTGTTACAGGGGTCAGCGTCTTCCCCCATTAAGATAAATAACCATGAACTAACCTGTGCAATGGCATTTAGAGATCCAGCCATGATGCCGACCTGCACCAAGAGCCAGGAGGCTAACACGGCCATCACCGGGTTACCGCTGTGACAGGCCATCGGTCTCAGAAGAAAACCTAGAATATAATATACGGCTGCTGTAATCTATGCTGTAAACTATAAGGGCCGTTGTAGCTCAACGTTCGCTAGCCTTAAAGCACGATAAGCGAGCCAATCGAGTGCTATCCCCGGTGACGGCACCAATGGTGTTAATGATTGCAGTTTTAAGGGTGTATTATCCCAGGCCTGTGCGGTAAGAGGAAACATTGTATGTAACCTTGAAGTCTAAAAAATAAATTACTATTAATAAACTTTTGAAGACATCTCAAGTCCCCCAATCAGCAGTGAAAGTCCGTGGTGGACCATGCCCAGCACTGGGATTTATATATATATATATATATACTGTTTTTATTACCTGTGGAAGAGATTATAATTGATGTGTTGTGTGATTGTTAATTGATGTATCATAGACACGTGTCTATAATACAGCATACATCAGAATGCATACAACCCACCGAGACCAGCAAACCAATAATTACTTATGCTTAAATATTTTCTTGCTCGGCTGATAATCGAACGATATGGAAAAAGAAATTGAGAAATAGTAACTCGACGGTTGCTTTTTTTTATGTTTGTGTGATGCTGTTTGACTTTTGATCTCGGAACAGATTCGCGAGCGGAGGGGACCCGCTGAATAGGGAGACAACGGCGATGCTGGCACGAAGGCATGCCAACCCTGCACAGGAATACATCGCACCGTACGTCGCAGTACGTCTCTTTCTCGTACTAAGACATTAAACGGCATGCTCTTAGGCCTAGCTTACGTCTCACTTAGAGCGAGACAGAATGCATACTTTAAAAGTGACCATAGTATCCCGTGACACTACTCCCGATTAACTTTTATCTTGAATCCATTAATAATAAGGAAATAAAAAGAGACATAGACATCGTTAAAAAGTCTTTTAAGTAGCCAATGTATCCCATGACGACGGGAGATGGTTTACATTTTAGGTTAAACCATTTATAATAATGTGCCCCTAGCCAAATACTGAATTTAATTATAAGGCGTTGGCAAACCTCTTTTTCTTAACTAGTACATATGTACTAGTATATATCTTTAACTAATGCTTCTAGCGATCTGGAAGCGTCAATTATTGAACAGCCCAGGAGAAAATGGCGACTTAACCGTAACATTTTTGAAGAGTTGCTCTTTCTCGGAGCTTTTGGTCTCGCTTTAACAAGGTAGCATGCTTACTTTAAAAGTAAACATGGCATCTCGTGACATTACTCCAGATTAACTTTAATCTTGAATACATTAATAATAAGGAAATAAAACGAATCCATAAAAATCGTAAACAAGTTTACCGTATATGTTATCTTTAGCCAAGGCTTCTAGCACTCTGGACGCGCCAATCAGATTCGACAGTCCAGCGGAAAATGTCGCCATCAACATACCTGAAAAAAAAACACAAAACATGAGTTACTCAGTGCTGTTTATTAACAATCATGATAATTCTCCAGGCGATTATAACTATATGTTCTTATTATTAAACATGATGTATTAAAATTGACAGAAATTAAGTCTAGACATAAGTATTTTATACGAAACTAAGAGTTACACAGTGGTAGAGCTACGCTGCAATTTGTTTCTGGCTACAGAACTAATGGATTAGCTCGTCCGGGAAAGGACCACGCCCTCGCATCATACCAGCATAATGCTGCTCTGTTTTGTCTGGAGCGTACGCAATGTATAAATTATATATATCATATTCCGCCTATAAATATAAATAGGTTTACAGCATGCTGCCAGCATGATTATAAGAACTTTGTAGTTTCTAATTGCAGCAAGAATGGGTCTGCTTGACCGGGCAAAGATCATCGGAGAAAACCATCGTTAAGTAGCATCCGGGGACCCGTATACGACCGCAACGAGGCGTACCGTCTCAGTCCTTACGTGTCGTATGTCACCTGTACTAATGTAATAAAGAAATAAAATGTAGTTCAGCACTTACTACGCACCTTAAAGCAATCTTCATTAGGTATTGATAGAAGTCATCAGGTTTTCGTATTAAAAAATCCATAGACAATTATATCAATCATACACACCAACAGCAATGAACGGCGGCCAAACGTTGATGGGCAATAGATACACGTAGTTATTCTGCAGCAACTCCCTCGAGCAGCTGGCGGCGGTCAGCAGGCTGAGGGCCGCGTACGACAGTGCCGTGAACAGCAACGCCCAGAGAGTGCCTGCGGGGATGCTGCGCGACGGGTGCTTCAGCTCTCCTGCGAGTAACAACTTATAATTTGGTGACATCATTTGTTTTCTTATTTAAAGCGTACCTCTCTTTTGTGCTAGTATTGCTGTTGGTCCAGAGAGATGTACAGTTTTATCTAACTAGACTCGCGAGCAGGGGGCCCGCTGAGTAGGGATCGATGCGTACCGTGAAGTTATGCTATTAACAGTGTCATCAACTGGAACATAATTGGGTCGATACGTCCTGGTCAGGACTATCACAGTACAATACAATACAAGTGCAATAACGCTACTGTGTTTTGTATGATGAGTCTGGGTATCCGGGAAACCGATTGCAGGTGACGATGAATTTCTTCTTAGTCTTTGTAAACAAACAGAGGTCACTCGTTCGTCGACTCCCACCCTAATCCAAGTAAAGTTTGTGAAAGTGGTAGAGCTACACTGCTGTTTGTTTCCAGTTGCAACTTGAATGGGTCAGCCCGATCGAGTTAGGAACACGCCCTCACGGAATACCAGCGTAAAATAGTAGCATAATGGTGCATGGTGAATGAGTGTACAAGGCGTTCCATCTCAGTCCTCAAGGGTGACAACGCATCTGCATTATGATTCCTTGTCAAGGATGAATGTAGATGTCATGGGCGGCAGGAATCACTTGCCATCAGGTGAAATGTGTGAGTTTGTTACTCTCACTATGATAATAATAAAAAAAGGAAAGTTGAGCGGTGTCTCCATCAGACCCAGACACCAACACCGACCGATTGTGATGCACAATTATTACTTCTCCGTTGATAATCTTACCCTGGACTCGCCAGCCACGCAACACCCAAATACTTATCACTACGCCGCTGTCAAACACGCGAGAAAAACTATAGTCAATAAATAAGCATTTATCGCCCCTTACTCTAGAAAGATGTAACCGTCCTGTTAAAATAAGTCCTTAATATATACTAATAGCGTACGTCCTCAGATGTGGCCATATTGCAGCTAGTTTCTGGTTACAACATGACTGGGTCAGCTCGACCGGAGCAGGAGCACGCACCAACGCAAAATAGCAATATAACGCTGATGGGAACCACATTACAGGGCGTTCCATCTCAGTCCTCGTGGATGACAGCTCTTTTGCATCTTGAATTTTTGTCCAAGATGCACGAAAATGTCAAGGGCCGCAGTCATCACTTACCATCAGGTGAACTGTGTGCTCATTTATCACCCCTAGTATTATAAAAAAAACGAATGAACGCAGAAACCTCACCACTCATATTGGCTCCGGCCATGACCCCAGTGACCCCGGTGAACAGTACCCCGAACACCGAAGCGAAGTCCACCCACTCGCCACTACTGGTGCTATAGTCTCGTCCGTACTGGGGGTACAGGTTCGAATACAGCGTCGCGGAGCTCAGGCCAGTGTAATTGAACGTGGTCGTGTTTACGAGCTGGTTCGTATCTGGCTTGTCGATCTGGAATTGTACTATGGATTTAAATTTAATTTACGATACGCAGATCAAGTTTGTTCCCTGATGTCGTCACCAATGAAATCGTCAAATGTAATTTGAGGTGCTGACAAACTTTAAGACGCACGGCGAATGAAAACGTCACGAAGAAATGACTTTTAGACATAAGAAATAGAATAAGACATTTCCATCACATGTGAAGTCTTCCGTTCACAGTGGAGTCGCGTGCCGAACAGAGAAGAGGAAGAGGCCTTTTTCCCGCCCGTTTATTGCCTGTCACTTTCTTTTTTTTTTAAGGGCCACAAACAATTTTCACCAAAAGTCATTTGACATTTGGGGGAACATACAACACACACAGACGTAACAAAGTTTTCATTTGGGCGACAACGTCGTATTATTTTAAATTAAATAGCAACATTTAAAAAAAAAAAAAGATTAGTTCACCACTTACCATACTAGGGCTGGTGACGAAGAAGCTGACAAAGGCACTGCACAGGCAAACCAGCATCGTCACCCAGATCGCGAGACTGGTGCGCGCGAACAGCGAAGCGCCGGCTAACGAGACCGCGAGACCCAGCCCGTTGAGGACTGAACGGTACAGGAAGTGGAACCACCAGCCGTCGGGGAGTCCCGAATGTGTGCCCACTAAATACCCTGTGGAATTTACGTAACTCAACTGGACTTAATGCGTACCTTATAAGATGGTAGTTCAAAAAGAAACTGCGACAACTGACGGATGAACCGTCGTGACCTGCACTCAACTCTACCACGTATGTTTTTCAACTTGGTACTTTTTTTTTAACTATAATAAATTTGCAATGTTTACCTCTATCCAATGTAAAACCTTATAGAATCAATAAAAAGGATTTTTCGACTTCAAAAAGAGCTATGGTTAATTTTTTTAATTGTGCATATGTCGCACTGATTACTGATTACTATAAGTAAACATATATTTTTATATAATTTTGTTCTTCCTTTAAAATCTTTTGGTTTACTATGTATAAATTATCTTCAAACTACACCTATCACATAATAGCCAATAGGCATTAAATATCCTTTTTGGGTAAAGGTAAATGCAATAAAGTATAAATAAATAAATAAAAATATAGGTATTTTTCGTCTTTCTGTTTTTTTTTAATTACTAAAAAAACTGCACGAAACACTCACCATTGGCTCCAAAATTCTCCACCAACGCTTCCGTACAAGCGGATATGCACAGTGCGCTCGACACCACATTGGCAAAGAAGAACAGCGTACCGATCGCACCACCGAACTCTGGACCTAATGTCCTACTGATCATGACTGATTTTTCATTGAGGTGATTATTTTATAATTCATAGTGATTAAAATTTTTAATAAAACAAAACGGTCATCAGTGAACACAATTCGCATGGAAGGGGTTCCGTCGTACCATTTCGTTTTTCATGAGAACTTAAGGACTGAGGATTATTTTTCAGGTTTTTCTATAAACTACGATTAATAAGGATCCTATTTTTTTTTTAATTTTAGTATAATATATAGTTTTTAGTACAGTATTATTTATTTACGTTATATGTCATATAACTCGTATATATGTAGCAAAATTCATTTATTTTTTTTTGTGCATTAGATTCGGAGAAAATAAGTTGGTGACAGAGCGATATAGAAACAGACCAAACACGAGAGTTATCCTGCACGTATTTCGTTTTTCATCGAACGTACGGAACTCTAAAAATGGGTAATGTTTAATTGGGATTAGGCACTAAGTTACAGATTATAAAAAAAATAAAGGTAATAAAAAAAAATAACACTCAAAGCGCAATTTGCAAATAGGCATTAATTTCATTTATTGAATTAACGACGACAAGCGAGCACACGTTACAGCTCATGGTGAACCTTTTCCGGTGTCGCCACTACGGCGACATTACAATATAAACAAATCTGTTTGTTCCTCTGTCCTCACTAAAAGTACTTTTCTTATTTTTGGCATACATCGCATTAATTTAATTAAACATAATTTGAAAGTATACGTGTTTTTACTAATGAAAAGAAGATTTTCATTTTGCCATAACTGCGATCGCAGTAATGTCAAGCAAGTAGCCCTGGAGCAGCTGGGTGAGTCCATATTGAACATTACTTTCGCAAAGGGATAATGACGAGGAGATATGAATGTGGGTAACAGTGCTACGATGCAGCTTATATGTAGCAGCATCAAGAATTAATCGGCTCGACGCTGCCGTGTTTCGTATTGTGAGTGAAGGGAACCCAAACACAGGTAACGTGGCGTTCCATCTCAGTCTACATAGGTTACAACACATGTCGATCTTGGAATCTTTATCGAGGGTCGATGTAGATGTAACGGGCCGCAGTTATCGCTATCAGATGAACTGTGTGCTCCTTTGTCACCCTTAGTATTATAATAATAACGTGCATTGTCATCACCGAGAGCCTAAGAACCCTTATTACCGGTGACGACGCGTTCCATCTCAGTCCTCAAGGGTGACAACGCATCTGCATTATGATTCCTTGTCAAGAATGAATGTACATGTCATGGGATTGCAGGAAAAACCATGAGTTGTGTGCTCGTTTGTTACACTCAATGTAATAAAAAAAAAGGAAATGCTTAATGGAATTTACTAGAAGCTGCCATTATCGATTATTAAAATTACTATGTGAAAATAGTAAGGTTAAACTGCTTTTTTACACTAGTATCGACGGAACCCATAGTCGCGGGGTCTGCCTTCGGTGCCCCTCGGCAACAGGGCAACGCAACTTTCGGCGACGCGGTCTCTCGCGCTTTCGGAATCCACGGACGACGAATTACTCTACTGTTCAATTATTATCATGTCATTTCCATATTAAAGACAAATACACACGAGCCCTTCAAAATACAGTCCACTAATTCATTTACTTCCCTAGTCGGGACCCTAACAAGTATCCTGTGATAATCTTACACGGCAATGAGCTTACTCATTCTTAATAAAACGAGTTTCTTGCTGTATCAAGCTTAGCTCTCCGTCTAAAAACAAATCTATACAAAAAGGATACAGTAAACTCCTCCCCCCTCCACCGCTCCGTTGGTGGATATCGCACAAATTGACGTGACCGTGAAGAACACTATGAGGTAGGCCAGACCGAACTGTCCCAAGGTCACCAGAAGACCAGCATTGCCCACCAAGTAACCTATGTATAAAAAACAAAATATTAATGTCATATAATTTAAAGTAAAACAAATAATTGCTAATTGCTTTTACCAACCCATTCTAATGAAGACCAAGGCACTGAACATGGACAGCACAACGGGACAGAAGACTCCAGCGAAGGTACCCACTTTCTTAATACCCGGTGTTTCCGTCCTAAATTCCCCAAACTCCACGTAACCTGAAATGTTAACACATTGTTTATCACATAAGAGTGACACAAGTAGACTGTCTATATGGGGCTTATGGTCTGCAGTAGTCATGAATATGCACTGTTATAGTCCAAGCATTTTAAACTGAGTCGTCGGGCAATAAATGTCACCGACAGTAGGAATGTGCACGATGAAATGCAACCGTATAATTATCGATACTTAGCTACCTATGCACGAAGGTCGATGCGTCATCGTGACCTTCATTAGCACTCTGACTCCTGATTGGTCGTTACGAGTAAGGGTTGTTGTTTTTCTATAAATATAACATTTTTTGTTATGACCCTCATTACATTACTTACGCTTCGTTACGGAATACGCACAATGGAGAACTAAGAAATATCCCTAGAAAAGATAAAAACGTTACTCATTACGATCTATACAGTTTCTCTATGATTACGTCGAAACAAACATTTTATCTTACAAATTAAAAACTTTTATTTTCAGTTAGCGAAAAATTATTCCTATTAATACTTAACATAATTTAGCATATCAATCGTACCTATCCCGTTATCGATATGCACCTCTACAATTCTTATGCTCATTCACTACGCCTCTCCATAAGACCTGTGAGTGCGAGCGAGACAGACTGATAAATATGATTTATTACCCGCAGCCTCAGTTCATAATGCGTCGACTATAGCCTAATTAAACATCCTCCTCACAGCCTATCCATGCACTTCTAAATAATGAACATTCACACTGCACCAATTGCTACCAACCAAAATCCAGAGATTTTTTTTTTATAGAATAGGTGGCAAACATCTTATGGTAAGTGATCAGCCCCCCCCCCCCATGGACATCCGTAACACAAGAGGAGTTTCAAATGCGTTGCCAGCCTTTAATCTTCTTTAATCTCCATTTTTTTTTGTTAAAGAATATTAGCAATGCTATTAACATTACTAATACTATATATTAACTACTCCAACTAAGCTGAAAATACTGCTAGGAGATGGTTCACGACCCCTCCCCTCTCCCCCCACCTTCGACGAGTCTCGCCTTGTCGTGTGGGGGGGGGGCTTAGTAGCCTAATACTCTGACCAAGATATCATCAACTTATAAATAGATACTCGTAATTTGTTAATGACAATGGCAATTATTAATTGAAAATGGCTGATATAAATAAAGCTTGTTTGGTATATTTAAGTAATTTCCTCAGTACAGTCTTATGGCATTCCAATTTGTAAAACAATATATATCGGTCAAGAAAGAGCTATTCAAGTAGCTTCTAACCTGAGCCCCAAAGAACTTCTAAGTTATTTGTTCAAGAAGATAAAAATATCGATTGATAACAACACCAGGTGGGATTGTAGATAAGCACTAGCTCGTACACATCTAAAAAAATATATATGCAATATATATTTACAAATGCAAACTAAAGAAGTCAAGGAATGTTTGTGTTAAAGGATTTTATAATATTAGAATTATATCACACATTTGAAATGTAATTTTTTTGTTATTACAACGAGAGTTACAAACGAGCACACAGTTCACCTGATGTTAAGTGATTCCTGCGGCCCATCACATCTGTAGCATGCATTGTAACCCTTGAGGGCTGAGATGGAATGCCTCATTACCACTAATAAAGGTCTCCGAGTCCCTTCACTCATCATATGAAACACAGCAGCGTTATGCTGCTATTTTGCGTCGGTATTCTGTGAGGGTGTGGTCCTACCTCGGTCATTCATTTCACAGTTAAAAACAAACTGCAGTGTAGCTCTACCACTGTTAAAATTATCACTAAGCTCTTTCAAATAAATTAATTATATATTGAATCTTGTTGGCTTAAGCTGGCAGCGTATGGTCTAGCATATTAGAGATAGCTAGATCCAACAAGTTGTTAATTTGTTGATATCACGTAAATGCAGAGGAAGGGGTGGAGGATATAGGATTTCCTATACCACCACTAAACTGCTTAACACTAAACTACATATCTAAACAGAACACTTATCACAGAACATTCGAAATATACAACATGATATAACCTTTTTCAAAATTCTCATTCATTGCAGTATGTACAAATAATCCCACTGTCAAGTTCAAACTGATAATGTCCATTGACCGGCCTAGTTGAAAACTGCATTGTCTTTACTTCAACCTTGAGTACTCCAGTATAATGACTCACATAACACTGATTAAATGCAATTATGCATGAATTTTGTAATTATTTACATAGTAGAGATAATATGAATTATGTTTAAAATTTTGTATATATAATAAGAATTGACGTTATAAAAATAATTCTATTTATATTCTGTTTTCAATGTGTTCCCAGCTTTTGTGTGTGGGAACATATTGAACACTTTCACCGAATTTATCTCCAGGAGGTCAGGTTTCACACCTATATATGCTACCTTTTACAAATTGGACTATGAACAAACTCTTACAATACCAATATATATTGATGACAGGTAAGAACCATAAGAAATAACCATGGTCAAGGTCCGAGACCAGAAGGATATCTTCATATGACTAATTTGAGTTTTTTTTGTATTAAGCATCATTTACCTTCGCCGGGTGGCCTTGGTGGTGGCGATCTGCTGAACCTCATCCTTAGCTTGTGCATAAGCCCTGGCACTCGAGGACTGTTCATTCCAGGAGATAAGGGGTCAAAAGTATCACTCATTCTGGATGGTTTCGTCACTGTAAAGACAAAGGTGATTGTGTTTTAATACAATTGAAAAACATGCCACTGATTATTGTATGAGTGTGACGGTAACTTATATAAAGGTCTCCTGTCTTTATGATTCATGTTACTTTCATTCTGAATAATATATATACAGCTATATGAATTAAAAAAAAAAATTGTCCCTTTCCTAAAAAAAATGAGTATTGAAACAAGCATACCTACAAGGGAAGGAGATAATGCGATTAGAATTAATACAACTACTACTATAACAGGAAATGGTGATTATTTTTTAAAATTAATTCCTATTATTAAAACACCCATAGATAAAAATAAAATTACACAGGAATGGTAAGAAATAGCTGGTACATTATTGGAATATTGTTAAATTTGTGCTTTTTTCGTCGTTTCGTTCATTCATTCACCAAACTGCAGAATAGTTTGTTGGCGAGAATTACAATACATGACCAAATTTTAACCTACCTGATGCTATACATAATATTAATACAATATTAATCTTTTCCATACATTGTATTACATATATTTACATAATCATTTTTTTGTGGATAAAAATAGGTGTCAAGGGACGCATGAATTGCTATCGGGTGAACAGTATGCTTTTATGTCACCCCTAATAATTAAAAAAAAATTATAAAATAGTTACCAGTGCAACCAAATAAATATGAACATTATGTTTTCCAAAAATATTGGCTATTATTATTTCTATAAAAAAGCTACGACATATAAAAGTAAAGTCTATAATATAATATAATCTAGGAGATAATATAAGATAAAGAAAATATATGCATGCAAAATAAATTGCTAAAAAACTGCCATAAAGTTTTTAGGTGCAGATAGGTACAAGACACTGATAAAAGGTTTGGGGAATAATTTATTTGCAGCGACTATTCTCACTTGGCCTGGAACAGGACAACTAGCTCAGATTCCTCATATTCCAATGGACTAGCAAATATCTTTTAAGAGGCTTACAGTTTCCAGTAAAAATTTTACTTATGCTTACAATAAATGGGTTCAAACATCCTCTTTGATGATTGATTTGAAAAAGGATTGATTGTCCCATGTGCAATTGTATGTAGGCTTAAATAGTTTAAGACAATTATAAATTATCAGACAGAAAAGTCCTGGAAACTTAACAAGAATACATATATATGAGACAAAAAATATAAATACATTACAAATATTTGAACATCTATCTTTAAAACAAATTTTATTTAAATGCCGAATGCATGCATCATAATGAAATAAGTACTCTATGAATCGTTGGTAGCAAAATGCTGTTGTGAGAGAGGTCTTAGAGATCTGAGTCATAAGATATGAGAAACATATCTAATTGGTATGAAATTTTACACAATTGAAACTGTAGACCCCTGAGATGTGGAAAAACAAGATTGAGTGAGGATTTAAGTCGTTAAATGCGGGCTCTGGATTGTTCTATGTGGCAGTGGGGGAGTCCTAGGTTCAGTAGTGGACTAGTGTTGGGCTAAAGTGATGACGATAATGAAACCGTGTCATACAGCTACTACAATGTAATAAGGAAAAATTGCCAAATTCTTTAAAAAAAATTCAAAGTTTTCCTGCTTCAGTTTATCACAAGGTCATGAATACATATTATTCAGGTAAAATAGTTATTAAAAAGTAGCTTTATGGAGATTTTATTAAAAATTCACATGGCACTCAATATGATTACAATATACATATTCAAGTCTACAAATATTTATAAAACTTAAAATCAATTCTAGTTATAATGTAATGAAAGGCATTTTGTGTAATTCATCGTTAAACTACTAATTGATCCTGTTCCACTGATGCATAACAATAAAACATTATCAAAGTTCAATATATACTACACACCTCAAAGAGACTAACTATGCTGCAATCTCTATAATACATCAGATAGTATCAGAAAACTTTATAATTTCATGTATTAATAAAAAAGTCAAGGATGGGGTGTCCATGACTTTAATATATATGCATGGATGTGATCATTATATCGCTCAAAAAACTTTTTTCACTCATATTGAAAACTAATAATAAAAATATATTTATATCTCTTATATTGAATGTTCCAGCTTTACAATATAAATATATAAGATATTATTTGTGGCATATTATAACCAAACAAAATGAATGGAAAAAATTTACAATATAATTTTTGTGATTTTTATTGAGTATACACTCTTTTCACTGAATGAAGCAAAATGTATTTCCTAATTCCACTTATACATTTTCTAATGAGGCAAGAGGATATTGATTTAAAAAAAAATCCTGTAGAAGACTCAGCTAAGCTTTACTAAGTGAATCTTCCCATACTCCTCTTATCTATATATATTTTTAAATATTAATAATTTTAAATATTAGATAACATACAAGAGATACATATAGATTGAATAAATATATATATATATATATATATATATATATCACATATGATATATAAATATTTACTCTTGTCACCAGCAAAAATGTTAAAATTTTGTTTTATATTAACAATTTTATTTTATATTAACAATTGGTGAGTCAAAAAAACATTCTCATTGAAGTTTCAGCTAGTAACTAACTACAGCATAGTTCAGTGTGGAATTGCTATTAGTGATTAAGTGATCTTATTATGACACTGTACAGCTGGTGTATTATTTACTATGACTCACTATATTGACCAAAAGTCTATTAGCTAATAATACTAGGTAGTGTGCAAATTTATCTCTTATATTGTATAGTATTATGATTTGAAACTATTATTTTGCATATAATTGATATAATATGGGCTTGGCTTTATGGTATAGAGTTATGATAGGTGTTTATTTATATTGTATTAATCTAAAAAGGATACAATGGGCGGACTTAATGCCACTTAGCATTCCCTCCCAGTCTTCCCTGCAACTCAGGGGGTGATGAAAGGTGTTTCAGGAAAGAATAATAACAGTATCAAAAATATAGGATCTACATCAACCATTTCTATAAAATACACATCAAGACCAGAACAAAAATATAAATCACATAAGCAAAAGCAAGTATTTCCTACTTCACCATTTCCCTTAGTAATGTAATACATTTAAAACGACCTCAAAATAAATGACTAAATCCAAATCATAATAAACAATCATGTTACATCAATAAACTATCTAACATCTTACTTAGAATGCATTGAACATCTTATAAATGTTAATCCGTAAGCCTTTGTTCGATAAACACAAATTCTCACCTTATAGTCAAAACTTAAATTTATCGTCACACCGATAATGAAACAGTGTGAAATTTCATTCACAGCATTTCTTGCATTGTTTTTGTGGGGAGTTTTTTTTATAAACACTAGGAATGTATGTCAAGGGAAATACAAAAATGACAATTTGACAAAAACATTTCATTTGACAGTCACATCACATCCAGAAATATAGAGTTGCCATAATTATAAATAAAACTGCCGATAAGCTTAAAATGATGACACAAATATATGTAATGAATATACGTAACATTAAACAGAACTGAATAGTTGATAAATGTTTGATTTTAGCTTTAAGCTGAAATAAGTATTGAATCCCTTTTCTAAAAAGAGCCCATGCTATACAATATTATCAAATAGAAAATAAAATGGTATTTCATTATATATATATCCATTAGAAATTTGTGTAGCACTGCTCTCCCCTCTCCGCGATTGAATTATGATAGGCCACAAAGCTTCAGACCTGATTCCTAGCTCAAGACCAAGAGGGCTGGTGCTTTTGGTATCGGTGATATATGCTCGCTTTTTTGACACCTATAGCTTGCGAGTAGCGATCTGAGAGAATTCATTGGTCATATGGAAATAGACGGCCCTAAAGAAAGGCGTACTCTTGCCTGAAAAGAAAGAGTGGGGGTGTGAGGGTCCTCCCTAGTTGCTTGCTAGTGAGTGGCCGGTCTCATGACTCTGCTGTTATACTGCAAAGGTTTCAAGACTAACGAAGTGCGTCGACGAGTTACTCCACAGTGATAGAAGATTCCATATTGGACAAATTTATAGAAGACTAATTATGCCATCTCAGTATAGTATAAATCTGAAAAAATTGCATAAATATGTAACTAATATATTTTTTAAAAACCTGGTGGAAGTATTAGAAAAATATTTTATAATGTTGTTATTTATTTAATTCCAACATTTAATTACACAGCATCTGACATAAAAATTATGTAGATAAATTAAAGATACAGATTGCTAATAATTTTTTATTTATTTATTAACGCTAATACAAGTGTGCAACTCATGACAATGGCAGGCAAGTTGTTAATGTGTATGCATAGACGAGTTCTTGTGTTACGTGTCTGCATCTTGTGTGCGTGTGACTGTGCGCTATTTGCAATGATTATATTTTTTATCACTTATTACTTATTATTAGACAAGATCACAGACGAAGCATCTTTTTTGTTGAAAGTATTTGGAGTCCGAACCACTATAGAATTTACTACGCATAGATCGCGCTAACATCTATCTTATTACATTAAAGTTTTACAATGAAACTTGAAAAATGGAAAGAAAAGCTATCATTAGAAAATAAAGACTAAACAATAAAGCTCTGCTACATAGTATGAGACGCCTCTATTTCAATGCCAAGTTGCCAAGCGTGGATTTCGAATTGCAACGTACCCTCCATAGATTCGAAGTCTTATTAATGTGGCCATTATTTTATTAACATGTGGCATCTGAATGACTTAATTGACGGCCACTATAAATAAAAGGAAATAATTATAACGTATATATATATAATTAAAGATCTATGTATATTTTTTATGTAAAACTGTGACAATGGTGAAGTTTGTGGTTGTACACATTACGGGATAATTAACGAACTTGACTCTTTAAAATTGCTCTAAAAATAAAAAATAACTGTTTGCATTTATTTATTTCCTTTAGCTAATTCCTACAAGCTACTCTTCTCTGCAACACTATGTAATATGGTCCAGAAATTGCACTGGTTTATCGTGCTCATTCGTCAATTGACTACAATCAGTGGTGTGCACCCATTTTTCGGTATTTCTTGAGATATGTGATATCCTATCCGAATCACCGGAATGTAACATTTTTTCGATATTTAACATTACAACAAAATTCACCCAATCTTACAATACCAAGTGTTGGTAAACTTTTTTGTTACTTTCATTGGGAATACAATTCATTCTCTCACTCAATTATAAGGTGTATGTAATTATAAGGTACCTTGTTTTTTAAAATTGTTCCACACCATTTGGGAATAAGCTTACGTTGTAAAACACAACATTAACAGATTCAAGTAACTTGTTTTGTCTATATACAAGCAAGCTGATTTTTTTTTGTTACTTAGAGGTAATTACCAAAATAAATATATGTATACCAAATATTATTCTTCATTGACAACATAGGTTCAAATTAAAGTCATAATTTTTTTTTGTCAAATACTGATTTTAGAGGGCAACTCCACGTTTCATATTTTCACTTGGAGATCAGAGACCATTGATTGGAATGATGAAATTGTTAAAGAAAACGAAGTTACAATTTATCACTGCCATTTCGTACATTTTTTCCAACCAATGTCAGACTATATTTTAATTTTGAGAATTTCTGATAGGCGACGATTTATCCGATCAATTTGAACGTCTTTAAACTTTTTGGCATGCCTAAAATTATCTTCGTTTTTATACTCCATCCCGTTAACTTTGTATGCCTCCTTATTTGAAGACTTTTCTTTAAAACATAGATATCCATATGATGTGATCTAATTTTAAAATAATCAAAATCACAATATGATCGAATGTCATAAACGAATCTCGGTCGAATCAATGTTGTCGAGGTCATGAAACCGTTCTTTTAGACCAGCTTTTTCCAGACCAGGCAACGAGGTTAAAAGAAATTGAAAAATTATATAATAAAAAAATGTTACTGTGCAATACATTTCTAGAATCAATAATTACGATATAATCCTTAGAACCAGGTACTCCTATGGTTTTCTTCAACTCCAAATTTGCATATTTAGTTAATGGGAGCGTGTTTGTGCAATTTCTGTTTTCTGAAATTGGAGATGGCTGCACCTTTCTCTTACAAAAATAATATTGTATATTTGCATTGAACATCACAACTTTTCACGGGACTACATCAAACTTTTATTGTCAGGTGATATGTTTAAATTGTTGTTTTTTTCCCATTTGAATGGTCAAAATGCTTTTCTACTGCACTAGATTTATCTTAACGAAATCCTCTAAAACCTGCACAAATATATCTACATTGATGGATTCACATGAATGGTCAAAACCAGGAGGAATATTAAAATAGGAATCCTAAGTGGCCCGAGTGTTGTCATTAACAACTTCATTGTCCCAAATGCTGCCCATCCACTGATAACTACTAGTAATATGCAGACAAATATAAGCAGAGTTCCAGCATCATACATTGCAAGCAAAATCATAACAAAATATATAGAACAGTACAAAAATTTGTTCTTTTAAACCTACACTGGATTAAAGTACAAAGAACTTATCAATTTACATCTTTACATGTGAGTAAGTAAAAAATGGGTTTTGGTATATTATAAAAAAAAACGGGCTATAAATAAGTGACACTTAAGTTTATTGGAACCAAACTTATTAACTGAACTTATAGTACCAATTTTGTATTAATTAAAAAAAAAATATTCAAACATTTTCATCTTGGTTTTACACAATCTTAACCAAATTGCACAGTTATGTAATATATGAAATGTTTGTACACATTATGTGAAATATACAGAGAGATATGTAAACTAAACGTTTACAAATTTTTATTTACCTTACATAAACATATATTAATGAAACTATATTACTGCTATATTCTATCTAATGATTCTAACATTATAATGCTGTTTCCTCTGATAACCTGAAACAAAAAAAGGATGTTTTTTAAGAAAATTATCAATACATGATGGCACATTTTGCTATGTGCTTGGCAATAAGGGAAAAGATAGTAAGGAAACCTGCATGTTTAGGGTGGGACTTATACCCATCAGTAGAATTTATATACATTATATATAAGCTGTTACTTTTATACAACATGGTGAATAAAATAACTTGAGATGTAATCTTTTTCCAATGCTATCAAGATTTTTATATAAAACTCAAGAGCTGATTCTAACCCCGAGGACAAAAACACATGCCTGCCATCTTCACAAACAAGTTCTCAATCAATGGACTTGATACAAGTTTTTCATTATCCATCCACTCCAAATCATTTCCAAACATAGCTTTGCTCCAGTAATTGTTATCATAAGCACAATCCTTTGTCACCACCACATTTCCACCAGTTAGTTGAGGATAAGGATAAAAAAAATTTGTTGCTTAGAGAGGAATTGAACTTAAATAAAGTGACATAATGGTTAAACTATAGTGCATTTACTACCTTGCCATGTTATAAAATGTGTGAATTTATGCGGCACTATACTCACTAACAGGTCTTATGGCAATAATGACACAGTAACATATTATTATTGACAAATATAAAACAAAAGGCAGAGATTCTGATACTAGCTGAGGTAGCAAGGGGAATGTTTTCAAAATAAGGAAATGTGACAAAGGGATTTTAGCGGTAAATGCTCAAACTTGTGTCTTTGTGGGATAAATTTATCTGTATCATGTTTAATTTGAACTAAAATGTCAAAACAGTTGATAACACTGCACTAATTTCTTAACAATCACACCAACAGTTAAAATAAAGGCTGCTGTTTTGCAAGTAAGTTAAAATTGCTTTAAGTTGCCATGTCATTAAGTGCTGTACAATGTTGAATGCATAAAATTAATAATTATTTGTTATTCATAGTATATAATAGACCACAACTCATGCACTCCTTAATTGTTTAAACAAGTTATTTACTATCATAGACATACCACCCCAAAATTCCCACAATATCACCCCAGGATTATTAATATCAAACATCAGCCTGCTGAAACAGTAAATGCACTATATATAGTACAAGTTTCATGATTATTATTTACAAATACAAAATAATGGAATGCAGTTAGTGTGTAGTGCTACAGCATGACAAGACCAGACCATGACTGGAGGACCAGTTTCTGATATTGAAGCATTCTATCAGTCTTCAGAAGACTACACATTTGCATCTTGAATCTTTGTTGAGGACAGATAAGTGTGTGACTTATGTAATCAATTGACCTTAGTTTAATACAAAAACATGTTAGACTGTAAGAACTGTAGGAACACAAAGTTTTTATTTATGTTAATAAAATACAGTTACTGTAGGACTACACATATAGTTTGAACACAAAGATTAATTATGATACTATTTGAATATATGCCTTTGTTTTTAGTAGTCCTTTTTAAGTTTTTGGTTTAAATTAAAAAATGTGCACCTTGCTTCAACCCCTTTTGAGTTTTAAATTACATTTTATCCTAGTGAATTTTTTTAATGAATTGTAGTACAAGCATATAATATAATGGAACCTTTTTTCGATATTCTATATCTTTCTCTTCATGTTCAGCATGGAATCAATTCTTTGATTAAAATTTTTAACAGATACATTCTTGCATTACCGGAATATTTCAAATCTATCTCGCAGTGCTTTTACACTCCAACCGGCTAGTGGTAAACGCCGCAACCTACAATCCGGTACCGAACCCGGACACTAGGAACCGTCGACCACGTCAAATCCTCGACGACCCCCACTTCATGGGGGAGCTGAACGCCAATCCGTCCTCAACAGGCCCCGGACCCACACAGAAAAAACACCTTGTCGCGTCGTCCTCGCCTCCGAGAGCGACGCAATCTTCGCGACACCGCTTACACTCATTACACCCGCGTGTCAGGGCGGTTCTCACCGTCCACAGCTTCCGATTGACAAGAAAACAGGTGGCGTCCGTCAGAGGCTAGATCCGCACACCAAAACCTCGGACGGTCATTAGTCATCACCGTCCATTCTCTACTCGGGAGAATCTCTCGATAGCTAGGTAACTGGCAACTTGGGTGGCATTATCAGATAGGTATGAGACCAGAGTAGAGCGACACGCTCAGTTTATGAGCCTTTTGAATAAGTAAGAGAACCACAAATATGGAACACGTAGCTACCAGCTCATGGAACCTTCAGTTCCGTGAGCCCTGCGTCCGATGAAGCTGTAAGAGCCGCATAGGCTAACAACATCAACAGAATCTAGAGTCTCGCATTATTGTATTCTTACCACCATTCCAATGTTATTCCTCTGTCCATCTTTACATTCTTCTACAGACTCGTCAAGGACGAGGTTCATGAAGGGGTCGAATCCTCGTAACACACCTGTCACAGCACGTCCAGCATTTAGTTTTATGGACAACTTTTTATCCATGAACCTAGAGGATAAGGATAAAAAATTAGAATGCAAATATGTAAAAAACTAATTAAATTAAATGTCTTATATTGCTCAATTATCCATTTATTAAATAAAAAGAACACATGAGTGCCGGCTACAGGTTAGCTTGGCGTGCCTGTGCCGCCAATTTGCAGAGGTACAAGGAGTTTAAATTATACTCACTTCTTTAATTCGGGAGGATGAGCCTTAGACATTTTGAGTTATTGATATGGATTAATGAAATAATAGATTCGATCTGAGTTCTTGTTGAAAAATCCTTGCAATGATGCTAATGTAGTATTTTTTGAACCATAGACAATGTAAGCTATGTAGAGCAGTATAGTTGTAAGTAAAGTAAGGTCATGATTATTCATTGGTGTAGAGTATAAAGCTTCGTTATTTGTGTTCAACTAAATGTTTGGCTTACTTTAATCTTCAAATTCGAAGATTAATAAAATAAAATATACACATGTATTTTTTAAGGAAGTCATACATTTCCATTAAATTAATAACTTCAAAAATATATTTTAATAATATAAAATAGTAGTTGAATTTGGTTTTTAAACGTATGTTGTTTCAGGTGCTTCTTATGTTGCCATTTATAATTACTGTGTGCAATCACCTTTCTTGTGAACAGAAAAATATTGCGAAAAATAAAATATAATGGAAACTCTGGTGCATGGTTTAAGAAAATGTAAATCTAGGTTTAAAATGAAAATCTTCTCTTTAAAAATAAAAATGAATTCGATTATTACTATTTATTACCATTACAAAAAACTTTAAGCGTGTATTATACAACAATGTTGAAAAGTTCATACTTGCCAGCTTTTGTTAGTGTATAAGATTTGTATATAATTTTGCAGTATAGTTGTCACTAATATCTCGTACGTATATCTATGCTAGCAATCAACAATAGCAACAAGTAGACAGCTGGGAGGATGGATGCTGTTAAGATACCCATCCTATTCTCATATAAACAGCCACGTTTTGTTTTCTAAATATGGATCTTTAATATTTTTATGTAACATACGATAACAGTGGAAAAGTTTGTGTTTGTGCAGTTGTAATAAAATGGATGAATCCGGTATTGATATGGGATTTGATCTCGCCTCTTTCTTGACAAATGATTATCATGTTGACCATATCTTGGATGAAATGACAGCAGCCCAGCATCAGGACTTCATGTACTACGAGCTAAAGTCGAAAGCGGTACCTGTGACAGAAAGGTAAGTGCGTCTTCATAAGCAAGTGATATCAGTTTTTATATGATTTATTGAAAATATTTTTAGCACATATTTACGAATGAGGAACAATTACACCCAAACCGAAGCGCTCGCGACCCTGAAAACTTGACTTGGCAAAGCCCCCAGTTTTGCTATGTTTATGTCCATTCTCCGAACGAAATATTTCGCGAGCATTTCGATGTCTGTTTTTAGGTGAGCGAAGTCACTTTCTCATTCTATTCTGACTTCTTTTAGTAGCAGTTTGCAGTCATTAAGGTTTTGTTTTTTTAAACTAGTCTTTACACAATATATTTAAGCTAAAATAAAAAATAAGGCACTTATACATCTTACGAAATTTATGTTTTATGAAATCCAAAGATTTCCCGCCTAAATCCAAACGCGTTAAAATATTACTTTCCTACTAGGAAACCGCTATCAGACTCACATATAATATCTTTAACATCATATTTGTTATATCTGAAGAAGATTTGTTGATATTGTGGAATATCGCGTCTACTTTCAAAATTGACCCCGTTTTGCTTATTTGAAAGCGCGAGTGGAATTTGTTATGGACCTTTAAACGTAGTATTTTGTTTTATAAACACGAAATTAATTTTAGTCCTTAGAAATTATTTATTAATAATATAAAATAGTAGTTGAATTTGGTTTTAAACGTATGTTGTTTCAGGTGCTTCTTATGTTGCCATTTATAATTACTGTGTGCAATCACCTTTCTTGTGAACAGAAAAATATTGCGAAAAATAAAATATAATGGAAACTCTGGTGCATGGTTTAAGAAAATGTAAATCTAGGTTTAAAATGAAAATCTTCTCTTTAAAAATAAAAATGAATTCGATTATTACTATTTATTACCATTACAAAAAACTTTAAGCGTGTATTATACAACAATGTTGAAAAGTTCATACTTGCCAGCTTTTGTTAGTGTATAAGATTTGTATATAATTTTGCAGTATAGTTGTCACTAATATCTCGTACGTATATCTATGCTAGCAATCAACAATAGCAACAAGTAGACAGCTGGGAGGATGGATGCTGTTAAGATACCCATCCTATTCTCATATAAACAGCCACGTTTTGTTTTCTAAATATGGATCTTTAATATTTTTATGTAACATACGATAACAGTGGAAAAGTTTGTGTTTGTGCAGTTGTAATAAAATGGATGAATCCGGTATTGATATGGGATTTGATCTCGCCTCTTTCTTGACAAATGATTATCATGTTGACCATATCTTGGATGAAATGACAGCAGCCCAGCATCAGGACTTCATGTACTACGAGCTAAAGTCGAAAGCGGTACCTGTGACAGAAAGGTAAGTGCGTCTTCATAAGCAAGTGATATCAGTTTTTATATGATTTATTGAAAATATTTTTAGCACATATTTACGAATGAGGAACAATTACACCCAAACCGAAGCGCTCGCGACCCTGAAAACTTGACTTGGCAAAGCCCCCAGTTTTGCTATGTTTATGTCCATTCTCCGAACGAAATATTTCGCGAGCATTTCGATGTCTGTTTTTAGGTGAGCGAAGTCACTTTCTCATTCTATTCTGACTTCTTTTAGTAGCAGTTTGCAGTCATTAAGGTTTTGTTTTTTTAAACTAGTCTTTACACAATATATTTAAGCTAAAATAAAAAATAAGGCACTTATACATCTTACGAAATTTATGTTTTATGAAATCCAAAGATTTCCCGCCTAAATCCAAACGCGTTAAAATATTACTTTCCTACTAGGAAACCGCTATCAGACTCACATATAATATCTTTAACATCATATTTGTTATATCTGAAGAAGATTTGTTGATATTGTGGAATATCGCGTCTACTTTCAAAATTGACCCCGTTTTGCTTATTTGAAAGCGCGCGAGTGGAATTTGTTATGGACCTTTAAACGTAGTATTTTGTTTTATAAACACGAAATTAATTTTAGTCCTTAGAAATTATTTATTAATAATATAAAAATAGATTCCATACATTGACGATTGCTTATCTATTCGTATTATGTTATTTATCTCATAATTTTGTTATCGATTATTGAATGATAGAAGCCTTATTGTGGTATTATCATCGCATATACATTTATTATAAATTTGTTTATAAAAATATTGTTTTTTATTTATTAATAGAGCGATCTCTAAATATTCAACTAATTTGTTTCAAAATTTTTATAAACAAACATGACCTGTCTGGCTTCGGCGTGCTTAACAATTGTGCGAATTTGCAGAATTACGTTCGCGCCAATTGTTTTTTTTTAAACCGTATTTTTGTGGCACGGTTACATACAACTTACACATTCAGTTCATGTGTTATTCGCGGTCGTAACTCAGTGATCGAATTGACGGTTATAGCTGCTGTTCTTTTTCTTTATTGTATTGCGGGTGACAAAAGAGCACATAGTTGTTCCAAGGGAATTCACAAGTGATATCGATGCCCAGAGGTGATCTCCGGATCCCTACACTCAACAGTGTTGCGTTACTTCACCCTGGTATTTTGTGAGAGCATGGTCCTTCCCCGGCTCCACCAATGTTTCTCATTCTAGTGTAATAGTAATATAGTAATCGTGAATCATACTTTCAATACAATATCTATCCCTAAATAACGAAATATGTACTGCGTTAAACAACAAAAAACACTTTATAATAAAGCGATTTATAAAAAAGTTACCTCATTGCATTATTTTTGCATCGTACTGTTTGCCAATAACACTATAAATTATGATGTTGATGCACTTAACAAAATAGTTTGGGTGGTTTCAGTTAAAATCTTATTTTTTAAATACACCTTTTACTATGATACTGAAGGTTATTGAAGATTTCGTTCTGTTGTGTGTTGTTGTTTTGTTGTGTAAATAGACAATTTTTAGCAACGATGGGCAAAGGCACTTCCGGAATCGGCGGAATCTTTTCTATTTTCTCTGTTTGTGTCTAAGATATCTTTGTTGTTAACGGTTATTTTATTTGGCTGAATTGTTAATATTAAGGTATCTCTTCGTATACTGTGTTAGGCCATTAAGGTGCTATAGCTTATTGTCTTAACACTTGCTTTAAGATAAATATAAAATAAGCTTCCTAAGGTTTGGGGTATGGTCTGCGAAACTTAAGGGCTTAGATCAGATTTCACAATTCATCCATGTGAACCATCTCTTATCATTTAAGCTCAGTTGGCTTTACAACATAGTTAGTTATGAGAATACAATACAAGCATTCTTTTTTTTTTTCAAATAATACGACGCCAGTAACCTGTGAGTGATCCCCGGAAGCGGTGCGAACGGAATCCCTATAATTTTAATTTCAGGAAGTTATTAATTTAATATGCTCTGATGATGTAGAAACAACGTCGTCAGGATTGCTGAGAAATTAATATAAAATATACGTCCTGTAAATTTGTCCTAAAACCGCAACCTATTTTAATATTTTCTCTCGGCTTGGATTCTTTGTTTCGCCATTGCGTCTAACTCAAGGGTGCCCGAGAGGGCCGAACTTCAATTCGGTCAGTTGCTTCTGACTAAGGATTATCTAAATTAATATCGCTTCGGAATGCGTGGACACCGGGGAAGAAGTGTCGCATGATACTGCAGCGAGCCTTTTATCGCTATTATCTAGTCAGAGCCGGCCTGTGACATGGCGCTATCCCGAATAACCTTGTTTGCCTGGACTCAGGACTCTTCATAAAAACCGACAGACCCTCGCTCCAGAGATCTGGGGTTTTTAATTTAATTAAGCTAATAAAATTATCTTAATCGTTGATACTAATTCTTATACTAAGTAAAATGTAGAATGCCTTTAAATTATTCGATTTATATGCACTGCTCATAAATCTAAATTTATACATATTTATAACTTACGCCATGTTATCGTCGCCATACATTGTTATAAATTAATTATTAATAAACCTGCTTTTTACGTTGGCAACTTGATTTAATAAAAAAAAAGCAATAGTATTTTTTTGTTCGGCCATATTACATATTTCATTCAAAGATATGATTTTTTTTCTCGTTCTCCCGCCATTCGCAATTTACCCGCCAGACAATGTCAAAATTTGATTGGTTATATTATTAATGAGGGACTGAGAAATACATAAGCATACGCAGACAAACGTATTATTTATGTCTCTTGCTCGTAACGTGTCACGCCACGCGTAAACGCATTCAGCTCTTTCCTTGGATGTGCAGTTTAGTAAATACTTTTTTTTATGTTTTTATTCAATAGTGTTGCACGTAATGTGTTACGTTAAACGTAACGTTAACGAAGAAACGTTAACTGTATCTATATATCTGTAACTATATTTTTTTTATAAGCCGATATGTTTAACAGTTCCTTATTTTAGAATTTGTAGGTTTATGTCATTCTATATCTATATTCTTTTTTTTTTATAAATAATGCCTTATCAAGTTTACTCTGTGAACATTTCTCTCGCATACCAAATGAACACTGACTGATTATCACAACATACATTAATCCTCGTTAATGAATAAATTACTGACTGAAGACATTAATGAACTTGTTATCTGTTCTAGTCTAGTAATTAAAATATGTCAAACATTATTTCACGATGTTAAACATATGTATTATTAAATTCTTATTAAATCACACACTTTAAAAATGTTTCTTTTTAAATAACGGTGAATTACGTCGGTACCATTCAGCCCGTATCGCCCGATATATTTATCCTGTGTAAGGAATCATAAAAAAGTCTGTCTCTGAAGATTCTCTGAAGAGACATCTCGATGTTAAACTTATCGTGGACGATGAACAATTTAATTTGTAGAAAAATTGACTATAGACAATTTACGGTTCTATGCTTTATACACACAAGATGAGTCTAAATACACAATGACATTTCGGAGAATTAGCTTCAACAAATTAGTTACAAATGAAATTTAACTTAATTTACTTTATGATACTGCTAAAAATTGGTAAAGCGAAACAGAATCATGTTGCTTTGAGGGTCCCAATATGATTTTATTTCGCTATACCAATCTGATACGTAAAATCGCAGATTTTATTTCTTTTTTCGCAACACACCAGACTTAAACAATTAAAGTATTTAATAATTAGGTGTAAACACGTTGGCCGCAGTTGAAATACATTTAACTGGTCCAGATAATAAACACACGTCAGTCTCCTACCTATTTATATTGAAGCAGGAAATTAGATACAACGTAGCCCTACTATTGTTCACAGTTGTGAACTGGCTTGGTGATATTGGTATGTGGAAAAAAATATTAGACGAAAAATACAGATGGCTGCTCATTGAAGCCGCCCGTATCTGCCGGTCTCTCTCCCTCTATTCCTAACCCTCGGAAGTCCGAACTCTCCCGTCGAGGTAATCTCAGAATATGGTTATTTCATTTTTTTTCTTGACCAACCAGACGAGGATAAAAATTAATATCCTTCCATATAATTTTTTGTCTCTTTCTCACCTGTGTGTACCTTATACAAGATTAATAAAACTGTATAAATACTTATATTATATTCCTTTGTGAGAGATTGGTATCTGCACTAGGTTTTCCTGTCTGACAGATTACCAGGCCCTCGACCTGATACACGGACAATGTTGTGCCTTTAATTTTACAAGAAAAATAAGGGAATAACAGAGAAATATTAAAAATAAAACAAAACGCGAAAAACAAAAATTTCCGTTTTTTTTAATAACATTGAAAGTAACAAGGCAAGTGATTCCTACGGATCATGAATCTATTTCGAGGAATTATAATGCAGATACATTGTCACCCTTGAGTGCTGAGATGGAATGCCCCGTCCACAGTAATAAAGATCTCCAGATCCACTGTACAATCATCAGAAGAAACTCAGCAACGTTATGTCTCTAGTATTCTGTGAGGGCGTGGTCATTCCCCGAACGAGCTGACCCATTCATTCTGTAGCGTAGCTCTGTCACTGGTGAACGTATATTAAAAAAAATGATTTAAATTCACACTTTACAACTAAACCGTAAACCGAGTTTAAACGTAAAATTCGAAAGCATTTGTTGGAAGTAGCGGCAGCAGACCCGCCGACGGCGAGGGCGTCGCAAACAAAGTTATTCGCGATACCGCCATGTCACTGGCCGGTTCTCTCCAGTCCATACAGATAGAAGCGTTGCTGGAGTTTCTTGCGCCACTTCTTCTCCAGCGCCCACGCATTCTGAAGTGGTGGTACAGGTAGTTAATAATAATAGTGATATTAATTAAGATAATCCTCTGTCAGAAGCAACTGACCGAGCCGAGGTTCGGCCCTCATGGGCACCCTCGAGTCAGACGCTCTCGCGAAACAGGGTAACGGTCCAAGCCGAGGCTCCCTCTCGGGAGCCCTTGCGCTGGTTACCCATATATAGAGGTCTCGACTGAGAGCCATAAGCGCTCGGTCACCTCTCAACCCGGTGAAACTGTAAAAGCCCTGGGGCTAACAGCGGCCATCAGCCCGAAAAAAAAAAAAAAAAAGCGGCAGCAGATTCACTACATCGATAATAAATATGTATATATTTACATTTTGATATGTTTGTATTTATAATGTGTATATATATTTGTTTTATAGTTTATATAAATGTATATAAATATCTTTTATTTTCTTTAGTATTATAAATTCCTAAGACAAAATATAATATGTATATATAATTGTATATGTATTTAGATGAACTGTATGTTTCTTTTTTTCTTCATTATTATTCATCTGTCCCTACCTTGATTTCTCTGAACCCTCCCAAGGTTGACTGGTAGATAATACCTTAGGCATTAAGTCCGCCTTTGTGCATATGTTAGTTGTACAAAATATATAAACCGAAGAAATTATAAATAAATAAACCGAGTCCGTAGCCTGTCTGCTTGACTGCATGCATAGGTATCCAATGCCCGACAACGTGGAGTCCCATCAGCTCACCAATGCTGTCAGGATGGCGTTGGAGAGGTGTGGTTTATGACACACCGCTTATGCATGATGCTTTCAAAGCTATCAAAATAAAGACGTGGGTGTGTCTCGGTTAGAAATTTACACTTTTCTGCAGCTATTCGCTGATCTAGGTTACATTATCATAACTAGACAATATATTTTTTCATCACACTCATATATTTACATACATATAGCATTTTGACTTACGTAAGCCAGAATTTATATATATATATATTTAGTCGAATCATAAGTTTGTCACATCCTTATTTAATTTACATTTCGAATACTGGCCAGAAATGTTTGGATTCATTTTAAAAAGAAACTTTCGTTTCTTCTGAAAATAAAAAATAATGATTTTGTTCCATTTGACAAAATAGACTGGACGCAAAATGAAGACAGAGTCGCGATTATTGCGGTAACGCGCCAACCTAGATATAAAAAAAAATCTGCAAAATTTAAAAATATCTCTGAGATTTTTGTCGTACTGTCAAACGAATGAGTGGAAGATATTCGTTCGAAGACCGTAAATGGAGCGGCCAATCTCGTACGGTTAGGAACGAAATCCCGTCTGTAAATGTAAACCCTTTTGCTGCGGTTAAACAAAACTACCACACTTTAGATTTTATCTCGTATTAAAAAATATATTTAATTGTATATATATATATGTGTACGTTATGTATATATGATCACACACTGGTTTCATTAATTTAAAAAAAATATAATTGAGTATTACACCAGTTATATGTTTTGTTGAGATCCTACCCGTCCAAAGGTTGTCTGGATGAGATCGCTTTTTAAAAAAATATAATATATCACTTTGTTTTGTTTTATGTAGAGGATGAAATAAAGTATGTTATTATTCCTTCTTATTTATGTAATGTTCCCATAAACATTCGAGACAACTTCGAAATTCGACGCCATAAAAATCATCCTGACAAATAATGACATTATCGTAATTGGTTAAATATAATTAATTGTATAACAAACAAAGATATATTTAACCCTTCGAAATGCCTATTGATAAGAGGTCGTTGTGTGGCTGCGTCAAGTTGTGGATTATGTGTCATATACGTGGAGATGAGGAGTGTCGCTATTATGCAGATAAATAAAGAAAAAAAAATATTTCACTCATCTCCACCTTCGGGCAGTCAAAATGTGAGGTGCGCTTGGAAAACGACTAGAGCTTCCCATGGCATCTGGATGGTATACTCGTGTGGTTTGTTGCCTTGCGAATGGGACGTCGTGTTGGAAGACGCGCCACGTTTGGGCCCTGAAGAGGTACTAGATTCTGTTGATGTTGATGCTGTTAGCCTATGCGGCTCATACAGCTTCATCGGACACGGCTCACGGAACTGAGGGGTCCGTGAGCTGGTAAGAGGATGTACTGTCGATAGGTGAAGGAAAACATCATGAGGGAAGCTGCAAGTCTAAGATATAAAATATTACGGAGACTATTGATCTATGTATATATATATATATATATATATATAGATATATATATATTTATATATATTAAATATCTTATATATGATACGTAACACGAGTCAAAACGAACTATATGAAGCATTTGTTGAACCATGGAATTCAATCCCCCTAGAATTGTATGAAATTGTTTGAATCAATGCCACGTCGTTGCAGTACTGTTATTGAAAATAAGGGATACGCCACTAAATATTAATTATAACTATTGGTAGGCTGTGGATAGTAGCTATTTCGTAAATAACAATACTAATTACTAATACATAAAAAAATATTGTTTTTTATACTTTTTTGTTGTTGTTTCTAATTAGTTGACCAATATACCGTTGACGTTCATACCTTGAAACTGATTTAAATGTCTGTCCGTAATGTAATATTGAAACTGCACTTGTGTAATGGGATTTATATTGTTTTTCTAATAAATGATAAATCTTTGAACCTACTGTTGTCCTATTTATTGTTTAATTTCAAAATAAAAACGTTTGCGGTGAAGTATATTACATAATGTCAAGGACCGTTGGTATTGTTTCTAAATATACGACCATCACTATAATAAATAAACAAAAATAAATAATATTCTGGTTAACGACGATTGTCTAACGGTGGATTTGAACCTACGACCTTAAGTTTATACTAAACTATACTATAAGGCTATTGACGCTTATTAATATATATATATAATATATATATATATATATATATTTATATATATATATATATTATATATATATATATGTATATATATATATATATATATATATATATACACATACATATACTACTATGTAAACCCTCCCAGAATACCTACCACCTCTTTTTGGAAGTCGTTGACAACTAATCACGTAACTCTTATCATCACCACCAACATCATCATCTAAGTCCATCACCAGTGTGCTGCTGTACGCAGTGCGTAAGTGAACTCGTTCACCGCTCATCGATACCG
Source organism: Teinopalpus imperialis (assembly GCA_029286865.1). Lineage (NCBI taxonomy): Eukaryota > Metazoa > Arthropoda > Insecta > Lepidoptera > Papilionidae > Teinopalpus > Teinopalpus imperialis. Next base: position 8,062,014 of record JAGSMU010000014.1, on the reverse strand, counting down.
AAGCCTCGGCTTGAACCGGATGTGTAAGTTTAAAATTAGTGTCAATAAAGTCTAATATATTCAAACAATATTCGTGTAAATGTTTGGTGTTGGTATAAAACGATTGTTAATGTGCAGTCTGAAACGTCGTTCCATGTGTTATTATCGTTGGGTCCCGGGTTCGATTTCCAGCCTATGAGCAATATTTGGGTATTACAAATTTTCATGTCTTCTTGTGTTGTTTGTCTCATGTGTTTGACTTTCGTTGTTATATATCTGCTTACGGCACTATGATATATCCTGCGCAGTTGATTTTATCAGGTAATGATGATAAATATTTAGAAGACTGCCACACGTGTACATATGTGTAAAATCGCCTAATCTTTTCTTTTTTATTTGTAGAATACCAGTGAAAATTATGTACTTTTAGTCATTATTTGTGTGGATTATTTGGTATTAGTGAAGTGTTGAGATAAAATTGGGATAATATTTAGTATTTCGGTTAAATCGATTAATAAACTTGTTTTTAGGGATCATATCGCTTGCATATGAAGTCGCACAGTTAGTTTTGTAATTAAACTACTCTTCGAAGCCTTTTATGAATGAAATGATAAGAGAAAGAGAGAGAAATCGGGAACTCCCACGAAAGCGGGTCCAGCGATCTGTAAAGCATAGTTCTCTCTTGTTATTTAAGAGAACAAGCACCATTTTCCATCCTTTTCCATCCTACATGCATTAGAAGCGTTTTATCAAATGTTGCACTCAAATTAGACATTGAAATTTCACTCTAAACGCACTCAAAGACTTTAAAACATAAACTGATTATTTCGCCTTTAGATTAAAGGTTTTCGAAATTAGCACTTGATTAGCATGTGATTACAGTAAAACTTAGCATTGGCTGAGCCTCGAGGTGCTTAAATGTACCCTACATTACTTAATTTATATCGACTAAAGTCGATGCGCACATAGTTTCTAACTGTCGTAATAATAATGTAATCCTACATGGCACACATAAACATTACATACAAGTATCACGTATAATAACAAACAAACAAAAAGCAAAAAGAAAATTGAAGGAAAACGAAAAAGAAAAACAAATAATTATAAATAAATGAAAACAAGGGACACCCCCGCTGTGCGCCAAACAGGGAAAAGAATCTCAACTTAGACATCGCTGTGACTTAAGGGCACAACCGTGATCTTCCGTGAACCCCTATAAAAGAGAAGTGCCAGTCCTCATGTTAAAAACTGTAATCAAAAATAATAAAACAAAGTAATAAAAAATTGTAAAAAAAAAGTTAAGATAAAAAAAAGAATTGTATGGTGAGAGACTCATATAGGTAGCCAAGACATTCCATCTCAATGATATCGTTTGTACTTGACTTTATTTTTTTTGTTTATAGATTAGGTGGCAATCGAGCATGCAGCCCACCCCTATGTTAAGTGATCACCGCCACCCATGGACATCGGCAACACCAGAGGTGTCTCAAATGCGGTAACGCGTTCCTCAGGGCGGATCTTTAGTCGACCGTTTGTTCTGTTTAAACTAATTATATAATTTAAGTATGTAGCCATGTAGCAGACTGTTAAATTAGTTTGTTCTAACTGCTCCACGAAGGCTTCTTTTTGGCTTGAACGAGCAAGGATCCACGCACTCTCACAGTATAATATAAAATAGCGTAAAATGGCAGTATTTCGTCTGGTGAGTGTAGGCATCCATAGACCTACTGGTGACGAGGAATTCAATCTCAGTCCTCAGGGGTGACAATTCATCTGCATTTTTAGGGTATCGAGGACAAAGGGATAAATTCTATTGGCCGCAGGAATCACTTACTATCAGGTGAATTGAATGAAGTTTTTTTTTAAACAGATTATATTGGTATAATAGCTCGTCTGCACAAGTTTGTTTTTGTCTGTCTGCAAGGCTTAGCGATTAATCTCGCACACGCAACCGTTGCGATAAGTCTTAATTTACGAGACGTCAACAATTAATTGACGAATCAAGGGTATGTTTTGCGTATGCCTTTTAAATGTAGTCAAACGACTTGAATTGATATTCCATTGATAAACATACATGGATATCATGGGCAGATATCGTACTCGTGTTTCTGCCTGGAGCATGAATGGGTCGGCTCGACTGGGTAAGGCTCATGTGGTGTTAATGTGACTACATATCCGTATTACGATTCGCTTGAATCATTTAGCATCAGGTGAGTTGTGTGCTCGTTTGTCAAGCCTAATATTCTAAAAAGAAATTACCTTAGTTTATTAGCAAACGTTTCTAATATCAATATATAATATACTATTACATATATGTAAATAACAGCACGACATATATATACGAACATATCAAAGTCCACGTACATGGACACATTATGATTGAGCGCACGATAATGCATCAATAACTCCTGTTACTGACATCCATTACTTGTGCAGACGAGCCTCGCCATTGGCCGGCCGCTCGCACGGATGGTGTTGCCAGGAGACGACCAATAATGCTCCGTTGGCGAATTGATGGCAATTTATACTGATAATTCTATAATATATGCCGGAGATCTAGTTGGAGATTTTGTAGTTTTGTTTTTATAATTCTTAGATTTGATATAATAGTCTCTTCTGGACTTCCTTTACGAGGTGAAACGATGCTGCAACGAGAAGAGGGAGTTGTTCGGATTATTCCAGCCGCTGAGTTTAAACATCGACAGAATTCAAAATTTCATCCTCATCATCTTTGGTTCGCAATCCACCACTGTGAGTAATTTTCTGTCACGCACAACTACTCTGTGGAATCAACTATCGCCGGCGGTATTTTCGAACCGGTACGACTTATGTACCTTCAAAAAAAGAGCTTACACCTTTATTAAAGACCGGCCGCCCATTCTGCGACTCCTCTGATATTACGGATGTTCATGGGTGGCTATGATCGCTTACCCTCAGATAAGCTGCTTGCTATTTGTCACCTAATCTATAAAAAAAAAGCGAAAACCTAGTTGTAACGTTAGTAGGTCACCTCTATCGGGGAGTGATTACGCTACTATAATATTCATCTTCTCATCCTATCACTAGTATACTGCTGATCGTAGGGTTCCTCTGCAGACTGCTGACTGATTTTGAGTCACCTGCATCCATCGAATTTCCTTGTTTGGGTTGTCACTGGTTGCTACAAAAGAACCTATCATCGTTATCAGTTCTGCGAGCTATATGGCGTACCCATTGCTGCTTCAGCTTAGCGATACTAGAGCTATATCTGCTATCTTAGTTCTGCATATATCCACGTTTAGTATTCGATGACGGTGAGAAACGTCTAGCATTCATTGCGCGCTGAGTGACTTTAAGATTCCGTATAAGTCCCGGTCATTACTGGTGCACGCACTGCCGAGTTTGGCGCAAAATGCTGGAGTACGCCTCAGGTAGGGCTCTATTTCTTGATCCTCCTTAAATTAGACAGACACAATTCCTACCTTCATACTCCCTGCTACCAGAAGGACAGCTGCTTCCGTTTTGGTCACCAGCTGTAGGACATGTTTGACTCTCCGCTGGTCGCCGAAAATTATCACAGCAGCCTTAACTGGTTTCTGCCTGTTCAGGGTGCATTGGATTCCTTGAGTGCCTGAGATGCTGTTTCAAGACGTCGTTCCTACCCAGGTAGGGCTCTTGTACAAGGGCCACTGATACTATTTTATCCAACGCTGCCTGAAGAAGTTCGACTGTGTCTGCTTCTGATCTTTGCAGGTTAGCCTATATGAAGTGGGTGTAGGGCGCTGTGTCCGCGTCCTGGGGGGGAGTGCTGTTGTTGTTTGGGACGCCTTTAGCAGTATGATACTCGAGCGTGATATTGCGTCCTATTTTTTCCTTTCTCGGCATTCGCTACTGAATGCGTTATGTGCGGAGTCCGGGATTTTGTAAGTACAGCAGTTTTTGCAGAGGGGTGGTCTTCCCTCGAGCCTGTTGGGGCACTTCTCCCAAGTTTGTTACTAGTTGTTGTTACAGTAACTGTAGAGGGCTCTTTCTCTACACACGGCTTTCGTGTGGCCAAAACCGAGACATTTAGTGCACTGCACTGGTGGACACTGGTCCAGCACTGGTCTCCTTTGGAGGCCTATAATAGACCTTCCTATAAAGATCTATAAAGGCCTATATATGCACGTTCCTATAAAGGCCTATATAGACTTTTGTCTTTGTACATTTATGTATATTCCACGAGTATACCGCAATTTCCTGAATGCTGTCCATCCGAGTTAAATCTGTCGAACGATTGACCTCTGGTTTGCTAAGCCTATTCCTTTCTTAAAGACCTGCAACTACTCTTTTGAACAGCCATGATATTTTGTACCAATATTAACATATTTTAATTTTCATTTATTTTGCAAGAAAGAACTGATTGTTCTAGATTTTTCAATATTTCAGTTAACAATTGTTAAATTGATAATTAGTTATCCATCCATCCAAAACATACCGTCAATAGCCTAATGGTTTAGGGTATGGTCTGCAAAACTAAAGGTCGGAGTTCCGTAATCCACCATTAGAGTATTGCCGTGAACCATCTAGCACAAGCATTTTCAGCTCAGTTGGAGTGGTTAACCGGGATGTTAGTTATGTTAGTAGCATTACAAATATTCTTATAAAAAAATGACATGATCACCGAGCATAGGACACGAAACCGGTGATCTTAACATTGGTCGCGAGACATTCCATTTTAGTCCACAGACAACGCACTATCATTATGACTCCTCATGCAGCATGTATGTGAGGTCCACGGGCCGCTGATAAAATCCACCATCTGGTGAACTTTTCGTATCCATAACTTTAACAAACACTATATTCTACGTCCTATTGTACTATTTAATAGGGGTAGCGCCACACCTCAGTTTGTGTGTGTGTGTGTTGTTGGTAGATGCAGCAAGAATGAGTCGACGCGAAGGGGCTAAGAGGAACACGCCCTCACAGAATTCCAGTTTGAAATGAAATGAGTGTAAGGAGACGGACTTTTCACCCTCAATAATATAAAAAAAAATCAAAAGCATAACGACTGGTTAGAAAATGGTTTCGAATGGAATCATGAATTTACGAGAGTTTTTGTCAAAAGTTGTAAAAGATACCACTTTTTTATACCTATGATAGATGTACTTTATTACTAAATTATTAAAAAAAAATCAATCATATAAGCATAACGATGTGAATAGTTCGCCGATATATAACAATGATTAAAGCAAACGAAATATATTATCTTCCGCGTAAAACAATCGTTTAATATACAAAACAACTATATAATAAATATGATACACATTGAACCTTATTGCGTTCAGATATGATTGATTACCGAACGTCGACCGAGATGCATGGTCTTTATTTACGTCATCCGAAATTTTTCACATCAGCGTGTTAGGTGCGAAGTGTCTTGTATCTCACATATCGTGTGCCAACTGTGGCGATTATGGAAAATTCATTGGCAGATGCCAGAGATTTACGCTTTAATATATCGTTAATATTTGTGCCAACACACATTCTCGATATTGTTTTGTTTCCAATAGATTCGACTGGATTGGCAAGAAACTTTGCAAATCTCTCTCATAGATTAAGAGGGCCATTCTTAAAGGTCGGCAGCACATCTGCGTCTCTCGGTGAAGACTTGTGCGGACTCGACTTACCATCAGTCCTGTTTGCTTATTTGGTACTTATTCTATAAAAAAAAGTTATCTACAAAGCACGTTCCTTAGACACCTGCATCCATCGGCTTTCTAGATATAGATCCGTTGAACGACGCCATGTAGTGGGGTGTCGTTCTACACTGTGAATGCCAGTCTGAGTTTGCGCCCCCAGAACCTTTCCTTCCCATAGGCTATTAACTCTTCGAACTAATATGTGCGAGCCCATTGCTGATGATGACGGACAGATGCTCAGCGTAGTATTTTCTGGTAATTGGTCCACAAGTCCTATGTGTGTGTGTGTGTACCCCAATTTTTTTGTCACGCCAACGTAGACTCCTGGACCACTTGGGAATTAAGGATTTAGATTGACTGAGTGGTGCTACTCAAACAGATAGAGATTTATACATTATTCAAAAACCAGTTTGTTTTATAAAATAAAATGTGTTTTATTAAATTTATATATAGTTAATATTAACAAGACGACCTCAATAAGAAGGCTGATACGTTGATCAAAATAACATTTGGACTGTCTGTATAATGCGTAACAGAGGCATTAATACAGTGATTTATGATACAGTAGCATTCATATCGATGGTAGAACCACGACGCAGTTGGTTTCTGGCAGCAACATAGATGGGTCGACTCGACCAAGCCAAGCAAGGACGACGGCCTCACAGAGTCACAGTGTTAAATGCAAAAAAAACAGCACGACAGTGTTGTGTGTTCGTATAGTGATTGTTCGGGGTCCCATTTACAAGTAACGAAGCTTTGTATCTCAGTCCACGAGGGTGACCATGCATCTGCATCTTGAGTCTGGTGAGGATAGATAATAATAATAATTATTATTATGTTTTAACCTAAAAATTGGTCACATAGAAGCAACATACATATTAAAACACTTAAAACTAACCATTATTATATTCTCGATATTAAAAGACCTATAAAGTAACCTTACAATTATTTTTTCTTTCATTAGCAACCGTGCTAGGTCCTAGATCTATATTACAGCTGCTAAGTCCCTCCTCCAGATGAAGCATAATTTATAATAAACTTAAAAATACTTTTACATTAAAATATATCATTTAATTACTTATGCTGTTGAACAAAGAGGAATATCAGAATTAGGGATGATAGATGTAGATGCCATGGGCCGCAGTCATACACCATCAGGGGAATGTGCTCGTTTGTTAAGTTATTTAGAAAAATAACATTTTAAACGATTAACAAGCATTCTTAACACAAGTATTAATTTAGCACACCCATAAAAACTCCAAGAGAGACTGAAGAGACAGACTTATAATACGTAATAGTATGTTCCACTCATAATTGATATCATACGCGCTGTCGCATAATACGACCAATAAGCGAACGCGTCTTGAATCACACTTTCAAAGTTTTAGAAAAACTCCGAACTTGTTCGATCATCTGTCTGCTGCGTTGCGAGTTCTTGTGTACTAGAAGTGCATCTCTACGGGTATGGTTGTGTTATATATCTCCAGTGGCATTGACACTGCCGCTTTGACTAGTGAGTGCCTCTATGTATACGCTATAACTAAAATAACCAATATACGATGTCACCATGGTCGAAATCGACCAAGAGAACATCATCATTATCATATGTCCGAGTGGTCCAAGCCGAGGTTCTGACCTCCTCAAAACGGAGCCTTCCGACTGCTATTTATTTTTGGTCTCATCGGGCCAGAAAGGAGAGAATTGATGATGAAGAAGGACTCTACCGTATACCCGTCTCTTTCTCCTACCGGAGGATACAGGAGGGTTAAGCTGGTGGTAATTTGTAATAATAGTAACATTTATTTTTGAAGTGTAGCGGTACTTTATCGATAGTCCAGTCAGCACCGTCTCCTATTCCTCTATACATCTATTGACCTCTTCAGAGGGTTTACTGCTCAGCAGTAAACCCTCTGAGCAGAGACAGTAGACAATCAGCAAAGATGTAAAATATAGTAAACTCAAATAAAGTTATCGGAGACAGACAGAAAATCGAATGAGAAGTGAAATAAGTTAAAATTTTCTAAAGACGGCCAAATTTGTTACCTCGACACGATTTTGTACGTGCAGCCTCAACCTTCGAGAACTTCACGTGCCTTTTATTTACTTCATTTTCAAACTTTCAAAATATAAATTAATACGTGACCGAGCCAACTCTATAACAACAAATAGCATCCATTCCATTCGATAATTTTGTGGGTCCGGCACCAAATCTGACATAGTTTTGTGATATATATAAGTCGACGATATCAGATTAGTGATATAATATTAATCACGTCTTAAAATATCGATATTAAACGTTTTTCAACCTGTTTCTTGTTACATATGTAAACTCGTCACTATTTATAACGGGTTTCTTATAATACTTTTGACTGACAAAGATGTCACTATTTGCAAACCGCTTTCAATTTATTTATTTACTCTTTATTGCAGTCAAACAAAATTAGAAGTTATCTAATGGTGGACTTAATGCCAAAAGCATTCCCTACTAGTCAACGCAAAGATATTGAGATACATGTACCAATAAGCTGATTAATAAAAATAAAAGATTTAAGATAAGGATAGCTTATATAAAATATGCAAATAATAATATATATAAATGTAGATAAATATATAACCCTACCACAGGTGGCTGCTGATTAATTTATTTGTATATTAAATAAAAGAACTGTCATCTTTATTTTTTGGTCGAGATGTGGGGGTATGAATGTTCGGGTTTGTAAGTTCTATTTTGACGGACTTCCATGCGTTCCCGTTCCAACCGTTCATCCCTTATTTTTCCCCTCCCCTTCCCCCCCTTTAGGGATGAAACATTCAAAAATCATTCATTAGTGGTAATTACAATAGAAATGTCATTAACTGCCAAAATTTCAAGTTTGTAGCCCCAACCTAATCAGGACAAGTAATTATATATGTATGGATAATACATATATAATTACTAAAAACTTCCAATAGTTTTCGTCACTTACGTATTTATATATTATAAATATGTTTTTTCTGTAATATTAGGTCCTTACATATGAGTTTAGCGTATTGATAGGAAAAAGTAAAAAACTTTTTTTTATGAAATTTTATATTTAATCAATTGAAGTATGTATTATTATTGTTATCTCTATAGTAGTATTATTATCTGTGCCCTTGTACATTTTATAGGTAGTTGATTGAATGGAATCCCATTGCTGAAAAGATGTTGGGAGCGAGAATCAATAAGATCTTTGAAAGTGGTTTGGACTGCCTCATCGGAATCGATTTTTTTTCCTTGCAAGATATTGTCCAAATTCAGAAGGTCCAAAGGTCCGGGGAGAATGGTGGGTGATGAGGACATTCCAATCGCAGCTCCTCTGATTTAGCAACCATCTGTCGTCAAGTATGGGGTTTAGCGTTGTCATGAAACAGTAGTGGGCTAGAGAAATTGACCAGTCTCGGTTGTTTAACGGGGCTAGCTTTCCCAACATGGTTTGCAATTGTCGACAATACAGATCTGCCGTAATCGACTAGCCAGATCTCAGGAAGCTGTAGAGTATGACACTAGTATTGGTCCACAAAACACTCACCAGTACCTTTCCAGAGTCAACTTTCGCTTGGAACAAGATTTTGCCGGTTCTCCTGGGTTCAACCACTACGATAAGCGATTCCGATTATCGTACAGTATCCATTTTTCATCACGATTCAAAATACCCTCGTTAATGTGACGTTTGAGTAATGTAACGCAGCACTCAATGCGTGTTTGCTGGTGTGCTTCACTCAATTCATGCGGTAACCATTTTTCGCTTTTCCAATTTGTTAAAGTAAATTAAAACTGTTTTGTCACTTACACCGAAGCCTGCCACTAACTCTGACGTGGTTTGCGGTGGATCCGTTTGCACGAGCTCCTTTTTTCCTTCATTGTCATCTTAGGTCTCCGGTCGTCCGCAGGGTTTGTTTTGGAGGTCAAAATCATCAGAACGAAAATGTTGGACCAAAACGTACCGTGTTTTCTTTAACTGTAGCTTACATATACACATCACTAACCCTTCGAGATGTTTCTGCAGCGCTGGTGCCACTCATTCGTAAATAACGCGATATTTCAAGTTTTCCTTTTTCTTAATAGAATATAGGATGTCAAAGAAAAAAACAAAAAGCGCGAAAGAATTTAATCATTAAATTCAAAACGCAAATACACAAGCTTAAATTTGAAATACGTTTGAATTTCCTAACCAAAGGCTTATTTGCGATAAAAGTGGCCAGTTCGACAAAACGCCAATTTTATATGGTAGGACCTAACATTAGGAGTGGAAGACGAAGACTCATCACCGCGTGCATCACATCATGCTCGCGTTGTGAGCCCTAAGTAATGTGATGTAATTGTGTCTCGGATCACTAATCACAGCAACGTTATTCAATTCCGATTCTCGCTGGTGAGGCTGATGAGATGAGAGTCCTCCCCTAGTCGAACTGACCTATTCACGTTGTGCCTAGAAACTAGCTGCAGTCTATCTCAACCATTAAACAATACCACAAATTACACAATGTGTTTCAAAAGTTCAGTTCTTCTAGATCTTTATTAGGTGCAATGTAGCAGGCTTTCGGGAGAATTGGCGACCTTGCAGACCTTGGAGACATTCACAGGCCATCGGAATATAATTAGCATAGAAATAATATTCTCATATTTATATACCGCGAATCATAAACAAGTCAGAAATTAGATGCCATTATTAAATATTTGAATTATCAAAACTTTGATTATAGATTATATTCATTACGGGAAATTATACGATTTCTTGCATTTTGATGTCACCATCCTGTAACGTCACCTGGTCGCATCTTATGAATGGTTTATATTTATGTAATAATGAACATTATTTATGTCTGTTATGTATTAACTTAAGGTCTAAGGCTGAGCTACGCATTAAACCTATTTGCAAGATATTCAAACAGCGATTTTAAGTTTAGTTCGAATACTAATTTCCGCCTGCTTCCTATGTGATTATTTTATTCCAGTTTGTTTGAAATGAGTTCCTAGTTGTTATGCATTGTTGGAGAGCTAAGAAAAGGGTTATGTTTTTAAAATAATCTGCAAACTAAGTTTTATTTTTTTCTTTTTAAGGCATTTGTGGAAAAAATCTCAAAAAATATTGAAATAATATAGTTTTTCGTTTCGCATTTTTAAATTTTTTAATACCACCAGATTTTATAAATCAGAAGTAAAAATGAGATTTAAATTGATACTTTTTTGCACTAACTGTTTGATGTTGCTTTTTTGACTAATTTTGAAAAAAGCTAATAAAAATTATAACTCAAAAATGGTTCACTTTTGCATAATGCATATGGGGATTAAAATTATCGCAAATAGTCGACCCTATCACCTCCTAATGGGAACACGTCGAATTACTATATTTTTTTTTATTCTATCGCATGGTCCAACGAGCAGCAAGTGATTCCTGCGCCCCACGACACCCACATTCGTTCTCAATATCACACCTAGTGTAGATTCCGAGGATTGAGGAGTGCCTAGTTACCAACAATAAGGGTATCACTGCAGTCACCAGATGTAACAGCAGCATTAAGCTATTTTACTGGAATTATGTGAATGACTTCGTCCTTCTACGGTCGAGCTGACTTATTCATGGTACAGCCGGAAACAAACTGTAGTCTACAATCAGTCCTTAGGAGTTTTAAACAACTCTCCAAAAGGAATCACAGAAATTATTAAGAATTTAATTCGTTAACTCTACAACAATTTGTTAATTCATTATTTCTGCTTCACAATCATTATAAAAATATATTTCTGATGCCGTACTACTTCTTTGTCGTTCGTCATCTATCTGTCCAGCAACAATGTCTAAGTCTAGGAACGAAAAGAACGGAACGATTTCATTCCATACTGTACGAATCCTTTCACATCTTTCAACCAACTTTAAATTTATGATCAATAATAATTATTCATTATTGTTGTATATATAGGTACATTACATTCGACAAGCTAACAGGAGTCTTCCGCCACTTCTCCAGTGCCCACGCATTCCGAAGTGCTGGTACAGATAGCTAATAATAATAGCGATATTAATTTAGATAATCCTTTGTCAGAAGCAACTGACCGAGCCGGGGCACCCTCGAGTCAGACGCTCTCGCGAAACAGGGCAACGGTGCACGCCGAGGCGCCCTCTCGGGAGCCATTGTGCTGGTTGCCCATACATAGAGGTCTCGACTGAGCGCCATAAGCGGTGAAACTGTAAAGGCCCTGCCGGCTAACAGCGGCCAACAGACCGAAAAAAAAAAACTAAAGGGAGTGATAATGCAAGTGTATCTTGAATCTGTATGAGAATGTCATGGGTAGCTTGTCACTTACCATCAGGTGTGCCTGGAGATGCGATTTCACTAAAGTCTTGTACACACCACATCTCAATAATAATGTTTTGTGTAAAACTGTAATAGGACACCATGCATCAGATGTTGTCTCTGTCTCCACCCACATTGCCTTTTTATTTTTTGTAAACGATCATGTTCACCTTGAGTGCGTTCTACCTTCAGACGTTTACATGGATGGGCGGGAATTTACTTAAATGGCGGGGCATGAATGCAACGCTTTATGCATCGGCTTGTGTTATATTGTGCAATTAAAGATACGAAGAGCAAAACCGCGTTGTTAATGGAGCCAGCGACGATGTAATTAGGAAATTAAAACATTTCTAAAAGAGATGAATATTTATGTAGATACGTTTTACGATTAATGGATCTACATTCTGTGGATTTCAATATTTTACGCGTATACCGTATGCGATATTTTTTAATCTCTTTTTAATAGTCGTCATTTCTCGAATTCCATATTACTTGATAACTTTTGATCGATTTTATGAATTTTACAATTTTTTGAAGTAAAATATATTATTTTATTATTACGTTCGTTCCATCATAATTAAAAATCGTAAAATGACGTGGATGTTTTCGCTTCGGCAGTGGCAGCGAAACTGACCACGCGAACAGCGGCCGAGGCGACGCGAATACTTGAACGAGTTCGCAGTTGTGAGCGAACATTACATCAGAGTGCACGTACGTTTTACAAATATTTACCGTGGTGAGTCAACCGAGGGATAGAGACAGACAAACATTTGTGCCGTACACAGAGCAGCACAGTACATAAATTATTCTATAATAGTTTTTAATAATGAAACACCATGATAACAATTTGTACAAAAAACATCATAAGATGAGGGTACATGCAAAAAGTAGTCATTTGTAAATAAAATACAGATTTAGTTTGCTTGACAATTAATGGTTCTTTCTTCAATTTTGATGGTACTTCTTATAGTAGGTTGCATACATTGCAGTTTGTTTCTAGCTGCAGAATTAATGGGTAGGACCACGCCGGGGATACCAGCGTAAAATAGTAGCATAATGCTGCGGTGTTACGTCTGGTGAGTGCAGGGATCCGGAGACCTTTATTACTGGTACTTTATGGGGCATTCCATCTCAGGCCTAAAAGGTAACAACGCATCTGCATTATGAGTGTAGATGATGACACCTACACTCATCGATTCTCTCGATTCGATGCACATAGGCCATTCCTCGCTTGTCATCAGGTGAACTATGGCTTACTCACAATGTAATATAAAAAAAAAGAGAATCGCAATGACAAGAGAAGACGCTTAGCGCGACGCAGCTCCTGGCCGCCAGCCGCCTGGACGCGGTTTTGTAGTGAAAGTATTATGTCTATAATTTTATGCATGTTTTCTAGAAACATCTTCGAACTCCTATTCCAATCACCTATTCCAACTTGCACTGTTTATATACCAAAATAAAATGGTTAGTACAAATGCGAAACTAAAAAGAAATAATAATTACCATACTAAAAATTAAATAGTTATTAAATAAGGCTGGGCAACCTTGCTCGGGTTGTATAGGGCCAATACCACGTGATGGTTATTTGTCGACCATAAAGCGGTTGACCTCAGACAATTAGTTCGTCTGGGCTTCAGGACCGTTTGGACCGCTGACGCTGGCTGGGGTCGAGAATGTCGGCATTGTTGGCTGAACGTTTCTCCTTATGCGTTCTTGGTTAATATACTTGGTAACGTTTGTTGATGCTTGATGTCTTTATGAGATTTTTCTAGAATTGTAACTTCTGAATTTTGGGAATGCAAGTAAGTCAATCAATCGAATGCTGCTGTGTTTCGTCTGACGAGTGCAGGGATCCGGAGACCCTATTCTATGATAGTGTTGGACGAATGTGGGTGTCATGGATCGCGGTCAGCAATCATCAGGTGAACCGTGCGCTCGTTTGTCTCCGTCCATAAAAACTGTTACAACAGTAAACGTAATAAATTTTCTATTCGAATGAGAGTCAACATAGCCGTGCTAGCACAGCACAGTGCATAGGCGTTCGAACTGTTTTCATAGTACGCAAGCGAATATCGAGTTTGCACCCCGGCACCGACTAATTAAATTATTAATTGCATCTTTTGGTTCTGTATAACCGCATGCACACCTAAGGTAAAGAAAAACGTTGAGAGAAAATTAGCAATTCTTGAAAATAAATACTAAAATATAAAACCGCGCGGGTAGACTATAAATATATACTCCATATCCTTTTTACATTGAAAGGCTTACTCAGTTAGGTCTATATAATATACAGGCTCATATATATTTTTTTTATGTGGTTTTTTCGCCCTGGCTAAGAGAAAGTTGGTTCGTCAAGGTATAGACTACCTGAGACCGGAAGATTTTTATATATTGTTACTTTACTTTTCTGAATACAAATTCAATAATTTACCACAATAATTTAATATTTCATATCGGTCATATTTTAAATATTAATAAGTATTTCAAAACAATCAAACGCGCTTTCAAGACTCTAATATTCCCTTCATCATTAATATTAGAATTCAAGGAGAAGGAAAACGGCAAATCTACACGTTACAAACAAAGAAACCCACAGAACATTCAGCAAACAGCGATTTCATAGAGCCCAATATACACACCCAGCGCCGATAAAAACTTGTTTAATGAAAAGTAGCTTTATATTAATGATAAGGACCATAATCAAACAGATCGTATACAATGGCAGACATGTGACGTGTTTGTTTATATATATATGTGGGATTGGGTCCAAAATGAAGAACACCAGCGAAATCAGACAAATGATTATATTAAAAATTACAATAAAAATAATATAATGCCGACACGTCTTTTCTTTGACAGATCCCCTATCCATTGTTTTAAAAAGCCTCATATGTCACATATTCGTCATCTCTTTCGCACTTGTTCATACAATCTATCTTGTCGAGCGTAACGATTCATTCGATCATCGCATTGACCGTCTTACGTTCCATTTCACTCATCCTACATATATATATATATATATATATATATATATATATATATATATATATATTATTTTACGCTGGTATTCTGTGAAGGCGTGGTTCTACCCTGGTCGAGCTGACCCAATCATTCTGCAGCTAGAAAGAAACTGCAGTGTAGCTCTATCATGTTATCTACTATGCTCAAAAAGTCCTTCTTTACGGAAGTGGATTATGTCCAGCTGTGGAATATAAATATGTAAATTATTTATTTACCTTGTTGTTAATGACGTGTCTCCATCGATATACAATGTGTTTTAATTATTATTTTTTATAAAAGATGAGAGATAACTAGTTAATTTAGGAATTTTTGCGGATGTAGTATTGCAGACGTACACACGGTCCACCTGTTGGTCCCAGTTCAGAAATCCAGATGGCCACTCTTGAGGACTAAGATGCACAGCAGCGTTGTCAATACCAGTTCATTCCTTAGTGTTAATGTTACAAATGAGGAGTGGAGGAAATTGGAATAACAAAAACATTTAGTCTAATATATTTTTTTTTAATATTAGGGATGACGCATACAATTTGGCTGATGGTAAGATATGATTGTGGGCCATAATGTCTTCATCCATTCTCAGCAAAGATTCATGATGTACATGAAGTCACCCCTGAGGTCAGAGATGGTATCTCAGATTCTGGATCTCCACTCTCACCAGGCAAAACAAACAACTGTTACGCTGGTATTACGCGAAGGCGCGGTCCTTTTGTTTATGCAGTAAGAAACAATCTTCAACCTATCTCCTCGTGAAACAAACACCATGGGGGAATGATCCTCCGCACAACCCTAAGGGTGCATATGAATTAATTGACATACAAATATAATTAAATATTACCGTGATTGATATATGTATATTTACGCCACGATTGGTATAACCCGGGCAACGTCGGGTTCCGGTGCATTATAAATCCGCCCATATAACTTTCTCGAACTCGAACCCGGAACTGTTTAATAAACACTTTCTCCCGTCACATGTTTAGCTAGTGTGCTAGTGCATTCCGGTTTTTTTTACTGCGCCGGTCGAGATTATGCAAAACTGGGCTGCCAACTTCGGTAACACTTGTGTAGTGCAGGGATGGTGAACCTTTATTGGATATAGGTACGTGTACCATTTAAAAAAAAATGGGGTCTTGACTTAGTGATAAATACTTTTAACTTAATAAACTTTTTTAACAAAAAGATTAGTGAATTGTTATATATTGCCGTTTTACTGACGATCCTCATACTAAGTGCCATAAGCGCTCGGTCACCCCTCAAGCCCTCGGGCTAACAACGGCCATCAGCCCGAAAAAGAGAAAAAACAAAAAAAAAAATAAGAGTAATCTTTGCGAGCCGTTGATTACGACCTTTTTATTACGTTAGGATTACATCTACAGAAATATAAATCATTTGCCTCTATGGCTCGATCGACATGGTTGATTCCTCGAGTCCGTCGAGACCTCTATTAGTGGGTAACCCGCACAAGGGCTCACAGAGGGACCCTCGGCTCGGACCGTCACCCTGTTCCGCGAGAGCGTCTGACTCGAGGATGCCCGAGAGGGCCGAATCTCGGCTCGTTCAGTTGCTTCTAATTAATTTGAAGAAGTAATGAAAGAAACTTCGCGGTTTTCTTATATAATGCGTGTTTTTAATGCTTATAAATGTCGCGCTCTGTCAGATGTAATGGCAAATCGTTTCCTTTTACAAATTATATAAACTATATTTTTTTTATTTTTACTTAATTTGGATCATCTACAGCGCATACATGTAAACAATCCTAATCAAGAAATCCCTATAACTCAAATCTGATGCTCTCACCAATCAAAGACGAACGCATCGTTTCTTAATGGACGGGTATATAAAATTAACAAAATCAAAAATAATATTGTAATAAAATAATTCATAGTAAAATTAATTTTACAATACACGAAAATTAAAAACCCTTTAACCTATATAGAGCCACGTTTAAACTTATTTCTAGTTGCAGCATGAATGGGTTGGCTCCACTAGGGACTAACGTTCAACACAGAATACCAGAATAAAATAGCAAAATAACTGCAGAGTTTCGTATAGATAGTTCAGGGATGCAGTTACAGGTAACGTAGGCAATCCACCTCAATCCTGAGGATTGGTGGCCTATCCTGAACCTGTTAAAGATGGATGTAAGCCATGACCCGGTGAAAAAATAGAAGTACGATTTGTTTATAATCTGGCGACGTATGAATATAAAGGACTTTCAGTAACTTGAGACGATGAAATGGAACAAAATTATTTTCATTTTATTTCATTGGTTATGTTTTCGTTTCGGTGTTATCTCCTCATCGCGGAATATTTTCGTTATTTGCATTGTAGCAATTGTTGATTTTAATTAAACGGTGATACCAATCGTTTTACTCACGTGACTATTGTTTTTGGTAATGTTGTGCATTAAAGTAAGTTTTTTTTACTTTTCACTAGTTTCTTCATCATCTTAATATATACACAAAGATATTTTTAATCTGTGTAATATCGGTATCGTCTTTCCAACTTTTTATGAGAAAAACATCATTTTCTGGTTGTTAATTAGTATTGAACTGTGCAGATTTTGTTTATGAAATTATATACGCTTTTCAACTGACGGTAAGTTTAGCTTACGGTTTAAATCACCCACAGCGTTGATATGAGATCGTAATGCAGATGTCGTGTTACCCTCAATATTTTTTATAGTATTGAGGTTGTCAAAGGATCATCGCATTATGCGTAAATTATCATATTTTGAGTAAAATTATTCGCCCGTCCTTGTTTCAAACGTTGCGATCAGACACGAAATACAATATTTTTTACGATTCATATTGAATCGAATTCAGAACTTCATTTTTTGAAGGGTCAATAGCCTATTGGTTTAGGGTACGGTCTGCGAAACTTAAGACCGTAGGTTCAACTTTACCACCATTAGACTATTGCCGTGAACTATCTCCTAGCTCAAGCATTTTCAGCTTAGTTGCAGTGGTTGGTTAACCGGAATATTAGTAACGTTGCTAATATTCTTTGCAAAAAAAAAAATGGTGGAATATACCAACCGTAAGATACAGGATTGTATAAATCTATACGCCCATGGTAGATAATTTGAAATCGAGAGCGTACTTAGTAATATAAGTTTTTTTTTAAATTTAATTCCATTCCTAATTTAATTATTATCAATATTCCACTTTGAAATTTCTAAAAGAGATTTTTTTTTCTTCTTTATAGTATAGGCGGCAACGAGCATGCAGCCCACCTGATGGTAAGGGATCACCGCCGCCCATGAACAACCGCAACACCAGAGGAGTTACAGATGCGTTGGCGTCCTTTAATGAAGCTGTAGGCTCTTTTCTTGAAGGTGCCAGCCGATCACGTTGCTAATGCACTTTTTTTTTTAATTTTAGCAATATTATTAACATTACTAACATACCCGTTAACTCCTCGAACAAAAGTTTAATGCTTGAAATAGTTAACCACGGTACTCGAACAGCGTACTCGATCCAACTCCATTAAGTTTCCACTACCGTATCGTAAACTTATTAGCCTATTGCCGTTTTATTCCTTTTTTATTTTGGCATTTGGATTAAGGATCTTCATCATTAGTCAAGGAATTTCTAAAATTACAAGTATGTCTATATTTTTTAATACTATATTTATATATATTCTAATCATCTTTTAGACAGAGTATTATAGTTTGTTCCTCGAGTCCAATCTTTTTTTTTCTTTACATTGAGACTAACAAACTCACACACAGTTCACCTAATGCTAAGTGATTTCTGCGTCTCATGACATCTACATTCATCCTTGACAGGTAATAAAGGTCTCTAGATCCCTACGCTCACCATACGAAACACCGCAATATTATTCTTTTTACGATGGTATTCTTTGAGGGCCTGGTCCTGCCCCGGTTGTGCTGACCCATTCATTCTGCAGCCAGAAACAAACTGCAGCGTGGTTCTACCACTGTTAGCCAATCTTGTCTCATCTTCTCGTGTGATCGATTTTGTTACCTCTCAATCACACGGAAATAATGAAGATGATATTTTTTTTTAAATTGAAGAGAGAAACAATCGTTTGAATTTACAGTAGTTAAAACATGAAAACCTATTTACCCAAGCATACGAGCGCAAACATTGCAAAAGACATGCAATCACGCTCCGAGACACATTTCAGGCGAAATAAAGAATAGTTTTATCAGGAAATTTCACTGATAACCTATTATCTAGACGATTGTAATGCAAATATTGTATCTGTATACATGCTTGTAAATATTTGACGTAACCACTACAGCTGCGGATGGGGACGTGTTTGTTTGCTTATTTATCTAGCAGAGATTTGTCATAGCAGAAAAAATACTTTTTGATATTATTCTGCCGTATAAAAAGTTTAATACGTACGGTCTGTATAGTATTTTATAATTCTGCAATTCTATATGCACACAACACGTCGTCAACACACATATCGTCCTACTCACCCATTACACAAGTTCTGGTTTTATTTATTATGTTTTATTTACATAAATTATGTATAATCTTTAATGGGAGAACACACCAACCACTGTAACACAGGTTTAGAACTTAGCTCAGAAGTCAGGGACTTCATGAAGATTGTGTAAAAAAAATTATGTCAATATTTTTTTTTTTTTAGAAACACATCCGGCGTATATTCCTTTATGAATTTTTAGTCACGTCTCGACCGCCAAATGGATACATCCCGCCGTATCAGCGCCTTTTACAATTTATCCTTCCCTAACCACATTTTTTTTATTGTATTTAATGTGACAAACGAGTGATTCCTGCAGCCACATTTATCCTCCATAAGGAATCATTATATAGTGACATAGTCACCCTTGAGGATCGAATGCTTCGTCACGTGTCGAAAAACAGCAATGGTATATATTTTTAGCTGGCGTTCTGTGAGATCGTAGTCTTCATTCGCGGCCCATTCATGCTGCATCCGTAACCCAACAAACTGCTTCGCGACTCTACCTCTGTTATAGTTAGTAAGATTGGGTTGGAGTTATAGTCACGTAACATTGAGCGTCTTTTCTAATATTACAGATTATTTATCTTCTAAAGATGCCTCTATCGAAATTTTCTCGTATACAACAAATGCGCAATGAAATCGGTGGGAGGTATAGACGCAGTGTCAGGGACACTGGACATACATATTTACATATATGCCGTGCTTTGTGATATAGCTGTTTAATAAAGTTTAGACACATACACCTCTTTCTTTATATATTATTTTAAGATATTAAAAAAACATCGGAAAATTTAAACTAAAATAAAAGTCCAATAGAAGTTGGTCAATATGTCGTAATATCGTTGCATGATTATTTGCAATTGTATAATTTAATTAATTACTTTGTGTCTTGATCTTAATTATGTTCATATGCCAAAAATGGGGAAATGATAATGTATCCCCCATACTTTACGAAATGCGTCTGTTAGCTACGCGGTAACGTAACACACGCATTTCGGAAAGTCAATAAAATCTGGTCGGTATCTTCAAAATTCGACATTTAACGACAGAGATGGACTCATTGGGTCCAAAAATTCATCACATGAAAAACGACAGCGTTATGCTGCTATTTCACGCTAGCATCCTTATCCGATCAGGCCGAGTCACTCATGCTGTAGGCAGAAACGAACTGCAGCGTGACTGTACCAATATAATAGTCATATCCTAAAGTGTGATATATTAGGTCATTTGGGGGACGTATTAGAATCACTGCAAGCTATAAGTATATCTCTCGCAAATCTTTTACTTGAGATTAGTGCTGTTTGTCCCGGAGTTTTATCTCCATAATGCCGTTGTTTGATCTTAGTTTGAGACAAGATTTGCTTTAGTCCGAAACGAGGAAAATGTTTGAGCTAAAAATAGAAAGCACGACCCAGCGACCCATAAAATTTTAATTTATTCCAATTCTTGTTAATACAGTCAGATGGTAAGAACTTGTTTTCAACATTTTTTTTTGGCTGTATCTAAGTGCTAGATAATTTTGATAATTTAAATGAGGATAAATTTACAGTGCCTCATTTGTAGTAAGTGTGACACGAGTACACAGTTCACTTATATCGGTGATACTTACGTCCCGCGACATTCCCATTCATCCTCGCTAAGGAATCGTAATGCAGATGCATTGTTTAAGATGGATGGAGTTATATGGGAATCTGGATCACTCACCAGACTAAACACAGCAGCGTTATATTGCTATTTTACTTTATATTCTGTAAGGGCGTTGTCCTTTCTCGGTAGAGCGGACCCATCCGTGCAGAACCTAGAAACAAACTGCAGCGTTGCTCTAGTTTTCTTTCAGTGTTAAGCTCCAAATATACTTTGTATATAATAAAATAAATCTCCTTAAAACTAAACTTACTATGACCTAATTCAAAAATCTACATTAATGTATAAGGCCTATTATAATATAAAGGAATGTATCGAAGGTAAGGAACCCATGGCATGTACCTGCATCATCGTCAATGGGGGCAGTTTATTAATGCTTGAAAATGTTGTATTTGTTGTCATTACTTTTTTTTTCAAAACACGGCGATCCACATTATGAAGCTGTGGTAGGTAAAAAATTTATAAGAGCTTTTTACATACAATATTTTTTTTTTAATAATATTGGGTCGGCAAACGAGCGCACCGACCATTGCTGCTACTGAAGGTACATACCTTCGTACGTCATTACAAAGTATCAGGATGCACATGTGTTGGTATTCTGTGAGATGGCGGTCGTAACCCGATTTTAATTTGAATAATGAAAATTTAATATGAATATGTCGACTAATGTATGATACTCTTACGTTGACTATAATATAGGAAAACGAGGAGACGCCTGAGATTGTAATTTGCCTGAATTGCCCCGTGTTTTCGTAAATGCTAACGGTAAATATCGAAATTACACTACACATTACATTACACACGGTATTGTGTAGATTATATGCAGAAAACTCAAGTTTCATAGCGATGGAATAACGTCTAAAACGATAAATTCAAAAATGCAACATCAAAGATTTATTATGACCAATAATTGTTGTTTTAATATTTTAAATATTTATTTATTTATTTACTTTATTAGGAAACTTCACGGCATACAAGAAACATTAAACATAAATACAATTAACAAGGATATTTAGCCATCAAAGAAGTTACAACTATATACATTTTTTTTTCAATGTATGTGCAACAGGAGTAACATACATTTTAATCTGTAGTGTAGTGTGTGTGTGTATATGCGTGCTTGAGTGCGTGCGTTCGTGCGTGCGTGTGTGCGTATGCATCTTATTAAGGCGAATTCAGGAGTGCTTCAGAAACATCGTTTAGAAACTGATTTCGTTTAAGATGGAATATGTCAATATTTCCAAACATATCATTATAGACCTGCATACATCTATATAAGACTGAGCTCTGGGCATATTTCGTTTTTGTAAGAGGGACATAAAATAAATTTGTACTTCGTAGGCGGCGTGTTGGGATACGAAGACGCAATTTTTCTATCAAGGTAGGACAGTCTACGTGGCCATTTAATACATTATATAATAACCGCATATCGGAAATAATTCGTCTATTAGATAAAGACAGAAGTTTATATTCCGTTAGCGAGATATTATAGTCACGTGTGGATTTTTTGGTAAAATGATTTAAAAACTTTAGAGATTTTACTTGGATGTTTTCAATGTTACGAGTGTGGGTTATGTAGGATGGGGACCAAACGGGCGAAGCGTACTCAAGTGTACTTCGGACATAAGCGAAATATAGAGGTAGTAGGGGACTTGAACTCCGGAATACTTTTGAAAGTCTCTTGATAAAACCAAGCATTCTAAGAGCCTTATGACAGATGTAACTGTAGTGTTCTGAAAATATTAGCTTTGAATCTAACGTTTTGTTTCAAAGCTAATATTTTCAGAACCTACCTCCCTACCCTGTATACCTATACCTAGATCCGATACCGATACCTAGATCCCTTACTTTCATAACACGACTTACCACACAATTATTTAATATGTACTTATATTGTAATGGATGTACTTGACGACTGAATGTAATTATTTGACATTTTTTGACATTAAGATTGAGTAAATTTTTTGTGCAATAGCTTGAAAATCTGTCAAGATCATCCTGCAATTTACGACAGTCCTCGACATCACGGATCGGATAAAAAATTTTAGTGTCATCAGCGTACTTGAGAAAACGAGAGTGATGAAAGCAATTTGAAATGTCATATAAATAAATGTTAAAGAGCAGGGGACCTAATAAAGAGCCTTGAGGAACCCCCGATGGAATTGAAGCTTTGTCCGAACAGTAACCACCGATTTTGACCCACTGTGACCTATTTCTTAAGTAAGAGTTAAGCCACCTCAGCAAATCTCCATGTATCCCTAAATTTTCTAACTTTGAAACTAGTAAGCTGTGATCAATTATGTCGAAACATTTGGAAAATCTGTATATGCCACATCTATTTGAACGCGAGTATCCATTTTGCGGGAGATGAAATCCGTTAAGGTGCATAGATTTGTCTCCGTAGATCTTTGACGCATAAAGCCATGTTGTTCACTAGGAATAAATGAAGATACGTGAGTATAAATGGTTCCATAGACGAGACTTTCAAAAGTTTGCCAAAGGTGGACAGAATTGAGACAGGTCTATAATTTTCTGCCAACTGCCTTGATCCACTTTTGTAGATTGGTATTATGTAAGCATCTTTCCATTTCTTAGGAAAAACGCCCTCATTTAAAGATTTATTATATATTAAAGACAGAGGAAAAGCTAGTGTTTTGGCACATTTTTTACAAATAAAGGTGGTATATTATCGCTACCGGCGCCCTTGTTGGTATTTATTCGAAGGATATATTTAAACACAATCTCAGGAGTTAAATGGACAGATGAAAGGGTATGCGAATTCGGTTTATTAAAACAACAATTACCGTTCAACATATAATAGTGTTTAATCGTTTTTATAAATCAGAAGAAAAAATAAGATTTAAATTGATACGTTTTTTTAATAAAATTTTGTTGTATTTTTGACTTATTTTGAAAAAAGCTAAAAAACACGGTTACTCAACAAATGGTTCACTTTTGCATAATGCATAAGGGGTTAAAATTATAACAAATAGTCGATCCTATCACCTGCTAACGGGAATACGTCGAATTACCAATAATCCTGTTGGTGTCTCTTTTTAAATAAAGAAATAAAAAAATATACTGTATCTTGTATTAGAGGTTAGTGTGAGTAAAACTTAAAATTTTACTACTTGGTCCAAATTGTCGGCTTAGTAGCGTCGATGCTCTAATGGTTTAGGGAACGGTCTGCGAAATTTAAGTCGTCCGTAATAATAATAATAGCACAGCTATAATTCTTTTTTAAATAAATAAGTTTAATTATCTCGCTTTAACTGTGATCTGATCTGTCTGTGATAATAAGAACGATTATTTCGGTAGAGGCATCTTTAGAAAAAATCTGTAATATTAGAAAGTACGCTCATGTAACATAATTATAACTCTAACCCAACATTTGCAGAGCCATAGTGCAGTTTGTTTCTAGATGCAGCATGGATGGGTTGTGAACCGAAACTGAAGTAAATTTCTACTTTATCTTAATGTATCTAAATATAAATAAAAATTAAATGTTGAATGTTGGTATGCGCGTATCGTTTTAAACGTTCGTAATAACCCGAATTATATTTTCATGAGAGGAAAAATTTTAAATGTTATCGGGGAAATTGGCTAACTCGCTAAAAAACCTAAAGTGCTCCTTCCTATGGGATCCATATATGAGAACTATAGTGAACTATAGTTCTCATATATGGATCCCATCGATTAGAACGATGGATAGTTTACGAAACGAACTCAAACAAATTTAGTGTAATTTTGAAAAGGTAATTTGTAATTTTGTAAATAAAACTTTCCGCACTGATCGCTTTCGTCTTTATTCTAATGGTGTAGGGTGTGCGGTATATACTGGTGTATTTTTATTCGCTATTCTACTATTTCCGGGAACCATTTCCTGGAACAATCATTTAAGCTTTGTCCGAATGGTGAACGGTAGTGCTAAATGTTATCGTTTAAATATTTCCATCTCGCCTGCCACAATAATCGTCTGTATAATAAAAATAATTAATAAGAATTGACAACGAAGACGATACCCAGAGCACTTGCAAAAAATGATACGCTTGCCATTTGAGCGAGTTCACGCGGCGGCCGCGTGACCAAGGCATTGATTCAGTCTTGATAGAGATAGGGTATGCGTTTGACAAAACCAACTCCGACGGATGGGGCTGCCACAAATATCAATTAACAAGGCGACAGGGTGACCAATATGTAAATAGTAATATTATTATAAATTATTGCATAGTCCAATGGAAATAAAAACATATACCATAAACATATAAATTTTGGTGAAGGTCTACCCCGGTAATCTAAAAAGGGAATGCCGGGGTGGCAGACAATGGCTACAACGAAATGATGCAAATTTTAATCTTCAAAAACTAGACCTTTTTCATTTTGAAAGCCAACTCTTGATTAAAAAAAAAACAATGCAATTATCAGTACAAATATTCTCGCTAATCACTCCACCATCTAAGCTAGTTCAGGTTCACGACAATATTCGATTGATGGATTCAAACCTACGACCATGTTCTACAGAACGTATCCAAAAACATTAGGCTTGTTGAAAATAAATATAGCATGTATTACTAGCATGTTGGCAACCCTAGCAGTATTACGACCTCCTCGGACGCGTTATTACTCCCAATTCAGAAATCACAATGGGCGATCGTCGCGAAGATACCTATTACTCACTTACTCTGGCAGAGAAGGAATGTGACGAGCTGTGCTATCATTGAATTGACTGTCGCGTGACGTAGCGATAGTACACCTAGCAGAGTACACCTATCTGCTGCGTCCCAGATTCGATTCACAGCCGATGATCTATATTTGTCCATCACAAATTGTTAAAAATAAATGTGTAAGATAAAGCATCTGAACCTTCCTCCTACTCCCTCCTACTCCCCCTGCTCGCGAGTCCATATCGGTGAAGCTGAAGAGGCTGAAGTGATGGTGAACAGCAATACTCATACTCGAAAAGAAAAAAAAACACCTACCTTATTGGACATGAATTACAGCGGATTCTAGAAGGGAACGACTAGTTAGCGCCTCTGTGTTTCCGCGAATTTTATTCTTGTCGCACTATATTATATCTTGCGCAGTTGATAGTTTTTAGTGATGACCAGAATATATCAATATCGCCGTCATTTAATTTTAATGTATTTAAACTTGTTCTGTTTATTTAGCTTAACAGACGAGCACACCGCTCCCCCAATGGTAAGTGATGACTTAGACAAGATCATCCGTCCTCAACAAAGATTCAAGATGCGCATGCGTTCTCATCCTTGAGGATCGAGACAAATTGCGTCGTCACCTGTAATTGGATCACCTCATCTAAACACTCACCATACGAAACACGGCAGTGTTATGTGACAATTTCACGCTCGTATTCTGTGATGGCTTGGTCCTTCACCCGTCGACAGTAAGATTGCAGCAGTGAGGTTCTTATGGTTGTTCAAATGCTCTTTTGTTTATTTGTAGCATTAAAAACTTGTGCGTTTCTTTGTTTCAGGTAGGTGTTATACAGCGTGTTCCATTTCATATTCTGTAAGTTAATTCAAAAAAACATTCAAAGTTAAGTGGTAAAAAAAAACACCGGATTTAGTTTTTAATGTGTCGACATGACAGCCTAGAAACTACAAGATAATTGCCAATATTTTGAACAGTGGTAGAGCCATGCTGCAGTTTATTGCTAGCTGACGCATGAATTGGTCGGGTCGAACATAGTGTTCATTCTAAAATATTGTAAGTAAACGTTTTAAGGGAGTAATTTAGTGTTTAGATATACCTTTTTTTATGCCTCTTAACCAGTAATTAAGGTTTCCGGGATACCTACACTCACCAGACGAAACACAGCAACATTATGCTGCTTTTTACGCAAGTATTCTGTGAGAGCGTGGTCCTACCCCGTTCGAGCTGACCCATTCATTCTGCAGATCGAAACAAACAGCAGTGTGGCTCTACCACTGTCGAACATATTAAAAAGAAAATAACCAAATCGGTCCAGCCGTTCTCAAGTGATGCGCTTATGAACGGAACATAATTTAATTTTTATTTATAAAGGAGAGACTTTGCACCATTTCATATCCAGGGCAACGTACTGCATTATTTTTGTTTAGTCTCATAAAACATTTTGACAGTCGCTATCTCGCCGTCACGCGGCTGGTACGTTTGATCGTGATAACAGCGCAAGCGATAATGTGACTTTGTTGCCAAACGTGTTTGCTTGTCTGTTTGTCTGTTTGTTGGATGTTTAGGTCACCATGTGACTATTTTACCTTATTTAATTGCATTTCTATATAGTTTTTTTATGGAATTAGAGGTCGTCATAGTTTATTTACGTACATATATTCGTGTTAATAAATCATAATGCAGATATGTTGTCAAGTATGAAGTATAAAATGGGTTGCTTCGTCTCCAATAATTGGGTATGCATTGGTGTGGTGCATCTGTGTTTACAAACCATCTAGAGTCTAGACCCAAAAATAACTTTTGCATAACGTAAATATAGAACCCCGGAGATGTACTTCAATAGGTCTCGGAGTGAAGATATATTGAAGGATATATTATGCCTCAGCTCTTTAGACCTGGGATAATACAATATGGCTAAGGTGCGATACCTTAGCCCTATTGTATTAGCCCCGCCTGTCGAACAAGGCAACTAAAACGGAGACTTCGGGGCCCTAATCGTCGATGTAAGTGAATTCTGGTTGGATGGTGAACACGAAGTGGTCCTGGGCTGCCGAGTACAGCGAGGGTTCTAGAGGAGATATGTCTAAAACATGCTTAGGTTCAGTGCAGGTGAGGTACCGGTGCGTTCCTTAGGATATCTCGCTCCCAATGCACTAAGGGTGGCCATCGAGGAGGTTGTAGTAGTTGTAGGGTACAAATCTCACATAACCCTGGTCTTCCCCTCAAAAGATTCAAAATTTCATCCTCATCATCACGGTAGTTGGTAATCCACCAACGCTTCACGCGAAATTTCCTTCCACACACAACTATCCTGTGGAATCAGCTGTCGCCAGCGGTGTTTCCGAACCTTCAAGAAATTAGTCTACACCTTTCTCAAAGGCCGGCAGCGCATTTGCGACTCCTCTGGTGTTGCGGAGTATTCTATAAAAAAAATCGGTGCCAAGACCCGCGACGTAGCGGCTAGGTACCTAACCACTACACCACGCTGCCGACCCGATTCATATTCTGAGCACGCAAATGATAAAGTATCCCGACTTGTCATACTAAAGTTATATAGTATTTAGGCCACAAGACTGACCACCCATCTGGATCCAGGTGTTTATGGCTTGAGTCATCACTTAAAATCAGGTGTTTTGGTTTGTGACAGTAATGCGAGGCATTAGCAACATTTTTTTTTCGAGCTGATGGCCGCTGTTAGCGAGGGCTTTTATAGTTTCACCGGGTTGTGAGGTGATCGAGCGCTTATATTTATGGGTAACCAGACAAGGGCTCCCCAGAGGGAGCCTCGGCTACCTCGGCTTGGAGCATTAGTGACATTAAAAAAAATCTTTGCTGAGTTCAACAGTTCATCACGTGACTAAATCAAACGCATCCAACTTACTAATTCCACGGTCGTTCATCAATCATTTGACCCTTGTTTGTCAAACAATTGGTATCAATCAATTGCACTATAAACGTCCCTCCAATAGAAAGGCCAACTACACACAACTAGCGAGTGATAACGCCGTCGCGTGTCACCGGCCGTCGCTGATAGGGGAATTACGCAGCTATATGTACGGAAACACTACGTAGTAGCGGCGAAAGTTGTTTGAGGTGGCGCGTTAAAATGATTCACTGTTCACACGACATTTTACCGCATTGTCTTGTTTGGTCTTTAATCCCTGAAGAACGAAAGAAAACCTTACTTTTTTTTAATAAAATTAGCAAGTACCACTATAAGACTAACTATGAATGTCTTCGCTCTCGTCACTAATCATGCACAATAAGCGCTAGGCCAAACAAGAGTAATTTTTGGAGTCTGTATATAATGGACCCAATAAAATGATTGTGCATTTACGAAGCACATTGAGAAGATGATGCCGGGCAAAGAATGATGTGTGGGCGGTTCCGTACCTTATATGAACGTTAATATTTGATCCACAGGTATATTGGAAAATTCGCATCCTTCGTTCCTCTCCCTAAGACGTAAGTATGCGCGTGAGTTGCAAACAACTTATTTTGCGTTGCCGTGTGGCGCGAACAGTACTTTTGTATCATACCGAAGGCAGCGTAAATTACGCGACTCATAATTCAAAAAATTACGCTCGTTTAGCTGAGCACATTTAGTTTTGAACAGAACTCATAAAAAATGGTTTTAATTTTAACGCAATTTTACATTTGAGTGCCTCTGTGTTGCTAAAGGTAAAATAACAAGTTTATTAACTAAAACATTAATGGGCAGGCTCGACAGGTGAAGGACCGCGATCTCACGGAATACCAGCTTGAAATAGCAGTAGCATAGCAGCAGGATCTGAAGACCCAATTAAAAATGATATACTCCATCTCGGCCATGAAAACGCATGTGCATTTTAAATTTTGTTTAGAACAAATGATATGGGCTTTGGTTATTACTTGCCATCAAGTCAAGTGTGCTGGTTCGTCACCTTCACCCTTAAAAAAAAGTCTTAGTAAGCGACGACCTCCAATGGGTGCCTGTATGCCGCAATGATGTAGCGAAACTATAACATTCTTCAATCGTGATTCGCATAATGACGTCACTACCCACAGCTAACCATTACGCATCCCAGATGCGCTGTGTTTGCGCACCTTACACGTGTTTCTCTCCATTCATCCATCCCATACATTAGCCAGACTATTACTGGACGCCCGACCCGCGAAGTTAAATCCATCCACATGAAAATATGCGAAGGCCAGTTCCGATATCGTCTTAGAAAACACTCCACGTGGCGGAATTAGTACATCTCTACGATGTAGTCTACGAGTAAAATTGCGATTTCAATAATAAAACATTACATTGAAGATACAAATTAAAGTAAAAAAAAATTATATAAAAATCCCAATGTTTGTATTTAGAATGGATTGGCAGACTTCACATGTCTTCTAAATATTTCTTAGACATGCAGGATTCCTCGCGATTTTTGGTCACCCTTATCGCGGAGAAAGTTATAAGACACGATTTAAAATTGTAACTAACAATTTCATTGGTGCCATTCCCTATGATCGAATTGAGTTTATTTGCATGTTATGTGCTTATATATAAAATCAAATATTATTTACAGTTAACAGATGAATTATCATCTGGAAGAGCTCCATAATTATGTTAGAACCCGAAAGGTTCCGGAGAGACGGCTGGCGCAAGGTGGTTTGGGATCGTCCTTTGGGAGAGGCCTGGGTTTAGCAATGAAAACAAGATGATGTATAGAATCCAAATGCTTTTTTGTGTGTCCTGCTGTCACCGTTCCTTGCAAAACAAACACATACTTACTATCATCGAGCTTCGGAATTTCTGGGGATAAATATTAAACTAAGTCGCTAACCAAATCGTGAGCGAGCGTTAAACAACGAAACACGACGTTGGCAATTGGGTCTCAAGGCGATCCGCTGAGAGCAATCGGTACCAACGTAATTACAATATCTGACGGCCTCGTGGCATTTTCGTTACAGTACTTGACTACTGCGTCCGGCATCGTCCTCCACTGATGCTGCATCTGAATCTTCCTCTGATTATCGGAATAGGGAAGAGGGCGACGAGTGTCTTTGTGTTTGAGCTAATTATTACGGGACTATAATATATTCAACGCAGACAATGTGAAAGAACCTGCAACTGCTCCGGTCTTGCAGATATTCCTAGGTGGCAGTGGTCACAACCATCAGGTGGGCTATATATTATATAATTCTATAAAAAAATGTCATCTGGCAATAACCAGAAGATTTCGCCATGTTCGATATCGAACATGGCTTCTTCAATTTCAATATCAAGTAAATCAGGTTCAAATTAATATTTCATTGTTCTTATAAGTTTCAGTTGAATATTTTTCATACGAGAACGTTTATACTACGGTTAACTATCTGAATTTATATCTTTTAATTATATAAATAAAAATAAATTCTGTTCGTTGGTAACCGCATTACTTGATAAGGATTGGATCGATTTGGTTGTTGTTCCTTTAAATGTTCGCAATAGTCCGAATTTTATATGGAAAAAGTTAAATTTCTATGGGAGTTTTGTATGAAGTCAAGACCGATTCGAACGATGGTACATTTCACAAAATAACAAAACGATGACAAACAAACACGACAACGTGCGTCGGGTCAGTTAGTAGTTTAGAAGTTATTGATTAAAAGGAATGTTACGGAGTTTCT
Organism: Teinopalpus imperialis; assembly: GCA_029286865.1. NCBI lineage: Eukaryota > Metazoa > Arthropoda > Insecta > Lepidoptera > Papilionidae > Teinopalpus > Teinopalpus imperialis. The sequence goes on along the minus strand of JAGSMU010000014.1, from coordinate 8,030,614 downwards.
TTCGTAACTTTTGAAATCCTGACACTTCGAATGCTTTACATCACTCATGGTCACTGGGCCGAGGTGTTCGACGTCTAGATGTTATAGTTATCTGTGGCTATCGTCGGCTTATATATGTAAAAGCGCTATAATATTAGTTATATATATGTGTAGTGTTCGCGTAAATATAAGTACGTAATTACCATTTATATTCTTTTTTTTATAGAAAAAGTGGAAAACGGGCAAGCAACCTGGTGGTAAGTGATTACCTTCGCCCATAACACCAGGAGAGACCCGGATGTGCTGCCGGTTTTAGTTAATATGATTATATAACAATAAATAACAATATTAATTGTCTTGTATATTTTAATTATTATTTTATATTATTATACGAGTAAAGCAAATGTTTGCCTATATGATAAGTAACTTGTGTCGAGGTATTACTTTTCTTAGGAGTGGGATAACTTGTGACTCTTAAATCATCGTTCAATATGTATGTACGCGTAGGTATCATCAACATGTGGTCACCACCATCTCCTGTGTGTATCACCTTTAGTTTAACAAAAACATTAGCCGACTAACTCTAGTCGTTTTTATTGAATGAAGTCTTGATGATATCTGATATTAACCGCAGATAGTAATAAATCGTAGCACGAATAGATATATAGCATCATGTTTTTTTCTTTTTTTTAGTGAGTGGCTTTTTGCCGCCCTCTCGTTCCCCCTAACATGTTTTTGGGTCGGTGACCTGGGGTGCGGGTGTTTCTTTATTTCTAAAAATCTTTACAAAAATTAACAGCATAACGTTGCTGTCGTTTGTATGGTGGTGGATCCAGTCTTCTGTGATGGCAACGGATTTGTATCATGAATCATAGGTAAGGCCAAATAAAATCCATGTCATCATCAATGAATGGCATTTATACTATATGTCATGGGCCGTAGTGTTCACTAACCATCAGATGAAAAGGCGTATTTGATGTTAAAGAGCATTCACTTACCGTCAACCCCAGGAATAATGAAGGTTATTGTAAACTTAAAAGTGCAGATGTAGTTAAGAAAATATAGTAATAAATTAACTAAATTATGAACAATATATATATATATATATATATATATATATATATATGTATATATATATAGAGGATATATACAATTTATTAAGACAAAATTTTAAAATTAATTTACGGCATTTTTGTATAGAAAACTTCCTAGTTTGTTTCTCTGATGATATTATAAAAAATATATTAAAAAATTGGTGTCGTTGAGTTAGTTTTACTTACATATAATGTGGAATTACAGATCATATAATTTCATAATCACATTTTTAAGCTGTTGACAACGGATATTGCGCCTGATAAGCATTATCAAAGAGATGCTATCAGCATCTGTTTAGATAAGTTTCAAATTACTACTGTAATCCAACAAAGGATGGTATATATTTTTGCATGAATGGTAAACTTGGTTATTATTGAACTGTTTTTACTATAGTATGCAGCTAGAACTATAGGTACTCGGATAGCCGCGCGTATAGTTAGAGTTCCTGGCGGAATGTAGGTTCTATTCTCCAGTCAAGGAACGAAATTTGTGCATGACATATTGTTGGTTATATTTCTATATTTTTTTTATTTTTTTTATTACAAACACAGTTCATCTGATGGCAAGTGATTCCTGCAGCCCATGACATTGACATTCATACTTGACAAGGAATCGTAATGCAGATGCGTTGTCACCCTTGAGGACTGAGATGGAATGCCTCGTCACCAGTAATTTTTTTTCTCTTTTTAGCTAATGAACGCCAACATAGTGTACACTGGTACAATACCTATATACCTAATATAGATGAAACACGATGTCAACAAAAGAATAGCGCCACTAAAGTTATAGACGAAGACTGCATGCAAATATAATGAGTGACGATATAATTAGTAGAGATAATTGACAAAATATAACAAAGACAAACTTAATTATGTCAGTTTGAGATTAATGTTCAGTTGTAATTTAAAAGCAAATGGTACAATATGAAACAAAGTAAAAATCAACTTCAATTTGTGTAGTGTATACAAAAAGTGAATAAAAAAAAATACTTACAATGATAGGGATTTCATCTTGGGCTTGCCAATGCTATCCGAGAACAAATCTAGATCTGTATCCTTCGAGAGGTTGTTACATTTTCTAGCTATTCTTTTAAGAGGCGCGTGCTGCCCAAGATTAGATTTACTTAAGAGATCGGTACATGTATTAAACTTTGAAGTTCTAGGCATACTTGAAGGAACAGAAAAGTTTAGACAAGAAAGTAAATTAGGAATATCTAGAATACCATTCGCAAGCTTATGCAATAACAAAATATGTAAGGTGCCACAAAAATCTTTTCTGAATACCCTCTAATCTTTGAACATAAACATCATTAAATGGATTCCAGGCGGTACTGCAATACTCTAAGCCACTGCGTACAAGTGCATTGTACAGTAAAATCTAAGTTTAAGGAACCTTAAAATCCCTGCTTTTACGAAAAATAAAACCGAGACTCTTAAATCCTTTAGTACAAATACTATTAATATGAAGATTGATTTGCAACTTTCCATCAAGCATGACTCCTAAATCTCTGATGTGGTCCACCTTTGATAATGTATGTTTTTTTTATAGTATTTATAATTAATACTAGATTTTTTCTCGTAAAACGCAATATAAAGCATTTTGACGTATCCAAGCCCATTCCATTTTTGTCAAACCAGGCAACGAGACGTTTAAGGTCATCTTGCAATGAAACTGCATCTGAGATAGTGGTCAACTACTCTGAAAAACTTTAGATCGTCAGCGAATAAGTAGTACTTAGAGTTAAGGAAGCAAGTACAAATGTCGTTAATAAAAACATTGAAAAATAACGGCCCTAGGTGTGAACCCTGAGGAACCCCTGAATATACTAAAAATGTTGCAGACGAGAAGCCGCTGGCTATAATGGTAATGAAGGCCTCCGGATCTCTACACTCGCCAGACGAAACACAGCGGCATTATGCTGCTTTTTTACACTGGTATTCAGCGAGGGCGTGGTACCTACTCCGGTCGAGCTGACCCATTCATTCTGCGGTTAGAAACAAACTGCAGTGTAGCTCTATGTTCCTGGCTTCTATGCACAGACATGTAGGGCTTAAATTTTTTTTAATATTTATCGTAATAGGAATCAAGAAATATCAAGAAGATCAGTTTTAAAAGTTTGGTTCGTGACTACTTACTTAAGATACCTGTAGTCAGATAAGTTCATCCACATATAGAATTTTTTGGTAGCTACCGCTATTGTATTGTATTTATATATGTATTTATGTATGTATTACTCTTTATCTGTATATTTTCTATTCTTTGTCTTTTCTTTTTATTAATTAGTTCATTGCTACACCTATCACAATATCTCACCGCACCTTCGGTTGACTGGTAGAAAATGCCTTTGATATTTATTCCCGACCTTTGTGAACCTTTAAATTTGTTAATGTTAATGCAATAAAGAAAATAAATAAAAAAAATATTCAATTATCTCACGCCTCGTAGCGATGGATATGACAAAGACATAAAAACACGGTGAACTATATAAACAAACACAAAGGAAGGAATCCGCTCCTGGTTTGGCAGACACCGAGCACAGTTTTGGCAGCTGCCAGCGCCAGTTTATTTGCGCAGTCTATTTCCGACCTGTCCCCGCAACGAGCAAGTTCAAGGGCTGCGGTCTGCGACGTTTCTATGATATATATTTTTTAAAGAACAGATGACTAAAGAGCAAACTGATGATCAGTGAACACCGCCGCCCATGAACATCTGAGGAGTTGCAGATGCTTTGCCGAACATTAATGAAGGAGTAGGCTATTTATACTATAAGAATTATTATAGGTTTTTGTAAAGTACATAATTTGATCAATAGTTTCTTTGGTATAAACTTTTGGTGACAAACGAGCACACTTCTCCTGATAGTAAATGATGATTGTGGCCCGTAAACACCTACATCCATTTATATCGCTTAACTGTGTTCTCTTTGTTAATCCAAAAATTAAAAAAAAAAACAATCTCTCTAACAGCATCCTGTATGCTGACACATTTATTTAAAGCTATAATTTATATATATATATATATATATATATAGTGTATTTAGTCTCTTTATAACGATTAACTCTCCATAACGTAGAAAACAGCACAATTTGGTTGATTTACCTTAAACTGGTACATATATATATATATATTTATATATTTATATATATATATATATATATATATATATGTACATCTAGATTATCTGGCTTCAGATCAACATATTATGAGTCACTAAAGGAATATACTAGACGTTTAGCACGACCTATAGGATGAATAGGTGAAAGTTGTGTAACTGAAGTTAAAAATAAATTTGTTTTGTTTGTATCTATGATTCATCGTCATAATCGCCAACCCACACTAGTCTTAACTTTTACATAGACTAACTTTTAACACGCCAATGTGTTAAGTGATCACAGTGGCGCGTGACTCCTACATCCCATCATCAACAAAGATTCATGATCCGCATGAATCCGTCGCGTGGTCACCACTGAGGAAGGACTGAGATGGAAAGCCTGTATCTGTCATTGATCCCCAGATTCTCACACACACCGTACGAAAAAAAGCAGCGTTTTGCAGCTATATCACGCGGGCGTTCTCCGAGGATATGGTTCTTCCCCGGTCTAGCCTGCGCATTCGTGTTGCTCCTAGAAACTAATTACAACGTGGCCTTAGTTTATTATGTCAAGTCACGGTGACAAATGAGCATACAGTAAGCGTGAATGAAACTCCTGATGTCAACATTCATAAATCGGGTACAATAAAACAAACAAAGAAACAGAAACAAAGACAAGAAATCAAAAGAAAACAAAAAATAATAAATACAAGTGAGACCTGCTACTCAGATACTGTTGTGACTTAGGTCCACAACCCTGATATTCCATGAAGCTGCACAGGAGAAGTGGGGCTCCTCATTTTATAAGGTATAAAGAGATTAATCATTCTCAATAAGATATATAAACAGCCTCGAGATATATAAAGTACGAGTAGCCCTCATGGACTAACTCTAAGATGCTCTCTTCTTAGACCTCTTTCTCTCAATGAATCCCCATTAGATATTCTACAAACACGCGTGGTCTATCCCCGGTCGACCTGTCACTTTATGGTACATCTCATATTTAACTGGATCGTGCACCTACGACGTAGTGTTCTTTTGCAGTATTGATTACAGAAATTAAAAAATCTAGATAAGTGCGGTCCGAACTGTACAATTAAGTTTTTCATGAGAATCTTTAGACTTGGGAGTTTCGTTCAGCTTTTCGTGTAAAATATAAGTGAGGCCCTTTTTTTTTTTTTTTTACATGGGGAAATGCCTACGCATACCCACCCCTGCGGGGGCAAGGGTGGGTTATGTCGGACTCGCACCGACTAAAACCCCATGGTGTTCCTCCATCGTCGCGTATGGCGGGGTCACGGGAACGCTTTCGCACACATCCGCGACCCCGCCTGCGCCGGCCGACCAGGCGGCCCCTTCTCCGGGGGAGGACATCTCCCTCTCCACCCCTCCTGGCAGAGCACGCCGGAACACGGACGCGCCCTCCAACTCGGCCTCCTCTGTAGGTGGGAAGCGGACTCCCCCGAGTCCGCCCCCCAGAGGCCATGGGGGCCAGGAAAGCCCCAGCCCCCTGCGGCGGATCTGGTGTTAGGCTCCGCCGCCGACCAATGTTCGGCCGCGGAGGACAGGGAGAGCGGCAGGATCAACCAGCACTCCACTGAACCCGCGGCCCCACCACGGCCGCATCAGCGGTGCGACCCCCGCTTGAGTCGCGGAGGATAGGGAGATACACTACCCTCCCTCCGCGACTCCGTCTCGGATGCGGAGGGTGGGGGCGACGATGCGCGGTACCGGTGCTAACAGTCCTCGCACCGCCACCCCATTCCCCCGACTCCGCCTCGGCTGCGGATGGTGCGCAAGACGGCCTCACTCCGTCCATCCGCACCCCGCAGCCCACCGACACGCATCCGGGGCGGGCCCAGCTCCAGCCCGCCCGGAGCGGCCTCCTCGGGCCGGCCTTAGAGCGCCTTAGGCCGGCCATTTGGGTTCCTCTTAGCTTCACCGTGGTTAACTCTACACCACGGTTACTAAGCCCCCCCGCTACGACAAAGCGGGAACCCTTCGGGGGGGATAAGTGAGGCCCTATAGTGACCTACCATTTATTTCAAAGTTTTAGGTTCTGTAGTTTTGGAGAGAAAGGGCGCGAGGTGATCGATTTTCGTATATTTACTTTTACAATTATAAAATTATAAAAATATATCTGTGATTTATTATAACGAGTCCATTGTTTTTTTGTATTACACGAGGTCTTAATTTTTTTTAAAAATTCTATTTCGCCCCAAAATGAACCTTTAAAAACGGAATGCTTCCGTTATTAGTCCACTAGATTCGGTGGTAAGGTGTAGTTATAACCTTTAAGTTTTCGATGTTTTATCGGACATATGATATATATATGATATATAACTTATAATGATTGAATATGTACATATCTAAGTTGTCTTACCTTCCAAGACTAAACACCAGATGGCGTTATACTTATATAAGTAGTAATTGCCTATATAGGCAAGCACTGGCTTTAACAAATATATATTTAAAACTGAATATTTATTTGGAGAAATTTTTCGTAGACTTACTTTTAGATAAAACATTTATGTATTCAAATTTTCTATACGCCGCTTACAAAATTAAAATTCTTTCGTCCTGTTCCCGAGCAAAGATAATGTTCTAACAGTCAGATAATACAAATACTTTGTAAAATATAAGTAAATATTTATTTGTCGAAGTGCCACGTAGCATTTATGGACTAACTCCAACACGAATAGTGTCGATATGTGTCGGATGAAAAACACCTGCACAGGACTGAAATGAGAATGTTTAACTGAACAGAGTTACTAGAATGGACACCCTACCTTACATACGTCACAAATGAATGAGCTAATATACTGATTTGTGACTAGTGGTGAAGTTTTATCCGAACATGATTAGTATAGGTACTACGGGAGGATGAAGGCTGTATTATTAGGGATATGTAAAGTCGCGCCTTATTTGTAAAGAGTGTCTCCGCTGCGTTTAGAGTATCTGGTTGCATTGTCGGTACGATTCCTATCAGAGGAACAATATTTGTGTATTACATTTATCTGTTGCTGGTAATGCTCATTTGAACCTGTTTCCTACTAGGCACTACAATATATCCACTGTTTGTTTGTTGGCTGAATTTATGTCATCTGGTAATGACTAGATGGATATTGATGTGATCGAAAGTAGCCAGGAGGACTTCACCGTTGATCCGTCGCTCACCATAATAATGGCCGGGGCCCTGAAGCCGCCACCAGCTGTCCACGCGGAAGGATGCACACTCACAGCGTGCCCGCGTGCCACAGCTTTGGGTGGAGCGAAGGAACACCGTGGGGTTTTAGTCGGTGTCGTGCGAGCCCGACATAACCTGTCCTCGTCTCCGCGACAGTGGATAGGCGTAGGCAGTTGCCCCTGAAAAAAAAGGAGGACATCTTCACTAGGGGAGGGACGAATATGAATGTACGATGTAATGCAAGTGAAAGACCACAGAAAAGAGACTAATAGAGAACTTGACACGCATCTGGATCCGATATTAGATAGTAATGGGAAGGCGGGGTATGGCGAGTTTGAGTACCTGGCTGCTGCGTCGCAGGGCTCGAATCCCAGCCGAGGAACATATATATTTGTATCACAGATTGTTGGTTTCATATCTGTGTGTGTTGTGTGTATATCGTGTCGCCGACACGGTGTCTGAACCTTCCTCCGGTTTTCTTGCACACGTATTACATCGAAGCAGTTAAGGGGACGACTAGTGAGTGCCTCTGTTTTTACGCAAATGCTAGTGCGTGCATTGTATTAGCACTAAAAAATAAATATTTTTTCATACCACGAGTGGCGTTAAAAATAAAAACAAAAACAACAACTTCTCATCTATAAGTGCCCACGTAAATAATTTTAATAACACTTGTAATTTAGGTAATGCATTGGAGAGTCCACACAATAACAAGTGATTATTGGCACAGATATGTTAATGTATCGAATATTTATGAATCTTAAGCGAAGACAGAATACGCTTTAGATAAAATAAAATATTTCGAAGGTTAACGCCACGCATATATCACTAAGGTGTCCTTTAAATTCAAAAGCTACGGACTGCTGCTTAATAAAAGTATTTAGTCGGCCAAAAATAATTACAGATCTAGAAATTGCCGTTCTTCTTTCATTGGCCATTTCAAATCAAAAAAGTTTTGATTGATGTGAATTCTAAATTCAAATTAATTTTGTTTTAAAAACATGACATTCTTTTTACAAAGTCAGCTTGTTTATTGATTAGCTTTGTATTTTCATTATGTTTGAAAATTTTTCGTTATAATGGATAATTTAAAAATTCGTGTAATTATTGAATATGAGTTACGTCGTGGCATCAACGCGGCACAAACGGCACTTAACATCAACGACGTTTAGGAGAGAACTTTACAAAAGAACGCACAACCCGTAATTGGTTTGCCCGGTTCCGTTCTGGAAATTTTGATTTGTAAAATGAACCTCGTGGTCGTCCGGACACTTTGGTCAAAAATGATGAATTAAAGGCGATTGTGGAAGCTGATGATACTCAATCTACAGCCGAGCTAGCAGCAGCTTTTGATGTTAACATCAAAACAATATTGGTCCATTTGCGAGAAATTGCCAAGGTAAAAAAGCTTGCTAGATAGATGAACGAACTTAACGATCGCCAGCGCAACGTACGCGTTGAGACCTGCCTCGAGCTGCTCCACAGGCACAGAAATGAAAGAATTTTGAACCGAATTGTGACGTGCGACGAAAAGTGGATTCTGTTCGACAATCGAAAGCGCTCAACAAGTTGGTTAGATCCTGGTTCAGCACCAAAGCAATATCGTAAACGAAAAATGACCTCAAGAAACTTGATGGTCACTGTTTGGTGGTCTAGTGCCGGTGTGATTCATAGCTAGGTAGCTCTCTCGTCCACCGTACTCACCAGACCTTGCACCCACCGACTATTACTTTTTCTAAAATTTGCACAACTTTTTAGCGGGAAAAAATATTCAATTCCCGAGAGGCAGTACAAAATGCGTTTGAAGAGTTTGGTGCCTCCCGTCCAGCTGATTTTTACAAGAAAGGCATCAATAAACTACCACTGCGTTGGCAAATATGCATCGATTACATGGGTGATTACTTTGAATAACAGAAATAAAAAAGTTTTAAAAAAAAACACTTTCAATTATTTCATAATGGCAATTTCATAGGTAAAGACCTATTATTTGGTTAGTTTACAGAAATATCTTTATTTATGTCATCTGGTAATGACTAGATGGATATTGATGTGATCGAAAGTAGCCAGGAGGACTTCACCGTTGATCCGTCGCTCACCATAATAATGGCCGGGGCCCTGAAGCCGCCACCAGCTGTCCACGCGGAAGGATGCACACTCACAGCGTGCCCGCGTGCCACAGCTTTGGGTGGAGCGAAGGAACACCGTGGGGTTTTAGTCGGTGTCGTGCGAGCCCGACATAACCTGTCCTCGTCTCCGCGACAGTGGATAGGCGTAGGCAGTTGCCCCTGAAAAAAAAGGAGGACATCTTCACTAGGGGAGGGACGAATATGAATGTACGATGTAATGCAAGTGAAAGACCACAGAAAAGAGACTAATAGAGAACTTGACACGCATCTGGATCCGATATTAGATAGTAATGGGAAGGCGGGGTATGGCGAGTTTGAGTACCTGGCTGCTGCGTCGCAGGGCTCGAATCCCAGCCGAGGAACATATATATTTGTATCACAGATTGTTGGTTTCATATCTGTGTGTGTTGTGTGTATATCGTGTCGCCGACACGGTGTCTGAACCTTCCTCCGGTTTTCTTGCACACGTATTACATCGAAGCAGTTAAGGGGACGACTAGTGAGTGCCTCTGTTTTTACGCAAATGCTAGTGCGTGCATTGTATTAGCACTAAAAATAAAATATTTTTCATACCACGAGTGGCGTTAAAAATAAAACCAAAAACAACAACTTCTCATCTATAAGTGCCCACGTAAATAATTTTAATAACACTTGTAATTTAGGTAATGCATTGGAGAGTCCACACAATAACAAGTGATTATTGGCACAGATATGTTAATGTATCGAATATTTATGAATCTTAAGCGAAGACAGAATACGCTTTAGATAAAATAAAATATTTCGAAGGTTAACGCCACGCATATAACACTAAGGTGTCCTTTAAATTCAAAAGCTACGGATTGCTGCTTAATGAAAGTATTTAGTCGGCCAAAAATAATTACAGATCTAGAAATTGCCGTTCTTCAGTATTGGCCATTTCAAATCAAAAAAAAGTTTTGATTGGATGTGAATTCTAAATTCAAATTAATTTTGTTTTAAAAACATGACATTCTTTTTACAAAGTCAGCTTGTTTATTGATTAGCTTTGTATTTTCATTATGTTTGAAAATTTTTCGTTATAATGGATACTTTAAAAATTCGTGTAATTATTGAATATGAGTTACGTCGTGGCATCAACGCGGCACAAACGGCACTTAACATCAACGACGTTTAGGAGAGAACTTTACAAAAGAACGCACAACCCGTAATTGGTTTGCCCGGTTCCGTTCTGGAAATTTTGATTTGTTAAATGAACCTCGTGGTCGTCCGGACACTTTGGTCAAAAATGATGAATTAAAGGCGATTGTGGAAGCTGATGATACTCAATCTACAGCCGAACTAGCAGCAGCTTTTGATGTTAACATCAAAACAATATTGGTCCATTTGCGACAAATTGCCAAGGTAAAAAAGCTTGCTAGATAGATGAACGAACTTAACGATCGCCAGCGCAACGTACGTTGAGACCTGCCTCGCGAAGCTCCACAGGCACAGAAATGAAAGAATTTTGAACCGAATTGTGACGTGCTACGAAAAGTGGATTCTGTTCGACAATCGAAAGCGCTCAACAAGTTGGTTAGATCCTGGTTCAGCACCAAAGCAATATCGTAAACGAAAAATGACCTCAAGAAACTTGATGGTCACTGTTTGGTGGTCTAGTGCCGGTGTGATTCATAGCTAGGTAGCTCTCTCTCGTCCACCGTACTCACCAGACCTTGCACCCACCGACTATTACTTTTTCTAAAATTTGCACAACTTTTTAGCGGGAAAAAATATTCAATTCCCGAGAGGCAGTACAAAATGCCTTTGAAGAGTTTGGTGCCTCCCGTCCAGCTGATTTTTACAAGAAAGGCATCAATAAACTACCACTACGTTGGCAAATATGCATCGATTACATGGGTTAATCTTTGAATAACAGAAATAAAAAAGTTTGAAAAAAAAACACTTTAAATTATTTCATACAAAATGGCAATTTCATAGGTAAAGACCTATTATTTGGTTAGTTTACAGAAATATCTTTATTTATCTTTTATCTTAATAAGATGATATTATTGTCACAAAGGCAATTATTATTTATGAGCATTTAAAACAATCTACTTTTTATTTCATTTCTTTATTTGAAAAGAACACGCCATCAACACCAATATTAAAAGGTGACTGCCACCTTTTAATATGTCGCATTTGCGACTGTTACGGAAGTTCATGGTTCGCGGTGATCATTTACCAGCTGCTTACTCGTAAGCTGCTTATTTTGTATAAAAAAATTATACACTTCAAACATTGTTTTTTATATAATATTGTTCCGATACCTACACGAGTCACAGGTGTGTACAGCACATGCTCGGTAAATCTCACAGTTAACAGAAATTATAAAAAATAGGAAAGTGAAACATTCAATTTAAAAAAGAAATAGGAACAGTTCTGACAGTTTCATCGAACCATAGTCACCCTAAAGTTTTAATCTTGTACATTGACGTTGTACACAATTGCAAATTGCCAGCCGGCAAATTGAACGTGAGTGATTGTTTGTAAACGGAGTACGTCGTAACATTTGATGTCGTCTTAAGTGTTAGTGTGTATATTTTTAATATTGAGTAAAATTACTAAAAAAAAAGTTGATTTTTTTTAAAAAAATATGGGATACGTAACGATATAATAACATCATAATTTCCCATCACTAGTACACTGTTGAACATAGGTTTCCACCACAGAATGCTATAACTGCTATAAAAACCTCCCGCAGTTGCATATGTCGCCACTCCATCTAGTGGGGGTTAGTCATACGCAGCGCTGGCCTGTACAAAGTTACCGCTCAAGAACCTTTCTTACCCATCGGTTTTTCGTTCTTCCCGACCTATTGCTACTCAAGCTAACTGATCCTTTGAGCTACGTCGGCTGTAGTTCTTCGTAGTTGTATCCAACGGATTTAATTTAACAGTTATAGAGCTACACTGCAGTTGGTTACTAGCTGCACATAGAATGGGTATGCTCGACGGGATAGGACCATGCCCTCACAGAATTGCGTGCGTGAAATAGCAGCATAATGCTTCCGTGTTTTGTCTGGTGAGTGTAGGGATCCGGACACCTTTATTACTGATGACGAGGCATTTCGTCTCAGTCCTCTAGGGTGACAACGCATCTGCATTGATTCCTTGTCAAGGATGAATGTAGATGTCATGGGCCGCAGGAATCACTTGTCATCAGGTGAACTGTGTGCTCGTTTGTTACTATTATATATATATATATATATATATATACATATATATATATATATATATGTGTATATATATATATATATATATATATACATATATATATATATATATATGTGTATATATATATATATATATATATATATATATCGCAAGTACATACACGATGTCCTTGCCCATCGAGCGTGGAATGATTAACAAGTTATTAACATTTCGATCAACAATTCAATTGATGCTGACATCGGGGATCAAACTGATTGGTCGCGTGCTATGAAATTGAAAAGCTAGCGCTCGAGCACTGAGTTACCGAGGCCCCTGATGAATGTTTGTGTATAATTTATATATTTATATTAGATATGCCAGTAAAAGTCTAATAAAAAGACTCAAGTCGACAACTAATGGAGAAACCGAAGCAATACTACAAATTACTTAAAATAGACACAAAAAACGCATACATATATCAGAAGTTAAGTATGGAAGTACTTTTACTAGTACTTTTATTATGTTAATTATTAAATGTTTTAGAATGGTTATGGATGAGCGGAATTTCTTAACACAAGAAAATTCTTGCTTAAAAGGAAAGTTCGAGCACTGGATTGGTGTAACTCAGAGTCTGGGACTCTGCAAGTATCAACACGTTGTACTGAATACGGAATATGCAAGTTTTTACAAGTAACAGTCACTGAATTTTTTAAATATTATCTGCCTTAATTGATAGGTGAAGTCAAGCCAACATTTTAGTTCGTCACTATCCAAAATAAATGAATTTTAACTTTAGCTACGAATTATGAACCCCATTTTTGTCTTTTATGCCTCCAAATGCACAAACGCACATACGATAATAGAATTTGCACCGAAGGGTTTATTATAGTGCCGTATGTGCGTAAACGCAGAGTCATTCATTTCTCCTCCCCTTCCCTAGCCCTATGCAATGGAAGCACCATAAATCCGCAGAAAGTTACAAGTGCAGTGCATTGTCAACCCAACGGAACAATACACCCGGATCTGAAAAACTATTTGTCAATTTTTAATGAACAAATATTTTTCAACAACGGAATCGTACACGCGACGTAATAGCCGGGTATCCTAACCACTTTTCCATGCGGCCGTCGTCATTATTTTAAGTGTCTAAAAAAAAAAACGTGCAAGCTGTTTCCAGACGTGGTAACACGTCAAGGCCTCTCGTTCTTGTATGTTCGCCAATTATCCCGAATGACTGCGACAGCGTACCTAATAAAGATCTAGAAGATCTGAACTCCGTTTGCATTCTGCGGAAATAGTTTTGAAACTTATCGTGTTATATGTGGCGTATATATATATTTTTTGTAGGTTCTAGCTGGATGCGTCGGCTAGACCGAAGAAAGACTACAGAATACCAGCGAAAAATAATAGCATAACTGTGCTGTGTTTAATTTGGTGAGTGTAATGATGCTTATGGAGACAAGGCATTCCATCTTAGTCTAATTAGGTTCCGTTATCAAGCATGAATGTGAGAGCCATGGGCCCCGCAGGATAGTGTACCAGTTACGGTGAAATGCTACTGTTCGTAACCCTCAATACAATAAAAAAAAAACATTAAGTACATACAAACATACATTCGAACGTTAAATAATTTGAAATAAACATGGATCGCGTGTTGATATAGGAATAGAGGATAATGCGTGAAATTTGTAAATCATAAGTGAAAGGTGTAATAGGTTTTGTGCGGTGAAACACTAGTTATGTATAACTGTGTAACAACATTATAGGTGTAACGACCTTTATACAGTGTTGAGTTACTTTGGAGTGGGTACTCGCCATACAATTTGTAGCCTATTTTATTTATTCATTTATTTGAAAAGACTCACTGATATCATATATATTACACATTTCAGAGGTCGAATCTTTATACAATTATATTCTGATATGCACACCAGTGATAGTTTATATAGATATATTTAGATACGTATATTATAGTTAACTGGCATTAAAAAAGAAACAGGAAAATGAGTGGAGTAGTAAAATAAAAACATTCGATTAAAAGTATATAGTTATTTTGTGACAATCTTGGTCTCCCCGTGTCGATCGATAAGATGTTATCGTTTCGTATGCTAAGTGAAAGAAACTGGTGATATTATTTCTAATTACGAGGCACTCGATCTTAGTACTGTTCTGGAAGTGGCAATGGATCTACTTATGAATTCGTTTATTATACGCACTTGTCAAAAGTCCTACTCAAGTTCGATAGGAATTTAACTTTCTCTCAATAGTAATTTCAAACGTGTATTTTTTTTGTCATTGGACAAATGTCATCATCATACTCATCATTCCCCTTAGGAGGTTAGGTTATACTTCTTGTTCAGTATTTCATAATAAAAGATTGATGACAGTATATAATTTTATATTTAATATCATAAATTCATACCCAGACGTATTAAACAAAGACTTAATTACACCCTGAACGGAACAAATCGACCAAATAAAGAACACTAACATGCGACATTAAAGAACGTATTGATTTTTATTTTTTTTGTTGTATTTTGAGAGCAAGTTGAATGGACGACATTTTTGTATGAACAATGTACGTTTGGCATCTTTATGCGATTCTTTTGTCAATTTGGCCATTATAAGTAATCTGACGTTGTGAAGGTCGTCATTGGATATTAAGAACATTTAGACTGTGCCAGATGGCCAAGTCATTTTTTTTTCTTATTTAAAATATTTGTTTAGTATAATAGTAAAGTTCACCCGATAGTAAGTGATGATTGTGGGCCACGATACCTACCTATATCATACAAATGTTAATCATACAAAGTTCAAGGTGTACGATTTCACTCTGCACCCTCATACCGCCTATCCCGACGGCGAGGGCGTCGCAAACAAGGTTATTCGCGATACCGCCATGTCACTGGCCGGTTCTCTCCAGTCAATATAGATAGAAGCGTTGCTGGAGTTTCTTGCGCCACTTCTTCTCCTGCGCCCACGCAATCCGAAGTGGTGCTACAGATAGGCAATAATAATAATAGTGATATTAATGTAGATAATTCTTCGTCAGTAGCAACTGACCGAGACGAGGTTCGGTCTTCTCAGGCACCCTCGAGTCACACGCTCTCGTGAAACAGGGTGACGGTCCAAGCCGAGGCTCCCGTGAGGGAGGTTGTATAGGTCCCCGCTAATAAAGGTCTCGACTGAGCGCCATAAGCGCTCGGTCACCTCTCAACCCGGCGAAACTGTAAAAGCCCTCAAGCTATAATTAGATTAGAATATACATAGAATTTCCATGATGATTCCTAATAGAGGATAAATTTCTTTCTCTGCATGTATCGCCATCAACAGTCTGTTAAAAAACTGTCAATTAAAAAATACCAAGACTAAAGCTAAACTAAAGCTGCCGAGTTTCATACAGAGACAGATGAGAATAGAAAATCTGGCAATGAATTTATGTCTATTAGTACGTCACTACAGCGCCATCTGCTGCAACATATCTGTACTTAAGCAAACTGCTTTCTAGAAAAACACCTAACACTTTGTGCGGAAAATTACTGTCCCTGACGAATCATCATTTTGTCTGGAGAGGTCACAAAACTGGGATTGGTATATCAGGTGTACTGTATGTTCTTCATTAAATTGCATTAGACTGTTGACGTTTAAAGCGATAACATTTTTATGTGCGCAGTGATTCGCGAAGGTGTGTGTGGTGAACCCAATATTTCGTATTACTCATCCTCTACATATTTGGCATTAGATCGTGTAACAAGAGACTGGTGTTCATATTTCCATTTGCCATGTTTGTTGCTAATGAGGTTCATTTATTTATTTAAATTTTTCGTACACACAGTGTTTATGCAAGAAACTTAAGATAAGACAATTTTGTACCGAAGAAGCAATTTATGTTAACAAGAAAATCGCTGCATCTGTGTTGGAACATAGTGTACTAACAAAAAATAGAAAAAAAATATCGTAGTATTTTTTTTACAAACAAATGCATAAATACACATAAATAATCATAACATCATATTAAATTTTATATTCAGTTCAGGTTTTGCTTCAGCTATGATTTAATTATGAATGTAGAGACATAAACCAATATTTTTAATTCCAATTGCCCGTGTCTATGAGATGATCTGGGATATGCATTTATCAACCTTATTCCAATTTATTGAGGGTTTCATGTTCAATTGATTAAATAAAAATTAGACCATGGCGATATCTTGTAGTTATTACCAGATAATATAAACTATGCATGACATGTTATAGTCCAGAAATCATTCGCACAAACACAAAGGCACTCCCTCTCCACTTACACTACCATTACACTACATTAGAATAAGATATAGCGAAAGTTGAAATACAGTATCAGGAACGTGGAGCATTGTACAACACGACCAGAGCCGATAGCCAACTATTCGTAATGCCCAAATTTGGTGTCCGGGCTGCGGGAGCGAGCTGATGACCCGCGGCGTAGGACCCAGGCACGCTGACCACAACGCCATTCGGCCATCATGATAATTATGCAACGATAATTAAATAAGTTCACATGTCTCCAACCTAAACAGGGTAGATAGAGATTATTAGTGCCACTGTACACACATGGGGCATATATATATATATATATATATGTATATGTATGTATGTTATATATATATATGTATATATATATGTATATGTTTACAGGACGTCTAACATAGCGCTTTCCATCGGAATTAACCATATTTTTTTGTTTCATCTGAAAATAACACTTTTTTCCATTATCGTACCGTCCAATTAACATATTTTATATCGAATAATAATCGCTTCTCTCGGTGTTGCTTGGTAAGAAGCGGTACCTTTCGAGAAAACAATTTAGCTTCCACTAATCTTCGGCGTATCAGTCTTGACGAGATGTTTCTCGGGTCCATCAGGCGAAAAAACTTCATTTTTAATCTGGTTGGAGCCTTTAGTTGGGTCTTTTTTAGCAACACGAACGATTAGCGTATCTTCTCTGGGAGAGGTTTCTCTTGGCTGAACCTTTCTAAGACAATTTTCAACAGTTCCGTCTGTTTTATAATGATCAATTGCATTAAAAACTTTCTTAACAGAACAATTTAAATGCTCAGTTATTCTTCTGTACGTCTATTTATGATCTATATGTAAATTAACAATTATTTGCCTAGTTGACGCGTCACAACTTTTTTTTATGCCCATTTTGAACAAAATAAAGTTCAGGTTAAATTTTTATTTGCCGCCAAAATAATAGAAAAAGCTAAAAAAGAAATGTTATTCTCCAATTTCAAAAAGAGAACGAGCTATGGATGCTTTTTTAAAATGTTTCTAATTAGGCGGCCAAGCGGTCAGTAACAGAAAATAAACTCCTACATGTGTAAGACTCATTTTGTAATTAAAAGTAAGATATGTTTTATATGCATATAATGAGTTTTTTATTTGAGTGGCTATATTATTGCATGATTATTAATTATTGAATGTGTATATGTTTTACGAACATTTGTACGTTGAAGATAAACTTTCTTTATTCATAAGAAGTGTTTCTAATTACTCGACCACCACTGTATATATATATATATATATATATATATATATATATATATATATATATATATATAACTAGGGCATTACATATCAACTATCAGGAGTGACATTTGTTGAGATCGGATGTACATGTTTATAGGCCGCAGTCATCCCTTCCCATGAATTGAAATGTATGCTCATTTGTCAGTTTAATGTAAAAATCATTGAAGTAAATAAAAAAGCCTATATATATAGCTTACTGCTGGGCCTCCTCTCGCGAGCATAGTCCACCACGCGGTTCCCTACTCAGCGGGCCCCCCGCTCGCGAGTCTGATGTGATTAAGCTGTAGAGGTGTCTGGACAACAACAGCAATACTCACACATAAAAAAAAACCATAACGCGGCTCCACTATGGATATGCGTTACTCTACATGTTTTCGAAATATGTTATTTTTTAATTATTCCTCTAACATGCAGATGTTTTTCGATGTTTTCCTTCACCGCCGAGCACGCGGTAAATTAGTACTTTTTAAATTACTATCTATTACTAGATACACAAGCGTTCATGAAACAAAAAATATTGCTAAATCCTATAGCCATGCTATCGATCCGACATCTCCTCGCATACTTGCCACAGATCGTCTAGAAGGCCTGTAATGCGTTACAATAATACTTTTTTATAAATTTCATTATCGGTTATATGTACGCTGATGAAACGAAATGTGTTTCGTTTTACAATGTTATAGGTCCGAATTTGTTACAGTTACTTTGTTGCGTACTATTTACTATAATGACGCCGCTGTTTGGCTCGATGACATGAAGAAATTTGAACATGAATTTACTATCCCTATAGTTGTAACACCTTGATTCATTGTAACACTTGTGTGGACTATATCTTGATTATAAAATAACATACATATTTATCATATAGCAAACAAACACACGGTACTGCAGGGATCGTAGTAATAAAGTTGATATTACGTCTTCTCAAGACATTTATTGACTTAGAAATATTTTACATGTATTATGAAATGATAAGATAAGGGAACATTGAGCCAACTCTCCGTGAACGACGCACTCTGTGTGCTGTTTACAGCATCTTCAGACTTTCTATGATGATTTGTTATATTTACATGAATACTGCACATTGAATTAAATTTGTTTTATAAGAAAGTTAAGTAAATAGTTCTAGTCTCTTGAATGCTTTCTCTCTCTTAGTTAGGGCGGCTACGAATCGTAACGCGTTTAAGGTGTAGGTTCGGAAGCAATTTCTGAACTGATTGGCAGAATTATCTCAACATTAGATTATTACTCACTATTATTATTTACTCAATATTAGATGAATTACATATTTTTATGTAAATGTAAATATAAATATGTATTAGTTTTATATGTCTAGTTATATATGTATTTCATAATTCGTGTCAATTTTCAAGCATACATCTACTTTAATTATTAAAATATATATAAATATTATTTATATATATATATATATATATATATATATATATATATATATATATATGAATAAAATAAATTAATTTGTCTCTGCTCGTAGAGAATGCCTAAGGCATTAAGTGCGCATTGATACATCACTGTATATAAAGCTTAAATAAATATAAAAAAAAATATATCTATGATTTAGATTTCGAGTTTTTAAAAAATATATTATATTATATATATATATAATGATGCTATTAAGATATTAGAGGTTATTGGTAGGTGATTTCTACGGACACGGCGACCGCATTCATCCATTGTATATACATTACATTGTCACCCCTATAAATTAAAATTGAAAGAATCGTTTGTATCTCTTTTCTCTTATTCATTACTCACCAGAGTAACGAAACGAAATACAGCTAAGTTAATATTCTACATTGTCCGTTATAATACTGCCTGGCAAGTGAATATCAAAAGAATATCTGGTCAAAGCGATTGTTTATTGAAATAAATAGCAACACGTGTTCAATTGACAAGTTTTCTTTCTCCATTATTAGCTCACTTGTGACATTTGATTGATTTCAACAGAGCGCGGGTCGGGCACTCGTTTGTTTATGTCGCCTTGAATAGAACCTTGCACGTAGTTTTTACATTCCGCCACGGTGCCGCATTGGTAAACTGGAAACGGTTAAGTTAAATATGTTATTTGTTTAATGGGTTCCGTAATAAACGATACAAACCAATGGTAATGTTTGAACATCACCAAAAACATTTGCCACTGCACAATACACAATTGCATATTTTATTTTCAAGCTGTCACATAAACGGACTCGAACGAGAAAGGATTAAGCCCACAAAGGTCACAAAATGCGAGAGTAAAATACCAGCATACCATTGCCACTTCGTCTGGTGAGTGTACGGAAGATTCCTATCACTGGAGATAAGGTATTCCATATTAGTCCTGAGGGGGGACAACGCATCTGAATTACAATTATTTATCGAAATTGAATGTGTTATGCGCAATACTTATCATCAAGTGAAATTGTGAAAATTTAACACCTAATCCCTCGTTAGTTTGGGTCTTCAGATCATGAAATAACTGTGAAATAACTTATTCAAAGTTTTCAAATTGATCCCGCAAAAATCTTCATATCATTGAATAGTTTTCTAATCAACTTCTATTACAGGTATAGTGTTGACTATATGGATGATATTGTTATAGTAATTGTCAAGGAATTAGTGTTTTTATATTAAATTTATGTTAATTTATGTTTACACGAGGTACATTTTGAAAAAGTTTGAACGACTCTCCTTTTTAAAAATAAAACAAAGCATATATTGCACTTCGATCTTTGTACACTACAAGTTTTTCTATCGATTTTCCATATGATAATATATATAATATTCACTTTGTACAGATTTTTTTTCATTATTTTCTGTTTATAGATACAGTATTGTACATAAATTTTTAAAGATTTTTTTATAATGAATAAAATACCGAATGACACCAATGTTATATATAGTAATGGCATAATAAAATATAAAAAAAAATATAGTGGGCGTCAATGACCTCAGTAAAAGTGTCACCATTTTCGAGATATTAAGATTTTTTATGTTTTCTAAAAATGCCAAGAAAGAAGTAATCAGTGTTACAAATTTCAGAAATATCCATTAAACTCGTAATTTATTTATGCAATATACAGCAGAAGTATTTTCACCGCTGAAGATAAAAGTTCAATATTTTTTTTTATCTTTTGTCGTTCTTCAATCTATCTTATGATCCCTCAAGATTGTCATGCTACTTACGGGACAACAATTACAGCTTTACGTTATTTATATAATACATTTCGTATGCAATGAGAGACGGGGCAGACGGACGGAATGGCGGCTATGGTGAATTTAGTATTTTGTTTTATTTTGATGGTGATACGAGCAGACACCTGATAGTAAGTTAATCATTGGGACTCGTGGAACCCACATTGATCATCGACAAGCAACCATATTGCTTTATCATCCCTGAGGACTAAGCTGGAATGCTTCGTTATTCGTAACACGGGCCTCCGAATCCCTTAACTAACCTCCTTCCCCGTTCGTGCTGACACATTTATGCTTCAGCTACTAACTAACTGCAGCTAGTCCCCACCACTAAGTAGTAAGTGACAATTGAACTAAAGTTACTTTTGCTTCCAATGAAATGGCGTAGCGACATAATATCACACCGCGAAGGCGTAAGTATCACTTGCTCTAATTGCACAAATATATTAATTTGATATTATTGATGCCTTTTTATTTTGACATAGATATTAATGGTTGGTAAATTTGAACAGTCCGCACGCAATTATATGTTGTGAATCATTCAATAGACATTGTTTTGTTCTACCGGTCTATCTATGTTAAGTTTTTTGTTAGAGTAAATTTAACTTATGTAGATAGAGTAGAGTTAGACTGCAGTTTGTTTCTAGCTGCAGAATGAATAGGCCAGCACGACCGGGGTAGGACCACACCCACATAGATTACCGGCGTGAAATAGCAGCATAACGCTGCTGTGTTTCGTCTGGTGAGTGAAGTGATTCGGATACCTTTATTACTGGCGACTGACTCCTCAAGGGTGACAATGCATGTGTATTATGATTCCTTGTCAAGGATGGATGTAGATGTCATGGGCCGCAGGAATCACTTACCATCAGCGAACTGTGTGCTCATTTCTAACTCTCAAAGTAATAAAAAAAATCCACTTCTTTCGATCTCTTTCAAATGCTATGCGCGGAGTTTCGTTTGGTACTGATGCAGAATTGGTTATATGAATATTTCGAGTAGAAACCGCGTGATTTCTTTCTACCAACGAGGTATAGGAAACCTTGATGAACGTTGGAATGAAGGTAAGCTCTAATGGAATACGTTATCGATTAATTAGTTGTAATTTTTATTAAGAAATAATCTTTTAATATTTTTATTAATTGAACGGGAGCTTCGTTGCGGACCTATTTATTTTAGTTGGCTTCTCTCATATTGCCAGCTGCGTTAGCCTTAGGGAAGGGTATTTGTAATTATTTTTTTACGCAGCACCAGACACAAAAATACCACTATATTTGAATTCTTAATAGCTTTCCTTAAATATATATATATATATAAAAATTATATAATATAAAAAATATAATTTCATTTTGCTGTACTAATTTCAGTTGTATACTACTAGTAAATTAAGTTGAATTTCAATTGATACTAAATAAGTCGTTTCGCCTCCAGTCATTACTGACCCTAAATCGTGCTTGCACTTGACCGACATATTTCAGATAAATCTCGGACTATTTCAAACAGGCTGCTCTGAAGCAGCTCAAGAAATAATCTACAATAATAAGTGAATCATAATCGCTTACAATTATTAAAGTAGTGATTTTTCTGTGATTCTTGGACTCATATGATATAATGGTGTTTGTTCGAATACGTACTCTTATTGAGTACATTTTATTTATTTCGACCGCGTCGAAATCGACTACCACGCCCCTGAGGTCTAACTTTTATTGATGACTTTTTTATTTATATTTATTTCGACTACGTCGAACTACATCGACTACGACAACCGTGAGGACTATTTTTATTTACATTTACTTATTTCTTTACCATTTATTTCAGGGAAGGCAAAAACGATCTAAGCACATATGAGAACCTATATAGGTTTGATCTTAGCAAGGGTCTCCGGATCCTCACGCTCACTTGTATTTTACACTGGTATTAATTGAAAGCGTACCCTAGCCCTAGCCCTACCCTGGCCGAGCTGACCGATCAAACATCAGTTAGACACAAACTGCAGCATGGCTCTACCCAAGTATGTCACTGTCACTGTCGAAGTCTCAATACATTACCTTTTGTATGGCCGTTGGATATTAATAACAATACTTGGAGCAGTATCGCATAACATCATCCGTACAGTAATAATTAACCTATGGTGATAAACAGTTCAAAGATACGGTCTAAATATGTTTCATATAGGGATCTCTTTCATATTGCCTTTCAACTTTAATAGTCAATTTATTTCAATAGTTTGTAATTAAGAGGCAAGTAAGGATAGGGGCATACTCGAAGATAAACGATACACAGTGATAGAGCCAATCTACGGGTAATTTCTACCTTCAATATGAATGGGTCGACTCGAACGGGGAAGAACACAAGAATACCAGTGGCAAATACAAGCGTACGGTTTCTGTGTTTCGGGTGATGAGGGGAGGGTATGAGGATCAAATTACAGGTAACGAGGCATTCCATCTTAGTCCTGACGGTTGACAACGCGTGTGCAAATTGAATTTTCGTAATGGATGTTGGTATATGTCTAGGGATATTAAAAAACCATTGGGTGTAATTGTGTGCTAATTTATTACCGTTACTATTATAAAAATATGTAGTTTTCGATCGATTCAATAAATTTGATTGACGAAAGTCAACCTTGGGGTACTTGAGTTCCAGCTGAGGTCAACGATCGTTGTAATATCTGATTGTGGACCTCGGGTCTTGCCTAATTTATGTATGGTTCGGTTTAACTTGGTAAGCTTGTGTTTAAAAACATGTTCATTCATCCAACTCGCTATAATTTAGGTCAAATTGGAGAGAAAATCTCACACTTTGAGTTAATACTCTACCAACACTTCGGAAAGTATGCTTCTGTGGAGAATTATCACAAGAAATTCTACAGGGTGTAATTTATATTACTGATTTATTTTATTTTTTACATAGGTCCCTAAAGGTTCTACAAGGTCCCTAAGTCGTATCGGTTCGAATGTGAAAGTTCCGAACCGATACGACTTAGGGACCTTCAAGAAAAGACCCTACAGCTTTCTTAAAGGCCCGCAGCGTCATTGTCGAGTCCGGTGTTGCGGATGTTCATGGTCGACGATAATCACTTAGCATCAGGTGGTCGTTTGCCTCTTATTCTATAAAAAAAAATTATAATTCATTTTTAGGCAGTTCCGTACACTCACTACGAAACATAGTAGCGTTATGCTTCTATTTCATGCAGATACTCTATGAAGGTGTGGTTCTCCTGCCGACCTATTTATGCCGTAGATAATAACTAGTTGCAACGTTGCTTTACCACTGCTAGATGTCATCTATCGTGCACATGGTGAGGGCACACAAACAATATCAAAAAAAACAAAATAAAAGGGACTTTTGTATGAGCGCACGATTTATAATTTTTTTACAAATTCAAAAAACGATCACAAACAAATTTATTGATATTTGGACGGGACAACGTCCGTCGGGTCGGCTGTAAAATATATTTTTCATTGTTTACAAACTAGGCGTTCGAAAATATGTTTTAATTTAACAAACGTAGAATCTTGAAACCTTCTTGTCATGACAACAGAATCATTGATGCTGCTAGCTAGCTCGCAACTCAATTGGACCTCATTCATTTCACATCAAGTGGCGCAAATGGTATTGATTGTTCGGATTGAAGAAACAACTACCGATTTAAACGTCAGACGGAATTAAACGTGATTTAGTTGTATTTAATGTGGCTGGGGCTGCGGTTGAGGACAGATAAGAGTAAAAAATGATAGTTCCTTATAAAATGTAGCATTTTGTTTTATAACATTGAGAGTAACAAACTCACACACAGTTCACCTGATGGCAAGTGATTCCTGCGGTCCATGACATCTACATTCATCCTTGACAGGGAATCATAATGCATATGCGTTATTACCTTTGAGGACTGAGATGGAATACGTCGTCACCAGTAATAAAGGTCTCCGGATCCCTGCACTCACCAGACGAAACACAGCAGCGTTATGCTGATATTTTACGCTGGTATTCTGTGAGGGCGTGGTCCTTCCCCGTTCGAGCTGACCCACACATTCTGCAGCTAGAAACAAACTGCAGCGTAGCTCCACTACTGTTAAATTGTTTGCATGCAAGCATGTATACAGGGATACAAAATAATATTATATTAAAAAAAAAAGAATAATAGAAATGTAATTAGTGTTGCTATTGCCATTAACGTCTCACACAGTGTTTACTGTGTCATTTAACTTGAATAAGGATCTAGGATAATGAACGTATTACCACAAATTGTGCTTTTGTTGGATATTTTTAAAGCTTAGCGATTAATAAAACATTAAAATTCCCTAAAGCTAAAATGCTTGTGCTACGAGATGGTTCACGACAATAAACGAATGGGGAATTCGAACTTACGACGTTAAGTTACACAGACCCCACCCTAAACAGTTAGACTGTTGACGCTTCAAGTTGTGTTTCGTGATGTGACTGTTGCTGCATAATGCAAATAAATAAGTTGCCGCATGCGGTGTAACTGGTTTTAATTATAACTTCCATTCTAAAGAGCAAATTACTGCGTAATATTATATTTACCTTGTCTTAAATATATACATATTTACATATCGATTCGATATCGGTCGATTTTTTTTATAGAATAGATGGCAAAGGACCAAACAGCTCACCCGATGGTAAGTGATCACCGCCGCCCATGACCATCCGTAACACCAGAGGAGTCACAGATCCGCAGCCGGCCTTTAAGGAAGGTGTAGGCTCTTTTCTTGAAGGTCCCTAGGTCGCATCGGTTCGAAAACATCGCTGGCGACAGCTGTTTTCACAGAGTAGTTGTGCGTGGCAGGTAATTTCTCGTAAGGTGCACAGTGGTGGATTGAAAACCATCGAGATGATGAGGATGAAATTTTGAAATCAGTCGTGACGTCGATGAATAAACTCAGCGGCTGGAATTAATACGAACAACTCCTCAGAACATTCCCCATGGTAAATTCGATTTCGACCCCGGCTATATGTTCTGGTTACCTACCAGATGATATCGTCTGCGCCGGATATATTATAGTGCAGTAAACGAAATCAACAGTGGCACACACACAACATATAAGAATAGATTCGTCACCTTAAAGTCGACATTTGCTTGCACCGGGACAATTATCAGTCATGCCAACATTTCATTTCAAACAAAACAGAATATCGAATTTAGAAAGGTTTTATGTTGATATGAAACTTGATTATTGATCAAGAATGTATACTAGTAAGTATACTTTCAGATGTCTGTTTAGTGCTTTAGTATCAATAGGTACTAAGAGTGCATGACTTGATAAAAGAATTAATTTGAAAACTGAAGAAGGTTTTCGTACCCCGACCATATAATGACACCAGTATTCCCTTTAGATGCAATTTCAAAGACACTCCGGTCGCGAGGATATTGACAAAGATATAGAGGTCACTAGAACAAAACCTTTACACAAAATAAAAATAAACAAAAAACTTCAAAGACACGACACCCACGCAGACCCTAAAACCAACAATTTGTGAACTTCAAATACTATTCTTCGGCTGGGAATCTTTCTCAAGACCCCGACGCAGTACAGTACCCAGATACTGTACTGCGACGGGTACTGTACTGATCTACGCCATATGGATGACAATATAAATATATATTAAGTCTTTACCTGTGAAAATTGCCGTTCTTCAGTATTGACCATTTCAAACCAAAAAAAAGTTTTAATTGGCTGTGAATTCTAAATTTAAAATAATTTTGTTTTAAAGCATGAACTTCTTTTTACAAAGTCAGTCTTTTGTTTATTGATTAGCTTTGTATTTACATTACGTTTAAACATTTTTCGTTATAATGGATACTTTAAAAATCGTGTAATTATGGAATATGAGTTACGTCGTGGCGTCAACGTGGCACAAACGGCACGTAACATCAACAACGTTTACGAAGAAAACTTTACAAACGAACGCACAACCCCATGATTTGAAAAATGAACATCGTGATCGTCCGGACACTTTGGTCAACAATGATGAATTAAAGACGATTGTGGAAGCTGATGATATCTCAATCTTCAGCCGAGCTAGCAGCAGCTTTTGATGTTAACATCAAAACAATATTGGTCCATTTGCGACAAATTGGCAAGGTAAAAAAGCTTTATAGATGGGGGTCCCCACGAACATAACGATCGCCAGCGCAACGTACGCGTTGAGACCTGCCTCGTGCTGCTCAACAGGCACAGAAATGAAAGAATTTTGATCCGAATTATTGCGCGTGACGAAAAGTGGATTCTGTTCGACAACTGAAAGCACTCATCAAATTGGTTAGATCCTGGTTCAGCACCAAAGCAATGCCCTAAACGAAAAATGACCTCTAGAAAGTTGATGGTCACTGTTTGGCGGTCGAGTGCCGGTGTGATTCATCACAGTTTTTTACCAAACGGCGTGAGCATTACTGCAGATGTGTACTGTGAAGAACTGAAGACAATGATGGAAAAGTTTGCACATCTGCAACCAGCTTTGGTCAATCGGTCGCCCCGCTGCTCCTACACGACAACGCGCGACCCCATACTGCACAACAGACAGTGTCCAAGCTGCAAGAGTTGGGGTAAGAAGCTCTAACTCATCCACCACCTTGCGCCCACCGACTATTACTTTTTCCAAAATTTGGACAACTTTTTAGCGGGAAAAAAAATCAATTCCCGAGAGGCAGTACAAAATGCCTTTGAAGAGTTTGTTGCCTCCCGTCCAGCTGATTTTTACAAGAAGGGCATCAATAAACTACCACTGCGTTGGCAAAGATGCATCGATTACATGGGTAATTACTTTGAATACCAGAAATAAAAAAGTTTGAAAAAAAAATACATTAACTAAATAAATAAACTTATTTCATACAAAATGGCAATTTCATAGTTAAAGACCTATTATTTATATATAAATATATATATATATATATATATATATATATATATATATATATACATACATACATATACATATATACATATACATATACCGAATACAATTACTTTACAAAGTGGATAATATTTGTTAGGTATTTAGAATAAATGGAAAAGGTAACTACTGCTAATTGTCTCATTATGTTACTACACCACTTTAATTATCATGTGTGCAAATTGTAATGTGTGTGTCTGTGTGTGTTGCACGTAACATCTAAGGTATCTGTTACCGCCGTCCCGATCTGTGTGTGACGTAGATAATTTCGAAGTTAAAGTCCGCGAGTTTTAAAAGTTTACGTTTTTTTTTAGATATTGGGTTTGCGAAACGAACGCACAGTTGATCTGATAGTAACACATGACTGTGGCCCATCACTTCTACAAATTCTCCACACTTCCGATAGCTAGGGATCTTGCAACGTACGTGGCATTCAGATAGGAACGTGGTCAGAGCAGACCGACACGCTCAGTGTAAGAGCGCTTGTGTGTAAGTAAGAGAACCAAACTCTCTAACCAGCTCACGGACCCCTCAGTTCCTTGAGCCCTTGTCCGATGAAGCTGTAAGAGCCGCATAGGCATCAACATCAACAGAATCTAGATCACTACATCTTCATAAAACAACAAAGTAAATAAATACAATGAAAAAACGTTCGCCACGTCTCAGGACGGAGATTGAATGCCTCGTTACCTGTTATTTGGTCCACGGAAACCACTCATACGTCATCAGAACCTCGCATAGTGCATATAGTTATATATATATTATATATAGGTATACGGATTTGTATTGTGAGGTTTTAGTCTTCTTTCGAGGGATCCGGCGAACTAGTAACTGGGCATCCAGGCGTTTCAACACGGTTCTAGATAATGCGTGGAAATTTTCATTAATTTTTGACGAAGGATGTGTTTTTTTAATGGGCTGCAGCCATCGTGTGAAGAGCGTGCTCGTTTGTGTCACTTACAGTTATATAAAAACAAAGAAGAGGCTTTTTGTGTGTGAGTATTGCTGTTAGTCCAGAGACCTTTACAACTTTATCTAATTAGACTCCCGAGCGGGTGGCCCGCTGAGTAGGGGAAGAAGAGGCAATCGTTAACGATATAATGGTTACTAACCACTATATCGTTACCAGAATTTAAGTAATGTTAATAGCACTGCTAAACACTATTTCGAACAAATTATAACTTGATATTTTAAATCTGTGAAACGGAACAAAGAAGAAGAACTTGAGAAGCTGGGCCATCTGATAATAGTCAAGTTTTCGGTCGGAATTTTAATAATAGCGTCGTATATTTTTATTCTTAATAATATTTAGTGATCAAACATCAATATTAAGCAATTTGTTTGATATTCATTATTGGTTCAATAAAACTCGTATCATCAATCAATAAATCAATCTGTTTAAATCAATCAATAAAATTTTATTAAATCTCTGTTCATTTATATCAAGTTTAACATCGGACGAGAACTCTTGACGGTCAAATCAAATTGAAGTCTAGAGTTAGATAACAATTTTTTTTGACGGTCATAAGAGCTCAGCTAAAAGGCCTGAACTGTATAAATAATTATGTCTTAGAACTTGTTTTTATTTTACTAGAAATAATCATGTTGTACTAAGAGTGGTAGAACGAAGACTCTTAGGTTTTTATGGAAGGAATGTGTTGTTAGTATGTTAAAAAACTCAGCGAAGAACGACTCAGTCCTCGGGTAACTCCCCGAATAAGGTTTTTATGGAAAGAAAAAGATGGAAACGTTGCCCTGGAGATTGACAAATTCGGGTAAATCTGAACGTTTTTAATCCTACTGGACTTTTGTATAGAGTCAAGACCATTATTCCCTATTATACCGATAGATAATTTGCACAAATTCACAAACAAATTTGTTAAAATTCGGACATGAGAAGGCTTCGCTTAGTAATAAATAATTAAGACTGAAAAAACAATTTATAAAACATAACCCCCCAACTATACGACCAATTAAATATTTATTTTTTATACATACCAATATGGTTGTAATTACGTTTTAATTAGAAATATAATTAAAACGTAATTACAGACTTTCGAATTGACCCGCGGCGTTTCATTTGTAAATTAAAAATTCACGAACACGCAGTTCACACCGCTCGTGTTAATGTTATAGATTGTGAATACCAACATGCGCTGTACAGTTAATTTTTGTTCTGTTCCAATAATGTTGTGACAACCACTTTGTCCAAGACATAGGACAAACGTCTACACGCATCCACAACAAAAATTCAAGATGCCCATGAACTCTTATTTAAATCTTCCCTTAGACCAGGGATTCCCAAACAATTTTGGGCAAAAGACCTCCTTTTCCAAAATGAACTTCTTTTCCTATTGATATAAAATATTTACCAAATTAAAAACTTTTTTTAAAAGTATAGCAATGATACTTCCTACTAAAATATTTATCATTCTTATAACAAATTGGTACACGTAACATAACTTATACAGTATCACTGTAACCAGTAAGGTCGATATTTAAGACCTCGTAGAGCCCAAAATCTATTTTCGTTTATGTCGACCCCTGGGAAACACCCATTTGGGTGGGCCACTCGCATCCGCGTCTCCCCTGGTGTTGCGGATGTCCACGGGCGGCGGTGATCACTTGCCATCAGGTGGGCTGCCTGCTCGGTTGCCTCTATAAAATAAAGCATAGTATCCAGCACATTCTATCGTAATGGCATGCAAACGTTTCCTCTAATCATCTGTGATGTGAAGACATGTATATATCAATAAAACATCAAATGGTACAGGCAATGTTATTTAAATCCTTCTCGTCTCTGGGGTCGTATTAGAATGTGTCGTTTGAACTGGTGACACAACAGGCAGTGACAGGTTGTTGACAGAGGTAGAGATACACTACAGTTTGTTTCTAGCTGCTTGAATGGGTCAGCTCGACCGGGGTAGGACCACGCCTCACAGAATACCAGCATAATGTTTCGTCTGGTGAGTGCAGGGATCCGGAGACCTTTATTACTGGCGACGAGGCATTTCATCTCAGTCCTCAAGGGTGAAAACGCATCTGCATTATGATTCCTTGTCTAGGATGAATGTAGATGTCATGGGCCGCAGGAATCACTTGCCATCAGATGAACTGTGTGCTCGTTTGTTACTCTCAATGTAATAAAAAAAATACATTGATGGTATGTAATAAGACATAAACATTAACGTCAATCCTCAACAAAGTCTAGATGCACATGCGTTTTACATAAATCTTTCTCGTCCTTGGGACTGAAATGGAATTCCTGTAAACCAGTCTTCGATTCTGTCTAACATTCACCATACGAAACACAGCCACTATTTCATGCAGCAATTCTGCGACGGCATGGCCCTAACCCCGTCCGTTTCATTCACTATTGGCAAAGAGTTATTTCAGACAGAACAGTGTTAAAGCCACGCTGTAGCTAGTGTCTAGATGTAACATAAATCACCACTCCCGTAGATGTAATGCGGGAGTCGTGAGGACCATCTAAAAGTTATATTTTCCAAAGTGTTTATACGCAAAATAGGAAAAAAAAAATTTAGTTTGAGCAGACAAGAGGACTAATACTACAAAATGTTACTAATGTCTACTCTTGCATGTGCATGTTTTGTTTTTTGTTTTACGTACGGCCTCAGTTATCAGGTGGATGGTATGCAGTTTGTCACCCTTGATTTTGATGACGTCTTCATCTTGACGCCTCATCACGATTTAAGTGAAATGTATGCTTGTCATGTTGAGGAAAGTTCGCAAATACTCGGTTAGAACTTAGTTTGTCTTAGTTATATGTATGTTAGAGAAGATAAATCAAATCTGTCAATATATTACTACTATTACATATACACTCTAATAGGCTTGTCAACAAAATTATAACATAAACAAACAAATAAAGTTTGCCGGTTAATTATTATAACGACGACTGAATATTTTAAAAGAATTAACATTTATATATTTACTTACGTATTTCTGTCTTACCATGTAAATTACTTATGTAATTTATTGCGTTTACATGAAAGCCACTTTCTTCTTGTTTCCCGCGCTACCGGATAAGCTAACTCCACCTATCGTGTCGGCATCTGTATCTATCAAAGATAATAAAACTACCAAGTTCCAACACAATATGCTAGATGGCGCTGTTTTACATTGTGAAGATTAAGTTTAAATAATACAGTCGTTTAGAGGCATTTTAGTGATTTTTATTACACTATTTATTTTCAATAAGTCATTTTATCATGTTAGTGCTGTCTTAAATGGTTGTTACTGAAAATAGATTGATTTTGATCTGTGTCATCTTTAGTTTGTTAGCTGAAAATGTGAACTATGGAGTTGGAATTTGTTAATAGCAATTTTAAATTCCGACATACCACGTACGCGGCGGTGAAACAACTTATGAAAACATGTTATATATATAATTTTTTCCGCATTCGGCTTTTTTATGGAAAGAAAACTTGGAAAAGTTGATAGTCTTTTTACTTTGGGAGTTTTTGTATGAATTTAAGATTACAACTACTGATTGGAACGATGGCTAATTTTCACTAATTCACATATACAAATAAAAATATTTCGTACATGTGAAATACGCTATTTCGCATTTCTAATACAGATTTTTATGTCATAGGCCACTTTCAAAATTAAGCTGATTCCGGTGGACCCCCTGCAGCTACATTTCTACCATATTCCCAAAACACGAAAAAAAATGTGGTATATGCAAGTTTTTACACGTAACAGTCGCTGAGCTGTCATTGATAAGTGAAGTCAAGCCAATATTTTGGATCTTCACTATCGAAAGCAAATCAATTTTCGTCGACCCCGCTTGCGAATTGTGAACCCCCATGTTTTATAATATAATATGTTTGAACAACACAGAGATTTTTCCGCAGCATTTTCCTTTCGGAACATATTTTTGATGACATTAGTGTGAGACAAACGAACGCGCAGTTACCTGATGACTCATCACACCATGTGGCTCCATGACACTTCAATCATCCTCAATAATTGCACTGTCTATCCTCAGGACAAAGATGGAATGCCTCGTCCTCGCCTAGTGTTAAGGACTCTGATTTCATTCACTGACTATGCGATACCCATCAGCTAGATAAGTTTATGCTTATATTATGTCTGTAACCCCTAAACCATCAATATATATTTTCCTTATTTAATGTACCCGTAAGTTTTTTTTATTTAGAATATGTAGGAAACGAGCAAGCAGCCCACCCGATGGTAAGTGAACACCGCCGCCCATGGACATCCGCAACACCAGAGGAGGATGTATTGCCGACCTTTAAGAAAGGCGTAGGCTCTTTTCTTGAAGGTCCCTAACTCGTATCATGATGTCGTAGTGATCACTTAAATGAAAGTGAAGCATAAGCATTTCTATCAACCATAAATTATTTTTATCTTTTTTTGCTTGTATAGTTATACGATGATATTTTATTGTAAAGAATTACTGTTAGTTTTGAAGTTAGAAGTGTAAAAAGCGTGTTAGGTACGATTATAACACTCTAAGGTGTGCAAAAATGTGTGCATTGCGAGCGTAACCGGTTGTCGCGATTAGTATGTGAGGGCGGCTCTCTTCTTGACCTGATTGCCGCGTCCTTAACACTGCGCGCCGTCGATTGAATGTGGGGTCGGCATGTCTTTAACACAAAAAATCGGGACAATAGTGGAAAAAGTTTTTTTTTCATTTGACGGTGATGGTTTATGAATTAACAATATTAGTCACAGAAATAAATTAGACAAAAAATAATGTCACAAAGATACGAAAATAAAATTGTCAACTGCTGAACTTGTCTTCCCCCAATGATGTTAATGAAGCACCATCCATCATCCATCGACTCTTCGTACAACATAGGTCGTTAATCCTCCTAGTAGTATTTGAATCAACGAGGTTGTCTTTCATCCATCAGTAGGATTGACTGCGCCGAGGTTCGGCACACTCGGGCACCCTCAGTCAGTCGCTTTCGCGCGCATGGTCTCGGTTCAAGCCGAGGCTCCCTCCCAGGAACCCTTGTGCTGTTTACCCATTAAAAAAGGTCTCGGCCGAGTGCCCTATGCGCTCCGCCCTCTTTAAACCCGGTGAAACAGTAATAGTCCTCGGGCTGACAGTGGCCATCAGCCATAAATTACAAATTAAAAAAACAAAGGTTGCTATCACTTTACAATCTTTTTCTCTATCATTTGTTATCATTGCTGCTTCAGCTTACTGATACCTTTAAGCTATGTCACCTTCTTTATACTTCGGATGTCCACGTCGCGAATACGGTCACGCAGTGGAACACCGAGCATAATTCGACACAGCTCGCTGAGTCACTCTGAGTTTGCTCATTGCATATTTTACTCGGTAAAAAAAAAAACGATGAAATACAGTATTTTCCGACGATAAGACGCACTTCAAATTTAGAGACGATTTAATGAAAAAAATATTATAATTTCACCTACGAGGAACGAGACGGAATATATCGTTAACTGTATTTGGGTCTTTGGATCCTTGTTTTTTTATAGCTGATGGCCACTGGGTTTTTACAGCTTCGCCGTGTTGAGAGGATCTGAACCTTCCTCTAATCTTATAACACACATGAAGAGTGTATGTGTGAGAATGCTTAAGAATGCAATCTGTTTATCCTACACAATTGATATAATCTGACGACGAGCAGAAGATATCACCCAAGTAGAAATAGACATATACAAAAAAAAAAATTCTGTATATATTATGTGCATCCAGTTCAAATATATTTTGTAATACATACTTCAGGGATATTCTATCTACTAAGGGACATACTATCTAGTATATGTATATTTTGTGAGTGAAGGGATCCGGAGACCCAGGTATTAGAAGCGAGACATTCCGTCTCAGTCTCCGCACCGTACTTCTTGAATCTATGATAAAGATAGAGGCTTCATTCATCACTTAACATCGGATGAACTGTGTTCCAGCTTATAATCCTTACTTATGTAAAAGCACAACCGATATAAGATATGATAGGGTCATCAACGGTTACTTTTGTGATCGTTTCCATTCTTGGCTATGTCATTTTTTTAATTTTATTTATAAACTTTTGTACAACTAACATATGCAAAAGGTGGACTTAATGCCTAAGGCATTATCTACCAGTCAACCTTGGGAGGGTTTAGGGAAATCAAGGTAGGGACAGATGAATAATAATAAAGAAAAAAAGAAACATAGTACATCTAAATATATATACAATTATATATACATATCATTATATATTATCTTTGGAATTTATAATAGTAAAAAAAATTATAGATATTTATATACATTTACATAAAATATAAAACAAAAATATATACATATTATAAATACAAACATATCTAAAAGTAAATATATACATAATTATTATCAATGTAGTGTATCTGCTGACGCTACTTCCAACACAATTGGGGACGATTTAAATAAATTGTCCCCAAATATAAGATAAGATCTTATCTTTTTTTGGGGACCGGAACTCTTTTCGTGCCCTGTAGCATAGTACGCACTCGCTTACTGATCTCCAGTGTTAATCTTACTCGTGTAGCTATGCCGCCTAACTGTAAGTGTTTGTAATCTTTTGCATTCGGATAGCACAGTAAGGGCGCAGCGCTCACATGGTGTGTAAATATGTGCAGTTTGTTACTGCTGCGTCGCCGGTCACGCTCACTGCAGAGTAAGCGCGACCGGATGATTTACGCGAAATAGCAGCATAACGCTGCTGTGTTTCATCTCTAGAGCAGAGATCGGCAAACTACGACCCGCGGGTAAGCGAGTGACCCACATTTTGGTAGATTTTGACCCTCTGCCAAAAAAGGCCGCCCCTGGTCTAGAGAGTGTAGGAATCGGGAGATCCTTATAGTTAGTGACAAGCTATTCTATATTAGCCCTCAGGAGTGATAACGTATCCGCATTATGATTCCTTATAAAGGATGAATCTGGGTGTAGGAGGAATCATGGGCAGGATTCACTTACCGTCCATCAGGTGAACTGTGTGCTCGTTTCTTTCCCTCAATACAATAAAAAAAAATCTGCATGAGTTATGTATGTGTGTACCGTGAAAAACAATACATACCTAAAAAAAACATTAATCTACGAATGGGCGTAGGTAAACAAAACTAAGCGAACTCAGGGATCTATTAAATAATAAAAACACATCCATATTAGAATTATATGCGTGCTTTGAGTATAATTAACTAGCATAATAATAGTTGTTTTGGGTTGTTAAATTTAATGCACGACGCTTTTAAACGGCGGTTGGTACTTTGAAGAAGTTAATATAACAATTTGATGGATGCTATATTTGATGGATGGATAAAGAGAGCCGTGGCAGCTCAGTGTCAAGGCATTCGCTCTCAGTACGCAACCGAGCCGATCTCATATATCGGCGTCAACGAAATTGTTGATTGCAATTTTAAATTATTGATTTACCACGAAGGAAAACATCGTGAGAAAACCTGCATCATGTCTAAGAAATAAATTCGATATATTTTTCGAAGGTATTTTAAGTCCGCAAATCCGTCTAGTGGATGATTTTTCTCCAATACCCTCTCTATAGAGGACTAAGCCTCCTATAATATATAGAAAGCATAGTCCTATTGTCATTGGTATTTCCCAACCTTCCTTAAAGGCCGGCGGCGTATCTGCGATTCCTCTGGTGTTGCAGATGGTTCATGGTCACTTACCATCAGGCTGCTTGCTCGTTTGCCATCTATTCTATATTAAAATAATATTCTGTTACTTGTTTTCTTTAATAATTAATAAGTATTTCAGTTCTAGCCTGATCGGACGCTGATTTTTTCTAGCTAGACTGAATGGGTTCCAATTATAGATAACGAGGCATTCTTTTTTTAGTCCTCGGGGGTGTCAAATGGATGTACTTCTTTAATCTTTATTGATTATGGAAATAGATGACTACTTCGGTCGTACATACATTTACCGCCAGGTGAACGGTGTGCTCGTTTGTCACCCTTCTTATCATAAAAAGAAACATGTCTGTCTTAGTTGCAAAAGTTTTCTGTAAACATTGTGACACTCAACAAAACAACTAGGAACTGCACTATGACAAGTTTTAGTAATATTCTATTAAAAATAATAGTATTTGTTTCATATCACCACAAATATGACATATTTATATATGTATCTAGTCTTTATTTACGTCATTTTCAAATTCATTCCTTTATCAAGTCATGCACTCTTAGTACCTATTGAAACTAAAGCGCTAACCATATAAAATTTTACTTATTTATTTAAATATAGTATACCTTTGATCTATAATTAAGTGTCATATCAACATCAAACCGGTTTAATTGCGATATTCTGTTTCGTTTAAAATTAAATGTTGGCATTACTGATAATTTCCCTAGTGCGAGTAAATGTCCACTTTAATTTGATGAACGTTTTTTTACTCCGATTGTTCAAGCGTCACATATTTTTTAATATTAATTGCATTTGTTTCAGGTAAGCAGTAAGGAATATTCTGATTGTTTTTGCTATCAAAACACGTTAACGAGACGGTTCAATAAATATCAATGTAAGTGTCCGTATTAAGTTTTAATATTTATGGTCATCCTTGCTTTTTCGTTTTGATACAATCCGATCGTACACTCCGTGGAATGAAGACAATATAATATATATCGTTTCTTTTTGAAACCCAAGTTTGAGGGCGAATTCTCCTATGCACGACGTAGAATTTTTATTATATAATAAAAAAAGAAGGGAAGAGAGAAAAAAATCTTTATTTGTTGATTGATACAAGGTAAAGATAACATTATGAAAAGGAAATATGTAGGCACACAACAAACAGGTTCCATGTACAGCATGCTGCTTCACCTCATGAAGGAGATGCATTGTTTTCTTTTAATATTAGCAACGCTATTAACATTATTAATATTCCGGTTTACCACTACAACTGAGCTGAAGATGCTCGTGCTGGGAGATGGTTCACGAGAATAGTCTAATGGTCGATTCGAACCTACGACCTTAAGTTTGGCAGACGGTACCCTAAACCATTAGGTTATTGACGCTTCAAAATCTTCTGAGTTTCATACTCCTCGAGTCAGGTACAATTCTATTAATATGATCGATAGATATCATTTATATATATATTGAATAGGAATATAATCAGAATATAATCGTCGACGACCGAGCTCCCACCGATCGGCTGGATTCTCTGGCCCTGCGGAGGGACGTCAGTTCCCTCTGCATTTTTTTATCGTATATAGGGGAGTGCTCCAAAGAGCTGTTTGGAACGATTCCTGCCGCCGAGTTCCGTCATCGGACGACACGACAGACCACCAGATTCCATCCTTACCACGTGGATGGCTGGCATTCTTCTACTGAGCGCTTCGCGCGGAATTATCTGCCGCACAGCTGCCTTGTGGAACGGTCTGTCCTTGACGATTTTTCCAAACCAGTACGACTTAACGTCCTTCAAGAAGCGAGCCTATTCCTTCCTTAAAGGCCGGCAACGCATCTGCAGTTGCTCTGGTGTTGCGGTTGTCCATGGGCGACGATGAGTACCTCGGTGTTCCCGCTGCTCGTTTGCTCCGTTTTTTCTATAACAAAAAAGATATAAGAAAAAAAATGTTATATCCATGATGATGAAGCATTCCATCACACAGGTGACAACGCATGTGCATGTTGAAATTTTTCTTGAGTTGTGTCATGAATGTGTAGAAAAGCAGCATAAATCATTCCATCTCAGTCCACAGGGGTGACAACGCATCTGTATTATGTGTCTGAATGAATGCTGGTCTCATGGGCCGCAGGAATCACTCAGCATCAGGTGAACGGTGTGCTGTTTTTTTTTTTATATATAGCATTAATAGTAATAAACGAGCACACAATACACCTGATGATAAGTGATTCCTGCGGCCCATGGCATCTACATTCATCCTCAACAAGGAATCATAATGCAGATGCGTTGCCACCCTTGAGAACTGAGATGGAATGCCTCGCCTCCAGTAATAAAGGTCTCCGAATCTCTGCACTCACCAGACGAAATTCATCACATGAGCATTAAGCTGCTAGTTTACGCTGGTATTCTGTGAGGGCGTGGTCCTACCCCGGTCGAGCTGACCCATTTATATTGCAGCTAGAAATAAACTGCAGTGGAACTCTACCACTGATAAAATTGTTTATCTCCCTCTATACAATAAAAAGAAACGTATTTTTTTTAAATCAAATAAATAATTATACACTTACAACGATTCTCCTCTATAACCAGTGCTGCATCTGACGTACGTTTCAGGGATAGGACGTAGAAATTCCTTGACAATTTGTTCACTGTTGTGATCTTGACTCCAAAACAGTGCGCGGCAATGACTCACGCCGAGTTAGTTACACGAGAATTGTTTTAATTGAACTTGCAGTGAATGGAAGCCACAAGT
The DNA here is from genome assembly GCA_029286865.1 of Teinopalpus imperialis. NCBI lineage: Eukaryota > Metazoa > Arthropoda > Insecta > Lepidoptera > Papilionidae > Teinopalpus > Teinopalpus imperialis. Next base: position 7,990,915 of record JAGSMU010000014.1, on the reverse strand, counting down.
TTCGATTCAGAATCATTGTGAACTTGTTCTAGGGTTGCTTCATACGTGTTACGGTTTTCTTGATATCCAATCATTTAAAATTTTATCTAATGCGTGTGGTGTCAAGTGTGAAGGAGGTCTAAAGACTATATAGCTAAGACTAAGACTAATAGCAGACTAATATTGGGTTGAGATGGTGACGGTGTTGCTTTATGTATCATTATCTAAAGTTAGGTTAGAACCTATAGGTTAGAATTTTTTATTGTTTTAGGAATTATTGGAAAAATTGGTTTAGGAAGAAAAAGAAATCGTTTGCGTTCTTTACGGTGATCCCGCGACCCCTTGACAGCGCTGATGGCGATCAACGTGGGATTTTAGTCTGACATAACCCATCACCGCGAGGGCAGGTATACGTAGGCATTTCCCCACGTGTAAAAAAAAACGCAAACGCTTAGACATTGAGGTAACAATCTGTCTTACTCACGGCGAGTTCGATCGCCGGCACTAAAAAATAAATTGCAATTGAATGTATGCACGTGACGGATTACATGATGTGGGGAAACCGGCAAGTCTAAGAAATTAAGGAAAAATATTTGGAGCACGTGAAGAGGAGATCATTAATTCATTATTTATCTTAACTTTTACTTATATAAATTAACTTTTACTTATATATTGTGAAAAAGATCATTATTTGTAACTAGTTATTTATATTTTGTCAACAATCGTGTGGCAACCCTAACCGTGCCTCAATGAGTGTCCAACTCGAGGCGGCGTTTCGTTTGTGTGTTCAACGAATTGTCCTCCCTTCGGATTGTTTAGTCCGTGGGAGGATGTGTGCTCGTTGCGAAGAATTTTAATAATCACTTAGTTTTTCGTTTAACGTTTTCTTTCAAACTATTGCCTTTCAGACCTTTTCTGGCCTACTTGTTCTCATTTATTCTGCGTCGAGATTAGAGCCGCGGGGTTCTTGGAGTGCTATTCGTCTGTAGACAGCATCGTAGTCGGCCCAACACGCGGGCCGCTTTCTTCACGATATCGATTATATGATATCTCGGTAAAACGGAACACCACGACGGAATTCAAATTTCTTCCTCATCATCTCGATGGTTGGCAAATCACCACTGCGCGCTTCACGCGATATTTTCTGACGCGCACGACTACTCTGTGCAATCAGCTGTCGCCAGCGTTATTTCCGAACAGATACGACTTAGCGACTTTCAAGAAAAGAGCATACACCTTTCGTAAAGACCTGCAGCGCGTCTGCGAATCCTCTGGTGTTGCTGGATGTCCACGGGTGCCGGTGATCACTTACCGCCAGGTGAGCTGCTTGCTCGTTTGCCACCTATTCTGTAAACTAATATAGATTGGCACAAAGCACAAACTTCAGTCACCTGCACCCATTGAATTCCAGCTAATATGCACAGGTCGTAATAATATTGATTAGATAAATTGGGGAGGTCCGTGATTAGAGGACTGCCATTGAGCTGAGGAGATGGTGACGATGAGACTAATTCAAAGTGACGTTCGTAAAACTACGTAAATAATTTAACTGTGATAGAGCTACACTTCGGTTTGTTTCTAGCCGCAGGATGAATGGGTCAGCTCGGCCGTATACGTTTATAGACTCGACCTCACAGAACACCAGCGTAAAATAGCAGCATAATGCTGCTGTGTTCCAGATGTTGAGGCGTCCGAAGATCTTTATTACTGGAGACGAGGCATTCCATCTCAGTCCTCAAGGGTGACAACGCATCTGCATTATGATTCCTTCTCAAGGATGAATGTAGATGTCGTGGGCCGCAGGAATCACTTGCCATCAGGTGAACTGCGTTCTCGTTTGTTACTCTCAATACAATAAAAAAAAATCTTATATATACGTACGTATTCGTGAATACCACGTATTGTTACGTGGTAGAGTCACGAAGCGGTCATGAACTAGCCGTAGCACGTATAGGTCGACTCGATCGGGCTAAGGCCACGCTTTGCGGACCGCCAGCGTAAAATTATAGTTTCAGTTTAGTGTATTTCTTCTCATGTTCTTATAACTGAGGACAAGGCATTCCATCTTAGTTCTTAGGTGGGACAAAATTATGCAGGATGAGTGTGGGTCTCATGGACCACTGTAATCACTTGCCGTCAGGTGATGTGTGTGCTCGTTTGTCACCGTTAATATATATTACATAAAAACAATCTATTACACAAGTTCTATCAATCACCCACGATGACGAGGGAGTGGATTCAGAGAATTGAGTTAAAAATTGCTTTCAGCGCCGGGTCACGGGAATTTCGACTTTATTATTACGCTCTCTAGATGATGTTGGATAAAAAAAAATCTTGGCATATAAACTCGCGGTCAGTTTTATAGTTAGTACTGGCTGTCATCGTTCGAATCTAGAAAATGCCGATTGTTGTCGAACATTTATTTTCCGTTTTTATCGTTTCTGTTGGTCCATTATGAAAAATTGATATAATTAATTTTCAATTAATAATAATAATTAACAAAAATGATATTAATCGTTATCATTTTAACCCATCTCTGGTGCACATGCACCATTCCACTGCTCGCATACTTGCATAAGACGTCCTATGCCGCCATATAATACGAGGTTGCCATTGCTGCCACGGCCCTGCGAGGGCTATGGCCGCCCTGTTGCCACCTAAGGTTATCATATTTGTACATAAGTATGTGTATCTGTATATATGTAATCGAAGCGTCAGTAGCCTAATGGTTTAGGGTACGGTCTGCGAAACTTAAGGTCGTAGGTTCAAATTCATTAGACTATTCTCGTGAACCATCTCCTAGCACAAGCTTTGTTAGCTTAGTTGTAGTGGTTAACCGGAATATTAGTAATTTTAATAGCATTGCTAATATTAAAAAAAAACAATTAATATATCACTATCATTCTTGTCTTTTAGCACATGTTATGTAAGTTTACATTTGTTCGTCACCAGTACTCCCATCACTCGCGATACGTAACTCAGCAGCGTTATACTGCCGATGGTATTCTATGTGAACTGTGTGCTCTTTTGTCACCCTCAATACAATAATAATAAAATATGTAGCCATATACTACAGCGGTAAGTGGAACCCAAGACTAGCCAGCCCCAAGGTTGTGACGCAGAGACACGTCACGCGTGCGAATGTCGGCTAATTTTACAAGACGCACGGACAGACCGATGGCGCAGCCATCACTCCGCAGACGGACAGTCTAAACTTAGTCTTGATTGTACTCCGTCATCCGATTCCCCGGCGGAGGCCTCGGCGTTCCTTTGATGCTAATGTTAGAAAAGGCTGTTTGTGTTTTTTTTAAAAATTAAGTTTAAAACGGTCGTACTTAGGCAATTGTTGAATCAAAACGAACCGACGTTATCTTGCTATAGATGATATATTGATACAGTGTGGCTCTCACTACATAAACAAATTTTTAGTTTGTGTGAGACGTACACCAGTATATGTCGCGGGCGACATGTAATGTCAATAAAGTGTGCGTGCGCGCCTACTGCCATACGAATGGTGAGGGCTCGTGGCGGATTGGAGTCAGAATTACATCTAGGTAGCATTGTCGTCATTATCACCTCACCCCATCACTCAACCACTCCTGAACAGTGCATCCGCCAAACTGCCACAAACCACGATCCTTTTTTTTACTATATTGAGAATAACAAACTCACACATAGTCTGATTGTAAGTGAAAAGGAATCATAACGCAATTGCGTTGTCACCCTTGAGGACTGAGATGGAATGCCTCGTTACCAGTAATAATAATAATGAAGGTCTCCGGATCCGTAAACTCACCAGACGAAACACAGCAGCATTATGCTGCTATTTTACGCTGGTATTCTGTGGGCGTGGTCCTGCCTGTTCGAATCGGTTTAGGTGGCCCATTCATTCTGCAGCTAGAAACAAACTGCAGTGTAGGTCTACCACTGTAAGAAATATCCTAATAATCCTGAGCCGCCCTCAAATGACTCGCGATACGAAGTCGTAACTCCATCTAGAGGGAGAACGTCCTAGGATATACTCCTCACTACGATCTACGGTCAACACGGTTACATCTTATACAATACGTACATAAATACATCCTGGTAGTATCGTAGCGTAATATATGACGTATTGTATTTGTTACTGTTGTGGTTAATTCCGCAAGGCTAATGGATACACTTATAACAATGTATTATTTCTAAAGATGTATTTTAACAGTCTAAGCACTACGCTTCAGATCTTTTGTAGCTGCATCATGAATGCGTTGACTAGATGCTCTTTCAGAATACCAACCTGAAATGCGTGCCCATTAAGTATATATGATAGTAAAAAAAAGAAAAATAAAAGTGATAGAGCTACATTACAGTTTCATCAGAGTTTGTTTCAAGTTGACAATGATAGAGCTAGACTGCAGTTTGTTTCTAGTTGACAGTGGTAGAGCTAGACTGCAGTTTGTTTCTAGTTGACAGTGGTAGAGCTAGACTGCAGTTTGTTTCTAGTTGACAGTGGTAGAGCTAGACTGCAGTTTGTTTCTAAGTGACAGTGCAATGAGTCAGCTCGACCGGGGTTGGAATACGAGCGTAAAATAGCCGTATAATGTTGCTGTGTTTCGTCTGGTGAATGTAGGGATCAGGAGACCTTTATTACTAGTTCATTCCATCATAGTCCTCAAGGGTGACAACGTATCTGCATTATGATTCCTTGTCAAGGATGAATGCTGATGGCATGGGCCGCAGGAATCACTTACCATCAGGTGGACTGTTTGCGAGTTTGTTACTCTCAATGTAATTAAAAGAAAAATAGATATTCGCCATATTTTTATTACGCCATCCTTTTAAAATTCTTAAGTAAATTAGAAGGATGTAGAAAGAAAGAAAGGTCCAGAAGAACATACATACAACAAATTTAAGAAAAATAATCGTCGTGGATGAGAAAGAAAGGTTATAAAGTGGCAACTTCGGACTGGTGATCCACAATTGAGTGAACGGTTTTCCTATTTTCATAAAAATATATCCAGCTCTTATTTCTGATGTCTTATTTTCGTTAATAACACCTAGGCAATTTTTCTGATGTAAATTTTCATGAACAAACCAGCCCTTATTTCTGATCTCTTATTTTCTTAAAAAAAAACCCAGATTTTGGTTTTCTGATGTCTTATTGTCATTAAAAACGTAGACAATATTTCTGATGTAATATTTTCATTAAAAAGGGGATCACTTATTATATAAAAAATTATGGTATCGAATATCTTAAGTAATGTTGTCCTGGTTATTACCATATAATGTCATGAACTACGCGAGATATTATAGTACCCACACAGGCACTCACTCGTCGTCGCCTTCCCTAGTGCGATGTAATGCATATACAATTAGATCGGAGAAAGGTTTAGATTCAATGTCAAGGACACGGGACATACATACGTCTGGACCCGTAAATTTGTGATACACAAGTATTGTTCTAACTGTCTAACTCTTCTAACGATATTCAAACCAAGGCCTGCGACACAGCAGTCAGGCAATCTAACCGTTACGCCTAACGGCTATAGGTATTGCATTAACCACGTAGGATTTGTTTTGGTAACGTTTTAAATTGTATATCGTATGTATAATTTGTGTGAAGAAAACCCACTGTTTTCACAAGAACAACCATTCATCTCGCAGATGTGAATTTGTTCAAGCGTCACTCTTGTTCATCTGTTTTTGTTGACGTAGCAAGCACGCTCGTAATATTCCGACCGCGTGGTGTTGTGTATATATTACCTGGCTGCTACGTCGCAAGTCCCGCGTTCGATTCTAGGTGGAAAAATATTTGTATATTACAAATCGTTGATCTTCGGATCTGACGGGTCTTCGGGTGGACAATGTATGTGTCGTGTCTTTAACACTGTATCTGGACCTCACTAAAATCTTATTATATCTTACGTCGGAAGAGGTAAGAGTACGACGAGCGAGTGCATCTTATTGCAAATGCTTAAGGCACTATAAAATATTATGTTTAGTTGATGTCATCTGATAATTACCAGAAGATATCGACCAGGAGGACATTGATATGCATGGGTGTCTACACGTGTCCGTGAAAACGGGCCTACGGTTTTTTGAATTAATGCCAGCGACCAGATTAATTATTTTTTATAAGACTAAACGTGATTTTAGTCTACGCTACTGAAGCCGATATTATTATATATAATATCCCAAACACTTGATTGCTTGAGCTAGGTAATAAATCGTGACAATAGTCGAATGTTGCGTTCGAACCTGCAGCGCCTACTTTTGCAGTCCGTAACCAACATGGAAGGTGGTTTAAGGGATCATAAAGTAGGGTAATTTCTATTGTTTATGAGACGATTTAAATAAAATAAACAAAATAGCGGAATGGCAGCCCAAGAGTGGAGATTTACGCCCATAAACGCACAGACAAACACAAAAACTGTGTTCACGTTTTTATTCTATGTAGCAGATGGTGAGGGATGAAACTGGAAACCCTATTACAGGTTATGTAATATTAAAGAGACTCAGACATTCCTCAGGGGTCACAACAAAGGTATCTTGAATATTTTTCCAGGACGGATGTAGGTGTCCAGGGATCACTTATCATTCGATGGAATGTCCACAATTATTTCTGTAAAATCTCTGGAAATCGAACTTTCGTATTCCAGATTAAACCGTATCACCGAGTACACAATTTGCGAACATCACATTTAAAAATAAACAAAACAGATCGTTTGTTTGCGCTAAATTTTAAAAGTACAACCGTGCGTCTAGTTTGCGTTTGCGTTTACGTTTACGTCTAAGAAGCCTTGTGGCCGGTCAGATGTGTTATCTTAGTGCCGTAATTTTAGCACTTACACCAACGTCTGGCGGTACCAATTAGGTTTTCTATTTTAAACCTCGCCGCGCACTCCGTACGCCGTGTTCATTACGGGGATGTGCATAAAGCGCGCGATAGACCGTTCGAAAACAAACATGGCGCCTGACGCCATCTTCGAAATGCACTTTTGCCGCGTTTTTTACTGTCAATTTTTATAACAAAAATACAATGAAGTTTATAGTACGTAAAATTATCGTGATTTAAAAAAAACGGGAAAATTTGAATGAGTTTGTGTTATTGTATAGCCTTGTGGTTGTAATATAAAATGCGTCATTAATTTGTTTGGGTTTGTCATCGTTCTATATGGATCCTTGTTTGGATAATTTGTTGTTTCGGTATTATTAATGGATTGTTGCGGTAAGCTTTTAATTTTTAATTTCCTTAATCTAAACTAAATGTCCTCCCTTGTTATAATTTACTTAATATGTAGTTAATTGATGGTCTTATAGTCTGTTAGTAGGTACGTTTTAGCCGCCCTATAAGAGACCACGTATAGTACCCTCGTGAAACAGCAGCATTACGCTGCTATGTTGAGTATCGTGCGATGAGTTTAGGGATCCGAGGATCTAATGTGGTAACGAGGCATTCCATCTCAGTCCTCTGGGGTGACAACGCATATGTATTTTGAGTATTTTTTACGTACGGATGTACGACATGTACATCCGTCCGTATGGGCCGTAGTCATCATTTACCGTCAGAACCCAACCTAATATTATAAAAAAGAAAAGTTTTTGTTATTATAAAACTTAAAAGGAATTTGACATGAGGAGATCAAGTAAAGAAAACCGGTTTTCTGTATGATAGAGTCACAGTGCAGTCAGTTTCTAGAATTTCCATATGAAACACAGCAGCCTTATGCTGCTATTTCACGCTGATATACTGTGAGGGCGAAGTCCTACCCCGGTCGAGTTGACCACGGACACAGTGCTTCACAAAATTAGCTGCAACGTGGCTCGATCACTTAATGCTTTTACATATAGTGTCAATCTAGTGCCATCGATTACAAATGTCACTAAGCTAAGAGTTCCCATTTTCAATTCAATTATTTTTGGTAACGTTTCAAATGCTTCAGTTGTTTATCTTGTAAATTTTAAATCTTTGATTTCACCGCTGCTGTGTTTTGTCTGCCGTGCGATAGATACCAAAGATTACTACTTCACCAATATTTAATAAATGGGAGTGCCTGTATCTTAGTTCTGTAGGTATATACTGCATAATGATTCTTTACCAAGGATGAATGGGTTGTAGGAGCAACGTACATACCATCAGCTAAATGTGCTTCAGTTAGTGTTCTTATTAATCCTCCCTTATTTCATAAACACACACACAATTTTTGTAAAACGAAAATACGACTCTCATAAATTACGTTTGAAGGAACTGGACTAGTTGGGTTAGATTTTAATATTATAATTAAAATATTTCAAAATAATCTATATGAGTTTTGGGAATAACCGCCAAGAACCCGCGAATAATTTCAGACATAGCCATATCCTTATAAAGTTTTCCTTTCTCTTCCTTCTCGTGTATATGATACGATGTTTTGTGCCGCCCACTTATACCGTACCATTCGTAACTACGGGGTCAGTTCAAATTTAGCGCTGTGGTAACGCCCCGTAACATTATAATAGAGTAGGACACCCTTTTGGTTCTAAATCATTATTTCATTGCATTATTTTAGGCTCATACTGAATAAATTATTTTCTTTATTGTTTTTTTTATCTCCGACTTAGCGTGGCATCACTTCACCACTCAATGCCTTCAAGCTTTTTTTATATAGTCCTTTCGACGTGGCCCACGACGCTTATCAAGAAAAACTACGGTAGATGTCCTCATTGCGTCCTGAAGTCTCCACGCATCGATCTCCACGTCCATCCCCAGTATCATAGAATTATTTTATTTGAGGTCTGTTGTTTTTCATATAAATATTTATATATACCGGATATTCTTGTTGTGTATTTTATCCTTTTAATCACAGACAGACAAAAGTAATGTACACGTGTATATCGTGACCAGTTCAATGTACTCCATATCTTTTTTTCATTTCTTTACAACATTATATTGATAGTACTTATCATTTAGATAACCTTTATTATTATAGAAGTACATGTATTGCAATGGATTTGCGGTGTATCACAGAAGGGGGCACTAAACCAATTTATCTTGAACTGTACGTGTTTACTCAGCTTTGTTTATGAGGGTTTACAGTCATGACTTGATTCATTCTGCGATGGATAGAGGGAACTATGCCCCCTGGACATCACCAGCAGACAAGTAAGGTCGCCGACATAACACGAAGGTGAGCTGTACCGGCAATGGCCCAGATAGCTCGTCAAACCAACAAACGCTGGGTAGAATATTTTAGTGTAATTTTAAATTAAGAAACTTCATTTTTACCTCATCTCATATTAGGACCCAAAACCATGTGACTTACTGTGTAAGACTGCGAGAAGTCGATGTAAGCGAGCTTCTGGACGTTTTCATTTTACATTATAGACTCATTTCCTATAAGCCCGGCAACGCCGAGTAATCTGGTGTACAGTAAATTTCCTATACACTAAAACATCATTGTTAAATGTATAATATCATATTATAATATAATATCCAAAGTAAGTCATTTAGTCGTTTTTAAAGATTTCACATCGATCACTTAGCTGACAATATGTAACTTACCATAATTAACTGCGCCATCTGTTGGTATCGAACAAAACTCTTTATTTTACAATTATATATTTTAATATTTCTATTAAATGTTAAAACTAAAATTGCCTAACATAAGCAAATTATTCTATAAAAGGCTATTCCATGCACCGATTGTTCAAATAAACACATTTTAGTTTTTTTCATTGATCTTTATAAAACACCCGATTTACGTATTGCCACGTTTGTTCCGTGTCTTTCGTGCTCGAAGCAACTCTTTTATTCTTATTTTTTTTGTTTCATACTTATATATGTTTACTATATCCGTTAGGGAGCAGCTACTATATAAAAATTATGTACTACACCAATTCTGATTTTACAATTATCTATATTACTTTCTTCTGTATTTATTTTTTACGGGAGCGGGTGAAACATTTCGCGGAAGGATTTTACTATTTTCGGGCTGATGGGGCCACTGTTAGCCCGAGTGTTTTTACAGCTTCTACCGGGCGGAAAGGTCCGAGCGTTTAGGGTGCTCAGTTAAGACCTTTATTAGTGGGTAACTAGCTCAAGACTCCCGAGAGGGAGCCTCGGCTTGGATCGTTACCCTGTTGCGCGAGAGCCACTAAATCGAAGGTGCCCGAGAGGGCTGAACCTCGGCTAGGTCGGTTGCTTCTGACGACGAAGTAAGGGACTGGTGAGGTAATTTTTTTACCTATTATTTGTTAGCTCATAACAACCATAAATACCAAATTTCAGTCCAGTTGGTCACTATATGAACATATATACTTAATTAGATCTTAATAACTAATATATAATTTCATCAGAAAAGATCACAGTTATTTATTTATTTTTTTAAGCCCGCTATCTGTATAATTTGCTTAGTTTTTCATTTCATCTAGTACATATATCTTTAGACACGCGTACATAAGTATACACGCCACGTATTTAACAAAAGATATGGTCATGAATAATGATGTTAGTAAAATATAGTGTTTTGTTAAGAAAAACCCAACAATTGATCATATTGTTACTATAAAACTCTTGAGCGCTGCCGGATAAGCGGATCAGTTATCGAGCTAGCAGCTAGCAGTTTAAGATTGTTAACGATAACCGATAACATTTAAAATATCAATGACATCACACTACCACATTCCGGGAATTGAGATTTTAGTTTAATTTTATTCTGTATTTTTTTTTAAATATTTACACAAACATTGAATAAAACTAATTAAACAGATTTTATCGCCTATTTACATTCCAATCTGTTCACCAAATTTACGCTCTATAGGTTGCAGTCTATGACCATAACTTAGATCGGTCCATGATCCCCAAAGTTACATGAGATTTGATTAACCACAAATTCTCGCAGAAGAACATTAAAATTATAAAATTCTATTTCATCATCCTAATTGCAATAGGGAAGACGGTTCCGTGCGTGCGTTGTCCATTGGCACCACACTATGCAAGCCAGTCCTATGGTTGCTAGTCCATTATAAGGAGTAAAAACCTATATAGACTGTTTACGTTGGTTGGAATAAAAGCCTTAAGCTTAGTTTGTTATTTTAATCTTAAATTCTGAGTACTAAGATGACTAATAATCCTAGTAAGTCTATAATACAATCAGATTACCCTTATCAACATAGAGATCACAAGGTGACGGTATTTGAAAGATATCAAAGACTCTAATTTTAGCACACTTCTATTAACTTGACATGTATGTATGTTGTATATATACACTTCCGAACGTCTGAATAATCTAATAAGGCATTCCATCTCAGTACCCTGTGATTCCTTGTCAAGGATGAATGTGGGTGGCATGGGCCGGAGGAATCACATCAGGTGAACTGTGTGCTCGTTTGTTACTGTTAATGTAATAAAAAAAATTACAAGTGATTTTACAATTAAGAATAAGTGATTACTGATGACGAGGCATTCCATCATTGGCAGATGAATGTGGGTGTCACGGGACACGAGAATTGTACCATTACGTGTTTCGTCGTACAATTTATAAAAAAATACGAAATAATAGGAAGCTAATACATAAATTGAAACCATTTTTTAGTAAAGAGGTACTCCGTCTCAGTTACACGGGTGAATAACGTATCCACATATTAACCTCTCTGTCCGTCTCAAAGCTTCTTTTCTGAATGTTTGTAAATAAAAAACTATTTAATTGAAATTGCTAGTGCAGTTATAATTTAGCTGCACAAATAACGGCCGTTGTGTTTTGAACTACACTTTCCGGAATATCAGCGGAAAATAGTTAGTTTAGCGTGTTTCATGGGGAGGAAGAATCCGAAGACCAATGAAGAGACATTTCGTCTCAGTGGTCTCCACGGATGACCTTCCTCTTGGATTCCTTATGGAGAACTATGTGCATGTTTGTCACCTATTTCATCATAAAAAAAAAAACCAGAAACAACAACGAATCGTTCTCTAAAATAAATTACGTATTGCATTGCACCGTGACTGCTTCTCTAAACGTGTGTTAATGGACCCATGCACTGAATGCTAATTAACACAAGTATTCATGACGTAATCAGACGTCGCTTCACATGAATTAGGATTATGTTTCATTTATAACGTTTTAAGGAAGTTCTACACAGTTTCTAATATAGGAATTAATAGTTGAACATTCGTCATCATCATCTCCACTCATTATTACTGACTGCTGAGCAGGACTTGCACAGACTGCCACAAAATACGATCCTGAGACACCTGCTCCATCGATTTCCCGCAGGCTTGCATAGATCCTCATTCCACCTGGTTGGGGGTCGCATACTGTGTTAGCTAATAGGTTGCCACTCGAGGTTTTATATTAAACTAACTGGCCTTATCAAAATGTGGACAGGACAACGGCTGTATAAATTTATTTGTAATGTTGTGAATTTGTGAAATTTATCCATCTTTCTGGTATGGTCTCGAGTTCATATCAAATCCAATAGAAAAAAGAACTTTAGTTTTTTCCCAAATTCGCCAATTTATTGGGCAAATTTTAAAATTTTTCTTTTCCCAAAAAAAGTAATTTGGACTATTACGAAATAAAAAAAAAGACCAAACCAATACAGTCCAGACGTTTTCAAGTGTTGCGCTTAACAACGAATAGCACTAAATTAATATTTATATAATGGGACGGGAAAAGATTTTTCGTATTTTATAAGTAATAAGTTGCAGTAAAATCTCTTTGATTGTATTGTTTATTTTATCTGGCTGATTTCTATACCATTAAAGACATCACATTATAAAACGGAAAAATATTAAATAAAATCACCTAAATTCTGTTGATGTTGATGCTGTTAGCCTATGCGACTCTTACAGCTTCATCGGACATAGGGCTCACGGAACTGAGGGGTCCGTGAGCTGGTTAAGATAAAAACAGTTTCAAGCCATTTGATTTTGTATTGCTTTTCTGTCCGCTAAAATGAGTAAATCTAACGAAATTCCATACATTTTGAAGTTTTATTTCAAAAAATGGAAAATGTAACACGAATTAACTTTGTGACGTTTATGGAGGTGCTAGTGCAGTGTAAGTAAAATTAGCACAAAATTGGTTAAAGCGTTTTCAGTCCGGGAATTTTGAAGTCAAAGATGAAGTCTGTCGCTCTGGTCGACCTTTTGCAGATAAAGTCGATACCATTTTTTGAAAAAGTGGAGTACGATCAGTATATTAGCAGTTACTTAGCTGATCCATATAATAGTTTAAACCATTTGAAAAAGTCATATATATACAAAAAATCTCGATATTTTTGGATGACACACGAGCTCACTGAAAGAAACCTAATGAAGAAATCGTGTACTCATTTGCGATTCTCTATTGAAACGTAAAGAAACCGAACTGCTTTTGTAGAGATTTATCACTGGTGATGAAAAATGGGGACGTACAACAAGAACGTGCCAAGAATATAAAAGATAATAGTCAAAGGGCAGGTGAGCTCCACAGACTATAGCGAAACCTGGATTAACTCGCAATAAGGAGATGCTGTGTGTATGGTGGGATTGGAAGGGCATCGTTCATTATGACCTTTTACCGCCGGGCAAAACCATCGATTCGGATCTCTATTGCCAACAGCTGATGAGACTCAAGCAAGAAATGGAGAAAAAACGGCCGATTGATCAACAGAAAGTGTGTGGTGTTACATCATGATAACGCCAGACCACACACATCTTTAGTCACTCAGCATATATTGGTGGAGCTTGTATGAGAAGTTTTAATGCATTCACCATATAGCCCTGACCTTGAACCCTCAGATTTTCACCTGTTTCGGCCCCTATATTATAGTATTCTTTAGACAGTGTTAGGTTCTCATCTAGAGAGGACTTTCAAAATTACTTCAGTTTTTTGATCAGAAGACCCAAAATTTCAACAACAACGTGATTATATGGCGCATGTATAAAATTTTATGATCAAATATAAATAAACTATGATATAAAATATTTTGAATTTGTGTATAAAATACGAAAATGCTTTTCGCCAGACCCATTAGATAAAATAAAAAGTCGATTCTTTGTTTCAATGTGCAACCTAACTGTATTCGAATGACTCACATTGATTAACCCGTTATCACTAATGACACCATATCCCATGCAGAGCGTGTGCATCATCATGTGTTGACATATACGAAACAAAAACTATAGAGACTTGTTATGTTTACATTCAGCATTTCAAGCTTATTTTGACAGTGGTAGAATCCCAGCTGCGATATGAATGGGGCAATTACACCTGGGAGGGACCTCTCTCACTGAGTTCCACGTTACGTTTACGTTTATGTATTACGTTTTGGACTGGTTAGTAGTGTAGAGATCCGTAGACCCGTAATACAGGCGATCTGGCATTGGATCTGAGTCCTCAGTGACCGCCTCGATATGGCATTATGATGTCCTTATCGAGGACGAATGTGAGTGAGTGAGTCCCCTACCATCGAAAACTAACGATTTGTCATATACAAATATTGTTCCTAGACTGGGAATCGAGTTCACATGACCCGCGACGCAGCAGCCAGGTTCACGGTTGAACATAGGCCTTCAACATAATGCACGATCATGTGCCTTCCACCATAGAATCCCAGAAAACTTACATAGGACGACATTCCTGGTCATGTATAGCATACTCTACCGTAGTAATATATGCGCTGTGTCTCTCTTCTTGTATATTTTTTTAAGTACATATAGTGTTTTATTTCGCATACACCATCTCAGCGTAAGTCATTGACCTCATATCATGTAACAAACAATATGTGATTCTACGTACTGATCAGTTTAATAATAACTAACGAGTGCGAAATATAAGTTTACATCCAAACCTGTCAGTACTTGCGAGCCATTGGAGATGTCAAAGTGGACATATGAAGTTAATCATTTACCGCAAAAGCTTTATTTCAAATGAATCTTAGCTTTTTGTCTCGGGAAAATATAATAATGTCATTGTATTTTATATGGTAGATACATATTTACCTATAAAATTATGTATTATTGTTTATATGTATATTTTATATATTAATGAGTTTTGTTTTTTTTCTTGATTCATTAGTTTATTGCTACACGTATCGCAATATCTCACTCGTTGGGTTGACTGGTAGAGGATGTCTTTGTAATTTTGTTTTGGGTAAATGCAACAATAAGTATGATTACTCTTTCCTATGCTCATAGAAATTATAATATCTTACTTGAGATCGACTGAAGGACATAGCGCTGCTTAGGGCTTTATGAATGTATAAATTATCTACCTAATTAATATCTCTTAGATCTTAACTCTACATATCGATATTGTTTTGAGTTACATCCAGTGTACTATCTAATTACTTATTAACCTTATTATCCTTATTATTTGATAGAACTCCGGCGTTTTCAGTAATTTACCTGTTCCGTACCTGACATGCGCAGGCGCCGGCGTCGGCCGCATTTTGCGAAATTATTAACTAAACGCCAGTATAATTCCGTCCGTCGAGACAGACGGACGTGGCGACAGCGTCGTTGCGCGCGTTCTAACACGTGCCATTGTGAGTAAATAACAAATGGACAATTCGCGCCGGTAGCACTATGTGTTGTGTGGAAGTTCTGCGTGTGTGTGTTGGATTGCTCGGACCTCCGTGCCTGACGATTAGACACACGGTACGATTCGACGCGACACCTTTTGTTTGTTTAGACGACGCTCTGAAAATATTATTATTGTTATGAATTAACACTCCGCTAATTAGAGACGTACTACGTAACTATTACCATTACGTCTGTGCTTATAATTGTTTCTGTACGGAATCTAAACGTTCTAGTTTACATATAAAAGTTAATTATTCACAATTCTTAGGTCACATACTTTCAATGGTAATGATTTATATAAATGACCCATATGTTTATATATTTTCTTCTATAGACATTTTCGTGAAACATCTCTATTATTATTTCAGAATGGTTGGAGAAAAGATTTTCAGCATTATTGCGTGTGCTAATAAAGTTGATTTTTGGTTACAACATGTTAAGAGTCCCGTATATGATTAAAACAACACATGCAGTCACAAAATGCGTGCGTAATATTGAAGGCATTGATATTATCAATGACTGGCCGCCAGTAAATGGAGTCAAGTGAGTGAGGCCGGCTCATACGTCGCCAATTTGGACCTTAACGTGTCCTATCATAGATCATTATCGCGTGATGGTAGTGCGTCTAGTAGATTCAATGGAAAACTTGTTACGGAATTCTTCTTTCGTTGAAATTGGATGTCTTTTTACTTTTCATAGGTTTTATTTTGGAACTTAGATGCTTGCGGCAATTTTTTCTCTATATATATAAATTATGGAAAACTTAAATAAAATATATTATTAAATTATCTATCTAAATCGAATTTAATAAGGATTAATGTTTTTTTTGTCATAGCACGTACGGCGTATAGAGCTATATAATAATACTAATAATAATTTATTTATTGCATTAAATAAGTACAAAAATGGTTAGCACGGTGGTAAAAGAATCAAATCATAAAGACAATTATTTTATGGGTTGGGTAGTACTGGTCCTAACTAGGTCATTTAATGATCTGTATTTTGGAGATTGAGTAATGAAAGAGAAACGATCCATTGGTTAAAAAATGAATCAGGTCAGTGTTATTTTTTGTTAATTCCTTATCGCAAATGCCTTATTAGATTTGGTTAGGACTAAACGCGTGATCGCATCCGTGTTTCTGCATATAATTTAGGCATAGGTGGACGTATGGTAACATACAAATAATAAATTCAGGAAAGTATTTTATTTCATTTTTGTTCAATTCTATTTTTTAAAATAATGAATATTAGAATTGCTATTAACGTTTCCAATTTTCCGGCTAAACCATTAGGCTTTTGAGTCCTTAACCGTTGCTGGGAATAGACCCGCCAAAGATTCGCGACACAATAGCTAGGTTAGGTAACACTGCATAAAGTAGGATCCCGATTTGTATCAATCCCCCACGGATCCTATTCCATCTTCTTGCTTCCATCGGCTGTGAAAACTTACATAGTGCGTTACTCTAGGTCGACAATGGTAGTCACGGAGCAGTTAGCTACCTAGCTTCAACGTGAATGGAAGCTGCAGTTTTTGGTTCGGTAAGTGTAGAGATCCCGGGACCCATTTACAAGTAACTAGGCACTCAATCTCAATACTCAGGGGTGACATCCAGAATCCATCCATCTTAATATAACTCTCGACCTAGTGGCGCAGTTCAGGCGACGATAGGACAAGTAGATAGCTCCGTTGTCGCCGCTGAAGCGACATTGTTAACATTGAAAGTTTTTTTTTGTTTGTATCCATTAATTAAAGTTCACACATTTTTCTAACAACAGCTCTCTCACTGCTCACTTTTTTTTAATTACCATTTTCAAGTTCGCGGTGCCGTGAAATAAAATTGCCTTAGATTAGATGTTTGTAAAAATTAGTCTGGGGTTTGTTAGTATTACCTACCCATATTGCGTTTCAAGTGCAAAGGGTTTATCTTTATTTACGATGGATGTACTACGTGTCGTGTGTGCGGTAGTTATTGCATGCGATCAGGTGAACTGTGCGCTCATTTGTTATCGGTCATATTTAATATATATATATATATGCAGATGCAGGGTTGCCACTGCAGACATCCCCAATACCAGAGGAGAGGTAGATACGCTGCCCTGCCTTTTGAAAGATGTAGGGCTCTTCTCTTGAAGGAGAACCATCTCTTTCCGATATCGGTTCTACGAGCTGTTGTGGTGGGCCCATTGCTGCTACAGTTTACTGATTCTTTGTACTATGCCGCCTTATTATAAATGGGAAAACATCCACAACGTGAAAGTGTAATATATATTTAATTATAAGATAAGATATATAGTTAATTAGAAGATAAGATGCCAATACTATTCAGAGTTTAGTTATAAAGCAATTTCCTATAACCGAAGACTACAATAGTACATATATATACCTTTCCTTTGGTTCCGCTGTGCTTCTCTTCGTTGCGGATTTTATCTGTATATCCTAAAATACGGTGTGTAAGTGTCAATTAGTGGAATTAAAATATCGCAATGGTTTCGTTTATAACCGAACGGCATTGATCGGAACTGGTTTACATCTCTTGTTGAATATTCAATTACTCCCATCAAATTGTCCTCAAGCTTCAATATGCAGCGTAGTGCGGTTTGTTTTGTCCGCGGAGTCTCCAGTGATGGTTGGAAATGGAATTTATGTTCGGCGGTAGAGTCACACTGCAGTTTGTTACTGGTTGCGGCATGAATAGATCACCACACACTTACAGAATAGCGGCGTGAAATAGCTGTGACTCGTATTGCTGATTATTGGTGATGAGGCACTTTCGTCCGCAGCGGTGATACCGCGTGTGCATTATGATTCCTTATCCAGAGTTTATGTGTGTGCTCGTTTGTCACAAGTATTGTTGTGAACTTTAATGTCATGTTCCTTAGTTGGTTTGAATCGTCAGCCTAATACTGAAATTAAATGAGTTTAATATTTTCCTGTCTATGAAACTGTATCAAATTTAAGATGATATTATTTTTAAAGCATTCTAACTCAGTCAAAGGTGCACGACGCCATGTGCATCTCGAGTCTTGGCTGAGGATGGATAGGGTCTTTATGGACTGCAGTCTTCACTCACGATCAGGTGAAGTGTGTTTGTATGTTTGTATAAAAATCAAATATCTAAGCAAAATTATTGTGGAGATATTCATTGTTATTCTCTTTATTCTCGTCTGGTTGGTCAATAAAATAAATGATACACGTTATAAAATTCTGAAATTAGATACATATATTATATACGTATATATAGATATATATATATATATATATATATATATATATATATATAATAATACTGGCAGTGCAGCCAGGGCAAATATTTACAGTTAATTATATATATAAACTTAAATAAATAAATATAAATATGTCAAAACCAAGCCATAAGGAAATTCTTCGCCAGGGGAGTCCAGACGGCCGAGGGTTGGGGAGTAAAGAGAAGGAGCCGGCAGTTGGTACGGGCGGTATAGAGGAGTTCCATTTACTTCATTTGAGCCCAGAGCGGTCCGTCACTGGGATCCCACCGCCTCAGACGACTCGAGAGGCTGGTTGGGGTTAACCCGTTTACAGACATGGTTAATTTTCGTTATTCATTCGGTCGGTTCAATTTAGTACACAATAATTTCGACAACAACGCTTAAACTTATGAGATAATTACGTAAAACATATAATTAGATTTACTTTCTAATAAATAAATTATCACTATTATTAGTTATGACTGCAACAGAACCAAGTTGTGTAGTTAGTTATTATTTAAAAACCAAACAACTTACGTGTTTAGATATATATTAGTGACTGAACGTGTTAACTTTGTAATTTACGCGGACAGTTTGATGTTATAGTTACGTTAATTAGCGTCGGTTACGTTGTAACTTAACTGAATAGATAATACACGGATAAAAATAATAATATACTTAATTATGTATGTATGTATTGGTAATTTGTATTGGTTTCAAGGTTTATTTGGACCACAACGATGCCTCGACCTTCATGACATCATCTGTGAAGTTTTTGCATTCATCGCATGAAACACAGCATTTTGATGTCGTGGTCCATTCACACCAATCGAGCTGACAAAACTGGAGAGTGGCTCTCACTGCTAACCTCTAACATCGTATGTTTGTTTGTCACGTTACTTTTCATTCGTACATATATTGACCAGTATTGTTACTATTAAACAGATTATTGATAGATAGATATAGTGTTGTAGTCTGATTTTTAATTCGACGTAATTTTGACATTTCAGAAGTGTTGCCAACATTGAAACATTCCCACTAAAAACGGAATCATTTTAACACAATAAAAAATTTACCTTTCTTGAATTTAACGTTTCAATTAGAACAACTGAGACTTTGAAATATTGTGATAATTCTAAATTTTTTGATTTTTATTTTCATATTATAGAAGTTACTATAATTATTATAGAAATTATTTTTCTATTACAGGAATCCCTGCCCAATAATCCATAGGTTGCAAACCTTTTTAGGGGAAACTTCTTACTTGTAAAATCATCGCTTCTTGTAAGATGCCAAACCTAAAAAAAAATTACGCTGTCATTTTATGGCTGTCATATTTATTTTTATTATATTACTTATACTTATATTTATAGTCCCATTTAGTCCATATATACTTATATTTTTATATTTATAGTCCCTAGCTTATCCATAGAAATGTAACCGACCGAGTGGTGGTTCGACCCTCTCGGACGCCCTCGGATCGGATGCTTACGCGTGAAATGTTACCGCCCAAGCCGAGGTTACCCTCACCGGGGGACCCTTGTGTCGAGTTACTAAGAATAGAGGTTCAGGCTAAGCGACCTAAGAGCTATGCCACCTATCAAACCGGTGTAACAAAGTCAGCTTTTCTGGCTAATATGAGCCGGTTCGCAACAAAAATAAAATATTTTTATTTAAGAAATATGTTGTTTTTCTCTTTCTCCATTTAGACATCAAATTTTACATTCTAGTTAGTGTACATTGAATGCACAGAACAAAATCTATTTTCTATATTTTATATTAAAAAATTCAAGGCAGAAAAGGTTTATATATTATCTGAATTGTTAAAGAATGACAGCTGTCATAATTCCGTCGAATTAAAATCAGACTATAGTCCTTGCACGTGCGATTGTTGACAGTGACAGCGGCAGCGCTGTTGACAATGTTGCCATTCCGTACACTGATTTACTACCACTTCTAATGTCAAAACTTAATCAGGATTGGAAAGATGTTTGGGAAAAAAGTTTAGCGACAAAGGGCTCTTGGTATGCTGCAATCAACCAATTTTACACAATACTTTGTCGCCTTAGATTCGGACATTGCAGATTTAATTCACATTTACACCGAATGCGCATTATTATGTCTCCCTCCTGTTCGTATTGCAATTCAGACATCGATCAAACTTTAGACCACATATTCTTCGAATGCCCTGAATTCCATATCCAACGCCTTTGTTTGTCATCTAATCTATTAAACTATCATAGAAGACCTGAAAATATCCCGCGCTGTATTCAAGACTTGCTTATGAACCATGATATCATTTATGAATTTATTTCAAGATATTTAAAAGGATTGTACTCCCTGGATTGACTAATCGGATTGAACGGGTATACTTTTGGATTTACCTTAACATCGGATTTGAAACAAGCATCTGGAAATATAAATAATTTTTATTTGGATTCTACTACTATTGCTTATGGATTTGACTTCGACCAATTCAAAACATCGAAGAAGTGGCTTAGGCCTCATGACCGAGAATAATAAGACATGACAACAATAAGACAAGACATGGCTTCGGCCTTACGATCAAAAACAATAAAGGCGTGGCTTCGGCCTTTAAAACTACCAAAATTCTCCAATTATTACCAAGAACAAAACCTGGCTGTATGGACTAAAGTCCTTTGCCTTTCCCATTAGGTATAAATTAATATCATCATCATCATTAGACTATAGTTATATCTTTTAAAAAGAAATATTCCTAGTACCATTCTGGTTAATAACATTACTATCATTCCGGTTAATGTTATTGAATAGTGAATGCTGCAGAATCGCAAAATGCAGATGCGTTGTGACCCTTGAGGACTGAGACATAATGCTTCGTTAGCAGTAATATAAGGGTCTTCTGTTATTGAATAGTGAATGCTGCAGAATCGCAAAATGCAGATGCGTTGTGACCCTTGAGGACTGAGACATAATGCTTCGTTAGCAGTAATATAAGGGTCTTCTGTTATTGAATAGTGAATGCTGCAGAATCGCAAAATGCAGATGCGTTGTGACCCTTGAGGACTGAGACATAATGCTTCGTTAGCAGTAATATAAGGGTCTTCTGATCGTCACACTCTCCAGACACAACACAGCAGCATCATGTTGCTAATTCACGTCGTTATTCTGTGAGTGCGTGGTCCTACTCCGGTCGAGCTGACTAATTTTTCTTAGCTTTCGAATGGTCGTAGCTGAGACTTTGTCTGTACATTGCCGACACGGTAAAGATTAAATACATATTTCTAATGCATATAATCATGCGAGTAAATGGCGGGAACCTACGACCCTAATTTTCGCAGATCGTAGCCCAAAACCATTAGGCTATTAACGCTTCATATTATTGACATATCAAAGCTCCCGTGACTGTCTGTTCGAATAATGAATCTGGATGTGACCGGCGTATGTTATGGCCATGCTTTACATAAATACTACATAAAAAAGTGGTTAATGTTTTAAAGAGTTTATTTATAAACAACTTCAATTAGTGTTTGCCTTGGTGTTCATTGCGATACGGGTGCGGGACCCCTGATTATGACAGCCGTTTCTGAATCTATTTGCATATATATGAATTAATTTCGAATATAAGTATGCTGATAATTTTTAGTGCCAATTTATGTTATGTATATATATAATGTTTCTTTCTATTATTGTCGGTGAATAAAACCATGTGTTGCTCTGTAATCAAAGAAACGACATTTAACGTTTATTATTCACAATCTCCATCTTTTCTTCAATATTTTTAACACTTGAACACAATAATAAATTACACTCATATCTTTCAAACCTCTCAGACAATGACAGCCCCGCTTTACCAACGTAGTAGATTTCATCCCTTATACCGCCATCTGTCGACCGAGCCCGACTCCACACTTCTTTACCAACGGAGTGAGTCACGGCTAAATTCAAATTAAAGAAATATTCTATAATAACTATTTCTTTATATATATAATAAAGTCATGTTCTGTCCCGGTAAGATAGTAATTGTGTATTTATGTATTTTTCTAATTTGATATTTTTATCGTTTATTTTTATTTTACACCAACAAATATTTTCACATCATCGACCTTAATTATTAATAAACCTTATTCAAGGGACAAAGGCTTTCGATGCAGTGTTAAACACACGCCGCAAACTTACGAGTACAACACACCTAGACCCAAAACCAACGATACACAAACATGGTTGGTACAACTCATTCCTTGGCTGAGAATCGAAATATGTTTGTTATTTTCTTAATAATATATTAAAGTTACGTAAAAACGGTTAACAAAGGCACTCCATGTCAGTTCTCAGGGTGCACATTTTGAATCTTTGTTGTGGACATATTGAAGAGATCACGTCTAAAAAAAAGGCGTATGTATCGTGTATCTCTGTATGAATTGATAACAAGTATATTTATCATATTAAGTTCTCTATATATTTGCCTTGTCATCATATTTTTGACGTTTTTTTTGTATATGTATGCATGAAACAGACTCGAATCTACATGCGTGCTACAATCGTCCCTACGGACGAAAGGCTCAGTAACGGTTTGTTTTATTATATAAACTCTTAGCCGTTTGTTATTAATTATTATTTATTATAAACATAATATATTTGTTACGGAGTGCAGTATAATATTCATCGCCGAACTACATCCTTGTCTAGCAGCGTTCTACTGAACTCGTTATCGCTAACGTACGAGTCTTTGAAGACAGATTGGTGACGGTCAATTCATCCTCACACGGCTAAGACACGCTGCGTCTATAGACTCCTACTATACTTACGTAATTATGCTTTTTTCATTAATTTCTAATACAATAACAATGGTCGAGCCATGCTGCAGTTTGTTCCTGGTTGCTCGACCGGGAAAGGACCACGTCCCCACAGAATACCAGCTTTATATAACAGCATTTAGTTGTTATTATTTGACTGATTCTTGTTACTAACGATGAGGCATTCCATGTTAGTCATCAAGCATTCGCATTATGAATCGTTATCGGAGATAAATGTGGACTTTATGCTGTGTGTACCACAATACAATAAAAAAAAACGATTAAACTCTATCATACTAGAGTCGCGTATTCCCATCAACTCGACAACGCCGCAAAAAGGCCTAATTCTTAATTAGCTTGACGAGCTAAATTAGCCCCATAATAAACGAGTGCGTTGGGCACAGACAGCTGCCGAGTGGACCGCGTGGAGGACGAACTTGTTGGTTAGTGGAGTCGGAACAAGCTTGAATTATTGTATGAATGTGTTAAACCGCTTCGGTAGTTAGTTAGAATACTCAGGGTTTGGACTCTAGGCAGACAGGAGCATTTGTGTACCCCTCGGTTATTGGATCTTGGTGTATTAATTGAAGTACAGATTTTTTTAATAGTATATGGGGTATTTCACCCTAGTTATTCCTCGATAAAGAGTCACAATGAAGATGGGTTTTCATCCATGAGTGGGAATGTCCCGTAAGGAGTATTAAGGTCTACGATTGGTAACACAGTGGCGGTAAACTACTATTAGTTCATAACTGCGTGGTTTGTATACCATCTAAAACAAAATGGTTTTTTGAAATTCATGAAGTAACTACTTTATTTTTTTATAAATGAGCTAAAACCGGTGAGAAGCTTTATGCAAATGTTATGTGGCAACCATTTAGGTTTTTTTTTAATTTTTTCCACTTTTCCAATAACTGATGATAATGACTATGAATTGTATATTTAATCTGTGTAACTATTTTATGTATAAAAATATTATTGCGTACACCGGGCTTGGTTCTCAGTCAAAGCGAATATTGGGCAACGCATAAATGATTGGTTCTCGTGTGTAGTTGTGACATTGAAAATTATATATTTTTATTTTATAAATGATTAATATTATTTATAACTTATAAAATAAAGGTGACAACTTGTACTAACTACGTACACTCCCATGTCACGTGGGCAGGCTAAGTGCAGTGGGGTGCTGATGCTTTATAGAAGATCCCGGAAGCCCCTCCCAACACGTTATTGAGACGATTTTAGTGTAAAATCCAATACCGAACCGATCGTCGCCTCGGGAGGTACGACGTTTTGAAGATTAAAAAAAAAAAGATACTTCGGTCTCATAATAAAGCAACTGTGTGATTTAGATGGCTCAATAAGCTTTTATCGGGTACTTGTTAAAAATCGGCGTTCGTATAAAGAATCACCCTTAGATTTCTTAATAGGTTATATTTTACTGCCCTTATTGCGTTAAAAGAAATGAGAGGTTGTTTTTTAATAATTATTAAAACAAATCTAGTTGTTTCAGGGGCAAGTTAAAGCGAAAGGTCTGTCATCTTTCTAGATCGGAGCCAATATCGCCCATGGCGGTGGCTGCCGCGCACTAGCCTTGGAGTAACAATTACAGGTTCTACACGCACGGACAGATGTGCGGCTCTTGTATCTTATTAGTGGGCGATCGGTGTTCTGTATTGATTGGTTGGTTGAATGTGGAAGGTCATGTTTAATAAGTCTGAATCTGTCACATCGTTCTTTACTTATTTATTTTATTAATATTAGGGCTGTCAACTAGCACACAGTTCACCTGTTGGTAATTGATGTGAGCGCCCATGACATCTAGATTTATCCTCGACAAAGTTTTGGGATGAACTTCCGTTGTCATCCTCTAGGACTGAGTAGCCTCGTCTCACCTGTAATTGAGACTTCGGAACCCTCCTCTCACTATTGGAGCACAGCAGCGTAATGCTGTTATTTCGCGCCGGTATTCTCATTCCAGATCGGGCCGACCCATTCATGTTGCATCTTACAGTCTTGCAGTTGTATGGGATAGGATTCCAAGCCTAATTTAGCTCTCAGATATCCTCTCTATTGAAGTTAGGATACTTGTTCATTTCAAGAATTATATTTCGTTGGAGTCGGTGTTAATTTTGCGAGGATTTGTGGAAGTTTGTGGATGATTGGAGACTTCTTTGAGCTGCCGCTCTGTGCATTTTTTTTTGTATTATTCCGTAAGTTGAAATATAATGAAACCAATACGAAGAATTATCACAAACAGATTTATAGTTTCTGAGAAACTCTAGGACAAACAAAACTGTATACACACAAAATTTACACAAATTTAGGTACATTTGCTTAGACGCCCACATATATCACCTTATATGAATTTCAACTATATGACAAACGATTACAATTTCAAGTACACCTTTTTAAAGTCTATTAATTAGGTCTAGTTTTGTCTTAAGTGTTGTCCTGGAAACTATTGATTACATGGTGTCCTTCGTTATTTATACGAGCGCACAGTTCACATGACATCGACATCCGTCTTTAATTAAGACGAGACGAAGAAGAAGACACATGCGGATGTGTGTGGTCACCACAGGACTGAGATGGACTGCCACCTTACCTGTAATCGGATCCCTAGATCTTGTTGTTAAATCCCGGAAACGCATATGCACCGTCTGTTTAATAAAAGATACGGAATAAAAATTGTTTATGCGGCTATTTTAGGCTGGTATTCTATTAGGGCGTTGTCATTTCCCGGTCGTGTCAACCCTTTCATGTTGGAACTAGAAAGTAGCTGCAACGTCGCTCTACCAAGTCTATGCAATACAAAAAAGTAGACAAAATGCTTGAATTTGGTAACGCCAAATGCCTATTCACTCTTCCACTAAATGCACCAACATCTTGCCCATACTAACAGCGCTGGAAGTTTTGAAAGTCGACTGTGTTTCCAACAAGCCAACATTTTTTTTAATTACATGTTTATATTTAAACCGTAACTAACATACAAGTTTATTGTTATTTATAGTCGGTAATAAATATATATAACCGTTAATGGCTGACGTTAATACGAGTGTTTTCAGGAAAAGCATAAAACTAATTTATATCTATCTATATTATTGCCATCAAAGTTCATCCATCTTAAGTTAAGTTTTAAGTTATAATGAGTATTGTTTTATGCCGCTCAGTGCTTATTGCCGTAATTTACCGCTACTGCAATTTGCTATCGCAACTGCCGCACGATGAATTATAACCATCCAAAGTGGACAATTCATAAATATAAATATAAAATAATATTTTTATCGCTAATATCGCCTTGAAGACTTTTCAAGTTAAACACACAAGTTATAAATTTATAAAACCGAAACTTTTTTGGGCGCGAAAGTGACGGGAAAATTACAAGGTCGCGTTTGAGTGACGTTTCTTTGTAACATTTCAAAATGAAACGTGTCTGACGCAAAGCACGGAAAATAGGAGAGGGAGAAAGAGAGAGAATTATACTTTGTATTGGGTTCGCAACTAAGTCCTATTCGTTTGTCTAAAGTAAAGTTTATTTTGCAATAAAAATTACCAATTTATATTAAAAAATAGTTTTTTAATGATATTTATGTATTCTTCCTTTGTTTTTTACAACTTTCTCTTACCGTTCAACAACAATTCCAATACATCTTTCATAGAAATCACCCAGTTGCAATTCGAAATATTCATCCAAACAAGATCTAATTTATGCATCAGTATTAAACAAAACTCCGCGTTTAACATTAGAAAGGTAACGAATACGGTGATGAAAAACAAAACATAGATTCTGGTAAAATAAAACATCACATTTCAACATTATGCCAAATATATTTAATAACATGCGGAATATAAATTAAAAAAATAGAAGTTAGTTACCAAACTAATACGTTGCTTGGTTCCATTTCGTTCTGCTCTTCTGCTCCCATTCTCTCCCTCTGTCTCTTTGCCATTTTACCCCGTACTATTATTTAACTTTATACAAATATAGGTGTAGATTGCCTAGATAGTTTCACTTTGGTATGCGTACGTGTAACGAATAGGTATTTTCAACACCGCCACGATGAGCTTTTTCATATGAAATCCATAATAATAGTGCGCGAAGACAATATTATTTTTACTTCACACACGTCTCACGTTCAACAGCGTCTTATAGTCTGTTTACTATATTGTGACATTGCTTATTCTGCTATCAACTAGAGCAGCGGCTCTCAATCATTTTTCACACAGCGATGCACTAACGTACTCTTACATACTTACATGCAAAATTCCCCCGGATCAAAATTTATAATTTGTAGGTTTATAAAAGCAATAAAAAATGATAAAAACAATATATATATATATATTTATATATATTTTATTTATATTATATCTATATAAATTAATATGATCTATATTAATACCGATAAATGTTCGTGAATTTTAAGATAAGCGATCCTATCGCAGATGTTTCACTGTTTATACCAACCTTATTCACTAATGCCCGTATTTGGGGGGTTGCCAAAAAGTCAGGTGACTTAATGTGGACAAGCTGTCTAATTTTTTTAAATAAAACCCTAGGTAATATCACCTTGTGGTAAGCTGCAGTCCATAAACTCCAAATCCACATGAGTCTGTACCTACAATTGAATCTACAGATCTCTATCCTTCCATGCACTAAAGCTTACGTAGAAGCATTAGGGTTACTAATTCTAGGTGTTCTGTGTAGGTGGGGTTCTTCTCAGATCGAGCCGAACAGCTCACCTGATGGCAAGTGATTACCGCTCATGGACATCGGCAATAGCAGAGGAGTCGCAGAATCGCCAGCCTTTAACAAAGATGTAAGCTCTTTTCTTGAAGCTCCTAAGTCGTGTCGGAAATATCGCTGGCGACAGCTGATTCCGCAGATTAGTTGTGCGTGCTCACTCATGTTGCAGCTCGGAACTAGTTACTGTGTAGCTCCAGCATTGAAGAAACGAAAACTTAAACATTCCACTATTGAATCGTTACTTCACCCGGCGGCCGATATCGTTGGGTCCGTAAGACGCGCCCAGATTTTAAAATCTTGAATTTTTCATTTGGCACGTGCTACGGTACGGTGTCATTACGAGTAGCTGGAGACAATGTACCCTACCTTGTTTTTTTTTGTGTATGAGTATTGCTGTTGGTCCAGAGACCTATACAGCTTTATCTAATTAGACTCGCGAGCGAGAGGCCCGCTGAGTAAGGAGACAACGACGATGCTGCGAAGCTGGCGCGGAGACTGCTGCTGCACCACCGCTGCACTCCGACCGTGTGGACGAAGAACGTCGACGGCAACAGAGGGGGGCGATAATACGATCCTAGGGCCTCTCATAAGGAGATACGAAACGTCGACTCGGATCGCTATCTAAAAGGGAGTAACCCACTACCCAACTCGTATTGGTCGTAGATTTGTACCCGAACGAATTCGTATATGAACAATTAACAAAATCACTTAAATTTTTACTTCGTTATCTTTGTAGAATAATAGGTACAGATGAAGTACCCAAGAATCGGAAGAAATTTATACAATGCTTAGCCTTCAGTAGTCAATTACCATTAGGTGAACTGGGGAGACCGTTTGTCACCGTTATACTGCTCACTTTTTTTTCGGTCTGACGGCTGCTATTGGCCCGAGGGCTTTTACAGTTTCACCATGTTGAACTCCTCGCTTTGCTTCAAATTCGTTCATAAAATACACATACAAATGTTGGTAGATAACGAAATGGGCGTATTTGAGAGAACCCGCATGTGTCACCGCTTTCCCTGCGGGAAGTATAAACGTGTACACGATTCCTACACACCGATCTAGATATTTTTAATATATATGTAAATCAGTTAGATTTCCAGCCGATCCTATTGTTAATGCCTTAATTAGTTTTATACCGAAATGGCTAGACTAGCCGAGTACTAACTATTTGTCCAACCTACAGTTAGTTTTTAAATGAATATGATGATATTGGTCGGTCAGGTTGGAGAAGAACTGTGCCCTCATAGAGTACCAGCGGCCCACGACATCTACATTCATCCTTGACAACGAATCATAATGCAGATGCGTTGTCATCCTTGAGGACTTATATGGAATGCCTCGTCACCAGTAATAAAGATCTCCGGATCCCTACACTCACCAGACGAACACAGCAGCACTATGCTGCTATGTTTTGGTATTCTGTGAGGGCGTTATCCTACCCCGGTCGAGCTGACCCATTCATTCTGCAGCTAGAAACAAACTGTAGCATAGGTCTACCGCTGCTAAAAATCTTAAAACTTTATTGAGGATATTTGTAGATATCTGGTGAATTGAATGCTCGTTTGCCATATCTAATATAATAATAAAAAATACGTATATATATATATATATATATATATATATATATATATATATAAGTAGTTGTGTGGTTGTCTTGTGTCGTTGACACTACAAACGACCCTTCCTCCGATCAGTTTACGTGATCGGACTTAAGGTGGTGTGTATACACCTGATTTTGTATTCTCTTTGATTTTTTTTCATGGTTATGTTTAACACACTTTGGCGATTGCGGTAAATATGCACACGTCTACGTACAATTCTCTCACTAAGCGCTTTAGATCCGTGCCGATACTTGCCTTCTATATCTGTGCAAATACATATAGTTACTATCACAATTACACACACGCATATATATATATATATATATATATATATATATATATAAATGTACATTTACATATACCACCATAGTTATAAATTTTTATGATCCATTCCTCACCTCAAATTATTGTATACTAGCATCTGAGATGAGAGAGACATAAATGAAAATGTGTGAATAAAGAAAATGATGGGAAAAAATCATATTCTCAAAGCCATATCGTCTTAGCGAAGCACATATTAGTAATGAATACAATGCTGTAGACAACATTTTATGTTTTATTATTCTCAGCATTATGTCGGTTGCCCGAGAGTACTTAGAGCCAAAGATTGGCAGATGACAGACGTGGCGGAAAATAAAAAATCATACTGTTTTGCCATGGCGGAAAATAAAAAATCATACAATTCCCAAAAATTTTGCAAATTTCCCAAATTTTGCATTTCTTTCTGGACACAATTCTGAAGTTCACACCGACGAAGTCGGAGAAGATAGATGCTACTTTCATCTCATTTACCGCGTTAAAAAGTATCCTTTGTATTAATCCAGGTTATAAACTATCAAAGTTTCATTCAAATCCGTTCAGCCGTTTTTGCTTGATTGAGTAACAAACATACAAACATAAAAACTTTCACATTTATAATATCAGTAGGATGCAATTTTTTAATGTTCTGTACATAATGTATAATACAAAAAAAAGTAATCCGCAAAAAGCTCCAAAAAAATCAATTAGTATATTGAACTTATTTAAAGTCCGTTAGGAATCTAATTGTATAGTTCGTTAACGGTAACTAAGTTTAAGGTTGTCAAATACGTTCCACTTAAATAAAAAAATAAAAATCTAAACATATTAAGGGTCTTCCATGATAAGGGTTCTGGGGGCAAAATACAATTCCATTTCCTTTTTTTTTTCATGGGCTAGGCATATCTTGAATTACATTGTGTTGTTGAAGCTGACTTCACTAGACATTCTAAACCGAGTCCATGATAACGTTACGTGCCAATGTAATATACGAATATTTCATGATGTCCTCCTAGTCGAATACGACTACTACGATATCTTAGCAGTGGTAGAGCTACACTGCAGTGTTGTTTCTAGCTCCAGAATGAATGGATCAGCTTGACCGAATAGGATCACGCCCTCACAGAATACCAGCGTAAAATAGCAGCATAATGCGATGTTTCGTCTGGTGAGAGCAGGTATCCGGAGACCTTTATTACTGGTGATGAGGCACTCCATCTCAGTCCTCAAGGGTGAATACGCGTCTGCATTATGTAACCTTGTCAAGGATGAATCTAGATATCATGGGCCGCAGGAAACGCTTGCCATCAGGTGACCTGTGTGAGAGTTTGTTACTCTCAATGTAGTAATAAAACAAAATAAACGTATTAATCTTTCTGGTTATTATCAGATGACATCAACTACGCAGGACATAATAGTACCGTAAACATTCGTGGATAAACAGAGGCACTCACTCGTCATTCCATTCCTGTTTTATCGTGTAATGCATGTGCGATAAGACAGGTGGGGGAGGTTGTGATGTAATCTTAGAGACACGGGACAAACATACAATCGGTGTATTGTGACCCGAATACTAACAATTTGTATTGCAAATTTCTTGTACACAGCTACGTAAGTGACGACATGTGCAAGTTTTCGGCCGAGAGATGCTAACGGTTCAAGATCATTCTTCTTTTTTATTTCTTCTTTGGTAATTTGTATTTCACTTTTCTGTGCTTTAACATTCAGCATAGCAATAGTGATGGGCATATGATGATGATTTTAGTTTACGTTATTTCAATGCAGTATGAATAAGTTTGTAAGCGCCGCTTCGCAAATATGTTAAGAAATTATTATTTCGACCTTGTACGTTTTTACTGCAAGACAAAAAGAATTTTAACGTAAACAAACTATAGCGGTTTTGTGAAAAATAGATTAGACATTGTTATAATAGATTTTTTTTTTACAATTCAAATATAACATGCTCTCTAGTATATACTATAATTGTGGTTTAATAGATACTTTTTCTATTTACTATTTTATTATTATAGACGACGCACACGTTACACTTGATGGTAAATTATGACTGCAGTCATCATGTACATGCGTTATCACTCCTGATTACTTTGATGTAGACCTCGTTTCTGTCGACTGGAGTTTCACCATACGTCAAATAGCAACATTCCGATGCTATTTTATATTTATATTCTGTGAGTGGCGTTTTCCTTCTCTGGTCAAGATTACCCATTCATGTTGCAGAATGGCTGTAACTGGAGTGGAAGAGGTCTTTTTTCCATGATGTAATCCTCCAGTCGTCCGTTTATCTCCGCCCGTAGTCACTTGATATGTAATAGTTTGATCAGCTTAATCCACTCCAACTGGTGTTTTTAATTCTAAAACACCGTAGCAAGTTCGGCCTCACATGAAATACTGTTCTCATCTCTTGGACGGGACACCCCAGTACCAGCTCCTTCCATTTGACCGCATTCAATGAAGAGCAGCTCGAATAGTTGACGATCAGGTACCGATCGAGCCGATTCACTGGCATTGCGAAGAAATTTTGCATCTCCATATATTTTTTACCGTATTTACCGTGGGCAGTGTTCTGAGGAGTTGTTCGGATTAATTCTACCGGCTGAGTTTAGACATCGTACATCACGAGGGAAGTCAATATTTCATCTTCATCATCTGGTCGGCAAATCCACCGCTGTGCGCTTTACTCACGAAATTTCCTACCACGCACAACTAATCTGTGGATTCCGCTGCCGCCAGCGGTGTTTCCGAACCGATGCGACTTTGGGACCTTCAAGAACAAGAGGCTACTCCTTTCTTAAAGGCTGCTGCTGATTTGATTAGATGAGTTGTTTGCTCGTTTGCCAACAATTAACATGTTACAGAACTCACTATACAGAGATTCAATTCGTAAGTTATCAAATTGGTGGCAGCTTGACGAAGGAAAAAAAATCTTAAATTAAATTGATTAACTGGATTATATATTGAAGACGGACGGCTGACTGACTATATTCATAGACCAACATAACGCTGACGTTTTGAGTGTAGGGAACCGGCCACTTAATTACTCCATCTCAGTCCCATGTGCATCTAGAATCCTTGTTGAGGATGGATGTAGATGGTGTTGGTTATATTATGCAGTTATCACTTACACCCTTGTCACCCTAAGTCAAGTAAAAGTCACAGCTGTTTAAGAATAGTGTAGGCAATGGTGATCCGAAGACCCTATTAACGAAGCAAAAAAAGCCAATTTCAATATACTATTATTAACTGGAAGGAAGACATTATGACCTTAAATACAGGTTTAAGTTATTAATAAATTATAGACGATTCATTAAATCTTTTTGATTTCTATTTCTTTGATTTCTTTATTTACTTAGCCCGGCTGTGAACCGTGGTAGCTCAATGTCTAAGCGCTCGGTTTCCGCGAAGCGATTTCGATCACCGGCGCAAGTTAAATTGTTCGTCGCAATTTTAACTGTATAGCCGTAAGTTTAAGTTCAAGAATTGCCACGTGCTCGGCGGTGAGGTCAAACACTGCGAGTGATTATATAATAACATTTTAACAGTGGTCGAGCTAAACTGCAGTTTGTTTCTAACTGGAGAATGGATAGGAGAGCTCGACAGAGGTAGGCACGCGCCCTCACAGGATACCAGCGTGAAATAGCAGCAAAATGCTGTTGTGTTTCGTCTGGTGAGTGAAGGGATCCGGAGACCTTTATTACAATGACGAGGCATTCCACAACGCATTTGCATTATGATTCCTTTTCAAGGATGAATGTAGATGTAATCGGCCGTAGGAATCGCTTGCCAGCAGATGAACTGTGTGCTCGATTGCAACTCTCAAAGTAATAAAATATATATATTTATTGGGATATTTCAAGGACATGTGAACTCCGCCAATCGGCAGTGGAGCCGCGTGGTCTACGCTCTAACAGCCTCCCTAGAGAGAATGCTTATGGGCATTTACTTTACTTTTTTAAGTGTTTTGCCAACCCTATTATAAGCTGTCAGTGTTAAATGACATATGTCAAGACTGACTCGATGCGGAGACGTTGGCAAAAAGTGTTATTTAAACTGTACTTGTGAGTAAAATTAATTTATCTATAAGATAGAATCAGCATGTATTAGGCAATTATTTTGTGGATATAGTGTCATGTCTCAGTAAATATACCTGCCAAATGTGTATTTGATGATGGGTTCCAAGACAGCGGTCTTACTATGCTTGCCTTTGTAGATTGTTTTCAAGCGTTGTTTAATTTGGCTTTTTGTTAATTTTAAAATTTTGTCTTTTTTATTGAAATTAGTGTGACAAACGAGCACACAGTTACCCTCATGGTAAGTGATTCCTGCGGCTCATGACACCCGTATTCAATCTCTATAAATAATCATAATGCAGATGCGCTGTCCCTGAGTAATGTCTAAATAATGTCTAAATGCCTCACTTGTATTAAGGGTATCTAAATCCCTACACTGAGCCGACCCAACCATGCTGCACCTAGAAACAGAATGCTTCGTGGCTTTACCACTGTAATACGTTCTTATGTATTGTTACGTTGCGAATCATACTCGTAAGTTACACTTTTTCAGCGAAGCTATTGCATTAGAGGATTTAAAGGGAGATAGTAAATAAGATTTATAAAAATCTAAATCATAAAGATATTTTGGTAATACTTCAACATTTAACGCATCGCGAGAATTTGGTTTTTCGGTCGGTTAAACACGTCAACATACTTACGTGAAAAGTGAGGAAGTTATGACGGATATTACTAAGACAAAGACAATTTTGCTATACTGCCAGAGACTAATTATATACCACGTACAATTATTCTGTTCAAAACAGCGACTAAAGAACATACCAGATGAGATCGCAAGTTTTATTTTTATAATACATATGAAATTACTATATATGGAAAAAGTAAAAAATGTTTTTTATGAAATTATATATTTAATCAATGTACCATTATGATCTATGCATTTTTACCATTTTACAAGTAGTTTATTGATTCCATTGCTTAAAAAATTTTGGGAGCGCTAATCAAAATCTTTGAAAGTGATTTGGACTGCCTCATCAGAATTGAATTTTTTTTCTTGGAGCAAGGTCCGGGAAGTATAGTTTTAAGGTTTCGGAGACATTCCAATTGCAGCCCCTCTAATCTGTTTAGCGTTGTCATGAAGCAGCAGTGGGCTAGAGCAATTGATCAGTCTCAGTTGTTTAACGGCTAGCTTTTCCATCATGGTTTGCATTTGTTGACAGTACAGATCTGCCTTAATCGTCTGGCCAGAGTTTAGGAAGCTGTAGTGTATGACACGAGCACTGGTCCACCAAATACTAATCAGTTAATACCTTGTTTTGAATCAACTTTGCCTTGGGACAGGATTTGGTCGGTTCTCCTGGGAACAACCATTGTGATGATTGTTTTCCGTTATCGTACAGTATCCATTTTAATCTCAAGTAACGATACGATTTGAAATTCCCTCGTTATTGAGACGTAATATACACACATCCAGTGCATGTTGGTGTGCTTCACTCAATTCATGCGGTACCCAATTCCTCGAGCCTTTTCGCTTTTCCAACTTGTTTCAAGTTAATTAAAATTGTTTTGTCGCTGTCTTTTATTGTCTGCCGCTAACTCTGTTCTCTCTCTCGCTCTGCCTCGACGAGCACCTTCTATTCTTCATTGTCAACTTTGGTCTCTGGCCGCGGGATTTGTTTTGTAGGTTAAATACTCCAGAACGAATACGTTGGGACCAAAAACTTACCTTGCTTTCTTTTATAGTAGCTTCCCCATACAAATCATTAATCCTTCGAGCTGTTTCTGCAGCGTCGATGCCACGTTAGAACTCATATTCGTAAATAACGCGTCATTTCAAGTTTTCCATTTTGGTTACAGAAGGATGTCAAAAGAACAAATGGCGCGAAAACAAATGAATCACACAAACCTAAATTTGTAATACATTTGAATTTGGAAATCATAACCAAACGCCAGATTATTTGAGATCAAAATGCCCAGTTCGACAAAACGCCAATTTTTATTTGTAAGTAAGGCCCTAGTATAAACGTATGCGTGTAAATGAGTTCTCATATATCTACACTGTTCACAAGAAACAGCGGCGTTATGATGCTATTTCATACTGGTATTAGTTTACCTAATTGCAAGTAATTTTTGCGTCCCTTGACATCCACACTCATGATCGATAAGGAATCGTAACGCGAATTCGTTATCAGTACTCTAGAAGAAATGTAAATGAAAAGTTTCCATCACCCGTAATGTCTCCGATTTCCTTCTATGTCTCCAACGAAATATCAGTGGCATTCTATTAAAGAATGTTCCTTTCCCGGTGGAGCTGGTCCTATTCGTGTCATAAAAGAGAAGAAAATCCAGAATCTGTTGTTTAGAACACACAGCCAGACGTCTGTAACTTCAGTAATGATAGCAAGTAGGATGCCGGTGAACCGGTCGACACCTGAGTGCGGGCTATTGTCGCATCGGGCGAACTGTAAACCAATATAGCCAAAAAATTACATTCACCCGCGTCGGATCAAATTAATCAAACGCTCCATTTAAGGCCTAGAAAGTCGCAGCACACGACGGCCGGGTCAAGGAACGCTGACGAACAAAAACATGTTTGTGTTTTTTTTTTGTTGCGAATAGACCGACATAATGCATTAAATAATTTATAATTATTTATGAAGTTAAATATTACCTAAGTTTTTTGAGTTATCTGAGTTGTTCGGATTAATTCCAGCCGCTTAGTTTAGACATCGTACATCACGTATGAATTCTAAATTTTATCTTCATCATCTCAATGGTTAGCAATCCACCACTGTGCCCATTACCCGAAATATTCTACCACGTACAACTACTTTGTGGAATGAGCAATCGCCAGCGTTATTTCCGAGCCGATACGACTTAAGGACCTTTAAGAAAAGAGCCTACATCTTTTTTAAATCTTTTTTAAAGGCCGGCATCGCATCTGTTACTCCTTTGATGTTTCGAATTTGCATGAGCGACGCTAATCACTTACTATCTGTGAGCTGCTTGCTCGTTTGCCTTCTGTATATTCTGTATAAAAAAGCTAATAGTTCGTCATATTCGATGTGAACTCTTCACGCTAAGAGTCTATGGAATAAAACTCTTGTTTCAACAGTAGTAGATCTTTACAGCTTCTCTTTAGATCAATATGATTATCAGCTCGACCGAAGAAGTACTACGCTTGACACAGAGTATCAGTGTAAAGTGACAACATACCGCTGCTGTGTTCCGATTGGTGAGTGTAGAGATCCGTAGACGCTTACGAGGCATTCCGCGTAGTCCTCGGAGGTGAGACAACGCATCTACATTGTGATTCCTTATCGAGGACACCCTCCTCCGTGGGCCGCAGGAATCATTTACCATCAGGTGTACCGCGTGCTCGTTTGACTTCCTCAATATAATGAAAGAAAAAACAT
Organism: Teinopalpus imperialis; assembly: GCA_029286865.1. NCBI lineage: Eukaryota > Metazoa > Arthropoda > Insecta > Lepidoptera > Papilionidae > Teinopalpus > Teinopalpus imperialis. Next base: position 7,953,321 of record JAGSMU010000014.1, on the reverse strand, counting down.
TGTAATGATGCATTTGATCCATTCAATAGGGGCACTACCGTAATGATAAAAAAATTGTCGTCGCTTGTGAGATATGGGACTTCACCGGATTTTATCTACCCTTTAGTTTAAACAGTGTTTAAAAATTTCGTACTTACAAATGTCATCATAATTGATTACTTTTGTACGATTTTTTTTCTGATTCAGATTTATTTAATTTTAAGTTTTTACACGGACAATAAAAACTGACAGTGTAAAATACAACAAGATTTAAACTTCAGCATTTAACCTTCCAATTTGATTTAATAATAAAACGCAAAAAACATATTAAATGTTATTTTAAAGCATTTATAATATTTCGGCACATAATGAAAACTGGTATCCAACAGTTGCCCCCCTCTAATTCTTTGGCATGGCGCTATAGTGGAACTTGTTAAAACGGAACTGTTAGGTTAAGCAACGCTCAGACTGAAAAATATTCGGATGGGTGCCCGTTACTGGTCTCTTCATCCGTAGCGTAAAAATTGGATGGTAATAGAGTCAATTGTGGCAAGGGGTTGGCCATATATCTCGTCGAACCGACAAGTGATTGGTGGTGACGAAGAGCAGAGAAATGTTCTCAAGTGGCAACCTTGGACTAGCAATGCCAGTGTAGTGCGACCACCCACTGCAAGTTCCTGGGAAAGTGGAATGGACTATTGGTAGGCTGTGTGTGAATACACTTGGGTTTCAACTACAGATTGGCATGAGACGTGTTTTTTTTTTAATTTTCCTATTATCTCTTATATCTTCCTAACTGTTTAACCATTATAACAAAAGCCTGTTAAAAGTCCATTACTGAACGAAATCCTCTCCCATAGATTACCACAATCCATTGCCTTGTATATATGCATACAAAGTTCTGTGTCAACGTCTACTGTCTAAAAGTAGGCTGCAGGATTCGGGCCTCGGAGATATTTTCCCACTACTCGGACATCAGCTCGCGGTCCGCCGGGATTTGGTTCCACAACTAGTGGCTCAGGGAGAAGTGCCTATGTTACGTTGTCACGTGACATACAGTAACAGAAGGGAATTGTGAAAAATTAAAACTCCTTTTATCCTCACGAACTAATGTTGGTTGTTATTACTTAGATCTATTATTCTGCAGATCTAGTATTCGGAAGGCAATAACAGCAGCTCGAGTAAATAGCAGCAGGGGGCGGACACTTACATTATGAAATACCATATAGAAAATCATTTAACCAACTACATCCAATTTAGATTCTTCAGGAATGTTATTTTGTAACCAGTTAAATTGAACATTCATATATTATTCATTAATTTTATATTTTATACTAATTAAAAAATTATGTTCTCTTATTTTCAATTTCATAAGAAACACCTAACCTTGTGTTAAGTGTGAATCAGAACCAATAATGAAAAAAGAAAAATTTAGTTTAAAGAAGTTAAGTTATATAATAAGTAACCAGAATCTATAACATATCATAATTAAATTTATTTAAAAGAAAATTGTTATATGTGCGAAATAACATTTAAAACGTAAAAGCTATTGTAAAAATCTGCTTTGTCAGATTATAGACAGATTGTTTTTTTTTAGAAATAATACCAAATTTATAATAATTAAAAATAAAAAAAATGTAGTAATAAAGACGCTGAACAGAATATTACTTCCAATTCTTCTAAAGGTAACGAAAGCACTAATCACTAATTGAAACTTAAAAAATGAAATAGCTTATAATCATGTAGTAATAAGCGAATATTTATTTAACACAAGTAATTAGGCATATTTTGAATAGTAACAGCGTTGCTAGAACTGGTAAATTCTATAGCATAATCAATGGAAGGGCGGTATTTCCTAACAATTGTTAATTAAATACTACATGGGCCAACTTATGCCGTTCACGTGCTGAGATATTTAAGTTCAGAACGTCTTACGAACCTTTTTTTATAAATAATATTAAGATGACAAACGAACTCACTCTACATCTGACAGTAAGTGATAACTGCAGCCCATCTCCACTTATCCCCAAATAAGATTCAAGATGCGTTGTCACTCCTGAGGACTGAGTTGGAATGTCTCATTATCTGCAACTGGGTCCCCGGAACTCTACACCATACGAAATACGAGAGAATTATGCAGCTACTTCATACTGTTATCGGGTACTCCTTCTCCAGTCGAACCGACCCCTTCATATACACTCCTAGCACATGCACTAGCCGCTAGTAATCGGCTGTAGAAGAAAATGAGAAATATAATATATTTAATACTTCACATAAAAGTTTAATGTAGGTTTTAATGCCAACTTAACAAGCAAGTGGTCAACGGAAACTTTAGAATAAACGTCACAAGAACGAAGCGGGAGGACAGATGGAGTCATTAGCAAAACAAATTAGAGTTTTTCCTTACATCGTGTTTAATTGGATATTATTCACGCAATCAGTGTTCTATGTTGAATAGGTATTTAAGTTTTAATGTGATTTTTGACAGAAATGTTTTATCTGATATAACAAGATTTGCTGATTGGATTTATTTTTTCCCACTAATTTCGTCATCGAATCCAATCAACTCTTGAATAATATATTTAGAATCAACTTGCCGTTTTGTTTAAAAATTCCAGCTCAAATAGCCAATAAAATACAATTATTATTGTGAATTATTCTCAAAGCATTATCTTAATTGGAGTGGTTATATAAAATAAAAAAACTTAAAACTTGAACCATAGTGAGAAATACAGATACAAGACAATCAATTATTAAATATTTTCGCTAATGCACAAGATAAGGATATAATGCCTCGTACCCTTAACACCAGGCAAGCCTGTTAATGGATTCAACTTACTTAACTTTACCTTGATTAAAATGTTGATCCTGTTGTTTACCCTTAAAATTAAAATATTGCCAGACAGAAATCCATCTTTGGTGTAAATGTCTTAATTACATTGGCCGGCTGCGCATTTACGACTCCTCTGGTGTTTTGGAATGTGCATGGGCGGCGGTAACCAGTTACCATAAGAGAGCTGCTTGCACGTTTACCATCTATACTGTAAAAAAAAAATATTTAGCTTGACACGTCTGTAAAATTGCAGATTTTTCAGACATCTCGTACATATGTACATGTATGTGTGAATGTAATGTGATATAAAAATAAGATTAAAATTTCAATTAAATTTTCATCCTCTTCCGGACGTCTGAAAAATCTGTTTTCTTGCAGACAGAAGCGGTCACTACATAAATAAAAATTAAATGCTACTAGTTGGTAAGCGCATCACTCGTGAACGTCTGGACGGTTTCCTTATTTTTTTAGTGTTCATAATCGTCCGAATAGGTTTTTATTTAAAATAAATTTGAAAAATTTCCGAGAAAATTGGCAAATTCGTAAAAATCTGAAAATTTTTTTTCTTCTATGGAATTAATTCAACACCAAAATTTATTGAATCACAAGCAAATTTATTAAAATTTGGACGAGACGTCTGTCGGGTCAACTAGTATGTTTATATATTGTTATTGGTATAATGTCATTTTTGGAATTCTAAAAAAATATTATTCACACTGAACTACGTTTATAAACAAGCAAACACGTATTCCGCAGAGGTTATCTAAGGGTTACTCTTTTGTAATTTTATCTATGGAAGCCATCTCGCTGCAATAGAGTGCAGCCTTAACACAGTTTTGAGTGCAATAATATTATATCCTACAACCATAAAGTGATTCAACTTATTGTGGCAATTAAAATAACTAAAACTATGGTAGTGCCACGGTGTCCCGTGTTTCTTTATCATAAGTGGATCGGCTCGACCTGGGCACAGCCACGCCTTCACGTAATGAAATGGCAGGGTGAGTGGCAAATTCCTTTTGGTTTTCAGGGATTGTAGGTAACCTGAGACCTTTATTACTGGTGACGAACCGACCATTAGTCTGGGTTGATAATGCATTTGCATTACAAATGCTTATCGAGGACGAATGTGGATGTTATAGGAGGAATCATTTACCATCACGTGAACAGTGTGCTATTCGTTGCCCTCATAATAATAATATAAAAAAAAGTTAATCACACTGCGAGGTCAGTGAAAAAAAACGAAAAAAAAAAATCTCACCACGAACCACGAGCTGCTCTTAAGCTCATTTTAATTTCATATTTTACATTTTTATTGTGCAAACTTCGATGCTGCATCGACCACGCGGAATTTGGTTAGCGTGTCTGGATTATCTCAATGATTTTATTTGGCTTATCTGACGGTTACCAAAATGGAACGTATCCGAAACGATTCCCGACTCGGGTATATTTTTAAAATCTTTGATATAAAGTAACGTAACAGCCTATATATTTAAATCCCACCTGTGGGTATGAGCCTCCTCCTTAGACAGTGTATAATTTCGGGTGGATTGGCGGACTCCACATGTTTTGAAATATATGTTATATATTTATTTTTTACAGATTTTTTACTACGTTTTCCCTCTACCCCAACGTACATGATAAATCAGCAACTTCAAATTACAATTAATTTTTTCTTTGGTGACGTTTTGCTGACATACTGCGAATAGACAGCCTAAAAGTCAGTGCCTAGATACTTAGGTACCACAGAACTTGGTTTGACATATACCAATAGCAATTTGGCGAGGAAGACACCTACTTAAATGACTATCTGGTTATCGAGAACATAGTATAAAAGTTCACCTGTGACTACAGGCATAAATTTCACTAACCCTATAGAGCAATATAGTTTTTGATTGAAATTCATATTATTTAGTCTTACTATTTATAAAACACTAGCTGTGCCCGCGACTTCGTTCGTGTAGACTACAGGACGCATATGTAAAGCAACGCTTTTTTATAACTTTTAAAGGGGAACAATTCCGTCATACATGATTTTTGCGTAACTTTAACCGCTTACGGAAGCTCTCAAAGGGAATAATTTTTCCCGTTTTTCCAACATTTTTATTAGCCGTAGCGTGATGTTCTATAGTCTATATATTCCTTGTCTATAGACTATATATAGCCTTCCTCGATAAATGGACTATCCAACACACAAAGAACTTTTCAATTCGAACCAGTAGTTCCTGAGATTAGCGCGTTCAACCAAACAAACCCTTCAGCTTTATGATATTAGTATAGATTTGTAATAGTTGCATTTTATATCATGTTATATATATATATTTATTATTATATTGTATTTTGTTTTATTTATTTCTATATATATATTATTTTTAACTGCACTTCTTTAATGATGATGATCCTCCTGGTGGTTTTCAGTGATCTTCTGGTCTGGATACCGTATCAACTAGCGCAGAATATTTTACAGTGCCGGAAGCATTTACGCAAGCGCAGAGAGTCTCACTCGTCGTCGTTTCCGGTTCCGATGTTGATGCAAGTGAAATAAGATCTGAGGCAAGTTCAGATGCAGTGTCTAGGACTCGGGATATACATACAACACACCCAGACGCGAAGACCAACTGATGCTCAAATATTGTTCCTCGTCTGGGAATCGGACCCAGGACCCTCGACGCAGCATCTTGATACTCTAACTACCACAGCACGTGGCCGTTTCTATAATAATATTATTTCAATGTCTTTCAACTTATTAAATTCCAAATTTGACATAATATTTTAATCCAACAAAGCTGCAAACAAACTCTGAATGGGGGTATTTGTGAGTTAGTTGTTTTTGTTTTTTGTAAATGTTTACCCATCAGGAGTATTTTTTAATTGCATTTTTTCTCATTGCTGTCTGGGTTTAAAGTTTTTTCGATTTTCCGATTAAGTAGCGACCTCAACACGAGCGTAAGTAAGGTTACTTATCTTCAACGGTTAAGTTATTGTCACGTTTTTGTATCTTATTGTGCTTAATTGAAATCGTCTTTTGTATTTATGAATAATAGTATCTCAGCACCGGCTATATTCACTTGAATTATCTTTTTACAATCAATGAGTAAATATTTTAGATCTGTAGTTTCTTGTGGGTGAATAGTTAATTTGGTAAATAACTTGTATTTTTTTTTTTTTAAATAAATAATTGTAGTCTAAATATCTGGGCTGGTTGACTCTGTATCTATCAGTTTATAAGACAAAATATGAGGTCAGAGTATATGTAATAATGTTTATGTAATATGTGTATATGGAATAATAATTTTATACAAGAAGATCGTGAAAACTGAAAGAGATAAAAAGACCAAATAGCTGGATGCCGACCAAAATTATCCCTTTAGTAGTGTCTGCCGAATTAATCCCGACCATCCGAGTGTCCGAGGTCCGGAGGACCGCTCCGGGATCAATGCAGAAGGCTTGTTTGATACCGTCCGTATCATCTTACCTTTCTTTCTAACCCTTGGCCGTGTGGACTCTAGCCGAGAGACTCTCGTCTGGTTGGTCTTTGTATATTTATTTTTTTTATATTCAATTTCATTATTTTGTAATATTTATCGTTTATTTATTGACCAACCGGACGAGGATAACAGAGGTATCAGATATTTGATAATAAATTTATTTGTTGATCATAAATAGTATTGCATATGGTTTTAGTATAAATGGAGATCCTTTACGATCTACCAATATCGGTATATAAATTTTCAATTTACATTAAATTATAAAATTATCATGATAACTAGGTCAGATACGTAAATATGAATAACAATTAATAATAATTAGAATGCAATAAGTGACATATAGTTAGGCATATAGTAAAACTTATCAAATTTATTGCCAATTAATTATTTAATTAAGTAATACAATTTTCGATTAATTAAAAGCATTATTACGTTCATTCATTCATTTATGATACTAGGGGTTAAAAACATACCAACTGTTGGAAAAAGCCACCTGATGGTATATGTTTCATGTGACCCACATGCATCGTATCGTAATGAATCTTCAAGAAGCCTGGAAGCCGAAGAAGTGCCTCTTCACCAGTTATCAAGCTTTTCGTTTTTCTCACTCAATAGACAAAACACAGAAACGTTTATGGTATAGTAATCATACCATATTCGGTATAAACGTGTTCTTTCCCCCTATCCCGCTATCCTATAGTCGAAGACTATAGTTTAGTTATTTTTAAAATGCATAGAGCAACTGCAATTGGTCGAAATTTTTTTCTTATCTCGATTTTCCCATTAATATTTGGGTCACGGATAACCGCCGCAGAATCACGACATCACTCGAAACACGTTTGCGTGTATAGCGTGCGTGCTCAGCTTTGAGCAGCTTTGCTACTTTCAAACGAATGAGTGTTACATGCTGAGATCGTATTATGTCCCTTACATTTATGAGACAATGTAGTTTATTTTAAAATTAACAAACAGTTCACGTTCTTTTATCGATATTTACAGAAAACTGATCGCCCTTACAATTTTTTAAGATTACGAACGATAAGTTCTCAAAATCGGTTCTCAAATCAAATCTTTGGGGCCACTCGTTATTCTAATGATTAAATATTGTACATAATCACGCTGTTCATACAATAACGCAAGTTTCAATATACAGGCTGAGAATGTAAACCGAAATAAAATATAATCTGTCGTATCGTCTTTAACTATATAGAATTCTATAAGAGGAATTATATTATATAATAAATCATCATCACCATCTCACCAATATATATGCGAATAATATATAAAATATAAATGCGAATGTTTGGATGTTTGTATGGATGAAATTTAGATCGGACATAGATTATAGTCCGAAAGGCTACTTTTTTTTACGCGAATGAAGTTGCTGGCGGAAGTGAGTAGAATTTTTTTTATTAATTACAAATGTACATAACAGTGTACCACTTTCCACAAAAATAAAAGTGTCACAATTTTTATTTAAAAAAGAATTAGAATTAAATTTAGAAAGCGACTGTACACCATGAGCGAAGGGGGTGTCGTATCGGTGCGCGGGGCAGAGTACGACTGGAGAGCCAATAAACGCTTACGCATGGCCGCCCGCGCCGCCTTGACTCCCCGGGGATAGCTTATTTTCGACTTCTGCGCATTAACGGTCAGCACTAGACTTATTTGCCGCAACTTATACGTACGTGGCTTTGGCAGCTTATGTTTAATTCTGAACTACTGGCAGGCTGTGGGGGTGAAAACGATGATTTATATTTATTATATTTTTAATCATGGCCATTAATATTTGTTATTATAACTTAAATATTTTTGAATACATTTGCTTTTTTGTCGTTAGAACGTTAACTAAAAATGGCGCGTGGCCTAAATACGGAAATGAGTGAAACACTTTTTGACCTTATCTTAACGCTGTAAAGTTGTGCTTAGCTAAGTATGACGTATTCTGCAATTAATTAAATTATTAAATTTGTTTTCTTATGTCTCATATTAATGTACATGCGAACAGGTAGAAACTGGCCATGTCATTCGATAAATAAAATACATTTTCAACCTTATCTATATAGCGATATTTCTAATCTTTAAATTACTACGTTCTTTACCAGACTTTCTAGATCAGTGAGATTATCTAAATTCTTAGAAATGTCGATATATGGAGACTAAAGTTAATTGTTTTCTGAAAAATTATTAACGTGATATGGCTAAAGAACGATCGTTCTGCTTTAAAAATAAAACTTTTTAGAAATATTGTCTTTGAATATGTATGCCGCTCGTCAAACCCGTCCATTTGATATCCATCCCGGAAGGGTAAAGAATTTTAGTCCGCCGTCTTGGGGCGTGAAAATGACCATCACGTTTTTTGCTTCACAAACCTAACCTAGTAGCGGCAGCGATTTAAAAACGTGATTATTTTATTTATTTAAGCTTCATATATAGTATGTATAAAGGCGGACTTAATGCCTTAGGCATTCTCTCCAGTCAACCTCAAGGCAATGCAGAGATGAAATGAGGTAGGTGTATGCTTAAAGAACTTGTCGTAAAATACTATTATATTATATAAACAAACAATATATGCGTAATTATAAAGAAATATATATAACTAGACATATATAACAAATAAATATATATATGTATATAAATACATAATAATTTAATATTGGGATGATTCTGCCAATCTGTTGAGAAATTGCTCCTTTACCTTAAACGCGTAACGATTTGTAGCCGCCCTGTCTTCATACTTATATGAAAAGAACATGTGCAACTAGAATGTATTGTTAATAACACCAATAGAACGTGCTAAGTTTCATCTCAGTCGGTTGGGTGGACCTCGTTTAAAGTTCACTTGCCAAAATTTTACTCACACATACTTTCACTTGAGGTAAAATAAAAAATTGTAATAAAAAGGACCGGAGTTTTGTGCCAATGTTTTTTTTTTGTATGACATTGTGGCGCGACTAAGAAATAAACGGTTCAATAATGATAAGCGAATTTTAAGCGATTGGTGGAATGCTTCGTAAAGTGTTAAAGGTTCACCAGTTTCTTTCACTTAGCAGACGATACGAAGCCACTACTTGACGCTGGTTCTGTGCAAGATCATGTGTATCTGTTCGTACTACATAGTTGACGGTAGATCCTCTCTAAGGTACTTCATCTCAGTCCTCAATGGTGACAACGCATCTGCATTATGATTCTTTGTCAAGGATGAATGTAGATGTCATGGGCCGCAGGAATAAATTACCATCAGGTGAACAGTGTGCTCTCGTTTCCGCTTGTTACTCTCAATGTAATAAAAATAACCTACAGCACCGACTATAAACATACGTGCACGCAACAATGGACCTTTGACCCGGACAGTCGATCTTGTCAAAAATTATCCACATGATACCGTTGGAATATCCCCAGACTCTGTGCATCATTTAGGTAAATTTTACGTAGGATACAGTAATCATACCCGATGCACTTCAGAACCGGGAAAGACCCAACACAAGGTATTTAAATATAGGCCGTCAATGTTCGCAAACACCGAGGCGCGCAGTTTCCTATCAGGTCTATTACACCAATTTCATCATGGTAGAGCCATACTCTAGGTATTTTCTAGCTACAACACTAATGGTTCAGTTCGGTCGTCGATGGAAGGTGAAAGAACAGCATAAATTTGCTTTGCTTTGTATGGTTGGATTTTAGAGATCCAGGGATCAAATAACATAACTTTAACTTTAGTAACTTTTATTTGATTTACAATTACAATTTCAACCATTTATTTTTCCTCTTTAGCAGCCGTGCTAGGTCCTATGTGTTACCTCCTGTGTTACAGCTGCTAGGCCCCTCGTCCGGATGAAGCATAGTTTATAATAATGTATAATTTATATTACATTAAAACTATAATTTAATTAAAGAAAAAAGAAGAATATCCCAATACCTCCCTTACATAGTAGTCTAGTGAATTAACGTTCTTGATAAATCATAATTGAGTCGTACAAAAGAACGTTGCCACGTCTTATATCGTAAAATATAGTTTCTCAACTGGAAGGAATCAAACAGAACTCGACTCACATTGTCTAGATACCGCGATCGCTACGCCACACGGCCACATACTATTTTAGAAATTTGAGCTCTGTTTTTACTTGCCTGCTGGCTTTTGCTTGTGGCTGCCCCTGTGTCTGCATGTCTCAGTGCCACAGGCGTCCATTCCGCCATCTGTCGTAAATTTAATCCAACGTCTGAAAATGCGCATTGCAGTTATTGGCACTTATCTGAAATCAGTTTTATCTGCCGCTTACGTCAGAGTTTACGGAGCTAATTGCGGCGACGTCACCGCCAAATCAGTTCCTATATGAATCACGGTGGGGCCGAACTTGAACTTTTTTTTATTCTATTAGAAATAAAAACATATATGACAACTATGATCATCTTCAAATAAGTAATTAAGATGCCAGCCATTTGTTTGTTTAGCTGTAATTGAGTTAATCGTCCGTCCTTACTGTACGAGACACAGCATTAGCATTTCTCGCTGGTATTTTTATTATTATTAATACAAACATATGGACGTACAATAGGACAATATCAAATGAAATCAAATTAGATTTATATGTACATTTATACATATATATATTTTATTATATTTATTCTGTGGGTCAATTCGACCCAATAAATGTTTTAAATTGAAACTGTTAAAGGGACATCATTTGACAAGCAACCAGATGTTAGCCCCTGTCCTATATTTAACTAGACGTATGTATTCGCTAATTGTCATTGTATCACACCATATACGATGCACTGCTTATGATAAAGCTCTGGTGTCCTGCCCACCAACCGTCTTGGCGCAGTTGCCCTTTGACTTCCGACCACCATTACACCACCCTGAGCTTGGGAGACCCGGCAAGGGGCATCGAGAATTCGCAAATTGACGCTAGCAGCCCAGAACTCGTATTCGGTAATGTACAAGACTTTTTCCACGTGCACCTCCCTCTTTCCTCCGCCTCAACTCGTCAGCTTATATTTGTAGATCTCCTGATGGAACCGAATCTTAAAAATTGAAAATTAATGAAATATAATAATATTTTTTCTGCTGCGCAAATACTACTTGTGGCTTCTGTTGATTTACTACTAGAGTTCGACCGCTCCAATTATTCATTTGCTTGTAACTAAAACACTTTAACGTTTGTAATTAAACTTCAAAGCCAATGGTTTAAAGTTTGGATTGCGAAACTTAAAGTCAATCGAATCCGCCTTTCGACTTTTGTCGTTACCCATATATTAGCACAAATATATTCAACTAGTATCCTTTAAAAAATAACTACAAATTACAATCCACACACACGACTTGGTGACTTTTAGACCTTACGTCCTTCCCCGAGGCGTTTTAATTGAATCTCTTTAGAAGCGGGCGCGGTGTTCAAAAGTCGTTTATTGTAAAGGGGCCTTCACCTTAAAGAAATCGGGGCAATTGTCGCACGCCGCAAAACAGTCGGTGGCCTTATGCAATCGTTGCGCGGGACCATTGACACTTACGGTACGATTACGACTTTTGTGTGCAATAAATAGAAATAAAACATCTTTTTTTGTGCATGTAGTGTCCGAGCGTTCGCTTTTATTTCCGATGTAAGCAAATAAAATAAAAAACTTTAAGCTTAAAACCTTTTTTAAAAATTGACATTAACATAGAGTTCTTCGTTTTTAACAAACAAATAATAAGCCAACAAAATCTCTTGCTAGTATAAAAATAGCATTAATTCTTTTTTTTAATTTCCTACACACAATATTTACTGTCAACACTTCGTAACATTTATTTTTCTACGACTAATTAAAATGCAAAGATAACCAGTGATTGTTACTATTTATTGTCAGAATAATAAATTGCTAAAATTATATTTTGTTTTATTTAAATTTGCAACATAGACTACAATACATGATTCATATTTGCAGAATGCTCCTTAATATTTGTAAATATTAAGGAGCATATATCTATGACAGATCGCGTGTCCATTACAGATGACAACTTCGCTACAGTACTTAAAAACTAATACAACATCAATGGTTCATAAATATATTTATATAAGTTTCTCAATTTCATTAGTTAGTTTTCAATATATATATATATGTTTCCAGAACAAATAAATATAAATTAGTGCACACATAAAATATTTTATTGCAGTCGGGGTAGACAGAGATGGCATGCGCTATCAACGTTTCATGTGCAGATTATTTGATAGCAAACGCGCTAGAGATTTTTTATGTCGACAGACTTCACCTTTTGGTAAACGATCCCTACGGCCCATGCACATTTAAACTCTATAAAAAATATATAGATACGTTGTCACCCCTATTGTGAGTGTCTGTCATCCATGATGGAATGCCTCGTCTTAAATAATACGAGAGACCATTTTCAACAGTCGCCCACTATTTTACGTTGGTGTTTGGTGAATCGCGGTTCCTCCCTTGTCCAGCCGACCTATAGTGAAACGATCATGTATGAAAGGATAGTAATTGGTTGGCAACTAAGTTCTTTTCGTTTTTAAAATTAAGAAAAAATATATTTTAAATATTTTATTCGATAATTTATTGTCTCTTGTTGTTAAAAAATTACTCCCGCCATTCAATAAGATTTTCAATACCTCGTAGATGGAAATCAACAATCAATTTCAGAATCAAATTCAGCCTACGAATATTTCATTTCTGTTCATCAGTATTAAACTAAAGTTCGTGCATAGCATTTGAAAGAATCAAATCGGGTGCAAATCCACTTAAATTACTTGAACAAAAGAAATTCAGAAATTCCAGTAAAACAAATATCCCCTTTCAAAAAATTTAAGCTATGCCAAAATCATTTAATGACACGTGGAATATAAAATTAAAAACGGAAAAACTGTGTTGCCATACTAATATAATATTTTGTATTATTCTAAACTTTCTTAAAACTTCTATATCTCTATCTCAAAAAATATATTTACATTAGTTATTGACCAGTCGCATATTAGAAAGGCACATTAAACTGTTAACCACTGCCCACATGATGAGAATAGTTGATACTAATAGTTATATTAGGTTATTATTAAGCTAATTTACAAAGTTATATGTTAATACGTAAACATAGAAAGTTATCGTATCTTTTAGTACATATTATAAACGTAAGAGCGAAACATATATATATAGAAAGTTACTGTACTATCTTTTGAAGAAAACATAGCTCACATGTGTAAGTTGCCGTCAAGGCAAATAATTTCCCCATACCCAACGCTTTGACCAATTAAATGATAGTATTTCGATCACGTTCATGGCTGTATGAGCTTGATCTTTTTGCCTTCTCTGTACGAAAAAAGAGTTATAAAAACAAATACAAAGCGTTTCATTCTATGTATGATGGCTGTCAAATTTGTTTCTTAATATATTCTGTACAAGATTTTTTGAATAAAATGATTCCTTGATTGATTCGCGTTACACACAGCTAGTTGATAGTTTTACAATTACCCGTATTGGGTTAAGTCAGATGGAATTAAGAATTCATGTCGCTAGACTTTTAGTTACTTTAGACCATGGTACGGCTCGACCGGGGAAGGAACATGCTCTAACAGAATAGCAGGACAGTGCTGCTGTGTTTCGTATGGTGAACGACGGACAAGGGGGCCAAATACAGGCATTCCATCTCAGTTCTCAAAGTGAGTAGGCATACACATCTGGAATCTTCTTGGGGATGGTTGTAGATGTTAACTTACACTTACCAACGGGTAAGCAAAGGTGTGCTCGTTTATCACCCTAATATTATTAAAAAGTTAACATGGACTAATACAGTTGTAAATTTGTATAACTTATTCATTGTTAACTTGAGTACAATGGATATTTTGTACACCCGAACCGTTCTGACTCGTACTTGTCTCCTACGTGTGGCGCTTACGACATGTTGGAAATGTGAAATTCTACCATGCGCTGATTGTCAGCTTATTGCTAAATGTATTGCCTATCTATTTACACCGCTGTGACCTAATGGTAAGAGTATTCAATTAATAAAGTCATTACATCCCGTTTTTGGTGTTCGATTTGTAGTCGATTAACTATTGAAGCGTCAATATACTAATGGTTTAGGGTAGGTAGGTAGTTCGTGAACCATCTCCTAGCACAAGCATTTTCAGCTTAGTTGGAGTGGTTATCCGGATTACTTAATTAGTATTGTTAACAGCATGAGTAATATTTTTATATATATATATTGGTGTATATAAAGTTACAGGCTCGATCTGTTGGGTTCGTTCTTATTGAAATGATTTAGTGATGACGACTAGGATCTCTCTTATAATGCGAATGCTTACGTCACTACAATATAAATCGTGCTGTCTATTTCATCGACCAACAAGATATGAGAACTGTAATGTTGGTGATGGAACTAAGGTGAGGGTAGCGGTCGTATACTCGATTAGGAATAATGAGTTAAATTTTTACGTAATTCTTATTTATTTTTTCAATAGTTTTTCTCCGATCTATTATTATTTTTATCGGATCTATGATTATGCCGACGGTACTTCGTGATAACAATCACGTAGAATCATTAGGTTAGTCCGCCCTGTACAGCAGTCGAAACATCGGGTATTAAATAAGTTCAAATAAAAGTGATTGAGTTCGTTAAATTTGGTTTGTTAGATCGATTACAAATGTTTTTTTTATGTATTTGGTATATTATCTATTTGGTATGTTACTTCATATATCTCCCCGAAAACAAACGTATAGGCAGATTAAGATATGATATTGAGATATATTTGTGGTGAAAGCTGGAATGAAGTCAGCGAATACCGAATGCGGACGGGTCGCTATTTTTGGGTGAACATTAAAATCCGTACACACCAAAAGCTCCGTATGCTGCATATGAGTGTTCGCTTGTTTTGCACCGCGTTCGAGAGTTTGTTTGTTACGTGTGATGACCTCGCCGGTCGCCGGTCGACTTCCGCCACGGCGTCTGCTGGCTTCTTATGATGACATCAAATCACAGACTGTCACTGGTTGCTCCCTACCCTAATCCAACGCAATGTACAAGTTATGAGAAAGCTTCCGATGCAGTGTCAGGGACACAGAACGTATATATAACATACTCAGACCCAACAATTAGTAATCTAACTAAAAATACTGACACCTAACCGTACGGCTTCTACATGACACCACCATAATTGATGTAGAATATATATTTCGTATGTATATCTAAATCTTCTCAATTTGTTTGTCTCCCGCCTAGAAATTAAGGGAAGTCGACTTCCCTGCGCCTTGACTGATTTCACCATTGTTTTTAATATTGATTCGCTGCTGATCCTGTTTTATGGTAGATGCCGTGGCGGATAAAAATGGTTGGTGGGTTCTTACGTGAACCCCATCAGTGAAGAGGTGTCTACCATATCACCTGTATGGAACAAACGTCGCTCACGCTTACGCAAGCGTCTGACAGAAATCGGGGACAGTGGCCACCAAGGCCGCCGGCGAAACCAGTCTATGTGTTAGGTTTTACTGCCGACGTTGCTTGAATATTAAACTTATCTTGTTGTATGTGTTTTTTTTATAATTATAGGGGTGACAAAAGAGCACAGCAGTTATAGTAAGTTGTGACTGAAGCCAATGATATCTTCAACAAAGACGCCTTGAAGGGATTAAGAGATCGCTTGGTTCTGTCATTGATGCAGGAAATGTAAAGTTTTTTTTTTAATATTAAGGGTGACAGACAAACACATAGTTCACGTAATAGTAATTGATTACTGGGGCCCATAGCATATATGTAGGTACATCCTCCAAGATTAAAGATTTCTTCGTTACTTGTGATTGGGTCCCCGGATCCCTATAGAGAGCAAACAGCAGTTCTGTGCTGGTGTTCTATGATGACGTGGTTCTTCCCAGGTTGAATTGTCATTCATATTGTAGCTAGACACCAACTGGAACGTGGCTCTGTTAACTTGTTATTATCAAACGTGAATAAAAACAATAATCATCAAAATAAAGCATTGTTTCGGAAATGTAAGATCTCTAACAGGCTTAATAATGTATAGTAGTTTGTCTTTTTTTTCGACGGTATACAACACTTGTGCTTTTATCCATTAGGCCATTTAATATACATCTCCTAGATGCGGCGACCTAGACCTAGACACAGATTACTCATTTATAACACCTGTGTTTGTTTGCGGGAAGTCTATGAATGCAGGTGGCTAAGTACCGTACTTGGCAATTAATACGAGAGGCAGAGAAAATGGTACAGTAATTCATTAATAAGCTGGGAGAGAAAATTAGACAGCTAGATAAAAAGTACAATTAATGAGCTGCTGCTGCTTATAAAAGGAATCCTTGAGCTATAAGCAGTAAACATATGTTTTTTTAATTGAGACGTAAGATATTACATACCTATATATACATAATGACTAATTATTACAAATAATTTGACTACCACTATAGACGCCACGGAGCATTAAACTATGTTTTTACCGTAATCTGTTGTAACAACGATTCATTCCAATCTCACCGCCTGTACATCCCCGCTGGGCTATTTCTGACCGGTGGACCGGCGCACGCGGAAACCGGCGCGAATGTATCCAAACAATGAATCTAAATGGAGCGCAAAGTTCAGTTTTTACTCCATAATTATTGCGAATGAGGTCGCGGCAACCTTAGTTTTTACGCGTCCGTTTTCTATAGTCAAGGATGCTGCCACAATGGGCGAAGATTGCCGACGAATTTGTACAGTTTCAGGTGATGACGGGTGAGGTTGTTCCACAATGGTGATGTTACGGTCGTATTATATTGTCCATACGCAAGTTTTAACGCGATTGTCGAACGCGAGGTGAACTTTTTTTTTACAGTATTGAACTCACTCAAAGAACTATTCATACTAGTACACATTTCACCTGATCGTAATTGACTCGTGACACCCATTGCCCTCGATGAAGATAGTGCACATTCATTTTCATCGCCGAAGATTATGATCGAATGCTGCATCAGCAGCAATATAGGTCTTATTCCGGGCCTCTGCATTCACCAGACGAATCAGAGTATCTACTCTCTGTGTTTAAATCCACTCATAATTTGAGGAACGTTTCCAATGTTAATAGAATATATTTAACACTAGAGATAAACATCGTATGTTTAGGAGAAGACACTCGTAGCTCTTATCTGCCCCAGATGTGTAGTTTATTAAAGATAAAGTTATAAAAGACAGCGGTTTTATTTTTAAATTGCTATGGGACTCTTAAAGTTGATTTGTAACTTAATAGAACTTCAAAGAATCCACCAGTCATACCCGCCCCTGGAGGAGATATCCTTTAATATAGGATCCAACACAGGTTTACGAATTTATTTTATTAAGACTACTCTCCTTTTTAAAGTACGACGCAAACAAATTGAAAATATGACAGAAACCATCGTGTTGGTTCCATTTGGTGGTGATAATACGAAATACAATACTTGTTGTATGCATGGAGATTTGCCCCAGTCGGCGCGAGGTCTGGATATTATAATACACCTGCGACAGCCTGGCGCGTATATCGCGTTAATCTTCCAAGGCGTGGCGTGACTGGGCGTGAATCACGCTATCAAAGTTTCCGAACATACGTATATGCAGAGAGACTTCCTATACAACATTATAGCACTCTTGCGCTTTTCGCAGACGATACCGCCCTATACTATTCAAACTTACACAAGGGCCGTATCACCATTCGACTCCAAGCCGCAGCCAACCGCCTCGCCGAGTGGTTTCGGTTATGGAGAATCGAAGTTAACCCGGATAAAAGTGCAGCAGTCTTTTTCTGGAGAGGCTCATCCGATCCATTCTGCACCGCATCAGTACCTAGTCGTAGAAAGCTAGGACCTATCACGATCTTCGACCGACCCATTCCCTGGGTAGAAACGGTCAAATACCTAGGGGTCACCTTTGACCGAAAATTAAGTTTCCATCCGCATATTAAAAATGCGAGAAACAAGGCCGCGTTTGTCATGAGCCGGCTTCACCCGCTCATCTGCGCTAAAAGCAAAATGTCCCTAAGACATAAACTCCTTCTGTACAAGACCTGTATAAGGCCTATTATGACCTACGCCAGCGTCGTCTTCGCCCACGTAGCCAAAATCAAAATCAAACAACTCCAGACGGTTCAAAACCGTTTCACTAGAATCGCAACCGGAGCAGAACCGTACCAACGCGACGTCGATCTGCACAGTGACTTACATCTCGTCACCATTCCGGAATACCTCAAATCCATCTCGCAGCGCTTCTTCGAGAAAGCGCTTTCGCACTCTAACCCGCTAGTGGTAAACGCCGCAACCTACGAGCCGGATCCGAATCCGATAACTATAAACCGTAGACCCCGTCACGTCCTCGACGACCCCCACTTCATGGGGGAACCCAACGCCAGTCCGTCCTCAACGGACCCCGGACCCACACACAATACCCACACCTCGTCGCGTCGCCCTCGCCTCCGAGCGCGACGCAATCTTCGCGACACCGCGTACACTCGCTACACCCGCGTGTCAGGGCGGTTCTCACCGCCCACAGTCTCCGATTGATATGACAACAGGTGGCGTCCGTCAGAGGCTAGGTTCGCGTACCGAAACCTCTGACGGTCATTAGTCATCACCATCCATTCTCCACTCGGGAGAATCGCAATATAGCTAGGGAACTGGCAACTTAGGTGGCATCATAAGATAGGTATGAGATCAAGAGTAGACCGACACGCTCAGTTATGAGCGCTTTGTGTAAGTAAGAGAACCACAGTAGGCAAAACACGGTTAAAATAAAACCAGCTCACGGACCCCTCAGTTCCGTGAGCCCTGCATCCGATGAAGCTGTAAGAGCCGCATAGGCTAACAGCACAAACATCAACAGAATCTAGAAAAAAAAAAAAAACATTATAGCACTACTTAGCGGGCTTTTTGTTCTCGAGCTTATTTAGATCAGCGGGTTAACAGTAATACACATATTCCAAAAAAACATTATCGGACCATTAGCTGCTCTCCAGGCTGACCAACTAGCTTGGCGGCATACCAACCATACCAGACCACTTGTTTAGTTTCTGGCTAAGTTAAGATTAAACTTTACATGACTAAAAAATATAGTTACTTTTAATAAGTCCTTAATTACTAAATGCCTTCTTGGCCGACTATAGTCGATATCGTGGAAAAAATCACAAACTGATCTGGATTATGCTGTCTAATAAGACTTGATGTCTTGCTTGTCCTCTTATCACTGTCTCAAATCACCGCTATAATTTAATATTCCGCGAACATCATGTTTCTCCCACAAGATTTTTATGTGTTAAAAGAAAACATGAAACATCATTGAAAATATATATATATATAGGTTGTATAACAGTGCAGGCGACGTAGTACGACGCACGCGCTGTCATCGTAAAATGAATTACGGCGTATTGTTCACAGACCGACCTTGGACGATTTGTACCGACCATCGTTTACAATCTATATGATAGGATCAACTCGAAATGTTTTAGACGAATCCTCTGATACTCGAAAATTTATTTATTTTCAAATAACATCTAAACAATATTATCTATTATTTCATTAATTTACATTATTCGTAGGTAGAGCCACGATGCAGTGAGTTACTAGCTACATCAGGAGTATGTCGCTCGACCGGGGAAGGTGCACGGCCTCACAATACCATCGTTAAACAGCACCATAATACTGCTGTATTCGTTTGGCGAGTGTACGTAATCCGTCTCAGGAGTGACAGCGCATGTGTTTCTTGAACGTCACTTGCCGCCGTTATGGTGTAATATCAGGTGCACTGGCCTATTATGACCTTACGCGTCAGTTCCCGCCCACGTAGCCGAAATCAAAATCAAACAACCTGGTGATTGTTCAAAACCGCCTCCTTACTAGAATCAAAACCGGAGCAGAACTGTACCAACGCGACGTCGATCTGCACAGTGACTTACATCTCGTCACCATTCCGGAATACTCAATCCATCTCGCAGCGCTTCGAGAAAGCGCTTTCGCGCCTCTAACCCGCTAGTGGTAAACGCCGCAACCTACGAGCCGGATCCGAATCCGATAACTATAAACCGTAGACCCCGTCACGTCTCGACGACCCCCACTTCATGGGGAACCTAACGCCAGTCCGTCCTCAACGGACCCCGGACCCACACACAATACCCACACCTCGTCGCGTCGCCCTCGCCTCCGAGCGCGACGCAATCTTCGCGACACCGCGTACACTCGCTACACCCGCGTGTCAGGGCGGTTCTCACCGCCCACAGTCTCCGATTGATATGACAACAGGTGGCGTCCGTCAGAGGCTAGGTTCGCGTACCGAAACCTCTGACGGTCATTAGTCATCACCATCCATTCTCCACTCGGGAGAATCGCAATATAGCTAGGAACTGGCAACTTAGGTGGCATCATAAGATAGGTATGAGATCAAGAGTAGACCGACACGCTCAGTTATGAGCGCTTTGTGTAAGTAAGAGAACCACAGTAGGCAAAACACGGTTAAAATAAAACCAGCTCACGGACCCCTCAGTTCCGTGAGCCCTGCATCCGATGAAGCTGTAAGAGCCGCATAGGCTAACAGCACAAACATCAACAGAATCTAGAAAAAAAAAAAACATTATAGCACTACTTAGCGGGCTTTTTGTTCTCGAGCTTATTTAGATCAGCGGGTTAACAGTAATACACATATTCCAAAAAAACATTATCGGACCATTAGCTGCTCTCCAGGCTGACCAACTAGCTTGGCGGCACACCAACCACACCAGACCACTTGTTTAGTTTCTGGCTAAGTTAAGATTAAACTTTACATGACTAAAAAATATAGTTACTTTTAATAAGTCCTTAATTACTAAATGCCTTCTTGGCCGACTATAGTCGATATCGTGGAAAAAATCACAAACTGATCTGGATTATGCTGTCTAATAAGACTTGATGTCTTGCTTGTCCTCTCATGACTGTCTCAAATCACCGCTATAATTTAATATTCCGCGAACATCATGTTTGTCCCACAAGAATATTATGTGTTAAAAGAAAACATGAAACATCATTGAAAATATATATATATATATATATATACATATATATATATACATATATATATATATAATGTTTTTGTTTCATAATATTAGTTTGTCACCAAACGAGCACACAGTTCATCTGATGGTGGGTGATGACCATATCTATCTTTAAGCAAGAATCGTGTGGGTGAACACTGTGATGACTGAGATGGAAAGATGGGTGCCCAGTTCCTTACTCTTATTCATCATACGAAATACAGCAGTGGCATTCTGTGGGAGCGTAGACTTCACGTCGCAACTAGGATACAGCCACACCGTGGCTCTACCCTTTGTTCTAGGTTCCGTTTAAAGGTCTCTTAATTTTTCTCTTCAGGTGTATGACAGTCGCAATAAGGAACTATTTAACGCCGGTATTCTATGACAGCGTCGTTCTCCTCCGGTTGCTCGTGTCGTAGCGCAGTGGATCTACCAAATAGAAATTTTCTCAAATATACTCGTAATACGACATCTAAGATGAATATAATTGTGATATCAATATTATGTGTACAGAGGCGAGGTAGCTTAGGGCCTAATAGCTTTTTATGCATTTAATATACGCGATGAAAAGTAGTAGAGTTACACTGCAGTTTGTTTCTAACTGCATAATGAATGGGTCAGCTCGACCGGGGTAGGACCACACAGAATACCGGCGTGAAATAGCAGCATAACGCTGCTGTGTTTCGTCTGGTGAGTGATGGAGACCTTTATTATTGGTGACGAGGCATTCCATCTCAGTCCTCAAGGGTGACAACGCACCTGCATTATGATTCCTTGCGAAGGATGAATGTAGACGTCATGGGCCGCAGGAATCACATAACACCAGGTGAACTGTAACTCTCAAGGTAATAAAAAAATACGCAAGCCAACCGAGTGTGGTCTTCGTGGCGGCATCAATGAATTTGTTTATAGAAACTTTAATTACTATTTTACTCTATACTAGGCGGTGAAGGATAACGTCGAGAAACTTGCATGTCTTGAAGATAATTTTTTTTCAAGACATGTGAACTGCGAGTGCGGTCTGGCGGCCGCTGGGCTCTTACTCTCTCTAGAGAGGGGCAAGCTCAGTAGTGAGATCTATATATATATATATATATATATATATATATATATATAGGTTGTATAATTTTTATATCTATGTAAGTCTTCGAATATATGCCGATAGTGCAGGCGACGTAGTACACGGCGCACGCGCTGTCATCGTAAAATGAATTACGGCGTATTGTTCACAGACCGACCTTGGACGATTTGTACCGACCATCGTTTACAATCTATATGATAGGATCAACTCGAAATGTTTTAGACGAATCCTCTGATACTCGAAAATTTATTTATTTTCAAATAACAGCTAAACAATATTATCTATTATTTCATTAATTTACATTATTCGTAGGTAGAGCCACGATGCAGTGAGTTACTAGCTACATCAGGAGTATGTCGCTCGACCGGGGAAGGTGCACGGCCTCACAATACCATCGTTAAACAGCACCATAATACTGCTGTATTCGTTTGGCGAGTGTACGTAATCCGTCTCAGGAGTGACAACGCATGTGTTTCTTGAACGTCACTTGCCGCCGTTATGGTGTAATATCAGGTGCACTGTGTGCTGAATTATCACCCTTAGTAGGATAAAAACACGAGAGTCCAATGTTCTACTAGTTGGTAATGTTTCCGATTTTGCTTCACCGTTTTTGTACATCTTTTTACACGTACATACATCAAATCTATTTAATTAGCTTTTATCCTTTTCATATTATATATTTATTCAATTGTTATATTTTAATGTTTTTAGAATATAATAGAACATACTTCATTACACACTATATAGGTATAATAAAAAAAGCACAATTTTAATTCGCAATGAGCGGTCATATCGCTAAAGGCGATCTCTTCCTTACCTTTAATATACAGGATCGCAACAAAACAAAGATTTCGTGTGGCCTGATACAACAAGTAAAATAGTTATAATTCGTTGATATTATTTAATTTAATTAATAAGCCTATATACATACAAATTTAACATACCTATATAGAAAGAGACATCGCTGTTAAGCTTTTGTAATGTTTGATAGGTCTCGGTATGTTTTACTGCGAGAGGCAAGGCGTCTCATAGTCGGACTGCTTGAACGGCGTACACGCTTTAAAGCAAAACTTTTAATTACTAATTCTGTTGTAGCAAAGTGTTGTGGTAAAACGTTCTTTAATATAAAAGTGAAATATAAGATATGTTTTTATTGATGCCGGTAGATCTTTTCTAATACAAAAAAGAGAGGTATAGAGCCACAGATCCAATATACCCCATTGGTAGATGAACCCACATTTGATAGAAGTGTAGTGAGAGTTGCCCTCAAATGCGTTCTAGCCATATTAAAAATAAAATAAAAAAAAATATATTTATTGACATAATTTTTTGTTTGATTTTTACACAATCTTTATGAAGTCCCTGACTTCTGAGCTACGTTCTAAAACTGTGTTATAGAGGTCAGTGTATTCTCCCATTAACAATTACATCAATAAATAATTCCTTCAAATAAGTTTAGTTTTCGTTTGAAGAAAGCTCCATCACCTGTGATGATGAATGTGGTGTGTTTGAGAGCTTACAATACATTTTGATGGAATGTGTCCGGAGCGAGAACTTCAGAGTCAGAGTAACATGTTCGAAGTGGCTGCTATGTCGTAGGTCACTTAAACGTTGTCCTATCCAATGTCGGACGAGGCCGAGAAAAGGTTTACGTTTGCTAACTTAGTTTTAAGTGAAGAGATAATTTGGCATAGGTTATCCTTGTAGTTATTACGGGACGGTGTGGTCGAACAGATACGAAGCTGTTATTTAGAAATAAATAACAAAAACAATTTTATTAATTTTTCATTTGTGTCTTCACTTATGAGTAACTATCAAAGGTCGGTAAAGCACTTGTGACTCGTCTGGTGCTAAGGATGGTCATGGACGACGGTCATTGACGCCTGACCCTGTCCATCTATTTTATTTTAAATTTTATTGAAGTTGACAAATGAGCACACAGTTCACCTGATGGTAGGTGATCCACGCGACCAGTAACACCGCATTCCTCCTCGATAAGAAACACTCACTCACCAGACGAAACACAGCAACATTATCCTAATATTTTATTCTGATGTTTTTTGAGATTGTGGTCTGTCCACGATCGAGCCGATCTATGTATGCCACGGCTGCAAACAAACTTCAGCGTGGCTCTACCTCTATTAAACCGTTGTGTTATTTAGATTTTCTTTTACATCCATGATATTTGGATGAGCTGTGAACTATAAGAGGTTTCATTTACTTTACTAAACTTACAAGCGATATCTTCAATCATTTTGTTGATCTTAATATTTATATATATCCAAATTCGATTTAATCTCATAAAAATTAAATTCGATCAAATCTGAAACGTCAATAGCTTAGGTAAAGTAAGTCAATAGCTTAAGTAAATAGGTTTAGGGTACGGTCTGCGAAACTTAACGCCATAGGTTCGAATCCACCATAAGACTATTTTGGTGAACCATCTCCCAGCACAAGCATCTTCAGCTCAGTTGTAGTGGTTAACCGGAATATTAGTAATGTTAATAACATTACTAATATTACTTACAAAAAAAAAACATAACACTCACGAAAAAACCTAGACACAATCCTTAACCGACTCTCAGTAAAGTACCTCAAGTATATTCAAGGAAAACAGCTCGTGGCATTCTCCGTTTAATGGTCACTGCTTACCTCTTACGAAATTATAAGGATAATACAATTTTCCCCTAACCTTACGCTAGTTGTGTTATCTTAAGTTTATTATATGAAAACCCGTTTACAGTGTTACCATAGCTGACAGTGATGAATTGGTGCAAAGATCTGTTAGTCTACTTGATAAGATAAAGAGAGACGTTTCGCGTATGAATAAGTATTTTGTGTCGCAGAAATAGCTCTATTTCAATAAACACACACGTCCTATTTATATATATATATATATCCATTTTTTATAATAATTCATAGACAGTAACAACGAGATTATTCCTGCGGCCCATGACATCTACATTCATCCTATACAAGGAATCATAATACGTAATAGACGCGTTGTCACCCTTGAGGACTGAGATGGAATGCATCGTCGCCAGTAATAAAGGTCTCTGGATCCCTGCACTCACCAGACGAAACACAGCAACATTATGCTGCTATTTCACGCTGGTATTCTGTGAGGGCGTGGGCGTCTCCTACCCCATTATATTCAGTGATTCATTGAGATAAGCTTAGACTAACGTTTAGTGCGCTATTTTATTGCATGCTTTATGCTTAAGCTACGAGATCGTTCGCAACATTTTTTAACCGTGGGATATATACTTTGAATTGTTCTATTATGTGCTAGTTCGCTGTTTGGTATCTGTATATCCAGGGTTTGGTTTCCCAGCCGAGAGCATCATTAGTGGACTTACAGAGGCACGTGGCTTCTGGTGCCGATTAAAAGTATTATAATATATAGTCCGAGGAAAAATACACAATTTTTAAAAAAGGAATTATACAGAATTTATACACAAATTAGGTGCTATGAAATAAATATAAAAGAAATTTCCATCACTTTTGTAGTCCGGTCAATCCGTAACATATCTTGGCGGACTATGCTCCAACACTTTCTCTAGGAGAAGCCCTATTCCCAGCGGTAGAATTAATATATAACTTATATATTTAGGATTACTTTATACATAACTTAAATTGACTATTTAATTTATATAATAAAGGAAAAAAATATTATACTTCTATCTAGATCTTTCATATGTTAATTAACTGCGTTTAGTTACACTTAATTATATAACTTAATACCTATATATAAATATAAAAAATATATTCAGTGGGTTTATTGTTATTATGTTTATAAACGCATGATCAAGTTTCTATTCTACAGCGAGACTTGATTGTATGATTTTTTTCTCGATTCATTTATTTCCAATGGCATACTATTAGGACTAGGCCGCAAAATGATAATCTATACAGTAGGAAGCATATAGGTCGACGACACAGTAACCAATTTTAATAATAATCTAAGGAAGCTGAAAGCGACTCAGCGAGCAAAGGAGAGGCCTATGCTCGGTGTTCCTCTGCATGATCGTGTACTAAACGTGGATATCGGACTAAGGGAAACGAGATAGCTCAAAGGAACAGTAAGCTGTCGTGATAATGGGTAGGCCGTGTAGCACGTAGAACCGATAACCGATGGGGGAAGAAAGCTTCTCGAGTGGTGATCTCGTATTGGCCCTCGTAGTATATGATATCAAATTAAAAACGGGTGAAAACCTATGCAAGTATGCAGGAAGTCAATGCCGATGGTTCAGGACCGTGCCTTGAGGTAGCCGGCGGTTGGGGGAGGGGGGGAGGTGGAGGAGGGGGCTTTGTTCAGCAGTGGAGTGGTGTATAATATAACAAGATAACAATACAAGATATAGATTTGATATAAACAAGCGTTCTCACTCGTTAATCTAGTGTCCGGTTTGCTTAACTCGTTAAAAATAAATTAAAAGCATCGTTGTCCTCCTATGCTCTCTTTGTTCTCTCTTGTTAAATACAACAAACTTTTAATAAAACACATCATTCAAACATTTGTTCCAACATTTGGATGGAACTGCACAAACAAAGTTAACTGACGTAACTAAACATTGTGACGTCAGGAATTCAAAACGGCGGGTATCCTTAACGCGGGGTCTGGTCACGATTCAGGACGCAAAATGGCGACTCACGGACAGAGGCTGTGTGCACAATACATAATAGGCGTGTCAACACGCTTCATAACTTATCAATAGAATATTCTTCATATTATCATTAGGGTGACAATTTAGCAAAGGGTAACGCCACACTGTATCTTGCTTCTAGCTGCATTATGAATGGGTTGGCGTAGTAACACGCCTTTACAGAGTACCAGCGTAGAATATCAACGTAATGTTTTCAATGAACACAAGCTAGTGTCTTGTCTGCACTGTTTATCGTCTGGTGAGTATAGGGTACCCGGATTTCTGGTGATGAGGCACTTCTCCTTAGTCCCCTGGATGACAACGCATCTGCATTATGATTCTTCATTAAGAACGAATGTGAGTGTCATGAGCGACAGGAATGATTTATCATCAGGTGAACTGGGTGTGTTTTCATTACATTGAGAGTAACAAACGCAGTTCACCTGATGGCAAGTGATTCCTGCTGCCCTTGTCATCTACATTCATCCTTCAAGGTCACCAGACGAAATACAGCAGCATTATGCTGATATTTCACGCTAGCATTCTGTGAGGACGTGTTCCTACCCCGGTCGAGCCGAGTTGATCAATTCATTCTGCAGCTAGAAAGGAAATGCATAGTAGCTCTACCACTGCTGTAGCTAACGTCTACAAAGTTTCAGATACAATAATAGCTAATTAACCTATAAATGGGCTTAGTGTTTGTGTTAGTGCTTATATATATATATATATATACATATATATATATATATATATATATATTGAATAGATGGCAAGCGAGCTGACCTGATGATAAGTGATCACCGCCGCCCATGGACATCCGCAACTCCAGAGGAGTCGCAGTTGCGCCGCCGGCCTATGATTTGGTTTATTGTAGCTTAAGTTATAGCTTATAAAAATATTCTCAACAAATTATTTTCTTAGTCTGTTAAGTACCCAACGTACACGGGTATAGAGCTCACTGATGATAATTGATGATTGCGCCCCACGAGATCTACATCCGTCATCATCTAAGATTCAACATGCACACGCGTTTACACCGAGGAGTAAAAGGCGAAAGATTTATACGTTTTCCTCCCTTTAGATAGCGATCCGAGTCGAGGTTTCGTACCTATCTATGAGGGGCCCTCGGATTGTATTATCGCCCCCCTCTGTTGTCGTCGACGTTCTTCGTCCACAGGGGTCGGAGCGCAACGGTGGTGCGGCAGCGGTCTTCGTGCTTCGCTTCGCAGCATGGTCGTTGTCTCCTTACTCGGCGGGCCTCCCGCTCGCGGGTCTATTTAGATAAAGCTGTAGAGGTTACTGGACCAACAGCAATACTCATACACAAAAACCGAGGAGTACTCGGTACCCCGGAACGTTGCAGCGTTATCCTGCTATTTCACACTGACGGTCCATGCAGGACTTGCAGCTGTATCATGGCTTTGCTACTGTAAAGAATTAAAAACTATACATATATATATGTATATAATTCTAAAAGATTATCTCACAAAACTATGTCAATTATATTTCATGTAATTACATCTCAGTCGACAGTGGTGACATTTAACAATTTTTATAACAACATTTTAAACTTTAAAAAAAAACTCTAGCAATGATATTACCCTTAAATTCTGATTAACCACTACAATTAAGCTAATGCTTGCACTAGGAGATGTTACACGACAGTAGGCGAATGGTGGAATCTAACTTACGACCTAAAATTTCGTAGACCGTACCTTCAACCATTAGGCTATTATTTATCAGAAAACTATTTTGCGCCTTTATTGCTTCACATATTTGTCTAGGACCTATATCCTGAAACTTTCGCCACCTGGCCCGACCTCAATGTGCCTCGGTAGCTTCACGACGCGCACAAATTGGGCAGACACGAACTCACGTGTGACTCTAACCATCGATTTGCACGATTTAAATTATACATTGCGATATTCAAAATTACTACGTAACTAACCGTCAAATATATTGCGAAAGCTTTATTTTACAGTTCTTAGTGGCGTATGACCTACTGTTGGGAGTATCATAGAAAAGTTACGTAAAAGTAAATGGATAAATACCTATATAGTATTGTAACAGCCTATATATAATATAAATCCTACTGCTGGGCATAGGCTACCCCACCAAAGAATTATTAGCTATTTTACAGTGCTAGAGCTACACTGCAGTTTGTCTCTAGCTACAGAATGAATGGGTCAGCTCGACCGGGGTAGGACCACGCTCCCACAGAATACGTGAAGTAGAAGCATAACGCTGCTGTTTCGTCTAGTGAGTGTAGTGACGAGTCATTCCGTCTCAGTTCTCAAGGGTGACAACACATATGTATTGTGTTTCCTTGTGTTTAATTTAGATGTCATGGGCCGCAGGAATCACTTGCCATCAGGTGAACTGTTTGTGAGTTGCTTACTCTCAATGCAATAAAAAAACCAAAAGCCTGTAGCACGAATAGGTCAACTCGACCGAAGATTTTTTAATATATTAAACCCAGAGATGGTAGAGGTATAATGACCAAGCGATTCACCGGATAGTTAGTGAACACCTTACAATAGATATCACTTACATCTGCTAAAGTAACGAGGATCTTATGGCCACGACTCGATAGGTCGGGAGTTAAAAACTAAATTAAACGCAACAGTACACGAAAATAGTCCAATGGTGGATTCCAACCTTATGTTTCGCAGAGCCTTAAACCATGTCAGCGTCAGTTCGACAAAAGTTCGATACCCGGTGTCGGCACTGATTTAATTATTGATTGCGATTGTAGCGCTAAATTACGATGTGCTCGGTGGTGAAGGGGGAACATTGTAAGAAATCTGCATGTCTAAGAAATAAATAAAATATTTATAAGAGTTACTGTATAATAATACATAGACTTGACGACCGTGTGGTGTAGTGGTTAGAGTATCTGGCTGATCTGTTTCGGGTCTTCGGTTCGTTTTCCACGGCCGAGTAACAATATTTATGCGAATTGTTAGTTATCAGGTGCGTTATATGTTTGTGCTACGTCTTCGACGACCCTCCAATTTTATTACACATGCCCATACCATCGTAATAGGAAAGCGGATAAGTATCTCCCTGTATGTTTGCGATAACTTCAATGGCACTATAATATATACTGCGCAGTTGATGATACTAATAACCAGAAGATATCGCAGTGATCTAAATCAGAAATACTTAAGCAGAAACCAAGACTCACAAGGTACTTCCATCTCCAAGGTTACGTTAACACTATGAATTAAAATCCAGCGTTAGCACGTTGCAAGTGCATTGACTTAATTCGATTCCACGGACAGCACTACGCAATGTTTGCTCCCTTGACTAATTCAGTGAAATAAACTCTATACACAACTATTTTATTTAGTACAACTTCTGTGACATAGTGTTTATATATCTAAAGGCAAAAACTAATAATCGAGTTTGGATTTTTTTTAAAAGGCAAAACGTTTGAATCCGGATTGGTCGTAGTCGTCTTGTCTCATCTATTCTAGACGCCCGCGTGTCATGTGTCACACGTCCAGTGTTTGATTCCTAACTGAAGTCAATATTTGTGGTACATTTGAGAAACGAACACAGTTTATCTTATGGTTAGTGATGACTGCGTTACATCATCAGCAAATATTCAAATGTGCTGTCTGCCACCCCTGTGGACCGAGATGGATAACCAACTAGCAACTTGGTTCTTTGGAGAAGCCCCGTATCCCTGACACTGCATCCTAGTCTTCCTCCAACCTTATCGCATACACCTTACGTTGTATTAGTTGTGTGTTAGTTCTGTGCTTACGGAAATTCTTATTGAAAGCGAAGGTGATAACATTATCATCTTTCAATATTTTAAGTAGATTTTTTAAATATTAGCCTGATATTTGAAAAGAAGAAAAATCTAAATAGATGAACACCAATTGATCAATTTAAAGTAAATGTTTAAAGAATACATATTACATAGATATGGCAACTAAGTTTATTTCGTTTCTCTTTCTAATTTTTTCAATCGATAATATACTCTCTCCCTTGTTATTTATAACTTTCTCCCACCGTTCAACACGATTTTCAATACAATGTTGGTAGAAATTATTTAAAAGACTCGAAAAATTCAAGCTCAAGAAGTTGAATACTGAACAGAAGCTCAGTATTCAACGAAACTCCGCGCGTAGTATTTGAAAGAGTGTGCCAAAAATATTTAAGAAGTTACTTGGCTGCCAACCTAATATGTAAATAAATTAAACAATATAACATTCATGCTTATCTTCAATACCAATCAATGATTAAAAAAACATTATCTCAGGCATACGTAACACACGTGCGTCCTTCGCGACCGCTCGCAGCGCACTACCTACCGATCTCCATCTATCATCACAAACCATTTTATTTGTATTTTGTTTTTTATGATAATACACACCATAGTAATCAGTAACACACGGTCCGCCGACGGGAGCTGACGTCGCCAGCCCATCCGCGCGCGAAATATTATGTGTTTAGACAATCCAATCATTGTAAGTTGCGCGGGCGCATATTCACCGTTAAATAGGTCATTGTTATAAATGTGTGTGTGTGTGTACGTGTGTAATTTACAGCATTATCTGTTGAAGGATCTGAAAGGATTTCGCTCTTATCAATGCATTGTTCTTATGAGAGGCTTGATATATAGACTTTCCAACTGACATCTTGGATTAAGTCTCTAATGAGGGCTCCGGTTTCATTCATTCACCCGACGAAACACAGCAAAGCTATCCTGTGAAAGTGTGGACATTTCCCGGTCATGCTGACTCATTCGTGCTTTACCCATAGTGGGAGATGGATGGAGCGCCAATGGGAAATTGTGTTTACTTAATACTTATTTCCTTAAAAAAAACTCTCGTGTGTGTCGTTTGAAAGCTAAGATTCAGCATCGTAGTGAACAATTTGTTTTATCTTAAATTTTATTATAATACATTACAGACAGTATTCTATGTATATATATATATATATATTGATTAAACATTTTTATTTATTTTCAATATAGATAAAAAAATAACAAACTGTTTCTTTGTTATTTTTTTATTTAAGCAAAGGAAAATCATAAATTAGCTCGCAGTTCACTAACTTACCTTACTACCTTAAGTCATTCGATGATAATCATTAGGAGTGACATCGCATTCCCGTGACCACGCCCTCACAGAATACCAGCGTGTAGGGATTCGAAGGCATTATGGCTGGTGACGAGGCATTCCATCTCAGTCCTTAAGGGTGGCAACGCATCTTCATTATGATTCCTTGTCAAGGATGAATGTAGATGTCATGGGCCGCAGGAATCACTTGGCATCAGGTGAACTGTGAGTGAGTTTGTAACTCTCAATGTTATAAAAAAAACCACCGCGTGGCCGCAGTTGGTTTGGTAATTTGTTATGACTGATTTTGAACTGGATTCCTAACCGAGGAACAATATTTGTGCATTTTTCGGGTCTGGATGTAATATGTGATCTTATTCATGCATGACATCAGAATTGAGAAGAGGTTTGACTTATTCCGTGTTTGCGCGTATATTTACGAAGCTGTGTTAATAAGTGAATTCTATACTATATAATATATCCTCTAGTGATATCAAGGAGATATCGGCGTGGTCGAAACTGACGAGCAAGACATTGTCTCTGCTAACTGTACATGCGCACACCCGCCCTGAACAATTTTTGTTTTTAAATATTTGAAGTGACAGTCCAGTACGCAGTTCACTTAAGACGGTCCGTCATAATTTAACTGCAACTTCCTGTCATTGATCTCCTATCATACAAAATTCAGCAAGGAAATCTGCTGTACTATGTAAACATAACAAGACTTCAGAAAAGAGGTTCTGATATTGAGTCTTGTGAATGTCACTACATATATACATACATGTTTGTTATATATAAATTCTCTAAATCATCGTCATCATAATCATTATATTAGCCCATCACTAGTCCATTGCTGAAGACAGACCTCACTCACAGAGTTTCATAGAGTACGACCCTGAGGACCTGCTTACCTATTACTAAAAACTAAATCTCATTGCAATAGTATAATGAAAACAATGTCTTTAAACTTAGGGAACAGGGGAAGTTGTTTTTTTCTTAATATATTCTAATTCTTCATCATTAATTCTATATGAATATGGACTGTTAACGGTAATCAGTAACCTACAGGACCAGGACCTAACCTCCCCAAAATACATTACGATAATTTAAAAAAAAATAGAATTCAACACGGAACCGATTTCATTATAGTCGACGCACATTTTCATATCGAGATTTCACGCGATAGTTTTAATGAAGGCGATTCTTTGTTTTTTAATAAATCGAAATAAATCCTTCAGATTTTCTTGCATTTCACTGTATTGTTATTATTATTGGTACCCAGCAAGGGGTGATGGGATCATTCTCCGCTGGTATCTTTTGTATTTATTTATAACATCAGGGGCACACTTACGAACTTACCGTTCAACTAATGCGACCATCCATCCTCAAAGAAGGTACATGATCCACATGCGTTGTCACCCCTGGGGACTGATGGAATGCCCTCAATACAAGTAACCATGCGTCTCCGGATCCCCATACTCACCGAACACAGCGTTATGCCGCTATTTACGCTTGCGTGAGGTCGTGGTCCCTGTTCGAGCCCTGCTTTACTACCATATTTTTTTATTGTATCGAGGGGATAAATGAACACACAGTTCACCTGATTGTTAGTTATTCTTGCGGCCCCTGATACACGATAAGATATCATTACGCAGG
Organism: Teinopalpus imperialis; assembly: GCA_029286865.1. Taxonomy (NCBI): domain Eukaryota; kingdom Metazoa; phylum Arthropoda; class Insecta; order Lepidoptera; family Papilionidae; genus Teinopalpus; species Teinopalpus imperialis. Next base: position 7,919,555 of record JAGSMU010000014.1, on the reverse strand, counting down.
TGCATTCCCGTCACCCCAGAGGAATGAGATGGAATGTCTAGTCACCAACTGATGTATTTAGGATATCAGTATCCCTACCCTGCATTATGCCCTATTTGCAGATGCGTTGTCGCCCTTGAGGACTGAGATGGAATGCCTCGTCACCGGTAATAATCGTCTCCGAATCCTAACACTTACCAGACGAAACGGAGCAGCGTTACGCTGCTATTTCACGCAGGTATTCTGTGAGGGTTTGGCCCTTCCCCGGTAATGTGCGGACCTATTCACGCTGCAGTGTGGCCCCACCACTATATTCACCTTTATTGTGTTCAGTTGAAACGTCGCTCTCTGTCGGACTATCACGGTTGTTTCCACTTGAGTTGGTCCGTGTTTTTGCTCAGCCTTGCCGCGTTTCATGCTTGTCTTCCCAGGCTCGGCTTAATTGGATTCTGCTGACCTCATTTCAAGCGACACATTGCTGCTTCGTTTGCTTGTCGCTTTTTTTATTTTATTTACGAACAATAACAACAGTGTACTGTTATAGATACAATGTTATGGACAAATTTTAAGATTTTTTGCTAAAACTTTGTATGCCAGCGGTGGAATCTAAATATGGACTTTTTTTTTTATAAGAATATTAGTACTACTATTAACATACTAATATTCCCGCTAACCACTCCAAATATTCTTAAAATGCGTATACTAAGAAATGGTTCAAGACAATAATCGATTCGAACTTACGACCTTAAGTTTTGCTGACCGTACCTTAAACCATTAGACTATTGACGCTTTCCATTACGGTGGAATCGTACCACGCCCCTCTCCGTTCGAAACCACAGCGAGTGTTTATGCTTTTTCTTACACGTTTAGTTTTGTACCATCCATACGACCGTCGGTTTCAAAATATAATTGTCTACCTTTCTGTCTAATGTCCTCGTCCGTGGCTGCTAATTACCTTATTTGTCTATATCGGCAAATTAGTCAAATTAGTCAAATTTTGCATGGCGTCGCTTGACAAATGGCGGTCGATTTTCCCGTCAATTGTGTGCGCAGGCGTCGTCAGCGACGTCGTTATGTAATTCCATTCTGAACGCGTCACAGTTAATTGGTCGAACGTGGTCTAACAATGGCCTCTGGGGTTTATATGGGACTTTTTTATGTTTAAAATCTTATATTTTGTATCTTTTTTCTTTGTTGATCAATAGTTTAATTGTTATGGTAACGGTCTACGAAAATTGGCATCGATGATTCGAATCAGCCATTCGACTTAAACTGTATTCTGTGAAAACGAGATTCACAGGGGGAGCTCATTGTTATAGTAAGTTAATTGCGGCGTAACTCAATCTGAACTGTATTAATTCGAAAGCAGACCAAAAGTAGTGTCTCCTTTTCTTTTTAGAAATAGGACATAGTAGCCTTGTGCCCTTAGGTGTGAGTTGTTCATATTTATATTAGATCGCAATTAAATACAAAGTTTATTATAATAAAACTAAGGGTAATAACGAGAACACAGTTACCTAAGGGTAAGTAATGATGCGCTAAGTACCTACATCATTATCCTCAACAACTATTTAAAAAAAAAACCATTCGTTGTCACCCTTGAGGAGAAAGAAGGAATACCTTACTAACGCTGCTGGTCTTCTATGGGGTGCACTTGGTCGACACGATTCAAGTTGAAGTTTGATTACACTATGGAAACAAAAAAAATACGTATTCTCAAGTTTATGTTGAGATGTAAGTCAAACAGTGGTAGAGCTACACTGCAGTTTGTTTCTAACTGCACAATGAATGGGTCAGCTCGACCGGGGTAGGACTACGCCCTCACAGAATACCGGCGTGAAGAAGCAGCATAACGCTGCTGTGTTTCGTCTGCTAAGTGAAGGGATCAGGAGATCTTTTTTACCGGTGACTTGGCATTCCTACTCACTCCTCAGGGGTGACAACGCGTCTGCATTATGATTCCTTGTCAAGGATGAATGTAGATGTCATGGGTCGTCAGGAATCACTTAATATCAGGTGAACTGTGCTCGTTTGGAACTCTCAATGTGATAAAAATAAAAAAAATAATAATAAACAGACGGAATATGTGTTGTACAGCGATTGTGAAACTTAATATAGATATACAAGTGTTCGTGTCGCCTTGGAGCGAGCCGCCGTATCAGGGCAGGCATCTATCACTGTTGACGTCTCCAGCTGGAGGAGTGAGATTACGTTGATAGTTTTATCATTAAAAATAACACAATAATCTCAACGTTTCCTAACTTGGCGTCTCTGTTTCGAGATGTATGCGTCCCTCTAACATAATAACCTTATAAGGCACCGGTGAAACGCGCGACTGTCTTTTACTTATTATTTTTATATTTACATACAAAAATTAACGATAATTTGCTTGATGTTTTATTCAGGAATTATATGTGATACTGTATAAAAAGTAAAAGTCGTGTGACTTGACGTTTCTTCGTCGCTAGCTGCTCGAAGCGGCACTAGTGAATTATTAGCGTGCTTGACGATTTAAAGTATTTTGTATAAGCCTACTTGAATAAAGCTTTTTTGAAATTTTCTATCGATTGAATGAAATGACAAGAGCCATGCCAGCCGAGTGTCGAAAATCTCGCGCATGCACTCTACGGGGAGGTTTCGTAGGCAGTTGAAGTTCGCCAAACCGCAGCATAGTCCACATGCTCGTAGAACCTTTCTAGAGCGGATAACTATAAACATATCTCTATATATATATATATATATATATATATATATGCGCTGTTCCTCTGCGATTTGGCGAACTTCAACTGTCTACGTTCTACCTTCGCGATCCGTGCATGCGCGAGCGCTTCGACACTCAGGTAACAACATGGCCCTTGTGATACTGTACAGAGCTTGAAATATTAAATAATAAATAGTATACTATCAAATAATATTACGCGGGTAACGACTACTTTGTTTTATTTCTTTTTGTTGAAACAAATTAACAGTAGAGGTTTGCGGCAGTATTGTTTTGTTCTATCACGACCGGGGGAAGGGCCACCTCCTAACACAATACCAGCGTGATATACCAACTAGCTCTACCGTTTCGTTAAGAGAGCTTAGTGATCCATTACCCTAAAACTAGGTAACGTAGGTATTCCACCTTAGTGTGTTCAGAGGTGACAAGGTATGCCGATGATGTAGATGTCATTATACTTACCATCAGGTGAACTGTGCTTGTTTTTCGCCACTAATGCTGTAAAAAAAGTTGTTTTACAATATTATTACTATATATAATTATATATTTTTACTATTATATTTTAAATATATTATATGTAATATATAAAAAACTAAAAGTAATTTTCGTTCGTTTATATATATAAATATATATATTATAAATATTATTTTTTATGAATTAAGAAGCAATTCGCGAAGCGTGGCAGACTATACTCCAAAACCCTCACCGCAGTGAAGGCACTGCACCCAATACTCAGATTCATATATAAAGGCCGTCCTTTTTTACTTTTAAAAGAATATAAAAATGTTACTCATTACATACTACCTATAAGAGCACTTCACATGTGCAAATATTACAGAATAAATTCCAGTAAGATAAGCCGTGTGCATATCGCGTCGTTTGTTGTTTCTTTAATCGCCATCGTCAATCTTTTGTTATAGGAAGTGCGTAAGGTGCGAAGCCGCAGACCGGTGGTGTGTACAGGGCTTAATATAAAATTCGCTTATCAAAACATTGATAACGATAAAGTCTTACAAAAATGTAGGGAAATCTGTCTTGGCGACACCCGTCATGATAGTGTAGCCCAGTGATTGCTTATGATAAATCATTAGGTATAACCTCGTTGAATTTTTTAGTTATTTATTATTCTTTTTCTTAGTTTTCGTAAAACAATGAAAGGTTAGTGTTTTGGGAATACCCCACAATTTATAAATGTGAACTTAAAATTAAGGTTCTTTCCCGTTCAATATTTACATTGTTAACAAATAAACTAAAGTCATAATGGCTGAGTTATTCAACTTCAGAGATTTGAATCCGTTATTGTCGTGAACCGCCTCCAAACACGAGTTCTGGCATTCTATTAAAAACATCAACCGTTTACCACTCTGGTATAGTCCACAGATAATAATCGAATGATGGACTTAAACCTATTTTGCCGACCGTACACAAAACAATTGTACTATCGACGTCTATTTTGCCAGTATTTAAGTTATTTGGTAATTCTATCCCTAGCAAACGTGGTATTTCAGTCGACCCAAATTGTAAATAACAAGGCCTCTTCCATTAGCCATCAGTTGTGACGACGGATCCAAGTCTTTATCAGTGATGATGGATATAGGTGTGACGGTCTTGACTAATGACCAGCATGGGAACTGTGTGCTTATTTGTCACCGTGTCGATAAAAGTTTAAGCGACCCACAGCTGCAGCTACCGTATATTTGCCCTAAGGCACTTGTTGCCATCTATCTTATCGGTTACGAGACGTGGCTATCGGTTACATCGGTACATATTTGTGCTCTTTCATAACGGAGGTAGTGGTTTTTCCCCCTATACACACACATATATATATATACACCCACACGTCGAATAAATTCCTGGCATTTTGTGTGAGCATGGTCTTTAATAGTCGTTCAGTCGACCCGTTCAGACTGTGGCCAGAAACAAGTTTTGACGTGGCTCTGACATCGGTTTCATTGTGTTTAATTGAATCTCGTGAACTCGCTTCTTTGGTTGAAGAACATTTAATCCTCTTAATAGTTAAAAGTTAAGGTTAACATTTGGCATTCGGGATACTTCACCGACTAAGACTGTGTAGGTAGTATTCCTCAGTGGTTCACATCTGCGTTATGACAGATGTAGAGTAATAGAGTTATCACTTATCAAGAGAACTGTGTGCTCGCTTGTCACCCTCAGTACAATAAAAAAAAAGTTCTATAATCATGCTCAGCTAATCTACGATGTCCGCCACCTAATAACCAATATTGTACTCGAATACATCTCATTTAATCGACATTGACGCCGTGACCAATAAAGCATGACAACCCCTCGTCACGTGCTCCGAATCAGACTTTCTCATCTGGTGTCGTCGGAGAGTCACGCGGGTCAATCACTGTAAGACCGTTCCTTGATGTATTTGTTTTATTAGGAATTGATTGGCGTCGTAAAATGGAACATGGGATGTTTTATTGTTGAATATTTCATCGAGAGAAGTGTAAACTTTAAAGTTTCTAATGTAGCTACGAAGATTCATAAGTAAAATGCTTTGCTCATTTAGATTGTCAATTTTTTTTAACGAAATATTAGCAATGCTACATTACTAATATTTCGCCTAACTACCAACTAAACTGAAATATCTTGTGCTAGGAGATGGTCCACAGCAATGGTCTAATGGTGGGTTCGAATGTAGGTATGAAACTTAAGGTTGTAGGACCTAACGTTTCGCAGACCGTACCCTAAACCATTAATTAAACTATTGATGCCTCATTCTATATCCATTGTAGTTTCATGTTCTTAGTTACTTGTAATAAATAACACGATGACATCTTAATATATAGAATATTGTTATTTGAAATTTTGATTTATGACCGCGTCGTGTATTGGTTAGAGTAACTGGATGATGCTATCATTTAGATTCCTATGACGTTTCATCTGAACATTCCTGCGATGTTGTACATGCGTTGACACACATGCCATGTGAGATCAACTGCGCAGGATATATTGTAGTGCCGTAATAATTCTTGGAAATATAGTTTCATCCACCGTAGTCGGATGTAATGCTTAAATGTTGTTCCTCATTTGGGAATAGAACTCTATATATATATAGAATAGAATCCACTATATAATATTCGCACTTTAATTTGATAAAAATATAATTATAATCTAAAAGACAATCCATTTTAGAGCTATTATCAAAAAAGAATTGTCTATATACTAAATTTATTCCCTGAGAATGCCGTATTGTGAAACCGGTTGTAGTTTTTAAACTATGCTATTTTAAGATCTTATATTCATCTAAATAAAAAACATAAAGTCGCTCAAAGCGTAATGAGGAAATTTAAATATAAAAGGTACATAACGTTTACTTATTTTATATATACTTGATAGTTATTTAAAAGAGTTGAGACGGTGGTTTACCCACACTGCAGTTTCTTTCTAGGTACGGCATGAGCACTCATGACTGGCCTGCTCGACCGGAGACCAGGCTCTCACAGAATACCAGCATAATGAAGCTGTGTCTCTTATTACTGACAAGGCATTCCATCTCCATCTCATCTCATCCTTGTGGGTGACAACGCGTTTGTATTATGATTCCTTGTCGTGGGTGAATGTGGGTGTCGGGAATCATTTACCATCAGGTGACGGTGTGCTCGTTTGTCACCGTTAGTGCAATATTAACAGACTGCAGAGACTAATACATATTTGCTTAATATGAACCTAAAACTGTAAACTCGATTTTATGAATTATATATGAATCCGACAAATTGATATACAATTAATAAAAAATACTGTTAATATTGCACTGACGGTGACAAACGAGCACACCGTCACTTGATGGTAAATGATTCTGCCCGTGACACCCACATACAAACGCGTTGTCACCCACGAGGACTGAGTTCCTCGTGAATGCCTCGTCACAAGTAATAAAGGTCTCCAGAGACACTGACCAGACGAAACACAGCAGCGTTATTCTGGTATTCTATGAGGGCGTTCCTACCGTGGTCGAGCTGACCCTTACATTCTGCAGCTAGTAACAAACTGTAGCGTTGCTCTACCACTGTTGTCACACTTTTTTCATAAAACGACATTGTCTCGCAGTACCATCGTGAAATGGTAGCTATACTCTGATTGTCGTCTGGTGGATCATAGAAGAGGTATTCCATCTCAGTTCTCAGGGTGTGATAACGTCATATATAACGATACGTAAGTTAGCGAGAAATCGATAGATGTTGGAGGCTGAGGAACGTGTTTTGTAGCAATCTCTGTGGGAGATACGATTGCCAGTGACTGAACATTTCCAAGACTTTGATATGAACATATAAAGGAGTCTCTTGCGGCTTCACTAAATATTGCAAATGTGAAAAAAAATTACAGTCAACCTTAATATTGAATGAGAATGTACTCAGATTCAAAATGCTCTCAATCCGACTTAAAACGTAACAAAATACCACAGAAATATACATACTCTGAATATATAACTTAGAAATATATAACTTCGCTTGATATGGTGATGACGATAAGATTACAATTCGTGTAACACACGAGTGAAATTGTTGTTACATTTTTACGTTATGTAACACTATTAGAGCCTTAGTGTCCGTTGACATTGTAACATTTATGTATACATTGTTTTTTTTTTCTTATTATATTTTAAGTATTATGTAAATTCTAAAAAAAACTAGAGCTTAATGCAATGGTTATGTTTCTATTATAGTTTTGTAACTTCTATTCTTATTAGCGGAAGGGCCAAGCTGTAGTTTGTTTTTTGCAATAGGTAGCTGGTTTCTCCACCATGGCTCGAACAGGGTGGGACTACGCCTTCAGAGAATACCTGCATAAAACTGCTGTTTCGACTGATGAGTGTATGTAGAGATACTGATTAAGATTACTTGTGACGAGATATGCCATGTTATTACTTTGAGAGTTACAAACGAGCACACAGTTCACCTGATGTTAAGTGACTCCTGCGGCCCATGACATCTACGTTCATCCTTGAGAAGGAATCATAATGCAGATGCGTTGTCACCCTTGAGGACTGAGATGGAATGCCTCGTTACCAGTAATAAAGGTCTCTTATTAATTAATAAAGTAAGGTCTTTTCTTGCAAGATATCTTTGTATAATATATATAAAAATATCTTATACAACTAAAATAAATATACCAAACCCTGACATTCCACTGTAAGCTTCAAGATACTGTGTGCACCTTATGCGTAGATTGTACCAAAATTAAATAATTAATACCCGACGGTACTACCCCGTACCCATGAGTATTGTAAATGAATCGAAACGTCTGGATGAAAAAGATAAAACTAGACGAGATAAAAACTGTGCACAAGTAAATTTTATTCTATGCATGGAACACGTTTACGTGTAACAGTGACACTGCGTCACTCCTTGTACCGGGTATTTCCAGATTGCTGGTGGACTTCGTGCACTAGAACGACCTTGACAGTTAATTTTACAATAAATATTGACATGCTGAGTGGGTCCGAGATTAACCGCAAATTCGACAAAAGATACGAAGCCAGAGCAGTTTTCTTGTGTACTCGGTCATTATAACCAACGGTATAATTAAGCCATCATTCCTAACATATAAGATACTTCACCTAAGCGTGGCCTAGTTTACCACAAGGCAACACCTGGCACTTTTTTTTATAATATTCAGAGTAACAAACGAGCACAAGGTTCACCTGATGATGAGTGATTCCTGCGGCCCATGCACATTTACATTCATCCTTGGCAAGGAATCATAATGCAGATGCGTTGTCACCCTTGAGGACTGAGATAGTTATGGAGACCAGACGAAAACACGTATTCTGTGAGGGCGTGGTAGAGCTGACCCAGTTACTCTGTAGCTAGAAACAAACTGCAGTGTACCTCTACCACTGTTTGAAAGGCGGTTGTGGCATGTTGCGTCGCGGTTTGATTACGAAGAACAATATTTATTGGTTACCATGGGTCAGTAAATGCACCAGTGTTTCCTACAATGTTTACGGCACTATATTATACTATGACATGTAGCCATATAGTCATGACCAGAAGATAACGCCGTGGTCGAAATCGACCAGGAGGACATCATCATTTTAACTATAATATAGCTAAATATAATAATAATATATAGCTTTTAGTCGTGGTTTCACACACATATTGGTATGTGTGTGAAATATCAGTATTTTCCGATTTTATCAATTTAAGACTTAATCTACGGAACATTAAATAAATACGTAATAAAAAATGACCTCGCCTTTACTGTGTAAAAAGCCACTTAATGAAAATGTTAGAGACCGAGAAAAAATATTTTCATAAACTCTTTTGGAGCTTAAACAATATTTATTTCACTAACATAATGGCGTCTTACAGGTATACACTCTCCGTTATGACCATTGTCAATCATCTGGACTGTCAAGTCGAATCTTTCGATACCTCAATTGTAAAGAATTTCACGAAGATACTCGTTAAAAACATAACATCTATTTGCAGTCGGGTAAAATATCTTTGTAGTTAAAACCGGAGAAGGGACACCCTTTAACACTCAATCCTGATTGGCTTATTATGATTAGTAATATTTACACGACAACTGCACACTTTAGATAAAAATAATTATTAATATAATTTGTTGATTTTATCGCGTTTATATTTAACTTATATTCCTGACTTATCCAATTCCTAACAACGTCACATAGAGAACGGGATGCCTGACCTCCTGACGTCACGGTATAACTAGGACTGCTGTCTGCTTTAAATGACTTATTTTGGATCCGATCTACACAAAAAGAGCTCACAGCTTTAGGTCCCTCAGTGGTATGCTTCTTTTAAGATTTAGTTTTATAAACAATCACAGACGAAATCATTTAATGAATTAATCCCTCCTCTCTTCTCACTCCTTCCACTCATCAGTTATCATAATCTATTAAAATGGCTCTTTGGTGCAATTGTAACATACCGTTTGTTTCCTTGATATAATTCAATGTACAGGTTAATCGATAATCAGAAGAAAAATTATTTAATCCTACAAATATATTCGATCATGAAACATAGTTAGTTCTGTTGGTTTTCTTAAAATAATAATGGTTTAGGGTACGGTCTGCGAAACTCAAGTTTGCGGGTAGGCGTCCTACATTCAACTATTGGCGTGAACCAAGTATTTTCAGCTTAGTTGGAGTGGTGAACGGGAATATTGGTTATGGTAATATCACTGTTAGTATTCTTGTAATTAATAGCAGAAGATCTCTAAACTGTTGTTAAAGCACTCGTAACGGCAGCAATTTAGAAGGTTTAAATTTAACTCGAAAAACGAAATAAATTATTCCACCTGGCCTGGTTTTTCAAAAATTACTTAGTTATATACTCGTAGAACCACGAATAGGAAATAATAATATAATCCGTAATGTCTGTGCTACACGTAATTTTTAGGTCATTAAATGATATAATTCATGATTAAGATAATATGATCGATGCACATACTTGATTTTTTTTCGTATATTGATAACGTATTTTATCTAACTAAAAACTCGGGCGACCGATTCAATATTGTGACGTGGTTTAAAAGAAAATATACTACGATACTTTTTACTTTCGAAATATTATTCAGCATTAGTGAAATTTCTAGCGGCAACTTCATATTGGCCATCGCATTGTGGAACCACCACCCACTAGATGGAGGGACAGCCCATGCAAGTCATCGGGAAGGCGACGGATGCAGGTTGATCAGGATTATACTCTGTGGTAGTCTGAGGCTTATGTTCAGCAGTGGCATAAAGTCGACGTTAAAAGCTCTCTTAACTCATGTTGTCCAAATCCAGAAATCTGATTGTAGTCTAACATTATATAATGGTCATAGTCTATATAAATGTCTCAAATAGCATAGATCGATCGGGAAAGGACCTCGTTTGAATCGAGTTAGATAAGATCAGATAGTGATAGAGCTACACTGCACTGTGTTTCTAGCTGCAGAATGAGTAGGTCAGCTCCAACGGGTTAGGACCCCGGACGCCCTCACAGAAAATAACAGTGTAGGGATCCAGAGACCTTTATTAATGGTGACGAGGCATTCCATCTCAGTCCTCAAGCGTAACAACGCATCTGCGTTATGATTCCTTGTCAAGGATGAATGTAGATGTCACGGGCCGCAGGAATAACTTGCCATCAGGTGAAGTGTGTGCTTCTTTGATAAATTCATTGTAATAATAATAATAAAACAAAAAGTTTAAATCTTTTAACCAGTTTAACCTTAGCGCTAATGTGTTTCGTCGGATGAGGGAAAACTACCGGAGATCTGACCCACTAGTAGTGTAGAAGGCATTGCTTCTTTATCTAAAGTGGTCACAAAGTTCTCCATTCTGATTCCTTATCAAGGACTAATTTGAGTGGCATGGGCCATAGAAATGACTTACTTTTAGTTTGGGGAGAGTTCGTTTGCCCTGCTCTAAAATACACGCTATAAACCAGAATGTAAGCCATTTTAATTTAGTTTTTACCCGTCGATAACGTTATCCAACTAGTCGTTATTATCTAGGATTTAGGCAATATAAAATGTTTTCCCAAATCCGTCATCATTCAGTTGCGTATTATATGCTCTGATTTATCCCCACAATCTCATCTTTACTGAAACGTATTATGATACAGCTCTTCACGTACGTACATAGTACGGAGTGTAATTTTGCATATGATTATTCAGTGGTAAAGCAAACAATGGTATCAACTTAAATCAACGTTTATTTGACTTGTGGCGGGTTTAACTTTGGGACTTTAACTTTATGAAAATTCCACGATTGCCTAAATATTTGACAACTTGATGATTTTCTGCTGTAGCGAGGCTGAGCGATAGTACGTTATCTCGGTTATCAACGATGCGTTACCATAATCATTCATCATCCGAACGTCTTGACGTGATTTCGATGAGATTCGGCGAAATGTGCCATTTTGATAACATCCGTCGCTAGCTACGCTCCTGTTTCAAATACATGTTATGTAACATCGTTATGTAACCTCGCACCTTCGTCTTTATTTATTTTATCAACAATAAAGTAGCGATCGTCTTAATAGTTTACCGGGCCAACATTCGCTCTACATTCGGGACTCTGTCGGTGTTTGTCGAGTTTTCCGTCTCAACGATTCTGATATCTCGTTTATCAACATCTTATTTGATAGTCGTGTAAATTTACACAACCTGACGGCGACTGTTCACGTGATCGAACCGTTTTCAGTGTACATTTATTTTATGTTGCTCAAATCCAAATGATACTAGAAATCAACTTTACTAATGCTTCCATCAATAATAATGTAATCTTTTTTAAACGCAATAATCGTTCTCAACGAAATCTCATTCGATAAAATATTTTCAACAGCTAATCTTGAATGCTGAAGTGTTAATCAGTGCCACAAAGTGAGTGATTACATGTATTAATGGACAAAAGTGTTATTTTATTAAGAGTTTTATTAGAATTACATGAAATGTGTTTCCGTAGCGTGAGTGGACTGCTAAAGTGAGAATGACTATGAGGTGACTATGGGACCGGCCCTCCGGCTGTAGTGGTGAACGGAAACATTCCACTATTAAAAATTCTGACCCAGGGCCCGGCGGACTGCACCAAGGACATATGCAAAATGACCAAGGGCCCTCGGAAAGTGAAACTAGTCATTGTCGTCAACAATAAGAAAGAGTAAGTATCTATGCCTTTTATTTATTAATTCGAGGATATCTATATAATTACTATATACTGTCTGTTGGTAAGCAAATAAGAATTTAGATTTTTGTTTTTTAAATGTAAGCAATATCTGTATTAGATAAAAAAATCTAAAATATTATTATTATCTAAAAATCTAAAATATTAAATAATAAAATATTTTAGGAAAAACGTAGAAAAAGTTTTGTAAAACTTCACAAAAGATTCTAAACAAATTTATTGTAATACGGCCATGACAATCGTCTAAATATGTACAGTATGTTAAAATAACGTGTAATAAAACGCTGTAAAAAAAATAATAATAATATAAGGATAGAAATAAATAAAATCCAACCGGACAGATTCGCCGCTAACAAGGCCGAGGGTAAGGGAGAATATCAAAAAGCACCGGTTTCACCATTTGTTAATTATTACTTTAATTATTTAATTACAATTTTTTTTAAAAAAAATTCAATTATTATTATTATTGCTAAGACTCCTGTTGGAAATGGACTACGACAATATTCCAATGACGAATTGCTCCGGCCGTTGGTAAGAATTATCGATTTTAACTCAAATGGACCATTTCTTCTTTTTTTTTTGTTATTTGTTGCTTTATTGTGAAATTAAAAATAAATTTGGGGAAATTAGTTTGACACTTTGTCGGCGTTTTCTTTTATTTACATAAATGAGAAATATGCGATTTATTTTTATTTGTAGGTTTTGAGAAAAGCTATTCTTATTACGTTTAATGTTAAACAAACTAACACGCTTTTATAAGCTAGATCTGTGTGTACGGATGTATATATTATTGAAGAAATGTTTGTATGTACGGTTTCTTTTCGTGTTGCTAGGTGAGTTGTTTGCTCGTTTGCTACCTGTTGTATAAGTGATGTTTCATCCATCCATTGCATATTTGATTAATCCTAATTTTTTACAGACGTATTAAAACCGACGATAATACAATAATTTTAGTACTATGCGTGTTTGTAATTTTTTTTTAATCTAAAGATTATGTTATTGTAATATTGTTTTAAATTTCAATTTATTTGGTATGTTGCGTAACAGATAAGTGAAGAATTTATTCAACTTTTAATAATGATAAGTGTTTTTCTCAATATATTTTTAAACTACAATGCTCCATGAGCTAAATTTAATTGTCTGGCATATTAGCTAGCTTTTTTGATTGCTTATAATCTCAGAAGTATTTCAAATTGCATATTTTACTTATTAAGAATAATAGAAAAATAAAGACGCCATTGTTTTACTCAGACATTGTGAAAGAAGATAAATGTTGATCTTTTATTCGTCGACAGTAGAGACACGATGTAGCTATTAATAAGTTATAGCATAGGAGGTTATAACTTTTATTTTTATTATATTGAGAGTAACAAACTCACACATAGTTCACCTGATGGCAAGAGATTCCTGCGGCCGATGACATCTACATTCATCCTTGACAAGGAATCTCAATGCAGATGCGCTATCACCCTTGAGGAATGAGATGGAATGCTTTGTTACCTCTCCACTCACCAGACCATGTACCCCTGTCGACAGACTGAATGTTTCATCACCTGTAGTTCATTCCCAGATCCTAACTTATTTTACAACGCTGCCGTCCTGTGAGTCCTTCCCTTGCGGAGTCTACCCCATAATGTCGCAGCTAGTAATTAGCTAAAGCGTACACCCACTGGAGATGCACAGAACTATACTAAGTGTTTATGAATGAACGACGAAGACGCGACGTAGCGGTCATTATATGCAAATCCTTTATCGCAACATCGGCTTAATTGCCTGAGGAAATAGGGACAAAATCGCTTGCATCCGGCGGTGAACAACGTACAAGGTGAATCTTAGTAACTTCGTATCATACAATAGCCATATATAGCACAAATCGTGAACATAATAATGTAATACGCTTTCGAGGAGTTAGTTTCGAAGTAATTATATTCGAAGTATATATATATATATATATATATATATATGTACATATTTTAGCAAATATCACGATGTAACCACTCAGTTAACTCTTAGTTTCAACTTTATTGCTAACATCAAAAAAGAGGTACAACGGATGGATGATATGGATCCATCGCAGGCTTTTACATTATATACTATTCCTAAAATAACTATCATAATATATAAAAGTAAATAAATACCTAACTATATATTTTTTATTTAATATATATTAACTGATTTCTAATCTAATAATATTATTAATCAAAATTTGAGCAACACAAATCAAAAAATAATTCCATTCATAAATTTGATTTCTATTATAGATTTCGAGATTAAGACAGTCATGGACTTTGACATGTAGTAACTTGAAACGTATCCCATGTATAAGCCTTTCCTCAATTTCTTTAATTGTAATGTGGTTGACAAATAACAATTCACTTGGCGATAAGTGATTCCTGCGGCCCTCAGTACTGACACGAAATGCCTCAAACCCATTAATAAGGGTCTTCTAATCCGTATACTTCACACAACACCGGTATACGTCTATTTCAAGCTGGCATTCTGTGTGTGCGTAGTCCTACCCCGCCCGAGCGAACCCATGAATGCCACAGCTAGTGTCAAACTGCGTTATTGCTCTACCACTTGACAGATATTATTCCCACGATGTCATTGAAACGCGAGCAAACCTAGTTCGTGCCCCGGTGCCGGCTTCAATGACAATATGCATTCTTAAGCGCCGTTCTGCCGGCGGTACACGGCGGTGAAGGGAAACATTATGTTCACGACATAAATGGAAATATGTTCAACTTAATCCGTCAATACATCTGAAGACCTAAGCCCAATCTCGAGATCCACATGTGTTAGCTTTAATTTTTTGACCACGTACTCGCGCGCCATATTAACAGTGGTGCGACATAAATGAAAATATGTTCAACCTTGTTCGCCAATACATCTGAAGACCTATGCCTAGTCGTGAGATTCATATACAGTGGTAGCTACACTGCAGTTTGTTTCTAGCTGCCGAAGGAATGGTTGAGTTCGACCGGGGCAGGATACCAACGTAAAATAGCAGCATAATGTTGCCGTGTTTCGTCTCGTGAGGGCAGGAATTCGGACACCTTTATTACTCGGTGACGAGGCATTCCTTCTCAGTCCTCAAGGGTGACATAGTATCTGCATTATGATTCCTTGTCTACGTTGAATGTAGATGTCATGGGCTGCAGGAATCACTTGTTATCAGGTGAACTGTTTGTTACTATCAAAGCAAAAATTATTTTATCACACAGTGGTATTTTTGAGCGGATAATACTTAGGGACCTTCAAGTAAAGAACATACACCTAACACAAAGGCCTGCAACACGCCTGCAACTAACTCTGTGTGGACGGTTAGGTCCTTTGCCTCTTCAAGAAAAAAGCTGAGAAATTGCATCATATTACGATATATGTATAAGTGTAATATATGCTACGTCATTATCTGATTCTTCGCAATGATCGTTATCAAGTATAAAACTGTCGTCATCCCTTATTGACTTATTGTAAAACTAATTTAAAATCTTCATATCTCAAAACTTATAAATGTGTATAGATATTAGTTTAAAATTCACTCAACCACCATTTTAACAATGGTAAAGTCAAATTAACAGTGTTAGAGATTTCTGTCTGTAACAAGAACGGGTCGGCTTCTTTACAGGGGAATGACCATGCCATCACAATACTAGCGTGAATCAGTGAATATCAGTGTAACACTGCTGTGTTTCGTATGGTGTGTGCAGGTAACTATCTTAAAGGCTGGCAGCGCATTAGCGACTCCTGGTGTTGCGGATGTTCATGGGCGGCGGTGATCACTTACCATCAGGTAAGGTTAAGCTCGGAAAAAAAAGGAAACGAGGCGATCTATTTGCAGTTCCCAAATGTTGCCATGTAACTCGTTTCAAAGTTTCTAAATAGTTTCGCTTAATATTATAAAACATATATAAATATATATATATTTATATATATGTGTTTTAAAGTGATTGAGTGGCTTTGATATGCAGATACCTAATTACAGGGAACGAGGCAATTGATTTCAGCTCTCAGGGCGACAATGCGTGTGTGTGTTGAATGTTTGCTGAAGATGGATGGTCTTTGGCCGCAGACAACACATTACGAACATGCGTAACTCGTTTCAAAACTTCTAATTTTATAAAAAAAACATATATATGTTCTACCAGAATATTTGAATAGCTCGATTCTATTCGAAGGACGAGGCTTTTTATAAAGCCGCGCCATTGATAATGTCTTTTTGCCTCACCGACTGCACTGAGAGAGCAAAAAGGCTTGTAGAGTGATTACGGTCGTCTCACAGCTCAGTGTCACGGCTGTTTACTGATTATTTCTGAGAAGTTGTTAGACAATTAATGTTGCTGGTTAAATATTTTTAAGTTAGGATGACAAAATGAGCACACAACTCATCTGAAGTTAACTGGTCGATTAGGTAAGGGGACGACAGGTGAGTGCCTCCGTTTACGCATACGGCACTATGAAGTATTCCGCGCAGTTGATATGATGCGATATGTCTGGCGATAACCAGAATATATCGCCGTGATCATCACATGCTTCATCAACACTACAGCTTGTACATAGCTACGGCGTGGAACAGAACGTGAACTTTTTACAATATCTATAATACTTTTTCACTACAACATTTTCAATTATTATTAATGTTTGTAGGGCACCTCTTATCCCTGATATACTATCAACATTTTAATCCTTCTCCACAGATAAGATAACTTGGTTAATTTGTTATTATTTATTTATTGTCATTATGTAAGACGAATACAAAATAGTTAGGTACACGTAGAAGCGGAGAAAGTTTTTTTTTATATATAATATTTTATACGGTTCACCACATCAAGTGCGTACATTATATTATAGTGCCGTTAGTACTTTTTACAATCACAGAGGCACTAACTCTATCCCTTTCTGTATTTCGATGCATGTCTAACAATAGAAAAGTTCACTTGCACTGTAAAACTTTGACGATAATATCAAATCTTAAAATCAAGAGTTTGTATTGTATAAATATTGTTCCTTGGTTCGAATAGAATTCTGGTTCTGGATCTCAAGGTTTCTGGAAGCACCAAGGCCGGACCACTACACCTCCACTCCCCCCTATTTTCTGTTCTATCGTAGTAATATGATATAAAACCAAGATTATTATAGTTGGTCCTTGATTTCTTAAAGCCATTATGTCTACTTCTTTATTTTCGTTAAAATCTATATAATATATAGTATAGGTAGCTCGGTGTCTAAGTGGTTCCGACACCAATGGAATTGTTATTTATAGTTTTAATTTAACACGTGCTCCACGGCGGTAGAATACATCGTGAGGATGCAGGTTGCATGTCTAAAAGAAAGTGATAAATATATTGCAATTCGCCAATTCGCGCATTCACTTCAGGGTTGACTGACAGGTGAAAAATGCCTAAGGCATTAAGTCCGACTGTATAATTTTATGTTTGTTATAATTTCCACGCGGTCGTTTTATTTTTTTATAACATTGAGAGTAACAAACTCACACACAGTTCACCTGATGGCAAGTGATCCCTGCGGCCCATGACATCTACATTCATCCTTGACAAGGAATCATAATGCAGATGCGTTGCCACCCTTGAGGATTGACTCCGTCAGTCTCTTATACTACAGACCTTACATATTCATGGAAGCTGTAGCGTCATCGTCTTACGCTTGTGTCTTGAAGGACAATATAGCCGCTTACAAACTATAGTTTAAACGCGGAAGCGTATGTCACGATAATTTCGTATGTGTGTGCTGCACGCAACGGTCGTTCTTGGCAACAGGAAGAGAATCGTTTGTCTCGCGCGGATGGCACCGCTCCGGTGAACGGTCGGTGGCATCAATGATGTCTTCAACTGCATCTAATTGATGGAGTTCCTTCAGCCAGGCCCGGTGTTCATTGTTATTTCTTTTTTTTTATATTTTAATACTGATTATACCAACACTGACACTATATATTGTGGTAGACACAAGCTGTAGATTGTTTCGAACTGCGGTCTTTCACTCGGCTCGACCGGGTACGGGCCACCACTGATAGAATACAATCGTATCCTCAAGTGTTTGGTGAGGATGGATTTAGATGTCATGGGCCGCAACCATCACTTACCGTCAGGTGGAGTTTGTTCTTCGTCCTTCTCCCGTGACTGCAGCCTAACACAAATAAAAAAAGGTTTCCCAAATACTTTTTTTATAGAATACTATATAACATTTTTTAATCCGATCAATAAACTGACGGGCCCGTTCGGCACTTTCGGGCACTCTCGAGTCACTTTCTTTAACGCCCAGGGTAGCGTTCCAACCACAATCTCCCCCTCGGTGACCTTTGTGCTGGTTACCCTTAAATAAAAGTCTCCGCTGAGTGTTCAGCACTCAGCCACTTTACAATTAGATGAAGCTGTAAAAGCCCAGTGACTAACAGTGGGCAATAATCATTTAAAAAAAAGTATAATGTAAACCTCGCGTTATATATAATACGCTTATAAACTTAACGATGGTCACTGTTAACCATGCGCAGGTGACCGTCATCTAATGCGTGCCTAATGACAGGAAGCTGTCGCTGGCTTCCGCGTTACGATCGTGACAGTCACTGTCCAATGACCGTCATTAAGCCACCGTCGATGATCATTTGTTGTATGATAGTAGATGATGTAAATGTTATATTGATGGTATAATCCCCCCCCTATATGCCACAATTTCCTACAAATGTTGCACGGCTGAGCAGTCCCAACTCCTCCTGTTCGAGGCTTGCCCTACACTACGTTAACCAGTACAAAGCACAAACGATTTTATTTTTGTGTATGTGTGATGCTGTTGGTCCAGAGACCTTTATCAGCTTTATTGAAATAGCCTCGCGAGCAGGTGGCTCGCTGAGGAGGGAGACAACGACGATACGGGTAATGCTGGGAGGAGGCGAGGGAGGAACGAGGCACGAGGACTTCTTTGCTTTGAGCCTTCTTCATAAAGGAGGCTCGAACCTCGGCTCGGACTGCTATCTAATTCCCTAGTATAGTTTACTGTTCCATTATTCCATCTTAGTCCTCATGGTTGACATTATGATTCCTTAAAGAGGATGATCTATCATGGGCCACAGGAATCACAATCAGATTTTTGGTGTGCCTTGGTTGACACCCGTAAAGAAATTAAAAAAAAAAATTCTTGCCCTTTAAAAAAACAGTCACTGATTATTAAGGCAACGTGAATTACGAAATAAATCAATTTTTTATAGCTGGTAATCTGTTTGGATTAAGCCGACGTAAAGGTATTTATGACATCGGAATACAGATAACTTACGAAATGCTAAATATATCAACCTGCATCGAAATAATGTATTTATGTTTGTAGTAAATTATATCATTTTTTATCAACTTTTTTTATTTCTTTTTAACACGCTCATATTAGCTTGACTTGTATTGTTGTTTTTATGAATGTGTGTGATCTTTCAATTCGATTTTCACCCATTAAACTTCACTGAAATTTTGCAGACATATTAAGAAACGACGACGATACAATAATGTGTAATGTAATGTCATGGTAATGTGTGTTTTTTGAATTTTTTTCTAAGCTAATAATTATTATTAATTAAAATTCAAAGAGTAATTCATTAGATTTAGATGTCGTAAAAAGCAATCATCCTTTTTTTTTTTTTCGGGCTGATGGCCGCTGTTTGCCCTAGGGCTTTTAAAGTTTCACCGGGTTGAGTGAGAGGTGATCAGTCAAGACCTCTATTGGGTAACCAGCACAAGGGCTCCCGAGTGGGAGCCTCGGCTTGGCTTATCCTGGTTCCCTAAAGCGTCTCGTCTTGAACTCCAGGGTGCCCGAGAGGTTTAGTTGTATATGAGCCACGGAATATACTAATTTTGTAAATAATTGCTTGGAATCAAAGTTTTTAGTACAAGTTTTTAGTTTAATTTAACACGTATAAAAAAATTCTTCCGTCAAACCACAGTTAAGTTGCGTTACTTAGTTCTACAGAATACAGTGGCAGCATATTAATCAACTAAGGATATTAAAAATATGTATAAAAACATGTATAAGAAGTTTAAACACAAGAATTGGTGAACTGGAGTATAGATAGGTCGCGACATTTTTTTAATAGAATAGGTGTAAGAAATAAGGCGGCAAATGATCAAGCACCTAGTGGTAATTGATAACCGCCGCCCATGAATATCTGCAGCACCAGAGGAATCGCAAATGTGCTATCGGTTTTTATGAAAGGTATAGGCTGCAAATAAATCGGTTCACCCGCGAAGTGACGGGGGGAGGAAGGAAGGTGAAGGACCCTCGCAGAACACAAGCTCGAAATATATATCAGCACAACGCTGCCGTGTTTCGTGGCTTTACGGATACGGAGATCCAATTGCAGATAGATACATTTTTTTTATTATTAATTTATTATTTGCACACGTAAAACAGACATTCTACAAGGCGGAGTAAATGTCAAAAGTTCAGTAAATATTATAGTACATAAATGTAATAAATAATATACATATTAGTTAAGTTATCTGTAATTTACACTTATATATACACATACATACAAATTGACTAATGTCTGATAACTTAAAGTCAAAACAACACACGTTATGAATAGAGAACACAAGGTAAATAGATAGAAAAACAAACAGTTAGTTGCTGCTCCGGCGTTAGGGTAGGTTTCCCGACTTGCCGCTTGTGATTGAATGAAGCTTCACCAGTAGCTGCATGTATACTGTATAGTGTGTGCTGGGTAAAGGTTTTCAAGAATTCAGTCCAAGTGTTCTATTCGAAGAGCGGAGACGCCGTTTATGGGAGTCGATATCCTGATATTGAAATTCGCATGTCATACAGGAGCAAAAGCACATATCATCTCAGTGTTTATTGTTGAAAACGTATGTGCAGCTTTATTATTTGTTGAACATAGATGTAGACGTTTCGTGTTGGAGTCCTCGCTTACCATCAACTGTGTGCTTATTTGCCTATTTTGTCTTATTTGTCTTTTTTTTTTTTTAATTTTTTTTTATATATACAAAAAAAACAGGAAAGGGAAATGCTGGTCGTTATATTCTGTCTAGAAGCCTTTCTGGAAAGGATATTAAAGTTTCTAATAAAAACGTATTTAAACCTCCTTACCCTCAACACCGCAGTCCAGACGTACTTCAGTTCGATGATAAACAAAGAAATGGATTAAGTCAAGCGCCATGCTATCTTATCGTGCCGTATCGAAATTCGATTTAAAGGCAAAGGGGGAAAATACTCAATATAATATATTTATTGAATGTTGTCCTAATATATGCGATAAAATGATATTTTTAACCGCTTTAACAATCAGCCGCTATGATTGGCATAAACGTAGTACATACGTGTTACAACTTTTTTTATTTTGTTGTATTTTTGAAAGAACTCTATTCATAATCAACATTCCAGTTCAACTAAGCTAAAAAATGCTTGTGCTAGGAAACTATAATAGTCTAATGACGGATTCGAACCTTATTTATTTGAAATAAGATACGTGGGTGGTAGCCTAAACTTAAGGTTATTGACGATCCAGATAATAACGAGCTTTCATTAGTCTGAAAATAAGGCAGGAAGTTGACCATCACTTGAGGGTGACAAATGAACACACGCCCTCATGTCATCGAAGTCCATTTGTTGTCACCCCTGAGAATTAAAATGGAATACCTCGTCACCTCCATGGTCTCCGGATCTCTAGACTCACCAGAAGAATAATCGTTATTCTGTTAAGGGTCCTTCCACAGTCGAGCCGACCTATGGGTCGCCAGTTAGCTTAATGCTTCAGCTAGAAATAAACTGATACGTGGATCTACTGCTGTTAAAATTCTACGTTTACGGTCTTCTTCTTAATATCCCTGCGGTTAATGTTAAACCGGGGAAGAACCACACCGTCATAGAAGAATGCCAACGTTATCTTGCCTGACTAAAAATTACATTCAATTACCTGTAACATGCCTTCGTGTTAACACAATATCATTTCAGATAGTGGCCTTGAGTATTCCTTAATGCATTATTTTGCCAAGCTATTAATCTTCATAATTATATATAATTACTTCATATTTTACTTACCTTTATCCCAGAAAAATCTAATAATCTATCATTCGATTTTTTTTGTCTGCAACGTCTTGCAGTGAGACGTGGTCACCTTACTTTCCTTATTTTCAAACTAAGTAAACATGATCGTTATAAAAAGAACACCAGCAATGGTACTCGTATTATAGTTACTAACAATCCCGGTAACCACTTCAAGTAAGCTATAATGGTTTATGCTAAGAGATAGCAAACGGTGGATTCCAACTTATTTTGTTAAGTTTCACACACCGTACCCTAATCCATTACGTTATTGGCTATTTCCAGGGATGCATTTAAATATAAAACTCTATATACTTCTATGTAGTTGGATTTTATTTTTTATTTAAAATATTTAAATATTGTTACCTTTGCAGACGCCTTAAAAGGAGAAACCCGGTCAGGGGTAATGTTAAATAATGCCGATCAGTGGAAAAAATAAAAGCAGGTCGCAATTGGTTCTTATCTGTCTCAAAGGTTAACAAACAGCGTAACAATTTCATGAGGAAATGCAACCAGCATTCACGAGGAGTAGAATTGTGCATGTTACTTTTTGTTCGTGTTATTAAGGTAACTTTTTTGTGAGAAACTTCTTGCAAAAATTTCAAGGTCGAACTTGTGTGTAACGTTTAACGAAATCGATGAAAAGGACGGAAAATAGGTCCTTGGGTTGAGAGAAAATGAGAAGCTGTCGACGTAGTTGGGCTCGTTTTTAACTTTCTAATCTTTCTCTCTCCCTCACTCAGCAGTTATTACCTTTTATATCCCCTTACTAGTTATAGCCGAATGTGAGTGCAACGTCTCTAAATATAACGTTTAATGAATCTTTCTTGACTCGAAAAGGATGGAAAATAGGTACTTAGATTGAGAGAATATGAGAAATTCTATATACATTGCCGGACGCGTTGTTTTCCTCTTTCCTTTGTTTCTCTCTTGCTCTTTGTACTTTTATCACTTACATATTTTAACTTGAAACTTCTTTGGGTTTTCGAAATTAAGTGCAACGCTTAACTAAACGTTTCTGACGCGAAAAGGACGGAAAATAAGGTAAAAAATGGTACTTTCCCAGAGTGAGGAAATAGTAAATTAATATTCTCATTCTTTCCTTTTTTATCAGCCTGTCTCTCTCTCTTTCTGCATTAAAGCAATTTAGAGACCTAGTAATGGTGGCGAGACATTCTATCTCATTCCCCAGGTGTTGCGTTGTCACCCGTTTCAGCACGAAATTTGCAGTTGATCGATATTTTTGGTATTTTATGGGTCTTCACTTCACTGCTATCATGTGAACCGTGTTCTCTCTTTGTTATCCTTATTTTCATGAGAAAAAAAATGAAAGTTTTTATCGATATACTTATATTTACCGGCACTATAGCTGTCTCACTCGTGTTGACCCTGACGGATTTTATTACCGGCGGCACAAAATGCTTGAACAATTTCATTTAAAACTTAACCATTGTATTTTAATTGCATCGATCAATTGTTCATACCGTAGAATTAACTGCATTACGCTCTATAATGGCTTAATGGCTGTAGATTGTGTTATCCTGGTTGATTGATCACGCCGAAATTTGGTTAGTTAGAACTAGAATATCTAAAAGACGTTTTTACGGAAGCATGGATAGAGCATACGCCCCACATATCTTAGGCTAAGGTGCTCGCATGTCACTTAAATCAGTCCTAACAACGACGACGTGGCGTGATGCTTGGAAAAGTTGGTATTTCTTTTGATGCAACAGTGGTAGAGTTCATAGAAGTCTCGACTGAGTGCCATTAGCGCTCGGTCACCTCTCAACCCGGTGAAACTGTAAAAGCCCTCGGGCTAACAGTGGCCTTCAGCCCGAAAAAAAAAAAAAGTGGTAGAGTTACACTGCAGTTTGTTTACTACCCGCAGCTACGCCCTCACAGAATATCAGCGTGAAATAGTAGCATAATGTTTCATCTGATGAGTGTAGGGATCCGGAGACCGTTATAACTTGTGTCGAGGCATGCGATCTCAGTTCTGAAGGGTGACAACGCATCCGCGTTGTGATTCCTTATCAAGGATATATGTAGATGTCAAGGGCCGCAGGAATCACTTGCCATCAGGTGAACTGTGTGTGAGTTTGTTAATTTAAAAAAAAAAAAACATAATTATGGATATTTATCACCCGTATTCCATAATTGGTGTGTTTCGAAAAGTGTCCTTATTTGGAAATAACGCATCTCTGTTTAGAGCTCGAAGACGGCATTAAGAACGCACTCGATAATTGTCGCGCGCACGTTTTCCAGACGCGAAACGCTTCTGTAAATAAGGTCCTACATCGAAAGTGTTTGTTTCGGAGACGAAATCAAAAGTCACTATGTCGCCGGCCATCGCGCATATGCGCAGAGTAGTCTATCAACAGAGACATGCTATTTATTATTGATAGTTTAAGAACTAAAAGTAAAACTTATCTTTATTCAGTTGAATATATAATGAAATGTGTACTAAGAGTATGTTAACAATAAAGTATGGTATATATATATTTATTATTTATGTTTACATTATATATTATATATATACATGTTTGTAAATAAATATTAATAACGAGCGCTCAGATATTTAGCTGCCACGGCTCGAATTTACAAGTACGGTTAATTTTTTTACCCATTGAATGTACAAGTTACTTGTAGTATTTGTGTTATCTTATCTGTCTCAATTTTCCTCGCATTTATGATGGTCCATAACTAAATATATCAATTCCCCACAAGATTGAGTCTTTCAGTTAAATATATAAATAGTACATTATTTACTAATTATTATAATAATATATGATATTTGTTTATATGTGCTCTCTATGTGTTTATTGGTCTGTGCGTGTCCTCGGAGCCGGCGCACGTTAAGTTGGGTGTCACGCGATAGCCTGCTTATGAAAATCACAAATACTGTTAAACGAGGGGCCGCTTGCGTCAGAGGAGTCTCTTCATATTGTTAACTGAAAATTTTTACAAGGATTTAGCTATTTGAAACGCAAATATGGTGTTATTGTGTTGCTCAGTCGAAGGATATTCAAAGCTTACTCGCTCGCGTTTTATGTCACTTCTGAATGTTGCATAAATTTGTTGTATCCTGTTTCAAAGTAGTTTTAATCTAAATATCAGACGATTACCATCTTCATTGGTCATCTTCTTGCAAGGGAACAGGGCAGTCGAAAGCAGCGATACAGAAGTAGAAAGCGCCGCCGTGTACTTACTAGTTTTATTCCGTTATTTTTTTAAATAATATTAGCAGGTGTGACAAACGAGCACACAGTTCGCCTGATGATAAGTGATCGTCCATAACATGTAAATGCGTGCTCAACGAGGATTCAAGATTCCATGCGTTGTTTCATACTTAACGATGCTGTTTGTGTGACCTCGACCGGAGAAGCTATTGCTATATTTTAGAGGTATATCATCTTAGTATTCAGGGATTGATTATTTCTTTATGAACGATGTATATGGACCCATTGAGTCGCAGGGTCCTCGGTCATCAGGTGAACTCCGTGCTCGTTTTCATTTAATTTGTATCAATGGATACAATACTAGTTAAATCTGTTTGTCCAATCATCCAACAAATGTACCAATAACCAATGTAGTACATTTGCTTGATTTGACTGAAAATGTTTTTTTATTATATTGAGAGTAACAAACGAGTACACAGTTCACCTGATACTATGTGATTCCTGCGGCCCAAAACATCGACATTCATTCTTGAGAAGGAATCATAATTTAGATGCGTTGTCATCGCACTAAGATTGAATGCCTCGTCACCAGTAATAAAGGTCTACGATCCCGGTCGAGCCCTGACCCATTTATTCTACAATTACAAACAAACCACTGTTAGAAAGATTTAAATAAACATATACGAATTTCATCAATATACCTAAAAAGAAATTTGATTAACGCTTGGACAAAAATATTGGATGGCTCTTCAATGGCTTGAGTCAGAGAAGCATGGACACAATCTTGGACATTTTGTACATAGAAGTTTGACCAGTGGTATACCACCTTTACATAAACGGTACATTGAAGGCATTCCATCTCAGCGCTCAGGGATCTAGATTCTGCATCAGGGACACGTGCAGACGTCTGTTCCAAAGTGAACTTTCCAATATAAAGTGTAAACTTATTTGTCATTGCTTACACTAAACTCCATGCAACAGAGACAATGACAAGATGCATACCGCAGTCCAAATGAGCCGAGCGAGGCTTACAAATTGCCAACTTGACCCCCCTGGTGAACCTTCGCTTGTTTCGACAGGCCATCGCTTATTTCGGGCGCGTGCGTACGGGGCGAAAATATAGCGAAATCGTGCGCCACGTGCCGAATATAAATGATACCGCGATTTTTTTTTCTTTTTCTAATCATGAAGCTGTACCAGTGATTAGGATTGTTTGAATTTACACTATAATTTTTTATTTGTCATAAGTAAACAAACATGCAATGAGTAAGATATTGTCAAAATGTTTGGTGATTATTATTAAATTTATTAAAAATTAAAATATCCGGAATCCTTGCATATAATTATGGCTACAGTACTTACAATTAACAAAAATACTACGTACTGTTATCAATGAAAACGCGTCGAGGGCCACGCAAGAAGCGGCGACGCGGATAGGGGATTAAGGCGCTCTGCAGAGAGGGTAGACGCTAAATTCGTCTTTTCTCTATTTTTCTGGTAATTAAAAAAATGTACAAGCATGTGCTTAACTATCCCGCCTCATACTCATACTTTTAACAGTGTTAGAGCCACACTGCAGCCTTATTTTACTAGCAGCATGAATGGGTCAACTCGAAGAACCACACCCTTGAATACCACCGTTAAGTAGCAGCATAACACTGCTGTGTTTCAACCGATGGGTACGGAGACCGAAGGTGATAAGGATATTCCACCTCAGTCCTCAGAAGTGAGATCGCATCTGCATCATAATTCCTTATCGAGGATGAATGCGGGTGTCTTGGAACACAGGAATTTCTTGACAATTTCCGTTTCCTGAAAAACTATCCAAGTTTATGTTTCTATAACCTCAGGTCAAGTTTATTCGGTAATTAGAAAAACTAATTATGTTTCTTTTAATAATTATGACATAGAAATCAATAAATAACGGTTTGCGTCAAGTAACTAATCCCTGACAATACACAACTACCAAATAAACAATCAATCAAAACTACAAATCCGTTAGTTATTTAATCGTTGAAGGTCAGATAGTCCGTGAGCTATCGACGGATTACCTCGTACCGTCCTACGGTGCGATAATGCGTTCAAATTTAGTACTCCTGACGTCTTAACAATTTTTATCTTGACGTGCGCTTAACTAAATCGTATATAGTTTCCTTGTAGTTTCGTGTTGGTTTTATTTCGAACAGTTACAGCTACCGGATGTAGTTTTTTAGTAAAAAAAAAGAAAGTAACAGCCTATGTATCCATCCGCCCAAACAGTCCCCAACGCGACTCCAAGTTGATTGGCGTACATGTTTCCCTTCACTGTCTACCATGAGGTAAATCAGTAATTAACTATTTCATCAGTTCAGTCACCGCGGATCGAACTCGGTTTGCTATTTCATTTAACACACAGTTCACCTGATGATGAAATGAAGTGATCCCTGCGGTCCATGACATCTACATTCATCCTTGACAAGGAATCATAATGCAGATGCGTTGTCACCATTGAGGACTGAGATGGAATGCCTCGTTACCAGTAATAAAGGTCTGCGGATCCCTGCACTCACCAGACGAAAAACAACATATATACATATATATGCTGCTATTTTACGCTTTGTATTCTGTGAGGGCGTGGTCCCACCTCGGTTTGAGCTGACCTATTCATTCTGCAGCTAGAAACAAACTGCATTGTAGCTCTACCACTACATGTGAAAGCCTGACCCTTCCCCGGTCAAGCCGATCTCAAGTTACGTCTAGGTTTTAGCTGCGCTCTTGACTCTGCTACGTAATACCATTTATATAATTAAAACGTATGAAACACGTTCACACATTAATTATTAATTAAAACGTAATTAAACGCCTTTGCGAAACAGCCGTCCAGGTGACCCGTCTAAAGGCCACCGCACACTGAGCTATAATATATATAAATATATAAATATATATATATATATATATATATATATATATATATACATATAAACTTGCCGTGTGTCTGTTTAATGCACGCATAATTTGTACAACTATTATTGTCATTCTATATCTAACATAAAAATAAAATAACAAATTGTAATGTATAAAATTACTGAATGTATTTTGTGGTCTTGTGTTTTTTGGTTATTTTGTAGTTGTCGTTCTTCTCGATGCAGGAAACTGTAATTAGTTACTAAAGATATATAGTTTTAGATATATTGTAGGTGAAAAGCTTTCATCACTAATCCGTTATCTTGTGACCTTCTGAACATTGATATGAGAAACGTCAGGTGCTTTAATACGTCCCGGGAGATCCAAGGAATCTAACCTTCAGTGTTTAACTAAAACAAAACTTAAAAGTAAGCCATAAAGTTATAGCCTATATACCTATATAGGTTGTAGCCACTGTTGGGCTCTCTAAAGAGTATGTCTTAACACACCAAAGTCTTGGAAATATTTTTGAAGTCAACCATCATTAGGGACAAAAGTTCAGTGCTAAGTGAAGGGAACGGGTAGTACGTCACTATGCATAGTCCTGTATATACAGGATATATGGAGATGTATATATAAATTCATAAGCAGAGTAGTGTTGCAATATAAGTAGTACTGTGGTATTACATATATAATACAATGGTAGTACGCACGCGCGGTATAACTGAAACATCTATATTCATACAATGTCTGCTCATGTCTCTCCTGCCCTATTGATGTGAAACATGAAATAGAACACGACTTTTTTTTCTATTTATCCCAATGATTTTTATGATATTTATACACTCGTAGCGTCGTCTGGCGCAGCCTTAACGCCTCTTGCCTTTGAAGAACAAGTTAGTTGCACAACCGCGCCACACCAAGTCGCTACGGGCGGTTCGTATTCGCACTCGTCGGCCGCGGTCCCGGCACGTGGACCTTGACAGCTAATACATGCCAACGCACATGATTATCCTCTCTATAATTATCGGTTTACGGCACAGTTTTGGTTGTCCGTTTGATTTATCAAAATTTGAAGGGTTTACGGTTCAGATATGAATTGTGCGAGAAATCGTTTTTCTTCATTTTACTCAGTATAAACTATAATTGTCCTTAAATTATTAAGTACCTATATAACTTTTTTTATTATATTGAGAGTAACAAACTCACATACAACTAACCCGATGGCAAGTGATTTCTGCGGCCCATGACATCTATATTCATCCTTGACAAGGAATCATACTGCAGATGCGTTGTCACCCTTGAGGACTGAGATGGAATGCCTCGTCACCAGTTATAAAGGTCTTCGGATCCTTGCAGTCACCAGACTGAAAACAGCAGCGTAATGCTGCTGTTTGACGCTGGTATTCGGTGAGGGCGTGGTCCTACCCCGGGCGAGCTGACCCATTCATTATGCAGCATAGCTCTACCACTAGAAAATGTTTACTATCTGAGCTCATTATATACTTAATAACAACTCTGTCTCTGAATGTGCATTCGAGCCTCGAAAGGTGTGTTCTTTCTCCGGTTGAGTCGATCCATACCTCAGCGTACCACTGCATACGTCATCGGTGGTCGATTGATAGCCATTTGTATCTAGTTAATTAATAACAAGGAGACGGTCGACGCGCGAGAGAGACATAAGACATATGGCCATTTCAGCTGTTATTCGGCATTTAAATTCACTATTAAGTTCGTTAAGCTCGTAAACGTTTTGATCGTTTTGTTGGATTCATTATGATAAATCTCATACCTAACAGTAAATTACCTTATCACGTTATTCATTTAAATCTATTTTAGTTACGAAATATTGTAAGTAAAGGAAAAGATAAATAGGAAAACTATTTACTTAAGGTTAATAAATGTTAATAGAACACGGAACGGTGTATCCATCTTATTTGATTTATTTATTTATTGAGAAAGTTATTTATTTATTTAAAAAAAATTATTTATTTATATTATGTTATTGTTAATGATAACAATATCATTTTGCATTTCACATTTATACTTAATGTTTAATAAACCTTAATTTTTTTTAAATTATAATTTATTTATTATTAAATATATTTTTTTATTTAATTTGCCTTTACAGGTGTATACAATATTGTTTTGTATACACCTGTGAAGGCAAATCATTAAGAATATTAAAAAATCCCAATATTTTGTGTATATTGTGAGCGAACTCAACTCGAACTCAAGCTACTACATGCCCACCTTGAAATGTTACCACTGTTCCCGGAACTGATGCCATCGAGGAATTCCAATCGTTCATCCTTTATTTTATTATCCACATACCTATTCTATAAAAAATTAAAAATAAAAATAAAGTACGATTCTGCGAATTAGTGCAAGTCTTAATATCTTATTATAAATCTGCAAACAGATATGGTGAATGCTGACGGTGGCTTTGATCCCTGTAAATAATCTACTATCAAAACTTAATTGGAGTCCATAATAAACCAACTCTTTCCTTAGAATCTATGTCTTGTACCTTGAAAAGGTCGCTTTTGGGATCTATATGTCTTGTATTTTGAAAAGGCCGCCTTTAGGATCTATGTCATGTATCTTAAAAAGGTCGCCTTTAGGATCTATGTCTTGTACCTTGAAAAGGTCGCCATTGGGATCTATATGTCTTGTATTTTGAAAAGGTCGCCTTTAGGATCTATGTCATGTATCTTAAAAAGGTCGCCTTTAGGATCTATGTCTTGTACCTTGAAAAGGTCGCCATTGGGATCTATATGTTATGTATCTAGAAGAGGTTGACTATAGGATCTATATGTCTTGTATTTTAAAAATGTCGCCTTTGGGATCTATATGTTTTGTATGTAGAAGAGGTTGCCCTTAGGATCTACATGTCTTGTATTTTGGAGAAAGGTTGCCTTTAGAATCTATATGTCTTGTATCTTAGAAAGGCATGAATTAAAAACTTATTTTAGGTATTTGGTCTGTTGTTTTAGCTATTCTGTTCTGTAACTATGGAGTAAAGATAAAAGATATTTTTGGTACGCACTTCTCTTTAAAAAGAGAATTACGTTATCTTTGCCTGTGTCAAAAGTGTCTCAAGTGCTCTTATGATAAAGATATCATACCATCTCAAGTCGCGTCATTAATCCGTTGTGTAACATACTAAGTAAATATTTACACGTGGCAGTGGCACCAATATCAGTTTATCATAGAGACTAAAGTAATTATTAGTGCTGCTCTATGCCTCGAGCAAAAAAAGAGAAAAAGGTAGACCAAGTAAGAGATGGAGAGGCAATTTTAAACAGAAATATGGATCTTGTTGGATGTGAGTAGCGCGAGAATGAGATATTTGGAAAGATTTAGGAGATACCTACGCCGCAGAGGCGATTACTTCAAATGCAGTCAGTTAAGATTATAGTTTGGTTATATTTATATTTCTATTTAAATAACCTATGTCAACACTAGAATATAATATAATTATAATCATTAGATTATTTAGATTTAATTTAAGTTTAGTTATTATTGTAGAAGGAAATAAAGGCTATTTTTTTAAAAATTTTATTTATGCCTCGAGCGTACGCCATGGGTGCCGCGGCAATAATCATGTAAAGGTGTTTCTGATTTGAGGGTATATTGAACTGAACTTCCCGGAAATAATGAAAAATTCATCCAAACAGTTTTTTATGTATCGCAATAAAGACAACTGAGTATTAAATTTGCACTTTTACTTCTTTTCTTCAAACCGTTTCTACTGTGCCGAAATACTTTTTTCACCGATAAAGGTGCCGCGGTGACTAAAGTTTGAGAAGCAATGTCCTACACGAATTAATTCTAAAACAAACATTGTTCGGTACATCCGATCAGTGTTCAGAGCCTCTGAGTTAGGATTCATTATTGAAGGTCAATGTGGGTATCACGGGCTGCAGGAATCACAGACCTAAAAGTGAAGCATGTGCTTCTTACCATCCTCGGGACTACAAGAGTAATCTTATATTTACAATATCGTCAATGTTTGTTTACCCTTTCCAACTAACATCTAAATAAATCAAAAAAAGTTTATCTTATAATTTTTATTATATTTATATATATATATATATATATATCATAAAAAATATCGAAAGGTTAAAAAAAATGTTAAAATAATATTTATAAATATATGATAATTGATTATCCCCAAGTATAAAAAAGAACATGCCCCCCTCACGGATTGGCGTTTAGCTTGAAAATCTTATTGAGGATCATTAACCTAAGCCATCAGCGATGGTCAGGTGACACCGAGACGTGGTACACTCTCTCGTTGACGCTGTCTAGCCTATATATATACTATGTCACTCTTATTCACAATAGTGTTACATATTAAAGTTACTAAAAGCCATTAAAACCGAAAATTATCTATTTACATGTACATGACGACAGAATTCAAAATTTCATCCTCATCATCTCGATGGTTGGCAATCCACCATTGGGCTTCACCCGTCACGCACAACTACTCTGTGGAATCAGCTGTCGCCAGCGGTGTTTCCGAACCGATACGACTTAGGGACCTTCAAGAAAAACTTTTCTTAAAGGCCGGCAACGCATTTGCGACTCTGGTGTTGCGGGTGTTCATGGGCGGCGATGATCACTTATCATCAGGTGGACTACATGCTCGTTTGATGCCTATACAATAAAAAAAAATAATTACCAACTTTAACTAAATTAATATTTGACGTAACTGACTGTCGGTTGTCTGCTCGTTCCAGCCCGCCCACCTTCAAGACCCTGACGCCGACCTCGCGCACCCAGCTGAAGCAGCAGTTGATGCGCGAGCATGCCCAAGAGCAACTACGCAGAGAGTCTCTACAGGTCTGTACATCTATTTTCGAAATGTCCTTGGCAATTTGAAAACGTATTCGGGTAGAGTAATTTTCTATTATCACTCCTTTGGTACAACAACATTTTCATACAACTATTCTGCCACGGTACAACGCAGAATATCAACTTGAAATAGCCATATACTGCTTCCGTGTTCCGTATGGTGAATGCTGGGATCCGGAGATCCAATTACAAATAACGAGGCATTTCTTCTTAGAGATCAACTGTGAGCTCATTTATCACCCACAATATTATAAAAAACTAATCTGTACACAAATTATTTTAATTCAAAATTGGTCATCTACACATTGGCCACATTCTCATCTGATGTCAAGTGACAACATGACCATTGATTGAATTGGTCGCGTTATTTCTATTGGCTTTGGCAACTTCGGACTGGAGTCGCGGTATTCGACGACATTCCCACTAGATGGTGCGGCTTTGTTGGCAGTCGATGGATGGAGGTTCAGCAATGGACTATAGACAGGCTGTGATGTTTGCAAAACCATATTATGCGAAATCATGGGTCAAAAAAAAACAGTCAAGACTAAGCCTTATGCGGCGTAATAACTTTCTTTCCTAATATCCTTCTGGCAGTTCATAAGATATTGTCGGCAGCCTAATGATATGAAATAATGCAAAAACTAAAGGATGCAAGTTATAAGGATAGAAGTTTAAGTTTTTTAGAAGGACAAGTTTAAGAAGTTAACAACATTTCTATTTCGCTCCTTTCAGACACAACAGGGTCAGTCTAAAGAAAATGGGGAAGACAAGAAGAAGTCGAGTCCGACGGACGTGCCGCGCATTACGCCGCACGTGGAGCTTCCGCCCCAAGTGCTGCAGGTAAGGGCTCCATACACCTTACATTTACCAACGAGGGCATATCTCCTGATGCTAAATCACTTCGTATCATGACACCAATGCTCGATAAGGAACTTATTTTGATCGATTATCTCTCTATGGATGACGAGATGTCTCTACATCAGAGGTTCCCAGACTTTTCTTCTCAAAATTTAGCTGATTCCAGTGAACCCCCTGCAGTTGCATTTCTATCATATTCCCAAAACTCGACAAAAATATGGAATATGCAAGTTTTTACAAGTAACAGTCGCTGAGCTTCTTAAAATATTATCTGCCTACATTGATAGGTGAAATCAATGCAACATTTCAGTTCTTAAGTATCGAATCAAATAAATTTAACGCCAACGTAGACCCCTGTCGAGTCTCTCATGGACCCCTGGGGTCTACCTGGACCACCTTGGGAACTAAGGCTATAAGGATCGTGCTTTGTAGAAAGTTCTGTATACCAATTTGTTTTATGATTAATGGATGCACCATCGAGATTACAGTCCAACTTATGTTACTTAACAGTTAGCAGCTTATTTTTAGCTGCAGCAGATGCGAGAAAAGACTACAATCTTGAGAGCAGAATATCAGCGCGAAATAACAGCATAACGCTGCTGTGTTTCGTGAGTGTAGCCAACTGTAGACCCTAATCAGGTATTCCTTCTCAGTCCTCGGGGGTATGCTCGCCTGTCCCTATATATTAAAAAAAATACTTTATAATGTGAGATATTGTAAAACCAAGAAATAGAAAACATTTTTAAAGTTACGTCATATCCTTGTTAATGGAGCATTTATTGTGCGCTCTTTAGTTACGTATTTATGTTTTTGTGTGGCTGAATGTATTTCATGGCTTTTGTTTATCGTATGCTAAATAAAACATTATTATATATTATACATAATATATGTTACTCTTTTCAAACACTGTAAAGTCTTTAAATGTTTAACATATAATGCCACATTATATGATCTCAAGTCGTCGAACGGAAGTCATAATTCTAACTATTATCTTCAAAACACAAACACAGGCTGAGCATAATACAAACATAGCTAATATTCATTTTCGTAGTTTATCACAATTGGTGTAACAGCTAATGCTGCATTGTTCCATTTCTTTACCTAGTATTAAAACAATAGAACTGTTCAAACAAAACGAAATACCGTTGATGGCGCTACGATAATATGGGTACATTTAGTTATTCAAAAATAGTCGCTTATAATTGATTTAGTTAATGCTAAAATTAAACGAATACATAAGTGGGAATATAATGTAACATCGTTGTCCATATTAACAGAAGTAGAGTCACGATGCATCATGCACTTGCCGGTTCAATCGGGGAAGACCACAATAACATACGCATGAAATAGCATCATAACGCCGCTGTGTACCTCTGGTAGTGTCAGGATGCCGATAATCACTTTATGGTAACACGCATACCTTCTCCTCCTCCTCAAAGTGATGACATGCATCTGAGCTGAGGATGGATGAATATGCCATGACCTACAGTCAGGCGCATTATGTGCTCGTTTGATATATAAAATAAATCATGTTTCATAAATGACCCCAAATATATATCTATATTTATATATATTCTTTAAATAAGTTTGTTTCTTGCGCCTATATTGTCTGCTCCACCCAAAGGTAGGACGGTACAGAATGCCTTAGACATTAAGTCCGCTTTTTGTTTTATTTATGCAAATAGATAAAAGCGAGGCAGCTGTGATAACCACGGAGCACAGGCGGTTATAAACGTCGCACGAAGCGCATTTTCCAACACATATACCCGCTGTCCTGCACGTAGCTGGTGGAAAATGTCACATAGTTTCGTAGCCTTGCCCACCACGTGGGGTGGAAATATTTCACGTCTATTTTTTGATTATTTTATTTATTTATTTATGAATAAAACACATATGCGTATTCATATTATGTATAAACACATATTATGTTTATTCACAGAAAACAAAAACATATATATATATATATATATAAAGAAAAATATAACATAGGTACTGCCTATTTCTCCGAATATCTCTAACAAGAATTAAGTAAGTTAAAATTAAGGAGCAACAACCATACATAAATAACTAACAAGATATAGATATATTATTATTCTTTCATTTGTTTCTTAAATAATAATAATAATAATATAAAAATCTTTATTAGTAACATGACATTAGTACAAGTTTGTAGTAACTTTTATTTGATTTACAATTACAACCATTTATTTCTTCTCTTCAGCAGCCGTGCTAGGTGCTA
Organism: Teinopalpus imperialis; assembly: GCA_029286865.1. NCBI lineage: Eukaryota > Metazoa > Arthropoda > Insecta > Lepidoptera > Papilionidae > Teinopalpus > Teinopalpus imperialis. The sequence goes on along the minus strand of JAGSMU010000014.1, from coordinate 7,883,121 downwards.
GACATGTGTTACATCTGCTAAGCCCCTCCGCATGAAGAATAATTTATAATAAACTTAAAATTACTGTTACATTAACACTATAATTTAATTAAAGAAAAAAGAAGAATATCCCAAAAAATAATAAACAGTTTCGTTAGGTCTAAACAACTTTTTTGTGAGTATATAAATTAACAATTAATTGAATTGAGTATAAACTGAAATATACCAATCAATAATAGTTATAAGATTATTTTTGTAATTAAGGTTTAAAAAAAAATTATTCGTAACTATCCATCGCGGTACGGGCTTGCCTAGTGCGAACTAGAGTTAACCATAAGTGTGAATAAAAAAGGTGTTGGATTTTTTTTCTTCTTCTTAATACTATGTTAACTTGTGTTTATTTTCTCTGTGTCTAGAGCTGTAATAATTTTTTTTTCTTTTTTACTTAAAAAAACTTTTCGAGTCGAAAATTCATGATACGCCAATCAACGGTCGACGAGTCGAGTCAGATTCTCCAACAACTTTACGCCACGAGAGCGTGTCAACTCAAATTAAAAATGTTGGACTCTTACTTCTACACAAGGTTACTGGTCGGCGGTTCAAAACATTGTCTCCGGTACGACAATGTATACGTTCCGTGAACAAAGCCGACATAACTAACGTAGTTAAAAGTTAGTAGTGATAGCAAATACGTGATCATCAATAATGGGATGAGATTTTGTCGCGTTGTCGCTCCACCCGAGCTAGTTTTGTAGTCTGTGATAATAAATCTTAACTGTTGTTTCGCTTTTTTTTTGACATATTAGTCTTTTATACTTTTTTATATTTAATAGCACATATATCAAGGCACTGGTATACTATCCCACACTCTACCCAGCAGGCCTCCCGCTCTTATGTCTATTCAGATAAAGCTGTAAAGGTCTGTGGATGATACAATCACACAAAAAAAAATCCATTCCGCACTACCACACACATTCATAATTAATAATGAAACACAGTCAAACAGACATGCAGATATTTAGTTAAATATTATCTTTTTAATTTTTCTCGTTACGTAAAATGTCAAGTTAAAGTTACTGTTCACGATTATATTGTTGTTACATTACATGAAACAACTCGGCCGGAAGCTGAAGATTGCTGAGATTCAGGTTTTGTGTTTAGTTCAGCAGTCAGAGATCGTATTGGAAATGTCCTCACAGTCCTTGTCTCTTTGGTTACCAGGTGCGAACGGTGCTGGAGAACCCCACCAGGTATCACGTGATACAGAAGCAGAAGAGTCAAGTGCGCCAGTACCTCAGCGAGTCGTTTCAACCGCAAACACAGGTATTATTTATGTAGTTGTTTCTTTCAATTCAATATGGAAACTGATTGTCAGTATACTATCGGTGTTCCAATTGAATATAATTATTATATAAAATATATAATCATAATAAAGCGGTTTTTCTCCCCGTGATAGAATACGTAACGTAGACATCTGCAGTAGAGAACGACGGGTGACCTCCATAGTCCAAAAAATCAGTAAGCTGCCAATGGGCTGGCCATATATGTAACTCGTAGAACCGATGGGGAGAAAATATTATTAAGATTCTCGGACAGGCGTGACCTATGTGGGTTTGTGGGAAGTCGATGGATGCAGGTGGGTAAAGATCGTGTTTCGCGGCGATCTATAAGAAAACCTGTGTTGGGCAGTGGATTATTGATGTATGGGATTTGGTGATGATAATGAATTATAATAAAGCGAAGCTGCGGTAGCTACAACTAAGACATAGAGATGATTAAAGACAGAGAGGAAGGGATTGGTGTATATAGGGGTATACTTTACATTGACCTATGAATGGACCGAGATGATGGTACGATATAAAGAGAGATGAAAAATTAATATGCTATATTAATGTTGTCATTGTTTAATTATGTTTATTATGTATTGCTATTTATATGTTAATATATTTATGTGAAAGTATATAGGTATATATAAATGTGTATATATAGACCGCTCTATATGTACGGTATGTTATTTTTTTTTATTAGTACAATTATTCCAAATTCATTATTATATAATAAATATGTACATATGTATCCGCCCTTTGTATCCCTTTTTGTAAGGTGTGACCAATAGAGTTTAAATAATAATAATAATAAAAATTCTTTGTATATATTGTGTTTCTACTTTAGCCGTAAGATATAATTTATTATTATGTACTCTACCTCCGGTGCATAGGTTGGCACAAACGCTCGCCCCGCGCCGGTGCACTCCGCGCCCGAGATCTGCGCGTCACCGGAACGCACCTCCACCTCCAGCCTGCTCAGTCCCGGATCTGCTCCTCGACGGCACAAACTTCCGAAGTGAGTGGAAGATCGTTATATAATTTTTAACAATGGTAGAGCTGCACTGCTGTTTGGTTCTGGCTACAGAATGGATGGGTCATCCCGACCGGGGTAGGACCACGCCCTCACAGAATACCAACGTAAAATATCAACATAATCCTGCTGTGTTTCGTCTGGAGAGTGACCGAGTGGAGGGATCCGGAGACCTTTATTACTGTTGACGATGCGTTTCGTCTCAGTCCTCAGGGGTGACAACGCATCTGCATTATGATTCCTTATCAAAGATGAATGTAGATGTCATGGGCCGCAGGAATCACTTGCCATCAGGTGTACTGTGTGCTAGTTCGTCGTTGTGTGTAGTTAGACTAAATCATCAGCGTGGAGAAAAATAGGGGAATAAATATATACATATGTCTACATTGTTCAAAATTTTACCTCTAAGGGGATGAAGTAGGGGTTGAAAATTAATATGGGAATTTCGCCACATTTGAAAGAAGACGCATGATATTCGTAAAGCTTTTTATATAAAGTTTAGAAAAAAAATATTTTAAATAATTTTACATCCAAGCTCGATAGTTGGCGTTGTGCACTGTTTTTGAATCGCGCTATGGTTTCGTTACGCGGATTCTTATTACTGCGAGCCTCTATTTATTATACATACATCTAATCTACGCATGCGGAGTTGAGCGCAATAGCTAGTAATTTATATCAAAGAGACACATGAGTAATTACTAACTAAAGCTTCAATAATACTGTTTCATGCGTGTAAAAGTTCCGAGTTAGTAGTAATATAGTACATTGACGATTTTAATATATAAAAAGCTAGAATAAACAAGACTAAAATAATGCAAAACATTTTTTGCTCTTCTTTCTAAATATATAGGACATTTGATAAATTAATTGTCGAGAAGTTGCATTTAATTTGATATAATTACTTCACTTTTGATCCGTCCTAGCTTAAGTCTAACTTAGTGTCTTAGACTTCGCTTTAATTCACGGTACACAAACAAGCCACCCGAGTACAATCCTCGGGCGCGGCAGTAGTGAAGCTGTTAATTTACATTTAAATTGCTAATTTATCACGTTCTCGACACTGAAGAAAAACATGGCAAGAAAAATATTTCAAAGACATGTTAAGTTCGTCAATCCGCAATGGAGTCGCGTGGTGACTATGCTCTAACACTAGAGAACTCTAGAGAAGAGGTTTGTGCCCAGCGGTGATATTTAATTATCTACAGACTTTTACTCGACTTCACTTGACTTCAATTGACTTTAGTTGACTTTACCTGAATTTACTTATTACATTGTGAGTAATAAACGAGCACATAGTTCACCTGATGGTAAGTGTTTCCTGCGGCCCATGACGTCTGCATTCATACTTGACAAAGCATCATAATGCAGATGCGTTGTCACCCTTGAGGACTGAGATAGAATGTACCTCGTTACCAGTAATAAAGGTCTCCGGATCCCTGCACTCACCAGACGAAACACAAAAGAATTATGCTGCAATTTCATGCTGGTGTTCTGGGCGTGGTTCTACACCGATCAAGCTTTAGTCGAGTTTACTTTACTTATCATTACTTGATCCTTTCCCAGACGGATGAGTTCCTCGAAGACATATTATCTCTGGACAGCGGGGCGGCTCGTTCGTCATCGGGCCCGCCATCGGCCGCCAGCTCCGTGGCGGGGGACTGCTCACTGCTCACGGACGCCGATATGCACGCCCTCGCGAAGGACCGACAGAAGAAGGACAATCACAATATGAGTGAGTTATAATAAATAAATAAATAAATATTTCTTATTTGTTCGAGTTGTCAAGTAACATACGAGCACACAATGTCAAGTGTTTCCTGCGGCCCACCACATCTACATTCATCCTTGACAAGGAAGCATAATGCTCATGCGTTGTCACCCTTGAGGACTGTGATGGAATGCCTCGTCACCAGTAATAACGGTCTCCGGATCCCTGCACTCACAAGATGAAATGCAGCAACATGATGCTGCTTTTTTGCGCTGGTATTCTGTGAGGGCGTGGTCCTACCCCGGTCGAGATGACCCATCCATTCTGTAGCCAGAACCAAACAGCAGTGCAGCTCTACTAATTTTATTTACAATCGTTTTTCAAGACAAGTAAATTTACAAGACACATATTGTAGTAGTACCAAACTGCAACATGAATGGATCGGCTCGTACGGGGAAGGTCCACGCCCTCATAGAATACTAACCCTTATCTACTAAATAAGAGATATAAGATAATTACTTTCAAGTTAGATTTATATTAATTTTTCCTTACTCTCCTTTCAGTCGAAAGGCGTCGCAGGTTTAACATAAACGACAGGATAAAAGAACTCGGAACCTTATTACCTAAGACCAACGATCCCTTCTACGAAGTCATAAGGGATGTGAGGCCCAATAAAGGCACAATACTGAAGAGCAGTGTGGACTATATCAAGTGTTTAAGGGACGAGGTCAACAGGCTCAAGCAAAGTGAACAGAGAAGGAAGCAGATAGAGCTGCACAACAGGAAGCTAATGCTTAGGATACAGGTAATTAGAAATCTTGCGGTGTGATTACTATCATCATCATCGTCATTCCATCCCATCACCAGTCCACTACTGAACACAGGTCTCCCCCGCAGACTGCCACAAAGCACGAACCTGAGCCCCTGCATTCGCCGACTTACCGCAGACTTTCATAGCGCGTCACTCCATCTAGTGGGGGTTTCTCCGCTGTGATGGTCGTTACGAGATTACTCCAGAACCTTTCCTCTCAGTTTCCCATCAGTTATCAGTTCTGCGAGCTATGTGGCCGGCAGCTTACTGATCCTTGGAGCTATGTCCGTTGACTTAGTGAAGTTTTGTTCACTAACGTTTGACAGGTTCAAGTAATGGAGTATTTTCTGTGGAATAGTTTAACTTCTATAACACAACACTATAACAATTATTCAAGACACGAGACAATGAACGGCTTACTTAGTTATATTGTAGGAAGGAAGTAACAACAACAGCGCCTCTAGCGTCGTTCTATATTATTAGAGCAGTGTTACCTTATTCAATAACTTAAGGCGCAGTTTTGTATATATATACATAATTCAATGTACAAAACGAGACGAAATAGAGAAAGAGATAGAAATTGGTAATAAGAGTTGAAAGAGAGATAAGATAGAATTAAAAGTAACCTGCTTTGGAGTCAGATGTATATATTTTTGTATTTTATATTAGGGGTGACAAACGAGCACAGTAGACCTGATGGTAAGTGATGACAGCGCAACATGACATCTGCCTCCATCCTCAACAAATATTTAAGACGCACATGTGTTGCCATCCCTCAATATTAAAATGGTTCGCTTCGTTTTCGGGTATAAAGGGAGTCCCCGGATCCTGTAAATGGCAACACAATTTATTTTACAGATAAAAAAACTATTCCAACCAATAGCATATTCGACGTTCATAGAGCTTTTTATGAAGTTCGAGTATAATGAAACTCTTGTTCTCAGGAATTAGAACGTCTAGCTCGTGTCCATGGGCTACCGCTGGGCGCGGAGGGCTGGGCGGGCGCGGAGGATGAACCCTACGAGGCCCCCGGCGGGGCGGCGACCGCGGGCGGCGACCCCCCGTGTCTCTCTTCTAAAATTACCAATACACCAACACCTGTAAGTGCTAATAATATAATTTAGGTGTCTGCACATCTGTGTACACTAACACTAACATAATATATACCAAAAAATAATAGTTATAAGATTATTTTTACTACTCTTAATGATCTAACAGACGTACAGGTGTTAAAGGTTTAAAAGAAAATGTATTCGAAATATCCATCGCGGTACAGGCTTGCCTAGTGCGAGCTAGAGTTAAATATAAGTGTGAATAAAAAAAGGTGTTGGATTTATTTATTCTTCTAACTTGTGTTTCTTTACTCTGTGTATCTCTCTAGCGCTGTTATATTTTTTTTTAACGTTTTAATAAAATCCAAATTTCATCCCGTCTTTCAAGCTCCTTTAAATTCGTTAAAAAATGCATAGAGTTAACAACTCTTGACTAAGCTCTCCCAAACACAGTTCTGCACCACAATTCCTTAAACGTTTAGCTATATATTGGTGTGATATTCCCAGGAGGTGGTTCTGCCGAAGAGAGAGCCAGCCCCCGCCATGGACGTGAGCGAGGCGCCCGATCTGCTGCGAGGCATGCCGCCCGCAGACTGCCTACCTCCCCTTGACGCACTCGGTAAGCAAGTTTTTTAACACATATGTATATATAAATCCCACTGCTGGGTACAAGACTCTTACCTTAATCGGTGTTGGAGCTATCTATCGCTATCTATAAATGCTGACCCCCCCCCCCCCCTCAACACAATGCCTACATCATTGATCCAGTATTTAAAATAGTATTTAACCTTTTACGTCAGTGCCAACACCGAGGATCGAATAAAGCGAGTGCTTACACAGCTGCCACGACATATATGTGATATCATTTATATATTATTCATTATATATGTTAAATATATTTATATAGAGATATATATATATACATAAATATTACTCTGTGTTGGGGATCACGTGACAACTGCACCAACTGACATCATATATGATAGGATAGTATGTCCAACCCAGGAAGATATTTTTATTGTAAAATATGCTGCGCCTTTGTACATATGAGCCATACTTTTCGTATATGAGTTTCTTTATGTAAATGCCTTGTGTACATAAAAGTTAAATAAATAAATTAATAATTTTTCTTATTGATTCCTGTTTAGCTTTTTTTTACTATATTTTCTATAACCATTTCAGACGGACTGAAACTAGGCTCCTGTTCGCCTCTGGGACGGGAGGGTATGTCGGAAAGCCTATCAGAGGGCCTTTCGGAGGGGCTATCTGAAGGACTCCCCGAAGGTCTGACGGAGGGCCTGGCCCTGGGCTGCCTCACCCCGGCGCTGTGCCTCGACACCACGCCCGACATGTTCGACCACAAGGACGTCAAGGTAACAGCCTTTGTACGTCTCCATTTTTTATTATTTTTTATGTGTTATTTGTGATATTATACTATAACTTTAGTTTTGCACTAACATACCATCTGACTATCATTCATCTATCACTGTAATATAAAATGATCTAATTTTTTTAACAATGCCAGCAGGCCAGCTAAGCGTATATTTTCCTAGGAGATGGTTCACGACAAGACCGCAGACCATACCCTAAACCATTTAGCTTTTTTTTTTTAGATTGTCACAGTTCACCTGACGGCAATGTAGATGTGTTGTCACCCTTGAGGAATGAGATGGAATACCTCGTCACCAGTTATTAAGGTCTCCGCATCCCTACACTCACCAGACGAAACGCAGCAACATTATGCTGCTATTTTACGCTGGTATTCTGTTAGGGCGTGGTCCTACCCTGGTCGAGCTGACCCATTCATTATGCAGTTTTATCTAATTACCACTCTGACACCTTCTCTAGAGAGGAGACTTATGTCCGACAGTGGGGTTTATATATACAGGATTCTACGATGTTCATTTGTCGATACGAGCGTACGTTGTGTGAACGTCACCTTTTTTTATATTTCCCAATTTGTCGTGACATGAAACTTGTCATCAGATGCGGCTGTCCCCGTCGCCCGGGCTGCTGGGCAGCGAGGACAGTGACGCCGTGCTCAACCTGGCGCAAATAGAGGACCTGATGGACGACGACTCGCACAACCCTGTCACGCAAGGTAACCTAATGTGAAAGTTTTTTTTATATATTATATACCATGCAGCCACCATCAGGATGGTAAGTGGTCACTGCCGCCCACGAACACCCGCAACACCAGAGGAGTCGCAGATGCGTCGCCGGCCTTTAAGTAAAGTGTAGGCTCTTTTCTTGAAGGTCCCTAAGTCGTATCGGTTCGGAAACACCGCTGGCGACAGCTGATTCCACAGAGTAGTTGTGCGTGGCGGGAAATACGAATAAAAACGGAATAATAGTAATGAAAACGTTCTTAGTGTATAGGAGACGTGACGTAGTTCAGAGGACCTGGTTTCACAGTTTCGAGTCCTGGGTACGACTGTCGATGATACAACATTTGTGCGTCACAAATTGTGACTTTTTTATTTTTTCTTTTGGTTATGGAGGACAAGTGAGTGCGGCTTGTGCATTCAGAGTGCGCGCTCACGCTCACGGCACTCCTCCCTTCAGATAGCGATCCGAGTCGTGGTTTCGTACCTCTTTGTGAGGGGCCCTCGGATCGTATTATCGCCCCCGTCTGTTGTCGTCGACGCTCTTCGTCCACAGGGGTCGGAGTGCAGCGGTGTTGCGGCAGCAGTCTCCGCGCCAGCTTCACAGCATCGTCGTTGTCTCCCTACTCAGCGGGCCCCCCGCTCGCGAGTCCAATTAGATCCAGCTGTAGAGGTCTCCGGACCAACAGCAATACTCACAAAAAAAAGCTCACGGCACTGTAATATATTCTGCGCAGTTGAAGTCATCTGGCAACAGAAATCTATAGACTCAAGTTATATATATATATATATATATGTGTGTGTGTGTGTGTATATATATGTCATAAGGTTCATTATTGCCTTATGCATATTAGTATAATTGTTAGTTTCTGTGGCGGCCTCTGTAAGTTATTTTTTTGATACAAAGAGGTGGTTTTATTCGTGAACATAGTGTCCAGGGGCTAAGATATGACCACTAGAATTTTCGTAATAGTAAACGATATATTTATTATTATTTGTTTGTTTCCGTCAGGGGATCCCATGCTTTGTTCGTCACCCACATCGCTGGGGCTGGGTGGCGGAGACTCGGCGTTGCTGCACGACGACACGCAGACCTTCACGCATCACCACCAAGGCAAGTATGGTGTTCACGTTTATCTGGCACAAAATAAGAAATTGCTTACTTAAAACTTGGTAGCGTAAATCCACCCAAACAGGGTGTAGCACCATCACAGAAAAAAAAATCCGCGATATTGTTAGTTTATTGTTGGTGTGTTTCGTGTGGTGAGTGAAGGAAACTCGATTGCTGCTGTGGAAGTATACCGTAACAGTCCTCATGGGTGACAAGTACGTAAACCAAAGGTTCCCAGACGCTTTTTTTCTCATATACCACTTTCAAAATTCCGGTGGACCACCCGCAGCTACATTTCTACCATATTCCCAAAACTCGACAAAAAATGTGAAGATTGGATCTCACTATGGAAATTTGCGTTGCGGGTTCCAACCACGAGTTAATAGTTTTCGAAAAAAAGTGAGAACTGGTTTATTAATAAATTGATTGTGCTGTGAGTTGATGTCAAAAAAGTAAAGTTGTCCAATCAAACAAGTGATTCCATACAACTTTACTTCTTGAAATATTACCTGTCTACATTGATAGGTGAAGTCATGCCAATATTTTAATTCTTCTCTATCTAAAGCAAATACGTTTTCGTGGACCCCCGCTTACGAATTGTGAACCCTCATATTTTTGTCACGCCAACGACCCTTTTCGAATCTCTCGTGGACTCTCTCTCCCTGGGGGTCTAAGTCACTTTGGGAACTAAGAATGTAAACGGATACATGTCTGCTTCGGCCACATTTTAGTCGTAATGAGACTCTAACCGTCTAGGTTCTATTGAACACCCAGTAAAGTTATTCAGTTGTCGTTTATGTATTATGTGGTAGATACACATCGTAGCTATAAACTAGGTGTAACATATAGGTCGGCTCGACCGGGTATGTTCACTATTCGAGAGTATACCGGCGTAGAACATTAATCTAACGCTGTTATATTTCTTCCGGTGGGCACAAGAAACCAAATCTGTCCTGCCGACCGAACTATTCATCTTTCTCTTTAGAGACAATAATGCATCTTAACTACTTCCTTATGGAATCATTTACCATCCTGTTTGCTGATTTGTTTCATATAATTAAAAAAAACAATGATACCGCTTTTTTTTATTTCGTACGAGCGCTTTTACAGTTCCGCCGGGTTGAGAGGTGACCGAGCGCTTATGGCGCTCAGTCGAGACCTCTATATGATACCGCATTATGCACTTATTATATTAAAATCTAACATATATTCTTGTGGCCCCATTTTACCCGAGCTGGCTCCAGGCTTCGACCGGAATAGGACCACGCCCTCACAGCGTAAAATAAAAGCAGCATAATAAGCTGCAGTGTTTCGTCTGGTGAGTGCGGGGATCCGGAGACCTTTAATACTTGAGACGGGGCGTCCCATCTCAGTCTTCAAGGGTGATAACAACATTATGAGTGACATGGGCCGCAGGAACCGCTTCCGTGAACTGTGCGCTCTTTTGTGATCCCTAACGAAATGAAAAAAAAAACTTAATACAATGTTCCAGGTTCAACGCTACTTAGCGAGGGTCTGAGCCTCGGCACGTCGCTATCGCTGGGCGACAGCTGTCTGCCGGGGCTGCTGCTGGGCTCGCACCACTCCCATCACCACCACGCGCCCCACTCCCCGCGCTCCCACTCGCGGCCGTCGTGCTTCGACATGGACCTCGGTGCTTAGAACATATTATAACACATAGAATACGAACTCTTCACAAAGCTACACGTGGACCTACACCCGCCCCCGTGCGTGTCGCCTCACAACGGGTACAAATTCTGGATAGATTCGTTTGTAGAACTCAAAAGCAACACGAGCAGCATTCAGTCCCACGACCGTTGGACCGCGGGTATCGGTTATATCGATCAATAAACATGTAGATTGAATAACGTATGAAATACAACGAGGCGAGCATTTAACACGAGATTACTTGGATTGAAAGGTTTGTTATTAACTGCAGAATGAATGGGTCAGCTCGGCCCGGGGTAGGACCACGCCCTCACAGAATACCAGCGCGGAATAGCAGCATAATGCTGCTGTGTTCCGTCCGATGATTGCAGGGATCTGGAGACCTTTATTAGTGGCGACGAGGCATTACATCTCAGTCCTCAAGCATAACAAAGCATCCATTGTCAAGGATGAATGTAGATGTCATGGGTCTGCAGTAATCACTTGCCGTCAGGTGAACTGTGCGTGAGTTTCTTACTGTCAATGTAATAAATAAAAAAAGACATATCTTTTTATATACAATATCAGGGGTGACAAACGAGTTTACTTCTAAGTGGTGCTATTTTGTGAGGGCGCCGCCCTTCCTCAGAATAGAGCTGGAGGGCTATGTGGAGCTCACAGAATAACATCTTGAAACCGTTGCGGTGTTTTGTACGATGATGATAGGGATCCGCGGACTCGGTTACAGGTGACGAGGCATTCCATCACGTTGTTCGCGATGGATTTGGTTGTGACGCTGGTCACGACCATCGCCCACCATCAGGAGAACTGTGTGCTCGGTCACCCTAATGTTATATTAAAAAGATATGTACAGTAATACCCCCTATAACACGGTGGATTGGTTCCGCGCTATAGGAAAACGCGTTGTAGGAGCCCATATAACGCGTTACGTATAAATAATTTCTCGCTAAAGCGGATTTTAATCGAATATTAAGAAAAAACTATACTATAAACGAAATATGTATACGTTTTGTTAAATATAAAGTGGGAAATCCCCGCGTTATATGGGGGAATGCCCGTGTTATACGGGGGAATGCCCGTGTTATACGGGGGAATGCCCGTGTTATACGGGGGAATGCCCGTGTTATACGGGGGAATGCCCGTGTTATACGGGGGATGGGAATCGCGTAATATGTAAATGCGTTATAAGAGTACCGTGTTATAGGGGGGATGACTGTTCTGCAGAACTAGACGCCTCAACATATATCGTCGTATGTTTCTCGTATGTCATACTTATATTCGTTAAATAATATTAAATCATACAAGTAGTTACAATTGATAGATCTCAAAAATATTAAGATATTTATTTAAAATGTAGCCTATATAGCCTATTATGCGTTTCAGTCTATATACAGTTTTAGGTAGACCTCTCGCTCTTTTGTTTTTACCATTGTTGCCATTCAAAAAAATATTATTTTTTGTGTTGTATTGATTTATTTAAATTTCAATATTCCGTTAAAGCGCTCGTGCCCATCAATAATTATTCTAGAGTAGTTTTTAAAATTGAGTTGTTGGTAGGTCATACTGAAAACTGCTCCGAATGGAAAGGGTTAAAATATAATCCAAATTCTACTTGATATTTCTGTTGCGTCGAAGGTCCTGGCTTCGATTTCTAGCCAAGTATCAATATTTGTGTATCACAAATTGTTGTTACTGGTTGTAAGGGTGCTTTTCATATTTTTATGATTAGAGAATCATGATCGCGTCGTGATACTTCAGGGTCCAGTCCCTCAAAATGGTCACTGTTTATCCTAAATCGAAAAGTGTTTTTTTTTTAAATGGCAACAATGTGACCAGAGCGACGAAATCCGAGTGCAAAGCGTTAAAAGGTCAATCGCCATTCCATACATACATTACAACAGAGAGAGAGAGAGAGGTTTCACTTAAAACTACCCTAAAACTATATAGATGGGAAAGCATAGCCTATAAATCAATTAAATGGGATTCCTGCAGTCCGTGATACTTCAGGGTCCAGTCCCTCAAAATGGTCACTGTTTATCCTAAATCGAAAAGTGTTTTTTTTTAAATGGCAACAATGTGACCAGAGCGACGAAATCCGAGTGCAAAGCGTTAAAAGGTCAATCGCCATTCCATACATACATTACAACAGAGAGAGAGAGAGAGGTTTCACTTAAAACTACCCTAAAACTATATAGATGGGAAAGCATAGCCTATAAATCAATTAAATGGGATTCCTGCAGTCCGTGATATTTCAGGGTCCAGTCCCTTCCCATTTATCGAAAAGTAAAAAGAAATAGAAATACGCTAGAGCACCGCTTGTATTTCATCCAGCCCGTTAATCTCTTCTCGATTGATTTTGTTTTAGACACGGCGTAAGTCAAAAGTTGTGGTAGACCAAAGAAATTATATTTCTTAGAGTTGGACAATTTCGCCTACACGATAATTTGACCCTTAACTGCATATTTCGTTTGATAAACACAAGTATTGTGTACGGAACATTCAAAGATACGATAAGAGCGAGTTTTCTTTGTATTAATGTTTTATTTATCCCACTATTATTAAGGGATCGATCGATATTCCGAAGCTCGTGATCGTGTATATAGATAAACATAAGGACTTTATTGTTAAACGTGATAAGAGTCAATTTCGCTCAAAAAGTGCCTTTATCTGGAATATCCACAAAGAATATTATTATAATTATCATGGATATACAAAAGCCCATGATACAACGGTTTTAAAGAATTTTGACCTTAAAAAGTGTCCGCGAATTTAAAAATATCAAATTAAAATCATTGCATTTCATAATTGATTGAACGTGAATTGAACCTATATAAAAATATAGATTATATATTCTTAGAGTTGTTATATGAAAGAAATTAATTTTCAAATGCCACGCTTCTGTTAGTTTCCAGCTGCGATATGAATGTGCAGATAATAGACCATGTGTGTTTCGTCTGGTCAGTGTAGGGATCCGGAGACCGTTATTACTGGTGATAGCGTTCTGTCGTTTTCAAGGCATTTTTATTAGGACTCCTTATGTGCTCGTTTGTCACTGATGGACAGGGTAACGGTCCAAGCCGAGGCTCCCTTTTGGGAGCCCCTGTGCTGGTTACCCACTAATGGAAGTCTCGACTGAGCGTCATAAGCGCTCGGTCACCTCTCGACCCGGCGAAACTGTAAAAGTCCTCGGGCTAATATCGGCCATGAGTCCGAGAAAAAAAAATAATTTGTCACCCTGAATACAATAAAAAAAAAGTATTCTAACCGTTGATGCACTTCCGCATAAATATTTGCGGACATTTTTCTACAAATATATGTATCTTGGGTTATTGTATACGAATGTGTAAGGAAATTATTTTTGTTAAATGTTTACTCACAATCTATTTAATATTAGTAGTAAATTATAAAGTATTTTGGGCCATAAAATATAAGTTCCTCAACGGATGTCGAGTAAACGAGATCATTGTATGGATCAATACGTTAATTGTGATGATGTTACCAGCTCAGCGTATCTTATTCGTTTAGGTGTCTGCGGTCCATGGAAATGGTAAGTGCTACGTGTATAGCTCTGTCAGTTATACTATCACCCAAAGAGCGCGCAGAAAGAGACGCTATACCCAAATACTGCAGCGTCTCTTTCTAGTGACTACAATGTACCATACTAACTGAAATTATAATAATATAAATAATTGACAATCAACATAAAATGTGAGATGACTAGATTCATGGGTAGCCTTGAACGGGAATATTTTTACAAATGATTGTCATACGAATTGTTAATCTTAGTTACTGCCATACATTAACTAACTGAATTTGAAGTTTGACATATGTGCGAAAGAGACAAACTCCAAAAAATGAGTTTCTCTCGTATCAATACTTTTTGTTAGTTTTGTTGTTGCAAAAGCAATTTTACTATTTGTTATATTGCCCCAAGACAGTAGGCTTTCCTGTGATACGTAGTACATATTACTTCCATGGCATTTGCTTCATATTTTGTCTATGACATAAACATCGAATTTGTCTTTTATATAGTGCTTCCATGTCCATCGTTCATTTATTGATATCAACTGAGTTAGTTGAGCAGTTTCAGAAAGAGATAGAAGGTTTGTCCTAACCTGTTTCAAGGCCGGAATTTAGGCCAACTATAGTTTTACAAAGAAACGTTAGACCACAGATTCGCTGTCTCTTTCACAATAGTTTGTTCATTATATGAAATGCTCAATTCGATCTATCGATGGATAATGGTCTTAGAGACATGTATGAAATACATTGTCCTTCATTTTGTATATTCTTACAAATCTATATATATATTTTTTAAATAATTCACAAATGTATAGTGTTAAAATATTTATACATATAAAAAACTGGGTATTTTATTAGCAAAGGACCACGATATTAATTTAATATACAAATGTGATACGATATATTTTTAGATGATATTTATCGAGAATTACGAATTCTATTTTTTTTAAATATAGATAAAGGAGTTAGGTGCAAGCCTTGCTCGTTGCGAATTTTTGCGTTAACGTTGTTGATGTAAAGAACCCTAGAAGCGAGGTTAGTAACAAATTTGACACTAGAGCGTCTGCGATTGTCAAAACTGTGGACAATATATTTTCGTGTATTTCTGTCCTTGAAAATGTATGAACTTAAGATAGCGATAAAAAGAAATTTATGCACAAGCCGATATTAAAGTTATAGCCCGCCTATATTTTTTCTATGTAAATATCAACTACGGACATTAAATAGTGCAGTATATATATATATATTTATACACACGTGGTTGGTCGATTTCACCCATCTTTGAAATATATTTTAACATGTTTACATATTTCTTAGACATGCTGATTTCTTCAAAATCGTTTTCTTCGCCACAACTTCCACGTGGTAAATTCAAGCGTTGTTCACTGAACTGCCACGCCGTAGTTAATCATTTATTTATGAATTTATAATGAACTACTACGTTCATCGAAATTACTAATATTTTCAGCCCTTTTCTCTTAGGTGTAGTAATATATTTACTATCATACCCTCTGGCAACACTAACGCTATTATGGCCATTTATTGAACCCTTATTTCATACATTTTTGTGGACACTTTTTACTTGAAGAACCATAGGAGATAATCTCTCTACACTCCATACATAAAACGGAAAATAGATTCCATGTAACAATTGATTAAATGTTAATTCAATCTTGATCATTTAGCTTAAAGTTGTTTCTGAACGAAATAAAGTAAAGATATGTTATATTTTTTATATTTTATTGCAGACGTTTTTGGCTATGTTATATGGCTCTCTTGGGTTTTTTTATATCAACAGTTTTCCTTGGTGATTGTAAATAAATTTATTAGGTTGTTGTTTTTTTAAACACTAGTTGATGACGTCACGTATACAACAGTCGTTAAGTTTTGAATTTAGAATCGCTGCCAAAAAGTTTTATTTTCAAGTTTAAGTTTGCTTGAAAGACGTCGAGAGATTTTTCAAATTTATCAATACGTAAAATAAGATTACGTTGTAATATTTATTTGTGTTGACGTTTTGAATTGTTGCTAGCTTTATATAGGCAGCTGTTGATAGGATGCTGTGTCTATCATAACGAAACGCAGTCGTTGAATGGTTGGCAGAACCCCAAAAACTAGATTATGAACGTCTTATACTCTCATTGTCAACTGTACAAAAATTATAGAAATATTTCCAATGCAAAGGTAGACAATGAGCGAAATGTAGGGTTCATATGCCACTAAATGGCTTTAATATTTACCAGATATGTGTCGCATGTTGATAACGAGTGCTGAAAAATATAATTCTCTAGCACATCACTGGACTTTATACCAATAATAACGGTGTCTTTAGAACGCAAACATCAATTCTAATCGATGGAACAGTGCGTTGTCACCGTAATATAATCAGAACGTCCCTCAATTTATCCATGTTTAAGTACAATAACTTATTTGTCAAGTTTTCATTTACACGGGAGCTTTTACATTTAAAAATTAACTTTACATAGTAAGTACCCTTTAGTACTTTTATCAAGCATGTTTTTTTTAATAAATTTATTTAAAGTTTATTCAACATCGTCGCGACAACGCCTGTGACGTCCTGTCACACTTGTATTACGAGTCTAAGTGTGACCTTTGAAACAAAAAAAAAAAGCATTCTGTTGTCAACATACGGTATAACTTGTGTCAGTGATGGAACAAAACCCGTAAGGTATTATATTTTAATTGTATCCAATCTGCGAGCTCTGATGACGCTACACGTGTTTTATATTCAAATTATTTATCTGTTATTGTTATCGTGTGTGCGCCGTGAGTTGTGTACGACTTGCTCGAATTTTGTTGCATGAATCCTGTTGTATTGTATATATCTCGTGGTTAATCAAATGGCGAGTGTATCTCACGTTTAATTCTCTGATTGAATCACTTTTACGTTTATATTATTATCTGTGTGGGTAATTTTTGGTTATATACGGAATCTAGAAAGAATTAATAATTGAACGTGAGATATTCTTTGATTAAATTTTACTTCACTGTGTGATAAACAGACGTCAATATTTTATATCGTTTGAGCCTATTTACATAAATCTGTGTACTAAATTTGTATAAAAATCATGCATAATAAAACCTTTCTGGTAATATTCGTCGATTTGTCGCTAGAGTAAGTATTAAAATTGTATTCTAAGCCTTTACGTATAACGTATAGGAATTTGATATGTTTTTTTTTTATTTATTTACTGTTAAATGTAATAGTGAATTATTAGAGAAAGAGGTATATAGTACGTGAAAATTGTATCATTATGCGATTTTATTTGTTGTTCTACGTACATTGATTCTTATATATTGCTGTAAATGTATGAATATGTATGACACAACAGCAATGTACTTTTGTGTTTATTATTCGGTTCGCCCTGTATTATCGCGGCGTTTACGCTGCTCAATGAATTCTCTCCGGTTCTGTTTACGGAGTTTGGTGCCTTAAATATTTAGACGTAAGTATCACAATCGTTTGAAACGAGCCCTTAAGTGTATTTTATCTGTTTCGTATATCGTTTAGGGCAATGTTTTTAATGTAGCGATGTCGGCGGGACTCCGCGGGGCGACGTGGCATGCCAAGCAAACGCACAAACTAAACGTTGTCTCGCCGTGTGAATGTTATTTAATATTGTATGAGATTATGAAAAAAAAATATTGAAGTACAAAAGAGAATAATGGAATTTACTTGAATACTACCCGTGTTTCATTTACTTACTTTAATTGGTAATAAATAAAAAAATATATGTTAACTGTGCAGGATATGTTATGGTGCCGTTAATATATGTTAACTGTGCAGGATATGTTATGGTGCCGTTAATATATGTTAACTGCACAGGATATGTTATGAATTGCCGTTAATATATGTTATGGTGCCGTTAATATATATTAACTGCACAGGATATGTTATGAATTGCCGTTAATATATATTAACTGCACAGGATATATTATGGTGCCGTTAATATATGTTATGGTGCCGTTAATATGTTAACTGTGCAGGATATGTTATGGTGCCGTTAATATATGTTAACTGTGCAGGATATGTTATGGTGCCGTTAATATATGTTAACTGCACAGGATATGTTATGGTGCCGTTAATATATGTTAACTGTGCAGGATATGTTATGGTGCCGTTAATATATGTTAACTGTGCAGGATATGTTATAGTGCCGTTAATATATGTTATGGTGCGTTAATATATGTTATGGTGCCGTTAATATATGTTAACTGCAGGATATGTTATGGTGCCGTTAATATATGTTATGGTGCCGTTAATATGTTAACTGTGCAGGATATGTTATAGTGCCGTTAATATATGTTAACTGCACAGGATATGTTATGGTGCGTTAATATATGTTATGGTGCGTTAATATATGTTAACTGTGGGATATGTTATGAATTGCCGTTAATATATGTTAACTGCACAGGATATGTTATGGTGCCGTTAATATATGTTAACTGTGCAGGATATGTTATGGTGCCGTTAATATATGTTAACTGCACAGGATATGTTATGGTGCCGTTAATATATGTTAACTGTACAGGATATGTTATGGTGCCGTTAATATATGTTATGGTGCCGTTAATATATGTTAACTGTGCAGGATATGTTATGGTGCCGTTAATATATGTTAACTGTGCAGGATATGTTATGGTGCCGTTAATATATGTTAACTGTGCAGGATATGTTATGGTGCCGTTAATATATGTTAACTGTGCAGGATATGTTATGGTGCCGTTAATATATGTTATAGAGCCGTTAATATACGCTCAAAGGTAAGCAATTATTCGTCGTATTGGGTGGAACGTTTGGATGTATTGCCATAGAGCTAGTAGAACCGATAACGAATAAAAGTGGTAGAGCTACACTGCAGTTTGTTCCTAGCTGCAGAATGGATAAGTCAGCCCGACCGGGGTAGCACCACGCCCTCACAGAATGCCAGCGTAATAATGCTGTTGTGTTTCGTCTGGTGAGTGTAGGGATCCGGAGACCTTTATTACTGGTGATAAGGCATTCCATCTCAATTCTCAAGGGTGACAACGCAGTATGTTACCTTGTCAGGGAAAGTAAATGAAGATGTCACGGGCCGCAGGAATCACTTGCCATCAGGTGAACTGTGTGCTCGTTTATTACTATTAAGGTAATAAGAAATAAACATAGGAAGAAAGGTTCTGGAGTAGCAATTGTACTGGGCAGCCGCGGTGTAGCACGACCCCCACTAGATGGAGCGATGACCTATGCAATGACAAGTCGATGGATGCAGGGGCTCAGGATCTTGATTTGTGGCAGTCTGCGGTGGAGGCCTAAGTTCGGGAAGCAAAACAAAATTTCGTATCACAATCGTTCAACAAAATCACGTAGTTGCGTACTGTGATCGCTAGGCTATGACGAAATAATAATTAACGCTTTACTTATAAAATCCAATGTTCCAGAACATCCTACTATGACGGGCAGAGAACGTCAAATAGAATTATTTCGCCTATTGTATCTTTTTTAGGTAATTACAAATAAAGTTTAAATAAATAAGCCTTCTTCGTCCCGCTTTTTTTTTGTGTTAGTATTGCTGTTGGTCCGGAGACCTCTACAGCTTTATCTAATTAGACTCGCGAGCGGGGGGCCCGCTGAGTAGGGTGACAACGACGATGCTGCGAAGCTGACGCGGAGACTGCTGCTGCATCACCGCTGCACTCCGACCCCTGTGGGCAAAGAACGTCGACGACAACAGAGGGGGGCGATAATACGATCCGAAGGCCCCTCATAGATAAGTACGAAACATCGACTCTGTACGCTATCTAAAGGGAGAATAGGTCGATTTTTAAAAGTGGCCTAGAACACAGAACTCCGCGGGTGATGAAAGCGCTTAGTAACTAAGTAGTGGTTACACTAGTGGATACCTTGTGGTGTTAACTAAGCTAGTGTAACCACCCAGGTGGTTTTACAATACACTTTCTAGGGAACTAAATTCCGATACAATAGCACCAGCAATAAAAATTGCTCGGTGAATTGTTCTCGGAACAACAGGTGCGCAGGTGGCTCGCTCGGGGGCAGGTGGCTCGGGTCGGTCGTGGCGGGGCGCCGGACGACCGTTCTAACACACAAATAAGATTGGCAATTGCACACACTAGGGCTACACACCTAGATACTCATCCTCCCTGCCTATACCCGGCAGGCAGGGAAGTAGGCTATTCACCCTGGCAACACACCGGAGGCCACACTTCCCGCGATCGAAGTAGGACAAAAAGAAAAAAAAAACAACAGAGTGCAACATGGAGGACTCTTCCTCTGAATTCCTGCGGCACTTAATCAGCGTCTTAAAAATAAAGTACCCCGATGTCTTCCAGGACATTATGAATGAAATACTGCCGCCGGAAGGACCCTCCTCAAGGGCATCTTGATCATCCACAGTCTCCGAAATGGAGCTGGATAGCCCCTCGTCCCCCGAGGGCTCCCAAGTCCAAGACACCAGCGACTTCACGTTGGTTGAAAAGAAGCGTTAAAAGCGGGCTTCACCGTCCCGACGCCGCCTCCCAAGGTGAAAAAACTGGGAATAGAGGACCCCTCTCCTCAGCCCCATCTACCTTGGCCCTGCCAATCTTTGGCTGATTCACAGCAATCAAAACGCCCGCCGCCTGTCTTCATACAGGCGCCGGATAAGTGGCCGATTGTCGCATGATCGGCCCTGTCAAATCGGTACAAGTACCACGCCATCCCCACCGCTGTAGACATTAAACTACAGCTGGAAGCTACTACAGATCATAGAGCAGTAACCCGCTTTCTTCAAGAAAAATGTGTGTTTTTCCACACCTACACCCTAGCAGAGGAACGCCAACTCAAAGTGGTGATTAAAAACCTCCCGAGGAACTTATTAAAGACGACCATCTGTCCCAAAATCTCCTAGTCCTATCTGTGAATAGGATGTACAGTGGCCACAACAAAAAGCCATTTAATATGGTCATTTTGGCACTAGAACCTGCCACGGCAGGCAAACAAATATTTAACCTGAAAACCTGCTGCCTCCTCTCCGGGCTTACAATAGAACGCCCACAAACCACAAAAACGGTCTTCACAGGACAATGCCATAAGTGCCAGCTTTATGGCCACTCAGCCCGAAACTGCTTCGGTAAAGCCAGGTGTATCAAACGCCTGGGTGACCACGGAACCGTGGACTGCTCGAGACCGAAGGTCAAGGCCCTTCTGGCTGCTCTCGGGCCCCCCGCGTGTGTTCTATGCAACACGGAAGGACACACAGCCAACTACCTTGGCTGCCCAAAGGCCCCCAAGCCAAAACGGCTAGTGACAAAAATCGCGTCCAAGGTCGCTATCCAGACCTCCATCACCGCGCCCATACTTGCTCCCGTCCGACCTTTTCGCCCCGCAAGGCAAACACCGGTTAGCGTACCAACCGTCGCTCAACCTGTGGAGCAGCCTCCGACACCAGCCTGTCGGCCAGTTAACGACAGCGACCTCGACCTTGTGTGTCCCTTCGCCGCCGTCTTCAACGGCGCCGACGTCTCAGCCCTAGCAAAGGGACTCCAATAGCAAACCAGAAGTCAGGATTGCCGCCACAATGCACTACCAACACATAGTGTCCGCGATCGTCAATTTTAACGCTTAGCAGGCCTCTACAACGGCAGAGCAAAACCGCGATCCCTCAACGTTGCATTTTTTAACGCAACGGTTTAAAAAATCAACGCTACGAAATCTTTTGCGAAAAATTTCGTTCGCGATCACCAAGTTAACGTGCTCCTAGTGCAAGAGACATTCCTCAAACCGCACACTCGCAATCCCAACATTGCGAACTATAACATCATTAGGTATGATAGGACTTACGGTGCTAACGGTGGAACTCTTATCTACTATAAAAAGTCCTTGCACCCTAACTTTCTTAGAAGCTTCGGTTTGTCAGCTAGCCATGACCGGCCACGCCCCTATCACAATCGCGTCCGTCTAACTCCCTTGCAGACAGGACGCTAAAATTTTACGAAGCGACTTCGTGTTGCTCCTGTCCCTTGACAACTCAATCATTTTAGCAGGAGATTTCATGTGCTTGATATTGCCATCTGCAAGAACATCAACCTCGCCTTACAAGGGATAGAGGTAATCCACGAGTTCGTTTCCGATCATCGCCCCGTTCTTCTTCGGTTAGGGCCCTCAGCCCCAACCTCACCTTCTACCAAAACCATAGTAGAGTGGCACCGACTCAAAACGACCTGAGGGAAGCCACATCACGGCACCTAGATGCTATTCCTAGGAACATATCTTCAGTCAACGACACAAACCTCGCAGTCCATGCCCTCACTATGCACATCCAGACCGTCGTCGAGGATTGCTCGAGGCGGGTTCCCTCGGAGGATGACCACCGATAGACCCTGATAAACGACATAAATGACCTAATGAGACGCAAGAATGCGGTGACTCGTGCCCATGACTTATATCCCACTGAAAGTAATCGGCTGGTGCTACGTACCCTTGAGCGTGAAGTTCGATCACGCATTGCCCAGTACAGGAACGATCGTTTGGATAATCACCTATCCAAAATCGAACCGCCTCATCTCGCCTTCTGGTGACTTCCCAAGTCCCTAAAAGGAGGCACCGCCCAAACTATGCCTCCCTTAGCGCGTCCCCATAAACCGCCCGCCTTCTTAGACGAAGAGAAAGTCGAATGTCTGACTGACAATCTCGAGCTCCAATGCTCACTGAGCACCCTACCGTTTGACGCCGATCACTTCCTCATATTACATGCACCGAAGTTGGGTCTATAATTAAATACCTGCGACCATGCAAGGCTCCCGGCTCCGACGGCATTACCAACAAGGTGATAAAACTTCTACCCATGTCCATTTTACACCTATTGGTGTTAATCTACAACGCGGCCATATCCAAAGGCACCTTTCCGAAAACCTGGAAGGAAACTGACGTCATAGGTATTTTTAAGCCCTCGAAACACCCAACCAATCCATCAGCCGATCGACCCATAAGCCTACTTAAAGTCTTGGGTAATGTATATGAAAGGCTCATTCTCGCTCGCCTCAAGGACTTCATGCTGTCCCGAGGGCTACCAATCAATGAGCAGTTCGGGTTTCGCAGCCAACACTCATGCACACATCAAGTGCACCGCATCACGGTAAATTAAAATGCACATTCTCAGTAAATTCCTTCGAGGCTACCAAACTGGGGCACTTTTCCTCGACGTGGCGAAAGCTTTCGACAAGGTCTGGCACAACGGGCTCATATACAAACTATATGAGCTCGGTGTGCCAGATCGACTCGTACTAATCGTACGAGACTTTCTTCACAACCGCAACTTTCGGTACCGCTTCGAGTGAACGCGTTCCGAGGTTCACCTCATTTGTGCCGGAGTACCACAAGGCTCGGTCCTAGGTCCCATATTATATACACACTACCCCAACGAAATACCGCGTACTTGCGGTGTAGAGCTAGCCCTTTTGGCCGAATATATAAGATCGGCCTCTACGTGTCTGGATTCAAACCAGACGCTATTAATAAACGCCTCCAATCTGCAGCCAACACCTTAAGGAAATGTTTTCGGAAATGGAGGATCATATAAAATTGCAACTAACA
Source organism: Teinopalpus imperialis (assembly GCA_029286865.1). NCBI lineage: Eukaryota > Metazoa > Arthropoda > Insecta > Lepidoptera > Papilionidae > Teinopalpus > Teinopalpus imperialis. The sequence continues at coordinate 7,859,215 of JAGSMU010000014.1, read as the reverse complement.
ATTTCATTGGTGCCGATGCTAGGAATCGAAATCGCTTGTTGACGTATCGTGAAATTAAAAGCAAGGAAATGGTTTCGGAAATGGAGGATCGAGGTTAACCGCACCAAAAGTGCAGCCATGTACTTCTCTCGGCGCAACAAAACGCAATCTCATCAATCTCATCTCCCAACTATAGAGTTATTTGATCGTCCAATCCCCTGGGAAAAGACAGTCATATACTTAGGCGTCATATTAGTTGAAAGATTCACCTTCGGTCCGCATATCAACCGCATACGGAATCGAGCAGCGTTCGCCCTAGGTCGTTTACACCCGTTACTCAATAGAAATAGCAAAATGTCCCTGCGTAATAAAATTACACTATACAAAGCGTGCATTCGACCCATAATGACATACGCAAGCCCCATCTTTGCGCATGCCTCCCCGCGTCATATTCACCGGCTTCAGGTTATACAAAATAGCGTCGCTGGAGTTTCTTGCGCCACCTCTCCATCGCCTAGGCATTCCGAAGTGGCGGTACAGAGAGCCAATAATAACAATAGAGAAATTAATGTAGGATAATTCTTAGTCAGAAGCAACTGTCCGAGCCGAGGTTCTGCCCTCTCGGGCACACTCGAGTCAGACGCTCTCGCGGAACAGGGTAAAGTTCCAAGCCGAGGCTCAAACTGTAAAAGCCCTCGGGCTAACAGCGGACATCAAAAAAAAAATCAGTCAAAGAAAAAAAGGTTATATATTTTACTATTTTGCTACTCTTTACATCCTGAGTAAGAAGACGGCAGGCTCTCCTTTCTCTAGTCAATCTGCCTAACAGAACCTAATCAATCACACAAAAACCGTTCACCATTAAGCACTGCAAACCTTTGGTATGGGGTATCGACCTATATATCCTTGCTTTCTTGGGAGAATGACGAAGCGTCAATAGCCTAATGTTTTAATTGTAATATCTGCGAAACTTCAGATTGTAGGTTCGAAGCCACCATTGGACTATTGTCATGAACCATCTCCCAGCACAAGCATTTTCAGCTCGGTTGTAGTGGTTAACCGGAATATTGGTAAAGTTAATACCAATGCTAATATTCTTTAAAAAAAAACTGGGATATACCGGATTTCTAACCACCAGCAGAAAGACACTCGGAATGAAACGATACATCGTTTAATACACATAACATTTATTCATTGAACAATAAACATGTAAATACATTTTATTAAAACAGAGACGTGAAACACATTTTGTAAAGACCAGGGACACATCTCCACAATTCCTTATTGAAGAGAAATGAAAGCGTCATGAGCTGCAAGAATCACTTATCGTCAGAGGAGCTGTGCATCCTCGATACAACAGAAAGATAAATACAATAACGGTCTAGACCAGAAAATAGGCATGACTAAAGTAAAGCCACAACTATAAACATGAAATTTCTTAGTGACAGTATTAGTAGAATTAGTGACGGCACAAAAAAAACACTTTTAATAATAAATCAAAGTTACTTCTGTGTACATAAATATATCCGATGGATCCCTTTACTGAGCATAGGAATTTTCTGTTTTAGAAAGTTTTCGGATTGGCGGATTTTATGTCTTGATTTTTTTTTATTTTTATGACATGTAGATTACCTCACGTCACAATTTCATGTTTCATTCACGTTTTCCGTCGAGAACGTAATAAATAAGCGCATAAAATTGCAACTAACAATTTCATTGGTGCCGATGCCAGGAATCGAAATCGCTTGTTGGCTTATCATGAAATTAAAAGCAAGTGTTCCCCTCGTACATTGATACCTAATCAATTGTTCTCTTGCAATATGGAGCACTGAATATACTTTAATTTTAAGCCCATTTATAAACTCCTTTACAGTGCTGGTAGCATGTTTCTAAAACTCCTTAGCCGAAGACTTAAAAAGCCCTAAACTAGGTAAATTAAAAAAAAAATACTATGCTCCCTTTTTTTGCGTTTTCTTAATAATTATAAAATAAATATGTCACATATGTCCATATGAATTCCAACTAATATAAAACACCATTTGTCGTCTTTTAGAAACCCGAAAACCAATAATTTCAAAATACACAAATATTTTTCCAGGTCTGAGAATTGAATCTAGGACCCGTGATGCAGCTGGGAGGTATTCTTCCTTTTTTTATATACTGTTTGATGTTACAAATAAGCAGACGGTTCATCAGATTATGAGTCAAGTCTGTGGTCCTCCGCATCTGTATCCGTCTCCAACGAGACTTCAAGATGCACATGTGTTGCCAGCCCTGCGGACAAAGACAAAGTCCCACGTTACCTGTAATTGGGTATCCAGATTCCTACATTCACGATACGTAACACAAAGCTTTTGTTTCACATTGACATTCTGTGTCCCAGCTCGAGCCGACCCATTGGTGTTACCGACAGAAACTAACTGCAGCATGAATCCACCACTTATAATTCGTGGGTAATTTCGTAAGCCACCTAATTTCGTAGCAAGTAAAATATTTCCATTTACACACAGAGACGTCTGTCAGATATAATTACACATATTTTAATTTTTTTTGGTTTTGGGGCTCTCTAGGCCGGGGCACCCCAGCACCAGTTTCTTCTATTTGATCGCATTCAACGGAGAGCGACTCGAATCGTTGATGACCAGATAATTTCTGATCGGCTTGATTCACTGGCGTCAAACAAAGAGCCTACCTTCCTTAAAGGCCGGCAACGCATTTGCGTCTCCTCTGGTGTTGCGGATGTTCATGGGCGGCGGTGATAACTTCACCAATCCAACCATCAGATGGGCTCCATGCTCTTTGCCGCCTATACTATAATAATAATAAGAAAACCTGATAGTAAGTAATTCTCATAAATCCTTTATTAAAGCAGATGCGTCCAATTTTAATGAAATTTCTTCTTACCAGAAAAATCTCCATTTTATTTTACTTCCCAGAATCAGTAGGTAATAGAAGTCCTCATCTGATCACATTGTGTTAGCAGCTTTACAGTGTTTTTTTACTCTATCATGAATAATTTAATGAAAATACATTCCTTGGCAGATTATATCATTATTTATTTTATTATAAGTACCATATGACACCGTATTACTTATCTAAAGGTTGACAAATAAAGAACTGCATTACTCTATACGCTGTCATTCGATAACCGAGTGTCCAAAATCGATATACGATTTGACCATGCAACATACATCATTAATCGAAATGTCCGATGCAGTTCGATCGGACGCATATTCTTTGAAGTTAAGAATAATAAGTTGGTGCTGCGAACGCTTTATTCCCCTAAAAACGTAGTTTGATTATTTTTATTCGCCGGAGCCGGTGGCACAATGGAGCGTTTCAAATTTCGCTCGAAATTTGCGTTTTTGCATAAAATGCACGCGGGGCGGCGCGTGCGCAACACATTAAAACATGGCGGCACCATACGTCAAAATTTAGGCGGGACATTTATTAATACGATTTTTTCGTAATAATATCTATAATGTCTACTTTGAAGTAGACTATTTGAATGAAATTGTTCAATTAAAACAGTGAGTGGTTAAGCGCTCATTTTAATTTCATGGTACGTGAGTAAACTTAGTTCTTATACGTTTGTAAACTTGACGTGACACAAAATAAATTAACGAATAATTTTAGGCTTCAATTATGTATCTTTCACTTAATTTATCGTAAGGATAAAATGATCGCGATATTTATGTTAATTTCGCTTTCCCCTGGGAACACAGTAAATAAAATTGTGAAATATAGTGATATTGAGATCTAGTGAGATTTGACAAAACCGATTGATTGGACTTATAGCAGTTGTCGTATAAAGTCCATTTTTCATTAAAATTTTGAATAATTGTTTATATAAAAAGGAACAAATCCTTACCTATCGATAAACCACGATGGCCACCCTAAGTTGCATTGTAACCAGAGCGCATTGTTGCAGTGCGATTAATAAAAGCGATACAGTTTCCGAGTTTTTTCCACAAATTTAAATGGACTCCCCCCATTCATTACAATGGTCCGCCATTTGCATGGGCCCCGGGACTGAATATTTTATTTTATGACCGATGGGGAATCGAAAATGTAAATCGAAGCAAAATGCAATTATATATGCGTTTTTTTTTTGCAACAAAAAGACATTAACATTTTATTTACGCTGTCCGTAGATTTGGTCGGATTATATTTGTACGTAGTATATACAAATATAATTCAATTAATAATTTATATTAATGCCTGACTGGCCTTCATTAATCGCTTACCAAATGTTCTAGGAACTTGTTTGACACCTCTTTCTAAGTAAATATTATATATTCTGGTCTTAGATATATTACCAAACCCTGTGTTGCCGACACAATATCCAAACATATATATATATAACATCAAATAAATGTTCGAAACAATTTGTTAATAGCTAATGTTACTTGCTTGTCTCCGTTTTACTAAGTTGCGGAAAATTTGTTTAAGTTTTAAAATGATAAATTATAATAAAAAAATTACGCGATTATAAGATTATTTATTTAATCTATATTTCTATACTTACTGATTATAAATCACCGAGACGGTTGACTTAACTTGAAAAGAAAATTTGAGTGACAATTTATGGCATATAACTTAAAATTACCAGCAAAATATTAAAATTGTTCCCAGCTGTCGTCAATGTTTTAATAAAATCAACGATAAAGAAAACATGACAAATGTGGCGCCGATACCCTTGGTGCCGGACCTGGACACGGACCTGCTGAAGACACCCATAAGTAGTGTTATACCAACTCGACAACTGTTCCAGGTTTGAATTCTGCATCATCATTTTATTTCTACTAATACAATGTACAAGTCGAAGAGTGTTCTTTGGAGACGTTACATGAAATCTCCTACAATGTTGGAATGGAACAAAAGCTGTTATAATTCACTCATTTACGAATGAAATTATAAGGAAGACTCCCTGGTCTAGCCGATCTATTTCTGTCACAGCTAGATACCAAACTTAAAAGTTATTATAATAACTGGTAAGTTTTGCGCGATCGCACAACTTGGTTCATTTTACCACAGAAATCCGTGATGATGAAATGATAAAAATTAAAGATTTTTCTTTACACGTAGTTAAAAGTAGCGAACAAAACGCGCAAGCTGTTCTCCAGATGGTAAGTGATCACCGCCGCCCATGAACATCGGCAACACTAGAGGAGTGCGTCGTGAGTCGTCGGCCATATTTATATTAGATTTAGTAACGATGTATCAGATCCCATTTGTAACAGAACCAATTCCGGTTCCGTCTATGATATGATTTTCTATTATATTTGTTGAAATATAGAGGATTCCCCTTTCCTAGTTTTTATTTTAAAAATGTCTTTGTTAAACACGTACGTCAATATTAAGCGTATCATAAAGATATATTTGCCGCAGGAAGGCTGGTAGAGAATGCCTTTTGGCATTAAGTCCTCCTTTTTCCACAATGTTTGTTTTACTTGTGCAAATAAAGAATAAATTTAAAACACGGAAGTTATATACAGAGTGAGTGGAATAAATTATAACTAAGTAACGTATTAGAGTACGACGGCTGCGTGGTGTAGAGATTAGACTACCTGGCTGCAGGATCTTGGGATCGATTCCCAGCAGAGGATCAATATTAGTGAAATGCTTACAGCTCTATAAAATATCCTGCGTAGTTAATATCATCTGGCAAAAACCAAAAGATATCGACCAGGAGGACATGATATCTAAGTTCGCAGTGGTAGAATCACATCTTGATTAATAATTGAGAGATATAGGCATCATGGACGGAACGAACAATTTACCATCAATGTCTAACAGTACATATCTCTGATCACATAAAAATAATATTTCGTACTGCTAGAAGGATGAGACAGCGCCGTCTCTTCTCGAAGATCTGTCGTCAGTAGAACATCTTATCATCACCAAGCGTCTCCGTGTTAAGAACGTGCTATTTTTGCGGGGGAAGAAGAACAGATTCTTCGTCAGAACACCAGATCGTAACCTTATTTATACTGTGGAGGAGGAAAATAGGTCAGTTGGTAGTCATCCATACTCTTTTTTAGTCTGTTCTAGTCGCACAAAGAATCAGTAAACATCGGCGCCTTTTGGAAGACTTGCTCATATTTACCATGTTATTGTTGGTAATCAATATCTTCTAGAAAGTAACGCCGTTTCCAACTTGTGATAAATAAATTAGGATTCGGCATCCTCTGGTGGATTTCGTTTGTTTGAAGAGCCAGAGGCTAGTCTCTTAGCTAACAGGATGCCCAGCATGCAAGAGAAGATGGCATTAAAAGAAGAAGCCTGACATTTCCCCCCTGTTGATTTCACCTAGTATAGCTTTTCTATTACTGCTTATGGTAAAAGTAAAGAACGTGTTTTGGAGCTACGTTAGGAACAGGCGCAAAACTAACTCTTCTGCCTATCCTAAATTTATGCAAAGTGGTAATGAAACTTTACAGGCTGCGCAAGAAATTTGTTCAGGTTTTGCTGATTTCTTAAAATGATTTTTCAAGAACCAGTCTCAGACTACTCTTATTACTTGAAAAATCTTTCTCTGCCTTTTGAATCCTCCAAGGTTACAAGCAAGTTGCATGTCACCAAGGAACTTGTATATAATCACCTTAAAAAATTAGATATCAAGAAAGGGCCTGGTCCTGACAACATAACCCCTCTGTTCATAGTAACATGTGCGGATGCTCTTCCCTATTCCCTCCCTTTATGTATTCTATTTAATAGGTCACTTAGAGAAGGAAACCTTCCAATCATTTGGAAGCAAGCACATATTATTCCCATTCATAAAAAGGGCCCGAAAAACAAAATTGAAAATTATCGACCGATTTCTATCTTGAATTCTTTTAGCAAAGTATTAGAGAAAATTATTTACAATAATATTTACCTCGTGTTGTCACCTACTCTTCCGCTGGAGCAACATACATTTGTTATAGGTCGCTTTACAATTACTAATCTTTCTCTCTTTATATCTCACGTATTATGCGAGATAGACGGTGGTTCACAAGTTGACGCAATTTTTACTGATTTCGAAAAAGCTTTCGATCGTGTAGATCACTTTATACTCCTTCATAAACTACAGCCGCTTGGAGAAAGTGGTGACCTACTAAGATGTTTTGAGTCATACATACACAAACGGAGTCAAAATTTATAACTAAATAAATATTATTAAAGACTTAGGAATGACTTTAGACAACTTGGGATTCATAATGCGAATCTCTAAATCCTTTAACGACACGAATTGTATTAAAACTCTTTATTTCCCATATGTTCGCAGCGTTTTAGAACATTATGCCACTGCTTGGAACCCCCAATACAAAATCATATAACAGCTATAGAAAATATACAAAAGTAATTTATACGGTATCTCAATTACCGCAGCGGACATTAAGAAGATAATTATGATATCTTGTGTTTTAATCATAAATTACCCATTCTGCGTGATCGTAGATGTGTAGCGAACATGTTGCTACTATATGATGCTTGCAATGGGATTCTTGATTGACACCTGGCGCCTAATGAGTTTCTGTACTGCCAAGAAACGAACAAGAGTAACAGAACTGTTTTATTCTCCACATACTCTTACTAAATACGCAAAAAAACTACGTTGTTAATATAATATTACTTACGTATAATAAATATTTCTCGAATACAGATACCTTCCACACATCAAAAGCTATGTTCAAAAATGCCATTATAAATACTCTTAAGAGATTACACTCCTTATCACACCATCATTAGTTTCAAGGAACGTTCAAACAAACACACACACACACACACACTCTTGCTGACGTAGAATAACTTCCTTAAAAATCTATTTAATTGTAAAAAATATCATTGCCGTCGTCATGTCTAACGATGTACGCATAAATAATGTAAATCTATAATGGCTTGAATACTGCATAAAGAAATTATAAAAGTAATTTTTAATATTATAAGCTGTAGATTTTATAAAATAAAATAAATAAATTAATAAAATAAACTTACTTGCGTTCTTTTGTCTCAATGAACTTTATACTGTTCTTACATGTATTTATTTTGTTTGTTGCTGGTACGTACATAAGTTTCTCATGAAGGTGAATTATTGTATACTTGTGGCATATAAAAATATCTGAATATGAAGATTCGATTCGAAGGTTATTCCTAGGAAAACCGTCGACACAACAAACTCTATCCGTTAAATATTTAAAATAACCGTAGAAGAATTCAATTAAACGTTAAACAACGAAAACAAAACGAACTTAGCTTCCTTCGCATTTCGATCTAAATTATTAGCATTAAACCAGTATTTCTATTAATCTGCAAACAGCATAACGTCGCAAATGTTTTCGATAATGCTAAATTTCGTTTATATATATCAAAAATAAAAGAGGCCTTAGAATTGAGCCTTGGGACACACTCATTTGTGTAGCGAATCCATATGATTGTTGACCGATAATAACAACCTTCTGAATTCTTTTATTAAGGTAGGAGGTAACAAATTTCAACGCCGCACGTTCTTTTGTCGAATAATAAATATTTTTCCAGCTGGTGGGTTGGATACTTCTGCTACGGTCTTAGGCCTCTACAGCTGCGCGTGATCAACAGCTTAGGTTTGGAGGTGATCAGGGTAAATCGGCCATACGCCTGTACACCCCGCATAATGCCCTGCCAGTTGCAAAACTTGGAGGTTTTCTCGCCACCTGGACACCTAATCGGTACTATTGAGCAGCAGTGGACTGCTATAAGGCCGGTCTATGTCATCAAGAATGAGGACGGCGAGGAGCTGTTTTGGATACGCGGTGAGGATTCCATTTTTATGAACTACTTTTTTAATTAAAATAAAAGCAATTGATGGTGAGGATCGAGCGCTCAGTTCCCTGCTGTAGATATCAACATCCATCTAAAAGCTGATGATGTAAATGCCCTGTCATCCTTGAAGTCTAAGGCAAGATGCTTCGACGACAGCAAGATCATATCTGAGAATGTTACAAGTCTAATCGATTCCGTCTAATTGCTGATGGCGAATCTTTCCATGTTAATCCTGAAGAACCAGAATGTATACCTATACTTTATTGATTCCATGTCAAGGGTGAATGTAGATGTCTGGATCATAAGTTTCGTAGAAACTGGAAGACTGTTCATGCTCAAGATAAGTTGACCTTCTTTTCCTACTTTACTTGTTTTTTTTTATCAACTGTAGAGAAATAAGTAATACGAATAAACTTTTCATCCTAAATGCACCAGTTCTTAGAACTTATTCTCTTTCTCACATTATATAACCTTAATCTGCATCTTTGTCTATTTCCGTTAATAACGCAGGGCCCTTCATCACGCTTAGCCTGTTCCGTGATGTGCAGTTCCCCATCCAGCGTCCGGATGGCGTGCACGTGGGCAGCACCTGCAAGCGCTGGCAGGGCCTCTTGCATGCCTTGCTGTTTGCACCGATCACGGATAGGTAAGTGCATTTCATGTTTATATTAATAAAATCCAGATTCACTTTGTTTAATCGATGAACATATTTAAATAGTACGAAAAGAAAATAACACACACCCGAAGACGGTCCCCTTTCATAATGTTGTTTTCGCAGTATAAAATGAATTTGAGTCGAAACAATTTTATTATGCCAATATTTTTATCATATTATGGTTAATCTAATGGTGAGTGATTTCTTTGATGTTGATGAGGAGGAGGCTGTCGATGGCAGACTAATGTTGCACGAAGACAATGATACTGGTACTATACCAATATCAAAAATTTTTCACAACCTGTTGATAATTGTTAGTACGACGGGAAGAGAAATACTAAGTTAGCGTCAATATTTCTTTATATAACGAGAATGACAAACATGCACACAGTTCTCCCTACACACTAATGTAGGTTGATGTTCCATGTTGCAGGTTCAGCGTGAATTTCGAGAGGAATCTGACGGTGGAAGAGAAGGCCCTCCTCCTGGCCGCCACTCTCCTCGTAGACTACATGTATTACGACGTTTGAAGTACCTTCAGAAGAATATAATATTTATTGCCCAAACCAGATTTTTGATTTAAAAAACTCCCACTATTACCCGTCACTGTATCTCCTTAAAGCTCAATGTCAATTCTGACAGCAGACTGTATTCAAAGTGAGAACAATGAATGACGAGGTCCTATGTTATGGGATAAAGATCTCTAAACGTCTAGGAACTCGTAATTTAATTTAATTTATTTTTATTTTATTTTATATTAATTTAACTTTACACCAATGACAAATATGTGTGTAACAGTGGTAGAGTGCAGTCTGTTTCTAGCTGCAGAACGAATGGGTCACCACGCCCTCACAGAATACCAGCGTAAAACAGCAGGATAATGCTGCTGTATTTCGTCTTGTGAGTGTAGGGATCGGGAGAGCTTTATTACTGATGACGAGGCATTCCATATCAGCCCTCAAGGGTGACAACGCATCTGCATTCCTTGTCAAGGAAGAATGTAGATGTCATGGGCCGCAGGAATCACCAGCCATTGGGTGAGCTGTCTGCTCGTTTGCTAGTCTCAATGTAATAAATATATATATATGTTTAGCCGTTTTGGCAGTGGCAAGGTGGAAAGCCCCTCTAGCAGTTATTGAGTCACCAAACGAATCACACCGGCGTTATACTGTGATAACGTGCTCCTTCTTCAGTGAGAATTCTTCTTCGACCAATTGCAACGCATGCTGTACCTAGAACATAGTCCATATTCATCACGTGTGGGCAGGCGTGTTTAGTGCAATGCCGATGGTACCCATATAAGTCTAATATAATGCAACAAATGCGCCAATTGGTTTCAGAGCTCATACTTCTACTATGCGACTATAATGCCAAGCACAACTTTGAAGCGTCAATAGCCTTATGGTTTAGGAAACTTAAGGTCGTAGGTTCGAATCTGTCATTCGACTATCGTTGCGAACCTTCTCCTAGCACAAGCATTTAAGCTTAGTAAGTGTCGTTATTGAGTAGTTTAATAGTTATAGCACTGTTAGTATTCTTTAAAAAAATAAAACTGTAATCGGTATTTCCGAACATGAAATGCCTGTTGTATTTTCAAATTATATTTGGGTCTCTATAGCCTTAATAACCCTAACCTTTGAATATGAAATAGTCGATCAAATTTTTTTAATTTAAAGATGAATCCAAACGCACCATATTTATTGCAGCATTATGTTGCTTTTAGACTGGTATTCTGTAAGGGTGTGGTGCTTACCCGGTCGAGGCGACCGCAGATGCTTCTGTTAGAAACGAGCTGCAATATCGTTCTATCATTGTGAAGTGTTGCTGTTTTTGTGGAATAAATAACTTGAGATTGAGAACGGCACAATATATGAATGTGGAATTGACGAACAACTATCATGTATTTTTTAATTGCAATCCAAAACTGTCGTCCAGTTAACCTAAAGTTATTGTAACCTTTAGTTTATACTCCACTAAATTTAACAAACACACATAAAGTTAAATAATATAGTTATTGTATGTATTTAAGAGTTGTTATATAATTATTTCGTTATTCTTAATTTCTTTTTTGATTATTTCAGCATACTTTGCCCGTGTCTTTTATAACTGATTTGACAATAGAACTTGTTGATAGTTGTCAAACTAGTAAAAATAAACGACAAAGGTGCGACGATTTTGTTTGGATACATCATTCATGGTACACTAGGTTTATGTATAGACCAAGATTTATTGGTCTATGGTCTATCTATTGTTATGGTGCCCTGTCCAGTGGCGGGTTAAAATCTTACGAAATTTTTCGAATTCTTAAAAAAAATCTTTGAAAAAATTAAAAAACAAATAAATGAAAACTAAGCAACACACTGCTAATATCTGTATCTCCCTATTTTAATATTAATGTCAGGGATCACTATTGGGTAGTAATTTAAGCCCAATGTTAAGTATTTTAAAGTTTATAATCGATAGACACGATGTCCTACATTTTGTATTCTATTACCTATTTACATTTTAGTCCGTTACGTACATTATTAGAAATAACTGGTGGGATACAAACGTCCTTTCATTATGCTTTGAATGTTCTATATGATTTGATTTATGTAAAAACGGCTGTATTGCATAAATGTTTTTGGTTTATATTTTTTAAATTGAATAAATGGCAAATCGGCAATCAATCCATATCACCTGATGCTAAGTGATCACTGCTTCCCATGAATATACGCAACACCAGAGGAGTCACAGATGAGTTGCCAGCCTTAAAGAAAGGTGTAGGCTCCTTTTCTTGATAGTCCATAACTCGTATCAGTTCGGAAATACCGCTGGCGACAGCTGATTCTACATAGGAGTTGTGCGTGGCAGATAATGATTTTGTACATACGAGTAACGGATTATAGTCGTATTAGTAGAAGTGTTCGCTTTGAAACCAATTGGCACATTTGTTATCTTAAAATATTATATTATGACCTAGTGACCAATCAAATATTACTTCTACTCACCTAACCTCTGTCAGAACAACTCAGTGTGTTGTTTTTTTTAATAATAACGGGAAATTTAAATTTACATGGAAATTGAGTTCATAAAATTACTAAAAGAATACGTTTAGAATAGGACAATATAATTTCTTAATTTCAACGAAGGTTACGTTGTTATCGTATAATTATTAAATTAAGTTTTGTTTTTAGATCACAGATTAAATTGCACGCTTCTATTTCACAATACTATGCAGTACCCATGCATGTTTTTTTTTACACAAAAACGACAAATTCCCCTTAAAAATTAATGTCCTGCGCGCACCACACCACCCTTATTTGCATTGTATTTAAAAAGTTTTTTCCCTCCGGCAGATGTCCGATGAGGTAAATGGTGCGAAATTTTGACAGAACGTATAATTTTGGCGCGCAACAATGACACATAGATGTTGCACAGAGTGAAAAAAAACTTAATATTGCGTTCTTTATCGAACCCTTTTTCCAAAGGATTGAATTCAATTACGTTTCCACGTAAAAAAAATGCTATAAAGGGGTGTTTTTTTTACAGATTTCTGGAAAAACAACATCGGGGTGAAAGCTTATGTAGGTCACTGATAGCAGAGCGAATTTAGTTTTTTTTTAATATCTTTTGGATAAAACCATGGCGCGCGCTTGCCACGTGTCTCGGGAAAGCAAGGGTTTAAAAATAAACAACAAAAGCTTTTTAGAAAATGATTTAGTTTTTTGTCGCCGTAATCTCGTAACGGATTTATATTTTTTTTATAAAATTACGCTTTTTATCGAAAAATAGTTATATTATACATGAATAATAAAGGCGGTGTTAAGATGGAAAGGGAACATTATTATTTGATTGATTGTCTATTGTATAACCGTTCGCGTATTTTTCCACACATATAAATGTTCAATGTTTAGGTCTATAATGTTACAATTTATGAGTTAGTTTGAGACTGGCACCTTGGCCTTGCGATTCGCAATCCAGGTGCGCTCATCACTGAATCATGAGAGATTGTACGAAGGTTTTGATGTTGCGAACTAAAAATTTGCTAGGAATTTCAACTTCACAAATTTGTGTAATCAGCGATATTACGCGTGCTGTATTTGATTTTAGATCTCGGTTAGAGAAATTGTGTGGATTATTTGGCATTAGCCATTCGTCAGAGCCTTCGTCGAAATAAAGCCATGGTAACTCCATATCTAGATTGAAGAAGATATAGAAGAAATAGATACGTGGGTATCTACTTCTTCACGGCAGGTGAGTCAACCAAATACCTTTCCCGGTGTTGATTTACAAGTGCTTGGTGAAGCATCAATGGTAAACATCATAAAAAACTTGCACATCGAAGAAATAATTAAAAAAATAATAGATGTGAATGCCACGCCAAATTATAGCGCGGCCGACTTTCATGACAATAGAAGCGAAAAGAATATTAAAGTTCTTATGATAACGAAAACCTTCTGTTCTACAACTTTCCTCTGGTGTGAGCTGTTTAAAAGAAACATCTGCGAGGTCTTCATAAGAAATTACGGAGTATCAACCCTATCATCAGCTGTATTTAACATTCAAGCTCATATTTTAGGAACTCATACACGAGTAAACGTAAACCACAAATAGATAAGTTACGATTACTTACGATAATAGGAAGCGAATCAGAAAAGTGCCTCGCAATAAATAAAAAAGTCGTAGTATAGGATTGTATAAATTGAAATAAATAAAAAAACGTAGTAAACTGTTCACGATACATTATTTACCTGTGTAAAGGCTACAGTACCGTCAAATTATTCTCTCAGCGCACGTTACAAATGTAGATCGTGGACTGTATTCTGTTTAGCGTTAACAAAGATGTATAAAATTAAATAAATAAATATATGTATATAGTGGAGCAAAGTATCGATTGACGGACTTCACGGTGTTTTTAAAAAAAATACGCAAGATTACAAGGTTCACCGTCGAGCAAAAGATAAATCGACACAGGGGATCAACCCTAGATTGACACGTGACACGATTTTTTTTTATAATATTTATTATTATTATTATTTTGAGATGAACAAACTCACACACAGTTCACCTAATGGTAAGTGACTCCTGCGGCCCACGTCATCTACATTCATCCTGACAAGGTATCATAATGCAGATGCGTTGTCACCCTTGAGGACTGAGACAGAATACCTCACCAGTATTAAAGGTAATAAAAGATCCCTACACTCAACACGCGAAACTCAGCAGCATTATGTCGCTATTTCAAGCTGGTATTATGTGAGGGCGTGGTCCTGCCCCGGTCGAGCTGACCCATTCATTCTCCAGTTTGTAACTCTACCACTGTTAAAATTTTTAATTTAAAATTATAAACGGCATCTAGATGTCGTACTACACGTCTCCGTAACTCTAAAAAGTAAACTTTCAATGTAATAACAGCGCACGCGCCGTTTTCTACAACCGTTTTCCTAACACGCGATTCCATAAAATCATCAATAAATAAATCACGCAATTACAACCCTCCCATTAAAAAATTGCGTAGCTTCGCTACAAAAACATTCTTAATTAAAGATTATGTCCGCGTCAACTGTCGGCTTTGGACTGATCTATAAAAAAAAACACTGCTTTTTCAACAAAAATTCCCTATTTTGTGAAAAAGTTTGACACCCATTAAAAACGGCATCAGAGGGTGCGTATTGTGTTGAGCATCTGTCATACGTATTAAGGGGGAAGTGGGGGAGAAATTGTTGAAAAATGGGTTAAATGTTAAAAAAAAGTGACAGCAAAACATTGGAACAGACACGAGGGTTAAAGTCGCGTGACGGAATGTCAACATGGATTTTACTTAACCTCACGGTCACGAAGTTCATGGCATGTTCCTTTCGACACGGGTTATAAAAAATATGAGATTCGATAGAGATATATGAGAGAAGGGTTTATTATGGTAGAGGAGTCATGTCAGAGCTATGAACTAACTATAGCACGCATAGGTTTACTTTAAGGAAGTACTTACTTTCACAGAATACCAGCGTGGAATAAAAAACTTTGCGTTGCTGTGTTTCGTCTGGTGTGGGCACAGGAAACGATATCACTGATGACGCATTCTATTAGTTAGTTAGTTTTAAGGGGTTTTTAATAATGTAAGTTAAGGGTTAAGAACAACCACACTGCAGCATAAACGGGACGGCCAGGGAAGAATTGCGCCATCACAAAATATTTGTGTGAAATATTAATATAATGTTGGTTCTATCTTGAATCTGCAGTAGTCACTTACCATTAGGTAAACTGTGTGAAGAAAAACTAACCCATCTGCCTTATGATCCCTAATCGGATCTTGTAAGATGCACACTCATGACATGGGCTTCAGAGATCACTGAACATAAGATGAATTGATGTATCCGTTTATCACCATTTCATTGTAAATTGAAACAAAGAGATTCTAATGGACGAATTTTAAATATCGGTAATTGTGCTATTAATATTATTAATATTCCTGTTAACTAAACCGACTAAGGTGGATTGCTTAATGGGGGTGGGGTAGTTAGTGAGAAGCCGTCTTCCCAGATCTACAGCGCAAGTGGAGTCGCGGACGGAGAGGGTTGTCGGTATTACGTTGCCACTCTCCCTGTCTTTCGTGGCCGGATGATGGTAGGCCGCAGGGGATCTGCTGGCTGGGGAGGGTGGGGGTCCGCTTCCCATTTACAAACAGAGGCCGAGCATGAAGGCGTGCTGTGCCTGGAGGATATGTTCTCCACCGAGAACGGGCTGCTGTTGAGCGACCGGCGCTGGTAAAGTCGGATGTGTGCGCGAGCGTTCCCGCTGTTTATATAAATGGCGAATACGGAACATCATGGGTTTTCATTCGGTGCGAGTCCGACATAACCCATCCTTGACTGCCCAAGAGTGGATATGCATAAGGCGTTTGGTCACTTATATAAAAAGAAAACAAAAGAACGTGGTTCACGATGACAGTCGACACGAAAGCTCGAACTTACGTCTTTCACTTTCGCAGAGCGTTCTGTATTTTTATAGAAATAACTGACGCTTCAAATTGACAAAACAATTTGTTTTATCTAACCAGTGAATAAGCGCTGACGATGATTCAGTTATGAGGATTGTAATAAACAATTAATACCGTAGCATTCATAAATTACGCGCTAATTACGCATTATGAATTACGCAAGACCGTCGAAATATGTCATCGTGCTGGTCCAAACAGATTTGTCACAATTTTCCTTCAATATTACTAACTATCTATTACCGGCGGCTTCGCATACCAATTTGAGAACCGATATAATCATCTTCATCATCACAGCATGCCTATAATCCTCTGCCGATGGGGCCCCATCACAGATCACCACAAAGCACGACCCCGAGCCACCTTCATCCATCGACTTCCTGCAAACTTGCACAGGTCCTCTCTTCATCCAGTGCGAGGTAATCCTATATTACTAATGCCAGTCCGGGTTCCATCTATGTGGCCAATTCAGCTTTCAACTTATTAATCTCTTGAGCTATGTCGGTCACCATCGTTCTAATGACGTCGACGTTGCGTATTCTATCACTGTAATAAAAAACGCGTTAAAATCCATTGCTTATAATCCGATAGGAGCAACGGAAAGAGGGTGGAAGTGGGGGGCCCAACCTCGAATCAGTTTCATGGACAGGCCGAGGTTCTCTCATGAACTTTGCACTGGTTATCCATAAATATAGATCTCGGCTGAGTGCACCAAGCGCTCGGCCACCTTTCAATCCGATGGAACTGTAAGAGCCCCAGACTAAGAGTCGCCGTCCTGTAGTTCATGAGTGTAAGTAACAGACAGACTAATTTTCTAAATATTACGGATTTGTGTATAAAAACTTGTAAATTTGGAATCCTAGTTGTTTTTTAAACACACATGCATATCACAATAACACACAGTTCGCCTGATGATAAGTGATAAGTAATGCACAAAAATCTATCCATCCTCTATCCCTAAAGATTAAGATGGTATTCCTCGTTATCTGTAATTGGGTCCCAGGACCTTTACACTCATACGAAGCACACGCAGCAGCATTATGCTCCCGTTATGGCATTATGGTGTTCTGTGAGGTGTGAGGTCTTCCCTGATCGTGTCGTATATTGATTGATTGATTGATGACGATGAGATCAAAAGACAGTTCAGTTATACGGGACGCATACAATATACCCAAACCCGAAAACTAGCAATGTTTGAATACATAACAGTTCTATTTCTGGCTTCGAAATTGAACCCAGGCACAGCGACATCCAGGTACCTTAACCGCTACACCACGCGATCATCGTCACATTCACTATTAACTAATAAACATATTACGGATAATATGAGGAAAACAAAACAATTTATTTGTATATTTAATTTATTGAATACGGTAGAAATGCTTCGTAAGTATTTAATGGAAAACAAATAACAGACGGATCTAGGAACATACACCGGCCGCAAGCCACAAGTTTCACAAATTCACTAATATTTACCATGATTTCCTCTTACAACAACTAACCGGCTCGCGCGTAAGTAAATTATACAAACAGACAACGCATTTATCAAATAGTACACATCGATTTAAAAACCTCCTTTACGAAATCGCTAAAAATTAATTCGCTGTTAAAAAAACCCGACTGCGTAAGTTTGAAAATTTTATTTATTTATGTATTTTATTTATTTTTAGCCAGATAATAAGAACTCTATTGTAGTATTTTTTTTTTACTTTTGAATAATGACCTTTTAACATGTTTAAGTATTTGTGATGTCATCTATCTATCCTATGCCACCGTGAGTAACTATCACGATGAATTTAGTTACATCAACAACTACAATCCATCCACCAGTTAAAGAGCTATGAAGCAATAAAGATTCCCACAAAGCGAAGAGACATTCAAAAACATAGCCCTATTTGGCAGTCGGGTTAAAGCTTATTATAATAGTCGACGAATCATGGCAATACTATTAAAAAAAATAAAGGGGAATCTATCTATTGTACAACAGTAAAAAATAAATCTTTATTTCATCAGGATTTTTAAATAACATCTCATCATTCAGTTATGTTTTATCCAAGAAAAATAGTCAAAGCTAACTAAAGTTATAATTCAAACTTTCAGTACCTTTCATATCTATATATAAAAATAAAAATAAAACCATAGACAGTAATGACACACTGCTACTTATCCTTGTAAATAACATTGATAGTAAATGAGCTTTGCTTTACGATTGAAGAAATGAAGAAAATATAAATACAGATTGGTTATAATATACCGTGTCCATCAAATATAGACACAAAGTATTAAATTAAGACTTGAGACGGCTAAAGTAAAGTACTTATAGAGATCAAGAAAAAAAAAGAGAGATACAGATGTTTTGTCCCTGTTTGCGTACGCGATTTTTCGTCGTGCCTCACAGGTAAGGTCATAACTGTAAGAATTCAATCAAATTGCCATAAATAAGTACTCGGCCATTTAATAATATAATTTTGAATTGGAATAATTAACATATCGTTGGTAACCTTACCTATTGTGTCGTTAAATATTCTATCCCTTACCACCCGTAATAATATGGATGTCAGTTTAATATAATATTTTATTAAAGGTACAATACGCGAAATTAATTTATAGTGTACACCTTGGCTTGCGGCTAAATATTTGGCTCACTCCTAAAGCCAGAATATAATTCTCTTTATATTTTTTTTAAATATTTCATTTTATCAAACGTGGACGTCGAATGCCGAAAATCAATTGTAAAAATATGACAAAATATTTCTCTAATATTATATTGAGGTAGATGAGTTCTTTCCGTTGTCATTAACGCATTAACATTTTTTATCGCCCCTACGACGTCCATGTCTGAAAAATAAATAAAAGAATTGGACTAGAAACAACATGGTTGTACTTGATAAATAATTACCAGTAAATATACAGTCGCACATTAAATAAAATCCACTAAAACTAAACATAGCAAGACTAGAAATAAATGATCACGAAAATATTTACACAGATAATAAATGTTTCTAATTGGAATGTAAGTTCAGACTTAAAAGGAACTTTTGGTGTTACAAATTTACGTAATAAATACTAAAATAATTGGTGACTAGGCAAATAAGAAAAAAATAGTGCGATTTTATGTGCAAAATTATCGATAAATCTCTCTCAAATTATATATTTTATATCGACATGTCGCACATAAAATCCCACAGATGTAATTAAATCAAAGCTTAAAAACTTACTCTATTAATAATGTCATGTGGTTGATTTTTTTTCTATAAAATGAAGTGACATTAATCGTTTTTAACAATACATTTTACCATTAACGTTTTAACATTAAATTCTCAATAGATTTATTATTAAAAAATAAATATATGTAAAAACAAGGTTTTTTTTGTTTCTTTTTAATTTAACTTTGAGACAACATATTTTAATTGCTAAATGATAATATTTGTAGTTGAATAAAAAAGAATTTCATTAATAACTTTGTAACTTTCCATAGAACTTCAATCGATATCTCTTTATAATATAATATTTGAAACGTGTTAATCTGATGGTACAAAAAGTTTAGTCGGCTTATCTAAAAAAACAAGATACTTTCCCGTGAGTGTCTGATACTATTCAACATTAACGCCATTGTAGTATCAGCACTAGAATTGGAAGAGTTTAGGAACTAATTTTCTCACTTAAATTTAACATGGCAACATAATCCCGTAATCAGTGCGACTGTACCGTGCAGTGGAAGAGCATTGTACCCGAGTGAAGAAAAATAAAACTATTTCTAAAAGTCCGTTGTAATCACTCCTGCAATAGTTTTAGCTATACTTAATATTAATTTGTACTGTATTCCAGTTGCACCATACTCCGTTAACATACTTGGTTCAACGTTTTGTACTGCGATTAATTCTAGTTTATTGGTCTAAAGTTCCACTCTGGGTACAACGCGACGCGAAACAATTCTGAACACAATTCACATTTCACTACAATCACGACTCCGATCCCTTCCGGTCGTATGAATTCCGCAAGGGTAAAAATTCCGCGTTCCCGCCTTATTCGATGTCACTAAAAACGCTCTCCAACATATGGAATCTCAATAGGACCAGCGAGATCGTCACCACGCATACAATTTTTATTAATTTTGTTATTATTTAAAACATTATTAATATAATTTGTTGTTTCGCGCGTTCGCGTTACAGCACGCCATGGGGGCTCCGTGGCCGACTTACGGGAAGACTAACAGGAAGATTGATCTATTATAAATTAGGAACGGAGAATTGCCTTAAAAATTAGATAAGGAACCAACTGAGGAACATTATGTTAACATCCTTCACACCTTCACGAATCTCAT
Source organism: Teinopalpus imperialis (assembly GCA_029286865.1). NCBI lineage: Eukaryota > Metazoa > Arthropoda > Insecta > Lepidoptera > Papilionidae > Teinopalpus > Teinopalpus imperialis. Next base: position 7,838,497 of record JAGSMU010000014.1, on the reverse strand, counting down.
AGTCGTCATATCGTCATCTATATCTTTATATTTAGCTATAACAAGCACTATCGGAAGCTTTACCCTGATCAACGTCTCCTTTATAATCAAAATCAGGTAGCCTCACCCCTTGGCGAGCCGTCTCGCGAACGACCTCTAGTGTTAATTTTAAATTACAACTTACGTACATACATAGGAACTTTCTTTAGAAGCTGCAAGGTTTATACAAGCTAACCTCCACAACGATCTACCGAATAATTAATTAATTAAATAAATCTGTTACCATTTCAAATAAGAACTCTTATGAACATCAGACGGAGTTCGCTTTATCCATCTCTCCTCTAATATTTAAAACAACGTTGATTGTGTTCGTAAAATTTGTACTATTTTAACAAAATCATGTATTATCTATCGTCCAATAGATAACATGCTCAATTGTTTTTTGTAAATATTAGTTGTAAATTTTCTAATATCTGAAATTTATATTGGATATTTTTAAAATATGTTAAAAAATATCATAGGGCATGCATAAAGCGTACTAAGTCCACAGTAACTTATTATTTTATATATTATTATACAAATGAATATAAAACGCAAAGCCCGGCCGAACGATGAAGGAGGAGCGGGGCTGGGCCCACGAACCCTCCAAAACAATGACCCGTAATGACTGATGTGTTACACAACATAACCCGTCAGGCCGGACTCTCACGACCACATATCTAATCAAATTTAATTCTAAAATTACGTTTAATGTTGATCACTGCCCGATAGTACGTATCTTTGTGCTTGAGTCGTTCTAGACAACAATAAATATTATTATTATATAACATGGCGGCGTCCGTCCGCGGCGCTAGCGTTGTACTCCAAAATATACTCATACGATAACAGCTAATATAAAACCTAACGTGAGGTAGAGCGGTTGTCCCTTATGTGGCACCTAATTTGTACTGTGGGTGAGGTGGGCCGCGGCGCGACGCAACGCCGTGTCGCGTCGAATTGTAACTCATGTGTTGCGTCGCACGGCGCGGCGTTGGATCGCACCGCGGCGCGACGCTGCCCGGATGTCGTGTCGGGCCACCGAGTCGCTCTCAGTGATCAACATCGCACCGGCACTACGACGCTATCGTGAGTACGCACTCACCGGTAAAAATACGTATCCTTTAAATAATAATAACTACGTCTAGGGTGTATTTCTTCTCCCGATCGAAATCGACGTTTCAAAAACTCGTCTCGGACCGACCCAACGTCGAGGAGATAATATTAAACAAACGAATACATAAGCGGCAACGTTTCATATATCACCCGTTAAATATAATTCTCAATATACGAAGTTAGACTCTGTCAAAATAAAAGATTGGCCGGGGGCCGCCGCGCGGTGTGGCGCTCGGGCGGGCGGCCGCGGACAGCTCCTCGGCTACGATCACGTCTCTTATTCTCAGCAATCGCTTGAAGGCACACAGCGTTAAATGTAGTTAGTAAAGTTCAGCGATCGTAGCGCGCGCTCGCGGCGGTGTCACCGCGGGCCGCGAGTGCGCGCGTCGTCGGTGTGACGTCGGCGTGACGTCGGCGCGACGTCGACGGCGCGCCTAGGCCGGTGTCAGCGTCAGCGTGACGGTGGCGCGCCGCGTAGCGCGCCGGCGCACCGGCAGGAACACCAGCGCCGGCAGCAGGCTAAGCGCGCCGCCCGCCTCCTCCAGCACGAAGGGCTGCATCGTGAAGGCGCGCGCGGTGCTCGCGGCACGGCAAGCAGCGCCCCGCGCCGCCGTGTGCCGCGCGCACGTGCGCCTCCAATGCCCCGAAGCTCTCCGCGCGGAACTCGCATCGCGAACACGAGTACGCCTCCGCTTCAACCTCGCCACTTTCCTCAGCCTCCCCGTCCCCTTCCTCCTCACCCCCTTCCGGCCCACTCTCCACAGGCCGCTGTATATGAGCACGTTCGTGCGCGAACAGAAACGCCAGCACATCTGTTGTGAAAGGGCAGTAGGAGCAGGCGTAAGGTTTATCTCGCACGAGCAAGTCTAAAGGCCGCGGAGGGGGTGGTGGCGGCCGCGCTGGAGGCGCATGCTCAGCGAGCAAGTGCGCGCGCAACGCTCGGGGACCGCGAAACCGCCTAGCACATAGTGGACACGGCTCGGCTGGTGCAGCATTTGCTGGCGCTGGAGGGGCTGGGATGCCGTGCGTGTTGTGCTTGTGCACCCGTAGGAAATACTTGCTGCAGAGCTCCTTGTGGCAAATGTCGCATGTAACGCCGCCGAGTTGTGTACCACTCTCCAGAGAGATGCCGTGCATGCGTTGCATATGCGTCCTCATGAAGTATTTATTACAAAGTTCCTTGTTACAAATCTCGCAAAAGCTCGACCCGCCTGCGACCGAGGCGGCGCCACGACGCTCATCTTGCGATGGTGGGGAGGACGACGGTGGTCGCGTCGTTTCCGTCGGGTCCTCCGCCAGTCGCTCGGCCGCTAGTTCATTAAGCTGTGAGATCATCGTCTGCAGTTTGCGCAGCTCCTCGCTTGCAGATCCCGGCGATGTAGCCCCGCGCTCCTCTACGATAAGATTGAGAGGACTCGTCTGGCCGTCACGCAAGGCAGCTTCTAAATCGTCTTCGCACTCCCGTTTTACTTCCATCGGCATATCGGCGTCGTAAGGCGAGGGAGACACGTGCGGTGGTTGTGGCAGCGAGGGTGGGGTGTGCACGGAGGGTGTGAGCGGCGCGGACGGTAGCGGCGTGGGCATGGCGGGCGGAGTGGCGGCCGGGGACCGTTGCGCTGGCACGCCGTGGCGACGCTCACGGTGCGTTCTCAGGAAATACTTGTTGCAGTACTCCTTACAGCAAATCTCGCAGAATGCCTCCGGGTTTATAACGCCAAGACGTCGCAAAATATCAGGTTGAAACCCAGAATCACGGGCGCGTCTTGCCGAATCTGGAGACAGGCGTCGTGGAGTGCCTCCTGATTCTTCGTCAGAGGCGCGTCGAGGGGGCGAAAGTTGCGGTGGGGGTTGCGTATCACTATCGTAAATTCCATGCTTATTAGCGCGGTGGGTCTTCAGGAAGTATTTGTTACAGAACTCCTTGCAGCACAGGTCGCAGTAGGCTTCTGGGTTGAATATCCTCGGGGGATCGTGTCGTGGGAGGAGTCGGAAGGCAGCGAGAGGATCGAAGGGGGGGAGTGTTAGATCTCCGAAGGCCAAGGCGTTCTTGTAGATGTCAGCAACCTTGGCGTGTAGGTCGAGGGGCAGAGGCGGTGCAGGAGGCTGAGCGCGTGCGGGGGCGGCCTGCTTGCGGCGTTTGCGGCCTGGGCTGGAGGGCGCTCCGCCCTCCGGCTCCAGCTCGCGCTTCACCGCCGGCGCCGCCGACATCGCGTCACCGCCGCATCTGAAAATTTACGTCAGAGCTATTTAGAAGGGTGTTTTTGTTTATAAAAGAGGAGGCAAACGAGCTGGCCGATCACCTGAGGGAAAGTGGTCACTATCCGTCAGGTGAGTTGGCGGCGCCTTCAGATATGCTTCTGATGACAACGGAATCCATAAAGTAATCATTCGTGTTAAAAAAATAACTAAGTGCAAAGTGCACCATGGTGGATTGCCGACCATTAAGATGGTGAAGTTAAAAGACTAAATTTTGTCGCCATGTATGATGATTAAATTCACTGGCTGGGATTAGTCCAAACATTTTATCAGAACACAGGAGAAGTGTCAAATAAAACTTGACATGTTGATAGGGCGTGGAGAAAGATGCCTCCTGGTGGATATCGACCACGGTGATATCTTCTGGTTATCAGTGCTGTTCAAGCTATTCAAGCTAACATTCAGAGACTCTCTCGTCATCTCTTCTTTTGCATGGCATAATTAATGTGGAGAAGGTTCAGATACAGTGGCAGGAGCTTACGTACAAGAACCCAAACCTGAAGGGAGATGAGAGAAGAACTTGCGAGTTGCTGTTGTGAAACATTTTTCTCGTGCGAGTATCTAACATAGGATCCACGAAGGAACACTTCAGTTTGTTTCTAGTTGCGGAATTAATGGGTCAGCTCGATCGGGGTAGGACAACGCCATCACATAATACTAGGGTAAAATAGCAGCACAATGCTGCTGTGTTTTGTCTGGTGAGTGCAGGGATTCGGAGACCTTTATTACCGGTGACAAGGCATTTCATCTCAGTCCTTGTCACATCTGCATTACGATTCCTTGTCAAGGGTGAATGCAGATGTCATGGGCCGCAGGAATCATTAGCCATTAGGTGAACTGTGTGCTCGTTTGTTAATCTCATTGTAATAAAAGAAAAGCCAGAACAATAATTGGCCAGGGTGTGATCCGTGTATTTGTTCTATGTCCCTGACAATCACAACCAGATCCGCCTTCAGTGTCGTTAGGCGTCAAGAATTTGTGAGAAACTTCACCATTATCCTAACTCATAACCAGTCCAGTCCAGTTGCTGAACGTAGGTCTCCCCCAAAACTTCCATCTTGTCGCAAATTTGTGAAGATCGTCACTACATGTAGAGTGGGGGCTCTACTCTCTATTTGCCAATAAGATTTATACCTCCAACCCCCCCCCCCCTCGTAAATAACATTATACTAGGGGGCAATAAGTGACTGCCCCGCTATTCATTGCAATATTCCTGCAGCAGTCTCCATCATGCTGGTTAGACAATCCCACTAAGTTATCTACTTATTACTTTTGATAGAAGCATGCCACAGATATAACGTACATTATTGATAACACAACTAAGTCAGCTTGATCGGTGGATACTAGCATTGAATATTAGCTTAGTAGCTGATCACTTCTGTTCAGAGAGAGAAATCGGGGCCATGATTAGCGACGAGGCGTTACATTTTAGTCTTTAAAAGTGATAACGTATATAAATTATGATTCCTTATCGAGGAATGGGTGTCATGTATTGCAGGAATCACTAATCATCACCGACAAGCGTTGACCATCCCTGAGTACTGACATGGAATACCTCGTCATATACCAGTAGTAAGGACTCCGGTATCTGCCACTCACTAATAGAAAGGTAACAGGGCTAAGTTGCTACTTAACAATAGTATTCTGGGAACTCGTGTAGGAAAATTATAAATATTTTTCTATTTTTATATGTCATGATGAATGAAATTAAATAATTATAGACGTATAATTAAAGTATCGATGAAAATTAAAAAAAAATGAATAAAATATGAATGTATATGTAGGTATTCAAAATTTTAATAACTTTAATATTAAATTCCTTTCAAGTTTAAGTTTAACGGGAATCGATTAGGCAATAGATTAAAAGAATAAACGAAAATAAAACGTTAAGTAACGAAAAACTGTCTTAAAGCATTAGTATAGTATAAAAAAAAACATTGAGTCGTTTTATTAATTTTCAATAGGAAAATTGCATGGATTTATAACAGTTATTTTCGGTTTATTATAAAAAAGTCATATAATTTACATACTCGGGCTATACTGTTATACAAGAACATTTAACATTACATCTCACAGGATTCTAATAAGACTCGTACCTGTTCTTTACTGTTGTGAGGTCCAGCTTGACGATCTATATTATCACCCACAATATTTAGTTCTTATCACCATTATTTTAAAATCACAAAACTCTCATTTTAATGTATAAAACTTCATGCTCACATTCCTTCAACATTTACGAATTTAAAAAAAAAATGTCGAAACGTCAAATGGCACACTGTGACTTGCGCGGCGCACGTTTACTGCGCCTGCGATCAAAACTGATATGTTTTAAGTAAAAACGTGTACTGTAATTCCCTTTTTTTTTGTAGAAAATAGCAAAATTGTTCCCCACCCGGCCGCCCCTTGCACGCGTTGATTATTTCGACAGAGGGCCGGTGCATTGCGGGTTCCGCTCGGCTTACATGTATGTACCTTGTGACGTAAAGTTTTAATTTTTTTTGTCAAACTTTTGCAGTGTGACATGAAATGACAAAAGCAAGGATAGTACGCACTTTGTTTCTTAAAATTTGACATTTCGATGTACGAAGTCTTAATTAAGATCACGTCTATTGCGATTTTATATACTGAATGCAACGTTGATTCAGACGTCCGCATTGTCAAGTTTTATGGGTTTTGTTTAGTCCTGGTTGAAAATAATTTTTGAAATTCTTGCTATATGTCAAACTACGCGGCAAATTTGTTTACGTGCGCACTATTCAAAACTACAGACGCATTCGAAACCTTTTTCGAAAATTTTTGCAAAAAAAATATTTATATGATTAATTTAAAAATGCAAAATATAACATATTTATATATATAGAAATGAAATAAATGAACACAGTCGCCTCCATATGAACCAAGCTTAACAACAAACAATACACAATACTTTCCGAAAATTTGGAAACACTATCAAAAGGGAGCGGGCTCTGTAAATATCCACCTCTTCTTCCCCCTTAAACGTTCCATCTATTTCCGTCTCATCACACGTCACTTCTACCATCCCTTCGCAGCTGTCTCCCTCGCACGATTATGATTATGAGTAATAGCGTAATAAATTTAACTTCAGCTTACTACGGGAAATTTTTTGGCCACTTTTTCCCTTCGTTTTGGGGAAAATACGGGAAAAGTTTCACGGGGTATTGTTCTTCAGTACATAAACAACTGTGGGTTGCCGCCCGTTTTTTATTAAGTTTCTTGGAAAAAAAGTTGGTAACTATCCAGTTTAATTACTTCAGTGTTTCATAATTATAATTTTAAGGGTGTAATCCGATTTTGTGGTTCGTGAACGTTGATACGCCTCAATTATGCGGAAGATGATTTACAGTATAGACATTTGAAATAAATGTGGTTAAAATAGCATGACCGATGACGTGGATATGTTTTTTTTTATAAATTAAGAGTACACAACAAGGACAGTTCACGCATTATGCGCATCCTACGGCTAATGTCACTCAGATTTATTATGGATAAGGAATCAAAATCCAGGTGCGTTGTCACCCCAAGATGAAGGTAGCCAGGGTAAAGTTCTCCCGTTTATTTTACTCACTAGACGAATTTTACTCTGGTAATCAACGAACGATTACATTAAAAACAACACAGATTAAAATAAAAATTAAATACGATTACACGGTAGAACTACATTGACCGGTACATGGCAATGTAATACAATGGCAAATACAATGGCAAATATGGCCGGCCATGAAAACGGCCATGTAGAACCAACCGAATAAAGGTTTAGAAATGGCAACATCATTAGCAAAAGACAACCCCACACTAGATGGAGTGACAATCTTAGCATTTTGCTATTGATGTGGGGAAGCCTATTTTCAGCAGTAGTGATATTGACAGGCGGAGATGATAATGATGTATTTGAAAAATCAGTTCTGCCAGTAGGACAGGCTGTCTGCCGGTAGGTGTCAAGTTGGTCATGAAAAGCACACAGAATTTAAATAAGCCAAAATTTCGCACAGTAATAATTTTCGGGTGATAACAATAATAAATAATGACACTTTTTTATAATCATAATTTTATAAATTGATTATAAACCAAAAGATGTCTGACGTTTATATCGTCTGACATGACAACATTACCCAGTGGCATAAAATATGACAACTATTGCTTTTCTTTTAAATCATTATTTGCTAAAGATATTTCCCGCCATTTGTTATAGAGAAGTTTTCGTTACAAAATAATTGTAAATACACAGCGAAGTCTTTTTAAGTAAGACATTGTTATTGATATTTTATCCCTTCATTATTTGATTCGGCAGTTCGTGCATCCACTCTTGTGCTGAGGAAGAATCTGTACGCTCTCATGTGTACATAACTATTCCACACAATACGTCACACCGAGGAAATTCCTGCTCCCGGCTCCTTCAAATAAACTAAAAATATAGTGTAAACATATATTATTGGAAATAAATGGATGAAAAAAAAACAGTTTTGCAGACGTTCGCCGTTTTTTTTTGGGTCCTGTGACTTTCTTTTTCCGAACTGCTTGTAGTGTAATGATTCTATATTGAATAAAGACATTTGATTTGATTTGACCTGTTTTTTTTTGTATATTACGCAAGCAATGTTTACTTGGTTCGTTGTTAGCTATAAGATACTTTATATAATAATTTTATATTTTTTTTTTTTTTATAAAATTGGTGAAGCAATTATCAAGCAGATCAGCTGATGGTAAGTGATTACCGTCGCCCATGGACATCCACAACACCCTGCAGGCCTTTAAATACCTTCAAGTCACTACGTCCTTATTTTAAATCATTATCCAAGATAGTCCAGCATCAAGAGAGAGCTTAAGGTGTGAAATCAAATAACTTGTGTAACTATAAATCACCGAAGAACAAATGAGTAAATATATTTTTTCTGTATACACATATTAGAAGGAGTTTTATCTGGAACTTAACTCTGATGAAGATAAAAATATCGGATGTATGACTATCAATAGAAATCACTTATACTACGAACTACAACTTTAATAAGAAATAAAAATCTAAAAAAAAGTACAATGGTAGAGCATTTTTTTTTTAATAATATAATAAAATAGTTATAGACCTGTAAAGCTCGATCATCGGCGAAGACGGGGGGCTGCGGGAGGGATGCTGTGTCCCGGTCCCTCCTTGCCTGTGAATGAGACATTTCACTCATATTATATCATATATTTAATTTGATATAACGTCTATATATTTCACTTAACGTACAATTAAATTCATTAAATAAGTAAACCATGGGCTTACGTATTTATTTAAGCTTTATATACATTATGTATAAAGGCTGACTTAATACCTTAGGCATTCTCTACCAGTCAACCTTAGGGTGATGCAGAGATGAGTTAAAGTATGCTAAAAAACTTTATGTCGCAAATATATTATAAATATTACTATTATATTAATTGTAAAACACACACATAACAAATACAAATATACATATATATATGGTATATATACAAATACATATAAATATATAATGTTGTTGTTGTTGGTGGTTCTACCAATCCGTTGATCCGTAGCTTCTTAACAGATAGGCACAAAACTTTCACCTTAAACGCGAAACGATTGGTAGCCGCTCCGACTTCGGCTGACATATAGAGGGAAAGGTGTCTTCTAAAGTATAACATTTTGCCCAATATTCTGAGATATGGATCGAGTTGTCCATCCAGTCACCTAAAGCTGATTGTTTATGCTTCTAGTAAGAATTTAGTCCACATCACTACACATTAACTTGGTCCCCAATCTAGAATATCAAGTAGTTTATTTCGGTGTTAGTCTCAAATTGCAGTTAGTTGTCGAATGCCTCGTCGCCAATAATAAAGATCACCGGATCCCTACACTCACCGGTCGAAACATAGCAGCGTTATTCTGGTACCCGTGCCGCAGCTGGACAATAACTTCAGAGAGGGTCTATTGTTAACGGCGAGATAATTGCCTTGTTGGTTCCATATTAAACAAAATGTTAAGGATTTAAACTATGTATAAACAACTAATAAGTAACAATATATAAATTATATAAGACTGTAACGTTGATTAATTTACCACACGCACAGCGGTAAAGGAGATCACACATCGTGAGAAGAGAAATCATAATAAAAGAATAGTCCGAGCTTGTGAACTCATCCTAACCGCAGTGAAGCCATGTATTGGACGTTCTAACATTCTCTTTAAAGAAGTGGCTATATAATATATATATATAAGAAGTGGCTATATAATATATATATATATAGGCACTTCTTTAAAGAGAGTATATTGCTTTACTTTTATAACCGTTTCTTATAATTTTTGTGATCACTTCTAGTTTTTAATATAAAATAACGAAATATACACTAAGCGAAATGTAAGCGATTATTATTACTAAGAAAAAACTTCTAGCCCTAAAAGAACGCCTAAGATCAATTAGGCGATACAACTTGGGTTAGAAATATTTTAAAAACAAAGAATTTACGAGCTCCAAAGTAACTTTCGCAGTAATTGACGGAGGACGGATTTAGAAAGAAAAATTATTCAGTTTCGTGTTCAGCTTTTTCAAGCCGTAGTAAACCTAAATATTGAAAGGTATTATAATTTATGAAATCGTGCTCTAGTGATGAGAGAACGCTGAGTCGGTACCGGGTTCGATTCCCGGATTAAAATATTTTTCTAATAAAATGTGACAGAGCTGTATGCTCAATATCTAAGTGGTTCCTTTTAATTCACAATACACGACCAAACGTTGTAACGAGTTCGATTCTCACTAATTACACTTTTAATTATAATTTTAAATGCTCATTTACCACGTGTGAAAGAAAATTAAAAAAAAAACAAATCTTAAGTCTGCAAATTCTTAATATCTAGACTTGAAATTATAAATGTATTCACCGCGATAAATCGGCACCTTCTTTTAATTGGAAAGATATACCATTAACAGTATAATTTTTTATTTGACACTTATGTTTACTAAAACTTAATGATTTGTCTTTACAGGTGTATACAAAATTAGTATCTTGAAATTTACGTATCGAAGCAATACCATTATATTTATTAAAATATTATTTCAATAAAAATAAGACACAATATAATAATTAAGAAAAGGCGAACAATAAATAATTCAAACTAGACATCAAATAGAGATACATTTTTGGTGTCACCACTGGGGATGGAATTGTGTTCGATTTCGTAGCGTGAAATTGAAACCGGTCACTGAGCTACGACTCACTTTAAAACAACCAGACCAAAGTTATTAATTTTGAACGATACTCCAATAAAAAAAGATCACTTCTTATTTTCTGATATTTTTGCGTTTGAAACGTTTCAAATAACATCACATAACGTTGCCGTTAAATTTAATTTTGTACTTTTACACAAAACGCGGCCAAATATAAACCTCCTTGTATGAGATTATTACAATCTATTAATAATCCACTATCAACAAAATAGTCAAACAGACTAAAGTTGTCATCCACGACTACAAGATATAAATATAATTTGCAAAAATTGATTTTTCGACATCTTTTCCATCGAGTGGCATAATGTATGGTGATGGAGAGTTCTCTCTTATCCTCTCCGGCCAAGTTCTTATTACCCTTCCTTTTTTTTCTTTTTCTTTTATTACATTGAGAGTTGTAAACTCACACACAGTTCACCTGATGGCAAGTGATTCCTGCGGCCCATGACATCTACATTCATCCTTGACGAGGAATCATAATGCAGATGCGTTGTGACCCATGAGGACTGAGATGGAATGCCTCGTCACTTGTAATAAAGGTCTCCGGATCCCTTCACTCAACAGACGAAACACATCAGCATTATGCTACTATTTCACGCCGGTATTCTGTGAGGGCGTGGTCCTGCCCCGGTCGAGTTGACCTATTCATTCTGCAGTTAGAAACGAACTGCAGTGTAGCTCTACCACTGTTAGTAGCGCTAGAAACGTTTGAAAAAACGTTACATATTTGGAACGTTGCCCTCGAATTCCTCCAAGTAGCAAAGTGAAGACATTATTGAACTGCTATCAATTTAATAATCCGCTAACAACAAAACAATCATACACACGACACTGTCGCACAAAAATCATCCATCTACAAGATAATAAACAAAATTTATTCGTTCGTCCGAATTTTTTCCGAGTCGAGTGGCATATTTTACGCTGCAGTCGTTAACTTTGAAATATCGGTCGGGGGGTGGTCCGTGGGGGAGGGGGGGATGGGGTGGCGGCAAATAAAATAAAAATAAAGGTCGATTACTGCCGACATTTTATAATGGACGCCAGTGACATGCGGGCGCCGGGTCGGCGCAGGGGATGCGTGGAGTCGCTATACAAATGTCAAGAATAAATGCTAAAGATGTTTGTATTGTGCTCGTAGTTTTGTGTCAGTGATATTTGTTTGTTCTTGTGTGTGTGTGCGTGTTAATGTAGTTAAATGGTATCTTTCTAATGTTTCACAATGTAATTCTTTTCTTATATAGGATGTCTGGCTGCAGCGTCACTGGTCCTGAATTCGATTCCCAGCCGTAGCATAATACTTGTGTATCACAAATTGGTTGTTTTTTTCGGGTCTCGTGTTGTATCTACGTTTCGTGTCCTTGACATGGATGGCATATGCACCTTGCTTCGATCGCTTTGCACGTGCATTACATCGAAACCGAAATGGAGACGGCGGGTGAGTGAGTGCCTCCGTATTTGCGCAAATGGTGACGGCACTATACAATATTCTGTGCAGTTGTGGTAACAACTAGAAGATATCGAAATTTTATAAAAATATTTTAAACAGAAAGGAGATGTGATGTACTTCTGGTGACCAATTTATCCTGACTATTCCAAGATGACATCTGCTACGCACGATATATCATAGTGCCGTGCGCACACACGAACGCAACACATGTGTAAAAAGGGAGGTTCAAGACAGCAGTCAGACCCGAACCAACAATTAATGATACACAAATATTATTGCTGGGATGGAATAGGATGGGGCTGGGAAACTAATCCAACAACCTTCATGTAGAAGCCAGTACAGTTTCTCTGATCACTAGACCAATTTTATGTTACCAAGAATCATTATGGAATTTAGACGATATTTATAATAATTTGCAAATTTGAAATAGATTAAATAAATATTATTAAAAATTTACATTCCTTATCCAGTCCACGCATGACAGAAACCCGTCAAGCATGTCACCGCGTATTTATTTTCAATCGGGCGGGAGTCGAACTCGCGGACACTGGTGTCACTCCCTCGCGCCACACCACTGGGCTCCAGGTGACATTTCAAAATTCGAATTCATAACCGAATGTAGGCGTCAATAGTTTAGGGTACGGTATGCGAGATCGAGGTCGTAGATACAAATCTACAATCCACGAGCTTTTTTAGCTTCGTTCGTATGCGGAAAGTCAGTAATGCTGACACATGACGACTTAATGTTATGTTTTATGTTGTAATGTCATCATCAACGGGCAATCAATAGTCCACTACCAAACGTGGTAGAGCTACAATGCAGTTTGTTTCTAGTTACAGAATAAATTGGTCAACTCGACCCGGAGTATTACAGAATACCGGCATATAATAGCAGCATGTAGCTGTTTCATTTGGTGAGTGCAGGGATCCGGAGATCTCTATTACGAGTGTCGAGGCATTCCATCTCAGTCCACAAGGGTGACGACGCATCTGCATTATGACTCCTTGTCGAGGTTGAACACAGATTTGGCCGCAGGTGGCATTACCATCAGGTGAACTGTGTGTGAGTTCGTTGTTCTTAAAAAAAATAATTGAGTAGTAAAACGCACACTTGCATCAATCGACTTCCCGCAAACTAGTGGGGGTTTGCGACTGTCATTCCAAGGTTGACAGTCAAGAATCTCTCTTCCCCATCGACCATATGTTCTATTAACTATAGGGTCAGCCCAGTGGCACATCAGGTTACCGAGCTATTAAGCTATATCCGTCACTTTCGTTCCAATATATATTTGTAATTTTTATTTATCTATACAAATAAAATACACAAAGGTATATGCATTTTATTATATACGTCTTGGTTTGCGGTGAGCATTTATGGGGCATGTCGCATAATGTTAAGCGGCTAAAACCGTATTATTGACGTAGTTTTAATATACAAATAAAAGCATTCTCGTTGATGACAAATAGAATTTCTCGGCCACAATAACAAAGGAAATTATCAATTAATTATTTGTAACAAGCACAGAGTTCACTAGACAAAACAATTTGGCTCCGTGAATGAGATGTTACATTCAAAGTACGTATATTGACTTAATATCGATGGTAATGCTACGCTGCAGTTTGTTTCTAGCTGCAGAATGAATGGGTCAGCAGGGTTGGACAACGCCCATACAGAATGCCAGCGTAAAATAGCGGCATAGTACTGCTGTGTTTTGTCTGGTGAGTGTAGCGGTCCGGAGACCTTTATTACTGATTACGAGGCATTCCATCTGAGTCCTCAAGGGTGACAACACATCTTCATTATGATTCCTTGTCAAGGATTAACGTAGATGTCATGGTAATTGCACAATTTATCTAATTACTTTATTACTTTGTTCATAATTACATTCATATGCCAAAAATGGTGACATGTGCGTGCATGTGAAACTGGAATAAATTTTAAATTACATTATATACATTTCTTATAAATAAACATATTATTATTATTGAGAGCATATTATTTTCTATCTGCGTCTGGTTGATCATTAATATATAAATAAATAAAATACTATAAATATATAATAAAACAAATATATACAATAAAATATAATATAATATATATATATATAAAGACTAATCATACGGGAAACCTGCGGACTTCTGCATTCGAGCCCGGAGCTGCCCGTCCCGGAGTCCCAATCACCTCAGGTACTTTGAGAAGCTGGTTAGTATCAACCCAGTTTGCAGATACGACTATGGGAATAATTTCGGACGGCATACCACCACACATGCTAGGTCTAGACTTTTCAAAATTTCTAGTAATATAGGACGGTGATATCGCACAAAAATATCCTCCACTGTGCCCGATCCATCAACACGATATCAGGCTTATTCGCAAGAATAGTTCTGTCCGTGACAATGGGCCGGTCCCAGTAGAGCCTGGCTCGAATATTTTCGACCACGGCTTCCGGTATGTACTTATAATCCACAAGGCCATATTTCAGAGCGAGCTCCAGGTGGAGTATCCTGACTACTAGGTTGTCCCTGTGCAGATAGAAATCAAAGTTAGAAAGCGTCGAACAATCGGAAATAACATGCCTGAGGGACTCACCTGGGCGATGGCAAGGTCGACAGATGCTCTCCGGATGTATCTCCGATAGTTGGTATTAACAATCTGATCGTATGTGCACAAACAAAACCCTCGGTTTTCCCAAATAGGTCACCGAAGCGTAGCCAGTGAAAGGAAGCTGTTTTTTATTATTTATTATATTATTATTAGACATTAAGATAGTGGCCCATATTTACCTCCAACCTCAAAGAAGGTACACAATGAACATGCGTTGTGACCACTGAGGACGAATGAAACGACCTGTATTTGGGTCATCGAATCCCATCACTCAACATACGAAACACAGTTGTGTGTTTAGCTAATAATCTCACAGATTCACGGTCTGTTCACGTCGATCGGACCCATTCATGAAACTAGCTGCAGATTGGCTCTAGCAGTCAAAAATACTCTCGACTAGTAACTATTCGAGTCTAGATGACGTTGTGGTGAAATAGAGTTTTAGTTAGAATCTTTTTTTTATTCCATTCAGTGTAACAAACGAGCACACAGTCACCTGATGGTAATTGATTCCTGCGGTCCATGACATCAACATTCATCCTTGACAAGGAATCATAATACAGATGTATTGTCATCCTTGAGGACTGAGATGGAATGCCTCGACACCATTAATAGAGATCTCCGGATCCCTATACTCACCAGATGGAACACAACAGAATTATGCTGCTATTTCTGTGAAGGCGTGGTCCTACCCCTGTCGAGCTGACCGATTCATTCCTCAGCTAGAAACAAACTGCAATGTATCTCCACCACGTGAAATGCACGGCTGCTTAACGGGTTCAGTGTATGATTCCCGCCCGAGGATCAAAATTTGTGCATCTTATAAAGTTTGTTTTTGGCGACTGGATGTATCGTGAACCGGGACATGGGGACATAAATTGTGCCGAGTCCTTTACACTGCATTAATACCATCCTCCTTATTATATATCCTAAAAAAAGAACGAGACGACGAGTGGGTGGCTATGTGTTCGCGAGAACGCTTACGTTGCTATAAAATATTCTGCGCATTTGATGCCGTAATAAGAGGAATATATATTTTTTTTTATACCGCTGTGGTTGAAATCGTAAAGAAGTATATTATCATCTTGAAAGGAAAACTATACGTAGATATAATTTTCCACTGTAGAGTGGCAGTATACATACGAGGGTCGTGCCAAAAGATATTAGATACTGATATTTACTCCTTTATTTGACACTGGCAAGTTACACACATACACCATCGTAAAGATAGGTTATTATATGATAAATTTGAAAATAGAACATTATATTCATATACTCTACCCGTACACTACAGTGAAAATATACATACGAGGGTCATACCAAAAGAATTTAACGTAACGACGAGTTAACGAATTAAAAAGAAATGTACGAGTATGCTCTTTACTCATTTATTTGGCACTGGCAAGTTATACAACGTCGTATAGCCTTATCATTGGCTTCGAAATTGAAAATGGAACTTTTTTGAAATCGTAATATATAAATACTTTTTAGTATAAAACCGTAGTGGGATTGTGCATACGGAGGGTCGTAAGAAAAAAAATACACTACTCATTTGTTAGACAGTGTCGAGTTATACACTATAGTTAAGGCCGGTTATTTGTTCAGAAATTTGAAAATGGAACATTTTTGAAATCGAATTATTTGCTTTGTATACACCTGTACTCTACAGTGGACAGATTACACATACGAGAGTCATGAGAAAATAAATCAAATAATCTTTGCTCATTTGTTGTACATTGTCCAGTTATACACCATAGTAAAGACCGGTTATTTGTTCAGAAATTTGAAAATGGAACATTTTTGAAATCGAATTATTTGTTTTGTATACACCTGTACTCTACAGTGGACCGATTACACATACAAGAGTCATGAGAAAATAAATCAAATAATCTTTGCTCATTTGTTGTACATTGTCCAGTTATACACCATAGTAAAGACCGGTTATTTGTTCAGAAATTTGAAAATGGAACAATAATTAAATCGAGATATGTTTTTTGAAATAGTATTTTTTTCGAGAGAATCTGGCGGAAATTTGTACGATCAATAGAACTCAACTCGAGATGATTCTTTATGATTTGTAATGATTATAGAAAAGGTTATAGAAAAGCCTCAAGAATATTTTGAACTTTCAGCCACAACTCTTGTTGAGTTGGCTTGTACACGAGCAACAGTTTTTAATTGGTTTGCTGAATTTAAAAGACTGGGAAGCTTTGTTATAATATGAATAATATAATAAATAAATATAATAATACGCTCAAATATTACCGGCGTGACACTGATGCTCTGGTGAGGGTAGAAAACAGAAAACTCAATTACTGGTCTCTACCGGTAATTGAGGCACCCTTGAGGTCGGTGATGGAAGTCTAAACGTAATCACTTACAACTCATTCCGTTGCAAAATACTAACACTGCGCTAGAGAAGTTACTCGGTCGGTTCAAATCAGTATTATTATGGTACTTGGAAGACTTATTCTGAATGAACGATATTGATATTATCAAGATATATTTATAAACTACAAAACAGCATTAATTTCACATCAGATCTACTAATTGTCAGCTTTACTTATAATACCTTAAACATTATTTGGTATCCGATGGCGGCACTTAAGAAATTGTTATTTGTAATTTTTAGTGATTGTCCGAACACGTGGTTGGCGGTGAAGCTTAACATGGTGACGAAACAGAATTTACAGTTCAATTAATGGTTGTAAGATTATTACTAATGTATGTTATATTACACATACAGGGTGTTAGGAGACCGCTTCCGAAAACGAAGACATACAATAGTACTAATGACACCTTTGATGATGGGACGGAAAAAAAATCGATCCTGATTAAAAAAAAATCATATTTTAAAACGTTTTATTTGCATTATTTATGCTCCAACATATTAGTACAGTAAAAAATACATTACTAAAAAAAACCAGCAATGAAACACAAAATCAAAAGCAGCAACATAATAAACAAACCGCTCCTTTTGCGGTGGGCCGCGGTCGCCGTTGACAGCACTTTGATCATTTCCGCGGTATGGCGCCCGGTCGTTCCTTGATCCGAGCATCAGATATTGTTGATTTTGTGTTTCATTGCTGGTTTTTTTTTAGTAAAGTAATGCATTTTTTATGAAACTATCGTTTCATTTAGCTGTACTACCATGATGGAGCGTAAATAAAACGTTTTAAAAATATGTTTTTTTTTAATTAGGATCGATTTTTTTCCATCACATCATCAAAGGTGTCATTAGTACTATCGTCTGTCTTCGTTTTCGGAAGCGGTCTCTTAATACCCAGTATATTATTATATACCAATGAACCTATGATACTATAAAAAATGTATTCATTTACAACAAGGATTGCGATAAAAATCACTCAAAAAAGATAAAGCCTCTTATCTAGCCCATCACTAAAATGGTCGATTGTTACAGTAAAATAATGTTTTCATAATATTCGGTTATTTTCCAGCGTAAATTACTCTCAACCCTTAAATGAGGAGGAAACATACGAAAAATATCAACGTCTATATCGACGTAAATAACTTTATACGATATATCCCACCCCTCCAAATATAAACTGATATACATTTATGTATGCCATATATAACAAACCGACATATATAACAAACCGACGTATAGTCACGTGTCAAAGCGCTCGTATTGATTTTGTGTCGAAAATATTTTTCATTTTTATCTGTTCCGTCCGCCGCCATTTTAAAGATAATGGTCGGCGTGATAAGGTGAAATTAAAAATACAGTAAATCGTGCATCGATTAACTTTATCTATGTACAAATATGTCGGGGAGAGAATATGTTTGTCCGTTGAATAAAATGCACTCCGACGTACGTTGAGTAAATGTTCCTTCGTTATCGCCTCAGAGGACTCAGACTTAGTACTTGTAATTGGATCAAAGGGTCCACTCAGCGTTATGCTCGTATTCTGTGAGATTACCTTCCCCTAACGAGCTAACCCACTTTTGTAACAGTCAGGTACTAGTCGCAACGTGGCTCTGGCAGCAGATAATACTGAGCTCTGCTAAACTGTTCGTATCCTGAACGTTGCGGTGGCGTAGTGGTTAAGAAATTTGAATCGTCAAGAGCCTAATGGTTTTCAGTTTGCGAAACATAAGGTCGTAGGTTTGAATCCACTATTAGATTATTGTCGTAAACCATCTGCTAGCACAAGCATTTACATCTCAGTTGGAGTGGATAACCGGACCATTAGTAATGTTAATATTCTTAATTAATAATATTCTATTAAAGATCAAAAAAAAAATGGGTGCAGCTTATCGGGTTTTGTGTTCGATTCCCAGCAGAATTTTGTGACCTGTGATTGTGTTACTGGATTCCTACCACCGTATGAAACACAGCAGTGTCATGCTGCTAATTCACGATGATGTTCTTTGAACTTCATCGTGACACTTCTTTGAAGAACATATATAGGTATAAAATTATGTATAATTTTGTAATTTAAATGAATTACGATTACACGTGTCATTTATAATATATTATTTGTGTTGGAGGGAGTTCCCGAGTGCCTCCTCAAAATTTAATATTCGTGCCCAAATGACGGGCGGATATGAGAAAATTCTTACAACGCTTGATATAAAATATACAACCATTGAGAAATTTTTCGTCTTTCGACTTTATTGAAAAATATTTATGTCGGATACTTATATGTTAAACCTATAGTTTTGGAATAAACTTTTTCGTGTTTGTTCGAATGGGTCGGCGCGATTAGAGTAGGATCACGCCTTCACAGAATACTAGCCTAATATAAAAGCTTAACGCAGCTTCACTTTGTGAGAGAATAACGATTAGTCTCTTACTGTCAACGGCTTAAATTACTGGATATGTTTTTACCTTTTTTTAAACTCAAAGCGGACAAGAACTACGCAGAGTACCAGCGTGAATTGGTGACGTAAGTCTGCTGTGTTTCGTATTGGGATACGTCTATTGACTTGAATCTATATTGAGCTATATTGTAGAAGAGATTTCATGACATTTGATAAATTGTATGTTCTTATGTCTCCCCTAATATTATAAATAACGACGGCCTCGATGAAGCTGTAAGTGCCGCATAGGCTAACAGCGGTAACATCAACAGAATCTAGACTTCCGTATATCTGATTAATCTGAAAATTTACAGACGTACTAATAACCGATAGCAATACAATAAATTCATGACTTTATGCGTGGTTGTTTAATTTTTTTAATAATAATAATAAAACAATTAAAGGCCACGTAAAAAGAGATAAACAATAACTTATGGAAAGGAGGTGGCTCTTGTTGATACTGGATTACAATCTCATGTAGAAATGGTTTCAGAATCGCCCATCTCCTCGAGACGTTAAGAGTTGAGGGTTCCCCAATCACCAACCTAGTTAAATTTAAAAGATTTTAAAAGACCTCCCCAAATTTATCAGGCTTTTTTCTTTGTTTGTGTAACACGAAAATTATCAGATACTATTTTGCGTAATACATCCAACGACTTCTCGCAAACTATTGTGAGTCTTCCAACACTAAGACTACAGGTCCGAGGACCAAGAACCTCCCCATTGGTTGTACGAGCTATTGGACCAGCCCACAACCACTTCAGCTTGCTAATCTGTTGAACTGTGTCAATCGCCCTCGTTCTACTGCGGATGTCTACATTAAGTGTTCTATCACGCAGAAACACAGAGCATAGTCCGATTTATATCTCACTGAGTGACTGAGCTTGAGCTACTCCAAAAAAAGATTATTTAAACAACTTGTATCTATTCACAGGATCCCCCGCCTCAAACTATTAATAGATTCGATGCCATTAAATAGATATAAAATTGAGTTCCTATCACTAATTCCTCATCGTTGGAAGCCATATTAATTCAATTACGAAATGTCCTTGAGCGTTAAGTGATATTTTAAATGACCTCATTGTTACGTTTTAATTTACAAGAGAGCCATTTCAATTTGCTGTAACGGTTTTTATGTGATATCACATGGTGACAAATGAGCACAGTTTAACTGACAAGAGAGCCGTGGTGGATCGATATATAAGCGTTCGCTTTTAATACATGGTACACTAACGAAGCTAGTTCGTAGTCACCAGTAAAAAAGCTCTCCGTTATGCTGTCATTTTGTGGTGGTATTCTGTGAGGTGGTCCTACCCCAGTCCAGTTAGACCCATTAATAGTGCATGTAGAAACAAACTGCTGCGTAGCTCTACCACTGTTAAACGTGTCTCGCGTAAAGGAAATCATTTTGAGGAAACTTTCATGTTTAAGAAACAAATAACGACATGTGAAACGCGGACGATCCGTAGCGGCGCCGCGTGGCTGACTATGCGTAAGCCCAGCAGTGGGATTTATATATCAAGGCAATAAAAAGAGAGAGAAACATGAGTTCAGAACTGTTTGTAAAACGATTACAAAGACGAACGAGAACAGATGACAATCATTTATTTTATTTATATATTTAATCTTGAATTGCAAACACCTTATTTTTATATAAAAAAGGTACAATGGGCGGAATTAATGCCTTTTGGCATTCTCTACCAGTCAACTCCTGAGATGGAGAAACATTGACTCTAGCTGTCAGTAACAAAATAATCCTAAATATTAACAAATTATATTTGACATACTTAATATAAATAATAATAAATAAAATACATGTAACATACATACATAAATATCATATAATATAGACCTAATATATATAATAAGAATAGATAGTATAAATAAATGGATATAAATGATTAGATAACAAACTGAGATGATTTACTCTGTGTAATGCTCACGGATCTTAAAGTTATAAACACAGTAAATATTTTCAATGATGCTTGGCCAGCCATTCCCCGGCTGGATAAATACCCAACTAATAATGCTAATAATTCTACCATGTCATTTAAAAGGAAAACATATATACAATACTATACGATACTCTGAAAACCGGGATACTGATCAAAACTGTAAAAAAATGAAAAAATATTTGGTCAAACAGTCCTGGATCTTACAGTTAAAAATAACTATTATTATTTATTAGAAATATTTCAAAATATTTGGAGCACCATTTTTTATATACGTCCTCAGGGCTGACAATGTACATATTTGTTTGGGGTAGGTAGGATTGGGGTACATGTCACTCTCTTCAGCTGGCTGTCACTGCACGAACTGTGCACTCCTCGTGTGATACTTAATATTATAAAGAATATTAGATACGTGCTCCGTTTAGATAACAGAAGTCGTGGTAACTCACTGTCTAAGGGTTCGCTTTTTATTCACTGTACGCAAGCAAACCGAGTCCATATCCCCTTTACCGACAGCGGTGGAATCGTTAATTACAGTTTTAGTTCTAACAGTGGTAGAGCTACACTGCAGTTTATTTCTCACTGCAGAACGAATAGGTCAGCTCGTCCGGGGGTAGGACCGCGCCCTCGCAGGATACCGGCGTGAAATAGCAGCATAACGCTGCTGTATTTCGTCTGGTGAGTGAAGGGATCCGGAGACCTTTATTACTAGGTGTATTACAAGGTTTATTACAAGGCATTCCATCTCAGCCCTCAAGGGTGACAACGCATCTGCATTATGATTCCTTATCAAGAATGAATGTAGATGTCATGGGCCGCAGGAATCACTTGACATCAGGTGAAATGTGTGCTTGTTTGAAACTCTCAATGTAATTAAAAAAAAAGAATTTATATATATATACATATATATATATATATCGAAGACACTGAAAGTTACTCTGAAAACATGTGCAGTACGTAAATACGCAATAGAGCCGCATAGCGGACTATAATATAGCACTCCCTTAACATGAGGCCTATGTCCAACAGTGGGATTAATGTATTTATAAAGCCCTATATATGTTACCTTACTTTCTTCTAAGTGTTTCTTTGAAAATAATTTCTATAAGTAAAGAACATTATATGTCTCATACTGATTTTATATTTCTCTGCAGTGGTCCAGTATTTATCAAATATAGATAACTGTGAAATGAAACTTAGTAATGTACTATACTTAGTATATTATATACATATATATGTAATATATATGTCTATAAAGCAATTAAAAACGTCCATGCGTCCAGTGGGCCCCTCGCACCACGAACTCGAGGCACCCACTCTCTCCCCGCTGTATTAATCTAATCACACGGTTTTCTCCAAGAATGTGTGAGTCTACGTCTTTAATAATAACTGGGGGGTACGGCCCAGGGGGGCTGCGGGGAGACCGCCCACCCCCCACACTAGTGAAAAAAATATCCCGAGGAAAACAATATTATAAATTGGACTACGCCATGTATGTATTCTAGAGAAGGGGGAAAGTATTTTGCTCGCATGCCTTTTTATTCCATTTTACTTTATTTTATTCCTCGTGTGACATACTATTTTCAGTTTTATTATTCCGTTACTTTCGCGGGTTCAGGGACGCCATTTTTTTTTTCAAGGAAATCAACTGTTATCCGACAATCGACTCTATTGTGTTAGCGCAAGGGAGGAGAATGGAGTGGCGGCCGCAGGTTGTTTGTCGGTCAATAACTACGCCCTGAATGTTGGTAATGTATTACGTTCTTAATTTAAAATGAATTGAATTAGATGAGTAATGAATGGTTTAGAGGAAGAAAATATTATGGTTCGTCACGTAACGTTACGTCAGCTTATGACTTAATTTCATTTTTATTATTACATTCAAAATTTAAAATCGCAACTTATAAGCTTAGAGGCAACTTACGATCTAGTGATGTTAAGTTCGAGTACTAAATAGTTAAGGTTCCCGCTACTGTGCTTCGTCCGGTGAGTGTCGGGTTCCGGAATCCTTTAACAGCCGTAACGAGGCATCTTAGATCTCAGATGTGAGAACACATCTGCAGTATGATTCTTCAACCAGGATGAATCTAGGAGCTGAATCCTTAAGATTCGCTAACCATCAGGTGAACTGGTTTGCTGATTTGTCACCCTGAATACAATAAAAAAAATTCGTAGGATATTTGCTTTCCTTTGAATTTTGTCAGGTGTGTTTATTTATCTTCCGCCATGTTTTTCTTGTATTTTTATTTACTTGTTTATATATATTTTTTTCTCTTAGGGTTTAATTTATATTAATATCATGGTTGAAATTCGATCGACACACTACCTTAGTGGCAACAAACACATTATTTTCTTTGTGTACTTCTATGTATGACTTAGAGAATATAAGTTCGCATTCTCCTTCCGTGATGATTAATACTAAAATAAGTTTCACACCTTTCAATGTTCACGTTTTTTCTTTAATATATTACAAACGTCCTCAGTTCACCTGATGGTAGGTGATAGCTTCCGCCCATGACGTCTACATCCATCTTCGACAAAGAATCAACTGTCAATTCAATTCACCACCCAAACAACAACCACAGTCACCTCTGAAGACTGAGATGGAATGTCTCGGCACCAGCAATTGGCTCTTCGAATTTATACACCCACCACTCGAAACACAGCAATGTTATGCTGTTATTTTTATTTTGTATTTTGTTTTTTTATTTAAAAGTAACTTTTATAAACATTGTATTAATCTGAATATTTTGCTTGTACTGTAACACCGTTGTGTAGTTGCTCACAGTAAACTGGCCGCACTGCCCTGCTGTAATACAGTTTTCGTACTAGTACGGAGGGTAGCTGAACATTTTGCTACTAAGCAAACTAGCCTACAGCCTCGTTAAGTTAAGTTATGTTAATTTAGAATACATTAGGTTAAAATAAAATTGTTAAAATTAGGTTAAGTTTGTGTAAAAAGAATTCTATGTATACATTTCTATTTACTATTTTACACACACTGATATTCCGTGAAGGCGTGGTCCTCGGTCCTCCGGGCAGACGCCTTCACGCGTGTCTCATATGGGATCAGTAGGAGACCCCGGAGCCCGTGCGAATGCATTGAGAGTGGACACCGGGGTTTTAGTGGCTACATATATCAGATAACCCTCTCTTCCCTCCAGGGAGCATGGTATCGTTTAGAATATCGGTAAGATTTCCGCCCTCGAAACCAAAACACAAAAAAAGAATCACGTCGTAGATCAGATACACGCTAGCACGCTCTGCAATCTCTACAGCAATGTGAAGCAGCATTACAACATTACAGTTGCTCAGATCGTGAGTGTAAGAACCCAATTACAAGTAGAGGTAAAGAGTATTTCAGTCCTTGGAGTGGAACAAAGCGTCTTGTATCTTTGTACATTGATATAGATGACTTAAAAGCTACTGAAAGAAAAAGCATAAAAGCTCTTTGTTTGTCACTTTTTGTTTAAAATCCACTGACTTTTTGTGAAATTTTCAAAGTTCAGTTGATTGATTCACTTAAAATGTGAGATTTTTTTTTAACTGAAACTTAGAAGAGATAAGATCAGGTTTATTATATATAAATGAAGTAGTATCCACGGTCTTTACATCTATGGTACTATGTCGGTTTGTTAGTTCCTTAGATATAGACTTTAAAAACAATTGAATTTTTACTACGTTCGGTTGATTTTATTGGATTACATGGCTCAAAAAAAAATCTTAGGCTCTATAGCCACATTACAGTTAGTTTTTGGCGGCAGTATAAGGTTGACCGACTGAAACTTGAACAGGGATAGACTCCTCCCTCGTAATACCAGCAAAACGCTTCTGTGTTTCGTATGGTGGTTGAAGGGATCCAGAGACACAATTGCAGGTAAGGAACCACTCCATCTCAGTTATCAGTGATGACAACGCATCTTCATCATGAATGTGTGTTGTCGACGGATGTAGAGTTCAATCGCAATCATCTCTTACCATCAGATGAGCTATGCACTCATGTAAGTTTAACACCTCTTATATTATTATTTTTTTTTTAACCGCAAGAATAACTCGTAAATGTCTTACGTTACGTTCGACACAAAATGGTGCCTAGCCAACATGGCCATCTATGTTTCCTCCATGGCGTCATTTCTGGTATAGGTATTAGCACAAAATCTATCGATACAATATATTTATAGAACCCAGAACCACCATTAATTACAGAACGAATTTATTTTATAATGTTATGGGTTTTTTTATTTATTTATTTAACCTCTTACCTTAGGACTTTTGGCATTCTCTACCAGTCAGCCCCTAAGATGGAGAATCATTGGCTACAGGTATACTAACATATATACGCGCTCAATATACATAATAATAAATAAAATATATTAAATAATAAACATCATAAATTACATGAATATCATACAAAAATATATAATAAGAATAAATAATATAAATAAATTGATAAATAATATAATATTATTTATCAATTTATTTATATTATTTATTATTAATAATATGATAAATAATTAAATAGCAAATTCAAATGATTTTATATTCAAGAATGTGTAATATTCAAGAATCAGTCTTTTAAAATTATTTCTTAAATTGTTTTTGTGTCTCCGGATCCCTACACTCACCATGCAAGAGACAGGATCGTAATTCACGCTTTTTCATGCTGGTATTCCATGACGGAGTAGTCTACCTCCGGTCGATCTGAACCACCAATGAACTGAACACCAGCTAGTTATTAGCTGCAGTGTGGCTCTATATATTTTTTCAGAGAGTACATTTCATAAGTCCAACAAATACGGCAATATATTTTTTATTATTATTTAATACAATAATAATTAATAGCTTTTTTTATTATTTCATAGTAACTAACGAGCATACATCACCTGATGGCAAGTGATTCCTGCGGCCCGTGAACTCTACATTCTTCCTTGACAACGGTACACAGCAGCATTTTACTGCTGTTTACTGGTGTTACGCTGGTATTCTGTGTGGGCGTTGGTCCTGACCTGGCCGAGATGACACATCCACTGTGCAGCTAGAAACAAACTGCAGTGTAGCTAAGCATAGTAAGTAAGTGGAAGCTAGCACTGTTTTTTGGTTTTTATTTTTCTACGTATCAGTGTCCCTGTAGTTCGTTTCTACATGCGACCGATATAGAGGATACGATCGTGAAATAACAGCATAACACTGCTGTGTTCTGGTGAGTATAAAAAATATAAAAAATCACAAATATTCAGTGGATTTTGGATATAACGAACAAAGAAACCGACTCGCGAACGATAAGAAGAATGATTAGAGCACTACTAATGACATTTATTTAAAAACAACTCATATACATTTAGAATAACGCGGATAAATATTTCATTGAAGTGAACAGAGTCATTGGTTTAGGTTACGGTCTGCGAAACCTTAGGTTCGTAGTTTCCGATCCACCATCTTCTAGCACAGACATTTTAAGCTTGGTTGCAGCGGTTAACCGAAATGTTAGTATGTAATATAAAATATAAAAACATTCTTTTTTTAAAAACAAACATTGAATCTGTAATCTTAAAATATATTAAGCTTATATAATGTAATATTAAATATATTAATTTAGTTATTACATTAAATGTGACAAACGAGCACACACTTCAGATGACTGTACTGACACTATACATACGTTATCAACCCCGAGGACAGAATTTGATTTAGCAACTGTATACTTCCACCTGATATCATGTTATCAATCGATCTATATATCAAACGAGTCTACTGCTGGCCATAGGTTCCAACCAAGCCTGTGCTTTTCCAACGTCGAAATCAAGAATTATTAATTCCATTAATTAACTATTAACATACTAACATACATTTTTTTCTTCCAAAGGTCGTCCTACATATTTATATGTTTTTTACCCTCCACCACTCGATAACCTTTAACCAACAAAAATGGTAATGGCCCGATCATACCTTACATTCAACCTTGTAGTACCGTAACCTTTAAACCGATAACCTTCTATTCTTTGCAAAGAAATTTAACTAAATGACATAAGACATATGAATCTCGTTATGCAGTTTCTCTGATGCGAAATTAACTCCACTCCTCTCTTGTCGTTCCTTTTTTAAAGGATCACTAACTGTTCTATTGGCTTCAGTATCATTCCGGTACACTGCTTCAACTAAACTTAAAAGCTTCTGTTAGGTTCACGGCAATAGTCGAGGGATTCGAACCTACGATCTTCCTTAAACAACCTTAAACATTCTATTCCTTTATACCACGCTATTAACGCTTCAAGAATAGTTTTAACAATTATTGCAATATCTGTTTGATATGATCTCAATAAATAATGAAATGAAATGTCGATATTTTAAAATAGAAGAAAAGAAGTAAAAGAAATATCCCACCGTTCTTCCTATTTGAAACGAATCGCAATAAAAACTTTGTACATTTGACGACTTCACTCGACTTCTGTAAACAACGCGTCTGTGTGCGTTAATGTCTGAATTGCTAGTTGTTAAATCCACTTACCCTAAATCCTTTTTTTTTGTCCCTATAGTGATATATATTTATTAGTCGTATATATGAATAACTAATGAATAACTATTAATAAAATATCTAAAAACTACTTATACATGCTCAAAGCTTATAAGATTTCATTAATTAATGTTTTTTCACTCTCAAGTACAAATTAGACATACATATTTTCATGTGTGGTTCTGGATAAACGACTTGAAAACGGGATTTTCGCAGAATGCCTTCGTAAAAACAGCTTAGCAATGGAAAATATGTAAAAAGAATGAAAAAATGGTTGATACACACAGTAGGAAACTCACTTGGCATTCCAAATTTAAAAAAACTTGATAGATTTAAGCTTCTCACTTTTATAGTCTGCTAAAAAGTTGTACATGAAAATGAATTCACTAGTGTTACCAATTAAGGAAAAATATTAATTTTAAAAAAATATCAGTTTTGACGTGGTAGAACCACGCTGTAGGTGCAAACCAGCTATGGGTCGGCTCCGCCGGGCCTTGTTGCGTCTGGTGTATGAAAGACCGGAGACCTAATTACTAGTTATCAGGATCCAATTACTGTTGCGATCCCGAAACAGCTTGGCCTCCGAAATGAAGTCGCGGATGAATGTGGATCATTGGCCAAAAGGATCACTTACCATCAGGTGAACTGACTACCACAAATTTCATAAAACAAAAAAAAACACGCAACAAATAACGAAAGAATATCATTACAGATGTTACAGATAATGTATTTAGCCTAAATCATGATACAAAAATATCACTTGACGTATTGATTTACCACAATACCGGGGTAAATTTACCGAAAGCGCGTGGCAACTCCGTGTAGGCCAACGTAAATCCGTCTTGTCCTTTCTACCGCAATTATTCCCTCCGAAAGACCGAGCACGCGTCCGTGGGGCGCCCAACTAGACAATAAGTTACAAAACACTTGAACATTCGTACTTTTAGGTTCGAATTTATTTATTAGTATGCTAAATATTACATTAAATAACTTTAAAACGATACGCAGCAAAAAGTGGAATAAATATTTCCAGAAAAAATATTGGTAAAAGAAAAAGTAGGATTGAAAGAAGAATTTTGCCTGATAGTTAAACTATTCACCTATACAGGGTTGATAAACCTGTCATAACCATAACCTGTAACAATTACGTCGAATTACCATTAGGTAATTCGTCGTATTAGTGATAATTTAAACCCCCATGAATTATGCAAAACTGAACCATTTTTGAGTTATCATGTTTTTTAGCTTGTTTCAAAATAAGTCAAAAATACAATATCTAAAATTTATTAAAAAAAAGTATAAATTTAAATCTAATTTTTCTTCTGATTTATAAAAAACGTTTAAACACTGGTTATTTATTAATATTAAAACACCAATTATCGGTCCAAATTTAAAAATGCGAGACGAGAAACGATTATTATTTCAATATTTATTCCACTAAAATGCCTTAAAAACAATAAAACGTTATAAAAATTGGCTCGTAGATTATTTTAAAAACATAACCATTTTCTTAGCTCTCCAACAATGCATAACAAATAGGAACTTATTTCAAAGAAACTGAAAAAAAGAATGATCACAAAGGAAGCAGGCGGAAATTCGTATTCGAACTAAACTTAAGGTCTAAGGTTTAGGTACACATTAAACCTATTTGCAAGATATTCAAACAGGGATTTTAAATTGTCACAAATAGTCACCCCTATCACCTCCTAACGGGAATACGTCGAATTACTAATAATCCTGTATATCTTAAACACGAACTTTATGACGGCCGTGTTGTATAGTGGTTAGAATATCTTACTGCCAAGTCGCGGGTCCTGGGCTCGACTCCCAAGTCAAGGAATACATTTTTGTGTATCAATTGTTCATTTTCTGAATATCACATCTCCCCATGTCACTGCATCTGACGCTTTCTCAGATCTTATTGCACGAGTATTACATCGGACTAGGAAACGACAGGTGAGTGAGTCTGCGTTTACATAAATTACCTCTGGCACAATAATATATTCTCAATAGCTGATGTCTTGCAGTAATAACTAGATATCGTGATATACCGTGGAAGTAATCGATCAGAAGGACATAATCAAATATGAACTTAAATTGATTTTATAAATTCTCTTTACTTTTGAATATTATAAAGCTTCTGTGTGTGTTCAATTATTTTTTTATATTTGTTATATCGTTTATGTAAATAAAAAACAAAACAGATAGAACTTTGTAAATACTGTTCTAAATATAAGTAAAAAGTAAACATCCTATATACATATATATCCTCCACTATAGAGTGTTAGCACTATGCTCACAGCACGTCTCTCCTGAAGACTGGCGGACTTCACAATACGTCTTTGATTTTTTTTTATTTCCTATATTCAACGCAAATACAACACATTGAATTATACTTATATGGATTTTATTGTGTTTAATTTAACCGACGTTCTGAGTTCTTTACACCATATCATGTAATGTCATAAATAACTCGAACTGCTGCATTGTTTTAAATGTTTATCTTTGATCCGAAGATGCAGGGACGTCGTGATAAAACAATTAAAATAAATTTGAATAAAAATATTTAGTTTAATTCAAGGGTTTTCTCTTTTATTTGTTACACGTGCAGCTTTCTTTACAATTTTTTCCTTCACCGGCAAGCAAGTGGTAAATCAGCACTTGATAATATATATATATATATATATATATATATATATATATATATATATATATATATATATATATATATAATGTATATAATAATAGTAACAATTTCGTTTGCTCGCGTATCGTAAACTGAAAGCGAGCGCTTTGATATTGAGCTAACACGACTTAATTTGTTTTAGTACAAAATATAGTATGAAATTTATTTAGTTCTATACGTCTGAACACGTAATAATAATAAAATTAATTAGAGAAATGCATTTATTTATAAAACCTGTTAAAATAAAAAGAAATAACATTTTTGGCCTTGTTTACGAATTTTCGCCCTACCACGTAGATGAGGTAATGAAAAATCAACATAAATTAATATATGTCAAAATCACGCAAAAAAACAAAATGACATATTGTACAAAGTTTGTGGGTCGGTACTTGTTATAATTTGTGGATATTACTTAAATTGATAAATAAATAAATATATATATATATATATATATATATATATATATATATATATATAATGCTGTATATCCATATCTTAACCAGTATTCCGTGGGGGCGTGGACCCAGAATATGTTGCAATCAGAAAAAAAGAAAAACAAAACTGTCGCTGTCAAAAATCATACAATTTAAGATTACATTACTAACAAATTTCGTATTGACATCCACGTGTAAGGGATATAATACATTGCGTCACCGTCCGTTGGGGCTGCCAGTGAGAAATTATTAATAATAATATAAATAACGTATGTTTACCTACTTATTTACTATTTTTCTTTTTTATGATTTTAAATCGCATATTAATAAATATATTTATTTGTATATATATATAGTTTTATTTATCAATTTAAGTAATATCCACAAATTATAACAAGTACCGGCCCACAAACTTTGTACAATATGTCATTTTGTTTTTTTGCGTGAGTTTGACATATATCAATTTTAAATTTGGATTTTACATTACCTCATCTACGTTGTGGGGCGAAAAATCGTAGACAAGGCCAAAAATGTTATTTCTCTCTTTTTCGTTTAACATTTTTTATAAATAAATGCATTTCTCTAATTAGTTTTATTATTATTACATGGTCAAACTTATAGAACGAAATAAATTTCATACTATGTTTTGGACTAAAACAAAGTCGTGTTAGCTCAATGTCAAATACTGGTTAAGATATGGATATACAGTATACATAAGAAAGATATACATTATATACACTTTTTTTTCTATAAATCATCAAATTGTACCCAACAATGTAAGTTCTCTTACGAACAAACAATTTCTTTCTTTTTTATTTCAGCATATCACAACTAGTTCGTTTGGTGAATGGTCGTAGATCTGATTACAGGTAACGAGGCATTCCATCTCAGTCTTCAAGGGAGCCGATCTAGTTAATGCGAACTTATAGGGTGAAATAATATGTTCTTCTTTTAAACACAATGTGACACATTGTTTGCGGTGCATGTCCTTTTGAATAAACAATAATGTCATTATGAACTTATACATACATATACCGTCAAACAGTAATGTCATAGGGGAAACGCACAAAAGTTGACAATTCAACTGTGTTGTCCTAACGCAAAATGTAACATAAAAAACCGAAGGACATTTATAGCAATCGCAGACCGCGCGTTCGCGACAGAGACTTGTCAAATTGATATCTGTTTACTTTTCTAAATGTTCATTAGGTTCACAAATCGTATACGGCCAGTGTACATGGTTATTTAAAAACAAATGCTGGCAACATTATTAATATTGCCAACTAAGCTTTAAATGCTCACTACAATGGTCAAAGTTAGGACGTTAAGTTTCGCGGACCGTACCCTAAGCCATTAGGTTATTGACGCTTCAAAAACTACTTGTCATCGGCCAGTGTGTACTGGAGTTTACTAAATAGTACTTAGTATACTAGAATATTAAGGTGTTACCTTAATGGGTTGGCATTGAACTCGTAACCTAGCGATATTGAGTTTGGATATTATTGGTATCAGTAATTTCGTATTTGATTAGTTATAGATTTCTTATATATGAATACTACACTGAAAAAAACTTATTTCATCGTGTCTCTAACGCTTTTTGATTTGCGATGTTTCGAGTGCTTTACAGCTCTCATGGCTACGAGAGGAAGGGGATATTTGAGGTCCCGTCATATTTATTCGGGGTACCGCGTTTTGCAATGGTTGGTTGAACTCATTAACTAATATTTTATTAATATGACTAAGCTGACGGTAGTCCAATATATATATAGATAATTTAGATATAAGAACGTCCCCGTGACCATGACTTTACTTTGACTATTTTATTTTTAATCAGTGATTTTTATTTTTCGATTATTCGATTTTTACAAAACTTTAAAGTATTAATTCAACAATTTTTATAATAAAGGTAATCAAAAAATGGGGTGACAATCTTAGACAATCAAACATGCAATATCATCCAAATATGCACCTCTGGGGGCGTTGCAAAAACGTTTTCGGTCTTTATGGAGAACTTACGCTCATAAAGTAACCAGCAAGTTGCAAGGGAATACCACTGGTAAAAGTAGACTCCACGTGGTGGAGCACCAACGATCAAGTGCGTGCTGATGGAATACGGTTTAAAGAAGATAGTGAAATTCCGTAGCAGGTACGTTATTAAAAAGATACGATAAAAGAATCCCAGTTGAAGATACGATAAAAGATCTACATAGGGAAGCAACGTTTCTTCGGACCATTCCCAGTTGTTGATGCGGTAAAAGATACATAGGCAAGCAACGTTTCTTCGGACCATTTCCAGTTGTAGATACGAAAAAAGATACATAGGGAAGCAATATTACTTCGGACCATTCCCAGTTATAGATACGGTAAAAGATACATAGGGAAGCAACGTTTCTTCGAACCATTCCCAGTTGTTGATACGGTAAAAGATACATAGAGAAGCAACGTTTCTTCGGACTATTCCCTGTTGTAGATACGGTAAAAGATACATAGACAAGCAACGTTTCGTCGGACCATTTCCAGTTGTAGATACGGTAAAAGATACATAGGGAAGCAACGTTTCTTCGAACCATTCCCAGTTGTAGATACGGTGAAAGATACATAGACCAGCAGCATTTCGTCGGACCATTTCTAGTTGTAGATAAGATTAAAGATAAATAGGGAAGTAACGTTTCTACGAACCACTCCCAGTTGTAGATACGCTAAAAGATACATAGGCAAGCTACGTTTCTTCGAACCATTTCCAGTTGTAGATACGGTAAAAGACCGACCATGTAATTGATTATTATAATTATCATAGCAGCCCATCATATGTCCTCTGCTGTATAACTGCGATCGTGAACCATCTGTATCCATCAACTTCCTAAAAGCTTTACAAATCTTTAAATTAAACTGTAAAATGTTATATGAGTTTTGTTATATTACTGTATATTCTTCGCTAACAATTCTATTAAACAAACATCAAAATATCTATGGCGAGCGTACAATCAAACCGTTGGTCCGTCCACAAATAAAATCCGATTACCGCGGGCGTAATTACGTACAGAAATGAGTATTTATAATGCCTTGCTAAACGTCCCCTAACATATTCCGTCCACATATATTGATTTCCCCTTCCCCAAGCACGCTGCTGTCGCGAAATTATCGAAATCCAACAAAAACATCCCGACGAAACTCGCAAGAAAACTAATAACTGGACTTACGCCGCCCTATGCCTCACACAGAGGAACACCCCGAGCACGGCCAACGCACACACGCTCAGACATCTCTAATTATATAGATCTACAGGCGAAAGAAAATAAAGATCGGGGAAAAATTTTACAAGAAACAAGTGTGCCGGACGCAGAGGTGGGGGCGATGACCGCTCTCCGTCATTAAACCCCCCCTCGCTCTCCCTTTTGGGGGGGGGCTAGTTCCCCCCTAGATGTTTAATAATATGAAGAATTGGAGATAATTTGCGCGAAACTAAATAAGAAACGCCGGACGAAAATTGAAAGGCCGGGAAGGAGAGAGACGGCGTGTATATCCGTCGCTTTCGCGATGGAGATACTTTTCAGTGTTGCTAGTTGAAAGAAAGCTAATGTAAATTTATAGTGTTGCCCTCATTAAATACATCCCTAATTACGTTTCGTGATCGCATTCGTTAAGTTTTCTTCACTTTAGTTATATTACAAATATGATTGTGTTGTTATTTTTCCTTCTAAATAGATATTAGTATTTTAATAACTAATGCATTTGAACATATAGGCAAGTATGTAACCTATAAAGTGAAAATAAGGAGTTAGAATGCTACCCTTCTTTTTAATTTCGTTTTCATTTAACTAAATATTAAGCTAAATAATTCCATACGATATCTTCAATTACGAATTTTCTTGAAGTATACATTTTACTTATAACGTCACTGATTCTATAGCGTTCACACAGAAATAGACATTCGTTACTAAGTTATAAGGCATCTGACGTCACTTATCCATTACGTGTAGAG
Organism: Teinopalpus imperialis; assembly: GCA_029286865.1. Lineage (NCBI taxonomy): Eukaryota > Metazoa > Arthropoda > Insecta > Lepidoptera > Papilionidae > Teinopalpus > Teinopalpus imperialis. Next base: position 7,803,428 of record JAGSMU010000014.1, on the reverse strand, counting down.
TGACTTGATATGTCTAGGCCTAGCTTTCTTATTCTATGTTCATTTATGAAGCGTAATAGTTTTGAGTACAGTCTGTGAAATTTAATGTTTTAGGTTCGTATCCGCCATTTGAATATAATCGCGAACTATCTTTATAGCACAAGCTTAGCTAGATATGCTTATGCTAGAGCCATTTTAAAAACAAGTTGTAGCATATATTTAGGTCTATCCGCGCCACATTTATATTTTGAACAGTGATAGAGCCACGTCACAGTTAGTTGATAGAATAGCATCTATAGTATAACTCGATACCGGCTAGCCAGGACCATGCCATCAGAAAATACCAGCGTGAAATAGCAGCATAACGCTCGTGCTTCGTGTGGCGGTAGGAAGAAATGTAGGGCATTCCGACATGCATCTTTGCTGAGGATGGATAGGTATTTATTGGCTTCAGCCATCACTTCCCCATCACCGTCAACATCAGGCGAACTGTGTGTTCGTATATCAACATAAGTTTCTAAAAGTTCTACTAACAAGAAGTCGATATCGCGGTGATCTAAATCGAACGGAAGGATGTTATCCTGTATCTATAAATTAACGGTGGTTTACGATTACAATAAAAGATTGCCGTCGAGGTTAGATCGATACGCGTCTGTACATAGAGTCACTGATGCATTGCTTTTGATCCCTAATCTCTGCTGAGGTGAAGGTACAGTAAGTAAAGGGCTTCCGTGATGTAATTAACCAAGAATCCCACCAAGGATTCCTTTTATATTTTTTACAATACTACAGTGGGTGAGCTACGCTGCAGTTTGTTTCTAGCTTCAGAATGAACGGTTCCGTTCGACCGCGGTAGGACCACGCCCTCACAGAATACCAGCGTAAAATAGCAGCACAATGCTGCTGTGTTTCATCTGGTGAGTGTAGGGATCCGGTGACCTTTATTTACTGGTAACGAGGCATTCCATCTCAGTCCTCGAGGGTGACAACGCATCAGCATTTTGATTCCTTGTCAAGGAATGTAGATGTCATGGGCCGCAGGAATTATTTACTATCAGGTGAACTGTGTGTACGTGTGCTGTGTGTGTTACTCTCGATGCCATAATTATAAAAAAACTAGTGGTGACACGCGCAATACAGATCAGTAAACGTGGCCAACATCCACACCCATTCTTAACAAAGACATAAGACGTGTCTCGTTTTATTTTACTTATTTCTTAGACAGGTTTCCTCACAATGCATTCCTTCAACGTGGTGTATCCTTTCTTAAAATTGTATTCGAACTCGGTTTGCTGGTGTACCGCGTATGTGAAAAAAAATCGAACGCTTAGGCGCTGAGCTACCAAGACTCTTGAAATGGACTTAGCTTATTTGTGAAGGCCACGATATTGGGATACTGTTGTTAAACGATAACACATCGACCCCTGCAGATTTTTCTCCTCCTAATGCTCGCCAATACCAGATCGCATCAATGCGGCGATACATCCTAATGGTAAATGCTGGTAATCATCTAGTCTCAGGTTACCTATTCCCAAAGACAACACCTTCGACAAGAACGTTATATTAGCTCAATGTTTCGATATCCCATCACTATACAGTCTGCATAGTGAGTATTTTTTTTATAATATTTGGGTTGAAAAACTACAAAGTTATCGATAAAACTATTTTATTTTGCACTTGGTCTACGGCAAGTTAATTGCAATTAAAAATTGGTGCTTCACCAGGGATAGAACTATGTTTGTATGAAACTGTATGCGGCCGCTTATTCACTGAGTAACTAGGGCTCCATTAAAACCAGCTCGCGATAATGGTAACGGTAACTCGCTGAGGAAAACTGATATCGAGCCTTCTTAATGCGGGAATTCCCCGGTTTGGATTTACCCGGTGTTTCTTTTAATGCCTAATGCAAAATTGCAATTAATTATGAATTATAGAAATTTCAAACGTGATGGTGAAAGTACAGGTTTTTTACTAAAAAAAAATCATCAGCATAAACGAAAGAAGAAAACTCTTGATGAATGACGCTCAGTGAGTTTTTAACAGCGGGAGAGCTACGCTGCAGCTTGTTGCTGGCTGCAGAATTAATGGGTCAGCTCGACTGGGGTAGGACCCCGCCCTCGCAGAATACCAGCGTAAAATAGGAGCATAATGCTACTGTGTCTGTGTGTGAGTGTAGGGTTCAGGAGAGCTTTATTACTGGAGACGAGGCATTCCATCCAAGTCCTCATGGGTGTCCTGATGGCAAGTGATTCCTGCGGCCAATGACATCTACATTCATCCTTGACAAGCAATCATAATGCTGATGCGTTGTCACCCTTGAGAACTGAGATGAAATGCCACGTCACCAGTAATGAATGTCTCCGGATCCCTGCACTCACCAGATGAAACACAGCAGCATTTTACTGCCATTTTACGCTGGTATTCTGTGGTGACATGGTCCTGGCTGGTCGGCGTGGAGTTATGAATACAGGCAATGTTAGAAACTAATTATGACTTGGCTCTACACTGATTATATTATAAATGTAGCGCAGCAATAGACGACCTATACTACAGCTTGCTTTTGCTTGCTACACCCCGGTCGAGCTGACCCATTCATTCTGCAGCTAGCAACAAACTGCAGTGTGTGTTGTCCCAGCCGAAAATCAATAATTGTACCACACAATAGAGACGTGAACACGCGATGCGGCAGTAAAATATTCTATCCAATACAAGAACAAAAGACAGAAAAAAAAGTTGATTTTTAGGTCACAGGATGTTTGAAAAAATAAATACGTATAACGAACAATTCAAAACCTCTCCAAGATCTTATCACGAATTCCTTAAAACGGATTAAGGCAGACGACATTGAGCGAATACGCCTAAGTTTACGCAAATACCTTGAGTGCTACAATATATCATGCGAATTCATAATTTAGTAATTTAGAACATACATCAGATATGCGGTCTAAATCAAACAGAAGTATGCATACAAACTTGTTGTATAAATATATAGTATATATTTGTTTGCATATGTATTTAATGTTAAATGGTATGCACATCCGAAATAATTGATTCATATTATTATTAATATTGTAAAACTTCTATATAATAAAAAAGAAACAACAAGGTGTAGTTAAGCGAACATTTTTCTTGGTAAGAAAAAGATGGTTGAAAGTTTCCCCGTCAACAATTAAAGGGGAATGTCAAACACAATCGATTGTCCACCGCGCCCCCCTTGCTCATAAATATGTATATCCCGAAAACCTCCTCATTGTCGAAGATACCCGCGATTTATGCACACCCTAGCCGACAGAGAAATATATCGGCAACCTAATCTAATCAAACTTAATACATTCTTTCTAATCTTCTACGTAGTTTTCGGCATAATGTGTGTCCGACACACACACTCGCCCAATAACCGTCCAATGTTAAAACAACAAAACAATGTACAGTCTTTAGCCGATACATGTTGATATCACGGTAAAAACGCTAAGAGACCTGAGGTACTGACACCTCAATAGTGTCTCAACGGTTAGGTCATATTTTTTTTATTACATCGAGTTTAACAAAGTCACAAACAATTCACCTGATGGCAAGTGATTCCTGCTGCCAATGACATCAAAATTCATCCTTGATAATGGCTCATAATGCAGATATGGAACTCCTCGTCGCCTGTAATAAAGGTCTCTGGATCCCTGCTCCCACCATACAAAACACAGCAGCGTTATGCTGCTATTTTACGCTGGTATTCAGCGAGGGCGTGGTTCTTTCCCGGTCGAGTTGGTCCATTCGCGTAGCTCTACCGCTCTTTAAAGGTAGGTAAATCCAACTTTATTCCAGACGTCATTCAACAGATCTAACTCGAATGGGCTGCATTCCATATAGGTACATCTCCCGTTCAATATCCGTAATGCTTAAAGGCAAAAGACTTTAACCAATGCGTGTTACCAGTGATGATGTGTGATAACGAGACGTGATTCTGGCCGTTTGAGCAAGCTTTATCCCTTACCGGGCTACGGAGAAGGCGTAGACATCTACAAAAGAACACAAGCTGAAGTGACAATAGGCTAGCTATATAAATAGGTAATGCACCGGCAGAGGCGTTGTTATTCTTGAGGATTATAATAGAATGCTTCATCCCCAGTAAGAGTCCTTTTTCATCCCTGATATAATAAAAATTACTCTCAATTCGATATGTTCCTATAGATAGATTTACATGAATATAACGCATATACACATACAATATAATCATTCATATAATATAATATAATCTGATTACCTCCTTTTTTCAATTCGGTTAAAAGTAAAATCGAGTTTTGCCACAAATGTGCGAAACAACAAAACATAAAATCAAACATTTGCAATACGAGAACTCCGGTATTTCCGACGCTGCCTATATTCAAGCGAGCGGACTCGTCGGCGATCCATCGCCTCACTTGACTTCGCTCGGGTGACCCGACGCTTTTAGATATTTTAGGACATCACGAAAACTGTGGACCTAAAATTATTATAATAATTATCGAAATATAATAAAGACATGTTGTTTGTTAAAGTTACGGTCGATATTATGGATAAGAAATAAGCACACAGTTCACCTGATGGTAAGTGATTCCCAAAACCAATGATAGAGCCAATTTGCATCTAGTTTCTAGCCAAAGCACGAATAGGTCGGCATGAGTAGAGAAGGAAGCGACATATAAAACCAACCTCAAATACTAGCAGAGTGCTGATGCGTTTGGTATGGTGTGTACATTACTCTACGGAACTGGACCTCAACTAGTGGTTGGCATTCTCACCCAGAACTTCAGATATATATTGTGGGATAACGTTATGTTTCATTTTTATATAAAACAGGTGGCAATTGTGCAAGCAGTAGATAGAGTGCTTGTGCGTGGCAGAAAAATTCGTGTAAAGCGCACAGTGGTAGATTGTCAACCATCGAGATGATTAGGATGAAAGTCTCCAACTCGGTCTCTATGTATGATGTTTATTATTATTATTTAACTGAGAGGCTGCAATCAATCCGGACAAATCCTCAAACACCCGTGGTATGTCAGGTATAAAATACAAATGGATATGGACCATATTCCTTCGCAGAGCCAGTGAATCAAGCACATTCTGCATCTTCGGTTAGTGTAAGTAGCAGAATATAAAGTTACAGGTTGCGAGGCATTTGATATTCAGTACAGTTGTTTAGATATCCACATACATATTTCTTTTTTATAACATTGAGCGTAACAAACGAGCACACAGTTTACTTGATCATAAATGATTTCTGCGACCCATGACGTCTACATTCATCCTTGACATGGATTCATAAAGCATTTGTGTTGTCACCCTTGAGGACCGAGAGGGAATGTCTCGTCGCCAGTAATAAAGGTCTCCGGATCTCTAAACTCACTAGACGAAACACCATTATGCTGCTATTTTACCCTGGTATTCTGTGAGGGCGTGGTCCTACCCCAATCGAGCTGACCCATTCATTCCGCAGCTAGAAACAAGCTACAGCGTAGCTCTACTACTATAGTCGATGCATTATGAACAGAGGCTTCGGGTAAAAAATCATTATTATCTATCATCTCGCTCGCACTTACAGGCCTTATGGAGAGGTGTAGTGATGTGCGTACGAGTTGTAGAGGTGCATATCGATAACGGGATAGGTACGATCGATATGCTAAATTATGTTAAGTATTAATAGGAATAATTTTTCGCTATCTGAAAATAAAAGTTTTTAATTTGTAAGATAAAATGTTTGTTTCGACGTTATCATAGAAAAACGGATGTGGATGTTTTTATCTTTTGGGTAGCTAAGTATCGATAACGCGTTGCATTGCGTGCACATTCTTACTGTCAGTGACATTTATTGCCCGACGACTCAATTTAAAATGCGTCGACTATAGAAACAATTAACATGAATAGTACCTATATACAAGAATATTACGTACATATATCTAGTATTATTCAATGATATTACATATATAAAGATCAACTTCGTAACCTCCTTATCTAAAGTAGTTTAGAAATAAAACCTATATCACCTTTTGCCACGAGTGCACAAAACAACAAAATAACGAATCAAACATTTGCAATACGAGAATTCCAGTATTTCCGATGCTACCTACACATACCATGAATCGGATTGGTCGACGATCCTTCGCCTTCTTCAGGTGGCCCGAGGCTTTTAGATATTTTAGGACATCACGAAAACTGTGGACCTAAAATTAATGAAATAATTATAGAAGCATATACAAGACATTTATTTTAGTTATTTAAACTTTATTGATTCACATTCACCTTACAAAAAACAAAGCGCGGTCTTAATTCCGTAAGGCATTCTCTACCAGTCAACCCGTGGCGTAGAGAGACATTGTTGTAGGTGTAGTGCCTACATTGTAAATATATATATATATATATGTATATATATATACAAACACAATTATATATAAATATATATATGTATATATTTATTTATTTATTTATTGCAACTCGTTTCCACTACTTCACCTGATGGTAAATGACTCCTCGCACCTAGTAAGACCCTAAGCATGAATGGGTTCCCTCCACTAGGGGCAGAATAATGCTGTTGTATTGAATAGTGAGTATACACTCCCCTAGGTAACTCGATCTCAACTTGTTATAAAAAACAGCTAAATATCTATTTTTGTTATGGACGTCAATTGGTTTGTTGGTATGTGTGTACGTAAACAGGATATCTCTCAGAGGACCTAATAAATTGAGTTCTTTTTTATAAAGTTATAAATTTAGTACAAAAGAACCCTCTTGATTTTCACGTCTCTAACTATTATTTGTTTGTTTGTAATTTATTTAGAAGTGATCACTTTTAGATTTTTGTGTATGTGGTATTTATGCATGGAGCAGTGTGAGATTTGTCATAGTTAAATTTCATATGGAGGGCAAAAGTATAAAGTTTATACATTAAATTAAAAAAAAACCACTGTTAACTTTCATACTAAACGTCAAACACATAAGAGTCTGTGATCAAATAGACCCCGATGTCTTCGAAGACATTATAAAAGAGCAACCCCTACCGGAGGGGCAAAAATCACCCTCAAGGTCCTCCTCAAGGGCCTCTGCCTCATCGTCCTCCTCGGTCTCCGAAATGGAGCTAGATAGCCCTTCGTCCCCCGAAGACCTCCCGCAAGACACCAGCAACTTCACGCTGGTGGAAAAGAAGCGAAAAAAGCGAGCTTCACCCGCCCCGACGCCGCCACCCAAGGCGAAAAACGGGAAAGCGATGTCCCTCTCCCCGGCCATCGACATCTGTGGCCCAACCCCATGGCACCCCTCTGCAGCCTCACAGCAAGCCCCGCCGCTCCTCAGCGCGCCACTACTGGCTCCCCAAACTTCGGCTGTCTCACAGCCATCGAACGCCCGCCGCCTGTCTTCATACAGGCACAAGATAAATGGCCGATTGTCGTATCGGCCCTTTCCAATCGCTACAAATATCAAGCGATCCCCACCGCTGTAGGCATTAAACTGCAGCTAGAAACCACGGATGACCATAGAGCGGTCACCCGCTACTTACAAGACAAAGGTGTATTCTTTCACACCTACACCCTGGCAGAAGAGCGCCAACTTAGAGTGGTTATTAAAACCTTCCGCGTGAAATCCCCGCAGACCTCATCAAAGAGGACCTCCAGGCTCAGAATTTACCCGTCCTATCCGTGCATAGGATGTACAGTGGGCATAACAAAAAGCCATTCAACATGGTAATTGTGGCCCTCGAAAGATCCGAGGCAGGGAAGCAGGTATTTAACCTGAAAACGTGCTGCCACCTTTCTGGGCTCACAATAGAGCGCCCTCATAAAAACGGCCCTCCGGGCCAGTGCCACAAGTGCCAGTTATATGGCCACTCTGCTCGCAACTGCTTCGGGAAACCCAGATGCGTTAAGTGCCTGGGTGACCATGGCACCACCGACTGTCCGAGACCCAAGGACAAGGCCCTTTTGGCTGCTTTCGGGCCCCCCGCATGTGTCCTGTGCAACTCAGAGGGACACACAGCCAATTACCTTGGCTGCCCAAAGGCTCCCAAGCCGAAACGCCCGGCACTTAAAGTCGCAGCTAAGGTAGCTACACCGATCGCCGCTCCCGCGCCTATTCTCGCTCCTGTTCGTCCTCTACGTCCCGTATGGAAAACTCCTACTGGCGTAGTGACCGTCGCTCAACCGGTTGAGCAGCCCCCTCCATCAGCCGGACGGCCGGTTAACGAAAGCGACCTCGACCTTGTGTGTCGCTTCGCCGCCGTTTTCAACGGCGCCGACGTCTCAGCCCTTGCAAAAGCCCTAAGGGACTCCAATGGCAAGTCCGAAATCAGGATTGCTGCCACAATGCGCTACCAACATGTAGTGTCAGCCATCGCCAATTTTCAAGCATAGAGGGCCTTTATAACGGCAGAGTAAAACCGCGTTCCCTTAACGTCGCATTTTTAACGCGAACGGTATTAATAATCAACGCGACGAAATCTTCAATTTTGTTCGCGATCACCAATTCGACGTGCTCCTAGTGCAAGAGACATTCCTCAAACCGCACACTCGCAATCCCAACATCGCGAATTATAACATCATTAGAATGATAGAACTTCCGCCGCTAATGGCGGAACTCTCATCTACTATAAAGTCCTTGCACTGCGTGCCCGTCGATACGCCAACCCTAACCTTCCTAGAAGCCTCGGTCTGTCAGCTAGCCATGACCGGCCACGCCCCCATCACAATCGCGTCCGTCTACCTGCCTTGCAGACGTGACGCACAAGTATTACGAAGCGACTTCGTGGCGCTCCTTTCCTTGGAAACTCAGTCATTTTGGCAGGAGATTTCAATAGCAAGCACACTCGGTGGAATGCAACTAAAATCAACCCCGGGGGTTGGCTTTAGACTCGCTAAGCGACGCACTCGACTTCGACGTCGTAGCGCCTACTACGCCTACCCATTTTCCATACATATTGGGTCACGCACCGGACGTGCTTGATATTGCCATCTGTAAGAACATCAATCTCGCCTTCCAAGGCATAGAGGTAATCCATGAGCTCGCTTCCGATCATCGCCCCGTTCTTCTTCGGTTAGGGCCCTCCGCCCCAACCTCACCCTCCACCAAAACCATTGTAAACTGGCACCGACTCAGGAACGCCCTGAGGGAAGCCACATCACCGCACCTAGATGCTATTCCTAGGAACATATCTTCAGTCAACGACACGAACCTCGCAGTTCATGCCCTCACTAGGCACATCCAGACCGTAATCGTGGATTGTTCGAGACAGGTTCCCTCGGTGGAAGACCACCGATGGACCCTGCCAAACGACATAAAGGACCTAATGAGGCGCAAGAATGCGGCGACTCGTGCCCACGACTTATATCCCACTGAAAGTAACCGGCTGGTGCTACGTACCCTTCAGCGTGAAGTCCGATCACGCATAGCCCAGTATAGGAACGATCGGTGGGATAATCACCTCTCCAACATCGAACCTTCCCATCTCGCCTACTGGCGACTTCCCAAATCCCTAAAAGGGGGCACCGCCCAAACAATGCCTCCCTTAGCGCGTCCTAATAAACCACCCGCCTTCTTAGACAATGAGAAAGCCGAATGTCTGGCTGACAATCTCGAGCTCCAATGCTCACCGAGCACCCTACCGATCGACGCCGCTCACCTTGAAATGGTTAACAGCGAGGTCGACCGGAGGAGTAAGGAACCACCTCGCGATTCCGTCACTCAAGTTACATGCACCGAAGTTGAGTCCATAATTAAAAACCTGCGACTACGCCAGGCTCCCGGCCCCGACGGTATCACCAACAAGGTGATGAAACTCCTACCCATGTCCATTTTACACCTACTGGTGATAATCTACAACGCGGCCATATCCAAAGGCACCTTCCCGAACACCTGGAAGGAAGCCGATGTCATAGGGATTCTCAAGCCCTCAAAACATCCAACCGATCCATCAGCCTATCGACCCATAAGCCTACTCAAAGTCTTGGGTAAGGTATATGAAAGGCTCATCCTCAACCGCCTCAAGGACTTCATGCTGTCCCGAGGGCTGCCAATCAATGAGCAGTTCGGGTTTCGCACCCAACACTCATGCACACATCAAGTGCACCGCATCACGGAGCACATCCTCAGTAAATTTCTTCAGGGCTACCAAACTGGGGCACTTTTTCTCGACGTGGCGAAAGCTTTTGACAAGGTCTGGCACAACGGGCTCATATACAAACTATATGAGCTCGGTGTGCCAGATCGACTCGTACTTATCATACGAGATTTTCTCCGAAATCGAACCTTTCGTTACCGCGTCGAGGGAACGCGCTCCGAGGTTCACCCCATTTGTGCCGGAGTACCACAAGGCTCTGTCCTAGGTCCTACTTTATACACACTCTACACCAACGACATACCGCGCACTCGCGGTGTAGAGCTAGCCCTTTTCGCCGATGACACCGGCCTCTACGTGTCTGGATTTAAACCAGACGCTATTTGTAAACGCCTCCAATCTGCAGCCAACACCTTAGGGAAATGGTTTCGGAAATGGAGGATCGAGTTAACCCACCAAAAGTGCAGCCATTTACTTCTCTCGGCGCAACAAAACGCCGCATCTCAAACTATAGAGTTATTTGATCGTCCAATCCCTGGGAAAAGACAGTCAAATACTTAGGCGTCACATTAGATGAAAGACTCACCTTCGGTCCGCATGTCAACCGCGTACGGAATCGAGCAGCGTTCGTCCTAGGTCGTTTGCACCCGTTACTTAATAAAAATAGCAAAATGTCCCTGCGTAATAAAATTACACTTTACAAAGCGTGCATCCGACCCATAATGACATACGCAAGCCCCGTCTTTGCTCATGCCTCCCCGCGTCACATTCACCGACTTCAGGTAATACAAAATCGTTTCATGCGCAAGGCCACCGGTGCGCCGTGGTTCTTGCGTAACGAAAATCTACACATAGATCTTGAGCTGCCGACCATAGCTCAGTACCTGAAGCAGGCTTCTCGCCGATATTTCGACTCTGCCGTCACACACCGAAACCCTTTGATTGTAAGTGCCGCCACTTATAATCCCATCGCGAATCACAGATTTACCCGCGTCCGTAGGAGACCGAGGCACGCCCTCGACGACCCTGACGACGCAACCACCAGGGCCCAAGCCCTTCATAAAACACAACACACAAACATTGCACCCTCATATCGCCCCCGCCGACGGCGAGGGCGTCGCAAACAAAGTTATTCGCGATACCGCCATGTCACTGGCCGGTTCTCTCCAGTCCATACAGATAGAAGCGTTGCTGGAGTTTCTTGCGCCACTTCTTCTCCAGCGCCCACGCATTCTGAAGTGGTGGTACAGGTAGTTAATAATAATAGTGATATTAATTAAGATAATCCTCTGTCAGAAGTAACTGACCGAGCCGAGGTTCGGCCCTCTTGGGCACCCTCGAGTCAGACGCTCTCGCGAAACAGGGTAACGGTCCAAGCCGAGGCTCCCTCTCGGGAGCCCTTGCGCTGGTTACCCATATATAGAGGTCTCGACTGAGAGCCATAAGCGCTCGGTCACCTCTCAACCCGGTGAAACTGTAAAAGCCCTGGGGCTAACAGCGGCCATCAGCCCGAAAAAAAAAAAAAAAAAAAAAAAAAAAAGGTCAAATAGACGCATTGAGTAGAGATTATCCCCTAAGAATTTATATTTAATATGTATTACAAATAGATTAGAAATTCGAATAGATTTAAACTAAAATTTACAATAACAAAATAATACATAAATACATTAAATTAAACTAAAACGCTCTCAAACATAAAACGAAATAAATTGATCAGAGGTAGAGCTACACTGCAGTTTGTTTCTAGCTGCAGAATGAATTTATCAGTAACACAACCAAGGTAGGAGCACGCCCTCACAGAATACCAGCGTGAAATATCAGCATAACGCTACTGTGTTTCGTCATGTGAGAGTAGGGATCTGGAGACATTCCATCTCAGTCCTCAAGGATGACAATGCATCTCTATTATGATTCCTTGTCAAGGATGAATGTAGATGTCATGGGCCGCAGGAATCACTTGCCATCAGGTGAACTGTGTGCTCGTTCGTTACTTTAAAGGTAATAAAAAAAATGTATACCACATCCGACAGTAAAACTAAAACATAGGCGTTTCCCCGTAATGCAAATTCACTGTTATTAATATAATTGTTATTTTTACGTGACGCTAATTAATTTTTATTAACGTACAAATAACGGTATGCGGTTACCACATTTAAAAATATTCGAATACACTAATTGAATTGTTGTGTGAGTCACATGTTTTTTTTCGCGAGAATCTGACTATAGTTTAAACTTCAATATCCTAAGTGCGTGTTAAATTTAAGGTCGTAGCTTTCAATCCAAGAAGAACGGCAATACCGTGAATTACTAGCACAAGCATTTCAGCTCAGTTGAAGTGATTAACGGGTAAAATTTGAAATTATATTTACACTGCTTTAAGAAAAAACTTGCTCACTCGGAACTTATTTAAAGGTATAAAGGAAAAAACGTGAAGTTTGTAACAACAACATTTATGGAGTCTGCCTGTACACGGGCAATAGTTATTTAATTGGTTTGCAGAATTTAATAGAGGACGTGGAAGCTTTGTAAATGACGCGATGAAAGGTCGACCACCAACCGGTGTGATTAAAGAAAACGTTCAATTAGTCGAAAATAATTATCCGTGAAAGACGACGTAAATTTTTTTTAAAAGAACATTGACAGCGTTGACTCGGATGACATTGAGGTTAACCTCACCAACTAGTTTAAATGCCAGAGCTGAATGCTGCCAAATGATTCACGGGAATAGTCGATTCGATCGACCTTAAGTTTAAGACCGTACTCAAAACTATTATACTATTGACGCTACTTAACGAATTATATGTATTTAAAGATTGAATAAAAACTGGATATTGGAACAGCAGCATGGGCAATCTAAGGCCATAAGCATTGTTCAAGATGATATAACAATTATCCTAAAAAAACAAGAGTTGATCGTATGCTGCATTAAAGGTGGGAGACGATTTCAACGACAGTATCTTTGTACATACATTTTAATGGTAGAAGTGACGTTGTTGTTTATATTTCTCTGACTACGAACTAACAGAATGCCATCGTGAAACAATGCAGCATAATTACTGGGGACGAGACATTTCATCTTAGTCTTCAGGGTCCATCTGCCTAATGATTCCTTATCGAGGATGAATAGCTGCGACGGTCCGGAGTAATCGATAACAATCGCGTGTACTGTCATCGTTCGAGCCTAGAGTCCGATGTAACTGTGATAGCTGCATAGGTTAACAACGTCAACATCAATAAGAATCCGTAAAAGAAGATACAATATAATAAACAAATGGTCGATTTTTTTCTGCAAGACGGGACACATCGGAGTGAATAAAGGACCGTGAAGTAAATGGCATAAAACAGTTCGTGACACAAAAGTGTTACACGGCAGCTTGTCTACACGTGTTCAAAAGCTGCCGACGCAGGAATCCGGCAACTTCCGTGGCTTCGCGACGACGAGGAATGAGAAATGACTTTACACTTCAACTAGAACACTGGACTATTTAAATCCAACCGTGTCTACCGAAAGCCTTCGTTGATTTTTAGTTTAAATAACTAATAGACCCATTAAAGTATTAAAATCCTTTTTATTAACATTGCTAGCTTGACAAACATTCCTGTTAACCACTTCAACTAAACTTAAATGCTTGTTTTAGGAGATGGTTTACGGCAAGTCTATTCGACCCTAAACCTTAAAACTTATTTTATTTGTTCTTTATAAGATAATTACTATTTTATCCAATTTTTTATATATAATTACTATTTATCCAAATTTCTTTACAAACATCCCAATGACTTTCTATTATAAATCCGGTCTGTTGAACCCATATAAGCCACAGACAGTATCTAGCTGAAGCCTGATTTTACCACGGAGAGAGTGCCGCATGGAGCTGCGAATTGTTTGAATAGAAAGATGGCAAATTACATAATATATTTTTACATATAACATGTTCAAACATACAAAACAAGGAAAAGAAATGAAGAAGCCGCCCTCTTTCTTTCCCAATATCTTTAATCTTTTGTCATTATTGATTAAACTGCAAGTCGGAGGGGGGGCAGTGGGGAGGAGGGTGGCTGATCTTAATTCACCCCCGGCTATTGTTGTAAGCCAATGAGCCCATGTAGGGTCGTCAGGGATATAATTTTTGGCGCCGACTTTCTGAATCTTATCCTGAAGAGTAAATGTTTTTAAACGTAACGATTTTAATGGCTTCCACATTTTTTATATAATATTAAATAACTAAAGTAAGTAACGAAAGAATAAAATACTAACGGTGACAATCGAGCACAGTTCAGCTGGTAAGTGATGACTGCGGCCCATGACGTCTACCATCCATCCTCGACAAAGATTCAAGATGCATATGATGTCAACGCATGTGCATCTTTAGTCTATCCTTGAAGACTGAGATAGAATTCCTCCTTATCTGTAATTTGTACCCGGATGCCTACACTCATCATACGAAACACAGCAGTGTTAAATTGCTATTTCAAACTTGTAGACAGTTTGGGCATGGTTCTTCACCAGTCGAGCCTTCAGCGTGAGTCTACCACGTGGCTCGAACACCTGACCCTAAATGCGCGAAGGCCCGTGTTAATAATTCAATTTAATTGAACACGAGTCACAATGTTTTTTTTTAATAAGATTAGGGACAAATTATCGCACTTTTCCGTCCTCTGTACGCTGATATTCTTCAACAGAGTAGACCTTCCGTCAGAATGTTCATGCTACAGCTAGTTTAATGCGTGCCCTATAATAATTATGAAATGATAACATTTTACTCTGTAATATCGAAGAAGTAAGGCGTCATAATACTTTCGGTTTATCGGTTTTTTTAGAACTATTGTATAGAATTAGTATATATATATATATATATATATATATATATATATATATATATATATATTATTCATGTCCCTAAAATAAGGTTTGCAAGGGCGAAGTTTGCCCAGTTTCATTGTCTGTCAACCCTGGGCGAGTGAGAGAAAATCTTGGTAGGCGTAAATTAAAAAAAGTTAATTTTCGATAAAAATATCAATTTACAAATATACTAATACGATACTATAAGATACCTTAGCTATACTATAAACATAAAGATCAATATTTAAAACAGTACAAAAAAAATATATTCTGTCAACACCAAGGTACTATGATTGGTGTATTAATGCGTATATGGTCACAAGATGGTATTGTAATTCATTGCTATTTTTTGTGTTTGTTTTTGTTTGAGGTTGAGGCATGGCAATCGTCCTATCATTATCCCCACAATATATTAATGAATTCATTTAAATGTAACGAATTCGTTAATGTTTTTCATTTACTCGGTATACTGTACATTGAAAAGGTCTCACTTCCATGTGACCATAAATTCTGTAGAACACCGGCAACGTCGAGAATTATAGAGATTAAAATAAACTAGATAAAATCGTTTGGCAATATTATTCAACGAATCCATATATAGACATAAATGAACATAGTACATTGTAAAACGATTTTCTTTTAATCTATCCTAAACCTTGTCACGCTCGAAACCACATGCTCCGGACAATAACAACTCATTGTTCACTAGAACTTTGCTGTCATCGAAGCTTAGGCAGCAAGGTCTAGTGACGATACACAACAAAATCAAAAATGCAACCCATGGCTAATCAATCTTAATCCTTACAATCAAGTAGTTTTAATATAAACAAATTTTAAACTACGGTTAAATGTAAATCAATATATCAACGACCTTGATAATTTTGATGGCCCGGGACATAGACAATAAAGTAGTGCGTCTATTATATATTTGTATATCAGGACAAACCAGCACACAGTCCACCTTAAGGTATGTGATTCCTGCGGCTCAAGAAACCCACATTCATTCTCGATAAGGAATTATAATGCAAATGTCTTGTCACCCTTGAGAACGATTGAATACAACATAAACAGTGACCCTTATATTTTATAAAATAGTGGTCATAAGTCAACAAATTGTCACATTTTTCTCATGATTTTTACCCTGAAAATTGAGTTTAATTTAATATATTTCATACTTAAACATTTCGTACACGCTAGTACATAGCTACGGCCCCACCTGATGGTAATAATTAAAAGCCTATTCACAGTGTTTTATTGTATTTTGACTCCTGCGGCCCATGACATCTCCGTTATCAACCCTGAGGACTAAGATGGAACGTCGTCACCAGTAATAAGGGTCAACGGATCCCCACTCCCACCAGTAGAAACATAGCTGCAATTTCACGCTTTATTTTTTATGCTCGTATCATGTGGGGGCGTAGTCATTCCGCTGAGCTGACCCATCCAGGCTGCAGTCAGAAATAAACTGCAACATTGATAAAAAACTTAGTGCAAAAATACAGATGTGGTAAACTATTGTCTTGTTCTACGCATTAGGGAAGATAAAGCAAATCACTTCGTTCTTTTGCAGGGAATATAAAAAACGAAGGGATCAAATCCCGCCGTCTCTGGTTCTCCGATGGTGAAACGGGATTGAAGGAATTAGAATGAAACAGTTTATCGGTTTAGATGTACGAAACTTAATGTCGTAAATACGAATCCGTTCCGCTAAAACAGATAAACAGGTAACATTATTAAAAAATATATAGCAATTTGTTGAATTTGTCAATGTCTTCATAAACTCTAGCTCTGCCTACACTGTTAGAGAATATAGTCATGACTATATCTATATACACATACATCCAATTACACACATCAATATAAAAACCGCGACTTAACACAAACGGCCGCTTTCCCCCAGTGTTCCGGTTTATTTTTCTCTACAGCACTAACACACACACGCGTATCAAAGTGGGGGGAGGGGGTGAGACGGAGGATGGGGTCGGGTGTTCGAACACTGTTAAACTAATTATTGTGAGGGGGGGTATCTCCGCTTCTAAGATTTTTCTACATCACCAAGATATGTCCATGTATGGTGTAGGGTGGCATTTACATTTTGTTTTCGCTGGATAAATTATTTGATTAGAATTTAAATTGGATATTTTATTAATGGTTTCGATTCCCTTGTCCACGTTTCCTTTGAATGTATCTATCACTCCCATCATAACGTGGAAATTGTAATCTTGAGAGAAATAAAATAAAACATGATCATTTCTCCACGTAAGAAGTTTAAATTTCTTTTATCATACCTGTAATTTATGTATGTCTGTGTATATATCCTCTATTTTTGTATTGTATAGTAGCTTGGCTTATCACTGGGCTGCTCTTTTACTACAATTACATAAATACATACGTACAGAATTTCTGTAGAAGTCAAAAAAAAAACAAAGAGTAAAATTCAAGCCACGAAATGTCCAAAAATAAATTTTCGGAGAAAAACTGACAAAAAGTCATAGCATTTTTCATCAAATAAAGTATGGTTGTCCTGAAAACATACTAAATAGCTGGAAACATCAGTTATATATTATACGTCCACGATACGCTACTCTTGTAAGTCTTGACGAGCCATGAATTCGAATATGAGGCCTCCACTATGATATCGATTTTGTACGAAGTAGCCATAGACAAACCATAAACAATTTTTTTTCGGAAAACTTGTGTATATATTTTATGCATATATTACATTTGCGATATTAAATATCATATAAGTAACAAAGGAACATCTGTATGCTCACGCCTTTTTAGCAGGTTTTCGAAATCGAAGTACCTATCCGAAAACTATAATCCATAGGTACAATGCAGGTTGACTATTTTCTTTATTACAATTTGAAGTTTAATTACACCTGATGGTAAATAATACCTGGAACGCATATAATCTACATTCATTGTCGATGTGAAATGATAACTTGAATTGGAATATGGAAACAGATCTGTTGTCACTTCTATGGACTAATGTGGAATGTTTCGTAAACATGTCAGTATTTTCTGCTGGTACTCTGTGATCCTGTCATCTGATATCCTGTCATTCTATATATTCTATTCATCCTGTTCATAATGACTGCTTACAGAAGGGATACGTGGTTTAAATAACAGAGGCTAATGTATATATTCCATTATATTATTTATTTTATTCAAAAAAAATCCTACATCTTTCTTAAAGGCCGTCAGCGCATCTGACACTACTCTGGTGTATCGAATGTCCATGGGCAGCGGCACTTGCCATCAGGTGAGCTGTTTGCCACCCTTTTTTAATGTGTGTCTACAAAGCGCATGGATAAACCATCATATGCTTTGCTTGTCACAATTCTAAAAATACACTTTCTGCGACTATCTGCAGGCAGTATTCAATTAATTCGATTGTTGACGCACCCATGCTATGTATTTACTCACTGGAATCTATTATTCTAAACGTGTCCGAGAAATTCCAATATTATTTAACCACGTAAGGCACCTGGTATTTCCTTCAAGTTTGGTAGGCTTTTTACATTCTATATTTCATATAACGGTAGAGCTACACTGTAGTTTGTTTCTAGCTGCAGAATGAAATGGGTCAACTCGACCGGGGTACGTCCACGCCCTCACAGAATACCAGCGTAAGATAGCAGCATAATGTTGCTGTGTTTCGTCTGGCGAGTGTAGGGATCCGGAGACATTCTCGGTCGTCAAGGGCGACAACGCATCTGCATTATGGTTCGTAGTCAAGGATGAATTTAGACGTCATGGTCCGCAGGAATCACTTGGCATCAGGTGAAATGTGTGCTCGTTTGTTCTGCTGGCTTGTTCGTAGCTGCTGGACTCAACTAGTTGACTCAACCAAGGTAGGATCACGCCCTCATAGAACACCAGCAAATATAATATAAATAACAAATTGAATTCAATAAAAAAGCACATATATTTTTTTTAATTCCCGGCTGAGGACTACTGTACTGCACTTATACATGACTGGACGTCCTGGTGACATTACTCGTATTACGGCTACCGTGATTTTTATTATAATTATTGATTTCGATATAGCATCTTCAGGTCTCCCAATGGGTCACAAGACGATGGTTACTAAAACACTGAACAATTAATTAAAATAGAAGTGTTTTTTTTTATTTCCACACTCTCGCGAATCATCCATGGTAGGAATGAAAAATTGATTTTTCTTAATATGTAATATTTGGGTAAAAGGTAAAGTAACACCCTATATATATATATATATAATATCTAATCTCACTGGACATAGGGCCTCCTCTCTAGTGGACACAACCTGTGTAGAGCGTAGTCCAACACGCGATTTCATTGAGTATTGCCAGGCTTCAAAGTATTTCTTTTCATACACATGCAGGGTTTCTTCCTTTCCTTTACCGCTGCGGTACTCGTAAATCAGCTATTAGAATTGCAATAAGCTATTTAATTTGTGCCAGCATCGAGGATTGAGCTTGTTTTGCTCGCGTGCCGTTAATTAAAATGTAGTGCTTAGACACTGACCTGCCACGACTACAGATAATAGACTAAATATAAGAAAACTCAATCTGAAAATGCAATTTTTATTCAATGTATTTGAATGATATTTCAACAAAACAAATTAATTAACTTAAACCAGGTAAATAATAAATATCACCATTTCTGTTCACAACCAAAAATAAAAATCATGTATCTGTTGTAATATGTTGAAATTCATTAATTGAATATTAAAAAAAATCACAAAACACAATACATGATCTTTATTTTTCGTTGTTAACAGAAGACATAAGAACTATTATAAATAAAGATGTGAACGAGTGAGTGAAGAATGTTGCATGTTAAAAATATTCGGAGTTTAGCCTTCACAGTGTCTAAATAGACATCTAGATTATAGTCGAAACGAGTATCACGTCTTGGTGTTATTGGGGTGGGTTTGTGTGATTCCTGGGGTCAATGACCGCGTTGGTGGTTTCCAGTGATAGAAATATTTACGGTTACTCGGAGGGCGGACGGGACTGTCCGGTAAGACACGCCATTTTTCTTTCTTAACTAATTAATATTGTTTTAGGTTAGAGATTTTCACATATACAATGTTGCATCTGATGATAAAATATATATATTAAAGTGCGAACATAGCGATTTATCGTTGCTTCTTTAGTATTTATTATAAAAGGAGGTGAATGACCTAAATAACTCGAATGTGTCATTGATACGAAAAAAATTCATGGGTCGTTGTGATAGCAATAAAGCGAACAAACACACATGATTTCCCCATACAAAACTCTTTGCCAATATGAAACAATTTCAATCATACCTGCCCTTTGTCCCAAGGGACAATATTCCAAAAATAGCAAACAGAAATGTTCTTTTGATTTCTTTCAAATGGAATTACCATTTAACTTTATTTATAGATTATAATTCCACTGTTTAATAGTTGTATTATTTACTTTTAAAGAAATTCTATTTGGTTACTAAGACATGAAAGATATCTTTTACCTTTCCCAATCTTTTCCGTGTAGTCAATTACAAGGTAGTTCATAATATTTTGCATACGATCATCTATAAACCTATATATCTTTAACATGAACACTTGGTTTTATCGAATAGGTGGCACAAGCAGCTCATCTTATAGAATTATATTATTATTACTGTATTTATTTAATATGCACACATAAACATTTATATATAGGGATTTTTCAACAGGAACGTCGAATATTTTACTATGGTATAGTCACGATACCGTTCGTTAGTAACTCCTGCATGAATGGGACCGGGAAAGAACTATACCCTAACAGAAAACCGGCATGAAATAGAACTAAAACATTACTGCATTTCGCCTGGCGAGTGTAAGGTCCCTTATTACTAGTAACGTGGTGTGACAAGGCCATTATGATTCCTTATCGAGGATGAATACAGGTATCATGTGCCGCAAGAATCACTTGCCATCAGGTCAGAATACCGCTACCATTTTATTTGGGGAGGGGGGAGAGGGTGGGTTCCTCCGGATACCTCACTCATCGGACGAAACGCAGCAGTGCACACATCTACTTTACGCCGGTATTCTGTGAGGCGTTGGTATACATCCCCGGTCGAGCCAGCCCGTTCATCCAAAACAAAGGCTGATGCTTGGCTGCACCGCCGAGCCTACACCTTTCTTAAAGGCCGGCAGCTTTTTTTTTATTACATTGAGAGTAACAAACGAGAACACAGTTCACCTGACAGTAAATGATACATGGCCCATGACATCTACATTCATCCTTAACAACAAATCATAATGCAGATACGTTGTCGTCCTCGAGGACTGAGATGGTATACCTCGTCACCACTAATAAAGGTCTCCGGATCCCTGCACTCATCGGACGAAACACAGCAGCGTTATGCTGCTATTTTACGCTGTGGGCGTTGTCCTCCCCCGGTCGAGTTGACCCATTAATTCTGCAGCTAGAAACGAACTGTAGTGTAGCTTTACCACTGTTAAATGAAAATCGGTGGCAAACTAGCCGCTAGTTCGTTTGCCACCAATTCAATAAAAAAAAACCGCGTGAATCGTGTTGGTGTGTGTTCTCGTTTATCACTTAGCACCAGACTAAGTGACAGCCGTGAGCAGTAACTCATAAATTCGTCTGCCTTAGACTCACTCACTAGGGAAGGATGAGTCACATGACGTCACGACAACCACCATTACTTCTACAATGAATGCAACGTACCTAAATCCTATTATATGAGTCATACTAAATAGTTGAGTTGTTTACCGTTAGTGTGTAATGGTTGGCGTATCAGACTACTTCGTCCTAGGTCCACGGTTCGATTTCCGAGGGGCAATGTTATAGGTTGTATCTATCTCCAGTGCGTCTGAATCTTTCCTTGATCTTATTACGTTTGCATTACGGGGACGAAGGGGACAACGAGTCCGTGCCTAATATATAAAGCGCAGTGAATGGCATTTTGTAATAGCCAGAAGTTACAGTGGTAGAGCTACGCTGCAGTTTGTTTCTGGCTGCAGAATGAATGGGTCAGCTCGACCGGGAAGGACCACGCCCTCACAGAACACCAGCGTGAAATAGCAGCATAATGCCGCTGTGTTTTGTCTGGTGAGTGTAAGGATCCGGAGAGCTTTATTACTGGTGACGAGGAATACTATCTCAGTTCTGGTTGAAAACACATCTGCATTATGATTCCTTGTCAAGGATGAATAAAGATGTCATGGGCCGCAGGAATCACTTGGTATCAGGTGAACATTCATCGATACGAAGAATAATAATAATGAATAAACGATGGACAGGTGATGACGCTGGGGCAGACAGTTCTTGAGTGGAGATTGCAAATTGGCAAACGTAGTGTAGGGCGCCTCGTAACTAGGCGAGACGATGATATTCCAAGAGCTGAAGAGCGAGCTCAGTGTCGTGCAATGGAAGAGGCCTATGACCAGCAGTGGACTGATACAGGCTGATGATGTGATGTGTGATGACGCACATCATCCCTGAGAATTAAGATGAAACGCTTCGTCACCAGTAATAAAGCTCTCCGCATCCCTACACTCACCAGAATAACCACATCACCGTTGTTACGCTCGTATTCTGTGAGAGCGTGTCCCATTCAAGCTGCAGGGGTGGAGTAAACACAAACTTCACCAGGCGGTACGACAAGCCTGATCAGTTCATTAGTAAAATAGATTAATGATCCTTCCAGTAACGCCCAGTAAATAGAAACAGTAAAGTATATAGTATAACCATCGACGTGGCCAACATCAAATTTCTAATTCCTTGTATACGTTTAATTTAAAAAACGCAATTCTAGCTTGCTTTTATTGTAGATATTGCGTAATAAAAAATAATAATAGTTAAGTAAACGGGCTTGGCCACCGAGTTATTCGCTTATGGATGCGGCAATAAAATACAATACCATTTTATTGTCGCTGACGTCGGAAATAATCTACGCTAAAACAAACAATCATAACGTACGTGAAACTTATTTTAACGGCCTACATAAAGGAAGATTTGTTGTTGAGATGTATATCTGTGCTGGTCAAGGATGACGAACGAACAAACGTTTCCCCTGATGGTAAGTGACGACTACTACCCATGGTATCTCCAACCATTCTCATCAAAGGGAAATATGACTTAGTGACCTCCAAGAAAGCTGCCTACACCTTTCTTAAAGACCTGCAGCGCGTCTGCGAGTCCATTGGCTGTGGTGATCACTAATTCATCAGATTTTCTTTTGTTACAAACGAGCACACAGTTCACCCGATGCTAAGTGATTCTTGCTGCCCATGGCATATACATTCATCCTTGCCAAGGAATCATAATGCAGATGCGTTGCCAGCCACTAGGACTGAGATGGAATACCTTGAATACAATAATAAAGGTCTCCGGATCCCCAAGCATTATGCTGCTATTTCACGCTGTTATTGTGTGAGGGCGTGGTCCTGCTCCGGTCGAGCTGACCTATTCATTCTGGAGTTAGAAACAGATTGCAGTGTCACCACCACTGTCGAGTTGATTGCTCCAGTTATTACATATAAAAAAAAATAAGATTAACGTTAAGAAAGATTAAGTTGTATATGCGTCACCCTTGAGGACAGAGATGGAATGACATGTAATTCGATCAGCTAATAACAATCACAGCGTTTTTCATTTCTATTTCACTCTGATATTCTTTGAGGGAGTGGTTCCTCCCCGATCAAGCCGACTCGTACACTTTGCAATTAAATACTAGTTGAAGCCTGTGTGTACTAAGACTAAAAAAAATTTAAGAAATTTGTTGTATTATATGTATGTTTATGTATATATATAGATATATAGATTTGTTTATGTATATCATATGCCTGGACCACATTATCAGGCTTCGTCGAAGGTTCGTGAATTGTCATTGCGAACGGGAACCTTGGGTAATCCCGAATGCTGATGACCTTCGAACAACGTACAGAAATATTTAAGATATATGCCAAACATCCTTGGATATGATTTATTTAAATAAATGTAAGAACAAAGAAGTAGTATAATGGGAAAGAGAATAGCCGCATAACTCTACTGTGTTTCGTATGGTGTCTGGTTTTGGTGATGATGATGATGATATTAATTTATCCCTAATGGGAAAGGCAAAGGACTTTAGTCCATACAGTCAGGTCTTGTTCGTATGATGGTTGGTCTGAAACTCCTGTCTGGTTTTGGAACGTTTATTTTGGTGTTGACAGGTAACAGATAACGAAAGCGAGGCGTCAATAGCCTTGGTTATAAATGGTTTAGGGTACGGTCTGCGAAAATAAAGCAGGTCCGAATCCACCATTCGACTATTATCCTGAACCATCTCCCAGCACAAGCATTTTCAGCTTAGTTGTAGTGGTGAACCGGAATATTAGCATTCCTAATATTATTTTTTTTAAAATAAAAATCCATCCATCCATCATCATCCATCTCGGTCTTCAGGCATGAAAACACATGTGAATCTTGAATCTTTGTTGAAGATGGATTCAGGTGATACGGACCGCAGCATCAATTACCATCAATGAATTGTGGGCTCGATTGTGTACCTTAGTTTTATAAAAAACATACAGAATTTGCCTGAAGTGAGAATACGAACTGGTATCGCGACAACGCACTTATAAAAAAAAATATTTAAACAAAACTAACATTAAACGAAAACTTAACATATTTCTGTTTTTACTATATAGTAAAGACAGCCATTGGAAGTGTTGAACACGAAGTTAAAATATAAAAAAAATATTAGAAGATAAGAAGACATAAAAAAGTCATGAAAATATACAAATCTTTAAAATTTTATAGAAATAAGTATTAATAAAGGTATTATTTTTTTTTAAATATTTCTCTTAAACTATAGTAAACTTTTTTCATTACGTAAATGTGAAATATCTGTCATACTGTAGCGTGTTTATTTTGCTTATTTCTTAGGAAGAAACAATATTAGTATATAAGATATGATTTTACCGTGGTAGGACCCCGCAACAGTTCCTTTCTAGCTACAGCATTAATGGGTCGAGTCGACCCTGGCAAGATCTATCCCTAACTGATAGCAGCATATTGTTATATATATATTATTTACAGCACCATCCCAGCACATCCCTATCTAATAACCCTTTTTACTAATGACGAACCTTTCCATCTTCGTCCTAAGGAGTGACAAGGTATCTACATAATGATTCCTTATCGAGAACGAATGTAGATGTCATGGGCTACAGGAATCACTTGCCATCAGGTGATCTGCTTACGGGAACAATACATTAAAAAAGGTTAGCATGTGCAATGAAAGCTCAAAAAATTCTGGCATAGCTTGTAAAGACAACGCGAACCTCCAGCTTAATTATGTGATATTAGCTCAATAATATGACCGAAGTATTAAGGTGACAAACGAGCACACAGTTCACGTGATGTTAAACTATTCCTACGCCCCACCACATCCACATTCATGATGGATTAGGAATCAATATGAACATGCGTCACCGAGGGCCAAGATGCCAATTTATTACTGGCCATCAGATATAGAAACCCGCCAACCGAAACATCACATCACTATTTCACGGTGGTATTCTGTCAAGAGCCGACACATTCATGTCGTCACACAAAAAACTATCCACAGTGTAATAAGTGTTACTTATTAGATTTTAATATTCCATAAAGTATCTATGAAGCTCAATTGGCATAATAAAATAAATATTTAATTAAATGTTATTAACACAACCACAATAACAAGAATAAAACACCAAGTACAGTGTAAGATAAGGACCCTACGCAAACAATTCACGTCACTAGAATTAATAGGTAGAATATCGTATAAGACGGATGATTCAAACGCTTGACTCACTTAATCAAAGCTTTAAAAAGCAACGGCCGAGGAGTAAACTCATCATAACAGTCCGAACGCTCGTCGCGAACACAAAATGGCGGCAAAAATCATAATTTTTATCCTCGCGAACGTACTAATAACGTACGCCATCGCTCGAAAAGACTGCACATGTGATGAAGATAAAACATTAAAGGAAGCGACAGATATCTTCAAATTTCTAGGCGATCTCTCAACCGATCGTGAAAATGACAATTACCCAATAATACCGGCTCTGTTGTCACCTATTGCTCCGTGTGTTAACTGCATAGAGAATAATCGGAAGAAACGCAAAATATTCCCAGAGTCCGACACCAGTGTGGAAATTAAAAAAGAAATTAAAGACAATACGGAAGAGAGAACAAGCGAACAATCAAATAATTATCCCGCGCATAAGGGTATTAGGAACAAATGCCCCATTGGATTTGCCAGGATAGGATTCATGTGTTTAAGTGCTGATTTATTATAATTAAACATGTGTTTAGAGACAGTGGAAAGAAAACCATTACGTGACATGTTTGGACGTAATCAAACAATATAGGTGCATTTTTTATTTTTAAGATTAGTCAAATTACAGTTATATGAGATTATTTAAACCATAATTAAATGTAGAGTTTGATTTATTTTAAGACTGTTTTAAAGCCATTTTTTAATAAATTGTTAATTAATTCGCCTATTTACTAATTAGGTTAATATTTTTTAATAATTTTAGGTGATTAGTAAGTAATTATCAAAAGCTTTAATTAGATGGTAAATGTAAAATCATATAATTATAATAAATATATTCACATTATAATGTATTTAATTATAGTCATTAAGGTTTAGAATTTTACTTTTATTTTTAGATTTATAACTTTAATTTAGATACATTTTTATTTATACTCTATTCCATTTACTTTAATAAAAAAAAAGGTACACTTAACACCTTTTACATTTTTCCTAAGGTGAGTGTAATTATTGCCGGATCCGGGACCTGGCTACAGGTAACGAGACATTCTGCCTCAGTCCTCAAAGGTAACGGAAGAAGGAGCATCTTAAATCTTTGTTTAGAATGGATGTGGGAATCATCCCTTACCGCGGACCGTATTTGTTCATCACCCCTAATTGTATATAAAAAAAACTATTCCTATTGGCATTCCCTACCAGTTAACCCTACGTGAGGTGAGGTATTGAGTTAATAGTTCAAAAATAAGTGATAAAAATACATATATATATATATCGATAAATGAAATACATTTACATACATATTAGGAAATTATTTAATAATATTATATATTATACTTGAGTTCATTGATCGATCAATACATTTATATATAAGAATATGGGTACAATATAAAATAATATAAATTGTCACAAGATTTTTGTTTTTTTATTATTGTATTGAGGGTGACTAATCTGCACACATTTCACCAGTAAGTGATTCCTGCAGCCCATGACACATGAACACATGAATGTGGTATTCTCGGTAAGAAATTAAAATGCAAAATTGTTATCAATCCTGAATCCTAAAAAGAAATGCCTCGTCTTATGTTAAGTGATTCCTGCGGTCCATAATATTTACATTTATGCATTATAAGGAATCATAATGCAGATGCGTTGTCACCCTAGAGGACTGAGATGGAAAGTCTCGTATAGTTATCCCGATCCCTACACCCACCAGACGAAACACCAGCATTATGCTGCTATTTCACGCAGGTATTCCACGTGGGCGTAGTCCTACCCCGGTCGCACTGACCCATTCATTCTGCAGCTAGAAACAAAATGCAATATAACTCTACCACTGTTAGTCTCCAGAGGAAATACACTAAAGTAAAATTTGAGGATTCAGATGGAGAAACCCGAATACTAATTATATAATCGTTTTTTAACTTTTTATTTTCCAAATATATTAAATTAACTAACTAACGAAATGTGTTCATTATCACAACCTTTTCCTAGTCCACCCCTGAACTTGGGCATCCTCCATAAACTGCCACAAAGCACGATCCTGACCATGCATCCACCGACTACCAGTAAACTTGCACAGATCTTCGCACCATCCCCCTAATGTGTTGGTATATAAAATTTAAAACCTTACCACCTGCTAGACTACCGTGATGTGCGAAGAATTGGGACAGTCAATGTTTCAATAAAACGACCACATGGCTTAGCTAATAGAGAATGAAGAACGCTTCTGTGTTACGTTTGACCCTTATACTGGTGACGAGATGATTCCCTATTGAGGATTACAGCCATGTGTACTGTACACATTTGATACCAACAATACAATACAATAAAAAGAAGAGTGCCCGATAACTTCGTGAACTGGTTTCGATTTCACAGCCAATATTTATATAGCAATCAACTGATTAATGGGTTTATTAAAGACCTCGCAAACAAACAGAATAGACATGATAGCTAAGTGATTATTTATTAAGCTATATAATTAATTAATGATATTTTTAAAATTTCATCATCGACAGCCTGCAGCAAGGTGAACTAGACGCACATAAGTCTAATTAATTTATTTTAAACCAAACAGATTTTTATATTAATTTGCAGTAGCTACAGAACAAGATGTATTATTATATTAAATGTACACACAATTCGACAATTAATTGATGACCATATATATCATAAGATGAATGCATAATATCAGTTGATAGTCGAACGTTATTTGAGCTAAGATTGGTATATGTTACTTTGAATTTTTACCTTTAATCTCCGGTCCCTGTATGAATAAAGTCAATAAACACAGAAATGTTATGCTGCTATTTCGTATCGGTATTGTGTCATTCACGCTGCAACGTGGCTGTATATCTGTTATCGATAATTTTAGATACATACCCTTCACTTAACAAAATATGAGCTGTTTATCGCTGAGCCGAGGCCTGGTGTTGGACATGTTATGCTAAAAAAAATAGTTAACGCACAAAAGTAAAAGTATATATATACGATAAAAGTAACATAAATGTTTCATTAATTATTCAACTGGATAAACTTACCTAGTAACCTTCACTAGTTATTTTTTCGATATCTATCATTCGTATTCAACCAAAACACTAAAGAGGCAACGGAAGGTATAAGGAACACCAATTATCTCGAATAACGTTTATACAAAAACTCATATTATGCATATATATATATATATATATATATATATATATATATATATATATATATATATTTATATATATATATATATATATATATATATATAAATATATAATACATTGAGAGTTGCTAACGAGCACACAGTTCACCTGTTGTTAAGTGATTCCTGCGGCCCATGACATCTACATTCATACTTGAGGAATCATAATGCATTGTCACCCTTTTATTTTGGACTGAGATGGAATGCTTCGTCACCAGTTATAAAGGTCTCCGAATCCCTTAACTCACCAGACGAAACACAGCAGCATTATGCTGCTATTTCACGCCGGTATTCTGTGAGGGCGTGGTCCCACCCCGGTCGAGCTGACCTATTCAGTCTGCAGTTAGAAACGAACTGCAGTGTAGCTCTCCACTTGTTGAAATATAACACAGAATTAGAGTCTATCGGGGAACGCACCCTCACTGGTCTTCTACCAGGGTAAAATTGTAGTATATAAAGTCATTTTTATCTAAATTGGTCAATTCACACAGATGTGCAGTTTCTCATTGAAATTAAACAACAACAACAGCTACCAGAGAATTCGCTGCGTTGATTTCAAAATGTGAGTCCAGTGAGAAATTATAAATGTGTGAGACGGCATTAGTTGATGTATTATCTTCCGCCTAAACGTGTAGGTTTTGGGTAGACTGTAGTGTGGACCCAATTCTGTAGTCCACGCAGACGAAATCGCATACAGGCACAAGTTAAAATTAACATCCGCCCGCGAATTCCACCATCGGACTTCACGACGCACTGCTGGAATTCATCCTTTTGTTTCGAACATCCCTCGAACCCGAACGGTGCGCTTTGCTTCGTCTTTCATTATTCGTACAGCAAAGGACTGGAATAGTTTGCCCGCGTCTGTCTTTCCCTCCGATTACAATGTGGGTGTTTTCAAGAGTAGAGTGAATAGGCATTTACTGAGCAAGTACGTCGTACAATCCAGGACTGCATTTCCACTTAACATCAGGTGAGATCGTGGTCAGGCACTTGCTTAGTAAGTATGAAAAAAAATGACAGTCGTTAAGCCATCTCGTTTACCGGGATTTATTTTCGTGCTTGCGTAACGAAGATTCACATTTATAATATAATCATTTGAATTAAGTATAAAATACCTCGGTACACCTCAAGCTTAATTTTGAACTTTTACTACAATACAATACTAATACATGTATGTATGTACGTGGATGTATCCAGCCTATTATTAATAATATAAAAAGTAAATAAATAGACTCGTATGAATATTATATAATAATTAATTAATATTCAGACACATTAAGTTATCACTCAATCGTTTTACTGTTATTAATAACAGAGTATCATATTCCAGTAAGGTCAAATAAATACATAATTACATATAACGGCCAACCACGTAATTATAACGTATTGACTTATATCAATTAGACATGTATTACACACGTATATATATATATATATACGTCTTAACATTACGCAATGAGTAGTCTGGGACACCCCCTGGTCAGATACTAGCTATTGCATAAATGATTTAACATGACCGGATTTTTTTTATAAAATCAAGTATAACATACGAGCATATATATCACTTAATATTAAGGGTTGACTGTACCCCATAAAAGCCTAAAAGTAAAGTAACGGCCTATGAAAATAAATCTCACCTCTCCACGTGGCTCCACTGCGGTTTATTCTCATGCACATGTCTCTCTTGTTTTTTTTTATTATTATATTTCTTAGACATGCAGGTTTTCTCGCGTTTCCTCCACCGCGGAGCACATGATGTATTAGCACTTAAAATTTCGTTTAACAATATCATCGGTGCCGGGGATAGAACTCGATTTGTTCCGTGAATCGAGAGCGAACGCTTATACAATGGGCTATCAGGTCTCTTAACAATAAACACCTACCTATATCCTCACAAAAGTTTAAAGACCCGCATCCTTATCAAGCTGACTGAAGCAATTGAGGAAGAATACTTCGTAACAAATATTTTTTTTAAAAATAAATTACAATAATAATATTACATGTACTCCTTATAAACATAAATGGCAAAATCAAGTACAGTAAAACAATTGAAAGAAAACAAGAAAAATACTTTTACCTAATGAAAAAAGAAAAACAAAAAATGATAAATAAATGAAATTCACATGAAACCTGCTGTGCGCCAAATAAAGAAAAGAAACTACAGGTAATGTTGCGACTTACGGCCACAAGCCCTGATCTTCCGTGAAGCCCACACAAGAGACGTGGCCCTCCGTATTTTATAAACTATAATAAAAAAATAATTAAGTAATGAAACAAAGTAATAATAAATAACAAAAACAAAAAAAAAAAATGTACAGAAAAAATAAAAATTATATGATAGTTTAAAAGACATAGTTATTGAGTAATTAACAGGTTAAAAAAAATGGAAATAGCATAACATATTATAATTCTATTAGCATTACTAACATTACGGTTAAGCACTCCCAACTAAGCATAAAATGCAATTAGACAATAGTCGAAAAGTGATTCGAATCTACGACCTTAAGTATAGCAGACCGTACCCTAAACCACTTACCTATTGAGGCTTTAATTCGGTTCCCGACTTTTCATACCCACATACAACGTTATATTACAATCTCACATTGGAGTTTATCTTCTCCGGTCGACTCATGTTACTACTAGAATCTAATTGCGGTGTGGCCTTATCACGTTAAATTTAAGTCTGTTATGCTTAAATTATATTTTTTATAACCCATTCGACTTGAGTATCAACGTCTTTCATTTCTATAACACTGCACTACTGGGTTTCCGGTTTCCGTGTGGCGTAGTGGTAACACTACCTGACTGTTGAGTCGCAGATTCCAGGTTCAATTCCTAGATGAGGATTAATATTTAGGTATTTAAATCTTATTGATTTTCGGTTTCCGATGCGGTATATATACAGGGTTATTGGTAATTCGACATATTCGATATATTAGGTGATGATAGGGGTGACTATATATGATAATTCTAACCCCCATATGCTTTATGCAAAGGTGAACCATTTTACTCAATAAAAATAGCAAAATGTCCCTGCGTAATAAAATTACACTATACAAAGCGTGCATCCGACCCAAAATGTCTTTATATAACAAGCCTCGTCTTTGCGCATGCTTCCCCGCGTCACATTCACCGACTTCTGGTAATAAAAAATCGTTTCATGCGTAAGGCCACTGGTGCGCCGTGAAGTGGTGGTACAGGTAGTTAATAATAATAGTGATATTAATTAAGATAATCCTCTGTCAGAAGCAACTGACCGAGCCGAGGTTCGGCCCTCTCGGGCACCCTTGAGTCAGACGCTCTCGCGAAACAGGGTATCGGTCCAAGCCGAGGCTCCCTCTCGGGAGCCCTTGCGTTGGTTACCCATATATAGAGGTCTCGACTGAGAGCCATAAGCGCTCGGTCATCTCTCAACCCGGTGAAACTGTAAAAGCCCTGGGGCTAAGAGCGGCCATCAGCACGAAAAAAAAAAAAAAAAAAGTGAACCATTTTTGAGTTATCATGTTTTTTCGCTTTTTTCAAAATAAGTCAAAAGTTTAAAAAAAGTATCAATTTAAATCTCATTTTTTTCTGATTTTTAAAAACGATTAAACACTGGTTATTTATCAATATTTAAACTAAAGTTTCGTCCAAAGTTCGGTCCAAATTAAAAAAAAAATCCACTAAAATGCCTTAAAACAATAAAAAACGTTATGCAACTTGGCTTGCAGATTATGTTAAAAACTTAACCGTTTTCTTAGCTCTCCAACAATGTATAATAACTAGGAACTTATTTCAGAGAAACTGAAAAAAAAATGATCACAAAGGAAGCAGCCGGAATTCGTATTCGGACTAAACTTAAGGTCTAAGGCTTAGGTACGCATTGAACCTATTTGCAAGATATTCACATCGTCCTCGGGGGAGAGACACGAGTGAGTGCGTCTGCGGTTAAGGCACTATAATATATCTTGCGAAGTTGATGTCCATACATACATTGCCATGATCGTACAGTGTAGCACGTTGGCATTATGCCGCCAATTTACATTCCATTATGTGGGTGTGTGGTATTCCCCAAACGTTAAACAGTTTTTCCTTGTAATACATAACATTACGGGGACTAAAACAATCGCAACTCATAGACGTAATCTCCAATATTACATAATTATGTTCAACATTAATTTGATTGCAACACAGATAGCTATCTGCAAAATTCTCGGTATAGAATATATTGGTTTTTCCAATAAATATATATATATGCTAGTATAACTGAAAAATACTTTAAAGGAAATATGCGGTATTTTCCACTTCCCACCCCATGTATATATATATATACATTAAATAATAAATATATATATATATATATAACAAAATCCAGGAGTGTTATTAACCTATCCAACATTCTGGTTAATCTCTCCAACTAAGCTAACGCTTGTCCCAGTAGATGCTTCACGACAATCCGCAGTCCGTAAATGAATAAATAATATATTGGAATATACGCACCAGGTCGTTAATACACTTAAAATTAAGCACCAATATCCTATTGCTTCAGTGTACACACAGTCTGCGAAGCAAATCGTCGTAAGTGGTTTCGAATCTCATTAAATTACGATGTCAAATATAAACAATATGTCATCATCACAGCCTATCTATCTTAAACTTTTAAACAATGGTAGAGCTACATTTGAGTTTTTATTTAGCTGCAAAATTAATGGGTCAACTCGACGGAGGTAGGACCACACCCATACAGAATACAAGCCAGAAATAGCTGTAAAATGCTGCTGTGTTTCGTCTGGCGAGAGTAGGGATCCAAGGACCTTTATTAGGCGAAGAGACATTCCATCTCAGTCATCTAGGGTGACAACGCATCCCCATTACGATTCCGTGTCAAGGATGAATGT
The DNA here is from genome assembly GCA_029286865.1 of Teinopalpus imperialis. Classification (NCBI taxonomy): domain Eukaryota; kingdom Metazoa; phylum Arthropoda; class Insecta; order Lepidoptera; family Papilionidae; genus Teinopalpus; species Teinopalpus imperialis. Next base: position 7,769,697 of record JAGSMU010000014.1, on the reverse strand, counting down.
ACATAGATGTCATGGGCCGCAGGAATCACTTGCAATCAGGTGAACTGTGTGTGAGTTTGTGACTCTCAATGTAATAAAAAGAAAACACTATACAACTAACCTATAGTCTACCGCTGAATATAACTTGAGCTTTGAAGCTTCAATAGCCTAATGGCGTAGGGTCTGCGTAACTTAAGGTCGTAGGTTCGAGTCTGAAATTAGACTATTGTCGTGATGGTTCACAGCACAAGCATTTTTAGCTTAGACCACTCCAGGTAAGTGACGTAAGTAGCTACTAAAGAAACATATTCTAGGTTCGATCCAGTTAAAAATACCTAACCACCAAATTAAATCTCTCATAATCCAACTAAATTTGTAACCTGAAAAACAACATCACTGAAAGCCACGATCAATTTTAATACTCTACATAAGGAGGCAGTTGTCAAGGCCACGTATAAAGTAACTAAGGAAACCTTTTCAAACACCGCATACATTAATCATAAGGCATTATAGGTAATTTGTAAGATTAGATTATAAATGGAACATTATAAAAATACCTAACGTAACCTACAAAATATATTTAAAGCATTGAAAGAACGTAAGTTCAGTGACCGGCCACTCTGTTTTCATTTACGGTACACGAGCAAACCGAGTTCGATCCCCGGTACCAGAATCGTGGAATTACAACGTGGGTCCGGCGGTGAAAACATCGTAAGAAAAACTTTATGTCTTACAAATAAATAAAAAAAGCGAGCCCATGTATAATCCAACACCCTTTCTAGAATCGACCAATGCCCAGCTGTGTAATAATATATATATATATATATATATATATATATATATATATATATATATATATATATATATATATATATATATATATATATATATATAAGCTGTGCTTGATCGCGCTTTATTTCGACGACGGCGATGCATGCTAGTTTTTACCAGACGATGAGAAAAGCGTCAGTGTTTGCGGGAACGCTTACTTCGCTACAGCATGTCCTGCGAAGCTGATATCAACTGATAGCGACTAGAAAAATAAAATAAACGCGGTCGAAATCGACGAGGAGGACAAGCCGATGAGTAAGAAAATATGAAAGAGGCTGTCATTGCGACATATTTGTAAGAATGGCCCGTGACATCTAAGTATATAATTTAGAGTTATAAACACGGAGTGTAGGTCGTACGGTGAACACAAATATTTCAAGGTTTCGTAATAGTTTCGAAAATTATGCGCAAGAATATCCGCGACACAATAAAAAAAAATTGTGACGTAAAGCAGCGGTCAGAATACTGAGAATGCATGTCGCAGGTCCGACGCTGGATTACGCTTCAGGATATGTTGATATATTGTCACCCTAATGCTGCAATGGTCCTGCAATTTGTTAATCTTATTTCTTATTATTTTCTACGCAAGCATTATTGAGGAAAGGCACGACACTTGCGCAATTGCTTCTTAGTTGGCGCAAATACAAAACAAATAGTTACATCTTGTGCGCTCATTAGTCAATAAATATATTTAATAATATCATTTAATAGTAATATATGAATAAAAAATAAAGAGAAAAAAAAAATAAAATAGGACTATGTAATCATAATAAAATATCAAATCAAAATCAATTCAAGTCATAAATCATAAAAAATTTGACAGTGATCACTTCTTATTTAAATTATAAATAAATAATAATAGTTATAGCAGTGAAGTTTAATATGGTAGAACCATTCATTGACTACATTCACAAAGTAATAAAAAAAATAACTTATTTATGGTTTTATTAAGTCTCTCGTGACAACGCGAAAACGCAAATGATTTTTTTTTCATAATACATCAGAATAGTTAATCCTTTCTTGATAATAGTGATTTTTTACTATATAAGTGTAATAAAATTGTTGCAGTTGATTAAACCTAAATGAATCATACGTTTTACCGTATAAGAGCACAACTTTAGCGTCCGAAGTGTACTTTGAATCCATTCAATCAGTTGATGTCATCTGATAGTTAACCTAAATATGGCAAGTTCATATTTGTTTACACAAATGATTTATTATAATTACGTCAATACTGTACATTGAATGAAACTAAATTTATGTATTTCATCTAGATTGATTTTATCTTTTTAATTTCCGACGTATCGAGAGCTTCCCAACACATAGTAGCGAAGGGAAGTGAAGTTTTTGAAGTTCTGATATACCGTCAGCTTTATTAATATTATAATTTATTTATATAATAATTAAAAGCTAGCAGAAGCCCGTGATAGTTCTTGCAAAAATTTCTTCCAATCAAATACAAATAGAGCTACAAATTATTCATAAAATATAAAAGGAAAGAAAAGCAACATTAAAAAAAAAAAAGCTATGAATGTAAATTGCTAAACTGGCCGAATGAGAATTGTCATTGTCATATAAATATATCATAAAAATGTTTTAAATATTAAGAGTTTTGGCGGGAAATTGATTAGTTGTGTTGTGCTCATATTTTTTATTTATTAAAAATATATTGTGCAATTTCGGTGGCTTTAATTACAATCTATTTTTTTAAATATTAAAAACTATTAATATTACTATCATTCCCATAAACCGCTCCAACTAAGCTTAAATGCTTTTGCTTGGGAACGGTTCAACGGCAACAATTTCGCAGACCGTAACCTAAGCCGCTACACTATTGAGGCTTCAATATTGTCTAAGCATGTAGTAAAATTGAATAAAGAACGGTACACGGTGTGAATTTAAAGTTGCCCATTGAAAATCTTGGTCACTTTATTAAAACGTGACTGGTATTTGTTGACCACGCTGACCAATGACGTTAATACTAAATACATAACGATTGCAACATTGCATTGCAAATATTTAGCAATGGAACCGTCACACTACAGTTTGATTCCAGCTGCGGCATTTATGGATCGGCTCGGGGAAGGAACACGCACTCTCAGATTACCAGCGTAAAATATCAGTTATATCTAGTGAGAGTAAGGATCTGGAAACCCTAATTACTGGTGACGAGGCATTCCATGTGGGTGTCATGGATAGGAATTACTTACCATCAGGTACGTTCATTTGTCATCTTAAATACGATAAAAAAACATAAAATTGAAGAAAATGAAATATTATGAAATTGTATAAATAATATAAAATTATAACACTGGCTGAGATTTTTTGACATTGGCCATTACTGGTAATACCCAAACATTGACAGCGAAAAAAAAAATGACAGCTGAAGCCAAAACGAAAAAAATTAACAGAATCAACAAAACCCAATTAATAATACATATATCTTATATAATCTTATTCTGGATACGTATATTTCGCGCATTAATTATTTAAATTTAGACACTCATATGTTTTTAATAGGAAACTAGCGGTGTTACTCAGTTGTTTGACGTCATTAGTTAGGTGATCTCTTTACTATGCGCCGGGGAAACATGGCGCCATGCGTCACACGACCGTGAAGAATTTTGGCGCGTTTTATGTAATTGCTTTAAACAAACGTCATTTGTTACGCTTATATATTTATTAGAATTTTAATTTAAAATATATGTGCTGGTTTTGCATTATGTAACCTTTCTTATAATTTACTTAATAATTCGTTAGGCATGAATGTGAGAATCGAGATTGTTTTTAATTACATATAGAGTAACAAATGAGCACAAAGTTCACCTGACGGCAAGTGGTTCCTGCGGCCCATGGCATCTACATTCATCCTTGACAAGGAATCATAATGCAGTTGGGTTGTTACCCTTGAGGACTGAAATGGAATGCCTCTTGCCTATAGTCTGATTAAGAAAGCAATTTTACCATCATAAAAAGCACCAAATAATTTTGAACCTTTTTGTTAAACTAAGGTACTTATTACCTTACTATATCTGAAGACTATAATAGAATGTCTCCCTGCCACTAACTGTGACACTAACCTAAAGAAAATACCAACATTATACAGTTATATGATACTCGTAGTATTCTGAGAAAGCGTCATCGAACCATTCATGAATTGCCACTGATATTCTGGTAAAGTATGGTTTTTCCTCTGTATATATTTTCCTCTACATATATATACATATAAATGCTGCTGCTGCCATATATTGGTATCCTCTTTAGAGAGTATGTTAGAACATAGCCCATAGTGGATATTTCTTAGTCAAACAGGTTTCCTCTGTACAGTGACGGTCACTCTGCATTAAAGACTTCATTGATGCCGGGCTTCGGAGACCGAACTCGATTGCTCTCGTACCTTGAATTAAAAGGGAGAATACACTAAGCTACCAAGGGTCTAAACAATGACTTAAATTTTACAATAACCTCGAATTTGAGGAAAACGTAAAAGATATCTACAATTTTCCTCCTACCATTAGATGAGTCTAAAGCAGAAAGAGAAATTAAATACATTATCCTGCAAATTTATGAGCACACGTATTTTTTATGATAAAAATAAAAAGATTTATATCAATAAGCTGGCCGATTTTCCTATGAATCATAACAAAACAAAAAATATTTCGAAGAGGAAAAAATTTTAACTTATCAATGGTTCTCTGGAGATTACGGGTAGGCTACACGTGCAGATTTTTTTCTGTAAACAAGGTACTTTTAAAAAGATAACCAGCTTATTACTAAAGTTATAATATTTTATTATTACTGAAATTCTCCTCGTCGATTTGACCTAAATTATCTAGATCTTAGATCTAGATTTAGTCGTCAATTGCATGGGATATATAATAATACCGTCAGCATCCGTGTAAACACAGTTTAAGTTGATAAGATCGGAGAAAGGTTCAGGTGTAGAGTTAAAGGCACGGGACATACAATATCTGTCCACGAAAATCCAAAATTTTGGTGACACACACTACTCTTTGGTCAGCTGTCGTCAGCTGTGTTTCCGAACCGATACGACTTAGGGACCTTCACGAGAAGAGCCTACACCTTCCTTAAAGGCCGGCAAAGCATTTGCGACTCCTCTTGTGTTACAGATGTTCGCGGGCGGCGATGATCACTTACCTTCAGGTGGGCTGCATGATGATTTGCAATCTATTCTATAAAAAAAAATTGTCCCTCCGCTGAGAACCGAACCCAGGACCCGCGATTCAGTTCTTGACAGATATACTAGATTAAACTGCGGGTTCAATTCCTCACCATAACAGACAATAAACGGTCAATTAAATAATTTAAAAAATAGGTGCGTGGTTAAAAAAAACATGCACATTTTCACAGACTATAAAATTATTATTTTGCATAGTACCTCGTTCTAGTTATAAACTACCTAGAGCACGAATTTATTAGTTCGATCTAAAATCACAGAGTACCAGGGTAAAAGAAAAGTGTCGCGCTGAAAAAAACCAGAGATCTTTTTATTTCTAGACACCTTCTCCCTTTCGTCCTAGAGGTGTGAAGACATTTATCTTTGGATTCTTTTTCTTTTTTTATATTAAACTACAAATGTATTAAAAATAAGAACACCGTCCTCCTGATGGTAAGTGATACCTGCTGCCAATAAAACCCATATTCGTTCTTCGAAAGAATCATTATTCCCATGTCACTCCGGGGGACTAAGATTCTCTAAGGCTCAACTAAGAGTCATTTAATGCTGATGACGTTGAAGTTTTGTTTGGTGAGTGTAAAAACACTTAATAAAGCCAGAAGTTTATTAAAACATGACCTATCATCTATATGACCAACGACGTAACTAGTGAATATAAGGATACGATTGCAACATTACATTGCAGCATTCGTAAGTGATAGAGCCACGCTGCAGTTTGCGTCTAGCTGACCCTCCACCTCCCATGGCCCCACCGACCCTCAGGTCATATTCCGAAGTGAGGGAGGGCCTGCCAATCCGCCAATGCTCAGCTCTGCACGCGCGGTTCTTAATTCCATAAGAGTTCTTTTACTCTTCTTCCTGTTCCTGTATGGCCACTCTACCCCTTCTGGGGCTGGACGATAAGCCAACGCCTTCGCCGTTCCTTCTACGCCTCTTATGCAATCTATGCGCGTACATACTACCTGCCGCAAAGTTCACCTACGACATAACAAGATCCTCGTAGTAAAAATCCTGTGTTGCTCTACCACTGTAAACGAATCTACTACTGGCATAACATACCGCTGTGCTTTACCCGATGCGTTAATATATTTTATAGCCAGCTCCCGCCGCTGCTACAGCGTGGCTCTACTATGTTTAGTTCAGACATGTGTCCATAAATTCAACGATAACTTTACCGTGCAATAACTTTTCATTAAATTTATAATGATATTATATTAAAACTTCTCTTAAATGCAAATTAAACCCGATCACTAATATATACCTATGCATATTTATTTCTATTATTAGATATTAATAGTTATTGTTCAATTTAGCATACATATTTTTTTTGTATAATTTTTCAAGCGAACAACCCCTGAGGTAATTCTAAACTCTGTTAATAGTATCGGTCCCCACGATACGGGCTTCGCCTTGTGTGGGTATCGTGGGATAGGTCGTCACTATATAAAAACCTCTGCAATTCTATGATGATTCATTTATAAATAATGCTACTAAGGTACCTTTGGAGTGCGACTGAGAATGGGGTAGGCTGTAAACCTGCATTGTGTGACCGTTATACAGTATACTATGTCTATTACCTTTTGATACCTTCATTTGTTTTTTTATTAATATTTGTTAGACTTAAGATCTATTTTTAATGTTTTATGTATATTTTTTTTTTTGGTAGCAATAAACCTCTATTATTCATTATTACTGTATTATTATATAATTATTTTAACTTTATTAGAACCATATTGGCAAACCTGTTGGCATCTAACTGCATTTTATGAATGCATCAATGACGGCACGACCAGGTATGGTCCAAGCACCCATAGAATACCATCTTTTTATAGAATAGGTGGAAATCAGCTCATCTGAGGGAAAGTGATTGCCGCCCATAGTCATCCGGAACACCAAACGAGTGGCGCAGATGCGCTGCCGGCCTTTACGAAAGACGTAGGCTCTTCTTAAAGTTCCCTAAGTCGTATCGGTTCGGATATAGCAGCCTAATTCTGTTGTATTTCGTCTAACGAATGATACCAATGTTGGGCTCGAGACATTCCATATCACCTCTCAGGTGAACTGTGTGCTAATTTGTCACGCTAATATATATACAAAAACAAACTATGTATTGCACTGCACATATATTGGATTAAATTCGAACCTTAATTCAACGAGACATGCCATCCAACGAAACTTGCTGTGGTCGAATTAACATAAAATGCCCGCGATAAGGTAGACGATCGGAAATGCTCGGAATACCTCCGACTATAGGGTTGCCACTAATAATAATTATATATAATATAAAAAAATGTTAATTTCAACAACTTGACGAACGATTACATCAATCACTTCTTGGACCATCCTATTAAGTGAGAATGTATCCTATGAAAGTATTTAACAAATTTAAAGATATATACTTTCATATTTAACTCCATTGTATGATATATGTGTGCGTGTGCTTGTTTATGACTGATTGTGTGAGCTTGCTAGTATATGTGTGGGTATTTTAATTAATATTTTATTTTTATTTCATAGTACCGTCAGCATTCGCACGAACCCAGGCACTGCCTAGTTCTAGATGTAATGATCCTTGACATGGAATCATAATGCAGACGCGTTGTCACTATTGTGGACTGAGATGGAATACCTCGACACCAGTGATAAAGATCTCCGGATGCTGATGGTTAGTGAAAAACCACTGTAAAGAAATTATTTTATTCCTTATCAATGAATGTATCATGGGCCGCAAATATCACTTACCAACAGGTAAAGGTGCGTTCTTTCGTCACCCTCCATACAAAAATGTAAAAAAAAAAGTTTAATTACATAAACAATTGAAAATGTGATCAACAGTGCTTAATTACTTTAGAATAGGCTAAATACCGTCGACACGAGTCTTAATGGTTCTCAGTTCGATTCCCACCCGAGGAACGATATTTATCCTTATCAAAATTAAGTGTGGGTGTAATGAGAACCATATGATGATCACTTGTCATCAGGTGAACTGTCTGCCGTCCCTAATAACACGAAACAAATGAATGGGTCAGCTCGACCGGGGTAGGTCACGCTCTCACAGAATACTAACGTAAAATAGCAGCATAACGCTGCTCTGTTTCGTCCGGTGAGGGTAGGGATCCGGAAACCTTTATTACCGGTGACGATGCATTCCATCTCAGTCCTCAAGTGTGACAACGTATCTAGATTATGATTCCTTGTCCGCAGCAATCAATCTGCAGAAGGTGAACTGTGTGTGAGTTTGTAACTCTAAATGCAATAAAAATATATAATGCTAAGATGGAATGCCACGTAGCCTCCAGTCTCTCTGCTGCTGCTACTTCAAAACTGGGATATAAGACACGTGTGCAAGGACCTCTGGCCACACGAGGTGACGCATTTGTTACCGGGATCCAGATAATAAATACTTTAAAATTTTGATGAAGAATTAAACAAAATAAAATTTACCGATCGGGCAGAACAGTCACAACAAACAGCACCCGCTTATGAGCATAACTCATCGATTGTACAATGTTTTGTGAGAGAAAATCCTATAAGAACTCGGTGAATTATTTCTTATGTAAGAAAGGGTAGACAGGCATCGGTCACTTGTGAGTCATTTGATAGTCGATTAATTGTGCCAATTTACTTCGATTTGAGGCACAGTGTTATCATAACAATGGTTTTATAATAAGACTCTGAATCATAAGTAAATTTAACGTAAAATAAAAGCATGTATATGTAAATCCCTCTCCTGGACAAAGGCCTCTTTTCTAGAGAGGGTTTTAGAGCGTAGTCCACTAAGCGTCTCCGCTCCACAAAGGAACCTCTGGCCATACGAGGTGACGCGTTTGTCTCCGGGACCGAGATAATAAATACTTTAAAATGTTGATGAATTAAACAAAGTAAAATTTACCGATCGGGCAGAACAGCCACAATAAACAGCACCCGCTAATGAGCATAACTCATCGATTGTCCAATTATTGCGGTCAAAGTTGCCAAATGAAATAAACCCAACTAAAGAAAGCAAAAAAACTGCAAAACATTTAATTGAAAAAAATAGTACTAGTAGTAATAAAGAGCATAACCGTCTAATTAGTTCGTTCAAAGTTGTCAAATAAAATAAACTCAACTAAAGAAAACAAAAAACCGCAGAACACTTAATTGAAAAAAAGTTTAATTATGAAAATAAATATCCGACAATAATTACGTGAAAAGAAAAAAACCGAGCTGCAATCTCAATCATGAATTTTGTTATTATATTGGAGAATGCATGACGTAATGTTTTTTTTTGATACCCACTCAAGCAAAATATAAAATATAGTACTTAAATATACTACATTTATAAATGTATTGCAAGCAGAGAGGAATAATAAATTACAAAACTTTTATATTAGTTAACTGCGAAAAAGGCCTTATGACATTCAAATTACAAAAATTCTAGGGCAATCGGTAAAAAAACTGTAAAGACCTCTTCACAGTTTATTCGTCTTAGACGTTTGAACACTGCTCTTATCGTGTTGATGGCTTAAAGTAAAACGCGTAATCTATATTTTATAAAAGATATTTACCTTACCATCACCATATTTGTAACCCTTTCCTTTTTCCAGTGGCGCTCCAGACAATAAATGTCGTCGGTAAGGTTCCAAAAAAACTTTTCTTTTCCCATTTCTTTCGCATTCGCGAGAGAAACTCCACTCTCAGATGTTATGGAGTTCTCCCCAGCGATACACATAATTATTTAGCTCCGGTCATGGTTACCATTTCCAGCCAAGGAACAATATTAGCGCACAAAAATTGTTATTTTTTGAGTCTGGCGGTCTTTGTCTTTGACAGCGTATTTGCACCTTCCTCCGATTTTAGTGCAGCATTACATTGGAAAAAGAAAGTCCATTTAATCTTGAAATAACCAGAAGATATCATCGTGATAATCATCGACCGTTTTCACCAGCAGAATTTCCGAACCGAAACGAATTGGGACCTTTAAGAGTCTACAGACTTCTTAAGACTCTACTTAAGACCTTCTTAAAGACCCGCAGCGTATCCGCGACTTCTCTGGTGGTTGGGGGAGTCGATGGGATTCGTTTGTCACCTATTCTATAAAAAACAAAATTAACCACCACTACAATGATTTAGATGTTCTGGAATTACTTCTATTAATTTAATCTATTAAGTTAATTTCTTATGAGTATTGATTTGCCATCCCTGGGTATATTTCTCTGCGTCGTCGCACCGCGTTGTTACTGTAAAACGGTATGACCGCAAAACATTTTTTCTACATGATTACATAAATAACTAAAATAACATGGGAATATATTATCCTATTTTTTTTTTCATCACTTGTATACATATACAACATATGACTGATATACAATAACTCTCAAACTATACTTCTCAACTCCCCTGCACAAAATGACATAATATCCATAATTTGCTCAAATGTGTTAACAAAAATTATATGCCAGCTTTAATTAGAGCATCCATAAACAAACAAAGAACTCCACCACAGATAAATAATACTTCATCAATGAATCAATATTGTATCTAAAATATATATTAATTTGCAGTCGATAATTATAACTTTATGTATAGATTTAAATAATTTGTTTGTTTCTAGCTACAGTGTGAATGCGGGCTCGAGGGCCCTCACGGAATAGCATCGGGAAAATATATATAAACTTTATAAAACTTTAATGTTGGTCTATTTACCACATTGCCAGCGGTGAAGAAATACATCGTGAAGAAATCTGCATTTCTAAGAAATAATAAAAAAAAATATTTCGAAGACAAGTGAAGTCCGCCAATCCACAGTGGAGACGCGTTGCAGACCACGATCTAACACCCTCTCTACAAAAGAGGCCTTTGTCCAGGAGAGGGATTTATATGTACAGGCAGTTATTTTATTAACTTTACTTATGATTTAGAGTCTTATTATAAAACCATTGTTATGATAACACTGTGCCTCAAATCGAAGTAAATTGGCACAATTAATCGACTATCAAATGACTCACAAGTGACCGATGCCTGTCTGCCCTTTCTTACATAAAAAATAAATCGCCGAGTTCTTATAGGATTTTCTCTCACAAAAGATGTGTAAAATTGGTTTTCGGGTCTAGGTGCGCAGTATATATGTACCGTTTCCTTGAAGCTTCCTGAATAATGATTGCACTTACAGTACAACACATCCTCAATAAGGAATCATAACGCACCGCAATTTGTGATTGTCACCCTTGAAGACTAAAATGGAATACCTCATCACCAATGATAAAGGTCTACTGATCCTTAAACTCACAAGGTGAACCACAGCAGCGATACGCAGATAATAGAATATTATACGCGGGTATTCTGTGAAGACGCGATCCTTGCCCGTATGCTAACCACTACGCTACGGTTGAATAACACGACTCATCAAAAATGTTAAAGTTATATATGTTACCGGCAATCTGTATAATCCGGTATTCTATACAATACAATACAATGTATAGAATACTAAAATGTAGGTATTATAAATATTGCCTAGGTATTGTATACAATACCTGAATTATATAGATTACCGGCAACATATATTTTAGGAATTAGATATCATGTATTTTTTCTATTTACTAATTCAAATATTAGTATGTTTCAATAATAAGAATGTTTTTTTTTTATGGGAACATGTTCCATTTTCGAAATTGTATTCTCCGTATTTCAGTCATCATAAAAAATAAGCTTTGTTTTACCGCAACATAACGGTGAGTGATGACCTTTTTGGACTAGCTTACAACGTAAGGGTAACTTAGTGGAACCTCAAATATACATATATTATAAAAAAAGAGCGCGTCGTATCGTCGATGACCCGGTACTTTCCGATCGGATTGCGAAGAGATGTTCTAGATCTCTTTGCATTCTGTACCGAATTTACCATGGGGAGTGTTCTGAGTGGTGAGTTTAAACATCACGACAGAAAAGATAATATTTCATCCTCATCATCTCAATGATTGGCAAACCACCACTGTGCTCTTTACGAAAAATTTCCTGCCACGCGCAACTACTCTGTGGAATCAGGTGTCGCCAGCGGTGTCTCCGAACCGATACGATTTAGGGACCTTCAAGAAAAGAGCCTACACCTTCCTTAAAGGCCGGTGATGCATCTGCATCATTGTTCCTTATTGAGGACGTGGGTTTCATGGGTGGTTTCATCATAGAAATCACTGGACATCACGTTAACTGTGTAATTATTTGTTACCCTCAATACAATAACAAAATCGTGAACATATATTGTAAAAATAATAAAAAATATATTTCGATGACAAGTGAAGTCCGCCAATCCACAGTGGAGACGCGTTGCAGACCACGATCTAACACCCTCTCTACAAAAGAGGCCTTTGTCCAGGAGAGGGATTTATATGTACAGGCAGTTATTTTATTAACTTTACTTATGATTTAGAGTCTTATTATAAAACCATTGTTATGATAACACTGTGCCTCAAATCGAAGTAAATTGGCACAATTAATCGACTATCAAATGACTCACAAGTGACCGATACCTGTCTGCCCTTTCTTACATAAAAAATAAATCGCCGAGTTCTTATAGGATTTTCTCTCACAAAAGATGTGTAAAATTGGTTTTCGGGTCTAGGTGCGCAGTATATATGTACCGTGTCCTTGAAGCTTCCTGAATAATGATTGCACTTACAGTACAACACATCCTCAATAAGGAATCATAACGCACCGCAATTTGAGATTGTCACCCTTGAAGACTAAAATGGAATACCTCATCACCAATGATAAAGGTCTACTGATCCTTAAACTCACAAGGTGAACCACAGCAGCGATACGCAGATAATAGAATATTATACGCGGGTATTCTGTGAAGACGCGATCCTTGCCCGTATCCTAACCACTACGCCACGGTTGAATAACACGACTCATCAAAAATGTTAAAGTTATATATGTTACCGGCAATCTGTATAATCCGGTATTCTATACAATACAATACAATGTATAGAATACTAAAATGTAGGTATTATATATATTGCCTAGGTATTGTATACAATACCTGAATTATATAGATTACCGGCAACATATATTTTACGAATTAGATATCATTTATTTTTTCTATATACTAATTCAAATATTAGTATGTTTTAATAATAAGAATGTTTTTTTTTTATGGGAACATGTTCCATTTTCGAAATTGTATTCTCCGTATTTCAGTCATCATAAAAAATAAGCTTTGTTTTACCGCAACATAACGGTGAGTGATGACCTTTTTGGACTAGCTTACAACGTAAGGGTAACTTAGTGGAACCTCAAATATACATAAATTATAAAAAGAGAGCGCCTCGTATCGTCGATGACCCGGTACTTTCCGATCGGATTGCGAAGAGATGTTCTAGATCTCTTTGCATTCTGTACCGAATTTACCATGGGGAGTGTTCTGAGTGGTGAGTTTAAACATCACGACAGAACAGAAAATTTCATCCTCATCATCTCAATGATTGGCAAACCACCACTGTGCTCTTTACGAAAAATTTCCTGCCACGCGCAACTACTCTGTGGAATCAGCTGTCGCCAGCGGTGTTTCCGAACCGATATGACTTAGGGACCTTCAAGAAAAGAGCCTACACCTTCCTTAAAGGCCGGCGACGCATCTGAGACTTCTCTGGTGTTGCGGATGGTCATGGGCGGCGGTGATCACTTACCATCAGATGAGCTTGCTTGCTCGTTGCCTTGCCTCCTATTCGATTTAATAAAAAAAATAGTTTAACTAGGGGTATATATAAATATTAGCTTAGGTTGTATAAAAAGTAAAGAACAGTCCATGTATTCAAAACCCACAGCTGGGCTTCCACGTGGCTTCAATGCGGATTGGCGGACTTAACATGTCTTCGATTTTTTTTTAAATTATTATTATTTCATCACCACCGGGGATCGAATTCAGTTTACTACAGATATGTAGCTACCACGACTCTCTACCTTCACCGGATTATCAAATACAATGCAAGGAGCATTAAAATGAATTCTTATCATAAAACGTGACTATTTATTTAATAAGGTATGAAGGCGGTGTTTCAAAATTGACTCATAGGGCATATTCAGATATATTCTCCGTAATAAACATATTAATCCTCACATTCGCTCCAATATAAAATAATATACTTTCACAGTAACACACATTTATTCCAAAATACTGATAAAAGGGAGCGCTTAGACATTCTGCCACCACGGCTAACAGCGGAGTTTATACACATATATATATATATATGTTATAGTCTTGATGTCTATATGTTGTGTTTGAGAGTGAAGCTGTGTCAAATAAAGGACTTTCGCTTTACGTATTAAATTTGCATGCTCTACTCTATATATTTCTTATATATGATATTGAAATAAATCTCCGAGACTCAACGTGCGGTCCCGTCGTGAGATCGTATCGACCACGTTTGTACATTTGAATACCGAATTGGTAGAGCAATCTTACTGTTTGTTTCCGCTGCACGAATGGCCGGGCGCGACCAGGAAAGGGCCATATCCTCGAAATACACCAGCGTAAAATTGCTATTTTACTTCTTGAGATATATATGCCCTTTGGTGGTGAGTGTAGCGTAATCTTTTTACTGAATGGTGATGCATCTGCATCATTGTTCCTTATTGAGGACGTGGGTTTCATGGGTCATAGAAATCACTGGACATCACGTTAACTGTGTAATTATTTGTTACCCTCAATACAATAACAAAATCGTGAACATATATTGTAAAAAATAATAAAAAAATCATAGTTCCGCTGATTCTTCCACCAATTCTTCTCAGGTACTGTAACTTTCTTTTTCGAACCGGATATAGTATTTTGTCAATCAATAAGTGAGTGTAATGATATTAGATATTTGATTGAATGTAAAAAGTTTCAGTGTCAAATTAAACATTATTAAAACGACTTTAAATATGAGATATATCCTGCTTTTTAAGAAATAAGGAAAGGGGGATTCCTTTTTGATTCCTTATGAATTTCCAAAAGTAATTCCTGATTTTATTAACTTTATAAGAAGTTTTTTTATTTATTTTTTAATTCACCAACATCTCTGGAACTTTTTTAATAATATTCTCAAGACTTATTTGAATATCTTAAATCGAGTTTAACTTAACTAATAATAACTAATAATGATGGTGTTCGCGTCCTCCAGATCAACGTCGAACCCTACGCTACGCCAGCTATCTTATTACCGGACGATGTCAACCGTGTAGGACATGTTATAGTGCCGTATGTACTTGCATAGACATTGGGATAACCTTTTATTCTCTATTCCTATATAAGTCATAAACAGCTGCGTGTCAGGTTGATCGAGTACCTAGCTACTGCGTCGCGGGTCCTGGATTTCGTTCGTGAAATTGTTCGTTTGTATGTCTTAGCAACATCACCGATTCCTCCGATCTACTTACTACAAATACTTACAGAACTAATATAGGTATATTCTGCGTAGACGATGTCATCTGTAATAATCTAAAAATACCGTCGGGGTTCAAATTGACAAAGAGTATATTATAAATCGCAAGTTATATATATTTTTAATCTAGGATTCTGATGTAAATGGTGACTGTTGCCCATAAACAACTACTTAATTCTTCAACAAAGATTAAGGATGTGACTTACCACAGATAACGAAGCATTCCATCACAGTTCACAGAGGTGACAACGCATGAGCATTTTGAATCTATGGTAAGGATAGATTTAAATGTCATGGGCGGCAGTCATAGCTTATTATCAATTAAACTATGTGCTAATCACGCACGAACGAAGAAACTCCGCAGTAGGTAACGATAATAAAATAATAAAACCAACTATTTAATTTGTAGAACATCCTAATTTTAACAGACAAGGCGACTGTGAATATTAAATGTGATCATCATAATTTAAGACACCATAAGCTCCATCTGCGCAGATTAGACAAAAAAATAAACCATAACAGCTGACGGTGGTTCGGTTTAATTATGACGTCAGGACGGCAATTATCTCAGTCTACCCGTATGGTCACGGCGCTGTGAAGCGCTTGAAACGTCGGGAAAAACAAAAGTAAAAATAAACGCGACAAAATCTGTAAATTATTTTTGATTTAATGTCTTTATTACTGGTTACGAGGCATTCGATCTCACTCGTCAAGGGTGACAACGCATCTGCATTATGATTCCTTGTCAAGGATGAATGTAGATGCCATGGGCCGCAGGAGGCACTTGGCATCAGGTCAACTGTGCGGGTTTGTTACTCTCAATGGAATAAAAAAAAAGTATAGTATTCGCGTAAAAAGTGAAATAAGTAAAGTAACCAAAAAGTCTACATAAATATACTCTAACAACCTCTCTAGACAATATATATATATATATATATATATAAGAAGTTAACTTTATAACCTTCTCTTTTATGTCCTGTAAGTTAACTCTAAACTCCTTTTAGGTTACCTATGTAATGAGTATTTTTTATGTGCTTATATAAAATAGGGGCTAAAAAACATAAAAATTAGTACGATTACTATATATATATACGTATATATAAATATATATATATAGTAATCGTACTAATTTTATATTTATATTTACAAAAAATAGACTTATATTGTAGTATATAATTTTTTTTAGCCTCTATTTTATATAAGCACATAAAAAATACTCATTACATAGGTAACCTAAAAGGAGTTTAGAGTTAACTTACAGGACATAAAAGAGAAGGTTATAAAGTTAACTTCTTTATGTAATACTATTGAAAATGCGTTTTATATTATTTATGGAAATCTAAGTAAGTATCTAAAGAAAATTACCAATTTTCGTCCGAGCATTGTTTCGAAACTAGGAGTTTCATTTCAAATTTTTTTCAGAACGGCTGAAAAGTAAATCACTTGGAAGCCACCCCGTTCAGTTCTACACCGACCCTAAATGTTCCTGCGTCGACTAATAAAGTTGATAACTTCATTTTAAATTAAACATTTTTTTAAATTATTATTCGTGTATTTGCTTCTTTTTAAACAGCTCCATTTAAATCGGTTTTATTTAATGTAAGACCAACCTTTTTATAATTATGTAATATTTTTTATTTTTTTTAGTTGTCTAACGCACCAATTGCAAATCTATTAAGCGTAGTGGTATAGTAGAGACCTTAAAAACTTAAGAAACCCGCTTTGGAATAATATCGATAATTATATAATACCAACATTTTATATTAAGCTTATCATAACCTAAATAATTTGACATTGCATGTGAAAGAAACATAGTAAAGCAATCGTTCTATTTGTGCTTTTATATTATTATAAAAGTTCAACGCAGTAATAATAAAGTTTAAAATGTTGCGTGCATCGGATTGTTTTGTATTCGAGTGGGCAGGAACGCCATCTTGTTAAGGCAAAGCCAGACTGCTGGCGTGATTTTACTTCTTAAGGTGAGGATAGACATTTTAAATATAATTGTAAGGGGGATGTTAGATTGATGAAAATCATAGTGTGAGATCTATCTACAGGTTATTATTTACTTGACAATTTTGTACTTGGCCAAGATTTCTTGTCAATAATACACAGTAGCACGAGTAATACAAACATGGAAATAAATTTATGTTCCGATATCAGGCACGACCTTAAATCATGTAAGTATTCTAAAATATCTCCAACGACGTTACCATGTTATAAACTTTTATACTTTGGCAGTTTTTATATCATATTTTACTTATTACATACATAAGTTATCAAGTTATTTCATATGCCCCATAAACGTACAATAATATTCATTCAATAAAATTGAAAAACCATTCGCATCAATATTTTCGTGCGAGCAACATGCCTGACGATGAAGTTTCGGCAGCAGCCATGCTCGTGATTTTGTTGAATAAAAAAAAAGAAAACGAATATGGGTTAAAAATAGGTGAAAAGGAGGTCTACACTCACGAAGACTTATAAAGGACTTAGCTTTAAATCTCTATACAATTCGATACACTGAAGTAAAAACTCCATTTCTTTATCTTTCACTGTATTCTTGCTCGATTTAAATACACGACCTAACCTACGCTACACCGTGACTGACCACTTCAAACAATGAAATGAAAAACTTTGCGTAATACGTGGTGCAATAAAAAATATTGCACAATAAAATTTAAACTCGCCCAAAATTTTGTTCAATCATTACGCAATGTTTCAATACTAGTCCTACACGTTGAATAATATTGCACAATCATCTATATTGTGCAATATTATCTTACGTGTATGGGACGCCTAACAAGTGCAAAACTGACTTGCGCAATACTAAATTTCACATATAAATAATTAATTGCTGTAATAAGTTACTTAGTATATTTAATATAAGTGAGGCTGCCCTTAAATAATAAAAAAAGAATACACACACATACACAAAAATACATACACAAAAATACATACACAAAAATACATACACAAAAATACATACACAAAAATACATACACAAAAATAAATACACAAAAATACATACACAAACACACATGAAAGTAAGTGCAGTTACATGAGAAGACAATTTTTTTTTTCATAGTATGAACGAAATGTTCTTTTCTTAATACGTTTTATTAGTTTGACCTGTATGTATTTATGTATGTATGTTTTTTATTTCAGTTTCCTCCTGGCCTCTTCCTGACGTCTGAATATTTAGAAATCTTAAAGACGTATTAGGAACCGTAGACAAAACAATAATTTCATGGTTTTACGTGTTTTTTTGTTTCTTCATACTAGAATTAGAAAATGCAAATCCACTTAATAAGTTATATATACTTACTAAGTTTTTAATTGTATATGTTCTTATTATAGATTCAATGCTGTGAATTTTGTTATAACTTATTAAATAAATAAATATATAAAGTTTTTAACACAAATCGCTAATAAATATTAATAATAATAAAAAAATAAATTATTATTATTATTTATTATTACATTGCACACAGTTCACCTGATGGTAAGCGATGTCTGTGGCCCATGACATCTACATTCATAATATAGATGCATTGTTACCCTTGAGGCCTGAGATGGAATGCCTCGTCACAAGTAATAAATGTCTCCGGATCCCTGCACTCACCAGACGAAACACAGCAACATTATGCTGCTATTTTACGCTGGTATTCTATGAAGGCGTGGTCTTACCCCGGTCGAGCTGACCCATTCAATCGGCAGCTAGAAACAGACTGCAGAGTAGCTCTACCACCGTTATATCTGATATCGCCGTGATGGAAGCGATACGTTAGGACACCATTAGAGCAACGCTTAACCAGTGAACTTGATTGATGAGTGAGCACGTTAGCATATTAACGTGACACGAAACCAACAATATATCTAAACCCTGAAAACTAGCCGTGTGTTGGAAATTATAATAAGAGCAAATGAATCGAATCCAATATCGGTTACCCAGTAATGAAGTTTTCCGAACCAGCTAAGCTACGAGCTGAAACTCGTCAATTTGTAGACGAAAACTCCGTCATATGACGGAGTTATTTTTAAAGAATTACCGATATTCCGAGATGATTCATAACAATAGTGTAACGGCGAATTCGTACAAACAACATATGACTTTAAGTTCCGACGACCGTACCCTAAACCGTTACGCTATTGACGCTTCGCTTTTTTAAGCGAACTTAGGGTTGAGAGGAGAATTTCAAGAACGAATTTGTGTTAAACGTTCCTTTATTTATATGAAGTTTGATATAACATTTCTGATGCAAAAAGGAAGACTAATACAAAACTGCCCAAAATGCGAAAAAGAGAGAACTATATATACGTATATATATGCTGGGCTTCTTTTTTCATCTCTTTTCTGACACGCAATTCTAATGATGTGAATTATGTCTCCGTTTGTCATAATGGTTAAAACGGAAAAACGAAAAGAACCCACAACAACGTAATATGGTACTCTGTTTTTCTCACTCTGGCAAGTTTCTATTTCGATGATGTCTAAATTACCAATGACGCCTGCGTTCATATTCAATAAGAAATCGCAATTCAGATATGTGGTCGCCCCTGAGGAATCATATCCCATAACCAGGAGTAAATTGTCGGGTCTTTGCTGGTAATATGTAATAAAAAATTATATAAATATAGAATAGAATAAACATTTATTCGACACAAGAGGACAAAACAAAACAAGCACAAAAATTTAAAACAAAACAAATTAAAATTAACAAACTTGAAAAAAAAAACCTTGTGACGAAAAGGGGTTGGCTCAGCATATGCTGTGATTAACGAGCACACAGTAAACTGGTAAACCTGAAGGTCAGAAGTGATTGGGCCAATGAATTTAGGTCTTAGGTCTATCATTCAAAACACACATTTACTGTATTAACATCTTACGTATTCTAGTTTCTTTTCGATGAGGCCTAATTTTTTAAAGCCGTATTAAAATTGAAATTAATTAGAGTTTAAACAAAAACAAGTAACAGATAATGAAATTCTGCTTATACGCCTTGATATTTGATTCGTAAAGATATAGCGGTGTCCTCGTTAATAACTTCTAGGTTCTTAAGTTTGAAGGTCACCGAGGCGGTCAAGGTCACATCCCACGAACTTACACGTGTATTACACAAGTCTTCTTTATTTTGACAAACGCTAGGCTTAGTGGGTAAAGTACCTATTCTGAGAATCGAAAATGATTTCGATTCTCAACTAAGGTACAAATATTTAAGAAGTAAAACAATATAAATTTATAGTTTGGGGTTTTTTGCAAAAGTTATGCCTATACCGGGCGATAAAGTTGTCTTGTTGCTTGGGTTTGACAACTAGGTTATAACCATAGCCTCTGTGTGTATTTCGTATGGTACTGCCTAAAACTATCACGTTGAATCTGACATCATTTCACTAAAAACCTTTCTTACGGACAATCGATTTCGATTCTCAACTAAGGTACAAATATTTAAGAAGTAAAACAATATAAATTTATAGTTTGGGGTTTTTTGCAAAAGTTATGCCTATACCGGGCGATAAAGTTGTCTTGTTGCTTGGGTTTGAACCCACGACCACTTGATCTTGGTTTTTACGTTATAACAACTAGGTTATAACCATAGCCTCTATGTGTATTTCGTATGGTACTGCCTAAAACTATGACGTTGAATCTGACATCATTTCACTAAAAACCTTTCTTACGGACAATCGATTTCGATTCTCAACTAAGGTACAAATATTTAAGAAGTAAAACAATATAAATTTATAGTTTGGGGTTTTGCAAAAGTTATGCCTATACCGGGCGATAAAGTTGTCTTGTTGCTTGGGTTTGACAACTAGGTTATAACCATAGCCTCTGTGTGTATTTCGTATGGTACTGCCTAAAACTATCACGTTGAATCTGACATCATTTCACTAAAAACCTTTCTTACGGACAATCGATTTCGATTCTCAACTAAGGTACAAATATTTAAGAAGTAAAACAATATAAATTTATAGTTTGGGGTTTTTTGCAAAAGTTATGCCTATACCGGGCGATAAAGTTGTCTTGTTGCTTGGGTTTGACAACTAGGTTATAACCATAGCCTCTGTGTGTATTTCGTATGGTACTGCCTAAAACTATCACGTTGAATCTGACATCATTTCACTAAAAAACCTTTCTTACGGACAATCGATTTCGAAATAAAGAGATTCACAAAAAAGCTGAAAAGATAGGTAAAAAGTCTTGCGACCTGTTCATTATAAAATTTTAATAATATTTTCATTAATATATTATATTTTATATATTTATATGTTTAAACTTTCAATGATACCCCAGACAGGAACAACATTATTGATGCAATACGATATTATATTAAATTCATTCTTTTTATAAACAAATATTTTGTTCAATAACAATGGCGATCAATTATACTGACAGTTGAGGGTAAACAAATTCTAAATTTGTTCGGTTAATGCCTCATCTACATATTAGAAAGGGCGAAAGATCACTTACGCACACAGCTTCCCATTCGCTCTGAATATGTCATGCTCAATCACACTCACTATTATTATTACATTCGCCAGGTCTATATTTAAGACGATGATGTTCTCCTGGCTGATTTCGATGACGGCGACATCTTTTCGTTATTACCAGAGGTCATCAACTACGCAGAATATTTTATCGTGCCGTAGCATTCTGAAACATAGAGGAACTCGCTCGACCTGCCCTTCCCTATTCGGAAGTAACACATGTACTAATGATGCAGTGTCAAAGATACGGGACATACACAATACATCCAGACATGAAAACCAACAATTCCTTATGTACGAATATTGTATCTCGGCTGGGAACCGAACCCAGGAGCTGCGATGCAGCAGCAAGATACTCTAACCACTACACAACACGGTCCGTAAATCTATACAATATTGTGCGTAGTATAAAATATTTATACTACACACAATAAGAGATACATATACATGTCTGAACTGCAACAAAACAAATAAAAACCTTATGACATTAACAATTTGATTGTTTTTGCCGAAGCCGAAAAACGGTTAGATTGAGACTCACTTTTTGGAGTTTCGTATCTTTCGCACGTAGGGCAACTGTAAACTTACTCAGTAGGGTAACCACGATTTGAAGTTTTTGGGAAATTCTATAATTATTTGTGTAAAAATCTTTTAAAATATACTTATTCTTTTATTTATTTGTTTATTAACATTTACCAGCATGGCCACCCTTTTAGAAAAGGACACGATCTTTTTTTCGTCCTCTCTTTTTAGTCGCACTTCGGATACCATTGCGGCTTCCTGATTTACATAGTACTTATCTTCCATGAGATAAAATCTTCTTATGCTGATAACACAGTTTTCATTGGCAGAAAAAGGAAGATGCATATATACAAAGGGAAGCTAAGATAGATTTTATTGTAACTTTTATTATATCAAAAGCATTAATTACGTATTTACTTTTACAGTAGACTTTTTACTAAGGAATCTTATGTCTTGGATATTTCGGTTGCATAATTGATATTCTTATAATTAACAAAATATTAATTCGTAGAATCTCTTTCAGACGCCTTGGCTACGATGAAACTTACGTCTGATACGTGTTTAATCAAATCTAAACGACCGCGTGTTGTGGTTAGACTACCTGGCTGCTGTTTCACGGTTCCTGCGTTCAATTCTCGACTGAGGATTAATATTTGTGCATCACAAATTCTTGGTTTTCAAAACAAGGTGTATAATATTGCGCAAACCTTTGTCAACGGAAGTATTTTTATTTTACTAAGTCATTCTATTCATTGTTGAAACAAAATCAATAAACGCCAGTCTACCATAACATGTCTTAAATACAAATTGTAAACCCGATCACTAATATACGTATATTTATTTTTATTGATAACAGTTAAATAATAATTATTCAGTACCTACAAAACATAGTTTTAGTTTGATATTCACAATTTTTGTTGTATAATTTTTCCATTTCATATTCAAGCTCCTTCTGATGTGGCGTACGACTGAGAATGGGGTAGGAGCACTGTGTGACCTTTATACAGTATACTCTACGTCTTTTTTATTATTACCTTTTGCTTCCTTCATTTCTTCTTATTAGATTAATATATGCGTTAGACATAAGATTTTTCTTTTTTTTTAAAAAAAACAATTGTATATTATTACATGATATATTATGTATTTAATGTCTATATATTATGTATGTATTATTCTTTACTTGTATTAGCTTTAGTTTTTTTTCTTTATATTATTTTTTTATAGTTACACCTATCATACATATATCTCACCACACCGACTCACGAGGAATGTGATGAAAGGAGGTCTTGAATGAATAAGTTTGAGTATCTAAGATACTGCACATCGAAAACAATCTCTACGTGTAGTTTTTTAATATTAAAATAAAATATAATAAAAGAAAATAATAATACAATGATTGTTTTTCTTTATATTATGTATATATTTGTTGTATATATATGTATATATTTATTGTATGCTTATACGATATATCTTTGGGGGAAATAAACCTGAATAATTACCATAAATTGTCTATAACTGATGTGTTTACAAGTCCTAGAAGCTGATGCCTTCTACTAGTGTCAATATTTTTCGTGTAATCTTTCGTGCAAGTGAAGGTAAGACAACACAATTCTCTTACTGGGAAGTAGTTCCTGGACCCTATGGCACCTGGATGTAAATACTTGATATTTTTTCTTGATATACTCATCACTAATTATAAGGTCTCCGGTTTCTTCAACTCAACAGACGGTACAGCACTAAGCTTGTGACTTGACGTTCGCTGCTCGAGCCGATCTATTTGTGCTACAGTTAGTCTAATAGTTGCTCTATATATATAAAAATGAAGTGCTGTCTGTTGATAAACGCATCGCTTGTGGACGTCTGGACCGATTTAGTTACAGGGATTAAATAAATAACATATATATATATATGTTGGTAACGGTCCTAAATACTTTTGGATGGAAAGGAAAATTGGAAAAGTTGCCAGAAAAGTTTACAAATTCGGGTAATATAGTTCTTTTGTATAAAGTCAAAACCATAACTCCGATTCGAACTATCGATAATTCTCAAAAATTCAGTTAACCATTGCAATTTTTTTTTTTAAATAAGGCTGGACGTCGATTGGGTCACCAAGTTTAGTATATATGATATATAAATACAGTATATGTTATATGAGTAGTACATAATTTATCACCATAACTTAGAATTTAATTTAATTTATTATTATTTACTTGTAATAGGTAAATTTCGTCGTATACTTTAGCGACGTTTGATTTTAAGTAAAATGATATTATATCCCACTGCTGGATAAAGACCTCCGCCCAAGTGGACAGTCCACAACAAGATTACATTGGGGATTACTATACATTATTGAATTAAGGATTGTTATATATTTTATTTTTTATTATTACATTGAGAGCAACAAACTCACACACAGTTCACCTGATGGTAAGTGATTCATGACATCTACATTCATCCTTGACAAGAAATCATAATGCAGATGCATTGCCAACCTTGAGGACTGAGATCGAATGCCTCGTCACCAGTAATAAAGGTCTCGGGATCCCTACATTCATCAGACGAAATACAGTCCAGCTGAACCATTCATGATACAGCTAGAAACAAACTGCAGCTTAGCTCTATCGCGTACAAGTCTTCAAAAAATTAGGGTTCTCTTTTTTTAGTTTCGATTTCGATATCACAAAGAATCAATCAATAAATCACCGGGAACCGAACTCGGTCGAAAAAGCGAACAACACTGAACAAATCTGGATTGTTGCACCAAGAGATCTGTTAAGAAAACCATGGTGAAGTTATCTTCATTAGAGTAATATTAGAGGTTCCTCGTTTAGCGTTGGATCGGTGAGATAAATGGCTGGATATGATTTGATATAATTTAGCCAAGAAATATATGTATGTTCCTTTAAATTGATTCGTCATCTAACCACCAATGCGGAACATCAACCCCCCCCCCCACCCCTCACAGACTTCGATTGAGCCACCTGTTAAGTTTGCACTAAAAATTGATTATTCATATTAAAAAATCAAAACAATACAATTAATTAGTTGTCCTCCTAATCAATATTCGCTAACTTCTTAACAGTACGATATTTGATACCAGATGACATAAACATCAACCTGTATCATAGCACCGTAAGCATTGACACAAACACAGAGGTTCGCTTCAATCGCTATCTATCCATTTATCGTCAGGCTCAGATGCAGAAACAAAAAGATTTTTACGCAAATATTGTTCTTAGGCTCCATCCAAATCGAACACAAGACCCGCAACTCGGCAGCCAACACGTAGCCACTTGGCCTACAGTTTTGAAAGTCGTATTTAATTAACGAAATTCGAAAAGGAATGCGACGAATATTTGTACTTTATTATTTATATTTGACTGCTGACAGATACGTAGGTCGTATGTAGCCTTAAATTATTTTATAAGGAAGTGAAGTTTCAAATGTTTATAAATGCTTGAACTCACAGAATACCTCCGTAAAACACAAGCATAACGCTGCCGCGTCTGATGAGTGAAGGGTCTCCACACTTGTTACTAATGATGAGTTATTCAATTTTATGTTCTTAAGAGTGTCACGGACCGAAGGAATCAGTGTGAGGTGAACTGCGTGATCTTTTGTAACTTTCGATATAATAAAATAAAACTATCTATATCTTCTATTATTGTATTCACATAGTGAACAATTTGTACATACTTCCTTCCATAAACAATTGTCCGGATCGAACCTAGAACGTGCATGACGATGTACGTGCTAAAAATAACCACCCTACGGTCACTCCAATTTCTTGGTCGGCCTACGTCATCGCCTCTATCACAGTCGCTCCCCCAAATAAATGAAATTTAACAGAATGAGGGAAAAAAATCAATACCTACACTACTCACTGGATATCGGCCAATATCGGAGCCCCTCTAATTTACTACAGCGATAAAAACAATGCGTCCATGTGTGACGCACGCACACAACCAAATAACTATTACAATATTCATACGTCATTATGAACGCGCCCTTATATAACCTCATCAATAATTCCAAATGATTCTGTTCTATACTCACGGGTACAGCAGACGTCAAATGTTCTGGAAGTTAAGCATCCTAATATCCAGGTCCGAGGTCGACGAACCCGGCGAGCACGCAAACAGACACGCAGTCCGCCATGTTGGCTCAAACGTCAAAAAAATTCGAAAAAATCCGCGAACTGTCAAAACTCGACGGAACCGTTCCAAAACTTGGTGGCGAAACTTAAACAGTCTTAGTTATGGGTTGTTTTCCTTTTTGAAATCATTTAAAGTTACAATAATGTAGTTACCTCTATCTATAAACACTTTGTTGTATAAAACGGTATAAAAATATTAAAATTATGAACCGTGGAAAACTTGTAAATTAAAACGAAATATAAATATATATTAATAATAATAAAAACGTACAAGCGGCTCCGAGTTCGAGCGCCTACTGACTTAAAATTTTTGGGTATAAAAACATGCTACAATAGCCTCCCGCGGGATTGCGCCTTCTTGATCCTCGCGGCAACCAGGAAATTAACTTTCGCTTCCCAATCAGTTACATTTATGAAATGAAATAATTAAAAATAAATGTTTTAAGGACGACAAGCGAGCACACCATGCACCTGATGCTTAGAGCTTCCTCTGGTGCATAACACCCATATTCATCCTAACCTTTAATTACTCGACTATACAATCATACAGATTTCATGACGATAGGAGTTAAGGAAATTCAGGAGTCAAGGTGATACGTACTTTCAAAAGTTTTAAAGTACCTAAAAAGACTAACAGGCGATATAACATTGCATCAAATCCTAAGCTTAAACCTTTAAATCGTAAGTGAAGTAAAACTATTGATTATCAACATGGACCCAATCAGTCAACTGGTGATCATAGTTTTTTTTTTATTTCATCGAGGGAAACAAACGCCTGATGGCAAGTGAGTCCTGCGGCCCATGACATCTACATTCATCTTGCCAAGTAATCATAATGCAGATGCGTTGTCATCTTAGGGCTGAGATGGAATGCCTCGTCACCAGCGATAAAGTCTCCGGATCCCTGCACTCACCAGAAGAAACACAGCAAAATGTTGCTGCTATTTTACATTGGTATCAGTGAGGTCTCCGGTCGAGCTGACCCATTCATTCTACAGCTAGAAACAAACTGCAGCGTAGCGCTACCACAGATTGAACGATTGTAATGACATAAAGAAGGATTCTAAACCAACTGAATTCTATTTCCAGTCTTGTTTAGGCAGCAGTTGTGATTACGATTTTAAAACCCTATCGGAAAATATTTAAATATATTCTAGAATTCTAGAAATTACGTTAACGTAAATAAGTACAGACGTTTGCAAATATTAATAAAAATATTTTCAGAAATTAAAAATGCATTTTTACCTTTTTAAATTGAACTTTTCTTTTAAGGGATCTCTTTCATGATTAAACTCTTATCAATAAAATTAGGAGGTGATAAACGAGTATCACAGATTTCTAAATGATAAAGGGATTCCTGCAGATTCCTTGACCACTGAGGACAGGTATTCTACTAAGCAGATGAAAGACAGCACCTTTGAACTACATACTATTTTACACTGGTATTCTTGAAGCGGTATGTTAAGAGTTTTTTTATTCGCGCAGCTTCCGCGTCTGATTGAAGGAACACCTAGCTCATAGCCGCTCTACAATATATGATCCAACACGAGAGATAACGATAAAAAAATATTCAAGCATCCCATTAGGACGATTAATCTCCTGGTAGCCTACTAAACAGAGACCACAGCCATCTTGAATCCAGCCCTCATTAACACGCTTATATAAGGGTTGACTATACCACTATACTTCTATGAAACCATTAATTTTTTCAGCTCCGGTGATCATTAACTCGATGACCTTTACTAGATGGAGTGACGACCTTCACTTATTTGCATATGTGCTTCTTGGCAATCTGTGGCGAAGGTCAAAGTTCAGCAATGGGCTAATGAAGGGCTAAGATGGTGGTGACGAAAACCCAACATAATAAAAAAAAACTTGTAAACAGGAAAAGAAAGTGAAAGGTGCAAGTATCAAGAACGGAGAAACGTAGTGCTACCATGCGTGTGTGCGTGTGCGAGGTGGCTGGCGGTAGTAGGGTGCGGGGGGTATGGGTGAAATTTTTCGTTTTTCGCCCACTTTTCCGTCCCGCTCTAGTTTTTCCTCTCCCTCA
The DNA here is from genome assembly GCA_029286865.1 of Teinopalpus imperialis. Taxonomy (NCBI): domain Eukaryota; kingdom Metazoa; phylum Arthropoda; class Insecta; order Lepidoptera; family Papilionidae; genus Teinopalpus; species Teinopalpus imperialis. The sequence continues at coordinate 7,741,069 of JAGSMU010000014.1, read as the reverse complement.
TTTTTTCTTCGCCCGCTTTCTTCCTAGTGCCCCACCACATGTGTGCTAAATGCAGTATACTGAAAACTCGAAGATGCTACGCCATTCCGTTTCCGGTTTGGAAATATAATTAATTAATTGGGTGTACCGTACTACCGTACGTTGTATAGTGTTTCGTCAAAAATCTACTTGCAAATGGTTGTTGCAGGCAGTTCAACAGAGTTACATACTCGTATTGTCATATTGTCAGTGTCATATTTAGACTTACCACTTAATTATAAATGTACGCTTAAGAAAAATACTAGACGAAAATAAGTTTGCTAATATACATGAAGTATTTTCTCTAAAATTTTGGTGATATTCATTTGAGGTTTAAATAAAAAAATTCTGGTAATTATTTGTGAAATAATAATATTAATAATAATAAATTATCATATTATATTTAGATCGTATGGAAACAATTAAATAAAATTTTAATAATTAGTTTATATATTAATACATTTTAATTTACATAAATAAGTAATGAAAAATGCTTACTCTGCTTCGTTAACGTGTACTACAACGCGCGAGGGCGCCGCCCGCCCTGAGCCCCCACAGCGCCTTACAACTGTACAGCGTGTTTCATAAACAACGTTCATTGTATTTTACATTTTTAATTATATATTTTAATTAACAACACAATAGTGTGGAAATTAAGATATTTTATAAAGCTTTATAATGAAAAGGTTATATTTTATTTGTAACATACTGTGTATTCAATTCATTTTTTTTGTAATTTACTTTCCATTAAAATTATATTATAAAAAATAAACTGCCTGTCGACTGAATACCGTAATTATATCGAATTTAATTTTGTTGTAAATTGTGTATAACATTTAAAACATTATATGAGTATAATATATTGATTTAAATATAAAATATTTTAATAATAGTGTTACTGTACTAAATAGTATTTAACTTAGTGAAAATTTTGCAAATGTTTGCAATATTTTAGTAAGTTTTGTTAAATTTTGCTTCAGGATAAAATTTTACGCTGCTTAATTAAAAAAAATAACGTCTGATATATATGAACTTTAATAATTTATAACCGACAAGCACGAAGGCACTCAAAAAAAAACGTCTTAACTAATTACTTAATTAATCAGAATAATTAAATAAAGAACTGAAAATTAATTAAACGTACAATTCAGCTCCTACGAACTACGCCACCAAACAGCCTGTACAAGGTCGGCAGAACTAGGAAACGAGGGTGTAAGTACACACGGCACCCCACCCCCCAGGGGGAGTACATGGCAAATACGCGAAAGCAATAGGACTTTTAAAAATTCTCCAGAAATATGATTTATGTGTTGACGGCAAGCGCCTCCTTTCTCTTGCTTCAAGGACGGGGGCCTGATTCGATTTTTAAACCACCCGGGCTCTGGCCTTTTCAGTTTTTATACAAAAAAATAATATAGGATTCATATTGTTTTTTTTTTTTCTTTAAAACGGGGACGCTAAGCGACGGCCTTCGCGACCAATTTTAAATTCAAATTTCAAGCTATGTTGCCAACATCGATTTTTTTTTCCTTTTATTCAACGCTCCCTGATATAATGGTCGAATGCTGTGAGTGACAAGTAAAAAGAGATAAAATTCTCTCACAATATCTATATCATAACGACCAGAGTATTAAAACATTAGCTTGAATAGTACGATACCCTACATGTTTTGTATTTTTTTTTTGATTTGCTGGTGATAAACGAGCACACAGTTCCCCTGACCATAAGTGATTCTTGCGGTCCATGTCATCCCCGATAAAGAATCATAACCCGGATGCGTTATCACCCATGAAGACTAAGACGACCTCGTCACCAGTGTAAATATCCCTACACTCACCACACGAAACACAGCAAGCACCGTTGTGCTGTTATTTCGCTCTGGTATTCTGTGAGAACATGGACATTACCCGGTCTAGCCGACAAGTATATATCGATCTTATAGAAGCGCTGTCAAATTCCGTCTGAGGAATGAAAGAGGTTACAGGCTTCGTGGTATTCCATCTCAGTCCTCAAGGTTTGACAACACATCGAAATTATGTTTCCTCATCCCCGTACGAATGTGGTCGTCTATACACTACATACAACCTTACATACATACATACATTAAAATAATATATATTAATATACATTAATAACAAAAATGAACGAATAAATTTTACCACGACGTTATTCTTATTTTCCGAACACGTGTTATATAACAACTGGTTGATATATATATATATATATATATATATATATATATATATATATATATATATATATATATACTATCTATGAAGACAAGTTCTGTTATAAATAGATAATGTTATAATACCCATGAGCCGTGGAAGCTCAGTGCTCAAGCGATCCCGTTTTAATTTCATACGCAAACAAACCGAGTTCGATCCCCGGTGTATGAAACTTGTTAATAATAATTTTAGATGTTTATTTACCGCATGTTCAGCGGTGAAGAAAGACGTCGTGTGGTGACTAAGAAATAAATAAAAAAAATCGAAGACATGTGGAATCCGCCAATCCACAGCTGACCCGCTTGGTGATCTACGTTCCAATACCCATTCTATTTATTTTATTTTAATAAAACCACTAACAGAATTACATGTAACTTGAATTTTCGAAAAAGATGGACAATAAGTTGCTAAATACACTAAATTCCAGTTACACCGTGCCAATTAAAACTAGTCTAATAAATATTAGTATATAATAAAAATTAAACTTTCTTGTGTTTACTTTACATTATATACTAATATATATCTGTATATAAAAATGCCGTTCGTTCGTAAGCGCATCACTTGGCTGGACCGATTTTGTTTTTAAATGTTCATAACACTCCTTATTCGGTTTTTATGGAAAGTAAAATTAGTAAAGTTATCCGAAATATGGGCAATTTTCAGAACGTTCTATTTTCTATGGGATTTTTGGTATCATACATACCTACTCACGATTCGAACAATGGATAATTTTCACAAATTCAAATAAAATGTATTAAAATACGACTTCGTATGTCGGGACATCTAGTTGAAAATAACTACATAATGCCTATAAGTCTTGTTTGAAACGGGAAGAGATAAAAAATTTGTCCCACATTTCACCTGGAAATCGTTAAACTCGCTAAACTTATCATCGTATAAAAATAAATACATGATATGTATCATGCCAAAAGATAATTCTAGTTAAAAATTATGCTGTCACGATACCTTTGTACAACAGCTTAGAACTTCTGTGTTCCGTGTGGCTACTAAGGCTTCTTAGCTCGCAAAGGTGACAAATTTTATCAATACTTGATGATGATGTGATGGATAACTGGTGAACTGTATCTACCTACTACTATCATCTTCTTAAATTAAACAAAAACTTAAAAAGACCTTGGTTGACATCGATATCTTCAAAGTATTGCCATAATATTGTAAATACACGCGAACACAGGGCAGATTGCTATCCCGATCTAGTCAATTCTGATTCAAAAATCTTATAGCATATTACATTATAGTGCCGTACGCGAACATGCATATATGTACATATGCACTCACTCGTCACACCCTTCCTTAAATTAAAACATGCGTAATGATTTCAAAATTAGTTTAAGATTTAGTGACAGCAATACGGGATCCCTATGTACTCATAGTTTGAATATAATAGATAGAATTTATAGGCACAAATATTACGCATCGGCCGGGAATCGAATCCGCTATGCGGCGGCAAGGTATTGAACCTTCCAAAGGAGTTGTGGTCTAGCAACTTGATAACCTCATATTATAATAAAGTCTACTGTACGGCAAATCGTACAGTAGACGCTCGTTAGCCTGAAAAATAAACCTAAACATGTATAAAAAAATCGTTGAAACTACAATGGGCGAATATTTCCGAAAATAACTTATTACAATTTTGAATTATATTTTCTTACCTTAAAAGGCGAGGATCTTTTGAATTGAAATAGTTGTTATTGAACTGAAATATGCGATAAATTCCAGCACCGTGAGCGTCCCCAGTATTTCGAACGGCAAAATAATCCAGGCGTTCCTCGTAGGCGGCTCGATTTTCATTTTCCTTTAGAAATTGTTCCAGACAAGCGTTACACGTGTTTGTTTAGAAAGCTTTAGTTCGAAACATGCCGATTTTTCGTATTAGATTGAGAGTAAATCAAACAGTTCAACTGATGATAAGTCACTCCTACGGCCCATGACATCTACATTCATCCTTGATAAGGGATCATAATGCAGATGCGTTGTCACCCTTGAGGGCTGAGATGGAATACCAGTAATGAAGGTCTCAGGATCCCTAAACTCACCGGACGAAACCCGGCAGCATTATGCTGGTATGTGGGGGCAAGGTACCACCGCGGCGGAAGTGACCCATTCATTCTACGGTTAGAATCAAACTGCAGCGTAGCTCTACCACTGTTACGATGCTTACTATCTATACTTTTTTTATAAAGTAAAAAAAGTATCAGTCTATACAGGTTTATTGGTAACTCAACGTATTCCCGTTATGTAGGGTAACTATTTGCGATAATTGTAACCCCCATACGCATTATGCAAAAGTGAACCAATTTTGAGTTATCATGTTATTTAGCTTTTTTCTAAATAAGTCAAAAATCCAACAACAAAAATTTATTAAGAAATAGTATCAATTTAAATCTCATTTTATCTTCCAATTTATAAACTCTTCGAAGGTATTTTGGTTTTTTATTCCGGCTAAAAAGTTGTCCAAATTTTTAAATTTTGAGTATGGTGGATGAGGGAGAGCTTCCAACCCCAACTCTTGCAGCTTGGCGACTGACTGTTGTCAGTATGGGGTCGCGCGTTGTCGTGTAGGAGCAGCGGGAACGGCCGATTGACCAAAGCTGGTTGCAGATGTGCGAGCTTCTCCATCATTGTCTTCAGTTATTCACAGTACACATCTGCAGTAGTGCTCATGCCGTTTGGTAAAAAACTGTAATGAATCACACCGGCACTAGACCACCAAACAGTGACCATCAACTTTCTAGAGGTCATTTTTCGTTTAGGGCATTGCTTTGGTGCTGAACCAGGATCTAACTTGCTGAGCGCTTTCGATTGTCGAACAGAATCCATTTTTTGTCGCAGGTAACAATTCGGTTCAAAATGCTTTAATTTCTATGCCTGTTGAGCAACGCGAGGCAGGTCTCAACGCGTACGTTGCGCTGGCGATCGGTTATTTTACCGGGGCACCCATCTATCAAGCTTTTTTACCTTGCCAATTTGTCGCAAATGAAACAATATTGTTTTGATGTTAACATTAAAAGCTGCTGCTAGCTCGGCTGTAGATTGAGTATCATCAGCTTCCACAGTCGCCTTTAATTCATTATTGTTGACCAAGTGTCCTGACAACCACGAGGTTCATTTTTCAAATCAAAATTTCCAGAACGGAACCGGGCAAACCAATCCAACCGTTCGTTTGTAAAGTTCTCTCCGTAAACATTGTTGATGTTACGTGCCGTTTGTGTCGCGTTAATGCCACGACGGAACTCATATTCCATAATTTCACGAATTTTTAAAATATCCATTATGACAAAAAATTTTCAAACGTAATGACTTTGTAAAAATAATGTCATGTTTTTAAAAAAAATAATTTGAATTTAGAATTCACAGCCAATCAAATCTTTTGTTTAAAATGGCCAATACTGAAGAACGGCAATTTCATAGGTGAAGACCGTATAAATTGATAGAATACTAATGATAGAATACTACGTCAATAGTCTAATGGTTTAAACCAGGGGTCGGCAACCTGCGGCACGTGCGGCTCTTTGGATGTGAAGCTGCGGTTCTTTAGGTCCATACGCAAATATTATTAATTTTATTAAAAAAAACGTGAATAACCATGCAAAGCCATGAAATTAATTGCTCAGTTGTTTGTTATTGAAGTACAAGTTAGTGTTGTAAGTAAATTAAAACTACTACTTAAATAATAAGTGATTATATATATATATATATATATATATATATATATATATATATATATATATATATATATATATATAAATATATATATATATATATATATATATATAATATATATATATATATATATATATAATTCTGTAAATATATAAATATATATATAAATATAAATATATAATTCCGTTAACCGGTACGTTATCGGCGTTATTCGCAGCACTGCTAGCGTTTCTTTGAAGTTAAAAAAAATTGAGACGTACTTCATTGAAATTATAAACTTTTGTGGCATTATCAATTTATTACTCAAACGGTTTATAATTTAAAATAAATAACTGTACACTATTCGCTAAGACAACAAAATATAACCTAGTATCGGTAAAAATATAAACGCATCCACCTATGAATGTATCATTACGCGTCTTTATTTGCATTTTGTTACCCTTGAACGCCAACGTCGTTGTATTCAGAGTACCTGGCTGCTACGTGTTGAGTCCTGGATCCAATTTCCAAACGGAGTACACTAAATATTGGGTGATATTCAGATCCTTTACCGATATGCAATATACACTCGTACCGTTTTGACTTAATTAGGCGTTACCAAATACGTAGACGTAGTTCTTCATTTCTTTTTTTTTTTAATAAATTATTAAAAAGTCTTTGTTAGTGACACTAATACCAAAATCCACACTGACTTGATCTAGTTTTTTACCACTCGTGCATACTTCATAATAAGTTTGTATTGGTGAATATAAGGTGCTCCACCTGAAACCTGGTCACTTGAAACCCTGATACCAACTCTATGTCTCGCAAAAATCTCTTCTTCTTCAATCTTATTTTACTTTATATCGTTACTCGTCTATTTAATTAATGTTTATGTTGAAATATAAAGAATTATTATATTTATTATAATTTTAACAGTGGTAAAGCTACGCTGCAGTTTGTTTCTAGCTGCAGAATGAAAGGGTCAGCTCGACTGAGGTAGGACCACGCCCTCATAGAATACCAGCGTAAAATCGTGTGAAACTGAAGGAAAGAACCTGTGCAATCGTCGGCCCCTAATTGACATATCCGAATGAGTTTCCCACTGTGATGTAAGAAATTCATTGACATCCAAATACTTGTACCAACTTTAGAGCACTTATGTACGCATTAAGATTATGTATGTATATAAAAGAATGGTTTAGCTCAATAGAGGAAGGACCACCCCTTTCACAGAATAGCAGATTAAAATTATCCGCGAACTGAAAAGAAGAGAATCTATGCAAGTGTCGGCCCCTAAATTGGAAACTCTGATATAAGAAAAGTTCATTGAAATCCAAATACTTGTACCAACTATAGAGTAGGTATGGACATATTTATATTATATATAATACATAAAAGAATGGGTTAGCTCGATCGAGGAAGGAACACCGAGCTTAAAATTGCAGCATAACTCCTCTATTTCACGGTGAATGTAGGGTAGACCCTTATTACAGGTGGCAGAGCAAGGATTCCTTATCGAGGATAATTTTGGGTATCATGGGATGCAGGAATGCCTTACAATCAGATGGTTCTTACCGCAGTTAACATATCATATTTGTCCACGCGTGGCTCAATTTTTTTTAAGAGGATATCATTGCGATCATAACATACCAGTTTATTTTTATAGGTTAAATCGACCAGAAGGACATTATCATCATTAAAGTACTTTTACTGATTTATATTTTGCTATCTCAACGAATGGCAGGTAGGCAGGCTTTCAGATTAAAAAAAACCGATTGACTACTAAGTTTAAATAAAAAAGGCAACTTCATATAAGTCGACGCACGAATACACAAAAGTTTACAATTTTAATTTAAAATTACGACATAATATTTTAATAATATTTTAAAGGGAGTATGTAAAAAAAATGTAACAAAATTTTCTGTCTATTCGTACACACAGAAACAAAAGACAGGTTAAATGGGGAGTGGGGTGCTAGGTTATTTTTAGAACCGATACAAACATCTCGAAAATGGTCACTTTTACTAAAACCATTTCTTTTTGTCTGGTAGGTGATCCGTCAGTCTATCTTCGCCTTAAGTTTGTCGTGGTACTTAAGGTACACTGTATAATTTATTGTTTATTTTAAAAGAATGCTACCAGTGCAGCTAATAACATTACCACTCCAAGAAAGCTTAAATGCTTGTGCAGATTATTTACGACAATAGTCAAAGGTGAATTTGAATCTACGACGTCAAGTTCCATAGATCATCATTTTTTCTCAGCCTTTTTTGTGTGTGTGACCAACGTAAAAGTGACCCACGAAAAAGCCAAAAAGCTTTGCGATCATTTAAACTATATATAATATCATCACTATATATATATATATATATATATATATATATATAATATTTTAATTAATAGTTTATTTACAAGCAAGATATAAGTTAATTTCGTTCATATAGATTTTACATGGTAATATTTTATTTTATAAAACTACATTAAATTCCTTAATATGCAAACCTTTTGTATACCGGACGTATTTATTAAACAGAGTGTCAGGAGTCGCGAAACCCAGGATTTCATATTAAAGTCAACCCCTGTTAATACATATTCTACTTTCTTAACGGTGGAAGAAACATCCCGCAGATTGTATCTAGAATCGATTCTCAGCCGGACTTGATAATTGGTGCGGACTAATGATCATTCATCATCAGTTATCTAGATATAAGTTCTATCTAGAACTTTATAATAACTAACTATATTTTTAACATTTCTAGCTGAATCTAAAACAGCAGGATTACACAACTGTGTATCGTCTGGTGAGTGAAGTGATCCGGAGACACTTATTTCCGGCGAGGAGGCTTTCGGTCTTATTCCTCAGGGGTATCGCAGGGTACCCATCACGTGTCATGACGTGAATCACTTACTTTGAGGTGAAAAAAAAAATGTTCTCGTTTGTCATCCTAAATAAAAAGATATCTAGAATAAAAAAAAAAAAAAAGCAAACCTTTGGGTTTAACATGATGGCGATATTTATGTTAAATAAATCATTGTCATTTACGATTGAATTTATTCTCACGTGAGCAAATTTGAAGCGAAGAGGCTGCCCATATAGCTCGTAGAACCGATAACCGATGGGGAAGATGGGTTCTTGATTGACAACTCTTCAATGTAGGACGACACGTGTTCTCGTTTGTCATCCTAAATAAAGAGTTATCTAGAGTAAAAAGATATAAAAAGCAAGCCTTTGTGGCAATCTAAATATAATATACAAAATATATAACAATGCTTAATAACTTTTAAATAACAACAGTGGTAGAGCTACAGTTTGTTGCTAACTGCAGGATGGTATAGGTATAGATGGTATAGATAAGGAATAGGTCTGCTCAACCGGGGTAGGACCACGCTCTCACAGAATACCAGCGTAAGAAATAGCAGCATAACGCTGCTGTGTTTCGCCTGGTGAGTGAAGGTATTTGGAGAACTTTATTACTGGTGACGAGGCATTCCATCTCAGTCCGCAAGGGTGACAACGCATCTGCATTACGATTCCTTGTCAAGGATAAATGTAGATGTCATGGGCCGCAGGAATCACTTAATATCAGGTGAACTGTGTGCTCGTTTAATGTCTCAATGTAATAAAAAAAATCGTCATTTTTCACTTTATAAGCTAAATATATATAAAAGCTATATAATACATAAAAGCCCTATTTTTTTTTATGTATTGAGAGTGACAAGAAAGCACACGGTACACCTGACGGTAAGTGATTGCGGAACTTACCTGCGGCCTGTGACACCCACTTTGATCCTGTGTGTTTAGTCACCCCTGAGGACTAAGGTGGAACGCCTCATCCCCAGTAATAAGAAGTTCCTCCTCTTCCCTATACTCATGTAATGTGTTTGTAGGAAAGTTCAGATGAAGTGTTAGAGGCACATCGTGACCGGAAAATCAATGATTTGTGATGCAAAAATATTGTTCCACGGCTGGAATCCATGGATCATAGAATCCGTGATGCAGCTCTAACCGCTATGCGGGTTCACTATTTTATGCCGTATTTTATTCCTAATTTAATAAAATAGTGCTAATGATATCACTAACATTCCAGTTCCAACCATTTAATCTAAGCTGAATATACTTACGCTTGGTGATTGTTCACGACAAAAGTCGAATGGAAGATTCGAACCTACTACATTTAGTTTCTCAGACCGTGCCCTAAACCATTAGGCCATTGACTCTTCACAACTCTGTGTCCACCACTGTTTACTAAATAATATTTGGTAGGCTTTGTTTTTTATTCAAAAGAAATAAATTTCAACAGAACAGAATTAAATAGAATATTTAAAAAAACTAAATAGGTTCCATTCTTGGTGTTGTTATTGAAGAGAGCGAATAAAGGACAAAATAGACGGACGTATGAAAAACTTCTCTGTCTTCGATTTGTTTACACGCCCTTATTATTCGCTGCCGACGGGTATCCATGAAATATAGGCCACCGGGAATATATTTTAAAGCGAACCAAATAAGCATCTCGGGACTAGAAGGGTGGCGTTTATAGGACGGGGCTATGAGGACAGCGGAAGGTCAAACGGAAGCGGAAGTATAAGCGTTGGACATAATAATGATAGATTTAATTTTATTGTTAAAATAAGGTGAGAAAAGAAAAAGATTTCTGCATTTCTTGCATCTATATATTTTAGTTGACACATCATCTCGATGGTTGGCAAACCATCACTGTGCGCTTCACGCGAAATTTGAATTTACTGCCACGCACAACTACTCTGTGGTATAAGCTGTCGCCAGCGGTATTTCGGAACCGTTACGAAGAGCCCACACTTTTCTCAAAAGCCTGCAGCGCATCTGCGACTCCTCTGGTGTTGCGGTTGTCCATGGTCGGCGGTTACCATTTGCCACGAGCACGCACGCTTGCCATATCTTCTATAAAAAAAAAATTATAAACTTTTAATTTTTATAAATGTTCGTAATGTGTGCGTAAAATATTGATATTGCCAAAAATTTCATTACACAGTCAGTGTATTATATTTATTATTATTATATCGATTTTGTTACTCAATTTTGAAATAACTATAGTATCTTAGTGTACGGGGCGTTCGCTTTTAAATTGAGGGTACACGAGCAAACCTAGATCATTTCCAGTAGCCAGCACCAATTAAATAGTTATCCATGAGGACTAAGGTCGAATGTCTCGGCAGCAGTAATAAGGATCTCCGGATCCTTACGCTCAGCAAATGAAAAATGCTATGCTGCTATTTTACGCTGTGAGGGCTCTACTGTGCTGGTCCGATACCGGTCGCGCCAGCCGATTCATATTATAGTTAGAAACGAACTGCACCGTGGATCGACCATTAATTACAGCTCTAACTGAAATATAAATCACCGCTAATTTATTCAATATATTCTATGTGCTCTCGTCATCACAAGCTCTCACTTCATTTATGAGATATATCCGCTGTATCTATCTGTAAATTAGCATAAGGTAATGTTGACTGTCCGCAGCTGCTCTCCAAGCTGATGCTTAAAACACCTCATAGGTATCCTCGCCATTAGATGATCCTATCGGTTCCACTATCACGCGCAAGATACAGACAAAATGCGCAATCTACTCCGAGCCAGCACTTTTATCTGCGGACCAATTTTGCAATAAGATATAAAAAAATATTGTACATAATTTCTTTTTAAACACTAGTTGGTATTTTAATAGTACGGAGGCTCCGTGTCTATAAAGAAACATATATAAAAACCCAAGGTTAAAGTTCTCATAAAATTGTTAAACTAAAAAAGATATATATCTTTTAAATATTTTACATATAACTTGAAAAAATAATTAACGATGATTAAAATGCATAAACTTCTTATAGTACTTACATCCTATATACTTATTGTATATAGATAGCCTATATATAAATCTCACTGTTGACCTCATGATCTTTTTTAAATTTTTTATTTAACATTCAGATTTTCTGTTTCATCACCGCAGATCTTGTTGTAAATAAACAAAACAAAATAAAATCGTAATAAACAATTTAATTGGAGCGACGCATCAGATCGAATTTGGATTGTCTCTTTTCTTATGATATATTAAAAATAAATTAATGTAGTATAACTTATAAAGGTAAATAATTAATACACAGGTTGAACCAATAATCTCTTGATTAAGTTAGTCTAAAATTAAATGAAAATATGTAACAAATACACATATATTTCAGTAATCACTTGTTAGGCGGTTATGGATATTTTTTCGTTCAAGTTACGGGAGTGTAAAAATATTCAGTCGCACACTTTTGAAATATAACATGTTAAGACATGTTATATTTCAAAAATAAAACCCTTCTTTGTATACCTTATCTATATAAATAATAGTTTTAAATGCTGGTCTTTTTAAATGTTCGTAATAGTCCGAATTAGGTTTATACGAAAAGAAAAATTGGAAAACTGAAAAAACTGAAAGTTTTTTTTTTCTATGGGATTTTTGTATGAAGTAAGGCAGGACAGGACAACGTCTATTGGATCACTGATTAACTCAGCGTGTTCATTTTCTTGACCATTTGAAATGTTATTCCATCCTATATATTTAGCATTATTCATCATTGCCAATTAAATCTATAGTTACCTGTTACTAGGACTCCGTTAAACGTAAGAACTCCGTAGAAACCGTTCTACCGCCCAATACACAAAAATTATAATCGCACGCTTAGTGGCCTAAAGCTTTTCCACTAAGATATATCCTCAATTTTTCGAATAGTAAAAACATTAGACAAGCACATTAAATTATGGAAAATTTATTCAATACATTAAAATACCCAAAAGCATACCAGTGACTTATTACTCCAAAGGTGGAGTAATACCCGGACTGATTTAAAGATAAGAACATTAGTACTGTAATATAAGATTTGTTTAAATTGAACTGATATTTCTTGTAATACAATTGGTGACAAACGAGCACACAGTTCACTAGGTGGTAAGAGATTCTTCCGACCCAAGGGAATCATAGATCCTCAAAAAGTAATCATAATGCAAGAATCATAATAAAGAGTTATAATAATATCTCTCTGTTATAGTATATATATAATAATATAGAATATCATACATAAAGACAGAATTCAAAATTTCATCTTCATCATTTCGATGGTTTGCAATCCACCGCTGTGCGCTTCACTCTAAATTTCCTGCCACGCACAACTCTTCTGTGGAATGAACTGTCACCAGTGGTATTTCTGAACGACTAAGAATACAATATAGGGACCTTCAGATGCAGCGCATCTGCGAATCCTCTGGTTTTACGGATGTTCATAGGCAGCGGTAACCACTTGCCAATCGGTGACCACGCCCTCACAAAATACTAGCGTAAAATATGCTGCAATGTTTCGTCGGGTGAGTATTACGTCCGGAGAACTTTATTACTGGTGATGAGGCATTCCATCTCAGTTTTCAAGAGGGACAACGCATCTGCATTATGATTCCCAGTTAAGGATGAATGTCGTTGTCATGAGCCGTAGGAATCACTCCCCTTTAGGTGAACAGTGTAAACTATGGCAGACACTACCACGCTCGCCGTAGATTTCTGCAATATCAGAGGATTTTATTTCAACCATAACGCCGTCCACTATCATCCGCGAGACGGAGAAGCCGGCCTTGCTTTTTCTCACGGAGACGCAGATATCTTCTCCGGCTGACACCTCACTCAAAGCCGTCCAACTACAGGCCTATTGCTATTAAGCCCTAGTTCTCGAAAATAATGGAATCAATTGTAAACTGTCAACTCATGAGTTACCTAGAGGAACACGTGATAATTAGCGACCGCCAATACGGCTTCCGTCAGGGTCGCTCGGTTTCTGGTCTACTTAACTCACCGATGCGCACAGGCGGTCGAGTCCAAAAGAGAGGCCTTCGATCGGCTAGTCTGGACGTATCGAAGGCCTTGGATCGGGTTTGGCACAGAGCGCTTCTTTCGAAGCTTACTTCCTATGGGCTTCCCGAGAAATTATGCAAGTGGGTCACCAGTTTTGCCTCGAACCGTAGCAAATCAATGTCGTAGTCGACGGTGCATGCTCCGACACCAAAACAGTGAATTTTCCCCAAGGCTGTGTCCTACCCTGTTTTTTCTGCATATCAATGACATGTTGCAAATTAATAATATTCATTGCTATGCGGATGACAGCACAGGGCATGCGTTATACACTAGCCATGCCAATATTTCTCGAGAAAACGTCAATGAGTGCCAGATCAAACTTGGGTTTGAGGTCGAGTTTTTGTTAAACAAAGTCTCAACTTGGGGCCGACAAAATCTAGTCCAATTTTACCCAACGCAGACACTAGTTTGTGCATTTAACACTAAAAATAAACCCTTTGTTTTTGTATTAAAAACTCCCCTTGCTACCTCAGCTAGTATCAGAATCCTTGGCGTTAACATATCGAGAGACGTTCAGTTCCACGGTCACTTGCTTGTAGGGTAAGACCAAATCGGCCTCTAAAAAACTAGGCGTGCTTAATAGAGCGAGACAGTATTTCATGTCAGTCTACTGTGTGCAACTTTACAAAGCGTAAGTTCGGCCTCACATGGAATATTGTTCTCATCTATGGACCGGGGCACCCCAGTACCAGCTTCTTCCGTTTGACCACATTCCACGGAGAGCGGCTCGAATCGTTGATGAACAGGTACTTTCCGATAGGCTTGATTCAATGGCGTTGGACATAGAAAGTGATTTTTTTATATAGAATAGATGGCAGTGGAAGCAGCTCACCTGACGGTAAATGGTTACCGCCGCCCATGTACATCCGCAACACTAGAGAAATCGCCAATGCGTTGCCGTCCTTTAAGAAAGGTATTCTTGAAGGTCCTAAGTCATATTGGTACGGATACCGCTGGCGACAGCTGATTCTACATAGTATTAGTTGTGCGTGGTAGAAATTTTTGCGTAAAGCACAAAGTGTTCGATTGCCAACCATCGAGATGGTAAGAATGAAATTTTAAATTCTACCTTGACGATGTTAAAACTCAGCGGGTGGAAATAATCCTCAGACCACTCCACATGGTAAATTCTGTAAAAAATGCATAGAGATGCACCATCTCTAGACAATGCCAGTGAATCAAGTAAAACTGCGGCCCATAACATCGGCACTCCTCAACAAGGAGAAAAAGAAAGCCTCGTTACCTCACGGTCTCCGGAACACTCTCACCATATAAAACACAGGATCATTCTACTGTCATTTCACGCTGGTGTTCTGTGAGGGTGTAGTCCTTTCAATGTCAAATTAACGCATTAAATTTACAGCTAAAAACTAGCTGCGTAGTGTTTCTATCACTGTAAATACATCCATACACAGGGAACTAGAGTGTGATAGAGAGAGAAACTCTAATTCTTCCCTTCTGTGAGTTGAAATTAAAATGTACCAGTTTTCCTTACAAATTAAAATGAAAGCCTAATTTTGTTTATGTTTTTGTATACTTTGAAATAAGAATACTTTTCTCTTTACTCAAGGCAAAACCAACGATTTTTTTGTAAAGGCGAAAGTACCAAGCCATACAGCCAATTCTTTTGTATTCTTTTCATAAATTTTGTAGATATTTATTCAATTAAGAATTGAGCGACTGTCGCTCGATCGGGGAAGAATCTCACTCTCAATGGCACCGTGATATAGCAGCATAACACTGCTATCTTTCGGATGGTGAGTGTAGGGTTCCGAGGGGCTCAATTACAAATAGCAAGGCATTCCATCTCAGAACTTATCGATGACAACGCATGCTTGTTCCCAATCTTAGTTGTGGATAGACATAGATGACGCCGCAGTGGTTACATACCAACTGAATGTTTGAACTTTATTTAGAACATACAAAGCAGTTGGAGAACGTTTGATGATTACGTGATACAACCTCTTTGACGCTGAGCCACTAAAACGCACAGAATTAAAGCCGAATGAAGGCAGGTTGCCCTGGTAAGAGGATGTTCTACATCACTACAGTGATATACGAGTCTAGAGGTTTAGGAGGAGGAGTTATAAGACAACCTGTATGTATAAGAAATAAAATAAAAATATTTTCATACAAGTGAAGTTCGCCAAACCACAACGGAGGCGTGTGGTGATCTATGCCCAATAGTGGCACTTATGTATACAGGCTGTACGTAAAGAGACATTGCTAATGCTGCATAGATGTCGTTAGCCGCAGTTGACACCATCAAGTTAAGTGTGCTCGTTTGTCACCTAGAATATTATTATGGAAAATCCAAGATAAATGATACAATAAAGCATGCTCATATATCACCACCATCCAACGACTTCCCCCTGACTAGTATAGGTTCCAGCGAGGGTTCCTAGACGTTATGCCAATACAGGAGGAGGATATTACATGCATGCGTGCATACATCAACTCTGCGACTACATGGACAGCCCATTCGTCAACTTCAACGGCAACCACTTCAGCTGACTCATCCTTAGTGGTATGTCAGTCACTTTAGTTCTACAGCAAATGTCCTCATACGAACCCTGTCATGCAGAGAAGCACCAAGCACGGCCAAATACGTAGCCCGGTAACTTTTTTTTAATAGGTGGCTACCGAGCAAGCAACTTACCAGGTGGTAAGTGATCACCGCCGCCCATAGACATCCGCACCACCAGAGGAGTCGCAAATGCTTTGCTAGCCTTTAAGGAAGGTGTGTCACGCTTGTGTACTTCTTGAAGGTCCCAAAGTCGTATCGGTTCGGAAATACCGCTGGCGACAGCGCATTCCACAGAGTTCGCGTATGATTAGGATGAAATTTTGAAGTTTGTTAATTTAAAAAATTATAGCAATAGTCCGCGCTGACGGATTTCCGCGCTCACATCGCAATGTAGCATTTCTTTCTACAAAACTATCTTCTGCACCCCCCATTCGCCTCCCCTCCCCAAAATGGGCATGTGTGCGTAGAGAAATTCTACCCACACTGGGCCACCCCCCGCTTTCACGGTTCTAATTTTTGGGGAATTTGGGGCATATTCGTAAATATGAAATGGAAAAAATATTTCGCGGTTAATCATACATCCAACCTTGTCCCGTTGTAATAAAGCGTACTTTCTAATGACTGTGGCAACGAAAAAAATTACTTCATATGTCGTCCTTAAGACGGAGCGCCTCGCGCTTCGCATGTGTGTTCCGGACAGCAGTGGGGTGGAGAAGGGTGGTAATAATTTTAATTTCAAAAAGGTATAACTTGTGCGCCATTTTTTTTCTTAAATTATGATGAATAAACATTATGATATTTCAACATTAACAAGTATTTTCGGTATCATGAACACATTCGCTAAGGAAGGATATCAAGACAGATTTCTGACACGTCGTAGCTGAATTCTTAATTATTATATACTAGTACAACTGACCGATTCCGACCGAGCCAATATTTGTTTGTTATCACCACATGGCATCAACTGCGCATGATGACACGGCCGTGAGCATGCGAGTAAAAACAGTGGTATTTATAACTTTTTTAGTTTTCTACCCTAGTTCCAAATTCACTATGCAATAAGATCTGAGGAAGGTCCATATGCAGTGTTAAAGATACGGGCCGTATACAAAGAACACTAGAACCCACTCAGCGTAGCGGTCAGAATACCTGCAACATTGCAGAACTCGCGACTCCTGTTCACTATTTGCCGGCGAAGAAGTATTATATTTGGACATCATCGATTAGTGTCTTGTATACTCAGTAACACTTAACTGATATGCGCGTAATTTCTGGATTGTTTGATCGTTCCTAAACTTAACCGACTCACGTTCCTGCTATACACGTTACGTAACAGGTTTGGCGTTACGTAACGTGGCTCTTCGGTGAATGATTGATTCCCTCAGCCTTGACTTACCCGTGGCAAATACGTAGTCATTTCTTAGGATAGAATGATGGAATGTCTCACCACCGATAATAAGGTCACTAAGGCTCTCCCTTTTCTAAACTTAAAATAAATATTATATTTTATTGTACTGTTCACTAAAACGTAGCAAAGTCTAGTAAAGTAAAGTAGAAAATTTTTGATTGACAATATGTAACAAAAAAAATATTATTTATAATATTTGGAGTAGGCATAGGAACGGGTAAACCACCTTAGAAGACTCCTGGGGCCACCGTGGCACCCCCAAGGACTAAGTTGGTGTGAATCGTCAGCACAACGAACACACAGGTTACACGATGGCAAGAGATGGCTGCGGTGATATCTCCAGATATTCTTTCAAGGTTCAAGATTCACCTGCGTCACCTCAGAGGACTGAATTGGAATGGGTGAACCAGTGTCTCGGGTTCCTACACTCATCATACGAAACACCGCCACTCTAATTAACAAGTTTCATTGAAACATCTTGTGTCAGCACTAATAGGATCTCCAATTTCTTCCACTCACCTGAAGAAACACAGCAGTCCTAAATTTCTAGTTCAAGTTATTCTGCGATAGCACAGGTTCTGATATATGTACTGTAAGATGTATGTCTGATATATATGATGGTATCTATTATCCTGATACTATCCTGATGGTAGCCAACGCTAGATGCGTTCTTTCACTAATATTTTCGACCGGATCCCTAGTCTAAAAGTATTATTTTATATATATATATATATATATATATATATATATATATATATATATATATATATATATTCTATTCTACTTCATAGTGCGCAAATGACCAAAGATTAAAATAAATTTAAACTGTCTAATTAAATCGACTCCATACATCCCCTGTGCCATCAGCCGGCAATATATAGCCGTCGTCTATACGTACGCGTACAGTTGTATAATATGTTCCTATATGTTACTTCCATCATTTATTCTTTATTACTATATATCCTAACAACTATTCATATCGAACTCAAAGTGTTTGTCTCTGTCTGTATGTGTGCGTGCGATGTATTATCTACATATATTATGACGAGTATAAAGGGCGAGAGGGGAAGAACTCAATTAAACATTTTCCCTAATCAAGAACGAAGGGAGATTTGCCAGTTACTTATTATTACTTTTTTGCGCTCATATTACTTCTATATCGAGTTTCGAATATCATCTTAGTGAGTATACAATACAAAAGTTATTTAAAAGTTACGGATAATTGTGTAAATAAAATTAGCGCTACAGGCTTCTTGAGATAAATTATAAATATCGTACAAAATATAAAATAAATAGTCCCGCTGAGTTACGGTTTTTCTCAGGTCTATCTTTTTCCGAACCGCTGCTCGTATTTTAACAATCAATAAATAAATGTAATGGCTGTATATTAAATTAAAATATATATGTTATAGGAATATATGTTGATGATAATATTGGATGAAAGGTTCTGGAGTGGCACCCTCGGAATGGCATTCCCAGTGTTGGACGACCCCCCCACTAGAATGACTGGGACTGAATAGGAATGACGACTCTGAGATCTGACTCGGCACCGTTCTTTGTCGCAGTCTATGAACTACCTATCTAGTCTATGAAAGTCTATGAAGCCTTTGTCTAATCGTGAACTATTTATAGACCGTGATGATGAAAATTGGATTGAAGTCTTGACGTTTTCAGCAGACCACATTCACCATTCCACATAATATCAACTGAAAATAG
The DNA here is from genome assembly GCA_029286865.1 of Teinopalpus imperialis. Taxonomy (NCBI): domain Eukaryota; kingdom Metazoa; phylum Arthropoda; class Insecta; order Lepidoptera; family Papilionidae; genus Teinopalpus; species Teinopalpus imperialis. Next base: position 7,721,596 of record JAGSMU010000014.1, on the reverse strand, counting down.
AAGTGTCACCCCGATGTTACGTTTTGAGGATGAAACCGAAGACCTTCTTACTGATAACGAGATATTCTAAATTCCTTGATGACAACGCATCCGCATTATTAATCCATATAGGATTTTTATATTATCTATAGGACTACGGAAATCGCCCTAGTCGCCACTAGGGCTGGACAACATGACACACCCGATGTGACTTATAAGGAATTTAACGTAATATTGAGCTCCTTTTGGCACGGCTCGGTCTCGGTATTGAGAATGACAAACACACAGCTCATCTGATGATAAGTGAGGACCACAACACCCAGGTTCATCCTCGATAAGGCATCCATCTGAAGACTAACCAGCATCCTTTTTCTATGAAACTCACGGTGACACACGGGAACACGGATACCTAGTAGGTGAATAACCCCAAGAACACCTGCAAACTATCCTCAACAAAGATTATGAACACCACACGAAACACAACAACGCTACGCTGCTTAAAAGTTGCTGCTAATCTTCAAAGAATTGCCAGTTATTCGAGATTCGTATCACTCGTGACAAGGTATTTTATTACATAGTACATCTTAATCGTGAGGGGTGACTACGCGTCTGCACTATGAATCCTTAGCAAGGATCAATTGAAATATTTTTTAGAGTTTGAAAGAGTTAAAACAATGCGCGAAGTTAAAATGAATGAAAATTGCATTTATATATATATCACAGATCAAGCTTATAAAAACATGTTAAAAATAAAACTTATTTTTCTACTTGGTTCTGCTTTTTCCCACCTCGCAAGATAGAAAACGTCAGCAAAAACTGACTCTCTTCTTCTAAGATTTATATCTACCATCTTATGCAGAAAGGCTGATGGGCGATGTGTGTATTTAATGCGAATTTTAAGTGTAAATTTTATAAATTATGTAAGTTAGTAATGATTAAAATAAACGCCATCTAGCGATGGGATGTATTGAACTATATTAAACAATAATTATTTATTTTTTAGTCGCTACTTATCCAGTTATCAAACGCTAGAAATAACGTAGTGTTGTATATAATTCAAAGATGGCGCTAATATAAAACTTTGTCATGAAAACTAATTTGGAACGAATTCGTTTATGTACTTTTAATGTTCGGACCCTGGTTAATTCATTCTTTTTAAATAATTGTTTGTTAATTATCATAGTGTTATATTGTAAATTCTCACATCAAAGAACAAGACAAAAAGCAATTAATCTTACTCAAGTCCCGAGACATTGATGCAAAGAAGACTGACTTGTGATAAGTTTAGAGAACTACTACGCAATAATAAAGTGCGCAGTGGTAAAGTACCTAAAACCGTCAGAAGTAACTGACCGAGCCAAGGTTCGGCCCTCTTGGGCACCTTCGAGTTACGGTCCAAGCCAGCCAGGCCTTTCTTGAAGATCCTAAGTCGCATTGGTTCGAAAATAGGATGACAGCTGATTCCACAGAGTAGTTGCACATGGCAGAAAATTTCACGTAGAGCACATAGTACTGGATTGCCAACCATCAAGATGAGGATGAAATCTTGAATATACTCTATACTGGGTATTAAGAGACCGCTTCCGAAAATGAAGACGCTATGATAGCACTAATGATACCTTTGATGATGGGACGTAAAAAAACATCGATCCTGATTAAAAAAGATCATATTTTTAAAATGTGTTATTACCATTATTTACGCTCCATCATCTTATTACAGCTAAATGTATTACTTTATTTAAAAAAACCAGCAATGAAACACAAAAGCAAAAACAGCTGATGCTCGGATCAACGAACGCCCGGGCGCAGCAGCGGCGCGGCGCTGATACCGCGGAAATGATCAAAGTGCTGTCGACGGTGGCCGTGGCCCACTGCAAAAGGAGCGGTTTGTTTTGGCGGGACTGATTATAGTTTAGTATTTTTAGTTTGAGACAGTTTCGCCCCTGCGTTCGTAGACCCGAGCATCAGCTGTTTTGATTTTGTGTTCCATTGCTGGTTTTATTATTTAATCAGGATCGATTTTTTTTCCGTCAACAAAAAACAAACCAACGTCACCGACACGCACACACACCAACATTACACAATCCATACATGTAAATTCAGGCACGTCACACTGCACTCGCCAGCGAGCACGGCGTCGTCTTCCTCGCACAGCGGCTTACACGTGATTTACTCGTGTTCTAGGCCGCTTCTAAAAATCGACCTGTCCTCTCTTTAGATAGCGATCCGAGTCAAGGTTTCGTAGGTTTATGAGGGGCCCTCGGATCGTATTATCGCCTATTCCTCGTCCACAGGGGTCGGAGTGCAGCGGTGGTGCAGCAGCAGTCTCCGCACCAGCTTCGTTGTCTCCCTACTCAGCGGGCCTCCCGTTCGCGAGTCTAATTAGATAAAGCTGTAAAGGTCGCTGGACCAACAGCAATACTCACACACAAAAAAAAAAGCTACAAATATAATAGTGTCCTTTTTAATTCAATAGTTAGTAGTAAATAGTGCTGGATATAAAAATAATGTAAAACATTTATCTTATTTGCTTCAAATCCTTTGTAGTACGACCAATGACTAATTATAACGGAATTCGAAGCGAACTCATATACCTAATTACATTTTTTTTGTTTTGCTCATTAAAAAAATTATAAGTAATAAAATATTATAAAACAAATAGGCTTTTATGTTGAAGTTTGTTGGTGTTCATGATATTATATTGTAAATTCCCACATTAAATACAGAAGAATGCAAAAAGCAATTATTCTTAATATAAGTAAAATTACGGGAATATTTTTTTATGTGAACTAAAATGAATTTACGTCAGTAATTACATCTTTACCATAGAAGTTGTACTTGTCATTATAATTTGTCAAATTTTAAAATGGCGAAATTTTAAGTTTGATCAAAATTTTAAAAATGAAGGTGAAAAGAGAAGATATGTATAATATTACTTGTAAAATAAACTTTTAAAATTTAAATGATCAATACCAAAATTGCAAAAGAGCAATGGATGCCCTGCCCAAAAATTGAAACAGATTATCCTGGTTTGACGTATATTTACTCCCTAGACGAGATAATAATAGCGAAGAAAACCGATGCCTTACATAAAGTAATTGGTATAGAAGGTGAATGCTATACTATCTTCAATAATCAAAGGCAGAAAGTGTTTTTAGCCGTGCAGGAAATTCACAACAGAAAACATAACCTAAAAATTTTTAACAATTATGGCAATGAAGTCATTCAAGTCAAAAATTCTTACGGTGTCTGCTTGAAAAGAGCTCTAGTTTACGCGCCGCCAGAGAATTTTGTGGGCTCAGTAGAAAAATTACTGCCTTGTTTAAACATTTTCTTGGTGAGAAATCACGAAGATGAAGTGATTTTAAAAGTGAAAACTCGCCGATGCTCTCTCGTCGAATATGATATTTTATCGGACGTCACGACAATAGGTTTTGTAAAGAAGAAATGGCGAAAACGGACTGTGTTAATAGAAAAGAGTATCGAAGCCACATTTCCAGTGCAAATGGATATTACTCACAAAGCTGTATTGATCGGCGCTTGCTTTTTAATTGGGTTTTTATAATGACCATAAAAATAGTTTGAGGTCATTGTGTGTGTACAGAAATATTTCCAACATATTTATTATAAAATAAAATTACATTATTTTTTGCTGTATATATATGAATACAAATCGGACTAGTATACCTATGCGTAATACAAGAAGCCGTTACAGATTTTATTATAGACCTAGTAACTATGTTTTGTTTGCTACGAAAAGTGTTAAAATATTAAACATTACGAGGTATAATTGTTATAGATGTGCAAATTTGTGAGGATAATTAAATACTTTGATAAATCTTTACTTTTTTATTTCTCTATTAAGCCTTAAAGCAATCTGAAGATTATAAAATACGCAAACGAATAATATGTCACAAGGCATTACGGTAAATGCTAAATACAAGAACGACATACTTGAGGATAAAAAATTACCTTATTATAAATATTACCGCTCTTATTTTCTGTTCAAGAATTTACATTGTTTTAAGTTATATTGTTTTAATTTGTTTTATACTATATACTTTATTTATCACACATGTGAAGTGATTTTTGAAATAACCCGTACCTAGACTGGATTTCAAATAACACTAAATTTTCCAAAGGACGTCTCAGTAAAGTGGCCAACATTACACAACAAAAGTAAAAAAATAATTATAAATTGTAAAACCTTATCTGTAAACATGTATATATATGAGCAACATATTTTTATGTATGTAAGACTGATGGATCTGTAACTGACGGCGTCGTCTGATGTGTCTATGACACATCCGAGCTACGGTATTAAATAGCATACTACTTTTTACCTAGTACAGCCATGAGGTATAAACTGGGTATAGCACGAATAATAATTATAATATGTTTCCATTTCGGGTGTGATAAATCGCTCGTTCATAATTCAGTCATTAAAGCAATATTTTTTTAGTAAAAATTAGAATGACTTTCACGCAGCTCCTAATCCGAATGAGCCGACTCCTCATGCTTAAAATTTGCTCTCCAGCCTATGAAATCATTTCCAATATTTTGATCCTGTCTTAAATTGATCTACCTCTATAACAAACAACTCAATAATCTCATGGTTCTTAACTTATATTAATTCGTAATAAGATAATTGTTAATTATTATTTTTAATGTAATCTTATCGATAAGAATTTTAAAAACTTCATGTGTTATTCGTGTTTGTACTATAAATTAACCGAAATAATGCAAATATACATATCTCGCGAAAGTTCTTGATGAAAAATTTACATTCAACAAACATGCTGCTTCAATGTCCGGTCGAGTAAGGAAAATTATTAAACGATGTTTGATGTTATCTGTATCCATATTTGACGTCTATTGTAATGTTTTGGCGGGATGTAAATGTAATTGGGCCGAGTTATGACAAAATATTCTAAACGAAATCATAATAATTTTGAGAATATAATATTTTTAGTTTGACTTGTGATTGCTCTTCGTTAAACTGTCTACAAGTTATTGTTACGAATGCAATATATGAAGTATGCTCGCGTGCCATTAATTAAAAGCACACCCGCGCCATATTAGCTTCCGTGTTCCACATTCCGACCGAGTGCAATTATTTATTTATCTGATTTAAACAAAATTCCTCAATTTACAGAATATTACATTAGAATTGACTGGTTTGTCCCTCATAAAAACTCTCGGGTTCAGCACACATAAAGAGCTCCAGATAACGGTCTCGGGAACCCCTGAACAAATTACTAGTTTATAGTAGTTAGTTATAGAAAGGATTCGGCTGAGCTCTACGCGTACGGCAACTTAATTTTTTTTAACTTTCGACCTAATAGTATTGACCGAAAAAAAATGAAGTAATTATATAAAGGCGATTACCGATATATTATTTGTAATAAGTTTATAAACAAAATGAAATAAAACTAAATGTTTGTTTTTTATTTTTTTTTAATATTCATCAGACGGCGAACATCTATAGTTAACTTATCGACTAGAATAATTTATCAGTCTTACAATATATACAATTTGTTTCATGTATAAATATTTACATTTCATTGTTGGAATGTTTTAGGAAGAAATTTAATCCACTTCTTCCACCGTGGGTCCTTGACGTGGTCCACTGTACATACCACCGGGCGTACCTCCAGGCATACCTCCTGGCATTCCACCAGGAGTACTATCCCCTTGGCCACTATGCATTTTGGTCATGAGTGGTGAACAGACTCGCTGCAGCTCCCGCAGCCGGTGCTCGTACTCCTCGCGCTCGGCGAGCGTGTTGTTGTCCAGCCATCGGAGTGCGTCGTCACACTGCTGGCGCGCCGTGCTCTTGTCGCTCTCGCCGAGCTTGTCTCCCGCCTCCTCCACCGCCTGCTTCACACTGAACACGTACGACTCCAACTGGTTGCGCGCGGCGACCCTCTGCCGCTGCTTCTCGTCCTCCTCTTTGTAGCGTTCGGCTTCAGACAGCATGCGGTCGATTTCAGCCTGCGACAGCCGCCCCTTGTCGTTCTTGATAACGATGTTCTTGCTGCGACCCGTGCTGTTCTCCTTGGCAGACACATTGAGAATGCCGTTGGCGTCCATATCGAATGTCACCTCGATCTTGGGGACGCCGCGCGGCGCCGGTGGGATGCCGGTCAAGTCGAACGTGCCCAGTAAGTTGTTGTCCTTGGTCATAGCACGCTCGCCTTCGTACACCTGGATGGTGACCGCCGGCTGGTTGTCCGAGTACGTGGTGAAGGTCTGTGACTGCTTGCACGGGATCTTCGAGTTGCGTTCAATGATCTTCGTCATAACGCCTCCGGCCGTCTCGATGCCGAGAGACAGTGGGGCCACGTCCACCAGCAGTACGTCCTGGATCTTAGAGTGGGTGTCTCCGCTGAGGATCGCAGCCTGCACAGCGGCACCGTATGCGACGGCTTCGTCAGGGTTGATGGATAGGTTGAGTTTCTTGCCGCAGAAGAAGTCCTGCAGCAAGCTCTGTACCTTCGGAATGCGAGTGGAGCCGCCTACGAGTACGACGTCGTGGATCTGACCTTTGTCCATCTTCGCGTCCCTAAGCGCCTTCTCCACCGGGAGCAGGGTGCCGCGGAACAAGTCCGAATTGAGCTCCTCGAAACGGGCGCGAGAGACGCGCGTGTAGAAATCTATGCCTTCGTAGAGCGCATCAATCTCGATGGTGGCCTCGGTGCTGGAGGAGAGCGTGCGCTTGGCGCGCTCGGCGGCGGTGCGGAGGCGACGCAAGGCGCGCGGGTTCGAGCGCAAGTCCTTCCTGTGCTTGCGCTGGAACTCGTCCGCGAGGTGGTTCACCAGTCTGTTGTCGAAGTCCTCGCCTCCCAGGTGCGTGTCGCCGGCCGTAGCTTTCACTTCGAACAGGGAGCCTTCGTCGATGCTCAGGATCGACACGTCGAATGTGCCGCCGCCGAGGTCGAAGATCAACACATTGCGCTCACCCGTCAGCTTCTTGTCCAAGCCGTAAGCCAGAGCGGCCGCCGTGGGCTCGTTGATGATGCGCAGCACGTTCAGTCCGGCGATGGCTCCCGCGTCCTTCGTGGCCTGACGCTGCGAGTCGTTGAAGTACGCCGGCACCGTGATCACGGCGTCCCGCACCCGCTGCCGAGGTACGCCTCCGCCGTCTCCTTCATCTTCGTCAACACCATGCTGCTGATCTCTTCCGGCGCGAACCTCTTTGTCTCTCCCTTGAACTCCACCTGGATTTTTGGCTTTCCGCAATCGCTCACCACTTTGAATGGCCAATGTTTCATGTCTTGCTGGATTTTCTGGTCGTCGAATTTACGTCCGATTAACCTTTTGGCATCGAACACTGTGTTGCTGGGGTTGAGGGCCACTTGGTTCTTCGCCGCATCGCCGATCAGTCGCTCCGTGTCGGTGAAAGCCACGTAGGATGGTGTAGTCCTGTTGCCCTGGTCGTTGGCGATGATCTCCACATTGCCGTGTTGCCACACTGCTACACAGGAGTAAGTCGTTCCGAGGTCGATTCCAATAGCTGCCATTTTCATTTAAAAATACTCTTCTTGTACACGCAGAAATAATATTAAATCGCTTGTAAGATAACTTCGGTAAACACCGAACTCTTCTCTTCGTCCGCTTTGTGTCGTGATTCAAATAATTCTGCCTTGCCGCGCCGGCCGCCGCGCTTTTATATTGAACGAATAGAATTTTAGTAACGTCGAGAAGCTTCGAGACTCGGCCAATCGTAGCGTTTCAAGATCATTCTGGAAAAGACGTCACTTGAGAGTAGTAAGATAGAAAGAGATAACATGAAATACGTCATTACAAATTGAGGTCGTCGGGATGCCAGCTGCAAAATATTTTCTTGCTTTTTGGGAAAATATCCCGTTTGTTTATTTAAACAAAAGTTTGCAATCATAATAATTCTGCTAAATGAAAAAGGAATACTTTCCATTCCTTTTTCATTTAGCAGAATAATTAACGCATTTCATAGATCATGTTAAATACCTAATAGGTATTCTTCATTATACTAAAAGAAGTCAAGTTAAACCGTAAAAACTATATATATATATATATATATCTTTGTTTTTGATGAAAAATGTAAATGAATAATCGTATACGCACGTATCTACATTATCAGCACGACCTGACTATTTATTTAATAATATAGATAATAAAATTCATAAGGACTAAATTGTGATTTTATTCATAATCTCGTTACACTTCCGGTGTACATTATATACAGAGCTATAGATTAGGTTAGACTATATGATAGTCTAACCTAATCTGATAAGTGAAAACATAAACAGCAGTTTAAGAACACAAATGTTGGGAAATTTATTCATTTACATGGCAATATTCTAGAATTCTCTCGAATACGCTGGGCTCCCGCCGTGTGTAAGAGTGAGAAACATAAACATAAACGAACAGCTATCACATCACACTTGTGAATTGTAAGTGACAAAAATATATAATAATTTTAACGTTAAATTTATAAAATATTTCGTTACATTATTAACTTTTAGTTACTTATTAAAAAGAGGATATATTTGTCAATTGCCTTTTTCTCTAAACCATGTAATATTTATATTTCGAAATAAAACAGATTGAATAAGGCATCTCGATCAGGTTAGGGCACCGTCCTTACAGAGTACCAACGAAAAATTAAGTAAATCAAGCATTATAACTTCTTATTCTGTTGTTTATTATTTTAATGCTATTTGGAGGTCTCAAACTTACTGAACACCTGATGGAAAATAATTCATCATGATTCAATTGTTTACGCCACGGTTACATTATTTAAAAGTACGGAAATTATGGAAAACTACGCCGTAGTTTCGAAACCGCCGTTAAACTATTTTCGTGGAGATCTCTTATTATTTTGACTTGCATTTTTCTCTAAACTATGTAATATTTATATTTCGCAATAAAACAGGATATTTATAATATCGTTAATTATCTTTAAAAATTTCACAATTATTGGTTTAAAAAGACTACTTTTAAAATGCGTTATTAACACATTTTAAAAAGTGCTGAAAATCAATACAATAATTGTAATAAAATTAGTTATAAAATGCCATCTTTACTAAATATGCAATGTTAATAAAATTTATTTAACCAAAAAATACACTCAATACTTTAATGATACAAAAATTACATTTATATTGAATTATATTAAAACAGTACATATGATTATAATAAATTTGTGTACATGATACTGAAATTAGACGTTAGATGACAGCCAATATTGTAGCCACTAGATGGCGGTACTGACAATGAAGTTAACAAATATACATTATTTTACTTAGAGCATCTCAAGGCATTGTTTGTAACTCAGTAAACGAAACGTGCATTCATAATCTAATACGTAGCATATTTACAACGTGTGTTATATATCCAGGGTTATTTTTGTAATTTATTTCGCTCAATAAACAATTTTACAATGAACATTAACAACTCGAAATATTAACAAAACTTATAAATTGTACCGTACCGTTGAGGATGGAATGTCTAGCACAGTGCTTTAAATTTAATTACGGTGATATGAAATATACTAAATAATTATAACATTCATTTATATTAATTATTCGAGGTTAGACATAATGCTAAGATGTATTTGTATATATATATAAATTAGAAGGCGATGACTTGTGGCAAACTTATATCTCCTTTATGTAACATTTTTAAAGAAAGCAAATATTAAAGCTGGATTAGATTTCGCCAAACATGAAAATTGGACAGAACATGAGTGGATATATGTTCTATTTTCGGATGAAACATAACTTAATTATGACGGGAAAGCAATATGTGAGACGTCCTCCGAATATAAACGAACAGCTATCACATCACACTTATGAATTGTAAGCGACAAAAATATATAATATTTTAACGTTATGTTTATAAAATATTTCGTTACATTATTAACTTTTAGTGACTTATTAAAAAGAGGATATATTTGTAATTGCCTTTTTCTCTAAACCATGTAATATTTATATTTCGAAATAAAACAGATTGAATAAGGCATCTCGATCAGATTAGGGCACCGTTCTTACAGAGTACCAACGAAAAATTAAGTAAATCAAGCATTATAACTTCTTGTTCTGTTGTTTATTATTTTAATGCTATTTGGAAATGTCAAACGAACTTACTGTACACCTGATGGAAAGTAATTCATCATGATTAAATTGTTTTTGAAGCTACGGTAGCATTATTTAAAAGTACTTAAATTATGGAAAACTACGCCGTAGTTTCGAAACCGCCATTAAACTATTTTCGTGGAGATCTCTTATTATCTGATATATGTTCTATTTTCGGATGAAACATAATTATGACGGGAGAGCAATATGTGAGACGTCCTCCGAATAATGAAATGGATCCAAAGTATACGAAGAAACCAGTCCAACCTGGAGTGGGGAATATCAGAGTTTTGTTTCTGTTTCTCAGCACATGGTGGTATACTTGTTTGGCAAGTTGTAGGAAATATGGATAAATTCCTGTACAATAATATTTTATGAAGAGGACAGTTTGCCGGTGGTTGGACTTTCCAACTAGACAATCATCCAAAACACACGGCAACAGATGGTTAAAGACTTTTTACGAAACCAATCACTAACTGTCTTAAACGACCACGACCAGTGTCTGGTAATCTAATAGATACAAGTTTACGACAGTGGTATGAGGATATCTTTATAACCGTTTACAGTTCACACGTGATTGTATTATTTATATAATCTAGTATTATGTAATTTATAGTTTCACGTATTTACATTGCAATAGCAATAACAGTAATTTGTTATAGACCATTAAAGATCTCCATTTATTACACTGTTGAAAATTTATGATACTATGTGAATAAAATAGTGGCCACAAAAACGTACCACTATAGTTAATCAACTTTATTTGTCTTTTATACAAACATGGGAGCAACGTTCAATAACAATTTGCATTGAATTAATCCCTTCAATGCCAAAGCGATGTCGGGATTTGATTGCTGCTAAAGAATATGCGACGACATATTCATAACTTTATATAATGCCATTAACACATGTTAACAATTAATTATAATTCACTTCATTTTAATATTTATTATATTTATTTTTTCTTAGTTAGTGTATTTAATTGGGTAAGTAGTATACATGTGTTCAATTCATACAGGTCGAAATATAGTTAAACTGAATAAAAATGCTAAACGTACCAACTTTATTGAAAATATTTATCTTATACTCTTATACATTTTGTTTTATAATTCCAACATATTTCACAATTAACTAATTACATAGTTTAAAATAATCCTTAGGTTGAGGTATTTTTTTGTGCAAATTGGAGTCGTTGTATATAAACCTTTTCTCGCACGTTTCGAAGAAATATAATCTATTAGCAGATACGCAGTTTTCTTCAGCACATGTTATGCAGATATTGAAACAATAAACTACTGTATCTGGTTTTACTTGTACAGTTGTGGACGTTGGTGGGTCCAATATACAATATACACCTTACGATTAACATTAGGATTTATTATTACAAAAAGAATAATACATTATTATAAAAAGAAAAACAAATACTGGACAGTTAATGAAAGATAATCTATCATAATTGATATTAAATTTATAATAATCATAGTCAACATGTTTCACAAAAGGTCTATTATAAAAAAAAACGACCCTAAGTCAAGAAAACTATCAAGATAATTTGAATTGATAATGCTACCAGTGTCTATTTAGAATTATCCTACAACCTAACAAAAAAAAATTTTTGTGGTTAGCGAAAAAATATTCCATAATGAAATAAAATATAACCTACAAATTAAATAAAACCCTTTTTTTCAAATAATCGCATTTATTACTTATGGCCTAAAATAATTTATCAGTCTTTTTACAATATACATGTACACCTTATTTTATTTACAGATATTTACATTTCATTGTTGGATTGATTTAATACACTTCTTCCACTGTGGGTCCGTTACTTGGTCCACCGTACATGCCGTCTGGCATACCTCCAGGCATACATCCTGGCATACCACCTGGCATTCCACGACGCTCTGTACCGCTATGCATTTTGGTCATGAGTGGTGAACATACTCGCTGTAGTTCGCGCAGCCGGTGCTCGTACTCCTCGCGCTCTGCGAGCGTATTGTTGTCGAGCCATCGGAGCGCGTCGTCACACTGCTGGCGCACCGTGCTTTTGTCGCTCTCACCGAGCTTGTCTCCCGCCTCCTCCACCGCCTGCTTCACACTGAACACGTACGACTCCAACTGGTTGCGCGCGGCGACCCTCTGCCGCTGCTTCTCGTCCTCCTCTTTGTAGCGTTCGGCTTCAGACAGCATGCGGTCGATTTCAGCCTGCGACAGCCGCCCCTTGTCGTTCTTGATAACGATGTTCTTGCTGCGACCCGTGCTGTTCTCCTTGGCAGACACATTGAGAATGCCGTTGGCGTCCATATCGAATGTCACCTCGATCTTGGGGACGCCGCGTGGCGCCGGTGGGATGCCGGTCAAGTCGAACGTGCCCAGTAAGTTGTTGTCCTTGGTCATAGCACGCTCGCCTTCGTACACTTGGATGGTGACCGCCGGCTGGTTGTCCGAGTACGTGGTGAAGGTCTGTGACTGCTTGCACGGGATCTTCGAGTTGCGTTCAATGATCTTCGTCATAACGCCTCCGGCCGTCTCGATGCCGAGAGACAGTGGGGCCACGTCCACCAGCAGTACGTCCTGGATCTTAGAGTGGGTGTCTCCACTGAGGATCGCAGCCTGCACGGCGGCACCGTATGCGACGGCTTCGTCAGGGTTGATGGATAGGTTGAGTTTCTTGCCGCAGAAGAAGTCCTGCAGCAAGCTCTGTACCTTCGGAATGCGAGTGGAGCCGCCTACGAGTACGACGTCGTGGATCTGACCTTTGTCCATCTTCGCGTCCCTCAGCGCCTTCTCCACCGGGAGCAGGGTGCCGCGGAACAAGTCCGAATTAAGCTCCTCGAAACGGGCGCGAGAGACGCGCGTGTAGAAATCGATGCCTTCGTAGAGCGCATCAATCTCGATGGTGGCCTCTGTGCTGGAGGACAGCGTGCGCTTAGCGCGTTCGGCGGCGGTGCGGAGGCGACGAAAGGCGCGCGGGTTCGAGCGCAAGTCCTTCCTGTGCTTGCGCTGGAACTCGTCCGCGAGGTGGTTCACCAGTCTGTTGTCGAAGTCCTCGCCTCCCAGGTGCGTGTCGCCGGCCGTCGCTTTCACTTCGAACAGGGAGCCTTCGTCGATGCTCAGGATCGACACGTCGAATGTGCCGCCGCCGAGGTCGAAGATCAACACATTGCGCTCACCCGTCAGCTTCTTGTCCAAGCCGTAAGCTAGAGCGGCCGCCGTGGGCTCGTTGATGATGCGCAGCACGTTCAGTCCGGCGATGGCTCCCGCGTCCTTCGTGGCCTGACGCTGCGAGTCGTTGAAGTACGCCGGCACCGTGATCACGGCGTCCCGCACCCCGCTGCCGAGGTACGCCTCCGCCGTCTCCTTCATCTTCGTCAACACCATGCTGCTGATCTCTTCCGGCGCGAACCTCTTTGTCTCTCCCTTGAACTCCACCTGGATTTTTGGCTTTCCGCAATCGCTCACCACTTTGAATGGCCAATGTTTCATATCTTGCTGGATTTTCTGGTCGTCGAATTTACGTCCGATTAACCTTTTGGCATCGAACACTGTGTTGCTGGGGTTGAGGGCCACCTGGTTCTTCGCCGCATCGCCAATAAGTCGCTCCGTGTCGGTGAAAGCCACGTAGGATGGTGTAGTCCTATTGCCCTGGTCGTTGGCGATGATCTCCACATTGCCGTGTTGCCACACTGCTACACAGGAGTAAGTCGTTCCGAGGTCGATTCCAATAGCTGCCATTTTCATTTAAAAATACTCTTCTTGTACACGCAGAAATAATATTAAATCGCTTGTAAGATAACTTCGGTAAACACCGAACTCTTCTGTTCGTCCGCTTTGTGTCGTGATTCAAATAATTCTGCCTTGCCGCGCCGGCCGCCGCGCTTTTATATTGAACGAATAGAATTCTAGTAAAGTCACGGAGTTTCGAGACTCGACCAATCGAAATTATACCAGAACGTTCTGGAAAAGACGTCAAGTGTTCCTATCTCTTTTTAGCGTACGGCGCTGAAAAGAGATAGTAATAAAAAACACACGTCATTAAACATTGAGGCCATGGGGATACCAGAAGTGAAATTTTTCCAAACTTCTTACGAAAATAAAGATAATTCATGTAGTTCTGACTAGAAAACATAAATATTGTAATAATTAAAACAATAATAATTTATATAAAATTATATATATGCTTTATTATTAAAATAAATACGTTTTAGTAAATATCATTATTTATTATTTTATGTAATGATAATATTTATTAGTCATTTTCTAGAAACTCCATCTTGGTTTTTGGTTTAACCTCACGTATTTTTCTTACTACTTGTCAACATAATTCAGTTACTTGATAATAATAATCAAGTAACTGAATTATTTTGACAAGTTGTGAGACCCGTTTTATTTTTTAATATTCCATGTGCTTTTCTTTTTTATATTTATAAAACACAAATAAATTCTTAGGTGCATGCTTAGTAGTTCAGTAACTTTATTTTAGATTACTTCCTGAAATAAAGTTCAGTATCAATTAATTTGCTTCAGGGACCTTCATTTAACTTCACTGACCCGCAGATTATGTATATACTAGTTCGTAACCCCGTTATTTCATAAAACAATATTGAAAATAGTATTAACACATTTTAAAAATGATTAAAAAATTAACATACCAAGGCGCATTTTTTATGTGAAACTAACGCGAAATAATTTCAGGAAATTGATAACTAAACATGGCCATATTCTAGAATGCCCGCGAAAGGTTTGGGGTGAAAGAGATAGAAATATATACACAAATTTCTGGTGGCATACGTTTCATACATCAAGTTATCGAAATTTCTACTCATTATACCGAGCGTTCCTAGTTTCAACGTCGGCTTAGTTGATTTGATTTGGAATATGATTATAACATGTAACAAATTTAGTTTAAAATAATGCTGATTCAAATAGCGTACGGGTAATAAAGCATTACAGTCGCCGACGTCCATACTACGTTGAATACATTGAGACCGCCTGGGAACACCGCGCGACATTGGCAGGCTTTTTGCCTTTTCTACTTTGATTTTTATAAATTATTTTTTTTTTTTCTTATGTTTTTATATTACATTAGAAGTGACAAACTAGTGAATAGTTCACCGGACGTAAAGTGATGACTACGGTCAGTACTTGGGTCCACGGAACCGAAACACAGCAGCGATGATTCTACCACTGTTAAAAATGTGATTTAGCTGTAATCGATTATAATATAAATAAAGAATATATACATCGACTACAGATAATTAATTTACTTAGACCCTATCAAGTATACAATTATAAATAAAAGTGTAAAGAAATAGTTGAAATTTCTAGCTATAAGCAGCCGTCTAAATTATTCCACGGTTGCAATGTAAAGTTTTTAAAAAATACAATGTATGGGCGAAAGACGATCGTCTTTCGCCCATACATTGTTATAAAGAAGCATCTCTTGGAGATTAGTTTAAACATATTAACTTACAAACCAAGAATTTGTATATTTAATCACTGGTTTTATTTGAACAGATTTCTTTTTTTCATTGAATAACGTTTTTTACATCACCGTTCTGCTCTTCTTCGAGCTGCTTCCTTCTTACTGTCCTGTATGATTAATGGGATTTGCCATCTCATTCTTTTCAACACATTCTATCATTGCGGTGTACCCGAATACTCCATGAGACGAAATAAAAATAAAGAAAAAGATGATAAGAAAAAATATCGGAAAAATAAAAGCAGCAAAATGCCAACGTCACGCGTTGTTCCCAGGCGGTCACCCATCCAAGTACTGACCGCGCCCGACGTTGCTTAACTTCGGTGATCGGACGAGAACCGGTGTATTCAACGTGGTATGGACGTTGGCAACTATAGTACTTTATTGCCCGTACCCTACATAAATCGGCATTATTTTAAACTAAATTTATCACATTTTATATCATATATGATCGTATTCCAAATCAACTCAACACAACCGTCGCACTGAGAAGCCTATGGAGTTTCCGAAGACTGCGATCTCAAAATAAACTTTAGTAGTAATTGCTACGGTTTGTGTTTATATTTTACTGATACGAAATTATACAACAATTCAGTTTTTGTTTGAGAGAATTTCACAAATAGGCTTTAACATTAACTTGCAACATGCTTGCCTTTTTTTATTTTATAGAGGCACACAGTTCCACCTGATGGGAAATGATTCTCGGCTAATAACATCCACATTCATACGCGATAAGGAATCATAATGCAGACTCAAAATGCCTCTTCATCAGTAGTAAGGGTCTTTGGGTCCCCACACCCTTATCATTCGAAACACATCGGCCTTATGAACATGATGATTTCCAGTGTATTACTTTACTCTATGGTTATGAATCTGTTTTACGCTGGTATTGTGTCGAACTGCATCTCTGACTTATGACGTAGTTTCTCATTTTCACCAATAGGTGGCAAAGAAATCAAAATGGGAACCTCGCCGTTATTGATTTGTATCAAAAGTCCTCTCGTCCACACAACAGTTTAGAAAATTTGGTAGAATACACCTAGATTCTGTTGATGTTGATGCTGTTAGCCTATCGCGGCTCTTACAGCTTCATCGGACACAGGGCTCACGGAACTGAGGGGTCCGTGAGCTGATTATAAATCGTGTTCCCTATTGTGGTTCTCTTACTTACACAAAGCGCTCATAAACTGAGCGTGTCGCTCTACTCTTCGGTCTCATACCTATCTGATGATGCCACCCAAGTTGCCAGTTCCCTAGCTATCGAGTGATTCTCCCGAGTGGAGAATGGATGGTGATGACTAATGACCGTCCGAGGGTTTGGTGTGCGAACCTAGCCTCTGACGGACGCCACCTGTTTTCATAACAATCGGAAGCTGTGGGCGGTGAGAACCGCCCTGACACGCGGGTGTAACGAGTGCACGCGGTGTCGCGCTCGGAGGCGAGGGCGACGCGACGAGGTGTTTGAACTGTGTGTGGGTCCGGGGTCCGTTGAGGACGGACTGGCGTTAGGCTCCCCCATGAAGTGGGGGTCGTGGAGGACGTGACGGGGTCGACGGTTCCTAGTATCCGGGTTCGGCGCCGGATCGTAGGTTGCGGCGTTTACTTGCGGGTTGAAGTGCAAAAGCGCTCTATCGAAGAAACGCTGCGAGATAGATTTTAGGTATTCCGGTAAGTCACTGTGCAGATCGATGTTACGTTGGTATGGTTCTGCTCCGGTTGCAATTCTTGGTAGAATAAGGAGACTCAGGTTGGTTTTACTGATGTTAACTGTCACCTACACGCACGGAGATGACTAATTAAATATAACAGATAGCGAGCAAACCGATGCCGGCCACCAATGAACATTATGTGGTGAAATTCACCACGTGATCAACGGTGACGGAAAATATCGTGAGGAAACCTGTATGGCTAAGATATAAAAAATATATACTAAAGACATCGCGGCTGACTATGCTCAATCACGTTTTTTGGGGAGGGCTTATGCCCAGCAGTGGGATTTATACACATATATATATATACCTACGTCCGGGATGCGTGGGGTTTTGGTGAAATAAGCGGCAGCGACGACTGTGAAGACAAAATTAAGAGGACGCGCGGCGGCGTGCGCCGGCCGCCATTTTGAAAGTACAAAATTTAAAGGCGAAACTACAAACTTCTTACAATGTATTTACGACGACTGAGCGCCGAAATGATGATAGCAAGCCTATCAATCCATTTTTCATGATTAATACTAAACTACCGCCTTATTACTAAAAGTACCAGGACTAATCTACGTTCTAAACCAAATACTAAATTTATTTATATTATCTTTGTGTGTTAGTCTATGATTTAATAAAGGCATCCGTTGCTATTACTTGAATAACACTATTTTTGTTACTGTCCCATACATATTTCTTTTCAATATTTTTAATTATAAATATGCAGCAAGAAAAAGTAATGACAAAAGCGAAATTTACTGTAATTTTTTAATTTATTTGATAACAAATAGGATCTATTGCGGCTTTAATGTTCTTTATTATGTTTTAATTTTAATACAGAAAGATTTTTTGAAATACAAGCAAATTACTGGTATAATATTGTTTTTCCAACAATGTAACATATTGAGATTGATTTTGCGAATTAATTTGGTTGACTTATTAAAGATAACAAATCAAGATGTTTTCTTTGCTTTCTGTCTCTTATGAATTCTTCTTCAAATACAATGAATAAACTTAACTTTTATTACCCTTATATATTTACCCATTCATAGCTTTGAAAAAAATAAAGGGTAGTTCAACATTTATATTTTAGTGCATTGCAATGCACGTGCAACATTTATGTTTTTCGAAAAGGTATAATTTTTTTGAGAAATGCTTATAAATATCTTTTATTTTTGGGTCACCTTACCTTCTACATTTATTACAAATTCAGAAGCTTGGCTGTTAGATGGTCGAGCAATTGCCAAGTGTTCATTTTTATTCCCTCTTGTTGAATCTGAAACAATTTAACAATATATGGGATATTATAGTAATACTATTAAATAGTTTACTAGTGCTAGAAATGTATTTACCAGAGCTGCAGCACAATCATAACCATTGATTTCTACCTCAAAATTATGTGGTGCTATTGACATTACATCTAGATCTTCTGGAGAAGGTGAAGAAAATTATGTCTTACCGTTTAATTTCTAATAAGGTTTATTAAATTTAAGTATTCGGAAAAACTCACTTTCTCTTCAGGACTCCAATTTTCACCCCGTTTTTTCTTTTGTGGGTCCATTATTAAATACAGTATAACAATTCACTTTACAAAGGAAGAATGTAGAAATAATCTGGCATTCACAAGGCAACACTCGAGCACATTATAACTCAAAAGTTTTCAACAAATTTTAAATCTCGCGCATTTTGCGATTACATTACGTTCCGACTCTCGTAGGAGTCTAATGCATCTACTAATCATATTCGTGATGCTTAGGTGAAATTAAGTTTTTTTGACTTAATCTATAATTACAATAAAAACTCAATAAAATATTACGTTTTCAAAAATAATGCTAACCATTTTTTGACCAGAAAACAAAAGTAAGTTTTACGAAAACGGAACGTTTCAAACGAACGAGTGAACTGTTTCATGTTTTAGCTGTGTAAAATAATTTAAACTACTATTAGTTCCAGTACTAGTTGGTCCTTAATTAGTCTTAGATTTGTAATTAAATTAACGTTAGTACCTAGAGTTCAGTAACAAACTCCGATTTTTTAATCCTGGTTTAAACCACGACTATTCAATTTTTTTGTAATAACACGGAAGTTTACTTGACATATTCTTCGACAAAGTGGGCACAGGATTTGGAGGATAATGCCGAAATACTTACTTGGAGTCAACAGCAAAAATTGATTATAGCACGACGTTGTTTATCCGTCACTGCGGAATTATGGTTGAGAACGGAAATACTTTCAGAATATATGACGAGCTGAAGGCAAAATCAAGGAATTTCCAGAAGCAGTAATCAGATGCATTAGATGATTAGTAAGAGAAAGAAGCAGCCTAAAGAAATTTATTATCAATACATGTTAGTAATGAAAGCGCTAGGAAAGAGGGCTAAGTTTCCGAATTATGTGTCAATCCAATACATTATAGATGGAATATACGATTATGAGTCAAACAAGCTAATGTTTTAAGATATGACAGTACAGTACGACAGTGCTACGAGAGAAATTAAACCTATGAGAGTTTCAAACAGGAGGATATTAAAGTACATCATAAGACGGATATGAAATCGCTAGAATCGGGGGAAAATCATCAATTCAATATTGTGTTATAAGTATACGTTGTTATAAGTGTATATGCTATGTCATATAGCAAGTTCATGTTCGCGTTGAATCAAATGCAACGTCGGACCGGTAGTGAATAAAAGTGTAAAATGTGTTGAAATACGTGAGTTTACTCTCAAAAGATCGTGTCGCTAAGACAAGCACAAGAAGAGGATGATGGATTGAAGATTATAAGAGAAATTCTGTAAGAAAATGACTATTTTATGGAGAATGAGGTTATGAAAAGAAGTGGAAAATAAGTTAGCCATATCCGAAACCATGGATATGAAATATGAAAAGAGCTCATTTTGGGAAAAAGAAGATAAAAGATGAAAAAGGTTAGAAAAGGAGTAGTATATCAGAAAATTTAAGCTTGTAGGAAAGCTGGAAAAAAAAGGCGGCTGGTTTCGTCCAATATATAAGGGAGAGTGATCACTATGACCATTTAGGACCTTTGGATGCAAGCAAGAAAATGTATAATTACATACTGTAATTGATGGTTATATCAAGTTTGTCTGGATTAATCCTGTAAAGATGGTGACAGCAAGAGAAACTGTAGAGAAGTTGAAGTTGCACCAGAAAGACTTTCACTGGGAATGAATTTCAAGAATATTGGCAGAACAAGGAAATAGAACATATCACTATCACAACTGGAATTCCCCATGGAGATGGGCATGTACAGACAATGAGTTGTATTATTATTTCTTCATTAATAAAAATGTGTATTGAAGAACCTGGTGATTGGTATAAATATGTTAGCAAATTTCAAAAAATCCACACGTGATTATAATATCTCGCTAATGGAATATGAACTTCTGTCTTTATCTAATAGACGAATTATTTCCGATATGCGGTTTTTATATAATGTATTAATTGGCCATGTAGACTGTCCTACATTGATAGAAAAATTGCATCTTCATATCCCAACACGCCGTCTACGAAGTACAAATTTATTTGATGCCCCTCTTACAAAAACGAAATATGCCCAGAGCTCAGTCTTATATAGGTGTATGCAAATCTATAATGATATGTTTGGAAAAATTGACATATTCCATCTTAAACGAAATCAGTTTCTAAACAATGTTTCTGAAGCACTTCTGAATTCGCCTTAATAAGATACATGCTCTAAAACACAGACACGCATACGCAAACACGCACGCACGAACGCACGCACTCAAGCACGCATATACACACACACACACTACACTACAGATTAAAATGTATGTTACTCCTGTTGCACATACATTGAAAAAAAAAATGTATATAGTTGTAACTTCTTTGATGGCTCCTTGTTAATTGTATTTATGTTTAATGTTTCTTACATGCTGTGAAGTTCCCTAATAAAGTAAATAAATAAAAGAGATGAATAAAGCTAAATCACAGATATTAAAAATCCAAGAAGAAAACAGATGGACATACAATAAGAAACAGAAGGAAGGTTAAAAATATAAGCAGGGAGATATTGTGGTTATACAAAGAACCTAATTTGGATATCCACTAAAATTAAAACTGATTTTTTTTGGACCATATCGAATCACCAAGGAGTTGGGAAAAGACATATGAGGTGGAGAAGATAGACAGAGGTAGGGAGGGACCTATAAAAATACAACTGCTGCAGTTTGTATGAAAAGAAGGCCTTAATTGAATTTATCCTCCGTTTGGTCTCAGTTATTTTCTATGCAAGTTGTTTTAGGAAGACACTTTGTGTGATAGGTGTATCAAGAACTGAATGCTGTGTAATTTGTTATACTGATGCCGTACTTTTTGATTCATTGGTAATGAGTAACATAATTTGTTAGATTAATAAGGATAGTATTTTACTTGATGTTATGGTATTGTAGGTTCTAGCTAACAAGCATTGTTAATTGCATAGACAACACATTATGTTGTCTATGTGCATTATTAGTGAGATGAAAATAAATAGTACTGTTATATTGCAATTAAGATAACCGATCTACTG
Organism: Teinopalpus imperialis; assembly: GCA_029286865.1. NCBI lineage: Eukaryota > Metazoa > Arthropoda > Insecta > Lepidoptera > Papilionidae > Teinopalpus > Teinopalpus imperialis. The sequence continues at coordinate 7,699,771 of JAGSMU010000014.1, read as the reverse complement.
ATACAATGTGTAGGGATATGATTATGCCTTGTCTTAAGTTAATTTTAGGTTTTGTGTTTGTATGAATATTTAACTGTGTACGTGGGGGTCAAATCTTAGGGTAAGTTGGAGATTAAGTATAGGTTCGAGTTGTTCTTTTGTTATGATTTAGATTTTGTTTAATGTCTTGAGTATATAGGTTTAGCCTCATAGGTAGTGGGTAGGATTTGTTATTTTATACTCAGTCTGAGGAAACTGATTAGCAGGTTGACCGAGTTGAATGATTATATAGTTTCTGAATGAAGTGTGATCGTTGTCATTCATTCTAGAGAGTGAGGCACTCTCTATTGATGGCATTAGGAAGGGAAGAACGACAATACAAGCGTTATAATTGTAACGGGGTAAAAGAAATTATTAAACAAGTTTTTAACAAAGAAAAGGTGTTCTCATTGAAACTCATATATTATATATATATATATATATATATATATATATATATATATATATATATACAAACAAGCACACAGTTCACCTGATGGTGACTACTGCGGCTACTACTGATTAATTCACTATTGTTTGAAATGCGATATAATTATAAAGAGAAAACTGCTGTAGGGAAGGGGTGTTTTGAAAAGCCGAATTGGCCTTGTTACAACACCAGGTAGGCGACAGATAGGTATTTATTGAAGTACACCTAAGTAAATTACATAAAAATATGTATACGAATAACCGTCATAAGCCAGCAAGCGGTTATCTACCAAAATTAGGCCGTCACTAGCGCAAGCAGCCTAATTCAGCGTTACTACAAGGTGCTATCTGAATTAAATATTAGTCACAACACAGCAAGCTATAGCCGACGCATTATGAACTGAGGCTTCGGGTCATAAACCATATTTATCTGTCTGTCTCGCTCGCACTTACAGGTCTTATGGAGAGGTGTAGTGATGTGCGTAAAAATTGTAGAGGTGCATATCGATAACGGGATAGTACGATCGATATGCTAAATTATGTTAAGTATTAATAGGAATTATTTTACGCTATCTGAAAATAAATTTATTTAATTTGTAAGATAAAATGTTTGTTTCGACGTAATCATAGAGAAACTGTATAAATCGTAATGTGGCCCTAAAAAGGGCCGGTTTTATCTTTTCTAGGGATATTTCTTAGTTCTTCAAAAATCCTCATCCGTATCTTCCCCATCTGTGTCATCTTCCTGTAGGTTAATTATCAGAGATGGTGCTTGATCTCTTAGAATCATTTTCCTTAAGTCCTTATCCTGGAGCTCCTCGGCATGCCTCACACATTTGGCCCAGTGTTCTTGAGTAACATCATCAATAGCGTTGTGGAGAAAAATTTCAACATCAGCAATGATTTTTTGCAGCAACTGCTCTTTTGACTTGCGCCCAGACGAGTTCGATGGGGTTATATTGACAGTTATATGGAGGCAGTCTTATCACTTCGTGACCCCTTTCATATGCCAGCTGATCTAAGGCATATATTACTCTCCTTCACTTTTCTTAACAATTATTCCCTTGTTTTCTGCATTCGAGAAAGGAATGTTCTTCTTTGTCAGCCATTCTCGAATGTCACTTTTCTTTGTAGATGATGTGGGTATCCTTTCTAATTGCATGGTAGCTGGCGTTATCGATAACTATTACAGAAGGTTCTTCGAGAACATTTAATAAATCAGAAAACCGTGCCGTACCGTTTATGTTTCACCATTCATTTCAGTGTGGTAGTCAGCGTCCTTACACTTAACGGCTTTGATAATAAATTTTGCCCCCTCACAAAGCCAGTCTTTTCCAGAACCAGCATGACACACGATTAATCTTTGGCCCTTCCCTACTGGCTGATTCTTGAAACCATTAACCATTACAATATAAACTAGAATCGCTCGTACGTAAACTAACTCCACTGTAGATTTTTTTTTGTGTATGAGTATTGATGTTGGTCCAGTGAACTCTACAGCTTTATCTAACTATCTACAACGACGATGCTGCGAAGCGAAGCACGAAGACTGCTGCTGCACTCCGACCCATGTGGACGAAGAACGTCGACTAAAACAGAGGGGGCGATAATACGATCCGAGGGCGCCTCATAAGGAGGTACGAATCTCGGATCGCTATCTCAAGGGAGGCCAAGATAACTTTAGAAACTGCCTAAAACACGATTAAATCGCTTATAAGCCGCTGTACGAGGAAGACGATGTCGCGCTTGAATCGGCGTGTCTGAATTTACATGCATGTGTTCATGTGTGGATTGTGTGCGCGTCTGTGTCGTGGACGGTCCGCAATTAAGCCCCTGCCGCTCGGTGCGGAGGGACTGTGATCGTGTGAAAATTAAAATTTGCAGTCAGGTTATTTTCAGGCGTTATAATAGCGTACTTCGGTCGTCTTCTCTTTGGAGGGTTATCGCTCACTGGGATGTCTACTGTGGAATGTACCTCAAAACATCTTAACCAAAGTCGTGCGAAACGCGACACCGCGTCACAGGATACGTGTGGCGCCATCTATATTTCCTCGTCGAAACTAACGGGCTGCAGTACTATAGCGGACAGCGCCATTCGTATTAAATGTTTGTTACACTGCTTATTTAATTTTTACTGGATTACGAATGATACACTATAGTGTACACGTTCAAGAACACAATTTACAAGGGGCCGACATGAAATACTGTGTTGCTTAATAAAGCAAGACAGTATTTCGTATCGACCCACTGCAGTTTAAAAAGCGCAAGTTCGGCCTCACATGGAATACTTTTCTCATCCCTCGGCCGGGGCACCCCCGCGCCTATTTGACGGCCTTCAACGTATCAACGTTTCGAATCGGTGATGAATAGGTACTTTCTGATCTGCTTGATTCACTGGCATTGCGAAGAAATGTTGCACCTTTATGCATTTTTTCATCAAATTTACCATGATAGAGCGAGTGATGTGAGGACTGAGGAGTTGTTTAAACTGATTGGCTGGAATTAAGTTTCCCGCCACGCACAATTACTGTGTATCAGTTGGTATCAATTGTCACCAGCGGTATTTCCGGACCGATACGACTTAGGGAGTTTCAAGAAAAGAGCCTACACTTTTCTTAAAGCCCGGGGACGCATCTGCGACGCCTGTGGTGTTGCGAATGTCCATGGGAGGCGTTAAGCTCTTACCATCACGTGAGCTGCATGCTCGTTTGCCACCTATTCTATAAAAAAGACTAAACTCAAAACCGCTGTTTGAATATCTTGCAAATAGGTTTAATGCGTACCTAAGCCTTAGGCCTTAAGTTTAGTTTGAATACGAATTTCCGTCTGCTTCCTTCGTGATAATTTTTTTTCAGTTTCTTTGAAATAAGTTCCTAGTTGTTATGCATTGTTGGAGAGCTAAGAAAACGAATATGTTTTTAAAACAATCTACGAGCCAAGTTTCATAACGTTTCTTTTGTTTTTAAGGCATTTTAGTGGAATGAAATCTCAAACCATATTCACATTATATCGTTTTTCGTCTCGCTTTTTTAAATTTGTTCCGATAATAGTTGTTTTAATATTGAAAAATAATCAATATTAAATATGTTTAATTGTTTTTATAAATCAGAAGAAATAATGAGATTTAAATTGATACTTTTTAATAAATTTTTGATGTTGCATTTTGACTTATTTTGAAAAATCTAAAAACATGATAACTCAAAAACGGTTCACTAAATTTTATTGAAATATTAATCTTAATTTATGAATAATAATTTATTGTAATTTATAATACATTGTATATAATACTGTACTAGTCATTCGTGCCATGACAGGAAAATTAATAATAAAATTAAATATAATAAATCTACATAATTTTAGATAAATAAACACAGATACACAAACATACATAAATAAATAGGTACATAGATAATATATATACCAAATATACACATGCTATAAGAATAGGGAGGATATATTCACATATATTAGACTACACCTTCTAAGAAGTGACTACGACGAATCAGTTTTTTAAAAATAAATTTGTTGGCCGCTTGTAATAGATTAAAAAAAACTGGAATTTACGTGTACTTTAATAGATGTACGCATGTCATGGTACAAAAATCCCAACTCTACTCAAGGGTTCTGACCTCAAGAAGAAGACAGCATTCGACGTGAGCGAAAGTGACACATCGACGATATATGAATTAAAAATCTCCTAAAGCTGTTATCTCATTATTGCAGTAAAATATATAAGTTATAACATTTTGTTATTTAAAAATATAATTAATAATAAAAGCATTGAAATAATCGAATTCCTCTATATAGGAATAGGAATTTGATCTTGAATCTGAATCATGACTTAATTAGCCAGCTACGTTAAGGACAGCATATAAAAATACTATTTTCTCTAAAAGACATATTATATTAACATCACAATAGATCTAGAATGAAGATTTGTTTTGAGATTTGTTAGTTTTGACAGGAATTTGTGCATAATTTAGAGGGAAAATGGAATAAAACACAAAGTATTTTTTTTATATTTATTTATTAGGATTGATGGTTGTCTTGTCTACTTATAGAATAAAATAAATTATCAGTCTTTGTATAATATACACATCTTATTTCTAGTACAGATATTTACATTTCATTGTTGGAATGATTTGGGATAATATTTAATACACTTCCTCCACTATGGGACCTTGTCGTGGTCTGCCGTACATACCACCGGGCATACCTCCTTGCATCCCTGGCATACCTCCGGGCATACCTCCTTGCATCCCTGGCATACCTCCGGGCATACCTCCTTGCATCCCTGGCATACCTCCGGGCATACCTCCTTGCATCCCTGGCATACCTCCGGGCATACCTCCTTGCATCCCTGGCATACCTCCGGGCATACCTCCTTGCATCCCTGGCATACCTCCGGGCATCCCTGGCATTCCACCATGCTCTGTGCTGCCGTGCATTTTGTTCATGAGTGGTGAACATACTCGCTGCAGCTCCCGCAGCCGGTGCTCGTACTCCTCGTGCTCTGCGAGCGTGTTGTTGTCCAGCCATCGGAGCGCGTCGTCACACTGCTGGCGCGCCGTGCTCTTGTCGCTCTCGCCGAGCTTGTTTCCCGCCTCCTCCACCGCCTGCTTCACACTGAACACGTACGACTCCAACTGGTTGCGCGCGGCGACCCTCTGCCGCTGCTTCTCGTCTTCCTCTTTGTAGCGCTCGGCTTCAGACAGCATGCGGTCGATTTCAGCCTGCGACAGCCGCCCCTTGTCGTTCTTGATAACGATGTTCTTGCTGCGACCCGTGCTGTTCTCCTTGGCAGACACGTTCAGAATGCCGTTGGCGTCCATATCGAACGTCACCTCGATCTTGGGGACGCCGCGCGGCGCTGGCGGGATGCCAGTCAAGTCGAACGTGCCCAGTAAGTTGTTGTCCTTGGTCATAGCACGCTCGCCTTCGTACACCTGGATGGTGACCGCCGGCTGGTTGTCCGAGTACGTGGTGAAGGTCTGCGACTGCTTGCACGGGATCTTCGAGTTGCGTTCAATAATCTTCGTCATAACACCTCCGGCCGTCTCGATGCCGAGAGACAGTGGGGCCACGTCCACCAAGAGTACGTCCTGGATCTTAGAGTGGGAGTCTCCGCTGAGGATCGCAGCCTGAACGGCGGCACCATATGCGACGGCTTCGTCAGGGTTGATGGAAAGGTTGAGCTTCTTGCCGCAGAAGAAGTCCTGCAGCAAGCTCTGCACCTTCGGAATGCGAGTGGAGCCGCCTACGAGTACGACGTCGTGGATCTGACCCTTGTCCATCTTCGCGTCCCTCAGCGCCTTCTCCACCGGGAGCAAGGTGCCGCGGAACAAGTCCGAGTTGAGCTCTTCGAAGCGGGCGCGAGAGACGCGCGTGTAGAAGTCGATGCCTTCGTAGAGCGCGTCGATCTCAATGGTGGCCTCGGTGCTGGAGGACAGCGTGCGCTTGGCGCGCTCGGCGGCGGTGCGGAGGCGACGCAAGGCGCGCGGGTTCGAGCGCAAGTCCTTCCTGTGCTTGCGCTGGAACTCGTCCGCGAGGTGGTTCACCAATCTGTTGTCGAAGTCCTCGCCTCCCAGGTGCGTGTCGCCGGCCGTCGCTTTCACTTCGAAGAGGGAGCCTTCGTCGATGCTCAGGATCGACACGTCGAATGTGCCGCCGCCGAGGTCGAAGATCAACACGTTGCGCTCGCCCGTCAGCTTTTTGTCCAAGCCGTAAGCCAGAGCGGCCGCCGTGGGCTCGTTGATGATGCGCAGCACGTTCAGTCCGGCGATGGCTCCCGCGTCCTTCGTGGCCTGACGCTGCGAGTCGTTGAAGTACGCCGGCACCGTGATCACGGCGTCCCGCACCCCGCTGCCGAGGTACGCCTCTGCCGTCTCCTTCATCTTCGTCAACACCATGCTGCTGATCTCCTCCGGCGCGAACCTCTTCGTCTCTCCCTTGAACTCCACCTGGATTTTTGGCTTTCCACAATCGCTCACCACTTTGAATGGCCAATGCTTCATGTCTTGCTGGATCTTCTGGTCGTCGAATTTACGTCCGATTAACCTTTTGGCATCGAACACTGTGTTGCTGGGGTTGAGAGCCACCTGGTTCTTCGCCGCATCGCCGATCAGTCGCTCCGTGTCGGTGAAAGCCACGTAGGATGGTGTCGTCCTGTTGCCCTGGTCGTTGGCGATGATCTCCACATTGCCGTGTTGCCATACTCCAACACACGAGTAAGTAGTTCCGAGGTCGATTCCAATAGCTGCCATTTTCTGTTTAAAAATACTCTTCTTGTACACGCAGGAATAATATTAAATCGCTTGTAAGATAACTTCGGTAAACACCGAACTCTTCTCTTCGTCCACTTTGTGTCGTGATTCAAATAATTCTGACTTGCTGCGCCGGCCGCCGCGCTTTTATATTGAACGAATAGAATTCTAGTAACGTCGAGTGGCTTCGAGACTCGGCCAATCGAAAAGCTACGAGAACAATCTGGAAACGACGACGAGCTGACAAATTTGTGATTCTATCTCTTTTTAACTTACAAAGCTAAAAAGAGATAGCAATGCACACGTCATTAGACATTGAGGTCATGGGGATACCAGAAGTGAAATTTTTCCTTATGTCTTTGGAAAATAATGTTAATTTTTGCTGTTCACTATAGCAAATATTGTACCATAAATTTTTGTTGTAAATCTTTTTTAGACGCGACTTGAGTAAAATCTGTATTATTTATTAATATTTTTAATAATCAATACAAATTATGTAATGACTATATTTTAGTAAAATATTTTCATAGACAATATATTAAGTATGATCTAGACCTCGCGTAAAGGTTACTTTTTTTCACTTTTTTCAAACAAAACAAGTGAAAAAACCTAAAAAAAATTAAAGATTCACAAAAGGCAAATTTAATGCCAATTCCATCAGCAACAATTTTTTTATATTTATCAGACACAATTAACACCTTGATTGCTAGGAGGCAATATTAAATAATAGGCGGATTGCAGGTTAGTTGTTTAACTACATTATTTTAGTTCACTTCATCAATTTTTTTAATGAATATTGGTTTATTTCTAATTTTTTACTCAAATATATTTCATTAATCGATTTCAGGGATCACTTACCCGCAACTGATGGTTATACTATTGTCCCTGTAATCAAGTAATCTTATAAAATAGTATAAATACTAGTACATACCAAAGCATTATATTCATATTTAAAAAAAAATTGTTTTAAAAGTAAACATTGTCGAAAAAGAAACCAATACAATTCAATCTCAAAGTAATTTTTATTGTCAATAATAACTTCAGGAAATTAAAAAAAATAATATGGCCATATTCTAGAATTTTCGCGCCCTAATGTCATGGGCTCCCGCAGTGTGTGAAAGAGATAGAAACATTCACTATAAGTTTCTGTTGACGTACGTGTCGTGATATTGCTCGAAGTTTCTACCCCTTATACCCAGCGACCCTAAAGTTTTGAAACAACCAAATTTACAAGCAATAATTAGAGCCCTCGTTTATCTGTTAGACATAGTTATTTACTTAAATTTATATAATGTGTTTGAATAAACCAAGTTCGATTTCCTTTGCGGGGACTTATTAAATTTTTAATTGCAATTTTCTGTTAGAACGTAACCTAATTAGTACATCTCGTTGAATGAGTCGGCTCGACATGGGAAGTGTCACGCCCTCACAGATTACCATCGTGAAATAGGACTATGACGCTGCTGTTTTTCGTCTGGTGAATATAGGGATCTGGAGTTCCTTATTACTGTTGACTAGGCATTCGACCTTAGTCCTTAGGGGTGGATAAGCATTTATGAATACTTACCGAGAATAAATATGGTTGTCTTGGACCGCAGTAATCACTAACAATCAGGTGAACTGTGTAATCATTTGTTACCCATAGTTTAATAGAAAAATACTCATGATCTAATCTATCCGACTGACTCATCCAAACGTGCTGAGACACGCAATAAATTGAGAAATAGTAAAAAAAAAAAAGACAAAAAGAGGACGTTTATATCCCAAGGTGCAGTGAGATATTAGGATAGAGACAGCAATATATAAATTAAAGAAAAATAAATCCAAACTCATAGTTTGGCAATGTCCGTTTGTAATTCTTAATTTTGGTGAGGTTAATAATATACAAATAGAACAAATTATAAAAGTGTGGTTCATTTTAAATCTACATACTTGTATAATTATATTAATAATATCTATATTGTAATAATTCTTTTTTGTTGTCTTTCATAAATTATTAATACGGAAAATTGTTCAACAAAATGATCACAAGTAATAGAACAGAAGCATTGAGGACTCTTTGTCTTCTGAGGTGACTTGACTTCGTCTACTTCAACGTTCTGTTCTTCGTGATGATTCCTCCTCTAACGCTATCTTATCCTTTACAGCTGATTCTCTCTTGCGGTGACCGTGTGTACTGCATCAGAAGACAAGGTGGACTGTACCGTGTGTGGTTTGCAGTCTTCTGGCAACGCTTAACGTGTTTTGAACTGAAGCGATTTGACGCTCTGTCGGTGTTAGTGATCGTCGTAACAGACGGTTTTTATCGTTTAACCAACTTATACGTTCGCATTTCAAACTGCCACTGGATAGGCGGCCACACCGCGTAACTTTTATACGATCACATCGGTTTTATTTAAAAGGCTAATGGCCTCTTTTAGCTCAAGGGTTTTAACAGTTACACCGGGTTAAGAGGTGACTGAGCGCTTATGGCGAAGAGACCTCTATCAGAGGATGCCCGAGAGGGCCCTCAGCTCGGTCAGTTATTATCTGTAACACTACTTCGGATGCGTGGACGCTGGAGAAGAAGTGCAAGAAACTCCAGTGACGTTTTCATCGATGTTGATTGGTGAATAGAATTGACAACATCGGAGTTCCATTAAACCCACTGCGGGAACGAATAGACTTTTCTCGAATAATTTCAACGAATAGAGTTTCACGTCATCTATTGTCGAATTGTAGAATGATGACACGATTATTTTACTAAACAAAAATATTTATCCATACATTCAATATATACATAACTTATTTAAACAAATAAACTAGCGTTCTTTTAAAAATAAGGAAATATTTCCACAATGAAAATGCAGCGAACCAATTTTATAGAAGTCACTGTGCACTATCCACGAATATGATTCAGTATATAATTTTATAGTTTCGGGATCTCCTACAAGATTTAAGATTAAAATATATTACAGATTATATAAGAAAGATAAATAACAATAAATATATAAGGAAAAGCGTACGTATTCGTTCGTAGTTCCCGCCACGCGTAACTACTCTGTGGTATCAGCTGTCGCCAGCGGTGTTTCCGAACCGATACGACTTAGGGACCTTCAAGAAAAGAGCCTACACCTTAATTAAAGGTCGGCAACGCGTGCTCGTTTGCCATCTATACTATAAAAACAAAGAATATAAATAATAATAAATGGGCAATAAAATGGCTCGAGCACCTATTGTGTACTTTTCGCAAAATATTATTGAAGCCATCTATAAACCAATAGAGGAATCATTAGTTTATTTTTTATACACGATTTAATAAATAATGATCTTATATGTATCATTCAATAAAAAAAAAAAACTTAAAACCAAAAAAACTTGCCACTGAGCCACTGATTGAATATACAAATTCTTGTTAAAACAGTCAGTACTGATTTCAATATTTTTTTTTTTTCTTTATAAACTTTATGGCAATAATAAAATGACTCGGGCAGTTTTTTAGAGATTTAAATTTCAACTGTGTATATACTTATTTTTATAATTAAATACTTATCAGGTTCTAAGTAAATTAATTATCTATAGTTGATGTATATTTTCGTTATTTATTAATATGCTGTATGTAAAATGTACGTAATAATCGATTATAGAAAAATCACATTTTTGATTACAAATGCAGTGGTAAAATGCACGCTGCAGTCAATTGTAGAAACATAAGTGAATAATACCAGTACATAGGTATGTATGTTTAGCAGCATCGCTCTGCTGTGTTTCGGACGGTTGGGATCCGGGGATCCAAGTACCGTATTGATTGATGTCATCATTATACACTCCTTTGTCTGCCTCCAAATATTATAAGAAACATAAGTAAAATATAAAAAAAATAAGAATGAGCCAACGTTACGTGTATGAGAAATGGGGTTTGCCAACAAGATTCTCCCATGGCGGTGACCATGAGATGAAATACAAATAGAATAAAAATATCGAAATAAAAGCAGAAAAAAGCCAACGTCACGCGGTGTTCCCAGGCGGTCACCCATCCAAGTACTGACCGCGCCCGACGTTGCTTAACTTCGGTGATCGGACGAGAACCGGTGTATTCAACGTGGTATGGACGTTGGCAACAAAGCTGACATATTTTCCGAACCCTTCTCGCCTCGGTGTTATGTTAAACTAACTTTATTTAAAAAAAAAACAAATCAACTCCATCGATCGAGTTAGAAGCCTATGTAACCTCTGAAGACACTACACTCAATACTTTACTCATAATTACTACTCATTGTTTTTTAAAATTTACTTATAAAAAAATAAACTACATTTTTTTTCCGGACTGATGGCTGCTTTTAGCCCGAGGGCTTTTACAGTTTCGCCGGGTTGAGAGGTGACCGAGCGCTTGTGGCGCTCAGTCGAGGCCTCAGTTAGTGGGTAACCAGCACAAGGGCTCCCGAGGAGCCTTGGCTTGGACCTTTAACCTGTTCAGCCAGAGCGTCTGACTCGAGGGTGTCCGAGAGTGCCGAACCTCGGTCGGGTCAGTTGCTTCTGACCACAAAGTAGATAATATACTTCTGACTAAGAATTATCTATTATACTATAATTCTATTTATTTACTGGGAGCATTTTACAAATAGGCTTTATGATGTAACACGCTTGTCTTTATTTTTAATTTTATTGAGAGTGACAAAACAGTTCCTGGTCAAAGACACCCAGATTCACCGCGGTGAATCATAAAGCTTGTTTCTCAAAATGCGTCATCACCAGTAATAAGGGTCTCTGAACCCCTGCACTCAATGCCGCGCGACTGTGCTCAAACCCTCTCAAGTGAGGCTTAGGCCCAGCAGTGGGATTTATATATAGGTATATCACTTTACTTTATTTTTATATCAAATAAAATATGCTTTAACATTTTCACCGGGTTGAAAGGTGACCGAAAGCTTATGGCGCTCAGCCGAGACCTTTATTAGTGGGTAACCAGCACACGGCTTGGACCGTAACCCTGTAACGCGAAAGGGACTGACTCGAGGGTGACCGAGAGGGCCGGTCTGTTCGGTCAGTTCTGTGACTTCTGACTACGGATTATCTAAATTAATATCAGTATTATTATTAACTATCTGTACAACCACTTCGGAATGCGTACACGCTGGAGAAGGAATGGCGCAAGAAGTTCCAGCGACGCTTCTATCAATGTTGACTGGTGAGAACCGGCCTGTGACATGGCGGTATCGCGAATAATTATTTAGTTTGCGATGGGGTATGATGGTGCAGTGTAGGTGTGTAGTGTTTTATGGAGGGCTTGGGGCCATCGAGGGCGTGCCTCGGTCTCCTTCTGACGCGAGTGAAGTTGTGATTCGTGATGGAATTGTGAGTGACGGCACCTACAATCATCTGGTTTGGGCAGAGTCGATTAATCGTTGTGAAGCCTGCTTCAAGTACTGAGCTAAGATCGGGTGCGGGTAAGATCTTCATCTATGGGTAGATTTTCATTACGCAAGAATGTGCAGCAATGGCTTACTCCAAATTAGACAGTTCTAAACGGGTTCTTAAAATTACAAATCGAGTTCTTAATATCAAAATAAAAAATCAAATTCGCACATTAGCCAAAAATACTCGGCTAAGTACTTTCATATTGATAATTAATATTTTGAACTAGCAACAAAATTATAAGCTTTTATTTCGTTTATGAAACAGCCGTTTTTTAGTAGTTTTAATATATAATAATAATAATAATTTTTATAACCTTAACAAGTAACAATTTTCCATTCTTATTGATTTGTTGCTTTTAAGTATGCCATGCTTTCCAGCCAGTCGCTTTTTTTATTAAATTATAAAAATTACCTAATACCTTAAATAAATAATTAAAATATAGATGATAAAAGAAAAATAAATTAAATCAAATTTAAAACAAAAATTATTGCAATTATGTGCGTGCATATATTCGTTTTCAATTGCGCCCATGTTGCAAACAATTGTACTCCTGAGATATTTTTAGCGCGGCGACATTATTTATACAGTCACCTTGTGAACCAATCCAATTATAGTTGAACACCTGAATAAAATTGTCTCAATGATTTCTTAGATAACATGTAATGTCTGTCCGTACACAGGCGTACAAATTCAATATAGGCACGACGAAAGTTACGAGTATAATAGCAACAATATCGATTTATTCTCTCGCGATACTGGGTAACGGTCCAGCGGAGACTCTCTTTCGGGAGCCCTTGTGCTGGTTACCCATTAATAGAGATCTCGACTGAGCGCCATAAGCGCTTGTTGACCTCTCAACCCGATGAAACTGTAAAAGTCTAACAGAGGCCATCAGGTAGAAAAAAACATCGATTTATTAATAGATTATTTTATCCTCAAAATCGATTTAATTTCCTTAATAATAAACAATACCATTAACACATTATGAGGTAACAATGAACTGAAAGCATTGTTTCTTAACCAATTTTATGCCCTACCCCCGAAACAGCCAAAAAGATAAAAGTAACAAGTAACGTGTAACCCCTTCACTACAAAATTATAACTTTTTAATCATAAATTTATTTAAACGTTGCAGTAAAACAAAGTACAAAATCTACCTGAAGTATTTTTTCACGTTGTCATTACACAGTACAAAAAGTATTTATTTTATAATACAACATAAGTCATTCCATTATTAAAACAAAACTTTTGTATACATTTATTGAACAGATTGCGTCCCCAAGGGTCGACGATGATCCTACAGTTTAATCATTTAGTTTCGGGAAGATATCTTAGGTTGTCTTTACTTTCGTCAATATTAACGAAAGATTTTAATTATATAAGATAATATTTAATGAAAAAACGATATAATTTTAAAACGTCAGTAGCCTGATTTTTTTTTGTGTGAATATTGCTGTCGGTCCAAAGACCTCTACAGCTTTATTTAATCAGACTCGCGAGCAGGAACCCGCTGAGTATGGAGACAACGACGACGCTGCGAAGCTGGCGCGGAAACTGTTGCTGCAGAATCTAGATACGATACGAGGGTCCCTCATCTCATAAGGAGGCACGAAACCTCGACTAGGATCGCTATCTAAAGGGACAGTAGCCTGATACGGTCTACAAAACTTAAAGATATTCATTCGATTGTTGTTATGAACCATCTTCTGGCACAAGTATTTTAAGCTTAGTGACTGGGCACCAGGAATATTACTATACTAATTTATTAATTAGTTATTAGCATTGTTTAAAAAAGAATAATGAGAAATAGTAACACTATTACAATTATTTTTAAGATAAGAATACATATAAAAACATTTATTTCAAAAAATAAAACAAGAATTAAATTAAGAAAAGAAAATAGTTTATTTGTTAGATCGTCACAAAATCAGTCTTTAATTTACTATTAATACAAAATAAAATACCCAAAATAACAACTAAATATTTGAACAAGCATTAACGCCTCTTCTTCTTTTGTGGTGACTTGACCTCTTCTTCTACTTCACCGTTCTGTTCTTCTTCTTGCTGCTTCCTTCTCACTGGTCCCGTGTGAGAAATGGGTATCGCTCTCTCACCTTTTTCACCAGATTCTCTCATTGCGCTGACCGTGAGTACGCCATCAGAGGACAGCTTGGATTCCACCGTTTCTGGGTTGCAGTCCACTGGCAACGTATAACGTCTTTTGAACTGACGCGATATGAAGCCATGCTCATCTTTCTTTTCCTCATGTTTACCTTCGACAACGACGTAACCATCGACAGTTTTCACACTAATTTCGTCCGGGGCAAAATGTTGGACGTCCAAATTCACCTGGAATTTATCCTTGTCTGTTTTGATGGTAGAACCGATGTCGCGACTAATAGCTGCCAGGTTCCTCCACGGACGCATATAGTGGCGCGCTCGTAGCGGACGGTCAATCACGTCCAATAGGAAATCGTCCGAAGACAAATCTAGCCCGAAAAGTTGATCACGAAGTCGCCTTGGAGCAACACTATCAAATAAATACGGTAGAAGAGCCATTTTTATTCAGTGATCGCAGGAATACACGGAGTTTATCTCTTGATATGCTCGTATACTCTATCAAAGTATCTACTACTTAGTTACGGCTACAGCGCGTCGCTTTTATATTATCACAATTTCGAATTCACACTAGGCATTTCTGGAAACGAATAGAATATTCTGGAAATTTATTTTTCACGCCATCTATTGATAGATAGTGGAACGATTTTCATTATTTTGTATTGTTCATACACATTATTTAAATACTATTGGATCATTCCATATGTCATACCATCATATTAAATGATGGTGAAACTATCTTGTATAAATAAATTTGTTAAATACAAAACATAATAATTAAAAAATGGGCCATGAAATAACAAGCGCCATCTATTGACCAAGAAGGAGTCCTTACTTTACAGTTTGTTCTTTGGTACAGGTACAAAATTATAAAGATAAAATAAAAAATTTAATATTATAGATTAAATACAATTATCAAAATGTTACTGTTAAATTATCCAAATATTAGTAGATTCTCTAAAAAAATACAAGTACACTACATCATAATCGTGAGAATGTTTAAACTTATCTTCAAGAGAGGGGGCCCCAATTACACATATTAGATAGCTATCTATGCCGTTATAAAATTTAATGTTTATTTTGATAAGTATTTTAGGCATCGATTTAATAAAAGTTAATATTATGCCTACGAAATGACATTTTAGCTTTATTTCTGTTACTTTTAATGTGCAATATATAATATATTGTATTAATCAAGAATCTTTCCAGTAATCACCATCTCAATTTTTTTAAGATTAGTATATTACAAACATTGCTTATATGTATTTTGACATTCTTCCAAAAATATTATATTAACTAGAATAGGTTATTATATCTGCTATTATGCTATTCTAGTTATATCAATTTAAATTAAACTAAATCTTACGATTTTACGCAAAGGAAGAAATTCTATCAAGGGCGAAATTAAATTACCTAGGGCGAAGAGTTCGTAAAAGTTGTTTATTGGCAAAATATGTAAAAAAAACTAATTTATCATAAAATTCAAACAAAATTTATTTATATAAAAAAAGCTATTATTAACTACTATCGTTATTGATTTTCATATATTGTTTAGTCTTTAATTACAATTACTAAGAATAATTTTATATCATACAGTTGCAGATTTATATATAGCTGTTATAGTATATATAGTATATATATAGTAACAGTATATCATAGCTGTTTAAACAGCTAGTGTTACCAGCAATTATTTTAGCAATAATATAACCATGATACCCAATAATAGTACTTATTTTCTACAACTATCGGACACCATACTCACATTTTTATTAACACCAACTTAAAATTTTTAGATAGGTAACATTTAATTGGCATAATTTTATAGGTTAGGTTTTACCATATATCATGCTTTCATCATGTATGACGAATGGTGATTCACAATTCATGCACGTTTCATCAATCATTGACCAATAAATGCAAAAGACGTTTTGCTTACGATACCATGATATCAAAATCATAGTTACTATAGTGAGTTTACTACCTTGCTGCTGGTCAGGTCCTAAATCATGTTTTATATAGAAATGTGCATGTCAAGTGCAATTTGTTATCAATATAAACTTAATAGTAAATAGTTGTTTATCCAAATAATAAAAGTAGATAATGTTTTTATTGTTAAAAGTCATTCATAAACAATATTATTTTATTATATATATATATATATATATATATATATATATATATATATATATACATATATATAAATAATTTGATAACATTTGATTAATTACATTACAATAAAAGCTCTGGACATAATAATGCATTGCCATAAGACAATGTGATTGGGAGTAAGCAAGCGCGCTACACTCACACATTTTCCAACTCAACAAAGATACTACAGTGCAACTAATGATGAGAGAATTTGAAGTTTTAAAGGTGATTTGATACTTTTCCTGCACAGCACTGGTAAGACCATCCATGGTCAATGAAAGAAGAAGCAGCACCTCCCCAACACCAAATCCATGTGTGTCATCATTGGTCTTTTTGCCTTGATCTTTGTACATAAAAAGTACAACACCAATTACAATTAAAAGGACAAACAAATATTTCTTGAGTGGATATGCTTTACGACCTAATAATACACCAAGTATCATCACAGGTATCGGTTTCGTAGCCTTTCCAACCACCTGGAATGAGAAAACACTGGCATAAGAAAAATTGTTTTTCAGTACACAAAAAAATTTCTGTGTCTAATAATAGTGTCAGATTAGTGTCCAGACTCACATTAAGTATTCAGCCAACCTGAATTAGTAATCCTGAGCCAGTACTAACAACTATAAATTGCTTGAAAGTGAAACATATGTTAAGATTCGAGTCCAGTTAATATTATTTTTGTCAAGTTATGCAAGATTATTTGTGCACTCGTCGAGATCTGGCTAGTTTATAGTTACATTACAAATGTGCAAGATAAGTTATAAAAAATAAATCTAAATCTCAAAATAAATCTAGAAGTAAATATTTTTGAAATAAAAATATTTTTTATTTTACCGTGTTATTCAAACGGACTATTTTATTTTTTCCTAGCTCGAAATACATTTAAAACTACTGTCTGCTCAACTCACACAACAATTACTACAACAACTCTATGGTCTATGGTTGAATAATCAGCAAAAAATATAAACAGAAGAAAACCTATGTATACCTCTATTTTCTCTTAAAGTTAAATACCTATGTATTCTCACACCGAGTCACACGAGTTTCTTCTTTCTAGTTGAAAATCAGCACACCAACTATTTGTTCCAGCATAAGCTAACTAGACTAATTAGTCGCCATTTCAATACATCTATGTGATACAGACGTTTATGTAATATTAATTTGTTTTAATAAGATTTATTTTAACTTAATAAATACTTTTTTGCTGTTTTCTGGTGTATATCCTACATAAAAGTTTTCTTTTATTTTTTATATCACTTGCATAGCAATAAAGATGTATGATTAGGTGAAATATTCAGTTATCGTTTAATATAACTAAATGTTTCTCTGTTGTCCGGTAACTAAGTAGAAATAAACTATTTCCATTTAATTACCAGTTCTGTTAATATTTCAAGTATATTAGGAATATACGGAGGGGTAAAACTGCAAACGAATTGACTAATGTTATTTATATGATAAGACCTTCGCCTTCATAAACAGTAGTAAAGCTTGTTCGAAGCTACAGCACGAATGGGTCGGCTCAATCTTTCAATCTAACAGATTACCAGTGTGAAATCATCGTATGTATATCTTGAATCTTTAGTAAGGTTGGATGTTCAATTAAAATGTTTTAGGTGGCAGTCATCACTAAACATCAGTTGAACTGTGCTATATCATCCTTAGTAATAAAAAAAGTAGGTAATTAGTGACAATAAGCCATATTAGTTTAGGTCTACCTAGTCTAGTTCTCTGTAGAACATAGGCCTTAACTATGTATTTTTCCAAATATGTTATCTTCATTATTATATAGGTACATATTTTTTGCAGCACGAAAGCACTGCAGTAGAGATGTATATGATTTTACAATTTAAGATTATATAGAGTGCGTGCATTTAAGAAATTTATTTTCAATAAAATACAAGTAAACAAATTTGCGTTAATAATATTAAAGTAGATAAATAAACCGTTACGAAAAATCGGTTAAAACACGTGTTTAAAAAGTACGTAGTATCAATCTTATCCAACTATAAAATATATAATAATATAGTTACGAAAACTATTGAAAACTATCTTAATGCAATTCGAGGCCAAAATGCATAAAATCAATACATAAGTTTATGGATTCATCTAGACGCCGGGTTATTGTTACTACCGGTGGATACAGTTCCGGTGAGAACAGCGCTTTCAGCGGCGGAAAGACGACTTACTAACCGGAAACAGAACGAATGTTCTAGACCTAATTTCGATAACGTCGTTTATTCTAGTGTATTATGAATTTAATGGTGTTTTTAAGATGATTTTATACTATAATTTTTGAAACATTGATTTTTATAAATTATTATGATAACCTTTCATTAATAAATATGTAGTATAGCACAAAACTATAGAAAGTTCTAGAACATTCCAGAAAGTTCCTTGCGTTTAAGATAATAAGTATGTGTCGCTGCCATACGGTGAATAGTAGTACTAAAATAAACCAGTCATGTATTACCAACCTTTTATAAATAATCTTATCCTTTTAAATTAATGAAATCTAAGATTGAAACGAATATACATTTTATCATTGCCTAAGTAATACGTATTTTATTTCATTATTATATTTGGTTTCGTATATTCTTATTATTTTCTCTAAACAATATTCCCTCTTTCTTTAATTTAACATACTGTTATACATTATTTACTACAGAGTTCAAAAACAAGTACAGTAATTAACATTTCTGTATAATACATTCAAATATATTTTTCATGCAATAAGGTTCACAAACGAGCATGAGCTGCAGTCCTCATCTCAGCTAATTTCTTTCACAAAGCGTAGTTAAGGTGCTACGAATATTTACTCTTATATTCTCTATTCGCGTGGTTATATGCCGAACTGGATTTCTAAAAAGAAATAAAATACATGTTGACGTAGGTAGTACATAATTTCTATAATGCGTACTGTATAAATACTTTTCTAATTTTAGTTTAATTTTTTAACAATTTATTACATAAAATGTGCATGACATGCGCTAAAGTATTGATTTTTGACCAACAGTTGTAAACCACTGGAAAGTAGCGCGCAAAATCTAGAATGTTCTACTCGTTCACAGATGTCGCTCCCAAGGAGTACTATATAACAAGCGTAGCATGCGACACCGGCGTTATTTCAGAAATATAAGCGAGAGATACGTTTGTGTGTTTTTCAACGGTTATACACGTGCTCTTTGTTAAACCGCGTTGCTAGTCAGTTAACTGTGAAAAGAGAAACTTCGTATCTAAATTCTATAGGCTCAATTTTAATAGAAAGATTCAAAATGCCGGAAGAAATGCAAGTTCAGACGGGCGATGTGGAGACCTTCGCCTTCCAGGCGGAGATCGCCCAGCTTATGTCTCTGATCATAAATACATTCTACTCCAATAAAGAAATCTTCCTTCGTGAGCTGATTTCTAACTCTTCTGATGCTTTGGACAAGATCCGTTATGAGTCACTCACCGACCCATCGAAGCTTGAAAGCGGTAAGGAGCTGTACATCAAGATCGTGCCTAACAAGAGCGAAGGTACCCTCACGATCATCGATACTGGAATCGGTATGACTAAGGCTGATTTGGTGAACAACCTTGGTACGATTGCTAAGTCTGGAACAAAGGCATTCATGGAGGCTTTGCAAGCGGGAGCTGACATCAGTATGATCGGTCAGTTTGGTGTAGGTTTCTACTCGTGCTACTTGGTCGCTGACCGTGTCACTGTCCACTCCAAACACAATGACGACGAGCAGTACATGTGGGAGTCCGCGGCCGGAGGTTCATTTACAGTCCGTCCCGACATTAGCGAACCACTTGGTCGTGGTACCAAGATAGTCTTGTACATCAAAGAGGACCTCACAGAGTACCTAGAGGAACACAAGATCAAGGAAATCGTTAAGAAGCACTCTCAATTTATTGGCTATCCAATCAAGCTTGTTGTAGAGAAGGAGCGTGAGAAGGAATTGTCTGATGACGAAGCTGAAGAGGAAAAGAAAGAAGAAAAAGAAGATGACAAACCTAAGATCGAGGATGTAGGAGAGGATGAAGAAGAGGATAGCAACAAGGATAAGAAAAAGAAGAAAACTATTAAAGAAAAGTACACAGAGGACGAGGAGTTGAATAAGACCAAGCCCATTTGGACCCGCAATGCTGACGACATCACGCACGAGGAGTATGGAGACTTTTACAAGTCCCTCACTAACGATTGGGAGGACCACTTGGCTGTGAAACACTTCTCTGTTGAAGGTCAGCTCGAGTTCCGGGCTCTTTTGTTCGTCCCTCGCCGTGCGCCTTTCGACCTCTTCGAAAACAAGAAACGCAAGAACAACATTAAGTTGTACGTTCGTCGAGTCTTCATTATGGACAACTGCGAGGACTTGATTCCCGAGTACCTCAACTTCATCAAGGGCGTGGTCGACAGCGAAGACTTGCCACTCAACATCTCTCGTGAAATGCTCCAACAGAATAAAATCCTGAAAGTGATTAGAAAGAATTTGGTAAAGAAATGCTTGGAGCTCTTTGAGGAGCTGGCTGAAGACAAAGAAAACTATAAGAAGTACTATGAACAGTTTAGCAAGAACCTAAAGCTGGGCATCCATGAGGACTCACAGAATAGGTCAAAGTTGGCTGATTTACTCCGCTACCACACCTCTGCCTCTGGGGATGAAGCTTGCTCTTTCAAAGAGTATGTTTCTCGCATGAAGGAGAACCAAAAGCATATCTACTACATCACTGGTGAGAACCGTGATCAGGTAGCCAACTCTTCATTTGTTGAGAGGGTAAAGAAGCGTGGCTATGAGGTTGTATACATGACTGAACCCATTGATGAGTATGTAGTCCAACAGTTGAGGGAGTATGATGGCAAGACCTTGGTGTCCGTCACTAAGGAGGGTCTTGAACTTCCTGAAGATGAGGATGAAAAGAAGAAACGAGAGGAGGACAAAGTCAAGTTTGAAGGTCTCTGCAAAGTCATGAAGAACATCCTAGACAATAAGGTTGAGAAAGTTGTTGTCTCCAACAGGCTTGTGGAGTCTCCATGCTGTATTGTCACAGCCCAGTATGGTTGGTCAGCCAATATGGAGCGTATCATGAAGGCTCAGGCTCTCCGCGATACATCTACCATGGGGTACATGGCAGCCAAAAAGCATCTTGAAGTTAACCCTGACCATTCCATTGTTGAAACTTTGAGACAGAAGGCAGATGCTGATAAGAATGATAAGGCTGTTAAGGATTTGGTCATCCTTCTGTACGAGACTGCCCTTCTGTCATCTGGTTTTACTCTTGATGAGCCACAGGTCCATGCTTCTCGAATCTACCGCATGATTAAGCTTGGTCTTGGCATTGATGAGGATGAACCTATCCAAGTGGAGGAGTCTGGTGCTGGCGAGATCCCACCACTAGAGGGTGATGCCGATGATGCATCCCGCATGGAGGAAGTGGATTAAATCTCGTTTATTTTCCCGCCTAATTTTACCATGTTGTAATGATTTATTGTGATGTGTAATGCAAATTTTATTTTGTGCACTGGTGTACAGCCAAAGACTGATTTAGTTCAAAACAAATTCCATTATTAATTAAAATGAATAATGAATCAATTTTTTTTTATTTTCCCCTTTATGCCTTTGTAACTCGAGGATTTTGACTTTATTTAATAAATTCTTGGCAAATTTGTTCATTCTTATTTTCCACATTTTTTATCCAGTTTATTACTATTTATAAACCTAATCTTATCCAATGTTAAATATCATGAAGTTGGATTAGTAATTAATTTTTATCCTGAAATTTTTTGCTTCTTTGCAAGACTAGGTGCTGCATTGGAGTACTACCATCAAAGTATATCATAATTTCTCTTAAACATACAATACTATTGAAATGAAATGCTATTTTGTTAAAAAGAGCCTTAAATATCTAAAACTGGCTTCTACAATGCTGTATGAGGAAGCTGTTTGTAAGAGGGTGTTTAGTTATGTGCATTGTAACGAGGCAATAGTGGGCAATATGACAAGATCATGAAGTGAAAATGGAGTAGTCAAACTATAGATCCTCCAGTGCATTGTGACTATTTTAAGTAAACTTGCGAAGGCGATAGATTGAGTCGTCTTGGAATCATGCTTCTGGCAATCTATAGGGGAGAGATCTATAATCAACAGAGGACGATTGAAATTGTGCTGTGATGACTTCCATTGTATATAAATATGAGATTGCTATTACAAGCAAGATTTAATTCTTTTAAAATAAATATCTGATTTAGTCTGGATATAACGGCCGCATGGTGTAGCGATTGTGTACGCGGCTCTTCGGTTCGATTCCCAGTTCAAGAACATTGTGATCAATAATTGTTGCAGTTGTATAAGTATGTCACGGTGTCCCTGAATCTTCCTCTGTATATTAATACAGGTGAATTCCATTAAAATGAGTATTTCTCATCAGACAAATATATCCTATGTAGTTTTGTCACCTAGTAAGAAGCACAAAATATTGCCATGGTCTACAAATCAGTGGGACAATTTGGGAAAAATAAAGTTACGACATGTTTGCTAATATTATTGGAAAAAACTAAAGATAGTAGGTATGCAATACTACATTTAGTAGACAATATTTGAATTAAACTGTAGTTATTGTATTGTGTTCATGTGAATTATGTAAATAATATTTATATACATGTATGTACTGTATGTTTATATATTAACTATTCTTAATTCTTTCTTTTGATTAATTGGTTTATTGCTACACCTTGGGTTCACTGGAAGAGATTGCCTTTGGCATTAAGTCTGCCCTTTTTGACCCTCTTATTTTGGAAATGTTGGAGTAAATAAATAAATAAATATTACACATGTAAGGGTTTTTTTTCAATTTTGGACTTTAGTGCTGTCCCCTCATTATTGTTTTTGTTTTCATGAAAGTTATCATTATCACTGTGTGTTGCCATTGTAAATTTTGTCCAAACTTGAAGCTTAGTCATGTTATAAATTAAATATATATATATTAATAAATTTTATGTTATTACAGAAATGGAGTAAGACTGATTATTCTCAAGTCTATTTATCACTGTCAATATTTTCTTTACTAATTCAAACTTACAAAGATAGACAAATATAAAAATAATATATTATTATATAAAAAAACCATAACAGATATGAGTATTCATGTTATTAAAATTAATGAGAACTTCATGTTCAATTTCACAAAGATTCAATTCTCCTTACCCCTTTTTTGAAGACCACAGAGACAAGTTCCTTAATTTGTCTGGAACATTTTATTTATTATTTTAATTTTTATTTCCTATGTTTTATTTTCTTCATGCATTTTTCTAATGACTGCTCTTAGTTGTTGTTTATGGAATCTAATAAATTTCATTAAAATTAATGAGAACTTCATGTTCAATTTCACAAAGATTCAATTCTTCTTACCCCTTTTTTGAAGACCATAGAGATAAGTTCCATAATTTGTCTGGAACATTTTATTTATTATTTTAATTTTTATTTCCTGTTTTATTTTCTTCATGCATTTTTCTAATGATTGCTCTTAGTTATTGTTTATGGAATCTAATAAACTTCATTAAAATTAATGAGAACTTCATGTTCAATTTCACAAAGATTCAATTCTCCTTACCCCTTTTTTGAAGACCATAGAGATAAGTTCCATAATTTGTCTGGAACATTTTATTTATTATTTTAATTTTTATTTCCTGTTTTATTTTCTTCATGCATTTTTCTAATGATTGCTCTTAGTTATTGTTTATGGAATCTAATAAACTTCATTAAAATTAATGAGAACTTCATGTTCAATTTCACAAGATTCAATTCTTCTTACCCCTTTTTTGAAGACCACAGAGACAAGTTCCTTAATTTGTCTGGAACATTTTATTTATTATTTTAATTTTTATTTCCTATGTTTTATTTTCTTCATGCATTTTTCTAATGATTGCTCTTAGTTATTGTTTATGGAATCTAATAAACTTCATTAAAATTAATGAGAACTTCATGTTCAATTTCACAAAGATTCAATTCTCCTTACCCCTTTTTTGAAGACCACAGAGACAAGTTCCTTAATTTGTCTGGAACATTTTATTTATTATTTTAATTTTTATTTCCTATGTTTTATTTTCTTCATGCATTTTCCAATGACTGCTCTTAGTTGTTGTTTATGGAATCTAATAAACTTCATTAAAATTAATGAGAACTTCATGTTCAATTTCACAAAGATTCAATTCTCCTTACCCCTTTTTTGAAGACCACAGAGACAAGTTCCTTAATTTGTCTGGAACATTTTATTTATTATTTTAATTTTTATTTCCTATGTTTTATTTTCTTCATGCATTTTTCTAATGACTGCTCTTAGTTGTTGTTTATGGAATCTAATAAATTTCATTAAAATTAATGAGAACTTCATGTTCAATTTCACAATGATTCAATTCTCCTTACCCCTTTTTTGAAGACCACAGAGACAAGTTCCTTAATTTGTCTGGAACATTTTATTTATTATTTTAATTTTTATTTCCTATGTTTTATTTTCTTCATGCATTTTTCTAATGACTGCTCTTAGTTGTTGTTTATGGAATCTAATAAACTTCATTAAAATTAATGAGAACTTCATGTTCAATTTCACAAAGATTCAATTCTTCTTACCCCTTTTTTGAAGACCATAGAGATAAGTTCCATAATTTGTCTGGAACATTTTATTTATTATTTTAATTTTTATTTCCTATGTTTTATTTTCTTCATGCATTTTTCCAATGACTGCTCTTAGTTGTTGTTTATGGAATCTAATAAACTTCATTGCAGTTGTTTCACTTTTCATGGAAATACTACTGTTGGTTTTCCATCATAGGAAGACCATCTTCGTTATTTTCTTCCTTTGTAGGACGTCGAGATTGAGAAGTATACCATCTCGACTTTGGAACAAACTCTCATGGTTTCGTGCTCAAGATTATTTTGACTTAGCCATCTATCATCAATTTGGGCTTTTCGTAAGATTATATATCTTCGATTTTTGTTTAAGGATCTGAAATATCAAAATATGGTAAGAACATTTTGTAGTAAATATTTTTGCAAATTTACAACATAAATAAAGAAACTGTCCAGCCTTATCAAAATAAAACTTAAGTTAACCGGATAAAAGGAGAATTACATAATATTTTATGTATATACCATAGAAAGTTTGTAAGTTAGGAAGTCAAAGTTCAATTCCTACAAATCTAAACTTAAGGCAAGTGAAGTTAAATATGAAATTTAGTCGTAGACAAAACAAAAAGGTTGCCACTTGATAAAAGTAATATCTTGTAATGCTTAGGCCACATTATTGGGCTTTGCTAGATTATGCTTCGTGTCTCTCAATACAACAATTGTAGGGCGATATGCAAAAAAACAACATAACTTAATTTCATGTAATTATAAAGGAAAGTATAAAATCTAATTTCTTCTAAAATATTCATATAGTATTTATTTCAGAGATAAGATGAGAAGTGGTTTGTAGGATTAGAACTATAAAATAGGTTTGACACATATACTGTTGTTAAGTTGTTTTTGTGAAACAGCAATATCTAATTATCTTCTGCGCCGCTGCTCTTGTCCTCGTTGTTCACATCATCAAACTTATATGGGTGTAAGTAAAGTTGAATAATTCAGAAGATTTCCATGCGAGTTTCAGGATTTATAAATAAAAGGGGCAGTTTACCGAGGCCATTTCTTTTAAGAGGATTAATGCAATCATACATTTGATTCGGTTGCAGGCCTTCTGGTTACATGCCAAGGGCCTATGAATCTATATCTTACTGGAACATACGAAAGTCTTTTGTGTTTTCAGTATTTCGTATTTCCTTGAGCTTCATAACAGGTTTACTTTTGACGGAGGGAATATGGCCAAACAGCATCCTTTAAATTGTAAAACATATCAAGTGTTACTATTTCAATTATTTTTCTCGGGCTGATGGTCGCTGATAGCCCGAGGTCTTTTACAATTTCACCGGGTTGAGAGGTGACCGAGCGCTTGTGGCGCTCAGTCGAGACCTCTATTTATGGGTAAGCAGCGCAAGGGCTCCCGAGAGGGAGCCTCGGCTTGGACCGTTACCCTGTTTCGCGAGAGCGTCTGACTCGAGCCCGTTGTGCCAGACCTTGTCTAAAGCTTTTGTCACGTCGAGGATAAGTGCCCCAGTTTGGTAGCTCCGAAGGAATTTACTGAGAATGTGCTCCGTGATGCGGCTCCCTCGGAACAGCACGAAGTCCTTTAGGCGGGCGAGGATGAGCCCCTACCTTTAAGTAGGCTTATGGGCCGATAGGCTGATCCCTATAACGTCGGCTTCCTTCCAGGTATTCGGGAAGGTGCGTTGTAGATTATCACCATTAAGATAGTAAAATGGCCATTGGTAATAGTTTAGACTCAACTTCGGTGCATGTAACTTGCGTAACGGAGTCGCGAGGTGGTCCCTTAGTCCTCCGGTCGACCTCGCTGTCAACCATTGCAAGGTGAGCATTGGAGCTCGAGATTGTCAGCCAGGCATTCGGCTTTCTCTTCGTCTAAGAAGGCGGGCAGTCTATTGGGGGAGACATTGTTTGGGCGGTGCTCCCTTTTAGAGATTTGGGAAGTCGCCAAAAGGCGATATGGAGAGTTTATATATTGGAGGGGATCCGACCGATCGTTCGTGTGCTGGGCTATGCGTGATCGGACTTCACGCTGAAGGGATATTATCAGCCGATTACTTTTAGTTGGATATATGTCGTTGGCACGGGTCGCCGCATTCCAGCACCCCAATTAGGTCCTTTATGTCGTTTGGCAGGGTCCATCGATGGTCATCCACCGAGGGAACCTGCTTCGAGCAATCCTCGACGTCGGTCTGGATGTGCCTAGTGAGGGCATTAACTGCGAGGTTCGTGTCGTTGACTGAAAATATGTTTCTAGAAATAGCTAGGTGCGGTCATGTGGCTTCCCTCAGTCGGAGTTCCTGAGTCGGAGCCAGTCTACTATGGTCGTAGTGGAGGGTGAGGTTGGGCCGGAGGCCTTAACCGAAGAAGAACGGGGCGATGATTGGAAGGGAGCTCGTGGATTACCTCTATCCCTTGGAAGGCGAGGTTTGTGTTCTTACAGATGGCAATATCAAGCACATCCGGTGCGTGCCCAATGTGTATGGCAAATGGGCCTTGCTTAGCGAGTCTAAAGCCATCTCCTCGGGGTTGATTTTAGCTGCATTCCACCGTGCGTGCTTGCTATTGCAATCTCATGCCAAAATGACTGAGTTGTCAAGGGACAGGAGCGTTAAAAAAGGCAACGTTAAGGGAACGCGGTTTTGCTCTGCCGTTGTAAAGGCCCTCTATGCTTGAAAGTTGACGATGGCTGACGCTACGTAGCTACATGTTGGTAGCGCATTGTGGCGGCAATCCCGACTTCGGGCTTGCCATTGGAATCCCTTAGGGCTTTTGAGATGGTGGCGATGTGATACACTAGCTCGAAGTCGCTTTCGCTAATTTCGCTTTTCCAGCTGATGGAGGGGGCTGCTCAACCGATGGAGCGACGGTAGCTAAGGCAATAGGCGTTTGTTAGATGTCGGACATACTTTTTCAAAAGCGAATGGTGATGTATGTGCCTCTGCAGCGTAAAATATCTAATTATGTGGGTCGCAGTAACCATTTGCCATCACGTGGACTTATAGGAGGAGCTGTGAGCTCAGTTGCCACCTCTAATATTATAAAAGAAATCTTATCTGTCTATAGAATAAAGTAGTCTTCATAGTTTTACAATTTCATCAGTTTTTAATTTAAAGGAAAATGTAGACTATTGGAAGTGTTTGAACCTTGACACTTGAATGCATTATGATAACTTAAGCACGTACGAATTTTTTATTTTAGTGTTTTGAATTTAAACTGAATTTTAATATAAATTATTTCACAAATTTTTACTTATAAAAATACAAAAGGAAATGATTTAAAGTATATTTGGTATATAAATGATTTAAGGTAATTTGACGTAAGGAGACAGAAATGACGGGTTTTTCTTTTATAGAAAAAGAAGGATATTAATTAAAAAAGAATATGTACATTTCTTTTAATATATTATTATTAAGATTAATAGTGTCCCTGACCAATAGGTTAATGCTAAATGCTTGAGTTATATATGATAATACGTAATAATATAACTTACGTAGTTGATATAATCTGGTCTAGATACTAGAACATAAGGCCGTCGTCCAAATCGATAAGAATAAAATTATTATCATTATTCCAGTTTAGACATCTTTCACATAACACCTTAACACGCTCTATAATATAAAATTAAATATATATATATAAGTAATACTTATTCATGGAAATATATTTATTTATTAAACACATAATTCCAATGCACTTATTTACCAATGGTATACAAACAGAAGTTACAGACACGTACCAATACATGTAAAACTACTAAAGTTGCTAGTCAAATAAAATACTGTTCATAAATAGTTTCTAACCAATTGTGTGATCCTGAATTTGACCATATTGATTGTAATAGGTCGTTATGTAAGTCGCTGATGGATTAATAAATAAATAAATAAATAGATATTACAAAATCAATGATTTTTTTTTTATAGACTAGGTGGCAAACTAGTAAGCATACCACCCGATGGTAAGTGATCATCGCCGCCCACGAATATTCGCAAGTCACGAAAGCCTTGCCGGTGTAGGCTCTTTTCTTGAAGATCTCTAAGTTGTATTGGTTCGGAAACACCGCTGGCGACAGCTAATTCCACGGAGTAGTCGTGCGTGGCAGGAAATTTCGCGTGAAGCGCACAGTGCCAACCAACGAAATGATGAGGATGAAATGATGACTCCTGACGTGATGTACTATGCCGCTGGAATTAATCCGAACAACACCTCAGAACACTCCCCATGGTAAATTCAAAAATGCAATATTTCTTCGCAATGCCAATGAATCAAGCCGATCGGAAAGTACCTGTTTATCAACGCTCTCCGATGAATGCGGTCAAACGGAGGTGCCCCGGCTCAGAGATGAGAACAGTATTCCATGTGAAGCCGAACTTGCACTTTGTAAAGTTGCACACAGTAGACTGACATGAAATACTGTCTCGCTCTATTAAGCACGCCCAGTTTTCAGAGGCCTATTTGGCCTTACCCTCCAAGTGACCGTGGAACTGAACGTCTCTCGATATGTCAACACCAAGGATTCCGATACCGGCTGAGGTAGCAAGGGGAGTGTGTTTTCAAAATAAGGAGGTATGTTTTATTAGATTTCGACCACGGTGATCTTCTGGTTATTACGAGATGAAATCAACCGGGCAGGTTGACACTTTCTCGACCTTCCCTTCCCTAGTTCGATGCACTAAGATTACCAGAGCTTTGAGAGGTTCAGATGCAATATAAAAACACGAGATATATATACATCACACTCAGATCAGAATGTAGGTGATACAGTTCATCTGACAGTAAGGGATTCCTCGGGTCCATGAAACCCACATTCAATCTGCAGGAATTAAAAATGCAGACACCATTGATGACTAAAATGAAATGCCTCGCAATTCATTAAGTCTCATCGGTGGTAGAGCCAAACATCAGCTTTTGTTGTTGAATGAATGGCCCGACCGTGAAAGTACCAACGCCTAACAGAGTACACTTCTGCGTTTCCATTCGTCGTGAGTGAGGTAGCCGGAGGTCCATCCCCTCCTCTTTCCCTAAAAACAACCTTTATTAAAGGCCGGCAGCGTATCTGCGACTCTTCTGGTGTTGGGAATGTTCATGGCCGGCAGAGATCACTTTCATCACGTGAGCTGCTTGCTCCTTTGCCAACTGTTCTATATAAAAAAAGACTAAATATATTAGCGTTATGTTGCTATTTTACGCTGATGAAAATACAATAATTGTTTCGTCTAACTCCGAATGTAAACAAAACTTGTACTATTTACTCTCAATATATATTTTTTAATTCTAATTAATATTTAATTGCTGTGGCAACATTAAATAGTCTGTCACATACTTATAATTTAAATACATATATTTTATTATCTAATGTTACTATTATTATCTAGTTTTATTATCAAATATATTATTACATTTATTGGGAGTATAGAGTTTTGGTTATCCATAAATAATTTTTTGTGTCATTATGCACCGTATGACCCATTGCATTTTGATTGGATAACCTAAGTAACTTATAACGACATGAAAGGAAGCGCTAAACGACATATATGTCTAACTCTCCTTATCTACGTAACAATACCATAACGCTATTTATTTTTTTCGGGCTGATGGCCGCTGTTAGCCCGAGGGCTTTTACGGTTTCCCTGTTCCGCGAGAGCGTCTGACCCGAGGGTGCCCGAGAGGGCCGAACCTCGGCTCGGTCAGTTACTTCTGACTAAGAATTATCTACATTAATATCTCTTTTATTATTATTGGCTATATGTACTACCACTTCGGAATGCGTGGGCGCTGGAGAAGAAGTGGCGCAAGAAACTCCAGCGTCGCTTCTAACTGTATTGTCTGGTGAGAACCGGCCTGTGACATGGCGGTATCGCGAATAACCTTGTTTGTGACGCCCTCGTCGTCGGCGGGGGCGGTATGAGGGTGCAATGTAAGTGTGTAAACCATAACGCTATCTCGTTGGATATTTATACAGGGTTTTTTTTCTTCATAAAGAATACTTAGTAGAGCTATTAACTATTATACGAGAGTAATCAAATCAATCCAAGGGAAATTTTTAGACAGATTTTTATTTAATATAGAATAAGTTTATTTTATCGTTTATATAATAAATTTATATATTACTCTATCTGTACATTATCTATTTATTACATAAAGTTCTATTTTTATTATGAATTTAATGTATATATGTATATATTATAATGTATATTAAGTGTGTTACAGATATTCTTAATATTTTGTAGTTCATATTTACGGTCAATATTTCTTCGTCTCAAGGGTCTTGAGGTTGGTGCATTATGCATTGTACCTTTGTTTTTAAAAAATAAGATGTTTTTAATTGAAGATTGAATATATATTAATAAAAAAACATCGCTAACACCACCTAAGTTTAAAATGCTTGTTCCAGTAAATGGTTTACGAAAATAGCCGAATGGTGGATTCTAACTTAAGACGTTAAGCTACGCGGAACGTAACCTAAACCTAAAGGCTATGGACGCCTCGTTTATTGTAGGTTAATTATGTTGTACCAAGAAGGTTGTATTGTAAAAGACTGTAGAATGAAGAGAAAAGATCGTAAAATTAGTAACATTTACAGTACTAGCTACTTCTAATTGACAGAGATACTTGCAATTTTTTTGCAAAAAAACATGGCGCAAGTTCGACCTAACATTCAATTCTGTTCTCATATCTGAGCTGGGTCCGATTGCATTTGATCCCCCAGATTCACTACCACATTGTGAAGCGATGTTGCATCTCTTAGCATTTTTTAACGAATCCACCACGTGGAGTGTTCTGAGGAGTTGTTCAGATTAAGTCCTCCCGCTGAGTGTAAATATCGTCCATCGTGACAGAATTCAAAACTTCAACCTCATTATCTAGATGGTTGGCAATCCACCACTGTGCGCTTGTACACCATCACCATCCATTCTCTACTCTGGAGAATCTTCGGATAGCTAGGGAACTGGCAACTTAGGTGGCACTATGATAGGAACGAGATCAGAGCAGACCGACACACTCAGTGTATGAGTGCTTTGAGTAAGTAAGAGAACCAAAACTACATTGCGTCCGTTGAAGCTGTAAGAGCCGCATAGGCTAACAGCATCAACATCGACAGAATCTTGACTGTGCACTTTACGTGAAATGTTTGTTTCGTCAGCGGTGTTTCCGAACCGACACGATATAGTTCTTTAAGAGCCTAAACCTTGGTTAAAGGCCTGAAACGCACCTGCTACTGCTCTGGTGAAGTTCCTCGGTGAAGTTCAGGGGCCGCCGTGACCACTTACCGTCAGATGCTTGCTCCTTTTCCACCTATTCTATATAAAAAAAATCAATTATAAATTATCCATCCGTTCAATTGGTAATGATTTGTGTACACAAAAATGATTCATCCCTCTTCAGAATAGATAATTCCAGTACAGTATGCGAGTTATATCTAGTACCGCATCTGACCTAGTTACCTGACGTTGGCTGGATCAATACCAACTGAGAGACGCCGCCCCATTATGGCCGCCAGTCTCGTGTATTCTCGTATATTCTATAAATTTATTGCGTACAGTTTTAAGGTTATATTATTTATAGATAAATGGGAGATGTGAAAAATATAAAATTATTCATAAACGCGTCAACTAGATCCGACTTTTGTTTTTTACGCTAATGTTGACCTTAGACGAGATCGACGTTAGAATTACAATGCATTGAAATATTGAAATAATAAGGTATCTTCAACGAACAACGGTAGAGCTCTGCTGAAGCTAGTTTGCCAACTTTTTTTATATGCTGACGGTCACTTTTACCCCGAGGGATGTTACAGCTTCAGCGGGTTGAAAGTTTCTCCACGTCTCGACAGAATACTAGCGTTATATGGCTTATAACGGTACTGTGTTTCGTATGATTAGTGTAGAAAACGCATCATTCCAACTCTATCCTCCGGGGTAAAAATATGCATCTTTGTCCTTGATGAACGTAGGTGTTATAGTCAACAGTGTTCACTTTCCATCAGGTGAACTGTGAGCTTGCATGTCGCCTTGGTTTCACAAATAAATCAGCATTATGCATCTGTATCTGCAATTGTACATGTCATTATGGGTCTGTGAAGTACTATTTTTAACCATACATCATTCTGTCGTATATAAAAAAATAATATTAAAAACAATATATTTTATACAGTCTATATATTTTTCATTTTATATTGATATAATGAAAAGCATTCTTTTATTATTAGTTTTACACATCCAGTTGGCATTAAATATGCATTGCATTATTTTGCTAAACATATTTCATTGCAATCGCGTCTAAAATAGTTTCTTTTTAGCGCGTAGGCGCGTAATGTTGTTTGATAAATATTTTTAGCTACTGAACCACCTATATTGCTTGTTCTATTTGCTTTAACCTTTTTTTAAATAGGAATGACATTGGTATGACAATCGTCGTGTTCGAAAAGGGTGGAAGACGCTAGAATATTCCAGTATGCATCGATATTTTACGAACTTAAAGATGCATGTTAAAATGATTCATAGAACGCTCTAGCTTCTTTTTTCCAATGTACATATACGTTAAATGTTATGCTCGCTGTCTCCTTTTACGGGTGCGACGTAACTGCTTCGGGAGGATTCGAAAACATTGCTACATCGTTTTCTTATTTTCCACATTAAAGATTGCCCAATAATTATATTTACGTCGTTCCAAGCATAGAATCATACATACGTGTATTTTGCATCATGAATCATGACATAGATATAGCATGCCAAAATATCGTAACAGGTTACAACTATATTGATAATAATAATATAAGAAAACGGTCAAATATATAAGAATGTGGTGATGAAGCTATTGCATATGTATGTTTAACTTTTACATTTTAGATATTTGAAGGAGCAAATGTTCAGGCTATCCAAGGAAAACATCATAAATCTATTTAAACACATACAAATAAAAATTATATGCCTCTAAAATCTATTATTTAAAATTAGCATAGTTACATTATTATATTATTTAAAATATACAATAATTATCGGATACAGTATTTAGTCTCCCGAAATTATGGGAAAATCACCATCTGTAGCACCCCTTCGGCTGTATTGCATGACAAATCCGTCCCGAACTTTTTGTTGTGCGCTAAACCCTCATTGGCCGATATAATTCAATTCTAGAACATTCAACGAACACTGTTTTCTGATTGGTTTGTTCTTGAAACGAGATGAAGTTTCTAGAATTTGATTCGTTCAATATAAAAGCGCGGCGGCTACCGCGGGAAGTCAGAATTATTTGAAACACGATACAAAGCGCACGATTAAGAGAGCGAGAGTTCGGTATTTTCCGAGGTTAATTTAATAATTTTGCGTATATAAGAAGCGAATTATAAAGAGAAAATGGCAGCTATTGGAATCGACCTTGGAACGACTTACTCGTGTGTCGGAGTGTGGCAACACGGCAATGTGGAGATCATCGCCAACGACCAGGGCAACAGGACGACACCATCCTACGTGGCTTTCACCGACACGGAGCGACTGATCGGCGATGCGGCGAAGAACCAGGTGGCCCTCAACCCCAGCAACACAGTGTTCGATGCCAAAAGGTTAATCGGACGTAAATTCGACGACCCGAAGATCCAGCAAGACATGAAGCATTGGCCATTCAAAGTGGTGAGCGATTGTGGAAAGCCAAAAATCCAGGTGGAGTTCAAGGGAGAGACGAAGAGGTTCGCACCGGAGGAGATCAGCAGCATGGTGTTGACGAAGATGAAGGAGACGGCGGAGGCGTACCTCGGCAGCGGGGTGCGGGACGCCGTGATCACGGTGCCGGCGTACTTCAATGACTCGCAGCGTCAGGCCACGAAGGACGCGGGAGCCATCGCCGGACTGAACGTGCTGCGCATTATCAACGAGCCCACGGCGGCCGCTCTGGCTTACGGCTTGGACAAGAAGCTGACGGGCGAGCGCAACGTATTGATCTTCGACCTCGGCGGCGGCACATTCGACGTGTCGATCCTGAGCATCGACGAAGGCTCCCTGTTCGAAGTGAAAGCGACGGCCGGCGACACGCACCTGGGAGGCGAGGACTTCGACAACAGACTAGTGAACCACCTCGCGGACGAGTTCCAGCGCAAGCACAAGAAGGACTTGCGCTCGAACCCGCGCGCCTTGCGTCGCCTCCGCACCGCCGCCGAGCGCGCCAAGCGCACGCTCTCCTCCAGCACCGAGGCCACCATTGAGATCGACGCGCTCTACGAAGGCATCGACTTCTACACGCGCGTCTCTCGCGCCCGCTTCGAGGAGCTCTGCTCGGACTTGTTCCGCGGCACCCTGCTCCCGGTGGAGAAGGCGCTGAGGGACGCGAAGATGGACAAGGGTCAGATCCACGACGTCGTACTCGTAGGCGGCTCCACTCGCATTCCGAAGGTGCAGAGCTTGCTGCAGGACTTCTTCTGCGGCAAGAAGCTAAACCTATCCATCAACCCTGACGAAGCTGTCGCATACGGTGCCGCCGTGCAGGCTGCGATCCTTAGCGGAGACACCCACTCTAAGATCCAGGACGTATTGCTGGTGGATGTGGCCCCACTGTCTCTCGGCATCGAGACTGCCGGAGGCGTTATGACGAAGATCATTGAACGCAACTCGAAGATCCCGTGCAAGCAATCGCAGACCTTCACCACGTACTCGGACAACCAGCCGGCGGTCACCATCCAGGTGTACGAAGGCGAGCGTGCTATGACCAAGGACAACAACTTACTGGGCACGTTCGACTTGACCGGCATCCCGCCGGCGCCGCGCGGCGTCCCCAAGATCGATGTGACGTTTGATATGGACGCCAACGGCATTCTGAACGTGTCTGCCAAGGAGAACAGCACGGGTCGCAGCAAGAACATCGTTATCAAGAACGACAAGGGGCGGCTGTCGCAGGCTGAAATCGACCGCATGCTGTCTGAAGCCGAGCGGTACAAAGAGGAGGATGAGAAGCAGCGGCAGAGGGTCGCCGCGCGCAACCAGTTGGAGTCGTACGTGTTCAGTGTGAAGCAGGCGGTGGAGGAGGCGGGAGACAAGCTCGGCGAGAGCGACAAGAGCACGGCGCGCCAGCAGTGTGACGACGCGCTCCGATGGCTGGACAATAACACGCTCGCAGAGCGCGAGGAGTACGAGCACCGGCTGCGCGAGCTGCAGCGAGTCTGCTCGCCACTGATGACCAAGATGCACGGACACTCGGCGGGTGCCGCGCCAGGAAGCCAGCGCGACGGGCCCACAGTCGAGGAGGTGGACTGAAGCTCTACCTAAATATCCAAAATTTGTACATTAACATAATATTAATTTAAGATTTTTAAGACTGATAATTTATTTTCGCTACAAAAGGTGATCATCTTGTGTTAAAAATAATAAAAAATATGCTTATTTCTGTGTTTATTTCCTGTATTCCCTATTAATTTCAAAGCAAATCTTAATACTTTATTGTACATTTTATGAAACTCTATTAAAATATTACTTGCTACCAGCAATTTAAATAGGTATATAAATTATAATTTCTTATTAAGAACAGCCTTCTTTAGGAATGAATGAAAATACTTATTATAGATTTCCTCCTGGCCCATTACGACCATGGCGAAATCTTCTGGTTACCAGATGTCATCAACTTAGCGCCGAATACTGTACCGAATCGTAAGCATTCGCGCAAACAGAGGCATTCACACTTCGTCCCCTTCCCTGTTAATGTTTCATGTTTTTCGGCTGGAGGTAAAATTCACGTCGTCGACGCACGTCCGAATTGCTGATAAAATTATTTCATTGGCGCGTTCGCACTGTCACTTGTTGACATCTTTATTTATAAAATAGTACTTATGTTAGGTGACAGATAACAAAATCACCATTTCTGTTCACAACCAAAAATAAAAATCATGTATTGAGTTGAAATTTTTTTAATACTCAATTATTAAATTTCGACTTGATACATGATTTTTATTTTTGGTTGTGAACAGAAATTTTATTTTTATTTTTAAATTTATTGCATGTACTATAAGATATAATAGGAGGAGATAAGATAGGAGGCAGTGTGCAAAGAAAAGGAAATTACCCAGATCCGAAAAGTAACAATTTGTATGGTACAAATATTGTTCCTCGGCTGGGAATCGAACCCAAGACCTTTGAAGCAGCAGGCGTTTACAAGTAACCAATTTTATAGTAAATATAATTTGAATATCCTCCCAGATGATGTTAAGTTGTACGCCGTTATACTATAAGAACAGTCTTTATAAAAAAGATATAATCTGTCACTAATTTGGATTTAACAATTTATTGCTGGTGGCGCAAGAAACGAACTCGGGTTCCTCGCGTTTTTGGAATAAAATCCAGAATGTGGACACTGTGTTACCACCGCTTATAAAATTTTTGGCATTAAGAACATATGTATAGACATTTTGAAATTGAATCAACATAAAAACTCACATACAACTCAATTTAAATTGTTAAAATTACAACAATATAGGTAGTACATTTACATTGTCCTGTCGTTCAATATGAGCAATAATTCAGTTTATTTTATCATTTACCATTGATGGTACCCCTTCGCATTATATTATAGTTGTTGGTAAACTTAAATTTGTGTAAAGAGGTACAACTTACAAAACTAATCTGGGTAATTTTGTGTTAATTACACTGTCTATTATTAACGAAAATACACAACAATTACGTATTACACATTTCGGAAGTTGAATCTTTATATAATTATATTCTGTTATGTACAACAATGACGGCGTGTATAACTTACGCTATTTAGGTACGTAGAGGTTATAATTAACAGAAATTAAAAAGCAGGACAATGCGTGGAGTATGTGAAAGTTTTTAAAATAAAAGCATACAAATAAAAATTCTTCTTCTTCTTCTTCTTCTTTATGACTTTTTTCACAAGTCTCGGCATACGGGCAATCAATTTGTTAATGGTGTCTTGTGATATATTGTTCCAAATTTCGCATAAAGCATTCCACATTTCTTCTCGCTAGGATGGGCCACGATTACGAACGTTCCTATCAAGCTCTTCCCGCAAAAGTTCAATGGGATTGAGATCCAGGCTCTGAGGTGGCCAAACCATGTTTTTTAACACCCCTTGTGCCTCTTTCTCTTCTAAATGTCCTCTACATAATTTTGAGCTATGCTTTGGATCATTATCTTGCTGGAAAATGAATCCATCTCCAATTAACCGCAACCCGGAAGAAACGGCATTTTGTTCTAAAATATTTTTGTACTGTTCCTTTTTCAAAATTCCTTCAATTTTAATCAAATCGCCAGTTCCTTGGCTAATAACCCCAGACCATAATTGAGCCAACACCATGCTTGATTGTTGGGACTACACAATCTGACATATTCTTTTCTTGGGCACTGCGACGAACGTATATTCTACGTTTTGAACCGAATAGTTCAAACTTGGATTCATCGGTCCACATCGGGCACTTCGATAACTTCAGCTGTGAGACAATATCACGTTCGGATTTGCCTTCATTATGTAAAACAACGATGGCAGAACGCACTTCACTGCTAATTTCTCGAGCTTTTCCCATTTTATGTCGTCTTCACTGTAGAAACCACAAGTTTAGACTAATTGAGATTTAAGTCAGAAACACGTGTTTTCAGGAGCTAAATAATCCAAATTATTGACCAATACGTAACAAAAGCAAAGTAATTAGTAATGAGGACATTATAAAATTATTGTTACGACTCTACCACCTGGCTCTAGCGCAGCGTTTGTCTGTGTTCGAAAACAATAGATGTTTATTGTGAAATAACTTGAAAGTAAACAAAAGAATGACTTCTTTAAATATTCGATACTAACAATAGAATAAGCAGATGTGCATTTCTTTTATTCATCCTAAGGGATTTTATTACAATTGATGGATAATTATGTTGTTTATGCCGGTCTTAAACTTTTGGCAGGCAGGGTATATAATAGGTGAATGCCTATGAAATTGCCGTTAAAGTTAAAATATTTTTTTTTTCCAACATTTTTATTTCTGTTATTCAAAGTAATCACCCATGTAATCGTTGCACCTTTGCCAACGCAGCGGTAGTTTACTGATGCCCTTCTTGTAAAAATCAGCTGGACGGGAGGCAACAAACTCTTCAAAGGCATTTTGTACTGCCTCTCGGGAATTGAATTTTTTTCCCGCTGAAAAGTTGTCCAAATTTTGGAAAAAGTAATAGTCGGTGGGTGCAAGGTCTGGTGAGTAGGGTGGATGAGGGAGAGCTTCCAACTCCAACTCTTGTAGCTTGGAGACTGTCTAATGTGCAGTATGGGATCGTTGTTCTTCCAACCCCGTTGCTCCTACACGATGCTGTCGAGTAGGAGCAACGGGGCGACCGATTGACCAAAGCTAGTTGCAGATGTGCGAGCTTCTCCATCATTGTCTTCAGTTCTTCACAGAACACATCTGCAGTAGTGCTCATGCCGTTTGGTAAAAAACTGTGATGAATCACACCGGCACTAGACCACCAAACAGTGACCATCAACTTTCTAGAGGTCATTTTTCGTTTACGGCATTGCTTTGGTGCTGAACCAGGATCTAACCAACTTGCTGAGTGCTTTCGATTGTCGAACAGGATCAACTTTTCGTCGCACGTAACAATCCGGTTCAAAATTGTTTCATTTCTGTGCCTGTTGAGCAGCGCGAGGAAGGTCTCAACGCGTACGTTGCGCTGGCGATCGTTAAGTTCGTGGGGCACCCATCTATCAAGCTTTTAAACCTTGCCAATTTGTCGTAAATGGACCAATATTGTTTTGATGTTGATATCAAAAGCTGCTAGCTCGGCTGTAGATTGAGTATCATAAGCTTCCACAATCGCCTTTAATTCATCATTGTTGACCAAAGTGTTCGGACGACCATGAGGTTCATTTTTCAAATCAAAATTTCCAGAACGGAACCGGGCAAACCAATAACGGGTTATGTGTTCGTTTGTAAAGTTCTCTCCGTAAACGTTGTTGATGTTACGTGCCATTTGTGCTGCGTTGATGCCACGACGGAACTCGTATTCCATAATTACACTAATTTTTAAAGTATCCATTATGACGAAAAATGTTCAAACGTAATGTAAATACAAAGCTAATCAATAAACAAAAGACTGACTTTGTAAAAAGTATGTCATGTTTTTAAAACAATATTATAATGAATTTAGAATTCACAGCCAATCAAAACTTTTTCTTGGTTTGAAATGGCCAATACTGAAGAACGGCAATTTCATAGGTAAACACATAATATATTACGATGCAACTGTTAGAATTCCTACGTTTTTTAAATTTTCTCTCGAGAATGTTCGAGAACCTTTATTGTATATAGAACGTACAGTCGGACATCGGACATTTGTGACTGAGTGCGTTTTTATAACGTTGACAACAGTACACTTGAGGGTGATTCCTGTGGCTGATAATCATATTCTTCATCATTGATAATTGATGTCACTCATATGACAACAATAATTCTGAATAGTATTTAAAAAAAAATGCTAACAATGCTTTTTTTTTTTTCGAGCTTGATGGCCTCTGTTACCCCGAGGGCTTTTACAGTTTCGCCGGGTTGAGTGGTGACCGAGCGCTTATGCCGCTCAGTCGAGACCTCTATTAGTGGGTAACCAGCACAAGGGCTCCCGAGAGGGAACCTCCGCTTGGACCGTTATCCTGTTCCACGAGAGCGTCTGACTCGAGGGTGCCCGAGAGGCCCGAACCTCGGCTCGGTCAGTTGCTTCTGACTAAGAATTATCTACATTAATATCTCTATTATTATTATTAGCTATATGTACCATCACTTCGGAATGCGTGGTTCTATTAATATTACTAACTACTAAGCTTTAAACGGTAGGGCTAGTAGATGGTTCACGTGGTTCGGAGACCGTACCCTAAATCATTAAGTTATTGATGCTTTAATCAGTTTATAAATGCAGTTATATAAGGGCTTGTACCGATAAGCTTTCTGATTTTCGGTAAATAGAACATTTTGTATTAAGTACACAACGAGAACACGTTTGAACTTATAAGCACAATTATATTGAAACATAAATAAAGATAGTCTAAATATAGTTAGCAAGTAAATGCGAGTAA
Source organism: Teinopalpus imperialis (assembly GCA_029286865.1). Classification (NCBI taxonomy): domain Eukaryota; kingdom Metazoa; phylum Arthropoda; class Insecta; order Lepidoptera; family Papilionidae; genus Teinopalpus; species Teinopalpus imperialis. Next base: position 7,658,721 of record JAGSMU010000014.1, on the reverse strand, counting down.
AGAGAAAAATCATATAATATATCCGTGATTTTGAGTTTATAAAAATAAACACCGCCCGTCTACACAATCCACATTACAGACGACGTAAAACCCTCACTAGAACGCTAGCGGGAGGGAGGGAAGAAAGAGATGACACATAAAAATCAATAAAAATGTCGGTTTAGAATTTACAACTTTTGTGGTGTACAAGAAAAATGGTGACGATTAAATCGCCGCTTTAAACTCTTCACATTCCCAAGGCATGGGTGACAAAGGGTTGATGTAAGAATAATCTGGAAAACGCCAGCTAATCATATATTATTAATTAAATAAAAAGACTGTGAAACGTGTGGAAGTAGACTGTTGCCATATTGTTTTTTCAGGCGCTGTTTACCTCAAGCCGTCATTGAGTAAACTTAATTATGCTTTGCAAATTACATTTCAAACTATATAGTTTTATTTTATATCATGTATCAACAATGGAGATGTTAATATTTTAATCCACCCACCACCGCACCGAAGGCATTAAGTCCTTCACGTAATAAAAGATTGTGTGAAGTGAAATTTTGCTATAATTTGTTTTTTTTACGTTTATATTGTATTTTTGGTCTATTTATGCCAACGAGCACAGTTCACTCAACATTTATCCTTGATAAGGAATAATAATACAGTTTCTTTGTCAACCCTGACAACTAAGATGGAATGGTTCCTCACCGGTAAAGAGAAATAAATAAAATATATGTATATAACACAGTAAGTACGTATTAACATAATATATCCTACTCGTACATTTCACTTTTCGTCTAATTTGCCATTCTTTCAACATGTCCCTCGTCTTCGAATTTCTTTCTGCAATTTCTGATCCTTACCTTTAGTTATCCGGGAAATGATTTTCTTTCGATTTTTTTTCAAACTAAATGAAAATTCACACACGGAATTTTCTTTTGATGCTACAGACCAGATAAATTATTTTATATTGTAGTGTTAAAAATATTTTTTTTTGATAAATGTAAATTAGAGTATAAATAAATAAACATATGTAACGTAATTTCATTAGTTAATGTATATCAAGTGATAGTTTTACAGAAGGGATATTTAAAAAAAATATCCTTTTAGTACTTTCCTTCAAGAACATTTCTAGAGACATATCAAGTCGTCTGACACTCCTTGTTTACCGCTGAATTAAAATGTCTACAGGACTTTCTTAGTAGTATAAGATATCTTCTATGATTTAGAATTAAAAATTTCGGTGGCGCCGACATAGTTTCTCAAATATTCGAAACTTTCTTGTGAGAATGGAAACTATGACTTGTGTGAATAATTATTTATGTTCGTCACTGTTGCCATCTAGTGGTTGCATTGTTGCTATTAGTTTACAACGCCATCTAACGTGTCTAATGAATATCGTGTATCATATTTATGATATTGTGAGAAATAATATTGTCATTGTTGTACTATTAAAATAAATATTTATAAAAATTTATCATCGTTTTACATTGGGTAAATTCAATTAAACCTATTATATCGAGTAAGTAACAACTTATTAAAATGTTAAGTTTCTTTTATGAAGTAACTTTTAAAAACTTTTCTAAAGTCAGTAAAGATGGCACTTTTATTATTTTAGAATTGTCAAGGATTTACTTTTGTAAATATATTACAAGTTAACATCAACTTCAGCATGTTATTAAATTTATTAGTTTCCTTTCCTTTTTTTTACGTGGTTTACCAAAAGGACACAAATAAAAATAAATGGATATAGTTCACTAAAAATAAAATAATAAATAAAACAAAACATGAAGAACATGTGTAATAGAGAAATGGCAAAAAGAGCGGTAGAAAGTTCTAGTCATGGAACGAAACCTATAGACATATTATTGTTGTTTGTAGTAAATGTTTGTATCTCTTTCACACGCCGGGGGAGACCAGGTTAATTTATAAAAGTTCTAGAATATTGCCTTTTAAATTCATTAATTTCCTGATATTATGTTCTCACCAACTAAACTCTTGGAATATCTAAAACTTGTTTTTGTTATTTTGATCGGAAAAAGGAATTCCAGTGAAGAGCAGTGCAGCCCAGACAAAATCGACGGTAAAATAAGCCAATAATAATAATAAGGAAATAAAAAACATATTCAATCACCAATGCACATGATGAAATAATTATTACAGAATAATATGTTTTCTCCTATTAATTAAAAAAAAGAGCCATAATTTCACAACATCAAACAAAATTACGGAAAGTTTACATGGTTATCCTCCAAGTGTTAGACTTATATTTTATACTTGACTTAGATTGTGAATAGATAAATTTAACCACTTTTTTATTGTGACAAATGAGCACACATTTCACCTGATTGTTAGTCAATCATAACCCAAATGCGTTTTCACCCATGAGGACTAAAATGGAATGCCTAGTCCCCAGTGTTATGGGTCTCCCGAACCTATGTATTCTGCGAATGTGTGGATCTTCCACGGTAGAGCAGACCGATTCCAGCAGCACCTAAGACTGCAGCGTTGCTTTACCGCTTAAAAATATTAATTTGGTTATATTTCCGTGCTTTAAATAGTTTTTTTTTTATTGGTGCCGACAACGGAGCTCGAACTCTGCTTATTTACCATATTATATAAATGAAAATAAATATAGTATGTCTAACAGATAAACGAGGCCTCTAATCATTGCTTTTAAATTTATTTATTTCAAACATTAGGGACGCACGGTTTAAGGGATGAGTCTTTGAATTACAACACGAGACGTACGCTACCGGTAGCGTTTCTGGAAATTTAATGTAGATATTTGTTTCTCTTTCACACACTGCGGGAGCCCAAGTCATTCTCGGCAATTCTAGATTGTGGCCATGTTCATTTATAAATTTCCTAAAATTATTACGTTAGTAGGAAGTTGTACACAGTAAATTGAATGTTTTATGTTTTTAATAGTTATTTAAATATGTATATAATACTTTTCTCTTATTGGTGTATTGAGATTACGGACAAACTAGTATGCAGATTACCTGAAATAAGATGTTCAAGAATGAACCAAGTAAGCAAGGTTTTATTAGTTGAATAAATATTAAAAAGAAAAGTAGAAAGTTATTTTAAACAGGAACATAAAAGTCTAAGAAAAAAAACAATGAGCAATTTAAGTAAAATTTAATATATTTTCTAGAAAGTTTTTTAATATCATAAATATCGTACCAAAAAATTTAAGTATAGATATTTGTTGTATAAAATTAATACATAAAGTTAATAATACAAAATCATTATTTAATATTATTAATATTTTTAAATACTTCTTTAAAAATACTGAAAAATACTTCCATCCAATAAAGATCTGACTTATCCTTAAATAATAAATTTAAATAGTTTTAAATGAACCTACCTACAATAATTGCTAGAGAAATAACAAAAGTATTTTCCTTAGTAAGGGCAAATTCTTACTTCTGGTATCCCCATGGCCTCAATGGGTAATGACGTGTCATTGCTATCTCTTTTTAGCTTAGTAGGTTAAAAAGAGATAGAATCACAAATTTATCAGCGCGTCGTTGTTTCGAGAATGTTCTCGTAGCGTTTTGATTGGTCGAGTCTCGAAGCCACTCGACGTTACTAGAATTCTATTCGTTCAATATAAAAGCGCGGCGGCCGGCGCGGCAAGTCAGAATTATTTGAATCACGACACAAAGTGGACGAAGAGAAGAGTTCGGTGTTTACCGAAGTTATCTTACAAGCGATTTAATATTATTCCTGCGTGTACAAGAAGAGTATTTTTAAACAGAAAATGGCAGCTATTGGAATCGACCTCGGAACTACTTACTCCTGTGTCGGAGTGTGGCAACACGGCAATGTGGAGATCATCGCCAACGACCAGGGCAACAGGACGACACCATCCTACGTGGCTTTCACCGATACGGAGCGACTGATCGGCGATGCGGCGAAGAACCAGGTGGCCCTCAACCCCAGCAACACAGTGTTCGATGCCAAAAGGTTAATCGGACGTAAATTCGACGACCAGAAGATCCAGCAAGACATGAAGCATTGGCCATTCAAAGTGGTGAGCGATTGCGGAAAGCCGAAAATCCAAGTGGAGTTCAAGGGAGAGACGAAGAGGTTCGCACCGGAGGAGATCAGCAGCATGGTGTTGACGAAGATGAAGGAGACGGCGGAGGCGTACCTCGGCAGCGGGGTGCGGGACGCCGTGATCACGGTGCCGGCGTACTTCAACGACTCGCAGCGTCAGGCCACGAAGGACGCGGGAGCCATCGCCGGACTGAACGTGCTGCGTATCATCAACGAGCCCACGGCGGCCGCTCTGGCTTACGGCTTGGACAAAAAGCTGACGGGCGAGCGCAACGTATTGATCTTCGACCTCGGCGGCGGCACATTCGACGTGTCGATCCTGAGCATCGACGAAGGCTCCCTGTTCGAAGTGAAAGCGACGGCCGGCGACACGCACCTGGGAGGCGAGGACTTCGACAACAGACTGGTGAACCACCTCGCGGACGAGTTCCAGCGCAAGCACAGGAAGGACTTGCGCTCGAACCCGCGCGCCTTGCGTCGCCTCCGCACCGCCGCCGAGCGCGCCAAGCGCACGCTGTCCTCCAGCACCGAGGCCACCATCGAGATTGATGCGCTCTACGAAGGCATCGATTTCTACACGCGCGTCTCTCGCGCCCGTTTCGAGGAGCTCAATTCGGACTTGTTCCGCGGCACCCTGCTCCCGGTGGAGAAGGCGCTGAGGGACGCGAAGATGGACAAAGGTCAGATCCACGACGTCGTACTCGTAGGCGGCTCCACTCGCATTCCGAAGGTACAGAGCTTGCTGCAGGACTTCTTCTGCGGCAAGAAACTCAACCTATCCATCAACCCTGACGAAGCCGTCGCATACGGTGCCGCCGTGCAGGCTGCGATCCTCAGCGGAGACACCCACTCTAAGATCCAGGACGTTCTGCTGGTGGACGTGGCCCCACTGTCTCTCGGCATCGAGACGGCCGGAGGCGTTATGACGAAGATCATTGAACGCAACTCGAAGATCCCGTGCAAGCAGTCGCAGACCTTCACCACTCGGACAACCAGCCGGCGGTCACCATCCAGGTGTACAAAGGCGAGCGTGCTATGACCAAGGACAACAACTTACTGGGCACGTTCGACTTGACCGGCATCCCGCCGGCGCCGCGCGGCGTCCCCAAGATCGACGTGACGTTTGATATGGACGCCAACGGCATTCTGAACGTGTCTGCCAAGGAGAACAGCACGGGTCGCAGCAAAAACATCGTGATCAAGAACGACAAGGGACGGCTGTCGCAGGCTGACATCGACCGCATGCTGTCTGAAGCCGAGCGCTACAAAGAAGAGGACGAGAAGCAGCGGCAGAGGGTTGCCGCGCGCAACCAGTTGGAGTCGTACGTGTTCAGTGTGAAGCAGGCGGTGGACGAGGCGGGAGACAAGCTCGGCGAGAGCGACAAGAGCACGGCGCGCCAGCAGTGTGACGACGCGCTCCAATGGCTGGACAACAACACGCTCGCCGAGCGCGAGGAGTACGAGCACCGGCTGCGCGAGCTGCAGCGAGTCTGCTCGCCACTTATGACTAAGATGCACGGACACTCGGCGGGAGGTGGCGTCCATAGTGGTATGCCAGGCGGAGCGCCTGGCGGTCAACGCGACGGTCCCACCATAGAAGAAGTGGATTAATGTCTTAATAAATGAAGGCTCTTAGATTACGAGTTCCTCTCTCGGATATTATGTCGATATATTTGTGATTTATTTTTAAGAATGGACCAAAGACTGATAATTTATTTTAATAGTTAAGATAACAATGGATTACCTTCTGTTTAATAAATAATTTCATATTAATTTATTAAAGTTTTTTATTGCAACCCTTTTTAATTACAACTCATTATTAATATAATCTCATTACAATCAAATTATGTGCGTTTATTATAGAACACAGAATAGCATTCAAATATCCCAATCATTTGTTAGACTTCTTCTTTACATTCTTTAATTACGCCTGTAATTAAACTAAGAGTTTTAAAATAATTTAAAATAACTTTTCTAAAAAAAGCAGTAAACTCGGCAATGTACTCTGTAATTGGAAAACATCGCAATAGCAGAATCAAAAACTAAAATTATTTTTGGGCATTTTTTATAACAATTTAAGGTATCAATATCCGTTTATTTCTCAATAAATATGTCTGTTTTTACAGTGGTAGAGCTACACTGCAGTTTGTTTTTAGCTGTTGAATGTATGGGTAAGTTCGACCGGGGTAGGACCACGCCCTCATAGAACATAATATAGCAGCGCAATGCTGGCGTGTTTCGTCTAGTGAGTGTTAGGAGCCGGAGGTCTTTATTACTGGTGACGAGGCATTCCATCTCCGTCAACATCGATAGATGCGTCGCTGGAGTTTTTGCGCCACTTCTCCAGCGCAACGCATTCCGTAGTGGTGATACAGCTAATCAATAATAATAGAGATATTAATTTAGACAATCCATACTCGGAAGCAACTGATCGAGCCTATCGGTCACCCTCGAGGTAGTCGCTCTCGGGCAAAGGTAACGGTCCAAGCCGAGGCTACCTCTCAAGCCCTTATGCTGGTTACCCACAAATAGAGGCCTCGGCTGAGCGCCATAAGCGCTCGGTCACCTCTCAACCCGGTGAAACTGTAAAAGCCTGGCTGGCTAACAGCGGTCATCAAACCGAAAACAATGTATATAGTCATTTTTTAATGATTACAGTTTTATTTATTGGTCTATAAAGAAATATGGTACTCGCAGGGACTGTCAAGGTTGTGCTTTTTAAAGCGTACTGTCAGTCCTTACACATGCTGCCTGTGGTCGACTATACGCAGCGGGCATACAGCGATCTGCGCTTTCAATACAACAACGCGTTCCGGGTGCTGATGGGGCTGCCGCGCCACTGCAGCGCCTCCGCCATGTTCGCGGATGCTGATACTGACGGCTTTGCGGCGATCATGCGCAAACGATGCGCTTCTATTATGCGTCGCACGCGTGACAGCCTCAACAGCATCCTGCGCGCGTTGGCGGACCGGTGGGACTCCGATGCTGGCTCGATGGATACGACTGCATGAAGCCGTACAGTAATTTTCCACCATCATCGGTGAGTCCTACCGGACTTGCCATGTTATGTTTAACTATTATTATTATTACTAACACTATCTTGTAAACTTGCTTTTGTACTAACAAATATGGATGTACTCCTAGGATGAGTCTCAAATGAATGATATTATTATTATTATTACTACAAATGAAAATTTTTCAAAACAAATTTATAAGATTTTTTAATGATCATCTGCACCTATGACAGTAGCGTATTTAACAAAGTTTTCATGTCGTTAGTACCATAATTATACTTTGCGAACCCAAATTTATTTATTTGGTCATCGTTGAATGGAAGAGAATATTGTATTTTTTCTAATACTTTATTTAACTACACCTTTAAATAAATCGGTCATTAAGACTTCTTTTAGCAAAAATCCAGTCGCTTACTCAGCCTATAATTAATCGTGCCAAAGATAATGATAATGATGATGATGATGATGGGTACCTTTAAAAAAAAACAGATGTTATCACAGATATTAAAAAATAATTAAGGTGTGATTTAATGATTCATCCAAATGTAATAACTCCCAATATAATATACTGTTAGTCTGGTCAATTACATCTATTGTATTAAACAACCGGATAGTCTACAGCCGAAAGAACCCTAAACAATAACTAAATTTGAGTATCCCATAAAGTTTCTACCAATCAAACAGACTGCAAAATCCTTGTCTCTAGCGATGTGAGATTCTAAATCTAAGTAGGTAATTATTTTATAAGGACGGCGAACTTAATATTTACCTTCCCACTAACCATAAACTTATTGAACATGGCATTAAAAAGCAATCTATTCTTCTAGTGATAGATTCTTTAATGATACTAAAACTAACACACGAATTTAAAATATTAATAAAAACGTCCATTAGGATGGGGTACTTTGAAAACATTCGTTATTAACGTAGTCAAAGTTGTTAAACGAAAAGCAATATTGTCTCTTCCAATATAGGTAGTTCATTACTAGATTTGCGGTTAAACGCATTTTGGAAATTTTAATTTAGGTAATAAAATAACGAGATAAGTTCAACTGCAGTTTTAATAAGACTATTGTATTAAGCTATTCTAGTGTTTATATCGGTAATAACTCCGCACACAAAACCTAATCAAGTTTCCGGAGAGTCCTATGGACATTTTAAAAATAAAAGACTAAACTAATTTAATTAGCGTGTTGCCTTAGTGGGATGCCAACAACGTATGTACAAAACCATCACCTCAAACTAAACGTGTCTTACTGTAACTTAACCTACGTGTGAACATAACAATGCTCTGTTACGAAAGCACTGCAGGTGTGCTTTTATGCTGACATACGCACAATGTGTACGGCCGTGCTTCCATAACTAGCTAGCAGCATTTTTTTGTCGCGATCATGTCAATCAATCAATCTTTAGATTTGGTCTTCCAAAGGCAAGTTTCGCTTCTGTAGCTTTCTATGAACTCTTGTAGTTGTTCGCCACCTCTTTCCTCTTCCGATATGTTGCAAAGAGAGCGATCCGCACGTGCGCATACAAGTGTCTCCGTGAAGTACCGCCGAAATGAGAGATCGCCGTCCACACGCGACGATAAACTTGTACAAACGCAATCGACAACGATTTATCTAATAGAAATTGCAACTGCCACCGACCAACGATAATCGACAACGATTTTTCATACACACGATCGATAATCTGCGCAAATTGGTTTGCTCTGATAAATCGCTACGATATATCGTTACGCGTGTAACCGGTCATAACAGTCCAGCAGAAAAGTAAATTTTGTATATTTTTTTTCTTTCAACCTCAATTTTCAGCATACAGTTACAATAATTATCAGACAAGTTAGACATGTAAAGAACAGTGGTCGTTTAACTTTTAAGAACGCCAATAGATTTTCCTAAATTTTGCCAATTTCCCTCTTCCGTATCCCTAAATTCGCACCACAACAAAGTAGAGCCCTTTACCTGCCTTTGCGACAGCCGTAGCACTAATCCAACCAAGATCTACTACGATCAAGTTTACGGTAATGCGCTAATTCTCAGAGGTCTGCGCAATTTTCATTCTTCTCAGTGTTGAAGGATGGCAGCACCAAGTCGTCCTCTCGACGGTCGATGGCATGGAGTCTCGAGAGAGGGTAGCGCCACTTAGTTTTCGAAACGGTTTTCGGTAATTTCGTCTCGAATAGCTTTAAGTTGGCACTCATTTACCAATGTATCTATCGTGTAAAATTGAAACCACGCTCACAGCATCTTTCACATTACAAAAAGAGTTAATTTAAACATCGTAGATGAATCTCTGATATAATAAAATAGGGAGGTATATATCAAATTAATTAATTTGGCCTCTAAGTGAAATGTAGGTATTAAATTAGAATAAGTGGGAAATTTATATTTTCCTGGAGTGGTATACTTTCTTAACTTAAATAAGGAAATATTGAAATACATTAATTTCTTGCATACCGTTTTGGATTTTGGAATTCTAAGTCTGGACAGAGTAGAGTAACTACAGCTTTGGTATAACATACTGTATATATATTAAATATAAACACTATAATAACTACAATTATACAATTTAAGTTAAAAAAAATTAAAGTCTTTCAATAGGGGGATAAACACTTACAAAACCTGTAGTTTGCGTCGAAAGATTGCGTCGTGGCTACGCGTAACTCGGAAGAAAGGGAAATCATCCCCACTTCTCGATAAAAATCAGACAAAGACATGCCAACCTAACAACCTATATATTACTAGTTAACACTTCTAATTAATTTTATATAAAGCGGGTGAGGACGCGCCATTGTGACGGTATTTATCGTACAAGTAATTCCTTGCACAACGTTACGCTGTCTGAATAAAAAGTCATTCCACAAGACCCTCAAGTGTTAACATCTCAAAAGTTGGATCGTGTTCAAAATGTCTGGATGGTCCATACGTAAACGGCTTGGGTTAAGGTAAACGGAAAAATAGCGATTCAAGTTCGTCTGAAGATGAAAATAGTGAGTTTTTTTCTCTAATGACCCGCTTAAGAAGAACGTGTACGAAAAACGGCACGTTGCACCCAGCAACTTTGAAGTAATTTCCAAGTTACGACCAGAAGATAACAACAATAATATTATCGGGTGGCTTCACAAAATCGACCAGCTAGGCGACATCTATGGATGGGATCAAATCGACCGAACGTTTATTATGCAATTACGGCTGTGGGGCTCTGCCCAAGAATGATACGACGACCTTGAAAATTATATTAATAATAATAATAATAATATTTATTTTCAGGCTTGCCAGAGAGGAGAAGAGAGGAGACGAGAGGAGACGAGAGGAGAGGAGACGAGAGGAGAGGAGAGGAGAAGAGAAGAGAAGAGAAGAGAAGAGAAGAGAAGGGAAGGGAAGAGAAGAGAAGAGAAGAGAAGAGAAGAGAAGAGTAGGGTAGAGGAGAGAAGAGAAGAGCATCAAAATCAAATAGCAGAGCAAAAAGTGAATAAGAATACAAGAAGTAATTAATGGAGTTACCGTTTCCACACAACGCAATTCAGGACTATCAACTCGTAAGCGCGCTCTATAATATAAACTAAACGATTAAAAGTTACGTCGTGCACTTCCAGAGTTTCAACAATATTCTCTTTTCCGACGAACCTCATATTCACATTAATGGTAGACAGAATAGTCGTCATTAGGCCGCAGTCAATCCAAAACTGAAACATCAGAAACACTGTAAAAAAAAACCTGTTTCATTCTATGCATACTTTCCACAAAAATGTAAGTCAAGTCGAGTCGAGCCGAGGTGAGTCAAGTTGAGTCAAGACATGCCAAGTCAAGCCAAGCCATGCCATGCCAAATCAAGTCAAGTGAAGTCCAGTCAAGCCAAGTCAGGTCAAGTCAAGCCTAGCCAAATCATCCCATTGCTGTAGTATTCAGCTTGATATTGGCTTTATCCTCTATAATATTAAATTTATTGTCCGTATATAAAATGTATCGTACCATACTACGCATTTCAATTCGATCGTAAATCACACTAACCCGTTAGTAGTAGCAGCAGGTGACTACACCCCCATGAGGGACCCCTTCTAACAAAAGACGTCCTAAATACGCAATCATAACGCCTGATGATATTCTGACGGCAAATATTAACTTTGTCACAGTCCCGTCCGCGCCGAGCGGCAGGGGCTTAACCGCGGACCGATCAACATCACCGACGCACACACACACCACACACACATTGCACAATCCATACACGTAATCCAGACACGCCGCACCGCACTCACCGGCGAGCGCGAAGTCGTCTTCCTCGCACAGCGGCTTACATGCGATTTACTCGTGTTCTAGGCCGCTTCTAAAAATCGACCTGTTCTCCCTTTAGATAGCGATCCGTGTCGAGGTTTCGTACCTCATTATGAGGGACCCTCGGATTGTGTTATCGTCCCCCTCTGTTTTCGTCGACATTCTTCGTCCACATGGGTCGGATTGCAGCGGTGGTGGAGCAGCAGTCTCCGCGCCAGCTTCGCAGCACCGTCGTTGTCTCCCTAGTCAGCGGGCCCCCCGCTCGCGAGTCTAATTAGATAAAGCTGTAAAGGTCTCTGGACCAACAGCAATACTCACACAAACAAAAAAAAACCATACTGTGTACCATCAAAATCGATTAATTAAATATTTTAAAAGTTCCTTTTTATTTAAAATTAATAGTTATAACATTCAGCGCCATCTATTGATTATAATGTAGAACTAAGAGGAATATAATAATTGTGTGTTTCAATTTGTCGTTTAGAAATAAACTTTTAGATGTCACTAATGCTTTGTACGGGCTCTATTTAATCGTAAATAGTTACCATAACAATTTAACTTGTGTTTGGCTGGATTTGATTGGATTAAGCTAAAATAAGTCCGCGTTTTTGGTCTTATCGATTTTTTTTTGACTTTACGTCAGCATTTTCTTTGTTTATTTTTGTTATCGCGCATATTATAACTATATATACTATATAAGCCCAATGTTTCTGCGTAGATCGGACCAAGAAAAGATAATCAGAAGTTAAGTTAACTATGCTACAATGACCTCAAAGACCTTAGTACCTAGTATGCATATAGCACTAGATGTCATTTCATTACCTGTCGTTATTTCACGCCGGTAGTCATATAGGCGTAGTGCTTCCCATTTATGCTACATCTGGACACTAGTTTCATCGTGACTCTATCATTGTAATATGAATATTAAATTACTATACGAATCGTCTTTGTTACTTGACATTTTTATAATATCGTAGCATTTCGTTATCCATAGCTTACTTATCAGGCGGCGTTATCTTACACAAATCTAAATTGGTGATTAAAAGGTAGAAACAATAATTATCGATATGTCATTGGAATAAAAACTGGTAGCCTGAAGAATGGTGGAGTTACAAATGTAAAGAGATTGATTGTAGATTTGAAAGTTATATCAGACTTGTTCTGATAGAAAGGCCCTTTTTTATGTGTTTGTGTGATGCTGTTGGTTCAGAGACCATTATCAGCTTTATTGAAATAGCTTTGCGAATAGGATTTGGGAGACAACGGCGATACTGGAAATGCTGGCACGAGGATTTCTACTGCACCTCTGTGGACGAAGAACGTGGATGACAACAGAGGGGGTGATATACGATCCGAGGGCCCCTCATAAGGAGGTTCGAACCTCGGCTTGAACCGCTATATGAAAGGGAATAACCAATGCCTATTATTAATTTAATAATAATATTGAAACAAAAATACATAAACCCTTCAAGCCAACATTTACTACTGCTATGTCAAGAAAGTACCGGGAAGAGATCAATAAATTCATCCAAATTTATTTTATCCCCTTCAAAGTATGCTACGTCAGAAACGATACACTGCCAACGAATAATCCCGTCACCAAAATATTTTTTAAACGCTTTTTCCGGAATTGAGTTCAGTTCTCGCCGCGAATTATACTTTACGTCTTCTACAGAATGAAAACAGGTGCCATGATGTGGTAATTTGAGTTTAGGAAAAAGAAATAAGTTGGCTGAAGCCATATTTAGTGAACAAGGTGGTTGTCAAAATGACTTTTGTATGGTTTTTTCGGTTTCGGTTCAGTTGGAAGGCGTCACTCGTGGGTTTACTAGTTTGCATCCCAAACTCGTAAACCCACGTTTCGTCACCAGCAGTCACGTAAAAATGCGTTTCATGAATGTTGGATCTGAATTGACTCGTTCTAGCATATCCTCAGCGAAACTTATGCGATTTAGTTTTTGGAGAAAATTCAAGTCTTTTGGACTATCTGAGCGGCAACATGTTTCATACTCAAGTTTCATACCGTTTCTATATCTTTGTGAGGTTTTCCACAGCTGATCGTGTCATGGCGCGTCCATGATTTCTTCTTCGTAACTTCGTATTTGTGATTGTGGATCCCAGGTAGAGGTAGAGTGGTAGAATAAGCTCTTCAACTGTTTCCAAGACTAACACATACAATCTGACACGTACTGTTTCTTATAGGTTTATTTTGTTATCTTATTTTTATAAAAACAAATGAAAGAGTTAACTAAGGTGTCAGCTCTAATATAAACTGTGACATACCTTCACCTTTCTACAAATAATAAATTCAAAAATAGTGCAATTAGTATACCAAGTGTTATCTCTTTAATATTGACACTGTCGCCAAGGCATATTCCGAATGTTATCGAACAAACTACAATGGATTGCCGGATCCACGGCAACATATAAAATCATATTTATTATCTATAATAAGTACTCAATAGTTTGTATATGAAAAAAACATATTTTTTTTTTGTTTGTGAGTATTGCTGTTCTAGACCTTTACAGCTTTATCTAATTAGACTCGCGAGTGGGAGGCCCGCTGAGTAGGGAGACAACGACGATGCTGCGAAGCTGGCGTGGAGCCTTTGCTGCTGCAGCACCACCGCTGCACTCCGACCCCTGTCGACGAAGATCGTCAACGACAACAGAGGGGGCGATAATACGATCCGCGGGCCCCTCATAAGGAGGTACGCAACCTCGACTCGGATCGCTATCTAAAGGGAGGGTGGCAATCAAAGTAAGCAAAAACTCATAACATAAATCAAAAAAAAGTTGGACCTAACACGCTTCTTTTGGAAACTTCGCATGTCACACAAAACTCTCTTCAACATTTATAAAGGAATCCAGCAGTATATATTTATATTAGTGGTAGAGCTACACTGCAGTTTGTTTCTAGTAGAATAAATGGGTCAGCTCGACCGGAGTAGGACCACGCCCTCACAAAATACCATTTTGAAATAGCATTCTGGCTCAGTCCTCAAGGGTGAAAACGCATCTGCATTATGATTCCTTGTCAAGGATGAATATTGATGTCATGGGCCGCAGGAGACACTTGGCATCAGGTGAACTGTGCGCGTTTATTACTCAGAATGTAATAAAAAACATCTCTATCCGCGAGTTTACGTTTTGCGTGAACTAAACCTTTCCTAAAAACAATTGAAAAATAGCTTAAAAATAGTAGTAAAAAGAGAGTATAAGAATATGGCGACCTGATGCGATTGCTGAAACCGGTTTATTATCCCAGCCCACGATTGTCGCGTAAATCGATGATAACTTTCTATATATCTATATATAAATATCTTTCTTATCTGTTTCTAATTATTATAAAGTGTTTCCATGTGGACTGATTGTAATATTAAATAATATATCAGGAGTAGGTATGCCATTTTTGATTTTGTTCGCCAAATTTTAACCATCATTTGCAAGAAACTTGTTCATAGATACCGATGTATTAGGATCTGTAGATAAATTTAAAAGCTCATTGGAATTCTAAAAGGATTTAGTTATACCGTTTTTATAATAAGCTATCGTGTCTTTTTTATAAAAACTTTTTAATTTATTTGACGACTTGTGGCGTAGTGGTTAAGTAACTGGCTGCTGCATAACGTGTCTTTCGTTCGATTCCAATCCGTCAACAATATTTGCGCGTCACAAATTATTGGTTTTCGAGTTTGGATGTGTTACGTATGTGTCGTCCTTAACACGGCTTCTAAACCTTTGGCCGACTTTTGCGCATGCAATAAATCGAAAGAAACTATTTTTCTTTTCTCCATTCTCCACTCTGGAGAATCTTTCGATAGCTAGGGAACTGGCAACTTAGGTGGCACTCAGATAGGAACGTGATCAGAGCAGACTGACGCGCTCAGTGTATGAGCGCTTTGGTGTAAGTAAGAGAACCAGCTCACGGGTACCCCTCAGTTCCTTCCCCCGTCCCCTTAGTTCAACAGAATCTAGATTTTTTTTTTACTTAAACTTATTGGTAGGATTCGAGTTTAGAATACATTTATGACTTGTTTATGTTACATACATATTATGTAAGGAACCAGCTTTATTATGTATTGTTGTTTAATTGTATATATTATACACTCAATAGTGGTAGAGCTACATTGCAGTCTGTTTCTAGCTGCAGAATGAATGGGTCAGTTCGACCGGGGTAGGACCACGCCCTCACAGAATACCAGCGTTAAATAACAACATATTTCTGTTGTATTTCGTCTGGTTAGTGCAGGGATCTCAGTCCGCAAGGGTGACAACGAACCTGCATTATGATTCCTTGTCAAGGATGAATTAAGAAGTGCCGTATGGGCCGCAGCAATCATTTGGTTTGATTTGGTTTCATCACGTGAACTGTGTACTCGTTTGTTATATCTCTCTATGTAATAAAAAAAACATCTCTTGCCAATGTTTTTAATATTGTTTATTTCGGTCATCAGATGTGCCGGGTCCTTTTTTTCTATTTCGACTTTCAAAAGTTTCTTCATACCCTTATACAGGTCCTGATAGCCCTGCTACATGGTCCATGCAGCAATCTTGAGTTCTGTTTTTTGTATGACTGGGTATTTATACCGATTTCTTTTACCTTCAACTACTCTTTCAGTTCTAATGGACTGTTTGATGCTACAAAAGTTGTTTACAAAGCATTCATACTCTAACTTATTTATGAACAGTGAGATAGTAAATCATCACCTTATCATTATATGTCAATGATAACTTAAAATTGAATCCATATTCGTGATTAAATTACAAATAATTATTGAATATTTACCTTCACGACGTTCTCGTCATATGGGATAAAGTCTAGGACATTTTTGACGTCGAACAAAAATGACGTAAATTTTGCATGGTTATTATTATTTAAGGGGATATTTTTGTTCTGTCTCCACTGGTTGGTTAGTAAAATAAATAAATAAAATACTATAAACAAATATATAAAATACAATATAATACATATTATATTTATTATATTATTGCAGATGCGTTGTCACCCTTCAGGGCTGAGATGGAATGTCTAGTTGGAAGCTTTTGCTGATATAGGATTATAATCTCATATAGTGCTGGTTTTCAGACACTCACGTCTCCCTGAGATGTTATGCGAAAGTCGTGAGAGTGTGGGCTCACCAATTATCATTTAATAGTTCAATTTTACAGTGTTTATAGATCAAAGTAAAATAAGAAAATAATGAGCAGGCCCAACTAAAGTCTATCCATTATAATATAATAATTACGTATACTCTTACATGTGTGCATCTACATGTGTGTATATGCATGTGAGCATGTACATGTGGACATGTGCATGTGTTCATGTACATGTGGACATGTAAATGTATGACCTCGTGTGGAATTGTGTGTGTATGTTGTGCTCAATAAATCAATGGAAATATTGTAATTAGTTCAGTTATTGTGCAGAAACGTATCTGTTTACGTTTTTATTCATATGTATAAATAAAAATAAAGGTATACCGTCTTTGAGTAATAAGACAGAATACCTCGTCGCCAAAGAAAAATACGTTGGTATTCTGTGATAGCGTCCTAGAATCCGGACGGACATATTATTAGGTCATAGATGTGGTTTGTCTACACTGTTTAAATATACCTCCCATATTAGAATTAACCGTACCGCCTGCGTCACTAGTTGCAAGTTATCATTGCATTGATTAAGAGCTAACAAATAACAATTAATCTAATCTTTAACACTCCATTCTATCGTCAGGATATCGTCTGAGATACGCCACAAGTTCCAAGGTGATGAAGCCTGTAGGTACTTCGCTTCGGTGACGTTCAGTTAAAGAAATATAGAGAGAAAATTATGTTTTAGTTGAAAGTTTCACAATGGCCGAGTCGAAATATGTGCCTTTTTTGCGACAGGTTTGTGTTTTTTTTTAATTATTGTTACGTAGTTTTCACTAGAGGTGTTATTATATTTGACGGTTTTAAGGATAATATGATTTAAATATTTTCCATCATTAGTTAACAGATCGAAAAAGTTGATAAATTTTTTAAAAGTTTCTACTGTTAGTTAAGTAAACTAATTTTCGATAATTTTTCAACGTCATTGGTTGGTTTTAACTAGTGGTGTTTTTGACGGTTGAAGGTTAATATAACCGCTTTTCATCTTATCTTTGGTACGAAATAGCTGTTAATTTTTTATAGATTATTTCTATCTGTAATATGCAAAGCGACTTATTAATGAATAATATACACATATAAATGTAATATATATATATAAGTATATATATATATATATTTGAGGGCACATTGAAAAATTTTGAGCCTAAGGTTGACATTTAAATTGAAAAGAAAAAATAATACTGGCACGTAATAGCCATTTCTTTTTTAATTATAATCTTCTGTTTTTCTTCTGTCAAAATGGCAAAATTTGTGATCGATTTAACAAACGCGGTTTCCGTAGAAAAGGAAAAAATTGAGCACTGTTTCGCCATAAAATATTTAGAAAAAAGGATTAACGCCAAAACAAATTTATGAAGATATGTACGAGACTTTGGGGGAATCTGCTCCATCATATGCCACTGTCAAACAATGGGTAACAGATTTAAAACGTGGCAGAGAAGCAGTGCAAGATGAACCTAGGAATGGTAGGCCGCCGACAGCTATCACAGACCAAAATACCAATAAAATATTAGACCTGATTTTGAATGATAGGAGATTGACGATTGCAGGGATAGCAGAAGCAATAGGCGTTTCCTATGAACGAGTACAGAACATAATTTCTAACGATCTTAGATTTTCTACCTAGACTGCTTTCAGCCAAAAACAAACGCACCGGCCAAACAGTATCACAGGATTGTTTCGATCTGTTCCAAAGTGATCCTCAAGATTTTCTTAGCCGTTTCGTAACTATGGACGGAACTTGGGTTCAACACAATACACCAGAGTCCAAAGTACAATCCAAGCAATGGATAAGAGCAGGGTCACCGCCCCCTAAAAAACCTCGGGCCGTTTTGTCAACTGCAGAAGGCTTTGCTCCTCAACACCACGTATAGTCCCTTTCGTGCCAACTTTCCACTATTGGGGATTCTGTCGTGGGATTCCGAGCTGTTTGGTCTTAATATATGTTAATTATATCGTATTGTAGTATTTTATTGAACCCAATCAGGCGGAATTAGAAATGAATTTCCCAAAATAATAATAGATGATAATATATCCTAGATTCTGTTGATGTTGGCCTATGCGGCTCTTACAGCGTCATCGGACACAGGGCTCACGGAACTGAGGGGTCCATGAGCTGGTTTGATATGTATTCACTTAAACATATTCAGTAGGTGCGACAGATAACATAGAGCAAATAGTACATATGTTCGTAAATCTGGCGAAAATTACATATTCATTGCGTCAATTAAAAAGTACGAATTTTAATCGTTTAAAAAACCTTTACTATGATAATAACAACAAGATAACAATCAGGTTTTGAGTTAAGTTTTAAATTTATCAATTCCCATTTGCTCTTTTATAATTGGTGGTAGGTAGCTTATTAAATATTTTCATATACGATCGTCAATTTGTTTGTCAACTTTTCTTTGGAATGGAGGGACGTCAGAAAATTGAGTTTTCTACCTCTCATTTTGTGCATTCACTCAGTTCACATTTAGTTCTCTGTCCCATCTCATTGGACCCACCTTCAATGGTTTTTTATTTGTGTACCTTTGTCGATTCTTGTTATCAGGAGATACTATAGAGAGGATGCTAGGGTAGGCGATATTTCTCCCGTTATTGGATTGATTACTGGATATTCCACAGGAGATCCAGGGGCCCTTTTCAATTTAATGAGGGTGGTTTTGTGAGCTTACGTAACATATAACCCTACCTTCTACCCGATACTAAATAAAGAGATAATGAAGAGGGTATACGTGGAGAGTTCATAAAACATTTATATTAGTTGGAATAGTTTTCCACGGTTAATTATCTCAGTCTAATTTTCGATCATAATATAATTTATAAATCATCTGTTTGCGGTAAAACATAAATGATTTAATTCTTTTTCGCAAGGATTTGCTCACATACACGTGTATCTTTTGTTGTAGTTTATTGCTTAAATTATTCCATAGTGTAGTGAGAGAAACTTACTTCAGTGTAACCATGACCGAAGATTCGTCAAAACACAATGATATTGTCATCGCTTTCGGTTCTATTTCGGTATTTCAATGATTCTTCTCAAGGTTACAAGTTGTTTCCTATAGGCTCTTATAGATTTAGCTATAACCTCCATTATTCTCAATGCTTCTAAATTTTGATGAATTAATTAACATATTTTCACTTATCTGTTTCGTTCTTTATAATGTCATGATGTTAAATTACCTCTATAAAAGCAAATTGAAGTAAATTTAGTACAATAGATTTCAATTCAAGGATTACAATTTAATGTAATTGGGTCATATTCTAATAAACTTTACCAAAATGTGCAGTAATCTTCAAAAGATGGTGTCTGAAAATATATTACATGTTATTTGATTAAATAAATCTCATTATCAAACCTTGACATCCTCCTATCTGCTATCAGCTATTGAAATCTAGTGATTAGGACTCTGAAGTTACCAAGGTATGTGATTAGGCTGCTAAGTGGATTGATAGCTATAATAGTATGTCGTATTATCCACGCACATAGGAAATAGCATTCATGTAGTTGCGACTATTTAATGGAATCATGCAAATGAAACAATCATACAGCATGATCTATATACATGAAAACTAGCTGACCAGACAGAAGACGTCCTGTACAAATTTTAATAATTTTGTTTGTGATCATTTTGTGACCATGTTAAAATTATTCATCGTTTGAATCGTGAATTCATACGAAAACCCATATAGGAAAACATTCAGTTTTTCCGGAATTTGTCAACATTCCGAGCAACTTTTATAATTTAATTACTAGATGACGTTGACACAGAGGACTTTCCTTTTCCGATATAATGCATTTAGAATAACATCAGAGGAAGATTCAGATGCAGTGTGAAAGACATGAGACGTACACCCGAAAACCAACAATTAGTGATGTACAAGTTTTGTTCTTTGGCTGGTGATCGAACCAAAGAGCTGCATCGCAGCATCCAAGTTGACCAGTTGTAGCCACAACATCATGCAATCATCATAAGCACTTGTTTCTAATTTCGCAGTCATCTCCGGTCACGGTGCGGGCACCGGTGAATTTGTTAATTGCAATTTTAAGTGTTGATTTACTATGTAAAATGTACGGAAATTATCTCAAGGAAATTTGCTTGCTTTAGAAATAAATTATATATATCTATATATAATTTATTTCTAAAGCAATAAATTATATATAATTATATATAATAATATCATTTCTACACATGTGAAGTTCAGAAAGACAATCGGTGATGTTGGACGTTGGTGATGGAGTGGCGACTATACTCCAATAAGCTTTTTTTTTACTTCATATATGTAGAAAAGTAAATAAATTGCATATACCACTTTCTGTAATCGCTTTTTGGAACAAAAGGGTTTGTTCCAAAAAGCGACACTTACGCGAAAGTAAATGAGATGTAACTGAGCTAACGCTGGATGTCTTTCTCGAAATAGTATATATAAAAATAGTTACTAGTTACCACCTAGCTTTGCTATATTATCTTCCAAGGCAATGAAACAACTTCATCCTTCATTTAAGCATTACCTGGAACCGTAGGTATATCAAGAGAGAGGTATATATATAGAGGTAATAAAATCCCAGCTACCGTGTCTTCTGATTTCTTCACTTAACATTCGTAACACAGTAATCATGGAGGTATTCTGTGAAGTCGTTGAGCCAACCCATTAATGCTCTACCTAGAAAAAAGGTTCAACCTCTCTCCACAGCTTAAATTTGTGCATATTTTCTTAACAGTCTCAATTTTATCTTGAGGGATGTTCGCAATAAATATTTCTTGTAAAAAGAAGAAATTTCATTATCTTCTTAAATTAGCAACATTACACTATGGTTGCCAACCTATCTGGCATGTGTGGCAACAGAGCTATAAAGAAACCCTTGCGGGCGTCTGCCTTAGGTTTCATAAAACAACTGCATCGCACAAGGAAAACGTTCAGAGACAACCTTAACTGGAAAATGACCGATATATTATTGTAAGGATGACGTAAGAGAACCTCTTTTAGCTAAACATGCACGAGGACGAGTCATAATGAACAGGACTCGTGTATGCGGTGCAAACCCCTATTCGTATCTACAAATTAGAATTATTTCAATCGCTTTTAAGTCTCGCGTATTAAAACAATATCGACAATGTGTTTATTTATTTTGATTACGCCTTTGATAATTGAATGAAGTTATTTTTTTACAAGGACTTACATTAGCTTACTCATAATAAACATAGGCACAAAGGCTGCTTTATTGTATAAACATGACTAATATTTTTTTTCATAAATACGGGTTTTCTAGTTTTTTTTTGAATAAAATCAAAGGCCTGCCCACACACTCTTTTAAGACATTAGCTGGATTATTATAGGCTTGTGTCGATTCACATCTGTTGCGTTTTTGTCTAATTCGAGTCTTAGACAAATCCCTGTTGACTTTGTCTACACAGACTCTAGTAGAGCGTTTGATGGAGTCATTCACAATTTATTAATAGAATGGTCTCGAGTGGTTGTTGATGGATCCTTATTGATTTGTTTCATTCCTATATTAGTAAAAGAAGTTTAGGAGTTGTTATTAACGGATATTGTTTAGCGTCAAACTAAAACTACTTTATTGGTGTATTGCAGGGATCACATTAGGGTCCAATCTTGTTCAATATATTCCTTAACGACATTTCAGAATGTTTTATTAATTTTGAATATCATTAATAGAACATATATCGTGTTCTTCTATAATCGCAGGAATATTTATGGGGATTTGTTTGTATTATTTGAATTTATAATGATTCCAATGTTGAATGTTGAATCATAAATAAAGAAATAAAAGTAGATAAATATTGGTTTTGCTGTAAATAATTCTAGGTGTAGATAACTTAGCTTACAGGTGTTGTTCGACTGGAGTTCTATTTATTGGTTTATTGAAGTTGACAAGGATTAATATGTCTTTTCATGATTGCTTTCACGTCATTATTACCCAGTGAGATTTGGGTTCTGTAAGCTTCAATAAATTATCCTTCATAAGTTTGTGTTAAAGCCTCGCTTGTTTACTGTCTGCACGACTTACAGGTCAAGAAATAATTAGCAGGAACATATCCTTAAACCGTAAAAAAACGTGTAAAATTTTTATCTTACATGCCACTGCCATTGCCGTTTATTAAATTCCGTCACAGACTAATTTAGATACGTAAATAAGATAATTACTCATAGTGATATCAGTAAATGCCTTGACCAAAGCATATATATATATATATATATATAACAAACGATAAATACTTCAACTAGCTTCAATGCAATCTTGTGTGTCTGTGTATTTTGCTGTTGTATTCAGTTTATAATAGATTTTACGATTACCTTACAAGGTAAACAAGGTTATTGTTACTACCACTTACCTCAATGACTAATTGATAAAAATGTACTGAGCTACTTTCCATGCGTCTTTAAAAAATCTCAGAATGTTTTATGTGTCCGCTTTTTTATTTTGATATTAGTACAAGATTCTCTTCTATTTTATCTGTAAGTAAGTTGTTCGTTTATCTTCTCGCAACGATGATTCATTATAACTGCGTAAATAACAACTTACGTACTTAATACAGTCGCGTTTTACATGATGGAATTTAAGGCATTCCGTCATAGATGAGAGTTAGAGGTGTGGGGTGACAACGTATATTTTCCTCGTCTGGAATGGTGATTAAAAATGGTGGTCAAACAAAAATCACTTATTATTAGGTGATTTTCGTTCTCATTTATTGCTGATACTTCTGTCCCCCAAAAGCTTTTAGGCTAATTATTAACATTGGTAGTATTGGTAGTTTCGTGTAACTTCTCATAAGAAATTTTATTAAACTTTATGCTGCTAAAACTAAATTTGATTTTGAGCTTTACAAACGCCTCTTTTTGACTGGGAATCGACGAAAATGGATCTTTCTCAAAATAATTTTACAAATATTATCACTGTCGATATATAATTTCCGCCAACTCGTCGATCCATTTGCGCGTGCTAATCTAGCAATATACTGAACAGATTTCTTTTCAAGCCATCACTAATGGATATACTGAGCTTGAGAAAGGTTTATATACATATAATTTAGAAATCTTTTATAAAATAAGTAAAATGAAAATACCGAGTGAAATCTTCAAATTACCAAAAAAAATCTAACCACTTTAACGTTAAGGCAAAATGATGAAATATACTACGTGCGCAATGCATTCTGACTTTTGGGAAGGCCAATATCAATTCTATGTCGTCTACATATGTATTTTATAACTTATATAAGACTACCAGGGAGTTATTATATATTGTAACAAATAAACAATTGGGGAGGATTACAAACCTGGTTGGAATTACAATCAATGAAAGTGTGAGAGAGATTAAATCTCTACGAGGTTAGGAACGTGCTAATCTGTGGGGTAACCCTATATTCAGCAGTAGACAAGTGATGGAATGACATTATGGTAATATTGTGACTTAAATATTTTAACACCTACTTTTCCAGTGTTTCGTGACGGCGAGTGTTGCTCTGAATATAGTGGGTCATGGTGCCGTGATAGGCTATGCTGCAGTGTTAATCCCAGCGCTACGACGTCCAGACTCTCATATTGCCGTCACGCACAGTGAGGAATCATGGATTGGTGAGTATTTATCTGATAATTAATGATCGAGACATTGTACGAACATAGAGGAGCTGGTTGACAGAAATTCTCTTAGACTGCTCATGCACGGGGCATGCACCAATGTTCCTATAAATTTTGCATATGCAATAACTCTTTTAAGGATCTGGAGGCAGAGTTGCACTTTTTCAAAAAGTTAAGTTTTACATCCCGGGACGCCAATAAATCAGCCCAGGCCTGGTAACACTCGCGCTTACTCCGTAACGCTATTTTGCTAAAGCGACCCAATCAAAGCGGGGACCTTATACATATAAAAAATAAAGAAGGCAGATGTAGCCGTAAGAGAATTTATTATACACCATTCCCGTGGGTGGTGGACAAAGAAATCGCCAAATGGCACAATGGCTATCCAAAATTAATTCAAAATTAAATTTCCCTTAAAGTTTCTGATAACAAGCTTTTCAGTACGAAGTTTTGAGTTAGAAATATTTTATCAATACGTCCGTAGAATTTTCTATTCCTTGAAGCTTGCGTGCCCAAAAATTGTTCTCGTACACCGAAGTCGACTACAGTGTTCCTTTCATGCTTATTGAAAAAATATGAAGTAATACTAGCGTACTAACATAATTCTTAATAGGCGATTTTTATAATTTTGTACTTTACGTTTCAGCATCCATCATTGGATTTGCTCTCATAGTAGGAAACATGATCATCACACCCCTAATGGACACTGTGGGCAGGAAGAAGTCGCATTTGCTGACCATCTTGCCTAACATGACTGGCTGGTTTATGCTGTTAATGGTGAATAACGTGGCAGGCCTTATTGCCGCAAGGTTCCTTCAAGGCGTCGCTATGGGCATGTTAGGACCTTTAGGTTCCATTATCATCGGTGAAATGACAAATCCTATAAATCGCGGGGCCTTTCTCACCAGTGTCTCTCTTTCTCTAACAATTGGAGTACTGTTTTCTCACGCATTAGGCACCTACTTTAGCTGGCAACAGAATGCTTTGATCTGT
This sequence comes from Teinopalpus imperialis, assembly GCA_029286865.1. Lineage (NCBI taxonomy): Eukaryota > Metazoa > Arthropoda > Insecta > Lepidoptera > Papilionidae > Teinopalpus > Teinopalpus imperialis. The sequence goes on along the minus strand of JAGSMU010000014.1, from coordinate 7,633,637 downwards.
TCTTTCATAACCTTCATCAGTCTCCTATTTATAATCTATGCACCTGAATCGCCATCATGGTTGATATCTAAAGGGCGTTACGAAGAAGGAAGCGAGATATTCTTCTGGTTGAGAGGACGCGGTACCGAGCAACAATTGGAATTGCAAGATATGATCCTAGCTCAGAAGACTGCCAGGAAATCGAGCATTGTGGAAGAAAACCAACCCCTCGGTGCGCAGATTAAGCGTCTATTTAGTTATCTCTCGGAGACATCTAAAAAGCCTGAATTCTACAAGCCGATCACCATAATGTTCCTATTGTATACCATGTTCCAATTCGCTGGTATAAATGTAATCAGTTCTTACGTGATGGATATTGTTCACGAACTGGTAGGACCTCACGCGAACGCCAAGTTAATCATGGTTGCTTTGGACATCGAGAGACTGATTTGTAATATTCTCGCAGTATTCCTCATGAAGACCATGAAACGACGGACCTTACTGTTCAGTAGTGCTGCCATCTGTGTTCTGTCCTACTTAGGTAAGGCAGCTTGCGCTTACAGCAAAGCGAATGGGATCCTGTCGTTAGATAATCAATGGATACCTTTGTTATTGATAGGCTCTTATATGTTCTCTCTTACTATTGGTATATCATCAATACCCTTCGCGATATCTGGTGAAATATTCCCATTAGAATATCGTGGACTGGGTGGAGGAATTAGTGTTTTAGCTTTGTCGTTAAATTTCTTTGTTGCTGTCAAATGTTTTCCGATGTTGACCCATAGTATCGGATTGCCCTGGAGTTACTGTTTATATGCGGGCATAGTAGTACTCTGTCTCATCGTCATTTTCTTTATGATGCCCGAAACTAAAGACAGGACTCTTCAGGACATAGAAAATAGTTTCCGTGGATGGTCTCCGCAGGACTACAGGAGTGCACAACCTTTAAACGGCAAGACTAATATCGATATGCGAAGATGCAGTTCTCATATACTCTATTAGAATATGTTTAAAATTATGAATCTATTTTTATATATTAATTTTAATATTAATATCCAATAACGATATTTACAATGTACTGTCCTCCATTCTTCCGTTATGGGTCAGTTACAAGGGCTATGCGAATCCATTATAGAAGCTTGCGTTTATGGATTTTAATCTAGCGTGTTGAAGAAGGTGGCCTGGTGCCCAGTGTAATGAGCGTTAAGATTTCGATATGTGGAGGACCTTAATCATTGCATGGCCTATATATTGTACAAAAAAACGGACTTAATACTAAACGGCATGCTCTAACAGCCTGCCTTTGGGTTGAGCGGAGAGTATATTGTGGATGAAAGAAAAAATCTTATTTTAATTTATAGAGCACATAAATGTAACAAATAATGTATTAATAGAAATAATATACATAATTATCAAAATTATCTGCTAGATACATTAATGGATACTATCTGAAAATAGTTTTAAATAAATAAATACAATTAAAGTTAGATTTTAGTATGATCGTTTAGTTTTAATTAGCACAATTTTACACGAGTCACGCTACGATATGAATCGGGTCGGTCGGTCGGACAGTGTTATAGATTACCAGCATAACGTTCCTGTCATCCCGTTCGTGTGCTCAGTGTAGGGATCGACATGTGCATCTTGTATCATTGTTGAGAATAGATGCAGTCATCATGGATGGCGATCAGCACTTATCGTCGGGTGAGATCGTCATCTCTGCGAACCAAAATTACGGATATCGACCCATTTCGATATTCATTTACTTAACTTTAAAAAAATATTGGTAAATTATTAAATACATTTAATAGCCATCCTGCGGTTTGGTTCTACATTTGAATGGGTTTTGGGGTGAGCGGAATGAAAAAAATCAACCTATATACAGCCGCCAATAGATAGCGGTCATTGTCATCATTTAACACAATAAGCTTGATAAATTATGCAATATAAATTGATACTTGATGATATATAAACTAGGGGAATACTGTTAAACTGGTTCTTCACTCGAATCTGTCTTTGATGCTATGGAATATCGATTCCTTATCTTCCTGTATAATGCAATACATGATTAATCATCGAAACGCAGCGACCGGATTAATTGCTATTAACAATATTTTTTATTAGATGTGATCTGTTATGCTCTAGATATTATTACAAGGGTCTTAACAGTTTGCAACCATACATAATTCTGTCCCTTTAAATTGTCTCACGTCAATAGTTTATCTTTGAGAAGTTACGATAGGGTGTGGTGAATTTTTTGATTTTACAGACCGTTGTTGGAAATAGAGCATTGGTGGAAATAGATTAGTTACAACGATGTTTATATATTCAATAAATCGAATATAAAAATAAGTAATAAATCGGTTCAATCAGTGTATTTGTTTAATTTTCTATTCGATATTATAACCTAATTAAGGCTGTGAGTAATTAATGATATTTGTGAACTTTTCAAGGAATTATTTTTTGTTTTAAATGTAGTCTGAAAGCTAAATGTTATACATAATATTGTATCAAATTAATATTGTTATGAAACCAGTTTAAAGCTTTAAAAGCTTTCCCATTAAAAAAAACAAATACATATTTGTTGGTATTTATAATATAAAAACGTATTTGTGTAATCTATTAAAATTGTTATTTATTAATTCGTATAATTTTTATTATCTTTCATATTGCCCTAAATATAAGTAGTAGTCTTCAAAATTTCTCTAAACTGATCACATTGTGAACCAGAAGGACGTTTGAAGCATCCATGTTAGCGACGATATTTAATTACCGCCTAAGCTTACCAAAGACGTTTGAAGAACGACTATATTTAATTACCGCCTTAGCTTACCAAGGACGTTTATAGAACGACTATATTTAATTACCACCTTAGCTTACCATTGAAGCCCTCCTCGTCGATTTCGGTCACCATGGTTTCTAGATGTTACCAGGAGATATCATTAGGATATATTATAGTGGTGTAAACATTTGCGCAAACTGAGGAACTCACTCGTGCCCTTCCGCTGTTTTTGTTTTTATTAGATTGAAATTAACAATCGAGCAGACAGTTCACCTGATGCCAAGTGATTCCTGCGGCCCATAACATCTACATTCATCCTATACAAGAAATCATAATGCAGATGCGACGCCACCCTTGAGGACTGAGATGGAATGCCTCGTCACCAGTTACAAAGGATTCCGGAGCCCTGCACTCACCAGACGAAACACACCAGAATTGTGCTGCTATTGCACGCTGGTCTTCTGCGAGGGCGTGGTCCTACCCCGGTCGAGCTGACCCATTCATTCTACAACTAGAAACAAACTCCAGGGCAGTTCTAACATTGCACCAAAGTAATGCAAGAGAGGAAGATATAGATGCAATCTCACAGGCAATCACTCAGAACCTTTTACCAACAATTAGCGATATATAAACATTTTCTTTGGCTGGGATACCAACCCATGACCCACGACGTATTTATGATAATGTCCTCCTGGTCTTTATCTTTTGTTATTACCAAAAGACACTCAACTAGAATATTTTTATAGTGCAGTAAGCTTTTACGTAAATACCCTCGTAAAAATCATCGTCCGCTTTCCTTTTCCGGTATAATCAAATAGGGACAAGATTCAGATATAATATCAGGGACACGGAAAGTTTGTACATGCAATACACCCAGACCCGAAAACCAACAATTTTTATGTCTACATAAAAATTTTTGCTCGTCTGGGAATCGAACCCAGGACCAGCGAAATAGTAGCCAGGTACTCTACCTACGTGACTGTCTATATTATACTTATAAAAATAGACCTTTGCTGTCGATTTCTACAAGGTAATTTTTTTCTGAATTCAGTGATTCCTTTTAAACCTTAGGACACACCTTCATTCAAACTTTATCTTTATGGTGATACGTGGAGCGTTCGTGTGATTAAAACTGTGTATATGTCAACAAACCTTTATTAAGGAAGTTTTTATAAAGTAAATCAATGTTATTTTACTGTCACCATTATATTCTAAGTTAGGCAAGAAGTCTTTCCACAGCGGTACAGAGGAGTCAATACAGCCTCATATGATAAAACTCGTGTTTATCTAACGACTCTACAGAGGATCCCTGCAAAAAGACTCGATGTTTTCATTACTTTATTTAATACAATTATACTAAATCGAAATTAAACTCCACCTGCCATCGGGGCCAGCCCTCGAGCTGGAAAGCATTTCCTCATTTTTCCATTTGCCCCCTCAACCCTCTTCTACCTTCCTCAATTCTACCAGCATTCTATCCTTCTCGTAAACTTCTATTTTCCCGTCCTTCTCCCCTCTGAAGTGGCATTCAATTTCATATAGAGTTTTCCCTTTCGTCTCTGGTAGGAGGAAGAACAGAAATACGCCACAAATCGCTATGCTAATGCCATACACACAGAAAGTCCCGTTAATACCAATCTGACGAAATGAAGTAGGCGCAGTTTTTACCACAACAAAGAACATTATCGAGAGGAACATTCCAGAAATACCACTCCCAATACTCCTGTACGCTAACGGAAAGATCTCCCCGGCAATCGCCCAAGGAATAGGCAAAATACCAAGAGTCTTTCCAAAGATGTAGAAAAGTGTAGGAACTACAGGTATCCATTTGTATTCGTCTGGTATGTACCCGTTGTCTCGAAGATAAAGCAATAGAGCGGCAGTTAAAAGAGAAGTCACACTGATGGAAATACCAAGGAAAAGTACAGTTCTTCTATCAAACTTGTTGACAACAACACAAGCAATGACGGCTGTCAGAAACCTTACCACATCTACCATTAGCATGCTCGTATACGCTTCTATAGTGGCCCCGGACACTTCCTCCATCATTGGAACAGTATAGGACGGTACTACTGTCATCCCTGATATTTGAAAGAGAACAAACATGAACATCATTATTACGGTAGGTTTGTAGAATTCTGGTTTCATGATCATTTGCCTGTAAAACGTGAATTGGGGTACTTTTGGAATGTTTTTCTTCTTCTGACTGTTAAGTAGAACTTCCAGTTCCTTTTCGGAATTCTCGTCTTCACCTCGGAGCCATCTGAATGATTTTCGACATTCGATGTTTTTGCCTTTCGCTGCTAAATATGGTGGTGTTTCGGGTGATATTGACACCAGTATCAGTGACACTCCATAGAAACAACCACAAGCGACAGCGGCTGATCTCCAATACAGCAAGGTTCCAAAGATGTGAGCTACCAGCATACCAGATGCGAAAGAGAATGCGATGGTGGCAAGGAACGCTCCACGGTATTTTGGGGATGAATATTCCGCAATGGTGACTGGTGCTGCTGCTGCTTGAAGACCCATTGCGAATCCCTGGAAAAATTGCAAAATATTTTTTGAATAAAGGGTAAATATACTAATGAAACGTAGAGAATTTTTTTAAAATTAAATTGAGAGTAACAAACAAGCACACATTTCATCTGATGGCGAGTGATTCCTGCTGCCCATGGCATTTATATTCATCCTTGACGAGGAATCATTGCAGATGCGTTGTTACCCTTAAGGACTGCGATGGAATACCTGGTCACCAGTAATAAAGGTCTCCGGACCCCTACACTCACCAGACGAAACACAGCAGCATTATGCTGCTATTTTACGCTGGTATTCTGTGAGGGCGTGGTCCTACCCCGCTCGAGCTGACCCATGCATTCTGCAGCTAGAAACAAACTGCAGTGTAGCTACCACTGTCAATTATATTTTTTTTAAATAAGTTAATCATATAGACGTCTTATACAATATTAATATGTAAATTAATTCACTTTATAGGTTAAAGGGTAAACAAAATACGAGTAATATAAAACAAAAGCAAAGATGAACAAAATTGTTATAATTATGGCTTTACGTCGACTAATTATACATCTACTAAGCCTTTATAAAATATATTTTGCAACATATAAAACACTTACAAGTCAGAATTATATGTAAAACTGGTAATAATATAGTTACATATTCCATTCGATCACCCATCAAGTTGACGGTTATGCCTTAATCCGTCAACTTGATGGGTGATCGAAGAAATACCTTCAAATAATTAAAGAATACCCTAAGGAATATCAAATGTTCTATAAATAAATACACGGACTATACCTAAAATAACTAGACGGACTATGCATAACGTCTATGATGCAGTGCCTGGAATATTAATGTATTTCTTTAAAGGAATATTAGCAGTGCTATCGACATTAGTGACGTTCCGGATAACCAATCCAACTATGCTATATCGATGAATTATTACGACATATTTCGGAAGATTTTTTTTAAAGAGATAACTGTTTGTAGCCTTGTATAACGATAATATTGTATTATTTCCGATGTTAAAACATCATTTCGAATACAAAATTACTTTGCAATCTTGTCCAATTATAACGCAAAGTTGGTTATCAAAGGCGATCGTTTTGTTTGACCAAACAATTGACGGAATTGCACGAGTGCACGATCGACAATTGTTCTCAATTATTTCAATACAATTGTTGTATAGAATTGTAATGTTCACTCGTTATAATGTACGTCCATTCAGGTCAAAGGTGTAGTGCGGGTAAGTATATGCTAGTTGATTTAAAACAGGCAAAGGAATTTTTTTTTTACAATATTTTTTTTATTCTTTTACATAAAAACTATACGCGTAACCCTTTTATCATTCGTTCCAATAATACGTACAACAAGGAATTTTCTCTTTCATGTTAGCATTAATATTTTAAATCCACACTTAATATATCCTATAAGCAAAAGTTCTTTGCACGTTTAGTTATTATAGAAGTTTTTTCTTTTATTTTCATCCCTCGACAACTATTTTAAGTCTTACAATATTATCTTTTATTCATTATACCGAACTTGTTGGTTCTGGAGGTCTGTTTTTATATATTTTTAATGTATGTTATATGTAAATGATTGTTTGTTGTCAAAATAAAAAATATTATGGGAGAGAAACACGCGCACACTTCTCCTGATAGTAAGTGAAGACTAGGCCCAGGACATCCTTGATGGATGTCACAGCAACAAAGTTTCAAGATGCACACCCGTTATGACCATGCAGGATTGAGTTGGAATGCCTCGTTACGGTAATTGGTTCTGTGGAACCCTACACTCACTAGGCGAAACATTATGCTACTATTTTACGCTGGCATTCTAAGAGGGTGTCGTCCTTACGCAGTCGAGTGGTCCCATATATGACGCACCTAGAAACCAGTCATATCATAGTGGGCGCCCTAGGGTAAGGTCCAAATGAATTTGACCTTGGTGGGCGGTATGTTGAAGCCATGGATAGATGGCGCTTGTAGGCTATTAGATCGCGCTATAGAGTTACACGCAGGTATAATATAAGTACCTATACATTTTTAATGTTTGTATAAATGATAACGGTTCAAGCCGGTGTTCGTACTCTCCTGAGATTCACAAGAGTCTGAACGAAGTGGTGTTGTAGCAGCTGTCTTCGTGGTAAACATCGTTGTTGTCTCCCTACTCAGTGGGCTCTCTGTTCACGAGTTTATTTAGATGTCTATATCTTTAGAGATCACACATACATTAAAAAGAGTTTGTTCTATTCCAATAAAAATAGTATCCATTTAAAAGGTTTCAATACATGCACAATTTTATTTCTGATGCCCGGATACCCCTGGCTCAAATTATACGTGGTGCTGTCAATATCCTAGGTATTCATCCATTATCATCATTTTAGATGCTAAAATCACAACACACACACACGACACAGAGAGTGTCCACTGGAATAAATCCAAGGATTTCGTTGGAAATGCCAAAGAAAACTTTTGTTGACAATCGCACACACACACAGTTCATCTGATGATAATTGAGGAGTGTAGCTCATGCAGCACCTTCATCATCAAAATATCCTTCTTCTGTCAAAACTAAAGATGCACATTCGTTACACACATGGGGGACTGAGATGCAATGCTTCGCTAACAGTAACTGGGTCTCCGGATCATTAGCACCGGTACCCCCTATATATAAATGAAGTTAACCCAGTATGTTATTATTAAGAAGTCACCTGCAAGGAACGGCTGGTGAGCAGAGCAGCGGGCCCCCTGGCGGCGACCAGCAGCGCCCAGCCCCCCATGGCTGGCAGAGTGCTCAATTGGTTGGTCAGCTTCCGTCCCAGCTTCTGCAAGCTGAAGGGAGCCACTGCGATACCCGATATAAGAGCCAGGCCGAGGATGGAAGCTGGAAAATGAAATCATGTGGGTGTCATGGTGCGCAGATATCACCGACTATAAACCGATCTGTGTACCCCATATCAAAATTGAAATTGTGGATTCCAATGGTTCAGGATTGTACTTCGAGGCGATCGATCAAGGCAACTCTTCAACAGAAGTTGTAACCGCCTTCTTTTTTATATTTCTCTATCATAGTTAGCTCGAACTACCGTCGGATCTAATTATTTACTTTTAGTCCAATCTACGCACAGTATCTTGAGGTCTTATTTACTTATATACATATAAGGAAGCCAACGTTATATACAATGTTTTCAAAGTACATTAACTACATTAAACTAATCATGTAACGTTGTATATCCCACTTAAAGGCTAACTCAACATGCACTATACTAGACTAAATTTAATTAACTAATATAACAAAAAAAAAAAAAAAGAAATGATTACAAAAACGTAATAAAGAAATATATATACATGTTAAGTCTACCCAATATGTATTTTTTATAATCTGTTTAAAAGTTAAAAGGGAGTGTTGAAAAATGTCAAGATTTGACTTTTTATACATATAATATTATATGTAATAACAATTTTGTTCAGAGGTGCGGTTCTGCCCAGATTGGTTTACCGTTATCCGAGTTTTAAAAGTTTGCTTGCATTTAAGATGGGATCTTGCATTATATTTCGGCACTGCTAATCGTACCCTATTCATTAAATTAGGACAATCCACACTTCCATTTATTATTTTGTATGGGAAAACATAAATCTATTAAATCTCTTCGGTTGGAAAGTGAAGGTGTCTTATAGAATTTTAAGAGATCATTGTAGGTACTATTTTGTTTCAATATATTATCCTTGTACCCTAAGTTTAGTAAAAAAATTTTTTGAACCCTCTCAATTCGGTTCTTATGGAATTGATAGTGAGGATTCCAGGCAATACAGCAGTATTCAAGTCTACTTCGTATCATTGCGATAAATAGATATTTTTGTCAATGACAGTTTGAATTCTTTTGTGTTTCGAATGGTGAAACCTAACAATTTTAGAGTTTTTTAAGCAAATTATCTATATGCGATATAAAACTCAGTTTACAATCTAGTATAATCCCCAGATCTTGTATTTGGTTAACATTTTCTAAGATATTGCCATATTGTTATTTACTTTTCTACTGAAGGTAATACTGTAACATTTTAAATGGTTTAATTTTAAATTATTGTCATCACACAACACTGATAATCTATTTAAATCCTCTTGCATATTTATAGAATCATTAATATCAAGTATCTTATTATACATTTTAAGATCATCCGCATATTGTTGGAACCGACAATATTTAAAACACCCCAATATGTTATTGATAAATATTCCAAACAGCGTAGGCCCGAGATTTGACCCTTGTGGAACCCTTGAGGTCGGAACAAATGTAGTTGATTGATAGCCTCCAATCAACACATTCATTTCACCGTTTATTAAATAAGATTCTAACCAATTAATACGTTTTTCGCAAACGCCGTATCCCTTTATTTTATTCAATAGAATCTGATGATCGACTACATCAAATGCTTTAGCCAAATCAGTATAAACACAATCCACCTGATATGTATTATCCAAGTCCTGTGACAAGTCATCAACAAATATTGCCAAATTTGACATAGTAGACCTTTTCTTAATTAAACCATGCTGATTCTCTATCATTATTGATTTCATGTACCATGTTAGCACCTGACATATTAATGATTCGAAAATTTTAGGAAATACTGACAAAATACGTATCGGTTTATACATCATTATGTTCTTTTTATCTCAGCTTTTAAAGATAGGGACTACTCTAGATTTTTTCCATATACCTGGAAATTCACCTTCAAGTATGCAGCACCATGTCTGGTATTTCATTTAATTTGTCACTGAACCCCAAGCCGATACGCGATAAAATCCCTAGAACCTAGTATTATTCAATCTGCACAAACACTAAAACAATATCATCGACTCTAAGCTTTAGTGAAAAAGTACTTTGATATTTTCAATGATGCATTAATAAATTTATATGCAAATTCTAATTTGTGTTTCACATTATTTCTCTTTAAAGTTATTGAGTATAACTTAACTATTAAGTTTGCAATATGAATAGGTCGGCACGACCGGGTGAGGACAGCGTTCTCACAATACCATACGTGAAATAGTATAACACTTTAATGTTTGGTATGGTGATTGTAGGGTTCGGTAACTCGTTTCTCAGGGATTACAACGGATCTGCATTATGATTCTTTATCAAAGAAGAACGTATGTCAGGAATTATTGACCATCAGATGAATTGTGTCCTTTTTGCCACTTAAAGTTCAATAAAAAATAATGTTTCTTATTTATAAATTGAATTATATACTGATCATTGATAACAAGACATTCTATTTTAGTCTTCAGAGGTCAGAACGTATTATGATTGCTTATCAAGGATGGATGTAGGTTTCTGGGTCTGCAAAGATTACATACCATCAAGTGTATTGTGCGCCTTTAATAAGTAAAGTAAACAAAGCAAAATTTATTAATTAAGATACAGTGGTAGATTTATGCTGCAGTTTGTTTCTAGCTGCAGAATGAATAGGACAGCTCGACCGGGGTACGACCACGCCCTCACAGAAGACCAGCGTGAAATAGCAGCATAACGCTTCTGTGTTTCATCCGCTGAGTGCAGGGATCTGGAGACCTTTATTACTGGTGACGAGGCATTCAATCTCTGTCCTCAAGGATGAAAACGCATCTGCATTATGATTCCTTGTCAAGGTTGAATATACGTGTCATCAGGTGAACTGTGTGCTCGTTTGTTACTCTCAATGTAATTAAAAAAAAATAAACATAGAGCGAAAAAGAAACACAAGTTTACATATATTTATAAGAAAAATAAATCCAACTAAATTTGATATTTCTTTCAACGCCACGGATAAGTTTGCAGATAATGCCTTAAGGCATTAAGTCCGCCATTTGTACCCCATTTGTAAGGTGGTTGTAAGGCTATTAAAGTTTAAATAAATAAATAAAATAAAAATAGTCACACTTATGAGTCAACTGCAGCCTTCGAACCTGGCAAGCTCGACCGCGAGTGTTAGTTGCGATTACAGTTTTAGCCTTTGACACCTGCAAGTCTTTTATATTATTACAATTTCTGGTAGTGAAAATAAACAGAGAATTAACTTATATATATTTTTTTGTTGTTATATAACAATTAAACTTAATTGAATATATGACTGTGAATATAATTGTATTTTATGTCTATTTAATGCGCGAATAGTTTGGGGCGTTCCAAAAAATATACCTACTTTACAATTTAAGGGGAGGAACCGGTAACAAGGGAAGGCAACTTTTTTATTTTGATGTTTAGAACTGTGGTACAGGCACGATGCGGCCAGTTTCTTTCCGCAACACGAATGGGTCGCCTGGATCGGGGAAGCTCAACATCCTCATGGAATACTACTCTTGGGTATGGTGAGCCAAGGGACAGGCAACGAGGCAATTAATTTCAGTCCTCGGGACTGACAGCACATGTGCATCTGGAATCTTTGTTGAAGATGGATGTAGACGTTGTGGTCAAAGTATATCACTTACCGTAAGGTGAAGGTGTTCTCATCGGATGGTGACAAACCATTAATATTATAAAAATTGCTGTTTTTTCTGGTTGTATATTATCAAGTAATTTGTCAAGGACAGAGTTTGTTATTTTAGAATTTACCAAATTTAACGTTACTGATAAGAACTAAAATTTATGGTACAATTTTTTTTAGTTATTTTCTATTTTGGAAAACTACTTTTTTTAAATACACAAACACAAGCCAGTGTTTGTTTACAATTCCAATTGGTTTTAAGTGGTGATGTAGAGATTGGTGGTAGAGCACTAGCTTAGAAAGTGTCTTATTCACTCTCGTCTTAAAGACACACACTCACGCACATTACACTCGGACGGAAAGACTGTTGTGGGAAAATTACTTTTTGCATTAAAATAGCCGAAGCGATATATGCATGGTCCGAATCCGACGTACATATTTATGTACATATATCTACATCGAAATGATGAACATCCGATGCGCGTCTTGATGTAAGGAAGTTGGGAGAATCGTGTTATCTAACTCATCTGCACTCTCAAAAATGTATTCTGTCTATATCGAGAGGCTGGCGCGACCTTGTACTTGTGGTCATAGTTGGCTTTAACCAAATCGCCAGGTCGCCAATTAGCCTTTGGCATATTTCTCCACAGAGTCGTAACTTGCCAAGTTGATATTTTGCAGCGTATGCCTAAATGTGACAACAGTCCTACAGAAACGACTCAACTTGTGCTTTATAGAGGGTTAAGAGCTGTCGCTATGTGTAAATATCGCCGCGCCTTCACTAGGAGTTCCAGCTTTCTTGCCGTGTTGAGGTGGTCCTGTGTTTAGATTTGACACAGACACAAAATATTAATTACGATTAATACTTTGGGGAAATGAAAAGTAAAGTAAAGTAACTGCCTATTTATATATAAATCACACTGTTGATATACTTTTTGTTAGAGAGGGTGTTAGAGCATTGGTTCTCAAACTTTTTTGCCGCGGCACCTTTATCGGTGAAAAAATATTTCGCGACACCCTTATCGCTGAAAAATATTTCACATCACAGGTAGCTTTAAAGCGTTTTGAAGAGAAGAAGAGAAACAGTGCAAACTTAATACTCAGTTGTCTTTAATGCGATGAATGAAAATGTTGGGATGTATATTTCATTATTTCCTTTACGTTTAAATATTTAAATTTACTCTATTTTACCCTCAAATTAAAATCAACATTTTTAACCGACTTTCCTGGATTATTGCCGCGGTACCCCTGGTGCACACAGTTTGGGAACCTAGATGTTAGAGCATAGACCACCACGCGACTCCACTGCGCATAGGCGAACTCCACATGTCTACGAAATGTGTTTGTTTTTAATTTATTTCTTAGACATGCTCATGACATTTCCCTTACCGCCAACCACGCATATGACTTAAAATTATAATTAACTATTTAATTGGTGCCGAGAACGGGGATCGAACTCGTTTTGCTTGGTGCCCATTAAACATGCTAAAAACAACAAAGCGTAAATTACAAATAGGTTATAAGTAGCAAGTCATTTATGGTAGTAGATCCTGTAGTCAGTCATTCATGACGTGATTTAGAACAAAAAATATTTATATTGTATTACTATTAAGTCTTGTTAATTAAAAATAATGTATCGAAACGAACTTAGTAAATAATATATCTGTAAGGCTATCCGCCTTTTTTTTTAATAAAATGTCATCACAGTTTGGGAACGGTTCACTACTAATTTTGTATAATCTGTTCTCGATGTTCTGTTAACATTTAAGTAGCAAAAACTAAAGAGAACTTAAGATTAGCTGAAGTATTTTACTGTCTTTTTGCAGGGGACTTGACGACTCTATGGTTAGGAGAATTGGCGTATTGTTGTGACGAGAGAAGTACATGGCTGCACTGTACATGGGGTTACGCTCACTCCTCCATTTCCGAAACCATTTCCCTAAGGTGTTGGCTGTAGATAGGAGGCGTTTGGTTTGAATCGGACGCGTAGAGGCCTGTGTCATTGGCGAAGAGGGCCAGCTCTATACTGTGAGTGCGCGGGATGTCGTTGGTGTACAGTGTGTAGAGGACGGGATCTTCATCCTTGAGGTATTCCAGCACGAACGGGGTTGGCTTCCGATCGCATTACCTTGACGCGGTATCGAAAGGTACGAACTTAGTAAAAAATATAACGTAAGGTGGATATTTTGAATAAATTGACGCAACAGTTTGAGAACGGTCCACTAGTTTCACTAGGATCACTAGTTTTGTATAATCTGTTATCATTTAAATAGCAAAAAGAAACTAGAGAGAACTGAAGACATTTGAATATTTGTAAATTATGAATTTTTTGTATTGCCATTAAGGTGGCAAATGTCAATTGATATAAAATAAGTTTCCATTGGCTCAGCGACCCACAGATCTCTGCCTCGCGCTAAAAAATATATTAAGCCATAATTCCCGCCATTTCGTTGCAAATTGCAACACGCCATTGAAGGGGCGACATGATTTTATCAAAAATACTTTATCTGTTTTGTTGTTTATTATATACTAAATAAAATAAATATTATTGTAATAGTGCCACGCTACAGTTTGTTTCTAGTTGCGGCGTGAATGGGTTGACTCGACTGGGGAAGGACCAAGCCCCCACAGAGTACCAGGATAAAATAACAGTATCACGCATCTGTGTTTCGTCTAGTGAGTGTAGGAATTCGGAGATCCTTATTATTGGTGACGAGCCATTCCATCCCTTATCGTGATTGAATATGGATGCCGTAGGAATTACTTACCATCATGTGAACTGTGTGCTGACAAACTAGCAAAACCAACAATACTATAAAAAAATCATGGCGTAGTGCAGAACAATTTATATAATAACCCACTTTTTTTATTGGGTTTCCTGTTCCCATGCAATGACGCATGTGGTGGACGTACACAATATTTTTTTATCAAGTTTTTTTGGTAAAAACACAAAGTTAATCAGTTTCAAAGTTTGTGAGTATTATAACTTTGATAATGACTAAATAAATGTGTGATCCAAGCTATTTTTTATTTTAACGTTTTCATTATTTTTGTTTTTTTTTTATTACATTGAGAGTAACAAACGAGTACACAGTTTACCTGATGGTAAGGGATTCCTGTGACCCATGACATCTAAATTCATCCTTGACAAGAAATCATAATACAGATGCGTTGTCACCCTTGAGGATTGAGGAATGTCTCGGTCACCAGTAATAAAGGTCTCTGGATCACTGCACTCACCCGATGGAACACAGCAGCATTATGCTGTTATTTTACGCTTGTACTTTGTGAGGGTGTGCTGATCCTTCCCCTGTCGAGCTGACCCATTCATTCTGCAGCTAGAAACAAACTGCAGCTTAGCTCTACCACTTTTTGTAATTACAATATAATCATAACAAGTTTAAATGAACATGGAGCCACTTGCCACTTATGACAAATAGGTTCGATTGAATAAGTACTTAAGTAAAACTTTCAAAGCTGTGTTTTGTGTGTTGAATGAAAGAAACCGGACACTCGTCCTTATCATCATCATCACAGCCTATCCGCTGCAGAATTAAGTCCTCTCCCATAAGATTGCCACAAAGCACGATTCTTAGCCTCCTGCATTCATCGACTTCCAGCAAACTTGCATAAGGCGTCGTTCCATCTAGTGGGCGTGTCAAGTCCCATGGGGTGACAATGCATCTGTATTATGATTACTTTTCGAGAATAATGACGTCATGTGTCGCATAAATCATTTACCATGAACAGTACGCTGTTTGTCACTCTCAAATTCCTTATAATAAGTTTAAAATGTGATGCAATAGGCTACATCGATCGGATACTCGCTATCAAATTATAATTTTTTTTGGCGTACAATTGTTTAAAAATACGACAGATGGTGTTTGATTAAAATGGCATTGCACTAAAAATTGTTAGTTCCGCCAGATAAACGTTCGGATATGTCAAACGCCCAATTTGCCAAACAATGTATTTTTTATCATTTACTAGATGAGATGATTTTAACAGTGATAGTCGTTGTAGCTTTTAGATCAGAACACCATACTTCAATATATATGCAGGTTACCTGGGTAAAATAACTGCTGTTTTGTTGAATTATGACAGTAAAGCAAATAATTCTGTCTGCGGCACCTTCATCGTCGGCGGGGGTGGAAGATTAGTTTAGTGTTAGTGTGTAGTGTTTTGAGCAGGGCTTGGGTTCTGATGGAAACAGATCCTTAAAAGCATTTGTGTGTGGGAAAGCTGAGTATTTCGATTTATACACATGTACATTAAGCAAAAGGGCAGGCAATAGGATCGAGTGCAGTGCTTTGAGACACTAGGGGTGATACGAATTCCGTATACTAGGATCGAGTGCAGTGCTTTGAGACACTAGGGGTGATACGAATTCCGTATACTAGGATCGAGTGCAGTGCTTTGAGACACTAGGGTTGATACGAATTCCGTATACTAGGATTAAGTCCAGTGCTTTGAGACACTAGGGGTGATACGAATTCCGTATACTAGGATCGAGTGCAGTGCTTTGAGACACTAGGGTTGATACGAATTCCGTATACTAGGATTGAGTCCAGTGCTTTGAGACACTAGGGGTGATACGAATTCCGTATACTTTTTCTTCTTCCTTTACTATAGTTTTAATTATTTAACTAACAATTATTCGTTATAATAAACATTCAGCTTTTTAATAACTCAACTTTCTCGCACTATACCATACACAAATGCTTTAAAGCGGTTTTATTGCAATGCTTTTATTTTTAATCATTAAAACATATTCTGATCCAATCTCGGGCGATCCTAACAAATCATGGTATACCTACTTTTAACTGCATCATGACTTAAACACATTATGTTGCATTAGATTTCTTTTGCAAGTTTGAAGTAAGAAAATGTGGGCTATCAATCAAATAGGCCGAAAAAATTAACAAAAAAAAATGTAACCTTGGCTCAATGTAAAAAACGTTCGAAACTCAAAATAATAGAAATATAATCAAAAAAAAATCAACGCCAAGACGATGTCGTCTTTAAAATTGACTTTAAAAAATTGACAGCAGACACAAGGTCATTTTTTGCACGAAGTTGTTATGCTAACATGTATTGCTACGATGTAATTGGATGTATGAAACAATATAAAACATAGAAGTAATATAAAACATAGTACTACGTATAACATAAGGAATTTGTCTCTTTCTATTTATTTATTTTTGTTTTTTTTCGGCCTCTTTTGTCTGACTCGAGAGTTCCCGAGAGGGCCGAACCTCCGCTCGGTCAGTTGCTTCTGACAGAGGATTATTTAAACTAATATCGCTATTATTATTAGCTACTCGTACCAGCACTTCGGAATGCGTGGGCGCTGGACAAGAAGTGGCGCAAGAAACTTCAGCGACGCTTCTACGGACGAACGCTGCTTGATTCCGTACGTGGTTGATATGTAGACCGAAGGTGAGTCTTTCATCTAATATGACACCTAAGTATTTGACTGTCTTTTCCCAGGGGATTGGACGATCAAATAAGTCTATAGTTGGGAGATATGGCGTTTTGTTGCGCCGAGAGAAGTACATGGCTGCACTTTTGGTGAGGTTAACCTCGATCCTCCATTTCCGAAACCATTTCCCTAAGGTGTTGGCTGCAGATTGGAAGCCTCTTCAAATAGCGTCTGGTTTGAACCCAGACACGTAGAGGCCGGTGTCATCAGCGAAAGAGCTAGCTCTACACCACGAGTGCTCGGTATGTCGTTGGTGTAGAGTGTGTATAAAATAGGAGCTAGGACGGAGCCTTGTGGTACTCCGGCACATATGGGGTAAACCTCGAAACGCATCCCCTCGACGTGGTAACGAAAGGTTCTATTTCGGTGAAAATCTCGTATGATAAGTACGAGTCGATCTGGCACACCGAGCTCATCAATCATAGTTTCTTTCATCTCATAGTTTGTATATGCGTTCGTTGTGCCAGACCTTGTCGAAAGCTTTCGCCACAACGAGGAAAAGTGTGCCATAGTTTGGTAGCCCTGACGAGTCTCTTTCTAATAAATTAAATAGTTAGTAAAGTAATCTAGAAAAACTAAATCTACATTCATCCTTGACAAGGAATAATAATGCAGATACGTTTTTATCCTTGGGGACTGAGTTGGAATGCTTCGGCCGATCCCTGCACTCACCAGACGAAACACAGAGCGTTATACTGCTATTTTACATAGGTATACTGTGAGGTCGTGATCCTTCCCCGGTCGAGCTGACCCATTCAATCTGCCGCCAGAAACACACTACAGCGTAGCTCTACCACGTAAAACATCGTCACTTGCATTCGAGTAGTCATTACGTTATTATTATTTTTGTTAAATTTAAATTCGCTATAGCCACCCTTTTAAAAAAGGAAACAGTACTTTTTTCGGTTCCATATGTTCTAAAATCTGTCAATGTGTCTGTGAATGTCAATGAAGCTGCAATTCAAAATATATCAGAAGAATTGATGAAATAAGATTTATTTCATCTGATTCTCAGTGATTCCTGTAGCCCATGATAATATGTATAAATTATATAATACAAATTTATCTTTAATAACATATTATAATGGAGATGCATTGATTTATTTGAGTACACGAATGTTGCCGCAGAGGACTAATTGAAAGAAATAGGTGAAGGAATGGTTTAAATGTGAATAAGTAAGAATAAGTAACGTAGTACTTACGTTCATGAATAGAACAGACGAACAATGACAGTAATTTAAGCATGTCAATTTATCTGTTCCGAGTTGTCATCTAACTGCGGGTGTAATTTACGTTATAATACCACTTAATGGGAGTCGATTTGCCATAATTTACTTTGCTTTAGAAGGATACCGTACTTATAACAATGTCAAGTTTGAATAATGAGAGAGCGACTTTGCAGCTTATTTCTAGCACCTAGAGGACGACTCGACGAGTAAAGGATCATGCCATACATACATATATACCTCAAATAACAGCATAGTGCTGTTTCGTTTTATATCGTTTCGTTTGGTGAAATGGAACTCTGAGACAATTACTAGTAGAGAAGTATACCATTCTTTAGGGGTGTACCTTAGTTGATGTCTATGGGTTAGAGTCTTACCTTACCATCAGGTAAATTGTTGGCTCAATAAAAGTATATTCCTAAGCGTATATTGACACGTGAGGAAAGTGAAACTTAAGTGAATACCTCAATTTGTAATCAAACATATATTTTATAAAGAAATGTGAAGGCAAAGAGAGAAAGAGAGAGATATAAAAGGAGGAAAGAGATAGGATAGCTATCTATCCAACTTTCTTTCCTGATATAAAAGGTGTGAAGATTTTAAAAGATTAGAATAAAAAAGACTCACCTATCCAGGATTCATGTTCAGGGGTGAGGCGCACGGCGGAATCCGGTTGGCGCAGCTGCTGCAGTAGGACCCCAGGGTACGCGATGTTGGCTCCAGTTCCGATCATGTACATCACCACACCGCTAACCGACAGCAGCTGGTAAATGATAAAGATCTTAACAGACACAATAATCTTCGTCTTCATACTTTTGCCGTAGCACGATAGGAGACGGATCACGCCCTCACGGAATACTAGCGTGCATTAGCAGCATAACGCAGCTGTGTTTCGAATGATGGATGTGGGAATCTGGTCAACCAATTACAGGTCGAGACGACAGCACGAGGCATTCCATCTCAGTCTTTCTCTTTCTTCTTCTCTTTTCTCAGTCTGGGATAAGCCCGGTTGGCTGTGGACGAATATTAGGCTAAGTTGGCGAAGATCTTGCAGAATTAAAATAACTGTCATTCATTACCTGTCTAAGAAACGGTGAGACCTTTTGTTTTCTCTTCGCTATAGCTTCAGACATCTTGATATTGTTTTCTATGATGCAATAAATATTGAATTTCTTTTCATCACCTAATTATCATTTTTGTCTGCAACTTAGACCTGAAACAATAGAATTTTTATTTTTGTTAATAGACTCGGCGGCCTATGCTGGGGAGCCGATGGATGCAAGTGGCTCAGGGTGGTGATTGGTTTAAATCTATGGTGGAGGGCTATGTGTGATATTCTAAGGGGCCAATGTAGGTTATTTACAGTGTTGTTAACGAGTGGGGAACATAGGACACACACCCAGACCTAAGAATCAATGATTAGATATGCATAAATATTGTTCCTCCACTGGGTATTGAAAGCAGGACCCCCAATGCAACAGCCAGGTTCTTCAATCACTACGTTACATGGCCGTCAATGCTTGATCGCGCCTCTCAAAAGAAACAGTGAACACAAAATAAACCAAAAGGTAACGACACAAAAAAGTATTACAAAAGATGTAATTGAGTCATAGTGAAATAACAGCGTATATTACCTAACACGCTTAAACAAATTATGAATAAGTTTAAGTTGGTTTATTACTTAGGGTGGACGCACACCAAGTGGTACGCGGCGTTGAAATATTTTTCACTGTCATACCATTTGTTAATTTACCACAAATCTTATTTGTTAATGTTCATAACATTTAAATAATGTCAAATTCGATTAACACAAGTTTTGCGCTTGCTATTTAATTTAGTATTGTTGGCCTTATTTATTATAAGAGATATTCATTCCCCTGAGCAATAAAATAAATAATGCATTTTAATTAAATTAGAAAATTATAATACGATAAGTAAAACCACATATACGATAAAAATATATAAGGACCAGTCAAACTTCCAGACTTCAAAAATCCTTCAATAGGGGAGTCCAGATTGGCGAGGGTTAGAATGAGAGAGAAACAAATCGACGCAAGATAGGGCGGTATTAAGGAGCATTTGACCCTAGAGCGGTCTCCCACGGAGACCCATCCATTTTAAAATGATTCGAGAGGCTGTTCGGGATTAAACCGTTTGCAGATACGACTATAGGAATAATTTCAGCCAATGATTATTTCAGTTCAGAAAACTCGCGGATCTTCCCTCATGCTCGAGCATCTCTCGCCTAATGTGTCCCTTAAAAATTCCGCGGACATGCTATGCGCTATGCCTCACATTGTGTGCTACTACCCTTCTTCGGGTTTTCAGCGGTAACTATATACTATAGGTTAAATTAATATATTTAAGCAGTTTTTTTGTGAAACTAAAGTTGACACACGACTTCACAGTTCACCTGATGTTAAGCTATGACTGCAGATTTTAGTCAGAGGTACATTTTGTTTCTAATAGCTGGATGAAGGGATTAGTTGGACAGACAAGCACAACTTCTTAACAGAATACCAGCGTGAAATAGCAGCATAACGCTGCTGTGTTTCGCATGGTTTGGATGTATGTTTATACTGTGTTTCAGGAGATCTAATTACGGGTGACGAGGTATTTCATCTCAGTCCTCAGGGGTGACAATAATTCTTCATCTTGAATCTTTGTTGAGGATAAATGTAGACGTCATGAGCTATTTATCACTTGTCGTCAGGTGAACTGTGTCCTTATTGGCCTTGATTATAAATAAAGGCATTAAACACCTGCCTGCGACCTCAACATAACTAAGATTCAAGACCTTACATACGCTGTCAGCCCTAGGGCTGAGATGGAAATCCTCAACAGGATTATGTGGTTATTTCGAGCTGATGTTTTGGGAGCCATTCATTCGCCGGTCCGGCCAATCCATCTGCTACAACGAGAAACTAATTATAATGTGGCTTTACCACTATGTAAATGTAAATTTTGATCATTGCCCACTGTTAGATGTAATCGAAAAGGAAGCGATTTGATTAATTAGCTTCCTTTTAGCTGCCAATTTAAAATAGACTCTAACATATTGTGATAAAATTCAATTTACTTCAAACATAAGAATATAACCATTTAACAGTTCTCGTTCGTTAGAAAGTTCTCAGACAGGCTTGGAACTAGAACCTATTTAATCATCTTTCGTCCCTTTCGCACAAATATAATATAGTCACGTATCTTCCTCGCACACTTTCTTCTTTTAGTAGTAGATTAATGCCTAGTCTAGAATTATCTATAAGACATTAGTAATCATTACCGCTTGTCTTATATATATAAAAAAATATTTCTCTATTCATTAAATTATATCAAAAAAATTTAATATACTATCAACTAAAGAGTACAATTTTGTAAGTTGAATAGTATAAAATCACAGAAATTAAATAATTACTTCGTAATTGTCTTTATAGAAAAACACCTAACAATCTTTATGAGGAATCTATGACTTAAATGATTGTTCTAAGAAGTAGGAAATATTTAATTACGTACATAGATTTAACAATTATATTTTCAAACTGATTATATTTTATCTTTAATATATAATAATATACATATATATATATATATATATATATATATATATATATATATATATATATATATGTATATTTAGGTTGTTTTCTTGAATAAATAAATTTGATAAAAAAAACATATTTTATTTATTATCTTTTTACTGAAGTATAACTACTTTGAGCGCGAGAATAACTCAGATCTATTTCGGACGGAAGTAACGTTAAAATCTATATTTAGGTATATACACGATTACGCAGTTTCCGCATTTATAAAGGGAATGACTAACTACAGTGCTTTTATTCTTTTATCTTTTTTATTGAACTAATTTTAGTACCAACTATATAATAACATGTGTTTAACGTAACAAATATGACCACTAAAGGTTTTTAATGACACAATTCCGGGTACAAGTATGTATCTAAATACAATTAACATGAAATTATTGAAAATAACATATTATATTTTATTTTAAATAATAATTAATAACATATGATATTTTATATATCAAGTTACAAAAATATAATTGTAAGGAAATAAAGGCCTTCACATTTTTTTTAATATATTTCTCTTTTCTAGATATTATATAATTTCAAATATCAATAGAATAATCGGATAAAAATATTTTTTATGCATTTTATCGTTTTTTTTAACAATTTTTATCCATATCAAATTTAAGATCGTCAGCGAAAATAAAAAAAAATGTTGCTCAATAATATTATTTAGTTTAGTATATTATATATATATATATATATATATATATATATATATATATATATAGATGAGTTTATTTTTATTTTATATATAAATATTTAATATATAAGTATATAAAATAATAATAAAAGTGAATACATAATCGAAATTTATAAAAATGTGTCATATTTATTAAATTTTAGGTTAACCGCGCGCAAAGGTTTCATGCAACCTTTTAATATTATTAATTTGTATTTTTTTTTATTATTGTTTACTTTTTTCGTCAAGAGTATATTATTATCGGCCAGTTGTTCGCGGCTTCTACAGCGTCAGAAATACAATAACAAATTACATGTAGCAATATGCCACGTGGGTGAACTAGTCATATTTTTTTATTTTGTTTTTTTTTTCAAAAGAATACAATCCTTAGCATTTGTATCATCCATCCGTTAATCACACCAACTAAGCTTAAACTTTTTGTGGTAGGTAATGGTCAGGACAATAGTCGTATCCGGATTCGATCCTAAGTATCGCAGGTTGCATTCTGAATTAATGAAGCTATCGACTGTTTGTATTATGTGACGTTGTTGAGTTGTTGGCATTTTTACTTTATTTTAGTTGGAATGCGTCTTGTTATTTATGTTATTATTATTTCTTTTCCAATATTTATTTTCATTCTTTACTATTAATAATTTCATCTTTCAGTACACAGTTTTTAGTTATATATTCACCCATTTTTTTAATATCGTTTTTCACGCTCCTTAGGTGGCGTGCGACTGAGAATGGGGTACACTGTAAACCAGCACTTTGTGACCTTCTTAGAGTATTCGCTGAGTCTACTGCCTTTTGCTACCTTCAATTGATGCATCTCCTTGTGCGATTATTATTTGCGTTAGACATAAGAGACCTTTCTTTCTTTTTTCATGGACCTTTATTATTATTATTATAGGGGATAATTTTTTTCCCATCTCCGCCTGGTTGGTCAATTGAATAAATATAAAAAACTATAAACATATGTATAAATATAAGAAACAAATATATAAATATAATATAATACATATATAAAGACCAACCAGACGGGAATCCGTCGTCAGGACAAACGGTCGAGGGTTAGGGCGAAAGGGAAAGAAACCTGCGCACTATACGAGCGTTGTCAAGGGGCACCGCCAGTCCGGAGTCCCAACCGCCTCAGGTGATTCGAGAGGCTGGTTAGGATCAACCCGTTCGCAGATACGACTATAGGAATAATTTCAGTCAGCATACCACCTCTCATGTCGGTAACCTCGTGTGCCAGCTCCAGATATTTTGCGATTTATTAGTACTATTATATCAATTTTTACCAAATAATTTTACGGTATTAACGAGACATCAATGTAACAAAAATCAATGGATCATATAGTTAACTCGTAGAAACGATAACCCGTGTCTCCGACACCGAATCTGAACATTTCTCCGATTTTGTTGCTCATGCACTACATCGGAATAAGGAAGGGGATAACGACCTATGCATTTAAAGAAATGTTACGCACTATAAAAATATTCTAATGCAGTGGACATCATCTGGCAATAACCATAAGATAACCGTGAACGTAATCGATCAGATTAATTTCACCTTTGTTATTATCTACGTGGTGGAATTAAGCTAGTTTATAGCAAGATTACGGTTCAGCTCGACGGGAAGGATCACTGCCTATCATTGTGGAATAATCCTGCTGTGTTACGTATGATGAGTGAATGGTCATCGTGTTAGTTTAAAAAAAATTATGCTCTCGTGACGTAACAGGAACTGGTTGTGTACAAACTCTTGCCGACGGTCGACGGTAGTGAATGCTAGACTTATTCAAATTGCTAATTACCTACTTCCGTAACCTAATTATTATACCTATTAACCGCTAATCGAAATACGACTTGCATCAAATTGAATATGGCTTCAGGAATTTTGATAGGTTTCAAATACTAAATATGTAGGTTCGGTTTGTGTTTAAATGTTAGTTTATACTCGTGACATTGTTTGTGTAAAGTTAACAATTCATGTATAGGTATATTGTTTAAGTATATTAAAGGTGGCAAGCAACACATTTCACCTTATGGTGATTCCTGCTGCCCAGAAAAATCTCTTATACTCTCTCTACAAGGATTTTCATTCGACTTCATCATGGGTTTAGCCGAGGTACTTCCTTGGTAGGGCCACAGTTTATAACTATGATGGTATATATATATATACAACAAGGCATACCACACCATTAAGGTAACAATATCCATTATAATTCTTCATCGAGGATTAATGTTGTTCTATTAACGTAAGGTAAACTGTATGCTCGTTTATCATCCTTCATAAAAAAAAACTTTAATAGATCATGGCTCTATCTAGTGGGAGTCCAAAACTCCGTTTGCCACTTCTAGGTAGTTTGGTAAACCTACCAAAACCTACCAGAACCTACCAAAACCTATCAATACCCATAAACCTATCAAAACCTACCAAAACCTTCCGATACCTATCCCAAAACAGCCGGTCGAGAAACTTTTATTTTTTATCACTTTCCGCATATTTTTTATCTTCGTTACTTGCGTAAATGTTAACAAGTTGAAGGATAGATTATTCAGTACCTAGTATTTGTCTATCGGTATTATTCTAAGGATATTATCTTAATGTATTTCACCAATTACCAGTTAATGAAAGAAGCTGTTATTGTGACAGAATATGTAATGAACAAGATGGAGTGACAACATATGCAAGTTTGCAGGAAGTCAGCACAGTTCACTCTGGTTCGTACTTCAGGGAGCAGGGGTTAAGGGAAGTTAAAGTATTTTTTTTGATATATATGTTTTTTCTACAGTATTTTGGACAGTGGTAAGGCTACACTGCAGTTTATTTCTAGTTGCAGAATGAATGTGCACGACCTGGACCACGCCAGACATATACACATTACTAGCGTAAAATAGCAGCACCATGCTGCTGTGTTTCATCTGGTGAGTGCACGGATCTGGAGACCTTTATTACTGATGATGACGCATTCCATCTCAGTCCTCAAGGGTGACAACGCATCTGCATTATGATTCCTTGTCAAGGTCATCCTTGAGATGACATGGGCTACAGGAATCACTTACCGTCAGTGAGCTGTGTGCTCACTCTCAATGTAATGAAAAAATGGAACATGTAATAAAAAAATTGACATGTAATCCCTACCTCACCTCACCTACTACTTCATAGGTATACAAGGTTCCCTCGTTTCCTTTGAAGATTGAGTAGGCAGAATACTGTTACAAAAACCTATGTCCAATCGACTCGAATTAAATCTAAATATCATCATCTCATCAGTCTCTCAGCTTCGTTTCTAACACATTCCACCATGATGTGATGCGCGTCTTCAATTAAGTCAAACTGCGTACAGTTAGGTGACTCGGTCTTTCTCATTAACATCAGAAACTATTCGATAATATGTAGATTAAAAAAAAATCTTTGATCGTTAAAAACTAAAAGGACCAGCCACCACTTTCGAAAGTCCAAACAGTAATTAATATTTTTATTATTTATTAATAATAATATTTCGTTTTTCTTTCCTTTTTTGGTTTTGATATGTTTTTCTTACGGTTTTTTCTATTGGTCTTTAGTTTCTTTTTTATTTCCTCATATTCAGGTCATAGGTCAGCAATGAAGGAGAAAATCTCTCTATCTTACCATACATCTTAAATTGGAATTGGAAACTTAAGTTCCAGAAATTCTTAGTGTTTGTTGTTATGTCCATAGCGACGCCAATTGTTTATTGATAACAAATTGTCTGGGAGGACACCATATTCTGTTATGACGCACAAATAAAGACTCAAGATTAGGAATGGATTTAATTAAATTCTTATTACTTTCCTATTGCATAATGTAACCTTGCAATTCACAATATCGATATAGGAGTATGTAAATACGCTAACCGGTCAATTTGGTCACGGATTTCGGTACGGCTTTTGACAATGCTAACATGAACGGATCGGAACAAAACGTAGCGTGCAGTTTATAACTATGATGGTATATATATATACAACAAGGCATACCACACCATTAAGGTAACAATATCCATTATAATTCTTCATCGAGGATTAATGTTGTTCTATTAACGTAAGGTAAACTGTATGCTCAAACCTTTAGTCCCGGGCTTAAAGAATACGGCTAAGGTACCCCCCGCATATCGTACAAGGGGACTTCGGGTTAGCGGGCAATCAGGGATGAGGGAACTCGGAATGGTCTCGAGCTGCCGTAGTACAGCGAAAATGCTAGGGGACGACCTTCCCTGTGACGTGCTTTAGCGCTGTGTAGAGAGGCAACCGTGCGATCCGTAGGAAATTCCGGAGCCACTCCCAAAGCTTCTTTTTTTCGGGCTGATGGCCGCTGTTAGCCCAGGGCTTTACAGTTTCACCAGGTTGAAGGTGACCGAGCGCTATGGCTCTCAGTCGAGACCTCTATATCGGGTAATGTACCAAAGAAGGGCTCGAGAGGGCATAAACTGAACCGTTACCCTGTTTCGCGAGCGTCTGACTCGAGGGTGCCCAAGAGGAGCCTCGGCTCGGTCAGTTAGCTTCTGACGAAGTTATCTTAATTAATATCACTATTATTATTAACTACC
Organism: Teinopalpus imperialis; assembly: GCA_029286865.1. Lineage (NCBI taxonomy): Eukaryota > Metazoa > Arthropoda > Insecta > Lepidoptera > Papilionidae > Teinopalpus > Teinopalpus imperialis. The sequence goes on along the minus strand of JAGSMU010000014.1, from coordinate 7,606,347 downwards.
TGTACCACCACTTCCAGAATGCGTGGGCGCTGGAGAAAAGTTGGCGCAAGAAACTCAGCAACGCTTCTATCTGTATGGACTGGAAGAACCGGCCAGTGACATGGCGGTATCGCGAATAACTTTGTTTGCGACGCCCTCGCCGTCGGCGGGGCGATATGAAAAGTGCAATGTTTGTGTGTTGTGTTTTATGAAGGGCTTGGGCCTGGTGGTCACGTCGTCAGGGTCGTCGAGGGCGTGCCTCGGTCTCCTACGGACGCGGGTAAATCTGTGATTCGCGATGGGATTGTAGTGGCGGCACTTACAATCAAAGATTTCGGTGATGACGGCAGAGTCGAAATATCGGCGAGAAGCCTGCTTCAGGTACTGAGCTATGGTCGGCAGCTCAAGATCTATGTGTAGATTTTCGTTACGGAAGAACCACGGCGCACCGGTGGCCTTGCGCATGAAACGATTTTGTATTACCTGAAGTCGGTGAATGTGACGCGGGGAGGCATGCGCAAAGACGGGGCTTGCGTATGTCATTATGGGTCGGCCGAGAGAAGTAAATGGCTGCACTTTTGGTGGGGTTAACCTCGATCCTCCATTTCCGAAACCATTTCCCTAAGGTGTTGGCTGCAGATTGGAGGCGTTTACAAATAGCGTCTGGTTTAAATCCAGACACGTAGAGGCCGGTGTCATCGGCGAAAAGGGCTAGCTCTACACCGCGGGGTGCATACGTATGTCGTTGGTGTAGAGTGTAGTATAAAGTAGGACCTAGGACAGAGCCTTGTGGTACTCCACGGCACAAATGGGGTGAACCTCGGGCGCGTTCCCTCGACGCGGTAACGAGGTTCGATTTCGGAAAATCTCGTATGATAAGTACGAGTCGATCACAGCACACCGAGCTCATATATAGTTTGTATATAGACCCGTTGTGCCAGACCGTGTCAGCTTTCGCCACGTCGAGAAAAAGTGCCCCAGTTTGGTAGCCCTGAAATTTACTGAGGATGTGCTCCCGTGATGCAGTGCACTTGATGTGTGCATGAGTGTTGGGTGCAGAAGGCGAACTGCTCATTGATTGGCAGCCTCGGGACAGCACTTGAGGCGGGTGAGGGTTGAGCCTTTCATATACCTTACCCAAGACTTTGGAAGGTAGGCTTATGGGTCGATAGGCTGATGATGGATCGGTTGGATGTTTTGAGGGCGAGAATCCTATGACATCGGCTTCCTTCCAGGTGTTCGGGAAGGTGTGCCTTTGGATATGGCCGCGTTGTAGATTATCACCAGTAGGTGTAAAATGGACATGGGTAGGAGTTTCATCACCTTGTTGGTGATACCGTCGGGGCCGGGAGCCTTGCGTGGTCGCAGGTTTTTAATTATGGACTCAGCACGGTGCATGTAGCGGGTGACGGAATCGCGAGGTGGTTCCTTACTCCTCCGGTCGACCTCGCTGTTAACCATTTCAAGGTGAGCGGCGTCGATCGGTAGGAGTGCTTCGGTGAGCATTGGAGCTCGAGATTGTCAGCCAGACATTCGTCTTTCTCTTCGTCTAAGAAGGCGGGTGGTTTATTAGGACGCTAAGGGAGGCATTGTTTGGGCGGTGCCCTTTTAGGGATTTGGGAAGTCGCCAGTAGGCGAGATGGGAAGGTTCGATGTTGGAGGTGGTTATCCCACCGATCGCTCCTATACTGGGCTGTCGTGATCGGACTTCACGCTGGAAGGGTACGTAGCACCAGCCGGTTACTTTCAGTGGGATATAAGTCGTGGGCACGAGTCGCCGCATTCTGCGCCTCATTAGGTCCTTTATGTCGTTTGGCAGGGTCCATCGGTGGTCTTCCACCGAGGAACCTACCTCAATAATCCACGATTACGGTCTGGATGTGCCCTGGTAGGGGGCATGAACTGCGGAGTTCGTGTCGTTGACTGAAGATATATTCCTAGGAATAGCATCTAGGTGCGGTGATGTGGCTTCCCTCAGGGCGTTCCTGAGTCGGTGCCAGTCTACAATGGTTTTGGTGGAGGGTGAGGTTGGGGCGGAGGCCCTAACCGAAGAAGAACGGGCGATGATCGGAAGCGAGCTCATAGGATTACCTCTATGCCTTGGAAGGCGAGATTGATGTTCTTACAGATGGCAATATCAAGCACGTCCGGTGCGTGACCCAATATGTATGGAAAATGGGTAGGCGTAGTAGGCGCTACGACGTCACTCCCAAAGCATTGAAAATCACCACCGGGGGGTTTTAGAGGGCGGGGTATCTTTTGCAGAGAAATCTTCCCCGATAAAAAAAGTTGAACTGTATGCTCGTTTATCATCCTTCATAAAAAAAAAACTTTAATAGATCATGGCTCTATCTAGTGGGAGTCGTCCAAAACTCCGTTTGCCACTTCTAGGTAGTTTGGTAAACCTACCAAAACCTACCAGAACCTACCAAAACCTATCAATACCCATAAACCTATCAAAACCTACCAAAACCTTCCGATACCTATCCCAAAACAGCCGGTCGAGAAACTTTTATTTTTTATCACTTTCCGCATATTTTTTATCTTCGTTACTTGCGTAAATGTTAACAAGTTGAAGGATAGATTATTCAGTACCTAGTATTTGTCTGTCGGTATTATTCTAAGGATATTATCTTAATGTATTTCACCAATTACCAGTTAATGAAAGAAGCTGTTATTGTGACAGAATATGTAATGAACAAGATGGAGTCACAACATAAGCAAGTTTGCAGGAAGTCGGCACAGTTCACTCTGGTTCGTACTTCAGGGAGCACAGGTTCAGGTAAGTTAAAGTATTTTTTTAAATATATAGGTTTTCTCCACAGTATTTTGGACAGTGGTAGAGTAACACTGCAGTTTATTTCTAGTTGCAGAATGAATGTGCACGACCGGGACCACGCCAGACATATACACAATACCAGCGTAAAATAGCAGCACCATGCTGCTGTGTTTCATCTGGTGAGTGCACGGATCTGGAGACCTTTATTACTGATGATGACGCATTCCATCTCAGTCCTCAAGGGTGACAACGCATCTGCATTATGATTCCTTTTCAAGGTCATCCTTGAGATGACATGGGCTGCAGGAATCACTTACCGTCAGTGAGCTGTGTGCTCACTCTCAATGTAATGAAAAAATGGAACACGTAATAAAAAAATTGACATGTAATCCCTACCTCACCTCACCTACTACTTCATAGGTATACAAGGTTCCCTCGTTTCCTTTGAAGATTGAGTAGCCAGAATACTATTACAAAAACCTATGTCCAATCGACTCGAATTAAATCTAAATATCTTCATGTCTCTCAGCTTCGTTTCTAACACAATCCACCATGATGTGATGCGCGTCTTCAATTAAGTCAAACTGCGTGCTTTTTCACTCGGTCTTTCTCATTAACATCAGAAACTATTCGATAATATGTTGATAAATAAAAAATCTTTGATCGTTAATAACTAAAAGGAAGGATGTATAGCCACCACTTTCGAAAGTCCAAACAGTAATTAATATTTTTATTATTTATTAATAATAATATTTCGTTTTTCTTTCCTTTTTTGGCTTTGATATGTTTTTCTTACGGTTTTTTCTATTGGTCTATAGTTTCGTTTTTATTTCCTCATATGGTCAGCAATGAAGGAGAAAATCTCTCTATCTTACCATACATCTTAAATTGGAATTGAAAACTTAAGTTCCAGAAATTCTTAGTGTTTGTTGTTATGTCCATAGCGACGCCAATTGTTTATTGATAACAAATTGTCTGGGAGGACACAATATTCTGTTATGACGCACAAATAAAGACTCGCATTAGGAATGGATTTAATCAAATTCTTATTACTTTCCTATTGCATAATGTAACCTTGCAATTCACAATATCGATATAGGAGTATGTAAATACGCTAACCGGTCAATTTGGTCACGGATTTCGGTACGGCTTTTGACAATGCTAACATGAACGGGTCGGAACAAAACGTAGCGTGCAGTTCATTTGCTAATATAGTTAGAATAATCAGTATAAATTCAATAATAGTTGCTTCGATCTTGAATTTTATATTCCCCATATTGTTTTTTAACTAGTGCAATAAAAAATGAGAGCACCACTGTTTAGTTAATCGACCTGTAGATGATGACCTACATATGTTCTTCAATACGAAATGAATAAGTCGAAATCTGGATGCGTTGTCAGTTCTGCAGATCAAAATGGACAGTCTTGTGTTACAAATTCTACAGAATCTTCACTCTTCATCCGAATCATTCTTAACTGCATTTTGCGTTGGTATTTTATACAAGCGTGATCCTTGTTGATGCCAGTTTAGCAATTAAATTAAGTATCAAATGTTTGTGTAGTCTGTTTTCACCAGGAAAGATCACGTTTTTGTGTCTACTTATGCCTATCCACCATAACCACGTGACTTATAATCATCAAAGATAAAGACATACGGGAGACGCCAATAGTCCCTATCTCCCATCCTTTTAGGCATGGGAAATCAACATTTTGTCGATTGATAGTAGGTGGTGGTTGCTAGATGTATTATTTGTATTGGGACTTAGGCGTTCACTTTTTTTTAAGCACTTGAGCGCAATCACCGCAGGCTCGTCAGCAGCCCTAAATAATAATATAGCAAATTAACACTCCTGTGTTTCGGGCAGTGAGTAAAGGAAAGTGGAGACTTAATTACAGATTTAGTTTTCGTCTTGGTCCTTAGTGGTGACTACACATCTGAATCTAGATTACTGTACTGTACTTGTTGTAGATCTGGACGACTTACCCGAACGAGCAAACAGTTTAAACGATCCCGCAGTTCACTTGGTGAAGTCAATTGTGTTCTTGTTTAATACCCCTAATATAACAAGAAAGGCCAATTTAGGTTAAATTTGATTGTAACCTCGTATTCGGACTTTTAATCCATGCGTATTGCGTACAACAAGTAATCTATTTCGAAATTTGACCAAGAATATAAAACAAAAAGAAGTCGCTGTTATAAAATTAATATTAATATGTACCACTATTTCAATGTCAACCGGATTCTTAATGTGGCCGCCGTCTTTGGAATACAAATATTTTTTCTCTGTTTATTTTACAGATTATAAACGGAAAATGTCGTGCCCGTGTTTGTTCTTGTTAATGCATTTTTTTTTGTGTTGTGCAAATTGAAATAAATAGTCAATACTAAATTTATTAACTAAATATTTGTATTAAAACACTCAAAACCCCCGACAGCTGAAGAATGAATCCAAAAATTTGTTAATTTTAAAAAAAGAATATGTATTCGAATTCAAATGAGTTCGATTCCCGGCATTTTTAAGTGCCTAATAACCATTTGTTCGGCGGTAAAGGAAGACGGCAAATAAAAAATTTTAATTAAAATATTTCGAAGACGTGAAATCTGCTATTCCGCTATGGGGCCGCGTGAACTTGATTTACAGTATAAATTCAAATATATATTTTCTTATTAGATTATTTCAACTTTGACAAAATGGCGTCTTACGGTCGCCATGTTTTTTGTGACGTCACTGTTCTATGAACTATCACGAGTAATCACGACGAACCTAACAATACTTCAATAACTAAAATTCATCCTTCTGTTTGGAGGTTACGATGAAATATAAAATCCTAATATGAAGGCGTGAACTCTTTTTGACAATTGATTAAAAATAATAATAAATAGAAATGTAAAATAATATTACATTACTTTACTTTTTACCACGTGCTCGATAGTGGAGGCAAACATCGTGAGGACATGTAGATTCCTAAGAAATAATTAAAAAAATATATATTTCGAAGATTTATGTAGTCCACCAATCTGTAGTGAAGCCACGTTCTTAATTTAATAATTAAATAGACTTTTAATAGATTTTTAATTGTCAAATATGCACGCGCTTAGAAATTTTTTCAAATGATCCTTGAATCTAATTTACTTAGAAAAAGACTCAAGGATCATTTTAAAGAATAAGAACTAAAACGAATAGATAAAGAACTCTATTTATTTACAGCTATTTCTTCTTCTCCAAGGAGAAATTGACTGCTGTGTTATATATGTTTAGATGGATTCCACATACATTATATGGGATTTTTTTAAAGAATATTAGTCATACTATTAACATTACTAATATTCCGGTTAACCACTACAACTAAGCTGAAGATGCTTGTGCTAGGAGATGGTTCACGACAATAGGCTAATGGTGGATTCGAACCTACGACCTTAAGTTTCGCAGACCGTATCCCAAACCATAAGGCTATATACGCTTAGGGGATAACGATTTATGTGTTTGCTCAAATGCTTTCCGGCGCCTAAAATCTGCTAATAACCAGAAGAAATCCCTGTTGTCGAAATCTATCAGAAGGAGCTCAATCAATCTTCTTTTTCTTGGAGCTAGTACAATTAAAAGAACGCAGGCTCAATGGATAGTATTATTAATAGGTAATTTAAGTACCATTTTATTTGTTGCCAAAATGCAATTATATTTTATTCATACCACGAAAATGTGTCAGCTCAGCTAAAGTATCCCATACCATACTCTGCTCTAACACCTTATCCAGAGAGGAAGTCTATGCCTAACAGTTGGGGTTAATTTATAGGGAAAGAGAAAGAGCGAGTAGAGCAAACACAAGCCGAGCATTGTTCTCTCTTTTTCTCTCCGGCCAAGTACCTATTTTCCGTCCTCTTTGCGTAAGAAGCGTTTCACTAAACGTTACATGCAAACACGTTGTACCTACTTAAGTGGAATACTTTGAAATTTATTTTTATTACGCTTAAAGTAATTTCACTTCAGAAGTATTTTGAAGACGTGAAGTCCCCCAATCCGTTATGGAACCTCGTGGCAGACTATACTCCCTGCACCTACAGACATGAGGTTTATTCCCAGCAAACACCTGTTACACCATGTGCAGATGCCACACCTGTATATTTGATGATGAACGACAATGTCAACAATGTGACATCATTCAGCGCTGGGTATATTATAGTGCCGTAGCCTAGACGGTGACCACCTCCTCGTCAACCCTTCCCTAGACAGAATGAATGGGTCTGCTCGACCGAAGTAGGACTCGTCCGACTTGCCAAAGATAGTCATACACACATATACAATCGAACACTATCGTCCCTCTGGTGCAGTCGGGTTAAAAGGTATTAACGCATAATCAGAAATTTAATCAGAATTATATAAAGATAACATATTGTTATAATCCACATTGGTGTGTAATTACACCTAATGAAAGAATGAACTGGGTTACGTCACGTTCCTAGAATCCTTTTAGTGATGTGATACCGTTAGTCGACAAGAATATCGATAGAAACCAAAACGATGCTAATGAAACATAAAATGCGTTCGATATTTTACAATGGTTATATATAGTATATATATATATATATATATATATATATATATATACATATACACAAACTGTAGCTAGTTCCTAGCTACTAAATGGGTCGGTTTTATAGGGGAAGCACAACACCCTAACTGAATACAAGATTGTAATAGCAGCATAACGGCGCTGTTTTTCGTTTGGTGAGTGTAGGGATCCAGGATCACGATTACAACGAGTCAGTAGTCACAGGTTACAACGAATGTGCATTTTGAATTTTCGTTAAGAAAAGATATCCGGGACCAAAGACATCATTTATAATCAGGTAAACGGTGCTTGTTTGTAGAAATAGTACAAAATAATAGATGGCCGGATGCTACAATCGGCTTTTAAACTTGTTATTAATGAAATAAAATGTCAAACCCGACATACCGTTCCAAGACCTCAAGATACAAGACTTATTTTATTTATTTAATTCATGGAGAGTAAGAAACGAGCATACAGTTCACGTGATGGTAAGTGATTCCTGCGGCTCATGACTACATTCATCCTTGACAAGTAATCATAATGCCGATGCGTTGTCACCCTTGAGGACCGAGATGGAATGCCTCGTCACCAGTAATAAAGTCACCCTGAGCTCGGGTAAACTAAGACAACTGGACGTCAAGCACGTCGGTCGTCAAAAGCCCTCGAAGATATTATCTGTATAATTAGTTTGATTAATTAAAGTAACGTTTTATTTATCGATGTTTGCCCACCGAAAATGTCACACCAATATTTCAATAACATTTAAAACGTCATTTTCAATATATTAACTTACAACTATTATTTGGACCCTTAGAGAGGAAAATCCTGTTGATTAGAGAATACTTCGAAAGAATTCGATGGCATTAAAATATTAAACCAGTCGCAAGAAACTGGTTGGATTTAATAGCTACAAACCTATGATGAAGCGGAGGAACGTCACTCGTTTTTTTAAATATAGGGTGACAAACGAGCACACTGTTCACCTGATGATGAGTATTAACTGCGGCTTATGACATCTATATGGATTTGCGCGATATAAACTCGTGATCTCCAGGCCGCTTCTAAATCGATCTGTCCTCCATTACGATAACGATTCGAGCCGTGGTCTTGTACGTTTTTATGAGTCCTCAGTTCTTAGGGGTCCTCGGAACCATACTCGCTCCCCTCTATCGTCGTTGCCGATCTTCGTCCACAGGGGTCGGAGTGCAGCGGAGTTGCGGTCGTCATCGTGCCAGCAGCGTCGTTTTACTCCTTACTCGCGGGCCCTCTGGGCGAGTCTATTCTGGTGAAGTAGCCTTTAGGGCCAACAGTAATATACATACACACAAAAAAACATGTACTATCTTCGACAAAGATTCAAGATGCACATGCATTGTCCCTTCCCGAGGACTGAGATGGAATGCCATATTGTAAATGGGTTGCCTGATCTCTACACTCCCCATACGAAAGCAACTTTATGGTGGTATTTTACACTGATATTCATTGAGATCCTTACCCATACCCCAACAATCACCATACGAAAGCAACGTTATACTGATATTTTACACTGGTAATCATTGAGGGCCTTACCCGGTCGAGCCGACCTGCTTATGTCGCGGCTAGGAACTAGGTATTGTTTGTTCGCGTACTATTCTGGTTGTATCGTAGGAGTGTTCTGAAGAGGTAAACCGTAAACTAAGATCTTCATGATTAGGCGTCTCTAGTCTCTTCTTACCTTGCTTTCTTACATAGTGTAATTATGTCACCATTTACGGTCAGCGGGGTTGTCTAATACGACTTTGAGATACACAAGAAAAATTTAATTGACGCCTATAGACTAGCGACCCCTACGGAGGTTGACACACAGTAGTTTAGTTCTATTTCATGACATGAATAAAAAAAATTAAACACAGATTTTATATAGGTTTTACGGCAATAACTTTTGTTTTACATGTTCATACACGTCATTTTCTTCTCACACGTACATTATCTTCGAGAAAGTCTGCAGTATGGGTTTTAATATATTATCATATACTAATATATCTTTAGTGAGAGTGAACCTGTCACTAGAAACGTCAATAAACTAATGGTTTAGAGCAGCGACTCTCAACCACCGTGTCGCGACACATTGGTGTGTCGCAAGCACCTGCCACCTGTGTCGCGACATTTAAAAATACGATATCTAAGATAAACAGGGGAAATTTTGCGTGTAAGTTTGTAAGGGTGTCGCAAATTTGTACAGAGTACGTTAAAAATTCGCTGAGTAAAAAAGGTTGAGATCGGCTTGTTTACGAGTACAGTCTGCAAAACTTATATTCCTAGTTTTGCCATTCGACTATTGTGTCGTTAAACATACGCTTGTGATTTAAGATTAGTTAGAGTGGTTAACGGGATTAATAGTAATGTTAATATCATAGTTATTTCTTCCTTTAAATATAATTCACAATAGCGATTTGGACACTGTTCGTTGGAATAAGTCGGGATAAAGACGACCTGACTCACGGACCCCTCAATCGCTCACGGATCCCTCAGTTCCGTGAGCCCTGTGTCCGATGAAGCTGTAAGAGCCATAGGTTAACATCGTCAACATCAACAGAATCAAGATGAGACGACCTGTTCGGCTTCAGATAGTATTCACGACTGGATCAAGTCTGTGGCAATCTGTGGCAAAACACTGTAGGCACTGTTAACAAAAGGCTGAGATGACGGTGGTTACGGTTTAATCAGATAAAACTTTTAACTAGTGTTTCCTGTGACACAGTTAAAATTTAAATATTTTCGTCTTATAAAATTCTAAAAAGAGTTTATAATTTATTATTTAATAATTAAAATGTAACAGTTTTGTTAATAGGAAGTTTACCTTCTATTCACGATTTCTAATAGTTTCCAAACAGCAAACAATTATAACGCCGCTCGCCTATCGACTTCCGGCGTACTGAGTGTTAATTTAATTAAATGTTGGTAACCGGTGATAGTTAATATATAATCAATATTTCTTATAATTTGTCGAATAATATTGTTATATATCTACGGTTAATGCTTAAATAATTACGAGTACAAAAGACGTTTCATGAAACCAGTTCCTATTCATCAGAAGTTACTGATCGAGCGGAGGACGGAGGGCCCTCTTGGGCGCCCTCGAGTCAGTAACTCGCGCGCAAGAGTAAAGGGTAAAAAGGTTGATTAACAAAGTGTGGGAGAAGACTGCCGGCTTATTCTGTTAAAATATAAATTGTTTCACTGCGAATTTAAACTGGCATTGTAGCTACCCTGCAAACCCCTTTTTGACCTCTCTGGCACCCTCGAGTCAGACGCTCCAACGGAACAGGGTAACGATTCAGCTCCCTCTTGGGCCTTTGTGCTGGTTGCCCACTAATAGAGGTCTCGACGGTGACCGAGGCGAAACTGTAATAGTCCTTGAGCGAACAGCGGCCATCAGTCCGAAAAAAAACCCCTTTTCGCACATTTTTGCAGATAATCAACTTTTCATCATCAGCGACAAATCGTATTAAAAAAAGAGTCATTTTTATTACGTTTTCTATAGAGAATCATTAAGTTTCCTTCAGTGAGCTTGCGTGGCACCCAAATAACGAGCTTTTAATATATCCAGACTTTGTCAAATAAATTTTGTCAAAAAAATTAAATAAAAAGTATTAAAAAAATAAAAGGGTGTCTAGTGTTCAACCCCTAGCTGTTCAGATATAATCATAATTACTAATATACCGATCTTGCTTCACTTTTCCAAAAATGGCATCAACTTTATCTGTAACAGCTTCACCTTTGACCGGACCGGACTGAAAACTCGTGAACCTATTTTGTGCTACTCTTACTGACACGGTGTTAAGTCCATAAATATCACTTAATTTTCTTTCGCAGCTCGTGTCGCATTTTCCCTTTTTTGTATTACAACTTCTTAATGAATCGAATTTTTCGTTACATTCACTCATTTTGGCGGACAGAAAACAAAAGAAAAATGATGGGAAGCCGTTTTTAATTTTTATGTATCTGTTATTATAAATGTGACCTATTTAATGGTATCAAAACCAGCCAGATACAAATGGCCGACCCATAATAAAAAAGAGTGAATCTGTGCGTTTAGTTATTGATATATAATCTTAATTTCATAATTTGAACTTGACTTATTACGTAACATAGGACCCTTGTTACACAAATTGGTCTCGTGCGTAACGTTCGTTAACATTTAGGAATGTATCTCGGCGAGATAACCTACGGTCACTTGGGGCAAAGGTGATATAATTAATTCAACCGATTCGCGTGGCTTTGTTAGGGGCTTTGTTCGGTATAGGATTTATGTTCACTATTAAGTTATTTTTATATATATATATATTCGAGATGGCAAAGTATTACAGATGACCTGGCGGTAAGTGATAGCTGCGATCCATGACATCTACATCAACCACAATCGAGATTGGTTCAAGATGCATTTATATATATTTATATGTATATATATATATATATATATATATATATATACTGGCCATTTCAAACCAAAAAAAGTTTTGATTGGCTGTGAATTAAAATAAATTCAAATTAATTTTGTTTTAAAAACATTACATTCTTTTTACAAAGTCATCACGTATGAACATCTTTCGTCATAATGGATACTTTAATTCGTGTAATTATGGAATATGAGTTCTGTCGTGGCATCAACGCGGCACAAACGACACGTAACATCAACATCGTTTACGGAGAGATCTTAACAAACGAACGCACAACCCATTATTGGTTTGCCCGGTTCCGTTCTGGAAATTTTGATGTGAAAAATGAACCTCGTTCGGTTAACAATGATGAATTAAAGGCGATTGTGGAAGCTGATGATACTCATTCTACAGCCGAGCTGACAGCAGCTTTTGATGTTAATATCAAAACAGTATTGGTCCATTTGCGACAAATTGGCAAGGTAAAAAAGCTTGATAGATGGGTGCCCCACGAACTTAACGATCACCAGCGCAACGTACGCTTTGAGACCTCCCTCGCGCTGCTCCACAGGCACAGAAATGAAAGAATTTTGAACCGAATGTGTGTGGTTACATGCGACGAAAAGTGGATTCTGTTCGACAATCGAAAGCGCTCAGCAAGTTGGTTAGATCCTGGTAGCGCCAAAGCATTGATTTGCCCTGAAAAATGACCTCTATAAAGTTGATGGTCACTGTTTGGTGGTCTAGTGCTGGTGTGATACATCACAGTTTTATACCAAATGGCATGAGCATTACTGCAGATGTGTACTGTGAAGAACTGAAGACAATGATGCAGAAGCTCGTACATTTGCAACCAGCTTTGGTCAATCGGTCGTCACTGCTGCTCCTATACGACAACGCGCGACCTCATACTGCACAACAGACAGTCTCCAAGCTGCAAGAGTTGGGGTTGGAAGCTCTCCCTCATCCACCGTACTCAAGCGACCTTGCACACACCGACTATTACTTTTCCAAAATTTGCACAACTTTTTAGCGGGAAAAATATTAAATTCCCAAGAGGCAGTACAAAATGCCTTTGAAGAGTTTGTTGCCTCCCGTCCAGCTGATTTTTACAAGAAGGGCATCAATAAACTAAAGCGTTGGTAAAGATGCATCGATTACCTTGGTTATTACTTTGAATAACAGAAATAAAAAAGTTTTAAAAAAAAATACTTTAACTTATTTCATACAAAACGGCAATTTCATAGTTAAAGACCTGTCATAGTATATATATATTCCAATGGTATAGTTGTGTTCGAAATATTTTTGGTTATTTCTTACAATTGCTGATTCCACTGCCGAGTAAGTAACAAATCAGTATTTACAATTTCATTATTGTTGTTAGGCTTCCGTCATGATGACGATCAGAGCCCGTTTGGAATTTCTTTATACTTTCGTTAAATAATAAGTAACTATGACTAACCACAATGCTTACTTACGCAACACATGGTAATTGGTATGCAGTCAATTTAATTGTCTTATTCAATATTTACTAGAAAGAAATTCACTGCTCGCAGCGAACGTTACGGATTACTATTACGTAAAGTGTTTCTTAATACTGTTATGTGGTGGAGTAACACTGCATCTCGTTTCTAGACCGGGGAAGGACCATGACCTCAAAGAATTTTATAGAATAGGTGGCAAACGAGCAAGCCGGTCATCTGATGGTAAGTGATTGCCATACATGGACGTTCGCAACACCAGAGGAGTGGCAGATGCGCTGCCTGCCTTTAAGAAATGTGCAGGCTCTTTTGTTGAAGGTCCCTAAATTCGTGTCGCTTCGCAGATACCGCTGGCGACGGTTGATTGCCAACCATCGAGACGATGAGGATGAAATTGAAAATTATGGCGTTATGTACGATGTTTAAACACGACGGCTGGAAACTCAGACCGAGTTTTCTTATAGTGATTATATACGAAAACCTAATAACTGTTACCGTAGCATTTCAACTTAGTGCTCAGGGCTGACAACGCATGTGCATCTTGAATCTTCGTTAAGGTTTTATGTGTTTAAGGGTTGCAGCCATGTCTTAGCTGGTTTACTGTGTGCTATTTTGGCATTCCTATAAACAAAAAGTATTGATTGGAAATAAATTCACTTATAGCAATAGTAACTAATTTCTATTACGTAATGAGTTTCTAAAGACGGCACGTACTTTGGTGTAGCAATGCAACAACTACCTGGTGTATGAATGTGTCAGTTTGGACAGGATGTCCACGTTTTAGCGGTATACCAGCGTAATGTGTGTTTCGAATGGTGAGTGTAGGTGAGGACCAAATAACTGATAACAAGGTATTTCATGCCAATCCTCGGAGGTGACAATGCGTATCTAAACTAAACAATGTAAGACACAGTTTTTTTTTAATGGCCACTGTTAGCCCGAGGGCTTTAACAGTTTCACCGGGTTGAAAGTGGCCGAGCGATTAGGGCACTCAGCCGAGACCTTCATTAATGGGTAACCAGCACAGGGGATCCCAAGAGGGTGCGCCTCGGATTGGACCGTTACCCTGGGTGCGAAGCAACGAGGGTGCCCGAGAGAGCTGAACCTTCGGCCAGTTACTTCTGACGGATAAATTCGTGCTGGTGGCCGCTGTTAGCCCGAGGGCTTTAACAGCTTTTACAGCGCTCAGCCGAGGCCTCTATTGGTGGGTAACCAGCACAAGGGCACTCGAGACCCTCGGCTTGGGCCGTTAGCCTGTTGTGCGAGAGCGACTGACTCTACAGGCATACGTTAAGTATGTGGTAGTTTTTCCCTTTTAGTTTTTTTATGAAACTTAGTGGGACAAAACACATAGTTTATCTGTAAGTTATGACGGTAAATCATCCGCAAAATATTAGATTTCATTATTAGGTACAGAAACAACAAGCTGCTGTGATCTTCGCATGCGTTCATCAGTCCACATATATAATAGATTCATTAACAGTTTCTTTGTCTGTTTTCTTTTATTGTATCAATGGTGGGTGCCAAGCGCACACAGTTCGTCTGATTTAAGTGATTCCTGTGACTCCTACAGTTATCCTCGATATGGAATAATAACATAGACATGGACCAAGGAATGCCTCGTCACCACCAGACCAATTCATGCTTCAGCTAGGAAACAAACTGCAGCGTAGCTCTACAGCGGTCGGAGTGGAGGTTTCGTACCTCCTTATGAGGGGCCCACGGATCGTATTATCGCCCCCGTCTGTTGTCGTCGACGTTCTTCATCCACAGAGGTAGGAGAGCAGCAGCAGCTTCGCAGCATCGTCGTGGTCTCCCTACTCAGCGGGCCTCCCGCTCGCGGGTCTAGTTAGATAAAGCTGTGAAGGTCTCTGGACCAACAGCAATACTCACACAAAAAAAATATCTACAATTGTTATGTATGTACTTATGTATATTTGTCATAATTGATATTTTTATCGAGAAATAACTTTTTATTTTACGCCTACATTTTCTCTCATTCACCCAGGGTTCGCTGAGAATGTCACCAGGCATTAAATATTTTTATTTATTTTTGTTCTTCTTATTTATTTATATTTAAGGGAAAAAAAGAATAAATAAATAAAATGTTTATGCTTATGAAGATGCAGTTGATAAATACTGTACTAAATATGTAAATATAAATCCAACTGCTAAGGCCTCCACGCTGCAGAGGGTGTAAGAATACTCTAACACCCGCGTATACATGCGATTCCAATGCTGATTCATGGACGGATATTATTTAGTACTTAGGTTTCTTCAAAAATTGTAATTAACAGTTTTATTTCTAGTACCGGGGATCGAAATCGGTTTGCTGGCGTAGCGTTAATTAAAGTGCGAGCGATTCAATGTCTAATCGATAATAATAAGGTACGAGTACCACGGCTCTCTGTTTAGTACTATTTCATTGTCATGATTGTCAATGATAATTATAACCAGATTTTACCTTTGAAATATTATTTTATACTTTTATATAGTCATAATGTTGATAATGTCTTCCTAGATGATTTCGGTCACGGAGATATCTTCTGGTTATTGCCAGATGATATCAACTACGCAGAAAATTGTACAGTGCTGTAAAGCATTTGCGCAAACACAGATACACTCGTCTTCTTCTCCTATACGACGTAGTGTACGTGTAATAATATAGGAGGAAGGTTCTGATGCAGTATCGGAGACATTGGACATATACACAACATACTCCAGATCCGAATACCGACAGTATTTGATGCATATATATTTTTCCTTGCCTGGGGATGAAAACGTCCGTCAATATGGTGTACGTGTCGCTGGATTTATCCAAAGTATTAATAATTGTTAAATTTTATACATATACCATTAAGTATAAAATATATACCATCAAGTTTGTTCGGTATTTCCTTGTATAAACCACTAGTAACCGGACACGGTTTCGTTTCTAGATTTAAATTAATAAGATAAATAACATTTTAAAAATTATACAGTCCCTTCTTAGACCGTCCTTGAGTATGGGTTTTTTTACACAGTTCTTATTCTCAGTAATTACTGTAGTGTGTTACATTCGTATTACGCACGTAATGGATATGTATGGATTAAGATGGGGTACCTCATCACCATCAATATAGCTCATAAGACGAAATAAAATATCTTTAAGCTACTATTTTACGCACGTTTCCTGCGGAACCGTGGTCCTACCTCGTTAGAGTGATCGATTCGCGTAATTTATTTATTTTAGTCCATTTAATCTTCAATTTCAAATAGCTTATTTATAAAAAAAGAAAGATACAATGGGCGGACATAATGGCTTTTGGCGTTCTCTACCAATCAACCCTTGAGATGGACAAACATTAGATGTAGGTGATAACAACAAAAGAAATCTAACTCCTAATCTGTAACATAAACATCTCAAATACACTAAATATAAAATAAATAAAGGTAAAATATTATTGTGTTGCCAGTATTGTATTGTATTTATAATGTATCTATGGATAAGTTTTTGATTATTTGTATATTTTATATAAGCTGTTCTTAGTATTTTATTTTTATTAGTTAGTTTATTGCTACACCTATCACATTAACTCACCACACCTTAGGTGGACTCGTAGCGAATGTCTTTGGCATTAAGTACGCCTTTAATGAACCTTTAACTTTGTTAAGATTAATGAAATAAAGGCTAAATAAACTGCAAATTCAGATGATTTCAACACAAGAGTGTTATACTCACGAATCAGTCCAATCAGCATAGGACCTTATCTATATCATCTGTCGCGCTGGATGATAGAGTGCATATCTCTCACCTACTATGCATTTTTCTCAAACACGTAAGAGATGGTTTCTATTGAGGTCAAAACCATGGCAAACTATGTCCATCTATTGCAAAAATGTCCGTATAGACGAACAGTCGAAGAAGGGGATATATAGTGCAGAATAAATAATAAGGTAAATTAGGAGAATAAAGGTCTCGACTGAGTGCCCTTAGCGCTCAGTCACCTATCAACTCGGTAAGCTCTCGGGCTAACAGTTCAACGGTCATAAAAAAAAGAAAAAATTGGGAGACGGTCGATTTCAACTGACATCTGGTTGTTGCTAAAAAATACCAATTGTAATAGAGGAAATATCAGAGTGCGGTAAGCATTGTAGTCTGCGCACGACAGCAACGTCGTCTCCTCTAAGCCGATGAAATGAAATAATATCAGAGGAAATTATAAATTTACGTTTCATAAATGTTGTTTCTTGGTAAGCGAACCCAAGAGCCGCGTAGTAGATACTCTAACCACTTCGCTCGCGACTATTATGTTATAGATGTGTTTTTCAATCTTCTTAATAATACTATCACGACTTAACACCACGTGGTAAATCTTTACTAAAATGGTTTTACAAATTCGATAAACACACATCCTATCTCATTTATGCTATGTACAAACCACGATTTGCCGTCAAAATATTTTCTTTAATTCAATTCATTTATTATCATACTATTAAAATCTACAATGTGTTATTTGAATTAAAGACTATAAAAATATTAAATTCCCAAGAGGCAGTACAAAATGCCTTTGAAGAGTTTGTTGCCTCCCGTCCAGCTGATTTTTACAAGAAGGGCATCAATAAACTAAAGCGTTGGTAAAGATGCATCGATTACATGGGTGATTACTTTGAATAACAGAAATAAAAAAGTTTAAAAAAAAAATACTTTAACTTATTTCATATAAAACGGCAATTTCATAGTTAAAGACCTGTCATAGTATATATATATTCCACTGGTATAGTTGTGTTCGAAATATTTTTGGTTATTTCTTACAATTGCTGATTCCACTGCCGAGTAAGTAACAAATCAGTATTTACAATTTCATTATTGTTGTTAGGCTTCCGTCATGATGACGATCAGAGCCCGTTTGGAATTTCTTTATACTTTCGTTAAATAATAAGTAACTATGACTAACCACAATGCTTACTTACGCAACACATGGTAATTGGTATGCAGTCAATTTAATTGTCTTATTCAATATTTACTAGAAAGAAATTCACTGCTCGCAGCGAACGTTACGGATTACTATTACGTAAAGTGTTTCTTAATACTGTTATGTGGTGGAGTAACACTGCATCTCGTTTCTAGACCGGGGAAGGACCTTGAACTCAAAGAATTTTATAGAATAGGTGGCAAACGAGCAAGCCGGTCATCTGATGGTAAGTGATTGCCATACATGGACGTTCGCAACACCAGAGGAGTGGCAGATGCGCTGCCTGCCTTAAAGAAATGTGCAGGGTCTTTTGTTGAAGGTCCCTAAATTCGTGTCGCTTCGCAGATACCGCTGGCGACGGTTGATTGCCAACCATCGAGACGATGAGGATGAAATTGAAAATTATGGCGTTATGTACGATGTTTAAACACGACGGCTGGAAACTCAGACCGAGTTTTCTTATAGTGATTATATACGAAGACCTAATAACTGTTACCGTAGCATTCCAACTTAGTGCTCAGGGCTGACAACGCATGTGCATCTTGAATCTTCGTTAAGGTTTTATGTTTTTAAGGGTTGCAGCCATGTCTTAGCTGGTTTACTGTGTGCAATTTGGCATCCCTATAAACAAAAAGTATTGATTGGAAATAAATTCACTTGTAGCAATAGTAACTAATTTCTATTACGTAATGAGTTTCTAAAGACGGCACGTACTTTGGTGTAGCAATGCAACAACTACCTGGTGTATGAATGTGTCAGTTTGGACAGGATGTCCACGTTTTAGCGGTATACCAGCGTAATGTGTGTTTCGAATGGTGAGTGTAGGTGAGGACCAAATAACTGATAACAAGGTATTTCATGCCAATCCACGGAGGTGACAATGCGTATCTAAACTAAACAATGTAAGACACAGTGTTTTTTTAATGGCCACTGTTAGCCCGAGGGCTTTAACAGCTTCACCGGGTTGAAAGTGGCCGAGCGATTAGGCACTCAGCCGAGACCTTCATTAATGGGTAACCAGCACAAGGGCACTCGAGACCCTCGGCTTGGGCCGTTAGCCTGTTGTGCGAGAGCGACTGACTCTACAGGCATACGTTAAGTATGTGGTAGTTTTTCCCTTTTAGTTTTTTTATGAAAGTGGGACAAAACACATAGTTTATCTATAAGTTATGACGGTAAACCATCCGCAAAATATAAGATTTCATTATTAGGTACAGAAACAACAAGCTACTGTGATCTTTACATGCGTTCGTCAGACCACATATATATTAGATTCATTAACAGTTTCTTTGTCTGTTTTCTTTTTTTGTATTGAGGGTGGGTGCCAAGCGCACACAGTTCATCTGATTTAAGTGATTCCTGTGACTCCTACAGTTATCCTCGATATGGAATAATAACATAGACATGGACCAAGGAATGCCTCGTCACCACCAGACCAATTCATGCTTCAGCTAGGAAACAAACTGCAGCGTAGCTCTACAGCGGTCGGAGTGGAGGTTTCGTACCTCCTTATGAGGGGCCCACGGATCGTATTATCGCCCCCGACTGTTGTCGTCGACGTTCTTCATCCACAGAGGTCGGAGAGCAGCGGTGGTGCAGCAGCAGTCTCCGCGCCAGCTTCGCAGCATCGTCGTGGTCTCCCTACTCAGCGGGCCTCCCGCTCGCGGGTCTAGTTAGATAAAGCTGTGAAGGTCTCTGGACCAACAGCAATACTCACACAAAAAAAATATCTACAATTGTTATGTATGTACTTATGTATATTTGTCATAATTGATATTTTTATCGAGAAATAACTTTTTATTTTACTCCTACATTTTCTCTCATTCACCCAGGGTTCGCTGAGAATGTCACCAGGCATTAAATATTTTTATTTATTTTTATTCTTCTTATTTATTTTTATTTAAGAGAAAAAAAGAATAAATAAATAAAATGTTTATGCTTATGAAGACGCAGTTGATAAATACTGTACTAAATATGTAAATATAAATCCAACTGCTAAGGCCTCCACGCTGCAGAGGGTGTAAGAATACTCTAACACCCGCGTATACATGCGATTCCAATGCTGATTGGTGGACGGATATTATTTAGTACTTAGGTTTCTTCAAAAATTGTAATTATCAGTTTTATTTCTAGTACCGGGGATCAAAATCGGTTTGCGGGCGTAGCGTTAATTAAAGTGCGAGCGATTAGACATTGAGGTACGAGTACCACGGCTCTCTGTTTAGTACTATTTCATTGTCATGATTGTCAATGATAATTATAACCAGATTTTACCTTTGAAATATTATTTTATACTTTTATATAGTCATAATGTTGATAATGTATTCCTAGATGATTTCGGTCACGGAGATATCTTCTGGTTATTGCCAGATGATATCAACTACGCAGAATATTGTATAGTGCTGTAAAGCATTTGCGCAAACACAGATACACTCGTCTTCTTCTCCTATACGACGTAGTGCACGTGTAATAATATAGGAGGAAGGTTCTGATGCAGTATCGGAGACATTGGACATACATACAACATACTCCAGATCCGAATACCGACAGTATTTGATGCATATATATTTTTCCTTGCCTGGGGATGGAAACGTCCGTCAATATGGTGTACGTGTCGCTGGATTTATCCAAAGTATTAATAATTGTTAAATTTTATACATATACCATTAAGTATAAAATATATACCATCAAGTTTGTTCGGTATTTCCTTGTATAAACCACTAGTAACCGGACACGGTTTCGTTTCTAGATTTAAATTAATAAGGTAAATAACATTTTAAAAATTATACAGTCCCTTCTTAGACCGTCCTTGAGTATGGGTTTTTTTACACAGTTCTTATTCTCAGTAATTACTGTAGTGTGTTACATTCGTATTACGCACGTAATGGATATGTATGGATTAAGATGGGGTACCTCATCACCATCAATATAGCTCATGAGACGAAACAAAATATCTTTAAGCTACTATTTTACGCACGTTACCTGCGGAACCGTGGTCCTACCTCGTTAGAGTGATCGATTCGCGTAATTTATTTATTTTAGTCCATTTAATCTTCAATTTCACATAGCTTATTTATAAAAAAAGAAAGATACAATGGGCGGACATAATGGCTTTTGGCGTTCTCTACCAATCAACCGTTGAGATGGACAAACATTAGATGAAGGTGATAACAACAAAAGAAATCTAACTCCTAATCTGTAACATAAACATCTCAAATACACTAAATATAAAATAAATAAAGGTAAAATATTATTGTGTTGCCAGTATTGTATTGTATTTATAATGTATTATGTTATATAATTTATTTATATATCTATGTATAAGTTTTTAATTATTTGTATATTTTATATAAGCTGTTCTTAGTATTTTATTTTTATTAATTAGAGTATTGCTACACCTATCACATTATCTCACCACACCTTAGGTGGACTCGTAGCGAATGTCTTTGGCATTAAGTACGCCTTTAATGAACCTTTAACTTTGTTAAGATTAATGAAATAAAGGCTAAATAAACTGGAAATTCAGATGATTTCAACACAAGAGTGTTATACTCACGAATCAGGCCAATCAGCATAGGACCTTATCTATATCATCTGTCGCGATGGATGATAGAGTGCATATCTCTCACCTACTATGCATTTTTCTCAAACACGTAAGAGATGGTTTCTATTGAGGTGAAAACCATGGCAAACTATGTCCATCTATTGCAAAAATGTCCGTATAGACGAACAGTCGAAGAAGGGGTTATATAGTGCAGTATAAATAATAAGGTAAATTAGGAGAATAAAGGTCTCGACTGAGTGCCCTTAGCGCTCACTCACCTATCAACTCGGTAAGCTCTCGGGCTAACAGTTCAACGGTCATAAAAAAAAGAAAAAATTGGGAGACGGTCGATTTCAACTGACATCTGGTTGTTGCTAAAAAATACCAATTGTAATAGAGGAAATATCAGAGTGCGGTAAGCATTGTAGTCTGCGCACGACAGCAACGTCGTCTCCTCTAAGCCGATGAAATGAAATAATACCAGAGGAAATTATAAATTTACGATTCATAAATGTTGTTTCTTGGTAAGCGAACCCAAGAGCCGCGTAGTAGATACTCTAACCACTTCGCTCGCGACTATTATGTTATAGATGTGTTTTTCAATCTTCTTAATACTATCACGAATTAACACCACGTGGTAAATCTTTACTAAAATGGTTTTACAAATTCGATAAACACACATCCTATCTCATTTATGCTATGTACAAACCACGATTTGCCGTCAAAATATTTTCTTTAATTCAATTCATTTATTATCATACTATTAAAAATCTACAATGTGTTATTTGAATTAAAGACTATAAAAATATTAAAATGTATGCGTATATATTTTTTTTTCTGCCTTATTCAATACTCAATAGTCTCGAGATGTGCAAGTTAGTAAAACGAGCAAAGACGTCTCATTCGATTATAAAGGGATATAATATTAAATGGCAAATAATATTTACTCACCATTTATAAAGGAACACTCACAACCATTGCCACTTTATATCCCAACCACACGAAACATTCACACCCCAGAACCACACAGTCCGTATTGAAAGGACTTTACACTCACGTCACTGCCGACGTATTGAAGTGAACGCACGTGTGTCGTTGTGTTGGGCATGGAAGAATTCCCGCTAGGGTTGCCACGTTTAAAGTTATATTTCTTTGTTGCACATAATTTATTTATTTTGTATTGTATTGAGTGTGACAATCGAGCACACAGTACATGATATACCTGCGGCCCATGACGACCACATTAAATTCAAGAAACCTTAATATAGATGCGTTGTCATCCCTGTCTTATATACCGTACTCTCCCGCCGTTCCTTTGGATTCAGCATGTAACGTGCTCTATGTTACAAATGTAAAAAATATAAATAAATTTAGTATAAATATAATATAAGATAAAACATTAAATACCTTCTTCAATGATTATTAATCAGCCCTTATTAATGAATTAAGAGAATAGGATAAAGGTGATTTAATGATAAAAAAATAAAGTGACATGCATTAAATGTGTCATAAAGTGAAAACAAAGATGTAGTTACATAAAGTGAGCAATTATGCAAGGCAATTATGCATGTCATACTAAGAGCAAAAGAGAAACAGAGTATGTTATGACTCTTGCGCCCTTGCGTTTTCCCCTTGCGTCATACACGATGCAATAACCAACGAAATTTGAATTAATTTAAATCAAATTGTTTCCATTTTGCCACAATGATTTATTCATCGCTCCATTTGCTCAAGCCAGTGTATATTACTACATATATGTATGTCCAAATCTAATTAAGACATAATATTTTCAAATAGTTTGGTATATAAGACACAAACGTCACGTATCAAATGACAATACGGTTTATGATTATTGATTCAGCATTAATTGGTAAGACTTACGGAATAATCGATTATTTCACGTTATTTATTATACAGAAGTTTTCAATACAACTGTCCTATATATATATACGTTACCAGTGTAATGAGAATATAACCTTAAAAATAATTGTATGAATGGCTCTTAGGTCTGGGAGTCATAGAATTTTTAACATATTTTTGCGACATTCAACCTGTAAACTGTCCTGTATAATATTTGTAGGGTATAAATTGATCGTGTATAATTTATTTAATATTTTTGTATAAAACTCTATCATATCAGAAAATTATATTATTTTAGAGGAAAAATTTTGCAGTTTTTCAAGACATTTTGAGAACTAAAAGAATCTAACACATAGGTTCCACCTAGATTTAATGATAAAAAATAAAGTGACATGCATTAAATGTGTCATAAAGTGAAAACAAAGATGTAGTTACATAAAGTGAGCAATTATGCAAGGCAATTATGCATGTCATACTAAGAGCAAAAGAGAAACAGAGTATGTTATGACTCTTGCGCCCTTGCGTTTTCCCCTTGCGTCATACACGATGCAATAACCAACGAAATTTGAATTAATTTAAATCAAATTGTTTCCATTTTGCCACAATGATTTATTCATCACTCCATTTGCTCAAGCCAGTGTATATTACTACATATATGTATGTCCAAATCTAATTAAGACATAATATTTTCAAATAGTTTGGTATATAAGACACAAACGTCACGTATCAAATGACAATACGGTTTATGATTATTGATTCAGCATTAATTGGTAAGACTTACGGAATAATCGATTATTTCACGTTATTTATTATACAGAAGTTTTCAATACAACTGTCCTATATATATATATATACGTTACCAGTGTAATGCGAATATAACCTTAAAAATAATTGTATGAATGGCTCTTAGGTCTGGGAGTCATAGAATTTTTTAACATATTTTTTGCGACATTCAACCTGTAACCGTCCTGTATAATATTTGTAGGGTATAAATTGATCGTGTATAATTTATTTAATATTTTTGTATAAAACTCTATCATATCAGAAAATTATATTATTTTAGAGGAAAAAATTTTTGAGTTTTTCAAGACATTTTGAGAACTAAAAGAATCTAACACATAGGTTCCACCTAGGTTTATTGAAAAAAATGTTAATATTTAAGATGATATTTTACTGATGAATTTAGAATAGGTAATATATATAAATGATTGAAATGAAAATGATTAATTGATATAATTGATTGATTGCTGAAATATTTAAATAAGAATAAGAATCTATAAATTCAATGAATTTCCCCACTATAATATATTTTTTTTTATAAAGAAATACCCAAAACTTGTCCAATAAAAATGTAATTTATATATCTTATTAAAAATTCAACCACATTCAAATGCTTAAATATATTTTATATTTGGCATATTTATTTAAAATATGTTAATTGTCTGGCAACCCTGTTAACCGTCAACTTTACGCGCCTTATTCAACGTCATTTGTGATTTGACACAATCATATACACATATCCGCAAAATGTATCGCTCTGTTACAAGGAAGGAGGAAGTGAACTTCAATAGAATCTATTTGCTTGTTCCTTATATAATGAAATCGACTACAAGGTCGATATTATATTTTATGGAAATGGGGTGACAAACGTGCAACCAGTTCCTCCATCCTCTTATTTTATGTTAAAAACTATTAAAAAAAAATTGAAGTAAAGTCATTATAATTGATTTATTTAATCTTTATTGCATTAAGTTAAACAAATTTAGAGGTTTTATGGAGGATGGAATTATCTGACTACACGTAAGATCTTAAGTAATCTTGAAACAATCATATATAATACATTATTTGATTACATAGGCATTCCATCTCGGCTTTTGTTGAAGGTGGATGTAAATATGAATGACTGCAGTCATCTTTTACCATCAGGTGTACTGTGTTTGTTCATGATAGTAAAAAAAATATTAAATCATTTTCTTACTACCTAAATATAACAATTTAGTATTGAATATTCCAAAAACGGTCTCGATGACGGCGAATCAATTCGCAAAGGCATTGTTCGATCCCCACCATACGAGATTTATTTTACATAGGTGTTCTGTGAAAGCGAGCTCCTTTCGCCGGTCGTGCCGCCTGCCACAGCCTATAGCTAGCGGCAGCATCGCTCTACTAAGTGTTTTTAATGTATTTTTTGTATTGATTTAGTAAATACTAAATCAACAGCACAGCAAATTTTATAAAGTTATAGATCACCAATAATTTATTTATAGATTTATTCTTTGATATGTGTTCGTGTGTGTGTACGTTTGTGTTGTCTATATGACTCTACAATATCTGATAGTATACTATTTACTGATAATAGTTTTAGTACCATTTAATAACAACAGTTATATACTATTAATAGTATACTGTGTTAGATGCAACTTCACATTTACTTTATAATTACGAAATCACTCTAGTATGCATGGGAAAAAACTTGTTTTTTAAATATCACTATTTTTAAAGATTTGTGGATTTTCAATGTCTACGCACTCTGTTTAAATTTACAACACGCGAGCAAAAATGAGTTCGATCCCTGATACCAGCCCCAATGTAATTGTTAATCGTAGTTTTAAGTGCTTGCGACGAAACCTGAATATCTAAGAAATAAGTAAATTAAAAGTAATCCGCGTAGACTGGATGGCGAACTGATTTATTTCAACACATTCTCTAGGAAGCAGACTTATGCTTAAATTCGGGTTTTATTTAAATAGGTAATATTCTTTACTTTTCCTTTACATGTAAAGTCCACCAGCGATTTATATATATTCGTATATATAAAATGTAACTTACTATACTTTTTTAATTTTATCATATCAGATTAACATTTCTTACGAACACACAAACGAACATTCGTGTGTTTTATGTTTACCAACGTTACATAAAGGCAGCTCGTACAGTCTGAGTTAGTCAACAATTCTTGAGTTACGTAAACTGTTCGGTCTCAATTCAACTCTGTGAATGACTGGCCGCGTCTTCATATTCTTAGATCATTGAAGATATCGACACGATAACCATAAAATTTTAAATCACTGATAGAGCATTCTGCAGCCCGTTCTTCAACATGAATGGGTCGACATGACCGGAAAATACGTAAATACAGTTTAGAACACCAATATGACCTATATGGTATAGATGTGTATGGGCCCTTATTACGTGAATGTCACCCTTAGTAAGATAAAAAAAACGAATAACTGTTCACAGATGGTAATGTTTTGTGTTCCAAGCGAACGTAATTTAGGGCCCTTTATGTTATCCTACAAAATACGTTTTCATGTCCTAGAGTTTAATAAAATTTTGCGTCTACGTGCCATCTTATGTTATTTATACTCTTAAAGTATAAATATATACGTCTCAAAGTAAATACATATACATGTATAAAGTATAAAAGTATGTCAATAGTAATTAGACCAATATCGTCGGTATAGATGCATGATTAAAAATAATTCAACGACAGCTCTCCTCCTGAAAAGATCAACGCGTTCTTAATATTACAAATTTCTGTCAAATAGTTATTAGATTTCAAAAACTAAAACAACACGCATAGTCATGAAATTGTTGTCTGAAAATGTTCAGTTTTTTCAGACGTCTGAAAGTAGATGAATGTTGCATTTAATTATTGCAATACGTAGACGTGAAACTTTATTAGCAAGATAAAAAACACATCGATAACTAACCATGTTTGAAGTTGTAGGCGTAAATAGAATTATTTATGTATCCAATGAAAAATTTAAATCTTACTTACGTATACAATTTGTAAATAAATTGTCGATTTAAAAAACTTGAAGTTCAATAAAAATAAATGTAATTTATATACATACTTTTTACTTTTATTTTTTTTAAAGAAAAATAAAATTAGCAATGTTATTAACATAACTAATAATCCTGTTAACCACTCCAACTAAGCTGAAGATGCTTGTGCTAGGAGATGGTTCACGAGAATAGTCTAATAGTGGATTCGAACCTACGACCTTTAGCTTCGCAGACCATACCCTAAACCATTAGGCTATCGACTCTTCGAAATTCTATAATATTAGGGAAACAATTTACAATTGTATAGATAGCGAGTGATAACTGCGACATTAAAATACGTCCGCAACAAAGATCGAGTGTTTTCACCCCCGTGGACAGAGGTGGAGTGACCCGTTCAGGGTTCCCGACCGTAAAAGAAAATCCCTCGTGCATATGTAGCTAAAAATCTCATATTTTGACTTTCGAGCCTCGTACATTTATTATGCATCGAAAACTTGCTAAAACCAAAATTAAGGCTTATTGAACTACTGGATTTCGGACTTTTTAACAAAACATCAATTTTTTGTTGTATTTTTAAAAAAAAACTAAATTTCCTAATAATATATTATTAGGAAATTTGCAAGGTAACATAGTTTATATCTCTCAAAACAAAAGAAAAAAGAAAAAACATATTCCCCGTCATCGTTTTTTCTGCCGTATATTTTATCTCTTGTCATGCAGCTATACATTTCTTTTGTAGGTTCAAAATTGGCGCAGTTTCCAGTTACTTCTGCAGCAAGAAGTGTGCCCTTCACTGTTTCCACAGTTAGCCGGTTTGTAATCTCTGTCTTTATTAAATTGACGTTATTAAAAACCCGCTCAAAATCAGTATTCGCATGGGACAGTGTAGATAGGGCAAAATGAGCCAGCTCGGAAAAGTCTTCAGTTTTCAGTAATCGAGCCCAAAAGTTATCTGGCTCATTAATTTCATTCAGAGCTTGTGCATTTGGCAAACTCTTCCATTGATTGTCGAATGTTTGTTTCTTTGCGTGATCAGCTGGTGCGATTATACGGGGCACCACTTTCATAAGAGGCATAAGTGTAGTAGGGAAATGGCTCCGAAAATTGTGGGAGAGTGCTGATGCAGGTTCAAAAACTTGTAGCTTTGACAAGACGGTATCTTCCATGTTATATTGTTTTTTAACTTCGGTGGCTGCAACATTGTAGAAATTTCTGCAGCATTAGAAGAACTGTGCAATATCTGCAGGCTGTCTGATCACATCTGGATGTTTCGAGAGCTCATACACTTTGACGCCAAGATACATCGTAGAGTCACGGAGGTGATGTCGCTGACTTTCAGGGTTTATTTCACCAAGATTTGGCCTCATGACATATTTGCGTTGTTAATAACGCAATAGGATTTCCTGCTAGAGTTTACGATTTTTCTCATGTAGATTGTGAACATGCTCGCTTAGAAATTCCAGACTGAATTTATTGAATAAAGGGAGCAACCATTTAAGGAAACAGAAATAAAGTTTGTAAAATGGGTTACTGAGTTTTTCGAGAATAAAGACTGATCGATTTCTTACATCGGCTTTTGCTCTATGTACACGATTTGTCGTAAAATCGATAAAAAAAAGACGTAGGGCCTCCCATTGCTCTAATATCCTTTCAACCACTGATGATAAGAAAGCCATCTTGTCTGTGATTTTGTGAGGCTCTCCTGCAGCAAACGACTGGAAGTTACGAAAATTAAATAGCCGTTTATCACTGTATTTAAAAAAATTGTAGATATCTCTAGCCAGTTGTCCTACAATTTCAGGCAACTGTTTACAGGCTTAACGGGCACACAATTGGGCCGAGTGACAAATGCACTTCATGATTATGATCCCTGGAAAATCGCGTATTAACCTTGTTTTTTTACTGAGTCGTTATCACCCATCATGACATTACACCCATCTGAACCAAAACCGATCTCATTTGTTAATGGAACATTACGGTTAGTTAATGAATCGATAAGAGCCCTGTATAAATTCACGGTATTGGCAGTAGGAATATCTTCAGTATGAGGTGTTTCCTTAAAAACTTTGTACTGCTCCCAAAATGCGCTATATATCTTTTGAACTTCTTCATCAAAATAGCGTACCACAACGCAAGCAGTTTTGACCGTAGAAACATCGGTCCTCTCGTCCGTCATCACCGAAAACTGATTATTTTGTAATTTTTGGGCTAAATCTCCTTTATGACCTTCTTTAAAAACGTTCTTTACCAGGTCTGTAATTTTGGTTTGTTTAAGTTTCAAAATCCTTGATTAATTTAGAATCCGTTACAACTTCTTTTAATAAATCTGTCAAATGGTCAGCATGCAACGAATGGAACACGTAAGGGACAGAGAAAGTATAAATTTGCGCTATATGTGACAGATATGACTAATGCGAAGACGAAATTTTTTATTAGTCGGGGATTTCCCGGTTGACGGGATAGCTACCATAGACAATCATCGTGTAAAAGCGGCAGTGAAAGTTTTGTAAGAATTTCCTACAAGTTATGATAGATGGCACTAGTTTTAACTATTTTATAGTGGTGTTGCAAAATGTTCTTATGTCCATATAATCAAATCTCGTACATAATTGTACGAGGTTGATAGTGTGCTCGCACCTTGTAAGGAAGACCACAAATCTCGTATTTGTACGAGGAACCTCATACGATTGGCAAACCTGGACGCGTTCGAGCTGCAAGCTATCGAATGAAACAGCTAGTTATGCTGTTTCATTCGCTATATCTCATTCTAGTATTCTGAATGAGTTTCATAGCTGGCACTTTGAGAAAACCCTCAGCGGGCTATGTTCAGTGTTTTTCTGCGTGATACGTTACGTAGACATCCACGGTAGGACGAGGGTGACCGACATAAGAGATCAGGAAGCTGAAGTGGCAATAGGCTGGCCATTTTTAGCAGTGGTAGAGCTATACTGCAGTTTATTTCTAGTTGCAGAATGAATGGGTCAGCTCGACCGGGGTAGGACCGCCCCCTCACGGAGTACCAGCATGAAATAGCAGCATAATGCTGCTGTGTTTCGTCTGGCGAGTATCTGGAGACCTTTATTACTGGTGACGAGGCAATCCATATCAGCCCTTAGGGGTGACAACGCATCTGCATTATTATTCTTTGTCAAGGTTGAATGTAGATGTCATGGGCCGTCAGAATCACTTGCCATTAGGTGATCTGTTTACTCGTTTGTTAATCTCAATTTTCATATATATATATATATAAATATAATTGTATTAGCCTATTAGTATTAAATATATATCTTGTAGAACAGATAACCGATGGGGAAGAATGGTTCTTGAATGACAAGTAAGAAGACCCTCCGCTACATGGAGTAACTACCGTTCAGGTTTGCAGAAAAACAGTTTATGGAGAAGGCCTTTATTCAGCAATGACTGCGATAATGAGATGATGAGGATTCGGTAAGCCCGTGGTACTTCCTGGTTTATGTATTGTATTCCATTTCTTGGTAAATAGTTAGATTTCATGTTTGTTTTATAGCAATGCACGAATCCGCAACATTATTTCCTCCCGATCAATAACCTGACAAGTCACCTTTAGTTGCACTAAACAGGTTACTGTACAATTGCAGGCAAGGCAAAAGGTAATTGAACTTTTGAAAAGTAATTGTACTGTTTCGTGTTTACTTTATATTAGCATTTTGAAGTAAACACGAAACAGTACAATGTATTTATGTAGATCCAACTACTGGGCATAGGCATCCTATCAAGACAGAGTATGGGAGTATAATTCATTGCACGGCTCCACTGCGTTTTGATGGACATTACATTTTGGATGATTTAATGAGTCAGTTAAATTGAATATTAGATACTAATTATAATAGAAATTAAAAAAACAACGTTACATTTAAATATTCGTAAGATTGCGCTTAAATTTGAATGCAGCTGCTTTATTTATAAAAGTGTGTAAGGATAATTTAATTGAAATCTTTGAAACTGGTTAAAAACAGGTGATTAATAAGATTTTACTGTTAAATTATTTACTACATTTTATCGATATACGTAGTTCTTATTTTTAACATGTGCGTAGATAGCGGAATTCCAGATTTAATGAAACACAGTTAAATGTTACTTATTAACATTGGCTAGTAAAACGATTCCGAATATTATACTTTTTATGCTCAGTAATATGGTTTTACCAAAGGACAGTCATCCACAGATGCGAGTGTTGGGCTCCTTGAATATGTTTGACGCCTGAGAGAATATGCCAGAACGCAATTCGTGTATTTTACGATTTGTCTAAAGCCTTTGATCGTGTAGAACATTAATGACGAAGTTAATTATTTTGATATCAACGGTAAATCAGCACAGCATAGGACTTGATTATATTACGTTAATCAAATAATCCAATGAGTCTATGAAGGTATATGGTATAAGATTTCTTGGACCTCTACTACAGATGGGTGTTCTACAAGGATCCAAAGTTGGTAAAACAAATAATAGAATTATTATACACTTTGTTGATTATACGTCTTTAAAGTGAATAAAATACGAACTGTGACGAAGTAAACAGGGCATTATCACGAGTTTTTCAAAGGTTAACAGCAATTTGATCTATATTAAATGTCGCAAAAAATACTAAATGTGTAGAAATTGTCCTACAAAATGTAAAGATACAAGGATTATATATTACATAAATATCTCTCAAATCATCTTTTTTATATAGAATAGGTGGCTCACGAGCAAGCATCTCCCCTGATGGTAAGTCATTACTTAAGCCCATCGACATCCGCAATACCAGAGGAGTCGCAGATGTGCTGACGGCCTTTAAGAAAGATGTAGGCTCTTTTCTTGAAGGTCCCGAAGTCATATCGTTGATTTCACAGAGTAGTTGTGTGTGGCAGAAAATTTCTCGTAAAGCGCTTAGTTATGGATTGCCGACCATCGAGATGATGAGGATGATATTTTGAATTGTGTCGTGATGTACGATGTTTAAATTCAGCGGCTGGAATTACTCCGAACAACTCTTCAGAACATTTCCCATTGGAAATTCGGTAAAAAATTAATGCATATAGATTCAATATCTTTCCGCGATGCCAGTGAATTTGGCAAATGCACTGAATCACCTAAAGGTGTATCATCCGTTTGAGGGGAAGGTTCAGTTCGGCTGCTTACGCAGGAAAGTCGTCAATTGGTCAATATTGATAATGCTGGGTTCGTTTATTTCAGTTATTTACAAATTATAGGGTATATCAAAGGATTTAAATCAATTTTCATTCTTCAAAAAGACCGATGAGGTAGATATTTTCAATCAAAATACGTGTTCTTACGGCCTCACAATGTATTACAATATTATGTACATATATTTGCCAAGGTGCCAAGATATTTCATATATATTACACAGTGACAGACATTGTATAGACACTAGAAACAAGGATAAACCTGAATTCCATATGGGGCAATGTATTTGCTTCTATAATAAGATTGCACGGACTCTTTTAGTATTGCTCAACAATTTTTCTTACTCAGCGGGCCTCCCGCTCGCGAGTCTAATTAGATAAAGCTGTAAAGGTCTCTCGACCAACAGCAATGCCCACACAAAAAAAAAACTTCAACAATTTACAAGTCAGATTAAAAAATCTTTAATACGTACTGCATTGTGTGTAAATAGCCGTGGTAACTCAAGTTTGATCCCCGATCCTGGTTCTAATGAACATTGGCAATTGAAATTTAATGTGCGTCTTATTTACCACGTCTTCGGCGGTGAAGGAAATACATTGTAAATAATCCGGTACACACCTATAAGAAATAAATGATTAAATTATTGAATGATTTAATAAATTAATTTGAAGTACGCCAATCCGCAGTAGACGCGTGCTGCACGATGCACTAACACTCTTTCGAAAGAGAGCTATGCCTAGACGTGGAAATAATATAAATACAACGTTACTTTACTTTTTAATTTTTTGTTTCAATATGTGATATATGTGTTGGAACTTAGAAAACGTTGAATCTCTTCAACTTCAACTTTTGTATAATACAAAACTATATAAAAGTAATTTTTGAGCACCTGATGAATTTCTCGGTCGCTCTTCTAGCAGATATCTTCTTTCCTATCGAGCTGGGCGATGACTTCGATATTTGATGTGTTAGAAGCAATTTATTTATTTATCTAAGCGTCATATATAGCACAAATATATGCTTATATATTGTAAATTCAAATTAGAAAAATAAATATATTGATCCTTAGTGTGAATTTGAATATAATTTTTTTATGTTTATTTTTCTAACATCTAGGTTTTATGTTTATTTTTCTAACATCTAGGTTTTATGTTTATTTTTCTAATATCTAGGTTTTATGTTTATTTTTCTAACATCTAGGTTTTATGTTTATTTTTCTAACATCTAGGTTTTATGTTTATTTTTCTAACATCAAGGTTTTATGTTTATTTTTCTAACATCTAGGTTATATGTTTATTTTTTCTTACAACATGCGGTGCGGAGAACCTAAGATACATTTAAATACAGTAGGGTTCTATTAATTTCATGGTGTTAATAGAAAACGCCCGAATACCTTAGTATTAACTTATTATACCGACGCGTTTTTATTTTGTCATCTTATTAATTTGACATTGGAATCCATTTACATTTTTGATAAATTAGCCTACACCAATTCTGAGTCATGGAAACTATTTGTGATAATTGAATTTCTAAATACCCTCTTAGGAATGGTGTCGTGGCCGATTTAGACATTGTGTAAGACGAAAAGATTGTCATCAAAAGTCATTACATATTCAGGATATATTATAATTAATTCAATATTAATAGATACGTTAAGTATTTAACGGATTTTTTTATGGCTGATGGCCACTATTAGCCCGAGGGCTTTTACAGCTTCACCAGGATAAAAGGTGGCCAAGCGTTTAAGACACACAGCCTAGACCTTGATTTATACAAAGGTTCTCGAGAATGAGCCTCGCCTTGGATAGTTACCCTGGGCGGCGAAAGCAACTGACTCGAGGGTGGCCGAGAGGGCAGAACCTCGAGTCAGTTGCTTCTGACAGATTAATAAGTATTTAATGGTCGAACGTATAGTATTATCGGTTTTGAATGCCACCTTCCGATATGCAGTTCTCCTTTAAATTTTTTTGTACTTGGGGAAATCTCACTGAAACCCTATTGTGTTCTTTTTTATTGCATATGGCAGGACCACGGGAAGGCACTCGGACATATCCTCGGCCTCGCTAGCACCGGCCGCCCTCCCTCTTCTTCTGTAGTCAAGGTGCATCTTTACTCCGGGTGCGTCATCATACACGGCCCTCATTTCAACCTCCCCGAGCCGTGAAAGCGTGAATTATTTAGCACCAACCTGTAGTGGCTGCCTTGGCCCAGCACAACGCCAGCTGTGTGAGTTCCTCTTTGCTTCACCATTGATAAGCAAGCCACAACCGCTAAGGACCGTAGCCGCAACAAAGTGAAAAACCGTTCGAGGAGAAGTTCCTTCTTTCTAATCTAACCTTAACTAAAACATTGAAAGTATCGTCATGGACACGTGGATACTAACAACTATCTGAAAGTAAATATATAGTAATTCACGTGCGGTAGTTATAAGACGAATATGTTGACTCTATAGAGGAAGGGACATACTGTAACAGAATATGTTATCAGTAGAATTATTTTAAAATGTACCACGCCTCTCTCTCCACGCCACGGGTTGACTGATAGAGATTTTTTTTAATAGAATAGGTGACAAACGAGCATGCAGTCCACCCGATGGTAAGTGATCACCACCCATGGACATCCGCAACATCAGAGGAGTCGTAAACGCCTTAAGGCAGGGGTCGGCAACCTTTTGAGTCGGAAGAGTAAAAAAATTACAATTTACAAAATTTCAAAGTTTTTAAAGCGCCACAAAAATTTGACTTGCCAAAAATAAATAGTACTTGCATAATTTAATCTATTTGATCATAAGAAAAATATCTATTTATTCATATATAGTAGTATATATATATACTACCTATATATCACTAATTATTTAAGTAAAAAATTAAAACAATTAAACATTTACTTACAACACTAACTTGTACTTCGATACCAAACAATTGAGCGAACAAATTCATGGCTTTGCATGGTTATTCACGTTTTTTTTATAAAATAAATAACATTTGCGTATGGAACTAAAGAACCGCAGCTTCACATCCAAAGAGCCGCGTGGTTGCGCGTGCCTTAAGGCATTAAGTCCGCCTTTTTTACCCCTTTTTGTAAGGTGTGACTTAGAAAATTAAAATAAAATTAACAAAATAAATATGACCTCACCAGACGTAACACACTTAGTGTTACTGTGTTCCGTCTGGTGAGTGAATGAGAGAAAAGATCTTATTACGAGCAACAAGATATTCAACATTCTTATAGAGGATAGATTTGGGTGACGTGAGCTGTCACAATCAGATGTACTGTGGGTCATTTGTCATTCCTTAATCTCATATAAGACACCATTAAGTAAGCAAGGTAGGTACGATAGAACCCGTCCGTCGACCCCGCGACGGAAGGTTTAAATCCTTCTCGTTAGATCTCGACATTACGTCATCGATCTCTTCATTATAAAAGAAAACGGTGAGAAATTTTGATAGATACAACAATACAATTTATAAAACTTATTCAAATAATACACGTTAATTAAAATAAATTCAACAAATCCAACATAAAACTTTTGTTTTTATTGTAATTTTTATTTCCGTATAAATTATAATGGCCTTCCGTTATTTAATCAACTCGTCTGCATAATGAATATTCTGAAGATCGCGCAAGTTTTTAGCTGATTTTCATGACGGCATTAGTTAAGTGAATAGTTTTTATATTTGGGGTATTTTGGCTTAAATCTGTTATAATTCCACAAATATTTGAAATGCTGAACAAATCGATTCTTCATAAAATGTGGGGATTTATGTCGGGAACTAATTATAGGTAACGAGGCATTCGCGTCTTTTCTTTTTTTTAAATATTGAAGGGGACACACGAGCACACTTGACTAATTCATCCTCAACGAAGATACTCATGAAATATTATCCTTAATGATTATATATGTGACAACACACAGAATTAAAAAAAAATATAAAAAAAAAAAAAAACATTCTTCGTTGAGGGTGAGGCTTTTAGATGGTGATCGGGAAGCCCTAAATCCTCACAACTCCCGCATTACATCTAAGTGAGACGGGAGTGGCTGAAAACCAGTGCTGCACGGGGCTATAATCCTATTTCAGCAAAAGCTGAGTCACCTCCGTTTGCCAAATTGTATAATATTGATTATGTAAATTTGTTTATTTTTTCTGTGGCAATAAACTGTTTTATTATTATTATAGATTATTATCATCAGGTGAACTGTGTACTAACATTAAGTGTGACAAATGGTCACACTTAATGTTTAAAAAAACTGTATGATTTATACACTTGCAATTTATTTCGTCTAAAACGGTGACAAATGATGATGATGATGGTATGTGTGAACGGCTCCATGACTCTTTCCTTTATCCTCGACAAAGTTCTTCAATTCACCATGAAATGCTAAACTGCTATATAACGCCCATTTTGCTCTGCGAAAGCGTGTAAATCTCCCAGGCCAGTTTAACCCATTCACGGCATAGCTAGTTTTTAGCTGAAGTATACCTACCGCGTGTAACGGTACCAAGACGCGTCAACATGTGATTCTACATCAAGCCACTTTTATATTTATACAAATATTTTAACATTTTATTTATATCTGCTTATGCATTATGCTTAATTTACTATGAACATATATTAAACTTAGTTATACTATATGTTATGTATGAATCGGTTAATTTTACATGATTCTTTCCGCATTACTTAGCAAATCATATTTGTTATAACGTTTCTGCAAAATAAATAGTATATTTAAACATATTTTAAAACTTTGAAAATAAAATTTATACAGTTGTTTTATGGACGGTTCGAATTTTTAATTTGCATAACTATATAAACCTTTTTGGCGTATGTTATTTGATTCAAATTTATGATGATTGCAACATTAAGTACCAAATAATTCTATCTTTACTAAATTCTTAAAAAAAATTGTTTACCAACTAGATCACACAAAAGTATCGATAATGAAATAAAAGACGAAATAAAATTAAATAATTAACGTTCATAATTTAATATCATAATTAAAGACAATATTTAATTCGTTAACGATAATCAGACGGTATTTATTGGAAGTAAATGTAATAATAATTTAAATGTGTTTTTGGAATTCGAAAATTAGAAATATTAAACGACGTCCCAAAATAACTTTGGGTTTTAATAATTACTTATTTTTTTAAAACTACAACATGACACCATAATTATAAAAAAAAAAAATACTCACTTAAAATTGTTAACACTGGCCACAAATAAGATGTCATAAAAGTTCCCGCTAAACACATGTACGATTTAATCATAAATCAGCTGGTGCGGGTAAGATGGCGGTACGCGGGCGAAACGCGCCTCCTTCGACTTCAAACTACGCGAAGCTCGTCGTTGCCGCAGCGATGTGTGTTGCGACTTGCGACCGCTTTGAACTTGAAAAAAAGAGAAACGTCAAGCATGAACCGGTTTTTATGCCTTGGTTCCGTTTACAATGTAATATGTATCCTATACTCCCGGCGTTATTATTTTGAAGAAAAAGAAATTGCAAATATTGGGCAATACCTGAGACTTTTATTACTGGTGATGATGCATTCCATCTCAGTCCTCAAGGGTGACAAGGCATTATAATTACTTATCAAGGATGAATGTAGATGTCATGGGTCGCAGGAATCACTCTCCATTAGGTGAACTGTATGCTCGTAAGTTACTCCAATTGCAATTTAAAAAAAATGTAGAAATATTGTGCGTCGGCTGGGAATCGAAACAAAGAACTGCAAAGGACTACGTACACTACGCTACTAAATGCTTAGCTGCAATAGCCCGTTTACTATGTCGCTGTAGGTCGATGGTCATGTTTTGCGTGGTGATCTGCACGTCAAGAGCGCATTATCGATAAAAATCCCAGGGTGAGTGCATCACGCTCGCACGTTTAAGTACTATGATGGTAAATAACTCACGTATTTAATTAAATAGTGCATGAGTTGCGGATTGTTATGGTACTATAAATAACAAAGTATTATTTATTTTTATGCACTAAACATTTGATTACTTAACGACATGGAGGCTTTTTTTACAAGCAATATTAATAAAAAGTTCACATCGTTGTCAATAATACAGGAATAAAACAAATGTAATATTATATTTAAATTTGTTCATCCGTACGCCGTACGCCGGACATCATATGCGTTGTGCTACTTAGTGCGAGTGTGCGTGCAATATGCTGTTACGCTCACAAGTTTTACAACCCGTCCTATAGCGAAATAGTAAACGGACTATAGTTACTCTGGCCAATATGCTATTTTTGGTCTAGGTGTGCTGTGCGTGTATTCCTCGGACTCCAAGATCTTCATTACGTATTATTACGCATGTATTACATAGGGGTGGTTCTACACAGTTGATACCATACAATAATCAAAAAATATAATAATAATAATAATATAATACTTATTTCAGATTACTTAATCCATAGAATTTGTTAGTAACAATAAAACTTAATTTCTATGTTGGTACGTACATTTTTAATTAAATCTAAAACTTAGAAACTAATGTATTGTCCGGGTAAAGGTACAAGCCAATGAGGTGCCGCATGAGCTGTAAGTCATACTGCTCTGCAACTGTTCTCATAATGTCGTTGGAACTGTCCCTCACTCTCTCCGTAACTATGGTGTCTGACCGTGGTCAAAATAGACTGAGATAGTCCATTTCAAATGGTATGAGTTTCATTAAAAAAAAAAGGTTTCCGTTATGTTAAAAAGGCTGCTTTCAAAACCATATGAAGATATTAAATGAGTTGTTTCGAAGAGATCTGCTCTAAAATTTATTACGTGAGGGTATTTCACAGACTGACAAATTGTATCGCATTTCATTTAGGGTTGTGATTTGAATATCAATGGGTTTAATTATGGGAACTGATTCAGAGCACGTTAGTGTTCGTGAGCTGACTAAGCTTAATATGTTGCTGGTGGTATGAAATTGATTGAATTATTTGACGGCCGTGCAGGGATTTGATTACCTGGCTGGTGCGTCGCGGTTCGATTCCCAGCCAACCATATTTTGGCTGTACTAATTTTAATTTTTCGGGTCTGAGTATGTTGTTTGTATATCTCTCTTCTATGTATGCATGTGTTTGCGCAACTCCTGTGGATGTACAACCGGTCCGGTACGACTGGGAAAGGGCAACCCTTAATACTGGTGATAAGGCATTCCATCTTAATCATTAGGGGTGTCAGGAACATGGGGGTGTATAACTTCTTATTCAGAATTGATGTGGGATCCATGAGCCGCAGGAATCAGTCGCCAGGACTGTTGTAATTTGTCACTTTCAAAAAATTCAACCAACCAATTCAGAATACCAGAGTGAAATAACAGCATAATACTGCGTGTTCCGTATGGTGAATAAAGGGATCCGGAGACTTAATAGCTGGTAGTGAAGCATTCTATCCAACCCTCAGGTGTGACAAGGTAACTTGGTTAAGGGAAGATATTGGTGCTTCAGCGTTAATCTTCCACTTATCGTCATCTAAGCCGTTTCCTTGATTGTCACCATTACTATCATAAGAACAAAGTTACCAGTAGTACCATCTGTTCATCAGTACTCGTTTTTCTCGGAAAATATAAAATATTATTAATAATATTAAATATATATAATTATAAATTATTACGGTCATAACGAATCGATGCATCTTTATACACATGTGGCTTACATATGGCTCTAATATATGAGCTTTTTGGTATGAAGGGTTTATATATTACGCTCGCGGACCTCCATAATCAGACTATACATTCGCGAACCGGTCGGCAGTTTCGCTTGGAGCCGCATTCTGTTATGTACGAATTGTACTTTGAAGTAAATTAAGTTAAAAGTCATTTGAATTTTCTATTACATCTCATTTGCTAATTTATTTAAAGAAGAATTTACACATAAATTCTTAACATTAATAGCTTATCCTAATGTAGTGTACTTTTTTCTCAAACCAGATCATTTTCAACCGGGCGTAGCTGCAGAAGCCCTCGGGCGAACGGTGGCTGACAGCCATAATAAAAACATATCAAGAACATATAATGTTTTACCGGATTACATTTCTCATTACAACAGGATGATGATTCGAACTTCCCAGGATGAACAGCACTCCCGTAAGCGGCCAAAGCGTTAACGTGTTATCTCTTAATTTGTGAATAATTATTCAACGCTCAACAGTATCCTAAAAACGGTCGTCCGGCGCCCCGCCACGACCGACCCGAGCCACCTGCCCCCGAGCGAGCCACCTGCGCACCTATTGTTCCGAGAACAATTCACCGAGCAATTTTTATTGCTGGTGCTATTGTCATCGGAATTTACTTTACTATAAAGTGTATTGTAAAGCCACCTGGGTGGTTACACTAGTGGATACCTTGCGGTGTTAACTAAGCTAGTGTAGGGCTAGACCCGTACGCCCGCGGATCCCCTTCTGGGAAACGCAAGACGCTGGAAGGAGTCAACGCAAACTTGGCCTTGGGTAGTGCCCTAGCCAAGGTTGACCAACCCGCTGGACTTATTACAGTCCCACGAGTAGTTTTAGTTAGCTCTAAGCACGCACCCAAGTGCATCTTAAAATAAAAATCGTCTTCCTCTGAATTCATGCGGCACATCATCAGCGTCCTAAAAAAAGTACCCCGATGTCTTCCAGGTCATTATGAACGAAAAACTGTCCCCGGAAAGACCCTCCTCAAGGGTATCTACATCATCCACAGTCTCCGAAATGGAGCTGGAGAGCCCCTCGTCCTCCGAGGACCCCCAAGCCCAAGACACCAACGATTTCAAGCTGGTTGAGAAGAAGCGACAAAAGCAGGCTTCACCCGTCTCGACGCCGCCTTCCAAGTCGAAAAAACTGGGAATAGAGGTCCCCTCTCTCCAGCCATCTACCTTGGCCCTGCCCCAGCTGCCCTACAGAAAGCACCCGCCGCTCCACAGTGTACCCTCACTAGCACCCAGCAATCTTCGATTGATTCACAGCCATCAAAACGCCCGCCACCTGTCTTCAGGATAAGTGGCCGATTGTCGCATCGACCCTGTTAAATTGGTACAAGTACCACGCCACCCACACCGCTGTAGGTATTAAACTACAGCTGGAAACTACTACAGATCATAAAGCGGTAACCCGCTTTCTTCAAGAAAAAGGTGTGTTATTCCACACCTACATTCAAGAGGAACGTCAACTCAGAGTGGT
The DNA here is from genome assembly GCA_029286865.1 of Teinopalpus imperialis. Classification (NCBI taxonomy): domain Eukaryota; kingdom Metazoa; phylum Arthropoda; class Insecta; order Lepidoptera; family Papilionidae; genus Teinopalpus; species Teinopalpus imperialis. Next base: position 7,564,661 of record JAGSMU010000014.1, on the reverse strand, counting down.
GTTTAAAAACCTCCCGCGGGAAATTCCCGCGGAACTTATTAAAGACGACCTTCTGTCTAAAAATCTCCCAGTCCTATCTGTGAATAGGATGTACAGTGGCCACAATAATAAGCCATTGAATATTGTGGCACTAGAACGTACCACGGCAGGCAAACAGGTATTTAACCTTAAAACCTGCTGCCACCTCTCCGGGCTTACAATAGAACGCCCACATTAAAACGGCCTCCCAAGCCAATGCCATAAGTGCCAGCTTTATGGCCACTTTATGCCAGGGTGACCACGGAACCGTGGTCTGTTCAAGACCAAAGGACAAGGCCCTTCTGGCTGCTTTCGGTTCCCCCGGTGTGTTCTATTCAACACGGACGTAGTGTAACCAACACATAGTGTCCGCGATCGTCAATTTTAAAGTTAAGCAGGCCTCTACAATGGCAGAGCAAAACCGCGATCCTTCAACGTTGCATTTTTAACGCGAACGGTTTAAAAAATCAACGCGATGAAATCTTTAATGTCGTTCGCGATTACCAAGTCGACGTGCTCCTAGTACAAGAGACATTCCTCAAGCCGCACACTCACAATCCCAACATTGCAAACTATAACTTTATTAGGAATGATAGGACTAACGGCGGAACTCTTATTTACTATAAAAAGCCCTTGCACTGCGTGCAAAACGACTAGTTTCAACACAACACGCCCACCCTCACTTTCCTAGAAGCCTCGGTTTGTCAGCTAGCCATGACCGGCCACGCCCCTATCACAATCGCGTCCGCTCCCTTGCACAAATCATCAGCCCGTTCTTCTTCGGTTAGGGCTCTCAGCCCCAACCTCACCTTCTACCAAAACGATAGTAGACTGGCACCGACTCAGGAATGACCTGAGGGAAGCCACATCACCGCACCTAGATGCTATTCCTAGGAACATATATTCAGTCAACGAAACAAACCTCGCAGCTCATGCCCTCACTAGGCACATCCAGAGCGTCGTCGAGGATTGCTTCTTAAATTCAACATTAATTATGTGATAATATTAGGGTCAAAATGAACACAACTAATATATATCGCTAGTTTATGCTGCAATGTATTTCTACCTCTTACAAAAGTTGCCGACTTTCAACAATGAAACATAAAAGATAAACTTTGATATCCAAAAACAAATCTTAGGAACTCCCAAGACATATAAGGAAACAAGACGACGCACAAACACAAATCTTTATATTCTCCTGCATTAGTGAATATCTTCCCGGCTGATGCCCATTTGATTAAGCGACTAGCTATTGATTGATCTGGATATCGGTCTTAAGAACCTCTCCTCACCAGTCCGGTGATTGTATCATTAATAATCTGCTAGGGTAGCACCTTCGCCCTACATTGAACAACAAAAGGCTAATGACGTAAATAATGTACTGCCTCCCGTATGACGTGATTTCCTATAGCGCGTCAAAGTTATTGAGAATTTTTTTTTGTAAAAGAATATTACTAATATTCCGGTTAACCACTCCAACTGAGCTGAAGATGCTTGTGCTAGGAGATGGTTCATGACAAAAGTCAATGGTGGATTCGAACTTACGACCTTAAGTTTCGCAGATCATACCATAAACCTAAACCATTAAGCTATTGACGCTTCTAAATTAACGATGCTAGAGCCACGCTGCAGTTTGTATGAAGCTGAAGCATGAATGAGTAGGCCCGACTGCGATAAAACCGCGCCCTTACAGAATACCAGTGTTTAATGGCCCGACTGTGATAGAACCGCGCTCTTACAGAATACCAGTGTTTCATGGCCTGATTACGATAGAACCGCGCCTTTACAGTGTACCAGTGTTTCTTGGCCCGATTGTGATAGAACCGCGCCCTTAAAGAACACCAGTGTTTCATGGCCTGATTGCAATAGAACCGCGCCCTTACAGAATACCAGTGTTTCTTGGCCCGACTACGATAGTATCACGCCCTTACAGAACACCAGTGTTAAATTGCAGCATAACTAAAGTATTTCATATAGTGCGGGTAGGGATCCAGAATCCTGATTAGAAATTATAAGGCAATCCATCACAATCCTCAGATGTAACAACGCATATGCCTCCTAATTTTGTTGTAAATAAATCTCGCTGACTACGGTGTTTAATTCGATACAAATCACATATCCACTTGTGCCAGTATCACGTTTATTCACACTATAATAGCGATAAGCAACAGCAATTCGTCACAGTCTCAGAGTCCTGTTATGTATATAGTCACTGCTGTATCTAATATCCTTCATGAATACATACATAGTTAGTCTTACTACAACATGAATGAGACGGTTCGATCGGGAGGATAACGAACTCAAAGAATAGCAGCGTGATATAGCAGCAGTTTAGGGATCCAGCGAACGAATAACAGGTAATGTTACAATCCATTTCAAAGAGGTCACAATGCATTGCACACACACATCACACTAAGCGCCAGGTGAACTGTGTGTTCGTTTGTCATATTATAAAAAAAAAGATAGAGAAATAATTCAAGACTGCGACGTGGCGATCCATCGATGTTCCTGATTGGTTGAAATTAGAACACGTGTGATGAAAGCGCCATTTTGTTGGACGATTTAGCTGCTTACTGATAGAATTTGGAGATTCTGTATGATTATCGTGTTTCAAATGTCAAAGTTAAGGATGTCTTTACCCACGTATCCCATCGGCAAATAAAAGAGAAATGAAACTGATTAATACTTTCCCAAAATCTATGATATCTCTCAATCAATAGCGGTTAATTCATTAGTTGTGCTTGTGTTGAAATTGGTTTTATCGCATCATAAAATGTAGTCAATTAACTATCACTGCGTATTTGTCCTCCTAACCATCTGCAAAAGGTAATTCTTCGAATATAATTCCCAAAATGTAATGCTTGAACTATTCGCCCCTGCCGATAACGTTTATATCTGTATTTCTTCAACGTCTTCAAAACATGAGTGGGAAACACCCACTGCGACAGCTACATCTCTTGAAAATGTCTCATAATAAATATTTGTAATAACCTTTTTGGTTTTGCACTAGTTGTATTTGCTCCAAGTGTAAAACCACTGACAGGTTTTTATTAACGGCATTCATAACAGGTTTTTGGCCAGGCAAACGATTCAATAGTATAGTGAAAAGTGGTGGATAAACAAATATTTATTATATTATACTGTGAATGAATTTCTGGAGCAACGAACCGATTGATTACAATGGTTTTTCTTTTATTTATATAATCTATCATAACAAGATGACATGACATTTAATAATTATTAATTATTTGCAGCCAATATTCCATAGCCTATATTAGGCTATGATATATTTTGTTCCGTATACTGATGTCTCACTCCATATCAAAGCCCACCCTTGGTTTAACTCTGAGTGTGATGGTGCCGAAGCTCTTAAGCACTTAGCCTACCAGGAGTGGGCAGATATTCGAGCCCGCAAGGCGCCGAATGTCCAGAAACTGAAAAGAGCCTTTAATAGAGCTGCCAAATCCTACAAACGTGCCCTCCGCAAGGCCCGCTTTGACCATATAGGCCTAGCGTCTTACCCATATGGGAGTAAAGCTTTCTGGTCTCTTGCCAAATCGGTCGAAGCCAATTTCTGCCGGTCTTCTTTACCACCATTGCAGAAGTCGGATGGTTCATTAGCTCACACCGTCAAAGAGAAAGCAGACATGTTTGCCTCTCTATTTGTGAAGAATTCACAACTAGCTGCTGCTGGTAACGGCCCACCTTAACTACCTCGTTATGACTCTGCAATGCTAGAGGTACACATTCGGCAAAAAGAGGTACTCAAAATACTCAGCATTCTAGATGTGAATAAGGCTAATGGGCCTGACGGCATTCCTGCCATTGTCTTGCGTTCATGTATTCCTGTTCTGACTCGCCTCTATCGCTTGTCCTTGAAGACTGGTCAAGTTCCGAAATCCTGGAAGATTGCCAATGTTCAGCCTGTCCCTAAGAAAGGAAGCCGACGGGATCTTCTGATATATGCTACTCACCTCTGGGACGAAGTCATTGAGAGACACGGTGAGGCGCTTGATATCTCTAAGGCTTTCGACAAGGTCTGGCACGCAAGTCTCATTGGCAAGCTTCCGGCATACGGTATTGCTCCCGGGCTTTGCACCTGGATTGAAGATTTCTTGAGGACCAGATCGATTCAGGTTGTTGTTAATGGCACCTCGTCCGATCTCCTTGGTATTAATGCCGGTGTCCCTCAGGGGTCTGTGCTCTCCGTGACTTTTTTTCTGCTGCACATTAACAACCTGCTGGTAACATCCGGTATCTTTGCGTATGCAGATGCAGCACAGTCTCGGTGAGATACTTGTCCGATGCTAAGTCTGGACCAAAAGTCCAGTCTTTCAGGGAGTCGATGATCGAGGAGGTGAACTCGACTTTGGAGGCTGTTTCCCAATGGGTTGATGCCAATTTGGTCAAGTTCAACCCCTCTAAAACACAGGCTTGTCTTTTTTCGGCGAAACGGAGTCCTCTTTGGTCTAGATCTCTCTTCCAATCTAAATTTCGGCCGCTACATCAGTCCATAGCAAACACTGCTGCCCAATGACTTGGTATCCTCTCCAGGGTGAGACGGTACTTCACCTCGGAGCAGCTCTTAAATCTTTACAGAGCTCAAGTTCGCTCTTGCATGGAATACTGTTCTGGGATGGTTCTGCTAGATATCAGTTGGATGCTTTGGACTTGTTGGAGCGCCGAGCGAAGAGAATCATAGGCTATAGGATCACTCGTGGAGGTAAATCTTCTGTGCCTCGAACACCGTAGACGAAAGGCCTGCCTCTCGGCTTTTATCGGTTACATTTCGGTGAATTTGCCGAGGTTTTGCATAACCTGATACCCTTTCAATCTAACACCCCACGCAAACAAATGCCCCACGGGGTGCGGAGAGGGGTCTTGCCGCTAGTTTCTCGGAAATTTATTCCCAATGAATCCCTTCACTGGGCCGCAGCGCGCTTTTTGTGTGAAACAATTTTATTTAAACTATAGTTCGTTCATTACCGTGAAATGCTTATTTCGTATTGAATACGATATACACGATTTAAATCAGTCCGAGTTTCGGTTACTGTTATTTCTGCTGAGTATGTGAAAATGTTACGGGAGTTATTGGCACCGATGCTACTGGAATTTGGTTGCTACAATCGTAACCTATGATTTCAGCAAGATGGAGCCACTTGTCACACATCCAACGAGTCCTTGCTGGTGGTTAAAGAAATGTTCCCGAAAAATCTGATTTCCAGACGAGGCGATATCCCATGGCCAGATCTATCCCCAGCAGATTTCTTTTTATCGGGTTATTTAAAGAGCAGTGTCTACATGCACAAACCAAATACACTAGGTCATTTATAAGAAAAAATCAGGGAAGAAATGTCGGCGATCTCGCAGTCTCTTTGCCGACGCGTATTCGTAAATGTACTCGATTAGAAGAGTGCAAAAGTCTAAACGGTGGTAATTTAGATGATATTATTTTTAAAAAATAAATTCCAACTAATTAGCTTTCTTGTAAATAATCAATTTTAAAATATCTCAAATGGTTTTTATACGATTTTTTTCAAATGTTAACTAATTCGCCCACCCTGTATTATAATGTTTTGAAAATCTATTCCTTTTTGACATGCTACATAATATGTAATAATTTTACTTTTTTAATTATTTGTATTACAGATATGGTAAATGTTTTGCATCATTGTATACATAAAAGAGTAACGAATACGAACATGAAATGAAATAAACTGAATAAAAAATTACCTTCTAACAAAGCTAAACGTTCTAGATTTGAGCTAAATTTCACTTAAATAAAGATGGAAGCGTCAATAGCATATAGTTTAGCGTACGGCATTCAAAACATAAGATCGTAGGTTACAATCCGCTATTTGCCTATCATCTTATACTATCTTCTAGTTGAAGCAATTAAGCTTAGTTGAAGCGTGAAGTGCGCCATTTAAAAAACTTGCCTCTCATTCAAACAGCCAAAAGTACATAGTCTATTTAAGGTTCATATTTACGCCATTGCCACTGACCCATAGTGGTTAAGGTTATTTCATATCTCGCTCAAAAAGTAAGTATTACAATTCAACTAGGAAATGCAGCCTTAAAAGACAACGCTATAAGATTTTAGTTCCAAGGTCATTGTGATTGTAAATATAAAAAAATAGTTAAGGTTAATTAGAAGATAAGGTTAAGGTAATATTACATAAACTATAAACCTCATATGGGCACTCTGAAAAACATTCACTATATTCAATTAATCTGGACATGGCTATTGCGTTGGAAATTATTACTTGCGATAAAAAAATAATTTCAATAGCAGATTAAAGTAAAGTTAAATTACTGTTATTTATACGTTGGTAAAGGTAGTAAAAAAAATTGCCCATTTTATTATATTAGTTCAAAATATCTATATAACGCCGTAATGAATATTAAAAAGTATCTAAGCGATTAAAAATATTTTCGCCGCCATCTTTCTTAAGCGTCATTGGACAATGACTGATGTAATATCGACGTAGAGTGGGGTGCCCAATCAATTATAAACAATCTTGTGAATTTGAATAAATGGAATGCTATGTAATTTTCTAACAGACTGGGAGGAATATTTATATACGTTTATATATATATGACATGGAGCAAAGGGACGATAAGATGATATAATCATGAGATAATGTGAAGAAATAAATATGCAGGGCGAAACTTCACTTATTTTGCCTCCAAGTTGTTGAAATTACTGAGGAACACGGTATGTCATAATAACAAATTAATAATTTAACATCTATACTGTGTAATAGGAGACCGCTTCTGAAAATAAAGACACGATAGTACTAATGACACCTTTGATGATGGGACGGGAAAAAAATCGATACTGATTAAAAAAAAAACATATTTTGAAAACTTTTTATTTGCATTATTTACGCCCCACCATGTTAGTTCCGCTAAATGAAACAATAGTTTCATAAAAAATACATTACTTTACTAAAAAAAAACCCGCAATGAAACACAAAATCAAAAACAGCTGATGCTCGGATCAAAGAACGCCGGGGCGCGGCGCTGATACCGCGCTCTCCAAGATTTACAATTTTGTAGGTACAAAATTTGCAGGCGCCATAACAGAATTAGAGGCGGAATAAAAATTGCAAGTAATTTTAGATAGTTGTGACGGAATTAAAACGGAAAGTCTGTTAATATAAAGTATAAGTTAATAATACTATTTTAAATTCAATCTGATAGATTAATTAACTGTCGATCATAATTGCAATTAGTTTTAACTATCAAATTATTCTGTACCATTTCGTTTAAGATTAAGACACAAGATTAAATAGTTTTTATAATTGTGTACGTGAGTATCTAATTAGGTTAATAAGAATATGCAATTCTAATATCATTTTTGTAGTAACGAGCTTCTTATTACGTCAGGGTGCAATTGATTGTTTAGTTGTTATTTTTTTTGTTTTTGTTGTTGTCATTAGCAATATAACTTACCTCTACTGGTCATCAAACCTAGGCTTGCGTTTAACCAGGTTCTTTGACCTCTGAGCAAGCTACGGTCTTCCCTATATTGTTGTTCTAATAAACGGTTTCGACCACAACGATAACCTCAGCTGATTACCAGATGACTTCAACTTCGCAAGAAATTTCAAGAAACTCCAGAAGCATCGCTGGAGTTTCTTGCGCCGCTTTTTCTCCAGCGCCCACGCATTCCGAAGTGGTGGTATAGGTAGTTAATAATTATAGGCATATTAATTTAGATAATCCTCTGTCAGAAGCCGAACCCTCTCACCCCCTTGAGTTAGACGCTCTCACGAAACAGGGTCCAAGGTGAGGCTCCCTCTCGGGAGCCCTTGTGCTGGTTACCTATATATAGAGGTCTCGACTGAGTGCCATAAGCGCTCGGTCACCTCTCAAACCGGTGAAACTGTAAAAGCCCATGGGCTAACAGCGGCCATCAGGATATATTATAGTACCGTTAGCATTCATCCATACACAGAGGTACTAACGCGGCGACTGCTTCTCTGATCCGAGTTTATCGTCCAGGTCTCTTAACAATTAGGAGAAATTGTCAAAAAATTAAAAAACCCACCACCCCCTCACAGAATACCAGCGTAAAATTCATTGTGCACCATAACGCTGCTGTGTTTTGTCTGATTACTGTAGAGGTCCCAAGGACCTTAATAACGTTGACGAGACGTTTCATCTTAGTGCCTTAGGGGGCACCACTTACCCAAACTGAACTGTGTGCTCATCATTTTCAATACAATAAAAAAACAAATAATCTTTAGTAATATCTGTACCTCGCTTGTTTGTTTTGGTTTCACCGTCATTACGTAACAACACCCTCGCCGTCTCCAGTCGCGTTACGTCAGCATCAGATGCCCGGCATCACGTGCCACCTTCACTTCTGACAATGACATTTGCATGCACTTGTGCAACCTGGCCCACACATAGACCCAAGCATTGTCTAGGTTCGCTTCGGCTATTACGTAAATCTAATTCCATATTGATTTACGGTTAATCGTGTTAGGTAAGGTTACATGCATCATCAGTCTGATTTTATATTTTTAAAGTATCGAGGGTGGTAAACGAGCACACAGTTCACTGATGGTGAGTGAATCCTACGGAACCGTTCCCGACACTCATATTGACCTTCGGCAAGGTATCATAATGCAGATGCGTTGTCAATTCCGAGTAATAAGTTTCACTGGATCCCTACACTCTTATCCGGAGATCCTTATGACGAGGCATTTCAGTTCTTAGTGGTAACAATGCATTTACATTCTGATTCCTTATCGGGTATGAATTCGGGTACAAGACAAGTACAAAACAAATCTTGTTTGAGGTAGACAGCTCTTCGTAGGACGTTTTCGTAAAACGTTTGCAAATTTAGATAATTATCTGCAATTTTGAAAGTAGATGAACATTTAATTTGTAAAATTCCTTTATATACCTAGTCCGACCATAAGTTCTGTTACAAATGAAAATGCATTTTTTTTAATAAGGTAATGTAATATTATTAAAATTTAAACCTACATATTTATTAGTCAGTCAGCAAAAAATAAACTGTTTCAAGGGAAATTTCGCCACTGCTTGTTTGCAAAGATTTTTTTAAGAAATATGTGAAATGGCGAAAATCAAAAGAAGTTTTTAAAATAATAAATGTGTTCCAAATTCAAAATAATTAAAAAGTTGAAAAAAAGAAAAGTTTTTATGTAACAGTATTTATGGCCAGACTAGTTATATAGTTCAAACCTAATCTTGTGCTGTAAAAATACATAAGATCATTGAAACAACATTACTACATTAAAAAGATTACTAAGCCACTCACTTTAGACCTTAATTTTATTGTCTGAAGCTCCATAAATAATTTTCTAAAGGTGATTGGAGTCAGCCAAGGACTACGCTCCGTTCTCCTAGATGCTCGGATGAAGCAACGCGAACGTTTTATGTTACGATATACGACTCCGATAATATACCTTTATGTATAAATATATTTACCCCCAAAACGTGCTATGTTTAAATACAAAAAAGTCTATTTAGCTTTCCGTTTCCTCAATTACGAGGTTTAACTAAACATTGTGCGTACCAAGTATATGACGTATTTGGTTCAGAGACTCACGGGTCCTACGTATACAATAGTTTTTTGATCTAGATTTTTCTAAGAAGTTCGCTCCAGTCGGTTTTATCGATTGGGCTCGCATCTCAATATTTTTAAGGTATTGCCATCTGGTTTCAAGGTCCAACGTGAATAGGTCACCGGGGTAGGAACATGCCCTCACAAAGCTCAAGAGTGAAATAGCATCATAACGCTGCTGCATTTCGTTTGTTGATCTGGAAGTAAGGCAGCCTATCTCAGTCGTCAGGGCTGACGGCACTAGAATCTTTGCCGAGTACGAAAATTTAACGTCGGAATAGGGACAGGTACAACGAGTGGGTGCGTCTGTGTTTGCGCGATTGCCTATGGCACTATGATCTACTCCGATTTCCGCAGATGAGGTTATGTAGTAATTAACAGTAATTATTAAGCCGGTCGGCCAGGAGGATAACAATCTATATAAAAGAATATTAATTCCAAACTAAGAATTGTCATCCTTGAGAACCAAGGTGAAACGTCTCGCCACCAACACACGGTTCAGTTATTGGTCTTAAGTTCTATCACTCGCTAAACGAACCACGGCAACTTTAAGCCGTTAATGTCAACATATTTTGCTTGATCGATTATTCATTAAGCCAACTCATTTATACTGGCGGATTTTAATTGAAAAAAAAAAAGTAAAATAAAGCTTTTTTTTATTAGATCACGTTTGAGATAAGGATTCATCTATAGAGAGAGTGTTGGAGTAAAATCCACCACATGTATGTGTATAATTATCACTTGAAATTGCAATTAACCATTTCATCGTTTCCGGTGCCGGGGAGAACTCGGTTCACTCGAGTATCGTGAAAAAGTCTCGTCCTTGGTCCGCATATCGACTGTGTACGGAAGCATCGGGCAGCATTCACCCTAGGTCGTTTACACGCGTTACCAAATGAAAGTAGCAAAATCTCCCTGCGTAATTAAACTACACTTTAAAAGACGTGCATCCGAATCGTGACATACGCAAGCCGCCCGTCCCATTCACCGAATTCATGTCAACCGAAATCGCAATGTTCTTGCAAATGGTTATCTACACATCATCTACACAGATCTTGAGCGTCCGACCATAGCTCAGTACCTGAATTTGGCTTCCCGCTGATATTTTAACTCTACCGTCACATACCCAAACCCGCTGATTGTTAGTGCCGTCACTTACAATCACATCTAGAATAACCCCGGAAGGAGATGAGACACGCGCTCTACGACACCGGCGACGCGACCACCAGGGCACTGATCAACACATTACACTCCAACATTGTGGCAACCAACCGCAAACAAAATTATTTGCTATACCACCATGTCACAGGCGGGTTTTCACCAGTCGACATCGATACAAGCGTCGCTGGAGCTTCTTCCGCCACTTGTTCTCCAGCGCATTCCAAAGTGGGGGTACAAATCGTTAATAATACTTCTTCTCCAGCGCCAACGCATTCTAAAGTGGGGGTACAGACCGTTAATAATAATATTGATATTAATTTAGATAATCTCAACTTGGTGACTCCGAAGCGAGTTTTAAAGCCAAATATTTTTTTATTCTACCTTATCACTCCATTACACAGATATGTACCTGAACCACGTACCGTTATTAAATCAAAGTATAGGAGCACTTAAAAAAAAGTTTTGTTCACTTCCATTATGTCCGTTGAGACACTATCAAATAAACTTTTTATCATTAAAATTTTATTATTTCTTTGTATTTTAGATTTATGACGGCGTTCTCTTTCGACAACGACACATATATGTATCGTGGGTGTTCGTGAGTTTGATAAGGCAAATTGTTATTGCCTTGCCGTTTTGTCACCTCAGCATAACGCAAGGTAAGATGTTGCTGTAATCTGATAAAATGAAAAAATACTTTTAAATACAATTGTTCAAGTATAGATCTGTGGTCTATAAGTAAAACTTCTTTCGCTCAACAATAAAATCCCTAATATTAGCCATTATCTCCATCTTGGTTCTACGGTATAAATTAAAAAAAACTGTCAATTAACAAATAGTCCATTGTTAAAATATTACCACAGCCATTTTAGGAAGGTTAAAAATAAACTTAATTAAACATGGATTACAAATAACACCAGAATTAATTATAACATTTTATTGCGACTCTCTGACGAAATAAATACACTATGGCAACATTAAAATGTAATCATAAAGAATAAGGAGCAATGTCACTTTATATATGTAACTGCAATAAAAATCGAAATGTAATTCTTTAATATTCATTTAAAATTATGACATAGTGGGTAATGTATTATTACGGTTAGTTAACGAGACAAAAATAAACAGTTAATAAACAATGAAAATAAAATTAATCACAAATATAATAAACTTGACTAGTTAAAAGACTAATGTAAAAGTATATTGAATACGTAACGAAAACTTCATTCAATGCAATCTTCTTATTTAAAATTTTCTTTTAAATGCTAAATGAGTAACGTAATAGTAGTAGCCAGGGTGCAATATGGGTTGCCAGTCTGAATTTTTTTCAGATTAGATAGATTTTAAATTACTTCCAAAATTCCAAAACTGTTAAAAAACAAATTTCTGTATTTAATATCACTTTGTTTACTAGCAACATCATTTAAAAATATAGATTTACTCTGAGCTAGGTGAAATTTAAAGGTAAGATTTTAAAAGTTAGTCGGATAATTCTTATGGACAACTTTGTTCTTGTATAATGCACGTTACTGCTAAATTAATATATCTCGATAGATCTATGTTTTTGGATCGATCACAATACATTGACTATTAGAATAAAATATCTCCCCGTATGCGCCAAGGATATTAGCATCGTCTATGTGTACTCAACAATATTATTAAAACATTTAACAAATAATTCTTGGAACTCCTTTTTAGTTTTTTCTTTTTCGATATAAAAATAATGTAATATATTTTTTTTACTTTGGCTTCTCATAGCATCTTAAGGCACTTTATATAATTCCATCTTACAATCTTAGTTATTAACTCTGTAACTCTTAGTTGTTTTCTCTGCTTTGATAAATTAATAATCTGTGTAAGCAGCTGCCGTTTTGCCAACGCCGTCTAGCGAGACCGGACGGTAGTAATCTTGCATTTCACCCCAGCCGCGTGGCGCCACGTTGAAGTTGGGTCCGCAAACGAGAGGAAGGCGAGGGCTTTTTGGTGAAGCATATACATCATTCAGCTTTGTTGGCGCCAATGGAACTGGTACCTCGACATTCTGTAATGTTATAGTCGGCGGTGAAACTGGGAACGGCTCCATTTTTGGAAGGTTGGAGGTGTGCTTCAGCGCTGATTTTGGATAAGTTTTCTGGTTTCTCAAACTCGATGGTGGACGATATGGCGTGTCGTGGTTAGCCACCGGCGTCGGGGTCGAGCAAGTGTTTGAAGTGTTGCGTCCTGGAAATATAAGACAAAGATGATGGATCAGTTTTGAAAGTTGTTTTTTCGAATTTTAAGTAAAAATTTGTTCGGCGGTATTATTCAATGGCCTACAATTATATGTGATTACCCAGTTTAAAGGAGCCCTTTCATTTTGGCTCCTACTATCCAGGATAAGTAATGGGATGCACCGGCGGTAACCCTCAGTTGTTTCCAGTATAAATCTCGAACCTTAACTTGGAAAGATTTAATTGAGTTCAAGGCGAAGGCACCGAAGGATATCGAGTGCCTTGCAAAAGTGTAGCAACGCTTCATACGAGGACGGCTTTTGACTTTTTATAAAACACAGGGCCAGCTGTATGTAAGTACTGCCACGTAAGGACTGTTGCTTATAAATGACGCCTATCAGAAGTTGCGGTGAAGAATTGACAAAATTTCATGATTTGGTTAACCCGATCTAGTGGTCAATCTCTAACGCACGTATAGAGGCCTGCTTCTCGATATTCAACACGAGACGTTTGCGAGAGTGGTGCTATGGAAATACATAATTTAATTCAATCATTCCGATTCTGTTACTGGACAATCAGACGTACGCTGAGATACCAGCCATTGGTTGCGGATACTCTTTGAATAGGAACAAGTGACTTGCGTCGTCCTTTCTAATGCTTCTGTATTTCCTGCTATACTGCAGTGTAGCTTCATCAAAGAGTTACCTGTATTTGAGTGTTCGTTTTTGTTTTGAAGTTTGCGTGATGGTCCAGTAACCAGTAAGTAGATCAGCATATAAGTATCTTATCTTTTTCATTTATACTATAACTATCACCTCGTCCCTCGTGAACCCACTTGACGGAGCGCTTCTTCCTGTTCACGTACATGCTCTGGCCCCGGCTGGTGTGGTTGCTCGCGTCACTTAGGGACCTCGAGATGGCGCGCGCCAGGTCCATCTGGTCCTTGACGGTCGGATGCATGCCCGGCACATAAAACGCTGACGATGCAAATGTTTTTTCTGTAACGTGAGAATTATAATGATTTTAATTTAAGTGATTTTTACGCCACGAAATCCATCGTCGTCGGTAGTCCACTGGTGATTGAGGGTTTTTTTTTATATATGAGATGGGTGGCAAGCGGACAGTTCACCTGATGGTAAGTGATCACCGCCGCAATAACAGAGGAGCCACAGATGCGTTGCCGGCCTTTAAGAAAACTGAGGATCTTTTCTTGAAAACTTATAGTCCGTCAGGAAGTATCTGTACCCAGTTTCATCACTCGGGCTAATGGGGGACTTGGGACTCCTTAGAAATTACGTTCATCGACCTGTTGTGATCACCTTAGAATGAGACTAAGGGTAGAATCCTGTTTTCCTTCTTAAGTGTCAAAATAAACACATAGTTTAGATATATAGTAATTTTAAGCTTTGCAATTCCTTAATTCGTTTCCCAGTTCAGGAATAGTGCAACACAATTTGTTAATTTTCGAGTTTAGGTTAAACCTATACCTATGCCTATATAAGGTATACCATTTTTTTTTGATTCAAATTCATAAAAGATTTCAAATTTTAAAATTCAAATCGGTGTATTCTTGTGGACTGAGATTGAATGCCTCGTTATCTATAACCTCGGCCCTGCATTACTCCAGTCACCATACAAAACACGGTAGTGTTGTTGCTCATTTTACTATCATCTTCACTGTGGGTGGTCCATACCCTGTCGCAGTTCATGCAGCATGTTAGATGATGCATGCAGTTAGAAACTAACTCCAGCTTGTTTCAAACACTGTTAAAACTTAATAATTTCCGACGTATTGAGTTTTTTTTATTAATTACCAGCTCTAACTCGCCCGTTTCTCGGGGTGAAAATTAATGTTCAGAATTAAAAAAAATGCTTTTAATGCCATGCCAAGAAGTATATTTCCATGATAAAATATACGTCTTTGCAAAATCACATTAAAATCTCATCAGCTGTCGGAATATGTTTAAATGACAAACACATGAACATACAAACTTACAATCTTTCACATTTATAATATTATATGTTTATATATGGAATATTATATGGGTCTCTTATATATTGTACAAAAATATCAGTTGAAGGCTATGTTTGGGAAAACCCGTTTGTATATAATAATAAAATACCGTACCAAACTTGCGATCTTTCTTGATTATATGCTCCTCAGCGTCAGGGGCTGGCGTGAATATCTTGTTGAGGTCCACCTCCTTGTCGCCAACGATCACTGGCTTATTCTCCATGTCCTCCTGAAACGGTTAAAGACTAAAATAAAATAACATGGATAAAAAATTAAACTAGTCTATATCGCGGACAATTGAACCCAAAAAAAACCTTCAGGCTAATAAACGTAGTGATAAACATTGCAAACAAGTTATTGAAGCCATGAAACATTTATAGCCTTTTCCTATATTCCTATATTAGTCGACGCATTATGAACTGAGGTTTCGGGTCATTAATCATATTTATCTGTCTGACTCGCACTTACAGGTCTTATGGAGAGGTGTAGTGATGTGCAGTTAGTGCCCGCGTGCGCAGGTAGCTAAGTATCGATAACGGGTTGTATTGCGTGCACATTCCTACTGTCAGTGACATTTATTGCCCGACGACTCAGTTTAAAATGCGTCGACTATAGTAGATTATCATCACAGCTTATCCACAATCCACAGCTGAACATCGGCTTCCCCCATAAATTGCTACAAAACACGATGAATGGGTCAGCTCGACCTTAGTAGGATCACGCCCTCACAGAATACCAGCGTAAAATAGAAGTGTGCTTCTATTTTGCTTTCTGTGTTTCGTCTGGTGAGTGTAGGGATTCGGAGACCTTTATTACTAATAACGAGGCATTCCATCTAGGCCCTCGTGGGTGACAACGCATCTGCATTATTCCCTTGTCGAGGATGAATGTAGACGTTATGGGCCGCAGGAGTGACTTACCATCAGGTGAACTGTGTGTGAGTTTGTTACTCTCAATGTAATAATTTAAAAAATCTGTAGTTGTCAACGTAGCGTAGAGGAATACAGAGCATAGTGACTGAGCTTTCTCATACAGCCAACAGTAAAGGACCATGTCTCTGTAAATCATCACTAGAAACACGCACTAATTAAAGACTTTTATTTTAAGATATTGAGAGATGACAAATCAATTTTTTAAAGATAGTAACAGTTTTGTAAAGGAACTTGGGTGTTGCCATAATTAATTAAATCGTAAAGGAGTCGCGTGCTCAAGAAGGTTGACAAAACAATGTCCATAAAATACGGACACACAAAATCAAACCTTACTAATCCGTATTGAATATGAAACAATACTCTGGATTTTTCCAATTACAATTTTATAATTCATTAAGAGAATATTTGAACATTATTAAGGAAGTTATTATAATTATTTATAGATACTATTTATAGATGTTTTTTTTATATATTCATTGAACAATGATTATCATAATGTTGACTTTAGAACTTCAACAATGTGACTTCCATTTTAGTATTAAAATAATCTATGAAGATGTCACCGCCCTTTAAATCTGTATGGAAATCAAAATAGTACACATAAGAAATAATAACCTAGTATTTACAAACATATATGGAATAAATATAGCTATAATCTTATATCTAATGACACATTAAGACCATCAAAATAACATACTTAGAGAACATTTCAAACAAATGGTAATACGGTTATTATGGATTCCTAATATTTCCCGAGGGTTTACATCAATAATTCGTGTTCTACTGGCAGACTGATGATTCGTGTGGCATATGAAATCTTCAGGAAGAAATCATGATGCAAAACCTTCCAGATCTTTGATGGTCTGCCTTATTACTAATAAATCATTTTCGATTTATTTTGTCCGTCGTAGCACCATGGTGTCACGTATTACGTTGGTGAATAATCAGCACAACGCTGCTAAGGTTGGTTTGGTGGATTTAGGGGTTCCGATACTGTATTACAGGTAATGGGGTATTCCATTTCAGACCTCGGGGGTGATTTGAGAATGAATGTAGATGTCATGGGCCATGGTTATCACTTATCATTGGGTGAATTGTTGCCACACCTATTAATTTAGAAAAAAATCGGTTCAAGGTGGTTTTAGATGCAACGTGTAAATGCCACTTAAAAATTATTAATGTCAGTATTAGTTTAACTATTATTAACGTATTAAAATCCATTTACAAAAGCATACGCATGCAAATCATTAAAAAAAATAACAGTTAAAGTTTAAGCATAAATAGAAAAGTAAGAATAATATAAACATGTAAGATCATGATAACATCGATAAAAATATTTACATATTGTAATGTTATTATTTTATATGTACCCTTAAAACATATAGCAGATAGCGTGATAGGTTGGAATAGTCTTAAACAACAATTCCCCTAACGATTTATTAACGAATTCTAAAGTGAAAAGATATTTCAAAAAATGTAACTTGTACAGGTTCAAGAATGATAAACACAATGAAAAACAAGATAGTAATTTTATTGTTAAGTTATGCCAATTTTAATCCTCAAAAAATTCAACGTGGTTATCTGTGACAACTTTTTATTTATTCCATTTAATTCCAGAAAGTTACAATGCATTTAAATAAATCAGACATTACCAACAAAGCATCATGAAAGGTCGACTTTGTTATAATTTCACATATTTATAGATTCACAGATTTATGCGTACTACGCGGAGCGAATGATGAGTGTAAAATCGATGCCGTAATAGTGATGTTACTATCTGTAAATGGCAGAATTATTACAGAAAACAGCAGAGAAATTTGGATTCATCCTATTCCGATTATGAATCTTCTTCATCAGTCAGATCGATGAAGGTTGCCAATTGTCAAATTTTATTGAAGAATAAGCTAAAGACCATCAAAAGATCGCCAGAGCCACATCTGTCAGGCATTGCAAAGTAAATGAATAATAAATAAACACACCAGTTTCAGTTTAGAGGACATTGACTTATTTCTTTTTAACCTTTAAAAAGTAACACACGTAACTATTTTAAGTTATCTTTTCACTTTAAAGTAAGCAATTTATTTACGATTTCTTAAACCGATAACAAAAACAAAACAATGATGATATCTATATAACGTTTTAATTAACAATATTTACAAGTCTATGGAACTACTGAATCCATGATTCGTTTGCAAACTCTACAATAATCTTACGGGAGGCTCTTCCATCAGTTGAGTTTCAGTGATTTCTCGGGGTACGTCCGCATCATTCTGTATTGTGATAAATATGATTCAAATATTATAAATTACAATTTTGAACAACTACATTACATACTACGGCCTCGGCATCGCCCACTGACCTAGTTATCATTTCTATCTTTATATATAATTCTCAAAATCTAGTTATATAAACGCTCATCTAGAAATTTATTAAATAACAACTTCGTGTTCCATCCGTCACTATTCTAAATTATAAATTTAGTTCAAAAAATATGCGCATACAAAAGCGACGTTTCGAAGCTAGGTGATACCTAAAATATTAGTTGTAAGTAAATTTTAATTCAGTAATTAATTACATCAACGTAGGGAGAGTCTTTTGCCTGCAACGGATTAAAAAATAAAAGGTGACAGTAGTTTTCAATATGTCAAAGGAGTTTCAGACCAACCATCATACGAACAAGACCTGGCTGTATGGACTAAAGTCCTTTGCCTTTCCCATTAGGGATAAATTATTATTATCATCATCAATATGTCAAATATCTGTCACGCCGTAAATTGAACTCATAATACTAAAAGTAAACTTAAAAGATCCATCTAATATTATATATCAAGAGACTAAATTATTTAATATATAACAGATATATCAATATAACACTTGTATATTAATACACAATACTACATAGTGATATTTGTTCTCAGATATTATTTTAAAAAAAACGTAAACATTCAAAATCGCCACCTAAGACGTTCCCATAACACATATCGAAAGTCATGGAAGAAAAATATAATGTTCGTGGATGCAAAATTGTATAACTCTTTACCTAAAAACATAAAAGAAATGAAAACATTATCTTTATACAAAAAAATTTAAAACGCCATATTTTGGAAGATTGCCACAAAAAAGACTATAAGAAAAATAAAATAGTTTACTGTTTTACAAACACCCATATTTCCAAACGGTAACAAGGTGTCCTTGTTAATTGTTCATGTTTGTCATTTTTATTTCCTATCTACATTTTTCTGTTCGCTCGTAACACTTATCTTCTATTTATAAATTGTAATTTCGCGCAAGTGATTTGTTATCTTTATAGAAATAATAAAGATCTTAAACCATAAAATGGACGCGATCAAATCTGCTAAATTATCAAGTGTAAGTATTATTCATAAGAAACCATTATAATATAGATATACAAAAGAAGAAAAGGTTATATTAAAAGATTCGAGGTGAAACTGACTACTGCGTAAGCATCATCCTTGACCGGTAAAAGAACAAGCTTCCATGGACAAGTATACTATTTTTTACAAGCTTACAGTGGAAATAATAGCTATATATATATATATATATATATATATATATATATATATATACATATATATAATAACTATGCACACACGTTCAAATCAAAGTTAATTTCTAAGTATTAATGTTCCACCCAGTACATTAAGATTCAATAAGGAATCATAACGCATTGTCACCCATGGGATATAAGATTCGAGACATTCCTCTCATCAGCGATTGTCTCCTGTCTCTTGTACTCACCAGACGAAACACAGCAGCACTAAGCGACTACTTTACGCTGGTATTCTGTTAAAATGTGATCTTTTGTTTATTCTTTCCCCGGTCCTTTTGGTATTTAAGCTAGTTTATGAACGGTGTGACTCTTTAACATTATCACATTTCATTGGAGATGTAATTTACTCGATTGGCTTCTTATTGCTACTGTCAATAAGATAGCAAAACGGCACTTAAAGATATACAGTCATACTTATGAACACGATTATTCTATATAAGTAAGGGTGACTAAAAAACAATAACCTGAATTATAACTAGTCGTAAGAACCGTTGTCGACAAAAATCTAGAATAAAGTGCGATGTCATCGCTTAGTTAGATGAGTCAATGCAGTTTGGGTCTGTTTTCATTATTACATGAAATACAGCAACTATTTTTAGCAATTTTTTTTCACCAGTCTGAAACTATTTTCAGCCCGGGGATTTTCACAGCCTCACCAGATTGAAGCCGTGAGTTTAGATCACGTAGCAGAAACCTTTATATACACGCGATCACCATAAAGTTTCCCGAGAGGGAGCCTCGGCTTGGACTGTTATACTGGGTACGAATGTCACTGACTCGGTTACTTTTGACGTATTATCGCTTACTACGAGAGGACCAGAACCATTTACCACCATTTCGGAATGTCGCTAAATGCATAAAAACACAGCGACGCTTCTAATCATGTTGATTGGCAAAACTGGCTTGAGCGTGGGGATAACAAGTTGTTTCATAGTGCTGTGTGTATTTAGTGGACTTATGGAGGGCTTTACGCTGAACGTTGGTGATTGTGATGTGATCGTTCCTCGGACCTTTGGAAACGATTACAGCATCGCGTCGATGTGGGATTGTATGTGGACGGATAAGTTTATGATACTTATTCATGATTTGAATTTATTATACACGTCTAGTTTTTGATGTATTTTTACAAAAATAATAGTAAGAATGTCTATTTATTTGTGATAGGTTTGATGTTAATACAAAGCCCTTCCTTCCGTATATCCGAAGTTATGTTTATGTGATAGTTACAACCGAACAGAACGGAAAGGAAATCCAATAAATTGTGGTTTGTATAAATATTTGAGTACAAAAGCCTAACATTTGGACCACGTGATCAAAAAAAAAAAAGTTATATATTTAACTAAGGGTTACTAATGAGCACACAACTGTTAAACACCTACATCGACCATCAATAAAGAAATCAAGATGCACAGGTCTTCCCTAAGGACGGAGATGGAATACTTCGTTACCAGGATCTCCGGACTCCTAAACGAAACAGATCGTTATGTCACTAGCTCATGCTATGACTATGACGGACTAGCATTTTTCTGGTCGAGGCGACCTTAACTGTTAAAACTTAAATATTTCGTAAAAATACTATACTCAAATCGCCATATGGACTGAAAAATGCGCTTCACCCAATCTCATTTCGTTAACCAAATCGTAAGACCGCTTCGTTAACCAAAACTGTACAAGCAATATTTGATCATCGGATACTCGTGTAAAGTGTAAATTCGATTAATTACTCGTGCACTTGAGACGTTCTGAGTATGATGGATCGGTAAGTAGCTGGAAGGATTCCAAGTTTCGGAACGAGCATTGCCAAGCCGCCATGCCAATTTGCGATGTACAACACCAATTTATTTTATGTTTCAGTATTGAGGCCAAAAAGTCTATGAAACTTGCCGGACGAGAAAAATTCGATTTTTAACGCTATCCCCAAGACTTTGATGTTTTAAATACCTAACAATTGGTGTGTATAACATTAGACTTGACGATGTAACATAAAAGATTAAGCTTATAATAAATTTTTTTTTTATAATATAAGTGGACACAGTTTACCTTTTTTTTATTTATTTGGAACACTAATTATACATTACAATGATAATTTATATAACACGAAAACTACTCGGGAGTATCTATGCTGTACAGTCGTCTTAATTTTTTAATTTCATCCTAAAAACATCCTAACTTCAACAGAGACGATGGCTAGTAACCAATCATCGGCTTGGGATCCTATGATTATTAAAATTAAATCCCAAATCAAACAAACCATTGCAAGACCCCATGATACAGCGAGTTTTTGCTGCATAAATCGTACCAAAAATAAATAATGAGAAACTGACGGTACGTTGGCTTAACTGTGGTATCAGGGCGACAAACATCATAGTCCCTCCGTGACCATGAGTTCTGTTCCGGTGAAGCTGTGTCCGATGAAGCTGTTTCTGATGAAGCTGTAAGAGCCGCATAGGCTAACAGCATCAACATGAACAGAATCCGGATGAGTTCTGTAGAACTCATAACGTCGAAATAAAAATCTGTATTCATATTTATTTTTATTAAAAGTTATACCTAAGTTAAACTAGAACTTGTGTTCTAGTTTAACTTAGATATTTTTTTATGTATAGGTAAGTAAGATGATAATTATACAGGGTCACAGGAATTATGATACAGGGGTCTAATTTATAGAGCACATTTGCAGTAAATTTGGTCATATGATGTAATGCCCGAAACTTGATTATTTCTGAGTTATTTAAGATTCATTTTTTTTTAAATAAAAACCCAGTTTTCATGTTATATCCGACGAAACCCCTATAAAGAAACAAAAAATATTATCGTGTGAAATGAAAAATCACTCCCTTCCGTTAATCACTCCCTTCTGCTTAAGAGAGCGAATCCGTTAAGATGGTGGAAGACACAAAAAAATATGGTATACTCTGTACTGATAAATTATTTGTACAGAGTGTATGGTCATCATTAAGCATCAATAATGGGAAGGCTGTAGAATACTCTACCAAAGAGTCTACAGAGAGCAGTAAAGACTTCGTTCAAAGTTTATTAGAAGACAGTGTCCGATATATGGTGGTCACACAGCACTTTTACAGAAAACTCAAGCAATATTAGAAACTTCATAAAGGCTTAAGACAGGCCTTTGTTGTCTCTCAAGAAATCTTTAAAGCATTCATGAAAACAGTGCGTCAATCCATATATTCGTGGCCAGAGAGATTAAAGGCCTGTATGGGCGGCATATATTATCTTTAATTGTAGAATGATTAGTTCTAAGGACCGGACAGTTCATAATTATTCATAAATCTTTTCTTTCATGGATGGCTGCCAGGAAATACTCTATTACCATTTACCTATTATAAAGTACATTACGAACATAACAGTACGACAGAACAAAAAAAAAATGCTGATGGAACGAAAGAAGATGAATCATGATAAACTAATTTGAGTCTCCAGTTCCCCAACCAGCAGCTATTTTACGCTAGTATTTATAGTATATTATCAAGACGTATTTCAAGATATTTCGTGGGTCTACCACGTGGAAATACAATCTATATGGCTTATTATGAAATTGTTTATGAAGTCCTTCAAAGACCTGGTCGAACAATTCATACAGCAACTACTATAATATGGAGCGTGGGTCTACCTCGTGAAAATACAATCTGTATGGCTTATTGTGAAGTTGTTTAGAAGTCCTTCAACGATCAGGTCGTATAATTCGTACATCAACTACTTGTAATATGGAGTGTGGGTCTACCTCGTAAAAATAGAATCTATATGGCTTATTGTGAAGTTGTTTAGAAGTCCTTCAACGATCAGGTCGTATAATTCGTACATCAACTACTTGTAATATGGAGTGTGGGTCTACCTCGTAAAAATAGAATCTATATGGCTTATTGTGAAGTTGTTTTGAAGTCCTTCAACGATCAGGTCGTATAATTCGTACATCAAGTACTTGTAATATGGAGCGTGGGTCTACCTCGTAAAAATAGAATCTATATGGCTTATTGTGAAGTTGTTTAGAAGTCCTTCAACGATCAGGTCGTATAATTCGTACATCAACTACTTGTAATATGAAGTGTGGGTCTACCTCGTAAAAATAGAATCTATATGGCTTATTGTGAAGTTGTTTAGAAGTCCTTCAACGATCAGGTCGTATAATCTGTACATCAACTACTTGTAATATGGAGTGTGGGTCTACCTCGTAAAAATAGAATCTATATGGCTTATTGTGAAGTTGTTTTGAAGTCCTTCAACGATCAGGTCGTATAATTCGTACATCAAGTACTTGTAATATGGAGTGTGGGTCTACCTCGTGAAAATACAATCTGTATGGCTTATTGTAAAGTTGTTTAGAAGTCCTTCAACGATCAGGTCGTATAATTCGTACAGCAACTACTTATAATATGGAGTGGGGGTCTGCCTCGTAGAAATACAATATATATGGCTTATTGTGAAGTTGTTTAGAAGTCCTTCAACGATCAGGTCGTATAATTCGTACATCAACTACTTGTAATATGAAGTGTGGGTCTACCTCGTAAAAATAGAATCTATATGGCTTATTGTGAAGTTGTTTTGAAGTCCTTCAACGATCAGGTCGTATAATTCGTACATCAAGTACTTGTAATATGGAGTGTGGGTCTACCTCGTAAAAATAGAATCTATATGGCTTATTGTGAAGTTATTTTGAAGTCCTTCAACGATCAGGTCGTATAATTCGTACATCAAGTACTTGTAATATGGAGCGTGGGTCTACCTCGTTAAAATACAATCTATATGGCTTATTATGAAGTTGTTTAGAAATCCTTCAACGATCAGGTGGTATAATTCGTGCAGCAGCTACTTAAAAGATGGAGCATTGGTCTACCTCGTAAAAATACAATCTATATGACTTATTGTAAAGTTGTTTAGAAGTCTTGCAACGATCAGGTCGAATAATTTGTGCAGCAGCTACTTATAAGATATAAGATAGCGTGGATCTACCACGTAAAATATAATTTGTGTGGCTTATTGTGAAGTCGAAGACGAGTTCAACGGCCGACATTGATAGATCGGGAACACTTGAGCGTTCCTAGGTCGTCCCGCGCTTAAATAAACGGCCTCTATCTGCAGTATGTCTTGGAAAATATTTCTGATTTTTTTTCTTTGTTCTATTTTTCATCGATGAACTTTAAGCTAGTATTGCTGTGCCAACTCTATTCGTTTTTTGCGCAAAGCTGAGGTGATAGAAAATGATCAACGCGGCCTAAACAAAATCCTTTGATGTTTCGTGTCATCGACTAGGAAGACCTAAAGATTAAAAAGATTATCAAAAAATAACGGTAATACGTCATTCTATCTCAGTCTTTAGGTACGACAAGACGTATGGGACGCTGTGATCTTAAATCTTTTTTGAGTATGAATGCAGGTGTATTTATGTAATTATTACAAGGGGGACTGTGTGCTTGTTATTCCATCCCAATTACCATTGCATATCTAGTTCACTCAACATATCTATCAAAACAGCATCTATATGGTTTTTTTATTACATCAAGAGTACAAACGAGCACACACTTCACCTGATGGTGATTCCTGCGGTCCATGACATCTACATTCATACTTGACAAGGAATCATAGGGCAGTTGCGTTGTCAACCTTGAGAACTGAGAATACCTCGTCATCAGTAATAAATATCTCCAGACGAAACAAAGCAACATTATGCTGCTATTTTACGCTGGTATTCTGTGAGGTCGTGGTCCTACCGTTCGAGCTAATCCATTCAATCTACAACTAGAAACAAACTACAGCGAAGCTCTACCACTGTAGATGGAACGAACCTCAGTACAATAAAAATACGATTGATGATTGTTACGTCATATATTGCACAGATATTTGTTGAGTAGTTGATCAGAAATTAAGCAAAATATAACCTGGACTTCTAGGCAATGGTATAAATACATATACGCTACCGCTTTCTGTATAAAAAAATTGGTCATAAAATATTAATCATAATATATTATGACCAATTTTTTTGGTTATAATTATTGAAAGACCCTTTAATATTAATTAAATAATAATTCATTTGCCCCTATATTATTATTAATTGGGATGATATAAATTATACAATGGTTTCTCTTGTTTAGCCTGTTTTGTAACATGAAAAAATATTAATTATCAGATACTTCAAATCCTTTAAATTCATTACAATATCATTCGTTAATAAACAAAAAGTTAATGTATTTAATAAAAAAAAAAAAATATTTTGTTTTGCTATTATTAATTAAAATATCTCATATATTTTTTATATATGTCAAAATAAATATATGCAATTCGTTACCACAATTTTATATTTATAGATGTTTTAACGTTCGCAGTGTGTTGCATCTTTTTTTAAGGGAAATATTTAAGAGAAAAGTTATTTATTTAGGTTCAATGTAGAGTTACTATTTAGTATAAGAAAATATGCATAAGATCAGCTGGATTTTCCGCAATCGCTTCGCCCCTAGAGTTGCTTGACATAAGCATTTTGCGTAGAATCATATATAAAATTATTATTAATGTGACGATTAACAAGTGAGACTTTTTTGTCTTCTCATGGGCTTCTTTTTACGTGACTAAGGGTGACAACGAGCACACAGTTCGTCTGATGGTACGTGATAGCTGTGGTACATGCGGTTCAGTGATTTCGACTATTCTGTGCAATGGCTAGGTTCTCTTTAAACATGACAATTCCGAAAAAATCGCATCGGTTTCAGATGGATTCGTAGTATCCATAAAAATGGAATTATTTTTGAGTTGAGCTTTAAGACACTGAAATTGTTGTCCATACTTTGCAGATGCACATACTATCTTAGTCTTTTCAATTTATAATCTTATAATTATCCTGAATATTTTTAATTATATTTCTAATTATAATGGTCTAGCCATTGATCTGAAGCAATTTTTTTCTCTCAAAGGTAAGTAATGTATTTTCGTCCGTGGTTCCCATGTACAATTTTAAATACATCAAATATAAAATACCTGAATTTTTTGTTTCTATGGTCACTTGACAATTTTGGTGAATCCTCTTATTTTCTGCGTATAATTTATAATCTCTGTAATCGACACATCTGCACACGGTACTCGGTTCTCCGTTCATGGATTATTTGAAAGATCGTTAGGACTTCCTAGATTACCCAATGCTCTGTTTGTTCCCATTACACAACCATGGGCATTAGTCGAAAGTCCATCAATTATAATTAGATGCATAACATCACAAATAGGTTAAACTGTCCGTCCGTATGTTCACAAATAAACGCCAATGCTGAAAGGCATCATTCTCCGCTAATGACTTGCGGACCTATTTTCCACTTACTTCCTTGAGTAGAGGCATCATGATCAGTTCGTTTCATCGTCTTTGGGTCTTCGTTTTATGCTTTATATTACAGGTCATGTTAACTGGCGGTACATTATGCAAGTTTTGGGAAGTCGATACATCCAGGACGCATTATGTGGCAATCTGTGGGCGAGGCCTGTGATCTGAAGTATATTAACGGGCTAATATGTAGTTGATAAATTAGTTTCGCTTATCCTGCTAACTGGTTCCTGACCAATTGACTGTTCTCAATTAGTCTTAAGGTGAAAAAAGCAGAGGATTATAATATCCAAAATATATTAATGTTTAAAGATATAGTACACTCGAGCTTTAAAATCTACTTCGTAATTTATTTACAATTCTCCATTTACCTGAATCTTGTTTGCTTAAATATTAACGTACCGTGGCGAGTTAAAGATCTAGTGTAAAGAACGCCATTATCTACTAAATACTAATATTGCATCATCTTTAATCCATAATAGTCGATTGTCGAGCGTAATCTTCATATACATAGAGGTTACTAACTTTTTCCACACCACGCCAATTGACAATTACTGACATGGTCATGACAAAACTCTCTCTGATTTCTTTTATGTGCCTTCTTAAGACACTTGCTCACTACACTTCTATCACTTTTATAAAGTTATAGTCCTGCTGTGTTTCGTCTGGAGTGGGTTTTAGAAACCAAAGACGTTTAGTGAGGGTAAATCCATATTAATAATCGGAGTGTCAACGCATCTGCGTTTAAACAGGTTATTGTCTTGAACTTTTCACTCAATGAGATCTTGAGTACTTGCTGCCACAAATTAGGACAACACAATTTTGAACATATATTTCTAATTAACTACTGTAAATAATATCAAAATAAAGTAATCTACTTACCATAATTATTGTAATACAGTAATTGAATGGGTCCGTACAACGAGTTATGACTAGCATAGAATACCAGCGTACAATAACACTTCTGTTTAAACCTTATTATTTTTTATATTTATATGCCACTATGCATCATTTTATCTACATTATGAAAGAAACGACGGCAAAAATTATCATTGAAACAGGTTCCGACTTAGGATTTGATAATATACGATTTCAACTTATTTTTGAATTTATAATCATACTCTCTACGACTCATTTCTTTCCGTAATTTGTCCATGGTCTAAAGCAAATTCTAGGTCGAAATGATTTAAGATACGTAGTGGTCTTAAACCTAATGACCATATTTAAATCTAGAAGATTCGTTATCATGAATAATTGCGAACAGCTGCTGCATTCATTCAATACGTTTATTCTGAGTTCAATAGTAGTTAATGTAATTTCTAATGGTAATTATTACTTTTCATTGTCAGGTCAGAGTTGGATATTAAATTTTTCTAAACATAAACATTAACTAAAAAAATCTTTCTTATGCCTAATGCAACGACGTGGTCCTTAACCGCTGGCCGTATGAGGAAGCTTAAAGTTACTCGCGAGCTACGGAGAGGGCTTTGTTTCTATCCTGCGCGATCGAAGATATTCGCAGAAGTACTAAGGTG
This sequence comes from Teinopalpus imperialis, assembly GCA_029286865.1. Classification (NCBI taxonomy): domain Eukaryota; kingdom Metazoa; phylum Arthropoda; class Insecta; order Lepidoptera; family Papilionidae; genus Teinopalpus; species Teinopalpus imperialis. The sequence goes on along the minus strand of JAGSMU010000014.1, from coordinate 7,536,298 downwards.
ATCAACATAGCTCAAAGGATCGGTAAGCTGAGGTGACAATGGGCCGGAATAAAGGTTCTCGAGGGGCAATGCAATATTGGCCATCGTAGGTCGACCCGGTTGGATGAAGTCACTATGCAAGTCTGCGGGAAAAAAAATCAATGGATGAAGGTGGTTCAGGATCGTACTCTATGACAGTATGTGCTTATCTTCAGCATTAGACTAGTGTTGTGCTGAAATGATAATGATGATAAATGCAACAGCGGCATAAGTCCGAATAGCCGACGGTTTGGCAAACGTCAAACCGGCAGCTGTTGGACGTACGAGTGTACGTTTCCAAGTAACAATCCATCCCACCAGCTGGAGCCATGCCAACGGCAATCTCAGCTATAAGCTAAACCTAAAATGTTTTAGATATTCTTTTCGTGTTTTACAGTACGATGCTCCCGATTTACGTGGTCAAGTGTTTGTTACTTTTTTGTTTTGTTTTTTTTTTTATTTGAAAAACCTGCAGCTGTGCCCGGATTGAAATTTGTGCAAACTTGAGCATACATTGAGTAAATATATATTAATTTTTTTTTGTGGTTGCAATCGACAGAAACGAGTACACATTCCATATGTCACCTTCCTGATTAATTTTACTCTGTAAGTGTCTTTTGTAAAAGAGCAACAAATTGAATTTTTCTCTTCTCTTCTACAGTGAACTTCAGTCGGACTGGATTACCTTGGGTGTTGAAGTAATTTTTTTTTATTGTATAATGATTGACAAACGAGCATACAGTTCACCTGATGGTAAATGATTCTTGTGGCCCATGACACATAGATTCATCCACCATAAATATATAATTATAACATAGATACGTCTTCACCCCTGACAACTTAGATAGTAACAAGGGTCGCCTGACCCCTAAACTCGCCAAACGAAAAGTGAAACGACCGAAAGCTGCAGTTGACACGAAGGTTTCAAAAATAGCCTTCTCATTCTCTCCCTGGCCAAGTGTCTATTTGCCGTCCTTGTCGCATCAGAAACGTTTCATTAGACGTAACATATACAAATGTTGCATTCAAATTCGACCTTGAAATCTTACTCTCAACACCCCAAAAAAAGTTTCACTTCAAAAAGTGTAAACTCATATTGAATAAACGATACAGTGAACTGCCCTCATTGAATGTCAACGCACGAAATATTTGCAATATTCAAATGTCAGTCCGTGAGTCTACAATGATGTAGTTATTTTTTTTTAAAAAGCCTAATGTTTTTACGAAATTCTCGAACTTCTTAGGAATCAACCATTCGACTATAGTCATGAACAATCTCCTAGTTCAAGCATTTAAGATTAGTTGGAGTGTTTAACGAAGGGGTACGCTAGGGGTAGTTTGTTTCTAGCTACAGTATAGACCCACTCAGTCGGCTAGACATAAATCATTACACGACGGCAAATAACCTCTGATATATATTTTATCATGATATTATATGATATTACGCCTGGTGAAAGGAAGAAATGGGATACCTAATCACTGGTTACAACCAGAAATCACTTGCCATCAGATCAAGTGTGTGCGAATTTGTCAAAAAATTTTAAATTAAGTGTGCAGGTCATCAGTAATAAAAGTCTCCGGATCCCTGCACTCACCAGACGAAACACGTCAGCGTTATGCTTCTATTTCACGCTAGTATTCTGTGAGGGCGTGGTCCTATCCCGGTCGAGCCAACCCATTCAGTCTGCAGCTAGAAACAAACTGCATCGTAGCTCTACCAATATACATAGCTCTAGTACTGTAATTTTTAAAATTACATTAGAAACCCTAATTAAATAAAATCATAGATTTTTTTTTTTTTTTTTTTTTTTTTTTTTTTTTTTTTTATTTGAAAACCTGCAGCTGTGCCCGGATTGAAATTTGTGCAAACTTGAGCATACATTGAGTAAATATATATTAATTTTTTGTGGTTGCAATCGACAGAAACGAGTACACATTCCATATGTCACCTTCCTGATTAATTTTACTCTGTAAGTGTCTTTTGTAAAAGAGCAACAAATTGAATTTTTCTCTTCTACAGTGAACTTCAGTCGGACTGGATTACCTTGGGTGTTGAAGTAATTTTTTTATTGTATAATGATTGACAAACGAGCATATTAGTTCACCTGATGGTAAATGATTCTTGTGGCCCATGACACATAGATTCATCCACCATAAATATATAATTATAACATAGATACGTCTTCACCCCTGACAACTTAGATAGTAACAAGGGTCGCCTGACCCCTAAACTCGCCAAACGAAAAGTGAAACGACCGAAAGCTGCAGTTGACACGAAGGTTTCAAAATAGCCTTCTCATTCTCTCCCTGGCCAAGTGTCTATTTGCCGTCCTTGTCGCATCAGAAACGTTTCATTAGACGTAACATATACAAATGTTGCATTCAAATTCGACCTTGAAATCTTACTCAACACCCCAAAAAGTTTCACTTCAAAAGTGTAAACTCATATTTAGTAGATAGTGGCGTTCTTTACACTAGATCTTTAACTCGCCACGGTACGTTAATATTTAAGCAAACAAGATTCAGGTAAATGGAGAATTGTAAATAAATTACGAAGTAGATTTTAAAGCTCGAGTGTACTATATCTTTAAACTTTTAACCTAATGACCATATTTAAATCTAGAAGATTCGTTATCATGAATAATTGCGAACAGCTGCTGCATTCATTCAATACGTTTATTCTGAGTTCAATAGTAGTTAATGTAATTTCTAATGGTAATTATTACTTTTCATTGTCAGGTCAGAGTTGGATATTAAATTTTTCTAAACATAAACATTAACTAAAAAAATCTTTCTTATGCCTAATGCAACGACGTGGTCCTTAACCGCTGGCCGTATGAGGAAGCTTAAAGTTACTCGCGAGCTACGGAGAGGGCTTTGTTTCTATCCTGCGCGATCGAAGATATACATGGATATTCGCAGAAGTACTAAGGTGATCAAAATAGCTCAAAGGATCGGTAAGCTGAGGTGACAATGGGCCGGAATAAAGGTTCTCGAGGGGCAATGTAATATTGGCCATCGTAGGTCGACCCGGTTGGATGAAGTGACCTATGCAAGTCTGCGGGAAATCAATGGATGAAGGTGGTTCAGGATCGTACTCTATGACAGTATGTGCTTATCTTCAGCATTAGACTAGTGTTGTGCTGAAATGATAATGATGATAAATGCAACAGCGGCATAAGTCCGAATAGCCGACGGTTTGGCAAACGTCAAACCGGCAGCTGTTGGACGTACGAGTGTACGTTTCCAAGTAACAATCCATCCCACCAGCTGGAGCCATGCCAACGGCAATCTCAGCTATAAGCTAAACCTTGCACGGCATAGATTCTGAATGTTTGAGATATTCTTTTCGTGTTTTACAGTACGATGCTCCCGATTAAAGTGGTCAAGTGTTTGTTACTTTTTTGTTTCGTTTTTTTTTATTTGAAAAACCTGCAGCTGTGCCCGGATTTAAATGTGTGCAAACTTTGAGCATACATTGAGTAAATATATGTTAATTTTTTTGTGGTTGCAATCGACAGAAACGAGTACACATTCCATATGTCACTTTCCTGATTAATTTTACTCTGTAAGTGTGCTCAGTCGAGTCTTTTGTTAAAGAGCAACAAATTGATTTTTTTCTCTTCTCTTCTACAGTGAACTTCAGTCGGACTGATTACCTTGGGTGTTGAAGTAATTTTTTTTATTGTATAATGATAGACAAACGAGCATACAGTTCACCTGATGGTAAATGATTCTTGTGGCCTATGACACATAGATTCATCCACCATAAATATATAGTTATAACATAGATACGTCTTCACCCCTGACAACTGAGGCAGTAACAAGGGTCGCCTGACCCCTAAACTCGCCAAACGAAAAGTGAAACGACCGAAAGCTGCAGTTGACACGAAGGTTTCAAAAATAGCCTTCTCATTCTCTCCCTGGCCAAGTGTCTATTTGCCGTCCTTGTCGCATCAGAAACGTTTCATTAGACGTAACATATACAAATGTTGCATTCAAATTCGACCTTGAAATCTTACTCTCAACACCCCAAAAAAAGTTTCACTTCAAAAAGTGTAAACTCATATTGAATAAACGATACAGTGAACTGCCCTCATTGAATGTCAACGCACGAAATATTTGCAATATTCAAATGTCAGTCCGTGAGTCTACAATGATGTAGTTATTTTTTTTTAAAAAGCCTAATGTTTTTACGAAATTCTCGAACTTCTTAGGAATCAACCATTCGACTATAGTCATGAACAATCTCCTAGTTCAAGCATTTAAGATTAGTTGGAGTGTTTAACGAAGGGGTACGCTAGGGGTAGTTTGTTTCTAGCTACAGTATAGACCCACTCAGTCGGCTAGACATAAATCATTACACGACGGCAAATAACCTCTGATATATATTTTATCATGATATTATATGATATTACGCCTGGTGAAAGGAAGAAATGGGATACCTAATCACTGGTTACAACCAGAAATCACTTGCCATCAGATCAAGTGTGTGCGAATTTGTCAAAAAATTTTAAATTAAGTGTGCAGGTCATCAGTAATAAAAGTCTCCGGATCCCTGCACTCACCAGACGAAACACGTCAGCGTTATGCTTCTATTTCACGCTAGTATTCTGTGAGGGCGTGGTCCTATCCCGGTCGAGCCAACCCATTCAGTCTGCAGCTAGAATCAAACTGCAGCGTAGCTCTACCACTATACATAGCTCTAGTACTGTAATTTTTAAAATTACATTAGAAACCCTAATTAAATAAAATCATAGATTTTTTACTTTTTGACATTTTAACCTTGTAATAGATATTGACCTTAAAACATATATGACATAAGGTTCTATTTCCAAAATAATTTGATTTATACTCAAATAGCTTACGTATGTGTTTGTTTTTCACCCATTATTGATATTAACACAAATGCTTATCATAACAAGTTTAAAGTGATTCACGAACACTTTGTGCCACTTGCAGTGATAAGAGTACGTGTTAATATCTAGTATGAAACGTGTTTGTTTAACAAAACCTAGTGTTTGCTGCGAGACCTTGGAACTTGCGTCAAACTGGTTCATGCAACGGTCATCCTTTCGCGTAATGTACGTAAACGACTCCTTTACATAGGAACTATACTTTATTTTATATTCTTGTACTTTGAATATTTACTGAGAATAGAGAAAAGTTAGTGTGAGTTATTTTTATAATATTAGGTAACAGATAACATTTCATCAGATTTTAAGTGATGACTGACTTATATGGTACATCCCTTAACAAAGTTTAAAGATGAAGTTCGAACACCTGTGATTGGATTCCCGGACCCTTAAACTCGCCACATGAAACACATCAACGTTATTCTGCTATTATTGATGCTGATATGCTGTGGGGGGTGTTCCTAACCCCATCTAACATGCCATTCATAGTGCAGCAAGAAACCATCTGCAACTTGGCTCTGGCACTTAAAAAGAACTGAGTAGAACTAAATGTTTGAGACGTCCACCTGCTGAATCCGAATAGCATTATGGTATTTAACTTCACTTCGCTCAACCCGGCGAAACTGTAAAAGCCCTAGGGCTATCAGCCCGAAAAAAAAAATCTTCACTTCGAAATTTAAAGTAAATCTTAATCGTACATATGCGTACGTTACGCATTTCCTCCTGAACATGACAGAAATATCAGATACTTTCTGGTAAATCCGTTTTACGTGCTATATTCAATAATGATCTATATCTTGGCCTAAAGTTTGTTTACATTTAGCAACAAAAAACATTGATACATTAAATTATTTCTGTTATTTTCTTTGTGTCCAATAAAGAGTACATCTAATAAATCTATCTAAAGCTACGTTGAATATTCATTTAAAAAAAAAACATTTGTTCGCAATTAGCAACTAGTAGTTGGTAACTAAAATATATAATAAGATTATATTTTATAGCAGCCATTTAATACGTTAGTGTTAATAACTAACTACATCGGATATAATTATGTAATTAATATATATAAATACTTGGATAGAGGATAATTGATATTATATATAAAGTATGGGTCCCAATACAGCACCTTGCAGCACATCTCACGCGTGACGTTGTTAGAAGCCTGGCCCTTATTCTAAATCAGATTTAATCGACTTACCCAACTTACAGGGAACAACTTATAACTGAGGTTCGTGAGGAACTCTTTTTTCTGAGGGTCGTACATATCAGACGGCTTGAAACCACGTTTTGTGATCAGGGTACTGTTGACACTAGATGAGCTTTTGACATCGTCGAAACTATCCTTGTGTACAACTCGGTCGTTTATCTTGTGGATGCTGGACATCTTGTTTGAGGAATACTGGCTCTCGCTTATCGTCATCATAGTTGCTGACTTCCAGATTTTCGATGTTGTACACTAACTTTATGTATATTTGTTTTTCCCACAACAAGTTCTGCGTTTCGAATGGTTTTCGCGTGTTATTGTATCACTGCAACTTAAATGTTGAAATCGTAAATAACAATCGTTGGCTCCGACCCCTCAAGGTTTCGGCTAAAAAGAAAATGTGACTAATCCGTTTGTGAGTGTAGGAGTTCTTGCGCTTTACTATGAAGATTCACGGTAAAATCACGAGCAATGATTTGTGATATCACTACTCACTAATAGGATATTATGAAATATATAAAAATAAATAAATATATATGATATATATCAATATACTAGAGGTTTGATGGCAACAACAATCACTATTCCTAGCGACTTGTTTATGAAGGAGGCAGGCGTTATAGTGAAATTTTACGAGCACACAATTCCAGAACGTGTTTGAATGTGTTCAAGGGAGTTTAAAAGCGTATTTAGGACAATGTAAGAAGCGTTAACGTCTTCGTGTAAATTTAACTAGTAAACGAGATTACGATTTATTTAGACAAATAGAAATTATTTAAATTCTGAGACAAAAGATATTGGTTTAATATTGTAGTGAAATTTTCTTTCGGCAGTTTTACACTTTTATGTTTATTGCTACAAGGCAAAAAAATTGTTGGCAAGAAGAAGTACTGGAAATTCGGATAATTCTTAACATAGTTACGTTAAATGAAAAAGAAAAACTATTTCTTCGAAAGTAATTTATACTTATTTATAATTTTAAAATCGAGAAAAAAAATAGTAAATTTTTTGACAATTGTCTAGAATCGTATATTTTGATTTTCTCTTAGCTCATATACATAAAAAATATTTCATTGTCTTTCCTTGTATTATTCGTAAGTGAGTGAATAACATGTAGTTATTTTGTGAACTGTGAGGACCGTGCTTTATAAAATAAGCAACCTGTCGAAAAAAAATATATAAAATTGCCGCCACAATAACTGATATAAACACTTCACGTTTGTATAATATTGTCACTTAATCAATATAATAATTAATAATTTCACATTACACGTAAAAAAACACAATAAAGACCGTTAAATGTACGTGTGATTCCACTGAAGTGAAGTTTCAGACTAACGAAAATAAGTTTTCAAACGCCATTGCATAATGCGTAAGGAAGCTTCTCCATGCAGAGTGTCCATAATTTCGAAATATTTTTCAGAACTATAGGGAAGTATATTTTTTTCTCTTTTAATTTTCCTATTTTAATTAACCAAGGATGGCACTATCACAAAATACGACCGTAAAATATCTCTTTGGCGCTTCTGTGTTTAGTCTTGTTACGGGAAAAAAATGATGGTCAAATTAATGAATAATATTTAAAATAATATTTATGCGAATTTTTGCAATTTATTAAAACTAATTTTATGGATTTTATCGCGTTTTTTTGTTAAAACTTTTTCATCTCAATTTCTACCCGTGACCACCAGTGCTGTAAATATCTGGAAACATGGGTATCACATAAAAAAGTTTAAAATAAACGCGATGAAATCCGTAAAATTAGTATTATGGTGGTGACCTAAGTACTGCTGTGTTGCAATTCCATTTTAGTTCTTAGTTTCAACGCATTATCGTTATGATTCTTATCGCCGATAAATGTTATGGGGCCAGAGGAATCGAAGTATAATTATCCTTAAAAAACTACATATAAGCGTGGTCTCCGCAGCGGGGCGGCATCAGTGCCAGAGTCTAATTCGGTCCGCGGCACCATCGCTGCGGCTACAGTTATGTGCCGATGAATATTTACATTTTCACGTCGGATCTCACTCGAAAACATCGCCAAGTGAATCACACCATTGTTCTACCTGGACCACTTCGTGCGGCCAACAGACATTGACCTACGCCTGTACAAGTGGCCTACATTGCTGAGTGACGTACGGTGCGTTTTAATGAGAAATACGCAAATATTGTGGATATTTAACCGACTTCAAAATGTAGGTACAACACGGGACGACTTTCAAACGGCCCATTCTTTTTTCTATATGTGTACATCGATTTCTGCGAAATATCTAGCCAGGTCTTTTTTTTAGTTGTTCTCTAATTGGTCCAATTTAATTTATAAATCAGTTATCTACCAATTTTAATAAATTACAGTGATAGATCACTCTGCAGCTTGTTTCTAGTCGTAGCAAGGGTGGGTGGGCTCTACACTAGGAGGACTTCACAGAACAGCGTGAAATAGCAGCAGAACGTTGCTTGTGATCGTTAGTATCTTAAGACTCAAATACTGGTAGCGTCTCATCTCAACCATCTCAGTCCAAAGGTCCATCGTAGGTAAATAATAATAATAACTTCTCGAAATAACGGTTGTTAGACTCATTAATATTTTTCTTCCTTCATAACCTCTTATCTTGGATCCTTTATATATTTTTCAGATCAGTAATTTACGTGTTTATATCGCCGAAAAAAATTGTTCTCAAAATAGACAGAAATCGCGAAAACTTCTTAAACGCCAGCAGCACGCCTCTGGTGTTGCCAATGTTCATGGACGGCGATCACTTACCATCGGGTGCGCTGCGTGCTCGTTTGCTGCCTATACTTTAAAAAAAAATACGGACTATAAATTTGGTTGTACCAAAATTTCTAAATTCATTTGTACAGCAGTCATTATATGTGTAAAATCCAATTAATAATTTTCTAACTTTTTTCTTCATAACGTCTTTCAATTATTCCGGCGTTGCATTCTCCCAATACGGAAATACCTGTTGTAAACTTCTTTTCTTATCAATCAAAGAGATTCCTTCTCAATTCCGAACTGTATCCTATAACTAACTATATATATAACTGTATGAGATTTCCGTTCGTCGAATTTTACTTCTGGCATAAGGCCGAATTATATTTATAAAAATTATAATATAATATATATATATAATTATAAAATTATGGCCCCAAGTTTCATCTCGAGTAATAATCCGATCCAAACATTCTTCCGGTTTCATTTTAATAATAACGAAATACTATAGTCAGTCACTGCCTTTATAAATGCGGAAAATTCGTAAGCAGAATAAAAATTTTGTTGAACTGAACTGACCTGTTACATCTATCCCAAAAAAAAGTTTAACCGTCAAGTCACACCTAAAGTTCCTTTCTCGCTTTTAATTCAAAAACAATGTATGTTATTTTTTTTATTGTCTTGAAAGTAACACACGAGTATACAATCGACATAAATCGAGAAGATGTAAAATTGAAATTCTGCGAGGACTTAGATACAAGACGATTTATTACGTAAACATATGCCTTAGTAGATAATGAAAGTATGTTCTTAAAAAAAAAGATATAATTGAGCAATAATGTCACAAAAAATTATAACTTGATACGACTGAAGTCTGAACTGGATGACGACTGGTTGTAAAGAAATGTCCGTTACCAGAAACTTCATAAATATTGACAAGTGTCAGAACTGACAGCTTTCAAAGAAAATTAAGGTCACGCTCTCGACCCTTGACATATAACCGTACTATTTATTACTAATATAATAAAAAAGTGGACACGCTAATTGTTTATTACATTGTGTGATATATGATTAATGATTCCTGTCGCTCATGAAACTCACTTTTATCCTTTTTAGGGAATCATTATGCAGATGAGTCGTCAACCCCGAAGACTGGGATAGAATGCTTCATCGCCAGTAAAAATATTGTCAGGATACCTTCACTCACCAGACGAAACACAGCAGTGAGGGTGTAATCGTCACATTGCGAAACTAAAAACAAACTGCAACGTAACTCTACCACATTTATCTATCTGTACACACTCATGAAAATTAAGCGTATTGTGTTCCTATTTTCACCTGATTACAACTGTTCTCTGGACCGGTTTGCAACGTATAATTGTATATACTATGTGTTGAACATAGCTACTTATCAGAGTTATTATATATTTATATAGGAGTGTCGGATCCCAGGTTCAATGTCAACCGAACACAATAATTTTTCGTGATTACTAGCAAACCATATTATTAACTGCGAATGAACTTTTATTCGTCGTGGCAGCCCATCGCGATCAAACTCTTAATAACCAAGTCGTTTGTTTATTTTCCTTTAATAATGAACGTAGTATGCCGTAACGGTCAGAGAAAGTGACTGTTACTCAGTAGGCCTTGGGTTCGATTACCAAGTGGACTTCATGTACTCCCGATAACAAATTGTGAACCCCCATTTTTTTTGTCACGTCAACGAAGACCCTCGTCAAGTCTCCCGTGGACCCCTGGAGGTCCCAGGGGTCCAAGGATCTACAGGTAACTATAAAAATATATATTTTTAAGTAAAAGTTGTTAATTTTATAAAATGCACGCGTTGCAAACTAAATGACCTAGAAACTCTAGACGAAGTCGAGCCTGGGCTGGTGGAGCATGACTTTAGCGACTTGTATCACCTGACATACTGCGACTGCTGGAACCAGATGAAGTGATTAGAGGTAGACTTGTTATCAATGCTATTAATTACTATACGTGTATACAAATTCGTGTTAATTCTATCTGGAAACAAGGCTGTCATGGACGGCTGATGGGAAAGACTTTGGACTTTAGTCCATACAGCCAGGTCGAACAAACGGAAGGTACGAACAAGTATGATGGTTGGTCTGACAATCTAATATTTTAACAGTACTAATGCCATAGACTACATCATTTTTTTTTGTATTGAAAATGACAAACACCTGATGGCAAGTGACTCCTGCGACCCACGACATCTATATTTATCATTGACAATGAATCATAACGCAGATGCGTTGTCTAGCTGAGGGGAGAGGTGGCATTCCGAGTCACCATTTATAAGAGATCCCTATACTCACCAGACGAAACACAGCTTATGCTGCTATTTCACGCTGGAATTCTATGAAGGTGCGTTCCTTACCCAGTCGAGCCGACCCATTCATGCAGCAGCTAGAAACAAACTGCAACGTGGCTCTACCCTCTATATAAAATGCATGCAACATAAGTGGACCGATGGTTCATCCTCGCACACATATTTTGTATAGTGAGTGTAGTGGGAGACTGGTGATGAGCCATACGATCGTAGAAATCACTGCGACTAAACGAACTCTCACCTGCGACTAAAAGAAGAATACGACAATGAAGACTTAACCTTAGCTAGTTCTTTTTTTATTTTATTTTTTATTCTATAGGTGGCAACCGAGCATGCAGCCCACCTAGTCGCAAATGCGTTGCCGGCCTTTAAAGAATGTGTAGGCTCTTTTCTTGAAGGTGCCTAAGTCGCATCGGTTCGGAAACACCGCTGGTATTTATTTAAATCGAATCACCAACAGAATTACATCTATTTAACACTGTATAAATATGATCAATTAAGGTTACTAATAACATACAAATTTATAAGCTATATATCTCTACCGCTAGCTCTAGCTACGCTGTGGTTTGTTTCTAGTTGCAGAATAAATGTGGTCAGCTTGACCGGGGAAGCACCACGCCCTCACAGAATACCAGCGTGAAATAGCAACATAATGCTGATTTGTTCGGAGCTCAGTTATGATTCGAAAGTGGTAGAACTACGATTGCAGTTCGTTTCTAGCTGCAGAATGAATGGGTCAACTCGACCGGGGTAGGACCACGCCCTCACAGAATGCCAGCGCCAGCATAAAATAGCAGCATTATGCTGCTGTTTCGTCTGGTGAGTGTAGGGACCCGGAGACCTTTATTACTGGTGACGAGACATTCCATCACAGTCCTCAAGGGGTACAACGCATCTGCATTATGATTCCTTGTCGAGGATGAAATTAGATGTCTTAGGCCGCAGGAATCACTTGCCATCAGGTGAACTGTGTGCTCGTTTGTTACTGTCAATGGGTCAAAAAAAGGGTTCTCATAAGTAAAGTCAATTATCATTTCACAATAATCAATGGAAACGGAATTCCCTTCAAATCATCAGGAACAGAAAAAAATAATATTGCAACATCTTAAAAGTGCGTCTCAGAGTATCCCGCCTGAATCCTCTCATCATAAACTTACTTGGAACCGTCATGAAGAAAAAATCGATTAATCGAAACTGAAACTATTTTTTTTTAATCTCAAAAGTTACGTCCACGGTTCACCTGAAAGTAAGTGATAACTAAAAATAACAAACATACACTCCAACAAAGATTCAAGATGTCTGAGGGTAGAGATGAAATACTTCGTTACTGGTAATCGGGGGCCTTAGATACTGGACTAGCGTTTCATTATATAAAAAGTCGATCACATTTAGAAGTTGAACGCCCTAATTGGCCCGCAGCGTGGATTAACAGACCACTTAGCAAGATCCACGGTTCTCTTACGCCAAGTTTTTCGCAATAACGTTGCATCTGTTGACAGAGTGTTCATCCATAAATGTGTTAACGCAGCCTATCGATTATAAAGCACCGTGTACACTAAATGATTTTTTTGAATTTATCTTTCTAGTGGTGCGTTAAGACACATTACAGAAATTCAGAATATTTTGTGCGTCGATTTCAATTACATATTTTTATTTTAATTTAAGGTAGCACTTGACTGGTTTTTCAGTTCGCTTAAGTGCACGACTGGAAAGTATACCAACTTAATGGAGACTCATTCACTGTATTAAAGACCTCATAATCGAAACGAAACACTGACTAGTGTCAGGTTTTCGTTTCGATTATAGCAGGTTTTTCCAATAATTTGCAGTTCTAAACGAAGTGAATAATTTTACCCGAATGTATTGGATATATCCATGGGGAAAGGAAGTAATTTTCGCTATACCTTTAAATGTTTGATGGAGGAAGAGAGGGGAGAATAGAAAATTCGTGCACAAAATGTTCTGTAACACCAATTCATAAGCTGAATAAAACTATTTATTGTTCGTATATTATCGTGTTAATTTTACGTTAATCTTGACGTTCAAATTGTTTATACATTCATGGTCATGGAGGGGACGATTTGACGTCCTGGTGTTACCATAGATAACTCGAACTACAATCAGCAGTATTTCTTTTTTAGGCCGCAATAGACATTCTTATTGCAGTGGTATGTCTTGTTTGAAATTTAATATTATCATTATTAATCATGAGAGGTGGAGTTACTCGTAAAACAAAAGCGATAAAATCTGTAAATTTTACGGTTTTATCTAATGCGAACAGTCTTTCCGTTCGAAATAGTTGTCTCCGATAGAGTGAATAAGCATTTGCTGAGCTAGTGATCAACATCTAAGATACACGATAGATCTGCCTCTCTTTGAGGTCCAAACGTATATTACGTTTAAATCTTTCTTAAAGGCCGGGAGCGCAACTACAACTCCTCTGGTGTAGCGGATGTTCTAGGCGTTTACAACTTATATTATAAAAAAAAGTACTCTACGGTGCTCCGAACTGACTAGATTAGTTGATACTAATTGAACGTCATCAGAGAGCCTCGAGTGCGAAGCTACTAGTTAATATTTGTCAAAAACAAAGTTTATCAACCACTACAAACACGGTCTGAATCTTATACATAATCAAAAGCTATAGTATACAGAAATGCTGCTCTCCCGCTTATGCTTAGCCGCTAAGGGCTGATTTTCTGTCACCCCCATAAGTAAAATCTACCTCTAAAACGCTTTATTAGATCTTAAATGAAAAATAAAAAATAAGGAGTTGACCATGTCGTTGACACGGCCGTGGGTATTATGCTGGACGTATAGGATAAATTAAATAAAAATTCCTGTTTCTACTATCCCTACTGGGGAAAAACGAAGGTTTTAACCTACACAATGATTTAAGAATACAGTATGATATGAAGGTTTATTGCAATTCATTAAAAAAAAGAAACTTATTGTTTTATTTTGGAAGTGTTTTCCATTTCCTATATTTACAAATATCTATGTTTACAATTGGTCTTACGTCAGGTACTCTGACTTACCTTGAAAAACTTGAAATTCTAGTCTATTTATGTACCCTGCCGGCTAAAAGTTTAAGATCGCACTTATACAACATAATTATCCATGAATTGTAATAAAATCCCATAGGATAAATAAAAGAAATGCACGTCTGCATATTCTATTGTTAGTATCGAATATTTAAAGAAGTCATTCTTTTGTTTACTTTCAAGTTACTGGACAATAAACATCTATTATTTTCAAACACCAACAAACGCTGCCCTAGAGCCAGGTGGTAGAGTACTAATTACTTTGCTTTTGTTACGTATTGGTCAATAATTAGGAATATTTAGCTCCTGAAAACACGTGTTTCTGAATTATTATTACCCGATTTTACTTGTGTTTGTTCACAAACAATCTCAATTAGTCTAAACTTGTGGTTTCTACAGTGAAGATGTCATAAAATGGGAAAAGCTCGAGAAATTAGCAGTTAAGTTCTGCCATCGTTGTTTTACATAATGAAAGCAAATCCGAACGTGAGATAGCTTCACAACTGAAGTTATCGAAGACTTGTGTTAATGGCACAATAACTCGAGACATGGAGACAGGCAGTTTTCAAGATCGTCCACGATCGGGAAGGCCGAGAGCTACCACGTCTAGTGCAGATAATTTCATTGTTGTTACCAGCAAGTGAAATACACGCTTAACAGCACCAGAAACCCGCGTTAAACCTTTATCATTGACTACAGTTAAACGGCTACTGAGATGCGAAGTTGTATGGTCGCGTTGCCGTTCGAAAGGCCGCAAAACATCTCAGTCTCTTGCCCATCAAGATTTTAATAAAGTGCTTTGGACCAATGAATCCAAGTTTGAACTATTCGGTTCGAAACGTAAAATTTACGTTCGACGCAGTGCCCAAAAAAAGATGTCAGATTGTGAAGTCCCAACAGTCAAGTATGGTGGTGACTCAAATATGGTCTGGCGTTGCTTCTCAAGCCAAGGAACTGGCGATTTGATTAAAATTGAAGGAATTTTGAAAAAGGAACAGTACAAAAACATTTTAGAACAAAATGCAGTTTCTTCCTGGTTGCGATTAATTGGAGATGGATTCATTTTCCAACAAGACAATGATATAGCTCAAAATGATGTAGAAGATATTTAGAAGAGAAAAAGGCACAAGGAGTTTTTGCAACATGTAAAAAACATGGTTTGGCCTCCTCAGAGCCCGGATCAATGGGATTGAAACTTTTGTGGGAAGAGCTTGATAGGAACGTCCGTAATCGTGGCCCATCATCGCGAGAAGAAGTGTGGAATGCTTTGTGGAATTTGGAACAATATATCACAAGACACCATTAATAAATTGATTGCCCGTATGCCGAGACTTCATTTATAATATTAAATTAAATGTTTAATATTTAATTGGAGTATTACTTTATTTTCCTTCTTTAATTAAGGTCTTAAACTTATGGCCTGCAGTGTACATCTTAAATATAATATGCAGCCGTTGTTGAATTTTCGGAAAGACAGGAAAACAAACATCCAACAAAAACAAACAAAGACCCGAGAAAAATCTGATGATAGACAAAGTAATTTTCATAAAGCCTTCTTTTTGAACGAGTTGGCCTGCGAAGTGAGTCAGTCTAAAAAGAATTATCAGAATCGGTTCGGAAATTCTGGATTTCGATGAAATACACAATAAAGCTGTATGCTTCGTTACCTATTGTAACTTCTCCGATTTTTATGATTCGGTAAAAAGAACGCCGACGAGGATAAAATAGCATTTTTTACATCCGAAAGAAAAAATAGAGTGTGTATGTTCCTTTACAATTTAAGCCGGGCCTCTCTCGCGCGTCATCGGTCTGGTAACATTCATGACTCGATGCCAACGTGAAGTTTCGTTTTCGTGAAATTTCCAGTGAATTTTTATTTTCGTGGTCAGTTTTAATATTACTTGTGTCGTAATGAATTATTTCATTCAGACATAAAACATTTATAGAATTTATTTAATATCTCTAACTTAATTTTTAATTTAAAAACCAGTTGATGATTTCAACTGTTTTAGTATACATGAATTTTTGGGGGCCAATAACACATAATATTTAATACACGTTATAAATCCAGCTGTCTAGAGTCTGTCTAGAGGAATAATTGGGAAAAGGCATTTAGGGGTTTTTATTTAATACACATTTTAGTATTAATTTTTATAAACAAATATTTATTTATTTATTTAAGCTTCATATACAATATGTATATACTTAATGTCTTAGGCATTCTCTACCAGTCAACCTTAGGGCAAGGCATCGATGAAATGAGGTAGGTGTATGCTTAAAGAATTTGTCATAAAATACTATTATATTATAGAAACAGACAATATATGCGTAATTATAAAAAACATATATAACAAATAAAAATATACATACATATATATGATATATACATATACACAATATATAAATATATATATTGTGGTGATCATATAATTAGAAACACTTCTTATGAATAAAGAAAGTATAACTTCAACGTACAAATGTTCGTAAAAAATATACACATTCAATAAATAATAATCATGCCATAATATAGCCACTCAAATAAAAAACCCATTAAATGCATAAAATACAAAACATATCTTACTTTTAATTACAAAATGAGTCTTACACATGTAGGAGTTTATTTTCTGTCACTGACCGCTTGGACGCCTAATTAGAAACATTTTAAAAAAGCATCCATAGCTCGTTCTTTTTTTTGAAATTGGAGAATAACATTTCTTTCTTGTCATTTTCTATTATTTTGGCGGCAATTCAAAATTTAATTAGAATTTTATTTTGTTCAAAATGGGCAAAACTAAAAGTTGTGATGCGTCAACTATGCAAATAATTGTTAATTTACATATAGATCATAAGTAGGCGTACAGAAGAATAGCTGAGCATTTAAATTGTTCTGTTAAGAAAGTTTTTTATGCAATTGATCATTATAAAACACATGGAACTGTTGAAATTGTTCTTAGAAAGGCTGAAAAAACCTCTCCCAGAGAAGATACGCTAATCGTTCTTGTTGCTAAAAAAGACCTAAATAAAGCCTCCGACCAGATTAAAAATGATGTTTTTTGCCTGATGACCCGAGAAACATCTCGTCGAGATTGATACGCCGAAGATTAGTGGAAACTAAATTATTTGGAAGAGTCTCTCGAATGGTACCGCTTCTTACCAAGCAACACCGAGAGAAGCGTTTATTATTCGCTTAAAAAGTGTGTTAATTGGAATGAAAAAAAGTGTTACTTTCAGATGAAACAAAAATAAATATGGTAAATTCCGATGGAAAGCACGCTGTTAGACGTCATGTAAATAATGCTTTTAATTTTAAATACAAAAGGAGTATAGTCAAGCACGGTGGCGGTAACATTAAAGTTTGGGGGTGTTTTTCAGAATGTGGAGTTGGACCCGTTCGGAAGATTGAAGGTACAATGGATCAATGGCAATACAAAAATATCTTGTAGCACACAATGAATCCCTACTCGGATGATCATTTGCCTGTAACCCGGATCTTTCAGCATGACAATGACCCTAAACACACGGCCAATAGCGTCAAATGTTTCCTTAGCGAACAGCGTATATCCGTTTTAGACTGGCCAGCAAATAGTACGGATTTAAACCCGATAGAAAATCTCTGGTATATTGTTAAAAAGAAAGTCTTAAACAAACTTAACACCAGTCTAAACGAACTATATGAAGCATAGAATTCAATGCCCAAAGATCCAGTATGAAATTGATTGAATCAATGCCATGTAGTTGCAGTGCTGTTATTGAAAATAAGTGATACGCCACTAAATATTAATTATAACTATTGGTAGGCTGTGGATAGTAGCTATTTCCTAAATAACAATACTAATTACTAATACTTAAAAAATATTGTTTTTTATATTTTTTTGCTCTTGTTTCTAATTAGTTGACCATTATTGTTCATACCTTAAAACTAATTTAAATGTTTGTCCGTAATGTAATATCGAAACTGCACTTGTGTAATGGATTTATATTGTTTTTCTAATAAATGATAAATCTTTGAACCTACTGTTGTACTATTTATTGTTTAATTTTAAAATAAAAACGATTGCGTCAAATATCTTACATAATGTGAAGGACCGTTGGTAGCGTTTCTAAATTATACGACCATTATATATAGGGCGGAAATGATTAGGTAAAAAAGGATTTGAGTCTTGGGTTAGGGAATTATATAGGCATAACGCCAGAGGGCTGGTCAGTTCCAGAATCCAGGAAGAAGCTAATGTGGGATGAGATAGTCCAGGATGTGGACAATCATTCAACGCCTGATATTATCGTACCCACAGCATTGGATTTGATGTATGGGATTATCTTCTTGATTTCATCCTTCGCAACAGGAGAGAAGTGAAAGGTTTCGATATTGTGCCGAGGTAAAGTGATTATGTATGCAACAGTATCAAGTTTGATTT
Source organism: Teinopalpus imperialis (assembly GCA_029286865.1). Classification (NCBI taxonomy): domain Eukaryota; kingdom Metazoa; phylum Arthropoda; class Insecta; order Lepidoptera; family Papilionidae; genus Teinopalpus; species Teinopalpus imperialis. The sequence continues at coordinate 7,517,635 of JAGSMU010000014.1, read as the reverse complement.
GGTGATCCAAAGGTGGAATAGCGATTAATATCATCCAACCCAACTGTGCCCTGAAACTCAACACACCACTGTTTTTCTAATACCCAGGGTCCCAAGGAACTTCCAGATATCAGCGGGAGAAGAGGAAGTGATATTATTAAGAATGTGTCGGCGTTTGGCATTGCGTATTATCTGATTACACAGATTGCAACTTTAAAACTATAATATAATATTTCTAAAAGACGCTTAAAAAACGCCTTGGACATTCGGGATAATTAGTGTACATATTACGGCAGAAAACGCGTTATAACGAGGGGGTTAAGGGTGATTGCTATAATCTTTCAGTTCGCGTTGTTAATGGTGACAAACGAGCACACAGTTTAGTTAGTGATGACGGCCGATCAGTTCCGTTCATCGTCAACAAAGATTAGGTGAACGTTATCACCCCTGAAGACGGGAATGTTTCATTATCAGTTATGGGATCTCCGGTATCCTAAACGAAACACAGCGGCGTTATTTCTTCGGTATTCTGAGGGAGTGATAGCGTGGTTATACAACTGTTCACGTTTCACCTCTTTATAATTTTTAATTTAGGGATTAGTTCAAGTTTGATTTGGTGATCCAAAGGTGGAATAGCGATTAATATCATCCAACCCAACTGTGCCCTGAAACTCAACACACCACTGTTTTTCTAATAAATGATAAATCTTTGAACCTACTGTTGTACTATTTATTGTTTAATTTTAAAATAAAAACGATTGCGTCAAATATCTTACATAATGTGAAGGACCGTTGGTAGCGTTTCTAAATTATACGACCATTATATATAGGGCGGAAATGATTAGGTAAAAAAGGATAGGATTTGAGTCTTGGATAAGGGAATTATATAGGCATAACGCCAGAGGGCTGGTCAGTTCCAGAATCCAGGAAGAAGCTAATGTGGGATGAGATAGTCCAGGATGTGGACAATCATTCGACGCCTGATATTATCGTAGCCCACAGCATTGGATTTGATGGATGGGATTATCTTCTTGATTTCATCCTTCGCAACAGGAGAGAAGTGAAAGGTTTCGATATTGTGCCGAGGTAAAGTGATTATGTATGCAACAGTATCAAGTTTGATTTGGTGATCCAAAGGTGGAATAGCGATTAATATCATCCAACCCAACTGTGCCCTGAAACTCAACACACCACTGTTTTTCTAATACCCAGGGTCCCAAGGAACTTCCAGATATAAGCGGGAGAAGAGGAAGTGATATTATTAAGAATGTGTCGGCGTTTGGCATTGCGTATCATCTGATTACACAGATTCCTTGCAACTTTAAAACTATAATATAATATTTCTAAAAGACGCTTAAAAAACGCCTTGGACATTCGGGATAATTAGTGTACATATTACGGCAGAAAACGCGTTATAACGAGGGGGTTAAGGGTGATTGCTATAATCTTTCAGTTCCCGTTGTTAATGGTGACAAACGAGCACAAAGTTTAGTTAGTGATGACGGCCGATCAGTTCCGTTCAACGTCAACAAAGATTAGTGAACATTGTCACACCTGAAACCTCGCGAGATTGAATACTGGCTGCTCGTAACTGGGATTCCGGGACCCTACACACCACACGCAACACATCAGCGTTACACGTTGATATTTTACGTCATGATCGTCGTCGGTGGCTTCACCACTATTAATTTATCACTAAATCAATCCACTTCTGGAGGGTATATCGAAAAAAATATAGCTTTTACCAAAAACTTTTTTATATTAAAATTATAAAATATTGGGTAGTAGATTTTTTGATAATAGTCACTTTTCTCAAATCTTAATTTGTTTTTGACGTGTGGACCATATGAATCCAACTCCGTGTGATGACCATTACTAGCCTGGAAACTATTACGAGGAATAAATAAAAAAAACAGCATATTCATTTGTTTATTGTATTGTAAAATGTATTTAATAATCGTATGTAATAATACTAACAACATTCATACCTTAAGCAGGACGAGAAAAGAAACGTACAGGTAAAATAAACAAAATTTAATTTATTGATAATAACTAAAAAAATATTTTACACAATACATTATAATTAGTGTTACACGACTAAGAATATAATTATTTGTAACATATCAAAGACGTGGACTAGCAAATGAAAAATAACTTGTACATCCTTCGCTTTTTTTTTATATTTCAATAAGTGTCAAGGAATTGTGAATACGACTATATAAGTGAAACGTCATCATCCGGACGTTTGAATTCAAAATATTTTTGACATCATGCGCTTTTGCACACAGATTTCTTATTTTTTTTAACAAACCTATTTCATGTCAATTCACTAAACCTTCCAAGTCCGGATGCACATAAACCACGTTAAGTATATAAATTACAGTTTACGGTAAATATATGGCAGTCCATTCCAAATAACACGATGTAAAAGTGAGAAAATTGGTCTGAATAGAAATAAAATATGGAGCCGTCAAACTTTCCAATAAATATCATAAATATACATACAATATATAATCCTAAGAGTTATAGGAAAAGAAGCCGTTACAGTAGAAAAATTGTATCTTTTAAAAAGTCTTATTTTCTATGCGTAGAACTAGCACACCATAGCTTATATCCGAATTCAATTTTATAGTCTGTCCACGTGAATAGGCGCCAAAAATTGTCACAATTGAAGCATAGATTGCCAATTATATACGATACTTCTACTCTATAAAATCGTAACATATTACACATTATAAATGTTACACGAGTGCGAGTTATGATGCGTTATTCATATAATTTAATAGATCTAGAATTATACCGTTGAAGAATCAATTCACATTGGGCAGGCATACAAAACAGTGTCTATAATGCGAAATATCCCTTACATAGACGATTAGATGCGTGTATGTTTTATCAATTTGCTCTAAAGTTTACGTAAAAAACTTACAAAATGCTATAATCAGGTGTAAACAGTAATAAAAAGTGGGAGCAAATTGATTGATATGCCACTATGCGATACATTCACGTTTTTAACACGAATAAAATAAATTATATTCACAGCACCAGAGCGTATAAACTATATTGTACCTGTCAAAATAACGAATCGCCTTTAGTCACAGACCGTAATTGAGCACGAGACATATGAAATAAATATATTTTATGATGGTAGTCAAAACATTATGAGCATAGTATATTTCCAGCGTATTCGGTGTGCAGTTGTGTTTGTGGTTTGCGTGTCTGCCCTGCCTTACATGTATAAATCTACGTATATAACCTATCTAAGACAAAGAGGCTTAATTAAAAAACAAACAATAGCGACAACCATCCATCGATCAAAATCAAAGCCGGACCCTATAAATATTGGTGCTTAATTCAAACGAATACTGCAACGAAAGAAAAGATTACTTATACACTATCGAAAAGTAGTTACCACAACGAAAAAGTTAGGACCTCCTGCAAGACACCAGCAACTTCACGCTGGTGGAAAAGAAGCGAAAAGCGAGCTTCACCTGCCCTGACGCCGCCACCCAAGGCGAAAACGGGAAAGCGATGTCCCTCTCCCCGGCCATCGACATCTGTGGCCCAACCCCATGGCACCCCTCTGCAGCCCCACAGCAAGCCCCCGCCGCCCTCAGCGCGCCACTACTGCCTCCCCAAACTTCGGCTGTCTCACAGCCATCGAACGCCCGCCGCCTGTCTTCATACAGGCACAAGATAAATGGCCGATTGTCGTATCGGCCCTTTCCAATCGCTACAAATATCAAGCGATCCCCACCGCTGTAGGCATTAAACTGCAGCTAGAAACCACGGATGACCATAGAGCGGTCACCCGCTACTTACAAGACAAAGGTGTATTCTTTCACACCTACACCCTGGCAGAAGAGCGCCAACTTAGAGTGGTTATTAAAACCTTCCGCGGGAAATCCCCGCAGACCTCATCAAAGAGGACCTCCCAGCAAGACACCAGCAACTTCACGCTGGTGGAAAAGAAGCGAAAAGCGAGCTTCACCTGCCCTGACGCCGCCACCCAAGGCGAAAACGGGAAAGCGATGTCCCTCTCCCCGGCCATCGACATCTGTGGCCCAACCCCATGGCACCCCTCTGCAGCCCCACAGCAAGCCCCCGCCGCCCTCAGCGCGCCACTACTGCCTCCCCAAACTTCGGCTGTCTCACAGCCATCGAACGCCCGCCGCCTGTCTTCATACAGGCACAAGATAAATGGCCGATTGTCGTATCGGCCCTTTCCAATCGCTACAAATATCAAGCGATCCCCACCGCTGTAGGCATTAAACTGCAGCTAGAAACCACGGATGACCATAGAGCGGTCACCCGCTACTTACAAGACAAAGGTGTATTCTTTCACACCTACACCCTGGCAGAAGAGCGCCAACTTAGAGTGGTTATTAAAACCTTCCGCGGGAAATCCCCGCAGACCTCATCAAAGAGGACCTCCAGGCTCAGAATTTACCCGTCCTATCCGTGCATAGGATGTACAGTGGGCATAACAAAAGCCATTCAACATGGTAATTGTGGCCCTCGAAAGGTCCGAGGCAGGGAAGCAGGTATTTAACCTGAAAACGTGCTGCCACCTTCTGGGCTCACAATAGAGCGCTCCTCATAAAACATTCTCCGCCAGTGCCACGAATGCCAGTTATATGGCCACTCTGCTCGCAACTGCTTCGGGAAACCCACATGCGTAAAATGCCTGGGTGACCATGGCACCACCGACTGTCCGAGACCCAAGGACAAGGCCCTTTGGCTGCTTTCGGCCCCCGCATGTGTCCTGTGCAACTCAGAGGGACACACAGCCAATTACCTTGGCTGCCCAAAGGCTCCTAAGCCGAAACGCCCGGCACTTAAAGTCGCACCTAAGGTAGTTACACCGATCGCCGCTCCCGCGCCTATTCTCGCTCCTGTTCGTCCTCTACGTCCCGTATGGAAAACTCCTACTGGCGTAGTGACCGTCGCTCAACCGGTTGAGCAGCCCTCCATCAGCCGGACGGCCGGTTAACGAAAGCGACCTCGACCTTGTGTGTCGCTTCGCCGCCGTTTTCAACGGCGCTGACGTCTCAGCCCTTGCTAAAGCCCTAAGGGACTCCAATGGCAAGCCCGAAATCAGGATTGCTGCCACAATGCGCTACCAACATGTAGTGTCAGCCATCGTCAATTTTCAAGCATAGAGGGCCTTTATAACGGCAGAGTAAAACCGCGTTCCCTTTAACGTCGCATTTTTAACGCGAACGGTATTAATAATCAACGCGACGAAATCTTCAATTTTGTTCGCGATCACCAAGTCGACGTGCTCCTAGTGCAAGAGACATTCCTCAAACCGCACACTCGCAATCCCAACATCGCGAATTATAACATCATTAGAATGATAGAACTTCCGCCGCTAATGGCGGAACTCTCATCTACTATAAAGTCCTTGCACTGCGTGCCCGTCGATACGCCAACCCTAACCTTCCTAGAAGCCTCGGTCTGTCAGCTAGCCATGACCGGCCACGCCCCCATCACAATCGCGTCCGTCTACCTGCCTTGCAGACGTGACGCACAAGTATTACGAAGCGACTTCGTGGCGCTCCTTTCCCTTGGAAACTCAGTCATTTTGGCAGGAGATTTCAATAGCAAGCACACTCGGTGGAATGCAACTAAAATCAACCCCGGGGTTGGCTTTAGACTCGCTAAGCGACGCACTCGACTTCGACGTCGTAGCGCCTACTACGCCTACCCATTTTCCATACATATTGGGTCACGCACCGGACGTGCTTGATATTGCCATCTGTAAGAACATCAATCTCGCCTTCCAAGGCATAGAGGTAATCCATGAGCTCGCTTCCGATCATCGCCCCGTTCTTCTTCGGTTAGGCCCTCCGCCCCAACCTCACCCTCCACCAAAACCATTGTAGACTGGCACCGACTCAGGAACGCCCTGAGGGAAGCCACATCACCGCACCTAGATGCTATTCCTAGGAACATATCTTCAGTCAACGACACGAACTCGCAGTTCATGCCCTCACTAGGCACATCCAGACCGTAATCGTGGATTGTTCGAGGTAGGTCTCGGTGGAAGACCACCGATGGACCCTGCCAAACGACATAAAGGACCTAATGAGGCGCAAGAATGCGGCGACTCGTGCCCACGACTTATATCCCACTGAAAGTAACCGGCTGGTGCTACGTACCCTTCAGCGTGAAGTCCGATCACGCATAGCCCAGTATAGGAACGATCGGTGGGATAATCACCTCTCCAACATCGAACCTTCCCATCTCGCCTACTGGCGGCTTCCCAAATCCCTAAACGGGGGCAACGCCCAAACAATGCCTCCCTTTAGCGTCCCAATAAACCACCCGCCTTTTTAGACGAAGAGAAAGCCGAATGTCTGGCTGACAATCTCGAGCTCCAATGCTCACCGAGCACCCTACCGATCGACGCCGCTCACCTTGAAATGGTTAACAGCGAGGTCGACCGGAGGAGTAAGGAACCACCTCGCAATTCCGTCACTCAAGTTACATGCACCGAAGTTGAGTCCATAATTAAAAACCTGCGACCACGCAAGGCTCCCGGCCCCGACGGTATCACCAACAAGGTGATGAAACTCCTACCCATGTCCATTTTACACATACTGGTGATAATCTACAACGCGGCCATATCCAAAGGCACCTTCCCGAACACCTGGAAGGAAGCCGATGTCATAGGGATTCTCAAGCCCTCAAAACATCCAACCGATCCATCAGCCTATCGACCCATAAGCCTACTCAAAGCCTGGGGTAAAGTATATGAAAGGCTCATCCTCACCCGCCTCAAGGACTTCATGCTGTCCCGAGGGCTGCCAATCAATGAGCAGTTCGGGTTTCGCACCCAACACTCATGCACACATCAAGTGCACCGCATCACGGAGCACATCCTCAGTAAATTTCTTCAGGGCTACCAAACTGGGGCACTTTTTCTCGACGTGGCGAAAGCTTTCGACAAGGTCTGGCACAACGGGCTCATATACAAACTATATGAGCTCGGTGTGCCAGATCGACTCGTACTTATCATACGAGATTTTCTCCGAAATCGAACCTTTCGTTACCGCGTCGAGGGAACGCGCCCGAGGTTCACCCCATTTGTGCCGGAGTACCACAAGGCTCTGTCCTAGGTCCTACTTTATACACACTCTACACCAACGACATACCGCGCACTCGCGGTGTAGAGCTAGCCCTTTTGCCGATGACACTGGCCTCTACGTGTCTGGATTTAAACCAGACGCTATTTGTAAACGCCTCCAATCTGCAGCCAACACCTTAGGGAAATGGTTTCGAAATGGAGGATCGAGGTTAACCCCACCAAAAGTGCAGCCATTTACTTCTCTCGGCGCAACAAAACGCCGCATCTCCAACTATAGAGTTATTTGATCGTCCAATCCCCTGGGAAAAGACAGTCAAATACTTAGGCGTCACATTAGATGAAAGACTCACCTTCGGTCCGCATGTCAACCGCGTACGGAATCGAGCAGCGTTCGTCCTAGGTCGTTTGCACCCGTTACTTAATAAAAATAGCAAAATGTCCCTGCGTAATAAAATTACACTTTACAAAGCGTGCATCCGACCCATAATGACATACGCAAGCCCCGTCTTTGCGCATGCCTCCCCGCGTCACATTCACCGACTTCAGGTAATACAAAATCGTTTCATGCGCAAGGCCACCGGTGCGCCGTGGTTCTTGCGTAACGAAAATCTACACATAGATCTTGAGCTGCCGACCATAGCAGTACCTGAAGCAGGCTTCTCGCCGATATTTCGACTCTGCCGTCACACACCGAAACCCTTTGATTGTAAGTGCCGCCATTTACAATCCCATCGCGAATCACAGATTTACCCGCGTCCGTAGGAGACCGAGGCACGCCCTCGACGACCCTGACGACGCAACCACCAGGCCCAAGCCCTTCATAAAACACAACACACAAACATTGCACTCATATCGCCCCCGCCGACGGCGAGGGCGTCGCAAACAAAGTTATTCGCGATACCGCCATGTCACTGGCCGGTTCTCTCCAGTCCATACAGATAGAAGCGTTGCTGGAGTTTCTTGCGCCACTTCTTCTCCAGCGCCCACGCATTCTGAAGTGGTGGTACAGGTAGTTAATAATAATAGTGATATTAATTAAGATAATCCTCTGTCAGAAGCAACTGACCGAGCCGAGGTTCGGCCCTCTTGGGCACCCTCGAGTCAGACGCTCTCGCGAAACAGGGTAACGGTCCGCCGAGGTTCTCTCGGGAGCCCTTGCGCTGGTTACCCATATATAGAGGTCTCGACTGAGAGCCATAGCGCTCGGTCACCTCTCAACCCGGTGAAACTGTAAAAGCCCTGGGGCTAACAGCGGCCATCAGCCCGAGTATATATATTACGTAACGCGTAACTGGGTCTCCGAAAATCATAGATAAAACTCACAAAATATAAATTGATGAAATGAAAATATAGATCGACAGATCAAGTTAATAAGTTACCCTAACCTAGCCTCATGGCCAGAGTATATATCCGGGCGTAGGACTCCGGAATTCTAGAAAATGTTTGAATATGCAAAAAAAATTTAACCGTAATTCAGAACCTGTAAAACTACTTTCGATATTTTTTAATTATTAACGTAGACGAGGACGCAATTTACCTGATGATCCTTTTTTTGTGTACGAGTTTTGCTGTTGGTCCAGACCTTTACAGCTTTATCTAATTAGACTCGCGAGCGGGAGGCCCGCCGAGTAGGGACCCCATGATCCATTCTCAGCGATATTTAAACATTCTCAAACATTGTCACACCTGAAACCTCGCGAGATTGAATACTGGCTGCTCGTAACTGGGATTCCGGGACCCTACACACCACACGCAACACATCAGCGTTACACGTTGATATTTTACGTCATGATCGTCGTCGGTGGCTTCACCACTATTAATTTATCACTGAATCAATCCACTTCTGGAGGGTATATCGAAAAAAATATAGCTTTTACCAAAAACTTTTTTATATTAAAATTATAAAATATAGGGTAGCGGATTTTTTTGATAATAGTCACTTTTCTCAAATCTTAATTTGTTTTTGACGTGTGGACCATATGAATCCAACTCCGTGTGATGACCATTACTAGCCTGGAAACTATTACGAGGAATAAATAAAAAAAACAGCATATTCATTTGTTTATTGTATTGTAAAATGTATTTAATAATCGTATGTAATAATACTAACAACATTCATACCTTAAGCAGGACGAGAAAAGAAACGTACAGGTAAAATAAACAAAATTTAATTTATTGATAATAACTAAAAAAAAAAAAATATTTTACACAATACATTATAATTAGTGTTACACGACTAAGAATATAATTATTTGTAACATATCAAAGACGTGGACTAGCAAATGAAAAATAACTTGTACATCCTTCGTTTTTTTTTATATTTCAATAAGTGTCAAGGAATTGTGAATACGACTATATAAGTGAAACGTCATCATCCGGACGTTTGAATTCAAAATATTTTTGACATCATGCGCTTTTGCACACAGATTTCCTTATTTTTTTTTAACAAACCTATTTCATGTCAATTCACTAAAACCTTCCAAGTCCGGATGCACATAAACCACGTTAAGTATATAAATTACAGTTTACGGTAAATATATGGCAGTCCATTCCAAATAACACGATGTAAAAGTGAGAAAAATTGGTCTGAATAGAAATAAAATATGGAGCCGTCAAACTTTCCAATAAATATCATAAATATACATACAATATATAATCCTAAGAGATATAGGAAAAGAAGCCGTTACAGTAGAAAAAAAATTGTATCTTTTAAAAAAGTCTTATTTTCTATGCGTAGAACTAGCACACCATAGCTTATATCCGAATTCAATTTTATAGTCTGTCCAATGTGAATAGGCGCCAAAAAAATTGTCACAATTGAAGTATAGATTGCCAATTATATACGATACTTCTACTCTATAAAATCGTAACATATTACACATTATAAATGTTACACGAGTGCGAGTTATGATGCGTTATTCATATAATTTAATAGATCTAGAATTATACCGTTGAAGAATCAATTCACATTGGGCAGGCATACAAAACAGTGTCTATAATGCGAAATATCCCTTACATAGACGATTAGATGCGTGTGTATGTTTTATCAATTTGCTCTAAAGTTTACGTAAAAAAAAACTTACAAAATGCTATAATCAGGTGTAAACAGTAATAAAAAGTGGGAGCAAATTGATTGATATGCCACTATGCGATACATTCACGTTTTTAACACGAATAAAATAAATTATATTCAATAGCAAATTCAGAGCGTATAAACTATATTGTACCTGTCAAAATAACGAATCGCCTTTAGTCACAGACCGTAATTGAGCACGAGACATATGAAATAAATATATTTTATGATGGTAGTCAAAACATTATGAGCATAGTATATATCCAGCGCGTATTCGGTGTGCAGTTGTGTTTGTGGTTTGCGTGTCTGCCCTGCCTTACATGTATAAATCTACGTATATAACCTATCTAAGACAAAGAGGCTTAATTAAAAAAAAACAAACAATAGCGCGACAACCATCCATCGATCAAAATCAAAAAGCCGGACCCTATAAATATTGGTGCTTAACTCAAACGAATACTGCAACGAAAGAAAAGATTACTTATACACTTACCGAAAAGTAGGGTTACCACAACGAAAAAGTTAGCGACGAATTTTTTGTCAGAACAATACATGTAGAAATTATTTATTCCTTTTAACACCATGGGAGTAGTGCAGATAATCTAGTGAGTGGTTGTAGTAGTATATATTTATATTTTGGGGGTTGCTTTAAAGTCCCCCATTAACTACACCCATGAGTCACTTATATAACTATCCTTAGCTTAGTCTAGTAAAATGAACTTTGGGCAGGTTTCGGTGTTAAGACCCAATATTTTAGCACAAAGAATGATTTCACTTGTGATACACATTTTACACAGAATCAATGGTAACCGTAATATTTGTATGATATTAAACCGTGACAATAAGTACTATTTTTCTGTGACGTGTGAATTTCACGTGCAAGGATTAGCATATAGGTATAAAAACGTAATAAACACTTCCGCTATTTGTATAAATTTAATGTCGAGTGCTTAATATTACAAGTTGCTAGTAATTTCTTTTCAAATTATCGAAAGTATTTTTTTTAATGACTTAAAAATATTAAATCATAGTTTGTCTTGAAACAGGACTCACTGCAACTTTTCCAGTTTGTTTTTCTTCATGAAAAAGTTGCCGTGTTGATAAGGTGTATTCTTATTTCAAATTTGACATTGACATTAATTTTTAGGCGCCTTTTTGACGCTTGTCAAAGATTTCACAGAAACATTTCCCGCCGCCATTTGATGCAATCTTTCACGATCTTTGGTTTACACCACCACCCAATGATGTCGATTGGTTGAATTGCGCGTTTGCGCATTAAATGTGCGTAATTTTGTGCGATTTCATCAATTAAAAATTTACAATGCCTCCAAATCTCAAGGTTGCTTAGGAGAAGGTTTTTTGAACGCAATCTATATTCCTGATTTTGAATATTAGAAGTTAAATTTAAAGATTGAAAGATAACATAATTATTAATTATAGCATGACATTAAGAACGTATGTAATTTCGTATGCCTTGTATTGCAAAAAAATACACGTAAGATGTACAACATTTATTAAATCGTATAATGCTAATGGAAATAATGATAGAATGGACAAATAATAAATTAATATATTGTATCTGTCAAGTATAAACCATTGTTTAACTTACAAGCTAATCGTGATTCCATTAAATTGCATTTTGACATTTTTTCGTAAATCCATTTTCGCTCCATAAAGGACAAGTACGTGTAATGCACTGAAAATTAATGTTGAGATATATGATATGAGACATGAATTATCTCAATGGTTTCCACATATATAATTTTAGTGTGTTTTACGATATTGTGATCATGACAGCGGTTTTATACGTACAAACCTTTTGTGCATTTCTATAAGCGAAAACATAATTGTGATATTACATTTCATATTCAATATCTAATAACAAATACAATAATAATTTCTCGCAACTTCGGTAGAGATATCATAAGTAAATCTCCTGTTGTTTACATAAGTATGGCATTGAATCAAAACCAACTGAATAATAAAATTAATAAAAAATATGGCAGCATTGTAACAGTGAAGTATATAATATTATCAATAATATTAGGAATTATATCGAATTCATTTAATATTTAATTGAGATAGTAGATACAAGTAAAATTTTAATTACCCATCAACACAACATCTCAGATCACTCATCACCAAACCGGCAGCAGTTAGCTAATGAAACTAAAATTATTTCATTATAAGCGTGATATATTTAAAATCAATTGTAGAAATCCTACATTAGTAAGGCAAATATAAAGATTAAAAAATAATAAATTATTGTTATTCTCTTATTCATGTATTGGTTTCAATTCAAGCCGAGTGTGTAACTATTGTATAATTACAATGGAAAATCATAAATTAGCCGTTAGATGTTGCAGAAGCATGAGAAAAATAGAACAAACAAGTCCACATACAATAAATTACACGTAGATACATTAATCATAATATTTGGTTCTTTAATTTTAAGTTTAAGTTTTAGAAATAGTATGTTGTGCGATGTTCATCTGTAAAAGGGGAGAAATTATATATGTTAGTTATGATAGAATGCCTCAACTATTCCACCGGAGAAAGATCCACACACAAATAGCAAAGATAGTTAGAACACTGAGTGTTTTGTGTTGCAAGTAAATTTATCTAATTAATACTAATTAAGATTTTTTATTTTATTCCATGGGGAGAGTGACAAAATGTTTATATTGTTATCATCCATGGAGGACAGACAAGTGTTTATAGATAGATAATAACCACTCAAACATCAGGTGGACTTCATTTTACAATTTCAAAAATAATCAAACTATAAAATATTTTCCATACAGTTAAATAAGACATAATAGTTACAAAAGATGAACCAATATAGAATTTTAGAAATATCAACCAATTATTTTTAATATATTTATTAAAGATGCTATCTGCACCGATTTAACTTGGTTCAGAAACGTAATATAACAAAATCGCTATATTACATTTAAAAGAGTAAAACAAGAAACATGAAATAACATATTTCTATTAAGGATAATAATATTAGATTAAAATTTGATCAAAAAAAAGTTATTGATTAAAAACGTGATGTACTCACCAAGTCACAGAAACAAAATCAGCAGCTTGCCTCCCACGGAAAGGCTTCCCAGTGCTAATGCTAATCATAATTAAATTTTACATGTTTAATAGTATAGTGTGTATGTATTATGTTTTATAGTTAACATACATATATATGTATATATCCTGAACAAGTACACACAATATCGCCACTCACACATATAGACTACATCCCTCCCTTAGTGGTAGTTTAAATGCTTCCATTTTGTTAAAAGATTATCAACTATACATAAATAAATAAAGCGAAAGTTTATAGTTCCCTGTCGACGTCCGATTCTCGACGCTATAACTTTATAGCAGGGGGTACATTTTGCTCCGTAGTCAAATGAAGAACTGATACAGATCAGAACAAGCAAACATTATTACATTCATTCGTTTTCCGAACGCGATTTCATAATTGCTTAAACGTTTTTGAGAAGCAATTACAAAACATTTCGGAAATAAATGGGAAAAAGTGGTAACGGAACCAAAATATTCACATAGGATAAAGCGTTTATGCGTCCCATTCATGCACCGCATCGAAAATCTTTTAAATATGCAACAACACGCGCGATTACATTGGATTATAGAACTGTGGACGCCGTGTAGGCGGCCATCTTATTACAACCAAGGGAGGGTAAAAAGCGCGGCTATTTTTTAGGCGAAGGGTTTGTGGGTGGAGTGCGGTGCTGGGGGTGGGAGGGAGATGTTTAGTTCCAAATGCGGAGGAAAGAATCCCAGGAGCCAGTGGCGACTGCCATCCCGTTTTCGGTCACGCCGAGACAAGAGACGCGATTGTCGTGGCCGGCCAGTATACCTGTGGATAACGAAACAATGAAATTATAACGAATAGTAAAACATAATTACTTCTCTATAGTTTAATGAGTATAGACAAATATTCTTTTTTTTTGTTTGTGAGTATTTCTGTTGGTCCAGAGACCTATACAGCGTTATCTAATGAGACTTACAAGCGGGAGGCCCGCTGAGTAAAGACAAAAATTTAAGAATCCGTTTTTACTGGCGCATTCTTGGAATGGCCTAAAACTCATCGGACCAAAGAAGACTTATTACTTTTTTTCATCGAAAAGGCGCGAAACGAGCAAGCAGCTCACCGACATCCGCTACACAAGCGATGCCGGCTTTAACTTCTACGATTATGATATTTAATGTCACAGTAAAAAAAGTATTGAAGTATTTAAAGTTAAAATTTAGACAGTACGTTTACTACGTTGTAAGTTCTGGAAAGAAAATAAAGACACCTCAAGATTTCGTTTTTCTAATAGTTGGAGTTATTGTAATAAATTATGAGAAATATTTTTTTGTATATTTTAATATGCCGTTTCATGTGACACTTTGTGAGGTTTATTTATACGTGTGACGTAATTAATGGATGGCTCTAAATCCTCCATATGGAGTGTGGTCTATAATATAACCGCAACAGGAAGGAAAAGGACGGTGTAGTTTTCGGTGACAATAACTCACCGGCTCGCTCGCTCTTCATCGAGTCCCACACGTTACAATTAAAGTCATCATAGCCGGCAAGCAGCAGCCGTCCGGACTTGGAGAATGCGACCGACGTGATGCCGCATATAATGTTATCGTGGGAGTACATCGCCAGCTCCTGGTCGGCCCGGATGTCGAACATGCGACACGTAGCGTCATCAGATCCGGTGGCGAACGCGAATCCGGACGGGAAGAACTGCGGGGGGCGAGAATAGATAATAATAATAATATAAAGTAAAAATTGAAAAAAAAATTGCCTAAATCAAATCAAAAGAAGCTTTATTCAAAGGTTATACAAAATATTTTTGAATCGTCAAGATAGCTAATAGGGCCACCGCTTCGGAAGGCAGCAGCTGCTAGTAAAAAGCTACAGCAAGAGACTCGACTAGTGGCTCTTATTTTCTTTTAATTTTTTATCATCCCAAGCCGATGGTAGCCACCTAGTCATCTTCTCAATTGAAGTCAGCATGTTCTTTAATTTCAATATCCCCGCGAATCCTTGATAGGAATCGGATTCGAAGGATTTAATTTTTTTAATTTTTTTTTAATACTTGTTTCTAGTTTCATTTCCTCCCGGTTGTGGGGTGGCCGAGCACTGAGGAAACTCGGGCGAGACCTTCATCAACTGACTCCAGAGACTCGACGTTGCGCGGCTCGGTCGGTCAGTCTACACTGCCTCTGCCGTTTGTTGGAGGGAGACGTACCGTCACAGCGTTGATGTCGCTCTCGTGGCCCGGGAAGGTCTGCTTGCACTGGCAGTCGCGCACATCCCACAGCTTGGCGGACGCGTCGCACGCGCCCGACACGAAGGCCCGCTGGTCCGGGGCCAGGGACAGCGACATCACGTCGCCCGTGTGCCCCGTGAACTGACCGCACTGTTGCCCGGTTTCTATGTCCCACAGAGCGCTGTGAACAGACAGATAGATTAGATAGATAGATGATAATTTATTTATGTGAATGTGATTTTTTAATGAACATAATATAATATATATGTTTGTATATGTAAATTTATAAATATTTTATATACATATTTTGAGTATATATTTTTTTTTCTTATTTACAATGTGGGCATATGTACCTATATAAATGTTTATATGTATAAGTAATTACTATAGTTTATTACGCTATATAGTTTTAGTCCATTATGCATAATTGCAAATAGTCCTGTTTTATTATATACATAGTTAAATAGCATTGATAAGCCAACCAAACCTCGAGGTTACTCTAAACTCGGTAAATAAAAAGTATCGGTAGCCACAACACAGACCTTGACTAATGTGGGTATCATAGAATATATCTTAATATATGTAAAAACCTCTGCATATACGTGTAAAATTCTATGATAATCTAATACTTTTACTAAATAAGTTGTTTATGTAACAGTAAATACTTTTCTTTCTACCCAGAAAATGTAAGAAAATAAAAAAGCCTGGCGCGCGACCCGTTTCACTATAAATTTAGAACATTTTACATTAAGAGTTTATTTACACAAAGCAATATATAAATTATTTTTTTCTATTGTTATTACACAGTAATATTTAATATTATAAAACTATATTATATAATAAATTCGTTTGAGAAACGAATATTTTGTATACAGTTTGCGTGAATAATTAACGGCACTATAACATATCCTCAGTTGAACGCCGCCGTCGACATCGACCAAGTGGTCGTCATCTCACACGGGGAAATCTACTAGGACAAAAAGTTATTTCATGTACAATCACGACTTACCAGCTCATGTCACCGGAGCTGGTGAGGATCTGGTTGTCGTCGAGGAAACGGCAGCACGACAGGTAGCCCGAGTGACCGGGCAGCTCGCGGGAGACGCGCACATTGCCCTCGCGCGTCTTCAGGCTGCATGGAATATAACAGAATAATATATAAAACAAATTACTTCAGAAAAAAAAACCTAATATTTATAAAGCACAACCTAATGTCGGTTCCTAACACTTCAATCATCCACAGCCACCATCAATAAGGAATCAAGATCCAGATGTATCGTAACCACATGAGGAGGAAGTTCGTCCCTTGCAAGTTTTTACGACTTGTATTCTGTGGAAGCATAGTTCTGGCCTGGTTTAGTCAACCTATTTCTTTTCCTTTTAGCCCACAGTATGTACCACGTGAAGTTCCAATGTATAACAGCATAAAATAACAGAATAACAGAGACCATCAGGTGAACTACGTGAATATTGCCCATACATTGTGTAATGTACAACTATATGTGTAAATCTCACTTCTGAGCGTAGGCCTAGTGTTAGAGCAGAGGATCCCAGACTTTTCTCATAGACCACTTTCAAAATTTAACAGGTTTCGGTAGACCCCTGTCTGCCTGACTGTCAGTGACATTTATTGCCCGACGACTCAGTTTAAAATGCGTCGACTATAGCATAAAAAGTTTTGTATGCAAAAACTCACCTATAAATCGAGCAGATGTTATCGAGTCCACCGCAGGCGACGTAGGATCCCGAAGGGGCGTAGGCGCAGGTCATCACCCACGAGGAGCGAAGTGGGATCGCGTGCACCTTGTTGGTGGTGTGGCTGTCCCACACGATCAGCTTGCCGTCCTGGCTGGCGGACACTAAGTTCCTGTGGAGGATTGACAGCATACAGTTGCAAATTTGTCGATACAAAAATAAATACATCGATGATACTGCTTCTCTCTCACACAAAAATAGTGATGTCCTTGCTGTCGATTTTGAACATTTTCAGGAAAAATCCTATTCTGAACGGATCTTAAGGAGTCCAAAGAAGATCAAAAGTAAACATAAAAGTGCCTGCGAGAGCTAACGAAATTCAACTGACATCAAAATTAAATACTAGAAAGAAATTATAAAACCAAAACACTACGGAAGGCGTAAAACCATAAATATGAAGGATACTAAAAAATTGTATATAATATAAACTTGTTTACACATATACTATATGTTTTTATTCTGTGTGTGTATTAATTGATAATAATAATAATAAATAACAAGTATAGTGACACTATATATAGTATATAGTGTCAATATAGTTCAAGATTTACTTGTAAATGTGGTATATGGATAAGAAAAGTATTTTTTTTATATCTCAAGGGTGATAAATAAGTAATGAGTTTATCTGTTGGTAAGTGATGATGCCTTCTTCCTCCGTCCCCAACAATGATTCAAGACACATGCATTATGACCCCTGATGCTCAGACTGTACGGGTCGTGGAAACTAAACTGTTATTAGGTCCCCGGATCCCTCACTCACCTCACGAAACACATAATACAAAATTCATGTCAAATCTAGAAACCGGCTGCAATGTTATTTTTAATATCCTATACCCTTCTTCAATTCATCTTGATTCGATCTTGGTGTGTGATAACACGACGAAGGTGCATGTGACGGTTCGACAAATACTCTTCGATTTGCAGTGATACAGTTAAACTACAGATGATGCAAATTTCTACCGGCCGTAGTGCAATGCGTTTTTTAATAGTTTTGAGATCGACGAACGTGTACACATTACACGTCAGACGATAAATGATTCTGCGGTACTTGACGATCGTTTCGTCCTCGATAAGCAATTTTTAATGCAGATGCGTCACCCCTAAGGACTAGGCGATACGTACTAATCACTAGACGTTACGCCGCTATACACGCCGATATTCCGTGAAAGGTGTGTGAATCAAACAAGTTTGAATCAATGATTGAATGAAATAAAGAACAATCGATAGTTACACGAATACACTCAATCAAAGATCGATATAAATATATCAAAAACCGCCTCAGCCTTGTACAGTTATGAAATGTAACGTAAACATTGCGCGAACACGCAAAGTGATCGCGCACATTTCCACGATCGCACCGATCGCACCAACTATTTATAATACCAGTGGTACGAAATAAATTTTAGAGCAATGCACGTGAAGTACCTTTGGAGTCAATAACAATTCGTTTTGTTTAAAATCAATTTTTTTAGTGAAAATTCTTTGGAGAGTTAAATTACAAGGTCTTTGAATTTGAGTGCGACGTTTCATAATGAAACGTAGGTGAAATGATAAATAGGTGATTGGCTAATAGGATATATATCCTGCCGGCCAAAAGTTTAAGACCGCACATAAACAACATAATTATCCATCAATTGTAATAAAATCCCATAGGATAAATAAAAGAAATCCACATCTGAATATTCTATTGTTAGTATCGAATATTTAAATTTTGTTTAATTTCAAGTTATTTCACAATAAACATCTATTGTTTTCAAAAACCGACAAACACTGCGCCAGAGCCAGGTGGTAGAGTCGTAATAATATTTTTATAATGTCCTCATTACTAATTACTTTGTTTTTGTTACGTATTGGTCAATAATCAGGATTAATTAGCTCCTGAAAACACGTGTTTCTGACTTATTATTACCCGAGTTTACTTGGGTTTGTTCATAAACAATCTCAGTTAGTCTGAACTTGTGGTTTCTACAGTGAACGTCATAAAATAGAAAAAGCTCGAAAAATTAACAGTGAAGTGCGTTCTGCCATCGTTGTTTTACATAATGAAGGCAAATCCGAACGTAATATTGCTTCATAACTGAAGTTATCGAAGACTTGTGTTCATGGCACTGTAAATCGATACAGGGAGACAGGCAGTTTTCAAGAACATCTACGCCCGGGAGCCGGGCCGAGAGCTACTACGTCTAGTGAAGATAATTTCATCGTTGTTACCAGCAAGCGAAATAGACGCTTAACAGCACCAGAAATCCGCGTTGAAGTAAATAAAACCCGAGTTCAACCTTTATCATTGACTACAGTAGAACGGCGACTGAGAGATGCGAAGTTGTATGGTCGCGTTGTCGTTCGAAAACCTGTGCTAAGGCCGCAAAACAAGAAAAAACGAATGCAGTGGGCTCTTGCCTATCGAGATTGGACTGAAGAAGATTTTAAAAAAGTGCGATGAATCCAAGTTAGAACTATTCGGTTCAAAACGTAGTATTAACGTTTGACGCAGTGCCGAAGAAAAGATGATGTCAGATTGTGTAGTCCCAACAATCAAGCATGGTGCTGGCTCAATTATGGTCTGGGGTTGCTTCTCTAGTCAAGGAACTGGCGATTTGATTAAAATTGAAGGAATTTTGAAAAAGAAACAGTACAAAAACATTTTAAAACAAAATGCCGTTTCTTCCGGGTTGCGATTAATTGGAGATGGATTAATTTTCCAACAAGATAATGATCCAAAGAATAGCCCAAAATTGTGAAGAGGATATTTAGAAGAGAAAGAGGCACAAGGGGTGTTAAAAATATGGTTTGGTCTCCTCAGAGCCCGGATCTCAATCCCATTTAACTTTTGTAGGAAGAGCTTGATAGGAACGTCCGTGGCCTATCCACGTGAGAAGAAATGTGGAATGCTTTATGCGAAACTTGGAACGTTATTTCACAAGACACCATTAATTATTTATTGCCAGTATGCCAAGACTTGTAAAAAAAGTCATAAAATGTAAAGGAGGACTTTTTGATGAAAAATCGGTTTAGCTAACTATAGCCTTTTCTGCATCGACTGCTAATATTTCTTTACGCTTTTAAAGTATATTGTTTGTCAATCAATGTTCTATTAGATGATTAAACAGATTAATTAAGCATTTAATATTTTATTGGAGTTTTACTTTATTTTTCTACTTTAATTAAGGTGGTCCTAAACTTTTGGCCTGCAGTGTATGTATATACACATCTCTGGCCTTCTCTGTCGGTTTAACTTTTATAATTGAAAATTAAAAAAAAAGTTGCAAATTAAAAGTTAGATCGCCAAAAGAGTTAGACTTTTAATATTATATTTTTATTGTCATAGATATGTTGTTTTTTATTATTTGTGATGAATTAAAGACACATAAGCCTTGATAGTTATAGTAAACGAAAAACTATAAATCGGTGAATAAAATATAACTAACTTTAAGGCTAGTTTTAAAGTAAAGGGAATACCAGCGGTACTAGCAAGTAGCCTTGAGGTAATCCTAATTACGCGATAACATAATCAAGCAATAATAATCCCTTTCTACGAATACCTAGTCATACTTAGATTAATTTCAACAAGAAATCATAATATAGATAATCCATATACCACGTTATAAAAATATAAAAAACCTATATGCGACGGAAACAAAAGTAAAATTACTTTTCTTAGTTCAATGAAATCCATTCGAACAGCGATTACCAATTACAAATTTAAAGGTTGATAGATTTTTTTTATTACATTGAAAATAACAGTTCACCTGATGGCAAGCGATTCCTGCCATTCGGCCCATGACAACTACATTCATCCTTGACAAGGAATCATAATGCTGACGCGTTGTCACCCTTGATGGAATGCCTCATCACCAGTAATAAAGGTCTCCGGATCGCTGCACTCACCAGACGAAACACAGCAACATTATGGTGCTATTTTATGTTAGTATTCTGTGAGTGCGAGGTCCTACCCCGGTCGGGAGGACCCATTCATTGTGCAGCTAGAAATAAACTGCAGCTCTACCACTGATTAAAGAATAACAATCAAGAAAATTGCCAATTATCTCAGGTAAGATATAGATATTTTTTCGACGTGTATATGGTAAATTTTACTATCAGTATGATTTTTATTTATTAGTACATTAACTGGTCTAAAGTTACTATTTATATTTAAAAGAAAATGAAAGCGCTCAATAATACCATTAAAGAAGATCTACACTACGATTGTGCAACCGAGTAACTATCGAAATAACTTCAACGAGTAAGTAAAAATTTAGTATTGCCTTGGAACGGCTAAATTGAATATAGGATACCTACCAGTCTCCGTTACCGATGGATGGGCATTACACTCGGCTCTAAATTAAAACATCGTGACGTGTATAGATTTCCACGTACGTTTTCCTTCACCGAGTCCGTGATATATCAGACATATTGGCTTACGTGATTAGAGCTCCCATAGTTGGGTGATTTGTTTGAATTCGTGTCAATGTGTGAAATATTGTGATATGCCTCTCGCTCCGTCTTTCTTCTATTTGGATGGAACAATTTAGTTTTTTTTTTAATTATAGATTTATTCATTTATTAACTTAAACGAAATGACTGAACTTAACCAAAAATCATTCTCTACCAGTCAAACCATGGTGTGGTAAAATACTGTGATAGGTGTAGCAATAAACAAATGAATAAAAATATTTGACACTAAAAATAGGTAATATAAAAATATATACAAATTTAAAATAGTATATAAATAATTATATAAGCATTAATATATATAAAATAATTTGGTTTTCTTTACATCTTTTCCTATACGTATAATATCAATTTAGCTTTATTGACATCAATTTTAGCCATTTTAATTAATATTATTTTGATTTGCTTACTAACGTAACTACTACTACTACTAAACTACCTAATAAAAATAAGTTATTAGGTATTACCGAGCGCTCCAAAAGCTGATTTGATATAGTTCCCTAACTCTTATAAACTCTGACCACCTACCCACTTACCTACCTTCTCTTCTACAGGGTTTGTATTATTAATAACCTTACAATGAGTTCTCACAAGAATATAAATATTGATTACCTTTCCCATCATCATTTAGATTTAGACTATGAAAAGATGCTCTTGTTATCATCAGATGACTCCAATTGTTCAGTAAATAAACTAATTTTAATTAAGCTATCAGTGAAATAATCAAATGAGGAATCAGTAGGAAATATAGTCCGCATAATGTGTCTAAACAAAGAATTTATTAAGGTCAATAATTATGTTAATAATCTATTTCTTCCCAACGGATTACCGCAAACCACGGTCCTGAGTCGGATGCATCTATCTACTCCGAATTAGCATAGGAAGTCTGTCTCTATTGGAGATGTTTTCCTAAGTTTGTCAGTTGAGTTCGGGAAATTTTAGGAATTACGGGAATTCTCTGAATATCTTTGAACTGAAGTTAAATTTCGAAAACGCGTTTCGTCAGAGCCATTTAAAAAGTTTCTAGAAACACGTAACAATATGCCAGTAATCGGAAGGATCAATTCTCGTTAGTCCAACCGTTTGTTTTCCTATGCCTAACGTATAGCATGCTGCGTCGGGTATACATAAGTATTTTTAGTGGCCCATTTTCCGTATAAACAGATCTTGTGAAACGTGGAAGACGTGCAGATCGATTGCTACGCCCCAAGAGATGAGATTCAGAGTAAACACTGCTTTGTTATTTTTATAAACAAATTGTAATGGAAACGTGATTTTTGTTGACTCCATCGATTGTTGTCGAAGACATGCAACGCATAATAAAAATTGGGATATACGTTAAACGTATTTTCCGCAGTCGTAATTTAAGATGAAACAAATTCTATTAATTGTTTTGCTGGGAATTCTTGTTTTCTTCTTAAATGTATAACTAATTTAAAATTTATTATGGTACGGTACTGACCTGGAGTCGCTTCCCCAGTGCATCGCGTAGATCTTGGCGAGGTGACCACGTAGGGTCCGTCGCGTACGCATCTGGATGCGGCCGATCGGTTCCAAGTTGGCCGTGGCCTGTGCGAGCGAAGTGTCGCATGCCGCCTTCCTCGCATCCTGACAAACAAACAAAGATAAAAATACATGAACGGCTATTGAATTAAAGGTTTTTACAAGTGTAGTTCAGTTCTATGTGATGACAGCTTCGAAACATTCCATACCACGCATGCAATTTCCTTTTTCAAGATAAATAAATTTTATAATATATATTTTTAATTGCAAATATTCGTAATTACATTAGTACCATTTAATAAGTAATTTTCTAAGATGATCTATATTTAAAACTAGCTGCCAACAGACGTTGTTTAGTCAAAATTTCAATAAAATTGTCTGAGATAGTTTTGTCGATTTGTGAGAATTACCTATCGTTCAAATCGTAAGTGACAAACTCAAGACCAAAATGAGTTCATACAAAAATCCAATCAAAAATGACAATTTTCTGGCAACTTTTCCAATTTTTCTTTCTATACAAACCTAATTTTTCTATTTTAAGTCTTGTTAAGATACTTTTTTTTCTCTTATTAACAATGTAGGCTAACCTAACCTACCCACAATGTCTCTCTCCACGGTTGACTGGTAGAGAATGCCTTACGGCATTAAGTCCGCCATTTTTGTAAGGTGTGACCAATAAAGTTTAAATAAATAAAACATAATTTGGAGTATTACAAACATTAAAAAAATAGCCCATTCGGTCCAGCCGTCCTCAAGTGATGCGCTGCTTACCAACGGACAGTATTTCATTTTTATTTATATGGAGATAATAATTTAAAACATAAAATACTTTTATGCATCATATTGTATCATAATAATGATTGGCGTTAGAAAGGAACTCCAATTGTATTTATTATAGTGCTGGCAAATACACAGTTTTGCGATTATTCTCGAATAATCGTTTATAGATAAGAATACATTTTCAAAAAAAAATTGTAACAATATAATATCGTCATAGTTATTATAAAATACAAATTATGCTATCAATATGGGATTATTACCGTATAACTTCCGGTGTGACAACGGTAGCAATATTAAAGATTGAATGAATGAATGGAAAGAATCAAGTTCTTCGAACAAAACTAAACAAAATGGCGTTGTCACAGTCACGCTTCGCATTAGTGTATTATCTATGGTCGCTCCCGCTCGGAGTGCGTCACTTCTCACGGCTCATATATAACCTAACTTTTCGTTCGCTCCCGCCATCAGTTTTGTTTTCATGTTTTTTAATTGTTATATCTCGATAATTTGTTTTTGTTGTTGCTGTTGCTGATAGTACGAAAAAGCTCAAAACGATATTTGTTTTTAAAACATCTATCATGCGAATAGGATCGGACTTTGCGATTCTTATGCCATGATACAAGAAACCACTACTTCCCACCACTACTATTTAGTGGAAAAAAAATTGAGGCTCTGCTGGAGAAAGTTATTAGTCACGTAACCATCATATATTGGATGCAAAACGTTTGTGAACGGAACTCAAAAGTAAAGAAGTATATATATATATATATATATATATATATATATATGCCGGAATAAACTCACAGCATATCGCTGCTTTAATAAGCACAATTAGCAGGAAACCAGAAACCCAACCACTAGAAGCCTTTTCGTCTTAGTCCATAGGCATGAACGCATCCCCGGCTGCTACTGGACTCCACCGGCATCTAATCCGGTCGAGTCCAGCTACTGTATACTGTCACTAGTTTATGGTTAGGGAACCACTAGGTTGCTGCGCAAAGGGTTCTTCTACAAAATATTTGTATTACAAATTGTTGATTTTCGGGTCTCAGTGCATCTGTACCTTCATCAGATTCTATAGCACTTTCATTACATCGCTAGCTATAGAATGGAAATTAATATAATAGAAATAATAAATGAAACTAGTGAATTTTGTATTTGGGGTAACATTTACGGCACACTGATGTCATCTGTCACCAGGCTTCGACGTCAGGTGAGAGATTATAGTTGAGCGAGCCGTTAACTGGTCAAATCTATTATCATTTCCGTTTCATGAGTAACAAAAGGAAACGATGTCATAAAATTTAATAATGTAACTCATTCAACAGAAATCGGGTTTTACCGAAAATGATGACGCGCTCAGGAAAAAATATCAATATTCAAATACATCCAAAGCTAAATACTATTAAGTATTTCGTGGTATCACCACTTCTCTCTTATAGCCAATCAACTCTTACCGTCTCTGGTGAACTATTCGTACCAGCATATTATAACAACATATGTACCAACGAGGGAGACCGAGCACCGAGGGTCTATTTTTATATGTTGTGGATTTAAAGATTTACAATATGGCAATTTTTGAAGATAGAAACGTTCGTTTAACGTTTAAAATTCGTTTAAGGGTTAACCTACGGTCCCGGTTGCTTCAACCGAAATCTTATAAAGTTGTGATAAAAAAAACAATATTCAATATGTATTTTTACAATTAATAATTAAAATATAACGTAATAAAAGTAATAAAGAAAAAATATTTTGATATTTTATATTTGCGCAACAAAAACGACAACGTGATTCGGAACATTAATTTTCATCATTTCATTGTATTGAGGGTGACAAATTAGCACACAGTTCACCTGTATGTAAAGACGAACACGTGACTTGCATTATCTGGATGCTGCATGCACAGCTTGCACTTGTAACGCCACGTGCAACATGGCACTACCTCTGTTCATTGTGATGTAACATTCCTTCATAAATACCACACCAGACTCGACCCTGATAGGATATGATGGCTCTTCATGCGTTACACTTGGACCAGTGCCGCAAAAGCGATAATTTTGTTCATCAACATATCCGCATGGGAGGGAATACTCGACGCTACAATTTTGAATGGAAAATCAGCAACGTCATCGGTTTCGATATTTAAGGTCTCTGCAAGTAATATATACGCACGCCATTGACGATTATGTTTTTTTTCGTATTGGGAATGAGCACACGATTCACCTGACCGTCTTTCCTGCTGCCCTCGACACCCCCACATTCATAATGCGAACGAGTCGGGGGTCTATAATGTCGCGTCACATTCACGAGGTCTAACGTAGGAGCGATATACTGATATTCTATGAGTGCGTGGTCCGAATGGTTCATGCCGCAGATAGAAACATCCTGCAACACTATTATTTGTGCAATTTGTCAAAATCACACGTATTTCGCCAAAAATCGCAATTAACCTTTCATCTAAGACTATTTGCGACGCATTGTCGGTTTGATGTTTGAGGGTACTACTGGAACTCCTTCCGGTGAACTGTGTCTTTGTAGTTCCGAGATGATGGTAGAAGAATTAGTTATTATGTACATGACTACTATTCCATTGGTGATGTCTCCAGCAGAGAAGATATATCGGTACTCACTCGTATCGCATTCTTGAGAGTCTCAGCCTCCTGGCGCAGGCTGTCCAGCTCATTCATGGTGGCGCGCTAGCTCCGAGCCCCGGCTTCACTTGCTATAGACCGCGACGCCTTCGCTCGCAACGCCACGCAATCCACCGACCTGCTGACAACGAAAATGAAGAGTTAAATATCATGCTTTAAGTTCATACTTTAGGCCAGTTCCTATCGTAAGAGAATAGCTGAGGCAGACGTCATCATCCTCCAAGTACGGAAGCAGAGGAATAAATCACACAACTCATACAAATAGGTGGTAAGACGCAAAACTAAACGTCTCAAAACCCACACAGAATTTAATAAATAAGATGAACAAAAGGAGAAGTAGAAAAAACTGTTTCACCTACAAAGCGGGAGACAAACAAATAAGAAAGAAGACAAGTCATCGCGTTGGGAATGGTAACCAGCCAGCCTATTTGAGCTGTTCCTAAATTCCAGTAATACAAATTACAAAACGTCCTGAACTTACGGAAACTTAACTACCGCGAGGTCTGGACAACATAAGACACCCGATGTGACTTAAGGAATTTAACGTAATATTGACCAAGCCGTGCCATCAGGACTTGGTGCGACTGTATTTGATATAATATAAGGTGTATTATATCAAATACAGTCGCACAAAGGAGATTGAAGATGTTTAAATGAAAGTTTACTCTTGAAATTTCCATGACTTACCTGCGACTATAATTTGACTATAATTGCGCAATAGAGCGCTCTATATTCTTTCGCTTCTTCAAAAACCCGCATCCCAATCATGAGATTGCCACTCTAATATAATAAGAAAAGTTTTATATAGAAATTGTCGAAAATTTGATTTGTATTGAATGTTTCTACTTACAAACTATTCTATTACTCTAGCTTGTTTACAGGTTCCAAATAGTATGAACCTGATTTGAGACTATTTTTGTGTATTTGGGGCGCGTCTATCGCAAAAATAGATCACGCAAAATGGTGTATTCAATAATGG
This sequence comes from Teinopalpus imperialis, assembly GCA_029286865.1. NCBI lineage: Eukaryota > Metazoa > Arthropoda > Insecta > Lepidoptera > Papilionidae > Teinopalpus > Teinopalpus imperialis. The sequence continues at coordinate 7,490,079 of JAGSMU010000014.1, read as the reverse complement.
CGGCAATAGAACAAAGGTTGTATGTTCTGAATATTGTTTCTATTTCCGTTTGGGCGGAGATGCCTTAGCTGATCAGCTGACCTGATCCTCTATGGAATGTTGCCCTAGTTAGTATGGTTGTAATTTTTTTTCGTAACATATTTCAGACAATTTTAGTTATCACTTTATTCCTACAAAGCAGTTGATCTAGTGGATGTGACAACATTAAGTTATTCATTATATGTGGGTACAGTACAGGTCTCCACATCTGATAATACAAATCTAAATATTAAATCATAGTTTCAGACTTCAGTCTGCCAAAGAACGTAGAACGTATACTGATAAGTTCTACGTTCTTTTGCGTTGTACTTGTTTTTAGTGCCATTTTTTATAGTTAAAATACTATAAAAAATATAATGAATAAGTATAAAGGATACAATAGAATAATTGTTATTATTTTTATATCAGTTACTAGTTGTGTCCCACGGTTATCATCGGTGTGGTATTGCTTGTACTGTTGCGTGTCAAGATTGCATTGTTCACTCACGTTGGTGCAATAACGACGGCTGTGGACAATATATTGTGTAAATAATTTTCTTGTTAGGGTGCACTGTAAGTATGCCCTGTGTCCCTGATACTGCATCTTAACCCTCTTGGTTCTTCATCTTATATCACATATGAATAGGGAAGGACGTGACTAGTTATTTATTGCCTCCGAGTTTTCTACCACACGCAGACGATGTTATCTGGTAGCACAATCGGAAATGGTAAAGGCATGGTCGTTAAAATAAGGATTGACAAGGCACGCGTACAGGTGGCTTAGCCTTTCAGTGTTTTACAGAATGCATTTTGGAGTGTGCTCAGGAATTACATGATCTAATTCCCCCATCCCTGTTCCACCATCGGACCTCACGACGCACTGCTGGATTTCATCCTTTTATTGTGAACATCCCTCAAACCCGAACGAAGCGCTTTGCTTCGTCTTTCATTATTTGTACAGCAAAGGACTGGAATAGTTTGCCCGCGTCTGTTATTAAAGTAACAGATAATTTAAAACTCCAATATTTTTTTTTTTTTTTAAAAGTCCGATAAGCGATTTTGATTTGATTTGAAAATGATTAGGGAAACAATAGGAAGTCAAATTATTATGTTATTAAAGATTTTTTGCCATATGCTTCTCTACTCGGCATTTTGTTCGCATGGGTCGTATATGCCCTAAAAATTCTATTATATTCATTTATTGTTTGAATTTTTTTAATTATTTTATTGCTACACCTAACACAATATTACACAATACCTTGGTGTGTCTGGTAGAGAATGCTTGGCAATAAATCTACTCTTAGTGAATCTTTAACTCTGTTTAGGTCTATTCAATATTAGTCTGTACATATTCATTGATACGACAACAAGACGACACCAACTATGTCCAAATTATAAGACCATTATTTTTACAAATACCTACAACATAATTATATAAGGGTCCATTGGGTCTTTAATTTTTTTTTATATATAATAAAAAAACACTTGTCTTCTTTATGGTACGCTCACCACGGGTTTGGCGACCTAATTACAGCATTCCATCTGCAGTCCTCAGGAGTGACAATAGATGTGTGTTGGAGATGGTTGCAGATATCATGAGTAGAGGTCATCACTTAACCTCAGGTGAATGTGTGTTCATTTGTCACCCCCTTATATGGCACAAATGATCTTAGAAGTAGCTGTTATTGACAATAGAAATGGATTATTGTCGCGGGTGAACTTTGTTTCCCTTGTCTATCAACTTTACCTTATTTTAACAATACTATACTAACTTATCGGCTGCAGAATTAATGGGTCAGCTCGACCGGGGTAGTCCTAATCCCTCAAAGAATACCAGCGTAAAATAGCAGCATAGTGCTCTGGTGAGTGTAGGAATCCGGAGACCTTTATTACTGGTGACAAGATGTTCCACCTCAGTCCTCAAGTATGACAACGCATCTGTGTTATGATTCCTGCTCGAGGACGAATGTAGACGTCATGGGCCGCAGGAATCATTTATCATCAGGTGAACTGTGTGCTCGTTTGTTACTCTCAATGCTATAATAAAAATAAAAAAAAATAGTGTCTTTTTATTCGCAGGAATCACTTGCCCTCCAACAGGTGAACTTTTTGCCAAACGTTTGTTACTCTCAATGTAATAAAAACACACGACACGAAACACCGTAGCATTATACAGTCAATTTAGTTGGTCAGAGCCTTTCCATGCTACAGGTCTTGTCTACTTGTACAAATCACAGCAGCTTCTTCGATTTTATGAGAGCATTGACCACCCTGTTATTCCCAGCAAATAGACCGTGACCACAGCACGGCGGCTTGACGGTGACGCAATCGTTTCGTGACGTGACTTCCCCGTATTTACTTCAAGTATAGTTCGATTGTGGCGAGGTACGTAAGGTGGCCCAATAAGAAATGTGGTTAAGTTAGTTACATAAAGAATTGTCCGCGATATATAACAAGATTTAGAATAAATATTTATAATATAAATTAGTGGGAGTATTATACATAGGCTATTAATCGGTCGGCTCGACCGGGAATAGGGCCAAGGTTTCACAAATACCAGTGTTAAATATTTGCTAAGTTTCAAACATGTACGATGTTCACGACAGAATTCAAAATTTCATCCTCATCATCACGACAGTGTGCAATCCACCGCTGTGCGCTTCACGCGAAATTTCATCCTTGAGCACTGAGGTGGAATGCTTCGTCACCGGTAATAAAGATCTCCAGATCCCTACACTCGCCAGACGAAACACTTCAGCACTATGCTACTATTTCACGCTAGTATTCTGTGAGGGCATGGTCCTACCCCTGTAGAGCTGACCCATTCATCCTGTAGCTAGAAACAAACTGCAGCGTTGCTTCTAACACTAAAAAATATTTGATCTTAATATATTATACTTGATCTATTATCTGTATTTATTCTTTAAAAAATTGAGATTCTGGGTCTGAACTAGGAAAAATATATATCTGTATTTCAGACCTATGTTTTACCTATGTACATGTAACTAAACTTATATAAATTGTGACAAAATATTTACATTTAAAAATCATATTTATGTGTTGTCTGTTGTCCGCAGCTTCGCCTGCGTAGATATATTTTTATTTAAATATAAAATAAGGCTTGTAGTTTGAGTAATAAAAAAAGCTAAGAGCGTGTGAGTTAAAGAAACTTTATCGCGATTCAGAAACGGTGCACAACGCCATCTATCGAGCTTAGATGTAAACTTATTTATAATATTATTTCCTTAACATTGAAAAGTGTCGAATCTTCCTATATAAACTTTCAACCCCTAATTTATCCTCTTAGGGGTGAAATTTTTAAAAACGCTGATATACGTATACATATATTTCTAAACAGAAGCAGGTATATGAAATTTTGTGTTTCTTACTTTGAAAATGACTGGCTTCCATGCAACTGTTCATCCCCTATATTTACCCCATTAGTGGTGAAATTTCCAAAAATCCTCCCTTAGTGGATGCTTAACATATAAAAGGCATCAACTGCCAAACCTTCAAGTTTTTAGCTGGAGCTAGGTTGCTGTACGTTGTAGCGGTTTAGGCTTAGCGTCGATGAATCGGTCGGTCAGTCGGGACAAGTAATTATATATGTATATATAGGACAAGAGTATTATATGTGTGTGTATTTAAAATATTGGTAGTAGTAAATACTTTTTAAATTGTAATTGCAAGAACGTCATCAAACTGCAATATTAACGTCTCACGTCATCATTCTGAAGAGATTCACTGGATGCAAGAGCGGAGATTAAAAATAGAACCATCCAAAAACGTCAATCATATTGTCGTCATCACGTGGAAACGTTCGCACGGACACAATAAGACATGGACAGGGGGATACTGGCCCTTCTCCATATAGAAGACAATAGCATGACACGAGGGAATACAAAACGTAGCTGATGGATGCACTTGCCCGTAAACTTGATATGTAGTAAAAAATGTAAATTAGTAACCTATATCCCACTTCATTTATTTATTGGTGGAACACAGACAACATGTACATATGACAGAAATGAAAACAAAATAAAATATAAATCTAAATAAAACATATATACAACAAATACATGGATTACGAAAAAATAAAAACACATAAAAAATTCAATAAGTTAAAAACAGTAAAATAATGTTTGTTGGTTGATAATGTAACGTAGTTAGTAATTAAGCTAAGAAAACGCGATAGATTATTTGAGAAAATATGACGACATTGCAATTAACTATTTCGTTATACAACCTGCACATTCTATTAACATACCCACAAAAGACAAAACCTATTTACAGTAAATAACAATACGTGAAACGTATTTAAATTTAGTGTCAAAGATAAAAGTTCCACTCGAAATTTGTGTAATTGGCTCACCTCTTACATTCGTCTATATTCCGCAAATGCCGGCACACACCATTGTATGTGTGTATGTGTTCAGCCAAGGATACATATTAAAGGAATTTGGTACGGAATTCACTCTATTCGCCCAATTCGTTTCGGTATACGGTCGTAAATCAGTAAGATTTTTTGTCGTGTCAAGTATTGTATAAAATTGTGAACAAAATGATCATCTTGACTGCGTTACCTTGTTGGATTCCCGGACTAAGCATCGCGTGAATTATATACTATAAGTTTTTGGATCCATTATACATGTAAAAATTGTTAATAACCAAATAAATACTAACTTACCATTAGAATTTTGCCTAAATTGTACCGGGCGTGTATCTAAGAGAATAATGCCTATAAATACGCAGGGGTATATATATATATATATATATATATATATATATATATATATATATATATATACATACAAATGGGAGTATTATTTTATTACATCTACATTTATATTCGTCCATAATGCAGATGCGTTGTCACCCTTGAGGACTGAGATGAAATGCCTCGTCACTAGTAATAAAGGTGCCCTGCACTCACCAGACGCGAAACAGCAGCGTTATATAGCTTCTACCACTGTAAAATATAAAAAATCTCAATATCTCGAAAATGGCGACACTTGTACACTAAGGTAATTTTTTTTTATCTGGCAGGTGACCCATCAACCTTTGTTCCCCCTAAGTTGGTCGTGCTACTTACAGGACACAACATTCACTTGCTAGTGAGTTCCCCCAGGGATCGTAATACCCACATTCATTCTCGTGAAAGAAACTCACGATGACGATGCAGTCACGCCCTAGGACTACAACATGGAATGTCTGCCTCGTCTGTCGCTCACCAGGCGACAAATGCTACCATTTCACGTTAGTATCGTGATTGGTTGAAATCGTGATATCAGGGCCGACCCGTGTTCTAACCAGGATACCACGTATCAGATATCGTTAAAAAATATATATTTATATGAAAATGGTAAAGTTCTTCCAACAGTTTTTTTTTTCGGGTTGATGACCGAAGCTCGGCCTGAAGGCTTTTACAGTTTCACCTGGTTGAGAGGTAACCGAGCGCTTATGGTGCTCAGTCGAGGCCACTATTAGTGGGTAACCAGCACAATGGCTCGGAGCTCAAGAGGGAGCCTCGGCTTGGACCGTTACCTTGTAAATCGAACGGTGCCCTACATAACATTGGGCAATTTTCGTAACGTATGGATTGGTATTCAGCATATCGGGGCAACACCGAGCACTGGATAAAAGACCCATCCATTTTAATGGATATGTAAAATTTGCATTTAAAATTGTACCGTATATTTTTTACGAACCCCCATTTGTCTCTAAGTAAGTACTGTTATAGAAATATCTCACGAAACAATATTTATAATAAGCGGTAACGATTACAAAGCAAACCTTGAGTGTCTGCAAAACTATGCCGAAAAAGGTAAGGGTAAAGATAAAGGTCAAAATTAATTTAAAAAAAAACCCTTCCGCAAATTGTAAATGCGGAAATTCATTAACGTGTATGCGAAAAAGTCAGTGGCGAAAGTCAGAAGCAAAGAAAGAAAGAAAAAAAACCAGATGGGGGTTAAAAAAAACTCGTTTTAAATTATCGGTCGAAATCAAAATAACTAGGCAACTAGTTATTTTGACTCCAACTCAAAGCAATTATTAATCAGTAACCAAACTTTGAAACAGAAAATCGGCATTGATTGTGTACAAAACTTGGGATAACCGATCAGTGGTGGAGACACGTTACTGCTAGTTTCCAGGTGCAGCGTAAATGGGTCGACTTGACCGATGAATGACAACGCTCTCACACAATTAGTAAGCTTAACTCAATTGTGTTTAATATGTCTTCAGGTAAATCTTAGTAGGTGTTTAGCATCCTTATTTTGATGATTTATATATACATAAGCACTTGTTTATTTTCAAAGTTTGTCTCTGCGGAGGCAAGAAAAACCAACAGCATCACACAAACTTTAACAAATCACACAAGGTTTAACGAAATAGAGGCCCCTGAGTAGGGACACAACGGCGATGCTGGCACGAAGAGCGGCTGCAACTGCTGAGCTCCGACTCCTGTAACGAAGAACGTCTCGACTGCAGAGGGGGGCGGTTGTCGGCTCGGAATGCTGTCGAGAAAGGGGGTGATGAGGGGTGGGAGTTTTCTAATCTTACAAGTTTCTTCACGTAGGCAAATGAAAATATCCTGAGCAAACCTGCATGTCCAAGAGAAAATCAGAAAAACAATTTTAAATGACGCCCAGCAATGGGATATTGCTATATACACACTGCAGGCCAAAAGTTGAAGACCACCTTAATTAAAGTAGGAAATTATATGTTTAATTAACCTGTTTAATTATCTAATAGAACATTGCTTGACAAACAATATACATTAAAAGCGTAAAGAAATATTAACAGTCCATTCAAAAACGGCTATTGTTAGCTAAACTGATTTTTCATCAAAAAATCCTCCTTTACATTTTATGACTTTTTTCACAAGTCTCGGGCATACGGGCAATCAACTTGTTAATGGTGCCTTGTGATATATTGTTCCTAATTTCGCATAAGGCATTCTACATTTCTTCTCGCGAGGATGGGCCACGATTTTAAGAAGAAAAGTTCAATGGGATTGAGATCCGGACTATGAGGAGGCCAAACCATGTTTATTAACACCCCTTGTGCCAGTTTATCTTCTAAATATCCTCTTCACAATTATGGGCTATGCTTTGGATCATTATCTTGTTGGAAAATAAATCCATCTCCAATTAATCGCAACCCGGAAGAAACGGCATTTTGTTTTAAAATGTTTTTGTACTGTTTCTTTTTCAAAATTCCTTCAATTTTAATCAAATCGCCAGTTCCTTGACTAGAGAAGCAACCCCAGACCATAATGGAGCCACCACCGTGCTTGATAGTTGGGACTACACAATCTGATATCATCTGTTTTTGGGCACTGCGTCGAACGTAACTTCTACGTTTTGAACCGAATAGTTCAAATTTGGATTCATCGATCCAAAGCTTTTTTAAAAAGTTCTTTGGTCCAATCTCGATGAGCCCACTGCATCCGTTTTTTCTTGTTTTGCGGCCTTAGCAGAGGTTGCCGAACCATGCAACTACGCATTTCTCAGTCGCCATTTTACTGTAGTCAATGATAAAGGTGTAACTCGTGTTTTGTTTACTTCAACTCGGATTTTTGGTGCTGTTAAGCGTCTATTTCGCTTGCTGGTGGTAACAACAATGAAATTATCTTCACTAGACGTGGTAGCAGCTCTCGGCCTTCCCGAGCGTGGACGATTTTGAAAACTGCCTGTCTCCATGTCTCGAGTTATTGTGCCATTAACACAAGTCTTCGATAACTTCAGTTGTGAAGCAATATCACGTTCGGATTTGCCTTCATTATGTAAAACAACGATGAATTATGTAATAGAACGCACTTCACTGCTAATTTCTCGAGCTTTTCCCATTTTATGACGTCTTCACTGTAGAAACCACAAGTTTAGAGTAATTGAGATTGTTTATGAACAAACCCAAGTAAACTCGGGTAATAATAAGTCAGAAACACGTGTTTTCAGGAGCTTAATAATCCTAATTATTGACCAATACGTAAAAAAAGCGAAGTAATTAGTAATGAGGACATTATAAAAATAACATTACGACTCTACCACCTGGCTCTAGCGCAGGGTTTGTCGGTGTTCGAAAACAATAGATGTTTATTGTCCAATAACTTGAAAGTAAACAAAAGAATGACTTCTTTAAATATTCGATACTAACAATAGAATATGCAGATGTGCATTTCTTTTATTTATCATATGGGATTTTATTACAATTGATGGATAATTATGTTGTTTATGTGCGGTCTTAAACTTTTGGCCGGCAGGGTATATATAGGCTAACTTTACTTTGTTTTTACTGTATTACCATATACGGTCCCAATTCATTAGCGAAGACAAAGAGCAACTCATTTAAAGTACAAAAAGCTTTTATACGTTTTTATTGACATGCCATAACGGGCCCACATTTTACATTTAGGTAAAATGTGAAAGGAATACTAAATACGACTTCGAGGAGGTAGTTAAATCTTGCTTGTGTACGCAAATAAATGAAAAAAAAAACCTTATATAGCAAACTGGATTGCTGAGAGTACGTGCGTTATGGGAAACCGAAGGACGAAAAAATATTCATCACATAATGCTACTAATATTCCGGTTAACCACTCCAACTAAGCTGAAGATGCTTGTGCTAGGAGATGGTTCACGAGAATAGTCTTATAGCGGATTCGAACCTACGACCTTAAGTATTGCAGACAGTACCCTAATACCCTAAACCATTAGCCTATTGACGCTTCAAATCGTTTTGCCGATTCCTACATATAAAATAATTAATCGAAGTTGAAGATTTATTTAGGGGTGGGGGGTTTAGATTTAAATTATTTATCATAGTCTTTCTACCGTGTAACACAACACACCCGAAAGCTAATTATTTGTGTCGGCAGAATGTTGTCTCAGAATGGAAATCGGGAGTCATGACTCATTGACTCGATATTCTTACCAACTGGGCAACGTGGAAGGCAGTATTGCCTACAAGGAAGTATAAAAATCGTCGAACCCTGGCGGCACAATGCCAGTCTGCATACAATACTTGTTTCGTTGGCATGTACGAAGTACTTGCGAGTATTGTAGTTATTTTTTTTTTACTTTTTAAACAGGGCTGAGAGGCCATCGCGTATTTAACAGTGGTAGAGCTACGATGCAGTTTGTTTCTAGCTGTAGAATGAATGGGTCACATCGACCGTAGCAGCAGCATAATGCTGCTGTGTTACTGGTGACGACGTATCGCATTATGATTCCTTCTCGAGGTTGAATGTACACTTACCATCAGGTGAACCTTATTTTCAATTGTTACTATAAGTAATAAAAAAAATATTAAAGTTTTTTTTTTTGTATTTTTCCAATTGTAATAGTGAATAAAACTGCTTTATTTGGTCATTATTATTAATTCAAATATCGTGTCATACATAAACCCATGGAACTAATATCTACAATAGGTAAGCGCACATCATAACCGCAACAAAATAAATATTAACCTTACGTTGCACGAGATACAACTGCTTTTGAAATAACTATTAATAAACGGGAAAAATTATCGAAAGAGATATACTTTTTTAGAGTTTGTCTTTTTCGAACATATGCCAACTGAAACCTGCTCAATAGGGTAACCATGAAAAATCTAGTTTTTATTAATTCCATAAGATTAACTCCGTGAAACGACATTTTATAAAAATATTTTTCATTGCCAATTTACAGCCATTACATTTAAAGTATTTTTTAGTTTAATATCTGTTGGGCTGATTAAGTACATGGACCACCCATCTGGCTGTACGCATTATATATTACTTGGATGCAAATACCTTAGATACATAGTTACTAACAAATTTATCTTTAAGTTCACGCGACTGCTATTATTAAAAAACAAATGTAGTTGTACGATCACAAAGTGTCCTAATTGGCTAAGCATGATAAGAGCCAGTTTATAATCACAAGAATTAGTAATAGTTATAAACTATTACCAGTTTTAGAGCAACCCTACAGTTTAGTACTAGCTGCACCATGAATGGATTGACACAACCGGTGAAGAACCGCGCCCTTACACAATACCGTCGTAAAATATAAACAGTATAACGCTGTTTCGACTGGTGAGTATAAGGGTTATGAGGACCTTGTGGGTGTCATGGGCCGCAGGAATCACCATCAGCTGAGTGTTTGTTTGTCACACCCTAAATATTAAAAAAAAACCTCGCATTAAAATACACTAGTGGTAAATGAACATAAAGCCGTACGTGCGGGCCATGACTCTTGCATCCGTCCATGGTTCCTTCAACGTTTATCGCAACTGGGACAAAAAAAAGTAAAATTATGTTAAGTTAATAGAAACTTGTGAAGCAATCCACTAGACTCGTCTATCCGTCCGTAAATAGATTTTCAACGCATTTCACACATTGCGTTGCGCAAACAACCCCGAGGCGGCACTTAGCGGACACGGCTTTTAGGGACAATGGTTATATTGAAATGTGGAAAACGTTTTCTCTTAATATTACTAAAGCTACCTTTTAAATCATCTATATACAGAGGATTTAAATACCGTATTTTTCGGACTATAATACGCAACTTTTTATATAGAAAATTTTATCAAGTGTTGGGTGCGGGTCCTAAAGGAACATTAAAATATTTTTTTCAATAAATCGTCTCTAAATTTTAATTGAATTTCGTCTTATCTTTCGATAAATACTGTATATGTCTGTGGACATACATATAAATATAATATGTGCGTATTTATGTATTTTGTACGAGCATCAAGGCTAACGAAGCCACGATAAACACCAATATAAACTAATTAAACTGTAAGAAGTTTTATTTTCACTCGTGTAGTTCGTGTCTACGTTTACCACGTGTACGAAACCTATGAATTTTTGGTCGAATTGATCCAAGATGGTGATCTAGATTATCTAGTAGTAATTACTATGCTAGACCCACCGCTTCGCCGATATAACCACGGCGACGGCGTGGTCCCCTACACATATCCGTGACTGTATGTAAGTAGGTACAATAAATCGGAGGGTTGTTATGATTCGAAAAACCATGAATACGTGGTAAAACATATTTTTACGTCTGCTGGGGGAATCGAATTTGGTATCTCCGTAGACAGATACTCTAAGCACGCGCGCCGTTTAGTCATGTTAACTACAGGAATACATAGGTAATAAATCAATCAGAAATTCATGTAGTGATTTTAACTTAGGTTTATTACACATGAAAAGTTACAACCTATATAAATAACAATCCCACTGCTGAGCCTCTCTAGAGGGTGTTAGAGTATATTCCACCAAGCGACTCCATTGGCGGGATTATTTTATTTCTAGATACGCAGGTTTCCTCACGATGTTTAAACCTTCACAATAGGGATCAAGATTCTCTTATCGTTCCCATTCTGCACCAGTAATATATTATTATTATATACATATTATATATATATATATATATATTCAATTGCGTTCCTCGAGGACTATGGAATACCTGGTCACCGATAATGTCTTAGGTCTCTTTCTTTCACCATATCGAAAACAGTAACACTATACACTACTATTTTACAACCTACAGCAGCCAATCGTCCAATTAGTACTGCGGCTAGTTCGTAAATGGAGCGTAACTAGCATTTTTCATTAAAACCATTAATCGACTGTGATGTGTGGGTGTTTGTGCAGATTGTTAATTAATTACAACAGTTATAGAAAAAAAAATGTTAACCATAAAAAGCCTAAACTTTCTACAAGTTCACGAAAAGAAAAAATCACTTTCTCAACTCATGATCGTCATCACGTATAGACCAATAACTCCTTAACAATTTGGAAATAGTTTCGTCTGGGCCACCCTGACTCACTCCTCACGTCATTGGCAGCACAATCAACTAATTATGCGCGATGGTACACAAACCGTTAGGCTAACTTCCGATATCAATACTTTGGGTTCGACAATAATAGAATTTTCAATTACATTATGGAGTCAGAGAATTATATTAAACAGTAGACAGTTTCAAGTTGTAGTGCAATGTTGCGGCTTCGTTCTAACTGTACGACGAATGGGTCGGCTTGATTGGGTAAGGACCACGACGTCGCAGAAAATGCACCAGGGTTGAGCGATTCCTGCGGCCCATAACGTACACATAAGGGATTCATACAATACTTCGCAGCTCAGTTATGATTCGAAAGTGGTACAACTATGATTGCAGTTCGTATCTAGCTGCAGAATGAATGGGTCAACTCGACCGGGTCCGTGGTCCTACACCACGCCCTCACAGAATGCCAGCGCCAGCACAAAATAGCAGCATTATGCTGCTGTTTCGTCTGGTGAGTGTAGGGACCCGGAGACCTTTATTACTGGTGACGAGACATTCCATCACAGTCCTCAAGGGTGACAACGCATCTGCATTATGATTACTTGTCAAGGTTGAATGTAGATGTCACGGGCCGCAGAAATCACCTGCCATCAGGTGAACTGTGTGTGAGTTTGTTACTCTCAATGTAATAAAAAAAATCATAATGCAGATACGATGTGTTTCACCAGAATTTGGAAAATTATGTCAGAACTACTTCTCAATAGTAATATACAAGCACTAAACTAATATTTTAAGCAGGTATTCTCCTAGTGTTTCCCTTTCCTGTTCCAGTACGCTTGTTCTTGCTAAAATTAGTTTATAACTGCGACGGGATAGACCACATACGTTTTTTTGCGGTAAACGATATATAAAAAAGGAAGTGAGCAAAGTATCAGTTTTCAATAATAGACCTACAAGATTAAATTTAAAAAAAAATACGATACCATAGATAAAAGAGCACACAATCCTTGATAAGAAATCATACCGCCACACCCTGAAGACTAAAATAAACTACTAATTTACGCTGGCGTGGATCTAAGGGGGGGTTATAGGGGGTCACCCTCTTCAAAACAATTTTTTTTCTTTGACATTAATTTTATTTAATCCTAATCAACTTTTCAACTATCGTAGTAAAATCTATTCTTTTTCATTTCTTATAATGTGCTCGTTGTTGAACTTTCGAGATCTATGATCTAGGACCCCTCTGAGTTTTTTTTTTGACTGCTTGCTAGTTTGCCATCTATTCTTTAAAAAAATATATAACAGCATGAGTCTACTGCGTTCTGTATGTCGTATGTGGGGATCGGTGGAGCCGATAGGCAACGACGAGGCGTTCCATCTCAGTTTCCGGTGGTGAAGTCGCCTGTGCATCTTGAATCATTGTTAAAGATACGAGGGTGCGTTAAGTTCGTAGAATGGTGGGGTTTGAGGGGGATGAGATATCTTTTACCTGTTCAGCGACTCTAAATTAATCTTTGGACTGGCTTATAATTATGTAATCGTGATTTTTTATTTCCAACCCTTTGACCATTCAGCGAATCCAGAAACACATCACTTACCATCAGGTCTCTTTTCGTCGCTCCAAATGTTTTCTATTAGACAAAGGTAACGCATCTATTGTCTCGATCTGTGGGGGGCAACAAACAACATGCACCGTGACGAATGCAGTAAAAATCTATTAAAGTAATGAGTAACCGTCATATTAAACAAACTTCAACGTATCGCTGCGTGGAAATAAACAAAACAATTTTCCTATAACGCGAGGCGACGCTACTGGAATAACTAGAAATGTAACAAAATCTATTAGGATTGTTTTATTTTCAATTTGCAATACATGGACATGGCCTAGAGATTTCAGTTTAAGTCACTTGTATAACGGAATAGGGCTTGCTTAGTGATTTACGGCACTATAATATGCACTTGACGGCCGCGTGGTGTTTTTTCTTGCCCCCCCCATGGTAAGTGATCTCCGTCACCCGTGAACATCCGCAACACCAGAGGAGCCGCAAATGCGTTGCCGGCCTTCAATAAAGGTGTAAGCTCTTTCCTTGAAGGTTACCTAAGTCGTAACGGTTCGGAAACACCGTTGGCAACAGCTGATTCCACAGAGTATTTGTGCGTGGCAGGAGAGAATTTCGCATTAAGCTCATATAGTGGTATTATTTAGAATACCTGACCACTAACGTAACGCGGGCCCTGAGTTCTGTCCTGTACATTACAGATTGTTGATTTTTTTGATCGGTGTAGGTATAACGTATGTATTTCTCGTGTCATACATTGCACACGAACCTTCCTCGGAACGACTTGCGAATGTCTGTGATTGCGTAAACGCTACAATAGATGTTATGCAAATTATGTCAGATGATATCGCCAAGGTTGAAAACGACCACAAAGAAAATATTATAACGAATCTTTTTTTTGTCGGCGAATAAAAAATCTATTCGGCCGGTGCTCACGATCGTATAAAATACCAGGGTGAAACTAACAGTTGTAGAGTCGTGCTACAGCTAGTGCTACACCATCAATGTGCCTGCACGACCAGAGGACCGCGCCCTCACGGGACACCAACGAAACAGCACCGCCTTTGATCATGTACGTATCCGAACACCCAATTATAGGTAACGCATTTGTTTTTTTATTATATTGATAGTAACAAACTCACACACAGTTCCCCTGACGGTAAGTGACGACATCTACATTCATCCTTGACAAATCATCATATCAGGAATCATAATTCAAACCCTCGAGGACCGAGTTGTAATGCCTCGACACCAGTAATAAAGGTCTTCGGATCCCTGCACTCACACACGAAATAGCAGCGTTATACTGCTATTTCACGCTGGTATTCTTTGAGGGCGTGTTCCTACCCCGGTCGAGCTGACGCATTCATTCCGCAGCTAGAAACAAACTGTGCCGTAGCTCTACCACAGTTACATCAGGGATAAAAATGTACGTGCATCTTGGATCTTTGTTGAAGATGGATGTACAGGCCATGTGGAGCAGTTGTTCACACTTACCAACAGTTGAATTGTGAGCTAATTTGTAACCCCTAATATTAAAAGAAAAAAACTGAAGACCTTACTGCTTGGCAACGAAGCATAACACCTTATTCCTCAGAGTTGGCAACCCTTCATCGTTGTCGAATATGAAAGGGTGTCTTTGATAACACACCAACACAATTCACCGTATACTGATTGATTGTTTAAATTAACTAAGTTGTTTATTTATTTCGGTTCAGTCGGAGCATCAAACTATTGCTTGATAAGATTCCCAGCCAAAAAACGATTTCAAATGTCTATCCAAATACGTTGATCATGTCTATGGATACTGGATGGAGTATTGTGAGTCTCGTGTTTTTGACACTATATCTAAACCTTCCTATGACTTTATTTGACATGCATTACATCACACATGGGAAAGGGACGAGTGAGCTCATGTTTTTGTGCGCGAATTCTTACTTCACTTGTACTAGGCACAGTATTTGAGACTCATTACTAATACGACACGTAACAGAAAACTTCGCCGTTATCGAAAACGACGGAGAAGATTTCAACACAATATTATATATTATATTTAGATTCACTAATGCTAAACACTTTACATATTAACAAACACTTCATTATTATTACGATATTTATTAATGCATTTTACCTGTAAAGGCACCAAGTAATAAAACTTTGAACTTAATTTATGAAAAAAAGAAAAAACATCATTGTCTATCTCTCGCGTTTATCACAATCAATTAATTCTCCCCACTATCTGTTTCCTAGGAAAATAGAGTTATAATAAACACTATAATTAATCTTATTAATAAGATAAGGCCAATATAATCAAAGTCGGCATTCGACGCGGCGCCCCATTCTCAAAGTGGATACCTATCGATCTATCAACGCGATCGAAATCGAAAATATCAATCCCGATTGATTTATATAATGAATAGGGTGTACTATAATTAAATTGGCTAGATAAATTTATAAAGTTCCAATTTACATTTTATAGAAATTATATGATCATATTTATGAATTGTTTGTTTTGATAAAAGAAACAATCAGGTAAATGGGTACCGGTTGTATACCATCCAAACAATGGACATTTGTTTAGAAATTAATAATTATTAAAAAGACAGTATTTTTAAAATATGGCAAAGTTGACATGTAGCAGCATGTTGCAGTTCACCTGACGATAAATGATTTCTAATGTCGATGACAGCTACTTCCAAGCTCATTTGTGGCATATAAGGGAGGGTGACAAATGAACACACATCCACTTAATGTTAAGTGATGACCTCTACTCATGATATCTACAATTATCCTCAACACATGTGTTGTCACTCCTGAGGACTGGAGATGCTATGAAATATGTAATTGCCTGTCGCCCAAGCCAGGGGAGTACCCATAAAGAAAACATATTTTTTTTTATTTCATTGAGAGTAGCAAACATGCACATAGTTTGTTGAACTATCTGGACCTGCCCATAACATCCAAATACATGCATATTACATACATCCAAATTTATCCTTGACATCATAATACAGATGCATTGATCACCCTTGAGGACTGAAATGGAATGCCTCATCACCAGTATTAAAGATCTCTGGATCCCTGGACTCACCAGATGAAACACAGCAGTGTAATGCTGCTATTTTATGCTGATATTTTGTGAGGGTGTGGTCCTACTCCGCTCAAGTTGACCTATCCATTCTGCAGCTAGATATCAACTGCGCCATAGCTCTACCACAGTGAAATATGTGTTACTCTGATATTCAGAGAGAGCGCGGTCGCGCCAATGCATTCTGTACAACACTATCATCTTAGTAAACTGAGACAACATAGATACCCAATCCAAAAGACGAAATGAAAACTCTTAAATTCATTGCACTCTTATATGCCACAAACACAAGTAAAAACTACTATTGATTTATTACATGCATGAAACTAATGTAGTTGATCCCTTTTTGACCCACAATAAATCATTACCAACAAGAATCAACTAACTGCTTAATCCCTTAAATCTGTGTTCCATGCATAGGAATTTAGTATATAGGTGGAGTTTAGTATATTCATAGTCTATATATACAACAGGCAATGCCCCACATTTGCACCGGCAATAAGGAAATATGAGCAGCACAGGGAGCTAGTCCATAAACATAATGACTTTGATAATTTTAGGACATTCAACCTTGTGACTAACCTATAAAATGTAGTGAGGATAATGTCTCTTCGTATTTAGATTAACTTTTAGAAATGTAATTTAAAAAATCAAAACTACTCTATATTAGGACAGGTGGGAGTTTTCCATTGTTCGTAATGCCAATAAACAGACCTGTAAATGGTAATTATTAAAAAGATTTAACAATTTAAGTTTGAATATGGTACTGGTGAATTGTTTATGTAAAAAATAAATTCATAACATTCCCATTAACCAATACAACAAAGCTCTGGCATATTCTAAAGGATGGATTTGGTTTAATATTATAGAATAGCAATTCCAAAACCAGAAAGTTTTACATACAGTACTTTATACCTAATTAGGCTTCTCTACAGAGGATATTGGAGCATAATGTCATGCAAAATCCCAATTCCACACACACACTATGGTTTGTAACTTATCATATTTCTCTAAAATATCTATGGTAATATAGCCCACTAAGCAGTTCCACTGCGAATTGGCGGACTTCACATTTTTTTTTTAATATTGTAAATAATTTTATAATGTATAATATCATTACCTTTTTAATGAATTATTAAAAATGTTTATAACACACTAGATATTTTTTAACCATTTTTTGAGAAAAAACTGTTTGCTAAATAACTAAATAATCTAATAAAACATTGTTTTAAATAAATAGTTACTAATGAAAATGCGAGATTTTAAACACGCAAGGATTTAGATTTTCTATTCTCCCATTACTTCAGTCATAAAGACAAGTGTTATACCATATAAGGCTAAAAACATCTGCCATAATGTTTTTTTTAGCAATGCAATGAACATTACTAACATTCCTGTTACACAAGAAGGCAAAAAATGCTTGTGCTAGGAGATGGTCCATGTCAAATTGTTGATTTGAACCTAAAATTTCGCAAACGAAATCCTAAACCATTAGACTACAGTATATAAAATTAAGTTATGTGTGTGATGCATGTCAAATGTCAATTCCTTATTGTTATAATTGAGATTCACACAAAACTCACTACTGATGATGTTATTTTGTTCTGATATTCCTTGATAGGAGGGTGTGGTCTGTCCCTGTCCAAATGAATTGCAGCTAATAACTAGCAGCAGTTGGGTCTGGTTGTGTTTCATTGTTATATTTTGCATAAATAACTGTAAACAATCCAATGGAAAAAAAAAAGACAAAAGCATATAAAATGTTTAAAAGTATTTTAATATATACCCTCCATAGTTGGAAACTAGGATACTACTGCATACAGAACATAAATCCTGAATATGTAAATAATTTGTAACACAAACAATTCATGTAATTCACATCACTAATCCATGGGACAGTCTCTTGACTTGATGAAACTGAACTAAATAAGATAGAAAAATGTCCAATCAACAATCAATTTTAATATACTAATATATAAATACAAGTATACTAAATATTTTGACAAATTATAATTTTTGTTATCCCCACCATGATGAGGAACCCTAAGCTACTGGTGCAATTATGCAATACACCATCTGGTTATTTAGATTGTTTGTAATATAAGTGCTTTTTAAATTTTAACTTCAACCACCTTAGCCTAACTTGGATGGATGGTCATTTTTATCTTATTATTATTTCAGGGTTTGATACCCCAAAAGACAATATGTTTGTATTACAAATTGTTAGTTTTAGACCTTCAAGTGTGTTGTATTCATGTCCCATATGTAGGAAGATACAGAGTGACACTGCATCTGTATCTTCCTGAGCTTATAACCCATATGTCAAAGTAAGAAGTTTTATCAAAACCTTGTACATTATTTTTTTTTTGCACAAGTATTAAGGCCGGGAATGCATTTGCCACTCCTCTGGTGTTGCAGATGTTCATGGGCGGTGGTGATCACTTACCATCATGTGGGCTGCACGCTTGCTTGCCGCCTACACTATAAAAAAAAAGAAAAAACAAACATATATAGTTCAAAAAGGTGGACTTAATGCCAATAGATGTTCTCTACCAGCCACCATATGGATTGAGCAGAGAATATATTGTGGGTGCAGGAAAATACTTATATTCATTTTATTATGGTGTTATAATATATCTTACTCTACATCCTTTCTTTGCAAGAGTTTGCAATGAAGTTGTGTTAAATGTCATTGTTATCTGCATTACTCCTAGTTCTCAGTGTATCATGATGACACAAAGGCCTCTAAGTCCTTCCGTTTTATTATGTATTTTGTTAGTTGCTTGTATAGTTATGTGCTTATGTTGCTAGTGGATTAGATTCCTTGACATGATTGAAATTTGAACATCTCTTATACTTTTGAAGCCTTTCTCTTCATGATTATTAAAGCTACTTCTATTATGATTTTTGACCATTTTTCTATTAACTTTAAGTAGTCACATTGTATATCTAAAATACAATTTGTTTGGTACTACTATAACTAACCAACATAGTACAGTGCATACACATAGTTGACATATAGTGACTATAGACATGTCTGAACATTTTTTTTTAATTTTACTCTTTACTACCAAAACAGACGGTAGTAGAAAGCATCCACTTTCTCCTTGAACTTCTTAATATGGCAGGAATTCTATTACTTCATCAGCACTACATGTTAGTTTTATTGATTTTTCTTTGATCAGATCAAAGAAAAATCAATAACAGTCAGTAAGACATTCTAACCATAAGCTGTTAAAAATTACTTGTTTTCTTAACTATTAGAAATTATTAAAATAATATATTACATATTATTTTAATAATTATAAAGATAACAATATATTGCATACACAAAACTTTATTCAATCGTTAAAAAAAATTTTCAACAAAAAGATCAGATCAGACAATTCAGGCTAATAATGTCAATTATATAAAATCATTATAATTTGGGACGGTACATTTTGGCATTCGGCATAACTTGGCCAACCAACATAACCAAAAATGATCTCCAATAATTTTTGATATAATTTTTAATATAGTGTATTAATTTGACAAATTTATAATATAGTGTATCAATAAAAACACATTTTATGTAAGGTAGAGCTATAAAGCAGTTTGTTTATAGCTACAGCATTAATGGGTTGGCTCTGCCAGAGAAGGACCACACCCTCACTGAATAACAGTGTAATATAGCAGCATAGCGCTGCTGTATTTTGATAGTTGACTGTACGGATCTGCAGATCTTTATTACTGGTGGTAATAATCCTCAGGGGCAACACATTGGCATTATGATTCCTGATTGAAGACAAATTTTGTGCTGTAGGCCACAGGAATTGCTGTGTCAATCAATGAACTGTATACTCATTTATGACCCACAACACAATAAAAAAAAACATCAGACAATCTTTTATGCAGCTGCTTTTGGGATTTTAATGTGCCTACGATATTATCAAAGAAATATTATGTATTATAGACATTCTGGCTTAAAACCACTGTAAACTCACAAGAGATTTTTCTATTTGAGTGAAGAATGCTTTTATTGCTGTTTCCTTTTGTTTAATATATCTTAGCATTTTAGTTGCAACTTGTTAGATATTTCATATAAGTACCACTTGTTCATATCATATTAAATTCATATTTAATATTTTTTATGTACTCATAAATTAGCTGGCATAATAAAAATTATTATATACCAGTTTGAAATAAAAGCATATTGCTACCATTTGGTTTTGTAAATAAGGAGCAGAAACAGCTTTGTAGACTCATTATTCAGAATGGATAGAGATATCTATTAGATAGTTAACAAGTGAAATATTTGCTTACTTGTCCCAACATTCAATAAAAATAGAACTAGGTTTTACCCAAGTGTAAATCTTAAACAGAATAAATTGTACAAGCAAATCAATTTATATGAGATTTGATACCTCTTCACTGTGTTATGGGGTGAAACACAACACATGCCACTTTTTTGATTTATGCCAATGCCAAATAATAAAACAGTATCATTGTGAGTCAAATATATAATTTTAAACTTATTAAAACTGGAAATTGTAATAAATTTACTTAATAAGAGGCAGGGCAGAGGTTATCAGTACTAGATAAGACACACCCTATTTTATTTGGCACAGATGTGATTGATTAAGTTTGCCTATACACTATCTACATGACATATTAGTGTTTTTATAATGAGTATCACATACTTCATACAAAATATTAAAACCTTGTAATAAGGTAATTATCAATTATTATGTGTATGATTTTTTTTGATTAAATATACATTGCACAAAACTACATGCAATTTATTTTTTAATGTTGATATGGTTATTATTCTGGTAGTTTTTTTATTGAAAACATAATAAAATATATTTGATATATTATAATGCAACATCCAATATATTGCTGCTATTTGTATGAAAGGATGTATATGTCTGCAAATATGTGTTAAATAATTAATAATAATAAGAAAACAACATAGAATAGATAAGTTCAGATTGCACATAGAAAAAAATCGATAAATGCAAAACATAAGAAGACATGGTGTGAAAACTTCACAGTAACAGTCAATATAGAGTACACAGTACTGGCAGATGAAATGTAGAAGCATAAAAGTCATATAAAGGAGCAATAACACTCAAATGCAGCAATATTACATAAGTTATATACGATACAACTAAATACGTAAGCTAGGATCGCCATGTACGTGCCACAGTGTCGATCTCGCTAGCCATGTTGTCTTCAAATTACATAGAAGGAAGGAAAATGCATGCAAATTCAAACAATGTTAGATTAGACGTGGTTACAGTAAGGATAATGATAATTTTAACGCATGTACACCCGAGTAGCAACAGAGGCCCAGCCTTTAACGTTTTCAGCGCATATTACATATAGATACATGTATATAATACTATGTCTGCTTTAAGAGAAATAATGGGCCCAACCTTAAATATGTATTGCTGAAAACATATCCATGTGATTTAGAAACGATGTTTTTCAACAATTTAACATAGTAAAACACCCATTTTCAATAATGGGTGTACCACGCATTGACCGGGCGACAACCATTTCCCGACACGATAGCCTTATTCACTATTCACGTCCCACCCTTAAATAACTAATAACCACTGTTTAATTTGCCATTAAAATACAAAAAGCAGGGAAAAAGGATAAAGGTTATCAAAAATAAAGGAACTTTACCCCGCAATCAGCAATATCTTCGACTATTCCAGCAGCGGTCCTGTGGCGTTTCGAAAACCACTATTACAACAGGATTCTATCTTTTTGGCACATCTTGTATTTTTCCAACAACACTACACTGAACCAAGAATTAATCACAAGTTTTTAACACGGACAATTCCACCATTTAGTATTTCATACACCCTGGAGCTCGATCCTTTTCACGGCCATTTGCAAATTGCGTCAAAGTTCCTGAAATGTGATTGGTACGCTCTGCGCTAGTACAGTTTGCTTCAAGCGCGCAGTCTAGTGTTAAAATTATGAACTAAAATTTATGTTGTTCTAAATTCAACTCTGCTCCAACGACACATGAACTATTTAAATGTGTACTAACACTACTTATATCATTTTGGAGGAAGTGAAATAGGGTGCGGTAAATTTACTACGAGAACCCCGTAGCGTGACGTCAAACTGGGCGTGAGGAACAAAGGGCGCTAGATTTAAATACCTCTTATTTTCAACGAATGCATTTTTCTATTTAATTAGAATATATTTATGAATTTAATTATAGATATTTGAATAATATTAACTCATAAGTATTTTTATACATTTCTACAAAATTGAATCTTCACAATTATATTCAGAATTAAAATATCTTAGAAGTATTATTTTATTATTGATAAAATATGGTGCACGAAAGATAATCAAAGTAATATAAAATAGGCTGTAAGCAAATGACTGACCTGTCACCTTCAATCCAGCATTAGTGAGGATTGCCGTAATTTCCTCAACTTGGGAGAATCTTGTATATTGTATTTATAAGTGATATTGTATAAATTAAAGTTTTTATTATTATTTACTTCCATATTTATCAGAATATTATTCAGTGAATAATATTTATTTTTACCGGTATTGTATACTAGAATATTTTTTAAAACTATAAAAAAATACTACATTTAATATGTATTATAGATGAATTCAACAATAATAGAGGTGATAACTTCTAAATTCAAAGTGTAACTGAAGATTTTATCCGGAAATTATATCTTCTAATATCGGGCATTTATTTTAACCTGAATACGCGGTTTTAAAAT
This sequence comes from Teinopalpus imperialis, assembly GCA_029286865.1. Taxonomy (NCBI): domain Eukaryota; kingdom Metazoa; phylum Arthropoda; class Insecta; order Lepidoptera; family Papilionidae; genus Teinopalpus; species Teinopalpus imperialis. Next base: position 7,466,893 of record JAGSMU010000014.1, on the reverse strand, counting down.
CGTAAAACTACTGACTACAAAGTACTGGGTGTGTATTACAGATCACTTTTGCGTCCATTACTTTAGAAGACCTTTTAATAATAATATTTAGTATAAAAAAAGAAAACAAAATATTACAATCATTTATTGTCAGAGCCCTTGACAGGGCCTCGGCAGTATCTGAAAAGTAGAGTCAGTAAAAAACTGTTGGAAAAAACTTACGGTTCCCTTATTTAATTACTACATTTATTTTATTTTTAATTTATAATATACGACTGTTTCATAAATATAAGGAAAAACCATAAACGGTAATAAGGATAAACATATAATGCCACGTTTTCACAGACTAAGTGTATCCTTTATTTTTACCACACGACTATGTTGAGGAATTATCCGTTATCAGCGGTATGAATCTGGTGTTGTGAATGTGTGGGAGGCGGTGAACTTATCATGTTAATTTCTAGCGTGGTAATAAGATACTGTTCTCTTTTAGATTTGCATTTTACGCTCAATTATATAAATTAATGTATAAATAAACGTTAATTAGTTAATTATAATATACTGTACAGACTATATGAGTTACACAAATGCTTGGAATTAGAACACGTTCATCTTTATATAGGACGACTAACTTAATGTTGTAATAAGACCATGTAAAATAATTAATTATTCAAAAGAGTAACATCAGAGTTTTTCGTCTACCCTTCTCATAGGTTATTTTTTATTACATTGAGAGTAACAAACGAGCTCACAGTTCAACTGATGGTGGTAATTCCTGCAGCCCATGACATCTACTTTCATTCTTGACAAGGAATCATAATGCAGTTGCGTTGTCACCCTTGAGGATTGAGTTGGAATGCCTCGTCACCAGTAATAAAGGTATCCGGATCCCTAAACTCACCAGACCAGTGAGGGCGCGGTCCTATCCGGTCAAGCTACATATATGTATTTATAGTGCTGACAGGGCTTTTTAAAGTTTATTTGTCTATTTTAAAAATGAATTTTAACAATAACGCTGAAGGAGAAAAAACTAACACTAAATGCACCTTAGTTATAATGACGGCGGTCATGAAATATGCATCCCTGATGGATGATCCATCCTCCATAAAGACACACATGCGTCTTTGCCGTCAATTCGACCCATTCATCGTGGTCTACCATTGTTTTTCTTTTTTAAATACAAGATTACTAGGCTACTATGCTCTATAAAAAATAACGTTTTTTTTTATGACAATATTGTATTGCGGCTGAATGCGGTTAGTAGCATGGTCAAAGATCAGATACGCGTCCGCACGTTATATAGGATATCGAAGAGAACGATCTACCACTATGTTCGACGTTGAAGTAGCCGATTTTTTTTTTAATATTAGGGATGACAAATGACATTTTGATAATAAGTGATCAATGCGACTCATGGTATTAATATCCATCTGTAACAAAGATACGAAATGTTAATGCGTTGCATTTCATGTAAGGCTCAAAGTTTTCTGAAATCTGAACACATGTTATATCGATTATTCAATCCTCGAAGACGCGCCCCACAATTTTTTAAAAGGGGCAGCCGAGGGGTGCGGGGAGTGAAGCCTGGGCACAGTATCGAGCCGACCACGGCTCAATGTCAACGTTTAAATGGGATTACGTTACTACGCGCTTTAATATATGGTGAAAGTCGCTCTACTTATTATTATTTATTTCTTATTTTATAACACTAGAAAAAAATAGCGATAGATTAAAATACGTTTGATAACCACAGCGTTAAACAAAAATAATGTTTCAATAATGCCAATTTGAAATAGGAAATCGATGAATGCAGATTGCACAGGCTTCGTGGCAATCTGTGGGGAGGCCTATATTCAGGAGTTGACTGATGATGGGCTGAGATAATGATGATGACGAATGCCTATATTAAATGAATCCTTTTATAAGATTTCGAAGATGAATATGTGTCCACATGTACAACAAATAGAAGACGAAGTACTTTGATAGTTTTATTTTTAATATATACGAAACATCAGATTCGGTAACAAATATTTCTGAATCAAGTGATGATTGTTCAAACTAGTAGGGTATTTTAGAAAAATATTTTTATTTTAATTGACTTTTAAACTTTATTACACGGTCACTTGGAAGGTAAGGCCAAATTGTCTTCTGTAGAAATGGGCGTGTTTAATAGTGCAAGACAGTATTTCATGTCGGCCTACTGGGTGCATTTTTACAAAGCGCAAGTTCGCTCTGACATGGTCTGTTCTCAACTCTGTGCCGGGGCACCCCCGCTACCACTCCTTCTATTTGACTTTCGTTCAACGAATAGCGGTTTGAATCGTTGATGATCAGGTACTTTCCGATCGGCTTGATTCATTGACATTGCGAAGAGATGACCCTACATGTTATTACCGAATTTACCAAGGGCAGTGTTTTAAGGAGTTGTTCGGATTAATTCCAGCCGCTGAGTTAAAACATCGTACATCACGATAGAATTCGAAATTTCATCCTCTTCACCTCGATGATTGGCAATCCACCATAGTGCGCTTTCCACGCAAATTTCTGCCGCGTACTACTCCGTAGAATCGGCAGTTGGCGGTATTGCAGAACTGATATGACTGCTGGACCTCCAAAAAGAGCCTACACCTTACTGAAAAGCCGGCAGCGCATCTGTACTGGTGTTGTGGATATCCATGGGCGGCAGTAATCAATGATCATCGGGTGAGCGGCTTGCTCATTTGCCAAAAAATAAAATTAAAATATTGTCAAATTATTGAGGATCATAAAATTGCCTATTATCATTTTTGTAATTAGACTACGTTATTTGTTGTTAGTGAATGAACAAGCTCTCGTTCTTGTTATAAGCTATAAGAAATTAAAACTCAAAAATGTTTAATTCATATACTTAAATAAAAGTAAAATGAAGTAATAAAAATATTAATGAAATAGAGCATTTTCTGCGTTGACTTGGTGATTTATATATACACATACACATGTGCGTGGCGGTACACAAACACAACAAAATGTTTTGTTTATTTATTTATTTATGTATACAATAATTATCATCGCAGAAAAAAGCAATAAAATTATTTGAGTTGTTTCCATAACCAATAGTGTATTCAACAAGCAAGGATTTATGTAGGCACGGCTACAAAATAGTCTTTTTCTAATATTTTTTTCATACGGTGCAAAAAAAATTGATTATATTATTTATAATTTTACATTGCGATATTTGCATGAAATATAATCCCACTGTTTTTATTTATTTGTACCACAGCAATTTTACACGTATAAATAACTTAGGACGGCATTATTCCATTAAATAGATTCAATAACTATAGTATTATAGGACATTTTGAGGTGAAAAGTTCTTCAAAAATCTATCTATCGGTCAAAAATCTAAATGATTTCCAAAAAGCAATAAAGTTTGTTATAAGAAACACTAAAATTTGCCAATAATTTTTAGAAGCACGCACTCTATTGAAAACTTTTTATGGTTATAATTGAAGTATTATGAATTTTGTGCAACCAAACTATATTTTTCGTTTACCTCTTTATTGTAGTTATATTATAGGTTTTTATAGTAATATTCTGGGATAAGGTATGTACCGGCTGTGCGCCTTCCTGTTGTACGTAGTACATATAAGTTCCATGAATTATTTAGTATCTGTGATATGGAGTATAAAGGTAAAGAGGAGTATCTTTGTGTATATTATGTAATTAAGATAGCTCTGCCGTACCTTTTAGAAATATAAATACTACTCATCTATATTCTTAAAATTTACCATTTATTCACGGTAGTCTCATTAATTATTCGTAAAAAATACAAATACTTCTTTCTTTCTGTATATATTGATATAGCGAAATATATTATGTATATTACGCTTCATCGACAATCTTTATTTTAAGGTTTTCGTCAAATCCTCTAGATATGCCTGAAACTAACCTATATACCTATAATAACGCCATACATATAAACATGCCATTCTCCACATTTATTGAAACCTTATTTCGTATATTTGTTTGGACACTTTTTGAAGACTCGTATGAGATACTCCTCCTTACCTCTACAGTCCATAGTTAATGATAACGTCATTTCCGTCGCTTATTTAATCTATAAGTAATCTGTACATGTTCTTGTATTTTTTTTTTAAAATACTGCTTAGTAAATTAAAAGAAATCATAAAGTTTATATCAATAAGATTTCTTCGATTTAAGCATAAAAATGAATATGCCGTTAACATGTTAAAAACATTTTCAATTTACGTGAGAAAAGTATAATATTATGGCAACTTTAGACAGTAATATCCATCAACTGTCAAGTCAATGCGGAGTTTCAGACCAACCATCATACGAACAAGACCTGGCTGTATGGACTAAAGTCCTTTGTCTTTCCCATTAGGGATAAATTAATATCATCATCATCATCAAGTCAATGCGACATTTCTCAGGGACTGTCAGACCAACCATCATACGAACAAGACCTGGCTGTATGGACTAAAGTCCTTTGCCTTTCCCATTAGGGATAAATTAATATCATTATCATCGACATTTCTCATTTGACAGAGTTTCAGATCAACCATCATACGAACAAGACCTGGCTGTATGGACTAAAGTCCTTTGCCTTTCCCATTAGGGTTAAATTAATATCATCATCATCATCATTTCTCATTTGACAAGCAAATTGACATTACGAATTTGTAAGCAAGCGATTGGGTTAAATATATATTCAGGAACGAAAGCAAGTCTTTGATTTGCGTTTGAAATATTTAACCATACGGCTTAGCCAATCGCTTTCATTTAATAAAATAAATAATTTTGCTTCTCGAATTACAGCATCGCAGCAGTCGTCATTGTACGTGCCAATCAGAGAGGTTGTATCATTTCATGTATCAGCTGTGCTTCAAAATAATAACAATAAATACATAGTGCAGACAAAAGATTTCTGTCTTAGTCATATTTTGGTGTTTAATATTATATTTACGAAATTACTGCCCTCAATATTCTATACATAAGTTATAGCAGAACTATTGAGAAGTGTTTAATACTTTTGTAACGTGCATTTGTAAAATTATCTTTGGTGAAGTGATTATTGCGTATATTTTCGGTAAGTATTTAAACTTAAAGAACATATACTTTAATTCGTATTAGCTTTGATGTGACGTTATTTTAAGGAGATATAGTCATTATCCTTGCTTGGAAGATTTGTAATATTTTGCGCAATAATTTTGTATGGTTTCATTGGATTGGGTATAAATTAATGCAATAAATAGTCAGAGCGTATCTATCGACATTTGTTCTGAAATCATTTTACACACTCAAACATTACTAGCCTAATCGAAGTCTCATGCCTTTTGTGTGATGACTTTGTACATAAATAACGTACACCCGGCCTCGTAGGTGTAGAAAATAATTATCATTATAAATTACTTAACTTATTAAAACGCAAAAAAGATAAATGGACATTTTATATAAGATATTGCGAAACTTGAGTGCATTTATTGATTAATTGAATTTATAGTATATAGTTTAGAAATTAAGTGTTCTTTGCACACCTAATGTTTTTATTCTATTTATTTTTATTAAATACTCAAGGTTCAATTTACCAAAAGATTATATATTTTTTCTTTTATTTGATTTTTATTTTATTATAAATATATTTTAAAGGGAAAATATTACATGCTTACTCTGTAGAAGAATGTATACAAAAAAAAATTGGAAACAACAAACAAACACAACCGGGGAATATTATGCTTTCTTATGTTTTGAATGTTACCTTGTTTGATATTACAAGTAATAAACCAGAGATTATTGTAACTGGCATTCCACTTTAATCATAAGGCATGACAATACACTTACATTACAATATGGATTTGTATTTCATTAAAAGTTAGTATTAGTGAATGTATCATGTCTAAATAAATTAATTTACTACTTAATGTTCACTCTCTCTCTCTAATCAATGGAATCTATCCAGAATGAAATCAAAAAGCTAATTTATTCAGGATGCTGGAATTAATATTTCAGACATAGGTGTGTTGTAGGAGTTATTTGACTCCGACCTCAAGAAAAGCCAGAATTCTCTAACAGTGTATATTAGGTTTAAAGTATTATAATATAAGTGTGTATATTATTTATATTTTGGATAATATTATCCAAAATATAAATATTATACACACTTACATAATATGTGAGCCACAATGGTTGTTATTAGATTTAAATAATAAATAAAATAAATGGAGATATCATGATTATCAACCATCAGGAAAACTACTTCACATCAAATTTATTTAAAAAAAATACCAGAGAAGTTATTTAAATATTTTTTTTATTATCAGTATTTTTTCTAAATCGATTTTTAAATAAATAATAATTAAATTGTATTTCAACAAATGCTTGTTTGTACAGAGTGAATTTTCGGAAACAATCAAATTATGAGAAATAAATATATTATAGACATCATAAATTCGTAAGTTATCTTGAAAACATTTATATAAAAAAATCTTAAAAACAGTAATAACCTTTCATTTTGTATTTAGTTTTTTTTTGTTTAAACACAGATATCTTTTTTGTTTAGTTTTTAAACATTCGGCCCTCTCGGGCACCCTAGAGTCAGTCAGCACAACATGGGTAACGGTCCAAACCGAGGTTCCCTCTCGGAAGCCCTAGTGCCTTGTGCTTACCTACTAATAAATATCTCGGCTAAGCGCTATAGGCGCTCGGTCATCTTTCAACCCGGTGGAAATGTAAAAACATTCGGGATAAAAACGGCCATCATCCCAAAAAGTCCACAGTTTTCCTGTTTTAAGTTTAATTTATACTAATGATAACGATTCCTTAAAATTTATTTTAAATAAAGATCTCCTTGTCAGCACTTGAAAATAATTACCGCGAATATCTTACTGTGTTAAGTTATATAATTTTTTTTTCTAAAACAAACTATAAAGGTTTCATTAGATATTCGTACAGGTTCGCATTCGGTGGTTACGACACAAACATACTTTTGGTATAAGTTTTCTATCTTTAAAAATAAATTAATTAAAAATCGATGATGATAAAAATCTGTATTTTTTTTAGTATATAACATCATATTAACAAAATATGGCGGCCGTTAAAACAAATGTTAAACTTTATTACTGTGTACCGTTACGTCTTTTTATATATTTTTTCTCTTAATTGGATTGTTTCCGAAAATTAACTCTATTTAAATATGCTTTTGGTATAGGTATATAGGTATAGGTATATATAGGTATAGGTCCATAATTTTTTTAATTTTTAAAATTGAATTCTCTTATCTTATGCAAAATTACGCTGCTATCTGCCAATATTATTATTATCGTCACAAGGGCCGTGGCAGCTCAGTATATAAGTGCTCGCTTTTAATTCACGGTATGCGAGCAAACCGAGCTCGACCCAGGTTACAGCACTAATGGAATTGTTAATTGCATTTTTATATGGTAATTAACCACGAGCTAGGCGGTAAACCGGCATGTCTAAGATATAATAAAAAAAAAGAGACATGAAGTCCGCCAATCCGCAGTGGTGCCGCGTGGAGGACTGACTATTCTCCAAGACCCTCCCTCCTCCATCTAGAGAGGAGGCCCCATCCCCAGCAGTGGGATTTATTTATATATACTGTTAGTTTACTTTACATCAGTAGTATTCAGTTGTCTGTTATTTATCTGACTTGGAAATTGATCTTTCACAAATTGGATAAGCTGTAATCTTGCGCACCAGACAGATTGAAGGGTTGTTCTAGACACCGCTTTTTGCACTGAATATCACCCAATTTCATTTCTTTTTTTCAGTATGACATTAATGAATTACTATTCTAAAATGAAAGGAAACCACATTATCAATTTTTATGTTGCCACTTTATGTGTTATACCTGTGTAGATTTGTGAACAACCGGTGAATGCAATGGATGCAGTCTGAACGTTGAGTACGGAACTGACGATTAGCCGAGACTGATGAAAATATTTTAAAAGTTCAAAATTATATTTTCAAATTGAAATATTCTGTCCCCATGCCCACGTAGACAACAGACACTGTGGGACCGTCACACGAGGGCTAGAAGAACAACCTCTTCGAAACTGTCAGGCTACCTAACCGCCGCCGACCGTCAATCGTGCAGTACCGTCCGAGTCGTGTGTGGTAGGAAAAACCACCACCGTTGCACTCCTCGTTGACCAGCTCACCCAATTTGGTCTTAGCAAGCTTACATGGTATCGAGGAAGCTCAGAATACTTCAATTTATCAAATCTGATTGAAGCTTTCTAACATCAAAAAACATTCTAATTTCAATGGAACAGATGGCTAGATGCTATCACCAGACCAGCTTGGGATACTGTTATTAATATAATTAAACCACAATCCAAAGTACAACTGCAAGACCCGAAGGCGTTGTGAGCTCATAGGATACTAGAGTGAAATAGCAGCATAACGTCGCTGTGTTTTGTATTGTGAGTGTAGGGATCCGGAGACACGATTGGAAGTAATGAGAAATTCCATATTAATGTTTAGTGACATAATATGCAACTTGACACTATTTGGAGGATGAACGCATATGTCATCGGCCGCATTTGTCACATACCTTCAGGTGAACCCTGAGTTTCTTTGACACCCTTATTATTATAATAAAAAAGCTCTTTGTGTGTAAAGCGGACCATAAATTTATATGCTGACTCGAAAAAAAAACTTAAAATACCAGTAAAATTAGTTTAAAATTTAATTTAAAGTGACAGAGCGACACAGCAGTTTGTTTCTAGTTGCAGAATGAATGGGTCAACTCGATCGGGGTATGACCACGCCCTCACAGAAAACCAACGTAAAATAGCAGGATAATGCTGCTGTGTTTCGCCTGGTGAGTGTAGGGAGCCGGAGACCTTTATTACTGGTGACGTGGCATGCCATCCCAGTCCTCAAGGGTTACAACGCATCTGCATTATGATTCCTTGTCAAGGATGAATGTAGATGTCACGGGCCGCAGGAATCGCTTGACACCGGGTGAACTGTGTGCTAGTTTGTTACACTCAATGTAATAAAAAAAGATTAAAAGAAGCAATTAAAATTGAATGTATTATTTGAAACTTTTTATGATGACGATATTCACAAGGATAAATAAAAAAGAAGATAGAGATATAAATCCATGCAAACAATGTAACGTCAAAAGAATATTAACTAAAATCAAAGACAAATTGTTATATGTAAATTTTGAACTACCCACATTAATATATTCTATCGGCCTCTTGACGGAAACACAATAAATCTGTTCACCATACTGTTCCACCAATATTGTTTCATAAATTACTGTCCCTAATTGTTCAATTGAATACTAATTAGCAATTTAGTATTTATTTGCATAATTTTTAATCTAATTACACGTACAATCCTTTGTTCCGTACCTAAGCAGAACCGTTCAGTTTGGCATGCCAATATAGCCATTTAAAATTTCATGTGGTCGGTGTCTATAAACAAATCAATTATAACCTTGTGCATTGTTGTATGACTCATTCATCGTTGATGTTGCAGCCGTGTTGTCCTTTGTGTTTTGCCGCCCTATGACAATTAACAGCACATTTAAGTACTACAATTAACACGCATTCATCTTAACATAGATGTAAAATCAAGTTACCGCTAGTAATGGTCATGGAGACATACTGGAGTTAAACTAGCTGGAATCAGTCAGCTGTGGAGACATAGTGGGTGTTCGCTGGAATCGGTCAGCTCGACCAGGAAAGGACAACGATCTCGCACCTAGATTACTGGTAACGGGGCATTCGATGTCTTACCATGATACTCCCAACTAATAATAAGATGAAGGACTGTCCAAATTGATGTTAACAAGTTTGGTCTTCGATGGGAAGACACGAAGAAGAAACAAAATTAAAGATGCCTTTTTCTTTTTTTTTAATACGCGTACACAATCGTTGCCTCATTATCGTATAGTAAACCGTCTATTATCCGTAGTATTATGTGTGTGGTTAGCAACTTGATTGCGATAAGTTTAAGTGATTATTAAAGTTAAAAAAAATTGTTACAACCTATGTGGCCACTTCTGTTTCCTAATGCATCGGCGAGTGTTGCGAAAGCGAACTGCGCTGGCAAGCATTTCGTCATCCGACGAGATCCGGTCGCGACGGGATTCTGAGGTCTCACCGATGGAGATAAATTAGATATTACTAAATGTTCCACCTTCCCGTTAAGGCTGCTGCCCTTATACCCTCTGTGTATTTAGACGAACACAAGTTTTGCACAAGTGTATAAAATAAAATTGATTTAATATTAGGTCCTTAAATACATATGAAATTGGCGTTTTATCGAACTGGCCACTTTGATCTCAAATAATCTGGCGTTTGGTTAGGAATTCAAAATTAAAATGTATTGCAAATTTAGATTTGTGTTTTGGATTTAGTGATTCATTTGTTTTCGTGCCACTGTAAAAGAATACACGGTACGTGTTTGGATCCCACGTTTCCTTCTGGAGATTTTGACCTCCAAAACAAACCCCGCGGACGGCCGGAGAAGTTGACAATGAAGAATTATAGGTGTTCGTGGAAGGGTATCCATCGAAAACGTCACCACGTCAGAGTGGTTACAGTGCTGTGAGCACTCGCTTTTCCCTATTCTGATTCAATGCATATGCAATAAGATCTAAGAAAAGTTCAGATGCGATATCAGGGACGCGGGAACATAGTACATACAAAACAACCAGAGAAGGTAACAATTTGTGTGAACAAATATTGTAAAAATTAAACATATTATATACATATTTATGAACATATATATATATATATATATATATATATAAAAATATATTTAGTAATAAAATAAAAACAACGCATTTTTTTATAAAAATAAAGTGTGGTGGGGTGCGGAGAGGGTGGGGGGGAGGCAAACAAAACACGGGACCACTCATTCGGTACAAACGGTTCACTAGATGGTATCTTATGACTGCGAATCATGATATCTTCATCCATCCTCAAAAGAATGTCAGGGGTTGCACCCTGAGGACTGAGAAATCGTTACTTGTAATTCGGTCTTCGTATCCTAATACGAAACAAGCAGTGTTATACTGTTATTCCACGTTGGTATTCTGTGTGTTGGGTAGGTATACATCTCACATTTACAGTGCTGGAATTAAATGAAAAACGTCAAAAACACTAGTTTTTTTTCACGTCGCCACTTCTCTCGAGCATCGTCAGTCTCAAGCGGCCACTCGACGTGAGCACACCCAACCGCAAACGGCTCCAGACACGAGTGTAAACTTGTAATCATTACAAAAAACATCTCGCTATTTCTAGAGAGCTTTTCTTATTGTAGGTTTTTGAAAGTATCTCAGAATTACCTTCGTGTTTGTGCGAAAGAAATGTACACACTTCATTCACGATTGCTACCGGTTAGGTACCTCTCCACAAATGTGTTGCCGGCCAAGTTGTTATTATGCAGCAGAAAAAGGGTTACGGAGGGGACTGGCCCCTGCGGGACACCAGCTTTTATTGCTATAGCCTCAAACTAGCAGCTATTTATAACCTCTCAATAAATTAAATTATTCAAGACTTGAAACAAACTTAAATCTTTAACGGTAAAAGTCTGCTTCGGCTGTGTATTTGAAATGAACGGCCATGATTTTTTTTCAACCTACATAATCTACTACAAATTTTAATACAGCCAAAAATTAAACTGAATCACGATACCAAGACAATACTACAGTTACTATTCGTTATATTTATTTGTGAATGGGTGACAGACGAATACAAAGTTCATCTGATAGTAAGTGGTGATCGCCATTATAACCTCAACCTGCCATCCGTCCTCAATAATTCAAGATGCCATTGGTCCGGTACCCAACACTGAAGAAACGAAATACACCTGTGTTATGTTTTATACTGGTATTCTGTCAGTTCTAGTCTATCCCCGAGCAAGTCGACCATTCATGCTGCAGTTAGAAAACGAATTTGGAAGCATTACAATGTTTTCTTCGATGGTCGATCCACGATACGCCACGTAAGACGAATGCCATCTCAGTCCTAAGGGGTGACAACGCATTTGCCTTGTGATTCCTTGTTAAGAAAGAGTGCGGGAGTCATGGGCCGCATGAATCATGTACCATCGTGTTCTGTTTTGCCCGTTTGTCACTTCAGAAAAATATATTTTCATATGAGTCAGCTTGTCGGCAAACAATGGCTAAGTCATGTGAACTTAAATGATAAAGATTTAGTTGTGCCACGTTATTACTATTATATTTAAAACATTAAATAGTTCCTGCTAACCTTCCTTATACAATAGACAAGACAAAGTCGAATTTTGATATAACATCTATAAAACTTTGACGAATTATTAATACTATTACATGAAGACTATTTATAGATAAAACTATAAAATTAGCTTGTAAATGGATTTTTAAAGGTAGGTGCGATTAATTAATTAGGCAATTAACTAGAATGACAACAACAGACACTTAACGTCACTATGTCTCGATTTATTGGTACGATGCTAATATATTATACCAATAAATCGAAACATTCACAAGTTCACCAGATGACAAATCCATCACCTTTCGATTATAGAAACAAGAGAGGCGTGAAATAAGTGAATTTTTACCAAATAGAACCTTGTGTGTCACTTTCGAATACAGCTACTAACAGACAAGTATACATTTAATAAATAACGTTCAACATATATAAAGGAACGTTTACATTCGAACTCACTATCGCAGTAACCTGTATAGATACGATTCATTTGTGAACACTAATAATTAGCGATGCACTTTAGATTTAACTTTTATTTGTTACATTGAGAGTTACCAACGAGCACACAGTTTCCTTCCTTCCTGCGGCCCATGACATCTACATTCATCATTGACAAGGTATAATAATGCACATGCGTTGTCACGCTTGAGAACTGAGATGGAATGCCTCGTCACCAGTAATAAAGATCTCCGGATTCTTACACTCACCAGACGAAACGCAGCAGCATTATGCTGCTATTTCACTCTGGTATTCTGTGAGGGCGTGGTCCTACTGTCGAGCTTACCCATTCATTATGCAGTTAGAAACAAACTGCAGTGTAGCTCTACCACTGTTAAAACTTCGGTGTTATTTAACCGATTAGAATTATTATATATTGTTGAATAAATAAAAGCCTCATTCTAAATCAATATTATTTAATTTTTACGTCGAATAGAGCCCCTACTGTTATTCTAATTGTTGCGACACAAACGGTTAATAAATCAGACAGATTTTCAATTATATGTATTTAAATATGTTGTATACGCACGATCGAGGCCATACCACCGCTAAGACGTTGTCTTTAAAGAACCGTCCTAGCAGATCAGCTAAAGTGCCGGGTGAAAAGCAACGGCAAAGGCATGCACGTATTTTACTGGACTATCCATACACCGGAGGACATATTAGTATTAACCTAATCGACATCATCCATTACGAAAAATTCTTCTAACACTTTCCAAATATAAATACGTGCAGTACAATTATAAAATGATCTATTGCAGATTACTCATGTCCTCACAAAACAGGCACAAGGACACGTTAAACTTGTTGTATTCACTGTACTATCACAAACGGGACCAAAAAGAATATCTAAATTATATGCGCGGCCGGGTGTTCGTGTTAAAGGTTACATCGCGAACAAAGATTAGTTGACAAGTGATACCGCTCCCATCTATTCCTTGTTACTAGTCATGTCAACAGTGGTAGAGCTACGATGCAGTTTGTTTCTAGCTGAAGTCACACTCACATATGTCCAGTTCTCCAAGCTCATTTATTAATGCAAAATTTATTACACATACAATACGATTACATATATAAAATTAGTATTCACAAAGGACATAATTACAGCTATTTAATTATTTTTGCTCCAGTGCCATAGCCTAACTACTCTTTAACCTATATAATGTTTTTTTTTGTAATAGAATAGGTGGCAAATGAGCTAGCAGCCAAGTAAGTGGTCACTGCCGCCCAAGAACATCCGCAACACCAGCGAAGTAGCAGATGCGTTGCCAGCCTTTAAGGAAGGTGTAGGCTCCTTACTCGAAGGTGACGATTGATTCCATATAGTAGTTGTGCGTGGCAGGAAATTTCGCGTGGAGCGCAAAGTGGTGGATATGGAATGAATTATTTTTTTATAATATTTTCATCCTGATATGACCAAATGAAAGAGCATTCTTTGGCGATTATACCTATATTAATAAGTTATACTGTGCAAAAATGTACTTATCATTGTCTGATCTATGACCACAGATATATATATTGTTAAACTCAAACAAAACAAATCTTTCATTGTTACGTGCTAACTAAATGTGATTGTCTACATTCACACACTATCGTCACGTCACTTAACTATCAACAAATAGTTTTGCCTTGAAATTACAATACAATGATGACCATCATACATGTGATAACAGTGGTAAAGCTACGCTGCAGTTTATTACTAGCTGCAGAGTGAATGGGTCAACTCGCCCGAGGTGAGATTGCGCCCTCACAGAATACCAGCGTAAAATTGCAGTATAAAGCTGCTGTGTTTCGTCTGGTGAAAGTAGGAATCCGGAGCCCTTTATTACTGGTGAAGAGGCATTCCATCTCAGTCCCCAAGGGTGACAACGCATCTACATTATGATTCCTGGTCAAGGATGAATGTAGATGTCGTGGGCAGCAGGAATCACTTGCCATCGGGTGAACATTAATCTAAATGTAATTAAAAAAAAAGTTTTTCTACACCGCCAAAAATTACCGGTAAATCACTTCTTAAAATTGAATTAAAAAAAATTCATTGTCGCCGCAGCAATGGGGATCGTACTCGGTTAGCTCGCGTACAGTGAATTCAATGCGCTAGACACTGAACCACCACAGCTTATCTCTTTTATAAATAAAAATAATAATAATAACTTGTTAAATTGCTATTCAACCTTTCTAGATTGCAGCTTTCGACATCCATTGCAACATCGCCCATGGTTAAGTGGTTTCCTAATGCCATGGAATGTTCCGTTAAAACGAGCGGGCTAACCTGAGATATCTCGAGGCAATAAACTGCACATTTAACGTCGATTATATTTACCGTATTGAGTCAATCGTTTTTGTGTCTGGGTGTTAACTTGACACCTGACAGCTGTCAGTCTGACAGTGACAGTTGTTACATTATCACACGTTGCTTGGCAACAAGCCAATCTTTACTCTAACTAGCCGCATTTTTTTAAAGCTAATGGCATCTGTTAGCCCGAGGGCTTTTACAGCTTCACTGGGTTGAAAGGCGAGACCTTAATTAATGCGTAACCAGCACAAGGGATCCCGAGAGGGAGCCTCGGCTTGGAACGTTACCCTGGGCGCGAAAGCAACCGACTCGAGGGCGCCCGAGAGGGCGTTACTTCTGACGGATTACGGTAGCATAACGCTGCTATATGATACAGATAGTTACCGGTACCGAGGCATTACATCACCATCCGGGGTGACAACACATGTCGAGTCAATGTTCATGATAAATTTAGGAGTTTGTGGGATAGTCCTCACGTACCATCAGGTGAAATGTGTGCTTATTTGTCACCCTTGGTCTCAGAAAAATGCTAACTATTTTGATTGATTACTGCAAAATGCAAAGCTGCATCCATCGCGACAGAATTCAAATTTTAAATCTATGTTCTTGTGCCCCTAACAGTAATTTATGATGATGACCTAGTGGTTGATTTCGACCACGGCGATATCGTCCGGTGACTGCCGGATGACATCAACTGCCACAATTGCCACGGGTCGGTAGGTTGGTGCAGTGTTGGTGTGTGGTGTGTTGTAGTTGTGTTGATCAGGGCTTGGGCACTGGTGGTCGCGTCGTCGGTGTCGTCTAATTCGTTCCTCGGTCTCCTTCGGAAACGGGGGAAAAAGTCTCGCGGTCTCTCTCTGTAATCACCAGATGAAACACAACAGTGTTATGCCGCTATTTTACCCTAGTATCCTGTCAGGACGTAATACTTTCGATTTCCGATCGATTCTATTCCCAATCATGCTGAACTAGAAACAAACTGCAGAATGGCTTTACCATGTTTAGAGTATTTGCGAACGTATATTTGCAAGAAATAATTCTAAAAACAAGTCTTAAATATGCGGTGAAATGTTGTTACGTCAGTAACGGGTGCGTATATAAAATTTAGAATTGCCCAGCGCTTGATTAATAGATTCATTCGTAACTCCTTTTACATCGGTGAAGGGCTACGGATTACCATGGTTGCCAAATAGCTACCATACAACTGTCATAACATTATATATCCAAGCTCTTAACTTGTTTATCTGTGATAACTGACAAGATTAGAGAGTTCACCGTCATCTTAGCCCGTCATGCCAAAATGATCGCCTTTAACATGAATATTAAAATGCACAAGAAAAAAATAAAAAAGAGATAAAAATGAATTAGGTATTCCTAGTCTATTTCGACAGACCGATATAGTTGTTGATAGTTATAGAAGTAACTGCGCAGGATGTATCATGGTGTATATCATTTGCGCAAACTTTGAAGCACTCGTTTGTAATACTTCCCTAGTTAATATATGTATAATAAGCGCCTTCATATCGCCATGTACACAGGCTGGTTCTCACCAATCAACATCGATAGAAGCGTCGCTGGAGTTTCTTGCGCCACTACTTCTCCAGCGCCTACGTATTCCGAAATGACGGTACAGTTAGTCAATAATAATAGAGAAATTAATTTAGACAATCCATAGTCGCTAGCAACTAATAGAGCCGTGGTTCGGCCCTCTCAGGCACCCTCAAGTCACTCGCGAAACGGTCCAAGCCGAGGCTTCCTCTCTCGATGTCTCGACTGAGCGCCATAAGCGCTCGGTCACCTCTCAACCCGGTGATACTGTAAAAGTTCAATAGCTAACAGCGGCCCACAGCCCGAGAAAAAAAAACAAAGGAAAAAAATGTGTAATAAGATTAGAGGGAAGTTCAAATCCACTATCAGGGATACGGTACATACATACTACACACCCAGACCTATATATATATAATATATATATATATATGTATATATATATATGTATATGTATTATATATATATATATATATATATATATATATATATATATATATATATATATATATAATATATATATATATATATATATATATATAATATTATTCTTCGGTTCGGGAATAGAACCAAGAGCTCGTCTCCTTAGCAGCCAGGTACTACAACGAGTAAGTCACGCGGAATTCAAAGTTACCTATTCTACAAGAACCTGCGTAAGGAGTTTAAACAGTTTAGGTTTAGTCAGGCAGTTTTTTTTTGTTTCAAGCTGAAAAATAAATGGGTCGGCTTGATCGGGACACGAAGCAAACCATCACAGATAATCCAACGTGACGCTGCTTTATTTCGGCTATTTAGTGTAAGGTTTTGGGGTGCAGCAACGTTATGCTGGTATTATCCCCACGAGGGTTCGGTTCTGCCTCGATCGTGCCGTGCCATAAATGTCGCCACAAACATGTAGTAACAAGTGAATTGACTCCACCACGTAGACCTATGGTTAGGCAATTATAAATTATTACTTAAAAACTCCACGCGAAGCCGAGGATAACAGCGATAAAATTAACATCAAGGCAAAAGAAATCTGGACTAAAATTATATATGTATAGTATTTTAACCTTCAACACGAGCTAGCTGATCTATGTCGGGTTATAAATAGAAATTTGATTGTAATGTGTTTTATACTAATAACAATCTCTCGCTCGAATCGCATCGAACCGACTTATAGAAAAAGATGATTTAATTTATTTTTCTGTATTGAGGATCGAAATCGTGCGCACAGTTCAGAGCAGTGGTAGAGCTACACTGCAGTTTGTTTCTAACTACAGAATGAATAGGTCAGCTCGACAGCGCACTCAACGAATACCAGTGTGAAATAGCAGCATAACGCTGTTGTGTTTCGTCTGGTGAGTGAAGGGAACCGGAGACCTTTATTACTGGTGACGAGGCATTCCATCTCAGTGCTCAAGGGTGACAACGCATCTTCATTATGATTCCTTGTTAAGGATGAATGTAGATGTCTTGGGCCGCAGGAATCACTTAACATCAGGTGAACTGTGTGTGAGTTTGAAACTCTCAATGTAATAAAAAAAAATGTTCACCTATTGATAAGTGATGAGTGCCGCCCATGATACCTACATACATCCTCGATAGGGAATCATAATGCAGATGTGTTCTCCGCCTTGAGGACTAAGATGGAATGCCGCCTCGTCTCCACTAATAAAGGTCTTCGGATCCCTACACTCACCAAATGAAACAGCTGTGTTATATATATATATTATTCAATAGTGGTATAGCTACGATGCAGTTCGTTTCTAGCTGCGGAAGGAATGGGTCTAGTTAGGTGGTATACTGCTAGTATACGCTGGTATTCTGTGAGGGCGTGGTCCCACCAAGTACGAGCTGACCCATACATTCTACCGCTAGAAGCAAACTGTAGTGTAGCTCTACCATTGTCAATTTTTTTTTGTTTTTATCACTAAACTCAACATAACTAAACTTAACATCAAACGCAACATAGCAACGTTATAGAGTTATTTCACGTGCGGTCTTTCCCTGGTTCAACCCCTTCATGTTGCAATCTAGAAACAATGTACAACTTGGCTCTAACTGCTGTTTCTTCACGCTCTGAAATTACATATCTGATTGCAATAATTCTTTTTGTAATCGCTTTAGTATCTAGTCGAAGGAATCAGCAATTACTTGTGATTATTTTTTTTAGTTTTGTTTTAACTTAACGCGAATAGTGTTAACTTTCAAGGAATTCGTTTTAGTAGTTTAAAAGTGATAATATCTGTTATCTTAACTGCTTATCTAGAAAAAAATGTTGAAATAAACCAAAGCACTGTTGTTGAAGTCGAAGCAAGAAATGTGGACATTCATGTTTTTTTAATAATATGAGGTTATTGCCTTATACTATATATTAAGACCTTTTACGATATAGTATATAAATTCGAACCTTTGAACGAAGACACAGCATATCTTGTTATAATTTGTATTTTGTATTTTTTTTTAAACGTAACTTTTATAAACATTGTATTAATCTGTATATTTTGCTTGTACTGTAACACCGTTGTGTAGTTACTCACAGTAAACTGGCCGCACTGCCCTGCTGTAATACAGTTTTCGTACTAGTACGGAGGGTAGCTGAACATTTTGCTACTAAGCAAACTAGCCTACAGCCTCGTTTTTGTTTTGTTTAATTTTTTTTTTCAGTAAGTTATGGTAATTTAGAATACATTAGGTTAAAATAAATTTGTTAAAATTAGGCTGTTTGTGTAAAAAATGATGAATATTTTTTTTCTATTTTCTATTTCTACTTACTATCTCAGTTCACACTAACCGTGTGAGCTTTAAAAATTCATTAATAAGTTAATAATAAAATAATAAATGCCTAGTGTTCAGTAAAGTTCAACAAAAAGGCTGCCACAGAAATTTCAAACAGGAATAGACAAAACCGAATACTATAATATCAGGATAAGATTGCTTTTGGATTGTTCTTATGTTTACGTATTTCGTCTGATACTTTGTCATTGGAAGTTTACCGTTTTTTAGCGATGTGGTGGTCCAGCATTTCTGATAAGTGATGATTTTGTTCCATATGAACAAGTACATCCATCCTCAAGAAAGATTCAAGATGCACGGGTATCTTCACCTTTGAGGACGGAGACAGAATTCCTCGTTACCAGTAACTGAGTCTTGTGATCCTCACACTCACCATACGAGACACAGAGCAGCGTTATGTTGGTATTTCACGCTGGAATTCTGTGAGGGCGTGGGCCTTCCCTGTCCAGTCGATCAATAATTATTCTCACCTAATGAATGGATCCGATCGAACTCGTATGGCTATCTAAAAACGTTAAACAAAAACAAATAGCCTTTTCATTGAACTAGCCACAATGTTTGTCGATCAAAGTGGCGTCGGTCATTGACCTTTGGTGACAACACAGTGTCATTGTTTTTGAGTTATTGGAGATTTTTTTGCCATCTCAAAATCGGATGCAGTGTCGGGGACGCGGAACATATTTAGTAATAATAAGTAAAAAAGATTATTTGCATAGAACTTAGGTACAACACTATTATATAGCTATCCATATATCGGTTCGAATATTGTTTTATGAAAAAGAACAATAACACATATTAGTTATTTTATAGCCGTAACCTGCGTAACTCGCGCATTGACGTGCTCGTTTTTAATTTCATGGTACGCGCGTAAATCTAATCTATTCTGTATGTATATTTAGCTATATATGCATATATATATATATATATATATATATATATATATATATATTAATTTCAAGAACCCGCTGCATCCGATTTTACTTGTTTTACGGCATGCAGAGGTTTTTGAGCGGCAACGTGACGGGTTTTGTTTACTTCAACGCGGATTTCTGGTGCTGTTAAGCGTCTATTTCGCTTGCTGCTAACAACAATGAAATTATCTTCACTAGATGTGGTAGCTCCCGGCCTTCCCGAGCGTGACGATCTTGTAAACTGCCTGTTTCCCTGTATCGAGTTATTGTGCCATGACAAGTTTTCGATGACTTCAGTTGTGAAGTGTATTCTTCTTTTCTACAAAATTTGCACTACACCTACCACAATGTCCCCCACTCCACGATTTGACTGGTAGAGAATGCATTAAGGCATTCAGTCCATGGCGATGATAGGATGTCGGAAGATATTATGTGATAATCACTATTTACTCTCCACAAGTGTAGAGGTTTACGGTTACGGGTAAAGGAGAGTTCCCTTACCTTTCGCAGTTGGCAGAGTCAGGCTGAATCTGACAATACAGTGTGAAATAGCGCTGTCGTGTTACGCATGGTGAGTTTAAGGATCCCGGGGTGTAAAGGTTACGAGACATTGCACTACCAATCCTCAGGCGAGCCAACGCATGTTCATTCTGAATCTCTAATTGACGATAGACGTAGGTCGTTTTTACCACTCATGATATTTACAGGACGGTTGAGTGACGACTGAGTGGCCTAAACGCTCGGCCACCTTTCAACCCGGTGAGTGAAGCTCTAAAAGCACTCGGGCTAACAGTGGCCTTGAGCCATAAATAAAAAAAAAATATAATATGTAAAAAATGTGTTAAATAAAAAAAAACAAGACGCGAACACGCGTGGGCGGGAAGCACTCATTACAGCCGGACACCAAATGATTAACACTCAAGTCGAACTTTCTAGTTAAACTAAGATGCATCGTGTTGGAAAGTGTTTAGCGCCTCTCTCTCGGACTTCTTTCACCTGTCTCGTTTATACGTGGCTACTTATTGGGAGAAAGACAGCCAAACATAGTTATATTAATTGGTGTTCTTACAGCATCGTCACTATATGAACAAAACTTTGTCTTTGCGACTCCTCTGGTATTGCGTATGTTCATGGACGAGGGTGGTTGGTCACTTACCATCAGGTGGGCTGCGTGCTCGATTGCCACCTAACCTAAAAGAAAAAAGGCTCGGAAGTAGAAGTTTGTGTAAAGTACAGTGTGCAAAAAAGTTTTGTACTTCAATTCTTTTTTTACGAACAGTATTACGTTCGTCGCCCAGCGTTATTCGGTTGAGTTTCTCGGAGGCCCAAACACGACTGGTGAACGAGCATTGGACAAATCCTCTTTTTTATGCTAAGACACGATCACAGTTCACTTGTTTGATGAATCAATTTTATTGTCGAAGACAAATACAGGTTTCCGGTGAATCTTTACCATCGCATCTTACTATATCATTTTGCCCGCTTCAACTTCTTGAATATCCATTCTGTACTCAAACATGGTCTTACTTCTGCAGGACAAAGACATTTTTAATAAATATATATGATCCTTAATAACTGTGGGACGGTATGCCAAAAGGCTTTAAAATCGATCTTTTATACTATTTTTAAAGGTTGCTACGCGAGTATCTTCGATTTTTTTTTAATTTATTTAAACTTGATTAGTCTCAACTTAATGCCGTAAGGCATTCTTTACCAGTCAACCCGTGGCGTGTAGAGAGAATGTGGTAGGTGTAGTACCTACATTGTAAATAAGAGAAAAAGAAATTAAAACCTAAAATTTAAAATATATATATATATATATATATATATTTTTAAAGAATAAAATGTTTTGAAACACAGCAGCGTTGTGCTGCTGTTTTACTCTGGTATTCTGTGAGGGCCTGGTTCCTCCCCGGACGAGCTGACCCATTCATTGTCATTTCAGCCGAGTGGAGGAGTTTTTTGTATTACGAGCGTATTATCGATTGTATATTCTTTTGTAAATGTTATCCTTGAGTTTCATCGGTTGGAGCGATTTAGTTTTTTTTATTTTCGTTATAGTCTAAAATTAGATTTTTATAGAAAGGAAAATTCTGGAAAAAAAAATTCTTTCATCTACGCCATTTTTGTTTAAATTCCAGACCATAAGTCTCAAAACGATCACAAACAAATTTGAATTATTTTAATTTGATCAGTTGACCGTCTGTCTGATCAGCTAGTGATAAGATATATAGTGCCATATTAACGTAAATATTAAATACATTTAATTGGCATACACTTAGAATAAAAAGCCATCTTGTATTTATTATAAATCTAAATTGCATCATGCTATTGTTGTCCATTTTTGGTAAACACGTCCCCTGGTAAACTTCTCCAACTAAGCACATACAATGTGCCGAATTCAGAATTCTAAAACGTTAAGGTATTCGAATATGTTAAAATGAAAGGTCTCTTTTGTTCTTGTTCTACAATTTACAATATTTTGCCATTTCAAAAGCTTTAATTAAATAATTCTTAATTAGTGGATTCCGTGCGGGAATAACGAATGACGTAAATGTTTGGAATTAGAACAAGTAGTTCCCACGTACGATCATTACCATTGTGTAAAATGAAATCAATTTAAAAAGAATTTTTGAAAAGAGCAACTACTCAGTTTCACGCTAGACCTCAGCAGACATCTGTATTCGAAGATTTTATATTATTTAGTTTATTATTAGTTCAACTGATGTTAAAAGGGGTAACTATTTAGTTTTATTTCTAATGGCACACAAACAATAGATCAAGTAAACATACAAACAATGATAAAAAATACACAAAAAGATAAAAGTAATGCGATGTTTTGTGAGTGCTTTACAGCACTCGAAACGTCTGGATAAAAAAGATAAAAATTAACGCGATGAAATCTAGTGCTTTTAATATTACTGATATAAACATATCTCAACTATAGTGCGTTTACTATCTCGCTAGAAAAATGAAAGAGCTGTGGATGATGTCTATTTGGTTGGGTGACCGAGCTTACTTGCTTTTGCTGGATTGCGAAGAAAAAAACCCTTTTGTCAACACAATTTAATATGATTATACAATTATATAAAGGTAGCGCAACATATTGCGCGCTCACTCGCACTTACTGGTCTTAAGGCAACGCATAATGATATCCAGCGCTCGTACTTACGTGATGTCCAAATTATATGCAAAATTGAAATATAGCACAACATTTTATATCCCCGCCTGCAGCAAGATAGTCGAGGATGCTAAAATGCTTGTGTAAGACAGTTCTCCGTAATAGTCCTGGTGGATCGCAATCTACGAACATATCTTAAGTTTCACAGACCGTTCCCTAAACCACCACCTAGACTTTTTTGTGTGCGTGTGTGTGTGAGTATTGCTGTTGGTCCAGAAACCTCTACAGTTTTATCTAATTAGACTTGCGAGCGGGAGGCCCGCTGAATAGGGAGACAACGATTGCTGCGAAGCTGGCGCGGAGACTGCTGCTGCACCACCCCTGCACTCCGACCCCTGTGGACGAAGAACGTCGACGAGAACAGAGGGGGGCGATAATACGATCCGAGGGCCCCTCATAGTGAGGTACGAAACCTCGACTCGGATCGCTATCTAAAGGGATTAGATTATTGGCGCCTAAATATTTTATGTCTGTCATAACGTTTTATTTGCTATTTTTAATCATCCGCGAATTTTTTGCACGTGTAAACAATATTGACGTGTTTAACAGTTTTAAGTAAATTTACATTTACGTATTACACAAATATTTGATTAGTGAACAGTTTTTGTGAGTTTCTCAAACTATTGTTTGGTTGCAGTTTACACGATGTTTGTGTTAATTTTATTGACGTGAGTTCAAGGTGGTACTCGCGTTGCAGTTGATTTCTGGCTGTACCATAGATAAGTCATCTCGACCCGTGGCCACGGCCCCACAGTATATCAGTGTGAAATAGCACCATACGCTTCTCTGTGTTCACATGATGAATGTATGGTTACGGAAACTCAATTAGGGGACGAAGCATATCTCTCAGGGGAGAGAATCTTTGTTGAGACTACACTCATCGTTTACCATCAGGTAATGTTTGTTACTCTTAATATAATATTAAAAAAGAATTAGCCGCATAAGGTTTTTTATTTTTATTTAAGTCAGTTGGAAAAGAATGATATGTAAATTTTAAAGTGTGGCTCGCGCGTAAATAATTCATGTTTGTGTTGTAGGTACACTAATATAAAAAGTATATATATATATCTGAAAAGGTTAGTACCGGCACGCGACTCCACTGGCGTGCTCTACATATCTTCGAATTAATTGTTTTATTTATTTCTTAGACACGCAGGATTCCTCACGTCACACCGTTTTCAAACTGTTCTCTTCTCACTTTCGAGCATGTTGTAAAATGATGGAATTTAAATTGCAATGAA
Source organism: Teinopalpus imperialis (assembly GCA_029286865.1). NCBI lineage: Eukaryota > Metazoa > Arthropoda > Insecta > Lepidoptera > Papilionidae > Teinopalpus > Teinopalpus imperialis. Next base: position 7,442,231 of record JAGSMU010000014.1, on the reverse strand, counting down.
TAATTTCATTGGTGCCGAATCGAACTCGGTTTACTCATGTAAAATAAAAGCACTGAACCACCAGGGCATTCAGAGCTAGTAGATGTGTAGAAATGTGTAATAATCGTAATGTGAGTGTAAACATTATAATTATTACACAATTATTAATATGAAATAGAACATAAATTAACATACTCTTAATAGAAGTAATTTATGGTAGTTTAATGAATGCAAGATGGCGGGTACATTGTCTGTTATTAATTTATTATTATAACGCGCACAGATTTTATTTTTTATGATTGGCAACACTGTAAGCTTTATTGACGCTTGTATCTTGCAACACTCACTTCTTCTTAAGGCATTTTAATTGTGATTAATAAGTTGCCAGAGGAGGATTGTTCAGGTACGATTCGCGATACAATCGTTGGGGTACGGAAAGTAGTAGAGCAACACTTTGTATGTTTCTAGATACAGCAGGTATAGGTCGGCTCAACCGAGACAGGGATACGACCTCACAGAATACCACCGTGTAATAGCAGTATAATGCTGCTGTGTTTCGTCTGGTGAGTGACCTTTATTAATGGTGATGAGGCATTCCATCTCAAGGGTGACAACGCATTTGCATTATGATTCCTTTTCAAGGATATATGTAGATGTCATGGGCCGCAGAAATCACTTGCCATCAGTTGAACTGTGTGCTCGTATGTTACTCTCAAATCTCAAAAAAAAAAATCTAGTAATAAATAGGAATATATTTCCGATGTCGAAATCGACTTCAATTCTGCAGCTAGCAACTGCACAGAGGTCTCGACTCGGTCAACAACAAGACCCTCAGATCCAAAAACCCAACAATATGTAATGCAGAAATTATTTTTCTTTGGCTGACATTTGACCCTGCGACCCCTTTCATACATTTATATACTGGGTGTCTAATAGAGAGAAGCACGACAAACTTAACTGGAAGATAGGATGACGGGTCTCGACCAGATAAAAAAGAGGACCTTAGTAAAAATATCTCTATTTTAGATATTTTTTCTAAATATACCAATTTTCTGAATCTGTATTAAACCGGTAATTTGTTTATGCAATATCCAGCAGCAGCTCAATACATTTTTTTTCACCGCCGAAGACAAAAGTCGAATAAAATAATGTTAGATTTAAAAAAAGTAATCTTTTGACTTTCTCAACTTCAATTACGAAATTGATCAAAATTATATTAAATAAAAAGACAATTATTCGACAGTATTTTAAAAAATATTTGCCTATTTGTATAGAGTCACAAAAGACAATCCACGAATATACTCCCATGTTTTGAAAAAACACAAAATCACATCTTGAAAATGGCGACACTTTTACTAAGTTAATTTTTTATGGCTCGCTGGTTAACCCGTCAAACTATCTTCCCCTTAAGTTTGTCGTGCTACTTACGGGACGCATTGTGTACATACCAACGGATAAAATCTGTTCTTGGCAATAATCTTAACAAGCCATCATCTCATACAAACAATTTCGTACTGATTGTTTGAGGGTCATGCGATCTGACAACGTAGCTGGAGTTAATTACCTATGCCCAACATAGCCGGAGTTAACTATGTCGCGATGTTTTATATCTAACGTCGATCTAGTTGGTTTGTAATGAGATGAGTTGTGTCATCACTTGGTATTTAAGACATCCGTCGATACCGTTCGGTGGCAGGAGAGGGGTGAGAAGATTACGTACGTTATGCATGTCCGTAGGGCGTGGGTCATGTGATCTGACAACGTAGCTGCAGCTAATTATGTCGCGATGTTTTATATCTAATATTGATCTTGTTTGTTTGTAATGAGATGAGATGTGTCATCACTTGGTATTTAAGACATCCGTCGATAAGTGCCCTTCGGTGCCGGGAGAGGGGTGAGAAGATTACGTACGTAATCCCACTTGGATTATAAAAGGCAGGGTAGAGAGTTAAGACACGTACCCAAAATATTATGAATTTAATACAAATGAAAATGAAAAGAAACAAAAAAAGGTCTTGAAATTTAAGAACCTTTTTTTAAAGTCCGCTAAAAATAGGCGCGCGTATGGATTTGACATGCAGACGCATTTCGTTGTTTTAATTAACAAACATTGTCGTAGCGTTCGACAGAGACATGTGGCCAGGCGGTTGTGATATTATATAAATTAAAAAAATGACATAAGTACCTTTATGTACATTATACATTTACAATTATTCTAACGTCTTCAGGAGTGACAACTAGAGTGTCTCTTTAATCAATGTTGAGATTGGATGTAGATTTTAAATCAAGCAATGATAGTTTACCATCAGGTGAACTGTTAGCTCTTATGATCCTTAAATTTAAAAAAATATCTCGTACCTGTAGTTGGGTATCCGGAACGCTACCATATGAAACATAGCATCGTAATGCTGCCATTGCATGCTATAGTCGACGCATTTTAAGTCGTCAGGCAATGCAACCCGTTATCGATACTTACACGGGGGGTCGATGCGTCATCGTGACCTTCATTAGCACTCTGACTCCTGATTGGTCGTTACGAGTAAGGGTTGTTGTTTTTCTATAAATATAAGATTTTTTTGTTATGATCATTACATTTCTCATTACATTCTCTATGATAACGTCGAAACAAACATTTTATCTTACAAATTAAAAACAAATATTTTCAGATAGCGAAAAATTATTCCTATTAATACTTTACATAATTTAGCATATCGATCGTACTTATCCCGTTATCGATATGCACCTCTACAATTTTTACGCACATCACTACACCTCTCCATAAGACCTGTAAGTGCGAGCGAGACAGACAGATAAATATGATTAGCCCGAAGCCTCAGTTCATGCTTAGTCAATGCGTCGACTACAGTATTCTCTGATTGGTCCTTACTCGGCCGGGTCAGGCACTGTCAAAGATAAGATGAGCTGAATTTAGAGATACAGACAGTCGCCGTCAACTTATATCACTATAACGTCTTTTGTATTTAACAACATACTAGTATAACCTAGAAAATATTGCCTTTCTTTGAACGAATAGAGATGATATCAGTACTATGAAATTAAGATTCAACGATTACGTAACGAGATTTTACAAGAGCATCTCCTAATTCCAAGATAATTAAGGCATTGTTAAGAAATCTTTGAATTTTTTTTATACGCTATGTCGCACCATATAATTATGTTCTGCTGTTGAAGGTCGGACTCGAGTTTTTTTTTTTGCATATTACACGTTCGCCTCATGTTGTGTAAGGCCATGAACTGTGTCTGGTTTATGACAATGCATTACAGCTGTTTATTGTATTATTGACAAGATTATCTAGAAGTTAGAGTGTCAAACTTTGGGCCTAGTGGTCGTAGATTTATTTAAGATTATAAATGTAGGCATATATATATATGGGAGGGGACGAAGTGTGAGTGCATAACAAAAATATGTTCTGCGCAGTTGATGTAATCATGTTAATCATGTCATGCTTATAACCATTTGCCCACTATAGGTATAGATGGAGAGCATTGATGGAAACAGTTAAGATAAAGTTTAGAAACAAGAGAGCAATAGGTATACATATATATGTAAAAATTAAATAAATATATCAACTGTAAGTTAATTCTAAGATTAAAATTCTTTTTTCAATGAGGTATTAATATGATAATTGTCACGAATGTTATGTTGGAGCCGTTTGACGAATCGTTAGAGATATCCAGTTATGTTTTATACATTGTTTATATTATTTATACATGTTTGATACCGAATAGCGAGTTACAGGTGAGGAGACATTGCATCTAAGTCCTCAGGGTTCTCCTCCTGACGCATGTACATCCTGAGTCCTTGTTAGGGATGGATATATATATGTCATGGTTCATATTATTTACCATCAGGTGAACTGTCAGCTCGTTTCTGATCACTACTGAAATAAAAATAAAATGTTCTATTCAGACTACATTCAATGAAAGAGATCGCGGGTGTGAAATGCGACGGGATGCTTAACGCTAAACTAACGCCGAGTCTTAAATTCTACTTAATTAACAAAAAATATCTAAAAAAAAAAAACTCCGGGGTTCATTTTAATTGGGATTTGATCTATCCATTGCTAGAAGTAAAAATAGTAAAAGTAACAAGTAAAAAAGATTTAAAAAAGTAACTCGTCAAACTAAAACAGTTACGCTAATCTAAAGCTAATTTTACGCTCGTATTCCTTCTCCGGTTGAGCCGACCCATTCATCGTTCCGCTAGTTTTTTTTGCTGTTAACTGGCTCCACCATGTATAAATTCAGTCAAGTGTAGTCAACTCGTCGCAGTTTTGAATACACCGCTGCTTCGTTTTCTACAGTTATATTAATCGATAAAAATATTTTATTATTAAATTTCATTTTGTTTTCGTGTTTGGTTTTGAATTTCACTTGTCTTCGAAATATTTTTTTATTTTATTCCCTACACATGCAGATTCCCTTTACCACATGGATCGCGTGGTGAATCAGGAATAGAGTTTTGGTTTAAAAACTAAATAATTTCGTTGTTGCCGGATTCCGTGTAAGGATTGGTCACTCCCGTTATGCCCTTTTCCATGCGTGCGTGCGTATCGCCCTCCCAGCAGTATGCGCATGCAAGGAACTCAACACTAGGGTCAATAATTCGAAGCACTACCAGCACTAAGTATCACACACTAAAAAGGCGCGTTGCGTAATTTCTATCTAGACTAGGCATTATCATAGCATAGAAATATAAATGAGTGGAATTTTATGTTATTTATATTACGGAATTTAGTGGCATAATTTTATATTTTTTTTATGTTTAAATTTTAAGTGTAATTTTATTATTTTTTGTTGCAGGAAATTTTTTAGGTGAAACAAATGTGAGTATTAGTTGTAACTGTTTCGATGTACCATTCATCTATAATTATTATAAACGTACTAGAAATATATACTAAAAATGTTTGGCCCATCTTCATCTCTTAATCCGTCAGAAGTAACTGCCCGAGTCAGTTGCTTTCGTGCTCAGGGTAACGGTCCAAGCCGAGGCTTTCTCACGGGAACGTTGGTGCTGGTTACTCATTAGTAAAGGTCTCGGCTGAGTGCCCTAAGAGCTCGGCCACCTTTCTACCAGATGAAGCTGCAGAAGCGCTGGGCTAACAGTGGCTATCAGCCATAAATATATCATCTTCGGTCAGTTCCATCGCTTATCTAGCCTAGCGCTGAATAGATTTAACTTGGTAGAACCATATTATACCTATAAACTAGATATTGCACGAATAAGTTGGTTAGACCGGGGAAGGGTTCACATATTATTTTACGGTGGTAGATCTACACTGCAGCTTGTTTCTTGTTGCCGAATGAATTGACCAGGGTAGGACAACGTCCTCACAGAAAAGCAGCTTGAAATAGCTGCATAATGTTGTAGTGTGAGTGTAGGGATCCGGAGACCTTTATTACTGGTGACGAGGCGTTCCATCTCAGTCCTCAAGGGCTACAACGCATCTGCATTATATCTCATTGTCAAAGATGAATGTAAATGTCATGGGCCGCAGGAATCACTTGCCATCAGGTGATACCTAAAAAAAGCGACGTTTATCTCTCGCGATATTTACGGCAACAAGTTTTTAAAGTATATTATTAAAATTAATAATAAGCAGTCTCGTAATTGCAAGAATAGTCGAGCTGTGTTTTTTGTTATTTCACAGTTTAGAACAAAATTATTTTGAGGGATTTCGAAAAGGCAACATGTTCAGAAAGTTAATTTTAGGCGATTTCGATAAGGCAACATGGTCAGAAAATTAATTTTAGGGATTTCGATAAGGCAACATGGTCAGAAAGTTAATTTTAGGCGATTTCGATAAGGCAACATGGTCAGAAAATTAATTTTAGGGATTTCGATAAGGCAACATGGTCAGAAAGTTAATTTTAGGCGATTTCGATAAGGCAACATGGTCAGAAAAGAAAATACATAAAATTAGTTACATTCAATATTTTTTTTTGTTTACAGAATGCGATCGTGCTATTTAACATTACAAATATTGCGGTTTATCGCTCCAGCTTTACTGAAAATATACTAGGATGTGACGATAGACGAACCTGCGACCTTAAGTTACTGTAAACCGTACCCAAAACCATTAAGCAATTGACGCTAAAATTCCAATAAACAAAACAATGAGAAACATCATGTATTATATGTATATTTTGAGAACAGTACATGCAACATATTACCTGATAACTAATAATATTAATAATAACGTCTAGCAATATCCGGTGGAATCAAGCAGACGGACCGTCTTATATTTATTTGTCTTATGTTGACAAGCGAGCACACCCGAATGACTGCACGCAACGAACAAATACGCATAAATGCACATGCGTTATTGTCGTCGAGGACAGAGATGGGTGGCCTCGTAACCAGTAGTTGGATTCCCGGATGTTTATACTGACCATATGAGACAATAGCGAAATAACGGATCGAACAAACATATTTACATACAAATGTGTACGGTGAACTGGAACATTGTAAGACACGTTGTTACCTTTCTCAAATAAATAAAAAAAAACATACGTACATAAAATATTATTAACAAAAAAGAACTTGAAATTAAAGAACCTTTTTGTAAAGTCAACTAAAAAAAAATACGAGTATGGATCTGACATGCGGATGCCTTCCTTTTTTTATATTGCGAGTAGCAAACATTGTCAAAGCGTTCGACAGTGCCACGTGTCCAGACGGTTGTGATATTATATAAATTAAAAAATAACATACGTACATGAAATATTTAAATTTTCGATAATTTTAACAGAACTTCCCTCTTAAGTCGTCCAAAAACATGTACGAGTATGGAGTCGCCATACTCGCGCTTCACATTTTATATTAGCGAATACTGTCAAAGCTTTCGACATTGTCACGTGACCAGACGGTTATGATATTATATAAATTTAAAAATAACATACGTACATAAAATATTTAAATTTTCTATAATTTTAGCAGAACCTCCCTCTTAAGTCGTCTAAAAACATGTGCGAGTATGGAGTTGCTAAGCGAACATTGTCAAAGCGTTCGACACTGACACGTGACGTTCGTTGTGATATTGAAGCAAGAACCGCAATCACGCGACGTCAAGGTCAACCATTTCGCAATGCTGCGTCTGATATCAATAATAATAAACTACACGTATTATTCGCATCTGTCGCTTCCTTCTAGATCTTTCCGTCTCGCTTGATTTTGACTCGGTTCGTTATTTAAATTTATTTCGAGTTATCAAAACTAACTGGGTACAAACGAAAGCGATTTTTTTAATGAATTTAAATTTACAGTTTGTTTCTAGGAACGGAATGAATGGGACACGTATTGAACGGAGAAGGATCACGCTCCTACAGAATATCACCGTAATTTTTTTTTTTTTTTCTGGCTGATGGCCGCTGTTAGCCCCAGGGCTTTTACAGTTTCACTGGGTTGAGAGGTGACCGAGCGCTTATGGCTCTCAGTCGAGACCTCTATATATGGGTAACCAGCGCAAGGGCTCCCGAGAGGTAGCCTCGGCTTGGACCGTTACCCTGTTTCGCGAGAGCGTCTGACTCGAGGGTGCCCGAGAGGGCCGAACCTCGGCTCGGTCAGTTGCTTCTGACAGAGGATTATCTTAATTAATATCACTATTATTATAAACTACCTGTACCACCACTTCAGAATGCGTGGGCGCTGGAGAAGAAGTGGCGCAAGAAACTCCAGCAACGCTAATATCACCGTAAAATAGCAGCATAAAGCTACTGAGTTTCTCATGGTGACGACAGCAACCGTGCAAGATATATTATAGTGCCATTATATAGGGAGAATTTTCATACATACAACACACGTTTTAGACGTGGTAGAGTCACGACGTGGATATGAAATAGCTGTAACACGAATAGGTTGTCGCGGCCACGACCGTACCTTTTTGTAATACCAGCATAAAAAAGAAGATTAGAGATGCTGTTACACCTGGTGAGAAAGAAAACGAACACCTCAATTTATCAGTGGTAGAGCTACACTGCAGATTGTTTCTAGTTGCAGAATGAATGGGTCAACTCGATCGAGGTAGAGACCACGCCCTCACAGAATACCAGCGTAAAATCGCACTATAATGTTACTGTGTTTTGTCTGGTGATTATAGTATTGCATTAAGACCCCTTAAAGATAATGTAATTGGGTGTCATGCGCTATAGAAATCCAAATCTACACTTGTCATTGGGCTTTTAAAATTATTGTTAGTTCATGTGAAATATTCCGTGTCTCTGACACTGAATTCCTTCCATCTTTCTGTTATACTATACATCTGATGATGAGTGCTTCTGCTTTCACCGAGTTTGTACGACATATGTCTTGCGCAAGTAACATTTTCTGGTAACATATAGATTTACTCGACCTGGAGGACGACAACTTCGATATTTTTAAACAAAATTGGTAGTTTTGACCTATACGCGGCGGTGGACGTTAGTAAAGCTTAATATATGTATTTTCTAGAAAATTATTAATAAATACCATATCATTATTAATATTAGTATATATTAAAACATACATTAACCTGGGCAGGTCATAAGTTCTGTCACAAATGATTTATTAGATAAGTTATGCGATTTTGTTTTTTGTTTAAAATATGAACAAAAATTAAATGCTGTTCGTTGGTACACGAATCACACGAGGACGGCTGGGTCGATTTGGTTATTATTTAAAAAAATATTTGTAATAGTCCGAATTAGGTTTTTATGGTAAAAAAAAGGAAAAATTTGCTCAATCGATTCAAACGATAGATAATTATGAGAGTAAAGAGGTTTTATTTGAAAATATATATTCACAACTACAGCTGTGTGCAACTGACCTTATCTAGTATTACGTAAAAGTATTCGAGTTATTCTTGTAAAATAAAACTACCGTTTTGTTCTACATTTTTTGATTTTATTGCGTTATAAATTATATATTATTTAAAGTTTGTATATTATGCAAGAAGTTTTGGTCTTTTTTTTACTATAATTACTGTTGTGTAGTCTTATAATGTAAAATAAAAATGTTTATAGTGTTTCTTTAAACAGTATTGCACATTAAAAGTGAAAAAGTAACAGCCCAGATATATATATAAATCTTACTACTGGGCATTGATCTCCTCTCTGGAGAGGGTGCTAGAGCACAGTCCATCAAATCTTCATAATATTAAATATCAATCGTACTTTATAAATACAATAAAAAAAAAACGATCGGAAGCTTTTCCTCAGGTCTTTATTAGTAACAAAGTTTTTATTTATCAACGGGTTTAAACTGTTCACGTGTCACATCATAGATAATAGTTGTTTAATATATAGATATTAAGATTATATTAAATAATCAATTCAATTATTTTCTAGTGATTGTCTTAGAAATTCGCATCATCCATACGTAGTTGGTCAGCGAAACATCTAGAAAGCTATTTATTGATTTATTTATTTGCATAATTAATAGAAACATTGTACAAATGTGAGGTCTTAATGCAAAAAGACATTGTCTACTAGCCTTTTATCGTTGAGTAGGCGGCAAGCGAGCTAGCAGCCACAGGATGTAATGTAAGTGATCACGGCCGTCTATGAACATCCGCAGCATAGCAGGATGCGCTGCCTTTAAGAGAGGTGCAGACTCTTTTCTTGAAAGTACCTAAGTCATAAGTATCGGTTCATGAATGCCGCTGGCGACAGATGATTCCATAGACTAGTTGTGCGTGGCAGAATATTTGCGCATGGCTCCAAGTGATCGCGGAACTGAAAGTTGCCCGACATCTAAACGCCAAGGACTTCGATGAAACAAGTACCAAGGAGGAGTGTTTTCAAAATTAGGGGATGCGACAAAGGAGTTGTTTTTAGGGGCAGCCTCTACCTTTTGGGTTGAGTAGAGAATATATTCCGGGTGCAGGAATTTATGTATAGATATAGATATTTTCATTTTAAAAATATATATATACAGATACACTGCAGGCCAAAAGTTTATGACCACCTTAATTAAAGTAGGAAAATAAAGTAAACTCCAATAAAATATTAAATATTTAATTAACCTGTTTAATCATCTAACATTGATTGACAAACTAGATACTTTAAAAGCGTAAAGAAATATTAAAACATGCAATAGAAGACTATAGTTAGCCAAACTGATTTTTCTTCAACAAATATTCAAGATGCACATAAACATGTGTGTTTTGAATATTTGTTGTCATTCCTGACGACTGCGATGGAATGCCTCGTCATCTGAAACAACCCGCAAGGGAAATGGTAAACTCGCAACACCCATCAAATTCGCAATATCCTACCGGCGCAACTTCAAAGGAAATAAGTTCCATCAATAGTTTACAGCTCCGCAATTCCTAGACGATTTTTTATATTGATTTTTATTTCAAATAATAAAAGTATTTTCACGTTGCATGCGTTTTCATCCTTGGGGACAGAGACGGTGTGCCGTTCTAACAGTAACCAGGTCTTCAGATCTGAGGCTAGATGGTCACATTCGTTAAACGAAACACGTGTTACTGTGGTAGAAATACACTGAAGTTTCTTTCTAGCCGCAGTATGAATGGGTCAGCTTGACCAGGGTAGAACCGCGCCCTCACAGAATACCAGCGTTAAAATAACGGCATAATGCTGTTGTGTTTCGATAGATGAATGAAGTGATTCGAAAACTCAGGCATTTTATCTTAGACTATAGACGTCACAACGCATGAGTATCTTGAAACATTATCAAGGCTAGATACATATGTTAGAACTTACTATCATGTCAATTTTGTACTAGTTTGTCATCACTGATTTTAAAAAAAGTATATATATATATGATCATACATTATCTGTATTCCGCTATGTACAATTAGTTTTTACTTTAGCAATTTATTCGGATTCGCTTCGGTGGTCACGCCTACACGCATTAGCGTGCTATTTGCACGCAATAGTAGATGCAACTTATACGGTGTCCTTGGTCGGTAGAGCGTCCGCCGGAAATGTCACTCTAATAGGGTTGCCCGTTTCATGAAATTCATCGACAGATAAGAAAATTTAAGATTTCGGCGAAGACTGGAATAATTTGTCTGCGGCAAATTTTCCACTAGCCGGCAGTGCATCGGCTTGTCGTTAGGTTAGCTGTTTGATCGTTTGCCGCCTATTCTATATTAAAAAAAAACCGTCTCAAAGAATACCAGCGTAAAATACCACAATGACGGTGTTGTGCTTTCGCCACGGTTTAGGAGCTTTATTACTGGTAACGCAGCACTCTATCTCTTTCCTCAGGGGTGACGACGCATTTGCACTCATCTCATCATTCAATATTGACCGCTTACCTTTAGGTGGACTGTATGATTTTTGTTCATTCCCATTACAAAATCAAGTGTATAATAAAAATAAGACAATTTTATTTCACTCTTCACATTTCGTACCAATAGGGTAGACAACGAGATGAATATATGTTGCTGTTTACCTATTCATCGTCTTTAGCCTTTCAATGGTTTTTAGTCAAAAGCGTCGATAGAGCCATGCTTCAGCTTGTTTCCGGTGGACTGTGTGCTCGTTTACCATCTTAAATACTATATTTGAAACTAAACGCTTCCGTGATTTCGAGGGTACGTTAAGCTGCCGGTCCTGGCGTTCGGAGTGATGATTTTTTTTCAATGATATATGGTGACAGTGGTAGAGCTATACTGCAGTTTGTCTTTAGCTGCAGAATTAACGGGTCAGCTCGACCGTGGTATGAACACGCCCTCACTGAATATCACCATAAAATAGCAGCATAATGTTGCTGTGTTTCATCTGATGATTGTAGGGACCCTTATTACTGGTGAAAAAGCATTCCATCTCACAGCACAGCAGTCCTCAAGGGTGACAACGCATCTGCATTATGATTCCCTGTAAAGGATGAATGTAGATGTCATGGGCCGCGGGAATCACTTGGCGTCAGGTGAACTGTGTGCTCGTTTGTTACTCTCAATGTAACAAAAAAAAAAAACGAGCGCACAGTTTATCTGATGGTAAATGATGACTGAGAGTCAAGATATCTCTATCTCTCAACTAAGAATTCAGATGCACTGAGATGTAAAACCTCCTTACCTGCTTCAAGATCTCGGATCCCTGCACTTACCATACGAAACACAACAGTATGCTGCTAATCGACGCTGGCATTCTATGAGGGCATTGTCCTTCCCGTTGAGCCGAACCGAAATATATACCGCTATAAACTAGCTACAGTTAAACTATGATACAGTTAATTTACCTTTTAGTCAACTTATTGCCAGACGACATCAACTGCGCATAATACATCATTGTGCCGTAAGCAATCTCGCAACACAGTCCGGCACTCGCACGACCTCGCCTTCCCTATTCCGATGTAATATATGTGCGAAAAAATCGGAGGACGAGGTTCCAATGCAGTGTCAGGGAAACGGGATATACATACGTACAACACATCCAGCCTCGAAAACAAACAAGATTGGGAATCGAATCCAGGACACGAGTCAGGTACTGTAAGCGTAAACCACGTTAAAATCCTAAAAACGTTTTAAATACGACCTTCGATAGTGATATCTGGGATTAGCCTACGCGAAGGTTACACGAACTGTAACGATATGACTGCTCAATGATACGTTGAGGAATTATGTTTTATTGCTATACTAGCATCTTTTAGGTTAAAGACGATTATGGATCTCAGTAATATAATGATTAAGATAAACTATACATATAATTAAATCGTAAAATTTTGTCAGTTTGTTCACGCTGATCTCCAAAATGGCTGGACCACTCCGGATGTGAAGTCAAAAAAAAAGTTTATACAATCTCAATTGTATCAGTAGGATGCGTGAATGATATAAATGTTTGTGCGAAGGAAATCACGAACGAGCGACATTAAATAGTGTCGTTTCGTTTTTTTTGCAATTATATTTTTTCACGTATGTATATATATATATATATATATATACATATATTATTATATACATATATATACATATATATATATATATATATATATATATATACATATATTATTATATACATGTATATACATATATTATTATATACATATATTATTATATACATGTATATACATATATTATTATATACATGTATATACATATATATACATATATTATTATATACATATATTATTATATACATGTATATACATATATTATTATATACATGTATATACATATATATACATATATTATTATATAGATATTTTACATGATCTTTATGTACGAGTAGATACATTACCGCGGTGCCGTTTTATACCGGAGTGCAATATTAGTTCAAGGCAAAATTGCTGCTTTCTCTCGGGGTGAAGTTGTACGTGCTCTGCCTTACTAACACTGCATCCACCCCTACGATCTGTTATTAACGAACTAAGGTGCCAGAGACTAGTTAATGACCTGCCGACACGGCAATGCGCCACTATCGATGCGTCTTGCGTTAGAATGTATCCAGCGTGGCGGCGTTCTAATGTGAGGGATAAAACCTCTACAGGCTATATATCATCTATCAACCATTTATCTGGCAGGTATTATATCAGTGGTGACAAACGAGCACACTATTCTAGTGATGACTGCGGCAGATGACAACTACACCCATCCTTAACGAAGATTCGAGATTCAAGTACATGTCACCTTTATGGACTGAGAGATGGAATACCCCCATTTCCTCTAATCGTGTTTCCGCATTCCTTATCTCACCATACGAAACACAGCAGCTATAATATGAGTGCGTTGTGCTCCTGCGTTTGTTGAAACGCATGTGTATCTTGAATATTTATCGTGTGCTTCGTGACCTGAACAGTTGCTTGTTTGCTATTCTTATTTTGATATTAATTTATATATATACGTATATATATATATAAATTATTATATATATATATATATATACATATATTATTATATACATGTATATACATATATTATTATATACATGTATATACATATATTATTATATAGATATTTTACATGATCTTTATGTACGAGTAGATACATTACCGCGGTGCCGTTTTATACCGGAGTGCAATATTAGTTCAAGGCAAAATTGCTGCTTTCTCTCGGGGTGAAGTTGTACGTGCTCTGCCTTACTAACACTGCATCCACCCCCTACGATCTGTTATTAACGAACTAAGGTGCCAGAGACTAGTTAATGACATACCGACACGGCAATGCGCCACTATCGATGCTTCTTGCGTTAGAATGTATCTAGCGTGGCGGCGTTATAATGTGAAGGATAAAACCTCTACAGGCTATATATCATCTATCAACCATATATCTGGCAGGTATTATATCAGTGGTGACAAACGAGCACACTATTCTAGTGATGACTGCGGCAGATGACAACTACACCCATCCTTAACGAAGATTCGAGATTCAAGTACATGTCACCTTTATGGACTGAGATGGAATACCCCCATTTCCTCTAATCGTGTTTCCGCATTCCTTATCTCACCATACGAAACACAGCAGCTATAATATGAGTGCGTTGTGCTTCTGCGTTTGTTGAAACGCATGTGTATCTTGAATATTTATCGTGTGCTTCGTGACCTGAACAGTTGCTTGTTTGCTATTCTTATTTTGATATTAATTTATATATATACGTATATATATATATACATATATTATTATATACATGTATATACATATATATACATATATTATTATATAGATATTTTACATGATCTTTATGTACGAGTAGATACATTACCGCGGTGCCGTTTTATACCGGAGTGCAATATTAGTTCAAGGCAAAATTGCTGCTTTCTCTCGGGGTGAAGTTGTACGTGCTCTGCCTTACTAACACTGCATCCACCCCCTACGATCTGTTATTAACGAACTAAGGTGCCAGAGACTAGTTAATGACCTGCCGACACGGCAATGCGCCACTATCGATGCTTCTTGCGTTAGAATGTATCTAGCGTGGCGGCGTTATAATGTGAAGGATAAAACCTCTACAGGCTATATATCATCTATCAACCATATATCTGGCAGGTATTATATCAGTGGTGACAAACGAGCACACTATTCTAGTGATGACTGCGGCAGATGACAACTACACCCATCCTTAACGAAGATTCGAGATTCAAGTACATGTCACCTTTATGGACTGAGATGGAATACCCCCATTTCCTCTAATCGTGTTTCCGCATTCCTTATCTCACCATACGAAACACAGCAGCTATAATATGAGTGCGTTGTGCTTCTGCGTTTGTTGAAACGCATGTATCTTGAATATTTATCGTGTGCTTCGTGACCTGAACAGTTGCTTGTTTGCTATTCTTATTTTGATATTAATTTATATATATACGTATATATATATATATACATATATTATTATATAGATATTTTACATGATCTTTATGTACGAGTAGATACATTACCGCGGCGCCGTTTTATACCGGAGTGCAATATTAGTTCAAGGCAAAATTGCTGCTTTCTCTCGGGGTGAAGTTGTACGTGCTCTGCCTTACTAACACTGCATCCACCCCCTACGATCTGTTATTAACGAACTAAGGTGCCAGAGACTAGTTAATGACATACCGACACGGCAATGCGCCACTATCGATGCGTCTTGCGTTAGAATGTATCCAGCGTGGCGGCGTTCTAATGTGAGGGATAAAACCTCTACAGGCTATATATCATCTATCAACCATTTATCTGGCAGGTATTATATCAGTGGTGACAAACGAGCACACTATTCTAGTGATGACTGCGGCAGATGACAACTACACCCATCCTTAACGAAGATTCGAGATTCAAGTACATGTCACCTTTATGGACTGAGAGATGGAATACCCCCATTTCCTCTAATCGTGTTTCCGCATTCCTTATCTCACCATACGAAACACAGCAGCTATAATATGAGTGCGTTGTGCTCCTGCGTTTGTTGAAACGCATGTGTATCTTGAATATTTATCGTGTGCTTCGTGACCTGAACAGTTGCTTGTTTGCTATTCTTATTTTGATATTAATTTATATATATACGTATATATATATATAAATTATTATATATATATATATTTTTGTTATGCGATAATTAAATTAAAAATAAACTATTTGTCTGACGATAGTTGTAAGTGTTAGTTGTTTGATTTAACACATTACGACGCTTTATTTTGACGTGACGTCGTGCCCCGCACGCTTAATTGTTTAATTACTTATGCTTAGTCTAACGTAATACTTATTATCTTTGTCTATCATTGGAACCAAATAGTATGCAGTATACATTATTTCATTGTGTAGGGTAAAACCTTTACTAAATGCTATAACCATGGAATACAATTTTCAGGGCTATCAAAAATGATGCGTCAAAATTAAGGTAAATTGATATGCATATTATTATTTATACGGTCACAAGATGGCGTGGAATTTCATTCGTGTTTATGGCATGACATTCCTAATGTCATTTTCCCGATAATGTTACTGATTAACTTTTAATCAACTTTTTTTATTAATTTGAGAGTAACAACCGAGCACAGTTCACTTGATGGCAAGTAATTACTGCGACCCATGACATCTACATTCATCCTTGACAGGATCACATCCTTAATGATGCAGATGCGTTGTTACGCTCGAGGACTAACATAGAATGCCTCGTTACCAGTAAAAAAGGTCTCCGGTATCCTATAGTCACCAGACGAAACAATAGCATTATATTTCACGCTGGTATTCTGTGAGGGCGTGGTCCTTTTCCCGATCGAGCTGATTCAGTGTGCATCTTGAAACAAACAGCTTAGCTCTACACCATCGTCTACTTAAAAGAATAAAAGAAATGTTTAATTATGTCATTTTCCAATTAACTAATATACATTGAGTTATGATATATATTTCATATATGGCGACGGAGTTATCAAAATTTTTCTTAGTTTGGTTGACGGGCACCTTTGTGTAGGCATTTAAACCTTCGTTCACTCATCTTCGATATTATTATACCCGCGTTACATCGGCCTTGGGAAAGGAGCGAGTAATGCCTATCCGCGTTTGTGCGACAGCTTACGGCACTACAATATATCCTGAGCAATCACTGGAATATATGCTTGGTCGAAATCGATCTGATGAATAATCATGTCATCATTGAATAAAGCAAATGAGGTGATTGTATCTATTAGGCCGTCATTACGCCGTAATGCAAAGTTACATTTGTACACATGTGAAAAAAACTTTCCTTTCCTCGAATTTCGCAAGACTTTAAGTAACGTGCAATAAACTATTGTTTTCTCCGTTATTACCAGTATGCAAAATAGTTGTTTAACGCTATTGGAAAGGTTTTTGTTGACGCGAAACTGACCGAGCGCACAAAGGTTTATCGTCCTACATCGCGCGTTACGTAACAGTGACACAGAGCCCGCGCTTTGCGGCCAAGATGGCGGCGGACATTGCGCTCGCGCAGAATGTTTATCGTGTTTGTTCCGGTGTCGCTGGGCTCGCGCAGTAATGTGCATTTTGGCTAGTGACGAGACATCGATGAACGCAAATTGTCAATATTAAATTATTCATATCGACAATCAGAGATTTTTAAGCTAGCACTTACGGATGACTTTTATGCCATTAGACATGTTTTTCGCATCTGATTTGAACCAGAACTCGGGATAACATCCTGTAGGTAGTGAAATTTGACTTACAATACTAATTGAGTACTGGGTAAAAATTGTTTTGGGAAAAAGAGATCAATAAAGTACTAAAATAGATTTAGTATAATTGTTTACTAACACATGAGTCAATGTTGTTAGAATATTATTATTATTTGTGTATATATAATTTTAAATCTGCATGGAGTCGAAATTTACTCGGGCCGAAGCCAAAGTGTTTTTATGGCTATAAATTTTTTTTGACAATTCCGCAGGTATAATTACTGCTTTCTGCATGAGAGAAAGAGTATAGAGATTTAGGAATTAATTACCTCTGTAGAGGGTAAAGTAATTGTGTAAAATAGCTGTATAAACTTACCATTGTGTTTTAATTTCTACTGATTGGTGTATTATGTTTTTTTTCGGTTTGAGTGTTGAGAAGTTTATGCGTATTGCAGATGGCAACATCAATTATATAAACAATTTTGTTGATTTTGTCTAGGACCGTTATATCTGGTCAATTGCAATGTATGGTCTTATCTGTTAGTATAGTTCTATCCTAATTAATTCTGCAGTGGTTGTTTTCAGAACAGATTCCGGTTGATATTTATAATGGGGCAGTTTCTAACTTACGAGCTTGAATTTTTATGCTAAGGCTTGGTGAGTTATTGCATCAACTTGGTTATGTATAAAATCGGAAACATACTCTGTTTTTAATCAGTTTGAGTTATTGATTTCAACTGTGATATGTTGAATGGTTATAATTATAAAGATTGAGTTGTCGTAGCTCAGTGTCCAGACGCGTTAAATTTCTAGGAACTCAAGTAAAGTTCTGGATCCCTCATCTCACGTGAACTGTGTGCTTTTTTCTAGCTGCATCATGAAGCACAACATGAGAAGGACTACGCCCTGATAGAATACCAATGTAAGATACGAAAGGGTACTGTGTGTCGTTTGGAAAATGTAAAGATCTTAAGACACCTAGTCACTGGTAGCGAGACATTCTATCTCAGTCATCAAAGACTTGCATATGCATGCAACTTAAATAATAACTATTGTAGGTGTTTAAAGGTCGCAATCAACAATTACTAACAGGTTAATAGTGTGCTCGCCTGTGACCCTAAGTATCATAAAAATTAAGTTATAAAAAAATCGGTGAGATTTGTACACAATTTATTATCTTGATTCAATGAATATTTATACCGATCATAGTAATAAAATTATGAATAACCAAATTTTATGATAAATATTAGATTGTAATATGGCAAAATATTTGTTTCGTAACATTGAAAACGTCATGTATAACTTTTAATATTATCTATGACGCACTATATGCTACTATAACTACCGTTAGTAACGGTTCTCTATTCTCATTACGTTCTATGTGTTTATTTTTCTTTTTAATATTATGTTGAGGGTTAGCCCTTGTGAGGGTTCGCAGCCTACACACGAGAAGGAATGGAAAGCGCCCACGATGGTGATGATTACACTACTAATGTTTGAGCTTGATCTGGAAAAGACCACGTAGTATACCAGTGTAAAATAATTGTTTGGTGCTGCCATGTTTCGTAGTGTTTTGAATCGATTTTAACAGCCATTATTGATTATATTCAGTTTCGGTTCAGTGGTAATACAGTGAGATGGTCTTTGTTTTTGTCTCTATTAAATAAAAATCGTAGTGTTTTGAATCGGTTTTAATAGTCATCATTGATTATGTTCAGTTTGTGGCAGTACAGTGAAATGGTCTTTGTTTTTGTCTCTGTTAAAAAATTTAGTGACATATCCTTCCCGCTTAGATGGATATTAGTAACGGTATACACAAACTGCGCCTAGGATTATGATATCCCCTTTTTGAAACCCGTTTCTGGAGTATATAGTGATTCGTGTGCTGTAAATTTGATGTAAGTGTTTGGACGCGATAACTCGATCTAGCTAACTATACGATAGTTTAGACATTATTTATGAGTGACACGAAGTGGACATGTCTTTGAGAAGAAATCTCCTTGCATCACACACACTGTACAAACACAAACACATACCTAGAAGACACCATCGGTGCTAATGACGTGAGTTTTGAATACTTATATCGCTGGGTTTTACGAATGACCCGGTTGCCAGCACTTGATTGTTCTACGGGGATGCTGATTGTAAACCTTGGCTTAGACTTCAACCGACCGTGGTCGGTAAATCGCAACCGGTACCACGGAACGTTTTGTATGTGGCTGTGTTTTGTTTAGTATAGGTAAAGTAGCGATAGCAAAACAATAATTGTATTCTTGTCTATAATATGACACGTTAACGCACTGACAACGCTATCTAGTTTGGTGGAATGGAATTTAACTGTATCTAGATTTCTTATCGAGTACAGATGACCACGATCATTTGTGGAATAACCTGTTGCCAGCGATATTCCTTAGGGATTCTAAGAAAACAACCTACTTCTTTCACAAAACCGATAACACTCCTGCAACTTTGGTGTTACTCTGCTATAGTATTCGTTAGATTAAAATTGGTTTTTCAGGAAATAGTGCAAAGTAATTCTTAGTGTCCTGAAACGGACACAAATCGTGTTTCAGCTTACTGAGAGCTGTTTTTTTTTTCGGGCTGTTGGCCGCTGTTAGCCCGAGGCTTTGAGAGGCTCGGGTTGAGAGGTGACCGAGCGCTTATGGCGCTCAGTCGAGAGTCCCAAGAGGGAGCCTCGGCTTGGACCGTTACCCTATTCCGCGAGAGCGTCTGACTCGAGGGTGCCCGAGAGGGCACAGAACGGTGTTAAGTTGGAGTAATTTCTGATTTACTGGTATGTGTTAAGCCTTGCTTTGTAACGACCTGAGAACATGTTTCGGCCTACTTGAAATGCCAGTGAGCGACGGAAAATTAAAAAAAAAATGGGTCGGCTGGACTGGACAACGACCACACCGACACAATACCAGCGTAACATAGCAGCATAACGTCGCTGGGTTTCGTTTGATGAGTTTAGGGATCCAGAAATCCTTTTTGAAATTGTAACGAAAGATTCCATGTTAGTATCAGATAATAATGCAAGCGCTTCTTGTGAATCTATGTTGAGGATAGATTTGTGATGGGCCGTAGTTTTTCTTATCTTCAGGAGATCTATGTGCCCTTTTGTAGCCTAATATGATAAGAAAAGTCGTCTGAGTGAGTGATATTTACCAACGGCTTAGACGTTTGCCCTTTCAGGAATGATTTAAAACAATTATTTATACAATTTTACACACAGACAACGTTATTGTTCAATCTTACTTATGTATTATATAATATTATAAATGTGAAAGTTTGGATGTTTGTAACTCAGTCACACAAAAACGCCTCAATGGATTTAAATGCTTTTGCTTAACGTCTGTTATCAATTTAATGTTAAAACTTGCATCTGTCCGCGACTTCGTTTGCGTCGACTTCGGAATTGAGTCCAGAAAGAAATGACAAATATGTTAGACGACATTATATGATTTAATATTTTTCGCTAGTGCGTGTAAGTTTTGGATACACGATACTACAAACCGTGTACTACGCTCCGTGTATGGTAGTATACTTTATGTGCCATACACTAAGTCTGGATACTTTAGGGAACGAAAGATCCGCTGTGAAGGCTACGCACTTGTCGAATGATCTGCCACGTGACATTCGAGTCAAAGGAGCTTACTATTTTAAAAACTATTATCCTTATATAAATATGTATATATTTATATTTATGTATATTGTCAGTTTATATTTTAATATGTATTGCTTATGTTTCCTTCTAATCTAAATAGAGGCTTCTGTTCAATAATTATAAACAATTCTTGTTCTTATTTATTCTTGAATTTTCTTGTTACCCTGCTATTTATTTATATATTTTATCTCCGTTATCCTGTTCTGCAGGGTTGCCTGGAAGAGATCGCTTATAAGGCGGCCCTTACCCACATTTAGGTTATGAGTTTAGTTTTAGTCAATTGATTGTAATACTACTTAAATGAGAGCAATATAGTTTTTATATATCTATCTACGTACCTATTTCTCTCTGGACCCAATTCTGAAATCCAAGCAGACGAAGTCGCGGGGAGAAGCTAGTGTGTAGATAATTAGTTGCTGTATGTAAACCAGTGACAACAATAACTCATAATCTTATCTGGAATGAATAGTAAATCCTATTTTGTTTTATTCACCTCAAGGACAGATTATTGATAATAATTATAATGTTATGTCACTTCGTGTTTATGCATACGCGTCTATGGTTTTTATTACATTACCTCAAGGCAACCAACCACAGATTATATTGATTTAAGATATTAAATGTATTTATGAATTACACGTATAGAGTTGATTCAACGGTTAACTAAGGGAAATCTGATCAGTCTTTTGTTCAGTCTTTGTGTGTAGTTTTTCGCTGCCACGCCTCAATACTAATGGAAATTAGCAGAATTAGAGGGCTGGATTACTGATGAAGTGCTGGCTTTCCTGGTCCCCATGTCCTAGCGGCGGTATCAGTGCATTTGCAGTTGTGAGGCCGTATAGGAAGACGTTTCCGTGTTCCACAGCAACTTTTCTGGAGTTGAGCAGGGACCAATACCTCCGCCGAGACGGGACTGCTGAAATGGGGTCTGGCGCTGGTGGAGTTTCGGATGTGCGCGAGAGTGTTCCCTTGGGGGCGTAGATAAAATCGAGAAGTTTGAGTCCTTGCGCGTCCGATATAACCTGTCATTGCCTCCTCGAGTTTGGTTGGGCATGCATTCCCAAGATATTTCTCCTTGTATAAAAAAAAGTGCTATCTTTAATGATAATTAATGTATATGTGATGGGCTGCAGTTATGTTTTCATCACTCCTACTATAATAAAAAACCAAACATAATCTATGCCGACTACCACCCGGAAAAATTATATACACAAATCAAAGAACATACGAGTAAATAATTTGCATATTTCGAGTTTACGTTATAAAAGATAAACATCAAAATAAAAATATGATATCGAAGACAAACACGAAGGAAACATAAAGTTAAATAAACACACGTGTGATTGTTTTGGTTTAACTCTATAACATATTTAAAGTAACCAATTTTTTAATTATGTAATTTCAATAGCATTGTTTCTCAAATATTTTAACACACGAAAAAGCCAAAATGGTATAAAAAATGGTCTTGCGCGAAGGGGTTCACTGTAAAATTATAAAACCATATTAATTAAAAGTTTATTTACACAAAGTAAATTACAAATTATCTTTTTCATGTTATTACATGGCAATATTTAATTTTATAAAACTGCATTAAAATTCATTCAGTTTATAAACGAATCATGTGTGTTTACAGATGTTATTTATTGAACAGATTGTGACTTACTTTAATAACAAACGTGAGAAACGATGAACATACAGTATACGATTATTTAAATGCTGGAGCTACGCTACAGTATTTTTATAGCTACAGCACAGATGAAGGACCGACTCCCTCACAGAACATCTGCGTCAAGCTAATCACCCGATGGTAAGTGATTCCTCTTTTTTCTTCGCAAAAGCCGATCGAAAAATACCTGATCATCAATAACGATTCGTGCCGCTCGTCGTTGAATGCGCTCAAATGGAAGGTTGAGCTTTTACTGGTGTGCCTCGGTCCAGAGATGAGAACAGTATTCCATGTGAGGTCAAACTTGCGCCTTGTACAGTATCACACAGTGGGCTGACGTGAGATACTGTCTTGAAAATGTTGTATGCAATAAAAATATACAGTCTGAACTCTTTATAACGAAACTCAAGGGACCGAGGATTTTTTATCGTTATAGAGAGTTACCGTTATAAGGAGTGAAGATATATATATATATATATATCTTGCATGTTTCATATATCATCAATCTGTTTTTAATGTTTTGTCTATATCTTTACTGGTCTGAAGTTATTTAAAGCTTACGTTTCCAAACGCTGTCTATCGATATGTGGGCGGACATCACTGATACAAAATATGACTTATGAAACGGCGCTGTTACAAGAAAGACTTTTGCTTTCTGCTGTTTGCACTGTTACGAGGGCTTATTCAACGGACCGTTTGTGTTATAATAGTTTTATGAATTATTTATTGTTAACGAAAGACGAGAACGCTTACGACTAAATGTTCGGTAATTTTGTGAGGCATACATAAAGTGCTTGCGTGTTGTATAATAATGTTTATAGTTAGTATAGTATAGTAACAGCCTATATATAAAATCCCACTGTAGGGCACTCTCCTCCTTAGAGAGAGAATCGTACGCGGATAAATATATATATATATATATATATATATATATATATATATATATATATATATTTATCCGCGATATTCTGCAAGGACGTCACGACGAATTCATTGAATATAGGAATTCGTCGTGACGTCCTCCAGAAAATAATTACAGTGTAACTCCACAAACATTTACATCAAAAAATATCGTATATAACACACACACGAGACATACTACATAACAGAGACATAGACATAACTTACAGTCTGGTATGTAAAATATAATCACGTAATTCTTTTCAATTTACACTTGTTTATATATGTTGTTTTTTTTCTAAGAAATAAATTAAAAAAGTATATCGAAGACATGTGAAGTCCGCTAAATCGCAGTACAGCCGCGTGCGATTCCCTTTCTAAGAAATAAATTTAAAAATTATATCGAAGACATGTGAAGTCCGTTAAATCGCAGTACAGCCGCGTGCGATTCCCTTTCTAAGAAATAAATTAAAAAAGTACATCGAAGACATGTGAAGTCCGTTAAATCGCAGTACAGCCGCGTGCGATTCCCTTTCTAAGAAATAAATTAAAAAAGTACATCGAAGACATGTGAACTCCGTTAAATCGCAGTACAGCCGCGTGCGATTCCCTTTCTAAGAAATAAATTAAAAAAGTATATCGAAGACATGTGAAGTCCGTTAAATCGCAGTACAGCCGCGTGCGATTCCCTTTCTAAGAAATAAATTAAAAAAGTACATCGAAGACATGTGAACTCCGTTAAATCGCAGTACAGCCGCGTGCGATTCCCTTCCTAAGGAGGAGGTTATGCCCAACAGTGGGATTTATATATATATGGGTTACTATACTATACTAACTATAAAAATTATTATTGCTATAAAAAGAGTTATCTTACGACTGGTAAAGTACTTCTACGTTTATCCTCGACTTAAATATGCATTCTTTATTGGTGGTGAATGGTGGGATTCATCTTATCACCGGATGAACTGTGTGCTCGTTTGTCACCGTAGAGATCATCACAATTTGTCTTTGTCGCGTCTGTTCTTTATGTGTACTCGACTGATACAAAATATATCTTTCTTGTTTTGTCGTGTCGTGTAGAGCCACGTTGCAGTCTGTTCCTAGCCACACACGATGTCATTGATGTTATGTTGAGATGTTGCATCTCTATGTATTTTTTACTTAACCTACCATGGGAAGTGTTTCGAGGAGTTGTTCGGATTAATTCCAGCCGCTGAGCTTAAACATACGTATGTACATCACGACTGATATTATTCTTCCATTATTCGTACAGCAAAGGACTTGAATAGTTTTCCCGCGTCTGTCTTTCCCTCCGATTACAATGTGGGTGTTTTCAAGAGTAGAGTGAATAGGCATTTACTGAGCTAGTGCGCCTTACCGTCCAGGACTGCATTTCCGCTTAACATCAGGTGGGATCGTGGTCAAGCACTTGCTCAGAAAGTTAAAAAAAAAAGAATTCAAAGTTTTATCCTCATCATCGCGATAGTTGGCAATACTACTACTCTGTAGAATGAGCCACTCGCCAGCGGTATTACCGATACGACTTAGAGACCTCCAAGAAAAGAGCCTACACCTTGAAGGTCTGAAGCGCATCTGCGACTCCTCTGGTGTTGCTCATTTACCATCAGGTGAGCTGCTTGCTCATTTGCCACCTGTTATATAGGTATAATTAAAATTTGTGTTCCTCTCATTGTGAAGAAAATTTCTTTATTTAATCATTAATATATAATCAATAGTTACATAAGTGTCACGATATACATTTGCACGTACACACACGTAAACAAATGGTTCACAATATAAAAAGCTTAGTTTTAATATTAATTGTCTACTATTTAATTTAATAGTATAGTCTATAATATGATTGTGTTTATTTGTAAAACAACACTTGTTAGATACGGAAGAGCGGGGCATCCCGTACAAGTAAATATTGACTTAAAAGGACGTCTCAAAAATGGATGTATTAATGTTTAATGGTTTAATGTAATAAAATAAAAAGTTTATTACTTTTTATTTTATTTATTTCTTTATTATGTTTACCTTAAAGTCTAGGAAACAAAAGGCGGACTTACGCCAGTCGACATCCTCTGGCAGTCAATAAATGGCGTAAGGAAATGCTATAGTTGTACTTGCTACTAATTCGATTAAAATACAATATAAATATATATATATATATATATATATATATATATATATATATATATATATATACATATATATATATATATATATATATATATATAAATAATATCAGTGACATTATCAAAATAACTTGTAGCGTCGGCATGGCCAGTACGTTTTATCTCCGTGCAATGTCCACTAGTTATCGCTTGTGTGGACACAGTATGTGTTATGTACGCAGTGTATTACGCACGACAAATGCCATTAGAACGTTCTAGAGATGTTCGTTTTTTATATATAACTAACGGTGACAGATGAACACACTTATCACCCGTGTGCAAGTGAATGCCGCACGTAAACGGGCGTACAAACTACAACAAAGATTCACGATGAGATGGAATACCTATCTCGTTTTCTTTAATCTGGTCTTTGTGTTTTTTTTTGACTAAATGTGACAAACGAGCACACATTTCACCTGATGGCAAGTGACTCCTGCGGCCCATGACATTTTTGTTCATCCTTGACAAGGAATCATAATGCAGATGCGTTGTCAATTGAGGACTTAGATGGAATGCCTCGTCGGATCCCTACACCCACCAGACGAAACAAGGCAGCATTATGCTGCTATTTTACGCTGGTATTCGATGAGGACGCGGTCCTTCCCCGGCGGAGCTGACCCATAATGCTGTAGTTACAAGGTAACTGCAGCGTACCATTTTCTTGTTCTACGCTAACTACAATCCGTTGATGTGATAAAAGCTTCATTAATCAATTTCATCAGACAAAAGATAAGAAGTAGTTTCTTTGTTGGAGCGATCGTTTATGGCGCAGTGACCTTTATCGCCAACTGCTCGACTCATGGGTCAAGGGTCAATATCAGTATACTATATCTGTATACATGTGTGAGCTTATAATTTTTTTTTAAAGTTACATTAGCAGTTCCGGATAACCACACCCATTTAGTTTGAATGCTTGTGCTATAGGGTTACGATGGTTCACGTAAATAGTGGAATGGCGGATTCAAACGTACGACCTTAAGTCTCGCAGGCGGAAACCTTAACCATTAGACTATTGACTCTGTATTCATTATTGACGTTGGTTGACAAATGGTCAGTACGACATCCGTCTCAATAATGGATGTGCAACGTCTTGAATATGTGTTGAGCCGTGCTTAAGATGTAGAGGTCGCAGAGGTCAGGTGAACTCTGTGCACGTTTGTCACCGTTAATATTATAAAAATAACAACAGCTTAGACGCGACATTGCACGCCACTGAGCTCGGTCTCCGGCTCTCCTCCAGTCTCTGCCCGCTGCCCAACGAATATCACCCCACCCTAGTTATACGGCGCCCTACGCCACGTTTGCCGTATTGGAAGAAGCCTATGCCCTTACGGGGCGATCTACACTGCGTTTGGAAGATACCTATGTCCTTACGGGCTCTACACTGCATTTGGAAGAGGCCTATGCACTTACGGGGCGCTCTACACGGCGTTTTGAAGAGGCCTATGTCCAACAGTGTACTGATACAGGCTGGTGCTGATGGTGATGAGAAGCGACATTTATGTACCAAGTTATATAGCTTTAAGTTATAAGCTACTACTATGGGCTAACTAAAATGGAATTTACTTAACACTATAAACACAAGATATGCGCCGCTTTTTCTCGTTGGTAATATTAGAACAACTGTTTGGCATCTTTTTTTTTGTTTGTATTGGGGAGTAATCAATAAAAGGTAATCTCTCTAATATCGTCAGTGAACCGTGAGGGGTTCCAGTATCTCCTACGGAATCCACCGGTGCTATACTGTACCGAGCCCTAGCACCAGTCTTAGGGGTGTCTACGCTCTCCCAACACGTTGGCAGTGTTACGGCAAAACGAAACTCCGTGTTGTCATCCTCTTCGCGACGATCCGGGCCTCCATCATGAATGCCCGCGAACCCGTACTCGCCTTATACGATAGGCATAGGATGGGTCTATGACTAGAGGATAGACGGCTGTTTGATCTCTGAGTGAATGGATCGTTTTTCGGCGGCGGAGATCACTTACCACTGGATCGGGTGGGCTGCATGCTCGCTTGCCAACTACTCTTTGCCTCTGTGTTTGAGCTAATACTAAGGCACTGTATTTAATAAAGTAATATAGTTTATATTACCAATCACATTGAGTTTACAGTTTAGGCTTAATACATGAATTATGGTCAAGGTAACGTGGCATGAGTGATGTATCAGGTCATCAAGCCTCCCTCCCAGTTAATAATAGTATACTAGAATTTAGTCAAAAAAATTAACAGCAAACCGACGTCAGCTGATATGGCCGCGGTCGATATCGACCAGAAGGAGATCGTCATGCAAATAATTTACGCCTGGTATCGTTTCTTATCGTTATTGTCCACATTTATCATTTAATTATAAAATATCTGCTATTTTTGTAATATACCTTTAAAACTTTTCACATAGTTACACTAAATTTGATATGATAATAAATTTTAAAGACCTTAAACATTCAACACTTCAATAAATACGTATGTAATTTGGTAGAAAATATTCCATCATGATATTATTTAACTTAAATTATTTAAATTAATGTTGCCTAACATGTTTTATTATTTCGATGATAAGTTCTGTCATATGCAATTTACGAAAAATATAAGCTATAATTTTTTAGCTCTGGACGTGATATTTTTATTTTGACACTTTATACGAATTTATTGCTGGCGTATTTTAAATTTTATATTATATATAATCCCATATGAGGGAGGGCTGCGGATACGGATAGCGCTGCATTTTTAAAATCTTTCCGGCGCTTAAAAATGATTTTTTGAAGAATGCTAGCAAAATTACTAACATATGCGAACTACTTACTACTACTAACTACTAACTACGAACTACTAACTAAGCTTAAAATGCTTGTACTAGGAGTTGGTTCACGATATGCAATGACAGAAACGAATCTATGACGTTAAGTTTCTCGTACGTACCAAAACCATTCAGCTATTCACGCTTCAATTAAATATGCCAAGTACATACTTTACTCAGCGGAAAGGACTTTTATTCAAACTAAATAGAAATACAATAAAATATCGGTTAGTTGGTCCATTAGTGTCTAAAAGGCTAAACGATCTTTTTTTTTAATTTTCGTTATTGGATAAATTAGTAATGACTAATCCATACAATATGTACGTAGCCTCAATAATCAAGTCATAAAAAATATGTGAGTTTTTTAAATTAAAATTTGATTCCGCAAATTAAACATGTAGCTTTATTGTCAGCGTCAAGTAAAGTTTCGAATATAGCTGAAATCAATTGAAGTAAACGATTGTAGATCTTATCTAAATGGCGTAACAGCTATTATCGTATGTGTAATTCTTCTTTTCTGGTTTCCTAGCTGAGTGGTGTGATTCTCCGAGTACGAGTCAGTGTCGACCTCGCCTCCACCGTATGTGGACGCGTTCAATTTGTTTAATTTAATTGAATTCATGTGTTTTGTTTTGTTTTTTTCTATTGAGATAATAGTTGTGTGCCAGTGATTGTTCTGTTTTTGTTTGATTTTGTTGGTTTTCGTGGGAAAATTGGTGAGTTTCAAATTTCCTTAACAACTGCAGATGTTTTTGCGAATTCGAAGGTCTTAGATATATTATCATTTGCCGTTTCATCAAGTTTGTTTTATCTGTAGAAAAGTAATTGGAAAGTTATATATATAACCTGTTTATTTTCTTAATTCATCACTTCCTTCCGCATAGAAAAGGATTTACTTTGTTATTAAATTAATATAATAAATATATGAAATAATGCTAATTAAATATTAAAATATTGTTAATGCGATTGGGATTTTTAAAACTGTGTTAATTAAAAGAACAATAAATATTTTTACTTTTAAAATCGGGATATTGATCTATAGTTTACGTTTCTTCTATTACCACACATAAACCGGTATTAAAAAGAAACTTAAGAGGCAAAACAGTAAGGGATTTGGTTTCAGACCAACCTTCATACGAACAAGATCTGGCTGTATGGACTAAAGTCCTTTGCCTTTCCCATTAGAGATAAATTAATATCATCATCAGCATCAGTAAGGGATTTTTTTAATATTTTCATGTAATAACCGCGAAAGTGCTTTAATGCATAGTATTTTATTATATAAAATAAAAATACAATTATAAAAAAACTGAAAGACATTTTGTAAACAAATGTTTTGACATAAATTGTCACAATAATTGCTAATTATTTGAAAAAAAGTATGTTCTCATTAGTGAAATCCGGTAAGCATTAATTGAATCACAATTGTATAAAATATGTACATTTATTTGCATTTATAAATATTTTTAATATTTTAAACGTTTATTTTGTAACTGTATTTTGTAATACAGTTTTGCAAGAGTTAGTTTACACTGCATAGTTTTAGTTTATTATTAGACCAGAGTAGACAAACAAAAAAGTTCATCTTGTGGTGAACATTGCAATTACCATCCATTCTCAATAAGGAACACATTGCAGATGATCTGTTCCTGACGACTAAAATTTGTCTCATTACCAAGAATTGAGGTTTTTACGATGCGTAATTTATTCTTACATTCGATCTTATCCCATATACCGTACCATTGGATTAGGGCATCAGCATTTGTGTTTTTTTTTTAAAAAAGAAATTTCTAATCTGTGGTGTACGTTATAATTCCTTCTTATATAACATAAAAACCGATTCAGAAGTATAAATATTTAGTTAATATTCTATTGCATTGTTTTCGTTTCTGGACTGGAATTATCTAGAGATATAGGAATATAGATGGAGACAGTTGTTCTTCAACAGTTTTTTTATTTCATTAAAAGTTTATAGCCTGGTGGCTAGGGCGTCGCCCTCAACCTCTGATGGGTTCCTTGTCTCACAGCGGGGGTTTAGTGAAGTAAAGAAGAATTAACACACACGGTAGACTTATAACGTTGTGTCGGCCCGGTTGCCGCTCCAGGAGGGTTAGTCCACTTTCGATACACGCAGGTGATCTGCGGGAGTCAGAAGTGTGGATGCAGCTCGGGTGTGTCAAGGAGCTGTTTGTGTTTCCCTTCGCAGTCGTGGTGGAAACGCCCGGGGAGAGGAGTGTTGTTATCGTTTGTGCCACTTTCCCCACCCACAGCTGCTCAAGCTGGACCGCACCGCTGATACAGTTACGGTGGGGTCGCAGGGTCATAGGAGTTGTCCCTATCTTTCGCGGCATTATTGTTGGTAGCGGCATAGCCATAGACGGCTGGTGTTTTTGGGTGCTCGCTTTCCGTGGGTTCCTTGTTTAGTAGGAGATATGAGGAGGTGTAGGGCCCCTATCTGGACAGAAGGGGCTCGAGATGGGGCTGCTGTGGCCCTGCTGTGTTGCAGTTATCTCAGGACTATTTTCGGAATTATCATAAATAACAAGACTTAGTCGGAGAGGGCGAACTTAATGCTTTTTTATAATATTAATGGCGACGAACGAGCACACAGTTAAATGATAACTGCGGAACATGACATCTACATGTATCCTCAACAAAGATTCAAGATACACATGCGTCGTCACCCCAGAGAACTGTCTGATGGACTGCCTCATCATATTTAATTGGGTCCTCGGAACACTACATATAGCGTACGTAACAACGTTATGCTGTTTTTTCACGTCGGAATTCTGTGAGGTCGATATGGTCTAATAATTGCTATTCGTGAATACGGTAACTAAACCAACGGTAATTAAAGCGGTCGGTAGTAACGGTCAGATGACCTGGTGGATGGTTATCCAAATAGGATTCGCTTGACACTGCTCAGCTTGACACTGCTCAGCTTGACACTTTGACTTTGACACACTGACGCTTTGACACACTGCTCAGGGGTGACAAATGAGCACACAGTTCACCTGATAGATTTACGATTACGATCACACCACCTCGACATGGTGTCGTAATGAGATATGTTATGATGACTGAGCCTTATCAACCAAAAATGCTGTAAGGTTTTGCATTCAAAGTTTTCACGGTAACCAGGCGTGAAATAGCAGTGTAATGTTGCTGTTTCGTATGGTAAGTCGTACACACCATCTCACTGCTCACTGGTACCAACGCCTGACTGTTTGCTGTGGATGGATGTGCTCGTTACCCACCAATAATATTTTAAAAAAAACATCAGGTGAATTGTGTCAGCTTTAAATTCGTTAAACAATGACGTCCTTCATTGTGTACTCTGTTGACCCTTAAACGGTTATCGTACGTGATGGTTTGGATGTTAAATGTACATAAGGAGTAAAATTTCGAAATTTTCCATATTCGGTCGCCTACCGATATTAATCGCTGGCACTCAGTGCAGTACCTTTGTCCATGTTTTTTTTTTATTATCATGACTCATTTTCCCGCGCGCGTCGTGCGACTTAACGCTCAACGGACCAGGGTGAGTAATATTGTGTGATAGCGACATGAACGTTACGTTTTTTACGACGAATATCATAACAGCATGGAGGTTTTTTGTTTTTATAATAATTTTGTTATGTATTTATAAATGTTTAATTTAATTTTAATTGTTTCATCACCTGTGTTATACTTACTACTTAATATTATAAATGTGAAAGTTTGGAAACGTTTGGATGACTCAATCGCGCAAACACGGCTGAACGGATTTTAAAGAAATTTATCACACCGAATTACATATATACATACCAATACAATAAACAACCTGGATTAACACATTGGATACTTCTTATACATGGTAAATAAAATTTATGTTTGGATGTTTGTTTCTCAATTGTGCAAAAAGCAATTTGAATGAAATGATGGCTTAACGACTGTTATCAATTTATGTTTAATCTGCCAACGATCTTGTCTGCGGGGATTGGGTCTAGAGAGAAATTGAAGAAGCGTGACATGACAGGAATGTGCGGGTGGCAGGAAAATATGTGCATCAAATAAAAAACAATATAATGAGATGCGACGGGTGATTTTTTTTTTAATAATTACTTTTTCATTTCTCACTGAATTCTGAACTCCAGTCGAAGTCGCGACGAGATAGTATTCTATATTTATAAATGCTGCTTTTAAAAAACTAAAATACACGCATAGTCCTAAAATGCTGCATTTTTAATCCGTCTGCAATAAGTATGTATACTTAATCAGACGTCTGGTATGTGATGAAAATTGAATTGAAAGATTCCAATACATTCATATGTACTTACATACAGGTTAAGCGCGTTAAAATAGGTAGCAAGTTACCCTACCAATGACGTCATTAAACTTGTTGATTTAGACGTAATATACGAGATAAAATTTAAGTATTTTACAATAAAATACAATTGATAGAGTGGATAAGTTTTTAATAATAATAAGATACGACTAAAGTATCCATAGGTAAGTTAAGATAAGTAATTACGAAAAACACGATAAAAATTTAGAATGTACTGCGACAAGAGCTTACACAAAATAAGTGCGAAATGGAATTATAAGACCGCTGTGGACGCTAGAAAATAAAAATCAGAAATTTTCAGCAAGTAGCTACAGATAATCAAAGATTTAATTTTTTTTTAAATACTATGGTGGGTGACCTGATAGTAAGATGATTGTGGCTCCATTACGTCTACATGCATCTTCAACATTGATTCTAGATCCAATTGTTTCGTTTACACTTTGGACTGAGACGGTATGCCTCGTTCCTTGTGGGGTTCTCGGTACTCTACACTCACCATACGAAACACAGCAGTGATGGCATGATCATTCCCCGTCTATCCGACTCATTCATATCTAGAAACTAGATATTCTTCGCTCTTGTAGAAACTTATTGACGCAATCGTAAGGAATATAAGTCTTTATAATAATTTCTTTATTTCTCTCCACAATACATGTTAATTAAATTAAGTTAAAACAATAATATTTACATATGTTGACACGTATATTGCGGGAGACTGATGCACCGAACTAAGCTCTGGCCTTGTATTGTCGGGTCATCAGGCCTCCGCCCAATCATATGCTAGACAATTATAATACATTATATACAACAAATATTGTTCAGCTAAACAATAGAGATGTCTCTTGGAGAAAAGTTAAAAAAATAAAAGTAAAAAAAGAAATGAATTTTGTGAAAAAATATTGAAGCATCAATATTCTAGCGTTCTAGCTAGCCGGGATGCTGAGCAAAGTGGACCAAAAAAAAAAACAAATTAGAATGTGCAAGATTGGAGCGGTGAGAGCGTGTAACACATAATCCGTAATTATGACTCCCGGCCCAGCTGAACTTTCTATTCGCTATGAGTGGTCGCTGGTAGCGAAAAGAAGGTGAAAGTTGCGGTGGATTCGGCTGGGTAATTGTTATTATTGTATATTGGTTCTTATTGAAAAAAAAAACCACACACACACACACCTGAGAGAGCCCTAGTATCTCGCTTTTCATTTCACCTTACACGTGCGAAACGTGTTCGTTTTATCCGGCAAGTCGGCACCAAAGAATTGTGAATCGTTATTTTGATTACTAATTTACCACGTGGTCGGCGGTGACCGAAAGCATCGCGGGAAAACAAAAGAAAGAAAAACGTGAGGAAGCCTGCATGTCTCACAGAAAAATAAAATAAATGTATATTTTCCGCTAATCCGCACTGGAGGCGCATTGCGGACTATGCAATAAAATGTATTAGAGTTTAGACAGACGGTATATATTAAACATATATATATATATATATATATATATATATATATATATATTTATATATATGTATTTGCTTTTTAAAAAATAAAGTTGTTTTTAACTAGTCTATAATTTATAATTATAATACCCATATTGGTATTGCTAGAACAGATTTTTTTTACGACGTTTTCTCACGACAAGCACAGAATCACAATTTTCCAGTTAGCTTCTTCCGTTTTGCATTTTTTTTTGAGGCTCACAAACGACAATACAGTTCATGTTGGTGGTTAGAGATTTCTGCGGTCAATAAGACCCACGTTCATCTTCCATAAGGAACCTGAGGACTAAGATGAAATGCCTCGTCATCAAGGGTCTTCGGATCTCTATAATCAACGGACGAAACCCAGTAGCCTTTACTGCTATTCTACGCTGGTGTTCTGCGGAGTGCGTGGTCCTTCCTATAACAGTTGACCTTCTCATGCCGTGTCAAGAAATTAAATGCATTGTGTCTCTTCCACGGTCAAGTACTGAGAATTATCGAGGATGGATAATTGCTTTTTCATTGTATTGACAAAACAATCACTTTGTTCACCGAATGGCAACGTATTTTTCGCACTATAAAACGCACCTTTTTACATAGAAAATGGACGCTAATTTCGGGTGCGTTTCTAACTCCGAAAAATATGGCACGCCAATAAGAGTAAATATGACGTATGACGCAAGTTATCTGAAGAAGAGCGGGGGAATCACAGATTTATCTGCACTCTTTGTCTATGATCATCGATAACTAGTATGAGGAATGAAATTATGGATAGAAACGATATGGGCAAAACGTCCAGGTGTATTGTTTAAAAAGCCTGTGAAGCAACCAAGAATTTATTATTATTTTTTATTTTATTATGTTTAGAGTAACAAACGAGTGCACAGTTCACCTGATGGTAAGTAATTCCTGCGGTCCCATGACATCTACATTCATCCTTGACAAGGAATCATAATGATGTCGCCCTTGAGGACTGAGACGGAATGCCTCGTCGCCAGTAATAAAGGTCTCCGGATCCCTTCACTCACCAGACGAAACACAGCATCATTATGCTGCCATTTAACGCTGGTATTCTGTGAGGGCGTGGTCCTACCATGAGTTTCGAATCGAGCTAACGCATTCATTATGCAGCTAGAAACAAACTACATAGCTCTGCCGCTGTATGTAGATACATATATCTAAGTACTGGCACAAGGCGCAGTACTTAGAGTAATTGCTTGTTGCGTCGCGACTTGTTATTATTATTATTTTTATTATTGTATATATTTGTTTCCAGCAGAGAAATATTATTTGTGTATCACAAATTGTAATCTTTCTGTTCTACGTATGCATGTTCTTGTGTCACGGGCACTGCATCCGATCTTAATTCCTACCTTCCTCCGATTACCTTTATTGCACATGCATAACACCGGTCTAGGGTACGAGTTAGTGCCTCTGTGTTTACGCAAAAGCTTACGGCACTAATATATACTGCGTAGATGACGTTATCTGGTGAGGTTGGTACATAAGATGTCGCCGTTATCGAAATCGATCAGATCGACTTCATCATTATTTTATCTCCTGTTAGAGCTAATTTATATAATAATATTTTATTCAGACAGTACTATCTCATTGCTGGGCAAAAGGCTTCATCATCGTTTTTCTTTAAAACTTTTTTTTTAAAGAGCGATAACAGTTCTGATACCTTTATTACTGGTGACCGGGCATTCCATCTCAGTCCTCAAGGGTGACAACGCATCTGCATTATGATTCCTTGTCAATGATGAATGTTGATGTCATGGGTCGCAGGAATCACTTACCATCAGGTGAACTGTGTTTGAATTTGTTACTCTCAATGTAATAATAAAAAAAACAAGGCTCTGTTGACATTACTAACATTAAGGTTAACTACACAAAATAAGTTTAAACACTCGTCGAATGCCGTATCCGAACCTACGACCCTAAGTTTCTCAGTACCCTAAACGATTAGGCTGTTTTTGGACATTAAGCGGTTACTTCGACATTGCGACTTATTTTATCTACTGTATGCTAATTGTTTTATAATATTAAACAATATTAAATTCAAATAAAGTGGGCAGCACGGCAACATGGAGACAAAACATTCAATTATTTTCGAGTATATCATTAGTTTTTTTCTTTAATAATACTAGACAAAAGCACAGTTCATCTGACGGTGCGTAATTACTGCACCGTATAACTACATCCAGAACCATCCTCATAACTCAACAAATATGTAAGACGGACATGCGTTGTCACACAACACAAAATATCAGTCGAGACCTTTATTAGTTGGTATGGGCTGAGTGAATTATTATTCTGTGAGGGCATGGTCCCACGCCGTTCGAGACGACCCATTCATGCAACAGCCAGACACTAACTGGACTGCACTTTACCATCATTGAAGCAGTTGCTTTGGGGTATCGGTACGATTTTATTTCGCTAAATCAATTTCAGTGGTATATTAAATTATATTAAGTTGAATATCAATTGTTACTAAATTAGTCACTTCGCCATTACTCCGGCGGTCTGCTCTGACCCTTATAATCGTATAAATGTGATATTTAGCGATACTTGAAATAATAAAAAGATTAAAAAATACCGTCGCATCGAGAACAGTTTCTGAAGTTAGAAGTAATAATTAAGAAAAAAAGATTAAGACTATAAAAACCTTTCAATTTGTGACGGTTTGTTTATCTTGATACGATCTCTGATACTCTTTTTTAATGGCTGTTTAACTGTTCATAACGTCATCCTGGTGTCAATCACCCCGATTTGTCGTTTAAATACTAAATAAATACTTACCAGTTAAGAGGTTACGGGGTATTAAAATAAATTTAAGTGTTTTTTAATTTGATTTTCTCTGTCTTGAGTATATTCTCTGCCCGGATTTGTTCAGATGTTTTTGTTTATTTGTCAATAATAGTATTCAAGTAAGAATGAAAAATAAATTGCTCTAAACTAACGTATAGAACACTTATTTCTTACGTAACGTACCCATCTACCTTTATATTGTTTATTAATGTACACGTTAAGTTAAATACTTTACTTTAATAGCCTGTTGGTGGTTACATATGTACAGAATATTTACAAATAATATGTACAAATGAGCAGCTTTAAACTGGCTTTAGCATGAAAAGCTCAGCTCGAGTAGAAAAAAAAAAGAAATATTACCTTAGCGCTGCTTCATGTAGTGTGGTGAAGGAACCGGAGACCATCTTAAGCATGAGGAATTCTATCTTACTTATCAGCAGTGCCTGAAAATTAGAAACCGCATCCACCATTTCTTCAGTACATGTGTACATTTTTATTGCCGTGTACCGGTTGACGTTTGACGACTAACTGATAAGGGTGGGTAGGTCAGGTAAATGACCTTTTATGGGACATGATAGTAGCACTATTGTAAACAAAATGAAAATCTAAACTTGTTTTGGGTTGAAAAGATAACATTTGTTTTCATTGTTTAAAAGCCAAAACATACAGCTCTAATAATTCAAAAAGAAAATTTTCAGGGCTCAGTTACTTATTTAAAGATATTCAACCTCGTGTATGACGCTGTAGTCGACTTTTTTGATTATGAGTGTATTTTGATTGTTTTGTTAGTTGATTCTTTATTGTATTGCGCGCTCAAAACAAATCAATTGAAGGGAAGCTTCATTCAAGTAAGTTTACGCAAAACATTTTTGCATCGTCAAGATCGCTAATAGGACCACCATAGGAAGAAACGCCAAGAAACTCGACTAGTTGCTCTTTTTTTTTTTTAATTATAAGTTGGACCCTAAGCCAAAGCTTAAATCCAAACATATTTCTCAGTCAAATGTTTTGACAAAGATTTATATGACTTTTTGATTAGTCGGTTTTTAATCAAAATTTTAAATCTGCTTAATGGCATATCGATTATTATTTGGGGAATTTTTTTGAATACTATGCGTATTGTCTTTATATTTTTTAAACGAAAAATAGGTGTCGCAAATTTGTTTTTGTATCTTCTATTGACAGCGTGTATATAATTTTTGTACATTCTTACGTATATAGAGAATGCCTTTGGCATTAAGTCCGCCCTTTGTGAACTTTTATATTTGTTAAGGTTAATGCAACAATAAATAAATAAATATATGCGTATATATACAATATGTTATCGTAAACGTAATTTAAGATATCTTAAGCTGCAGTGGCGTCTTACCATCAGGTAACTGGGAGTTAGTTCACCATCCAATCTTAGAACAATGGTAGAGTCATAGTGCATTGTCTAATTTCATCATGGGTCGGCTGATCGGAGAGGAACAAGGCTTCATTAAATACCAGCAAGAAGGAGCAGCATATCTGCGCTTTGTTTCGTTAGGCGAGTGTGCCTACAGTGTTGATTTCTATCAAGGTGTACTCAATTACAGATACCGAGGCATTCCGTCTCATTCCTCAGGGGTGATAACGCATGCGTATCTTGAATCTTAGTTGAGGATCTACTTAGATGTCATGAGCTGCTGTCATCGCTTACTGGGTGACCGTGTGTTTGTTTGTCATTTGTAATGTTAAAAAAAAATAACATTAGCTAACTTAACAGTGTTAGAGCTACGCTGCAGTTTGTTTCTAGCTGCATAATGAATGGGTCAGCTCGATCGTGGCAGGACTAGGCCCTCACAGATTATATATAATATACAGAATAATAAATGTATATATTAAGACATGTGTAGTCCGCTAATCCGCACTGGAGGCGCGTCGCGAACTATTCTTACTACTTTTAAAGTGGTAAAGCTACGCTGCAGTTTGTTTCTCACTGCAGATTGAATGGGTCAGCCCCACCGGAATAGGACCACGCCCCCACGGAATACCATCGTAAAATAGCAGCATAACGCTGCTGTGTTTCGTCTAGTGAGTGTAGGGATCCCGGAGACCTTTATTACTGGTGACGAGGCATTCCATCTCAGACCTCAAGGGTGCCAATGCTTCTGTATTATGATTCCTTACCAAGGATGGATGTAGATGTCACGGGCCGCAGGAATCATTTACCATCAGGTGAACTGTGTGCTCGTTTGTCACGTGTAATGTTATAAAAAATATATATATATATCAGTAGGTAGACAGGAAGAGAATGCCTTTTGGCATTAAGTCCTCCTATTTGTACAGTTTTTTTTTAATTGTGCAAAGTTTTTGTTTAAAATTGTTAATTTAAAATAAATATACTACAACTACCAAGTCCCGTTATGCTCGTGGCCGTGTTCCATGATATTATAAAACGTAGAGCTAATTAAGCAATCTTAATTATACCAATTAGTTTTGTAAACATTGTCGTAACAGCTTCTATGAATATATACTGTATACTGCGTACGTTTATATGATGTCTCAGAACGGTGCAAATATTTTGAGTTACGAGTATGTCGTTATATTGACATGGCATTCAATTTCTTTGCCCCTCGACTGCACGGATGTAGAGATTAATCACAACAGAAGCCTTCAATAATGTTCGCGAAAGGTTTTTTTAATTTTAATAATACAAGCGGTACTTTCAACGTTAACCAATATACCCGTTAACCACGCCGACTAAACTTAATTTCACATGGTTCACGAATATGTATTAACAATAAATAGAATGGTCGATTCGACTTTACGGTCTTGAGTATCATAGAACATACCTTAAAGCATTAGGCCATTGAAGTTTACACTTTGACGTCTTGAGGAGTGCCCTTAACGAAGTGTTCGTCGTCATTTAAAAAATGTTGTTTTTAAAAATAAAGTTAATTTATCTTTTCTATTGGTAAGTATTAAGTACGTAATAATTTAAATATAATTTATACTAAATATAAATAAATTGAATATTACATAATTAATACTAATTAAAGGAAGATTTCTAACATCTTTGAAAAACTCACAAGATATAAACCAGGTGTGGTTAAGTCAGAGCTCATATGCAACTCAACAGTATTTGATGAGTGAAGAAATTGTTTATAATGTCTGTGTAACTCGTAACACTCGAGCGGTTCTGAGACATCCTATATAATAGAAACCTTTTAAAGAAATTCCCTTGTACTCTTCGACTTGGTGGTGAAAGTGATTGGGTATAAGGTATTTTCACACGAATATAAAATGTCCAGCAAGTGTCCGGTAAATTTTCACACGGTTGTAGTGTTTAGTTGGATAGTAGTACATCTCGCCGGTGCTGTATCAGATTCTTCCTACAAATTGACAAGCGTTAATATTTGTATACAAGTTTCACAAATCCAAATCAAGTATTCATCTTAACTATTTGTAGCCACGTGTTGAACTGTGTTCCAACGCCCCCTATAAATAGGTCATTAAAATGCTAAATGCTATATTCGACGCATTTTAAACTGAGTCGTCGGGCAATAAATGTCACTGACAGTAGGCATGTGCACGCAATGCAACCCGTTATCGATACTTAGCTACCTGCGCACGCGGTTCATAAAAATATATTTAAATACAAAAATTATTCCTATTAATACTTAACATAATTTAGCATATCTACCGTACCTATTCTGTTATCGATATGCAGCTCTACAATCTTACGCACATCACTACACCTCTCCATAAGACCTGCAAGTGCGAGCGAGACAGACAGATAAATATGATTTAAGACCCGAATCCTCAGTTCATAATGCGCCGACTGTAGTTACGGCTGATTTTATATTAAACAATTATTTAAAAACCAATGGCGGCCATCTTTTGTTCTTACACCTTATCCTTTTACTTACACAGAAAAAAAACTAAGTATTTCCGTTCGCATGTTCTGCACTGCGCCGGTGAAAGTTAACTTTAATAAATTGCTATTTTTTTTACTGCTTTCCCTTACAAAACTGTGTACGTAGATTAGCAATCTCTTTGTTGTAACGAGGGTATTAAAATTAATTGTTTTATATCTGTGTCTGTTATCGTACATTTGTATGAATCGCAGCATTTTATCATCGTTATCATCATCACTTCACACTGGTGAACATTGGACTCCCTTATAGATTGCCACGAAGCACGATCTTGAGGCACGTGCATCCGTCTTTCCTCAAACTAGCATAGGTGCTCGCTCCATCTCGTTGGGGATCGTTCTATACTGCGACTTTCAGTTCTAGGTTCCCATTCGAGAACCATTCCTTTCCATCAGTTATCGATTTTACGAGCTGTATGGCCGTATCAGCTTGCTGATCTTTTGAGATATTTCGGTCAGCCTCGTTCTGCTGCGGACGTGTACATTGCGTGTTCTATCACGCAGGAAACACCAAGCAAATCCCGCTCTATAGCTCACTGAGTGACTCGAAACTTTCTCATATGGCCAGCAGTGAAGGACAATGTCTTTGTACTGTAATTCATCATGAACCTAATTTGAAATTATCATATATAATATCATAACACACAAGCTTATGTTTCTTCTGATATGCGGGATAAAGTTTATGAAAAATAGACTTTTTTTTTTGTAAATTGCTGTTGACATTCTAATTTCAAATAAATATGTGTTTACTTTCAAAAGAGATATAATGAAAGTAATATGTACTACTCACAAAAAGAAACGTGCAATTTGTAATCGCTACGAGGCATATTT
The DNA here is from genome assembly GCA_029286865.1 of Teinopalpus imperialis. Taxonomy (NCBI): domain Eukaryota; kingdom Metazoa; phylum Arthropoda; class Insecta; order Lepidoptera; family Papilionidae; genus Teinopalpus; species Teinopalpus imperialis. Next base: position 7,400,173 of record JAGSMU010000014.1, on the reverse strand, counting down.
CTATGCTAGTCATTCTTAATATAAAAAAAAAACGCGAGATGATTGCTTTTGCTTATACAAACGAAACAAACCGACTCACTTATGAGGAAGTTCTCTCTTTCACGCGTAAAATATCTAAATACTTACCCGATATTTCGCACATTTCGTGTAACATTTTTTTTGTTTTAATACTACTAGCGAATCTAGCTATTGCACGTTGCAGTTTGTATATATTTAAAGCATGAATTCACCGGGTCGGTCGGCGATGCTATATAATGCTGATCTGTTGTTTGGTTAGTGTAGGGATTCTGGGGGTGAGATCTTCACGCACGCCCCCAGGACGGGCTATCTTATCGAAGCGCAGGGGTTGCGTTACTTACGGAGATTCCGCGACCCCTCGGATGGTCACCGCTGGTGGTGACCACCGTGGGAAAACCACGACTAAAAAGTCGGTGCGAGTCGGACATAAGCCGTCGTCGCCCCCGTGAGGGTGGGTATGCGTAGGCATTTCACCACGCTAAAAACAAAAAAAATGATTCGTAGACCCATATTATTGGTGACGCATTCTATATTAGACCTCAGAAGTATCAACATGCTTCTACATTACGATTCCTTATCGAGGATAAATGCGGGTGTCTTAGGCGTGAATCACTTACCATCTCACTGAACTGTGTGCTTGTTTGTCATCCAAAATACAATAAAAGTAATAATTCGATAATGATATTGTAACATTTGATCTCGGTTTCTAAGTATTAACTATTAATTATTAATACCGAATCATGGACACCCTTTTAGAAAGGGACACGGTTCTTTTTTGTGTGCCTCTTTTTCGGCACGCATAACTGCATTATACTGGGTTATACTCACTACTACTTCCATGAAAATGTGGAATGTGTTACATTTTAAAAATAACCGTAACGTTTAACGGCAGACAAGTGTATGTCTAGATTTACATGAATTGTAAAGTTAGTACAAATCTCTGACACAACTGCTTTGTACCATAAAAGTTTTATGATATTAGAGGTGACAAATGGACATACAGTTCAACTGATGGTAAGTGACTCCTGTGCTTTGGATTTATATATCATGATGCAGATAAGTTTCCACCCCTAAGGGCTAAGAAGGACCACCTAATCACTACTAGTAAAGTATTTCATTTATTGCTTCCACCAGACCAGTAAGTAGCGCTAAACTACTACTTTAAACTGGAATTCTGTGGAAGTTTAGTCATTAAATGGTTCAAACAAAATATATGTACTTTATCGGGTTCTTTTTATGTTTGTTGTTTGTGTAACGTCTGTTTCTCGTTTTGGTTAAGTTTGTCTATCTCTTAAATTTACTTTTAGATTAAACGTAAGGTACATCGAGTTAGAATTTCGTGTTCCTTAATCTATCGACATACATTCGCTATGCGTGCGCTGATTATTAGGAACAGCGGCATCTGCTGCAAAGTTCACGTACTAAAACAAACTGGTTTTCCCAACAATTACCGTATGCGATAGAGAATTATTTTTCAAAATCAAAAATGATAATTGGCAAATGAGGAAAAATCTGAAAATTATTTTTTATATAGGATGGGATTTTTGTGTGGACTCAAGACAATTCGAACGATGGATAAAATTTACGAATTCACAAAACGATCACAAAAAAATGTATTGAAATTTGGACAAGGCGACGTCTGTCGGCTCGGATTTTTTTCATTGTGTTTGTGTGATGCTGTTGGCCCAGGGACCTTTACAGCTTTATCTAAGCAAACTCGCGAGCTGGAGGCCCGCTGAGTAGGGAGACAACGTCTATGCTGGCACGAAGACTCCTACGCTCCGACCCCTGTGGATGAAGAACGTCGCCGACAATAGTCCGGCGGTTCGAGGGCCCCTCATAAGGAGATTCGAACCTCGGACTGCTATTGTAAAGATCGTTTCGGCTAGTTACAGATAAAACACATGATACTAATTACCGATGATAAACCTTGATTATTCAGTCCTAGATTATAATCCATAGTCATTTAAATATATCTTTAAATTATATTATCTAACATATACATGAGACTATTTATATGTTTAGGAAATACCTTTGCGATATTAAGCTATACGACGTAATACATAAGAATTAAGTAGGTGGTAAAAAAATAATTGAAATGCCATCATTCTGTTTTTTTATTGACCGTTAAGGTTTCCTTGTCCTTTTTATAAAATAGAATAGAATATATTTTATTTAATACAGAATATTTACATTTAAGTCACGCTTCAGCATGAATGGGTCGGCTCGGCTTGGGACCGACCACGCCATCACAGAATAGTAATAGAAGAATCTCCGAATTACTATACTCACCAGATGATATAGTAGCGTTGTCCTGCTATTGTATTCTGACATTCCGCGAGGGTTTGGTCCTTCGCCGGTTAAGACAAACCGTTCATAATATTGTCAATAAATTATTACCATGCTTAGTAATCCATGATTGGGTTAATATTGGGTTCTGGGACTGGTGTTTGTATTACGCCATTGGTACCCTTTACGTAGAGATCGGCATATTCGGATAGCTTCTCAACAATCAGTAAGACTCATCCGTCTGCTCACTGGATGGGCCATGTGCAGGGATGTTGACATTTAAAAAGTTTCTATCAGCTGGTAGATCGATGATGTTCTTGTTCTAGCTGAATCATGAAAGGATAGGCACGACCTGGAGAGGAACATGTGCTCTTAGAATACCAACGTGAGCTTGTAACTGGATAATGATTTGTTTCGTATGGTTAGTGTAGAGGATTCGGGGCGCCAATAACAGGTAGTAACGATAGCATTCCGTCACAGTCCTCGAGGGTATGTGTTCTTGAAACCTTGTTGAACGGTGGATGTATATGTCACGGGCCGCAGTCATCACTTCACCATCACCATCGGGTGAACTGTGCTCGTTTATCACTCCAAATATTTATTTTTTATAGAATAGTTGGCTATGATGATGAGCCCTGCTGAAGGTCCCTAAGTCGTATATGTTCGGAAATACCGCTGGCTACAGTGATGGATTGCTAATACGAATCCAGATGACGATGAGTAAATTCTGTAAAAAAATGCATTGGGGTGGCATGCACGCATGTCTTCGCAATGTCAGTGAACCAAGCCGGTCGGAAAGTACCTGGTAGTCAACGATATTTAAATAATATTATACTTCCTTAACGTTCAATACATGCAACTGGGTTATACTTTTTTATTTTTTATACTTTGTAAGCAAGTGCTTGAACACGATCCCATCTGATGTTAAGTGGAAATGCAGCCCTGGATGGTAAGGCGCACTAGCTCAGTAAATGCCTATTCACTCTACTCTTGAAAACACCCACATTGTAATCGGAGGGAAAGACAGCCGCGGGCAAACTATTCCAGTCCTTTGCTGTACGAATAATGAAAGACGGAGCAAAGCGCTTCGTTCGGGTTTGAGGGATGTATCTATATAATATGACAGTGCCACGCGTGCGTAAACACTAAAGCACTTGCTACTCGTCGCCTTCCCTAATACGATGCGGTATGCGATTAAGCCTTATAAGATTAGACGAGCATTCGAATACACACCCAACATCGAAAATAATTGCCTAATATATATTGGCCTCGTCTGGCAATCGTGCTTAGGACCTGTAACGAATTCATACAATCGTCAAATAAAAATTGATTATATCGCTGTCAACGGCTTTATTATAACAGATGACCGTAGAATCGAACAAAAAAAAAAAAGGTTCGCTATTCAAATGTTTTTTTTGCTTAATACTTACAGGTAGTTACATCATTCTAATTAAATAACTGAAAACTAGTTGTACAATAACTTAAGATTACGAGAAAATGAACTATTTATACAATATTAAACAAAACTAACTAACTAATTATCTTTAGATAGGAGTTTTAGTAATTTTAGCCTTAAAAGTTTCATTAATGTATTAGTATGTACTTATAGAAATTTAAATATCAACATGTAATAACAACATGAAGAAATAAATTTATCTATCTATATCTTGCTTATTTTAAAATGATTAATCGTTATCATTAGTAAATTAATGCGACGGTGGGCTTTGTTTTTCTATACGTGGATCAACTTTACAAACACCCACAAGTTAACTATTAATAAACCATAATTAATCTGCTTGGGGAAGCCTAGATAGTTTATGGTTTAAGATCTTTATTATTTCTCTAAAGATAACAAATCACTTGCGAGAAATAACAATTTAGAAATAGAAGATAAGTGTTACGAACTTACAGAAAAATGTAGGTAGATAATAAAAATTGACAAACATTAAACCGACACCATTAAGAAATAAGGGTGTCTAGAAACGATTTTATTTTTCTTATAGTCTTTTTTTGTGGCAATCTTCCAAAATATGGTATTTTAAATGTATAAATAAACTCTTATTTAAAATGTTATTATAATTTTATAGTGTAGGGTCGCAAGGCTTTTTACTTAACTTTTTCGTGGACCGCAACATCAAAATGGGTGAGAAATAATGACGTGAAAGATTAATCTTATAAACTTGGTGGAATGTAACGTAGTGTCTGATCTAGCTATCATGAATACAGAGTGGTACGATATTAACATTTAAATTATTTCATTGATTCTAATTAAAATGGACGAAGACTACATTGATGTCATTTCGTTAACACATGTCAGTATAAGTTAAAATAATGATGACATGTAAATTAAATGCTATTCGGTAAACGCATTACTTGAGATAGACTAAACCAGGTGTTTCTTTTTTTTTGGTGTTCATAAAAGTCCGAATTAGGTTTTTATGGAGAGAAAATTTACCCGGAAAAATTGGTAAATTCGAGAAAATCTGATGGGTTTTCTGTATGAACTTAAGACCGTACGAAGGCTTTTTTTTATAAATTCACAAAACGATCACGGGTGTCGGGTCAGCCAGGGAATAATAATGAATTATTAAACCGGAATTTCTTATTTTATAAGTGAAAAAACCAGAGGCGTTTTACATGTAACAGGGTATTTCCCCTTTCGTCCACCTTCAAGTCGCTTTCACGCGCAAGCTAACGATTCAAGCCGAGGCTCCCTCTCGAGAACCATTGTGGTACCCATAAATAAAGGTCTCGACTGAGTGCCCTAAGTACTCGGCCTCCTTTCAACCCGTTGAAACTGTAAAAATTCTCGTGTTAACAGTGGCCATCAGCCATAAGAAAGTAAAACAGGGCATTCCAATTTAATTACTAGCAGTGAAAGTGCGTCTACATCATGATGGGAATGTAGGTGTCAGGGGTCGCTTGATTCGAACAGGCGTCGACGTTATTTACGTGTAAAAAAATACACGTATTGTCACAGTTGGACTTGAATGAATTTCTATTCATTGTTTTATTTAAACAGCTTTATTATCGACGCTCACGTAGCCCGTGCATGGGTAGGCATTCTAACGAGTCCTTGACGTCACACTGTCCGTCCTCGCGTCCAGCCCGGTGACGTCGACGCCGCCGTCCCATCATGTACGGATGTCGTGATTGAGTGAATTGCAAAGTAATAAAATCAATTATGTACACCGCGTTATGAATTTTATTGGCGATCGTGGAAAAATTACATATTCATAATAGTAATTGATTTTTATAGACTAGCTTTACCCCGCGGTATCTACTGAGACTAGTTTTACACTGCGGTATCTACCCGCGTAGAACTGTATTTAAATAATTTATAAAAAAAAATCGTACAGATACTACTCGCGTGGACAAGGACTGGCTGGCTATGTCTGGCTTGCACGGGCTAAAATCCTACGATTTTCCACCCTTGTCGTATACGACAGGGCAAGGGTAACGCTCTAGTACACATCCGCGTTCCCACCAGCGCAGCCCCAACTGCAGCCTCATCCGTCTCTATAACTCTAGACATGTGGGTGACGGACCCACTACTACTTACTCACTTGTTTTTGTGAAACTAAGGTTAGTGAAGACTAACATGGCTACCACAAACAATCTCCAAATCCAGACGCTCACCACGGCTAATCACGACAGTGTTAAATAAATCTGAGAAGACAAAGCACAAAAAATAATTATAGTATTATACATAAATATTTTTTTTTGAAAATAAAAAAACGAATCGATGGGTGGATTTGAACTCTCGTATCATCTTTGATTTTTTTTAAGCTATATTGTTCACACAAATAGAGGGACAAAGGACGGACTAAATACCATAAACATTCTCTACCATTAAGCCCGACGTGTGGGGGACAGGAGAGATAAATTAAAAAAAATTATAAAAATATATTTTAAATTATATAAATATATTTACTTATATACAAATAAATACATAATTCAACATAGCACACGTAGCAAACAACGACAAGAGTTAATTACCTTATTATTCAAGACGATTTTTAATTTGTATTTATTTTTTATTTTTTGGAACAAATATGTTTTGTAGTACGAAAAGTAAAGTAAAGCTTTACTTCTCAAAGATATATGTACCATGTATCCATCAGTTGTAATAAAATCTCATAGGATAAATAAAAGAAATGCATGTTATTGTACAAATATAAATTAATAAGTTTCAGAAACACCAAACGCATTCAACATCATGTAGGCTGGCTCCGTGAAGTCCGGTATTCATTTAAATGAAACCCGGCAAGTGCCTGCAGATTACACAGCAAGTGGAAGACCGCTAAGGACATAACTACTAAGAAATAGGCATTAGTTAAAGATATACACTGCAGGCCAAAAGTTTAAGACCACCTTAATTAAAGTAGGAAAATAAAGTAAAACTCCAATAAAATGTTAAATGTTTAATTAATCTGTTTAATCATCTAATAGAACATTGAAATAAATATTACCAGTCCATACAAAATAAGGCTATAGTTAGCTAAACTAATTTTTCATCAAAAAATCCTCCTTTACATTTTATGTCTTTTATCACAAGTGTCGGCTTCCGGGAAATCAATTTGTTAATGGTGTCTTCTAATATATCTATATGTAATAAAATATATACCTATATAAAATTTAATAAGTTCCATGTCAAGATGTCATGGGCCGCAGGAATCACTTACCATCAGGTGAACTGTGTGCTCGTTTGTTACTCCCAATGTAATAAAAAAAATGCGCAGTTTATGTCATCTGTCAATAACCATATCGCTGCGATCGAAATCGACCAGAGGGACAGTCGTAAATTCGGACTTCGTAATTATCAATAAAGAAATCGGTAGAAATTAAAGTTTGCCTCGGTCTGTACGTTGAATTCGGAAGTGAGAGCGTATGGACGGACATCATTCAATTTAATTTTGCTATTTAATAATAGTATAGATTATCAGTATCAACTAATCTCTAATGAATCGATGTAGGAACCAATGCTCATATATGTGATATAATATCAATAGAATTTCCACAAGGTTCGATTTTAAATCTCGTGTAGGGTACTTTGATAATAACTCAGACATTGGACACCAACTCTAAAAAAAACACATTGAAGTAACAATTGCGGTCACATATCTGTGACTATTTTAGGGACCCTTGGTGTCCAGGCATTCTATCTCTGTCCTCAGGGGTGGACAGCATTATGATTCCTTATCGAGGATGAATGTTGATACCATGGACCGTAGGAATCACTTAACAGATGAACTCTGTGCTCGATTGGTATTAATGTATTTATTTACTCTATATTGCATTAACTTTAACTAAGTTAAAAGTTCACAAAGAACGGACTTAATGCGAAAGGCATTCTCTATCAGTCAACCCAAGGTGTGGTGAGATAGTATGTGTATGATAGGTGTAGGTGTAGGTGTCTATATATACACACAACATACATATATACATATATTTATATACAAATATATATATCCATACACATACATATATATTCATACACAATAGTATACAATACAATAGCGGTAGCTACCAATAAATTCCATATGTGGATGATAAATTTATCTGACTTCAGATAACTTAAGTAAGTGGTCACGAACCAAACTTTTAAAACTGTTTTTATTACTGACCTTCCTCATGTCATCGGGCAAGGAATTCCAGAGTAGTGTAGCTCGGACAGCAAATGAATTTGCATGAAAACCGGTAAAGTGAGCTGGAATATAGATCGTGTTATTAAACGAAGATCGGAAGAAATCAGTCATGAGATAAAGAGAGATATTGGATGACGGACCATTTAAAATGGAGAACAGAACACAGCTAAAAAATTAAAACACAAATAAAAAACATGACATATAACATGTAACATACTATATATAACATGTATATGTGTATAGATATAACATGATATATATGTATCTTACGAGTCAAATACATCAAACACGAGAAAGGTCACATCCACGATTCCTGCGGCCCATGATATCCACACATTCGTCCTCGATAATTATCCATAATGTGTTGTCACCCCTGAGTTTTAAGGGGATGTTCAAGTATTAGTTACGTAGGCATTAGGGGGCGGGGTGTATAATTTTTTCTTACCTTTTCTGACAAAGGGAGCGCTGGAATATTTTAAATCATACGAGACATTTTTTTATCACATTATGAGTACAAACGAGCATATAGTTCACTTGATGGAGTGATTCCTGCGGCCCATGACTTCTACATTCATCTTTGACAAGGAATCATAATGCAGATGCGTTGTCACCCTTGAGGACTGAGATGGAATGCCACCAGTAATTACGGTATCCGGATCCCTGCACTCACCAGACGAAACACAGCAGCATTATGTTACTATTTTACGCTGGTATTCTGTGAGGGCATGGTCCTATCCCAGTCGAGCTGACCCATTCATTCTGAAACTAGAAACAAACTACAGCGTAGCTCTACCACTGTTAAATACAAAGTATTAAAAATGTTTTCAGAACAATGTTTATAATTTAAATGAATAATTTTATTTTATTACGGTATCTCGAATTTCTTTTCATATATCTTAGGAAAAATAATATAATGTGTTTTGCGAGGATTGACTTAACTCCACACCATTAAGTATGGAGTTTTCTTGTACTCAATAAAAGATTGAAAGTGCGCTCTGAACTTTTATCTTTTCAAGTTATATTTTAGTGAATGTCCTTTCGAAACCTACATGCTTATGGAAGATAAACATCCGTCAATTGTACTCGACCCTAATTGTGAACATACGGCCGATTATACCAACATTCTTTCTTTAGTTAAACGCCAATAGTATAAAGGATTGGGGTAAGGTCTGCGAAATTGAACGTCGAAATCGAATCCGCCATTGCACTACTGTCGTGTAAAAACTCTTAGCGTAAGCAATTTTACTTAGTAATTAAATGATGTTAATATAATTTAAAAACAAACAATGAACATCAAAAACACATGTAATAAAAAAATAAGCTGGATTTTAAACTAAAATCATTACTGTATGAATAATTATTCACTTGTATGGTTTGATAAGATATATAATTAAATGATGTTAATATAATTTAAAAACAAACAATGAACATCAAAAACACATGTAATAAATAATTAACAAGCTGGATTTTAAACTAAAATCATTACTGTATGAATAATTATTCACTTGTACGGTTTGATAAGATATATAATTACACCGTTAGTAGTTTCATTTCAAATGTATTAATATTAAATTTATTAATGTTTTTTCACAGCATAAATATGTTTTATGTATTGAATTGTTAATGATAGTAAATAAATAGTTAATTTTGAACGTAGTCATTAGTGAAGATTTTTAGTGGCATCACATAGAATATAGCTAGGCTAAAATTTAAGTATGGGGCGCGTTCATTCTAGTTTTACTCTTCGACAGTAGCGCCATCATAACGTTTTGATATTAAGATGGCGCTGCTGTCACTACAAATACATGGCCAACGTTGAACGTAGCTTTAGTTAATATTTATAGCGTCATAGCCTAAAATATAAGCTATATTTATAAATATAAACTAAAATTTTATTATAAGCGCCTTCCTTCTAATTTTACCCTCTAATGACAGCATCTTAATTTCTTTTAATCAAGATGACGCTTCTTACTAGGGAATCTTCGTGTGTAATAAATATATTATGTACATTGACATATTATATACGTAAATATAAATATACATGTTATTATACATACTTCTCTTACCCTCTACACTGTATAGATGAAATTAAATAGTTAAGTAAAAAAATATTAAAACATGAACTGTGTTAAATGAGAGAAGTGCTCGGATATGAACACGTTAAATAATACATAGATGATGACGTTAATTTAGAAGAAAACTTATGTAAATCAATTATTCAAAAGTAAAAATTATTGCGGAATTTCTCGATCGCTCTCTTCTCGGCATATGTCTGCAATTCGAGTTGGGCGGTGTCTGTAACTGTTAGACGTGTCTAAAAAAAGTCTAATTGAATTTAATAATGCTGAAATTGAAGTACGAGGGTACCGGTACTTCGTTCACCAACCCAACACGATTAGTGTAATAAAGCTTCTGAAGATGAATTCCAGTATTTCTTGTGCTGTTTTAGTTTAGCGCCGTGTTCTCAATGGACGATGACAGTTCGCTCTTACGAGTACTACGCAACTTTCGATGGAATACAATCCTTATTTTTTTTGTAAAACTAATTCACCATCACCCATTTACACTAACATCCTCACCACACGAGATGCATAATTATGCGTTGGCACCCCCTTAGGACTGAGACGGAATACGTCTTTACCGGTGACTTGTTCTCCGGTACCCAACACTCATGAAATGAAACACAGCGGTTTCATGTGACCATTAAACGTTGGTATTCCGTGACGGCGTGATTGATATATCGATATGATATAAAGATTGGTATATATTTGATAAATATTTTTTTTTTAAATTATATCTCATTTAAACTAAATATAAATAAGGAAATCACAAAAGCCGTGCCCTTCGTAAAATAGATTGCTTGTATTTTCCGGTCAGTACGTTTCCCTCGCTAGTTTGTAATCGTAATCTTTTAAAATACGGCCGGTGTGGTGCAATGTTATGTTATGAATATTTGAGCAAGTTGGAAATAGGTGGAAATATTTTTTTCGTTATTCAATACGATACAAGATAATGAAAATTTGTCAAGTTTAAAAAAGATGTCTTGTGATGATGCAATGTGTTTTTGTTATTTAAAAGATGTTATATTATAACGTGATTTTTTAAATATTTTTTTTGGTTATGTAAATGATACTAAAGATTTATGATTTAAGATTTCAATTTAAAATAAAAATAATAGCGAATCGTCTTTTGGTACTGGTGACTAAATTCTATAAGTGATTAAAACGCACTTTATTTTTACGTATGATTAAAAGATACTTAATAACAGATTCCCAACTCTAAGTTCGTTCATCTACCTAACATGAACAGACCTCTTCAACAGATTGCCAAGAAGCTTGAGCATTGAAACATCGTAAAGTAAAAATTATAGTAACAGACTATATAAATAAATTCCGCTGTCGATCATTCACCCTCCATGGAGACGGTGTTAGATTATAGATCACTACGCTTTGGTGGATCACATGTTTTCGAAATATTTTTTTTAAACTTATTTCTTAGACATTCAGGTTTCATCAAGAAGTTTTTTCAATAACTTTCACTGTCAATAACGTTATTGGTGCAGGCACATGAATCAAAATCGATTGTTTAAACACTGAGCTACCACGGCTCTTTCTTTTGAAACTTCTCTTGCTGTAAATTGCCACAAGTTTACATTTTATCAAACTGTGATTTCCATTAGTAAGTTGAAGAGTTTTTCCATTGGTTTTGCAGCAGCGTGTTTAATCCATTCCCACTTCAGCTTGTTTATCCTCTCAGCTATTCCTCTAACCTTTGATCTATTGTGGATATTTTAATGTCAATTCAATAACAAGGTAAAACATCGTGCATTCCTCTATTCATAGCTCGCTTAGTAATTTTGTGTATATAAACAGTCCTACGCTAAAGATTACTAATAGTCGTAGTACCCAAAACACCTTCCATTTCATTGGATCCACTGCATTGTCACAAATCTGAACAGGAAGTACGGTTAGTAAATAATAACTAAGTGAGATTGATATCTAATAAATTGTTATATGAAACTATACATTATGTAACAGTCATAGGTATGTACTATCATAAAATTGTAATTACATGATATAATAGCAAATAATAGTTATGGGCGGTGCGATAAGATTTTTGAAAATAATTCTAATTATTCTTACGATGTCATTGAGATTGATCGTTTAATTTAAATACATCCTTGTTATAATTGCATATTAATTTGCTGTATGTGTTCAAATGCAACTTTAAAATAACATATTTATAACCTTGATACATTCAATTTTGAATGAATAGTTTGACTGCATAATAATATTTTGAAGTGGAACGTTTAAACAATATGTGAAGTGTGAAGCCAAGGCATTTGATTATGTGCATCACGATTGTTAAAACTTTGTTACATCCTTTATCCGTTGCGCGTGGAGGTCACTATCGTATAATTTCATTAGAGAATAACGTGAGTCATGGCACGACGGTCAAGGCGAGAGCTTGTGTTGTTTTTATGTGTACGAGCGGTGTTTCCCAAGGACCACATATTGGGCCAGCGATATTTTAAACGCATAAACATATAATTAGAAGGTCAATAGAGATGGATTGCGTCAATTTTAAAGAGAAACAATCTGTAACAAAATATAAGCTTTAAAAACGCAATATAAATTGCTGTGTACTTAATTGCTAGTAGGTAGCTAAGCATTGCATTTTCCTCCTTTGAAAGGTTAGAGTTAAGTTTCATTTTTGATCGTGGATATGGTATGAATAGATCAGTCCCAGACGAGAGGGGGGCTATGCTTTTATAATACTTATAATATTATAAAATATAAATTATGTAATTTGGCAATGTTACCATGTTTGGTGAGTAAAGTAGTCAAAATCTAGTCAATAGTGGTAAGGCTTTAGGTTAGGCCTTGATTCCTTACCGAAAATTAATGTCTGTGTTATTGCCTCCTATATAATAATTTCATAAAAAATTTCGCCCACAAGTACGGTTAGTACTTTTATTACTTCACATAATTTCTTCTTTGTCGCTTTCATCTTGATGCTTTTATATCCCAATGAGTTTTTTTTTATATCCCAAAATATTGTTTATGACGATGGTGTATTATGCAAAGTCGAAGTCTAAAAATATTTTTACAAGTAAACTTTTCTATCCAACCTTTTAGAAGATTACTACCACTTCAAACGCATTTCATAGCTCTTGTTTCTTTTAAGAAACTGCGGGAAGCTCACATTTTGACGTAAATATTTTATTACTACGTAGGTTACGCTTTTACGTTCGCGGAATGGTGGTGTTTGAGGGGAATGAGATATCTCTTTTAGGTCGTAACGAGTTCAGCTACTCATAGTTAGTATAAATATGAAGTTTTATCATAATTCTGTCAGTAGTCATTGAACTATCGTCAACCAAGCAACTCAATCGAGAATGAGTGAAATATTAAAAAAAGCGAGTATCGCGCCGTGTTTAAGCACCTTGCCAAGGAAAGTCTGTTTAAACCCCAATGGAAGAGATAATAGCCATCAATTCTAGAGCAGTTAAAAGAAGCTTTACAGAAAAAAGGAGGGGGAACTTACGAAAGGTGTCCTGCTTCTTCACGACAATGCTCCCATTCACAAGATTCGTGTTGCGATGGCTGCCCTGCATAATATGGCAGCTAATATGGCTGCAGCGATTATTACCCAAAAATCTAGTGATCTACAGCTTTACCAAAACAGACTTGCGAACAGTACGCCCGCCAAGCAGGGATAACTGTTTGCCCGTTTATCATACCCACATCTATATGCAAGCTTTCGTTCTTAATAAGGAAGCATAATTGCTTGAAATAACCTATTAGCGCTAGTACAATCGTACGACGTCGCATTCATGTTTAGGTAAAACAGGCAAATGATCATTGATGTTGACAACACTCATAAGTTTTTGACAATATGCATATGTTTTTGTCAATATCTACATGTTTTTGACAATGTCCACGTTTTTGACAATATCCACGTGTTTTTGACAATATCTACATGTTTTTGACAACACAAATAAGTACAATTCGTACAATGGCACGAAGTAAAAAATAAATGGCGAGGTGACACGGAAGATTTTTTGTCATTTTCGATTCGTGACTTTGAACCTTGGTACCGAGCTGCAATATTACCGTGTGGTGTGTTTTGTTTTATTTTATATTTTATTTCTTTTGCACATTTGTTATTGGTATCCCTCTAGACAACAATGCTATTGTTTATGTGTACATATTCGAAATATAGTTTTGGATTTTTTTTATATATGTATTGAACATTAATAAATTTAGTCTTGGTTAAAAACGAGTATTTTAGCAGTGGTGGAGCCACGCTGTAGTTTGTATATAGCTGTGGTGGCATAAATGGTTCGGCTCAACCGGGAAAAGTTAACACTCACTTTTTGTAAATTGAGAGCAAAACACTGCCATGTTTAATCTGATGAGTGTAGGGATAGGAAGACCCTTATTGCAGGTGACGAGGCATTCCATCTTAGCTCTTAGGGGTAACATTGCATCTGCATTATGATTCCTTACCGATGTTGAATTTGGATGTCACGCCGTAGGTATCAGTTACCACCAGTTGAAGTGCGCTCGATGGACGCAAACAATACAATAAAATAGATGCGATAGTGCTATAACCTTCGCCAACATATTTGATACATAGCAAGGCACGTTCATACGCCTGCGCGGGGTAGACAGAGCACCAAGGTCAGGCTTAGAATGTAGTCGTTTATTTGATAATGTCGTATTATAATATCTTTATATACTGCAAAGGGACAGTGCTGGCGAGTGTGGGAGTGGATTAAGTGCACTTTAAGTTATGTCAAGTTAAGTTAAGTCACACAAACATTTTTAAAAGTAAAGTAACATTCTATATCCGAAGATCCCACTAGGATGGGTCTCCTCTCTGATGGTAGTATTGAGTGGGTATAGCATACGCCACTCTGTTCCAATGCATATTGGCAATCATCACATCTCATGAAACATTTTTTATATCTATCCTATACATGCAAGTAAATCAGCACTTTAAAATTGCAATAAACATTATCTTAAATACATCATCGCATCAGGCATCGGGAATCGAACTTTGATTTACATATGTACATATGTGAAATGATAAACGAAAGTTTAGACATTGAGCTACGACGGCCACGAATCATAATCTATGTACATAAATAAATAAATTCCGTTCATTGGTAAGCGCTTTATTTGAGAACGGATGGACTAGTTTTTTTTTAAAACGATCATAACAGTGGGTTAGGTTTATATGGAAAGAAAAATCGATGACTTTACTCGGAAAATTCGAGAATAATTGAAAGCTCTTTTTTCTATAAACTCAAGATTTTAACTCAATATGGATGAATCACAAAACCATAAGAAAATGAAATGAAGGCAACAATGTGTTCAAAATACATGGACGAAATCTTGTAAGTCCAAATAACTAGTAGATAATGAACTGTCTCGATATAAATTGAACAAGACATTGCAAAGAACAACCGAAATCCATCCAACTAACTCACAATTTTGTTTCGTAATTCTCAGATTGTATAGAAATCATTATGACACCGTTTAATCATTTGTTATATATACACGAATAGTATACATTGAATAAAACGAGTTTTACTGATTTTATCGTGTTTTAATTTAAAAGTTTTTTTTATCCCGACTGTTCGAGTGCATTTATGGTCACGGGGAGAAATGAGGCGGTTGACATATTAAACCCGAACTAACTAGCTTTTTAAAATGAATTTCCATCACAACTTTGATTTGATCGTTAACTGTTATTTAAATATTATTTTCTATTTAAATTAGACCTCCGTTGACATTTTCTTGTTGACTTTGATTTTAATATACACTTAATTTTAATTTGAATCTGAATTTGATTTCATTTGTTTTTATTATGATTTTGACAATGTAATTTGTTATTCTTTTCTATTGCGTAATTGTTTTGTCTTCTTGTATCAGATACAATTTTAGGTATTTTTTTTTGGATTTTTATTAATTAAATGTCCCAAATGAAATTAACAATAAATTAGAAATTATCTGTCAAACTAATTTGATTGTGAATATTACAGTAGTCGAATTTGTGGCTCGCTATCTCCGAGCCCTGTGTGTGCTTTACCCCGGTAGATAGCTAGATATAGCTACAGCATGAATGTCTCGGCTCGATCGAGAAAGGACCACGCCATGACAGTATACCAACGTGAAATAACAGCATGACGCTGCTGTGTTTCGTATGGTGTGTGCTGAGTGTGATTCGGAGACCCAATTAAAAGCCATAACATCTTATTTTTATTCATTTAATTTATTTGATTTAGATTACAAAGATCCATTACAAACATATAAGTTTAAAAATAATAACAAAAGCATTAATAATAAAAATAATACAAAGAAAATAATTTTAATCGGCGTACTGTAACGCTGAAGACATGCAGCTTTATTAGCCGACAAATCAGGAAACTATCGCTCCTATCGACAAACACCCTTAAGAGACTATTAGAGGCCGCCTTAGTACGATGTACGAGTGAAGCTACTTTCTTTCTGACTACTGCGTGAAAGTCATCTATATACGCCTCTGCAAACATGCTCGAAGCACTGCAATACCGTGGAAGCCTCAATAGAATCCTTAGTCTTTGGGAAAATATATTTAATATACACACGAAGATGGTAATACACACACTAGATGATTTGTTGTGAGAATAACTATTCGGGAAGCCAATAACAGGTACTGACGCATTTTGTGTCTGTCTGGGAGGCGTTAACGCATATGCATCTTGAATATTTGTCCACGATGGATGCAATTGTCATGGGCCGCAGTATAACAGAAGAACTGTGTGCTCATTTGTCACCGATAATATAACAAAAATAATGATAGTAAGGTTAAACAATCACATCTTTTTAACCTCAGTTTATATAAGCCGATACAAAAATTAATGTAATTGATTCAATTCGATATCAAGGTTTGTGCGAAGTTCGATTTTTTTTTTAATTAACATATAACAAATTAGATCATCTTATGATCTTTAACCTCGATAAAGAATCGAAACGTAGATGTGTTGTCAGTGATTTAGGTATTAAGGTATTAACAATGGTTATAGACAGGCTGCGCCTTGTTTCGGCCTACAGCATGAATGCGTTGGCTCGACAGGGGTAAGGAACACGTCCTCAAAATACCAGCATTAAATAGAAGCCTGACGCTGCAGTGTCTATGCTGAGTGTAGGGAACCGAACCGGAGGTATTCCATCTCAGACCTCAGGAGAGACAATGCATTTTCATCTTTTTTTTTATACACATCACACACATCATTAGCCTGTACTAGTCCACTGCTGGACATGGGCCTCTTCCATGGCACGCCACTGAGTTCAGTCTTCAGCTCTCCTCTTCCAGTACCTGCCCGCTGACCGTGATATTAATGTAGATAAGTCGTAGTCAGAAGCAACTGACCGAACCGAGGTCCTCTCGGGCACCCTCGAGTCAGACGCTCTCGCGGAAAAGGGTAGCGCTCGCCGGTTACCCACTAATAGAGTTCTCTCGGTCACCTCTCAACCCGGCGAAACTGTTATAGCCATCGGGCTAACAGCCCGAAAAAAAAATACCAGGGAAAAAAATACTAGCATAAAATTTTCATTATAAAAAATACCAGTATTAAAAAAACATAAATAAATGCTGCCGGTATATTCCTGGTATTGTGTGAGGGGCGTAGTTCTCTCCCGTTCGAGCCGGTCCATTCATATGGCACTAGGAACGAGCTGCAAATGTGGGACACATTACTAAATAATAATCCAACACTATTAGATATTGTAACTTTTTTAGACTCACTATTTGTTTATATGTCGTTTGTTAGATTGTATCGTAGGCGGATAAATGTAAAAAAAATGCGAAGGCTGCATATTTATACTAATGAATATATACTTCAATTGTATATTATATAATGCATATAGTGCATTGTTTCATTATTGTGTTGCAACGAGTCGTCTGGCCAAGATCCTCGACGGAACCCATGTAGGTACGTAGAAGTCCTTAAACACCGTCCAAGACCAGAGTAGACCAGACAAGTGTTGTAATAATAATATTAATTTATTCCTTCTTGGCAATACATAGCAAAATCTGTACAATAATAAAAAAAGCAAAGAAAAAAACACGACTTATACCTAATCTAAAAATAACAAAGAGAAACAAAAAATATACATGATATATATATATATATATATATATATATAAAATAATAAATGAAAACAAGTAAAACCTGCTGTGTACCGTTCCGGTACCGTTGTGACTTAGGGCTACAACCCTGATCTTCCATGAAGCCTTCACAAGAGAATTGGCGCTCCTCATTCTATAAACTATACTAAAAAATAATAACATAATATAACGTTTCCAACATGCTTATATCCGGACCTAGATGAATCAGTGGTAATTACAAAAGGTTTCATAGTATAAGTTGCGGCAAATATATCTAGCGCTGACCGTTAATGCGTAGAAGTCAAAAATTAGGTATCCCCGGGGAGTCACGGGCGGCCATGCGTAAGCGCGTATTGGCTCTACAGTCGTACCCTGCCCCGCGCACCGATACGACACCCCGCTCGCTCCATATGTATTTTCTAAATTGTCTTTGTAAATAAAAATTGTGACACTTTTTTTGTGGATAGTGGTACACTATAATATAGATTTTGTACATTTGTAATTAATAAAAAAAAATCTAACTTCGGCCCGCAACTTCGATCGCGTAAAAAAAAGTAGCCTTCCAGACTATAATCTATGTCCGTCCTAAATTTCATCCATACAAACATTCAAACTTTCGCATTTATGATGTTAGTGAGATGATGATGATGATTTATTATGTAACTGACTTACACGAACTAGCTTAGACATAAAAAAGTACAAACAAAAACACTTTATTCGTAATCAATTTGTAGAAATGAACAATTCCGTCCCCGACAGTACCCACGCGCAGCTATCCCCTCCAAGTTCCGTTCACCGCTAGACTTGTGCCGCGACCTATATTTAGCAGTATATAACACTTATCGATGACGGTCTGCCTGCGATGCCTGTTATGAATATTTGTAGGTGAAGGTGTCCTGAAGACTGTAGGGAGTGAATCCACATCTCATGCGGCTGATTTACAACAAGATGTACTAAATTATACCTACAAAAACTTAATTACAATAATTTATATTATCTAAAATACACCGATTAAGGGGAAGACAAAAAAGTAAGCGTGGTTGAAATTTCGCGGCAAAATCTTAAGTCAGAGTGGTCAAGTATTTTTTTTTTAAATTACAGAAACAAAAACAATTTAGTAATACCGCCGCGTGCAAGTAATTATCATAAATGTATATTTATTTATTGCAACTATGGTGATTATTATGCAACTTTTGATGTAAAATTATTTTAAAAAGTTCCTAAAGGAAAGTTTATGAGATCCCATAAAATTTTGCCTATAGTTAATTTTATTTATTTATGTCATTGTATATTATTGTTATGACTGTATCACATTAAATAAAGTGTGTTTGATATTCTTAAGTGGAAGTAACGTAACGTATAGATATAAATCCCACTGTTGGCTTCTCTCTATAGAGGGTTAGTGCATACTCCAAGCGCGAGCGTTTAGACACAACTATCACGGCTCTGGAATTTCTAAGTAATTCATTTTAATATTTCAGTTTTTTATGTCTCGGAATGCCCACACTTCGGTTTTATTTATTATCTTGCTGTTTAAATAAGTGCAGGTTATAAAAACATATCATGATGTAAATAAAAAAACAGAAAGTGCTTTTCAAATTACTTATTTTTTTTATTTTTTGCCTAGTGACGCATAACGCCAGTGTCAAGGTTTTGCTTTTTAATTTTACCTTTTAGCTTTTATATTTGCTTCCTCTAGTCAGTTGTAGACTTGTAGTTGACCTACGGACGTTGTCCTGTACAAATTTCAATAAATTCGTTTGTGATCGATTTGTACATTGGTGAAAATAATCCAAAGTGAGTTATGGTTTTGAGTTCATACTTTAGTTCCTAAATTTGCGAATTTTCCGGCAATCAAGACCACCTTTATTAAAGTAGGAAAATAAAGTAAAACTGCAATAAAATATTAAATGTTTAATTAACCTGTTTAATCATTTAATAGAACATTGAGTGACAAACAATATATTTTAAAAGCGTAAAGAAATATTAAAATTCGATTCAAAATAAGGCTATAGTTAGCTAAACTGATTTTTCATCAAAAAATCCTCCTTTACATTTTATGACTTTTTTCACAAGTCTCGGCATACCGATAATCAATTTGTTAATGGTGTCTTGTGATATATTGTTCCAAATTTTGCATAAAGCATTCCTCATTTCTTCTCGTGATGACGGGCCACGATTACGGACGTTCCTATCAAGCTCTTCCCACAAAAGAAGCCCGGGCTTCTTCGGGACCACATCTGAAATAGAAACACGAAAAATTCAATAAATGAACCCAAATATCGACTTCCTTGAAGTCGACGGACTGACCAAAGACTTTAAACGTTAACAATCCGCACCTTGCCAACATTCATTTTAATATAAATTAAGATATGAGATAACATTTAAATTAAAACTATTTATGATACATTTCAGACCATATCAGACAGTATATTTTACTGTTCCTTACAAAAGGGTTCTTTTTTCACTTGATTAGTAAGTATAACATTTTAAGTTCTGAATGTGGTAGAGATATGTTGCAGTTTGTATCTAGCTACGCCATGAATGGACCACGCCATCATCATATACCAGCGTAAAAGAGCAGCATAACGCTGCTGTGTTTCGTTGGTATATGATGATTGATGACGTTGGTCAGTGTAGGGATGCGGAGAACCTTATAACTATATCTTAGTCCACAGGAGTGATAATGCATCTGTTTCCTTATCCAGGATATGTAGATAGGAAATTTCATCCTCATCATCTCGATGGTTGGCAACCCGCCATTGCCAACCATCGATAAGTGAAATTTTCTACCACAATTACTCTGTGGAATCAGCTATCGCCGGCGGTATTCCCGAACCTTTACAGCTTAGGGATCTTGAAGAGAAGAGCCTACACCTTTCTTAAAGGCCGACAGAGCATCACTCCTCTGGTGTTGTGGAAGTTCATGGGCCACAGGAATAATTTACCATCAGTTCAAATGCTTGCTCGTTTGCATCAATACAATTAATTGTATATTGTACTTATATACCTATTATATGCGTATTATGTATTTAATGTCTGTATTATTCTTTGTTTGTATATTATGTATTAGATATTTTTAGTCTTTTCTTTTTATTAATTAGTTTATTGCTACACCTATCATAATATCTCCCCACACCTTGGGTTGACTGGTAGAGAATGCCTTTGGCATTAAGTCCGTCCTTTGTGAACCTTTGAACTTTGTTAAGGTAAATGCAATAAAGAGTAAATAAATAAATAAAAACAATAGATAAAAATAATAAATCGTGTATTTACTCAAACGTTGATCGTTATATAGCATAACGTTTATTTGCAAGAATATAAGTATCTATTAGTATTTCGTGTCGGCACGCTTGCAATTTTACAAGGCACAAATTCGACCTCACGTGGAATGATGATAGCTGTGGTGAGGTGATAGATAAGATAGAATGCCAGTGATAAGGATCTCCGCATCCCTCAAGTCATCACTCGAAACGTAGCGACATTGTGTTGCGATTTTACGCCGGTTAATAGTTTCTCATCATTGCTTATCATTATAAAAGCCATTAATATCATAATACATTTTTTTAGGAGGCCAATATGTCAATGCCATTTTAAAATTATTAAGATGCAATGTCTTAATGTCACTGGGTGTTTCTTTTTTATATCTTAATGGCCATGAAGAGGCGTTTCTTCCAAACATACGTAATTTGGGAAAACACATGTCAATGAAACGTGTAATGCAAAAAGCGAGCGCTTAGACACATATATATATATATATATATATTTGCATACTTAGTTATGAGTGGAATGTGCGTACATTATAGTAATATGACCTTTATTATTGTAATCACACACACGATAATTCTGATTCTAAATCCGTTTTTTGTAATCGAAATATTCACCAGATACGCTTTTTTTATCTGTGCATATATTTTCTTTATCTGTCGATTTTTCCCAGGAAATAATGACGTCACTTCAATCTACGTACGCACGATAGGATAGAAGTACCTATATTTTGATTCGCAACTTTCCTCTACACATACATAGAATAATGGTTAAGCGTAAGCGTCTACGTTTTTAATACAGTGGTAGATTCACGTAGGTTTCTAGCAAAACCACGAATGGGTCGGCACGAACGTGGGGTACTACGTCCTCAAAGAATACCAGAATGTAGGGATCCGGAGATCCTAATTAGTGGTCACGTGGTTGGAATACCTCTCAGGCCTCAGCGGTGATAACGCATAATAACATATCCTCATCAAGGATGAATATAGGAGGAATCATTACATAGGTGAACGTGTGGTCGTTTTGTCATTTCCAATACAGTAAAAAAATTTTAAAAACCGTGCGGTTTCCACGATAAGTTAATAAATTTAGTGTAATGAATCTCTTCGATGAGTTTATCGTAAGTGTTTTATCGAAATTCATATTTTACTAGTTTGCTTGTAATCAATTATAGATTTAAGCGATGCTGTTATACCAATATCAGAATTTTTTTGTCCTTTTTCTTGAATAAGTCTGTCGTCGACAAATGAAGCTCCAGGTTGATTCATTGCATCAGATACACCATTGATGTAAATCGAGAATAAAAAGGGCCAATAATGCTACCCTGCGGAACACCATATCGTACAGTGGGGTATTCAGAATATTATTTCCTAGTATGTGGCAATGTCCAGTCACCTTAAATATATGTAAATATAGTCGAATAAACTGTTTTTACTTGTTTTATCAAAACGATTTAATAGTTCTTTTTTTATATTAAAAACAACGGACGGGAATGACGGCCGCGTGGTGTAGTGATTACACTACCTGGTCGCTGCGCAGCGGTCCTTGTGTTTGGTTCTCAGCCGAGGAATAATATTTGCTTATGACAATTCGTTGGACTATTTACCAACAAGTGAACTACGTTCCATTTTGTCACTCGCACCCCAACAAGTATAAACGGGGATTCATACAGTGGTTCGGTTACAGAGGCAGAGGCAAAGATTACAAGTGATGAAAATGGCCCTACAAACATGCATCCTTGACAAGGATTCAAGATGCATACATTACACACCTTTGGGGGCTGGAATCGAATGACTGGTATTCCGTTATCTTAGATTAAGGTCTAGAGAATTTCGAAGCGTCAACAACCTAAAGGTTTAGGGTACGGTCGATTCGAATCCGCCATTCACTAGTACAAGAATTTTAAGCTTAGAATGAGTGGATAACCGGAATGTTAGTGATGTAAATATTATAGGGATTTCTAGAATGAATTAAGAAAAATCTCCGGTTCCCTACACACTACACCATATGAAACTATGCTATGTTGGTATTTTGCGTTTGGTATTCTATGAAGCCAAGGTCCTCCTCAAGACGACCCGTCCGCGGTGCAGGTAGTCTAACTGGCCGTAATATGGCTCACTGTAAGAATGTAAGAAAGAAAATCGCACAAAAATATATTGAGTCGTACACTAAACGGTCGTGAGTTAGGTGACCGAGAAACAGAAATTTTTACCTCTTGCGTTCCATGGAATCATCTTTTTTCTTTTTTTTTTATAATTTATTACATATTTATACAATTATAAGGCCATCAGGCTTCAAGGTTATAAGTAGTAATTTATGACTAGGACGTATTCGGCAAGCGGTATTGTATGTCGTCATAAATATCACACAAGTTCACGTGAATGGTCGAGGTGGGGAAGGAATGAAACAGGAGCGCGAATAGCCTAATGGTCTAGGGTACAGTCTGCGAAACTTAAGGTCGTAGGTTCGAATACACCATTAGACTACGAGTATTGTCGTGAACTATCTCTTAGCACAACATTAGCTTAGTTGGAGTGGTTAACCGGAATATTAGTTAATAAACTATGACCCCGTTACGACTAATAAGTCGTAAAGGAGTTATGTTTTTTTTAAAATAAAAGAAAATGAAATAGTGGTCGTTACGGATCGTGGGAATCCTTTACTGTCAGTGGAATTGTGTTCTATCTTCATCCTTGTATTCTCTTAGCTTTTAAATATATGTTTATGTATGTAATATATAGTTATATATTTAGTGATTAAAACTTTAAACCATCATGATTTAGTAACACACATGTGGGCAACGCTCAACCTGGGGCATATAATATCGACCCCTCCAGTAAATAACACCTGTATACAAAATATTAGTTTATTAAAGGAATGAATTTTAATGTAGTTTTATAAAAAAAAAATATTACCAAGTAATAACCAACATGAGAAAATAAATTTAAAGCGATATTGATTTGTGTTCTTATTACATTTTGTATTAGGACGCATGTGATCTTACATCCTGCAATAAAATAGTTTCTGCCTGGGAGAGCCCTGAAAGTTGATAAGTTTCAACTTATTACATTTTGTATCAGGACGCAAGTGATATTACATCCTGCAATAAAATAGTTCCTGCCTGGGAGAGCCTTGAAAGTTGATAAGTTTCAACTTATTACATTTTGTATCAGGACGCAAGTGATATTACATCCTGCAATGAAATAGTTCCTGCCTGGGAGAGCCTTGAAAGTTGATAAGTTTCAACTTATTACATTTTGTATCAGGACGCAAGTGATATTACATCCTGCAATAAAATAGTTCCTGCCTGGGAGAGCCTTGAAAGTTGATAAGTTTCAACTTATTACATTTTGTATTAGGACGCATGTGATCTGCATGAATAATTAGAAAAACTATGCTGTAGATTATAATTCTCTTCTATCTCCCACTAAATAATAGACTCGTATACAAATATTAACGAAATATCTCTCTTTTTTTTCCAGAAAAATGGACGAACAAATCTCCAAACACACGTCTATCATCACGTAGACAGATCCTGTCTCGAAGAATAAACAAAGAAACCCCTTAACGAAAATCTGTGATTATAATACAAAACCGATCTCCAATATATTAAGATTAGATGATTAAACTATTATAAGATTAAGTTCGACAACTTTACTATAGACAGATATAGACACACAAAATGCCGGCTATCTTGACCAAGATCAGGGAGCAGGCGTTCAGGGTTCAGCCGACGATAGCACTTGGAGTGGGCGTGGGTGTCGCTTTGGCCGCTTGTGCAGTATACGGGACTAGGGAGAAGAAACAGCCTCCGGCCTGTCACAATAATAACAATTATAAGGTGAGATTGAAAAAGTTTCTAAATCTATATATAATAATACGTGAATAACCCTTTCTATCCCATTTTAAGCACATTTTGGCATAGTTTAAGTTCATATAGAAGAGATACAAATACATTGAATTAGATTAAAAGAAAAGATTAATGGATTACGTTAATAGAGTGTAAAAATAGCGGAGTAAATGCGTAGTGGATGATTTGTATTTGATTTTATCTCCCCGCAGTGATCCATTAAAAGAGTTTTTAAATAATCTAATTAACTCCTTATTTAGATTATTTAAAAATAATATTCAAGGTAAAATACAAAATGCTGATGGTTTAAATCTGTCAGTGTCAAAGACAGAAAAATGGACAAAAAAATTAGTCTGTGTTAGGTAAAACAGTCGCACAGAGTATTGATTGTGTCTAAGGAGTTTATATATACACTCGTGAGCAAAAATAATGGACTCGTATCATACGCTTCAAAATACTCTCGTAAAAAATCTGTTGGTCAGATTTATTTTTTGACTGTAGTATTAAAGGTAATTTTTTTAAATGTGATGACATTCCTATTAATAAATTCTTTTTAATTAATAAAAAAAATATTTATACAAAATTTGTCTTAAACTCTAAAATAAGGAAACATTCACCTAAAGAAAATACTCTGGCTGTAATTACAGCTCCTAATTGGCTCTTCATATTTTGGAGAAACGCCATCCCATTCTTCAGCGGATGCGGTTTGAAACTCCGATCTCGTAGCTGGCGTAGGATTTCTAGCCCGAACTTTTCTTTAAAGCTCGTCCCATAAACACTCAATAGGACTTAAGTGCGGAGTACGTGCTGACCTGACCACTCCATGCACTCAATTTCGTCTTCCTGCAGGTATCGCCGAACAGAAGCTGCAGTATATAGATGGGAATGTCCTGCATTAGTATAAAGTTATCACCGATAAATCCTGCGTAAGGAATGACGTGATCCCCTAATATATATTGAATATATCGGTCCGCTGTGAAACCTCTAAATCTACCGCTAGTTTCGATGAAAATCAATTCAGTTTTTGCTTCCATTGAAATTCCAGGAACCTCCTCCGAATACTAAATTTTCACTTATTCACCACTGGGTGAATCGCTCTCCGGGTCTTCTGTAGACTCGTCGTCTATCGCTGCCATGTAGACACACTCTGCTTTTATCAGATAAGTGAACAGACTTCCACTGTCCCTCCGTCCAGTTCACTTGTTCTCTTCGAAAATGTAGACGGGTTGCTCGATGAGCTGGAGTCGACTTAGGGCCTGTAGCTGACATTTTTGGAGTCCGGATAATATAAGGATAGGTTAAGGGTAGGTAAAGTAAATGACCTCTTATAGGGCATGATAACCTCTGATTAGCGCTGTTAACAGCTGCAAAAATTTATTGGCAATAACAACATGTTTTTAGGGTTGTATTCTTGGAAAAGATAATATTTTTTTACATTATTTAGAAGCCAAAATATACAGCTTTAATAATTGAAAAAGATAATTATACGTCGGGGCTCAATTATATTTTTTACCTCGTGTATGACACTTGAGTCGATTTATTTGCTCACGAGTGTAGTATGTATTATACTAATACATTAAATTATAAAAAAAGACATCGGTCGTGTAACTTTATTTATTTATTTACCTTTTATGTACACAAAGCATTTATAAAAGGGAGTAATATAGAAAAGGTATGCACAAAGGCGCAGCTTATTTGACAATTAAAATCTCTTCCAGCAGGCCTGGTGTTGGACATATTATCGTGAAAAAAAAAACTGAATGTCAAACACAAAAATCTGTCTCAAACAGTCGCACTATGTAGATATTATCGCTCAAGAATTTACATAATATATGTATTACAAATAGATGAAACTAAAATTTATAATCATAAAATATATATGAATATATTGAATTAAATTAAAACGCTCGCAGCTGATTTAATTACGGTCGAATATCGACTTAGTACGAAGTACACTTACTGGTCGACCACCAGTGATTGTACTTTAACCTATACATATATAATTACTGGTCCTGACTGACTGACTGATACATCAAACCGCTGGGGCTACAAACTATTTGTTTTTGCAGTTGCAATCTTTTTTGTTTATTACATTGAGAATAACAAACAAGCACACAGTTCACCTGACTGCAAGTGATTCCTACGGCCCATGACATCTACATTCAGCCTTGACAAGGAATCATAATGCAGATGCGTTGTCACCCTTGAGGACTGAGATGGAATGTCTCGTCACCAGTATCTATGGTCTCCGGTTCCATACGCTCACCAGATGAAACGCAGCAATGTGCTGCTATTTTACGCTGGTATTCTCTTTGGAGCCATTCATTCTGCAGCTAGAAACAAACTGCAGTGTAGCTCTACCCCTGTAACAACATGCTAACACACAATTCATTTTCTACGGTGCACGTGAAGGTTTGGACACGTAAAATAAAAAAAAACTCGTCAGATCTCCGCAACTTTGCGATATAATAAAAAACGTACCAAAAATATGACAGTTACGCGCCATCTGAGGAAATATAAGGATCATTAAAATTAAAAACAAAACTTAAACAAGCGTTTTTTAAGAACACCGTTCATAGCATAGAGGTCGTAAACGTCAAAATGAAATATTACAAGAAATATTTGAGGAATAAAAAAGAGTTAAAATTTATTATCGACGGTTTGCAACGCCAGATTGGACTTGTAGATTAAACGTAAGTGGTTTTTTTTTCTTTTTTCCCAAAGTAAACTGCACCCAAATTTCGGACTTAAAAGCAACGGGCATTTTTTTTTTACTTTTTTTTGGTAAAAGATTGCTAGATATGCTAATTACATTACTAATATTCCGGTTAACCACTCCTAACCAACTAAGGTCAAAATGCTTGTGCTAGGAGGTTGTTCACGAAAATAGTCGAATGGCGGATTTGAACCTATTTAAGTTTCGCAGACGTACCCTTTTTTTTATTACATTGAGTGAACAAACGAGCACACAGTTCACCCGGTGATAAGTGTCTGATCATAATGCAGGTGCGTTGTCGCCCTTGGAGGCTGAGATGGAATGCCTCGTCTTCATTTATAAAGGTCTCCGGATCCATACACTCACCATACGAAACACAGCATCTTCGTGTTACTATTTCACGCTGAGATTTTATAATGACGTGGTGCACCCTGGTGCTGGAGTAACTAATTGTACTCCAGCAACTAATTGTATTTTTGTTTTTCCTCTCTATAGTATTTTGTTTGCACCTAATGTGTATTATTTTGACATTAACTTATCAGACATTAGTGAATAAGTTTCTTGCACCCACAAAATATATCCCCACTCAACCCAAAGGTAGGCTGGTAGAGCTTTTTGCCAATAGTTCGCGTTTTTGTACAATGTTTAATTTACTTATTATTACTTATTATATTTATTATGCAAATATAGAATAATAATATATAGACATATATATATGTGCGTTAAGGCATTAAGTCTATCCTTTGTAATTTGTAAGGTGTGACCAATGAAGTTTATACAAATAAATAAAAAATAATGAATACATGCCAGGTCGAGCTGACCAGTTCATGTCGCACATAGAAACTAGCAGTATCGTGACTCTACCATTAAAAAAACAGCTCTACTAGGAAGTAAAATACAGTAAGTTACTACTTAATAATGTAAGCGTGATTAAAAAAAAATGTATAATTACCTAATGGGTAGGAGACTGGTTATAACCAATGAGTCTCCGCTTTTAGATTAGTACAAACAAAAAGTTATTCTTCAACATTTACGTCTGTCCATTTTATTTTTATAAGCACAGGTTGTCGAAGTCGAAGTCAAAATAATTTGTTTGAAATGTCACCGAGGTAATATGTCACTCTTTGATCGTGCGAACGTTGGAGCGCCGCCAGTAGCTCGGCTTTTAAAGCTTTGCACTTGGATGTCGCTGCAAGCGATCAGCGAATGCGAAGCAACATTAAGATCAAACACCTAACAGATCCATTATCGCTTCTAAGGCGTCATTGTTCGTATTCAAAAATGAATTAAAAATAAGTATATATGTACGTTATTTAGAAGTAAGATTACGTCAATGAAGCGTCAATAGCGTAATTGTTTTAGGGTATCTAGATTCTGTTGATGTTGACGCTGTTAGCCTATGCGGCTCTTACAGCTCCATCGGACACAGGGCTCACGGAACTGAGGGGTCCGTGAGCTAATTAAGTAGTTTTTGGTTCTCTTAATTACACAAAGCGCTCATAAACTGAGCGTATCGGTCTGCTCTGATCACGTTCCCATCTCATTGTGGCACCCAAGTTGCCAGTTCCCTAGGTATCGAAAGATTCTCCAGAGTGGAGAATGGATGGTGATGACTACTGACTGTCCGAGGTTTTAGTATGCGGACCTGGCCTCTGACGGACTTCAACCTGTTGTCTCGTCAATCGGAACTGGTTTTACAGTCTGCGAAAATAAGGTCGAATACGCCATTACACTATTGCCGTGAACCATCTCGCAGCACAAGCATCTTCAGCTCAGTTGTAGTGGTTAACCGGAATATTAGTAACGTTAATAGCATTGCTAATATTCATTAAAAGAAAAAGCTTCTTTACTGAGCTTCCTGTATGTCATCAGGTAAGGAATTCCAGAGTAGTGTAGCTGTGAAAAACAATAAAGTGAGCTGGAATACAGATCTTGTTATTAAAAGAAGATCAAGGAAGTCTGTTAGGAGATAAAGATATTGATTGGCATTTATCTTTAAGATGTTGGAACATTTATATATATATATATATATATATATATATATATATATATATATATCATTATGGGTAAATATCTATAGTATAGGTTCTATATATTATGTATATAGATTGAAGTTTTAATAGTTTAATGGACTAGGGTTACGGTATGCGCAACTTAAGGAACGTAGGTTCGACTATTCCACCATTCAACTATTGCCGTGAACTATCTCCTAGCACAAGCATCATCAGCTCAGTTGCAGTGGTTAACCGGAATATTAGTAATGTTAACAGCATTGCGTAGGAGGTTTTTTTTTTTAAATACTTCCAGTAAATAAATTTAAATTAACATAAGGTTTACAATTTCTTTCACAATACGTAATACTACTACACTAGGATTCACATTTAAATATTGACAATTGCCATGATATTTAAGTGATAATGATATTCCTTAACAATGATAATGTTGCTTATGAGCATATATATATATATATATATAAGGTAAATCTTTGCATGCCATTACGGCAGTATGTGTTGGTTTTTTTTTCTCTTTTTTTTATTCTGGGCTGACGGCCGCTGTTAGCCCGAGGGCTTTTACAGTTTCACCGGGTTGAGAGGTGACCGAGCGCTTACGGCACTCAGTCGAGACCTCTATATATGGGTAACCAGCGCAAGGGTTCCCGAGATTGAGCATCGGCCGTTACCCGGTTTCGCGAGGACGTCTGACTCGAGGGCGCACGAGAGGGCCGAACCTCGGCTCGCTGGCTCGGTCAGATGCTTCTGATAGAGGATTATCTAAATTAATATCGCTTTTATTGTTAGCTATCTGTACCACCACTTCGGAATGCGTGGGCGCTGGAGAAGAAGAGGCGCAAGAAACTCCAGCGACGCTTCTATCTGTATGGACTGGAGAGAACCGTCCAGTACACCTTTGTACAACCTATATTGGTTGGTCGTCTGGTGATTGTATCGGAGTATCTTATTACTGGTGGCGAGGTATTGCATCTCAGTCTTCAAGTGTAGCAACGCATCTGTATTATGATCCCTTGTTAAAGATGAGAGATTTAGATGTCATGGGTCGCAGGAATCACTTGCCAACAGGTGAACTATGTCCTGGTTTGCTACTTTCAATGTAATAAAAAAAAATAAGTCCTTACACTCACCATATTAATAATTAATCTTTTTTGAAAAAGTAAAAAAAATGTGATAGTCCGGGAGTTCACAGTTGGGAGTTGCTGATAGGTATATTAAATGTGCGATATCTTTTGGATGATATCAGATGTCCGGCCCTCTCAGGTACCCTCGAGTCAGACGCTCTCGCGAAACAGGGTAACGCCCTTGTGCTGGTTACCTATATATAGAGGTCTCGACTGAGTGGCATAAACGCTCCGTCACTTCTCGACCTGGTGAAACTTTAAAAGCCCTCGGGCTAACAGCGACCATCAGCCCGAAAGAAAAAAAATCAGATGTCCTTTAATGCGTAGAATAAGCACATGCGTAAAGAACAGTCGTAGCTGAAGAGTGCTTATATACCACGTGTTCGGCGGGGAAGGAAGACGTTGTGGGGAAATAATCGCGAACATGTGAAGTCCGCCTGTTCGCAGTAGGGTGTTTTTCTAGTATCTAGAGAGATTTAATGAGGACACCCCAGACTACTTCGTTTGCAACAATTAACGTTTTATAAACACAATTTTTTATTCGTATGGTAGGACCCGATTACTGTTATGCGGCGCACTGCATCTCAGTTATGCGTATATTCATTTCGAATCTTCGTTAAGGATAAATCGAGGTATTTATGGGCGAAAAAACTTCACTTAACGTCAGGTAAATGATGCCTCGTTTTTTCCATTTAGTCACATGATAAAAGAAACAAGAGCTTAGTAAAATAAAACGTTTACGCAATTCGAATGCTACAATAATATATAATATTCTCAAGTTTACTGAAAACATTACTTCACAATGTAGCGGCCATTCGCAGAAATAATATCTTGTTATAAATATAAAGGGAGATATAATTTCAGCGGCAAATTGTACAATGTAATAACTTACAACGCGCATGTGTAATAGTTTTAATGTGGCCGGAATAATACGATTGTAATTTCATCGTACTGTTTGTTTTGCCACGGTCACGCAACCGTGGCGTGGTGGACACGGGCACTCTGGTGGAGCCACGCTGTAGCTAATTTATTGCTGCAGCATGACCGAGTCGACACTCGACCAGGGTATGTCCACGCCCTGACATAATAATTTTATATTTCGTTTGGTGAGTGTGGGTTCCCGGAGGGTTAATTACAGGAAACGAGGCATTCCATCTCAGTCCTCAGGGGTGAGATGCGCATGTGGATCATGAATCTTCGTTGAGGATAAATGTCGCAGTAATCACTTATCATGAGACAGTGAACTGTATGCTCGTATGTCACCTCATAAGCTATAAGTCGTCACTAGTATGCAGATATCTGATTCTTTTTATTTATTTTAAGATCTATCAGCATCTACACAAATTGTTTATTGGTTAGAAGAAAGAATGATAGAAATTTTTTATTCCTAAGAAAACTAACACAAGATTAATAGATGAAAAAAAGTAAATTAAAAAAATAGTTATCACGAATCGGTCCCAACTCAGCATATGCTGGCAACACACAACCATCACTGGTCTTCCGTTTAGGCCGTTTGGTGACGTCACGATACAACTTCAATACTAAATTGGACAAACGAGTATACTAAACTTTTTCACATTTTATTTCATTGTTCTGACTTACCTCCAATTAATAGTGGAGCAAACAAACAGTAGGAGTTTACAGTAGTGACGCCAATTGATTACATATACATAAATTCAATTCATGTTAAGTTTTAGGGGAAAAATAATATTTTTTTTATTTATTTATTCTATTGTACCAACCAGGCGGAGATCGAAAAAAAAATATCCCCTACAATAATAATAACAGCTATATAACACTCATTACAATTAGTCATATTATCCTGTATGGAAAATCCGTAATAGTATTGTATACTGGCGAACACACATCATTCTTTCATTCACTAGAATACAGCAGCGCTAAATTCTATTTGACGCTGGTATTTCGTGGGAATCTATGGGGAGATCTATTTTCAGCCCAGCTAGCCGACGATCAAACTGGCGAGCGTATAGCATACTTTCATTCACTAAGACAAATTAGTGCTAAATTCTATTTGACGCTGGTATTTCGTGGGAATCTATGGGGAGATCTATTTTCAGCCCAGCTAGCCGACGATCAAACTGGCGAGCGTATAGCATACTTTCATTCACTAAGACAAATTAGTGCTAAATTCTATTTGACGCTGGTATTTCGTGGGAATCTATGGGGAGATCTATTTTCAGCCCAGCTAGCCGACGATCAAACTGGCGAGCGTATAGCATACTTTCATTCACTAAGACAAATTAGTGCTAAATTCTATTCGACGCTGGTATTTCGTGGGAATCTATGGAGATCTATTTTCAGCCCAGCTTAGCCGACGATCAAACTGGCGAGCGTATGGCATACTTTCATTCACTAAGACAAATTAGTGCTAAATTCTATTCGACGCTGGTATTTCATTGGGAATCTATGGGGAGATCTATTTTCAGCCAGCTAGCCGACGATCAAACTGGCGAGCGTATAGTATACTTTCATTCACTAAGACAAATTAGTGCTAAATTCTGTTGACGCTGGTATTTCGTGGGAATCTATGGGGAGATCTATTTTCAGCCCAGCTAGCCGACGATCAAACTGGCCAGCGTATAGCATACTTTCATTTACTAAGACAAATTAGTGCTAAATTATATTTGACGCTGGTATTTCGTGGGAATCTATGGGGAGATCTATTTTCAGCCCAGCTAGCCGACGATCAAACTGGCGAGCGTATAGCATACTTTCATTCACTAAGACAAATTAGTGCTAAATTATATTTGACGCTGGTACTTCGTGGGAATCTATGGGGAGATCTATTTTCAGCCCAGCTAGCCGACGATCAAACTGGCGAGCGTATAGCATACTTTCATTCACTAAGACAAATTAGTGCTAAATTCCCATTTGACGCTGGTATTTCGTGGAATCCATGGGGAGATCTATTTTCAGCCCAGCCAGCCGACGATCAAACTGGCGAGCGTATAGCATACTTTCATTCACTCAAGACAAATTAGTGCTAAATTCTATTCGACGCTGGTATTTCGTGGGAATCTATGGGGAGATCTATTTTCAGCCCAGCCAGCCGACGATCAAACTGGCGAGAGCGTATAGCATATACTTTCATTCACTAAGACAAATTGAGTGCTAAATTCTATTCGACGCTGGTATTTCGTGGGAATCTATGGGGAGATCTATTTTCAGCCCAGCTAGCCGACGATCAACTGGCGAGCGTATAGCATACTTCATTCACTAAGACAAATTGGTGCTAAATTCTATTCGACGCTGGTATTTCATTGGGAATCTATGGGGAGATTCATTTTCAGCCCAGCTAGCCGACGATCAGAGCTGGCGAGCGTATAGCATACTTTCATTTACTAAGACAAATTGGTGCTAAATTCTATTCGACGCTGGTATTTCGTAGGAATCTATGGGGAGATCTATTTTCAGCCAGCTAGCCGACGATCAAACTGGCGAGGCGTATAGCATACTTTCATTCACTAAGACAAATTAGTGCTAAATTCTATTCGACGCTGGTATTTCGTGGGAATCTGTAAGGAGATCTATTTTCAGCCCAGCTAGCCGACGATCAAACTGGCGAGGCGTATGGCATACTTTCATTCACTAAGACAAATTAGTGCTAAATTCTATTTGACGCTGGTATTTCGGTAGGAATCTATGGGGAGATCTATTTTCAGCCCAGCTAATGCGACGATCAAACTGGCGAGGCGTATAGCATACTTTCATTCACTAAGACAAATTAGTGCTAAATTCTATTCGACGCTGGTATTTCATTGGGAATCTGTAGGAGATCTATTTTCAGCCCAGCTAGCCGACGATCAAACTGGCGAGGCGTATGGCATACTTTCATTCACTAAGACAAATTAGTGCTAAATTCTGTTGACGCTGGTATTTCATTAGGAATCTATGGGGAGATCTATTTTCAGCCCAGCTAGCCGACGATCAGAGCTGGCGAGCGTATAGCATGCTTTCATTCACTAAGACAAATTAGTGCTAAATTCTATTTGACGCTGGTATTTCGTGGGAATCTATGGGGAGATCTATTTTCAGCCCAGCTAGCCGACGATCAAACTGGCGAGCGTATAGCATACTTTCATTCACTAAGACAAATTAGTGCTAAATTATATTTGACGCTGGTATTTCGTGGGAATCTATGGGGAGATCTATTTTCAGCCCAGCTAGCCGACGATCAAACTGGCGAGGCGTATAGCATACTTTCATTCACTAAGACAAATTAGTGCTAAATTCTATTCGACGCTGGTATTTCGTTGGAATCTATAGGGAGATCTATTTTCAGCCCAGCTAGCCGACGATCAAACTGGCGAGCGTATAGTATACTTTCATTCACTAAGATAAATTAGTGCTAAATTATATTTGACGCTGGTATTTCGTGGGAATCTATGGGGAGATCTATTTTCAGCCCAGCTAGCCGACGATCAAACTGACGAGTGTATAGTATACTTTCATTCACTAAGACAAATTAGTGCTAAATTATATTTGACACTGGTACTTCGTGGGAATCTATGGGGAGATCTATGTTCAACGCAGCGAGCCAACGAAAAAATTGGCAAGCATATAGCATACTTTCATTCGATAAGACAAATTAGTCCTAAATTCTATTTATCGCCGGTATTTTGTTTCAATCTATGAGGGAGATCTATGTTCAACCCAGCTTGCCGACGAACAACAGGCGAGCGTATAACATACTTGCTTTCCCTACGATAAATTAGTGCTTATTCTATTTATCGCTGTTATTTCTTGGTAATCTATGGAGAGATCTATGTTCAGCCCAGTATCAAGCAGGCGAACGTACAAAATCAAATCAAATAGATTATTTGCCAGAATATGGTACAAATAGTGTTACAATAGATCATTAAACGCAAACAAATTCTGCCACGTGTATGTCGTGCAAATATTAAAAGGAATTAAAATTTGAAACCAATTAAATATTGTATTAACATAATTACAGCATCAAAATATCAGTCGTCAATTACTTAATTTATTATTTAATTCAGATTTTCTAGTTTATCTTCTAGGAAATGTTTAACATTATAGTAACATTTATTCAATAGCCAATTATATAATCGATTTTTAATCAATGTTAAAGGTTTAAGTTATTGTATAAGATTCGAAAGTGAATTATAAAATATAATAATACACATACAATAATCATTAATAAAAGGGCGAGGTATTTATTCAGCCCAGCGTGATGAGTATCAAACAGCCGAACATACGTCATTCTTTCATTCAATAAGACAAATTAGTGCTAAATTCTATTTGACAGTAGTATTACGTTGCAATCTGGGGGAGGTCTATGTTTAGTCCAGCGTTATGATCAATGTCTCTAATTCACTATTGTCTGTTTCCAGGTGGCAAAGAATGGCACACTACATGCAGTTCAGAATGGCGGTACGGAGGGGCGTACATGCGGCCGGTGTGGTGAGGAACAGTGCGCGTTGTGCCGAGGAGACGCTGACACGGATAATAAGCAAAACATTGTAAGTATATACTATTTCCTTTGGTGACCATCGGTGACTCTTAAGATAGCGATCCGAGTCGACGTCTCGTACCTCCTTATGATGATACATTATTTTTGGATAAAACAATGAAAGAACGTCAATTCTAGATATTCAATCTATTTTACTGTTCATACATATCTTACTCTGTATATCTTATTGAATCCTTTTGAAAGTGGTAGAGCTACACTGCAGTTTGTTACTAGTTGCAGAATGTATGGTTCAGCTCGACCGGGGTGGGACCTTTATTACTGGTGACGAGGACCTCGGATAGACCCTTGGGTAACAACGCATCTGCATTATGAACAAAGTTAGCACGGGCCGCAGGAATCACTTGCCATCAGATGAAATGTGTGCTCGTTTGTTACTCTCAATTTGATAAAAAAAGAAATAAAAATCCCCAGGCCGAAGCCGATGAAACGCCAGCCCAAGAGGAGCACGTGCCCGGCTTGAACTTGGAGTTCTTGCGTCAGCTAATCTCATTGGCGAAGATCATGGTGCCCAGCATACGGAGTCCCGAGGTGGCACTGTTGACTGCTCATACGCTATGCCTATTCTCTAGAACCTTCCTCTCTATATATGTAGCTTCTTTGGAAGGATCCATTGGTAAGTTTCTATATGCTATATGTTTCATATTACGTACACGACATGTACGTTGACCGCCTCGGTGTTTGAGTAACTGGCTGCTGCGACGCGGGTCTTGGGTTCGAATACCAGCGGAGGTACAACATTTGTGTATCATAGGTCGTTGGTTTTCGGGTCTGGGTGGGTTGTGTGTATGTATGTTGCGTGTTCCCGACACTGCCGAACTTTCCTTCGATTTTATTGCACATGCATTACAACGGAATAGGGAAAAAGCCGACGAGTGCGCAAATGCTATAAAAATATTTTACGCAGACCAATGGCATCTGGCAATAATCGGAAGAGATCGCCGCGGTCGAAATGGACCAGGAGGACATCATCACTAAGTGCAGGTGTGAGAGGTTGCGGTAAGAATACTCTTCCCGTAGCCTCCGACATCCGGTGGACGTAATCTTAGAAAGTATCTTATGTATAAATTAACTAGGACATAATTTTTATTTCAATTAAGCTCGTAGCTATTGTTGAACTTTGAGAGTCTGGGTTTATTAGGCATTTTTTACAATACAATCGAACCTCCCCATCTAAGAAAGGGGACTAATTAGTCCCTAGATGTTAGGACGAACGTTTACTGCTCAATAATATAACCAATGTACATTCAGTAAAAAAGTACCGGGAATAGATGATTTGTTTAAGGTTCCAAATTGAAAATTTTTTGTTAAATTGGCACAAGTTTTCCATTTTAGAGCGGAGTTTGGATTGCATCTGTTATTTAGATTAAATACAGTGCTGTTTTTAGTTATATCATCTAGTGTGTCATGCGAATTTCATAATGGACAAAAACATCGAACAAAGAATTTGCCTGCAATTTTGCATCGCCAATGGAATTTCGTGTTCGGAATCACCTGTTACAAAAGGCTTACGGTGAATCGACTTTATCATAAGCACATGCTCATGAGTGGTACAAAACGTTCAAAAGTTGTCGATATGTGATGGAAGATTTGCCTCGCTCTGGTACGCCATCAACGTAATCAACTGAAGTTAAAATCGCAAAAGTGAAGGAAATTATGACTAAAAATCATCATTCAAGTTTGAGAGAGATAGCTGCTGAACTTTCTGTCTCTGATGAGTCGATCCGTACCATTTAAAATAATCACTGGAGTATGAAACACGTTGCCGCACGGCTAGTCCCAAAAGACCAGAATTTTCTCCAAAAATTCTATCGGATAAGAGTCGCTGAGGACATGCTAGAACGAGTCAATTCCTACCCAACATTCATGAAACGCATTGTTACTGGTGACGAGACGTGGGTTTATGAGTTTGGCATGCAAACTAATCAACAAGCTTCGGAGTGACGCCTTCCAACTGAACCGAAACCAAAAAATCCACGCAAAAGTCGATAAAAAGTCAAAGTCATGTTGAATGTTTTCTTTGACTGTCGCGGTGTTATGCACTCGGAATTCTTACTGGAAGGTTAAACGGTAAACAAAGAATATTATTTGAGCATTATGCGGCGTTTAAGAGAGCAAATTCGACGAAAAATCGTTTCTGAAGAAGTATACTTTGAAGTTATAAAATAAATTTGGATGAATAACT
Organism: Teinopalpus imperialis; assembly: GCA_029286865.1. Taxonomy (NCBI): domain Eukaryota; kingdom Metazoa; phylum Arthropoda; class Insecta; order Lepidoptera; family Papilionidae; genus Teinopalpus; species Teinopalpus imperialis. The sequence goes on along the minus strand of JAGSMU010000014.1, from coordinate 7,361,394 downwards.
AACATTTTGTGTTTTATTGATCTTTTCCCGGTACTTTCTTGACAGAGGCGTATGTGATGACATCTGCTTTTTTATTGTCTTTTTTATGGCTGTTGGCCACTGTTTACCCGAGGGCTCTTACAGCTTCACCGGTTACAAAGGCCAAGCTGAAGCCCTTTATTAAAGGGTAACCAGCACAAGGATTCCTGAGAGGGGGCATCGGCTTGGACCGTTATCCTGGGCGCGATCTAAGCCGAGGCCTTGATGACGTCTGCAAGGACAATATATATGGACGTCTTACACCAAAAATACCACTAGGAACATAATTAAATATACCTCTTCTACAGTGAAACACATAGTCCAAAAGGACCTCCGACGGTTCACCGCCCTGCTCGTCCAGTGGTTCGGCATCGCCGTGCCGGCTACCTTCATCAACTCCATGATCCGGTATCTGGAGAGCAGACTGGCACTGGCATTCCGTACAAGATTAGTGAACCATGCGTACGACCTGTACTTCAAGAACCAGACCTACTACAGAGTCGCCAACTTAGACGCCAGGATCGAAAATGCTGATCATAGGTAAGGGGGGGAGAGGTATATATATATATAGGAGGTAACGAGACATTCCATTGTAGTATTCAGGTATGAAAACGCATGACCATCTATATTCAGATTGGATGTGATTGTCATGGGCTGCAGTCATCGATTGCCATCAGGTGAACTGTGTGGGCCAAACGACCTAATATTTTATCAAAACAAAAAGGAAGTCTATATTATGATGGAGTTGAAGATGATGATGATTTACATCATCACACTTCTATATTTTAATTTCGGATTTGTATCCGCAGACTAACGGAGGACGTGTCGGTGTTCACTCAGTCGGTGGCGCATCTCTACAGTTCGGTCACGAAGCCGTGCTTCGACCTGCTCCTCATCGTCCTAACCTTAGCCAGCTACTCCAACAAGATGAAGGGCAACATGTTCCTTGGTGAGTATTGCAATTTGAACTTGAATTTTGACTTTTGCTTTGAGTTCTTTTTTAGTATTTGAAATAACTTACTAAGTGGTCGTTTTCGATAGAATATCACAATATCGATTTGGGATTTATTGTGCCTCTTTTTGCATGAGTTAGGTAGCAAGTGATCACCGCCGCCCATGCACATCCGCAGGAGAGTCGCACCAGAGGAGTCGCAGATGCGTTGCCGGCCCTTAAGGAAGATGTAGGCTCTTTTATTGAAGGTCCCTTAGTCGTATGGGTTCGGAAACACCGTTGACGACAGCTGATTCCACAGAGTAGATAGTTGTGCGTGGCAAGAAATTTGCCGAAAAACGCGTGAAGAGCACAGCGGTGAATCGCTGAGACCTCTACAGCTTTACCTATTTAGACTCGCGAGTGGGAGGCCCGCTCAATAGGGAAACAACCACGTAGATGCTTGAATGCTGTAGACTGCATATTTTGACAGTGGTAAAGCTACGATGTAGTTTATATCTGGCTATGGCATGAATGGATCGACTCGACCCGTGAGTCGGAAGTTCCACTCGTTGTTTGGTGAGAGTGGTTTTATTTTGGAGTGACCAATCAGGTGTCACCCAGAAATTAGAAAAAAAAAAATTGTATTCTGGCGCTTAATTTACGTAAGTTACATGGCGGCATCTATACTTGATCTTTTAAGATAATTTAAATGTAAATAATATACAAATAAATCCTTATTACATGCGTAGGGCAACAGGCACCGGTATGTAAAAGAAAAACCTTTTTAATTTCACCTCAGGTCCAGGTATCGCGACCGTGGTTATCTGTCTAACGGGCCACTTGCTGCGACTGCTCAGTCCGAGGTTCGGAGCCCTGGCGGGTGAGGAGGCGCGCATGAAGGCCAACCTGCGTCACGCACACAGCCGGCTAATCACCCATGCCGAGGAGGTCGCCTTCTACGGAGGTCATAAGGTATGTGATAGCAACTCCCTTATCTCTAGGACATTAATGACGTCCTTTGATTATTTACTTCCACGGCGATATCACTTCGAAACAACATCAACTGCGCTTTTTTAGGGCTGAAGGCCGCAGTTAGCCTGAGGGCTTTTACAGTTTCACCGGGTTGAGAGGTGACCGAGCGCTTATGGCGATCAGTCGAGACCTCTATTAGTGGGTAACCAACACAGGGTTTCCCGAGAGGGAGCTTCAGTTTGGACCGTTACTCCGTTGCGCGAGAGCGACTGACTCGAGGGTGCCCGAGAAGGCAGAACCTCGGCATGGTCAAGTGCTTGCGACTATGGATTATCTAAATTAATATCTCTATTATTATTGACTAACTTAACCACTGCTTCGGCGAAGGCGCTGGAGAAGAAGTGGCGCAAGAAACTCCAGCGACGCATCAACTGCGCCTTATATAATATAGAGCGGGAAACATTAACAAACACAGAGGAACTCGTTGTTCGTCGTGTATAATATAAGAGAGATATTTTAACCTTCAAACTGCAGGAGTCAGTGAGACTAGATTTACATAAAACAACCCAGACCCGAAAACAACTAGCATGAGTAAATTTTAATTACTTTAGATACATCATATACGATATTTGCAAATACTGCAGGAAGTCGAGGGACGCTTGTTGGCGTAGGTGTATGTTTTGTGGCAGTCTGTTGGACTTATAAGAGTAGCACCTTATTGTGACATGAATAGTTCGACTGGACAATACACACACCTTCGCAGAATATAAGCGTTTAATAGCGGCATAACCTTGCCGTGTTTCGTATGGTGATCGTAGGGTGCAAGGAACCGAATTACAGGTGACGAGGCATTTCATGTTAGTTGTCAGAGGTGATAACGCATGTAGACGTCACGGTCCTCTGTAATCAATTGACACCAGGTGACCTGTGTTCGTTTGTCAAACATTATGGATGACTCGTGATGGATTGAGTTGACGAGTTAATGCGTTGCTTCTTTATGGGACTCTTCGAAGGAAAGTTCAACTGTGTATTCCCTTTTATATTTAGTTTAAAAAAATCTCTTAGGCCTTCAGTGACTTTTGGTGAATTATGTGCTCGTTTATCATAGTAATGGTGGTGGAAGAGACCGAAGGAATTTGGCTCGTTCAACAAGTTGAGTGTCACGTCAGCACAGTTCACCTGATGGCAAGTGACTTAGGAGAAAATCAAGATGAGCAGGACGACCGGCAAATAATGGCGTTATGATGCTATTTCACATTGGTATGCTATGAGGGCGAGGTACTCAATCAAGCCGACCCATTCATGTTATAGCTAAAAGTTACTTGCAACGGACTTTTTTGTTTTATATCATTGAATATAACAAACGAGCACACAGTTCACCTGACGGTACGTGTCTACATTCATCCTTGACAAAGAATCGTAATGTAGATGCGTTGCCGCCCTTGAGGACGATGAGATGGTATACCTCGTCACCAGTAATAAAGGTCTCCGGATCCCTACGCTCACCAGGCGAAACATAGTCGCATTATGCTGGTACTTTGTGTGGAAGTGATCCTACCCCGGTCGAAATTTTGTAGCTAGAAACAAAATGAAGTGTAACTTTACCACTTGTTGATTTTAAAATTGTTTGCAAAAATTGTACTTACTACAAATATCTCCTATTTGTCGAATTTTGAATTCTATAAGGATCTTTTCTAGTGTTACCACTATACGTAGCTAAAATTTCTACTGCCCTATCACTTTCTAGTTGGAACAAGGTCAGCTACAGTCTGCGTACAAGCAGCTTGTGGTGCAAATGACGACGGTGTTCAATGAGAAGCTGTGGTACGTGATGCTGGAGCAGTTCTGCATGAAGTACGTCTGGTCCGGGACCGGAATGGTCATGCTGGCGTTGCCTATCCTCACTGGAAGGAGGAAAGATGGTGAGGGCTGTTTTTATTTCTTGATTATTAAGAGTACATATACACTTTATATTGTAATAAAGATGAACCTAATCAAGAGTTCTGATTTGCTTTAACCTTTGCAATGTTCATTAAAATTTTATCAAAATTAATAAATTTAATAGATTCTATAACAATATATATAATCTATTATACATCTAGAACGTCTAAGAGTCATAGATCGCAAATTGGAGAACTCCTTTTTTGTTTTCGAATTTGAGTAATGCTGTTGGCCTTGCGGCCTCTACAGCTTCGCCGGTGAAGACACGCGAGCAGGGGGACCGCGACTAGGGAAGAACTCCTTGGAGAACTCCTAGTTCTCGATAGATGTTATATAGGAGCAGTGTATATACCTCGTTGGTTAAAACTGTGATAGCGTGATTCAGGGCTTAAGACAATTATTTGTCTTTGTTATTGTATTAATTTTTTTTGTTGTTGCCAGTGAAGCTCCAGCATAGCCACGTGGTTGTACAAACATTTTTGTGTATTTTATTTAATGTTTAAATATCAATATGATAGGAAATACATTAGCGAAACAAGTATGAATATAGATGTAGATACCTGCGCAAAACGCTATTACCATTTGTCTAGTTCTATCGTAGGACTACTTTTACTACCATAGTATAACTTGTTCTATCATAGTACAATTTGTACTACCGTAGTACTACTTGGACTACCATAGTACTACAGTACATACTTCTCTGCATATTAATTGAACTACATACCGACCCATAATTTGCCTTTGTACACTTGCCACACTACTTTGGATAATACAATACTGCACCTTCCAGTAACATTAGTTCTAAACCATATATTTACTAGTTTAGGCATGGATGATACTCATTTCATACTTATCGTTACCAATTTTTCACTATCATATCCAAAAACTTCTTACCAATATAGTGCTAAAAAATAGATACACTGTCTTTTACTGAAAACTACATCGGGAAGTCAACAGCAAATCGACGTAAACAAACGAACAAACACTCGTAATTCATCTAAAATCTGTAAATATTACGAGTAGTTTTAGAATTCTATATGCAGTATTGGCGTAAATGTTATAATTGAACGGCCAATCTGACGCAAAAACTACCGTAAAAACTATTAGTAGTTATAGAATTCTATATGCAGTATTGGCGTAAATGTTATAATTGAACGGCCAATCTGACGCAAAAACTACCGTAAAAACTATTAGTAGTTATAGAATTCTATATGCAGTATTGGCGTAAATGTTATAATTGAACGGCCAATCTGACGCAAAACAACCGTAAAACTACTAGTAGATTTAGAATCTATATGCAGTATTGGCGTAAATGTTATAATTGAACGGCCAATCTGACGCAAAAACTACCGTAAAAACTATTAGTAGTTATAGAATTCTATATGCAGTATTGACGTGAATTGTATAAATGAACGGACAATCTGACGCAAAAACAACCGTAAAAACTACTAGTAGATTTAGAATTCCATATGCAGTATTGACGTAAATTTTATAAATGAAAGGACAATCTGACGCAAAAACAACCGTAAAAACTACTAGTAGATTTAGAATTCCATATGCAGTATTGACGTGAATTGTATAAATGAACGGACAATCTGACGCAAAACAACCGTAAAACTACTAGTAGTTTTAGAATTCTATATGCAGTATTGGCGTAAATTTTATAAATGAACGGACAATCTGACGCAAAAACAACCGTAAAAACTACTAGTAGATTTAGAATTCCATATGCAGTATTGACGTAAATTTTATAAATGAACGGACAATCTGACGCAAAAACAACCGTAAAAACTACTAGTAGATTTAGAATTCCATATGCAGTATTTACGTAAATTTTATAAATGAACGGACAATCTGACGCATAAACCACCGTAAAAACTACGAATAATTTCAGAATTATTATGCAGTATTGGCGTAAATCTTATAAATGACCGGACGGAAAAACTGACGCTCTCATATCTACGCATCCCCGATTGCTTTCCACTTAGATGATGATATTGACCATGCCCACTGTCAAGTATTCCTCGCGCGACGTATGTGTATGTTTTGCGAAATAGAACTTGTTATTGATAATTCGGTCGTAAGCGAACCAGTATGATTGTCCTCTGTCTTCAAAGATCACCTTTCTTAAAGACCGGCAACGCATCTGCGACTCCTCTGGTGTTGCGGTTGTTCATAAGCGGCGGTGATCACTTACCATCGGGTACGCTGCACGCTCGTTTGCCGCCTATACTATAAAAAACATCAAATATATACACATTTGAAATATAATATACGATTATACATTTTTTTTATCATACGACCATGTGGTGTAGTGTAGGTGTAGAATACGTGGCTCCTGAGATGCGGGTCCTGGCTTCGATTCACATCCCAGCCGAGGAACAATATTTCTGTATCATCATATCGGAATAGGGAATAGAACGAAGACTGAGTGACTTTGTGTTCATGCAAATGCTTTTGCGACACTAGTATATAACTTGCGCAGGTTATTTTTATTTGACGGTTTCCGAATCTAGCTGGTGATGTTCGGTGTGAACGTTCCTCTTATCATGAATTGTTGGTTTCTGGGTTTGGGTGTTTTGTATGTATGTTGCTAATGCGTTACGTCGGAATAAGGAAGACGACAATTAGTGAGTGCATCTGTTTTTTTGAAAATGGTTAAGGGCACTAAAATATTTCCAGTTGATGTCATCTGACAATAAGCGGAGGATATGGACCAAGAGAACATCATGTATATTGTAGATAACATTTCAGAAACAAATGACGAGGGAATCAGTGTACGCACGGAGTACATGACCACGTCCAGGAACCTGCTCAACTCGGCCGCGGACGCCATTGAGAGACTCATGTCCAGTTATAAGGTGAACTGTTATATCTTTTTTTGATAATTGGAGCACACCTGATAGTAAGTGATGACCCCAAGCCATGACATCTACAAACACTCGGGAAAGATTCGACATGCACATGAAATCATCGTATGGAACACCCTTGAGGACAGAGGTAGTACCTCCTTACCTGAAATTGGGTCTCTGGATCCCTTCTCACCAAGGTAACGTCACACAAGGTATGCTCCTATTCAATGTGTGTGAGTGGTTCTTTTTATTGAATTACCAGCACACAGCTCACCTGATGGCAAGTGGTTCCTGCGGCCAACTACATCTACGTTCATCCTTGACAAGGAATCATAATGTAGATTCGTTGTCACCCTTGAGGACTGAGATGGAATGCCTCGTCACCAGTATATAAAGGTCTGTTCACGGACAAGCACAGCCTGCCTCATCGTGACTTATGACAGCGATATTTATATTCGACAGTGAATCACAATGCAGATGTACTGGTAACGAGTAATTAGGTTACTGTTGAAACACAGTAGGGCTAAACCACTATTTCACGCTGACATTCCCGATAATGATGGTCATATCAATCAAACCGACTTATAACTAGAAGCTATATAATATTCATAACTGATGTCTGATAACTAAAGAGTTGGATACTGGCTTGTGCTTTTTACCCTGATTCCGTGACATTACGTGACACATGTTCCTTGGCAATGGATTAATGGATGTATTGGATTGAATGATCATGTTTAGTTTAGAGTTATACGTAAGATTTGATAAACAACAAATCCTCGCAAAGGTACATCGACACCCATCAAGGATGATCCGCGAGTCTACTGAAATTAAAGATTAGATGATGAAGCTGGGTGGTTACCATAATTAATAAGGCTAAATCACTAACCAGATAATGTTATATATTCTGCAAGACCTCAATATATTAAGCTACTTTACGGTAGATCCAGTAATAAACAATTAAGACCTGATGTTAGTTCCAGTTAACTGTGAAGTCTGGATAGAGGTCTTGACTTATAGAGGTCTCGACTGAGTGTTGTATGTACACCTCTCGACCCAGTAAAACTGTAAAATCCATCGCGCTAACAGCGGCCATCAGGCCGAAAAACAAAGTGAAGTCGGGATAAGAGAGCAAAAAAAAACGTACAATTAGTTTTATCCCTTCATTCCTGTTTGCAGGAGGTGGTGACGTTAGCAGGATACACTACTCGTGTGTCCGACATGCTGCTCGTGTTCGGGGAGGTGGCCCGGGGGCGCTGTGTGCGGGCGGTGCACGCGGCCGCCACGCATTCAGGGTTCCAGGTCACCTTCCGGAAACAACAGCCAATTCCACAAGGTCGGTTCCATTAGTATTTTTTTTAATATAACAATAGGTCAGGTCAGTCGACCAACTAGCACACGGTTTGTCGTGTGGTTAGTGATGTCGACCCTGAGGAAAGATGGAATGCTTCCTTATCTCTCATCGAGTCTCCGGATCCCTATGCTATCTGCTTATTTTTATAAAATAGGTGGCAAACGAGAAAGCAGCTCATCTGATGGCAAGTGATTACCGTCGCCCATGAACTTCCGAAACATCAGATCAGTCGCATATGCGCTGATCTTTGATTGCTATTTCACGCTGGTATTCTGTGATGGCGTGCCGATAGGCCGGGCCTATCCGTCCATGGCGGAGCAAGACAGAAGCTGCGTGTGCTCAAGTGGCTCAAATTGGCTCTACAAATGTTCTATAATGTTATCAACCAAAAAGATCTGTGGCAAACGTTTCAAAGGACCAACCCCCACAAGAGGGAGTACTATCAGCACCATCTCACTGTCTCTTCTCTTCACTAGCCCTGAACTGAACATAGGCCTTCTCCACAGACGGCCACGAAGCACGATCCAGTGCTATCAGCTACACTGCAGTCAATCTTTAGCTGCAGTATGAATGGGTCAGTTCGACCCTCGCAGAATACTAGCGTCAAATAGGAGCATAGTGCTGTTGTGTTTCGTTTGGTGAGTGCAGGGATACGGAGACCTTTATTACTGGTGACGAGGCATTCCATCTCAGTCCTCTAGGGTGCATCTGCATAATTATTAATTGTCTAGGATGAATTTAGATGTCATGAGCTGCAGGAATCGCTTTCCATCAGGTGACTGTGTACTCGTTTGTTACTCGCAATGTAATAATAATATCAGTACTCTTTGAATTCCTACAACCTTGCATAGGTCATCACCCTCATCGATCCTCATCGTTTCACTACGATTACCAACACACACGGGTTTCCCACTCGAGATTTTTATTATCTTTCGGTTCTACAAGCATACGACCGGCATATTTTTCTACTGCGGATGTCCAAGTTACTATTTTTGTCACCTCCACTTACACTTATACTAAGTTGCACAATACTTAGTAAAGATAAATATCTATTCCAGGCAAAATAACGTACACAAGCGACCTCTCTATACGACTGCGCAACGTGCCCATAGTGACGCCAACGTGCGACGTGGTAGCTAGTGGGGTGACCCTGGACCTTGAGCCAGGCACGCACCTGCTCATTGTTGGGCCCAACGGCTGTGGCAAGTCCAGGTAACTAAACCTTCAATTGCTTTGTTTTTATTTTAATATCTAACTTCTAACTCATGTTAGACACTTAGGTAAAGTTAATTTTAAATTAAATTGAGGACAAAGACAGAACTATGACAATATTCTGTAGTTTGTTCACTGATAGAGCTGCGCAAACGCTGAATACTTTTAATTGTTTGATGATTTAAAAAAAAAAAAATTGTCGCCCTCAACTTTTTACAAACAATTTGATAGTGCAAAATGATATTTGAACATGGTACGGGAATATGGTAGAACTTGAATTTATCGACAATTTGTTAAAAATAATAATAATAACAAAATCATCTGTCTATTTGTACACACAATAATAAAAGGAAAATCAACAAATTGAATGAAAATCTCCAAAATTATGACATCTTTCTAAGGTTATTTTTTTTTCGTCTTGGTTGACCGTCTCCCCCTTAATAATTAGTTGTGCTACTTACGGGACACATTGTTAATGTCAGCATTAATGTACAAAATATTCATTCAAGTATCACATTTAAACAATAAAGAATGAGAGAGCACTTTAAAATTATAAAAGATCTAGCGATCATCTGAACGCATCTGAGTTGCGTCAAAAAAGCATTACCCGTTTTTGAACTTTGCAAAATCTTCGTGGACGTTTACACACAATACCGGCGTAAAATAGTTATTATTTGTGACGAAGCACATGACGTGCTTCGTCGCTCAATCCCCACGAATTTATTTCTTTATTTATTATGTAATCCAACAGCGACTTGCAAAACAATTGATAACATGATTACAATAAATAAGGCCAAACTTAGGATTACACAATTTGTTAAAAGCTTTTTATGAACAGAGTTTTATTTAACAAGTTGTTGGTAGTTTTGTGTGAACGAGAGTGTGTGTGTTTACGTGTATGGGTGTTTTTGTGTGTGTATGATAATGTATCTGCATTATGATTCTTTATCGAGAGTGATTATGTTATGGACCCGCAGCCATCACTTACGGTAGTAACTTTGTAAGTTGAACTCTGTCCTCTTTTGTCCACCTCTACAGAATAATTTAAAAAAAGGAATCTATCTTGGTCCTCAAATATCACATCTTCATTAATGATCCTTAATGAGGATTAATGTCGGTCCAGGAATCACTAACTGCTGTTCACTTTGAGCTGGTCTTTTGCCTTTATTATCTAAAATTTGCGGTGAATGTAATTACATTTGTGTCTTGTTGCAGTTTGTTTCGCATCATCTCAGGTCTCTGGCCGGTGTTTGGCGGAGAGTTGGCAGTACCGCGCCCGTGTGCGTGTGCGCACTGCGCGGGCGAGCCCGGCGCGCCGCTGTACTGCACCGCGCGGCCCGTCATGTTCTATATACCGCAAAGGTAAAGTTTATTAACAGTCGTAAAACCAGGCTAAAGTTTTTTTATTGTTTTCTAGCTACTGCACGGATCGATTCTACCGGGAAAGGATGCCAGAATATCAGCATAATTCTGACTTTGTTTCATCTGCTGAGGTACGAGCCATTCCATCTTAGTCTTCAGGGGTGACGACAAAGGTCTCCGGATCCCTTCACTCCACAACCAGACGAAACACAGCGGCGTTATGCTGCTATTTCAAGCCGTTATTCTGTGGGGGCGTAGCGTCCCTTTCGAGCTGACTTATTCATAGAGTATAGCTCTACCCACTGTTATTTATATATATATATATATATGTTTCGTTGTTCCCTAGGCCGTACATGTCGATGGGCTCTCTGATCGACCAGGTCACATATCCGTCCCGCGTGGCCCTCGACGACGCAGCGGCGGAGGCGCGGGCCGCTCACATACTGCACGTGGTTCGACTGGACACGTGCGCGGCGCGTCTCGGCGGCCTGCGGGCGGTGACCGACTGGCGGGCCACGCTCTCCGGCGGTGAGAAGCAACGGTTGGCCATGGCGAGAATGTTCTATCATCGGTGAGTGTATCGTGCAGTCTTACGTACATAATGCAATCTCTCGCTTTTTTTACTCTGGTAGAGTAATGGTGCATTTTTCGATAGCATTTAGATATCGTTATTAGCAACCCCCGTTCCGTTGTCGTCGTCGTCGTCCATAAGCATCGGAGATGTTGCAGTTATGATCAATCCAGCAGCGTCGTCGTATTTCTTACTCGCGGCCCCACTGCTCGTGAGTCTGTTGGTGGAGATGTAGAGGCCATTCAGGCCAACAGCAATACACATACACGAAAAGAAGCAATGCTTGTTTCTACCTGCAACATGAATAGGTGGGCTGGACCATGGAATACCGGCGTGCAAGGGCAGCATAGAGCTGCTGTGTTTGGAATGGTGCAGAGATCCGTGAATGCTTCCTCTCAGTACACGCATGTGCGTCGTCAATCTTTCTTAAGATGGATGTAAATATCATCACTTTGAACTGTGTGCTCGTTTGATTAATATTATATAAGAAAAATATCTCATTCTCACCTATTCTTATACCCTGACACGCTTAGATTCTTATAAACATGTGAATACTTGGATTCACCGGTGGATTAAGCACACTTTTTACAGAATAACATTTATTTTTTTATTACATTGAGAGTGAACAAACGAGCATACCGTTCACCTGATGGCAAGCGATTCCTACAGTCCCATGACATCTATATTCATTCTTGACAAGGAATCATAATGCAGATGCTTTGTCACCCTTGAGGACTGAAATGGAATGCCTCGTCACCAGTAATAAAAATACCTTCTTTAAATAATAACTAAACCAAAATAACTAACAAAACTAAATAATAATTTTTCGACGTCTTTATATAGTGTATAAATGTTTTATTAAATATTTAAATATTGTTTTTATATATTACATGGTAAAGTAACATTATCTTCTTCAGGCCCGTATACGCGCTGCTCGACGAATGCACCAGCGCCGTGTCGATGGAGACGGAGGTGGTTATGTACGAAGAAGCCATCAAGGAGGGTATCACGTTGCTGTCTATCACCCACCGGCCCAGCGTCTGGTCAGTACATCGAATATGTTTATAAATGAACGCAACGTAAGGTTGCCTGTTATGTTTTTGTCCCATTGCTGGGCGTGACTCTCATCTACAGAAAGCATTACCAAGTCCATCGTCTGCGACTCCACAAGTAAAGTAACGTAAGGTTACCTCTTATGTTTTTGTCCCACTGCTGGGCGTGATCCTCATCTACAGAAAGCATTACCAAGTCGATCGTCTGCGACTCCACATCTGAAGCAACGTAAGGTTGCCTCTTATGTTTTTGTCCCACTGCTGGGCGTGACCCTTATTTACATAAAGCATTACCAAGCCTATGGTTTGCGACTCCACTACACATCGACTGACTTCATATATCCTCGAAAAAAATTGTTTTTTAAACTTTGTTCGGCCATCGTGGTTTTCCCGCAATTTTTCCCTTCACCACAAATCGCATCGTTAATTCAGAACTAAATAAGCATTTAACTATTTTATCGGTGCGGTAACTGGGAAACGAACTATGACATCCGGACAATGAGCTAACGTGGCTCTAGTAACTAAAACATCACGGAAGTTCCACCATCGCTAAACATCCGTGACCCTACCAGCAGTGTTTACTTATCGGCTCACAATATCAAAAATCCAATTTCCTGACCTGAGTCTGTTATTTATATGTCCCGCTCGCTCTGCATCCAAACTGTGATCTTTATCTCATTTATAAAATACCGCACCTTGTACACTAATTAGTGCATAACTTCTCCAGGAAATACCATACTCATGTCCTTGAGTTCGACGGCGCCGGCAACTGGTCATTCCGACCGCTGGAGAAAGATGTTCCCGCCGTCACTGTGGGCCCCCGGTCTATCACTTCCGAAGCGGCTTCGGACTCCGTGGATAGTAGTGGGGAACAGTGATAAAACGCGTGAAAAAGCGAAGATGTATCACTTTAGAACTGAATTATGTAACTTTGCATGGAATTACGTTATATTTGAGAGAAGCAGGCTTCGGAATGTTCACGTATGATTTTGTGCGTATCAGGTAACCTTGTGACTTCGTCTGTCTAAATGACATTGATGACACTAGATAGGTAAAGACAAGGACATGATCTAGGAAATTTAATCAAGTGATTACTTTTATAAAGATTTTAAGAATTGTTCTGGATCGAACACTAGCTTATTATTAATTATAAGTGTGAAGTAACCAAAAGGTATCCATTCTTTTTAACGTTTGTGTAAATTTTAACCTTATACCATAAATAAATATAAATTAAAATCGTGTACATTTTGTAATGTATTCAACAATGGACCACAGACTATAATGTTTTTAACGTAAACGGGTTTAAGTTTAATTTTGATTCAAAATTGGTTATTTCCAGGATTGTGTGATTTTGGCTTCTAAAGCACTTAGGAATAGCGTTACTTATTGCCAGAGTTTTTTTTAGTTTCCCAATTTTGTAGGCTATTTTAAAGTTTTATTATAAAAACTGTCAGTTTGACAGTAACTTTTGTTTTGACAACTCTGTATTTTTTTAAAACGGATAAGTAAGAGATTTTTATGACGTATACCAGTTATTTAGTTTGTAAATATTTTTGTATGTGATATTTAATCTATTAATTATGTACTATTATATATTTTAATATTGTATATGATAAGTAAAATCAAATTGGCGCCTAGTGACTTTAACGAATATCTTCGTGACTATAACTTAAGTAACTGTCCTTAATATATTTAATATATCAAGCTGATTTGTAAAATAAAATGAAAAAAATATTAAAAAAAAACAGGATTAATTGTTAAAACTAGAAAAACTGTACTTTAAAATTGGTAACGTCTGTATCAATTATATATCTTCAATTATGTATGTATAACGTTAACAAAAAACTTTGTACTCCTTTTTCTTTGAGATTTGTGAATGAGTTAAAGTTTAACATTGTACGTTAAACTGCTGCTTTGAGTAGAGATTCTCGCTAAAGAATTTATATACTTTATGTATTACAAATATATTAAAATAAAATATATATAAATATATTAAATTAAACTAAAATGCTGGCAGCTGCCAATTTTCAAAGTAGAAAATTCAAAAATATTAGATGCTTTGATTATAGGGGTCAGTAACTGGTCGATCACTGATACAATTTTACTCACACTACACTACTACGCGTGCTTGGTGTTCAAAGTTTCACAGTATATCTTATTACTTTTGGCGCTTCTTGTGTGTTATGGGACGCAGGAATCACTTACCATCACCTGTTCGTTTTCCATCCTCTTAATTTATAAAAAATAATAAAAAAAGTTTCTTTATATGCCAAGATTCATAATCGTATTCTAGTATTTTACAATTGATCCTGTTTAATATATTCGTGAATGCCGCATTTAAATAAAATAAAAAAGTTTATCAAATTTGTCAGTTCGTGGCCGTAAGATGGCGCTAGACCCTACTGTTTAACTATACTAGGTGTATATATTAGTTTATTGTATTTTCTTTTACTTTTGAAACTGGATTTTGTGATGAGATTTTCAATATGGCTGTTGACTTTTTTATTTTTTTAATATATGTAATACAATATTTTGTGGATTGAGAGACATTTAATGTTATTTATTGAATCGCCCGGACTTCCTTGGTTTGTGTATATTGTACAATATCATGTATAGTTAGGCAATGTAAGTGGGAGGTAAGAATAAACGGGGTTTTATAAAAAAAAATAAAGAAAAATAATATTTTTTATTTGTGCCCAACATATTTCGTCTCGAGTTTATTGAAATAGAATAAATTATTGTGTAACCCCTCAATATAAATAAATGACGCTGTGTGGGAGTGTTGAAGATAGTTCTTGTTTCCAAATAAAGACAAATATATCTCCAAATAAATATTTGGCCAAAAATGAAAAAAAAAAAAGTAGAGCGCACAGTTCACCTGATGATTGATGGCTTATGATACCCACATTCCTCGACAAGGAATCCTAATGCAGATACGTTGTCACCCCTGAGAACTAGGGAATGCCTCGTCACCATTAATAGCACTAACAACGCGAAGAGGTGTTGCATCTCTTTGAATTTTTTACCGAATCTACCATGAGGTGTTTTGAGGAGTGGTTCGGATTCCGATGCAAACCAAGGTTTACCATAGTATTATTGAAAGGAATCAATATTCCGTTGTAATAAATGGGAGTTAGGCTTCCATAGCCAATCCTAGCAAGTCTGGGGACTTTCGACAGCCACAACTTTGCACTTCCCTGGAGTAACTGCATCCCCATTTCTACACGACCATTCTTTAATGGCTTCCATTAAGAAATTCAATACTAGTATTGAGATCGTTCTCTTTGACGGTACACAAAGCTGTAAGATCAAGCATACAAATGGTACGAATAAATACTAAGGTTATATATTTTATAAATAATGAAGACAAAATGGGAGCAAATGTTGCGTACCACACACCACGGTCGATATCATCCCAGTCGGAGACCTGTGATTCCGAACGAACTCACTGCTGGCGACAGCGAAGATAGGATGAAAACCGTTCCAAGGCAAGAGTTAACAACTTTAGATAGGAGTGGAGAGAGAGAAGGATATCGTGATCAACTGTTAAAAGCATTTGTAAAGTTTACAAGTGCTACCTACAATAGTTTTTGTTCATTAATGTCGACTTAAATTAATGTCAAATACTACATTTTCATACCGTTTATAATGAAAATAGAGATTTGCTTACGAACACAGGTTTCTAAAACTTTTGATAGAAATGGGAGAATTGAGACGTAGGACGTCTTAGGCTCCCCCCCCGAAGAGAGATCTCGCCTTGTCGTGGCGGGGGCTTAGTAATCTTGGCTTGGTCACCCATGGTGAAGCAAAGAGGAACGGCCGGCCCGAGGAGTCCGCTCCGGGTGGGCACGCAAAGAACTCGCTTCGGAAGAGTGTAGATGGACTGCTGGGGGCGGAAGTGACGGAGCGAGGCCGTCTTCCCCGCCCTCAGCAACCGAGGCGAGGTCGCGGAAGGAGAGGAGTATCGGTGTTTCTTTGTCTCCGTAACTCAAGCGGGGGTGGCACCGCATGATGCGGCTGCGGAGTGCGGAGTGTCGGTGTTACGATGCCGCTCCCCCTGTCCTCCGCGACCGAACATCGCAGATCCGCCGCAGGGGACTGGGATTGCTTACTACTTTCCTGGCCCCCATGGCCTCTGGGGGGCGGACTCGGGGGAGTCCGCTTCCAACCTACAGAGGAAGCTGAGTTGGAAGGCGCGTCCGTGTTACGGCGCCCCTTGCCTGAAAGGGTGGAGAGTGGAATGTCCTCCTCAGAGGAGGGGCCGCCTGGTCGGCCGGCGTAGGTGGGGTCGCGGATGTGTGCACGGGGTCGCGAAAGCGTTCCAGTGACCCCACCATATGCGACGAAAGTGGAACACCATGGGGTTTATACAAAAGCCTTTTTTCAAAGGATTGTATACCGACTTCATACGTCTATTCCCCTGACCCATATCTCTATTCTATAAAAAAACATGACACTCGAAAGTCGAAAGGGCAGCGTTTTGCTGCTTTTTTAGTCGGTATTCTATAAGGTTAATCGTCATACCGACCAACTCGTGCTGCCGCTAAAAACAGACTGCAGCGCGGCTTTGTCGCTTTTACTGTTTGTTTCATCTAAATAGATCAACAAACAAAAAAGATATGTCAATTTACGTAATCTATTTCGCGCACTTTTGTACATGTACGAAATATAGCGCGTATAAAATAGCAGATGACGCTTGTTTATTGGAAATAAAATGTAATAATAATTACAACTGCAATATAAACTAAAGGTAACAATGACTTTAGATTTATTAATAATTAACGGGACGTCGTGCGAGTAATTACAGAAATGTCCGTTGTCATCATTGAAAGAAAGAAAAAGTATTTATTGCTGCATAAACAACGAATTTAGTAAAATTATTAGATTATCATAGAACTTAACACGTATATGCAGAGGTTTTTACATAGATAGAAAACATATTCTGTGATACCCATACGAGGCAAAGCCTGTGTCGTGGGGACCGATACAGTTTACTTACACAATTTAGAGTAACTTTGTCTGTTGGTTGCATAACAAGACTAACTAATTATGTATATATTATAACAATAAAATTTGAAATTATGGACAATGTGCTAAGATATACAACATAAAAAATTAAAAATTTACTATTTATATACCTAGTCCGGCCATAAGTACTGTTAAAAATGAAGATTTTTTTTAATGATATAATGAAATATTATTAAAATATATACCTACATATTTATTAGCCTCAGCAAAAAATTAAAAAAAATATTCTATTCGAAAGGCGGCCCCTTTGGCTTTTATACAGGCCTTCAATCTGTTTGGCCACGAATATATTGATTTACGCACTGTTTCCAAGGGAAATTTCGCCACTGCTTGCTCCAAAGATTTTTTAAGAGACTCAATGTCACCGTGTCGTTTAGAGCAGGCCATGTCCTCTAAACTGACCATAATTTGAAGTCTAAAGGGTTGAGGTATAGGCTAGATGAGGGCCAATCTTCTGCTCTTATAAAGTCCGGAACGTTGGTTTCAAGCCAGGCTTGAGTAGTTCGTGCCTTGTGACTAGGTGCAGAGTCCTGCTGGAAAGTTCACGGTATATTTTTAAAAAGTGTATTGCTGAGAGGTTTTGTTTTATAATACGCAACAGAGTCCTAGCGGGAATCTTCATTTCTCGCGATAAGATTTTTTGCTTCCTTCGATCCTGATTCGTCGAAACCCCATTAGGTTTCGACGAATTCTGGCTTTAACAACCTTTGTAGTTCTAACAACCCAATCTCTTCTGGTCTTCGAGAGAGGAGGTGTCTTTGTATCTGTTGATAGTACGATGTACGAACATACGGCTGATACCAAGCTTTTGAAGTGTCTGGAATATGACCGACGGCTGTATACCCAGCTTTGTGCAAGGCGATCACTGCAATCCTATTTTCTTTAAAACCCCATTCCGTATTGTGATTTGATAATGAACATGAAAAATATTTGAGAAATGGCGCAAAATCGAAAGAAGTTTTTAAAATAATATACGTGTTCCAAATTCAAAATAATTAAAAACTTGAAAAAAAGAAAAGTTTTTATGTAACAGTATTTATGGCCAGACTAGATATAAATATATAATAAAAAATATGTTATACCCTCATAATCTCTTCTGTGTCATCAAACTTAATGTTGCCAGCTACCATTATTAATTAGTAATTCTCTTTTGGCTTCTTACAAACATTTATTAATTATTGACCTGTGTGGGTAAACCGTGGATTCTCTGATTTAGTAGTGCTTCATAATCAGCTGAAGTTAATTATGAAAAAATACTGTTCGCTTATTATTATTTAATCATCGGGAACATGTAATATAATAAAATGTCTCGATGCTAGTAAACATGTTTGAAGTCATTTGGACGCAGTCATCACTTACTATCAGGTTCCTGATGTGTGTGTATATATATATATATATATATATATATTCATATGTATATATATATATATATATATACATATATATCGCTTGCCACACATCTTTTTGTCGAACATCTCTCAATGACTAAAAATAAAAGTTTTTATCCGACGCGTGTTGCCCAGTAATGATATACGGTACTGAGACATGGTCATTCACTTCAGGACGTATGAGAAAGGCGCGTCACTTAGCGAGCTAAGGATATAATATATATATGGATATATGCTCGGTGTTTCTCCGTGTGATAGAATACTCAATGTATTCCGCCATCCGCAGGAGAATGAAGGTGACCGACAGGCTGATCATATAGTTCGTAGAACCGATAGCTGATCGGGAAGAAAGGTTTGCTGGAGTCGAGGGAGGTAGGTGGCAGAAGATTGTTGGCTATCTGTTCTTTTTTTTTTAAATTTTAAAATTCAACGTTCTTACACACGTTTGTAGTCCGCCAGCCCCGTCAGTAAAAATATCGAAGGGATGTGGTACGGTCGTCCATTTGATTTATGAAAAAAAATCTGAATTAAATATTACTTTATTATCTTTAGTACTAAAACGATCCTAGAGTTGCAAAATTATTTATTATAACTTGTTGTTTGTCTGAAAAAAAATATTTAGTCTTTTATCACTCGATTCAAAGTTTACTATTTGATGTGTGCGTCTGCGGTTTGTGTACTACGGTTATCGAGTTTTAATTCTTATTTCAAGTTTAATAATAATTATGATATAAATAACCGTACAGGACAATAAACCAGTCTAGGTTTATTATTTTCAGTCATTAAACTAGCCAACGCTCTATGCAGGTGATAGATAAGAAAGTGCCTAGGTTTTTTTCCTTTCGAAGTTCAAAGAGCGTATATTATCACCTTTCCTTCGTACGTCGAACCATTTGATAATTTATTTGTTTTCACCAATTGTAACGACAAACAACAAACAATTATAAAAAAATAATGCTTCAGCGATTTGAGAATTAAATAACGTTTAATCGTAGCCTAACATTATTGTTTTTCGTCTGGTGAAAAAAAAACCTTCGGTGACAAGGTGTTATTTATTTTCAGGCGTGACGAAGAACCAGCATTGTTAATTTCACAAATATTCTGTGAAACGTTATCTACTTTCAGTCTAGAGCGACCTATTTAGCTTAATAATTTATCTATGTAATATTTAACTTCAAAGTGGCAAACAACGGCAAATAATTATTACATATAAATATATATAAAACCATATTTTTTTATAAGAATACGAACCTCTTGCACGTTTGATGACCCGGTGAACCGTTTTTACAGTTTCACCGGGTTGAGAGGTGACCGAGCGCTAATGGCACTCAGTCGAGACCTCTATATATAGGTCGAGTGTAGAGTGCCCGAGAGGGCCGAACCTCGGCTCGGTCAGTTGCTTCTGACAGAGGATTCTTTAAATTCGCTATGATTATTAGCTATCTGTACCACCACTTCGGAATGCGTGGGCGCTGGAGAAGAAGAGGCGCAAGAAACTCCAGCGACGCTTCTATCTGTATGGACTGGAGAGAACCGGCCAGTGACATGGCGGTATCGCGAATATCCTTGTTTGCGACGCCCTCGCCGTCGGCGGGGGCGATGTGAGGGTGCAATGTTGTGACAATACAAATTGACTTGCATACTGGTTTGCCATTCGTATATTATAAAAAAAATGTATGTCGTAGTTTTCTTACGAATATGTGCATTGCTGATGGTCCAGTGACCTGTACAGTTTTATCGAAATATAGGCTACACGAAATAGAATAGATATCAGGGGATCAGAGTAGGGTGACCACGACGATGCCGGCACGAAGACTACTGCAACAGCCCTGTACTCCGACACCTATAGGTGAAGGACGACAACAGAGGGGATGATTAGCGAACCGAGAGCCCCTTTCGGTTTGAACCTCACCACGATTTGCTATCTAATAAGGGAGGTGGGTTGTATTGTTTTTTTTTTCTATTACATTGATAATAACATCTACATTCACTCTTGACATGGAGTCATAATGCAGATACGTTGTCACCCTTTAGGACTGAGATGGAATGTCTCGTCACCAGTAATAAAGGTCTCCGGATCCCTGCACTCACCAGACGAAACAGAAACATTATGCTGGTATTTTACGCCGGTATTCTGTGAGGGCGTGCTCCTACCCCGGTTGAGCTGGCTGACCCATTCATTCTGCAGCTAGAACGAACCGCAGTGTAGCTCTACCACTGTTAAATAAGTTGGGGATATGGTCTGCGAAACTTCGAAGGTGGTAGGTCCTATCATTCAAATATTGTATTATAAATCATCTCCAAGTGCAGGCATTTTAAGCTTAGTTGGAGTGATTAACCGAAATGTTAGTAATTTTATAAAGAAAAAAAAATTACGCTTCCTACTGCACATATCTCAGTATCCCTGCGGTGTAGATATTGTAACAATGTTTTTTTATTTACCAACTAAATTCGTTGCCGAATTCCGATGAACACCTGCAGACGATGTTCGATATCAAAATTTCTACGTTTAGAAATCTTGTTCGGTAAATTCGATATTCTTACGTTCTATTTTCGTTTTACTCACCTATCTGTCAACTTCCAGCTTCGTCACTGGGAAATCCATATCTAGAGTACGTTGTCCGTAGAGATCTAAAGTTATTGTTTATTTAATAATACTCCTAAATAATCGCTACATATATTTGTTGTAATATATATAAATATACTGTCATAATTCATAAACATAATTTGATTAACATTAAAACACACGAACGCTCGCGCGTAAAGTGGCGCACTCACACGCGCATAAACACTCGGACACACGCGGCATGCACCTTTTTCAGTATTTATTTACCATAGACCTATAATATTCAACGGGATCTCGGAAGAAGTCTCTTTAGAAGACTATCAATCAGTGGTGACAGGCCTGAGTCTTCCGAGTGTTATTTAATCATCTAGTAGGGAGATCATTAAATTAATTTAATATTAAATGCAATAAAAAAATTATTTATTTATTTATGTTTGTTATAAAAGTGAAGCCTAATACAATATAGTTCCGTGAGTCTATAATTTAAGCCGCCCTTCATGGCCATTATACTCCTATTGGCATCCGTGCCCTATTTCTTTATTATTTATTTATTTATTTACTCTTTAATGCATTAACCTTAACAGTTAAAGGTTCACAGTGAGTGGACTTAATGCCAAAGGCATTCTCTACCAGTCAACCCAAGGTTTGGTGAGATATGTGTATAGTGTAGCGATAAACTAATTAATATAAAGAAAAAACTAAAAATAAATAATAGAATAATACATACATTAAATACATAATATACTATATGATATGAATACAATATACATTATATATATATAATAGAATAATATATATACAATAAAAAAATATAAATACAATTTACCCAAACTTTTAAAACGTTTTTTATAACTGACCTTCCTCCAGAGTAGCGTAGCATAGTAAATGAATTTGCAAGAAAACTGGTAAAGTGAGCTGGAATTATCGATTTGAAATAAATATAAAAATAAATGTGAACAAGCACAGCCAGCACCTACTCCCAGGCTTTTAGAATAGAGCTGAAGTACTCCCTTCCTGTCCTCTAAACGACTAAAAGGGTATTACAGATTCGCCTTCGATCTGGGTGGGGGCTCCGATCGTCAAAGATAGCGAACATGGCGAGGACGACAACAAGGAGGGGGCCCGAGTTGCCACTCCACGATGGGATGCTGCGAGAGGCGAGGCCTGGGACCTGGGGCTTAGGGCTCAATGCAGAGCGGCACCGGTAAGTTCTGTAGGTGATCCTGGAGCCACTCCTAAGTAGGGGATAGGAATACCCACATGACCCTGTCTTTACCCCGGGAGCTATCTATTAAGATTTCCCCCAACACCAAAAAAATGGTGAAGAAAAGCAGCCTACCTCACTGTGTATATATATATATATATATATATATATATCAAATAACGACCTGTGACCTAATATCAACAGGAAAGTGTGTAAATTATTTCAAAGTGTCATCTTTTGTTTACTATAAACGAATTGCTTCTTGTAAGCGTTGTATTTATTTGTAGTGCTCGTGACACAACTGGCGGAAGGCGTCGGCGCGGTCGAAAATATTATTTACGTACCTTTTTTTAATATTATGGATCGAAACGAACACACATTTCATTGGTGAGTGACTGCGGCACATGACATCCACACCCAGCCACAAGGAAGTTTCAAGATGCACATTCATCGATTCACTCCCGAGAACTGAGATGGAATTGCTTCATTATCTGTACCGGTTATACGACTGGTTGGATAGATTATTCTTTCTTTCTTATGGCATTGGTTTACTTTTTTTTAGTGCGCTAATCTTTTGTATGGGACCAAAGGTGATATCTAGATAGCTCTTAGGTTGCTTAGCCTGAACCTCTGTTCTCAGTAACTCGACACACGAATTAAAAATGAGACTATAGTTTAGTTTAGTTTAATTAAATTATTAATTTTTATTCAACATTGTATAAATAGTTCATTTTCTCTTAATCTTAAGTTATTATAAAACTAGTTTTAGTGATGTAACTACCTGTAAGTGGAATTATTTATTTATTTATTCTTTATGGTCCTTAAATAACAAGTTTACAACTACGGCGGACCAGTGGCATTCTCTACTAGACAACCCTGGGACAATTAAGTATATTGGAAGTGGATTTTTTTTATCAATATGTGTAACGCAAATTGGTAAAAGAAATTCGGTGAAATCGATCTACGAAATATGTTTAAAAATCTTCAGTTCCGAAGTCGTTTGCGCCGACCGCGTCACGTTTGGTGTATACCGTACCTTACATACAGCGGGATGAAGGACGTAATCGAAAGAGTCTTCCAACGCTGGGTCAGGCGCCCGACGCGTGTTTCCACTATCAACGAGTTGATTAACATTCGCTAATAGTTACCGCTTAATAATTTCTTTGTTTAATTCTCCCATATAGTAAATAGTTGTAAGTCTTAAAATAAACTTTGCAATATGCAATATGACGGTTTTATTTATAATGGCAACATAATCCGGATTCGCTTAGTTTTTTTGGTTTACACAATATGTATAATGATTTCTTATGTTTATACGATGAATAAAATAAATTGTATAGATTTTGTCAGTTTTTTTTTAATTTCTCAACGTTTCGAGTGCTTTGAATTATAATACTCATGGTAACTTAATCAAGCACTTAAACAAATCAAATAGTCCAGTCCCTCCCGACTGGGCTATTTGATACACATGTCGCAGGGGGGAGTGGGATTCCCTGCATATACCGTATAATTAAGATGTGTGATAGTTATAATGAAATTATAGTAATCAAGTTGAATAGGTTAAAACAATCACCAGCCTATAAATACTCCTCTGCTGGAAGACATGAAACTTGTCAAAGTTTTATTAAATTTAAGCTCGTCTTGTTTCCTTTATATTTAAAGCCACTAATTTATATTCTAATAGCCATACGGGTATGACGCGATAAGGGTATATCACACAATACCAAAGTCAAACAACACAATGCAGCAAGATGTTGCTGTTTTTATTTTTATAGAAAAAAGCGCAAACGAGCAGCGGGAACACCGAGGTGCTCATCGACACCCATGGACAACCGCAACACCATAGCAACTGCAGATTCGTTGCCGAAGGAATATGCTCATAAAGGAATAATTGTGTTTCGTTTGTTGAATGTAGAGAACCGGAGAGCCATTTACTGGTAACGAGACCTTCTATTTTAATCCTCCTGACATGTACATTTTGAATCTTTGTTGTCGATGGATCTACAGGATATATAAACAGGATTTCCACACGATAGGACATCTAGGTATATGAGGGCCGCAGTGCTTTCTTACCATCAGGTGAATTGAGTGCTCATTTGTCACTCTATCGTTCAAATTAATATCCTTGAGATCAAACCGGGAACGATATATTGTTACGAACGACAAGTACCAGTCAATACAGATGAGATGCGTCGTTGAAGTTCCTTGCGTCACCTCTTCTCCAGCGTCCACGCATTCCGAAGCGGTGATACATATAGCCAATAATAGTGATATTAATGTAGATAATCCTTAGTCAGAAGCAACTGACCGAGCCGGCCCTCTCGGGCACCCTGGAGTCAGATGCTCTCGCCGAACAGGGTCAGGTCAAGCCGAGGTCCCGGGACCCCTTGTGCTGGTTACCCACTAATAGAGCGCTATAAGAGCTCGGTCACCTCTCAACCTGGTGAAACTATAAGAGCCCTCGGGGTAAGAGCGGCCATCAGCCCGAAAGAAAAGTTGCTTTGTAATAAAACAGATACTAAGCTTACTTTCAAAGGACCTCTGGACGGCGAGATTGCTTAAGGTCAGGTCAAGTAGTCCATGAACAAGTCCATGGCAGTGACAGAACCATGTTGCAGCAAGTATGTACCTGCACTAGATCGAGCAGAGGAGGGCCACGCCCTTTACAAAATACTTACGTCAAATAGCAATATAACGTTGCGGTATTTGGATCAATATTGAGAATAATAATAATAAACATATTGAGAATGTGAAGTAGGTGCGATCGTGTGATACAAGTTAACGGGAAATAATACAGACAACTCATTGTTTATTTTTTGCAGTAAAAACCGAGTTTATTTCATTTTAAATGTCATTGAAAAAGATAAAATTTGTTACAATACGAAAAATCGCAAATCCTTTTAAATACTGCAAAATCATCTCTAAGTTCGGATGTAGGAAATCATTGTTCCTAATCCTATCCTATCCTAATCGTAATTTTTTATGGACATTTTGATTTTACTTTAATATGCTATTAAAATATTAATGAAAAACATCTTGATCGCAAGACATTTTTCAAATGAAATATGAAAATTTTTAGAGAAAGTTGCACAATTGTAACCGTTTTTATATTATTTAGGAGTAATTAACGATTGCACATTACCTGATGTTGAAAGCCGGGGCTAAGAACGAACACATCCACATCCGTCCGCTGAGTTTCACCCCTGAGGACTGCCAGAATATCACCTCCTCTGTAATTGGGTTCTCGATCCCTCCACTCACTATACGAAACGCAACAGCATTACGCCCCTATTTAAAGCTGGTATTCTGAGAGGGTCCGTTCATTATGATTTGTCGTAGTTAGAAATCATTGCAACGTGACTCCGCCACTCTTAAAAACCTCCCTGTAAAACGAAGTTTAGACTCTGGACGTTCATTAATAACACCCCTGCCCCCGCCCCACCCCACACCCTGGTTAATAATAATTAATCTACATAATGCCTGTAGATAAGGTGTGATAAAATTACGAACAAGCTATAGAAATATTAAACAAAATCTTGAAATACATTTAATCTCGGAAGCCAGTCATAATATTTATGGATTACTCGCGTAACGAAAACTTATATCGAATATCGTTTCGATAAGTCTAAGGCAATAAATCCTTCCACGGTTTCAATTCGAGTAATTCCCAGAATGTTTTTTTTATCTTTATTATTTTTTTTTTTAATTTTTCTGACTCATATTCCACTGTGTAATTCATGAGATAAAATGGCCTAAATATAAGTTCTATTACAAATTTTACTAACATAATTTCTCAAATACAATAATATCGACGCGAATATACTAAAACACAGGCAAAATTAAAAAATGGTAGTTAATAATTCCGTCATACATAATATAAAAACAAATTTTACCGATTTTACTAGGTTTAATCTTAATTTTTATTTATAGTCGTAAATAAAATTGATTATTTTTGTAAAATTATTATTTATTATCCTGAAAACTTAAATCATTAGTAAACAGTCCAGATTCTGTTGACGTTGATGCTGTTAGCCTATACGGCTCTTACAACTTCATCGGACACAGGGCTCACGGAACTGAGGGGTCCGTGAGCTTTTAGTTTGTGTTCCGTATTTGTGGTTCTCTTATTTACACAAAGCGCTCATAAACTGAGCTTGTCGGTCTGCTCTGAACTCGTACCTATCTGACGGTGCCACCCAACTTGCCAGTTCCCTAGCCATCGAAAGATTCTCCCGAGTGGAGAATTAATGGTAGTTAATGCCGTGGCACTTGTATATCCATTTTATATACATCTTACACATAGCATGCAAATGATTAATAAATCAGGGCCGCTATAGAGTATAACTTTACTTCCGGTTGCCAGCACTGGACTATTGGTGAATAAACATTGTCATAGTGTAGATTTAGAGGAATTCGTATTTGTTAAGTATTCGGAAAGTATTTCAAAGAAAAAAAAATGTGTATTCCGACACAAAATCTGTGATGTTCGACGTGAACACAGAAAGAAGAAACAAATAACAAGTTCCCTTGGAATCAAGAAGGTCCATTAATGTATTTTTTTTCAATATAATAATTATATATTTAGAGTAACAAACGAGCACACGGTTCACCTGATGTCAAGTGATTCCTGCGGCCCATGACGTCTACATTTATCCTTGACAAGGAATCATAATGAATGTTTACTTCCATCTGGATCTCAATCTCTCATCTTTTTACATTACACACGACTCGATCAGGTGTACCCTGTACTTACTTAAGATAATGATTTAAAAATATATTATATTAGGTGATGTGTGTTTAGAAGATATCTGAGGAAAATACTCTGGGTTTTGGGTTCTGGACTACGAAGACGGTGGTTCATGACCTCCTGCTGATAAGTTCTTGGCCTAGATGTGACCATGGCCACATTTAAACAGAAACCGTGTGCTCGTTCATCAAAAATCATACATATAAAAAATCATAACGAAATTATAATAAAACTAAAAGTTCCATTGGGATGATTTTACATTATTTCTGATAGCTGATTTGCTGATAGCCTGCACATTTGACCAGATAAGGTCAACCTCGCAAAATATAGAGTCATTTGTTCTACGCAGAACTTTTCAGGTGCTTCTCTTCGTAGAAAATACACTGTAACGAGACGATTCCTCTACAAACGGACGTACCCGTTTTTTTTCGTGGGGAAATCCTCACGGATACCGCTCAGACGCCGAGGCGTTGAAAGGGTTATGCCGGACTCCTACCGGCTAAAACCCTGCGGTGTTCTTCTCGACGCCTTTGGTCGGGACTACGGCAACGCTTTCGCACACTAGACGCACTTTCGACTTTACGCAGTCCCGAGTCTCGCTGCGGTTACAGCCTTGAATATGGGATGGAGCTTGAGCTTGCCAACCCTTTTTCAAGTATGACCGCGCGTGAACATCGCGCCCGCTACCTCGAAGCGTTAGCTACGTGGCGATGGTCGACCACCGTGTCCACCGCCTAGGCCTTGGTTAGGGGGATTGAAGAAAGCCTTATACCCTTCTCCGGCGCCTAGCTCTCTGGCTGCGGATTGGGAGACCAACATATCTCTGTCACTCTCTTTCCGCAGCCTCCTTCTGCAACATAGCTTGTTCGCAGAAGGTAACACCGGCGCTCTACGACCTCTCGTTTATCCACCATAGCCTTAATGAGTGCTGGTAACGATAAATCATCCCCCACTATTGCGACGAGGTCTCGTGGCAGTTCAAGCTGGGCTCTTCCAGCGTATGCTGCGGCGTGACCTCGTCCCAACCATAACGTACCCTAAGTCAACTGATCCCTGACTCAGAGACATCCTCATCGACTGGGAACATTGGTAGAAAGTCAAGACGATAGTGCATTGTCACCCTTCATAACTGAGATGGGAATGGAAACTACAGCCGTATATTACTGTTTCAAGCTGGTATTGAGAATGACGAGCTGTCTTCTGCTATAGCTAGTACCTAGTTCGAGAGTCTATCATGTTATAATTGTTTTTGTTATTGCAGGCAATAGATTTCAACCTATAACGAAATGAAAATATCTATACTAACCTTAGGCCAGCAGCGAAGCTGCGAGTCCTCGGCAGTCCTCTGGTGTTAGTGTTCCATGGTTGGCGGTAATCAGTTACCATCAGGTGAGCTGTTCGCTTGTTTGCCATCTATTCTATAAAAAAAGAAAAAACACATCTTCACCTCCCCGCCTTTGCCTTTACATGCGATGTTCCTCCCCAGATTCGTTATCCCGGAAGACCTGAGTACCCCTGATTGCGAGCGATTTGCGAGGGGCAAACCCATAATTCCGTTTTGATCGCCTTTTGCAGGGGGTACTTTTGCCTCTGCCTATCGCCCAAAGAATACGTGAGAAGTTATATATGCAAAATCACTATATCGTATGATAATATTTTATTACGATATTAGGGTTACCACACTTCACTTGATGATAAGAGACTCCAGCGGCTCATGAAACACACATTCATTCTTGATAAGGAATTAAAACCCCGCCTCGCCATACGGTCTCCGGCATCTTTAAGACGTAACACAGCAGGGCTAAGTGTGCTGGTATTTCGTGAGAGCACTCTCGCTGGGGTTTACCGATTCGTGTTACATCTAGTCGTATAGTGGTGGTTCATTGTATTAACTATAATGTCTATGCGATAAGATCGAATAAAGATTTGGGCTGAACGATAAGGACCACGCGATTATAAATTGCTACACCTTAGATTAGCTAAAAGCTATATTTCTTTCATCGGGGTTTTTTTTTCAGTTATCGGAATTTGTTCGAAAATTTCCACTTCTACTAAACCCTCCAAATTGATCGCCTAAGTTGCAATGCTTAGTAAAAAAAAAACCTGTTATCTGTGGCTCTGGCTGTTATCGGACACGTGGTCACGCGGTGAACATTTTTGTATATATTTTTAACTGTAATGACACGAGATTTTTTGTTATTTCGATAGCGACGTAGTCGGCGCCTCTTTTCCGCGTTTGTGCTGTCAGTTTTTCTTATGTTTGTTATGAGTAATTTTGTAAACGATTCAACACACACCCACACACACACACACAAACATTTAAAGTTACTGCCACATATCTTTAACAAGAAAAATGGCGAATTGTTTTTTATGTGCACTTTCTTACGATATTGGAGGTAACTCACACACAGATAAATAGTAGTAGAGCTACGCTGCAGTTTAGCTGCAGAATGAATCGGTCAGCTCGAACGGGAAAGGACCACGCCCTCGCAGTGAGTGTAGGGATCCAGAGACCTTTATTACTGTTGACGAGGCATTCTATCTCAGTCATCAAGGGTGACAACGCATCTGTATTATGATTCCTTATAAAATGATTCTATCCAATTTAACCCCACGAAGAAACACGTTTGCGCGTTTACCGCTAAAATGATTCCCTTTGTCGCGTCTCCTTATTTTGTAAATGCTCCCCTTGCTACCTCAGCTGGTATCGGAATCCTTGGCGTTGACATATCGAGCGACGTTCAGTTTCGCGATCACTTGTAGGGTAAGCTCAAATTTGCCTCTAAGATATGGTCCGGGGCACCCCAGTACCAGCTACTTCCGTTTGACCGCATTCAACGGCGAGCGGCTCGAATCGTTGATGCCCAGGTACTTTCCGATCGGCTTGATTCACTGGTGTTGCAAAGAGATGTTGCATCTCTTTGCAACACCAACAAGGCTTTTACTTTTAAAGGTCACCAGGTCGACCAAGCGTTTATGGCGCTAGGGGGGTAACATAGGCATTATGATTGAGGATGAATGTTTGAATATTACAGACCACTAGGACCACTAAAGATGCATTGGTCATCAGACGAACTATATCGTTGTTGTTCTCCTCGTAATTTATTTGTCTCATAATAAGATAAGATTTTTATATTACTATAAATCTATACATAAAATCGTCAAATGACTTATTGTCTGTTTGTCTGCCTATAAGACAGCGAATCTCAACAAAGAACGAACCAATTTGGATGTAATTTTCAGTGATGTATTGGAACAAGCTTGGGCCAACGTTTAGTGTTTATTTCATTCGGTTGATAAATAAAAAAGACGACAATTTAAAAGCACTTGCCGCTTAACGTGACCCATGTCGGAAGAAAAAGTCGCGAGCACACTCGCTTCTTGTTATAGATTTGTTAATGATTAACATGTTTTTGTGGTGGGGTGTTAATTCTAAATGGATCATAACTGGTTAAAATCACCAGTGATGGACAAAACTGATAAATATGATAAAAAATTGGATAATATTTTGAATTATTTAATAAACATGAATAAAAATATTATTATTATAAAGAGCACCCCGACCATCTGACGGTAGTGATTCAAACGACCGGTGACACCCGCTTTCGTCCTTGATAAGGAATCATAACGCAAAGGCATTATTGGCCCTAAGGACTAAAATGGAATGCCTCGTCACCAGTACTAAGGATCTCCAGATTCTTACCAAACACAGCGGCATTACGTAACTATTTTACATGGTCCTTTTCCGGTCGGGCCAAGCCATTCCTATAGTAGTAACATTCTGTAGCGTGACTCTACCAGCGTGATTCTACGCGGTGGCGCTACGACATTTGACGTGACCCACGATACGCTGATAGTTGCGTTAAATTGATTTAAATTATGTCTACATTGCGCAATTGAAAATGTAAGAGTGTTCAACGTGTTTTTATCTCTGGTATGATGAAATTAATATACGATTTGCGATATATGTACGTTACTTGACAGTTAAGTAAAATTATGAAGGTGTCTCATGGTCAATTTTTGATCACGGAGATGTTTGTGTATGAGTTGGTCCTCTCGACAGAAAAACGACCACGTGACACAATACCAGCTTAATATAGCAGCATAACGTCGCCGTGTTTCGTATGGTGAGTGTAGGTCTGGGGAACCAATTACGGGATATTAGGGATTCTCCAGTTTATAGAATGGATGATAAAGATGATGATTATCGATCTTGAATCTTTTTTGAGGATAAATGTTGATGACGTCACGCACAGCTACCGTTATCACTTATCCTCTCGTGTAATGTGTGCTCGTTTGTCACCGGTAATACTATAAGAAATTCACTGATTGTAAATATTTTTCTTTTATATTTTTATATATCACTAATTATCGGTTTTCGCGTTGTTGTCTGTGCGTCCCGTATGTTTGGTATACATGTATCATATCTATAACATATTAGTACAAGCCCTCGGGCCGAGGAGCTCATGGTGCTCTATTACTGATGATTACTAGATTATAATGCCATTTTACACCGGTATTCTGTGTGGGCGTGGTCCTACACCCGGTCGAGGTGACCCAAAACTGCAGCGTAGCTCTACCACTGTTGTACTACTTAAAAATAAAGTTTTCGGGTTATCACGATAAATATGTTAAAGCAATGTGGGCAAAGATAACTAGGACAAAATATGATAAAAATAACTGGATACTCTTCCCATATGGAGAAAAGATATTCAGTGAAAATGTTATAAGGTGTAACATGTTGTAAGTTGAAAATGTTATAAGGTGTAACATGTTGTAAGTTGAAAATGTTATAAGGTGTAAATGTTATCAGGTATAAAATGTTATAAGGTGAAAATGTTATAAGGTGTAAACTGTTGTAAGGTGAACATGTTATAAGGAGTAAAATGTTATAAGGTGTAAAATGTTATCAGGTGTAAAATGTTATAAGGTGTAAAATGTTATAAGGTGTAAAATGTTGTAAGGTGAAAATGTTATAAGGTGTAAAATGTTATAAGGTGTAAATGTTAGAAGGTGTAAAATGTTATAAGGTGTTGATGTTATAAGGTGTAAAATGTTATAGGGTGTAAATGTTAGAAGGTGTAAAATGTAAGATCGGTGGATCCCAGAAGTTTTGCACGTATACTAATACGATTTCATTTGTGTATTCGAATCGAGCTTTTTTTTACTTAAGGAGTAACAGACGAGCATACTGTTCATACGATGGTAAGTCATTCTTGCGGCCCATGACATCTACCCACATTCATCTTTGACAAGGAATCATAATGCAGATGCGTTGTCACCCTTGAGGACTGATATGGAATGTCTCGTAACCAATAATGAAGGTTTACGGATCCCTGCACTCACCGGACAGAACACAACAGCACAATAGCACTATTTCACGTACGTATTCTGTGTGGGCGTGGTCGTACCCCACCGAGCTGACCCATTCACTCTGCAGCTAGAAACAGACTGTAGTGTCGCTCTACTACTGTCGAATGTGAGTGATATAAACATAATAAATGCAGGACTAAACTCGAATTCAGTATCAGTCCCAGAGCAGGTACTTTGACAACCGCGTGAAATCAAATAGTAATAAAATGATGAAATACGCAAATAAAGATTCACTCAGTCGTTGTCATTTCTCCTGGTAAAGTAAAATAAAAGCCCCAACTACTGGACATAAGCCTGCTCTCATAGAGGGTATTGGAGCATAGTCCGCCACTCGGGTATATTCCGGATTATCGGACTTCATAATTGGAAATATTTATATTTGTTACTCCTTCGTAATGCACGTTTACTCGTCATGTTTTACTTCAACGCCGAGCACGTGATGAATCAGCATTTAAAATCTCTATTTCATTGGGGGTCGGTACCGGGGAACGAGCTCGGATAAACCATTCATGCTTCGACAAGATAAGGCTGCATCGTGGCTCTACCAATTTAACGTTTTATGTCACTCCGCAAATCATAACATGGTATAAATGGTATGGTTTTCTTATCAGTTCTAGCTTCAACTTCACTGTCCTACAATTTTAAAATTGCATTAAGATAAACGTAGATACATACGTCTATGTATCTACATATAGATAATCCGCGTGACGTATGAAGTTTCGATTACTTTATCGTGGGGTGAATAACCGGCGAAAATTGAAACTGACGTCGTCCAGGAACTGGGGCGTCTATATTTTCCTCAACGGTTAATATGAACACTAGAGTACACGAGGTCAGGTTATAAGATAAATCTCGTCTTAACACAAAACAGTTTTGACGTCTCCGCTGCGACGGATGGAACGCTTGCCGTGATTCGCTGTTAGGGCATGGCTCTTCCCCAGTCAAGTCAACCCATTCATGATGCTGCGAGGAGCAAGCTGTGGCGTGACTCTCCTATCATCTAGTATTATTTGAAAATATATATTTATTTATTTTTCGTAAGTCTTATAAACAGTGCTAGGTTTGTTTCTAGCTGCAGAATGAATGGGTCAGCTCGACCGGGGTAGGACCACGCCCTCACAGAATACAAGCGTGAAATAGCAGCATAATTCTGCTGTGTTTCGTCTGGTGTATGTAAGCATTCGGAGAGTTTAATGCTGGTAACGAGGCATTCCATCCAGTCCTCAAGGGTGACAACGCATCTGCATTATGATTCCTTGTCAAGGATGAATGTAGATGTCATGGGTCGCAGGAATCACTTACCATCAGGTGAACTGTGCGCGAGTTTGTTACTCTCAATATTTAAAAAAAAAGTCTTACGAGTATGCCACTGAGAAACTAGACAGAATATGACCATGACACGTACATACACTAAGACAGTACAACAGCAGCTCCCTTCTGGGGAACCAAATTACTGTGTAAAGGAATTCCATTTTAGTTCTTAAGCGACACATTTTAATCTTGATTTTTTCCTTGTACGTATGGTTCTACCATACGCAATACCTCGCAGCAGTAATAGGCTAAATAATAAGCATAGATAGGTAGGTCAGCTTGACGGGGAAAGGACCATGGTCCCTAAGATTATTAGCTTGTAATAGTAGCTTAGGCCAGCTGTGTGTCGTCCGGTGGGGGTAGTGATACGGAGGTCCTATTTACTGGTTATGAGATATGCCATCCTAGTCCTTAAGGATGACAATTATTTTGCATTTGCATTATGATTCCTATCGATCGTGTGAGAAAGGAGACCTTGTGACGAAGCATTCCAGAGACTGTTAAAATCAGTAATCTCTAGCAACAGACTACTGTTGGGCAAATGCCTCGCCTCAATGAGAGGTTTACTGGTAATCGTGATAATCAATCATCTACAAGATGCTAATATTTTTTTATAACATTATCACAGCACACAGTTCACCTGATGGTATAAACAACCGATTTGTGATTTATGATTATAATAAAATATTGTTCCTAGACTGGATTTTGAACCTAAGACCCATGATTCTGAAGCCAAGTACTCTATATACATACATTCGTAATCAGCTATGACGTCATTACCACACCGCCAATTGCTTCGAACGGCTTCGATTGTCGTCATAACATAACGGAATTCAACAACATGCTTATATCTGGAGCTATCCTATGGGAGCTTGGTCCTCATTGAGTTCATCCATTCGTGGTATAGCCAATTTCTAGCTTCAGCGGAGCTCTACCATGTCCGAAAGTCAGTTTATGGAACTGATTTCTTTTACTAAGATGTTTCATTGGCAGCAGCACTAATGTGCCTTTTCATAATTCAGCTTCAGTGTGGCTCTACAACTGAAAAGATTGTTTTGATAAAACAAATCTAAATCTATTAATATAGCCTGATAATATCTTTCATATTTAATAACTTGTTATAACAAATAATCGAGCGTGCGGTGTAAATTTATTGTTGATATGAAAACCTTCACAAAATAATACCTTGACTTCATCGATGTTTAGTTCCGGTAACGGCAATCGATACAAAAAAAATCCCCGATAAAATCTGATTGTATATCTTTAAAATCCAGTTAAATGCGGATTTAAAGGGTTATATTATATTAAAAGGGTTTAATTTTTGATATGGGTAATTTATGTCTAATAACAAATGTTTGTAAATATAGAAAGTTAATATAAACCGCATATGATCTCACATTACATCTAAGGGAGATGGGAGTGACTAGAAGTCAGCGCTGCACGGGACTATAATCCCGTTTCAGCAAAAGTTTTCCAAAGTCTATAATATTGTTTTTAAATAAACTAAAAAATTAGATAATTTTTCTGTGGCAATAAACTGTTATTTATTTTATTTATTTATTATTATATTTGTTGCTGCTGCTGTATAAAAGCCGCCTAGATTTTTTTTTCCTTGATGAAATTAGAAGCCAAACGCGCACTCAATTCATCTGACGGTAAGAGATGCTCAAGGTCCACGACAGCCCTATTACTGTTATCACGAGGTATTTTAGTCCTCTGGGGTGACAACACTTCGCATTATAAATTCTTATCCAGGATGAATATCGGTGTAAGGGGCCGCAGGAATAATTAAATACTCACATACCATGTTTCCTTGAGGACTCTTGTCATGTTTAGCTTCTTACAGCTCATTAAGACCTATCTACCACGTTCCATTCAAAACTCTTTATTGCTTTATTATTAAAAATAAAGTTAAGTTATGAAACGCTCACATTTCCGGAAATTTCATCTTCTTTAAAATTGAACTATTATTTTAAAGTATAACTGATTATATCTATTATGTATATTACCGTGATATCCTTTGACCTATTTTTAAGTCCCTCCTGCCCTCCTCATGCATTCCGCTGATTGCTTTTGTTACCGTATGTAGTATATATGAAATTATTCGGTAACAAAAGCAATCATGCCTCTTTCTGTTTAATCAGAAAGAGGCATGATTGGCAGAATTATCCCAAACGATAGTTGCCATATTAAAATATAAAAAGAGTTAATTTAATTTAATTCCCACTTAATTTGAATTTAAATGTGACTATATATTATTTTATTTTATTACGAAATTATTTAATTTATTTCATTTTGATAAATTAATTCTGTTTTTTGTTTTTATTTTGATACAGTAATTGCTTAGTTTTCTTATTTTTTTTTTATGTAACACGTTAACCGATAATTATAACAATTAATGTGTTCATCTGTAATTTGTGCATGCATCGGATTTGACTTTATGTATTTATGGATTAATATTGTTTTTAATATTTGTTTAGATGACCCAAATTATATAAATAAATAATATAAAAATAGGTTTTCTTCCAATGATGGACCCATTGGAACTACTAACATGTAAAACCTAAAAGTGAACAGTTTAATCACTTTTTTTTAAATCAGAATTGACCAATATTTTATGTATTTAATCTGTTTTCACCAGTGTAAATAAAAAATATGTCAAACTAGCATACGTTTCGCCTGGTGGTTCATGCCACATACATTAATCATCGACAAAGATTCATGATGCGGATGTATTATCACTGAAGATTGAATGTCTCGTTCGCAATAAAGTTATTTCTATAAATTAATTTTTAAAAATATCAACCAACACGGATCTTTTTTTATACAGCAGTTGCGTGAGAAATTTTACAGGTGTACAAATTTGCTTTTGTCTTTCTCTTTGTTAACATATTTTTATAATAAATAATAATAATATTAATAATATATATTAATATAATAATAAATATTTAAGAGAGTGGTAGAGTTAAACTACAGTTTGTTTCCAGCTGCAGAATGAATTGGTCAGCTCGACCGGGGTAGGACCAGCAGCCAGCGTGAAATAACAGCATATATATGTTGTTGTGTTTCGTCTGATGAGGGATCGTCGTGCAATGATCTGGAGACTTTAATCACTGGTGGCGAGGCGTTCCATCTCAGACGTCAAGGGTGACAACGCATCTGCATTATGATTCCTTGTCAAGGATGAATGTAGATGTCATGGGAGTAAAAACTGTTCAGGGGCAACCTCGGATTGATGGTCGCAGGCTAGTATGACCCCTCCCCCCCTCACTGAAGCGACAACCTGTGTAAGTTTGCGGGAAGCCGATCGAAGCAGGAAGGCCTACGTCCAGCAGTGGATGGATAGGTTGCGGTGATGGGCGTGATGAAATCGTATCTGTTTATTAATAACTTTTATATACACAAGGCATTTATATAAGGGAAGTAATATAGGAAAGGTATGTATAAAGGCGCAGCTTATTTTACAATCAAAATCTCTTCCAGCGGACCTGCTGTTAGATATAATATCGTGAAAAAAGAAAAAAGATGGTTTACTCACAAAATAAAAAAAGAAATAAAGATAAATATATATATATATATATATATATATACCATACAATAAAACTTACATAATATTTCTTTATGGTAAATACAATTGGATAAAGATAAGTAGTGTTCCTTCACTAGTATTTTAAATAACGTAACAGAGCATTCCACAAACGAGTCTTGTGTGAGACACTTAACAATTTTATTAACCATACGTGGAGTATATTTGTTCCCCAAAGTTTGTTTATCAAAGATAGAGTTTTGTAAATGCAATGAATTGCCGTCTTTTCATCATATTACTCAATACTCATATATACACGTAATAATTCGATCAACATAATAATATCGATATTAATTGAGATTGATATAATCCTTAGTCAGAAGCAACTGACCGAGCCGCGATTCAGCCCTCCCGGGCACCCTCGAGTCAGACACTCTCGCGAAATAGGGCAACGGTCCAAGTCGAGGCTTGTGAGAGCCCTTGTGCTGGTTACCCATTAATGGAGGTCTCAACTGAGCGCCATAAGCGCTCGGTCACCTCTCAACCCGGCGAAACTGTAAAAGCTACACAGCGGCCATCAGCCCGAAAAAAAAATCAACGTTTGATAATACTAATCGATCGGGAACCTAGGGAGCCTTCTCTATTGATTATCAGTTTTACAAAACTAAAAATAATTCAAGATAAATTCATATGGAAAATGAATGTGGATATCCTGGCCCATACAAATCACTTACTGTCAGATGAGGTAATGATGTAATATCATAAAATAAAAAACAACGAACCCAGAACCCGAGTACCCAGGTGCTCTAATCAGGCAATTGAAACAAGTTAGTTGTTATAATTATACTCTTAAGTTATTGAAAGTATAAATAGATATCTACGATACCCAGTAATGACGACGTAACAGTTTTCATAATACGCCCCTCTCGTATTGGCTTCTAGCAAAGATTGAAGCTAGTAAAACTATCTTCCCAGACGCCAACACGTGACGGCGCGTCTTATCACGCAGTGGGCATGGGTACCCGAGACAGACTTTGACCCCGGATTCCATTGTATTGTTCTTTAGAATTGTTACGGGGAGATAACACACACATATTTCACTGCGAGTAATCTTAGAGGAATCTTTCAAAGTTCGTATCTAAGTTAATTATTTTAACTTAAGCTTTCGAGTTTTCAAATAAATAAGACAAAACACAGTTAACCTAATTATCCTTTCAGCCCATAGACGCAATCTAAAGGTATTTTCAATGTCCTCCAGGGATGGTAGCCTCATCGCCAGTAACTGTAAAGATAAAAATAATACTTGTGTTGTATATAAAAATATATACGTTCATAAGGTCGATAACCACACCAATAGGTCAAATGCTGCAGCTGTAATACACAAGGTCAGCTCTAAGACTAACGACCCACGCAAGCGGGAACGATCGTAGAGAAACACTGATGCTGCGCTCTATATTAATCGCCTGCGAAAATAAACAGAACAAGACAATTTATAGCTTATTGGCTATCGAGGTCCATTGTCCAACGGCGCATAGTATCTTTGACCTCGGAGATACGGCGGAGAATATTCACGGAACACCCCTTTAAGAGCGAGAAAAATGCTAAAGATGCGCCCGCGCAGCTATATCAAGCACCGAGGGTGACAGAATGCGCCAGTCGCGCGCCGACCGCCGCCGCAGTCGTACGCATGCGTCTCGATCTCCTCGCCTATTTCAATTGTTTACGCCGAAGAAATCTACGGCAATGGATCCGCGAGTGCTAGTGTTTTTCCTTCTAGTCACAACTAACTTTTTAAGTTTCGAACTTGAAGTTATGGGGGCGTGCGCGAATTGTGCCAATGGGGAGCTCAGCATAACGGAATTGACTAATGCTAGGATA
The DNA here is from genome assembly GCA_029286865.1 of Teinopalpus imperialis. Lineage (NCBI taxonomy): Eukaryota > Metazoa > Arthropoda > Insecta > Lepidoptera > Papilionidae > Teinopalpus > Teinopalpus imperialis. Next base: position 7,322,108 of record JAGSMU010000014.1, on the reverse strand, counting down.
GAGTACGTAAAGCAGCAGATCCTGAAGAAGCTCAGGTTGAACAGAAAACCAGCAGTTGCGGTACCAGTGAATAGTTTGCCGATGCCGGTGGCGCAAGGGCAGACCCTGAGTGCAGGTTCAGATAAACCGCCGGAATTTGATGACTATTACGGGAGAACAGAACAGAAGATAATTTTCCCAGTTGAGGGTGAGATGTGAAATATTTTTTAAAATTTAATTGAACAAAAGATCTTTGGAAGATTATTTTATTTTGCTTTTATAATTTCAGCTAAAAACGAAATTTAATCATTTAGTTAAAGAATAAGGAATATAGACAGGGCTTTCTTTTAATTTATGTTTATATAGAGCGAGCGACTCGTGGAGAGGTCGTCGTGACAATTTTTCTTGGAACCTCGTTTTACTTTAAGATGAGATGGCGGAGTAGGCTAGTGACGATGTAAGTGAACAACGTAGATTGTTTACGTTGGTCCGTAGAAAATATTAATTATTTAATTTAGTTCGATATTTAAAAATATCATAAACATAGACTCATAAAATAAAGGCAGTCGTTAATGAATAGCGGTAGGCGCATCGCATATTTGGGTTTCGGATATGGATTTTATATATATTTGAATACCCTACTTTGTTATGTATCAATGTTGGGTATATAGATGTGGTATATCAAGAAAGGTACATTGAAGTAAATAAAAGGGTATTTTGGTTTTGGCTTCGCACAAAACGATTTTTCGATTGATAATATTAGTTAAGTGAAAGAGAAAAAAATATATAATGTGTATTATATTGTTATATATCGACCAATATCTATTAGACTTCGATAATAATACTAATAAAAATTGATAAAATCACTTAAGGTACTAAGCGGACGCGTAAACTCTTTTACCAACCACATAGATTTAATATTACACCTATTGTTGATATGATATGGTATGTTAAGAACAATATCTCTCATATTTAAGTTTAGTATCAAGTCATACTATTCTCCTGTTTCTCTCTTCTTTAGTTCCAGGGTTCACCTGATAGAGTCGGTACTAGTATGTAATGTAAGGATATGTGTGAGACTCATACCGATGCATTCCTCCTTAGTTCTTATAGTGAATGAATGTGGGTATTATAGGCTGCAGGAATCACTTACCGTCAGGTGAACTGTGTGCTCGTCTTCCACATTTAATGAAATAAAAAAAAATTGTTCGTATGCAAGGTGTACCATACCAGGATTTGTACCTACATGCAATTTCTTGCTTAAAAGGGAGACGATACTTTCTTTCTCCCACAACGACAACATTATGTACTCGTTTCGTACACCACTGTTTCTCCGTTAGGTCACAAAAGGGATTTCGTTGTCCAATTAACTTTCTTTCTTTCAAACTTAACATCAAACTTTAAGTTTAAGTTCAGAGTACTTTTCTATTACTACGACTCTCGGCATCCAATTACGACTTTATGACAAATTCTAAATACTTATTAACAAAATACCAAACTATTAATCCCAAAACCGCCATAAAATATAGAAAATCCAGCAAGATACACCTGGATTATCCAAACCGGAAATAATATCGGAAACTTAAGCACAACCCGAGCGATCGCGTAAAAGAAAATTTTACAAATGTTGCCACATACAAATGTTTCCGTAAGCTTTATTAATATAATGTGGAAATTATGAATTGATATAATTTATAAGATTTGTGGATTTAGTGTGTTGTGCGGGGGACTCTTAATAACACATATAAAATTACAACACAATTAAAGATTTGACATATAAAGGTTAGTATAAAACACAAACACTGACAATACTCCTCTATCAAAAAATTTATACTTATTGCTCCGTACCAATCCTAAGGGATAAAAATACGTCTGCACAGAGATTGAAGAGAATGAAGACATGGTCGTTGGCAATAGGAATCGTCTTCATAACATTAAAAAAATCTATTAAAAATAAAGGTGACTTATTTTTACATACAGTGAATAAATGTATTTTCTTTATTCTTTCTTTATTTTCTTTCGTTCTATTATTACATATTTAAAATACGCTTCTTCATTTCAGCAAGAACTATGCACCAACAGTTTCATACCGAGATCATTAAACTCTTACAATAAGCCATTTTCCAGATTTGGTCCAGATATTTTTGCCTATCAAAAGGCCAAAACGCCACGAAATACTACACGAATACCAAGACACCTGTTTCCATCAACTTTCCATAGATTGCATCACTCTCATTGTCAGTGATTGCTTAGCATATATAGGTATATTTCAATGTAGTTTACAAAATCTGTGTAAATTTATTGTTTTATAGACAGACGGTTGTAATATTTTCTGTTACTTTAATATCTTAATAAGTTTTTGCTACCAAATTTTACGGATTTCATGGCGTTTAATTTTTTTTTTAATTCGCGACGTTTCGATTGCTTAACATCTTGCTCATGGTGACGATAGGAATTAAGTAGTTACGTTCCTAATATCATAGTTAAAGTTAAATAAATATAATTTTGTGGTCCCAAAAAATACGTAATTAATTTTAAAAAGCTTTATTCAATGTAATGTTTCGGCACTATTTCTCTTCATCTATTTCGTTATAAAATATTAATTATTTAGAAACTAAATTATTAATTAAATAAATGTAAACAAATGACCATACATTTGTTACTCCGAATGAAACCACGTGCATACCACGTGCTTATATGAATGAAGCTTGACTGAACCTTGGACTCGTTGGACACTTTAGTAGTAAACAAGAAAAAATGCGGAATTAGCGGTAACTCGTGAAGTTATGTTTGTCTTGTGAGTCAATCCGAGACATAAGGTGCACGTAAGTTTTAATATATATATATATATATATATATATATATATATAATTGAAACGCGATGATTCTTTTGTATTTCCAAAATCCGATTTTGGTTTAAACTAAATTTCTTTCGTTGTAAAAATATAGTAATAAAATTTTACCGACGAGGATGGGATTCGAACCCACGCGTGCAGAGCACATTGGATTAGCAGTCCAACGCCTTAACCACTCGGCCACCTCGTCTATTGTCTTAGCATTTGTTTTTACCACACTCTTTATCGATCTGTGGTTTGTTTCTTTGTATAGTATATACACCTGTCTTCACCTGCTGATAAGTGATTGCAGCAGCCCCTGAGACTACGTGGGTGCCATCCTCGATAAGGTATCACAATGCAGATGCGTTGTCAGATCTATGGACTTGGACAAAATATCTCGTCACCAGATCCTTAGCTTTGACGTCGTTCAACCAAATACTTACGTTGGTCCCCATTTTTTTTAATGTTTATAAAATAGGGGGCAAACGAGCAAGCAGTTCACATTATGGCAAGAGATCATCGCCGCCCATGAACATACCCAACACCTGAGGAGTCGCAGATGCGCTGCCGGCCTTTAAGAAAGGTGTAGGCTCTTTTCTTGAAGATCGTCACAAGTCGTATCGGTTCGGAAAAACCGTTGACGACAGCTGATACCACAGAGTAGTTGTGCGTGGCAGGAAATTTCGCGTGAAGCGCGCAGTGGTGGATTGCCAACAATCGAGATGATGAGGATGAAATTTGGAGGAAGTTTTTACAAGATGGTAAAAACCAAAAAGTCAAATGATCATGTATGTATATATAAAGTATGGCTGGCCATATAGCAGGTAATGGTACTAGAAGAACTGATAACCGATGGGGAAAGGTTGCACACAACCTATGCAAGTTTGCGGGAAGTCTACGGATGGCAGGTGGCTTAGATTGCTATTTTGTAGTAATATATAAATATATTTGTACATCATACTTCTTACTTAATTATTAGAACAAATTTCGTTAATTTTCTTCAATATATGTCGATTGTTTCTTATGAACGGCACGCGTTAACACAATCAACGAAATATAAACAGTGCAAATTCACCCACATATCTTGAGAGCATTACGTATAGTGAACGGAGTACATGGCTACTGCGTTGGAGGTCGCGGATTCGATTCATGATTCGTAATCTAATTTTTGATGAATACGGGTTGTATAGGTGTTTTTGATTAACATGATAATTAATTATTATGATTAATAATGTCTAGTAAAATTTAATTAATATACATTAATATATTTAGGAAACAATGTTAAAGAATGAAGAAATTGTGTTATGAATGAAATTAAGATGTTTTCTCTGTGCTTGTGAACCTTCGTTCGATTTCATATATTCATTGAACTTAAATGAAAAATAAACTTAATTCGCTTGGGTCTGTCCCGCCACTACACAAACACAACTAAACATATTGACGACGTTTTAATTGACATTAAACACAAATAAATATGTGTTTAGGTGTTGTACCTTTTCCTGGTTTCGTCGCGAACAGTTGTACAAAGTTTTGTTTTGCGTGTGCGTTTGTGCGTCCGTGTGTATCTATATAAAAGTCAACACGTGTAGAGGTCAGTAAAGACGGAAACAATAAGTGATAATCATCCTCTATTTACCTACTTATCTCGCGAATTCGCCCGTGATAATGCCGTTATATAACCGTTACAATATTCTGACCTATATAATATTGTATCACTGTTATATTATATGGCGTCAGCAGTAACTGACAAACTATTTCCGGCTTAATGTGTCATGAAATGGTGGCGAAATGTGTCACTTTTTGTTTGCTCTTTAGCATACGGTTAAAGTCAATAAAGGCATACGTGTTTGGTACATAACTATAATTTGGTGGAGACACGCTGTAGCTGTGAACTAGCCGTGGCATAACCGGGGTAGGACCACGCTACTGTGGTACGTTGATGTGTTTTGTAATAAGAGTAAAGAGGATCGTAATACGAGGGAGGAGTAAAGTGCACTCTTGATCTGGCATCGACCAGGTTTTCATATACTATCAGAGTTAAGCGCTATTGTGTGATCAATTCATCTGCATTATAAATGCCTTTTGAAGATGAATACAGGTCTGATGGGCCGTAGGAATCACTATCGTGTCAATTATATACGCGCTTGTCGACCCTAATACACAAAAATAAGAGAAAAACTTTGCGTCTTTTAATCTCGGTAGAATCAAATCGAGCTTCGAACGCTGGTACAAGGTGGCCAGCCTTTCGATGATTTAAAGGAAAACTTTGGACCGTGTGCGTAGGAATTATATACAATACAATTTAATTATATACAATACAATTTAATTATATACAATACAATTTAATTATATACAATACAATTTAATTATATACAATACAATTTAATTCCTCCACCTTCTTCATCTTCGTTTAAACATACGATGGGCCTCCGTTCGTGTGCACACCTCGCATTGGGACGAAGCGGTTTGCTTCTTGATCTTTAATGAGAATTGGGATTTGGTAAGCTTTAACTTTACTTTATTTTGTCAAATCTGCATCCACTAATAATCAGGTTCTAACTAGAATAAACTAAGAATGTTCTAACTTTGTAGTTAGCACTTCTTAAAAAATATTGGTACGTATCCCAACGTACCAATATTTTTTAACTACTAGAAAAAAATTAATGACCTGATGATGAAAAAGTTATTAAAAATTAAAGTTTCCATCCTGGTACAAAATTACTAACATAATCCATGTCAAAAAAACAAGTCCAAAATAACACCGTAGCATCTAGCTGGCGGTAGGCGGCGCATGCGGCGGTGTTCAAGGAGGGGGAGTGCTGCTTTGCCGACCGACTTATGAATGAAATAGCATAAATATTTTTTAGCGTCTTGTCTCGTCATTGCGATTCAGCAAAATTCTGCGGATTAATTTTTAGATCTTTATTACTTTTCCATAGATATGTTGTTCAATAACAATTGCTGATAACTGTATTGTTTCTGGTAATTAAAAAAGAGGTGTATATACAAAAAAAAAATAACGCAACTTTGTGTCGGACTGCAAGATTACGATTACGCGTTTACGTGAGGTCATTGCAGATAAAACTGTTTAACAACTTAACCGATTTTGTAATTAAAATAACTTACGAGAGGTCGTTTAACGATAGAATATCACAACATCAATGTGCGATTTATTGTGATGAGAAAGTATAGGAAATTATTCTAAGAACTGTATCTATAGTGTAGTCCTTCTGATCGATATAGGTCATGGAGATATCTTCTGAACGATACCGGACAGCCATAGATGTGCAGAATATATAAGAGTGCAGTAACTCTTGTATAGATAGCTGAGCGTTCGCTTTTAATGCCACGGTACGCGAGCAAATTTCGAGTTCGATCTCAGTGCGGTACGAATGAATGAAATTGTTAATTTGCAATTTTTAATGCTGATAGTGAAGAATCTTTAGGAAACCTGCATATATACGAAATAAATAAAAAGTTATATATATTTGACACGTGTCAGCCAATACTTCGCCTTTTCGTCAAGATTCTGTTGATGATGATAGCCTATGCGGCTCTTACAGCTTCATCGGGCACAGGCCTCACGGAACTGAGGGGTCCGTGAGCTGGTTATGTAGTTCTGGTTCATTTACTTACTCTAAGCGCTCATACCCTGTGCGTGTCGGTCTGCTCATTGACATCCAAAGAGATGTAAAGTCAATAAACTGCGATTGGATTAGAACAGACGAGTTGAAGTCATAGAGTGAATATACGTAAGTAATAAACATTCTCTAATTTCGGTGAATTTAAGTATTGAACTGCGTATTTTTTACAAAGTAGAATTTCTAGGTGGTTATATTATCTGCTCTGTGTCTAGGATGAATGTAGACATGGGACTGCAGGCATTATCATCAGGTGAACTGTGTGCTCATTTGTTACTGTGTCTCAATAAATAATAAATAAATATATAATTTGGGTATATTAACCACCTATCCTGACATATTAGTGGTGGTTGAAGAGCTGATGTTAATAAGCAACACGCAACACATCGTTTATTAACCAAAAAAGCAACAGATCACAATAAAAATGCAACTAACATCAAACTGACAACACATTTAAGTTTTTTGTTTTACATATAAAATAAATCTTATGACTATGCGTAAGGTGACGTGGTAGACCAACCGTGGCTATCAATTGGCTGTATCAGGAATGGGTCTGGACGACCGGGTGACCATAGTTTTTACAGAATACCAGCTGTTTTTCGTCTGGTGAAGGAAAGAAACCGTAGATCTAATTACTGGTGCCGTCGCATATCAGCTTAGTCCGCGGGAATGAGAAGTCCTTATCGAGGTTTAATGTGGATCATGAACCGAAGGAATTATTTACCATCAGGTGAGTTATATGCTTGTCACCCGGAACATCATTAAAAAGATTTATTTAAAGCTTATGAAAGCTAGGGTGACCAAAGAGCACAATACTTTTAATACGTGATTACTACGGACCATAGATAATAAAACGAAGAAGGCCCTTTGATAGACCATAAAGATATATTCGAATATATATATATATATGTCCCGAGATCGGTATTCGTACACAGTCTAGACTAAATTTTAAATACAAATCTATTCATGAAAATGTCTTCTCTCGACAATCATTGGATCGCAAGAAAACTCGCGATGTCGTAGCGCTGGCAATGGCGCACGCGATTGTAATGAAAATTGTGTCCGATGTAAATCTAAATGCTCGTGTATTTTTTTTAAGGGTGTTATAATAGCTTTTAAAAAGCTCGCGATACGATATCTATCAATAGGCTGTATATTTTTGTTTTATTTACTCTTATTTATTCTTTTTAATCTGCAGTTGTCAATAAATAATAAAAAAAAAACAAAACGAGTATATCCGGCTCGTAAGCCTTAAATACCTTATCTAATAACATATTAATGATTATAACTTAAACGGAACTTATAATAAGCATTTATCAAAATGGGACACGGCGAGTTGAAACGGAGATTTGGTCCCGCTCTATTGAACCCAGACTTAATGTTATTGGCACTTATCACTTAACTATAGCGACAGGTCAAAGTATCTCAGACGTTAAGAATCGAGGGTATTGTATGTCTTTTGTATCGGTCGTTGTTAGAGCACCTGACTGCTGCGTCGCGGGTCCCGGGTTCGGTTCGGTGCTGAGGAACAATATTGGTGCATTAATAATTATTGGTTTTCGGGTCTGGGAGTGTTGTATGAGTCGCTATTACTGCATCTACCTCCGATCTTATTTCAAATGCATTACATAAAAATAGGGACGTGAGTGCCTCTATGTTTGCGCAAATGCTTAGTTAAACATAAGACAGTAACCAGAAGGTATCTATTGACATCATCATCATTTTTAATTTCAAAAACCGTTCTCGATACGATGGTACATTTATTACTTTTATTATTTCTTGCCTCCAGTCATGCTGATAATGACTAATGAGTTGATATCAACCAAGGGGACAACAAAAATCAGTGACGAAAACACAAGAAAGAGACAGAGTACTTTTTGGGGTACCTGTACTTTTCTATTGTAATACTTGGGTGCTTCCCATGTTTAACAGTAGTTGCGTGACTGAGTGATTATTGCTCTAGTGATATTTGTTTATGTGCTTCTTTGTTTTGTGTATTCTTTCATAACTTTATTTAATAATTATTTTATACTTGCTTTGCAGTTGGTATCTTTGCATGTAGATACAAGTGTGGAATGTAAGAGATATTGCGAAGTAATTAAATAAATGATAATTATTATTGAGCAAAGCGTTCTATTACTGTACATAGAGGTGGCAACGCATGTGCATCTTGAATCTTTGTTAAGAATGTATCGGGTGAACTGTGTGATCGTTTGGGTTAGATAGTTTTATTAAAAAAAAAGTTAGGTTATCCTACAATCATTTCCCCTCAGCAGTCACCGGTCCAATAATCTCGATTCCAAATGAATTCATTGACCGTTCCGTTAGATTAGGCTATCGCGGCGACCTTTTTTTTTCTTCTTTTCCTCGCTTACAACTATAGAAGGGGTCGGTTTATCTCGTGCACTCGGCTCCGGCATGATTCACACGTGATAACCGCAGATTTTGGTCCATGACCCGGGGAAGAAGGCGCCTCGCCTTTTATCGGTGGTACCTTTTCAGATTTAAATTTATTAATTATTTAAATTATTAATGTTTATTCAACATGTATTAGATATTTAATTATCTTGTTAATCCTAAATTAACATAAAACTAGTTTTAATCTGCATGATATAACTAGATAAGGGGAATTATGTTAACTCAAATTGCATGTAATTCTGTTGGTCGTAGGTTGGTGTTTGGTTGGTGTCAATTAAGATAACGCAGACTGAACCGCGGGTCCCATTAGTAAACTGTAAGTCTTGTTGTGCTGTGTAAGGATATTATTATAAAGGAATCTAACTCAGATTTTCCACGGATTCCTAAGGGGTTTAACAACTTAACCCCGGTACTAGTTCCGTAAAACACAGCTTCCTCGCATGCCCTGAAGTTGAAAGCGAGCGTTCGGACAATGCACCAAAACGGCTCTATTATATGAATGCTATATCATATCTTATTAATGGTAGTAAATGAAAATATTACAATGCTGAAAATTGTTTAATATAATATAATAAATTACCGCGTAAAAGCGTAGTTACATTTAAATTTGTCGGTCACATAAAATAGTTTTTAGAGACAATCTCGTATTACCAACGCAGTATAGAATGCACCTGCAATCACATATAAGAAAAGTTCTTGTGCGGCAACCTTCTATTGAGAAACACAGTGTACGATAATTTTACTCTACCCGCATAGAACAAAAGTTCGAGAGCACTAACATCGGATTAGCAAGAGTAGTGTAGGACGCTTCTGTGGGGAATAGTCCCCTGTCGGGCTCAATCATATGCAGCATGCTAGAAAGAGCTGTTGTTGTGTGAATGTGGCTCTACCATAAAGGCTCTGTGAAAAAAGGCATGCGTAGCAAAACATCTGCATCATAATTGGTTATCGACTATATGTCATGGGGCTGCCGGTATGATTTGCCATCAGGGTTAGAAAAGGCAAGAATCCAACGTCTTCACAGAATACCAGCGTAAATTAAAGCCCCCGTTCTTCGTCTGGTACTGAAAGGTTATTGTTAATTAATTTCATCCTAATTCTCAAGGACGTCCACTCATCTTGAATAAGATGGTTCAGATAAACTACTATATGTTTGTCACTCTTGTTTAAAAGATTGTAATGCTTGCTTATTCCTCATTTTTATTTCACTATCTAACATAAATTACTGATGCGGAACTGAGCTCCTCGAGTGGACACAATTTGTACGTTGACGCCCTAATAGATGGAGTGATGTGAGAAGTCGATGGATTTCGTGAGATACGGATTGTGCTTTGTGGCAATGTGTAATGTTTAGCGTTTGTTGAGCAGTGTTCTGATCTGATTGATGATTAGACGTCCAAGTTCAATTAAGCTTCTTCCTTATATTGCACACGGTCTTGTCTTTCGTTGCGAGACCCGAGGGAAACGGTAAATGATAACATTAACACCGAAGTGCTGAATGATTATGTTATCAGTTGGAACGGCCTTTGGGGTCACTCCTTGGTCTAATTAACGAGGGATCGCTGTGTTTAATGAGAGAACAACACAGACCTGAGACTGTATTATTAGTTCAAATTAAGTTTTATTTTGACTATCATAATATTTATTTTTATTTAAAGTTCAGAGTCACACGGCACAGCAATGCTCGATCTTTCTCTGCACGATCGAATACGCAACGTACACATCTGCAGCAAAACGAGGAGTGTCTGACATAGCTCAAAAGATCAGCAGAATCTGAAGTGAGCTGACTATATAGCTTGTAGAATCGATAAACGATGTGGAAGAAAGGTTGTGGAGTGGCAACCTCTAACAGGCAGTCGCAGTGTCGGCCGACCCCCCACTAGAAGGAACCTACGATCCTAGCAAGTTTAACATCGAATAAGCTATTAAATGGAATTGCCCTTATTGTCTTGAATGTTTCGGTCTCACATCATATTGTCGAAGCCACTGCTCGTGGCACAATAACAACACAGTATCTAATCGCTCGCATTGAAGCCACGGTACGGGAGTTCTATCCCTAGTGCCGGCAGCAAAAAAATTGTTAAATGTAATTTAAAGCTTTGATTTAACACATGCTCGTCGGTGAAGGAAACCTTCATGTCTAAGAGAAAATTCGGAGACATGAATATTACACAGACACAGTAACGTATAGGCTATTACTTTGTTTTAGTGTCCAGAGAGGGCGACAATTTCAGCGGTTGCTCTTTTCAATAATGGTATTAAAGTAAGACTTAGATTACGTAGTTTCTTATAAAGGCTGATTGTAGTATAGAACCCTCCTTCCGTCCACATTTGAGCCCTTCACTTGGACTGACCAAACGTATTGCTTGGTTTCCTCATCGCGTCACTGTAGGGTTCTCTCTCTCTTCACTTTAGGACCGTTATAATAGATTTATTTATTTTTCCCTTTTTGTTCCCTAAATAGCATTCTCTGCCGGTCATTATTGTCAGTCTTGATTGTTATCGATCATCAGTTTATTTTCCACAAAAACGTGAACACCTAACGAGCCTAGATTATATTGGACTATCAATATGTTTACTCCATTATGTTATATAAGTTAATTAAAATATTTTAAAATCAACCAAAATAAGGTCACACGATTGATATGTCGGCCTAAAAAAATAAACATAAATAGCTTTAAAAAAACAACCACGCGTAAACTATGCTGGGAATTTGGTAGTCGATTCCACAAAAACAATATGAATGATACAATTAAGGTTTTATTGCGTTTTCTTTTCCATTTCCAATCCAAGTAATGAAGATTAAAATTTAAAATATATTTTATTTGCTTTTATAGTAGTTGTATTTTGTTTCTGGTGGGTTAATGTCTATCTATCACTTTACTACTTATCGATTTTAAGGGTAGTATCCTAAGTAGGTTCACACTTTTTAAAGGTCGAGTTTTTTCGACGGGATTACCACCAACGTATTCAGGTCACCCGTATCATGACAAACTACCAACAACTATTGCCGCCGTAGGCAACTTTATAATCTATATAAATTAAAATCTGCCAATCAAATGCTGCCAAGGGCATCACTTGAGAACGGCTGGACCAATTTCATTATTTTCTTTTTAAAATGTTCGTATTAATCCGAGTTAGTTTTTGAAGGAAAGAAAAATTGGGAAAGTTGCCCGGTAAAATTTTTGTATAAACTCGAGACCAATCATAAATGACGTTTCCAACGATGAATGACGGGGAACGAACTCGTATTACTCGCGTAACGATAATTAAAAGCGAGCATACTGAGCAATCAGGGCTCGGAATTAAAGTAATCAAAATTTCCCACAACCTTTAAATGTCTCCAATATTCTACCTACGTGAGCCGTAAGAGGTAATAATTTATATTGGAGGTCTATTACTTTACTAACTACTGCTTATTTATTCCAGGTGAATGTTTGACAACCGGGCGGTATCCTTTCATCTGCCTTCAGTTCGAGCTGCCGCCCGACGTCGAACCCGAAGAGGTCACCATCGTGGAACTGTGGTTTTACAAGGTACGCCTTATTGTTTATTTTAAATCTCGTCTACGATTTAATTTTATCACCTACAGGTACAGTTGTTTTATAAATTGGGTGGCAAACAAGCAAGCTAACAATAGTCCACTGGTAAAAAAATATGTCTTACTGATAGCTTGACAGGAAGCACGACCCTGAACCACCTGTATCCATTGACTTCTATAGATCTGCTGATGGTAACGGACACCCGCCGCACATGAACATCCGCAACAACAGTGTAGTTACCACGTGACGACCTTTAAAAACGAAATAAGCTGTTTCTCTTGAAGGTACAAAGGTCCCCAAGTCGTATCCGAAATACCTCTGGCCAACAGCTGATAGTTGTGCGTGGCAGAAAGTTACGTTTAAAGCGTGCGGTGATGGATAATATAGCGAATAAACATGCTGTCGTCATCCTCGACCTCCCTTAAATTTTATCACGAGTGGTAGAGGCAAGAGGCAGCTTGCTGCTAGTTGTAAGAATCGACCAGAGAACGAACAGGGTCTCACAGAATTCCCGATATCCTTTGAATGTTATCGGTACCGACGCGTTCCATCCTTAAGTGTGACAACGTAGGTACCTCGTCAAATATCTTCGTTGAGCGTGGATGTCATGGCCCAGAGTCATTAATTACCATCAGGGGAACTATGTGCTCATTTGGCAGCCCTAATATTGTAAAAAAAATACTACCCTACCTCTGACTACTTATGGTGAGTTCGACTGTAACTGCTATAGAACTATTTGCCATTTCCAGGAGCGTGACCCACTAGACGAGTATAATCAGACCTTCGTGATCTCCGAAGCGGCGCACTGGGACAGTCAGCAGCAGTTCAAGAAGACCAAGCCTATCGCGATCAAAGAGACCGACATCGGCGAGGGATGGGTGCGGGTCGAGCTCGCGTGGGCGGTGAGAGTATGGCTCGAGGGCAGGGAGAGGCTGCATACACTGCACGTCGCTTGCAGAACTTGTCAGGTATATTTATAAATCAAGTTTTTCTTTTTAATGTAAAGTAAATATTACTAATATTGACGCAGTGAAATGTAGGCCATTTGATGGAAGGTGTTCACTGAGTCCAGGGGTATTCATTTATCTGCCCGTCCGTAATCCAAGGACCTAAATGGTAATTAGTCTATCAATTACGTAGAAACTGATACGTCTAAGAAATAACTAATTTTGATCTTTAGCTGGAGGTCAATGGCTGTACTCCATCTCCTTCTAATCAAGGTTCGTACACCATTGGACACGGTGGAAGTATATCAACCAACGAATAAAAAATCTAATATCGCAATTCTTTCCTTAGCTACGACGAGCGCCACTCTCTTTCCACGAGAAGCATCGTCCTTTCCTCGTTCTATATACCAAATATGCGGGCAAGAGAAGACGAGGCAGGACCCTTGAGTGCGGGGCCACTACGAGCGAGTGTTGCCGGGAGCCCCTCTTCGTCAGCTTTAAGGAGTTGGGCTGGGATGACTGGATCATCAGACCCTCGGGCTATCATGCCTACTTCTGTAAAGGGACATGTGCTCCCATATCGGCCGTGTCACAAGCCGATAGTTACCATCATAACATAATTAGGGTAAGTTGGTATTTTCATGGAAAACTCTTCAAAGCTAAGATAAACATTAGCTTTAATATCTAAGCCCGAAAGCAACAGCAAAACTTTCACAGGATAGCTACGTAAAATTCAAATGTGCAGCTTAGATCTGATGTGTTACATCTAGTGAGTGTAAGAAGCCGGTGACCCAGCAACTGGTATCTGGGTAGTGTATCACCGCAGGGATCTTTTAATATATGATGAAATGTGTATACTTTTAACAATATCGATTCCGTGAAGTGCCGGTGGCCGATTTCGTCAAAGAGGAAATATATCTAATATTTACATCTTCTGGTTAAAACCAGATGGTTGTTTTTATCGTATTGAGAGTAGCAAATGAGCACACAGTTCACCTGACAGTAAGTGATTCCTGCGGCCCATGACATCTACATTCATCTTTGACGAGGAATCATAATGTAAAATAAAACAAAAATAAACAATTGTTTGTTTCTCCACAGAAATATTTCTACTCCGTATCCAACGAGAGGAAAGCGGAGTTCAAGCCGTGCTGCGCTCCGACGACCTTCAGCTCCCTCCAGCTGCTGTACATGGACTCAAACAACACGGTCACCCAGAAGACGCTGCCGAACATGGTGGTGGAATCTTGCGGCTGTATGTAGTGCAATTGTCGGACTTTTAAATTATTTTTTAGCGAATTAGTAATTTACTATCGAGGTTGTTATGTTTATGTGGGCGTCTTTTATCCTAGTCTTTCATCTCATCTGATCGTTATAAAATAAAATGCGTCAGCTGTTTCTCTTCGTAGATCGGTAAAATTAATTAATGCCACCTGCTTCACTTTGTGGATAAAAGTATAGTAACAGCCTATATATATAAAGCCCACTGCTGGGCTTAGCCTCTCCAAAGAGTGTATTAGAGCATAACAATAAAATATAGTCCTAAATACGACTCCCCTGCTGATTAGCAGAAATCACGTGTTTTTAAAACACTTTTTTATTTTATTTCTTAGACATGCTGGTTTACTCTTTCTTTCTTTACTTCTCTTTCTTATGTTTGCATCGTTACGATTAACTTCTTTAATTTGATTTAATTCTTAATGACGTATTTATATTTTTTAAAGTCAAGGATGAATGTTGCGGTCCCTAGACACTATTAGACAGCTAAGTTATTAACTTACTTAAGTTTGTGATATTGAGTTAAGCCAGTGTAATGTTAAATACTGTGTCACTTAATTATAATACTTATTGTGATTTATTTATACTAGTTTATCATAAGATCCAGTGCATTTATTTAATTTTTTAATTAGTTTTAGTTAGCTTTTGTTTCGGTTTAATAAAATTAAAAATAATTTTTAAAATGTGGAGTTGTGATCATATTGCAGGACATATTACAATGCTTATTAAAGATAATTAATTTAATTCTTTTGTTCGTACCTTTTTGAAAATAATTTTACTTTGCGTAGAAGTATAATAGAACAATTCTATTCCATTTATGTTGTATTATTACATATTGACTGTTTTAATTGTTATTTAAGTAAGTTTATCTAGACAAAATTATGTTTATTTCCTCAAAATTGTGTGTTCCGGACACTACTTCTCGACTTGATAATGTGGATGGACGACTAATGCTTATGTACTGCGAAACGAAATGGCTCTACTAAAATAGAAATGACAATAGTGTAAATACTTTTGAACCGATATTATATGTGATAAAATATTGTAATATGATATGATTTGCAAGTAGTTTAGAAACATGAATATTCTGTTATCGATTGTTGCACGAAATGTAAATTATGGAACTAGCATGAACTAGTTTTTATCTATGGTTACTCTACCAATTAATTGTCATTGGGTATGTGTGAAAGATATATACACTATAAAAATGTTTATTTCCTTTATTTACGGTAATTGCAAAATATACCATGTTACAATAAATACTTGCGTTAATATTTGCAGTTATAAAATCTATTTTCTTGTTATATGCAGATATTATTTTCATGGGTTGACATTTCCATTTTATAATGAAAGATCGACTAACTCATCACTATGGCAGCTCAATGTTAATTTTAATTCGAGTCGAAATATTAATGTTTTGCCATTTCTGTTGCCAATGTGTATATATTATATTATCACTAGATAGTGTGTTTATTATAAAAATCGTGTCCTTCATCTTGATAGCTGTCAAATTTATGTGACGTGTAAGTTATTGACATAACTGTTAGTAAGATAAATTATCAAATATTTTGTTAAGAATTGTATCTTAGGTATGCATATTTAATATCAAAATGACTCCAGTCAAAATACAACCTTTTGGGATATTGCAAAAGAAGAATGAGATGTGGTATGATCAACACCTTCGTGTTTTATTGATATTGCACTTTGTCTCTTTCCTACGCGATTATGGCGACTTTTTTTTTTAATAACAAAGTTTCTTAATGTGATAAGATATAATGTAATTTATATTTCGTTTTTTTTTGAGTCATTCTTTTGCGTACTGTAAATACAAAATAGATACTAAGCTACTTAGTATCAAACTTGGTCAATAGATGCCGCTGCTGTAAAAGTAAATAATGGCCTCTTTCTCTGGGCTATATAAAAAATAAGAGATAGTGCCACTGTAGAAGTGGTTTAAAAATTATGTATACAATTCGAATAATATTGATATTTAGTAATATTTTGCCTAATGGTCTATGTACTTAAGTTAAAAGACCTATGGTTTTGTGACTAATTAAATGTGTTAGTTAGTTTTTTAATTGTATAAATATAAATTAATTCTGTAAAGTATTATAGATTAAGTAATAGGTAATGAGTACAATAAATGAGTGGGTAAGAAATTGTTACGATCTTGTTTTTATTACTTTTATGGTACGGTGTACCGTGTAGTGCCGGCAATAGAATACGAAGCCACTACTCCATATCTTCCAGTGGAGGTCGTAATGCGACCGAGGGACCCACAGCACGATCATCCAGTTCTTTCATCCTCCAACGCTTAATGAAGTATAAACAACAAAAATCAATATGAAAGGTGGGATTTATTGCGTCAACCCCAAGTTACAGGGAAACAGACATTAAGCAGAGGACATAGGTTTTTTTTTAACAAAAGAGGCAACAGCGACCTTGGAGGTTAAATGACTTCAAAAATGTCGGACAGAAGGCAACGGGAAACCACTGTATTCTATTTCTCCCAAGAGTCACTATGGCAGGTCTAAGAACAGTAAATAGTATGTCTGGCGATGGCTATAGTGCAATATAATTATTTCTGTGCTAAATATTAAATCTAGCAGCAAGCGACGGAGGACTTCTTCCCCTGAGATGGCTGACCAAGGCTCCGCATCAAACATGCTAGCGGTATTCCAGCATGAGAAGTAATGTCGTGTCATAGCGATACTAGGAAACATGCATTACCCAGGGATCAGGCTATCCCAGCTACGGAAACCAATCGTAAACGTTGATGACGATCATATGCGATCTTTTTTTTAATATTTGGGATGATAAATGACTACACCGGATGGTAAGTGACGGCAGCGGCACATGACTTCTATATCTATTCTCAACAAAAATTCAAGATGCGCATGCGTCGTTATCCTTAATTGAGTTATCCTATTCCCAACACGCACTATTTCTGTAATGTTTGTTTTCTGTGGACATATGTGTGTATAAGCGTTAAATGGAGCATATTAGTTTTTAATACTGCAATTACAACACCCTTACACCAATAAATATATTTGTGTACCCATAAAATGGTACTATTTATTACCTATTATATCGAACTTATTAAATTAAAATAAAAAAAAATTAAATCTATAAACGGAGGTGACTTGAACCCAAGACCCATGCAATCCTATTGTGGGATTCTAGTGTACTCCTGACATTTTTTTTGTTACTTTTTCAATGTATTGTAAAATTGTGCTTTTTGTATCAAATATGTAAGAGCTTTAAAACTCTGTACTATATTATTATTACAAGGGCCACCCTTCCCTGGTCATGCTGACAGACTTATGTTGCAGCTGGAAACTGCATCGTGTCTCTATTACTGTACAATTTTAACAAACGGGTTATTGCCATTAATGTCACAAGAGAGCAATAATTCTATAAATAAATAAGTAAATAGAGTAAACTGTACGTACACGCGTCCCTCGCATAACACGGTTACGATGGTACAAAATTTGAGATTAACGTAATTTGGTTTCAAATAATCGAATATGCATTTTTTTTTTCACTTGTGTCACAAAAAGGACCACAACACAATAATAATCACCAATTTTATTGATACAGAAAAATATCTGATTCCCTTTTTAACAGTCAGAATGCAATTTGTTCTGGAAAGTTTGCTTTGTTTTTGACATTTTTGAAAATAAATAAGTGAAAAAAATTATTGCACACCAATAGAGAGTAGCCAACTTTAAGAAAAAAAAATAGATTAGCTGTAGGAGATGAAAATTATTTTTGTGATCATAATAATCGTGTTTCTATTTAATTTATTATAATTATTATATTTCAATATATTTCTTAGTATTATTAGTTTTTGTATCATATCATAGAGTTGAATTTTATATTTTTATAGCCGGCCATATGGACGACCGATGAAAAAATATTCTCGAGTGGCAACCTCGTAATGGCAAAAAGGAGTAACGACATAGACAAGTCTACGGGAAGTCGATGGCTCGGGATCCTGCTCTATGGCTGTCTCTGGGGGAGGCCTATGTTCAACAGACAGACATGGACTGAAATGATGATGATGATTTTTACAGTGTTAGAGCTACACTGCAGTTTGTTACCAGTTGCATAATGATTGGGTCAGCTCGACCGGGGTAGACCCATGAAATAGCAGCTGGTCTGGTGAGTGTACGGATCCGGAGACCTTTATTATTGGCGACGAGGCATTCCATTTCAGTCCTCAAGGGTGACAATGCATCTGCATAATGATTCCTTGTCTAGGATGAATGTAGATGTCATGGGATTATCATCGGGTGAACTGTGTGCTCGTTTGTTACTCTCAACGCAATAAATAATAAATTAATATATAATTTGGGGTATATTAACCACCTATCCTGACATATTAGTGGTGGTTGAAGAGCTGATGTTAGTAAAACAACAAAGTCAACGCGCAACACATCGTTTATTAACCAAAAAAGCAACAGATCACAATAAAAAGCAACTAACATCAAACTGACAACACATTTCATTTTTTTGTTTTAAATATAAAATAAATCTTATGGCTATGTGTAAGTAAGAACAAATCCTGGATCAAAAATTTAAATTATAGTTCCAAAGAAGTACAATTAAACATAAACTTAGATTGGCAGTAGGCTTGTTTTCGACAAATTTACCAATTTAATTCGAAGTTATCGATAAAAAGGAACTATTAAAAATGCTCACGTAATAAAAATTCACTTCTAAACGACTTCTCATAAGGAAAGAAAAGTTAAAATTCAAGATATAGTATTTTTTATGTTATGGTCCTTACATAGTACCCTGAGCTAACCGTACTGTATACTAAAACAATAATGAAATTTAGTTGTCGCTTTCCACAGAATTTACTTAAGTTTTAATTTTTTTTATAGACTTACTATAGCATTGAGAAATGTATATATACATAATATTCATATCACACAATAAATAATATAAAACCAGAAAAGGGGTCTTCCTTTTCTGGTTTGTATTATTTCTTATATTTAAAAAAAATGTTAATATAATCAATCCAGGATTCTCTATAGATCCAGAACGAAGCGTTCTATTCGATTTAATTTATTATTCGCTGTTTCGCTTTTAAGTCGCATTAGATTTCTGCGTAGTCACTTTTTATATATCGCCTTGGAAAAGTATTTTTATTTATTTATAATAACAATTAAAAAAAAAACATTCACCGAAATTATCACACAATTTTTGGTTAATTACTGATTATAATTTAAAACAAAATTTGTATATATTATCACAATCTGTTATCACGGTTTAGAACCAAATAACCGTTACGGCCAAACTATTGTTTTTTGTATAGAACTTTTGCCGTTATTGTACAGTCTAAAATATTACGTATTCATTATAATTAAAGTCTAGAATAGCATGGGATTATTTAACACTAAGGATTTAAATCGATATAGTACTCTTTGTTTCGATTAAACTAACAAATATGGGGAATGCATACTGATACTTAATATGTCGTCCAAAAGTTGTTTGCCAACCCACCTGCCAAAGTTGGCAGATGATACTACTACTGTTTATGAGATAATTTAGTGCAAAATTATGCTTATAAGACTTATAAGACCCAAATTAGTTTGTTATCTAAATTGGTCGATTAAAAAATCTTATGACATAATCCATAATTGATTATATGATTGATATTTAAAAAAAATCATTAGGATAGGAGGAATCCATGATATACCTATATATTGACCTTAAACTATATGCATTATGTGTCATAATCCCATAGCAGTGAAGAAAGATTGGCCTTAAAATGGCACAGAGGAAATACTTCTAGTAAAGGAATTTAGACTTAAAGATAAATATATTAGGGACTAATATTCTAAAACAACACTTTTGGAATGATTTAGATAATCACAAGCCTTATAGTAACAAAATTGGCATAAAATACATGCCCATTGCACTCAGAGAACACCGCTCAGAAAAAAATCTTTCCGGAATTTTTTTTTGTGCTATTGTATTATTTAAAAATAAATATAAAAAGGAAACCGTATTCGTAATACCAGCAAGATTTACCATCTTACATGAAGGCACTCGCGCCCATGTAAAATTGTACCAGAGAAATTTTGAAAAATTTGCTCCGAGTGCAAAAGGTTAAAATTTAATTTAAGATTTTTGATAATTCTATATGATATATTCTAAAAAAGCGACAAAAATATACAACAAATAAACATGCACCTAATATATTTAAATATACCTAGACACAACGCAGAATATCTTAAATATTGTATTTGTAAATGCAAAAAAGTTTAAAATATTTAATAGGTGTCTTAAATTATCTCTAATTTGACTAATTTTATATTAGGTTGGCAACTGTTCTTTCAGTTTTTCTTTTTTAATTTTATATTGCGTAGTTTATTTAATGTCTTTGGCATAATGTTAAGATTGTTTGATGGGTAATGTTGTGTTCTATCGTTGAATCTATGTTTTGTTTATTTGTACGAGTTTATTAATCTGTTTATAATTAAATTAAAACAAATTTTGTGTGTAAATTACACTGGAATGTTTGTTTTAAATCCACAAGAAACAAAAAAGCCAGCCATCTTATTACTAGAGAGTGTAGAGGTGAAGTATGAATTAGGCGTGTGCAACTCTTTACTGAAACGACTCACTGTTCCGAAACATTAATGTGTTCCAAAAGATTGGGATGGTAACGATATTTCAAATGCATCATTTATCTCATTTGGAGCTGAAACAACTACACGACGCGAACGCGACGCGACTTGAACCTCGAAGCGAACAAAGACAAGCGGTGATCCGATGTTATCCTGCTCGTTCTAACTGAGCAACTTTGGTATTTAATATCTCCCTCGCTCGGTATGTCGTCACTAGCGACTTACGAGAGAGATAAAATATTAAGATAATAAGTATTTATCTGTAGTGAGAAAGAGACACTACATACTTTAAATTTTGCTAAGCAATGCAATATTTTCTGTTCACACAAAAATGACCTTTAAAATACATATAATCTATTACAAACGAGGCGTTTTATGCGTTAGTTTATTAGTTTTACTTTGATTACAATAATATTTTGAATTTGTACGTTTTGTCGCTTTCTTAATAAAATATCTCTCGCCGTTTTGTAAAGTTGAATAAAAGCTGTTAAAAATTAGTGTAGCAGTAGTATCAGATGCAATTGATCCAATCCCATAGATGTTACATTTCGCTCACGCCTAGTATGAACATAATGTTGCCACACAAATAAAATGTTACTCACATAGAATATGGGCAAAAACCTAAATAATAATTATATATAAAAGGAAATGGATCTATGGTCAGTACGATACTGATTTTGAGATATTTCAGTCTCTTTCAAAATCCTATACATGCGCGTTGTTTCTTTTAATACTGATGCAGATCTTGGGTAGATTAATTTTTCGATTCGAAATTGGATGATTTCTACTAACAAGCTATTATTTTAAATATATTTTTTTTTATTGAACGGTGGGAGATAGTTGTAAGCAATAACGCAGAAATATCGTTTAAAGAATGGTAATTATTATTGAGAAACAAAATTAAAAAAAAAAAACGGTATAACAACTTAGTTGCCAACGTATTACTTTAGTATAGTATATTTCATTATAAGTATAGGTCGCGGCACAAGTCTAGCGGTGAACGGAAAGTGGAGGGGATAGCTGCGCGTGGGTACTGTCGCGAACGCAAGTGTTTATACAAATTAATTACGAATAAAGTGTTTTTGTTTGTACTTTTTTTATGTGTAAGCTAGTTCGTGTAAGATAGTTACATAATAAATCATCATCATCATCTCACTAATATCATAAATGCGAAAGTTTGGATGTTTGTATGGATGAAATTTAGCACGGACATATTGTAGTCTGGAAGGCTACTTTTTTACGCGAACAAAGTTGCGAGTGGAAGTTTTTTTTTATTAATTTCAAATGTACAGTATTACAATGTATCACTTTTCACAAAAATAAGTGTGACAATTATATTTAAAAAAGAATTAGTATTAAAATTTAGAAAGCGACTGTACACCAGGAGCGAGCGGGGTGTGGTATCGGTGCGCGGGGCAGAGTACGACTGGAGAGCCAATAAGCGCTTACGCATGGCTCGACTCCGCGGGATACCTAATTTTCGACTTCTGCGCATTAACAGTCAGCGCTAGACTTATTTGCCGCAACATATACAAACATTTGTACTAAAACAATTGAATATGCATGTTTTCATAGCATATTTTTTCTTATTTTCTTATTCTGAATGAATGGAGTCGCGTTCATGTATTGCATATTATTATTTTTTTTAAACATAAAATAAATTATAGCAGCTCCAAATGGTAGCTGCTGTCTTGAGACTTTCACTTATGACAAGTTACTTAATAGAGATGTATAAATAAATTATTTCTATAAAAAAGCGATCACATTGTGACGTATAAAAGATAAAGCACCGTATATAATACAATACTGCCAAATTGTGTTGGCATTTTGTTGTATAAATATGAACAAACGTTCGATTCCATAGGATGTTGTTTCATCTTTTTCTAACGGCAGTAATCTGAAAGGGAAAACACTATGTAAAATAAACTAATTAGTATTTTTGCAGATTTTTTTACAATCGTGGACAGCTAAAGGTGTTGGGGGGCCTCCCCGGGTTGGGTTTCCTGATGATAAATGGATACTGCCGCCCATAAATATTCACCACCTGAGGAACTTATCGCTGGGACATATGACATTTAGGACTTGATGACGTCATGGTGAACATGAGAAAAATGAGTGTATGATGCTCTGCATGCAACGCGAGGAATGCGGGAGAATGCTATCTGGTTATTATCAAACTGCATTAATTGTGCGAGATAGGATAAGAACAGTGCCAGAACCATGCTACAGTTTGTTTCCGGCTGTGTCATGAATGGGTCGGCTCGACCACCGATTGACCACGCCCTCACGGAATACCAGCGTAAAATTTCAGCAAAACACTGCTGTGTTTTATCTGTGCTGTGTGACTTATATTTGACGTGATGAGGCATTCCTTTTAATCATTTGAAATCGCCGGATGTCATGGGCCGTAGGAACCACTTACCAACAGGTGAACCGTGTGCTCCTTTATCTCTCTTAATACAGTAAAAAATATAACATAGTGCATATGACACGGCACTATGTCACAAACATAGAGACGCTCTGTCCTCCTTCCCTTTACAGATGTGATGCATGGGCAAAGAGCTCGTAGGGAGGTCAAGCTGTGTCAGGGATACGGGACATATACATATAACCAATAGTTTGACCCTCGCCTGGCAATCGTAACCAGGTAGTCAAACCCACGCGGCTCCCGGATAAGGAAACGTAAGCGATCGTTCTAAAGTTATATTTCATACTCACCAACAACGTGAAGCCTGTACTGTACGTTCAATTGGTGGTAAGTTTAGCCGTCTCACTGTCGCTAGGCGGCGCCGGTTCCGAACAGTGGACCTTGATGATCGGAGGCGGCGGAGTGCCAGGGGGCGAAGGCCTGCTCATCACCGTCAGGACACCGGAGTTCACGTCCTCGATCGCCTTCCGGAGCTGTAACGATTAGGGAGTAAAGTTGAAAAGTGTTTAGTACAAAAGTGCAAAGTAGAAAAGCGTTAAGTAGATCGTAATAACTGTCTGTGACTGCGTTAAGTGTTGTAATAACTTTAAAGGATTTTGACATATCTGTTTTTTTGGTTGTAATACATTATTCTTAATTTGCATGCTATTTGTAGATACAAGCTATACAAGAGAAACCATTGCATAATTTGAAATTTATACCTTGCCAATTAATAATGTGTAATGGCAAATAAATAATAATAATTATTATTAAAAAAGTGTAAAGCAGTAAAGTGTGAAGTGTTTTATAAGAAAATAAAACATGCGTACATACCTCTTTCAATGAGACCACGCCGATCAACCGGCCTATCGCCGTCACATAAGCTCTGCTTACCCCCAACGTTGAGAACAGCGAGTGGACCTGTGAAGCGAAGTCAAATTTTAAACCTTATCCAGCAATCGCAGTATAGCACCCCCACTATGCAAGTTCGCGGGAAGCTGATGGATGCAGGTGGCTTAGAATCGTGCTTTGTGTCCTATATATTAACGGCTACCTCACAATACGATAGAGGTCTCGACTGAGCGCCCTAAGCGCTCGGTCACCTCTCAACCCGGTGAAACTGTCAAAAAGCCCTCAGACTAACAGCTGCCATCAGCCCGAAAAATATATATATATATAATAACATACTGCTTATACATGAGAATTTACAAAAATATTATTTCTACAAAAACTGCTATTACCTACACCTATTTATCGATTAAAAAAGATACAGAAATCGTTCGTTTGGGCAATACGCATATTTGATACAATTCCCCAAATAATAATCGATTTGACATTAAGCAGATTTAAAATTTAGGTTAAAAACCAATATGACTGCTCAAAATGACGAATGTGCTGACAAACTCTTGGACATTTTGTAAATTATAATTTAAAAAAAAATCAATTTCTTCTCGCTAGCAGCTGCCTTCCGAAACGGTGGTCCTAAAGCGTTTTGTATAAACCTACATGATTAAAGTTTCTTTTGAGTGATAGGCCTCCATATCAAGGCCTATCTTCAGCAGTGACGTGCGGATAGGTTTCTCTTCATTATTTTCTTTTCTTTGACGTTTTGCACTTTTCCGTTTGGTGACTGGAACGTGTTGTCTTTTCATCACTGATGTCTTCCTAGTCCACTTCCGCCATATCTTTCGATTATCACCAGATGACATCAACTGTCCAGGATATATTATGGTGCCTCACTCGTCGTCTCCTTTCATTTATTAATGAATCATTTTACAGTATTGTCCGAATTGTTTTGTCTTAACTAATCTGTATAAATTTAAATTACATAATGTTCATTGGCGTTCGTTGTAAGCGCATCACTTTAGAACACAGCTGGATCGAATTGGTTACTTTTAAAAAAAAAAAATTGTTACAGTCGTAATTGGGTTTTTACGGGACAAAAAAAATTGAAAGAGTCGCCCGGAAAATTAACGAAGACAAGAAAAACTGTAAACTCTCGATTCGAAAGGTAATTTTAACGAATTCACAAAACTATAAATTTATTATAGTAATTTGGACAGGACAACGTCCGTTGGGTCAGCTGTTAGTTAATTAGTTAAATAGTCGTTAATTGTTAGTTAATTCAATAAATGTACGAAGCCAAACTCTGGTCACCTTGAGAAGCGAGGTCCTCTCCACCAGCTGGAAGGGAGCCGGGTCGATGTGGCAGATGTACAGATGCTCGTCTTCGTATTCAGGGTCGTCTGGATGCTGGAAAAGAAGAGGAAATATAACAATGATAGTATTCAAGTATTTTATATATTTATTTTATTTACCTAAAGTCCACAAGGTTGCTGGTGCATACAATACAATGAATATTAAAAAACACAAACCCATAGTAAAGTTAAGAATAAAGTTCTATTTTTTTTCTTCTGTGTGAGTATTGCTGTTGGTCCAGAGACCTTTACAGCTTTATCTAATTAGACTCGCGAGCGGGAGGCCCGCTGAGTAGGGAGACAACGACGATGCTGCGAAGCTGGCGCGGAGACTGCTGCTGCACCACCGCTGCACTCCGACCCCTGTGGACGAAGAACGTCGACGACAAGAGAGGGGGGCGATAATACGATCCGAGGGCCCCTCATAACTTCTGTTAAATAAATGATTTATTTATTTACACTAACCAAGCGACTATTGAAGTTCTCCACAAATACGGTTAAAGAGTTCTTCAATACAACTATGTATGAAGTTATAGAGCGGATAGGCGAGAGGGATGGCAGTTGGATGAGGCGTCGCAGTGATAACCCAACGGTTCTATTAGACACAATGCGCTATATGCACATCTATTAGACGCCCAATTCCCCAAAAATTACGATCACCGTCGGGGCTTTTTGCCTGATGCTCAACCAACACGATAAAATCACTCTGGGATCTTTCGCGAGTTGGCGTATAGTGATTGACCATTAAGCATACATACCATGTCCCTCTTCCTGGCAATCTGCAGCATCCGGTCGAAGTCTATCTCCTTGGCCATCTCCAGCTGCTCCCACGTCTTCTGGTCCTCGGGCGACATGTCGCACACTCGCTCACGTGGCTGCGAACAACAATGTTGCCACATTCAATTACGAAATATTGTTTACGATTTTTAAAATGTTATTATTTATTACATAGAATATAAAAAATTAACATACACAAACGTGCGAGCATTTCACCTGATGGTGACCATTTCCGCCAATTCTTCTTCTATATCTTTCGACTAGCGGGTCTTTCAGACGACCCTTTAGTCGACCCGTTAGTCTCATCGCAGGTGTCGACAAAAGCTTAACTAGTGGAGAGCAAACGGCCACCGATTCGTTTCAAACTCTGTTAGCGCCTTTATGGCCCACACTTGTAATTTTATCTTATTCGGTTTTTTTTTAAACACACCACCATACGAAACACCGAAGCGATAAGCAAGTATTTCACGCTGATATCCTGTGTGGAGTCAAGTGTAGGAGTTCTCGCTAGAATTAATTTTAGCCTTAACGTCTATCGTTTAAAAACGTTTAACGTTATACGTTATAATTGTTATTTAATAATATTCGGGGTGACGAACGAGCGCACGATTGAACTGATGGCGTGTATTTTTTGTGAAATATAATAATATATTTAGTTAACTATTGTTTACAGAGAAAAAACACAAGCAAAACAAACTAATCCTGTATCATGGGCCGATATTAAGGCTTAAATTTATGCTTACAATTTTTTTAAAAACCTTTTAGGCCCGTGCTACGCTGCTCAGCCTTCATCGCATCGAACATGATTTATGATAAAACTTATAATTAATGTTTTGCAAAACATGATTTAATCACTTATGCTGTTATAAAAAAAGAAAATATCATAATTTGGGACGTAGCAGTAAAATTTAATTTGAGTTCAACACCGTACTCGCAAAATTAAGAAAAGTGGAGTGAATTAACGTTTTTGGGATTCATAATTCGCAGTATAAGTTAAATTAGTAATTATTCTGGTTTATGACATATCTGTCCTCAACGAAAATTTAAGGAATGTAACGATGTTTTAAATTGTCTTTCCCCTTGTTTTATTGCAATGAGAGTAACGAACGAGTACACAGTTCACCTGATGTCAACTGATTCCTGCAGCCTACGACATCTATATTCCTTGACGAAGAATCATAATGCTGATAAGTTGTCACCCTTGAGGACTGAGATGGAATGCCTCGTCACCATCGTAACATAGATCGTCGGATCCCTACACTCACCAGACGAAACACAGCAACGTTGTGCTACTATTATACGTTGGTATTCCTTTAGGGCGTGGTTCTGCCCCGATCGAGCTGACCTATTCATTCTGCGGCTAGAAACAAACTGCAGTGTAGCTCTACCACTGTTGAAACTTACCCTTACACTTCACGGGATTCCTATACCAAATGAAACACATCAAAGTCATGCTGGCTACTTGATCCGTGGGCCGTGGTCCTACCTCCGGCCGACATACGCTGTCCATTCAATAGTAAACTTCACTCACCAATTGCACTTTCTTGTTGATAGATGGGCTTCGTGGTAATCCAGTGTTGATCTGATCGGGGAGACCACCTTCCACGTCTTGCAACAGCGTGGACCTCTTGAAGATCGCTTCGAATGCTGCACGGATTCTGTGTAATAAAAAAAAACTACAATTTAGGACGGATTTCTTATTTAATCTAGCACAGAAGAATGACTTAGATTGAAAGAGTTTTAAAAAATATCAAATCAATTGTGTGCCCGTAAATCACCATTCGAAAATACTGTCAAAATTTGTGGAAATTGCGAAACTTGATGTTTCATTACCTAGTCTCCGCGCCGGTCACGGTGGTGTATACCGACGGTTGTGGCGTGATGGGGGTGTTGGGACTCGCCACCAGCCCCCGGCTGAGTGTGAACGAGTTCGTCTTCTTCAGGATTGACTTCGGACGGAACAGCTGGCCTGGCGCTGAAATATAAACATAGATAAGTTAGATAGAATCGTTTTACTTGGAAGACGATGGTTGGCAATCCAACACTGTGCGCTTTATACGAAATTTTCTTTCATTAGCCGATACGACTTAGGGTTATTTTTTTGCGTTTAATACATTGAGAGTAACAAACTCGCACACAGTTCACTTGTTGGTAAGTGATTCCTACGGCCCACGACATCTACATTCACAATTACTAATTCACAATTAAAAAGGAATCATAATGCAGATGCGAGATGGAATGCCTCGTCATCAATAGTAAAGGTCTCCGGATCCCTGCACTCAACAGACGAAATAGCAGCATTATGTTGCTATTTTACGCTGGTGTTCGACAAGCGAAGGACTACGCTCTGACAGAATACCAGCATGACACAAGTGTGATATGCCAAATGTGACTTTAAATTATGTCATTTCGATCCATTTTGAGCACGTCTTGCGGTTATTTGCACAAATCAGATCATTCACATGGTCGTCCCCTTCCCTATTCCGTATTGTGATGCATTAATACTGTTCCTCTGCTGGGAATGAAACCGTCATATACACGAACTACAACCAGATACTTTAACCAAACGTAAGGAAGTATAATATTAACCTGGTATCAATCCGCCCTGATCTTTAGTGGTGAGTGAAGACCCCCTAGTCATACCCGTTCCCGGCACTTGCAGCATGTCCGGCGCCGGGGTTACCTGGAAAGAAAAAATCATATTCCATTATGTTTAGGTTCACAAAATATATAATAAATAAATAAATAATATAATGTAATATATACCATAGAATCCAACTAACCGATAAGTTTTCTTTTCAAAAAGAGTATGTTCTTAGTATAAAATTATATTTTTTTTATTTCATTGAGCACACGAATTCACCTGACGGCAAGTGATTCCTGCGACCCATGACGTCTACATTCATCCTTGACAAGGAATCATAATGCAGATGCGTTGTCACCCTTGAGGACTGAGGGCATCTCTTAACCAGTTATAATAATAATAAAGGTCTCCGGGATCCCTACACTCACGAGACGAAACACGGCAGCATTATGTTGCTATTTTACGTTGGTATTCCGTTAGGGCGTGGTTCTACCTCGATCGAGCTGACCCATTCATTATGCAGCTAGAAATAAACTGCAGTGTAGCTCTACCACTGTACTTACTAACATTTGAGCATTTTTTTATGTGATCTCGTTTTTTTAACTGGCATATATCATGAATGGGTCCGCCCATTTGGGAGAACCACGCTTCTACAGAATACCTGTGTATAATAGCACATCGAAACATCTGTCTACATTTTGAATCTAATGGAGGTTGATTTTTGGTGACTATCGACAGAACTTGACGTCCGCCTAAGGACCAGGACCTTATCTTCTGGTTATTACAAGATGACATCTGCACAGAATATATTAGCTATCGCTGGTCTTCGCCTTCCTTATTCCAAGGTAATGTATATAAGATGGGAGGAAGGTTCAGGTTTTATTCAATACCCTGCGGATAGGAATTGAACCATTGCCATAGACAAGTAGATCACTTATCAGGTAAGCGTGATGGTTATTGGATAGTAATAAAAAAGAAGTAACCCTTCTCACCTCAAACCTAGAAGGTCGTCTGACCCTCTTGGCTTCCTCGTGCCTCCTGCGAAGTTCCGCTTCTCTGTACCACAGCGCGGCGACCTGCAATCTCCTCTCCCTACCCACGGCCTTCTCTATAACTTTGACTAACTCCCAACGGTGGATTGAACCAAGAAGTACCATTGATGCTGGACTGTCCACTAGTGGAAAACTCTTTATTGTCTGTGGAGGAGAGGACAGTATTATTTAGATAAATCAAACTTATTTCTTATTGATAAATTATATACATATATAAATTTGTGTATGCGATACTGACATAGTGTTAAAGTATTATACTTAAATATTGTGGATTGTTTATTGTCTGATAACTATAGGCTGGCAACTTTTTTTTCTTTTTTTTAAAGTTTATTAGACAAAAAAATCATCAATAATGTATTCTCTTCGTGTCGTTTACGACTTCTCTCCTTTTCCATCGTTCAACAAGTATATCAAAAACAAGTTGGTAGAAATTATCCGATTTCGATAAGAAAAGTCATCCACGTAACATTTTAATTTCTGCATTTATAATATATAGCATTTTTTTTTTATTTTGTAAGAGACTGACAAAAATAATACTGAAGGCGAGATATTTATTTACATTAAGGTATTGTTTGTGCCTTGGGCCTTGTAATAAATAAAGCCGCCGTCAAGCAGCTTTCGTTACGTATTGATGGTAAAACCGTATAGTTTTTGAAATTTCTTTGCATTTATTTCATGGATATGCCATTTCCTCCATCGATATCTGATCTGATAATGATTTTTTCAAGTTTCACACTGAGCTACCAAAGATCTTTCAAAAATCATAAACGTATTTATAATTTTACTTATTAACAATGTACAACCCGCAGGAGTTAACTTGAGATCTTAACGGAATGCAATGCAATGCGCGCTCCCCTCCCGACCCCCGCCTTCTTACCGCTCTCGCCTACGACACGTCAGCAATCTCACAATTAACGTACGTTTTGCGTTAACGCGTTTGGTGTCGTTTGTTTTTTTTACCTGATTGTATCAATTTAGTAGTACAAGAACTAATCATTCAATTAGGATACGAGAGTGATTCAGATTGTGACAGTGTTCAGCTACTGTACAGACAATGACAGTGACATCGACTGCGAATTATCTGGAATACAATCTATAGATAACCAGTAAATAGTTTAAGTATGTGAAAAAAAACTTAAATTTTCTGCTTGTATAATTGTTGTGTATAATTAATTATGTTACTATAATTAATAATACACAACACTATTATAAGACCAATACAATTAACCATAAAAAAAAAAATCAACAAATAGACGATATTTTTTGTGAATCAGTACGTTTCGCTCTTACGTCATCCGAGCGAAGTCTCAAGTTAACTCTTGCGGGTAGTAACCGTACATACATAGATAACCGTACATATATAGGACATATGTTATGTATACCTATGTCCTATAATACATTCTATGCAGCTGATAAATATTAGAAGATATCGCTGTAGTTGAAGTTGATCAGGACGAGCAGAGAACGAAGATATGGTGATTATCTACGTTCAAACTCACTCCCACAAAGTAATAGGCAGAGGTTATAGTTACTAATTGGCAAGGTCAAATATATAGTTCCTATATTACATACATACATTCCTATTACTTTGTGGGAGTGAGTTTGAACGTAGATATGGCGATGCTCGTCCTGATCAACTTCAACTACAGCGATATCTTCTAATATTTATCAGCTGCATAGAATGTATTATAGGACATATGTATACATAACATAACATATTCACTCGCTCATCGTCGTTCTATTCCGATGTAATGCATATACAATATGTTGAGAGGACTGTTCGGATGCAATGTTATTATTATTATTACTTCTTTTTTATATATTTGAGAGTTACAAACTCACACACAGCATCACATGATGTTAAGTGATTCCTGCGGCCCATGACATCTACATTCATCCTTGACAAGGAATCGTAAAGCAGATGCGTTGTCATGCCTTGAGGATTCAGATGGAATGGGGCATTCCATCTGTCACCAGTAGTAAAGTCTCCGGATCCCTTCACTCACCAGAGGGAAAACAGCAGCGTTATGCTGCTATTTCATGCCGCTATTCCGCGAGGGCATGGTCCTACCCCGGTCGAACTGACCCATTCCTTCTGCAGTCAGAAACAAACTGCAGTATAGCTCTACCACTGTACTGTAGAATACCGAAAATCCATAAAACACACCGAAACGAAAATCAACAACCAATCAACCCAGGACCTTCGAAGCAGCAGTTAGATACTGTACCCACTAGAGACTACTCAAATATACACAGATTGAGGAAGATTATTTCAATATATAGACAAATTAAAAGAAAATCATGATAAGATATTAACCTTATTCTCCTTAAGAATATCCTTAAGCTGCTGGAAGGTCATCCGGTTCCAGATGTACTTGACATCGCGCACCATGAAATCCTCCACGCAGATGTCGTACATACCTAGAAATAAATAATTTATTAACCTTACGAGCCGTGGTAACTTTTTTTATTGCATTTAGAGTAACAAACTCACACACAGTTCATGCAATCTGATGGCAAGTGATTCATGCGGCCAAGGATATCTTCGTACATTCGTCCTTGACAAGGAATCATAATGCAGATGCGTTGTCACCCTTGAGGATTGAGATGGAATGTCTCGTCACCAGTAATAATAGTCTCCGGATCCTTACACTCACCATACGTAACGCAGGAGCATTATTTTACCTCGGTATTTTGTGAGGACGTGCTGATCCATTTATTTTTCAGCTAGATGCCAACTCCAGTGTAGCTCTACCACTGTACTGTAGAATACCGAAAATCCATAAAACACACCGAAACTAAAATCAACAACCAATCAACCCAGGACCTTCGAAGCAGCAGTTAGATACTGTACCCACTAGAGACTACTCAAATATGCACAGATTGAGGAAGATTATTTCAATATATAGACAAATTAAAAGAAAATCATGATAAGATATTAACCTTATTCTCCTTAAGAATATCCTTAAGCTGCTGGAAGGTCATCCGGTTCCAGATGTACTTGACATCGCGCACCATGAAATCCTCCACGCAGATGTCGTACATACCTAGAAATAAATAATTTATTAACATTACGAGCCGTGATAACATTTTTTATTGCATTTAGAGTAACAAACTCACACACAGTTCAATCTGATGGCAAGTGATTCCTGCGGTCAAGGATATCTACATTCGTCCTTGACAAGGAATCATAATGCAGATGCGTTGTCACCCTTGAGGATTGAGATGGAATGCCTCGTAATCAGTAATAATAGTCTCCGGATCCTTACACTCACCATACCTAACGCAGGAGCATTATTTTACGTCGGTATTTTGTGAGGACGTGCTGATCCATTTATTTTTCAGCTAGATGCCAACTCCAGTGTAGCTCTACCACTAAAACTCAGTGTAGATGGCGAGACGAGAAGTCAAGAAGTAAATTTTAACAATTCGCTATGCGTTTACATTGTGTACCAACCACAAATACCTTATCCGAAGAGGTCGCCTATATCTAACAGTGGGATTGATATATATATATATATATATATATATATATATATATATAACGGACGAATATATCGAGATCATAAAGCAGAAAGTCTAGGGTCTACTACCATTCAGAGAGTAGTCCGAGATTTTCAATATGCTGCATCCTTCAGTTGTTTGTCAATCTTGAGAAGTCAAGACGGTAATCATAAATTCTCCTGATGGTAAGTTACACATGCAGACCATTGACATATACGGCAATAAGGCATCAAGATATAGGCTTGTCACCAAGGGGACTAAGATGCCACGACACCAATAATAAAATAGCTGTTATACCTGAAAAGTAATATGACATTCGAGTCCTATTACCACACGAAACGCTGCATTCGATTTTAGTTTTCAATTACCACGTTGTGTCTCGCTAATTCATTTACGATTGGCATTTAACAGTTCAAAAGTCAATGTAAATACTAAATCGAAATAGGTATACAATTATGCCTGCCATAAAATGTCGAATTACTGATAATTACAACAAAGCTATCCTCTCGATCTATTCACACTTTCAAATGCCTATATAAAATGATGCGGTAGCCTACATGATATCATATATACAAAGTAATCACACGCAAACACCCAAGCACGCTCGCGTATTTTACACACATAAAAGATAATATGTGTAAAAGAGAACATTGCTTAAATATTTTATAGAGACTTCATTCTTTTTATTACTTTTATAATATTTATATCAGTACTATTTTTTTTTTAATCCTATATTGTCTAACAATAATTAGTTTACATTGTTGTGTGATTACTAAATCAAATAACAAAATAAAGTAAATTAAATTAAAATCACTATTCTCTTTTATGTTGCTTTACGATGTTTTGTTTTGTTCAGTACGATTTTTGAAACCTAGAATTGATATTTGAAATTATAGATCTTTTTAACAATACCTATGTGTGCCATAAATTAATATTATAATTACACATGATAATTACAATTAATTAATAATATATAAATATATATTATTAGTTCATCATATTAAATATAGTTGATTATAATATCTGATCTAATTGACTGCAAATAAAGTGCGTTAGAGAATCAAAATTAGTATGGGTGATATTTTTTTTTTAAATATTTTAATTTTTTTAAATGCTAAATTTTGTATTTATATATGAAATAAATATTAATATATGTTATTTGTGGAATTCAGGATTACTTGTAATCTTATAATATAGTTTTTAATTCGTTGCA
The DNA here is from genome assembly GCA_029286865.1 of Teinopalpus imperialis. Classification (NCBI taxonomy): domain Eukaryota; kingdom Metazoa; phylum Arthropoda; class Insecta; order Lepidoptera; family Papilionidae; genus Teinopalpus; species Teinopalpus imperialis. Next base: position 7,287,090 of record JAGSMU010000014.1, on the reverse strand, counting down.
CAATCATATCATATACGACAATGTGAAACAAAAAATATCGACGAGGATGGGATTCGAACCCACGCGTGCAGAGCACATTGGATTAGCAGTCCAACGCCTTAACCACTCGGCCACCTCGTCATGCTGACGGTACGCGAAATATAAATATAGTTGTGTATAAACAAAATAACGAATCCACATTAATTATAAATTCATGTAATTTTTTTTTAATAAACATATCTTAGTATACCCAAAGTTGGTGATAGTCTTTTCCATATCTATGAAATTAAAAAAAACGAAGTAATTTTTTTCTATAGATTTTTTTTTAAAGAACAAAGTGGAAGCATGTTGCATTTTTGGCCTTAAAGAAAGGAGAAGGCTAAGAATTATCGATTAGGTTATACCGCTGGTGACAGCTCGATTACAGAGTAGTGCGTGGTAAAATAAGGCCACGGATAAATTAAAGTAAACAGCATAAATACATAAATCCCACTGCTGGGCATAGGCCTCCTCTGGAGGGGGTGTTAGAGCATTGCGCAGGATTAGGTTTTTTTTTATATTTTAGACATGTTACACGTGGACACGTGATAAATAAGGCCTTAAATCGATTTGCTCGGCGTACCGTCAATAGCCCGCAGAATAGGAAAAACTTAATTATACTCTATTCTTTAGCTGAATTATTTGATAATTTCAGATGAACTCACGGCTAGCGGAGGATAGCAGGTCTGGCAGATATGGCAACTTCTTGATTAGTATGATGCTGTCGAAACACGACGGCTGCAGGAGGGATGCGACTGCGTTTGCCGCAAGAACTGCCGCCATTACCGGCAGGATGTGGGTCACCTGAAAGAATATCGATTCTTATACTCTCATGTTCACTGCTTCGACGATTCTTTGTGAAGAAGGGAATTTTAAATAAATTCCCTTTACATTGCCTATTGGCTTTTCCATAATAGCGGATTAGAACCTTAAGTTCGCAAATCGTAAAATATTAGGCTTTTGACGAAATGTTTAATATAATTATCATTCATAACTTTTTACTAATATAATAAGGTATTGTAATTATTACATTATATATATTATATTATTACATTATATATTATATTATTATATACATTATATATATATTGTAATAATGTTTGATAAACCCCAAACCAATATGCTTTTGACGTTTATGAAAAATAAATTGATTTTTATTTCAACCAACAACCATCACAGGGGTTTAAATTATTTATTTATCTATTCCTTAAATAAGGTTTAGAAGGTCGGACTTAACACCCAATGGTATTCCAATCAACCCTGGGAGAATGAGAGAAAATGTTATAAAATAAAAATAATAGTAAATAAATAATATTAAATTACAAATATGACCATATACAACAAAATTAATTCAATATATGTATATATATATATATATATATATATATATATATATATATATATAAGGAACTTTACTGGGCGCATTCTTGCCATCATCCTGATGATCCGTTCCAAAGGAATATAGCCTGTACTGTGTAAGAATGTAGAAATTGGAAGTCATCTTTAAGATAAGATGGATAATTTGGATCATTTAATATAGAATGGAGAAAATGCAAAATTCTAGAGCTAAGCCTTTGTCGAATAGAGAGCGACTTGTATTGTGAACGATGAACGAAATAAAATACAAATAACTTTAAATAAATTTGTATCTTTCAGAGTAAGATCAGCGTAGCCGTAGGACAGTCAGATCGTTTCGTGTATATAAATCTTATAACTTTAAATAAAGATCTTTCAGAGTAAGATCAGCGTAGCTGTAGGACAGTAAGGTCGATTCGTGTATAGTGTGCGATGGCCCTAAAGGTTTCTAGGAGAGAGACTCGGAGCGACTTGAGTAGTGAACGATCGAAAAAAATCTAATAACTTTAAATAAAGATCTTTCAGAGTAAGATCAGCGTAGCTGTAGGACAGTAAGGTCGATTCGTGTATAGTGTGCGATGGCCCTAATGGTTTCTAGGAGAGAGACTCGGAGCGACTTGAGTTGTGAAAAATCGAAAAAAAATCTAATAACTTTAAATAAAGATCTTTCAGGGTAAGATCAGCGTAGCTGTAGGACAGTAAGGTCGATTCGTGTATAGTGTGCGATGGCCCTAAAGGTTTCTAGGAGAGAGACTCGGAGCGACTTGAGTTGTGAAAAATCGAAAAAAAATCTAATAACTTTAAATAAAGATCTTTCAGGGTAAGATCAGCGTAGCTGTAGGACAGTAAAGTCGATTCGTGTATAGTGTGCGATGGCCCTAATGGTTTCTAGGAGAGAGACTCGGAGCGACTTGAGTTGTGAACAATCGAAAAAAAATCTAATAACTTTAAATAAAGATCTTTCAGGGTAAGATCAGCGTAGCTGTAGGACAGTAAAGTCGATTCGTGTATAGTGCGATGGCCCTAATGGTTTCTAGGAGAGAGAGACTCGGAGCGACTTGAGTTGTGAACAATCGAAAAAAAATCTAATAACTTTAAATAAAGATCTTTCAGGGTAAGATCAGCGTAGCTGTAGGACAGTAAAGTCGATTCGTGTAGTGTGCGATGGCCCTAATGGTTTCTAGGAGAGACTCGAGCGACTTGAGTTGTGAAAAATCGAAAAAATCTAATAACTTTAAATAAAAGATCTTCAGGGTAAGATCAGCGTAGCCGTAGGACAGTCAGATCGTTTCGTGTATATAAATCTTATAACTTTAAATAAAGATCTTCAGGGTAAGATCAGCGTAGCTGTAGGACAGTAAAGTCGATTCGTGTATAGTGTGCGATGGCCCTAATGGTTTCTAGGAGAGAGACTCGGAGCGACTTGAGTTGTGAACAATCGAAAAAAATCTAATAACTTTAAATAAAGATCTTTCAGGGTAAGATCAGCGTAGCTGTAGGACAGTAAAGTCGATTCGTGTATAGTGTGCGATGGCCCTAATGGTTTCTAGGAGAGAGACTCGGAGCGACTTGAGTTGTGAAAAATCGAAAAAAAATCTAATAACTTTAAATAAAGATCACACACCTGTCCAGTCATCTCGCTGACGATGACGATGGTGGAGACGGTGTGTGTTACTGCGCCGGTGAAAGCCGCCGCGCCCACTGTAGCGTAGCCCCCTGTGACAAGGATAGCAATACGTTCACGTTTATATACACATACCGGATAAGCAGAACGTCAATGGCTTTATATTGCATATTGTAAATACCATTTGGTGTGGTAGCTATGAGACGCGGCTTGCAGGATCACACCCAACAATACCAACGTTAACTAGTGGTATTCCTGTCTTCGTATGGTGTGTGTTCAGGGATCCATTTACAGGTTATGAGGAATTCCATCTTAGTTCTCATGGCGTGACAATTTTATAAATATATTGAGGATTGGATGTAGATACCACAGGCCCCAGTTATAACTATCAGGTGTAATGTTATAAATAAAACCATGTAATACCACCAATGATAATGTTATCGAAATATATCGAATATTTCGTCATGATCGAAGTAACACAAAACGAACAAACTAAAAACTAAACTCTCGCTCCATTCAACCACCCTGGTACTCTAAGCACTTCGTCACGCGGCCTCCAAATATGTATTACATATATAACGTTGTGAAGTTGTTTTGGACAAAGGTAAACGGAGGAGTGAGTCAGGATGCTCCAGTGCCAGCAAGCTGGTGAGGTGGTCAGTCAACAATACCCTTCCTACCGTCACAGGACTATATTACACTTGGTTAGTTGAAAAAAAACTAGAAATAACTCAAATTATAATTAACCAAAACTAACAACTCGTGTCCCACGGGATTTTACGAAACTATGTATTGTAATATATCGAGATGACGTTAAGTGGCCCTCACGTCGTCACATATTTTTTTTTAAATTCAAAATTCAATTGCCAACACCTTTAATTCTATAAAAAAGGGTACATCGGGCGGACTTAACGCCTTTCGGCATTCTCTACCAGTCAACCCTTGAAATGGAGAAACACTGACTAGTATATCTAGAATGACAGTAGGCAGTATGCAGTCTCATGCTAGGTTCAACATGGAGAGCCCTGGACTTTCTTCTCGTACGGTAACAGTATATGTGTTTATTGGTAATTTTGAGATAAATTGTAATTCAAAATAAATTGTAGAGCGTTCTAGTTATACGAACCAGGTAATATCTTCTGTATATGACCTCCATACGCAACGCCCAGGGGACAGAAGTAATGCATTATTTCCCCTGTCAACCGGCCAAGGGCAGCCCCCATCTTGAATGCGGGCACAAAGATACCGGCCGGCACCGGCAGAGTACAGGACACCATGCTCAGGAAGAACTGTAAATGTATTGTATTTATTAATTAAAATTTTAAAATGGACAACGCAGGGAAAATAAAAAAAAACCATTTTCGACATAAAAGTCGGTTCAAGTGTGTTAACATTTTTATGCCACAGCATACTAAGGTTCCCTGGTGGGCGCTGATGAGTTTCAAGGTAGGAATGGTAACGAGGACCAATAAAATAGAGATAATGTGCAACAAAATCAAATACTAAAAAAAAGATTGTGTAAATAGTTTAAGTCAATAAATATATTTTTATTTTTTATTTATGTATTATATTTTAATATTTGGTACATCACTATCAAGTCAATAAATATATTTTTATTTTTTATTTATATATTATATTTTAATATTTGGTTTCATCACTATCAAGTCAATAAATATATTTTTATTTTTTATTTATATATTATATTTTAATATTTGGTTTCATCACTATCAAGTCAATAAATATATTTTTATTTTTTATTTATATATTTTTATTTTTATTTATATATTTTTATTTTAATATTTGGTTTCATCACTATCAAGTCAATAAATATATTTTTTATTTATATATTTTTATTTTTATTTATATATTATATTTTAATATTTGGTTTCATCACTATCAAGTCAATAAATATATTTTTTATTTATATATTTTTATTTTTATTTATATATTATATTTTAATATTTGGTTTCATCACTATCAAGTCAACAAATATATTTTTATTTTTTATTTATGTATTATATTTTATTATTTGGTTTCATCACTATCAAGTCAACAAATATATTTTTATTTTTTATTTATGTATTATATTTTATTATGTGGTTTCATCACTATCAAGTCAACAAATATATTTTTATTTTTTACTTATATATCATATTTTAATATTTGGTTTCATCACTATCAAAGTCAGTAAATATATTTTTATTTTTTACTTATATATTATATTTTAATATTTGGTTTCATCACTATAAGTCAATAAATATATTTTTATTTTTTACGTATATATTATATTTTAATATTTGGTTTCATCACTATCAAAGTCAGTAAATATATTTTATTTTTTACTTATATATTATATTTTAATATTTGGTTTCATCACTATAAAGTCAATGCATCACTAGGCCACTGCTGAACTACAAGCAAGCTAGCAAACATAATATGCCCTTTCCGATATTAAGTTTGCTTTTGATTAACTATTGGAGATGATTATGGTGTCCTCGCGATATATTTCGACCGCGGCGATATTTTTTTATTACATTAAGTGATTCCTGAGGCCCGTGACATCTACAATCATAATGCAGATACGTTGTCACCCTGTAGGACTGAGATATAATGCCTCGTCACCAGTAATAAAGGTCTCGGGATCCCTACACTCACCGGACGAAAAACAGGAACATTATGCTACTATTTTACGCTATTATTCTGTGAGGGCGTAGTACCACCCCGGTCGTGCTGACCTATTCATTGTGCAGTTAGAAACAAACTGCAGTGTAACGTTTACGCAAATCTTACTCAACAAAGTTCAGTAAAATCGGAGGTAGGTTCAGATGCCAGTGTCAGGGACACGAGATATACATACAATACACGCAGACCCGAAAATCAACAATTTGTATATTTTATACATACAAATGATTTTCTTGGACTCGAAATAGAATCTAGGTTACTACACTATTAAGGATGGAGAGTTAATTTATTTTTCATGTGCAGGGGATGTCTGTATGTTTGTATGTTTGTTACTCCGTCACGCAAAACCGGCTGGGCGGATTTGAATTTAATTTGACACACAGATAGTTTATAACTTAGTCATATCGTATGTGTTATTGCATAGGATATTTCCATTTACTATAACCATTAATAAGTCCCGAAGCTAAATGTTGAAAATGACAGAAATTCTTCTTGGGCAATCCCTCCTTCTCACGTGGTTAACTTTATGTCGTCTGCTCAAGAGTATCGAGTGATCATAGCATACAAATACAAATATATCTTACAGTGGTAGAGCTACACTGCAGGTGGTTTCTAGCTGCAGAATGAATGGGTCAGCTCGACCGAGGTAGGACTACGCCCTCACACTCGCTGTTTCGTCTGGTGAATGTTGGGAACCGGAGACCTTTATTACTGGCGTCTAGGCATTCCATCTCAGACCTCAAGGGTGACAACGCATCAGCATTATGATTCCTTGTCAAGAATAGACGTCATGGGTCGCAGGAATCACTTGCCGTCAGGTGAAATGTGTGCTCGTTTGATAGTCTAAATGTAATAAAAAAAATAAAAAAAAGTATCGTGTCACAAATTTTTCATTTCTCTCTAGGTTCAATCCCAAAGTCCACGCAGACGAAGTCGTGTGTAGATGCTAGTGTTCGTATAATTTCATAATAAGCCTGATTATCTTAATATTTATTAACGTTTAGAAAATAACAACTGTACAAATATATATTATATATATATATTTAATAAAGTCATGTTTAGTTCGGTGATTTGGTTTGTGACGAGGTGGCCGAGTGGTTAAGGCGTTGGACTGCTAATCCAATGTGCTCTGCACGCGTGGGTTCGAATCCCATCCTCGTCGATATATTTTGTTTATTATACATTCTTTTTTGCAATATAAATATTTTGGTTTCGTTTATTTATTCTTTATGTTTCTTAAATAAAAAGTTTACAAGGGCGGACTTAATGCCCAGTGGCATTCGCTACCAAACAACCCTGGGAGTTCAAGAGAATATGTTGGTAGGCATAAAAATAAAAAAGTTTATTTAGATAAAATATCAAATTATATATAGATACACATTAAAATAATACGTAATGAATATAAATAATAATACATATGTAACAAAATAAATATATAACCAAATATAAATATATATATATACACCTTGGGTTGACTGGTAGAGAATGCCTTTGCCATTAAGTCCGTCCTTTGTGAACTTAGAACTTTGACAAGGTTAATGCAATAAAGAGTAAATTAAAAAAAAGTTAAAGAACAAAAGACTCACTTGAGAGGCAAAGAATATGACAAGGCAACCGAAGAGGTCCACCTCGGGGGTCTGCCAGTGAGACACGACGGCGGCTTGCTCGGCCGTCAGGTCGTCGGACCAGGTGAAGTTGGCCATCAGAGATAGAACCTGGGGCGTGCAAAATTAAAAAAATAAATAATTCAATCAGATATTTTAACGGCGCTAGAGCTTTCATTGCAGTTTGTTTCTAGCTGCGGAATGAGAAACTGTGAAGTGCAGGGATCCGGAGAGCTTTATTACTCTGGCGACGAGGCGTTCCATCTCAGTCCTCAAAAGCGACAACGCATCTGCATTTTGATTCCTTGTCAAGGATGAATTCGGGTATCATGGGCGGCAAGAATCAGTCACCAACCGGTGAACTGTGTGCTCGTTACTCACGCTGTAATAAAAATAGAAAAATGTATTTTTGAATTTATATGTAGTCTCTCACTACCAAAAAGTATTTTTTTTTTTTACATAGAGTAAGTTAACAATACCTGTTCCTGGTTGCCAAGGTCCGATGCCATGAACCTGCCGATGCCGGGCGGGAACAGCACCGACATCACCGCTAGCGTCATGAAACCGGGATAGATGAAGCGACTGGAAAAAGTATCATATAATCATTTGGCCAATCTATTGTTTCACTACGCCCTGGGCTTCGGACTGAGTGGCTCGATGACACGCGATGCATACAATACCAGTTTTCAGTGAATTGTTACTACTGGTGACGGAGGCAGCGTCTTTAGTCGTCAGAAGTGACATCATGGTATCATACAGAGGGTGAACTTAGTCATCTTCAGGGGTTGAGTACAACCAGATGAACTGTGTGCACATTTGTGCATCATTGTTAAAAAAATATCTACATGGAAGAGATGGAGTCGTGTTGTATCTGATTGCTCGATGTCCACTTATTGTGCTGTTACAACGTTCACACAAAATTTATCCTCTAGATACCGGAAAGTTGGCCACCATTGTTTCTAGCTGCAGAATGATTGGGTCTGCTCGACCTGGGTAGAACCACGCCCTCACAGAATACCAACATAAAATGGCAGCGGGGACCTTTATTACTGGTGACGAGGCATTCCATCTCAGTCCTAAAGGGTGACAACGCATCTGCATTATGATTCCTTGTCAAGGATGAATATAGATGTCATGGGCCGCAAGAATCACTTAGCATCAGGTGAACTGTGTGTGAGTTTATTACTCTTAATGTAATAAAAAAAAAACCTGTGCTCAAAGCTGACTTGGCTGATTAAACCAAGTCGTGACCGTATGTAGCGAAGAATAGTAACCATAAATATGAAAAAAACTGGTATTGAATAAAAATTACTATTCCTTAATAATAAAAATCCGCTTACTTCTTTTGTAGGAAGTTGCTGAGGGTCTTGGTGTTTCTCATGAAGAGCACATACTGGCGATGCATGAACACCCACAGGGCTGATAATAAGCCGCATACTATCCTGAAAGAGAAGATAGAGTTACACTGGAGATTGGTAGAGCAACAATGCATTTTGTTTCTAGTTGCAGAATGAATGGATCAGCTCGACCGGGGTACGACAACGCCCTTGCCGAATACCAGCATAATGCTGGTAATCTGTGAGGGTGTGGTCCTCAGAACTCTCCCCGTGGTAATGTGAGTTGTTCGGATTGATTCCAGCCGCTGAGTTTAATCATCGTACATCACGACTGAATACAAAATTTCATCCTCATCATCTCGATGGTTGATAATGGTATAACCGGCCACGCACAACTACTCTAGGGAATCAGCTGTCGCAAGCGGTGTTTCCGAACCGTTACGACTTAGGGACCATCAAGAAAAGGCTCTTTTACACCTAAAAGGCCGGCAACGCACCTGCGACTCCTCTGGTGTTGCAGATGTTCATGGGCGGCGGTGATCACTTACCATGACACATCTACTTTACGCCAGTGTTCTGTGAGGCGGTGGTACTTCCCCGATCGAGTTGGCCCATTCGTGCAACAACAGAAGCCGATGCTTGGCTCTACCACCTAGGAGCATCCCGAATCTTCATTGGTGGCGGACGTAGATAATAATAATAAACTTTATTTTTCTGTAAAGGTACAATTCTCTTCAAACTTATTACCAACATACATTACATCACTATATGGCCCAGGGTATGGTCATCTCGTTGCCGAACTAGGTTGCCCTTCTCCGTTCTCCTTGATTCGCCGCCACACAGATGTCACGGATCGGAGTCATCAGTGACCATCGGATGCATTGGAGGATTGACTACGTCTCCCCGGCGCGTTTTTTTTTGTTTTCGGGCTCATGGCCGCTGTGTAGCTTTTACAGTTTCACCGGGTTGAGAGGTGACCGAGCGCTTATGGCACTCAGTCGAGACCTGTATATATGGGCAACCAGCACAAGGGCTCTCGACAGGGAGCCTCGGCTTGGACCAATACCCTGTTTCGCGAGAGCATCGGCTAACTAACGGGGGGTTACCCCGTGCGTGTCGACCCATTTATGCAGTGAACTTTAAAAGCAAAAGTTGCCAGAACTTTAGTTTGATTCTAAGCGTTAGGTTATAAAAAATGTCAATTGTTGTCAAAAAAATAGAAATACAAGATTGTTGGAAATGAATATACTTTTAAAAGCGAATTAAGCACTATTTTACTTTCTACCTTTGTTAGACAAACATGCTGTGGGGGCGAAAGAATACTTGGATGATAACGCGTGATGGTGATGTTCAAAGGAAGAGAAAAGGCAAGTAATTCAAAACTAGTCACCCACCCGAGTAGCACGAAGACGGCAAACTCCTGAGGGTCGAAGGGAAAGTCTTGAGGAAGATTGGTTGGGAAGAGCGGCTTAACAGTCGGCAGGGCTCCAGACCAGACTGACAGCAGACGGAACATCTGGGGAATAGAGTATATACCATAATTCACACATTTTTGTAACAATACTTCATAATGTATCGAGAATTTCTTCGTTCGATACATTGATTTTGGCGGACAGAATAAAAATAGAAAAAAGGCGGGAAACTATTTTTTTTTGTTTCTAAAAAGTTATCTAACTAACGGTATTCACAACCTGTTAGATACGAACAGTATAATCAAAAAGATTTTAATGCAACTTTTTACTTATAAAATACGAGAAAACTCCTTCCCCAACCTCATTCGGAACACAGTGGCGGTATGCTACTAATGTCCTTCCGACCAGCCCTATCATGTTGTACATGTCACTTATGTCACTTATAGATAGCATTTGTTTACATTGTCTAGATGCCAAAAGATACAGCTTTAATAATACAAAATGAAAATTATAATTCAGGGCTCATTCATTATTTTAAAGACATTCAACGGCGCGCATATATATGTATATATATATATATATATATATATATATATATATATATATATATATGCGTGACAAGGAATATATTGTTGTTTTTTGTTTCTAATAATTTAGATTTTGAATTGCTGGCTCAGAAAGGTTCTTTATTGGAGACCTCAAATCGGCAAACGTAGTGCAGGGCGCCCTGTAACTAGGTGGAGCGATGATATTCATAAGGCAGCGGGCAGGAACTGGAGGAGAATGGATGAAGAGCGAGCTCAGTGGAAGAGGAAATGGAAGAGGCCCATGTCCAGCAGTGGACTGGTACAGGCTGATGATAATGATGATGATGAACTTACAATGGCGCTGCAACAGGCCGCGAAGAATCCGCGCCAGTAGTTTCTCACGGCGAAGTACGTAGTCGTTACCTCGATCGAGAACAGCACGCCTGCGAAAAGTATCATATATAATATTAACACTGTTAAAAAAAATCTTCTCTATTCCGATGTACAATAATTTCGGAGGAAGGTTTAAACGCAGTGTCAGGGGTCACGGGACATACACACAACACAACCATACCCGAAAACCAACAAGTTGTGATACACAAGTATTCTTCCTCGGCTGGGAATCGAACCAAGGACCCGCGAAGCAGCAGCCAGGTACTCCAGCCACTACACCACGAGGCCGTAGACGTTCATACATACAAACATAATCTATGCTAATAATTTATATATAGAATAAATATGAGTACCTCGCGTTGTCCTCGCTTTTATTTGTACAGGTTGCGAGTAAATCGAGTTAGAACTCCGGTGTCACCGATGAAATTGTTAATCGACTTTTTTTTAATCTCAAGTGTTCATTTACAACTGTTCGCTAGTGATAAAATATCATGAGTATACCTGCATGTCTTAGAAATGAACAAAACAATACATAGATGTGAAGTCCACCTATCTCAGTGTAGCCGCGCGTACTAAACTCCAACTGCCTATAGAGAGGAGGCGTACATAGGGCCATGGTATATTCCCAGCGGTGGGATCTAATAGATTGTTACTATACCTTAACCCACAGAAATGATAGATAGCCCACGTGAAAACGAAGCATAGAGATTATCGGATGATAAGGGAACCGTGGACCATGATCTGAATATCATTTATACAATAAGTTTTCCATAAATTACTAAAAAAAATTATTATATTTTTAAAGCTACGATTCGCTCTATAGATACGATGCGTTATGGTATTTTTTTTATTTGTCTAGTTACTTAACATAGTTTAAAGGTTCACAAAATGCGGACTTAATGCCATGGGCATTCTCTACCAGTCAACAAAGTGTGTTGTGAGATTATGTGTTAGGTGTAGCCAATAAAGTAATTAATTAAAAAAAAAAATATTATAAAATATTCAAATAAAGAATAATACATCCTTAAATGTTAAATTGATAATATATATATTTTTATAATAATTTTAATTTAATTAATTTGGTGATATTATTGGATATATGTTTCTGGCAATGTCACAAATTTAAATTTCGATTTACATTTTTTATCTTTAATTTTAATTTTGTAGTTAGGAATGTATTTTTATATTATTAATTGTGTAGGGTATAAACTTGTTTTCTGTGCATGTGGTGTAATTGTGCGTCACATATGTAGTGATTGTGATAATGTTAACATATTTTTAATATATAAGGTTTTATGTGAACGCACGTAAGTTAAACTTTATTAAAAAAATATATAAATATAAACATAGATAAATACATATATAATTACAAAACAATAGCGTTAGCTGGTTAGCAGTGGGTATCATATGTAAAAGTCCCAGTCCTTCTCCTATATACAGGGTTATTGGTAATTCGGCGTATTCCCGTTGGGAGGTGACTATTTGTGATAATTTTAACCGCTATATACATTATGCAAAAGTGGACAATTTTTAAGTATCATGTTTTTTACAACATGCAACACCAACTTGGTAGTTTTTTTAATGAATGCATTTTTGACTTATTTTGAAAAAAGCTATAAAACATGATAACTCAAAAATGGTTCACTTTCGCATAATGCATATGGGGTGTTAAAATTATCACAAATAGTCACCTCCTAATGGGAATACGTCGAATTACCAAAAGCCCTGTATATTATCTTAGAATCCACTCACTCTTCTACTTGTGAAGCCCGCCCCTGCCCCGTCCCTCACTTACCCCCTACTGGTGCGGCAAAGCAGGAAGCGACACCAACAGCACAAGCCGCTGCCAGCATCTCCGTCGTGCGTGACTCGTTGCTGTAGATGCCTTGGAATCGGGTTACCAGTTTTGATAAAAGTGTTGCCACCATGGATGCTATGTGTACCGACGGACCCTAGAGAGAAATACTTCAATTGGTATCCAGCCGCAATACGAATGGGTCGACCGGAAAGGACTACGCCCGATTTACAGAACGCCAGCGTAAAGTTCATAAAGGTGCTGTGTTTCTTCTGGTGGCGAGGTGTGTTTGAACTCATTACTCCAGGGTGATAACGCAGATACTTCTTCTATTTTTAAGGCATATTATGTTTGTTAAGTGACCCTAGTTCCTGACAAATCTTGACTTAAATCTTCAAAGCAATCTTATCGCATATGCATATTTTTAATCTGCGCACTCGAGTTCCACAGTTCACTCCTGAGGCTGAAATAGAATAGGGTACCTAGATCCCTTCACACTATCCCTTTTGTGCTGGACTTTTAGAGTAGGGCCAAGGTATCCTCTGTCAGTCGTATAAGGCGACTAAAAGTGGATAACGAGTTCGTGCACGATCAGGGTGGGGGCTCTCATCGTCCGGGATGGCGAACCCTGAGAGGACAGCAACATGGTTGTTGCCGTAGCACAGCGACACCGGTGTGTTCCGTAGGAGACCACGGAGCCGCTCGCAACGCACGAAGGTTGGTCACCGAGGGAGTTTTAGTGGGTGCTAACCTCATATAACTCTGTATTCTCCCAGAAGGCTGGGTATCTTTAAACGTTTTTTTTTTTAATAAAATAGGTGGCTAACGAGCTTGGCTGACCGCAAGTGATTACCGCCGCCCATGGTCATCCGCAACACTAAAAGCTGCAAACATATGCGCTGCCAGCCTTTAAGAAAGGTTTAGGATCTTTTCTTGAAGGTCTCTTAGTCGCGTCGGTTCGGAAACACCGCTGGCGACAGCTGATTCCACAGTGTAATGGCGCGTGGCAGAATATTTCGCATAAATCGCTGAGGTGGATGGCCAATCATCGAGATCAACACCAAAACAAAATCCCTTCAGACACTATACGAAACACAGCAACGTTATGCTGTTATCGCGTCGCTGATATCGGTGACGGCATAGTCCTTCCCCGATCGAACAAGCCAATTCATGCTGTAATTAGATATCAAATGCAACGTGGCTCCACCACTGTGATTAAGGAATAGCCAAGTATTCCTTACCTCTTTACCCAGCGGTAGACCGGAGCCCAGTGTGGCGGTGAGCCCGATAACTTTTGAGATGAGTGCTCTGAATGTCAGATACTCCTTCAGATGAACTCCACGGAGGATGGTTTTCATTTCCGGAATACCGGACCCTGGAAATCGAAATAAATATAATAATATATACATCGTCTTAACAAAACATTAAGATCATCTGTTAGCAAAGTTATCGCTACAATTCGTCAGAAGCAACTGATCGAGCCGTGATTCGGTCCCCTCGAGTCAGACGCTCTCGTGGAACAGGGTAACGGTCCAAGCCGAGGCTGCCACCTGGAATCCTTGTGCTGGTTACCCATTAATAAAGGTCTCGGCTGAGCTGCCCTAAGCGTTCGGCCACCTTTCAACCCGATGAAACTGTAAACGCCCTCACGCTAACAACAGTGCCCATCAGCCATAAAAGAAAAAAAAAAGGTTTATAAAATTGAACTCGATTCTAGAGTTATCCCGAACAAAAAGAAATATTACAGATCAGTCGAGAGATATCGGTCTATGTATATATTTTCGCACCGAATGGTTTTGAACCGTTTCTGAACTGAAGTAAAATTACCCAAAAACCACCGACTCACCTATACTCTGTGCGGCAACGATATGCACGAAGCCAGCAGCGAACAGGATGAGGCACACCGGCAGGGAAACCCACGCCACGTACTGGCTGAAGGTCGACGTGGCCAGGTCGTTGTACATCCACATGCGAGCTGTAATCGAATTAAACCTTATTCTATTTTTTTATTGAATAGGTGGCAAACGAGATTTTGGTTAGTGGTCACCGCCGCCCATGTATATCCACAACAGAGTCGCAAATGTGTTGTAGGCCCTTAATGAAGAATATAAAATGTAAAAAAATTAAAATTTTCAATTATAATCCTTAAAAAATGTAAAAAAATTGTAGAACAGTGAAATTAAATATTATAATATTTTTTTCTTTCCATTATTTTATTCAGTCATGGAGCGGCCCTTTTTTGACGTAATAAATTTAAATTTCATTTGTCAAACATTTTAAGACCATAAACAGAGCAGAAATGGCTGGCAGATTTGATTCAAATAATATAATTTGTGACAAATGAGCACACATCTCACCTGATTTTAAGGGGGAGTGAGGGGGCTGTCGAGCCGACCCGTTGATACTGCGGCTAGAATCTAGCACCATATGTGGCCCTACAAATGACAATTATCATCCTGCATCTATCATGATTAGCATATTATCAGGGTTACCTACCCGGAACATTTACATATATCATATATATTTCTCTAGTGAATATCATAAACGAATAACGTACCAAAAAATAAAAAAAAATACTGATACTCTCAAAATACATTACCTCTTCACTAATCGACAGACATGAAAACAAATTATAATAATAAAGTGATTAATTGATAATTAATTAACATACTAGGTGAACGAGCTGTGGTGTGTTATACAGATCGATCCTCCCCATCGATATCGAACAATAAAGCCGTGCTCGAAAATAACCGGGCCAGGCTCTACTGGAACCGGCCCATCTTCACGGACTGGACTATTGCGAATAAGCCTGATATCGTGATGATGATGACCCGACACAGTCAAGGATATTTTTGGTCGACATCACGATCCCATATGACGAGAACCGTCGAAAGCCGAAACAGATAAAAAGACAAAATATCTTGACCTGGCACACGAGGTTACCACATACATGTGGGGTGGTATGCCGACCGAAATTATTACTATAGTCGTATCTGCGAACGGGTTAATCCCAACCAGGCTCTCGAATCACCTGAGGCGGTTGGTACTCCGGGACGGCCAGCTCCGAGCTCAAATGCAGAAGGCGGTGCTTCTCGACACTGCTCGTATAGTCTGCAGCTTTCTCTCGTCGAGGGATTCCCGTTCGGCTGGTCTTTATATATTTACTATATTATATTGATTATATTTGTTTATATCTTTATAGTTTTTTATTTATTTATTCTATTGACCAATCAAGCGGAGATGAAAAAAAAATATCCGCTACAATAATAACAATATTTATTTGTAACATGACATAAGTACAAGTTTGTGGTAACTCTGAAGTTTGTGCTAGTGTAAACTGTGTTACAAGCTTCAGTGTCTTCCCAATTAATGTTACTAGTTACAAAATATATATCTTTTAGTAACATTATTAATTGAAAAAAGTGGAAAAGAGAAAAAAATCAATAAAATAAAAATTAAAAATAAAAATTGAATACTATTGCTATAAACTACAATGTGTGTGCGTGTGTGTGTATGTGTGTATAGCTTTTCAGTGGATTCGTAATCTAATCTAATCGCCATAGCCGCGAATTTAGGGTTAATCCCAACCAGGCTCTCGAATCACCTGAGGCGGTTGGTACTCCGGGACGGCCAGCTCCGAGCTCAAATGCAGAAGGCGGTGCTTCTCGACACTGCTCGTATAGTCTGCAGCTTTCTCTCGTCGAGGGATTCCCGTTCGGCTGGTCTTTATATATTTACTATATTATATTGATTATATTTGTTTATATCTTTATAGTTTTATTTATTTATTCTATTGACCAATCAAGCGGAGATGAAAAAATATCCGCTACAATAATAACAATATTTATTTGTAACATGACATAAGTACAAGTTTGTGGTAACTCTGAAGTTTGTGCTAGTGTAAACTGTGTTACAAGCTTCAGTGTCTTCCCAATTAATGTTACTAGTTACAAAATATATATCTTTTAGTAACATTATTAATTGAAAAAAGTGGAAAAGAGAAAAAAATCAATAAAATAAAAATTGAATACTATTGCTATAAACTACAATGTGTGTGCGTGTGTGTGTATGTGTGTATAGCTTTTCAGTGGATTCGTAATCTAATCTAATCGCCATAGCCGCGAATTTAGGGTTAATCCCAACCAGATTCTCGAGTCATCTAAAGCTTCTAAAACTTCCTTGTCGAAGAACTCCCATCAGATTGGTCTATATGTTTATTTTAGTTAAATTTGTATACGTTTGAACAATTCAAACGTTAGTTTAACTAATTTTCTTACATTTTTATTTTGGTTTATAGTATTTTATTTATCTTACTGATCGATCAGACGAGGATAGCAATGAATATCCCATAATAATAATGTGATTAAATATATAATTACCATACAAAAAGATGTCGTATGACATTACGAATCCGTCTTTCATCTTTAATATTTTTTTTTATAATACTAAGGACGGTAACCGTGGACACAGTTCAGTTATCTGATAGTAATCACTAAGCTGCAAGCATTGACTATTGAGATGAGAATCCTCGTTACCTATAATTTGGACCCCGGTTCTCAACACTCACCAACCGTCTAACTATAGGCTTGTGATGCTATTTCCACACTGATATTCTTTGAGAGCGTGGGCATTCTTTGGTCGAGTCGGTCAATTCATGTCCCAACACACTATGTTATATTGTTCTTATTCTACTGACTTCTTTTAACAACGACAGGGCTTAACGAAGAAGCTGTAGCAAAAATTGGCACATGTTGAAAGATTGATCTATACTCTATCTTAGAGATTTTTAGAGATCTTAGTCTCCAAATAGCCTGTGAAAATTAATTAAGCCATATTTTTGTGATGGCATGTTTATCTGAGTGCTGCTAATTCGTGAAGTTCGTTTCCCAGCCAAGGAACATTTGTACAAAACTATTTGATGATTTTCAGATCAGTGAGTTTTTAGTGTTCCTGACATTGAATCTATCGGAAATGCTTTACTTGGACTAGGGTAGACAATATCGACGGAGGCAGTGTTTGCTTGAATAACTTACGCCGTTATAACTTATCATGTGCAGTTAATATTTTAATTGTTATTTAAATGTACAGTTAATAATTTACCTCGGAATCTTATACAAATCCTTCGACATTGTTTAGAAATCGATTATATAAATGTTATTATAATTTTAAACATATCCCAGATGATAAGCTAGAAAATCTGAATGAAACAATAAACTAAATAATTGACTAACTACTAATATTGTGATGTTAAATAAATCATGTTGATACTATATTAAAGTGGTTTTAAATTTAAATTCATTATAATATATACGCGCCATACGTGGCAGAATATGTTCGTACGTTTTATGATATATTGTAACACCATTTGCACCATACTCTGGCAAAAAAACTATTTGTTTTGATTGATTGATTGACATTATCAGGGACACTATTACTCAGGTACCCCAATCGATCTCATCCTAGTTGAAAGAGACGAGGAATAAAATATATCATAGGGTTTTTTTTATTTAACTCAATTCCGTATATATTCAGGAGCTTCATGCCAAAGGACTGGTTTGATATGACCTCTTCACTGTCTTTGCTTGACTGAATTGTAATTTTTATATATACTAAGTGACTTTCAGGCTACTGTATAGTCTTTATATGGGAAAACATTTAAATGGTGTTAAGATTTATACCTAAATTAGTAAATAAGAAATATATCACTGCATGTTTTCCGAAAAATTAAATAAATAGGTTCGAATCCGCCATTCGACTGTCGTGGACCATCTCCTAGCACAAGCATTTTAAGCTTAGTTGGAGTTTTTAACCGGAATATTTAATAATAAACGGTAATACGGTAATCTGTAATGTGTAGCAATGTTAATATTTTTCATTAGAAAAAAATATATTTAGACACCCTAAAGTCCACGATGGTCAAATTAGTTTATGCTTTAGTACTCTATGCCTATAGTCGACGCATTATGAACTGAGGCTTCAGGTCATTAATCATATTTATCTGTCTGTCTCGTTCCCACTTAAAGGTCTTATGGAGATGTGTAGTGATGTGCGTAATAATTGTAGAGGTGCATATCGATAACGGGATAAGTACGATCGATATGCTAAATTATGTTAAGTATTAATAGGAATAATTTTTCGCTATTTGAAAATATTTCTTCAAAACCACGTTAGAAAATAAATTCTCCATTGTGCGTATTTCGTAACGAAGCGTAAGTAATGTAATGAGTGTCATAACAAAAACTCCTATATTTATAGAAAAACAACAACCCTTACTCGTAACGACGAATCAGGAGTCAGAGTGCTAATGAAGGTCACGATGACGCATCGACCCCGCGTGCGCAGGTAACTAAGTATCGATAACGGGTTGCATTGAGTGCACATTATTCCTACTGTCAGTGAAATTTATTGCCCGACGACTCAGTTTAATTATCGTAGTCATATAATCATTAAAAGTAACTCACCATTGTTGCAGACCGCGATGCCCCTGTCCATGGCGAAGTTGAGCACTGCCATGATGACGCCCAGTAGCGCCAGGAAGATCCAGTCCTCGCCGAGGCGCGCGAACGTGTGCCGCCATATGTATCCTGCAGCACACTTCACATCATTGCCTACTTTACCATTGGTACGCACACAATTTATTAACTTGACAAACAAACAGACAGACATAATTATATAAAGAGATTTATTGAGAGTTGAAGAAGCGACACACCAAAACATTATGCATACATGTATATTAAACAAAATGATAGGCGATCGTCAAAGCCCATGACACATGCGTCTAATCATAGATAAGTAACCAAGAGGAAGATGCAATGTAACACTTAAAAACTAACGTGAAATGGCATGTTAGTCTCTATTTAGAGGAGTACCTTCAGCTTTCGCTGTAAGCGCTCCAGTTTTGAGTTCCACTCTCTCATTACTCAGTTATTCTATGAAAGCTTGGTCTTTCTTTGATTGTGCCGACACAATCATGCCGACAGTCTTAAGTTAAAATGCATCTATACTACGTCGATGCTCTTTAACGCTTCTTAGATCTGTACCAGTAGAAAAACATTATTCAAGACGAATTACAGCATGTAGAAGCGAGCGTTATACACTGTTTTTTTATTACATTGAGTAACAAACGAGCACACAGTTCATCTGATGGCAAATGATTCCTGCGACCCATGACATCTAAATTCATCCTAGACCAGGAGTCATAATGCAGATGCGTTGTCACCCTTGCGAACTGAGATGGAATGCCTCGATACACGTAATAAAGGCCTCCGGATCCCTACACTCACCAGACGAAACACAACAACATTATGCTGCTATTTTACGCTGGTATTCTGTGAGATCGTGGTGCATATTTTATTTTGATCCATGTACAATAAAGATTTAAGATGGAATTTTCTTCACCTGTAATTTCTCTCCGGATGTTTACACTCACCATACGAATTGATAATTGTATTTGGTATTCTGTGGAGTGAGTGGTCCTTTACCTAATTATGTTCAACCTAGATAGTAGGTGCAGTGTGGCCATACAATTGTTAAATTATGATGTTCCCATTGTGATTATTGATTATTTTAAATAGGATTTTTTTTTTCTGCGGAAGTTTTTAGGGATGAATAAAAAAATATTTCAAGAGATATGTGGTCCGACAAACTAAATCACTTTGTTAAAATATGGTTTTCCCATTGTGATTATTTATTATTTTAAACAGGAATCTCTGTTTTTTTTCTGTGGAAGTTTTAGTGATAAAAAATAAAACACTTCAAGAGATGTGTAGTCCGACAAATTAAATTACATCGTTAAATTATGATGCTATCATTGTGATTATTGATTATTTTAAATAGAAAACTCTTTTTTTTTCTGTGGAAGTTTTTAGAGATGAATAAAAAAAAATTTCAAGAGATGTGTAGTCCGACAAATTAAATTAAATCGTTAAATTATGATGCTATCATTGTGATTATTGATTATTTTAAATAGGAAACTCTTTTTTTTTCTGTGGAAGTTTTTAGAGATGAATAAAAAAATATTTCAAGAGATGTGTAGTCCGACAAATTAAATTACATCGTTAAATTATGATGCTATCATTGTGATTATTGATTATTTTAAATAGGAAACACTGTTTTTATTTCTGTGGAAGTTTTTAGAGATGAATAAAAAATATTTCAAGAGATGTGTGGTCCGACAAACTAAACCACTTTGTTAAAATATGGTTTTCCCATTGTGATTATTAATATTTTAAACAGGAATCTCTGTTTTTTTTCTGTGGAAGTTTGAGAGATAAAAAATAAAACACTTCAAGAGATGTGTAGTCCGACAAACTAAACCACTTTGTTAAAATATGGTTTTCCCATTGTGATTATTTATTATTTTAAACAGGAATCTCTGTTTTTTTTCTGTGGAAGTTTTAGAGATAAAAAATAAAACACTTCAAGAGATGTGTAGCCCGACAAACCACATTGGTGACAGTGGCAGACTCTGTTTCAATAACCTCTGTAGAGAAGGCCTATGCCAAGCAGTGGAATCTATATAAGATATAGGCTAATTTATGTTTCTTTTACGTTAACGCTATAAATCTTTGAAATACTTACTCATGAAATTGCCAAATAATTGCACTATCACCATTCCTTATTTAAGTGTACTGCGGCACTGCTATTTCGAAATAATAAACGATATATTTATGACATATAACGATTAGACTACACTGAACGGTTAAATTTGTAATTTTTTCAATACTTTAATACTTCATTTTACAATTCTTTTATTAAAATCTGAACAAACACGGAAGTTTAAACAACGATACCTAACCAAATGTTAGAAATCATATCAATGGTAATGGTCAATTCTTTTAAAACGGTTCTATTAAAACGGCGAAGTCACCATTTTAAATGTGTTAATGGAAACGCGTGTTAGACACGACATATTCGTCCATAAGGAAATTATTCAAACTTGAAAATTAATTGGACAAAACTCGTCCATATTTATAAAAAGAAAAAAATGGATTGAAATCTTTGTTATTTTTTATGTAAATAAGAAAGATAAGTGAAAACAGTAGTTCACCTGGTGAGTAACCATTGCACGATGATTCAAATTAAATACTTACTAAGTGGAGAGTCTGCGGATTTACTGGTATTGAGGATAACAAACGAGCACACAGTTTACCCGATGGTTAGTGATTCCTGCCGCACATGACACCTAGATTTATCCTCGAAAAGGAACAAGATATGTTGACACCCCTGACTAAGATTATACGCTTCGTCTCCGGTGATCCAAATCTCTGCACACCAGACAAAACACAATCACAGAACACAGGCGTTTTTTATTACATTAAGAGCAACAAACGAGCACACAGTTCAGTTCAGTGATTCCTGCGGCCCATGACATCTACATTCATCCTTGACAAGGAATCACAATGCAAATGACAACGCATTTGAGGACTGAGATGGAATGCCACGTAACCACTAATAAAGGTCTACGTCCCCTATCCTATTCCTACACCCAGCAGACCTAACACAGCAGCATTATGCTGTTATTTTACGCAGATATTCTGTGAGGGAGCAGTACTACACCAGTCGAGCTGATCCATTCGTTCTGCAACTAACAGCAGCGTAGCTCTACCATTTTAAAATTATCATGATGAGGGTTTACGGATAATAGGTATAATAGAAAATCTTTGGTATTTCGCATGTATAGGCTCCCTTACCTACTACTTTGAACACTTTCCCTCTGGGCCTGTGCTTCCCTGTCGCTTCGAGCTCCTTCTGTCGGAGTTTGTCGTCTTTTCGTCGTCTCTTCCTGAGTCTTCTCAGTCTTCTCGCTTCTTCCCTGGCCGCTTCGCTAAGGTCGCGTTGATAGCGACCATACATCTGTGAACAAATAATTTTATTAGCAATAATTATAGTTTTTATGGTGAAACTGAACAGGTAGGTTCGCTCTGGCAAGTGACACACATGATTCACAGAAATCACTTTTAGTGATAAGTCCGCCCATTGCTCATTCAAACATTTATTTAATATGTCACTTTATGTTCACGTTATTTATGCTGTGCAATAAGGTATATTCACAGTGGTACAGCTACATTGCCGCTTGTTTCTGGCTGCAGAGTGAATGGGTCAGCTTGACGGGGTAGAATCACGCCCTCACAGAATATCAGCGTAAAATAGCAGTATAATGCTGCTGTGTTTCGACTGGTGAGTGTAGGGATATGGAGACCTTTGCTGGTGACGAGGCATTCCATCTCAGTCCTAAAGGGTGGCAGCGCATCTGTACTATGAGTCCTCGTCAAGGAAAAATGTAGTGCCATGTGTTGAACTGTATGCTCGTTTGTTACTCTTGTAGTAAAAAAAAATAATAATCTACACAATTTTAATTTGATTATATTTTTTATTTATTTAACTTTTTGTACATTTATATAAGAAAGCTATTATAAATTAAAAAGTATGTACAGTAATTTTTAAGAACCCAGCACTCGTGGTTGGTGTGTCAATTGTTGCAGTTTACGAAAACAAAATAAATTTTGATAACGCCTGCCACTTTTGTTCCGCATCCTTTTGTAAAATGTTAAAATCTAGTATAATCACAGGTAATACCGATAAACTATTAAATATTGCAATAAGCAATTATTGGTAATTAAACGGTATTAGAGAATAAAAGAAAACAAAGGCTAACTTTTGCTTTCGTCCTAATAAAATTTCTATTTTTAACATTCCGGTTAACCACTCCAACTAAGTTTAAATGTCGATAATAGTCAAATGGCAGATTCGAACCTACGACCTTAACTTTCGCTGACCGTGTCTTAAACTTAATAGTTTAAGACACGGTCAACGAAATAGTCTAATGACTGTTATGTTTAGATATTATGTTGTGCGATGTACTTAAACATAGAGCTACCTAAAACACAACATCTCGGTTTTATAATAGCGACAGCAATGGGTCAGCCCGACAGACGTAGTAGTAGTAAATAGTAGAGTAACGTTGCAGTGTTTCGTATGATAGGTATAGTTAAGAAGAGTCTATTAAAAGAAGACTCTATTGCAAGATTATAATACGAGCACACTATATTGCAAGAAGACTCTATTCCATGAAGACTATTACAAGAAAACTCTAATGCAATAAGTCTATTGCAAGTAGAATCTATTACGAGATATTCTATATCAGGCCTCTGCGTTGTCAACACATGTGCATCTCGAATCTTTCGAAGGTAGATGTCATGGGCAGTCACCATTTACCATCGGTTGAGCTGTGTGCTGAATGACGGCCCTAATGTCGTATAAAAAAAACATAAATATATTTATTAAACCTGATTTAGGTTCTTACACAAGTTAGAAACAGGCATTTTTATTCTTCAACCATTTGCATTAATACTTCTTGATCCATGTTTATATTAGAAATATATCTACTAGCCCTTCTAAATAAAAGCTAAAATTTATCTCAATCATTGAATAAAATCAATTTATAGTCTCTATTTTTAGCTGTTATTACGGATATCACAGTATGTGATACTGTTCTCGACTTCCATAGATAATATCAAAATAAATAATTAAAAAGCAAACATCTCAGTATTCCCCTATGAGTACATAGGGGCTATGAGTTCTATAAAACACTCGAAATATCGAGATGAACAACTTAAAAATAAACATGATAAAAAATCCGTATAAATTAGTTTTATAGCGAAGTATTCGCGTAGATTTAAATAAAAAAACATTGTAATTGAACGTTTCAACAGATTTTTCAACTGAACACTTAAAAGTCAAGTGGGACTGTGGATCAAGGTTGTTAAAAGAAAACTTCGATTTAGAATTCTGCAATACTAAAGGACCGATAAAAACACAACGAATACCGAATCCAAAATTAACAAAGTGTACCCTTGAGATGTTTGTGGAAGCCGTGCGATAATCTCGACTGTGTTTAACATAGATAATGCGATCGGAGAATGGTTATGCAATTGTTTATAGACTAATATTTGTTGAATTAATCTACTGAATAAAAGATGCCTTTGTAAAGAGAAAAAACGGAAAAAATTAAGGATATAGTTTTCCTTATATTAAGGTTATGAAGTCCACTACCGAATACATTGGGCTATATTTTTTGTATGAATAGGTGTAAAAACGAGCATTTAGTTCACTCTTTCATTCTGAATGCTAACGTAAAATGACAGTACATTTTTTTTTGTATGTGAGTATTGCTGTTGGTCCAGAGACCATTACTGCTTTATCTAATTAGACTCGCGAGCGGGAGGCCCACCGAGTAGGGAGACAACGACGATGCTTCGAAGCTGGCGCGGAGACTGCTGCTGTACCACCGCTGCACTCCGACCCCTGTGGACGAAGAACGTCGACGACAACAGATGGGGGCGATAATACGATACGAGAGACCCTCCTTAGGAGGCACGAAATTTCGACTAGGATCGCTATCTATAGGTAGGAATGGCAGTATAACTCTGACGTGTTTCGTATAGTGGTTATGGTAGTGGATTCGGAGCCCCTATTATAGGATTCCATCACAGATCACAGGTCCATAGGAGTTAACAAAGTAGACTGCATCTCAAATTAGACGTTAAGGTAGAGGCCCAGAGTCATGACTTACAAAATGTTACAACCTTACTCGACACGACTGGAAGTCTTTATTCCTTGCTTATATTTCCATAGTGCGTGCAACGCGCGTCCAGTTACAGAATTGGATGTATGTACTAATTGCTCCCGCAATTAGACCGACAAAAGCGTGGGATGATCTATATTTAGCGATGCAATTGTGATTGTACATCGCAAGAATACATGTACGTGAGTTATTTTTAAAAACATCCACACAGAAAAGGAACAGAACAGGATAAAAGCTGTTGTTTTTTTTTCGGGCTGATGGCCGCTGTGTAGCTTTTACAGTTTCACCGGGTTGAGAGGTGACCGAGCGCTTATGGCACTCAGTCGTGATCTCTATATATGGGTAACCAGCACAAGGGCTCCCGAGATGGAGCCTCGGCTTGGACCGTTACCCTGTTTCGCGAGAGCGTCTGACCCGAGGGTGCTCGAGAGGGCTTCTGACAGAGAATTATCTCAATTAATATCACTATTATTATTAAGTACCTGCACCACCACTTCGGAGAAGAAGTGGCGCTCTCGAAGAAACTCCAGCGACGCTTCTGTCTGTATGGACTGAAGAGAACCGGCCAGTGACACGGCGGTATCGCGGTTATTCGCGATACCGCGTTGTTTGCGACGCCCTCGCCAAAAAGCCAAAAAGCTGTTCTGTTTCGCTCGGTGAGTATAGAGCTTTACCCTCGGGTACCGGGATGGGGAGAAAGTCCATCTCCGTCCACATCTTTGTTGAGATTGGATGTTGGTGTTTATGAATCGAATTCATTAATTACCATCATCATTAAATACCAAGTAACGGTGTCTTTGTAATGTTATTATTATTAACATTTCCATTAAATTAAGTTTTATGCTTTTGCTAGATGATTTTCGACAATAGCACAACGTCAGATTCGAACTTAAGATGTTAAGTTTCGAAGGCCTAAGCTTTTGGGGCTATTGACGTTCACAGCACACACACACTGGCATTGACGTAGACGGTGTAAATAGGAAAGGGCCGGTTAAATGTGGTTACACATAAAACTAAGGACAGAGAAAATAACCGGCGGTATCTGGATTGATCCGCGAAGACTTTATGGCAAAAGCCATTACGCAATTATTAGAAGACGCCAAGTTCATTAAAATATTGTAGACTGTTTAATATTTATAGTTCTTTAACATGCGCTATTAATAATTATCGAAGATTGCCTAAACGTTCTTAACTAAGTTTCTTGAAATTAATACATAACTATAAGTTTCGATCCATTTGGGTTTGATCCCGTTTTGTTACTAGCGCATAAAGTTTATGGAATCAATTTAGGTTATCTCTTATAGTGTTAAACACATGTGATTCTGTTGGTGGTTCAATCTTTATAAATAAATAAATATTAATTTAAATATGTAAAAATAATTAATGAAATAAATGTATTTATTTCTTATGACATATTACGAACTACGGACTTGGACGGAACAAATACTTACGTCCAGTGCGGAATAACAATTAATTGTTTCCTCTACAAATATTAATCCGGGACCTCAGCTGTTGTCAGCTGACTGACCTTTCAGCCTCGTTGTGACATTTACCTTTAAGTCTAACTTTAAATCACTACTTATGCATCTAACATTGATCGTGCCTTAATTACAGAAAACAGTAGCTTCTAAGTTAAACGGCAATGTACGTCATTTGAATAAAATTAGTCGAAACTGTGTGATGGGCGAGGTTCGAGTTGTCAACATTTAATTTTTTAAAAAATCTATTATTTATATCAAAATATTATTTTGTTAGAATACCCTAAAAATTTACTTTATCGCACTATTAAAGCTAAATTGCTATCTGCTGCATCTATTTTGACGAAGAAATAGTTTATTCTCAAGTAGGAGTTCCATATCAAGATCTAACGTTTGAATTTTTATATAGCTTTTTGTACAAAACAAGTGCGCTATTTTCTTGACTTATTATTTAATAGACAAATAATATTACTGGGTAGAGTAATTATGTAAAACTAAACACAAATACAAAAAAGCATATTGGTTAACTGGTGGTAAGTTATAACTGCAATCCATAAACACTTACAAATAGCACGCGTCAATTCGAGTCAAGAAGTCCATTTAAAAAATTCTAGTACTATTAAGCCCGACCTAACTAAAGGACCTAACCTTCACACAATACCAGTGTAAAGCAAGCTTTATACTGTGTTTTCCATGATGAATAACAAACCGGTGATACTTTTCCTAGTCTATATTTTATTTAATTTATTTATCAATACTTTATTTGCACAAGTAAAACAGACATTGTACAAATAGAAGTACTTAATGCAAAAAGATCGGATGAAAGAGAAAACAATGGTGTGAATATATAAATATATATTAGGGATGTTACGGAGGTTCGATTCCGATTCCTAAAGGACTTCCGATTGATATTACACCTCCGATTTCGAGTTCGGATCCGGTAATATTGAACCGGAGCTTGAAGCATACATAAGGGGCGGCGAAAGCAGATCGTCGGCGCGTTAAACAGGTTACTATTATTATACGTATTAATATACGTTATTATTTTATTTTGAACTGCTCCTAATACATTTCCTTTTCACCTCCGTCTTCGTTTCCGATTTTGGTTCTGATTCCGATAAAACCACTTCCGAAACATCCCTAATATATATATATATCTTCTTATTGTCCCTAGAAGGCTGTGGGATCGTATAAAATGAATTGTGTGTTAGTTTGTCACCCTTATTTTATAATAAAATTGATATAATATAATTTAGTATTTTTGACAACCCTAAGCTAAATCGCAGAAGCCTTGTGGCGAAAAAGCGGTGTCGTGGGATTAGCTTGGATTTAGATACGCGGCGCTATCACGCGCTTTTCTGTTTGTTTGACCTTCTTCCTGCGCTAATGCTTCGGATTGGCGAAATGTTTGCCTATGTGTCTTAGGCAAATATTGATTTATATTAACCACTATGCAATGTGTCTTTTTACCTATAGGATATGAGCATGTCCAAGATAAATAGTCACTTTGAATTTAAAAAGTATAAAAGTACAATTCAATTGAGTTTATAACAAATATAACTTAACGGCCGTGTGTAATCATCCCGTTCCTAACTGGTTTTGCACGTTTTCAACAGCGGTTGAACGTTGCTTGTTTCCTTCAGGCTTCAGCATGATTGGGTCAGGTCGACTAGAAGGATCAACCCCTCGCAGAATACCGGCGGTGAAATAGGATTTGTAAGGTTGACTTTTCGTATGGTGAGGGTAGAGATCTCAGTCCTCAGGGGTAACAACACATCTTGACTCGTTGTTTAGGTTGGATGTATTTGACATGGAACCTTGTCATTATTTACCGTTAGCTCGTTCGTTATGATACTAAAATTACCCATATTCCCTTTAACCCTTTCAAATAAGCTTAAATGCTTCTGCTAGGAGATAGTTCAAAACGACAGTTCGCGTTCGCAGTTAGAATCGCGGGTTGGAACCTTCAAGAGACTACACCTTCCTTAAAGGCGGGAACGCATTTGCGACTCCTCTGGTGTTGCAGATGTTCATGAGCAGCTGTGATCACTTACCATCGGTTGGGATGCTTGCTTCTTTGCCACCTATTCTATATAAAAAAAGAACCTAAGACATTAAGTTTCGCAGATCATTAAGCTATTGCTTAGTCCCAATTACGAATAATAAAAACAGTTTAAAACGAATAGTTTCAAAATCAAATTAACAGACAAACTTATTGTGCATAATAAAATTCCTTTTTTATGAAGAACGTTTAAAAGCGCAATTTTATTGTGTCCAATTTTGTATTTTTATCACAACAGGCTAATTCTTTTCAAACCCACCCGATGGTAAACGTACTAGATCAGTAAAAGAATATTTTCTTTTATTTTATTTGATTGAAGACACAAGTTATGGCCGGAAATACAAAAGCAGATCCTTTCCATCTTAGCGATCAAGGACGTTGAGTATTAGGATGGATGGTCTTCATGGGCCGCAGCCATTACTTAACATCAGGTAAACTGTTTGCACGAGTGGACTTAGTTTCACAGATAACTATTGTCCAAATATAAAGTTGGGTGACTTCAACCATCTAGGACTACATCAGCACTTACCACCGTGTGTGATGGTAGTCACGATTAAAAGTTTTTAATAAAAAATCATGTCCATCGAAAACATTTTTTTAAAAAATTTTTACTCGCTGTTCTAGTATTCGGTTGGCAACTAAGTTCCTTCCGGTTTTTTTTCTTCATTTTATATTCAGCGTACCATTAAATGTTTTTGGCATAATTTTTACGAATGTTTTGTTATATAGGAATCTATGTATTTTTTGTTTTTTGTTCGTGTTCATTTATGTGGATTTTCACCTCTACCGATCTCTTTGTAATGCTATGCGCCAAGTTTCGTTTTATACTCATACAGACATGGGATCTTAGTTGGATAAATTGTTCGAGTCATAACCGGTGATTTCTACCAATGAGGTATTCAAATTTTGTAAACAAGAAAGAAGAGTATATTATTGATTAAGAAATAAATAATTTTTATTACAACAAAATACACATCAATAATTAAGAAAAAAACTAAAAGAACTTCCAATTAGGTATAGTCTCTTTTTAAGGGATGTTATGTTCATAAATGATTCTAATTATCGTGATGCAAAATTTAAATATTTTTTATGAGACAAGTTGAGTTTAAATTATAACCTAGATCTCCTACCCTGTTACGGAATTTAATTCGTTTTTCCGCAACACCTTTCTGAATTATCATTGTCCATTATCCTTCATGGTTTATTCATAGCGGACACTGCACCGTTTTCCAGGAAATCTTGGTGTTAAACTCTTTCCCTTGACATCTGTCTATTGTTTGACTACAAGACCTTAGTCGTTGGTTAACCGTCACCAATAATGACCTTAAGAAGGTGCCCTTTACCTTCCATTATTTTGATGACTATATGTTATATTTTATTAATCTCATCACATTACGGCAGGATACCGCAAGGGAACATAATTGAACCTTGGTTTTGAACTATTTACAATGTATTAATCATCTAGGCCGATTCGATCATAGCGACATGTTGAGATAAATAATTTAAATTTGATATTTAAGCACCTTTAATGACCGTTACGTTATTGGTATAAATAATTAGCCATTGAGTCTTGGGTCTTTGGTTTGATTCCGAGGACGAATATTTGTGGGAAGCTATATTGTTATACCGTATAAAAATTGATTGTTTTTCAGACTAGTTATATGCACGTGTCTTTGCATCTGCACCTTACAATTTTATTGAAGGAGTTCGGAAATTGCGTACATCTGAATTTACGACAATGATAAAGTGTGTAAAATGTATTATTTTACGGTAATTTTATTTCTGTCAGCACCATTATTGTAGCTTTCTTTTTTGAATCTGTGGTTTACAAACTGGCTAGTGATCATACTCAGCGATAATTCAAGATGGACGTGTATACGTTGTACCTCTGCGGATTGAGATGGAATACCACGTCACCTGTAATTGGGCTTACAACAAAAATACAGCAGCAGTGAAATCTTACGTAAAATAGTAATATTTAAATGGCCTAGGTCTACTTGCCTAAAGATCGCCTTGCATTGGAGCTGTTAGTTAATTAATTGTAATGGCTTATGAATATTATTCCGATCACGCAGCCATAAAACAACATTCTCGTTGCGGACCTGAACCGTTCATTGTGGAGTCAACGACCTGGGTGCTAACAGTAAATCTGAATGCTTCATATTGGCGTAATTTACATAAAACATTATAAAAACTTGCCTTTTTAATCTACTTCAAATACGAGAAGGTTCTCGATTGAATTTTTTTTAAGCATGTATACACCGAACAATCACAGAAATAGCAGCACATCACTGCTGTATTTCTTATGGACCCAAACATAGGTTATGGAGACATTCCTCATTCCATCACCTCAGCACAAGTGCAAGAAGTGAAGATTCTCGATATAAACCTTGATGTCTATTGTTAAAAAACTGTATGGCATAATCGTTTTACGCTCTACAAGAGAGAGATGCCAACCAAGAAAGAGAAAAAATATGCGCCCAATAAGCTATATGATGATGTTGTCCTCCTTGTCAATTTCGACCACGGCGTTATATTCTGGTTATTTTCAGATAACATCAACTGCGCAGAATATCTTATAGTGCCGTAAACATTTGCGTGAACACAGTGTCACTCACTCGTCATGTTCTTTCCTATTCCGGTGTAATTCTAATGAAATAAGATCGGGGACAGTTTCAAATGTCAAAAATGGTCAGGAACACGGGACATATATACACAACACACACAGACCCGAAAACCAACAATTTGTGATGCACAAATATTGTTCCTCGACTGGGAATCGAACCCAGCTCCCGTGTCGCAGCACCAGGTACTCTAACCAAGATGCCATCAACGTATATCCTCGTAGCATTTTCTCTCTCTGGCCAAGTACCTATTTCCGTCTTCTTCTCGTCAGTTAACATATAATTCAAACGTTATTCTATATCTAAATATAGAAACGTAGCACTCAAATGAGACCTTGTAATCTTAATCTTATCTCGAGAAAAGAAGTTTCACTTATGAAAAGTCTAAAAACTAAACTCCTAAGTCGACGATACCAAATTTTATCAACGCAAAATATTCTTTTAATTCTAAAACTAAATTAAACTAAAATTTTAAAAACGCTTGTGACAGATAGATACGACCAAGCAATTCTATAAGGTCTACGTCTACTGTTATTGAATACAGAGTATAAAAATCTTTACCGAAAACAAAAACAAATATTATTTAAGTTGATGCAAAAGTATATTTAATTATATAAATACTGATTTAATTTTTTTTTTTAATTAAATATATACCACACGAGCACACAGTTCACCTGATAGTAAACTTGCGCCGATCACATCCACACTCAATCCTGAACAAAGATTTGCAAATGCGTTGCCACCTCCTAAAGATTGAGATGGTATGCCTCGCTTCCTGCAACCTGATCCTCTGGATGCCTGTTCTCACCATCCAAAACACGTACCTACCGCACGTTGTGCAGCATATTCTATATGAGCGTGGACCTTCACGTAGCACGCGTTTTTATTTTGTAACTATATTTAAACAACCATACCATGCCTAAAAATTCTAGTTAACTCTATTGTGTTGGGTTTTTTTTTAACTTTCAAAAAGTGCTTGACCACGATCCCACCTGATGTTAAGCAGAAATGCAGTCCTGAATGGTGAGCCGCACTAGCTCAGTGCCTATTCACTCTACTCTTCAAAACATCCACATTGTAATCAGAGGGAAAGACAGACGCGGGTAAATTATTCTTTGACTTTGCTGTACGAATAATTAAAGACGAAGCAAAGCGCTTCGTTCGGGTTTGAGGGATGTTCACAACAAAAGGATGAAATACAGCAGTGCGTCGTGAGGTCCGATGGTGGAACGGGGATGGGGGAATTAGAAGGAAAGAAACTGAAAAAGTTTTTTTAGGGTGGCGAACGAACTCACAGTCCCCTGATCATTAGCTGCCAGCTCGAGCCCATAAACATCTATTCTCAAAAAGGTTCAAGATTCACATACACTGTCTCACCAGTGAGGATCTGGTTTAATTACTAAAAACTCTCCGTTCTACCTTAGTCCTGAGGGATAATAACAAAAAACATCGTCACCTGTGTGCGAGCTCGTATGTCACTCTTATTTACATAAACACAAGTGTTCGATAGACACGGCTCTCGGACAATGTAACTGCGCCAGTAGTATGAAGGTGGGCTAAATGATTTGGTCACGACGTTCTGTTTGTTATCGTCGTATGCGCCGGCGCATAATGGCTCAATTATACAGACCACGCAATGTGGGCTAGAGATCTCTATGTCAGTAAAATTGATATATGCGTTATAAATATTCTTAAATACAATAAAGTAACAGCCTCCTATATATGTCCCACTTTTCAATGAAGGTCAGTTACAACTACTAAATGTTTCATCTTAGTTCTAAAAGATGACAACGCATGTGAATCTAGATTTTTTGTTGAGGATCAATGAAGATGGATATAATTGACGTCACTTACCACCAGGTGAACTATTATTATTAGGCAAACGGACAGAGTTCGGGACCCTAAGACAATAATATCATAAAAAAATATATATATTTTTATATATACGTCTCAGACCGCGCTTCTAATTCTGTGATGTAATCTACGGTCTACCATTCACCCAGCACTTAGAAATTAGCAGCATGACTGGGCACTCACCAGACGAAACACAACAGCGGCTAAGCTACTAATTTACGTTGGTCTTCTGAAAAACATGTTCGTTCTTCGGTCGTGCAGAACTATTCGTTACAGTTCCGATATAGCGCGAAGTAGCTCTTCCAAATTGTCCTCTATACGGGCTACTTATCTGAATACTGCTGCATTCGTTTACAACACTAGGCGAAAACATTATCGATACCTATTCCATCTTAATCATCAGCGATCTTGTGTACTTATGCCGTCCATTAAAACAACAGTGGTAGAGCTAAACCGCAGTCTGTTTCTAATTTCAGAATGAATGGGCCAGCTCGATCGGGGTAGGACCACGCCCTCACAGAACCACCAGCTTAAAATAGCAGCATTATACTGCTGTTTCGTCTGTTACTGGTGACGAATCATTCCATCTCAGACGTCAAGGGTGACAACGCATCTGCATTATGATTCCTTGTCAACGACGTCATGGGTCGCAGGAATCACTTGCCATCAGGTGAACTGTGTGTGAGTTTAATAGTCATAGTGTAATAATCAAAAGCTTGTCTCTGCTACTAATTATTGCTAAAATTGAATAACTAATAGAGCAGTTGATGAATTGGTGAGAGTTATATTGCCAGTGTCGCCTTTATTCCACCACACCTTCTTCGCGCCACAGATAGAGACTACTGGGTATCTTTGGAGGAGGCCTTTTCCCTCAAATAGAGGGGTTCACGATAAAATCAATTAAATTCAAATTATTCATAATAATATAAATTTATTATTTTTTAAATTTTTTAATTCAATTCATGATAATTTTCATTTTCCACATTCAAGCATAAGTATTGATAAATTAAAATATTGTATACTAAAACTACTCAAAAATTCTGTATATGTTAAATGTTTAAATTTACTAAGTGTGTAAATAAAAGGCTTTTTTTTTTATTTTATTTATATTGCCAGTCCGTCATAAAAATCGACAAGGAAAACAAGAAACCCCGCGATATTTTCGCACACGGCCCAATGATTTAATTAGCGTATCATAATTCATCAACCTTCATATCATTAACAGGCAAAATATTTAGACTATTAATACACGGTCTAATTCCATCCGTATACTAATTACGGGTGGAACGAAGTCGCACTTTGGAACTGTAAATTTTTTTTTGTCTGATATGGCTATATATATACCAGGAGGAGGT
This sequence comes from Teinopalpus imperialis, assembly GCA_029286865.1. Classification (NCBI taxonomy): domain Eukaryota; kingdom Metazoa; phylum Arthropoda; class Insecta; order Lepidoptera; family Papilionidae; genus Teinopalpus; species Teinopalpus imperialis. The sequence goes on along the minus strand of JAGSMU010000014.1, from coordinate 7,252,383 downwards.
ACTGGTAGATTACGGCCATGGCGATAATATTGTGTAGACTTTATTGTATATAGGTCAAACGGATCTAATACAATGTACAAGGCCGAAAACACATTTGCGACTCCGCTGGTTTTGCGGATGTTCATGGGCGTCGGTAATCACTTACCATCGGGTGGGCTTAGCTCGTTTTCCACCTATTATATATAAAAAAAATGGCTTAAAACAAAAGTGCATGTTGCCAGTGATGACTTACTGATTATAACAAGTATATTTATCCATACGACTGTGTTTCATAACATCTGTATTTATCCATACGACTGTGTCTCATAACATCTGTATTTATCCATACGACTGTGTCTCATAACATCTATATTTATCCATACGACTGTGTCTCATAACATCTGTATTTATCCATACGACTGTGTCTCATAACATCTGTATTTATCCATACGACTGTGTCTCATAACATCTGTATTTATCCATACGACTGTGTCTCATAACATCTATATTTATCCATAAGACTGTGTCTCAAAACATGTATATTTATCCATACGAGTGTGTCTCATAACATCTATATTTATCCATACGACTGTGTCTCATAACATGTATATTTATCCATACGACTGTGTCTCATAACATCTATATTTATCCATACGACTGTGTTTCATAACATCTGTATTTATCCATACGACTGTGTCTCATAACATCTATATTTATCCATACGACTGTGTCTCATAACATGTATATTTATCCATACGACTGTGTCTCATAACATCTATATTTATCCATACGACTGTGTCTCATAACATCTATATTTATCCATACGACTGTGTCTCATAACATCTATATTTATCCATACGACTGTGTCTCATAACATCTATATATTTATCCATACGACTGTGTCTCATAACATCTATATTTATCCATACGACTGTGTCTCATAACATCTATATTTATCCATACGACTGTGTCTCATAACATGTATATTTATCCATACGACTGTGTCTCATAACATCTATATTTATCCATACGACTGTGTCTCATAACATGTATATTTATCCATACGAGTGTGTCTCTTAACATGTATATTTATCCATACGACTGTGTCTCATAACATGTATATTTATCCATACGACTGTGTCTCATAACATCTATATTTATCCATACGACTGATTCAAGATGCATACGCGTTACCATCCTTGACAACTAGGATGGAAAGCATTATCGATAAAACGCTCGGTCACCAATCACGCACCGTACGAAACACAGTAGCGTAAGGTTGCTATTTCACGATGGTGAGGGCGTGGTACTCCCCATATCGAGTGGCCATCGAGTATTCATGGTACAATGTGGAAACAAGCTACAAACCATTTGCTTGTCGAAGATAATCATATCAGAAAGGAAATAGATAAAATAGGCATAGACATGTGCATCGATATTTAAATAATAATAATGTAATAATAACTGTATTTCATCTCCACAAATTGCATGGATTTCAGTAAGCACTGGTGTTTCTTAGATATTTTTTTAAACGTACTACAGATGTTACCTTTATTATTGTGGTTAACCGGAATTTTAGTAATTTTCATAAAATTCTTTTAAATATTTAAGGTAATCTGGAACCGAAAATAAACCTGTAGTTTACAGCACCAGATTAAGCTTAAAATATACATACAATTATAGATATAATGGAGTTATTTTCTTAAATAAACGATTGTATTCATGTTCGAGTGGGTGTATTAATGTATGTTTGTCACGCTAGTGAGAGAGAGAAACAGTACTCATTTTTTTTTTGTCTAATTCAACATTATACATATATATAAAATAATTTAGACATATACATTTACATGTATTTATTATAATTACATTGATTATAACAAACGAGTAAATACTTCACCTGATGGCAAGTGATTTTTGCGGTCCATGACATCTACATTCATCATCGACAAGGAATCATAATGCAGATGCGTTGTCACCCTTGCGAAATGAGATGGAATGCCCCGTCACCAGTATTAAAGGTCTCCGGATCCCTACACTCACCAAACGAAACACAGCAGCGTTATGCTGCCAGTTTACATTTTACTGGTATTCTCAGAATACAAGTCAACCCCGGTCGAACTGACCCATTAATTCTGAAGCTAGAAAAAAAACTCTGCTCTGTAGCTCTACCACTGTTATGTATGTATGTATGTATGTAGTTAATTACATTTACATTTAAAACGTTAGAATATTTTTTAACTTTTTGGTATAAATAACAATTACTAATAGAGGCATAGGATGTTTTTGTCTCTGTGGTTCAGATAGGATTCTTTGATTTACACTGATCGTTAAATCGTGTCGTCTACGCCTCTTGCGAAATAAATGACTTCTTAGTCAATAAGTCGTGATCATAGACGACAATAATTTCTACTGTACAATTATTGATCTAATGAGATTTTATAATAATCTATACTTTGTGGTACGACATGGGAAATTATCGGCTCTTAGCGTCTGCGAATTCTTAGAAATGAGGATAAAGTAAGTTTCATAGTAATAATAGTTAATTAACAATGACATCATTGATAAATAGGTATAAGGTAAGGTTTAACAGTGATAGAAAAATAATAAAGAGTTAAATTGAACTACATGGTTGATATAGAACGCATAATTCGTCAGTACATAGATAGTAGCAAAAAATCGCAGGTCCTAATCTTTTCCGTTCATATATGGTTCATAATACAATTGTACTTTTTAAGGGTACACAATTATTTTATGAGTATGTACATATATTACTGTTGGCTCTAACTCAGATTAACGGTACAGTCGTGGTACGAAAACATTCGTCAGTTTTCAAATTCATTCCTTTATCAAGTCATAGACTCTTAGTACCTATTAAAACTAAAGCACTAAGCAGACAATTGTATATAAAATTATACTTACTAGGGATGATAACATGGGTCAATAATATAGTATACATCTAGATTATATCTACAATCTAGTTTTATATCAACATCAAAAAACCGTTTTAATTGCGATATTCTGTTTCGTTTGAAATTAAATGTTGGCACGACTGATAATTGCCCTAGTGCAAGCAAATCGACTTTAAGGTGACGAACCTTTTTTCACCCCGACTGTGCCTACTCGAAAGGGGGCGAGCATTTATTAATGACTAACCAGCAGAAGGGTTCGTGGGAGGGAGCCTCGGCTTGGACCGTTACCCTGGGCGCGAAAACTTACTCGAGGATGCCCGAGGGGGCCTAATTTGCGCTCTGGGTGAACTGCATACATATATCCAGTGTCTTTGTCACTGCAGATGAACCTTCCTCCGATCACTACATCGTAATGAAGAAGGAAAACGAATAAGTGCCTCAGTGTTGAAATGATTTAGTAAACAAAAAAAATAATATAAAATCATTCTACGTAGTTCTCATCTAGTAATAACTGGAAGATGTTGCCGTGATAAGATTTCTATCACGGCAACATCTTTGTGGAAATCTATGGTGGAAGTCTGTATTCAGTAGAGAAGTAATGATGCTATTACGATAATGTTTCTACGTAGTGAAATTACTAGTAAATAAGGACGTCAAACTCTGTAAGGTAACGGTATTAGGAACGACATCATTAATATTAATCCAAGCCGACCTAGAATCTAGATTAATCTTATTACACAGCAACGAGCTTAACACTAAGCAATGTGTACACCCGATCCCGCAGGACCTGCAACAAAACACCTGCGACACCATACAATTGGCGGTCGGATAGCAGCCGTAGGAGGAAAGGAAATACCGTCTGATGAGGTAAATTCTACAATTGCTTTAACAATTGTTAGCGTTGTACTTGAGTTGCGATCTTAATGTTGTCTTTTAAGTGTTTAATATACTTGAACTACATTAATTTAGCCTATAAATATAAATCCCACTGATGGGAAATGGGCTCATCTCTAGGAGTGTTAGAGATAAGTCCATCACTCGGCTCCACTGCAGTATAGTGGACAGTCACAGTGGTACAGATACACTGCAGCAATGGGTCAGCTCGACCAGGGTACCACTCTCACAGAATACCAGCGTAAAATAGCATGATAGCATACAATATCATTATAGCAGGTGACGAGGCGTTACATCACAGTCCTCAAGGGTGATGAATGTATGAAGACGTCAAGACCCGCAGTCATCATTTACTATCATCACCAGTAAAAGAACCTAACGGCACCAAACCATTCTGCCGTACGAATGACGTACGGGGTCAGACAAGAGCACAGACAAATTGTAGGAAGCCGTTAGATGGCCGCAGTTGGATTCGAGCTGGAGCGCACGCGATGCCAAGGTTACATCGCCGGTTGTATCGACGTATGGCGAAACTTCGATTTTAGTCCTTATTGGTGAGAACGCATCTGCTTTTTTTTATCTGGGATTGTTGTGTCACAAGAATCACACACCATCAGGTGAACTGTGAGCTCGATTGTTACCGTAAATATAACATAAAAAGCCTTTTATTTAGTCTTTATTGCATTAATATTAACAAAGTTAAAAGTTCACAAAGTGTGGACTTAATAATTTATAACTAATTAATAAATACAAAATAGAATACGATACAATCGTGGTAGCTACCAATAAATTACATATGTGGATGATAAATTTATTATACAAAGCTGTATTTAAGAAATAATAAGGGCAAAGACAGCAGTGATATTCTGCTATTTCAAATTAGTATTCTGCAAAGGCCATATGCCAATTCCCATAAAATCAAGCTGCAGCGTGACTATATCAATTCATTGGAAGATCGTTATAGCGATGATTTTAGTATGATTAGTATGTTTAATACCGGTATTACTGTTAATATTATTTATAGCTTCAAAGTAATAATAGATCATAAAAGTTATATATGAGTATCATACATCATATAGTCTGCGTTTGAATATATATTTTTAAAGCTCGTGTGCCTTTTCCCACACATACGCCGTTATGTCACATAAGGCATAGAAATTATTTATTAAATTCGACTTGAATATGTCCTCTACACCAGGTCAGTCTTTCAGAAATACTACATAGTTCGATGATAGCCCCACCCTAGAAACGAAGAGAAAATTCTCATCAAATGCATTGCTATTTCTTTTTTTTTTCAGTATTCTAGCAACGCTACTGGCAGTACTAACATTCCAAACTAACTATCTCTAAGCTTTAATGCTTGTGACAATAGTGGAATAGTAGATTCGAACCTGAGATTAAAAATTTGGCTATTATGCTTTTTTTTTATAGAATAGGTGGGAAACGAGCATGCAGCCCACCCGATGGTAAGTGATCACCGCCGCCCATGAACATCCGCAATACCAGATGAGTTGCCTTTTTGGTTGGTCTTTAAGGAAGGTGTAGGCTCTTTTCTTGAAGATCCCTAAGTAGCATCGGTTCGTAAACACCGCTGACTGGTTGATTCACTTGATTTATTAGTATTGGATTAACTTGATTGTTGCATCACTGGATGGTAATTGACCTGAACGTGTCTTATACTTAGTGACTTTTAGATAGTTGTGACTAAAATTAGTTATGATATCCCGCCAGAGACAATAGGTAGCACAAAACTTCGCACAAGGCACAATGGTCGATATTGTCAGTCGACACGATGACGCTGAAATTTTGAATTCTACGTCCAAACGCCACGATGCCCGATGCTTATATTTAGCGGATGGAATTAATCCGAGAAAAAAAAAACCTTAAATGGTGACAGACTAGCACACCTTCATGATTGTGACAACAACAAATATTCTAGATGCACATGCGTTGTCGCCTCCAGACACGAGTGGATCCGAACTTTTCGTGCTACTAGTTCATAGCTGCGGCGTAACTCTGCCACGTAATAATTACATAATTGATACTGATATCAGCAAGTCCATGATAGGCTCTTTAATGATGACCATAAGATCAGCAGTACTGAAATAATATTGAGCTGAATTAGTTTAATAATTACGAACACTAACTAAAAGTCTTAATAATATGACGTTCTCTGCTTATTAGCAACTGACCAGGATATTCATCTTTACATCGTAAAGTCCCTGTGTGTCAAATTTACAACGTGTGAAACGAAGAGACTTCCTAATCCACTTACAAGTCTTAGTCATCAAAGGATAGTCCGGATGCGCCTTTAGGACTCATTCACACTAGCGACACATCGCGCGGGAATTACGTAGACTTTATGACATTTAAACTAAGATTAAATACGGTCATATTATGGTGAATAAAAATATCATATATTTGTTTATTTTATCTGTGGCAATAAACTGTTTTATTATTGTCATTATATATCTAGCAAATACTATTAAGTATTTGCTAGATATATGATGTTCATTTTTCTCTTTTTTTTTATTTATTGCGTCAACTGAGTGTGATGTGACTACGCATCGTAATACAAATATAAACAATATATATTCGTAATACATGTTTTGTAGAAAATAAAAATAACTAGTTTCTAAGAATTACTCTTGTGATGGATGGCAACAAGAATTTTAAATGGTATTCTTTTTGATTATTATATTCATAGCTAAATTTGTGTTTAGAAATACTATTTGTAAAATGGGCTGATGTAAAAAATATATACTATATTTTATTATCACTATTTTATAATTACTAGATAAAAAAGCGTTCATTGCTACCGTTAAACGTTAAAAAGTTATGTCGAAAAGTTACATCAGATAAAGTCATTTTATTCCGCCACTCAACCCTGCACTGTCCCCGCCACCGGCGCTTGCGCAGCCCGCCGCACGTTCTTATTGTCATGAATAAACCACAGTATTTTTATACATTCATTTATATAATATTATAAATAAAGGTGTGAACGAGTGACTTTGCGAACGCGCCAATTTAAATAATTTTATCAGCAATTATTATTATTATTTATTATTTATATCTGAGAGTAAACGCGAGAATTGTACCTGCAGCCCAAAAACATGTTACATGCTAAAATTAGAGATTTATAAATACATACAAAATCTTTAAAAATTCAAGACTTATTATTATAGAGAATTATATGATGATGATACTAAATATCATTTTCAATGTGTGAATGGGTCCTAAGGGCCTAACATTCGGTGCCAGCATGATTCAGGGCTAAGGACTGAATGTGGGCGAGTCAAGTGGCAATGTCGTGGAGTCTGCACGCAATGCTTCAAGTTCCTTGTATTCTAGCGGTAGTAGATTTTACGTGTGTGCAGTATAAAATTGAATGCTAAATAACTTAGTAACACTCGGTGAAAGTTGAAAAGTAGTAACCTTTTTAACATGTATCATGCAATTGGGGTGGCTGGGTACAGGTAAAATTCAGGCGTTCACTCTCTTCAACCACGTCCTAATTGCTGATAAAATTATTTCAATTGGCGTTATTAATAGTACTCATACACTCGTACACATAAATTAAATTAAAAAAATTAACACTTGAAAAAAAAAACGCGTGTATACAACAGAACAAAATGCAAGTAAAAACAAAACCACCATTTCTGCTTTTTTTAAACTCAATTAACGAATTTCAACACGACATATGATTTTTATTTTGTTTGTGAACGGAAATGGTGATTTTTTTTTATAGGTGGACACGAAAAGCTCTGTCTTTGGGGACGATAAGGCATTATAATTCTTTATCGAGATAGAATATGAATATAATGGGTTGCAATATTCACCAGCATGTTAACTTAGTGTTTGCTTCTATATATTATAATATATTTTTTTTATATAAACGGGTGCTATTAAGACACAAGACTCAGCCAATAGTAAGCGATCACCGCAGCTTTGCACAAAACCCGTGGAGGTGATGTCGGTCTTTAAAGAAGAAGATAAATCCTCTCTTATAGGTTAGGTATGTCGTATCGGTTCGGATATACCGCTGCAATAGTAAGTTATCGTACAAAACTTCGTGCACTGCGCGCAGTGGTGAATATTGCCGACCGTCGACATGATGAGGGTATAGGTAATAATTAAATGGTGACAAACCAGCACACAGTTCACCTGATGGTAAATAATGACCTTTATGATCCTTCCTCAACGTATATTCTAGATAAGTATGTACATGCATTGTCATCTCCAGATACCAGAGGGTACGACTTTTTCGTGCTACAACTAGTTCATAGATGCGGTGTGACTCTACCGCGTAATGATTACGTAACTGATATCGGTATACTGCGAGTTCATGATGGGCTCTTTAATGATTACGATGCGTTAATTGGACGTTAAAATACGATACTAATTGGGTATTCACGGAATATGAATTGGGCGTGCGAGAATCAGTAATAGTACAATTAGTGTATTAATAAATATGCGTTAATTTGCTACGAATCGCACCATATTAAATCTGTGATGGTAATTCCTTAAAGATGCTTTTTCTAACGTGCACGAATGTGGTAACTAACTATGGAAAAAATTTGCCGACGTGACCTGGCCGCTTAGTTGCGGATCCTGGCTTCGATTCCCAAACTTGTTGAATATAAAGCATTATAAAATGATAGCTTTAGCGGTCAGTGTAGATTTTCTTTTGTTTTGTCGTTGACGCATCCTTTCGAACGCTACAATATCAACCGTGCAGGAGGTTTCTCACCGCATCGATCTGATGTGTTCTATACGTTTGAACAATCTTGATTCCGGGATGTTCTCCTGATCGACTTCGACCACAGCAATATCTTCATCGCATCAAATGCGCAAAATATCTATTACCTGGCAGAGCTAGAGTGCAGTTTGTTTATAGCTGCAGAATGAATCGGTAAACTCGACTGGGGTCTGCATTATGAGTCCTTTTCAAGGATGAATGTACATGTCATGGGTCACAGGAATCACTTGGCATCAGGTGAACTGTGTCCTCGATTGTTACTCTAAATGTAATTTTAAAAAATGCACAAATGCAGTGCCATAGAAATGAGATACGAAACACACTCAACCAGAACTGTAAACCTATCATATGTATTGATTCGATTAAATATTCGAACTCTCCGAGAACACGCAACATAGAAACCGTGTTCCCTGATCTCTAAACTAAACGTACTTCAACGTTAGAACAACTTAAGATAAACATCAGACCACAAAGCCACGTGATTTCTAACACATCCAAAACCACGCTAATATACAATTAGTACGGAATCCATTTAGCGTACAAACGTAAGGACTAACAGACAATCACGTGCAACCGGACAGACAAAACAATATTTACATAAACAAAGCTTGTGGCGATCGAGACTTCATGATTTGTTTGTAATGTAAGTACGCCAAGATAACCGATTGTAAAAGAAAGGTGCTCGATTGCCAACACCGCCACTAGGCAAAAAAACAAGTGTTCAAATTTCCGCCCATCTGTCGCCAGAGTTTTGGAGTATGCATTTCACACAATGAGTTTGAACTATGGAAAAAAAGTTGGTATAATCACTTATTATATAGAAATTTAACAGTGAAAATAACAGCTATCAGCGCAAATGGAGGCTATCTTGACAGACATGACATCTAAATCCATCCTCAATAAAAAATCAAGATGCACTAACCCCTTGACTAAAGTGGAAATGCTCGTAATCTGTAATCGGGTCTCCAGATCCGTCCATTCACCATACGAAACACAGCAGCGTTGTTATAATTTAATTTCCATCCCTTTCCATCCGTCTTCAAGTAGAGCGGCGGATTATCATCCTTTACTCATAGCCATTTTCACACTGTCTTAGAGACATGTGAAGTATGTCAATCCGCAGTGAGGACGACGTGCTGGATTATGTTCTAACACCACTCTCTAAATAAGTATAATTTACTGAATTACATCATTCCAGCCATTGGTCCACTGCCGTGGGGGAGCCCACTGACTGACGCAGAATACGATCCTGAACCATCTGCATCCGTCGACTTCCCGTAGACTTGCACAGGTGTTCCACCCGCATCTAGTTGGAGTTCATCCTACACTACGATAGCCGATACGAGTTTTCCACTCGAGAACCATTCTTGTCTCTTCGGTTCTATGCGGCTGCTTTCAAAATCGATCTATCCCCTCCCCTCTCTTTTTGTTCGATAGCGATCCGAGCCGAGGTTCGAACCTCCTTCTGTGCGACCCTCGGACCGCAATCCGACCCCTGTAGTCGTCGACGTTCTTCGTGAACAGGAGTCGGAGTGCAGCAGTGGTGTAGCCGTTCATCGTGCCAGCATCGCCGTTGTCTCCGTACTCGACGGGCCCCCGCTCACGAGTCTATTCCGGTGAAGCTGTAGAGGTCAAAAGACCCACAGCATCACACAAACACAAAAAAAAGGTTCTATGAACTATATGGTCGGTCCATTGCCACTTCAGTTTACTGATCCTTTGAGTTATGTTGGTTACCTTAGTTCTTTGTTGATGTACCAAATAGCCAAATTAATTAAATCCAATTTATATAGATTAACTAATGTATAAGCAACTTTGTCAGTGTTGAAGAATATCATTCTAACTATAGAATTCATGGGTCATGAATCACAATTGTAAATATTCAATAATGTCAAGAAACAATGCAAAGAAACAAAACAGGCGTAAGGTGGCTAGCTTTTCAGTGTTTTACAGAATGCATTTTGGAGAGTGTGCTCAGGAATTACATGATCTCATTCTCTCATCCCCGTTCCACCATCGGACCTCACGACGCACTGCTGGAGTTCATCCTTTTATTGTGAACATCCCTCAAATCAGAACGAAGCGCTTTGCTTCGTCTTTCATTATTAGTACAGCAAATGACTGGAATAGTTTGCCCGCGTCTGTTTTTCCCTCCGATTACAATGTGGGTGTTTTCAAAAGTAGAGTGAATAGGCATTTACTAAGCTACTGCGCCTTACCATCCAGGACTGCATTTCCGTTTAACATCAGATGGGATCGTGGCCAAGCATTTGCTTTGAAAGTTAAAAAAAAAACTGATCACTACGCCAGGTATGTAGAGATAAGTCAAACAAACAGACGAATTTTATGTTTTTCTTAGAAATGTGGCTTGCTTGCGTATCCCGCACTATACCTAGTTATCATTATTTTAAGTATCAATTAGTATAGAGGTTTTTAGTTGTTTGAATTCTAACTGAAATACTGTATACTATTGTCTTGTTAATGTGCTGGGGTAATGGGTTCGAAACCCAAAAATAGAAAAGCAATAAAAAAAAAATAAACCAAAGTTTATGAATCCGTATTCAAGTCTTTCCGTGTGTACTATCTATTTATCGTGTGTAATCACGACGGGTTAAGATTACGAGTATCACGCTACAGTTTGATATTGGCTGAATGGGTCGGCTCGATCGGTAATGATCACGCTTAGACCGTAAACTAGTATGAAATAGTAAGTCAAGCGTTGTTTTCGTACGTCTAATGAGTGAATGAAATCGAAGACCTTATTACTTGTGATAAGGCATTCTATCTCCTGCTCAAAGGTGACAACGCATCTGTTATGATTTCTTATAGACGATATATAAAAGTGATACGTGCCGCAGAGATTGCTTAGCATCCAAGAATTTCCCGCCTTGAATAGCCTCGAATCTCCGCGGTCCTTGCGACTGGCATATTCAATAAGCACTGGACTACTAAGCTAAGTGAACCGTATCTCAAGTACTATAGGTTTTATTTTCCACAACATAGTTAAACTAAATACCTCCACCACAAACATGAGGATAATCACTAAACCTATTACTATATCGATCTAACAGTTCTGTACCCATTGTTGTATATTTTTTGTTACGGGGATTTTCTTTAAATACTTCCCCCATCATAGATACCAATCAATATTTCATTATGACGTACTTAAAACTGGTTTTATGGAATAAGTGACTTTAATAACAATGTGTGTTTAAAATGATTACTTGTTGCGTTAATTCAATCATCACTACCTACACTTAATGATGATTTACGACGCGCTCGGCGGTGAAGTAATACATCCTGAGGAAACCTGCATGTCTAAGAAATAATTAAGAAAAATATATTTAGAAGACATTAGAAGTCCACCCATCTGCAGTGGTGCTCAGCCGCTCATTCTCGGTAGAGGTGAGGCAAACGCCCAAAATTGTGATTTAGATATACGAGAAAAAATATTTCAGAATGTACTAACGATGAATCGAGACAGACCATTCCGACACGAGACGATAAGAGCTATTTGTAAAGCGGTGTTTACTGACGTATCCTTATGAAGAATCCTACAGTCTCACCTCCAAAGTAAAAGTACAGGAAAAATCTTCAAAGGATGCTTTCATCCCAGTCCGCATTATGGACCGACTAAAAACACCACAACGGTGGTCAACTCAGTGCATTGGAAGGGGATCCTGGGTGTCCTACAGAACGGAGCCAAAGCACGTTAACACTGTGACGTTTTTTTTTGGGGTTCACAGTGAACGTACAAGGGCCCTTGAGGCCGCAAACTTCATGTCCCCTTAGAGCTCTTTAAATGTCTTGATCACGTCCAGAATTTAATAATAAAGGAGAATAAAAGTAGGAAATGCAATTTGATTTATTCTGCCAGATTTTAGGTTAGCTTTAAATTACAAATATCAATTGCAGAAGTTAATAAAACTGTTATACGCAAGTCACGAACGCGCTAGGATTTCGAGTATATTTATAAAGAGTTACATCAAAGTCCTAACTGTTTTTTTTTATTACATTTAGAATAACAAACGAGCACACAGTTCACCTGATAGTAGGAGATTCCTGCGGCCCATGACATCTACATTAATCCTTGATAAGGAATCATAATGCAGATGCGTTGTCGCTCTTGAGGACTGAGATGGAATGCCTCGTCACCAGTAATAAAGATCTCCGGATCCCGACACTCACCAGACAAAATACAGCAGCATTGCTGTTTGACGCTGCTATTCTGCGAGGGCGTGGCGTACCCCGGTCTAGCTGACCCATTCATTCTGCAGTTAGAAACAAACTGTTGTCTTAATGGATGGTATAAGTACACAAGATCGCTAATGATTACCTACCTGGGTATCGATTATTATTTCGCCTAGTGTTGTAAATGAGTATTCAAATAAGTAGTCCGTATAGAGGGCAATTTGGAAGAGCTACTTCGCGCTATATAGTAGTTGTAACGAATAGTTCGGCACGATCGAAGACGTAAAACGTTTTAACAGAAGACCAACGTAAATTAGTAGCTTAGCAGGTGCTGTGTTTCGTCAAGTGAGTGAAAACCGAAGAATAATCTAATGAGTGTTGACGAAGCATTCTATCTCAGACTACAGAGTGAATAAGGCATCTCTAGTAGTTAATTCTTTTAAAAATTGGGGATTTAACAATGCTGTACATCCAGCATGAATGGGTCATCTCGGTTGGGTAGGGAACGACCTCACAATATACCAATTTGAAATAGCAGCATAACGCTGTGTTTAGTATGACTAGTAAGAGGATTCGGTGACCGTTTACAGGTTACATTACATATCATCAGGATTGTTGATAAGATGCGTTGTAATGCATGAGCTTGAATCTTTACTGTGGACTGCTGTAGATTTCATATGTGCAGCCATAACTTGAACCATTAGGTTAACTCTGTGCTCGTTGCTTAACTCCTAATCTTCAAATATTATGGATGTGGACCCAATAGGCTGCAGTACAGTTTGCTATGAGACATGTTAAATATGTTGATTTCTTTTTCTGCATAATTTATTAAAGAAAACTTAGTTCCCATTTATCACTTCACAAGTATGATCATAATTATTTTCATGTCGTCTTAATCTATACAATAAACTCTTTACTCGTCTTTTGGTCTTTATGCAAAAATAAGGTTATTTTTGATTGCTTGTAAATGTCCAGATTACTAGGTCTGCAGAAAATTTTAGGTGAATTGATAACAAAAACATGTGAAAAATTGCAAATAAATTAAACGATAGGCATGACCGTTAATGTTTTGCTAAGTTCCGCACACAAGTTAAAGAGAACTTACCAAAGTGCCCAAGTAACTATGTCCGATCTCCTCCTCCGATGTGTCCCCTGACACTAGGGTCTGACGTTTCCACTTCATCTTTTATCACTTTGACTACGATATAGTCACTTTTAACACTATCGAATTTAATCTGTGGTTAAATTGCGATGTTTATTTGAATAAAGTGGTTTTCTAGATATTAAGTTTCCTTTTTAGTCGATACTTTCTGTTTGTATATAATAATTTACATACCCTTTTAGGAAAGACTAAATAAATATAAAAAAAATTTATTAGAATTCTAAAATGTTAATTATCAATCCTAGTCTCATTCATTGTCAGATTAAAATATTGTCTTCCCATTCAATATTTGGAAACCAAAAAAAAATACATAAGTATAAAATATTTTTTTTGTCTTAAAATAAAAATATTGCCTAACTATAATTAATCATGATCTGACTAGTTGTTTAAATATCCCGAGATTTCACATTTTCATTTAAATGTTCGAATACACAGATTAAAAATATATTAACATATTGCGTTTTACGATAAATTAACAACATATTTCGTTATAGCAAACAAAAATACATTACATAATGTAAAAAAAACGATATTATTTTTGCCAATAATAAAAAAAATTATTTATAAATGTGCCAAACGTTAAGTAATTTTTCCGTAACATTTTACTAAAATTTTCAATATCCCATATATAAACATTTCCTGCCTTTTTTATCTTTTTTTTCCACCTCTATCTATTTTATACCACGACAACACTTAACCACTTCCAAATATAAACCATTTAAATTATCATTGCTGTAAGCACTATTTCCTAAACATTTCGTACGTGTGTTGTGCTGGACCACACCGGGGAGATATCACCGCGAGATGTCCAGGTATACTGAGATATGCTACTTTACGCGAGGTGTGCTGAAATGGTGAAACTTAACTCTCGTGCACACTGTTGATTTTTTTATATATGCCTACTCTATTATATAGAGCCGTTCGTGTGATTTATATCTTACGAAATAGAGTCGAGATTCCCATAGTTTTGTCATATATTCTTTTTTATTACTTTATATATATATATAAATATAAATTGCGTAGGTTAAGTATATCGTTACTAAAGGATAATTTGAGTAATAAAGAAATTTATAAGATCTTGAAACGATTGCGTTCCCGCTCGACATTTCTTCTCCGTTTAGAGGTATCTTAATATGATATAGTTAGATATAGAGTATACATGTCAACTAAATTATTATAAATTTCTTACGTCGAATAATAAAGATTTTTCTCTTTATATAAGAGAAATTAGCGGGATTGGTATTTAGTGTTAGTCTTGCTAATATTTTCCTTCAGATTACCTGATAAATCATTTCTTTATTTTTTACACCTTGTACAAATATGTACATACATACTGTACAAACATTTACGTATTGTAAAATCTACAAATAAGTCTTTGTTAAAAAAAATCACAAATCCTTTATTAACTTAATGATATCAATTTAATTTATTTGCTTCCAATTTATGCAAAAAGGGTTTGTTTAATTACCACACGGGGACAAAAACACACACGTTCACCTTTTGCTAAATTATGACTTCGGCGCCATTACATCTACATTCAACCCCACCTCAAGAATGATTGAAGACGATCCCCACGCTCATCATACAAAACACAGCAGGATGACGCTTATATTTCATGCTGACGTTTCGCGAGGGCGGTGTCCTTCGACGGTTAAAGACGTTTGCCAGTTAGATACTGGCTGGCAGGCTCGCTCAGTACAGTATTTGAGATAATCTATACATATATAAATGCTTGTTTGGGCTAGAGCCTAAACCGCTGGGGCTTTTACATTGTAAGCATCCACTTAGAAAGGAAGGATTAATGAAAATTTTCACCCCTGAGGGGATAAAATAGGAAAATGGAAGCCATAAACGGTAAATTTCTTTAGAAATCAATTTATACGTATATCGGCGTTATTCAAAATTTTATCTTTAAGAGGGTGAATTAGGGGTTGCAAGATTATATGTCACTTTTGAAGGAAGAAGCATGAAATTCAATATGAAAGCATGTTATGTAAATTTTAGGAAAAATGTTATGAATAAGTTTACATCTCAGCTTCATAGATGGCGTTGTGCACCACATCTGAATCGTGCGATGGTTTCGTTACGCGCCTTTTGGCATTTTGTTTGCTACTCAAACTACGACCCTTATTTGAATATATAGTATATATATCTACGCATGTGAAGCTGCGGGCAACAGCTAGTACTAATATGTATGTATAAGTCTATATAGTTTAGAATAGAGAGAGAGAGAATATATCTTTACGACTACCGTTCTTTCTCAATAAGCGGAAAAGGTTTTAAATTAATAGATCTATCTAATACCGCCTTCATCCTATACGACATGATTATTAATCGTACATAAATTATTCATATGAAGAATTTAACAAGGGACTCTAAATTGGGCAGATTACGTCCACTTGCAACATTTAGAACAAGTAACCTACCTTAAACTACATACTTAAGTCGCCGCATTAACGCAATATCGCGGAGACGGTAATTCCAGTGGAGTCGTCGAAATTAGGAATTGAAGGAAGGACACTTTGTCATTGTGTATTTGCTCAATCTTCCTTATTATGAAGACTAGACTGTTCAAGGTTGCTGACATATGAAAATCTTACGCATGAGTGTACATTATACATTTCATTATTAGGAGAATGTTTGTTACTACTTGTTTCTTGAACACAATCGAACAAAATAGCAGCATTATGCTGCCGTGTTTCGTCTGGTGAGCGCAGGGATCCGGAGACCTTTAATACCGGTGACGAGGCATTCCGTCTCAGCTGTCAAGGGTGACAACGCATTTGAATTATGATTCCTTTTCAAGGATAGATGTAGATGTCATGGGCCGCAGGAATCACTTGACATCTGATGAACTGTGTGCTCGTTTGTTACACTCGGTGAAATTAAAAAAAAACACGATCTAACAGAATACTAGCGTAACATAGCAGCATAAGGATGCATGTGTTTCGTATGGTGAGTGTTGTTATACGATCACTGGTTTCGAGACATTCCATCTCAGTCCTCTGGGGTCATGGAGATGGTCATCAGATAATCTGGGTTGTCATTTGCTACGCCGCATATTATAAAAAAAAAACAATACAATGTTCCCCTAAGATTATTAGTTTAAAAAAATTATACTCCAATCCGAAATAATAAACAGGGCACCTTACATTTTGCATTAACTATAAATTTTTTAGTGATGTGCAATCAATCGCTGTAGATGCGACCGCTGGTCGATAATTTCATTTTCCACTTAACCATTCTGCAAACCCCACACAACCCTGGCAGAAGACATGGTTAGAAACACCTTATTTAAAAGAGAACAAAGGGTACAAAGGTAAAGGTAGGACTATAGGTTCTAATAACAAAAAAATAATCCAAAATATCATATCATAAATTACATAATAAATATAATATAGACAATAAATATATAATATATTATAGTTTAAACTTTATCCAGGGGAAAAAATTCTCGTTAAGCTTCCTTCGCCGGCTTTTCTCGCGTCCGTAATTTCTTCATCCGGACGGTTAGAGGTGTTTTAACTATCAATATGTAAGTGTTACTGTAATATTGAATAAAGACATTTGGTTTGATTTCGAGCGAATTAATAAAAATAATTAAATCAGATAAGACTTTCCATAACGAGACATTCAATCTTAATATTTTGAATCATGTTTCCTTGTCAAGATTAATGTGGGTATCGTGGGCCGCAAGAATCACTTGCTATCAATCTATCTATCTGTTATAAGAGTTTTTAGTATGTAAATACATACTAAAAAGTCCTTGTTCTATATATATAAGAAAGTAATATTTACATATTATATTTTTGAATTATTTTTTTCTACATTCCAAAAGAATTCTATTTATTGAAGGTTGAAGTTAGATATAATTGTGTACATTTTTAATTATCGTCAACAGAGAGTGATTAGCGGACGATTCTACAGATGTTAAGGATACGCATATAAATCATTACATCGCGAGAAAAAAAAGCCAATTTTCTCAGCTCTGGCTGGTTTAACTAAATTTACGAGCCGGAGTCAAGTGAATTCAGTGTGGATTGTTTGTTTATATTGTAGGTGTGTTGTGATTACGAGGACCTATTTCATTTACTTTCTAGTTGAGTAAACTCTCAATTCGACGATGATAATGAAGGATCAAGAGAACATACTTCAGATCGATTTCGAGATATTGAGACACCAACTGCGCTGAATATTTTTTTAATAGTGCTACAATGATGATGATGATATTAATTTATCCTTAATGGGAAAGGCAAAGGACTTTAGTCGATACAGCCAGGTCTTGTTCGTATGATGGTTGGTCTGAAACTCCAGTGCTACAAGCATTTGCTCAAACACAGTGACACTAACTTTTCGTCCCCTTTGTTTATTCCGATATATTTCGCATCAATAAGGTTGGCGGATGTTTCAAATGCAGTGTCACGGAACATACAATACGCGGGTACGTAAACTTAGTATTAAAATATTGTTATATACCTACATATGTATATTGATCCGCGGCTGAGAATCAAAACCTCATCTCAGCGGCCAGATAGGGCCACAATACCACGCGGCCGTTAAAACAACTACTAACAAATTTCATTATTTTTTAAATTACGTTGAGAGCAACAAACGAGCTCACAGTTCACCTGATGGTAAGTGATTTATAGATAGATTAATGCAGACACGTTGTCACTATTGAGGACTGAGATGGAGTTCCTCGTCACCAGTAATAAATATCTCCAGATCACTACATTCACCATACGGAACATAATATTATGCTGCTATTTTACGCTCGTATTGTGTGGGAGTGGTCCGACCCCGGTCGAGCTGACCCATTCATTGTACAGCTAGATACAAACTGCAGTGTCGCTCTACCGCTATGTTTATTCAAAATTGCAGCTTATCGTAGGACTATGTAAAGTGTTTTTAGATCTATCAGTTGAGGCTGAATACAAGATGTGGGATAATACCTGTAGTGGAAGTCTATAAGGTCTACGTATACTTTTCTAGTAGCCAAATTCTAGTTACTTCATGTTTCAGTTTTGTATATATATACAAATATTTCAATGATTGTTTTACTACATAATATTAGTGGAAGGTGCTACAATTTCAACTATTATTATGGCGATATTCATTACCCTCTGGTAAGTAAATAGAATAAAAAGTAAATATAATAAAACATTAATGTTATATTAATTTTTATTCTTATTTGTTTGGTCAATAAATTTAATAAAATACATTATTACTTTGGGTATATATTTGTTTCTCTCTTCGCCTGGTTGGTCAATAAATAAATAAAATACTACAAACGTATAATAAAACAAATATATACAACAAAATACACTACATATATAAAGACCAACAAGACGGGACAGGACAGGGGAGTCCAAGCGGTCGAGGGTTAGGGCAAAAGGGGGAGAAAGCTGCGGACTCTACGAGCGATGTCGAGGAGCACCGCCTTCTGCATTCGAACCCGGAGCTGCACGACCCGAATTAACCCTTTTACTTTACAGATTATTAGTTATTATTATTATATTATTAAAAAATAAAAAAAAAAAACGCGGTGCTACATTAAAAATTGACCAATGTGAACACGCCCTAGCTTTATCAGTTGCCAGGTGACGTTGCCTCACGCAACATTACAGTTTGTGTTAGCATTTAGAGCGTCCTCTATCGGCGATAACAGAAACGTTTAACGAAATTCACGGCTCTAATCACTGGGTAATCGGTCAGGAGTCACGTGAGAAGCAATATTAGGTGGGGCCAAGAGTAGTTCTCAGGACCTTTTTAAACAGCAAAGCAAACTGCTTCTGTTTTTTTTAAACAGTGGTAAAGCTACACTGCACTGGTTTCTAGCTGCAGAATGAATGGGTCTGCTCGACCGGGGTGCGACCACGACCTCACAGAATATCATGCGTGAAATAGCAGCAAAATGCTTCCGTGTTTCGTCTGGTGAGTGTAGGGATCCGGAACTTTATTACCGGTGACGTGGCATTTCATCTCAGACCTCAAGTGTGACAACGCATGTGCTACTGAAACTGTGAACTGTGTGCTCGGTTGTTACTCATAATGCAATAAAAAAAAATCTGGAGTGAAATTTTAGGGTTGGATGGAACTAAAATGTCCGGTTCATGAAGATAGTTAAATATAGCTAATGAGTTTATATTTTACTAGCTGTTTGCCCGCTGCTGTTCCCGTGATAAATTCGGTTTTTCTCTTTATTGTGTATAAATTGTATCATTGAAAATTTTTATTAATAATAGATTGCAAATAAAGCCTTTTGGTACGATACGACGCCTAGATTTGCGAATCTAATTTAAAAGTTTATATACCATTCTACGTTTTTACAATTTTTTTAAGTGAGTATGCACTTTAACACATGTTTCTTAATTTCGAACAGAAAACTTAATATCAACTTCTTACATTTACATCCCTTATTTTATTTCCTTAATGGTTGAATATTAAAATTTTTATAAGTTTTAAAAATAAATTTCATGGTTATTAGTTCACAAATGAAGTTTCAATAGGATTATATATATTTAGAATATAAAAATATCGATTTGTTAACTCATAAGACCAATTGTTAATAAAAATATATTTAAATTGCCCAGACTTTCTTATTTAATTGATTAAAATGTTATCAGTCTTATTTACATCTCCACTTAAATCATCTCAAACTTGCTCCGTTCACCTGATGGTAAGTGGCTATTGCAGATCAATAAACACCTCATCTTCATTTCAGAAGGAAAAATGCCATCATCATCCCTTTGGACCGAAATGGAATTCCTAATTATGTCTGGATCTCTAAATTACCTACCGTATCTGAAAATTTGTGCATTAGTTTACGCTTAGAGATTCCTTTAATTATTATCGATGATTCGTTTTTACGAATTTTACGACTGATACACATATAATTGTGAAAGTTACAAAATATTAAACAGTGCACCTCTAGTAATGTAATGACTACATAAATTATATTATGTATTTATATGTATTTGTATATATATCATATATAAGTATGTATATTTGTTATATATGCCTAGTATATATGTGTATTTTATAATAACGCATCTTTATTTATATAATATAATTAAGATAATAGTATTGTACCTTATTTCATCTCTGCATTACCCTAAGATTGACCGGTAGAGATTGCCTAAGGCATTAAGTCCGCCTTAACACATAATATATGAAGCTTAAATAAATAAACTCGCGAGAACTACGTCCCGAAAATTATTAAACCAAGGCCTTGGTTAAATAGTCATATTTACTAACTAAAGAAGACGCTCTATCAAATTAAAAAAATCTATAAAAAAATACCTAAGGGTGACAAACTAGCACACAATCCCGCTGATGGGAACTGATTACTGCGGATTATAAACACCTGTATTAATAAACTATAACTATTTTTAAACAGTGTATAGCAATAATTTTAATATAAACACGTGTATACTATGCTAAGTACCCGTAAGCGATTCAGACGCAGCACAGTGTCAAAGCGTTCGCTTTTAATTTCATGATTTACGAGTAAATCCAGTTCGATCCTCAATGTCGGTACCGATGAAACTGTTAATTACAATTTTAAGTTCTAATTTACCAAGTACTAGACGGTGACGGTGACGGTGACAACATCGTGGGCATATCTTAGAGAAAAATAAAAGAAAACATGTGAAGTCCGCCAATCCGCAGTGGAGACGAGAGGCGGACTATACTCCAATATCACAGTGGTAGAGCTACACTGCAATTTGTTTCTAGCTGCAGAATTAATGGGTCAGACCGGGGTAGGACCACGCCATACATCACAGAATACCGGTGTGTAATAGCAGCATAACGCTGCTATGTTTCGTCTGGTGAGTGCAGGGATCCGGAGACCTTTATTACTGATGACGAGGCATTCCATCTCAGTCCTCAAGGGTGACAGCGCATCTGCATTATGATTCCTTGTCAAGGATGAATGTAGATGTCATGGGTTGCAGGAATCACTTGCCATCAGGTGAACTGTGTGTGAGTTTGTTACTCTCAATGTAATTTAATCATCATTAACTCAACACATCATTAGTCACACATACAGCAGAAAATAGGCCTTCTCCAATGATCTGGATCTTCTCTCTCATACGACACACGAAAAAGTGTGGATGTTTTTTTTTTGCTTCACAACACAGATTTTTTTCATAAAAGAATAAATACACTGAAATAACTACCTAAAAGATATGTGCATTATGATTTTAATACCAAGACTGCGCTATTTCTAAATTGCGTTCCCTTTCACAGACTATTACTTTATTATAGCTGTTAACTGACGCAGGCCGTCATAATATATCCCACTATTGGACATACTTTCAATCTAGAATGTGTATATATATACATATGTTTGTATATATATATATTTGCATGCAAATAAGGAGATTAAATATAGAATGACGTATTAAACCACTCATGTTAATTGTTTATAATCCTAGCAGGTACAGAGAGACGTGATAGGCAAGTGCAGTCGTTGTATCAAAACACCATGGTTGGTATCTATCGAAGGGTAATGGTGGTGATGAAACAATTTCTATAAGTGTGTCTACCCCATATGTGATTGAAGTTACATGACATAACAATTTACACGTAATTAGCTACGAACAGGGCCGCTGTGAGTGCGTCGCACGTCAATGGGCACTCGTGCGGGGGGCGACCGTGAGCCTGCGTACCGTGTCCACTGTCGTACCTATATGATACGTCAACATTTAACTATCTTCGAGTACCAAAAAAGAAGACTAGAATATTGAGTAAATTATCAGAGGTGACAAAACAGCACATAACTTACCGTAAGTGTTTCCTAAAGTTATTCGATTCAAAGATGACAACGTATCTGGCATTAGACTTTCTTATAGAGTACATAATGTGTTTTTTTTTTATATAGAATAGGCAAACGAGCATGCAGCGTACCCGAGGGTAGTGATCACCGCCGCTCATGAACATCCGTAACACCAAAGGAGTCGGAAATGCGTTGCCGGCCTTTAAGGAAGATGTAGGCCTTTAAGAAACTTGGTGGGCTCTTTTCTTGAAGGTTGTCACTTGTCACGCGTCGCAAGAATCACTTACCTATCTACTACTTTCTCACTATCATTTTAAGTGTGTGCTCGTTTCTCAACCTCAACACAATATATATATATATATATATATATATATACATATATATATAAATATATATATATATATATATACATATATATATATAATATATATATATATATACATATATATATATAAATATATATATATATATATATATATATATATTGTGTTGAGGGTGACACAGCTAAAACACGAATATATTTTTTTAAATTATTTTATTAAGAATATCATCATTATATCAACCACAGATCCACTGGCTGAATTCTTATATTAAAAATATACCTCACGAACTAAAAAAAAAACTTATTAAAATTAAGAAGTAACGAATTGCACTATGCTATAATAGCATTTATTTCGTCCAATATTCGAACACGCGAACCGCGACTGACAGTATGTTCTGTACCTGTAGTGAATATAATAATGGCAACCCAAATCGCGATTTAAAATTTATCTTAACGAGTTTCTAAACGTTATAAAATGAACTATTCATGTTAATTGGTGTGGCAAACTAACTAAATTCGTTGTTTATTAAGTAGTACGTAATAGCTAACTAGTAACTGCAGAATGAATGAATATATTCTTCCCTTTAGATAGCGATCCGAGTGGAGGTTTCGTACCTCCTTATGAGTGGCCCTCGGATCGTATCATCGTCTGTTGTTGTTGACCCTGTGTTGTCGTCGACGTTCTTCGTCCACAGGGGTCGGACGGCAGCGGTGGTGCGGCAGCATCGTCGTTGTCTTCCTACTCAGCGGGCCTCCCGCTCGCGAGTCTAATTATATAAAGCTATAGAGGTCTCTGGACCAACAGCAATACTCATACACAAAAAAAAGCATCAATTGAAGACCAGGGCTTTAGAGAATATCAGTATCACGCAGCGACTGTACATAACCACCGTTTAAAAATAAATAAAGAAAAAAAATAAAAACTCTTAATCATCTCTTGTATTTCATTCTTCTGGTTATTACCAAATGCATGCATCTACGCAGTTTATATTATAGTGCCGTAAGATTTTTTACAGTATATATATAAATAAAGCTACACCGCAGTTTGTTTGTAGCTGCCGAACGTATGGGTCAGCTCGACCGGGATAGGGCCATGCCCTCACGGAATACCA
This sequence comes from Teinopalpus imperialis, assembly GCA_029286865.1. Taxonomy (NCBI): domain Eukaryota; kingdom Metazoa; phylum Arthropoda; class Insecta; order Lepidoptera; family Papilionidae; genus Teinopalpus; species Teinopalpus imperialis. The sequence goes on along the minus strand of JAGSMU010000014.1, from coordinate 7,228,273 downwards.
GCGTGAGATAGCAGCATGATGCTTTTTGTTTCGTCTGGCGAGTGTTGGGATCCGGAGACCTTTATTACTTAATGGCGACGAGGCATTCCATCTCAGTCGTCAAGGGTAACAAACTAATAAAAAAAATAAAAAAAATGCAGCCGTTATAGCTTAATATTTTAGCGCTAGCTAATGAAGGAAACAACACGAAGACAGCTCCATGATTAAGACATAAACATTGACTACGCTGTAACGTCCTCTCAAGAGGGGAGGTTTAATTGAGGGATTTATATATATATATATATATATATATATATATATATATATATATATATATATATAAATATATATATATATATATATATATATATATATATATATATATGTTGCCGGCCTATAAGGTACGTGTAGGATCTTTTCTTGAAGGTCCCTAAGTTGCATCGGTTCGGAAACACCGCTGGCGACAGCTCATTCCACAGAGTAGTAGTGCGTGGCAGGTAATTAAATTGAAATATATTAAAAGTATATCGAACCTAGGCCTCAATATTCAGACGGTTGTTTTAGACACAAACAACTTAAGATAACGCAATCTCAGAATAAGGACGTGATTATTATATTTAATTAATCACATTAATTACTGATTATTGCAGATGTTATTAGGTACTCGACCTAGTTAATCGAAAACGATTTCACCTACTTCAAATGTAAAAAAAAAACAATTTATATAAATAAAATTGAGTGGTATATACATCAGATACGCGTGTATTATCACAATGACAGAGCTAAGCTGCAGTTTGTTTATAGCTGCAGAATTTATGGGTCAACTCGATCGGGGTAGGACCACACCCTCACAGAATACCGGCGTAAAATAGAAGAATAATGCTGTTGTGTTTCTTTTGATGAGTGAAGTGATCCGGATACCATTAATTACTGGTAACGAGACATTCCATCTCAGTCCTCAAGGGTGACAACGCATCTGCATTATGATTCCTTGTCAAAGATGAATGTAGATATCATGGGCCGCAGGAATCACTTGCCATCAGTTGAACTGTGTGCTCATTTGTTACAAATGTAATGTAAATGTATTTGTACATGTATACATACGCGTGTGTGTGTACCATACATCCGTCACATGTAAATCGTTGGACTGATTTTAATAAACACCTGGTACATAACTTTTTATTATATTATTATTTTTATTCACACCTTATTTATTTTTTATACGTGAGGCAAAATGTTTTAGATTACGCTTTAAAAAAGGCTGGATTCGCACCGACTAAAATCACCGGATGATCCTTCGTGAGTATTATACGTAAAATCCACGAGAACGTTTTAGCACAAATGCGCGTTTATCCGCATCTGTCAGGTGGGGAAACTTTTTGGGAACTCTTTTCTTACAATATTATGGGTTAGAAAATGTTCACACAGTTCATGTGATATGGATGATAAGTCCATGACGGCCATTCCATCCAGCCTAAGGATAAATACGCCTCTACATCTGCATCTCTGAATAATTATGCATTGCTGTTTACGTCACATAAACTTAGTGAAATCTTGTGACATTGTGTCACCGCTACAGAAACGATGGTTATCGGTAATGACAGGTGTCAACTTATATTTGTTTACAAAGATCATCACGCCACTTAGAGGTGACAACACTCGTATGTACGTCAAAAATGGATGTACAAATGTCTCTATAAATCTAAGTTACCACAAAAGGTCACTTGAACTACTCGAATATGCCCGTACGAATATAATATAATAAAATAGTAAACTTTTCGTTTGTTTGTCTGTGCACTCTAATCAATCAATCAAAACAATGGCTTCACTGATTTTGATGCCGTTTAGAGGTGTATGGAATAAAATTGGGCTAACGCTTAGTCTCTCGCGCGCGGATATGATGTTACATGTAATACATGTTTGCGTCTTTGAAATCGCACACACAGATAGTATTTTATATAGAAAGAAAATTAACAATTATATATTAGCACATACTCGGCGGTCAATAACAACATGGCGAGACCTGTTTGTTTAGAAAGTAAATAAAAATATATTTCGAAGACCAAAACGTAAAGTTACGCTACCGTTTCTTTCTAATTGCGGAATGAATGGATCAACTCGACCGGGGTAGGACAACGTCCTCACATAATTAAAATAGCAGAATAATGTGTTTCGTCTGGTAAGTGAAGGGATCCGGACAGCTTTATTTACTGGTATCGAGGCATTCCATCTCACTCCTCAAGGGTGACAACGCATCCGCATTATGATCCCTTGTCAAAGAGGAATGTAGACATCACGGGCATCAGAATTCACTAACCATCAGGTGAAGTGTGTGCAAGAAAAAAAAATCTTCAAAACTCATGAACTAACATATACATGAAACCTCAAGCCGTCCAAATAATTAATTCCATCAAAAAAGGTTTTTTTTAGTGTAATGGGTTTTATTGTTCTAATCCGTCGTCTGCGCCGAAGTTTGAACGGAAATTGATCAAAGTGACGTGTCGTGACGGATAATGGACACGCTGAAATTCTCCCCAGTGTATTGGATCGAGACAATTGTCTATTATGCTAGCTCCTCGGATGGTGGCTAAACGTACCCACTCGTCTCCGCTAGCTAATCATTGTATGCCACAGATGGAATCGGAGAATTATATGTATTTCTTTTTACATCCACTTCGTGAAGACGGAGATTGGGCTACGCTACAGTATTATATGTGTTAGCACAATCGGGAAAGGAACACACCTTCACAGATTACCATAAATAGCAGCGTAATGCCGCTGAGTTTCGTCTGGTGAGTGTAGGAGTCTGGAGGCTTTTATTACTGGTGACGAAGCATTCCATTTAATTCCTCAATGGTAACAACGAATCTGCATTATGATTCCTTGTCAAGGATGAATAAAGAGGTCATGGGCCGCAGGAAACCCTTGTCATCAGGGGAACTATTGTTACTCAGAACGTTAGTTATTCACAATATAATAAAAAAACCATCCTGTGTTTTATTCGGTGAGCTCAAGGATACGGGGACCAATTTATCAATCAACTGTCGTCAGCGGTATTTTCGAACCGATACGACTTAGGGACCTTCAAGAAAAGACCTTTCTTAAATGCCGACAGCGCATCTGCGACTTCTCTGGTGTTGCGGTCGTTCATGGGCGGCGGTGATCACTTACTATCAGTCAGCTGCTTGCTCGTTTGCCACCCATTCTATAAAAATAAAATACCAGATAACGTGGTATTTCATCTCAGTCCACAGAGCTGACGACGCAGTGCATTTATGAACTGTTTGGCCTTGAGGACGTATTGAGATGTCATGTCATGTCATGACTAGACATGACATCTCCATGTGTCATGATTGAGGCCAGTCATACACGAATTCGGAGACCAAATTACTGGTAGCGAAACATTTCATCTCAGTCCTCGCGGGTGACAGCGCATTCATATTCAATATATTTTTTTATAATTACATTGAAAGTAACAAACTCACACACAGCTCACCTGATGGCAAGTGATTCCTGCGGCCTATGATATCTACATTCATCCTTGACAAGGAATCATAATGCAGATGCGTTGTCACCCTTGAGGACTGAGATTTAATGCCACGTCACCAGTAATAAAGGTCTCCGGATGGCTACACTCACTAGACGAAACGCAGCATCGTTATGCTTCGATTTCAAGCTGGTATTCTATAAGGGCGTGGGCATCCTTCCCCGGTCGAGCTGACTAATTAATTCTGCAGCTAGAAACAAAATGCAGCGTAGCTCTACCATTGTTCAGGTCTTTATTGCAGATGATTGTAGGTATTTATGGCCCACATTTATAGCTTGCCATCTGGTGTTTTATGTTTCATCAGCGCCAGTGACCTGGTCTACGGTTTATTACACTCACCAGACGAAACACGGCATCGCTAGGATAATATTTTAAGCTGGTATTAAATGAAAACGCGGTCAATGGCCGTTTGAGAGTCTTATTCATGAAACACGAGCTGACAGTTCAGATTATGGTAAGGGATGAGGTGATAGCTGCGGCCCATAACATCTACATACATACATCCTCAAATTGCAGAATTGAGATTCAAGATACCCTTGTGGTACTGTTCTGAAATGCCTCCTAAATTTTAATAGTCTCCTGATATCTACATTCGCCATACGAAACACAACAGCGTAATGCTGATATTCTGCGAAGTCGAGACCCTTCCCCGGTCGACCCAATCCATTCATGATGTACCCAGTGACAAGTTGCAACGTGGCTCTACCATGGTCATACCTTTTATTTTAACTTGTTTTATAAAACTAATGGTGACAAAACACGCGTACACAGTTAATCTAATGTTAAGTGATTCCTACTGACCGTCGTCTAGCCTACACACATACATTCATTCAATGCAAGGATTCATCATATTGCCGATTTCTTATGAAAAATGTGACATAACAGCACACAGTTCACTCGATGACCAAACGTCATCTCTGGGACCTACGATATCCACATTGGTCTCAACGATACGTTCCCACCCTCGTTACCAGTAATATTGTCTCTACTATTATACGATCGTAAAACGAAATATGTGGTCCTAGTGTCGTCGCGTCTAACTGTTCATGCTACAGCTAGTTCATAACTACGGTATGACTCTACCACGTAAACAATTACCCATGAGAACTAAGATCTTGCCCCTATTATAATAAAGTTTACAGCGTCATTATTATTTAAATGACTTACAAGTAACTAATCATTACGATTATTATTGCCACAATTGTATTATAGATATACTAAAACACTTCACCGGCACTAAACCACAGAACAAAAATACTGATTTAAAATTCAAAATTAAAGAGCCGAGCGCCTACATGGTAGCGCGCTAGGGAACTAATTTTCACACGTACAATAAAACTATATAATTACAGAGGTATCAGCATCTAAGAGAGTTGTATACATATTGACAATACTACGTAATATACATTATATATATTAGATATTGTACGATAAATACTGACACCCTGATGCAGTCCGTACATCCCTATAGGGCTTTTAGTGAAATGCCATGCCACTGCATACCATAATTTTGAAAACTTTATCTTAAAGGAACCAAGTTTGGTTCAATGATTGATAAAGGAAAAATATATCCTATAAGAATAATATTTTTTTAATTTTAAGGTACGGCATGCGAAACTTAAGGTTGTAGGTTCGAATCCACCATTAAATTATTGTCGTGAACCATCTCCTAGCACTGTAATCACTACACCACGCGGCCGTCAATAATATCCTTTTAACAATATCTTAAAAGTAAAAACATGTATTTTTACGTCTTCTTATTTTTCAAAAATATTTTGTTGTCTGTTAACCTTGTTAGTAATCCTAAATACAAAATAATAATGTCGGTGATAATAAACTTTGACAAAAATATTTTTCTACCATCAGCCCGAAAAAAAAATAACGTAATACAGCGCATGGGTAAATTATTACGTTGGTTTCTGTTTTTGTTGTTCTGGCTTTCTCACATGGTCCCTCTTTCGTAGCTCCGACTTATTCGTGCTACATGTATTTTATAAATACTATTCTTGAACCCCAATTTAAAAAAATTGGTTCACCACAATAACCGAACGGCGAGTTCATACCCACTTATTACACAAATCTATTTAAGGTACTTAAATAGATTTTTGTAATACAACTTTAACTTTATTTTTTACGGTAGGTTAATCTCAAGTGGAAAATGGCGGTAATGCACAAATTGCGAGTTTAACCACAGCACGGTTATTACGGCGTTCAATCTTGTGAACTTAATCCAAAACGACTAATCCCCAACCGCTAATGGTGGCGTGACGTCATACTGTTCGCACGCTAGATAAGGCTGCGCGGTTTTTATCCTTTGAATTTTTATATGTTTTTTTTACAGTAACTAGAAATAAGCTGGAGCATAACTTTATCATTGTTAATGCTAATATATACTGATAATATTATAATTTGCACAACTACTCTGTGGAACTGTGGAATTAGCTGTCGCCAACGGTATTTCCGAACCGATACGACTTTGGGACCTAAAGAGCCTACATCTTTCTAAAACGCTGGCAATGCATCTGCGGTTGAGGATGTTCATGGGCGGCCGTAACCACCTACCATTAGATGAGCTACTTGGTCGTTTGCCTATTCTATATATAAAAAAAGTATATATGGAATATACGCAAAGAAAAGACAACACGCAAATTTTTTAACTGTATACTCAAAAGTAATTCAATAGTTGTAATTAAAAGTAGACTTTTATTTAACAGACAGCTAAATTCAGATTGAATAAAGCTCTTTACGGACTTTATAGTTTAATTTTAACTTTTTAATTATAGTCGTTTCAACTTGACGTCATAATGTCCTGGGCTACTGACAGACTTTTACTTATTATATTTTGGCCTGATTCACCACAAAAGAGGGCTTCATTCTCAAGGAAGGTTTCTATATTTGTTTTAGATATATATTTATATGAATTATATCAGCTCAAATCATAAGACAAATCCGGGTCATGCTACTAATTATACATATAATACCATATATCAAGCTCGTGACACTCGTGTTATATTAGTGCAAACATCTATTGTGAATATACTGATAACAGTTTCTCACGCATGCGCACAAACAAACATACTGTCATTTCCTGTATATCCACTGATTGGCCGCGATTGGTGATTGGCATAATGGTAAGGATACCAACTCGATCGGAGTCGAAGTTCGATCCCATCCAACAGTAGTAATGTATCACAATTTATCAGTCTTAAGGTTTGGGTGTGTGGTGTTTATATTCTTTATCTGCGAGAAAGGAGCATTTGCGCAAACAGAAGCGCTCATCGATCTGTTTTACGAAAAAGAAAAACTTAAATTCTGGACACATGAGTGATTCCAGTTTATGACTTAACGACTAGGTTACGTAAGACTTTAAAAAAAATATGGTTATGGTGGCCATAATTACTCACAGCCAGGCAATACCATTTTAAGTACCACATTCTCGGCGGTGAAAGAATATCGTAAGGAAATATGAAAAAAAACCGACCTGCAGCGGAGGCGTATGGTGGACTTATATGACATTTATATCATGGCTGTAACTTTACTTCTTTAAACGACATGTATTCTTGAGCGTTGTAACAAGTAAATAAAACATGTCAAGATGATAATATTCCATTACATATATATTATTATAATATATATAAAAACTAAAGATTGTTATTACATGTAATCATTTTATTTAAGCCTACTGTATAAAATAAATAGTATTGAATTTAAAGGAATTACACTGAAGTTTGGCAATGGATGATTGAATCTTCTGACATTATTTCTTGACAGCACAAAATTAAATTAGAATAAAGTGTGCATCCTAATTTAGTGAGCGTATTGTAAACACACTAACAAAAAATCGTAGTGCGAGCGACTGAGATATTTACTAATGATACTTTCTAATATTATTTTCAAAACAATGAAAAATGAAACTAAAATAATACGTGCACCTTATTTTAGAGAGCGTAGTGTAAACACGTATTCAGCAACAAGATAAGCTACCGTGTGCGAGAGGCGTGCGTGCAAACAATCGGAGTGCGGGACGTCCGAGATATTTTCTTCGTTATTTTTTTCTAATTTTATTACAAAGCGATAAAGAATTTAATGATATGAAAACGTGCAGGCCCTACCGGGTACGGGATCTGAGATATATTTTGTTTTTCATTGTAACTTTTTTATAATAAAAAATATTATGTTATAATTAAAAAAAAATTATATCAAAATAAATTGCGCACACTAATTGAGCGAGCGTATTATAACCAGACCAAATATATAGAGAGAAGTCAACGCGTACTACTCCTAGAACTCCAATCGAAGCTGATGATGATGCGGACGTCTGAGATATTTGAGATTCTTCTTAATTAATTTTAAGTAAATTAATGAAATATCAGTAGTAGAAAACGCAACGTATCACAAACGAGTGACTGCACACAGCTCAAAAGATTATCAAACTGAAAGCTAGCAATGGCTTGGTCATATATGAGCTTATAGGCTGGCTTATTTGAGTGTGCATAAGACACCAACCAATATGGAATGTTGATCATATAAAAGAAAATACAGAGGTAGAGCTACACTGCACTTTGTTTCTAGCTACGTTAAATAGCAGTATAATATTGCTGTGTTTCGTCTGGTGAGTGCAGAGATCCGGAGACCTTTATTACTGGTGACGAGGCATTCTATCTCAGTCCTCAAGTGCGATAACGCATCTGCATTATGATTCCTTGTCAAGGATGAATGTAGATGTCATGGGCCGCAGGAATGACTTACCATCAGATGAACTGTGTGTGAGCTTGTTACTCACAATGTAATAAAAAAAAATGGAGACTAACACGGAAAGATTTGAGATCTTTTTTTTAAAGAAATCTTTATAGATATTTAATAATAACATTACTAATATTCCGGCTAACCACTCCAACTGAGCTGAAGATGCTCGTGCTGGGAGATGGTTCACGACAATAGTCTAATGGTGGATTCGAACCTACGACCTTAAGTTTTGCAGAGCGTTCCTAAATCATTAGGCTATCGACGCTTGTCCCGAGAGTGGATACCTCGTCAGCCACGTTTGTTAACTTCGTCAACAGTCCCAGGGTTTATTCACCATCAGGCGGATTATGCATGATTGTCACACTTCAGTAAGAATTGATGAGATCGAAGATGCTAAAATTACTGCCATTCTTCATTATCTTCTATCTCGATATATACCTATATATATATACCTTCTTGGCTTGTTTGACTATTTTTAAAGTAAACGTTACTAAAATTGCTATTTCACATCACAAAATAAGCTATAATCAGATTATTTTTCCCGAGTTACTGTCACATGTTATCACATGAAATGTTGATAAAAATTTCTACCGTTACGGCTTTATCATTCGTACGGTTGATGCCTTTGTTTTGCGTTATTAAGAATATTTTATGACAATGAAAGAGGCAGAGTTGTAGAGCTACACTGCATTTTGGTACTAGCTGCTGAATGAATCAGTCAGCTCGACCGGGGTATGACCATGCCTTCATAGAATACTGGTGTAAAATAGCAGCATAATGCTGTGTTTCGTCTGATGAGTGCAAGGATACGGAGACCTTATTTACTGGAGACGAGGAATTCCATCTCAGTCCTCAAGGCTGACAACGCATCTGCATTATGATTCCTTGTCAAGGATGAATGTAGATGTCACGGGTTGAAGGAATCATTTACCATCAGGTGAACTGTGTGCTCGCATCTTATTCTTCATGTAATAAAAAAAAATACAGAGTACAGCTAATTTCTAGTGAAAAGGATTTAGCCTCACAACACGCTGTCTCGTATTTTATTTTTTGGGTGATAACGCACGTGTTACTCCAATCTTTATTGATGACGTAGATGAAAAAAAAGACTCGCCTTAGTGAGATGATAATGGATTCACAAACCTCGCCTCGTATTTGTTTTGTCATTGAGATAAATTTTAATATAAACAAAAATACAAGATACTCGTAGCAGAATAAACTCAAGCAAGTATCGTGTTATACAATGTCTTAAGGACATGTCGAATAATAATAATTGTTCTGAGATTTTTTTTTATAGAACAGATGGCCAACAAGTATGCAGCCCACCCGATGGCAAGTGATCATGAACATCCGCAACACCAGAGGAGTCGAAGATGCGTTGTCGAGTGTCTTAAATTGCGAATTATCGTCAATACGATCATGGCGGGCACACACAATGAGACTGCATGAGTATTTACTATGATAATTAAATTGTGTTCACACAACACAGACTGTAAATAAGATTTACGTTCTTCATATAACTAAAAAAAACTAAATGTTGGAAAATCCAAACGTGAATTAACTTTACTACCAGATAATAACAACCGCCCGAATATTACAACAGTAAGCTTTCCCGCCAACACGGCGGGCACACACAATGAGGGTGCATGCGTATTTACTATGATAATTAAATTGTGTTCACACAACACAGACTGTAAATAAGATTTACGTTCTTCATTTGAATAAAAAAACTAAATGTTGGAAAATCCAAACGTGAATTAACTTTACTACCAGATAATAACAACCGCCCGAGTATTACAACAGTAAGCTTTCCCGCCAACACGGCGGGCACACACAATGAGGGTGCATGCGTATTTACTATGATAATTAAATTGAGTTCCCACAACTCAGACTGTAAACAATATTTATGTTCTTCATATAACTAAAAAAAACTAAATGTTGGAAAATCCAAAGTCGAATTAAATTTACTACCAGATAATAACAACCGCCCGACTATTACTAAGGTAAACTTTCGCGTGAAGACTGCGGGCACACACAATGAGGTTTCTTGCGTATTCACTATGATAATTAAATGAGCTCCCACAACTCACTGTAAATAAGATTTACGTTCTTCACATAACTAAAAAAAAAACTAAAGGCGCACGCTTGAGTGCTTATGTTAAAAATTTTATTAATATAAAAAAAAATAATTACAACTATAAAATTACGAATATAAAAACATTAATAATTACGAGAACAAAAATGGTATATGTGGTTGACCAAACTTAAAACAGTAGATGTAGCCTATTCAAGAGACCTTTGCATAGATGTGATGCCAATAAAATGGGCTCGATACGTTATGAGCCGTAGTAGTTACCTGACTAAACGTTCTCTCTTTTAATACATGGTACGCCAGCAAATACGTTCCAACCCCGGTGCCGATAACAATGGTTTTTTTTATTCTAATATCCTCGCTAGAGAAAAGGTCTATGCCGAGCTGTGGGATTTATATATATCGGCTGTGACTACACTTTAGTTTAAGTGTTTCCTTCGCTATCGTGGCATACAAACAACAAAATACTGATTAAATATGCAGGGTCAATGATTTTCTTTCGACGAAAAAAACCAAATTAAGTCTTCAATATAATAAAAAAATATTAAAGATGACGTGTCCTATGTTTTTTATTTATTGTTCGTTGACGGATACATATTACATATTTATCAATTTATTTATTTATTTAAACTATATTGGTCACCTTACAAAAAGGGATACAAAGGGCGGACTTAATGACGTAAGGCATTCTCTACCAGTCAACCCGTGGCATGGAGACATTGTGGTGGTAGGTGAAGTGCCTACATTGTAAATAAGAGAAAAAAAAAACTTAAATTGTATATATATATATATATATAGATACACACATATATATATATATATACACACATATATGTATGTTATGGAGAAAAATGTTAAAGACATAAAATAATTGAACACCTGTAGAGTATTTTGCACGTCTACACAGTATATTTTCCGAAGAGTATCAACGTTAAAATAAAAACGAACACATTATTTCCCGTAATTAGAAGAAACATTTATTCATAATTGAATAATTTTAAATCTGCAGTACAGCAATCTGCATAAACAAGCCAGTCAAATGATAACGGAAGATGCAGAGATCAAGAGGTTAGATGTGCAATGCATATCACAAAGTAATAATTAAAGATAATCAGGGTAATTATCCTTTAACATTTTTCAATCTGTAGATGTTTGTCTTATCTTGTTATCAGCAAAATGTACAAGTGCTAGATGGTTTTCATAAAGTTTTGGGTGACAAACGAGCACAATTCACCTGATGTTAAATGTTATCTGCGCCCCATAATATCTTCGTCCGTTCTCGACAAAGATTCAAGATGTACATGCGCCCCTAAGGATGTGATGGATTACTTCCCTACCAGTCGCCGAGTCTCCCTTCACTCACCAAACGAAACAGAGCAGCATTATGCTGCTGTTATTTATCGATAGTTTTTGAGACGACGTGGTTTTTCCTGGTCAACCATTCATTAGGTTCGTTAGTGACAAAAAGGTCGGTGACCCTCTTCCACTGCTGCTTGGAGAGGGGGGAATGAAATCACGCTGTAATTAACCGCGTATGGACTATGCTCAGAGTATAACCTAACCTAACCGAAGTGATAATGCGGGTCATAAATATCATTCTCAAAGAGGATTCAAGATGCAATAGCGTTGTGTGATGGAGTGCCTCAATGCTTTTAATTGAGTCTTCGATTCCCCACTCTCACCATACGAAACAAAACAGCGTTTTACTACAAATTAACGCTAATATTCTGTGAAGGCATGATCCATCGAGGCGAGTAAAAACCAAAAATATTATACTAAAATAAAATTATATAATAAGGATATCCAAGGTAATTAAATGAGACAGAGAAAAGACCAAACCAATTATAATACAGGCGAGACGAAATCAATACAGATCTATGTATTATGGGTTTAGCGTTATCTGTATATCATTTAATTAGCGGTGAAGAGTGTCGGGTATAAGACATACAATGTGTTTCTTTTTTGTGTGTGTAAGCATTGCTGTTGGTCCAGAGACCTTTACAGCTTTATCTAATTAGACTCACGAGGATTGCGTGATAATCGATATACACACAACGTAGACATCCGCAGTAGAACGTGGTTGACCGACATTGCTCAAAAGATTAGCACGTCGAAAAGGCAATGGGTTGGCCATATAGCTCCGATGGTCCTTGAGTGGCAACCTCAAACTGCCGGTATAGGGCGACCCTCCCAATGCAAGTTCGCGGAGAGTCGATGGATGCATGTGAACAAGGATTGTGATATGTGGCAATGTATGGTTGAGGTCTGTAAGCAGCGGACTCTATAGTCCTATCAATATAGGCATTGCATTAGTAGCTGGACTAAGTCACATGGACTTCTAGTTAACCCTTCCAAATCGACGGCTATGATACTATCTACTCTATCCCCGTTATAGATAAATGGAACACATATAGCGTACAACGAAATATGCAAATGTTTGGGGAATATTTTTCACTTTCACTTGTCATGGCGTCCACAGGTCAATGAAGTCAGTTGCAAGATTCACTTTGGTTTTCATTCGTTGAAATGCAGCAAAAATATCTCTCGTTCAAGCACTTATTTAACCCATTTTAGATTATGCTGATGTTTGTTACTTGGATGCTACATAGACTAAATAAACTTGTGGGTCTACAAAAGTCGTGCGTTCATTACATTTTTGGGCTTAAAAAATACGATCGCGTTTACCATTTTCGTAATCAGCACAAGTGGCTGCCCATACGTTTTCGCAGGAACACTTGGTTACTTTGCTTCCTATTTAATATCCTTCATTCCCCAAGGACTCCGTCAAATCTCCGCAAAGGGTTTTCTTTTCTACATCCGCCTGATGAATCCTGCAGACGGCAACTTAGATCCCTCCTTCAATCAATTTCCTTCTCATAAAACTAGTTTCTATACCTACTCCATCACTGTGCAGGAAATTCGTTTATGGAATGCTCTTCCTGAAACTAGTGAAGGAGCACTACTTATCTTTATCCAGCTGAATAGATAATGAAATATTATGTTCGCTTTATTTTATATATATATATATATATATATATATATATATATATATATATATAAATTGTTTGATTACATTGAGAGTTACAAACGAGCACACGGTTCACCTGATGTCAAGTGATTCCTGCGGCCCATGACATCTACATTCATCCTTGACAAGGAATCATAATGCAGATGCTTTGTCACCCTTGAGGACTGAGATGGAATGCCGGGTCACCAGTAATAAAGGTCTTCGGATCCCTTCACTGACCAGACGGAACACCCAAGCGTTATGTTGCTATTTCACGACGGTATTCTGTGAGGGCGTTGTCCTACCCCGTTCGAGCTGACCTATTCAGTCTGCAGTTAGAAACAAACTGCAATGTATCTTTACCACTGTTAAATATATTAAATGTATTATTACTTATGTATTTATATCCATGTGTTTGTAAATAAATATAGTCCAGTATTTTTTTATTTTTTTGTGAGTACACTGTTTCTTTTTTTCGATAATATCACCACCAGTTTTATTCACCAGTCCTGCTGGAAGAGATATTTTTTACTTTTCTTAACTTAGTTTCCTTTGTATAAAACTTTGTCTACTTTACAATATATAACAATATATGTTGTATATATTGTATACTTATATAGCACTTAAATAAATAAATAAAAAAGTCAAATAGAATGGTGTCATAGATGGAATCGGTCAGGAGTATATTACATCATGGACGATTTACTAAAACAAGACCTCTTTAGACTACAAACATTGACTGTGTCCACGCATATTTCTGTCGTGATTTATGATTCATAAACCTCTTGAATTGTCGCTCAACTATTACGCTTGGGCCGATCCAATGACTTGTACAGTCTTCGTAATTTTTTTTTATACGGCGTTACAAGCGAACACAAAGTTCATCTAATGATATGTCAAGACTGCGTCCTATAACATTTACCGTCCATCTTCAAAAAAATTTCAAGATGAACACGCGTTGTCGTCCCTGAGTATTGAGATAGAACGCCTTTAACGCCTGCGCGCTCGTATATTACCTTAAAATATGAAAAAAAATTGTCGCACGAAATTTTCCTAAAAAAAAAATAAACAAGAGTCAAGGAAATGTCCGCGTGTCAAGGCGCGCGACATTGACTTTCGATAGGAGTTAGATTATCTCGGCGTTTGATAACATTATCAGAGCACCGAAATTCCTAGTGCGATAGCGACGGTCATGTGCCTGTCGTGACGTCACAGATAGTGCATGCTGATAAATACTTTAAAGAAATAAAGAAAAAACTCGCTCACACTTTGTTGTTTTAGTTATTATTATTTATTTATATCGAACCACCAACAGAATTACATATATTTATATATGAGTACTTACAACTTACCATTACACTTACAGGCGGCTACAGTATAAATGCATGCACAGAACACAAAAAAAACAACCAATTTACGTACAATAACTTAATTGATAAAATTTTATATTTTATAGGTTATATATTATGTAGACAGTAGTTTTACAACACGATTATATATATATATATTTATATATATATAAATTGTTTGATTACATTGAGAGTTACAAACGAGCACACGGTTCACCTGATGTCAAGTGATTCCTGCGGCCCATGACATCTACATTCATCCTTGACAAGGAATCATAATGCAGATGCTTTGTCACCCTTGAGGACTGAGATGGAATGCCGGGTCACCAGTAATAAAGGTCTTCGGATCCCTTCACTGACCAGACGGAACACCCAAGCGTTATGTTGCTATTTCACGACGGTATTCTGTGAGGGCGTTGTCCTACCCCGTTCGAGCTGACCTATTCAGTCTGCAGTTAGAAACAAACTGCAATGTATCTTTACCACTGTTAAATATATTATATGTATTATTACTTATGTATTTATATCCATGTGTTTGTAAATAAATATAGTCCAGTATTTTTTTATTTTTTTGTGAGTACACTGTTTCTTTTTTTCGATAATATCACCACCAGTTTTATTCACCAGTCCTGCTGGAAGAGATATTTTTTTACTTTTCTTAACTTAGTTTCCTTGTATAAAAACTTTGTCTACTTTACAATATATAACAATATATGTTGTATATATTGTATACTTATATAGCACTTAAATAAATAAATAAAAAAAAAGTCAAATAGAATGGTGTCATAGATGGAATCGGTCAGGAGTATATTACATCATGGACGATTTACTAAAACAAGACCTCTTTAGACTACAAACATTGACTGTGTCCACGCATATTTCTGTCGTGATTTATGATTCATAAACCTCTTGAATTGTCGCTCAACTATTACGCTTGGGCCGATCCAATGACTTGTACAGTCTTCGTAATTTTTTTTTATACGGCGTTACAAGCGAACACAAAGTTCATCTAATTATATGTCAAGACTGCGTCCTATGACATTTACCGTCCATCTTCAAAAAAATTTCAAGATGAACACGCGTTGTCGTCCCTGAGTATTGAGATAGAACGCCTTTAACGCCTGCGCGCTCGTATATTACCTAAAAATATGAAAAAAAATTGTCGCACGAAATTTTCCTAAAAAAAAAAACAAACAAGAGTCAAGGAAATGTCCGCGTGTCAAGGCGCGCGACATTGACTTTCGATAGGAGTTAGATTATCTCGGCGTTTGATAACATTATCAGAGCACCGAAATTCCTAGTGCGATAGCGACGGTCATGTGCCTGTCGTGACGTCACAGATAGTGCATGCTGATAAATACTTTAAAGAAATAAAGAAAAAACTCGCTCACACTTTGTTGTTTTAGTTATTATTATTTATTTATATCGAACCACCAACAGAAATACATATATTTATATATGAGTACTTACAACTTACCATTACACTTACAGGCGGCTACAGTATAAATGCATGCACAGAACACAAAAAAAACAACCAATTTACGTACAATAACTTAATTGATAAAATTTTATATTTTATAGGTTATATATTATGTAGACAGTAGTTTTACAACACGATTATATATATATATATTTATATATAAATAAATTGGTTGTTTTTTTTGTATCTGTTTTTAAAGTTCTTTATTTAAATAGATGATTTAAACAGTTATTTGTACGTAAATTGTTTTGTGTTCTGTGCATGCATTTATGCTGTAGCCGCCTGTAAGTGTAATGGTTAGTTATATAATTAGTTTTATATATATAAAGACGATATATTTATCGTAAAAAGAAAGAGAATAGTTACATATTAATGTAATTTATTATATACAAACTATTTTATACATATTTGTGTACATTTGTTACATGAAAACTGTCATCATGTAATATGAAAATATCAGAATAAATACATAATTACGAATGAAAAACAGAATACCCTTTTTAAATTGGTTAAAGAAATGATTAAAGATTTGCCGTGTAGTATATATAGCTATATAAAAACTTATCACTCCTTATCTCATGATTGCCGCGAAATTCGACATAATAGCAACTTGCGTCGAAATAATTGCGCAATATCTGCTGCGAACATATCAAATTGAAAATGTCCAGATCGATATACTATATTAGTACATTGCATTGTGAAACATCTAGCCGGTAGAAAGTTCTAATAAAAATCTTAATATAAGTATATTAATATCATATTCCCTAGTCAGTGTAGATAATATAAATATTCTGGTTGGGAATCTAGGATGTCTTCACTGTCACTACCACGACCACGAAAACTATGGATTTGGTATGACATTTGACTCAGTGAGTAATCCGTGTGTAAACTTTTACTTTAATCACTATGTTAGTATTCCGTACACAGCATGGTCGGGTCAGCTCGGAGCACAACGCCCTGGCGAATACCAGCATAAACCTGCTGTGTCTCAACTGAAAGGATCTGGCGACTTTCGAACTTCTCTCTCTACTTTCGAAGCATTCCATCTCACTCCTCTGGGGTGACAATCCGGCAGCTGCATTATGATTCATCGAGGACGAATTTGAGTGTCTTAGACACAAAAAATCGTTTACCCACATGTTTTGCCATCAGCAAAAATAAGACTTATAAGTTATTCCAATAAATAGGTTGTCCTTATTAAAGAGCTGAACTAACAGATAGTTAATTAAAAATTGCATAACGATCACCAGCGGAAACCAGTTCGTCCCACAAAATATCGCTGACCATAGAGTAGGCAGCGAGACTATATAACTGTTTAGTTTTTTTTTATTTAAACGAGGGCAACAGTCGATTGGCTTAGGTATTATATCGTCGGTTGTTTACGTTGAGGGAAATATATAAATTCATATTTGTTGAATGTCTTACGTCAATTGTGGTATTATTAATTTTATGCGACATATAGTTTTTTTTTTACTAGATTTTATATTTGGTCATCAAAGCATCCGCATTATAAGTTCTTCTTGAGAACGAATAAGGGGTGTCATATGGTATCATCATTATATGTGATATAAAAAGAGAATAGAGTAATAAAGGCTCATATATAAATCAAAAAGCGTCAATAGCGTTTAGGGTACGGTCAGCGAAACATAAGGGCGTAGGTTCGAATCTACCATTGACTTTTGCCATGAACCATCTCCTAGCACAAGCATCTTCAGCTTAGTTTGAGTGGTTAACCGGAATATTAGTAATGTTAGTAGTTTTGCCAATATTCTTTTTTATTTAAAAAAAAACCCACAGCTGCATAAGACTCCATCCTAAATATTTTGATGGAACATAGTTAGCCATGCGGCTCGATGGACGTTTAGGGAGCAACTCATGTCTTGGACTTTTAATCAAACACTTAAAATTGTACTGAACACAATTTTATTTGTGCCGCCCCAACGGGGGAATCTAACTTGGTTTGCCCGCGTACCTAAACTCTAAAAGCGAAGACTGACTAGGACACGCTTGGTTTATTATTTTATGGCTGATGGCCACTGTTAGACCCAGGGCTTTCACAGATTCACCGGGTTGAAAGGTGGCCGAGCGCTTAGGGCACTCAGCCGAGACCTTTATTAATGGGTAACCAGCAAAAGTATTCCCGAGGGAGCATCGGCTTGGACCGTTACTCTCGGCGCGAAAACAACTGACTCGAGTCTGTTGACAAAATAAAAAAAATATGCTAATATTTAAAGTTTCAATCTCCCGCACATACATAATACATGTTGCGTATATTAAATCGCATCTATTTGTAAATAAAATTACTTCCACTTTATTATTGCGATAATTCAAGCAACGTCTGCTATGTAATTATATATGACAGTATCAAATTGAAACGATACGATTTCTAACAGTGGTATAGCCATGCTACAATTTGTTTCTAGCGGCAGCATGTATGAGAGCTCGACCGTGGAATGATCACACCCTCACAGTATACCAGCGGTACACAGCACTACGCTGCTGTGTTTCATCTGGCAAGTGTAGGGATCCGGAGAACCTCATTACTGCTGACGAGGTTTAACGTCTCATTCCTCAGGGTTTACGACGCATCTGCATTATGATTCCTTGTCAAGGATGAATGTCATGAATCACTTACCATCAGGTTAACTGTGTGCTCGTTTGTTACTCTCCCTTGTCCCTTTCTTACCCATATATTTATCATTGATTAACAATTTTTTTTTCCGAAATATTTCACATTTATTTTAAACTTTAGTGTCCCGACTATGTTGACGGCATAAATCGGACCAAAAATAAATAATTGTAAAGCTGACGGTAGTTCGGTTTAACTGTTACATCGAGACGTTAAACACCTCAGTCCTCCTCGCGACTGCGAGTGAACATGATAAAATCCATGTAAAATAACTGTTTTTTTTTAGTTATGGTATCGCGTGAACCTACTACTCATTAAGTACTAAGGTTGAGATGAAAACAACTGTACAAGATATATTGTATAGTGCTGTAATCATTCGTGTGAACGGGAAGGCACTTTACAGAAGCTTCTGACGCAATTTCAGGGACACGGGACATAGATACATAGACCCGTGCAAGAAAAGCAATAATATGTCATACGTAGATACTGTTCATTAGAAAGTTTTCGAAACCGGAACGCAAAACTCCGCAGCCTGGTAAGTTACCCAATATGCCATGTTAGTATAAAATAAAAGGGTTATATGATTGCTTATATTAACATAGAAGGGATTTCAGTATTAATTTCTAAAAGATATTAAAGTAGATATGATAGAAGAGGTGTAACAGTAACGAAACATTTTGCTAAGTGATATCTCATCGTCATTTCTGTCCAATGACAGCGTTATGCTGTGATTGGATATTTCGTATGGATATTGTTATATGTAAAGCAGAGACAGTGTGTTTTTTTTACAGTGGTAGAGCTACACTGCAGTTTGTTTCTAGTTCAGAATGAATGAGTCAGCTCCGTCAGGGTAAGACCAAGCCCTCACAGAATACCGGCGTAAAATAGCACCATAATGTTGCTGTGTTTCGTATGGTGAGTGCAGGGATCCTTTATTACTGGTGACGAGCCATTACATCCTCAGTTCTCAAGGGTGACAACGCGGCTGCATTATGATTCCTTGTCAAGGATGAATGTATACGTCATGGGCGACAGGAATCACTTACTATCAAGTGAACTATGTGCTCGTTTATTACTCTAGATGTAATAAAAAAAAGAGACTCGAAGACTACGGGGTAGCGAATGTTGCGCACGCCCCCGGGACGGCCTATACCAAGCACTCAGCAAGGAGATCCCCGCGACAGCGATGATGGCAATCACCGTGGGGTTTTAGTCGGTGCGAGTCACATAACCCACTTGTCCACGCAGGGTGGCAGGGATCCGTTAGGATTTTCCCGCTTAATAAAAAGGAGAGATCTGGACACTCAATTGAAGGTAATAAGGCATTCTATCAGCATATATATGTCTTGATTCTTCATGGATGGATCCAGTCTCGCCGTAGTCTTCACTTATCATGATATATTCAACGCTGCATTTAAAAAAAATATATAACAGTATAAAAAAACATATCAAGCAAGCTTTATTAAATTTAACGTATCAATATGCTGGCGGCATTAACCAAATCCCCCTTATCGTGCAAGCTTTTAACGCTACACACTATAATTTATGGCAACGATAAGCAGTTGATGTTTGGTGTTCTAAGACCAGCTGACCCGACGGACGTTGTCATGTCTCTAAATTGCGATAAATTTCTGACTAAGAATTATCTACGTTAATATCACTGTTATTCTTATTGGCTATCTGTACTATCACTTTGGAATGCATGGGTGGGCGCTGAAGAAGAGAGGCGCAAGAAACTCCAGCGACGCTTATATCTAGGTATATTGACTGGAGAGTTTATCCCGAAGTTGCCATTATCCGGGCAACTTTACAAATTTTCACTCGCCATAAAAACTTAATTCACGCTATAAGGAATATATAAAAAAAATAATCAAATCAGTCCAGCCGTCCGTGTTGCACTTACTAACGAACATTTTTTATATATTTATATATATAGTTTTTTTTTATTACATTGTGAGTAACAAACGATAGTCACACAGTTTAGCTGATGGCAAGTGATTCCTGCGGCCTATATATCATATCTTGAGTCCTACATAATCCGGCTACCTCGGGGAGGCAGCCGGATTATGTAGGACTCCTGACTGACGGAATGTCTTATAATCCTCCTTGGACTCGCGTAGCGGTCTATTCTCCAATACTCTCACTAAAGAGAAAGCCTTTGCCCACCGGTGGGTTTTTTTTATTTTTTATTGGTAGGGATGCTATTTCCATTACTAATATTGCAGTTAACTATACAAACTGAGCTTAAAATGCTTGAGCTAGATTAACGATAATAGTGGAATGGCGGATTCAAACCAACGAAGTTTTGCGGATTCGAACCAACGAATTTTAGGCCGTTGACGCATCTGTATACCACATGAAACAACAGCGATATGTTGCTATCTCAATCTGGTGTCTTATAAGGGCGTTATATACAATCCCGTCGAGCCAACCCATTCACCTTCCAACTATGTGCTATCATCTACTACCTGCTTACCCTACTACGGTATTTACTTATTTCTTTAAACTTTATTGGTCATACCTTAGGGATACAAACTCGGCGGAAGGCAAAAGGGCGGACTTAATGTCTTAAGTCATTCACACACACACACACATTTGAAATTCAATATTTAATATTTGCACGCCAAAAATTAAATATTGCCTTATGTGATTTGGTCAATTATATATATACGATTATATATAAATATATTTATTTATAAATATATAATATACATGCATTCGTATCATAATTAAACAAATAATGTATTACGGGTTACGAAAATACCTCTTCGTCCACAGGGGTGACAGTTATTTTATAATTCCTCATCAAAGATTAATGTAGATAAATCGTAGAAATCATTAATCATCACATGAACTGTGTGCTAAATTGTCACACCATCGTGTAATAAAAAAGAGTAACAAACGAGCAGTTCACCTGATGGCAAATGATTCTTGCGGCCCATGACATCTACATACATCCTCGACAAGGAATCATAATGCTAATGGGTTGTCATACTTGAGGACTGAGATGGAATCCTTGCACTCATCACAGACGAAGCACAGCAACATTATTACATAATATTGTGTGTGAGCGTGGTCCTGCTCCGGTCGAGCTGACCCGTTCGTTCCGCAGCTTGAAACAAACTGCGGTGTAACTCTACCACTGTCAAAATACAGCTGAATATCAAAGTTTACAGACTCTTAAGCGTAATTACATTAATTCTAAACCCACAGATCATCCATAACACGTTTATAGTGTTTACTATACGTATTACGATAATATAATCCTTATCAATATAGTGCCTCTAAACATTATGGTAAGCGATTTTAAAATGCACTTGTACAAATTACATTAGATAACCTACTATGGGTAAGCTTATTCACATAGATTATTATTCTCCGACTAATCAGCTTTATTATGATGAATGAATAGCTGGTAAATTACTTAAGGTAAATTTATACACAAATTACTTAAGGTAAATTTATACACAAATTACTTAAGGTAAATTCTACAGACTAGGTGTAGACTAGAGTAGTGATATCGATTTCAAAAACATGAAAATTTCTCTCGATATGACATCTACATCGATGCTTGCTAAGAAATAATGATGCACACGCGTTGTTAACTCTGTTGAATAAAATGCAACACCTCTTTCCCAGTAATAAGGTTCCTTTCACAGATCTGACGAAAAACAGTATCGCTAAGTTGCTACTTAATTCATATAGGTAATTTGGGAAAGCTTCGCCTTTTCCCGATCGAGCAATCCCATGAATGCTGTTGTTAGTTGCAAACTACAGCGTAGTGGTACCATACAAGCGACGCGTGCTTGTGGTTTTTTTTTTATAACATTGAGAGTAACGAACGAGCACACAGTTCAGCAATGGTAAGTGATTCTTGCGGTCCGTGATATCTACATGCATCCTTGAAAGGGAATCATAATGCAGATCCGTTGTCACTTGATGATGTCGTTGTTATGAACGTAGATTTCGTTGTCAATAATTATCACTTGATTTTTTTTTCTGGTTGATGGCCGCTGTTTTTACAGTTTCAGCGGGTTGAAAGGTGACCGACATGCGACGGCTGATGGCGCCCAGTCGAGACCTCTATATATGGGTAACCAGCACAAGGGCTCCCGAGAGGGAGCCTCGGCTTGGACCGCTAGCGTGTTTCGCGAGAGCGGCTGAATCGAGGGTGCCCGAGAGGGCCGCATCTCGGCTCGGTCAGTTG
Source organism: Teinopalpus imperialis (assembly GCA_029286865.1). Lineage (NCBI taxonomy): Eukaryota > Metazoa > Arthropoda > Insecta > Lepidoptera > Papilionidae > Teinopalpus > Teinopalpus imperialis. The sequence continues at coordinate 7,205,237 of JAGSMU010000014.1, read as the reverse complement.
CAAATTGTTGGTTTTCGGGTATATACCCCCACCTATGGGTTTTAATTTTAATTGAACATGTATTACATCGGACTATGGATGGGTACGATGGGTAAGAGTGAGTGTTGGTTTGCGCAAATACTTTCGGCAATCAACAATCATCGATATAAAAAAAAAGTATATTTCGACATCGGAATTGCCTAGAAGTATCATCATAATCATAAAGAAATAAGCCTTATTACCCGACCAAGCCAACTTTCGACTGAACAGATAGAGATATATCTTCGAAACACAATTTTATTATTTTTTTTGGTTTTAATTTTCTAACATGCACAACTATTCTATGGAATCGCCACCGGTAATTCCGAACCGATACGACAAAGGTACCTGCAAGACAATAGCACACCATCTTTCTTAAAGGCCATCATTGCATCTACGACTCCTCTGGTGATGTGGATGTTCATGGGCAGCAGTTATCATTAACGGTCAGGTGAGCCTGCTTATTCTTAACTATTATATACATAATAAAATAATAAATAATTATATGGCAACGATTACTATACAAAGAAAACATCTGCAGTATTCAAAAACTTCTATAAATTACTTATTTAAGTAAGATCATCTGTCCCGTAGACATATTAGCTCAACATTTGACATGCAACACCGAAATTAGTCAAACGAATATATCAATTTTCCTGTTTTAATTAATTCCATTGAAGATAAATTAAAACTGTTGAATAACGAAGTCTGTGTGGACTATAACTCAAGGCAATTAATACAATTGAATTGATGAAATCAGTAATTGGGATATAAATACTTCAATGCTTTTCCATTTATTAGTATGTCCTCTCAGTAAGTTTAAACCACAGCATCAAATAAAATATTCCTTATTACCATGCAACCACACAAAATAAAAAAAAATAAAAAAAAAGAAATCAGAGCAACATCTGGTTATAACAACTTATACCACCTGCATAAAAATTATTATAGTGTTCTTATATATGTGTCAAGTCAACAGCTTTAAACTAACTGTGAATTAATTGGCGGGATCAGGGTAAGACCACATTTTCATAGAATACTAGCATAAAATAATGGGCTAACTTTTCTGCTTACTTAGATTGTGATTTATCTAGTGGGGAAAGAAACAAATCTTAATATGAAATTGCAATAAGAATTGTAAATTTTGTTAATAGTTCACCTTAGCTAATTTTCTCTCATAGAACTTAAATTTACTATAAATTATTACAACTGGTATTAACTAATAATTAGTAATTTTGAGACTAGTTTTTATATCAATCATGGCTCAAGAAGTAACTCAGAAGTTTAGATTGGTTATCACAACATTTTAATACCTTGTCAACAAATATTCTCTAGACAGGTGAAGTGATAATATTTGAAAGGTATAAGCGGTTACTGTTTGGTTAAACATAAGAATTACATTATATTAGTAAGCCTCGAGAAGATCTACATTCTTACTATATATATTATAAGCACTTATTATAAGTATACTGTGGTTTTACAGAAGCGCTGGGTACAAAAGTTTCTTCCACACTGGCCTCAAAAAAGAAATGACACCAGCTTTTTTTTTCTTAGCTAAATGTGTGTTACGGGAGTGAAGGGTTTCGGTAAGTGATATCCTGACAACTTGTTATTACAAATTAAGTCAATCAACTTAAGACCATCTAGCTTTGCTATTTCTCTGCCCAACGAGCAAAAGAATATGAGAGTGAGTTGAAGCTATTTAACAATTTTCTAGAAAATAGAAAGTATTATCATGCTGAAGCACTTGAAGAATTTTTAGAAGTTTTCTTTATTTAATATGTTGTTTGTTCACACAAAGAGTGTTACTTACAATATAGTATGTGAACATAAGATCCTCACAATGAAAAATGGTCACCCTAGCACCATTATCTATGCTCTCCATTGCTCTATTTACAATTATTCCAGTGGTATTTAAACCTAATTTAACCTTATTAGATTATTTAATCAAAGTACAATTTTTATAGTGAATTATGTTAAAGATTATATATGAAAATCTAAAACTGACCATGAAAAGCTTTTAAATATATATACTCTATATTTAAAATTTTAAAGAATCCCAAAAAAAAAATAAAAACATATAGGAACATGTATTTTAAAGGCCACCAAATATACTAATGTAAATTACTTAAACTATCTGACATTGAATTTTAGATAACATTAAAATATCAAATAAATAAATAAGACATAAGATAACCACAATTTTTAAAATTATAGATCTGCATTTCAATCACAATCAAGAAATGTTGCTAAGAAAATAATAAAATAATGTCTTGTAACATTAAAATAAATATTCAAAAAAACATCCTTTTTTTTTAAATTATAACTTATTTTTGAATAATACTTGCATTCTACGTATTACACACAAATAGGTCTTACTTGAAACATAAAATAAGAATATCTTATAAATGCATAATTTTGATTAAACTAAAAAACTCCCATCTAAGTTTTCAGAACTAGCATAAGATAACATTTCTTTCTCGGGTAAATCGCAAACCATTTCTTTAATTTATAAACAAAATTAAAGAAAACAATCCCATTTCATCGTAATACGGTTGTTAACTATTTAGCAATTTTCTAGAAAATAGAAAGTTATATTATATTTACTCACCAAAGTGTTCTGATACCCCAAACCCGCCTCATCGTCAGAAGTTTCTTCTTTATTTTGTTGTTCCTTCATTTTTGAAGATATTTGCACTTCTAACACACAAAAAAACTAAGTTTTTAACTTAAAACGATGCGAAAACGTCGACGACACAATTTTTTCTTATTCAATAACCGGCTTGAAGACACGATGTCAGTCTACATACAGCCATCCCCCCATCCACGGTCCGGTGTAACAAGATAATGTATAATTGAATAAACGCGATTTCATGCAAATTGCTTGTGCGCCAACAGGAAACGCTAACACACGTTCAAATAAATTGCCATCCAGTGACCGACTGACACTTGTGAGTTGCGACCGACTTGTCGCGACAATAGTGACAGTTCGTCTTGCATTCAATTCAAAGTTCAGACTGGAGTGTCAAGTTTGACCATGAACTAGAACTTACTCCTTATCTATAAATCGCAAAACTCTTATAAATGTACCATTTATCTTTGCGTTACCCTGATTTAGTAAAACAACAGTGGATCGAGGACTTCAACTGCCCGTGAATGGACAGTTACGCGTAATATCATTCTGAGCGCGACTAAACATATTCAGATTTATTAACGTTCCGTTCTGCGTTAGATTTGTTTGGTTTTGATTTTTTATACACCCTTAGAGAAGATGTAAGTGAATAATTTGGTAAAATATCATGTAACTCTAGTTTTATCTTAGATAGTTTTAATCTTATTGATAATGTCCTATAATAAAGTGTACAGTAGTTCTATTGCTATAAAGTTTTACTAGTTATCGTTATTCTGTAAGTAAAATGCATATGTCTAAAGGGAAAACAGTAATAAGTATTCGTTTTTATGCCGCTTTCTATATCCATTACTAATCCGATGTGTAGTTGTTTCAGTGTGTAAAAACAAAAGATATTCAATCCATTGTTACTGAGATTTGTGTGTAGATCCATTATGTTCACATTTGCACGCGTATTGTCAAGCGCTATGTATTCAATTTTGAATTGGTTATCACAATTTTCATGCGTTTTAATTTCTAATAAAATTGAAGGGCTTCCATTTTAATTTTTTGATTATACTAAATTATGAAATGTTAGCTTTGGTTGGCATAAAATATAGATGCCTTGGAGAAATTCGATGTAAATCAATTAGCACTTAGCACGCACCTTAATATCAAAGGGGGACGTACCCCTCGAAATATATAACGTTAAATATAATGGAATATGCATTAACTCCATTATCAATGTATTTTTTCTTTCATTCAAAAATGCTTTGTATAAATCTACTTGAATAAAACTTCTTTTGATCTGATTTGATTTAATTTTCATAAATAAAAGATTCAGAATAAGGTTTAATAGTTATAGAGTCACGCTGCAGAATCTGACCCTGATAGAAAACCTCATTTCATATGATGTTTGTAGGGTACAGAGAGCCCGGTATTTTGAAGCGAAGCATTCCATCTATGTCCTTAGGAGAATAACGCATATACTTCTCAAGTCTTTGTTTCCGGTGGATGTAGGGGAGGGAAGACATAAAAGGGTTAATTTTTCACTTGATTATTAAGTAAAACATTTCAAGGAAGAAATGCATCTTGACCATGATATTTATAATGTTATTCTATAAAAGGGTTTTAGATATACTCGTATAATATATAAATTTTAAAAGTGTAAAAGTCGTGCTGCAGCAAGTTTCTAGTAACATGAATAAGTCGGCTCGACCGGGAAGGGCCACACTCTCACAGTATACGAGCGTGAAGTATGTGGTAAATGAACTGGTTAGTATGCAGTTTCCCGAATTCGAGGTGGAACCGTCGGTTGACCTCTAGGTCGAAGTTGGACATACCTTAAATTCGTAGTCTGAACGAGATTAGAATAGTTATAGAACATTAATATCGCGCTTGAGAAACTGCGTTGAATATCTCTTACTGCTTAAAGACAAAAGTCTTTAATAGCGTGTGTTGCCAGTGATGACCATTTTTTTTCTTTTTTTATGTAGGGAATTTTCTTATGTATTCCCGTCCTTGAGTAGGTTATGTCAGACTCGCCTCAAATAAAACCCCACGATGTTCCATTTACACCGCTTATAGCAAGACCACGGGAACGCTCTCGTACATGTCCGTGGCCCACTTTCCTTTCCAAGAGTATGTCTGATGCTGTTGGTCTAGTGATCTCTACACCTTTACTATAGCAGACTCGCGACCAGAGGGCCCACTGAGTAGGGAACCCGCGGCCCGCTTATGAACAGCGTCCATGTACAGTATATGAATGTCATCACGAGTCGTGTCGCATCAAGACTCGACGACTTCCGGCCTCCCGAACAAGCTGGTTTCCGAAAGACCTTAATACCACAGACTACATACATAATCTTAGGCAGATTCATCTCAGATAACAGAAGATCAAAGAGATGTACGGACTGTGGCGAAATTTGGGCGTTGCTTCAGTCTTCACTGTCGCTATATGGAAGTGTTGAGGTATTTGTATACCAAGACTATTATGTCTACCCGAGTGGTACGAAACCTATCCAAAAGTAGATAAGTGTATTAGACAGGTGATGGCATATTTCCGAAAGTCTTCGACGTGACATTACAAGATGCTTTCGAGCTTCGTAATGTCACTCCGATATGTTGTCGATATTGCCATTATAGCTGAATAGCCGAGGGATCATAGCACTATACTCAGTGACCTCAAATGTCTCATAACCTAACATGGCCAACGCGAAGGTCATGTCTGACGTCTATATCACACCTATAAACTACTGTTACTGTTCATCATAGACACAATTTGCATATGTCCGTTTTTAAATAGCAATAAAAAACGATATTATTACAAGTTAATTAATTAAAAATGAGGGAAATTCAAACGTGGACACCTCGTACGCTAATTAATCACAAAGTTTATGTCACAATAATTTCCTAATGAATCTATTGATTAATAACAAAAAAACAATGACACATAATATGCCTTCTTAAAAGATTGTGACAGTGATCTTCCTTCATTAATTATAAAACATATAATAATAGTTATGAAATTCAATTGGGTTCTATTGTACTAAATTCTTAACGTTATAAAAAAATTAACTCGATTTATTGAGTCTTTCATAAGATATGGTGTTTACATTCCATTCAATTGTAACAGACCGAAAAAGTTCACAAGAAAAAAAATAACTAGGTTTCTTTTATAATTATTTTAATGAATAGATTTTAAATGATATCAGAATTGTTAAACAATGCGTCCCTTGATACTAATCAGTTTTTCTTACTATACATTATTATATTAGTGCAGATGATTAAATCTGAATAAATAGCATGTATTTTTGACAGTTTATAGACCAAAACCTAGGCATTCGATGTGCGCAAAATAGCACACGTTAAAAAATTAGACAACTTTTTCAATTGTTACCTTTTCGGATCTACATTCGTTCTCCGACAAGATAATCGTGAGTTCAAGTTCATGGAACGAGTTGGGTCAAGTTCAAGGTCGAGGCTGCGTCGATGTTTTCTGTATATAAGTTATCCACTGACTTAAAGCAAAGATATGACGAATTTAACATCGACCATGATTATACTACGAACAGCTGCTCTCTGGTCGTGGATTCTAACCAATATTGTTGAATATCGTAATCGTAATCTTTGGCGATTTCGTACACCATGTTAGCCCTTAAAATAAATTTAAATTAAACGGTTTTATTGTTTGATAATTTAGCACATCGATGTCTAACATATTAATTTTAGTAATTTTATTTATGATTATTTTATTCGTATCAAGTATTATTACAGTACAGAAATGTATTGTTTTACAGTGGTGGTGTTCACTTAATTAAAGACACTCTAGGGATATTATGGCAACTGAGATTTATTTGATATAATAGGAATTTGTAACAATATTTAAATAATTTGTAAGGGCATTGCAAAGAAAATATTTTCAATAATCTTAGATGTCTTACATTTAACTGGTTAGGTATGGCCAACTAATTAAAGACATATTAACTATTATTAGGAAAAAATAAAGGTAATAAATATTAAAATGAAGTTTGTTATAATTAATTGTAGATATTTTTTAAAGACATAATGTAAAGATATAAATTTTCTGTCACATGTCCTTTAGCGGCAGTAACGTAAATAAGCACTGATCCTTTTAACGGTTCTTTTTTGACTAACGTCGTTATTAAGTCTTCATTTAGGGTTGTTTTTCTGGGTCTTGGTTTCCTAGATATGTTATCTGTTGTGTGTGTGTGTGTGTGCTAACATCTTAAAATGCTCGATAGTATTAATTACCATATCTTTAGGGCATCACAAGTGAATTCGCAATTTTCCAATATGAATCAATCTTCGTCATAAAAATTGAGAATGATCTTCCTTGTAGAAGAATTGCAACTTTTGCTTTTTCTCATAGTAGCTCGCTGAAAATGATCAAAGTTATATTAATATTGAGATGACGATAACCTTGTTTTTGCTTTAGGCGCGTTTCTTGAAAGTAGCTGGGTTAATGTAAAAAAATAGGGAGGCTGTGTATTTAATTATAAATTAAGAACAAAAATAATTAAATTAAATAAAATTAGTAGGTGATATAGCACAATGTACAGTATTAGTACAGGATATATTATAGTGCCTAAGTGTTTGCGCAAATAAACAAACCACCCACTTATCGCTTTCGTTAATTCACGTCGGATGTTAGGACAGTGTAGGAAGCGTCCGTGCATATTCACGGCACTATAATACACCCTATCCAGTTGACATCTTGTAAACACCATTATATTACTTTCAATTCAATGAGTGGGCTAGAGATAGGAATCTTCAACGAAAATTACGTATCTACTGGTGTCGAACCACGCAGTTGAACTGCGTTTTCAACCTTGATTATGCATCGCACAAAAACCAATCTATTTTATCGGGTTCACTTGATCGTTCATAATACGATTCAAATTAAAAAAAAGTTAACCGTTTTTTTATGACATTAGGCACAAACGAGCACAAAGCTCCCCTGACGACTAGTGATTGCAGTGATATGTTTTTCTTTTATTATTAACAGAAGCTGCTAGTGCTTGACTACTATCCCAGTTGATAGTAATTGGTGATATAGGTCTAGATGGTGAACGTGCTTTTTTCATTTATGAATCTGGTTGACAAACGAACGTACAGTTTTTTTTTTCTTTTTTTTGTAAGAATACTAATAAACAACTAATCTGAAAATGCTCGTGCTAGGAGATTTTAATCTTATTATTATTTTTATAGCTAACCCGATAGTAATTGATTACTAAATACTGCTCATGAACACACGCACCAGTCCGGGGGAGTACCAGGTTTGCTGCTGACCCTTGACAGATTCTTAAGTTGACGAAATCAGGATCTGTAATTCGGTACTATAGATTGGAGGTAAAGTAACCCATGCCTGTAAGACAATTAAAAGAGAAATTAGGGTTTTGATGGCGATCAGGCTGGCGCTCCTTGAACGCCCACTAAAGTGAACACGGAAAGGTCGGCAACACGGAGTGGTGGAGCAACGTTGCCACACCTGGGACGTGTTTAAGTTCAGTGTAGAGGGGAAACGATGCCGGACCCCCAATGGTTAGCCACTGAAGTGATATATTTCATAGAAACCCCAAATATACCTGCTATGTCCTAGAAAGCAGAGTCTTTCGAAGTTTTCCTCTCCGATACCAAAAGAAAAGGTTCCTAAGTCATATTTCGGAAACAATATTAGCGATATCTGATACACAAAATTACATCGTCGAAATTAGCATACAGAAAGATAAAGAAATGATTTAGTTGCTTGGAAACAAAAACAATTATTCGCACTACTAAAATAATTCTAAACGAAAGCAAAAAAATCTAATCGCAACTCGTGTATCAAAAAAAACCTTTTAACCGGAGAACGGTTTGTCGACAAGGTTATTTTTAATCGATGTTAAAACTGTTCACAATTACGTGTAAGTACAGTTCAAATGTCCGATAACATAGTATTAATTATAAACAAAGTATCTTAGCGTTACTGCGTTTCGTCTGGTGAGTAAAAGAATCTGGAGACTTTACTAGTAAATAAAAGGGCGTTCCGTGTTAGTCGTTAGGGATGAAAACGCATTACATGTCAAGAATGTGCCATGGGCCGCACGGATTGTTTTCTATAATAATCACGCCAATCTATACTAAAATTATAAATCTGATGAGTTTGCTTGATTGAACGCGCTAATCTCAGGAACTGCTGGTTTGAATTGAAAAAATATTTTTGTGTTGTATAGTCTATTCACCAAGGAAGGCTATAGGCTAACGAACATCCCGCTACGACCCACAGGAGCGGAGCATCAATGAAAAATGATTCAAAAACGGGAATAAATATTCCTTTTGAGAGCTTCCATTACGTGTGCTGCGGTTAAAGTTATGTAAAAATCATGTATGACGGAATTGTTCCCTTTTAGGGATAAAGGTGTAGCTTTTCATGAGACGTATCCTGTAGTCTACGTGAACGTTATCGCGGGCACAACTAGTATCATTTATTATTATTATTATTATTATTATTATTTTTACATATGTTTGTATTTATAATATGTATATATTTTTGTTTAATAGTTTATGTAAATGTATATAAATATCTATTATTTCATTTACTATTATAAATTCCTAAGATAATATATAATGATATGTATATATAATTGTATAAGTATTTAGATGTACTGTATGTTTCTTTTTTATTTTATTATTATTCATTTGATTTCTTGATTTCTCCGAACCCTCCCAAGCTTGGCTGGTAGATAATGCATCAGTCATTTGGTCCGCCTTTGTGCATATGTTATTTGTACTAAAAGATTATAAATAAATATCACAATAAAATCACACGTAAATCATGAGATTAATTTTTATTTATAACATTGGAGTTGGCAAAAACATCGCCTACCATCCTCAACCAAGATGCCTAGTCTGAATACTGAGATAGAAAACAATGGAAACACCACAAAGAAAGGTGTTATGCTGCTGTTATAAATGCCATGATAAATTTAGATTATTATTATATATCAAGGACAACCTATGCCGTTGTTATCTTTAGTAATTTTTAATTGTAGAGTGATTACCTGATAACTAATTTAAAAAGTTTTAGGCGATAATAAAAATATTTCGTGTGATAGATAAGAAAATTTTGTAAACACCTATCATAGGTTTCCTTAAAATTTACTTTGGGAAATGGCCTCCTATTTATTTTTACCATATATACACAGGTATACACTAAAAGTTAAAGAAAGGTTAGTGGCAACCTCGTATTGGCAATCTTAGTGTAAGGCAACCCACAAGTTGAATGAGTGACGACCTATTTTTTTTTAATAAAAATTGCATTATGAGTAACAAACCAGCACACAGTTCACCTGATGGTAAGTGATTCCTGCTAAATGTCCACTGCCCTAACTGATTGCTGAATATTCACTGCCTACTCACAAAACATTATCTGACTTCCTGCAGCACGGAAAATAAGTTGTGCAATAAATACAATAAATACCTACAATCATCTGCAATAAAGACCTGAACAATGGTAGAGCTACGCTGCAGTTTGTTTCTGACTGCAGAATTAATGGGTCAGCTCCACCGGGGTAGGACCACACAGAATACCTACGTAAAGTAGCAGCATAATCCTGCTGTGTTTCGTCTGGTGAGTGAAGGGATCCGGACACCTTTATAACAGGTGACGACGCGTTCCATCTTAGTCCTCAAGGGTCAACTACGCATCTGCATTATGATTTCTTGTCAAGGATGAAGGACTTGTTAGTCTCGATGTAATAAAAATATATACACTGCAGGCCAAAAGTTTAAGACCACCTTAATTAAAGTAGGAAAATAAAGTAAAACTCCAATAAAATATTAAATGTTTAATTAACTTGTTTAATCATCTAATAGAACATTGATTGACAAACAATATACTTTAAAAGCTTAAACAAATATTGACAGTCCATGCAAAAAAGCTATAGTTAGCTAAACTGATTTTTCATCCAAAAATCCTCCTTTACATTTTATGACTTTTTTCCAAGTCTCCATACGGGAATCAATTTGTTAATGGTGTCTTGTGATATATTGTACCAAATATCACATAAAGCATTCCACATTTCTTCTCGCGAGGATGGTTTACGATTACGGACGTTCCTATCAAGCTCTTCCCACAAAAGTTCAATGGGATTGAGATCCGGGCTCTGAGGAGGCCAAACCATGTTTTTTAACACCCCTTGTGCTTCTTTCTCTTCTAAATATCCTCTACATAATTTTGAGCTATGCTTTGGATCATTATCTTGTTGGAAAATGAATCCATATCCAATTAATCGCAACCCGAAAGAAACATATTGTTCTAAAATGTTTTTGTACTGTTCCTTTTTCAAAATTCTTTCATTTTTAATCAAATCGCCTTGGCTAGAAAAGCAACCCCAGACTGAGCCACTACCATGCTTGATTGCTGGGAATACACAATCTGACATCATCTTTTCTTGGGCAGTGCGACGAAAGTAAATTCTACGTTTAGAACCGAATAGTTCAAACTTGGATTCATCGGTCTATAACAATTTTTTAAAATCTTCTTCAGTCCAATCTCGATGGGCAAGAGCCCACTGCTTCCGTTTTTTCTTGTTTTGCGGCATTAGCAAAGGTTTTCGAACGGCAACGCGACCATACAACTTCGCATCCTCAGTCGCCCTTTTACTGTAGTCAAAAGGTTTAATTCGGGTTTTGTTTACTTCAACGCGGATTTCTGGTGCTGTTAAGCCTCTATTTCGCTTGCTGGTAACAACAATGAAATTATCTTCACTAGACGTGGTAGCTCTCTCCGAGCGTGGACGATCTTGAAAACTGCCTGTCTACCCTGTATCGAGTTATTGTGCCATGAACACAAGTCGTCGATAACTTCAGTTGTGAAGCAATCTCACGTTCGGATTTTCCTTCTTTATGTAAAATAACAATGGCAGAATGCATTTCTCTGCTAATTTCTCGAGCTTTTCCCATTTTATGGCGTCTTCACTGTAGAAACCACAAGTTTAGATTAATTGAGATTGTTTGTGAACAAACCCAAGTAAATTCGGGTAATAATAAGTCAGAATTAAAAAAATATTGATTAATACGTAACAAAAGCAAAGTAATTAGTAATGAGGACATTATAAAAATATTATTACGACTCTACCACCTGGCTCTAGCACAGCGTTTGTCGGTGTTTGAAAACAATAGATGTTTATTTTCCAATAACTTGAAAGTAAACAAATAGAATATGCAGATGTGCATTTCTTTTATTCTATTATAGTTGATGGATAATTATGTTGTTTATCTGCGGTTTTAAACTCTTGGTCTGCAGGTTATATATATATATATATAAATATTGGTGTTATATATATATATATATATATATATTCGCATTAATTATTTCCGTTGGTCTTATTAATTGGTCCCGCGTCCGTCAGACACCATCGTAAGTTGAAAAAGTACAACAATTGATTATTTATTCATTTATACATGCACGTTTCCTCGCGATATATTCCTTCACCGTCGAGCACGTGGTGAATCGCTATCTAATTTATTTTTTTTTGCAATTGCAAATACAATTAACAATTTAATTGGTACCGACACCGGGGACCGAAGTCATATCGACATCTGATTCTCGACCACAGCAAATTAAAAGGGAGCGCTTAAACATTGATGTTCTTATAAATATAAAATAAAACTCAAATTCGAAACAAATCATTATATTCTCTTTAACCATAAAACAATTTGTACGTAGCGGCATAGACTTCGTTAATATACACAATTAATAATAAACACACTAAATAAATCTGATATAGCTTTGTTTAACAGGATATTCCTCCTTATAGAAGGGCGTGCTAATGTGTCTAACTGGTTTTGTTTTATAACTTCTTAAAATGTTAGCGTATCGATTTTATAGTATGTTCCAAAAGTTAAGAATTATTAACGAGTGACTGAAATTGGCGTCTTTTCCTGCTAATGCCAATCTTTTTTATCAATTGGGGGTGGGGTGAGGGCGGGGGTACGGGGTACGACTTATCACGTCACGAAAATGTTTGCTATGGTTATTGCAGGTGGTAAGAATAAATGCCCCGTACACATCATCTTAGGGATAATTGGCATTATGATCATAGGGGCCACGCTTCAGTTTGTTTCTAGTTGCAGAATGAATGTGTCAGCTCGACCGGGGAAGGACCACGCCCTCGCATAATGCTGCTGAGTTTCGTATGTGTAGGGATCCGGAGACCTTTATTACTTGTGACGAAGCGGTCCATCTAAGTCCTCTGGGGTGACAACGCATCTGCGTTATGATTCCTTGTAAAAGATGAATGTAGATGTCATGGGTCGCAGGAATCACTTGCCGTCAGGTGAACTGTGTGCTCGTTTGTCACCCTCAATACAATATAAAAATCATTAAGGACTTAAGGGAGATTAAATGCCTCATAATCAGTAATATGATCAATGCTAGAGCTCTTTAGTCAAGTCTCATCTATTAACCGTCTGCATGTCTAGCTCGACTTGACTAGGGATGAGCCAAGCATTTACCTGCGTCAAATGACTGATCACCTATCGTTGTTTTTATTCTGATAAATTAAAGAAACCGGTGAACTTACTACGGTGCGCAGTCCAAACATTCCTGGTAATCACTACATGAAAGCTCTGGAATGCCTGGTTACCTATAATCGGGCTCTCGGATCTCTACTCTCCATACGAAACACATTACAGTTACGGCGCTATTTTTACGCTGGTATCTGTGGAGTCAGGATATGGTTCTTCCCCACTCGAGCTGACCGGTTCATGGTGCAGTTGAAACCTACAGGGTGGCTCTACCGTTGTGTAACTTAAAAGATTTTGGAACATCCTATAAAGAGTTGCGTTATTTTAATATTTGCAATAGCTTAATAAGATCACAACGAATATTAATATAATTAACAAATCTAGTTAAATATTTTTTCATATTTATAATTACACTTAAAGTTATTTATTTTAACTAAACAACCTCTAATTACTCGTGATTTATTTGGACATTGTTTAACTACGAGTATATTATAATCTAAAGAAGGACAATCGGAAATATTCGTGTAGGAGATAAATCTACTCATCTAGAAAAGTTTAACTTGTAAGGAAAGAAGTTAGTGCTTTACTAAGATTAATATAATATGGGATATGAAGGTCTTGTAAATTTGGATACATACGGTCTAACGCCTATTTGGATCGATGGCCGTTAATGGCATTTTTAACTGATCGTATTCGACCTTCCGATGGCATAGTATGATGTTTATCTTTGGACAACAGTCCACGTCAGAAATTGGAGCTGGAATCGGGCCTGTAGGATAAGAAGTAGAAGTTGAATATAGGATATTATCATGGGGATAGAATAAGTTGAATATCATTAGGGTTTGGAAATAATGATACTGGGACATGTTCAAGCTCAGTAGACTCCCTCCCAACGCATTTAGGGATTATTTAGAGTAAGATTTGATTACTTTTAATTGGACGTAAAGAAAGTAATGAACATGTTTATAATGATCTTCAATTTCTTCGCTATAAAGATGCAGTCAACCTGAAGTGCTGAATGTAGTTGGTTCAACTTAAAAAAAAATGTTAATCTAATACATGCTCGTGTTTATTAGATTATTGTGACTAACGCATGAGTTCTTCTATATTATTCAAAACCACGCTCTGAATTTAATTATTGTTTTTATCTATCTGCCCATTGTTGGTTATGTTTTATTTTTGTTTATGGATCTTTTTATATTATATTTAATTTTTATATTATGGTAAATGTATATCTCATTGGCATGTACAATAGAAAAGTAAAAACATAATTTAATTTGTATTTTGGTTTCGATGCGCATTTTTGAATAAAAAATAATTGAATTATATCATATAACCTCCTGATTAATTTCGGTCACAGCTAGATATTCTTTCTACCAGAAAATATAAACGTCGTAAGCGTTTGTTCAAAGACAATGGCGCCAAATCGTTGTCAACTTCTCTATGGCATATGTACTTTTTTTTATTTTTATAAGTTCTTCAAAGCACCATCAAACGCTGTAGTGTGAATATTCTACAACCAAACTACGTGATAACTTAACGAGTTATAACTGAGTTATTTTAAGCACTTATTGTTACACGATAATAAATGACTTGATGCAACTTTAGTTTTACTTCGTTAATGATTTGTAGGTCCTTCAAAGAAAAAAATAACCAAATATATATTTTTTTGTAGCGTAGTATAAATTATGCAGAAGATCTGGCATATGCTAGACAATCTGACCGGCCCCATCAACTAAAATTAATAACGGAGGACACTGATCATCTAATGTTGAGTGGAAACGGGAAGAAGCAAGATGAAGGTACCTTCCCATCTCTGAGGACCATCCATTAAGTCCTCCTTCCAGTCATTGATTCTTCGAATTTCCTTACTTACCAGGCGAATCACCGCATTTATTACTATTTTACACAAGCATCCTTCCTTCAGTTCTTGGTGGAGCCAACCTACCTTTTAGCTGAAGCGTGTCTCTATTATTTAAGCACCAAATCATAGTTTTAAATTCGAATTTCAGTTGTCATTAATTAACATGAAGAAACGCGGGGAAGACTGTCAACGGTGACATTTGTGTACACTTGCATGTTGATATGAACTTCAGTATATAGTGTAAACTCTTTATAACAAAAATCATATAGCAAGGAGTATTTCAAAAAATGAACCTAGACTTTAGTCTACATTGAAAAAATGTAAGTAGTTATATTTCTGAATGCATGAAGTTTGTTAGGTGGACCTAGCTTATCCGAAAATCCACTGATACA
Source organism: Teinopalpus imperialis (assembly GCA_029286865.1). NCBI lineage: Eukaryota > Metazoa > Arthropoda > Insecta > Lepidoptera > Papilionidae > Teinopalpus > Teinopalpus imperialis. Next base: position 7,189,822 of record JAGSMU010000014.1, on the reverse strand, counting down.
TTTAGTTTTTAGAATTTTACACCCATTCTCACATATACAGTCCTACCAAGCTTTTGTTTTACGTAAAATAACATCAGTGTAAAACAACGGTATAACAATTACGTGTTTCGTATGGTGAGTGCAGGGAACCGGAGCTTCAATAACAGGAAACCAGGCATTCCGTCTCAACCCTCAGGGATATATCTGGTATAATTTTTGGAGACGAACGTTGGTGGGATGCAGTGGTTACATATCATCCGGCGAACTGTTTGCTCGTTTGTCACGATTAGTTATATAAAAAGGATGAACCCTAAAGCTCATGATCCCCTATCCTTGATAAGAAACTGAGTTGTAAATACGTCAAATCTGAGGAGTGAGAAAGGAGGCTGGATTATCAGTAATGTGATATCTCGGTTTCTATCGCTCATTATACACACCGCAGCTCAAATCTGTATATTTACGTAAGTTTTCTAAGAGTATAGTCCTCCATCCAGGGTCAAGCCGACTAGGTCATTCTTCAGCCAGGTTACATCCGCAGCAGGCCACTACCAATTATGAACGTAAGGTGAACTATGCATCAGAAATCATTTTCTATTATCAGCATGGACATACGATAGGGATTGCAAGATATACAGTTTGTAGTCCTTCTTTGGAGTTTAGGTGTTTAAAGACGTCTTTTGTTTTTATAATTGGATAATAAACATTCATTGCCTAAACAAATTTTGAGATTAATTCTTGTGTTAAAGTGCTGTGCTTTGTTACTAAATAACCAGCGACGGCGGTGACTGAATCGCGCTATTAAAGTTTCCGAAATAATCGGCGTTAAGATATATACATATAAATAAATCCCATAGCTGGGCTTAGGTCTCCTCACTAGAGAGGGTCTTATACCATGATCCGTCACGTGGCTCCACTGCGGATTCTAAGTCTTTGTTATATACTTTTTTTCATTCACTTATTGGAGTTGTAGGTTTCCGCACGATGTTTTCTTTTACTTCCGAACACATGCTAAATAATCGATTCATACAAAAATCTCTTACTCAAATTGAAGTGGTCTGGACAGCACCTACATGATTTTTAAGTAATAATGAAGTTATAGAGAGTTTACACTATATATTTAAAATATGCCGTTCTCGAACCTAAAACAGATTGTTAATAAGTATGTAGACGCCGAACAGTCAGATGTACTGCGCGAACTGGATCCAGTATGTGGCGTTGAGAACAGAAAAGAGTAGAGGAAAGAAGACGCGGGAGAATCGGTCGATGCTTATCGCACGCAGCCGGGCTTTAGCTGCTTCGGCTGGTTCCTGAAAATAAAAGTTAAATATGATCTCGATTTCAATCAGATAAAAATCCAATGGCCGTACTTGTTGGCCGGACTAATTAGCATTTTCTATAATTTAAAAATATAAACACAAAACTATCCTTCGCTTACAATATTTTTCTTTCCGGTTATATATTTATAAAATATATAATCATCATCCTATAAATAGTCAACTAATGCGACTTAAGGACCTTCAAGAAAAGAGCCTACACCTACCTTAAAGGCCGGCAACGCATTTGTGACTCCTGTGGTGCTGCGGATGTTCTTGGGCGGCGGTGATCACTTACCATCAGGTGGGCTGCATGCTCATTTGCCACGTATACTATAAAAAAACGAAATAACGAGTCTTTTCTAAGTTATACCCGCTATGCTTAAGCGGACAGACAGTACATCTAACTTCATATAAGGAAGAATGCGCTTAAATAATACCTTGGGTTTACGGCCACCGTCATCTAGGATAATATTCACAAGACAGTACTCCATAAGCGCCATGAACACGAATCTGAAAGAAAGGAAAGAATGACAGAACAAAAATTTGTATATAGACGGTAAAGGTAGAAAACAAAAGGACAAGTTCACAAGAAAAGCTTGTTTTTCTGTCACGATAAAATGCCTAAGCTTAAACAACTTCAGCATATGCTAGTTTACAGCTAGAAGCCTCCTTAAGTATTGAGTTATTTACTTTTTTCTTGCATTGAGAGTACCAAACTCACACACAGTTCACCTGATGGTAAGTGATCCCTGCGGCCCATGACATCTACATTCATCCTTGGCAAGGAATGATAATACAGATGCGTTGTCACATTTGCGGACTGAGATGGAATGCCTGATCACCAGTTATAAAGATCTCCGGATCCCTGCACCTCACCAGACGATACACAGCAGCATTATACTAATATTTCACGATGGTATTCTGTGAGGTCGTGGTCCTACCCTAGTCGAGCTGACCCATTTATTTTGCAGTTAGAAATAAATTGCATAACTCTATCACTGGAAACGTATTTAATTTAAACTTTATTGTTCACATCTTACAAAAAAGGATACAAAGGGCGTACTGTGGTTATGAAAATCCATTTGTAAAAAAAAAATAGAAAGAGAAAATATGTGTTATGTAAATATCGTGTTTGAGACTCAAAATAATCCCTCACTATCAGGTATAGAATGTATATTCTCTTTTGTCCCTCTTTGTCACAAAAAATATTAAAAAACGTGGAATCTTTCAGTAAGAAGTAATAAAAAACTCACACAGTACAAACAGACATGAAAGCGTCCACAGCCTTGAGATAGGAGACCGGTGGCAGCTGCGCCTGCGACTTTGCATGCTGCGTGGACAGCGTCAGCAAGGACGTCACGCCGAGCGTCACGCGCGCAGGAGCAGCGTCCGGCTTTATCCAGAACGACACCCACTACCGGAAAAGATATATCACCAGATTTTAATTGAACAGCTGGGATGATTTGGTGACTGATTTCGTTCTCCGATAGTTAAAAACCCTTATCATTAAACTCTTATCATCATTAAAACCATTGCCATCAAACGCATATAAGTCGTCTCATTGGCATCTTGATCGTCGTCATTATCGAACGTCATTATCCTAATGGTGGCCCGTAGCGATCACTTATCGTCATGGGAATTGTGTGCTAGTTTGTCATTTTTGATTTTGTAATGCCACCGTAATGTCGATCACTGAGGGGTTCTTAATTTCTTAGGTATTTTGTATTAAGTTTTTATTGGGCACATTTCATCGGTCTTGGAAGAGAATGACGTGAGACGCTGAGTTTGCTTGGATGATTACGGCATTATAATAAATATTGCTTACTTGATGACAACGCACTTTGCAGATAAGTAAGTAAATAAGATTTACGGTAAAGGATTATAAAGTTGGTAATTTTAGGAGTTTTATTATGTCAAGCTTCTTCATACTTTCATAGTGTTAAAATCTCCTAGACGTAGAAGCTCCTTCAAAGAATTTCTCTAGTGAATTTACTTGTTTTAGGGCTACATGAGCCTGTAACTGAAATAATATTAATATATAGTTACACTTACGGACATTATAACAATGAGGCAAGTCGGAATATAGGTGTTGAACAGATGGTAGCCAAGGCGCCGCTTCAACTTGAAGATCACTTCCAGGCAGGTGAAGTTACCTGGATCATAAAAGGAATGAAATTTTGGTGCATACCATTTGTAAATTTCCTTTATATTATGAAAATAAGGGGCGTAGATGAGTGGACTGTTCACATGATGTGATGTTTTTTTTTATAGTATAGGCAGCAAAGATTAAATAAATGTACTAATTTATATTAATGTTAATAATATGTTTTATACTCAATAACACGGTTTTACTAAAGGAGAGGCAACAATAGACTCAAGAGTTGCACTGCTAAGCATATTTTTGAAGCATGGGAAAATTGACAAAACGTCGTTGATACCCTCTTATATCCGCCTAGCATTACACATATATTTGTTTACATTTTACATATATTTAGATATTATGGAATCAATGGTCCAACACAAAATCTCTCTAATTGCCTCGTTTTTTGATCAATAGATCCAAAGTGTTTCCATATGTTGTGTAAGTTTATCTGGACCTCTTATAAAATAGGCGCACCACAAGGGTCTATAATTAGCCCTTTTTTATTTCTACTTTATATGAATACTTTTTGCAGGAATTATATGATATTGCACTCTTTGCTAGTGAAGACATAACCATTATAACAGATCTTTCAACTCTCGGCAATAAATAATTTGATATTATTACAAAGTTGGATTCTCATGCCCGAAATTATCGTCATCCTTATATGACACACTTCCCGTCTCGTTAACTTTATACCCTCCTCTCATTCACAGACTCCTCTTTCTTTAAAATCCTTTATTGTTTTATTATTAAAAATAAAGTTAATGATAAGCCATATGATTTTTAAACATACCTTTTTCCAAACCTAACTTTTTTTTTGTTTGACCTATTTTTAAGTCTCAACCGATCGTTCTCTTCATGCATTCCGCTGATTGCTTTTGTTACCGAATAATTTCATATACGTATCTCTTTCTCACTAGACATTAGCAGAATTATCACAACGCTAGTTCCCATATATATATTAAAAAAAAACAAAGTTGTAAACACTGCAGACTCAACAGTGTTTTAAGAAGTAACTCTACGATTCAAAGCTCCATTAAATAATCCTATAATAAGATTCCAATGCCTTCTTTAGATATGCAACTATTTAGAACGATAATTATAACATTGTTACTAAGTAAATCTACTATATAAATAAGTGAAATTAAAAATATGTGAAACCAAAGTATTGAAATGAGCTACCTTTGAGTATCTCAACATTCTAAAGTAAGTGGTACCTTAAAACGATCGAACGTGTCAAGTTTCCATTTGAAATAAATGAATATAAGTTTTAAAAAATGAACCAACTGTCCGATACTACTAAAAGCTAAAAAATTCCAAACAAATACGGATATCATAGGCAAACATACAGAAATGCGTCAAAAATGTAATCGAGGGCGCCATACTTTCGTAATGTCGGTTAAAAACCTTTAATCCGAATCATCCGGCTTAAATCCATAAAACGATAAGCTTTGGATGGCTTTGTAATTGCGAATTAATACAACGGCACTATTTAAAATGGCACATATGTGTGTACATTGTAAACTGCGGTCATTGTGATCGTGGGTAATGCTTAACTGTCCTATATCTAATAGCCTTAATTGAACCACGATGGCATGATTGGCAACTAGTTGAGTTTCGTTTTGTAGAAAATAGAAAAATTCAATATCAATTTTGAGAAAGAAAATTCTTGTCTATTTTAATTATTATACTAGTTTAATTGATTTTAATTTTTGATACAAAAAGTTTTAAATACATAGATAACAAAACTATTATCTATGTTAATAAAAGAAGAAGAGAAGAGCCCCACACAATGACATCCTGTGTTGTGGTTCTTGTCTTCTGTGTTCATATTTGGTTCGATAGTATTACATTGCTTTAAGGGTACACAAATATAATTATTGGTGGAAGGGCGTTGAAAGTCCAGTTAACTAGTGTGCGCGGATTAACTCTTGTACGTGTACGTTAGATTCGATTTAGAGACATTCAAGAACAGTGTAAAAAAAAACTCCGTCAAAGCGTAGCTTTACTGGATCAAAGTTCAGCATTTTTTAATCAAGCAAAAGTTAATCGAACTTACAATGGTAAGCGCACAGTGTTTACCACTAGCCTATTAAAAATTATAAAAGTTGAATTGTACTACAAAGACACCTGGCCTCTTATAGTGTTTTGTTTTAAAAAAAAGTCGACCTCGTAATATTCCTAACATTCGCGTTATCCTACCTAAATATGCTTGTGCTCGGTGATGATGATTAGAAGAGAATAGTCAAATGGTGGAGACGAACCACGACCTTAATTTTAGCAGACCGTACCCAAAAATATTAGGTTATTGACGCTTATATTTATATATGCTTAATATCATATTCAAAATCAACTGTATGGGATAGATGGGCTTTTTAGAAAAACAATGGGCACAGCATTTTGAAATATGCTGCATACCTATGTTAATTGTTTACTAGGTAAATATTAACAGTGTGATGTAGAGATAAGATTGACGTTGGGCAGTTAGACCAGTGAGTAATAAAATAGTTAGTTTTGCATTTATGCCAGACTAGCTGTTAAATATTAACAGTGTGATGTAGAGATAAGATTGACGTTGGGCAGTGAGACCAGAGAGTAATAAAATAGTTAGTTTTGCATTTATGCCAGACTAGCTGTTAAATATTAACAGTGTGATGTAGAGATAAGATTGACGTTGGGCAGATAGACCAGAGAGTAATAAAATAGTTAGTTTTGCATTTATGCCAGACTAGCTGTTAAATATTAACAGTGTGATGTAGAGATAAGATTGACGTTGGGCAGTTAGACCAGAGAGTAATAAAATAGTTAGCTTTGCATTTATGCCAGACTAGCTGTTAAATATTAACAGTGTGATGTAGAGATAAGATTGACATTGGGCAGTTAGACCAGAAAGTAGTAAATAGTTAGCTTTGCATTTATGCCAGACTAGCCGTTAAATATCGTTGGTTATAATCCGCTTAGCCTCTTTGTGCCATTATCAACGAGGTAACAAAAAAATTCCACCACAATCTGGCCCTCATAGACAAAAAACGTAACACATTTTGTAGGACATCTAGTTTTTGTGCTAAATACATTGGGATTAACTGATAAAATTATAATTAATATTGAAAAGATAACGGCCAATTAATTAATCTTAAAAACATTCTAATTAAAAATTAGCGCAAGATAATGAGCGATTTTGCGTCTAAATAATTTGCAAACAGGTTTGATTTTCTTTTTGGATTTCTAATTAGTCAAAGTTTATTTTTAAATCTTAAAACTGTCACTAATTATAATTATAAGCTTTCACATGCCAGATTCACAGTAGAATAAAATAGTAACTTAACTAAGTTAAAAAAAAAGCTAGCAAAAGAGCCATTATTAGTATTCCACGCTAAGTCCAAGGGATAACAACGCGTCTGTATTATAAATAATTTGGACGCGTAGTGTAGACTACTACCCGGCTGCTGCGTAAAGGGTCCCAGGTTCGATCGCCAGCTGTGAAACAATATTTGTACATCACATTTGTTTTCGGATCATGATGTTGTATTTAGATCCCGTTACACTAATAGTGCATCTGAACCTTCCTCCGATCTTCTTACCCATGCGTTACTTCGGAATAGGGAAGGGGAAGACGAGCTAGTGCCTGTCTTTGCGCAATTCCTTATGCTGCTATAAGTTAATATGCGCAATTGATGTCAACTGGCAATAACCAGAAGATACATTCGTTGTCACCCTTGAGGGCTGAAATGCTTCGCAACCAGTAATTGGGCCATGGATCTCTAATAATACAAAACAAATCCTTGTTACATGTCACTCATATCACTCCTTATATCTCTAAAAAAAACTTCCTAGATTTGGATCAATTTGTGCTGAAGCTATATTATAATTTTCATGAGGTCTGACCATTCAAAAAAAAATCAAGATATTGGTGAGTTGTCATATAAATGATTGTTATATATTGAGGTACGTTACCAGTGGAGTAGACTTGGGTGCAGTCGGCGGTTCTGTTTTGCACCAGCTCCAGTTGGGGCAGTTCTATGTTTTCGTCCACAACCAGAGGGACGTCCGGGTCCCATTGGAAGATCAGGTCGTCGGTCGTGTGCGATACTGGAATTTGAAGATGGTAATGTAATTGACATTGGTGTTTTTTTATGGGTTGCAGACGAGGAAACTATTAAACGGATGTTTTTTTTGATGGTACGTGATATCTGCAGGCCATATACATCCATCCTCAACGAAGACTCAAGATATATATACTTCGTCACCCCTGCGGACTGAGATGAAATGCCTTGTTACCTGGGAGAGGATGAAATGGCTTGAAAACCAAGGAAAAGTTTTTTCAAAATCTGGATGGTTTTTGTGAGAAACGTCATAGACGAAATTTCATTATAAACATTTGTTAAGAATAGAAGGATATTACCATCAGTTGATCTGTGTGTTCATTTGTCACTCCTAAAGTTATAGAAATAGAACTATGCTATGTCCTAAGAAATATGAAATGAAATTATACCATTTTAGGCGCTTAAGTCGTTCTTCCTGTAAATACTTCATGTAGATACGAATGGAATAACGGGGTTAGGCTATACAAAATTAACAAGTCGCTGACTTGAACTAAATCAGGCCGCACTATAAAATTGTCAAAGGAGAGTTAAGTACTCTTTAATTAGAGGTTTTCCGTGCGATATATAACTCAACGTGCTGGATATTTCACTGCTTTTTGATTAAATTATAAATTTAACTAATTAAAACTTGTTAATTAGGCTATCTTTAACATGAATTCCATTGCATAAGGTCATGACACACTATAATCTCGTTAAATGTCCGACGGAGGTTTTTTTTTACTACATTGAGTGCAACAAACAAGCACACAGATCACCTGACGTTAAATGTTTCCTTCAGCCCATGACATCTACATTCATCCTTGACAAGGAATCATAATGCAGATGCATTGTCACGCTTGAGGACTGAGATGGAATGCCTTGTCACCAATAATAATGGTCCCGTATCCCTACACTCATTAGACGAAACAATATTCGTAATGCTGCTATTTTACGCTGGTATTCTGTAAGGGCGTGGTACTACCCCGGCCGAGCTGACCCATTTATTCTGCACCTAGAAACAAACTGCAGCGTAGCTCTACCACGTTAAAAAGGTTAAAAGGTTAAAACTAATAAGTTACAGGCTATATATGCGTATGGTCCATTGATGGTCATAGACCTAAAAAGGGATTCTATTAGAGGATAATTTATTACATAGCTACTCTGTGGTAGATTTAATTGTCATGAAGGCCTCTTGGTCGATAAGGACCACTGCGATATTTTCCGGTTATGATTAGATATTCAATTTTGTACCAACAATGGACAAGTTGGGAAGTAACAGACTGGCATGGTTTAGCCATATAACGTCCTCTACATGTGAATGTCAGATTAGTACAGGTAGCAATTGTAATTTGTAGCAATGTAATGCTAAAAAGCCAGGGATGACATGGCAGATGGACATGACGCTAAAAAGAGTTGAATGGAAGGACATCACAGGCAATCTCCAGAACCCACTTGGAAATGGGACCTGGTATGCAGATACTCTCCATGAAACATTCAATCATCAGACGTCACTTATTCGACGAATAAGGTTGATAGACCTGAGGTATAAATTTATTCGTCGGCAGAACAGCCTGAAAGCGCTTTTCATATGGAATAAAATGTTCAAACAGACACAGTGTTGCCACTGCTACGCCTGGATAGATTAAATATCTTGTAATTTTTAATATTACTTTTTAAAAACAACGAGGGACAATTTGCGAACATTTAATTAATGCCAAAAACGCTAAAATAACGACGGTTAGCTAATGTTGATTTTTTTTCCTTTTTTTAGTTGTGCACGGCTCACCGTTGATTTTTTCTTGGCAACACTGGGTGTCATTGTCAAAAATTTACGTACAGTAAAAAACTGACAGTGACATCAGGTAATATAAAAAACCGACGTCCCTTTCTAACGCGCCAAGATAATGTAGTTCTGTTTCATCTGGCTGAAGTTAGCTTTCATACGGAGAAAATAAAAGCTAGATAGTTATTCCGAGAATAAAGTACTATTGGAGAACTGAAAACTTTTATGAGTCGAATAAACAGTGTAATATAATTATTCCATTGGTAGTTATTTAAGCGAATAGTCATGAATTGAAATATCCGCCCTAAGTAATTTAAAGTTATTCAATAGTTGTTAACGTTATTTTAATTATATAGTATCGTTTATTTACATTTGACGAACTAATACTTTTAAATTGACATGTGTAATTTATAATGTGATTGCTTTATAAAATAAATACATCTAATCTAATCTAATGAGATATTCCAAGAAATATAATATATAACTTTTGCAAGTTATTTTATATGAAGCTAAAAATAACTTGATACTTATCCCAACGATCACCTTTAAACCCCAAACAAGCCCGCACTCGAACCTTTAAAAGAATCGAAACTCTGCCCACTCGAAGCTAACCTCAGAGAATCTTATCCGAAATAAAACGTGAAGAGGCCGCCACCTATTTATGGATCCGTGCTTACATCTCCGTTAAGACACCGATCGTGCGCCCTTGTCATCAACGATAAAATCATGCTGACTTCAGGGGGCCTGAGGGGGCCTGAGGGGGCCTGAGGGCACTTGAGACCGCTCGGCCCACTTTCGTTCCTCTCTCCGACGTCAATTTTCTGTATCGCCGACGACTTTACCTACGTATTGGAGGGCTTTCGCGTATTTGTTGATGGTTATAACGATTATTCGTTACAAATAATTATGTATGCTAAAAATAGCGCACTCCTATAAAAAAAAATAGTTAATGCTAACGGTTTATTTTACTCTAAAAAAACTAAAAGTAAAGATGTAATGAGTATTGGAAGATTAATTCATTTCTTTTGTTTAGCTAAAATGACTTGTTAATAGGTCACAGAATGCAAGCGTAATAGCAGGATAACGATGTTTTTACGTAAGGTGAGAATCTGGGGTCTGGTAATAAACTCAGACCTCAGGGCTTGTGCACCTTGAATCTTTGTGTAGAGTTTTGTGGGCCACAGTCGATCTTGATTATAACCTTATAATATTATTTACAAAAGTAACTATCCCTTTGGTGCCGACAATGTATTTAATTTTTTTTTAAATAAAAGTAAAGTTAGTAGTGGCACTAGCATTCTTGTTAACCAGATATATATATATTATTATTAATTGAGTGAACTAGGAAATGGTTATGAACAATGTCATTCATCTTAGTTCAACGGTGCCAAAGTGACTGTATTCGGTACATCGAAGTGCTGAGATGTTTATACATCAAGGCTACGATATCTTTCCCAGTACAGTATAGCAGTAAAAATCTATCCAACTGCAGAAAGCTGTTAAACGGGGTGACGAAATATCCCCGTAACTCTTCACCGCTGCACTGGAAGGTGATTTCTGGCTACTGGCCTGGAAAGGATACGGTATTAACATTCATGACGTGTACATCAGCTACCTTCGATTTGCCCACGATTAAGCCACCTTCGATTTGTCAAGTTACCAGCAGAATCGCTCCTCAATGGTATCTCCCAAGAGTTAGATAAGATAGAAGATAGAATATAATAGTATATAGGACTATGTATGTATAATAGTATATAGGACTATGTTTATATAGGACAAATAGTGCGATTAGCTAAGTCCAACTTCGACCCAGATGTCAACTCGGATCTTTTGGGAATCTGCAGAATTAATTTTTTTTATATAGAATAGGTGGCAAGCGTGGAAGTACCTCACCCGATGGCAAGCGACTACCGTCGCCCACGACAACATAACACCCGTACCACTAGAGGAGTCGCCAATGCGTTGCCGTCCTTTTAGAAAGGCTCTTGAAAGTCCTAAGCCGTATCGGTTCGGAAGCACCGCTGGCGACAGCTGAATCCACAGAGTAGTTGTGCGTGGCAGGAGGTTTCGCACGAAGCGCACAGTGATGGTTTGCCAACCATCGCGACGATGAGGATGAAATTTTGAATTCTGTCGTGATGTACGATGTTTAAACTCAGCGGCTTGAATTAATCCGAAAAACTCCCATGATAAATTCAGTAAGAGATGCAACAAACATCCTTTCGCAACGTCGGCGAATCGAGGTCGGCGATCGGAATGTAACTGGTCATCAACGATTCGAACCGCTCTCCGTTAAACGCGTTCAAACGAACCTGGTACCGGGGTGCCCTGGTGCAGAGATGAGAACAGTATTCTTGTCGAATATACATCAATGCTTAAAGATAAAAATCTTTAATCAGTGCCTGTGGCCAACGACTACGTTCTGAACGGAGACGTGCTTCCTTACTGATGGCCATATAAGAAAACGTGAATTTGGAAAGGGGTCTTTTCGTGATAGAATAAACTAGAAACCAAATAACTAAACGAAGATAATCGCAGAGGAATTAACGTAATCGACATCAGGTCAAAGAATCAGTAAGCTGCAGTGCCATTGGACCGGCTTATAGCTCGTAGAACCGATAACCAACGGGGAAGAAAGATTCTCGAGTGGCAACCTCGCATTGATCAGTGGCGTCGCAGTGTACGACGTTCTCCACTGTATGGAGTGACGATCTATACAAGTCTGCGCGAAGTCGACGGTTGAAGGTGGCTCAGGCTCGTACTGAGTATTAGCAGTCTAAGTATTAGAGGCCTAAGTTCAACAGTGGTAGTGCTACACTGCAGTTTGTTTCTAACTGCAGAATGAATGGGTCAGCTCGACTGAGGCATGACCACGCCCTCACAGAATAAAGGCGTGAAATAGCAGCATAACGCTGCTGTGTTTCGTCTGGTGAGTAAAGAGATCCGGAGACCTTTATTACTGATGACGAGGCATTCCAATTAGTTACACCAGCCTCCTTATCTGAACGTATACAGGCCTACTAGCACCAGTGTCTACCATGATACTGTCGAAGATTGAGCTAGTCAGCTCCATCGGAGCATGGCATACCTAACATGGTTCTTCCATGGTCGAGTCTAACCATGTTAATGCCAAATTAGCTGCAACATCTATATTGGCTTGCAGGAATAATCCAACTTTCGAGGCGATACATTAAATTCCCTATTACTATATATATATAATATTTACAGTCTGCAAGAGAGAAAGCGAAATAAATTCTATATGTTTCCTTGTCTCATAATCGATCATGGAAGGTTGTTTTTTTAATTATGCGTATACTCTAATTTTAACCTATATACCGATACTTTCAAATATATAAAGAAGTGTGTCGCATCCACCTTTTCCATTCCAATTGACATTGGGTGAACGGCAAGGAAGAATCAGGTCAAGCATTGGCAAGTACGTGACCCGTTGCTAGAGATTTCTAAGCTTCGAGGTCATTAATTTTAACCTATTAATATAATCATTTTATAATTATTCAGCCAATGAGTGGTTTTGTTAAGGTCAGACACTGAGGCAACCCTGCAGTTTGTTTTAGCTACAGAATCAGTACGTCGGCTCGAACAGAGAAGGACCACACCCTCACGGAATAACAGCGTGAAATAGCAGCATAACGCTGCTGTGTTTCGAATAGTTAGTGTAGGGATCTGAAGACCCTAATGGTAATGAGGCATACCATCTCAGCCCTTAGGGCAGACAACGTATGTGTAAATTGCTTTTTTGTTGTTGAAGGATGTAGATTCCTTGAGCTGCAGTCATCAATTACAATCAACTGAGTGCTTGTTTGCCAACAATAATATTATAAAAAATCCTCTTATACATACTAGTATAAAAAAAGGGAATTCATGTATTATATCTCTCTGTATGACTGCGCTAATCTCGGCAACTACTGAACGGATTTGGATGCTGTTTTCACTGATGTGATCCCCTCCTCCAGGAAAGTTTATATATTAAATTTCCTTAAAATGTATAAGAGCTTAGTTTTAGTGGTATATATAAATCATATAAAAAATTAAATTCTAGCGAAGGAAAAAAGCAGTGATAGTAGGAACGTCTTGTAATATTTTTTTATAATGAATGCTGGTAGTGCTATCACATTACTAATATTAAGGTTAACTACTCTGCTTACTTAGAAAGATTAATTGCTTGTTTTAGGTGATAGTTCACAATAGACATAAGGCCTTAAGTTTTGCAGAACGTACCCTAGGCCTATTTATTACCTGACTATTGATGCTGACGAATTAAAATAGAGGAAGACATGTCGTTTGTAACGTGAACTGTCGTCTGCTTAGTAACAGCATAAAGACATAAGAGGACCCGATAATATTTTGTATAACTGCCTTTTTTATTTATCTCATGACGGCCAGATAACGCTGTTATATATTAGTTTATAGAATAGTACTTAACAAAATACTTCCTTTTTTAACCATATAAACAATTGACAGTTAAACATACCAACTAAGTCCTAAAGATCACGCATCTAGATATAGATTCCTTATCAATGATTAATATGTACCATAGGCGTAACCTATCAACTGTGTACTCCTTTGTATTCTGGTTACATAAAAAAAAAATAGTAAATACGAAAAAGGACACGTGCAATTTAATACATGGTGCAAATGTGAAATCTCTTTAGCGATGTACACCTAGATATGTAAGTATGAAAAAATGTATATAAAACGACAGAAGAAGAAAGAGAAGAAGAAGAGATTGAGAAGATCTTCCTCGAAGACGAACACAACAAGTCCGGCAACAGATAAAGCATAGTTCGCTCTTTTACTCTTTTACTGTTTTCCGTCATTTTTGCGTAAGAAACGTTAAATTTTTAACAAATTACTTAAATAGAAACGTTCACTCAAACTTTACCTTCTCATCGCTTTCTCTTCATTAACGACTGGGTATTGGCAAAGTAACAATTTATACTATATTTATTATGTTTTAGAAATATCCATAATATGTTAGTTTTTTATTAAAACTGACATATTATGGGAATTTCTAATAGCTTTATTAGTTTCTCCTGAAACATTTGCGACAATGTTTCATCACGCCTAGGTTGATTGGGTTGAGAGAATGTCATATGGTATCCGTTTTTGGTTAATGGCCTTATTATTTATTTAAATTTATTATTTAAATAAATAATAAGGCCTTCTATTGTGATGGTTGAATCCATTATTTTTCGTTTTACTTTGACAAACAACTTAGTCAATTATGTTATGTTATGTTATTTAAGAGGTTGCTCATTATTCGCCTGACGCAAACGTCACGTCACCACGAAAAAGCTCTCCAATTTCTTTCATTCATCAGACAAAACACAGCAGTGATAAACTATTTTACTGGACGGGAATACCAGTTGCCGTAAGTGTGGTCCTAGTGCAATCGAGACGACGTATTCGTTAGTTAGTTTATAACTAAGGCATGACTATCACCGATGCTACGCAAGAATGAGACATGCAAGGTAACCCGGGTTAAGTGGTACTTCTTGTTATATTTATGAAAACATTCAGGGTGAAGACAATAATGTTAAGTTTAAAGTCCATGACAAACATTTGCAATAAAACGACCTATCTCGTGCGTGCAATAACAAGTGGCTGTTTATTATTTACAAGCAATTAAAACTTGTAAATAAAAGTATGAAATAGAATTTTCATTTTGTTCCGTATTCCGTATAGGTAATGCGTAAAAAAATAGAAAAATATTTCGTGACATGGAGACTGTTTGCTTTTAGCAAATTTTCTTGGTGAATTTATATTAAATTTACTAGAAATAATATTACAGTTTTTATTTACACAAGACAAACACAATATTTACAGATTTTTTTGTTTTAACTTAACATTATTTTATATCTTTTCTATAAGTTATTGGCTGCTTAAAATAGAAAGGTATCGAAACAACCTAATACTTTATTTTCTTCTTATCTTTTTTCTTATCGCTCGTCTTAAAAACCAATCGTTGGTAGAGTTAGCGGTGGCTAGTTTCAACAATTAGTCCGTGGAAGAATCACTCTGCGTTGTGGTGCGTGTAGGCATTTGGACATCCAACTACTGGTGAAGAGACATTCCGTCTCAGTCCTCGGTGGTGACTCTCACTCTCTCTCTCTCTGAGTCTGTCTGTCTGGGTCTCTGCTCTGGGAGGTTGGTGTTTATGAGATGCAGTTCTTCCCTTAGGGAGTACTTCCCCTGCTTGTTAAAAATATAAAATGTAACAGCATCATACTACTTTATTATTTTACGTTGATATTATTTCTACAATTAAAAATAATAAAAAATATGAACGGTGACTAACGAGCGCACACTTGACCTGATGGTAAGTGATTCCTTGCGCCCATGACATCCACATTCATCTTCAATAAGGAATCATAAGACAGGTGGGTTGTCATTTCTAAGGATAAACCTTTATTTTCTCAATTGATAAAGAGTCTAATACAAATTTTCCAGTTTTGAAAACTGTTTTTCCTCCTAGTATAGTGTAGGTACGCTCTACCAGCAACTTCTAGATTACCAGTTAATATTAGATGGGTTTATAAGCAAGCACTACCTTGTATTAATTTAAAAAGGTTGTAATAACGCCTAAGACGAAACGCCTCTCAACTAATTGTTTGTCTGTCGACTAATTAGTTGAAAATCCTTTGAACATTGTTTACTTTGATCACCTTTACTTCCTATAATTCCATCAGCCAGCGATTATAATTGGCGCAGTGTCAAGTGTCGGTGTCTGCGCGTTTGGAGTGTCGGCCACTCTAGCGACACTGAATGTATAACGAGGCGTCTAGAGTGCTCGACGGGGAAGTTTTTATCGTTCACTCGCGTTTGTTGGGTCGGCACTGTTCCGAATTCCACTTGAGATCGAGGCGTAGCATCTTGTTGGGTGAAGAAATGTACGACAGGTTATATAACACGATGACAATATTTGCAAGTCCGCGGGAAATCGATGGATGCAGGTCACATGGTCGTGATTTGTGGAAGCCTACGGGAGTGACCTTTGTCCAGAAGTAGACCAGTGTTGCAGGATGATGACGGCAAAATAAAAATATTTTGTGAGAAGAGTTGTAATCGTCTTCTAATGACAGTTCAATAATTTCATGACCATGCGTATTGTTTTAATTATGTTAAACACTAATTTTTGTGGATTATTAAGTTATCTTTTACACACGAAAAAAAAGATACGTAAGCATGCCTTTGAGCATTGTATGTAATAACGTTATTTTATTACGATATGATTTTTTTTTCTAGTGTTCTCTATTCTGTTAAAAAATTGCGGTAAGTAGTCATTGAATATCAGGATAAAATGCGATGTAGTGCTTCATATGGTTTACAAAATGAAGCGCAGTAAAAATAAATCCGTAGGAATGACAGTATCCATCTCTATATATTTCTTAAAGGCCGGCTTCCGTGTCTTCGAGGCTAGAGACTATTACATCTATGGCTCTATCGGCACTTACCACCAGTTTTGATAAACTGTCACATGTTGGCCAAATATTAAATAACGCTCGTAATTGGCTACTATATAAAAGGAACCTGTATAATATACATTAATCGTCGAAATAAAAAAACACCATAATGTACATTATACACTAAGGAAGTGCAGACTCCTCTGGTGTTGCGGATGTCCATAGGAGGTCCACTTACCATCAGTGAGCTGTTTGCTCGTTTGCCACCTATTCCATAAATATCTACATATATCTTAAGTCTTCAATCAGGATGACGACGTCATGGACGCAGAGATTACTCACCATCCAAACTCTAAGATGTGGTCGTTTATTTTTTTTTTATTCAGAAAGATACACAATATCATTTTGCATCAATAGTTTATGTTTACAAAATTTAATGATTTGCCTTAACATGTGTATACAAAATTATAAAAGTATCTTATCGTCGTAGAAGGTTTAAATGCTGCGCTCTCCCTTCATGTTGGAGAAACAGGGCAAATAAAATCGAAAACTATAATAATTAGTTATTTGTTGTACACTGACATTGATGTATACTTCGTACTGTAATGTTTTTTATTTAAAAATGTATCAATGCACCCACTCAATCTTTCCGTACCACCCAAAGGTTTGACTGGGACATAATGCCTTAGGCATTAAGTCCGCCTGTGTACACTGTTCGTGCAAAAAGTTTTAATAAATAAAATAATGACCAGCACAAATTGTTAGTTTTTGGGTACTGTATATATTCCGTGTCTTTGACACTGTATGTGATTCCTGCGATTTCAATGTGCATGTATTACATCGGAATAGGAGACTACGTTTGAATGCCTCTGCGTTTACACGAATGTTTACTGGTACTGTAATATTACCTGTGTAGTTGATGATTTTTTGTATTACATCGAGAGTAAACAACGATCACAATATAATCAACTGATGGCCGGTGATTTTTGTGATGGCCCATGACGTCTACATTCATCGTTGACAAGGTATCATAATGTAGATGTCTTGTCACCCTTCAGGACTGAGATGGAATGCCTCGTCACCTGTAATAAAGGTCTGCGGATTTTTACATTCACCAGACGAAACGCAGCAGGATTATGCGACTATTTCAAGCTGGTATTCTGTGAGACAGCGGTCCTATCCCGGTCGATCTGACCCTTTTATTCTGCACTTAGAGACAAACTGCAGTGTAGCTCTACCACTATATACCTGTCAATAACCAAAACATATCGCACATTACGTTGACCACATGAAGAGTAATTAATTTGTTACTCATAGTTGAAATCAAAATGCGAATAGAAAATTATAAGGTTTAACTTTATTAAAGTTAAGGATACACCTCTGTTCGGTTATAGCGCCAAAACCAGAGAGAGAGAGAGCGATAGACAAAACGCCAATCGACAATGTTGGACAAAAATGTTACCAACATAAAAATCTTAATTAATTTTATATTTAACTATTAGAATTTTACATTTTAATTATGTTCAGACTTGTCTGGATCACTCATTAATTCAAAAAGTTTTTGTATTTTTTATTATTTCTTATGAACATATTGTGCGTAGTATATATGTACCTATGTGCGTTATTTGAAATCAAATTTAATAGTATATAGTGTTTTGTTTTTGTGTATTTATGCTTTGTTTTCTGTAGCAAGGTTCTAGACCCAGCTGTACAAATAAAATAATATAACAACTTTATGATATTGGATGTCACCAGAATAGCACATGGATCACCTGATAGTATGTTATTCCCGCGGACCAGGACATCCATGCGTCATACTGGATAGGTTAATTATTGCAATTAACAATTTCATTGGTGCCGACGCCGGGAATCGAACTAGGTATGCTCGCGTACCATTTAAAAAAAAACATTGCAGGCTGTGCTATAATTACTAAAATTCAACAACAAATGCTTGCGCTAGGAGATGGTTCACGGCAATAGTGTAATGGTGGATTCAAAACTACGTCGCTAAGTTTGGCAGACCGCACACTAAACCATTAGACTACTGACGCTAATTGAATACCCACTGAGCTACCACGGCTTCGTTACCTCACTAAAAAATAAAATACGTAGCTAAATATGCGTTTAATACCAAAAAAATATTTTAGAGTAAAAAATAACGAAATACTTCGATCCGTACTGAACATGTTTCGAAACACTTCGCAGTATTTCATTAATTGTCAGAGGGAAGAGATTATAACACAAATAGACAGAGTAAGTAGATCATTAAAATCGTTGCTTATATATAATTTAACGATATTATATGTTACTATAATTATTATGTTAAATAGCAGCGTAACTTTTTTTATTTATAGCTCTCGGCCACTAGTTAGCACAAGGGCTTTTACAGCTTCACCGGGTGTTAAGGTGGCAGAGCACTTAATGCACACAGCCGAGATTATTTATGGGTAACCAGCACAAGGGTCCCGATATGGAGCCTCGGCTTGGACCGTTACCCTGCCCATGAAAGCAACTGAATCGAGCGTGCCCGAGAGGGTCGAGCTCGGCTCGATCAATTGCTTCTAACGGATTAGCTAAATTAATATTACTATATTAATAATAATATTATTAGTTATCTGTACCACCAATTCGGAATGCGCTGGCGCTGGAGAAAAATTAGCGCAAGAAACTCCAGCGACGCTCCTATGTATATATTCTGAAAACCTGCCTGATATGCATCATAAGATGCTGTGTGGTGGCATATGGTGAGTGTACTCATAATTTCATTGATTCATCCGTCACCGGGCTTCGAACTCGCTATACTCGCGTACTGTGAAACTGTAATACAGCTCCGTGAGCTGAGCTACCATGGTTTCGTATGAAAATGTGTGATCATTGATAAATTAGACTTAGAAGCAGAAATGAAAAAGACAGTACTCGCAGAAAAAGAAAACACAGTACTCACGACTTTCCATTTGCAGCTTGCACTCCTGCGTGTCGTGAGGATAGATGAGGAAGTTCATGGCGCACGACAGCTTGAGGGTCAGCTTCACCATGTAGAGGATGGTCTTGTCCTTGTACAGCCAGACGTAGTGGTTGGGGATGGTCATCGTCTGGAAGGTGACCGACTTCGCGTTCTTGAAGAAGGAATCCGGCCGCCACATGTGCTTCAGCCAGTCGAGGTCTAGGAGCCTGAGTTAGTGATAAAGTAAGATAAGGCTATCATCATCAACATCAACGATTTAGCTTATAGAGACCTGGTAGTAAACCAGACATTGGTTTCAGCAACGAGGGGTTTTGAATGCATTATTTGCAACACCTGGTAAACGAGCTGGTAACCATCGTTTACCAAATACCAATACACGTTACCCCAGTTTTCTTCGTCGGGGTAATTTAGGGTCTAGAAACAATGAGCCATTTATTTCACCATCCGTCAATGGTCTCTGGTTGTTTATGGTATGTATAGTACTTATTTTTATGATATTACAGCAAACCGTTAACCTACTGGTAAATTAACTGTATGCACCACAAACACCTAAATCCAACATAGGTCAAAGTAGCACGTGCTTGGTAACTCCTGAGGACAAATAATTTTAAGTGATCTGATCGCTTACCATCAAGTGGACTATTTTACATTTTTTTTATTACATTGAGAGTAACAAACGAGCACACAGTTCACCTCATGTTAAGTGATTCCTGCGGCCAATGACATCTACATTCATCCTTGATAAGGAATCATAATGCAGATGCGTTGCCGACCTTGAGGACTAAGATGGATTGCTTCGTCACCGGTAATAAAAGTCTCCGGATCCCTGTACTCACCAGACGAAACGCGGCAGCATTATGCTGCTGTTTCACGCTGGTATTCTGTGAGGGCTTAGCTGACCCATTCATACTGCAGCTATAAACGAACTTCAGTGTTGCTGTTCCAATAAAATGGTCACTTGGTCGACTTCTTTCAATATCATGATATCTTCTGGTTGTCACCAGATAACATCAACGTGCGGGATATAGAGTCACAACAACAAACCAAAGTCCCAACTATAGATCGATGGATCGGTGTGAGGTTTAGATGCATTATCTGAGACACGAGGCTATTAAAAGTGGCCAGACACGTAAACCAACGATTTGTGTTGTAATAAAACTGTGTCTTGCTAGGAGTTGCATCCAGGATCACCACATGCTTCGACCACATCGTGACAGCCATTTTTTTTAATTTAAAAAATATTAGCAATGTTATTAACATAACTAATAATACTGTTAACCACTCCAACTGAGCTGAAGATGCTTGTGCTAGGAGATAGTTCACGGCAATAGTCTAATGGTGGATTCGAACCTACGGCTTTAAGTTTCGCAGACCGTATCCTAAATAATTGGGCTATTTACGCTACGGCATTTAAACAGGATATAGAGGTGCAAAAAGACAACCTGTATTCCGATGTCATGTTCTCTGGCAGCCTCAGCCGGAAGTCCTTCCAGGTTTGAGCAAAGAAAATATCGGCAGCGTAAGTCTGTAAGAGGAATTTAAAGTCAGTATTTTTTATAAATTAAATGCTAGCAGTGCATCATGACCAATATTCCGGTTAATCACTTCGATTAAGCTTAAAAAGGTTGACGATAATAGTCTAATGGCGATTCGAACCTAACACCTTAAGTTTCGCACACCGTACTAAACCAGTGAATTTCAACCACTGTGCCGCGTTCTGTTCTGTTCTGTACTGTGCCTGTTTTGTGTGCCACCAAATTTTGGAAATGTACTTAGTAAATCTTAATACCTTAATAAACGTAGTGTTGTTTTTTTAGTACATATAATTTTATTTTATTACATTCAAAATTATTGTCATAAGCGATTTTACACAGTGTATTACAGGTAAGTAAACAACTTTTGAACTAATCTTTTTCTTTGTATGCCGTCAAATTTTGAAATCAAAAGTATGCCGCGACAAAAAAAAGGTTGAGAATCAATGCCCTAAAACATTACGCTATAGTCGCTTCATCAGGCAGCGAAGGTCCGTAAGAGAATTTACAAGTGAGTGAATGATTTGTGATAAAAGATAACTTAATACATTATTTACAGAAATATTACACATTGGATAACACTGTGTACACAGATTTTATTGCGTTTATTTTAATATTTTTATTCCAACGTTTCGAGTGATTTGTCACACTAAGGTCGCGGGTGTGATCTTTACGTCCTTTTTGTTTTGAATTAAAATCTAGTTGAACCTAGTCAAGATTCGGGAGCGTTCTATGGACTGGAAAATACAAAACTTAATTTAATTACAAACTAATTTAATTAGCGTATTGTGATAGTACGATTACCACAACGAATGTCCAATACGTAACTAAAAACTAGACGTTAAAAATGTATTACTGTAACTTAACCTATGCGGAGACATCGAGTAATACTCAGTAGATATAAAAGCACCTACATATATGCTGACATACTTACGATGTCTACGGGTTGTGCTTCCGAAACTCTCTTGCTACAATTACCTATTTTTTAAATATTTTGAGGGTAACCATCGTGCACACACCTACATTAATTGTGAGTCAGAATTTTTTATGTAGTCCTCGTCCATAAGTACTAAGATGGAATGCCTAGTAATCAGTAATTAGTCTTTCAGGACCTCAACACTTACCCGACGAAACAAAGCAGCATTGTTCCGTTATTTTACGCTTGTATTCAGTGCGATGTTTTCTCAAATATCTTGTTAAGAAAACCTATACTACTATTATTTCCTTGCTGTGATTTCGTCATGTATAAAGTTTTTTATCGTAACCGTCCATTAATTTACCATCCAATATTCTCTATATTTAAAGTTTTTAAATATCACACACATATAATGTATTATATTATATATAATTATAAACAGGCGCTATTTTAGTTAAGGTTGTCGTGTCTATTTGATTAGTGAAATAAACCTGACACCTTGTTTAAATTGCAAAATTACATTTTAATCATATTTTATATTTATAAGTATTGTTTTATATTCATCTGTACCTTTTGTCATAAATTAACTTGTTTTTATGTGTGAGTACGACTGTTGATCCAGAGACCACTACAGCAGGGGTTAGCAACCTTTTTTAGCAATAGGCCTTGAAATTTTATGCCTGGCTACACTACTACACTAGTATTTAAAAATGTATTATAAACATTAGATTACAACGTAATATATTAGCGTAATATATTATCTGTAATATAAATAATGTAATGTAATGTAATATAAATGAACGCTTGGCAGGCCACATAAAATTATTAAGCGGACCGCGGGTTGCCCACCCTTGCTCTATAGATTTATCTAAATATAAATAACCAATAAATATAATTTGCCATCGCCACTACCTCGTGATGACCTGCCACAATAAGTCGACATAATCGCCATTATTGCAAAATATATTTTCATCGCAATTTTAAGTTTATATTTATAGGTTTTTTTTTGTGTATGTGTATTGCTGTGTATAATTGGCCCAAAAACTTTTACAGCTTCCACTCGCGAGCAAAGAGCCCGCGAGGAATATGACGACGCTGCTAGCCTGATGACGGCTGCACTTCGACCCCTGTGGACTAAGAACGACAACGATCACAGAGGTTGGGGCGAGGAGAGAGTAGGACCCCTCTTAAGGAGGTACGAAACATCGGCTCGGATCGTTATCGAAAGAGGACAGGTCGATCTAGAAGCGGCCTGTACCACGAGTTAACCTCGTGAAGGCCGCACGATTATGATCTCTATATTTATAACAATATGGAAAAAACATTAATTCAATTTGTTATCCCTACTACCATATGATGATTAACAGTGGTAGAGGTATACTGCAGTTTATTTCTAGCTGCAGTACTAATGGGGCAACTCGACAGGGGTAGGACCACGCCCTCACAGAATACCAGCATGAAATAGTGGCATAATGGTGTGCGTCTCGTTTGGTGAGTGCAAGGATCCGGACACCTTTATTACTGATGACGAGGCGTTCCATCTCAGTCCTCAAGGGTGACAACGCATCTGCATTATGATTCCTTGTCAAAGATGAATGTAGATGTCATGGGCCGCAGGAATCACTTGGCATCAGGTGAACTGTGTGTGAGTTTGTTACTCCCAATGTAACAGAAAAAGATGAACACAATAAATAATTTATGAATATAAATAAAAAAATATGATCAATCCATTTTGGTATTTATGAGAAAAACATCGAAGAGCATTATGCAAGTCGCAGTTTGTGATCATAATTTAGATCGACCCTAACATTTCATCAGATTTGATAAACCACAAAACTTGCAAAAGAACGCTGATACGTCCACATGGATGATTGGAGTGATGCGATCATAAAGTGAGTGGATGTGATCATAAAATAAAATTCCAAACCAGATACCTGCAAGGCACAAAGACACTGAACTTTTGCGTAGATCGGACTAAAAATTTATAGACAGTAGTTCCGATTGACTATGATATTATGACGTTAAACCCCTGTTCTCCCCGCGACCGTGATTGCTGCCAAGCATTAGTAACGTCGAGATGAAAAGTTTAAAATATAATTAGTTTTATTTAAATAAAAGCTATATTATAAATAACTCTTGATTGTAATAACTATTTGAAAACGGAACTTTTGTAAAAACTATATTTAATTTACGGATTACGCATTATCAAAATATTAAAAAAGAATCGACGAGGATGGGATTCGAACCCACGCGTGCAGAGCACATTGGATTAGCAGTCCAACGCCTTAACCACTCGGCCACCTCGTCCTATACTACATGTGTTTAATTATAGATTCGTGTTTATCAGAAATTTATTTACACAATTGTTAAATGTTATTTATTATACATTATCATTAAAATGTCAAGATGGATGATGCGATATAATTGATAATTATTTTTTTTATTTTTCTACAGCAGTGATGGTCTAGCATGACGGCTTTACGACCTCGCAGCCGTTAGTCACTAGTTCGAATCCACGTGATACAGTTATGAATTTCCTTTTTACATTATTTATTCACTTTAGTGTTTTGTATATGTAAGACGATAAGCGTTTGGAATAAAATCGTTTCATTTGTTTAATTTTGATTTGCTGTAAACACGTGTAACAGTGGTGGAGCCAACTTCCAGCTTGTTACTGGCTGCAGCATTGGTACTATAATGAAATGGCACAATACCGCCGTATTTCGCTTGGTTAGTGTAGAGAACTGGAAATCTAGTTCCTGGGTAATGAGACATTCATTCATGAATCCTTTTTAAACATGGATTGTTTATATACTGCAATCGTAAATCACAACTCAGGTGAACTATGTGTCATTTTGTCACCCTTAGTTTTAATAAACAAAATGACGTATGCACTTAACGGCAGTACATGAAGTAGTGACGCGGAGGTTAATCCTTCTCAAGGTCGCTATTTTGCAATTGAGTGCCGCAAACTAAAAGATCTACGCTCTGCTTCTAGACATTCAACCATTTGAGGAATTGAGAAACACATTTGTTGTTACCCCTCAGGACTAAAATGGAATATCTTCTAGATATAAGATCAGGTTCATTGTCTCATCATACGAAACAACAACTCCAAGCCTTTTTATGCTTCTTCTATTTTATATTTGTTTGTTTTTTCTTAGCGAGTTTAACATGAATCTTTACTTTATTTATACAATTTATAATATTATTAATGTACATGAGAAAACACATACGCTGGTCTTGTAATATTAATTGCCATTGGCCACACTTGGCATATTGGCAACCGAAGTGAATTGAAAAGCATGTGCCCATAATTTATTCCCGCTGGTCAAGGTTGATATATATGTCATAGATTTTGCTTGACTTTTCAGTGAACGAGGAATGGGTGTTTTTAATATAATCATTATATTTTTATTTGTTATCAATTTATCAAAATTGGATGCGTACCGCGGTGGTGACAATATGGCTCATTAATAATAATAATACTTTATTGATCTTAGTATTATATTGGGAATATTTTTTTTCCCATCTCCACCTGGTTGGTCAAACTATAAACGTATAAAGAAACAAATATATACTATATAATATAATACATACATAAAGATCAACCGGACGGGAATCCCTCGACAAGAGAGACCAAACGGTCGAGGGTTAGGGCGAAAGGGAGAGAAACCTGCAGACTATACGAGCGGTGTCGAGAAGCACTGCCTTCTGCATTTGAGCTCGGAACTGCCCTTCCCGGAGCTTAGTATTTTTATTATTAATATTTCTCATTCGTAGCTCCGAGGTATGATTCCTATTGAAACCTTTTTTCATGTAACGTAAAGTTTTAAATCGAATGAAGAACATTGGTAGTCAATTGAGCCACGCTGCAGTTTGTATCTAGCTGCGGGATGAATAGGTTGTCTCGACAGAGAAACGATCACGCCTTCACAAAATACCATTGTAAATTCGTGGCATACGTATTTCAGTCCTAAGGGTGAAGAAACTGCATTATGTCTCCTCATCAGGGGTGATAGTGTGTGTCCGTGACACCGCAGGAATCACCATCAAGTGAACTGTTTGCTCGTTTATCACCTGTTTACTGTTTTTACTTACCACATTTTACTATTTTTTACATGTAAGTAGATTAAATTCCACCAGTTACATTATAAATATTTTGCTTATCTGAAATTACTTAGTTTTATTTGCTTATACCTCTGTTAGCCTATTTATAGAGAATACTTTTTCAACATTCACGTCGTGACCCGGAATGGAAATGTATAATGGCAAAGAATAAAACCTGTATTAAACAATCAGAGTTACCCAGTGATTTAAACGATTTATTCCTTGTGTTTACCCAGCGCCGGGATAAAAACTCAACAAAAACAGGACTTCCTTTAATTTGAAAAATCTGACTTTATAGGACGCTTGGCAACAACTCTAGTGTGTGTTAACTCAACTTTACAAAAACGACATCTAAATCCGTTGTAAGAGATGCTGAACACAAGTTTATTATCTAAGGCCTTAGTTCCCAAAGTGGTACAAGTAGACTCCCAGGGGCCCATGGGAGACTCGACGGGGGTCTACGATGGCGTGACAAAAAAATGGGGGTTCACAATTCGTGAGAGGGGGTCCACGAAAATTTATTTGCTTTAGCTTATTTTATTTATAGTGAAGAACTTAAATGTTGACTTGACTTCAACTATCAATGTAGGCAGATAATATTTAAAGAAGCTCAGCGACTGTTACTTGTAAAAACTTGCATATTTCATATTCAGTACAACATGTACACCGTTATTGTCGAGTTTTGGGAATATAGTAGAAATGTATCTGTCCTGTGTCCTGTGTGTGTAGTCCAGCGGAACCAGCTAAATTTTGAAAGTGCTCTATAATAAAAAAATAAGTTTGGGAACCTCTGATCTAAGGGTATTGAACATACACTTAAAATAGTTTGGATTTTGATCACGATGTGTAAACTAGAGAGGAAAAGACGCGCTGGTAGAAGATGTAAATGATAACCGCTACCCTCATCTAGAGCCAGCGAAAAGTATGCGCTGGTGACCCACCTACCACGATTACCAGAGGCGTGTAAAGACGATGGAGGAACGTTGAAGCTTGTTTATTGCGACAGCATGAATTATTGTGCTTCATAATAACTCTCACAGAATATAAACGTGAAATTATTCTAGCATCTAATGTGTTTAGGTTGGCTATAGTTACGTGGTGTTCCATCTCAGATCACAGTGGTGATAAAGCATATTAATTTCAGCTGAGTAAGATATTCATCATACATTTTCGTTGAGGATAAATTTAAGTGTTTATGGGCGTTGTCATCACTTACCATACTATAAGGTGAACTGTATTCGTTGGTAGTGGTTTTCTTTTCTTCAGTCTGATGGATATTAGCCCGACGGCTTTTACAGTTTCACTGGATAGAGAGTTGTCTGAGCGCTTATGGAGCTCAGTCCAGAGACTATTAGTGGAGCACAAGGGCTCCCGAAAGGGAGCCTCGGTTTGGACCGTTACCCTGTTCCGCGAGAGCGTCTGTCTCTAGGGTGCACCGAACCATGACTCGGTCAGTTGCTTTTGTCTAAGAATTATCTATTATACATTAATATCAAAATTATTATTATCGACTAACTGTACCGGCACTTCGGAATTCGTGGGCGCTGGAGAAGATGTGGCGCAAGAAATTCCAGTGACGATTCTATCCGTATTGACTGGAGCGTTGGTCGCTATTATGATAAAAAACACTCAATTTACAATTTTAATTGGTGTAGGGTATAAGTCGTTACCGTTAGAAACAGCTATGTTGAAATGTAAAAACTTGTTCGCTGAAACAAATCATTAGCCAAGTGCCCGTGAGCGAGTGATCCAGAAAAAGCTTTAATTAAAAAAATATATTCTCAACTCGCCGAAAAGGATTACGATGGTACGATTGACGAGAAGCTTTCGCCCACACCCGAAGTTGGGAACTGTAGAAAAAGCTTATAAACTATAACCGTTTTTGGTTGTTACTGACTTGTTCGCTTGGTAATCCATAAACAGAAACCTACAGCCATCCGTAATCTTATCTTGAAACAAAATTTTGGTAAATCCAGTAATCAGGAGATTTTCAGTTCTTTCATTCGACGTACTGTTATATATATATATATATATATATATATATATATATATATATATTACATACAGTATAGGGCTAATGCATCCCGCACATTG
This sequence comes from Teinopalpus imperialis, assembly GCA_029286865.1. Classification (NCBI taxonomy): domain Eukaryota; kingdom Metazoa; phylum Arthropoda; class Insecta; order Lepidoptera; family Papilionidae; genus Teinopalpus; species Teinopalpus imperialis. The sequence goes on along the minus strand of JAGSMU010000014.1, from coordinate 7,161,478 downwards.
TAGAGAGGGCTGTGTCAGCACATTTGTAGTTCTAAGCTTATTGTACCCAGGCCAGACGGCGATCAGTTGGTCATCCTTCTCCGAGTCGCAAACAATTCCGTATTTTTCTATTACCTAGTAACCTATATGTAAAATTGATATAAAGAGTCTAAGTAGAAAGTATTTTTTTTAAAAGGCTCCGTATCCGTATCCCATATCCGGAACAGTACGAAACATAACAATTTGGAACAGACGTTAAAATTTTTGAATTACTTTCATGATGTTTGACCATTTCCGTGGCGCTGATATATTAGCTGCAGGGTCGATCACGTTGCATGTAGGTGACTCGCGATTTTGTTTCATGAAGTTCTGTTGGGGAAGTTCCGAAAAAAAAAATGCATTTGTGATGTCATCTGGTAATACGAGGGCACATTGAAAAGTTTTGAGCCTAAGGTTGACATTTAAATTCAAAAGAAAAAATAATACTGGCACGTAATAGCCATTTCTTTTTTAATTATAATCTGCTGTCTTTTGTTTTTCTTCTGTCAAAATTGCATCAATTTAACAAACGAAGTTCGCGGTTTCCGTAGAAATGGATAAAATTGAGCACCGTTCCGTCATAAAAATTTATATAAAAAAGGATTAACGCCAAAACAAATTTATGAAGATATGTACGAGACTTTGGGGGAATCTGTTTCAAAATATGCCACTGTCAAAAGATGGGTAGCGAATTTCAAACGTGGCAGAGAAGCAGTGCACGATGAACCTAGAAGTGGTAGGCCGCCGACGGCTACCACAGGCGAAAATACCAATAAAATATTAGACCTGATTTTGAATGACAGGAGATTGACGACTGCAGAAGCAATAGGCATTTCCTATGAACAAGTACAGAACATAATTTCCAACGATCTTGGATTTCTAAGGTCTCTGCCAGACTGCTTTCAGTCGAAAACAAACGCACCCGCCAAACAGTATCACAGGATTATTTGGATCTGTTCCAAAGTGATCCTCAAGATTTTCTTAGCCGTTTAGTAACTATGGACGAAACTTGGGTTCAGCACAATACACCAGAGCCCAAAGTACAATCCAAGCAATGGAAAAGAGCAGGGTACCGCCCCCTAAAAAAGCTCGGGCCATTTTGTCAACCAAGAAGGTAATGGCTTCAGTTTTTTGGGACTGTATAGGGGTCATTATGGTTGACTACCTTGAAAATGGTAAAACCATAAATGCGGACTATTATTGCACACTCTTTGTAAGAGTGTGCAATAATAAACGTTTATGAAATGAAAAAATAAACGCAAATGAAAAAAACGTTTGCGTGTAGAAATAAAAATAAAAAGGCCTGGTATGATGTCTAAGAAAGTTTTGTTCCACCAAGATAACGCTCCTGTCCATACTGCGGCGAAGTCAATCGCACAAATACACAATTGTAGCTTTGAATTGTTGCCGCATCCACCCTATTGGCCGGACTTGGCCCCGTCTGATTACCATCTCTTCCCCAATCTATTAATACACATGGCAAGGAAGAAAATTTTCGACGAATATCGAGGTACAAGAAGGTGTGACTGAATATTTCGATGAAATTGAAGATTCTTTTTTTAGAAGGAATACTAAAGCTAGAGACAAGATGGCAAAAGTGTAGAGATCATTCTGAACATTCTACGTAAAGAAATAAAATAATCATTTAGAAAAAAAACGTTTTTTTTAAGGTCGGACTCAAAACTTTTCAATGTGTCCTCGTACTTATAACGAAAAGATGTCGCCTTTGTAGATATCGACAACGAAGACATCATGAGTGATGGGATGAGATGATGATAATGAAAGAAACCTCAGCTATAAGATTTATCGACAATAAGTGGTGATGAATACTTGAACGCATCGTATATTTATTTATTTAAATTTTATTGGTGCCACTCCACAAAAATAGGTACAAAAGGGGGGACTTAATGCCTTAAAGCGTTCTCTTACAGTCAGCCCGTTCTGTGGAAAGAAGTTGTGGTAGGTATACATAGTAAAAAAAGAAATGAAGTACTTAAAACTAAAAAATAGTAGAATTAGAAATAATTCTACTAATAAAAAAAAGTAACACACCATATATATAAAAATAAATATATATATACATTACCATATAAATATATATACATATAAAATAACAATACATAATATACATTTTTTTTTATTACATTGAGAGTCACACACAGTTCACCTGACGGTAAATGATTCCTGCGATCATCCTTGATAAGGAATCATAATGCAGATGCGTTGTCACCCTTGAGGACTGAGATGGAACGCCTTGTCACCAATAATAAAGTATTTTACGCTGGTATTCTGTGAGGGCGTGGTCCTACCCCGGTCGAGATGACCCATTCATTCTGCAGCTAGAAACAAACTGCAGTGTAGGTGTATACATACATACATGCTATATTTCACTTACCATTGAGTTTTCATCAATAGAATCCAATCCCATGACGGTGACATGAAAGTTGACTATGGTGGGTTGATCGTTTTTCTTCGGCGGGCGCATCTTATCGTAGAGCTTGGGGTCTTCTGGCAGGAGGTCTTGGAATGTCAGCAGTGTGGCCCTGCGGGAGAAAACGCTGTTATTACCCACTTGCGAAGGCTCATTTCTTTTCAGGCTGATGTCCACTGTTAGTCCGAGGGCTTTTACAGTTTCGTCGGGTTGGGAGGTGACCGAGCGCTTAAACCGCTAAATCGAGACCTCTATTATTGGGTAACCAGCACAAGGGCTCCCAAGAGGGAGCCTCGGCTTGGGCCGTTACCCTGTTCCGCGAGAGCGTCTGACTCTAGGGTGCCCGAGAGGGCCGAAACTCGCCTCGAAATAAGAATTATTTACATTAATATCTCTATTATTATCTTCCAGCGTCACTTCTATCTGTATGGACTGGAGAGAACTGGCCTGTGACATGGCGGTATCGCGAATAACCTTGTTTGCGGCGCCCTCGCCATCGGCAGGGGCGGTATGAGGGTGCAATGTACGTGTGTAGCGAAGGCTCATAGCTACCTAAAAACTCGATGTCTTTCAAATCAAAACTTACAAAAGTTCGCAAGGTCGATAACACCGAAGAGAAGAGCTGGCCTGGAACTCGAGCAGTTACTCCTTTCAAGAGAATTTGACGACCGCTTACCACAGTTGACCACTATCTAGGACCCGACAATTGTGTCACCGGTCTTGGGTTCGTTCCTCAGCGCGAAGAAACAATATTTATGCATCACTTATCATTGGTTTTTGGATCATTGTATGTTGTAGTACGCACCGTCTTCCTAACATTGCATCGCTCCTCTTTTTAGAATTTTTGCATATAAATCACAAGCAAGAGGTTTGCAGCTTTATGGTTAAATGTAATTAAAAAGTTAAAGATATAATTGTAAAGATCATATAAACAATAGGATTGAACTGACTAGATACAAGAACATAACCAGAACAGAAATTACTTACGTTGAAAGCATTTTGTGCGATTAAATACTCTGTTTTAGAGACTTTATTGTAATAATGCTCTAATATTCTATTAAGAATCTATGTTTTATTTTCTCCCGTATAGATTGCTATGGTATGCCTGATGATCTGAATCTATAATAGATCAGTAAACATCTGCAGAGTTAATAAAAGATCTTAGATCTTATTACCGGTTGATGACATTGCGATGCACTCTGTATTTAAGTCCTCCGAAGTAAAAACATATGGTTTATGGTTCCTTATCGAGGTTAAATGTGGACGTTGTTGCCAGGTATCGTTTACCTTCAGGTGAACTGTGTGCAACATTATGCTACTGTTATACTCTGGTTTTTGTGAGAGTATGGTCTATACGAGACTCGCAAATATCTACTCGACAGTTTTTTTTTATTAATACGAAGATTATAGCTTTTTTTTGTGTGAGTATTGCTGTTGGTCCAGAGACCTATACAGCTTTATCTAATTAGACTTGCGAGCGGGAGGCCCGCTGAGTAGGGAGAGAACGACGACGCTGCGAAGCTGGCGCGGAGATTGCTGCTCCACCACCGCTGCACTCCGACCCCTGCGAACGAAGAACGTCGACGACAACAGAGGGGGGCCATAATACGATCCGAGGGCCCCTCGTAAGGAGGTATGAAACCCCGACTCGGGTCGCTATTTAAAGGGAGGCTAAGAAAATTATAACAATAGATGAAATAGATACATCAAAAACCAAATTAGATTTATATGTGCAACTTCAAATCATAATATATATAGTATCAAGTATTAATTAACAATAGTTATTTTACTGGATGGTAAATATTGTCTAATACAAAACTTTAAAAACTGAAGTGTGGGTTAGTTTGATATGGGAATGATCTATATTGACACAATTATTTTATCTTTCGACGCGTTAGGGAAAAATGAAATTTTAACATGCGCACGCGCAGGATCACACTAAAATAACACGGTGAAGTTGTTGTTGAAGAAGAAGTCGGTAGTTACAAATGTACAATAAGTACACGCACATAATACAAATAAACATGCAAAAATGTATCATAAAACTATGAGAAAGAAACGTGCTAACTTTCGCCATTTAGATTTATTTTCACAAGAGAAAGCGTCCTGTTGAAATTATCCCAGTTTTCATCGACTCGAAATATACACGACACATTTTTTGTGTTACCAAAAAAAATGTAAATATTAAACAGCACCGGGGCAACAACATTTTATGCTAACTCTTGAATAAAAAGGATGCCTTATTTTTCGTTATTGGATGCCACTTCATTTACAAAGTAAATTAAAGAATATTTTTTATTTTACTATTTTTATTTTTAATCCGGGACGGGCAGTAGCTTGTAACGATTCGACAGTACCAAAAAGTATTTCAAACGTTTAACTTATGTCAAATAGCATAAGTTAATCTTAGTTGACATTTGAGTTGATGCCGTTACTTTTCGTGGCTTTTACAACTTTAACGTCACAACCTATAAATAAAAATCTCACTGCTGGGTATGGGCCTCCTCTCTAGAGCCCTCTCTAGAGAGGAGCCCTCCTGTTAATGCGTATTCCACAACGCAGCTTCACTGTGGATTTGCGAACTTTGCGAAAAGGTCTTCGAAATATAAAATGTATTTTTACAATTAACAATTTCGAATCGAACTCGGTTTGCTCGTTCACCGGAATTTAAAATCGAGTGCTTAAACACTGAGCTACCACGCATTAAATATGCATAATGATATCGTATTTAATGCCACAAAATAATTTTAGAGCGGAAATAATGAAATACTTCGATTCGTACTGAACATGTTTCGAAACACTTTACTGTATTTCGTTAATTGACGGCGAGGTACGATTATAGTACAAACTTACAGAGTAAGTACATCATTAAAATCGTTGCTTACTTATTTTGTCCTCAGGGATGGTAAGGCATATGTACATTTTTTTGAAAAGAAATATTACTAAAACTATTAACTTTGCTGATATTCCGGTTAACCAATCTTACTAATCTGATAATGCTTGTGCTAGGAGATGGTTGACGAATAGTCGATTGATGGATCCGAACCTACGACTTAAAGTTTCGCAGATCGTACCCTAAACCATTAGGTTTCGAATCATGAATTTTTGCTGTCAATAGTTATAGGTGTTTATGGGATGCTGTCGTTCATTTATCAAAAGTAAGCATGATTGTCACTCCAAGTTTCATGATTTACAAACATGATTTAATATTTTACAATTACTATTACAATTCAACTTCCAATTATTACCAGATCACATTAGCTCTATGCAGGTTATATTACAATGCCCTCAGTATTTGCGTGATTTCTTGTCTCTCACTCATTTTCTTCCCTAGTCAATATACAATGAGATGGAAGAAATGTTCATATATAGTGATACTTGACATGCATACGTGCAAAGATACTTGACATACAAACAACACATCCAGACCCGAAAACTAACAATCTGTAATACACAAATATTGTTCCTCTGTTGGGATTGAATTCAGAACCAGCATACTGGTACTCTAGGTACACTTTAATCTGTCGAAATTCGCCGACCCGAAGTTCGACCCTCTCGGGCACCCTTGATTCATTTGCTTTCGCGCTTAGGGTCACGGTCCAAGCCGAGGCTCCTTGCCCTTGTGCTGGTTACCTATTAATAAAGGTCTCGGCTGAGTGAAGCTGTAAAATCCCTCGGGCTAACAGTGGCCATAAGCCATAAAAAAAACTAGGTACACTAATCACTAAGCCCAGATCGATCTAGCTGTCGAGGGTTATATCAATAACCATTAGGATTCGCCGGCGAATGGCGCGAATTTATTAAATTACCGGACATTGTATTTACTTTTAAAATCCTTGCCAGATTGTTACCACATGTTAATAATACTTGGCGTATGTGGGCCTCGGCTAAGTGGCATTTCGCCACAAATATATTGTTACATACTCGAATATTTTAGCGCCGTTTATTTCCAAACGGTGTTCGTAGCGCCTGATAGTTTTTAATAAACTCAAAAAAACATAGACTGAACTCTGCTAGTAGAATTTTAAAATGTTAACAGATTTTTTTATTAACTGGGTCACCGGGTGAAATGTATAAAAACGACAAATTAAAATGTAATAAATTTAAGAGTAAATGAAAAATGCATCCAGCATCCATTAAACAGGATGGGTTGTACTAAGTTTTCAGGAAAATAGCACAATATGGTTGCTGCATATTATGCTGTTGTATAAGTTGACTAAAACTTTGGGTTCGCGGGCAAATAGAGTACCCACCCTGATTGCATGTCTTATGCCCCATGCCTTAATCGTACACTAAAGTGTACCCAAGGAGGGCGACACGGTGTCACGCCGTGATTCCTTAGCAGAGGGTGCTAGAAGTGTTATGTTAGAGGAGTCTCTATTGGGTTTGGCTTAGGCTGTGTGTACCGATGCGGTCTTTAAAATACCCCGGTTTTTAGAGAGTGGCCTATGGTGTTTTAATCCCTATGAACAGAGAGACAGAGGAGGACAGAGTTTTGAAGATTACAGAATAAAAAATTGTCAAGGAAATTACTCACCATTTGTTTATAAGCGGTGATTTTTTTTTGGGTCAATCTATACACAAGCAACCTATACAATATCTATAGCACAAGCATTAACTGACATTATAATGTGTTATTTAAGGTAACGGTAGAATAAGTTTGAATGTTTGATAACCTGTGATAAGGTTCCCAGATTCTTTCACTCACTTGATATACCAGTTCTGTTCTATTAGTGCACAAGTTTATAACTGCGATGTGTTTTTTTAGTATAGGCGGCAAACGAGCATGGAGCCCACCTGATGTTAAGTTATCACCGCCGCCCATGAACATACGAACACCAGAGGAGTCGCAAATGCGTTGCCGGCATTTAAGTGTGTTTTAACACGTGTCAATATATAAATAATTTGATAATGATGATTAACATCAATCAGCGACATCGACTTCCCGTTGTTATCGGATGATATCTTTTGCGTGACTGTAATATATACATTATATACATATCAAGGACCAAGGCCTAGCAAAATACCTCTATGAAATGTATCACATACCAGTATAATGCTGCCGTGTTTCGTGTGGTGTTCTACAACCCAAGTACCTGGTAGAGCTACACTGCAGTTTGTTTCTAGCTGCAGAATGAATAGGTCAGCTCGACCGGGGTAGGACCACGGCCTCACAGAATACCAGCGTGAAATAGCAGCATAATGCTGTTGTGTTTCGTCTGGTGAGTGTAGGGATCCGGAGACCTTTATTACTGGTGACGAGATATTCCATCTCAGTGCTCAAGGGTGACAACACACCTGCATTATGATTCCTTGTCAAGGATGAATTTAGATGTCATGGGCCGCAGGAATCACATACCATCAGGTGAACTGTGTGCTCGTTCGTCACTCTGAATGTAATGACGCGTTCGAACAAAGCCCTCAGGGATGACAACGCGTGTTGATTAGAAATCCATCCCTATAATAAATTCAAGTGTTAGCCTCTCCATCGCTGCAACATTGACAAAACGTTGGTTTGGTGTTAATATCAACGGCGCTTATATGTCGCACCTGCGCTTTGCAGACCATCTAGTCCTGTTTGCCGTCTCAGATCCCCAGATGATTTTTGCAGATCTACAAGCGTCATACCTAAGGGTCGGTCTCAGGATAACCATGTTTAAGACGAAGACGTTGATTCGTCTTCGTCTGCACATAATTGTGGGCATCGAATAGAACTGGCGAATGATTACGTCTATCTTGAACATCGTTTATCCTTTGACAGGAGTCTTCAGGTAGCCGAGATCTATAGACGTATACGGCTGAGCTGGGCTGCCTTTGGAAAACTTGACGACGTCTTCAAGTCCAAGCTCCCACAATGCCTCAAGACCAAGGTGTATACCAGTGTGTCATGCCCATTTTGACATACGCTTCCAAAGCATGGATGCACACAAAGCAAAATCTGCACAAAATTCAAGTAGCACAACGAGCTACTGAGCGTGCCATGCTAGGAATCACTCTGATGGACCGCATACTCAAATCGTCAATCGTCGTCAAATTCGCCGGAGAACCAAAGTCTAAGACGTGTATATGCGGATCATGAGACTGAAACGGCTATTGGCAGGACGCCTGGCTAGAAGAAAAGACGCTCTGTGGACCAGGGCAGTAACCGAATGGTGGCCAAGGCAGGGGAGCCGATCAGTGGGCAGACCATCGGCCCGCTGGTCGGACGACATCGTCGGGCAGCGGGGCCGCAATGGTTTCAGGCAGCACACGATCAAACTGAATGGCACGAAAAAAGGGAGCTTATACCCAGCAGTGGGGAGATACGGGCTGATTTGATTGATTGATTGATTGACGTTACTAGGTAGACTCACAATAACAAGTACCTTTATTTTCAGGTTATATAGATAGTTAATAACATCTTTTTTATTCACTATATTTCAGTTTATCTAATGGTAAGTTTATTGCGTCCATCCGGCCGTTTTATCCGTCTTCATCTAAGATTCAGGACGCACGTGCATTGTCAGCCTTGAAGACTGAGATAGAATGCCTCATCAGCAGTAATATGGTTTAAGGATCCCTACACTCACCATTCGAAACACAGTGGCGTTCACGCTGGTACTCTGTGAGAACGTGACCCTTCACCATTCGAGCCAACCGTTCATGGTGCAGTTCGAAATTTGTTACAGTGTATATATCTAACTAGGTTATGATCTTTCATAAAAGTACGTTAAAAATAACGTATAGCACGTCTCATATATGTAGTTTATCTCATTGAAGTCTTCGTTCTTATAATTTCTTCAGAATCCATTGTGCTTGAAACGAAACTATTGTCTCCGGCCGGCTCTGCATGAGGTGTTTCCTCAAACGGCTTCAAAGTATTTCCTTTAGTAACTATGCCCACCTCGGATTTAAACGGCCGGAGTATCTAGCTAGCGAATTGTAGTTAAAGAACTCAAAATAAGACAAAAGAATCTGTTCCCATCCAAAGACATTCATGTAAAAGCTGATGTTATTATTCCCCCATAACTTAGTATGAATTGAATGTATGTATGTATGTTTGTAATCAATTAGCGTCACTACTGAAAACACCTAAAGTTTATTAGTATCACTAGTAGGTAAGTAGGACGATAAAAAAATTGTGAGTTTGTGTAAGTGAGAAAAGTTTAGTATATTGTTCAATTTAGTGTTGAAGTTGTATTGTCGTTTGTGACGTCAAACGGCCCCAACAGAAGACCAGCGCTGGTAGTTCGTAGCTATGTAGTGTAGCTATATGCTGAGTTGGTGTGACCGATTCGTGATTAATTTTTTAATTCATATGTGTAACTGTAAGTTAGTTTTCTTACGAATAAATTAATTCTTTCTTACGTTGTTTCTTAAAATAATATTTAATGGTTTTCGGGTTAATCTGATTGCTATTCCTTTATCTGTAACAATTCTTTTTATTATCATAGAGTAACGAAACTTAAAGTTAACGAGAAACGAAGAAACAACTCTAATAAGTGTACACATAATTGATTTTACATAGGCTGATTTAATATTAATATAATTATATTTAACATTAGGTGATGTCCTGTCGATTTTGATCACGGCGATATCTTTCTGGTTATTATTAGATAATTTAAATTGAATTAATTCGCACATACAATCAGGCACTCACTCGCGATGCCTTCCCCGAGTCCAATGACGCGGATGTCATCCGATCACAGCGATGTGCCGATGTGCCGTAAGCATGTGCGCAAACATAGATACACTCACTGCCCTATTCCGGTGTAATGTATGTCCAAAATCGGATAAAGGTTCCTACGCAGTGTCAGGGACATGGACAATATATAATGTGCAGCTAGAACTGGTAATTGTAACGCACAAACTGTTTCATAATCTAGGTATTCCGATCACTACACTACTCCACGCTAAGCGCCTAGTGAATAATTCTAGTACGTTTTATAAATCTGTATTTAGGTTATGTAATGGTCACTGTAGTCATTCTATAGTTACCTTTACGGTAACATAGTATTCGATAACCCCATGGATAGATGTAGCAACATTTGATGTAGAAATGTAGTGTTCCGTGTACAAATGAGTAGTGTATTCCCGCTGGGAACTAGGTTTAACTTAGTAATTAACTTTTATATTCTAAAAGGACTTATATAAAGATTAAAGAGCAACAAACGAAGTTGCGGATAGCTTGTTAATAAAAAAACAAACAAGAAACTTACGTTTCATTTTTATATTTCCTAAAACATAATGTCGTCCTGTTATTTAATTTTATTCCCGCATCAGCTTTCCTGTATTAATAACGTAGTTTTTTTTTTAATCGTGTTTATTTCGAGTCCGTAAATACACTGGAATATTTTTTACCTTCTTTCTTTCATGTGAAATATAAATTATGAAAGAAACTTCGCAAAAACCAATTCTGTCAAAATGTTTCCAACGTATTTATAAATTTTTGAATTAACCTATATGTCTAATTACTGGTCTCTTGCAAACTTTGTTACGCGGAGCAGAATATTAGCAATGCTATAAACGTTACTAATATTCCGGTTAACCACTACAACTGAGCTGAAGATGCTAGTGCTGGGAGATGGTTCACGGCAATAGTTGAATGGTGGATTCGAACCTACGACCTTAAGTTTCGCAGACCGTACCATAAATCATTACGCTATTGACTATTAAAAAACGCTAAAAAACACTGACTGTAGCATAATGTGGGCACAACTGGGATAGATGTTTTTTTTTTAATTTATACTTATACTTTTGAGAATATTAGCGTAAACTAGTAATTTTTTCCTTGTGTGTTAAAATAGATGGAACAAGTAGATATGATCAAAACGAACGCGCGTGGCCAATCCCGATGAGTGTATTAGCTGTTATAGGATTGTGAAATGGACAAATTTCATCCTAAAGATTGGCAATCCACTACTGTGCGTTTTACGAGAAATTTTCTCCTACGCAACTACTTTGTGGAATCAGCTGTCGCCAGGGATATATCCGAACGGATACGACTTAGAGACGTTCAATAAAAGAGCTGCACTTATACCTTTCTTGACGACCGGCAGCATCTGCAACTCCTCTGGTGTTGCGGATGTTCATGGGCAGAGATGATCACTTACCATCAGGTGAGTTGCTTCCTATTTTTCTATCTATTATATAAAAAAAAATACTGACAATACTAAACACAACAGCGTTATGTTGCTATTTCAAGTTGGTATTTTTTCTGAGTGTGATTCGTCTTCGTTCAAGCTGTGGCTTCACCACTGCCAAATTTAGCATCGGATGAACTGAATTTTCATTTATCACTCCTCATATGTTGAATAAATATATCATTTCATCTGTACGTGATTGTGGCTTTCTTTGTCACTTCAACTGTGACGAAATTGTCAATCGAGGTAAAGAGTCCCTGTCTATTATCAGTTCTAGGAGCTAAATGAGTAGTGTGAGAATAGAGCTGCCCTATGCCATTATTTATGTACAATACAATTAGAATAATGCATTGAACCTCTTTGTAGTTTGCCCGTCCTTCATGCATATAAACGATGCGCACCTCATGAGAGACATAACGTTCCTATGACGAACATTAATTAATTTGTTTATTAATCTACATATAATAATGTGTTTTTTTTTATTATATTAGATGTGACAGACAAAAATACAGTAAGTGAAGATAAAAGTAAATTCGTGAGCGAATGGGATAGACTTTAAAAATATGCAATCAATGCTTGGATAACGATTTTGATGATTGAAATCGGTTGGATTGTCTCTTATTTTTGAGATTTTTTTGTGCAATGAACATTAGCAATTCGAAAATATAACAAAACTATGAAACTATTGTACAGGCATTGAGCACTTTAAGTTTGCATATGTAAGAATTACGTTACTTCACATACATAGGAAAAACCAAAGATTATAAATCTATATAATATAATATATATAAAGACATACAAGATCTCTTGACACGACTGCCCAGAATATATTTAATCTAGCTCGAACACAACATCATTAACTCGTCTCCCACTCTAGTCCGATGTCATTCGTGTAATTAAATCGTAGGAAGATTCAGATGCATGTAACACGGGACATACATACAACACATTCTATATAACCAACGATTTGTGTTGAAACGATATTGTACCTCCACCGGGAACCTAAACTCGGAAGCCGGATACTTGAAACACTTCACCAAACGGTCGCCATACATAAAACATAAAAGTTAGCGAATGATTAATGAAGTAAAATTTTTGAATAACGAAAATATATTGGTACTAGTAGATAAGTATACAAATCCACGACAGCTGTATCGAATCTGAAGTCTTAACAGGTAAGTTGTATGACGCAGGCATTTGAATGTTATTAATTAATTTATATTTCTAAAAGTCAATAGATTAATTGATGGTTTCTGTAAACCGGGTCGAGCATAAAGAGCAACTCGGAATGCCCTCACCCCGGTTATATAAAAATTTTTTTTTTTTTTTTTTGTGTACTTAAATAACTGTATTTTTTTTAAATTATATAAATGACAAACGAGGACACAATTCATCCGTTTTCTGGTGGCAGATATAATACACATTTACCCTACGTGATCACCGCAGCCTATCACTAGTCCGCTGAAGAACCGAAAACTTCGTTCAGGACGTCGCTCCATCTAGTTGTTCCATAATTCGACTGTCAGTCCGAGGTGGTGTACAGCGGTAGAGCAGTTTACACTGCAGTTTGTTTCTAGATGCAGAATGAACGGGTCACCTCGACCGGGGTAGGACCACGCCCTCACAGAATACTAGCGTAACATTGCCGTGTTTCTTCTGGGGAGTGTAGGGTATACCTTACTGGTGACGAGGCATTCCACCTCAGTCCTCAAGGTTGGCAACGCATCTGAATTATGATTCCTTGTCGAGGATGAATGTAGATGTCATGGGACGCAGGAGTCATTTGCCATCAGGTAAACTCGTGTGCTCGTCGGTTACTCTTAGTGTAATAAAAAATAAATAAATAAAAAGGTTGCTACACAAGAACCTTTACGAGCTGTCATCACAGCCATATATGACCATCCCATTGCCATTTCAAGTTACTGATCTCTTGAGATACGTCGGTCACTTGTCGTTTAGGAAACAAATGCAGTGCAATGTTTTGTCAACCCTGAGGACTAAGTTGGAATGCCAATCAACAATATGGTCTCGCTATTCTTTCACGCACCGAACGAAACGAAACACAGCAGCGATACGCTACAAATAATTCCGCGAAAAGTTAGGTCCTGGTAGTGTCGACCTATTCGTGCTATTGCAACTTTAATTCTAAACCATAGAATATTCTAATGATCGCGATACCGACATAATGTAGTCACTTAAACGCAGAACCGATAATCATTACGGATGAAAAGATTTCGAATGTCACCTTCCGTTGGCCAGGTAAAGAGCAAAGGCTCGAGACCGTGTATTGCGATCTTTAGGGAGACCCTATGTTCAACGGTGAATTAATAAATAAATAATATATATCACAGATCGGGATAAGGATCATTCCTCAGTTTCAATATATATTTTTAAAACAATTTATATAACATAGTCTTATACTCACTACCTCCTGAGCGATTTCTACCACGGCGATATACTTAGATTATTACAAGATATACAACTCAATATAGATATATAACAGATATGCAACTACATAAGGTATATTACAGTATCGTAAGCATTCGCTGTGACATGGTAACACTCAAATGTCATTTCTTTCTAGGGAAAGAAATGACATTTGAGTGTTACAATCTAGGACCTGATCTAACACTGTAATAAAAATATAATAAAAATAAAAGGAAGTTTTAATAGAACTATCAAATGAAAAGATGCAACACATTACAGAAATAAAACATTGCAAGTATATAGTAAAAAAATAGTAAAAGGTAAGAGGGCAGGGAAAGCGAGAGAGAGAGGAAAAAAAATAAGAAAAAACGCCCATAAACGCATAGAGATATATTATTGCTCTTTCTTTTTCTCTCTGGCCAAGTACGACCTATCTGCGTCAGAAACGATTCATTTTGATACTACATATTGATATCACATATGTACATATAGAAAATTGCACTCAAATTAAAACTATGTAATTTTACTGTTAACGCGCATAAAAAAGATTTCGTAAAAGAACAAGGGCTCTTGGTTGGTGCGGTTCTTTAAAAAAAAGCACACTTCACCATTAATAGTGCGCCTTGAAATAGGCACACAATGAAACACTGAAACAGAGTGATGATTAGGAATTATGTTAGAGAGGAGAAAAAAGTAAGAATTTACGTTACTATTAAGTAAGAGTTACCATAAGATATAAGATTGAATCACCACCTGACATTCCGAAGAAATTCTCATTAGGCTGACATTTCTGAACCTTAATGTTATAATCTTTTTTTATTTATATTTAGTACTTACTGTGTATAGCATAAATCAGTAGCCGCAAGCATCAGACGAAGCAGCACGGTGGATGCCCAAAGGAATTTCTCCCCCGCCATGTTAAAGAAATAAATTCGGCAGACTTTCTAATCAAGTTTAATTTTTAAAACATTTTAACTATTTGCGCAAATAATTTAAAACAAATGCGGTAACATTTTCGCGCTTGAAAATCTATTTTGAAATTTTACATAAATAATAATTTAAATTTCAACTCGTATTACATAATTAAAATACTTCACACATTTCCAAACACCATCTAATAGATTTCATTTTTTTTTAAAGTAACCGGACAACTTTTCACGTAATGGCAGCCCGTAAAGCGCGCGTTTTTTGACAGCGGCCTGCGGAAGCGCGGGAAACAATGATGTCAGCGGTAAAAATTCTACATACAAAAGTTTGACGCATGCGTGAAATATTCTAGATTTTAATACCATTGTCAACGTTATAATTTATAAGTTGCTTTATATAAAATTAATACCGTTCAGCTTAACCGTAAGCGTACCTTATTGACGTAAAGTTAGTAGTCCATTGTGGGTCCTTGGTTCGAATCTATAGAAAAAATTCAGGCAGGTGATATAAAATAATCGATCTTCGATTAAGTTTCGTAACCGTTCACGTATCTTTAAACAAATTAGTAAGATTAAGGTGTCATAATATGAATCCTAACCCTACATACATTAATACAAGTTATATATATAAACTAAAGTGACGTTATGTATATATGTATATGGTACATTCACCGCATCTTCTAAATCTTCGTACTCACGCCCCGGAGTCAAGCACCGTTAGGGTGACACACCCCGGGATCGTAGGATGACGTCCAAAACCCATGATAAAGTCCGTGATAAAGTCCATAGTATTCGCAGTCGCTAAAACGATTGATGACATTGCCAATGACGTAAACTACTTATCGGAACGGGAGGAAGAGGGAGGGTGGCAACGGCACATATAAATGAATCGATATCGGTGTTCAGTCCATAGTTTTTTTGGTCTGCAATAAGAAATTTCCAATGCCGTAAGAAGCTCTGAAAAACATATTCAAAAACATTCGATCTCTCGTGTAGATTCCGACCACTTTATGTGCATTCACCATGTCGGAGTTGTTAATAACGGCGGTTCGATTCTCAGGCGAGGAACAATATTTGTATGTCACAAATTATTGTATTCGGGTTTAGGTGTATAATGTGAATGATGAGTAACGGTTCTATTATATCCTGCGTAGTTAATGAACTACCTGCTAGTGCCTGCCGCAGGAATGGGAATGCTTTACAGATTATCAATCTTAACTAGCGTATCTTACATACCGGAGACCTTATTACTGGTGAACATTCTATTACGATGCGATTTTAACCTTATGATTCTTTGGTGAGAATGAACGTAGGTGTGATGACCCACATGGATCACTTACCGTCATGAGAACTGAAACTTTACTGTGTTACATTTGATAGTTTGATAATTCACCAGGCTTTTATTTTTTGTACCATTTATTTGTAATTTGTAAAGGTTAAACTGACAGGAAAAGGGAGAAAATAAGATGAGAACAAAAACGAATAACATTTGAGATGGACAGTCATCCCTGCTGCATCCTCGACATGGACTCAAGATTCACATGCATTGTCTCTGTTTAGAATCATTTTTCGATTGCAGTCGTCATTAATTTCAAGGAAATACGTAAATAACAGGTTTTTATTTATCCTAATAATATATCTAATATTGTTCTTTATAGCGATTTATTGATTAGAACCCACTTAACCACATGTGCTGCAATACATGGCAGCCAAGCCTCTTAACGCCATAAGAAGCTTGTTGTGTAAAGTGTTGCGGCACACGCTTTTAAACTCTCAAGTACTTCTGCAATGCTGGTTTTTAATTCAACATACAGCACACTAGAGTTAGAGCGTGACCTCCATTTAACCTGATGATATGAAACAGTAACTATTTGATTCCTGCGCCCGTGATATTAAAAAGTGATCTGATTAGCGATAATGAAGCGAAGATGTGATGACCGGTAGGACTTCGTACACGGAGATATCTCTTTCGTTTTATTTGTGTATCAAGATTTCATTTTATAAAGGGTTCACTACACTGTCTCCTGGGGTGCGGATACAGGGTTATGTGGGATTATCATGGACATCTCTTAAGAAACGTACTGGTGAATTTTGGCAGCCCTGTGCAGCCTATGAAGGTAGTAGTAGTAACACCTTCGCTATCGCACACAATTTTGCAGTCCTCCCTAAGTCACCTCATAAGTAACATGGCATCTAGTTGAAACTAGTTTAAGTTTCAACTAGATGCCATCGTTAGATATTTTATAACGCTGTTAGCGCTCCTGTAATCTCAAGGAAGCTTCGGATGCTGTGTCTAGAACGCGGTACTTATGAGTTGACAAAACACAAGCAGGCCTGAAAGTCGACAATTTGTTTTGTACAAATATTATTCTTCAGCCGGAAATTGAACCCTGGATTCGACACCGATGGACACAACCGTCAATATATATGGTTTGCTATGTGTTTAGTCGTAAAAGAAGAAAAAAAGTGAAAAAAAAAAATCTATTTCACTTAGTTGAACATAGGCCTCCGTACAGTCTGCCACAATGCACGATCCTGACCCTACCATCGACTTACCACTTGAGAACCTAGAAAATACATGACGGTCTATCTTTGATATGAGCTCGCCTAGTTCTTTTCTAGAACAATATAGATATACCGAAGAGTAAAGGTAGCAGGTATCATCTCAGAGAATAACAGCGTAAAATAGCAGCATAATGCTGTTGTGTTTGTTCTGGTAAGTGTAAGGATTCGGTCACCTTTTGCCACCGGTGACGAGGCATTCCATCTCAGACCTGAAGGGTGACAACGCAACGGCATTATGGTTCCTTTGAAAGGACGAATGTAGATGTCATGGTCCGCAGGAATCACTTGCCATCAGGTGAACTGTGTGCTCGTTTGTTATTCTCAGCGTAATATTTTTTTCCTTCACTGACACATCTAAATAAATAATAGAATAGAACTTATAGTGCATTTATTGCTTTGTGCAAGCTTTGATGTGCTTATCTGTAAGCGCGTCTACGGTGCTAGTTAGTTCCGTACGTAAGTACGGATAGATCTATCCTTTCCCCTCCAGATGGCTTCTTGTAATTACTTTCCTTTGTTCTACTTTACAAGCGCCGGTACAAATAGTTTATTGAAAATTTTCTCTTAAGCTAAGGCAAATGTTTTCTTTATTAATCTTTTGGAATATTACAACGTATATTTATGAATCACTAACTCTTATGGCATAGGTACTTACCTAGATTCAGAGACGGGAACCATAAAATGTTAACACTGCACAAAGAGCCCTCTAATTTGAGAGACAATATTCTATCTCTAGTTATTAAGTTTTAATCTAATCAACCATATACTGTAGGGTTTATGAATAACTTATTATTAGTAATTAATTTGTTGTTTTAAATAAATGACAGGCAGAAGCAATGATATTGTTCTCAAGGATTTTCACCAACTTGCACAGCTGTAATTTGTAAATGTACTAATTTCAATGTTGTTTTACACAAAAATTAGCAAGTGTATTTGGAATTTCATAAATTCCACAAAATACATATGCACAAACACACACACACATTATGGAACAATGTAACTATATCTAGTTATGGATTTATTTTAATACGAGATATTATTATGATAAAAGAAAAAAAAAACGTTGACGTTCATGGCTATATGAGACTCTGCCCTGCACGGGAAAATTTTAAAAAAATAAACAAATATTTATATACTATATTATTATTAATAAACTAATTTATGTACTCAATTAATTGAAAGTTTACGAGCATTCACGTCAAATTCCAGTGGAAAGCAGCATCCGAGGTCATAAGCCGGTCGCGTCCACTTGGACACGTCTGCGCATCGTCTTTGCTGCCTAGAGTTGTACACCGCTATTCACCACTCTTGAAATACACAAAGATTGCCTCCTGAACCTTTCTTTTACAATGTTTTTACCCCTGACGCAGATAGTGGCTTTGTCATGTGGGAATTATGTGTTCGAGAACTGAAATAAATAAGAAGTAACTATTGCACTTCTTTATTGCCTCTCCTCTTCATCCTGACCTCGTCATCTTGGTAAACGTTAAAATAAAACACGAAGGTCGCGTTGCGGTACCTGGTTGATATGCATAAAGCTCTGGGTTGGATAACTAACATAAGTACGTTACAAATTGTTGCTTTATAGGTTCTTTTTATTAAATTGAGAGTAACTAACTCACACACAGTTCACCTGATCAAGTGAGTCCGGTGGCCCTTGACATCTATATACATCCTTGATGCGTTTTCACCTTTGAGGACTGAGATGGAATGCCCCATCACCAATAATAAGGATCCCTACACTCACCAGACGAAACACAGCAGCATTATTGATGCTATTTCACACTGTTATTCTGTGAGGGCGTGGTCCTCCCCGTGATCCATTCATTCTGCAGCTAGAAACAAGATAAGTGTGGCCCATTACAATTACATCTATCCTCAACAAAGATTCAAGATGCATATGCGTTGTAATACTCCTGAGGAGGACTTATAATTCAGTCTCCGATCCCAACACGTCCTAGCAGCTTTATGACCCTATCAACCTGGAACTCTTTGAAGGTGTAGTTATTCACTGGTCGAGCCGATCAATGTGCATTTGGAAATTAGCAGCGTCAGGACCTCTGTTCTCTACTCTTAAACATTGCCTCAAATAGTTTATAGTAAGTTGCATTTTAAACCCTTTCAGTATTGTCCAGAGATGAGTATTTAAGCACTATATTTAGCAGAAAGAAATCTGTAGTCTTAATTATTCGTTTCAAGTTTTGAAAACTACGGAATTTGTAAAGAAAACGTGCCATAGCACGCTCCTACAACATTTATGCGGCTCATTACTAGAATGAGGCATTTTGTTGGATTTGAACCCGACGACTTATTCATTTCAGATGTTTTCATGAATCGTTTGGTGGTTTATTTTAAATGATATTTTGGTACGAAAATACTTTGGCTTATGCTTAACGTTTGTATCTTTCATTATTTCTATCAACGTTTCCGAACCGTCCAATTATCAAAGTTCTTTGTATATGTAGTGTCACTACGTTTGGTTTTTTTCATATTTCTATTGTGAATCTTACAAGATTATGGTTATGTTACTAAATATTTATTTCAAATAAATTATTGTGTTCACTTATAAAATTTTCAAAGTCCAGCTTTCTATTCCTTATTTTAAAATAATCCTTTAAGACCTCGATAGATATAATAAATATTTTCGTGAAATATTTTAAAAGTACCTTCAACTGAGTAGAATTAATTTAGATTTGCAAAAACGAATTTCAAACTGTTTATGAACGAACACCGAGTTAACATCGAATGAATACGTCATCAGTTCAAGATGGCGGGCGGCGTGAAGCGCGCGCTTTTCGGAAGCGAAACTACATTATTCAGATAATTTCTCCTATAAAAGCCCCTGAAGGCAACTTCATTTAAACGAGTGCAATATCTTTACAGACCGTGAATAAAAAGTATTTCGAAATGATGAAACGCTTCATTACGGATTCAAAGGTTAAAATACATACGGGCTTCTTTTTTCGTAAAACCATATATAGTAGGGCTGCGTGATAAAATCCAAAGAATCAATGACTTAAATTATTTTGTGTGAAGTGAATTTAGCCTTTTTAATCCTCTATTACATCTTATTTTATTTTTTTATTTATTAATTTATGAAAGAATTGTAGAAAGAGGAGCACCTAATGGAAAAAGGCATTATTTTTCTACCTTTGTGACGGATTCTGATGTATCTAGTATTACATGTATATGCACCTTGATCGTCATATTGAAATCAGATTATCTATACGACGAAGGTATAATTAAGATGCAAATTTGATATCAACACACTTAAACTGTAGTAAAATTACAAACTATAAATTGCTTTATTTGTTCTTTGTACATCCTTGACTATTTTTAAAATCTACAATATGCAGTAAAATGTCATTCTTAACTAATAAATTCGATACAATAGTAGTAACTCATTTCACACAAACATTTTCTTTATCTATAAGATTAAGTTCTGTTTCGAGATCAACGTTCTTTTTGCCTTTAAAACTCTCTTCTATATCTTGTAGCGTCCGATCTTTTGTCTCTGGTAATAACGCATACATTATCAGCAAACAAATACTTAAAGTGACTGAATACACTAAAAATGCTCCTTCGACACCAATAGATGAATACATATGGGGAGCAGTCTTCATAGATACAACGAAAGACGGAGTTAAAAATGACGTAGACAAAGTGGAGCCTAAACTTCTATATGCTAAAGGAAACACTTCCCCACATATAACCCAATTCAATGGGACTAATCCTAAACAAAATGATAAAGTGTAGATAATCATCAAACACATTGGAACTGTATCCAAAATCCAACCGTCCGTGAATATACCAGCCTTTCTTAAGTACACGAAAACTGAGACAGTACTTAAGGAGAACACAGTCATGATACCACTTGTAAAAAGAATTGTCCGACGCTTAAAATATTTTAGCAAGAAAATGGCCAATAATGCACATATTGTCCTCAACAAGTCTATAACCGTGAACTGCCAGGTGACGTCTTTAAGTTCTTTTTTGTCTAAAACAGCTTGAAGGATCAAATTTCCATAAGCTGGAACCATATGTGCTCCACCAAACTCAAACATTATCAGCATACTTATAGCTATAATGGACGGCTTATAAAACTCTTTCTTTTTGAAAATTTTTATCACATTTTTAACATATCAATCGCTGGCTTCAATACTCCCTTCCATCTGAACTTCTTGATTATTTTAATTGTACTATGTTCTGACATTGTATCTCTTTCTTGAGCTTTGATCATCGCTTCCAGTTCTTCGTTCTGATCCTCATCATTTCCTCTGATCCATCTGAATGATTTTCTTGCTTCATCAAATTTCTTTTTTGAAACCAACCAGCTTGGAGATTCAGGTGATAGGCTTATAATAGCCATTGCTATTAATGGAAACATGGAGCAAACTACAGCCGTCATTTTCCATGTCAAATGTGCGCCCCAGACGTGTGCCAGTAGAATTCCTAAGCCTAAGGAAATGGCGAAAGTTCCAAGGAATGCTCCTCGGTATTTTGGTTCAGTATATTCAGCTACTAAAATCGCAGCTAATGGTGTTCTTAAGCCCAGGGCGAGACCATGTAGAAGTCTGGCAAGAAGGAAAGTGGGTACGGTGTTTCCTATCACGAAGACGATCCAGCCGAGTAATGCTGGTATGGTGCTGATGAGGTGCGCTTTCTGCCGACCGAACCTCGTCATGAGAATAGGAGATATGAAGTTGCCGACGATGCCCATAACGCCAACCACCGAAGCTGAAATTAAATAACATTTGGTTTTAATTGTTTTGTCATGGACGATGTCATGTCTTGGTGGCAAATGGTTGAGTGGTCACCTGGCCACTGCGACACTTTACTTTTATCAAGTTATGGTGGAACTATTGGTTTATTCCACATTATCATTATCGTATTTTGTGCGTCACATAAATTAGGAGTCAATTGTAAGTCATTATCAATACTTACGTACTATAAGTCTCCTCTATATACAGCCCATATATATATATATATATATATATATATATTATAACTATATCACTTACAAATTTGTTATTATTTTTCAGCAACTATGTATAAACAGAATAAACTAAGTAATTTGTCTCTTTCGCACAATTAAAACAGAAAACCTTCTTGACACAATACTACTAATTCTTGACAAAACCTACAAATAATCTTTTGCTAAATATATTTTTTTATCACGACGACGATTAAGGCTGGGTTATTTTATTTTGTAACATTTCATGTTCAACTCCACTGTTATAATTTCTGTAGTTTTTTATTAATAATATTAGAGGCGACAAACGACGCATAGTTTACCTGATGGTAAGTGATGACTGGCTCAAGTCATTTCAATACATCAATTAGAAAAAATTAAGATGCACATGTGTTATCCCCTATGACCTATCTGGAACCACGAACCACCATCACCGGTATCCATCCCCTTCCCGCTTCTCACTTCATGTAATGGCCTAAGGTTCACTTCTACATGCTATGGCGAATACTAGGTTTTCATAGAAGAACCTTTGGTCATAGGTTCTAAGAGATATACTATATGGCAAACCCATGACCACTTCACCTGAGTAAACTTTTTAGTTACGTCAGTTACCTTAATTCAATAAAATAAAAACAGTAAAAGAAATTAATAGCATAGAATTAAATTACAGCTTACCTATCCAAGAAGTGTCATGATCAGTCAGGGTGACTGGTCCCCCGTCATCCTTCAGCTGTGCGAACAGCACCGCTGGAAAGCCGTGAGCGCATCCATGACCCACGATATTCAGAGCCGCTCCTGACACCACGAACGCCTGGAAGACCACATACATATTCCGTTTTATTTATAAATTCAATGTCAACATTTCTAGATTTATTTCTTTTATATAATATTAGGGGTGACATATTAGTACACAGTTCATCTGTTGGTAAGTGACAAAAATGTGGGTTATAAAATCTACGTCCATCCTCAACGAAAATTTAAGATGCACATTCCCTGTCAGCACCACGTTCCACCATCGGACTTTACGACGCACTGCTGGATTTCATCCTTGCGTTTGAACATCCCTCAAACCAAAACGGTGCGCTTTACTTCGTCTTTCATTATTCGTACAGCAAAGGACTGGTATAGTTTGCCCGCCTCTGTCTTTCCCTCCGATTACAATGTGGGTGTTTTCAAGAGTAGAGTGAATAGGCATTTACTGAGCTAGTGCGGCTTACCATCCAAGACTGCATTTCCGCTTAACATCAGTTGGGATCGTGGTAAAGCACTTGTTTAGAAAGTTAAAAAAAAACTGAGGACCGAGATGGAGTGCCTCAGAACCTATAACTTGTGTTTCGGATCCCTACATGACTGAACATACGGAACCCAGCAGCATTATGATACTATTTGACGCTGGCTCTAACACTGTAAATGTTATTTCTGTACAGGTCAAATAAGAAACACAAGAAACTAATTTAACCAA
This sequence comes from Teinopalpus imperialis, assembly GCA_029286865.1. Classification (NCBI taxonomy): domain Eukaryota; kingdom Metazoa; phylum Arthropoda; class Insecta; order Lepidoptera; family Papilionidae; genus Teinopalpus; species Teinopalpus imperialis. Next base: position 7,137,555 of record JAGSMU010000014.1, on the reverse strand, counting down.
TTTCTTCTAGACCAAATACAATACAATTATGAATTAATCATAATCATCGTTTTATACCCTTAGTTTCCAAGTGGTCCAGGTGTACCTGGGGTCCACGGGAGACTCGACGGGGGTCCATCACCATTACAACTCTAATTGGTAATACACTAAAACGGTACCTAGTAACGCATGCACGTGGTATATAACAATTGTTTCTGCAAAAACTGTTACGGTGAGATAACAGCTTCTGGACCGCATTCAGTTCAACGCGTGAGATGATGTTTGTTAGCGATAAGTTAATTCATAATATTATTAGCATTCATTATATTTCAATTGTCTTGAACATCTTCTGTTCAGACGTTCGTTGTAGTTATTAAAATTAAATCATTTATAATCAAAAAGTATTTTAAAAAATGAATTTTCGCTCCCTTAAACTTGACTAAATATACAACCACACCATTATTTGGTAACACAGTTTAGTTGACATACACTACTAATACAACAATATCACCGCACCAACATTAAGTTGGCTAAGTTAGTTTTAAGTAATTTTTTGCACAGGTGTTTCTCTATGGAGTTTTTATGGGGCGGTGTGGTCGCACTGTGACAAAGCTCTTTTGTATTTAATAAAAATAAATAGTAGCACACTCGTCTCTACAACGTCGATATCACTCGAAAAAATAATAACACATTTAACGACTCCTACACCAACACACTGACATGAGGTAACACACACCTTTTTTTGACGTGGGAAATTTTTCATGGACTGCCTTCCCCCGCGGGGGCGACAGTTGGGTTATTCCGGACTCCTACCGGTTAAAATCCCACTATTCCTCTTGTTGAGGAAACACTTCCGCAGTCCTGGCAGCGTTGGCCAGCTAGGAGCCCCACCATTGTTGATTGGGTTTTCCACACCCCTTTTTCGTACATGGGCGCCAGTAAACATAGGGTGCGCCATCCCGGGGCCAGATTACATGGCGACGGATGACTCCTGTGTCCGCCGCCTAGTACCTCAGCTCCCTAACTGGTTGAAAGAGGACAAGGTACCTATATACCCATCCCGCTCTCTAGCTGCGTCACAAACCATCGCATCAACATTTGGTAATATATCAATACAATGCCGAAAATTAAACACAAACCTCGACAAATTCCAGAAACCAAAAATAAATCAATTACCTGCTTAATAAACGGCTTCATTTCCTTGGTCCTTCATGTAGTGCTTTACCTGTAAAAAATAACAATTTAGTTTTAGTATTACAATTATAGAATACGAGCAAATACATATACATACAGTATACGAGTTTAAAGGATGTTCAAAAAGAACGTTAGTGTCAGGTCGAACAAAATTGAAAATACTTATTTTCTGGATGGCTAGAATGTATTTGTATTTTACATAGTATTGACGTCCTCCTGAACAACTTTCACCATAGCGATATATCCTAGCTGTTATTAAATAACATCAACTGCCCCAGCAATCTCTACCTAGTCTGGAATAATGCAAAAGCTATAACATAGGGGAAAGGCTCTAACGTCAGTGGTACAGAGTTACGCTGCAGTTTGTTTCTAGCTGCAGAATGAATAAGTCCGCTCGACCAGTGAAGGATCACGCCCTCACAGAATGCCAGCGTGAAATAGTAGCAGTGTTTCATCTGGTTAGTGTAGGGATCCGGAGACCTTTATTACTGGAGACGAGGTATTCCATTTCAAGTCCTCAAGGCTGACAACACATCTGCATTATGACTCCTTGTCAAGGATGAATTTCATAGGCTGCAGCATTCACTTACTCATAATAATAAAAAAAACAAAGACCAATAATGCAGGATATTAGGGAAAAATTATAGTATTGAATTTTTATCAATTCAATATGATGAGGATGGGGTCTCCTTTTAAGTATAAAAAACTTGTGCTAGGTGACTTCACTCTTTATATCACGTGACCATGTGGTCCGTGTGTGGAATATCTTGATTTATTGGCAACGCATACAGATTTACTATGTACTATTTTACTGCATAGCGAGTGATAAACTAGTACTATAAATTTCAACGAAATGAAAAATTTTGACCGCCTTTAGAAGAAGGGGATTCAGGAACGAAATTTAAAAATATGCCATGCTTCTAGCATGCTCGTTTCTAACGGTAAAATCAAGTAAAGCTTAATTTCACGGTACACCGAGTCAGATCCCCCGGTGCCAACACTGGGCTACCGCGTGTTCGGCGGTGAAGGTAAACATAGTGACGTAATATGTATGGGACAAGAAATACACAATAAATATATTTTGAAGATGCGAAATACGCTAATACACATATGGGTGACAACGCTCCAACACTAGAGATGACCAGTAGGTGTTTCGACGTATATATAAGCAACAACCTGCAGGAATCGGTCCCCGGTTTCGCTTTTCCTTAGGTATTTACTCAGAAAATTAAGTGACATTGATTGATAACATTTAGAGAACAGACATGAAATGTGAACAATAGCCTATTAATAAGGTTTTGTAATGATTTAGTTCAATTAAGCATCATTTTGTTTTTCTAAATCACTTAAGAATGTAATTATCGTAATTTAATTTTATACATAACCAATATTTATCACGATTGCTGTTAAATAAATACTTTTTGTTTACATTTATCTAAGCGGTGGCTTTTAATTCACGGTATGCGGGTAAACCGAGTTCTGTCCCCTGTGCCGGCACCAATGAAATTGTTAATGGCGATTTTAAGTCACGGTATGCGAACAAACCGAGTTCTGTCCCCTGTGCCGGCACCAATGAAATTGTTAATAGCGACTTTAAGTCACGGTATGCGAACAAACCGAGTTCTGTCCCCTGTGCCGGCACCAATGAAATTGTTAATGGCGACTTTAAGAGCTGCTTTACCACGTGCTCGGCAGTGAAGGAAAACATCGCGAGGAAACTCGTATATCTAAGAAACAATAAATAAAGCGAACAGCCTATGTAAATGTCCTGATTAACTATGGCTTATTTTGAAAATAAACTAAAAATACGGATTTTGTGAGTGACGTTTTTATTCAATGAGCTTAGTATTACATTGTGAGTAACAAACGAGCACACAGTTCACCTGATGTTAAGTGATTCCTGCGGCCCATGACATCTACATTCATCCTTGACAAGGAATCTAACGCAGATGCCTTGTCACCCTTGAGGATTGAGATGAAATGCCTCGTTACCAATAATAAAGGTCTCCGGATCCCTTCACTCACCAAACGAAACACAGCAGCGATATGCTGCTATTTCACGCCGGTATTCCGTGAGGGCGTGGTCCTACCTCGGTCGAGCTAACCCATTTGTTATGCAGGTAGAAACAAACTACAATGTAGCTCTACACTGCAGATTGCTATTTACTAAAGGCATTACTAAAGCCTTTTATTTTTTATTAAACCATTATCAAGACACGGACATTTCTATACTATTATAAACATGATCATTTTATTTCTTCACGTCATGAACTATTTCAAGTAGGTTCATATGAAAGCAATATGTCCTTGCAGGTCATGTCCACTGTTCATTGATTCCATGCAAATTTCCCCTCATTACAATTCATAGTGACGTCCAGAACAATGGTTGACGAAACTTAAATGCAGTGAAGTACTCTCTAAGAATTAATAGTTATAATTCCTACGTGTTAAAAAAATATAACTAAGATGACCTTAAGAAAAATAAAGAAAATGTTTATTAGTATTAAAACTAGATTTACACGCTTATAATTAGATGATAAAAAAATAAATTAAATTGAAAGCTAATTGTCACGAATCGATTAATCACTCGCGGAACAAGGTAACGGTCGAACCCGAGGCTCCCTCTCGGGAGCCCTTGTGCTGGTTACTCACTAATAGAGTTCTCACCTCTCAACCCGGTAAACCTGTAAAAGCTCAAAAAAAAAACCAAAACGGCCCCATTGCAGAATATGCCGGTATAAAATGCTTTTCTTCCGCTCAGGTTGCTTGGTGATATCACGATACAATTTACAACACTAGGATAAAATTAATTAAGACGATTTCATCGTTTCGACTGTAGCGAAAAATTGCGAGTTGGTTCCACTGGTTGTATTTTATAAGTAAGGCGATACAATTACTCATCAGCCAGGAAAGGACTGCGCTTTAAGAAAAAAGCCAGGGTAAAATAGTATCCAACTAACGTTAGGTGTTATTAAAAACTGACTGCTTGCTAAACAAAAAGCGAAATACCCTCAAACCATGGGACACGATTCTTTGGGAATTAATATATGTATATTTTAATAGGCATAAGAACGCGATTGACTTTAATATGATTTTAATAACTATAATAGGTATGTTTAGGTATAAATTGTTGGCAAAAGTTTTTTTTATGATCGAAATAAAATTATTATATTTTATAAACTTAAGTAGAATTAAATTAGATATATTATTTAATGCACCATAGTTGCTACGTAGTTACATATTTTATTAAACGTTAATACGTTCCCCACCATAGTATTCACAGACCCTTGCACCGTCATCGGCCTAGGTATTTGGGATCTGGAATTCAGTATTTGTTATACCGTCATCTATCGGTTGTTTGTGGAATTTCCTTTGACGATACGGTACAGTCTATTCTAACGCTAATATAGATCCTTAAACAGTTACCGGTGGTATTTCCGAATCAACATGACCTATAGACAGTCTAGTCTTCAAAAGACAGTCTACTCTCTTCTTACTTGATATTTACACAGTCAGTGTGAATTTAATGAATCTTTTGAAACGACTGATTCGAAATGAACTTATGCATCTAGAACGAAGTAAAAAAACAGACGAGATAATGTTAAAGTCAAATATTAGCACAACACATATTTCGCCAATAGAACACACAATACACAAATCTGTACCATCAAAAATATAGCAACCGTTATGCCGTCTACATTTGTGTTTTTACATTATTTATCTACACACACAAAAAATTATGTTACGAAAATTTGAATTTTGATATCATTGTAAATAGATACGTGTATACAGTGTTTACGTTACGCAGTTTATTTAAGGTTCATCAATTTTTTTTAAAATCATACGTTTCAGAGGAGAAATCGATAAAGACTTGCAAGAGGGCTATGCCCGCTTACTTTCTATCATCATTCTAATCTAATTATTCATAATTTACCTGTAGTATTAAATATACCCTAACCCAATCTGGTTTCTCTTTCTGAATTGGTCATGTCCTGGTGGGGGAATTAGGTAATTCATGGCATGGTCACCCACGGCTATGCTTCGAGAAACCCTAACCTAAAGCGGATGTCAGGCGCTGGTTGGGTCGTGGATGTGTACGAGAGCGTTTTCATGCCCCTGGTACGAGCGACCTAACCCTTCTATTGGGGGTGGGGGGATATACACTATACTATATACAGAGGGTAGGAGGTTAGAACGCAGTCTAGGAAACAGCTCCATTGCGAATTGGCGAACTTTACATATTTCCAAAATTTTGATGATTCCTTGCACTTTTCCCTTCATCGCCAATGTAATGGTAAATCAGCATTTAAAATTGTAATTAACTATTTCGTTGGTGTCAACAACCAAGCTTAAGCTCGACTTACTCTCGGTGGTCCTATTAGCCATCTTAGCGATTCAAAAGTGTTTTGTATTAACCTAGTTGAATACCGCTTCTTTTGATTTTATTTGATATACGTGAAATGGTTCGCTTATAAACTGAGCTAACAACTACCAAGTCAAAGGCAAATTGTAGACAGCGCCAACGATTTTAAACGTACCCTAGTTACCCGTACAAGCAATAAGTCAAGAAAAACAAATATTATGCCAGATGCGAATGACGGGGAAATTTTGCCGAAAGCACAAGACTCGTTTCGTCGAGTGTTTACGCAGATGAACAAACATCACGTTCTCAAATATTATATTTATTACCCTTATACTGAGACATAGTACGTCTTCTCGACCAGTTTGTTCAGCATCGCATTATCATCGTCAAACAAGAATCGGTTTCGGTAATTTATTCTAAATGTTCCGACAATTCCGTGTATCACCGCTGTGTACAAATTTGCCGTCATGGAGTTTTGGTATGGAATCAAAGGCTCTAACTTCGTTCTAACTCCAATCAATATTCCATCCCAAAACGACATTGATTTGCCGTCTTGCTGAATGGGTCCAGTGGCAGTGGCATATTTTCGAGTCTCCAGGCTTTTCCCCGACACGGACACGTCTATTACCTGAATGAGTACTTCGGGTTTCGTCAACGAAAAGGCAATTCTCTTACACGCCTTCGTCTTCTTTACTTTGATGCTGTCTCGACCATTGTTATCTGCTTTGTCTTCTTTGTCTTGTGTTCAGTGGTGTTCACAGGCACCTCGTTGCTCGTAATCCAAACTGGTGTAAGCAATTCCGAAAGGTTTGAGTACAAATTTTACGACAACGGCGGCTTGTAACTGTGATCTGATTTAAGTGATATTGACTGTTGGCTCATGGACAGTCAGCAGTTTTATGTAACGCTTCAGAACAGCTGTAAGAATAGTTGAGCAGCATCTTCGAGGTCATTTAACCCAGTACTCTCTGATCTGGTATCTCTACAACATGATTACGACGAATGTTTGAGAAACAGAGTGTTTGTACATTTTCTTAGTTTATTTCTTAGAGTAATCTTTTTCACGCAAAGTTATAATTTGTGCGCGCAAAAACTCCAGATAATCATCGTGGCATTTTGAAATAAATAACACTAACAACGTTTCAGTGATATACACCGACTTAAATATCTTGCTGGCAGTAACAAGAACAAGCGTAATTTAGCATTGACTTCATTTTTTGTTTTAATGATATATTTTTAAATAAAACAAGAACAAATGTTTAAAAATAAAATTCAAAAATGTTTCAGCATGAAAAATATAATCACACTTTTTTCTAAGTGAACGCAAACCTTTTTGAAGCGTGTACCCACAGACGCTTAGAAATAGTTAGCCTTACTTAATTAAAGCCAACGCATGAACTCACAGAAGCTTAAAATAGTTAGCCTTACTTAATTAAAGCCTACACATGAACCCACAGAAGCTTAAAATAGTTAGCCTTACTTAAAGCCGAAGCGTGTACCCACAGACGCTTAGAAATCGTTAACCGTACTTAATTAAAGCCGAAGCGTGTACCTACAGACGCTTAGAAATCGTTAACCGTACTTAATTAAAGCCGAAGCGTGTACCCACAGACGCTTAGAAATCGTTAACCTTACTTAATTAAAGCCGAAGCGTGTACCCACAGACGCTTAGAAATCGTTAACCGTACTTAATTAAAGCCAACGCATAAACCCACAGAAGCTTAAAATAGTTAGCCTTATTTAATTAAAGCCGAAGCGTGTACCTACAGACGCTTAGAAATCGTTAACCGTACTTAATTAAAGCCGAAGCGTGTACCTACAGACGCTTAGAAATCGTTAACCGTACTTAATTAAAGCCGAAGCGTGTACCCACAGACGCTTAGAAATCGTTAACCTTACTTAATTAAAGCCGAAGCGTGTACCCACAGACGCTTAGAAATCGTTAACCTTACTTAATTAAAGCCAACGCATAAACCCACAGAAGCTTAAAATAGTTAGCCTTATTTAATTAAAGCCTACACATGAACCCACAGAAGCTTAAAATAGTTAGCCTTATTTAATTAAAGCCTACACATGAACCCACAGAAGCTTAAAATAGTTAGCCTTACTTAAAGCCGAAGCGTGTACCTACAGACGCTTAGAAATCGTTAACCGTACTTAATTAAAGCCAACGCATGAACTCACAGAAGCTTAAAATAGTTAGCCTTATTTAATTAAAGCCAACGCATGAACTCACAGAAGCTTAAAATAGTTAGCCTTACTTAAAGCCGAAGCGTGTACCTACAGACGCTTAGAAATCGTTAACCGTACTTAATTAAAGCCGAAGCGTGTACCCACAGACGCTTAGAAATCGTTAACCGTACTTAATTAAAGCCAACGCATGAACTCACAGAAGCTTAAAATAGTTAGCCTTATTTAATTAAAGCCAACGCATGAACTCACAGAAGCTTAAAATAGTTAGCCTTACTTAATTAAAGCCTACACATGAACCCACAGAAGCTTAAAATAGTTAGCCTTACTTAATTAAAGCCTACACATGAACCCACAGAAGCTTAAAATAGTTAGCCTTACTTAATTAAAGCCTACACATGAACCCACAGAAGCTTAAAATAGTTAGCCTTACTTAATTAAAGCCTACACATGAACCCACAGAAGCTTAAAATAGTTAGCCTTACTTAATTAAAGCCAACGCATGAACTCACAGAAGCTTAAAATAGTTAGCCTTACTTAATTAAAGCCTACACATGAACCCACAGAAGCTTAAAATAGTTAGCCTTATTTAATTAAAGCCGAAGCGTGTACCCACAGACGCTTAGAAATCGTTAACCGTACTTAATTAAAGCCAACGCATGAACTCACAGAAGCTTAAAATAGTTAGCCTTACTTAATTAAAGCCTACACATGAACCCACAGAAGCTTAAAAATAGTTAGCCTTACTTAAAGCCGAAGCGTGTACCTACAGACGCTTAGAAATCGTTAACCGTACTTAATTAAAGCCAACGCATGAACTCACAGAAGCTTAAAAATAGTTAGCCTTATTTAATTAAAGCCTACACATGAACCCACAGAAGCTTAAAAATAGTTAGCCTTACTTAAAGCCGAAGCGTGTACCTACAGACGCTTAGAAATCGTTAACCGTACTTAATTAAAGCCAACGCATGAACTCACAGAAGCTTAAAAATAGTTAGCCTTACTTAATTAAAGCCGAAGCGTGTACCCACAGACGCTTAGAAATCGTTAACCTTACTCAATTAAAGCCGATGCGTGACCCTTACAGCCAGACACTTAACGAGAACCGGGGACTCAATTGCTGGTGATGAGGCAACGTAACTCAGTTCTGATGGGTAACAGCACATCTTGCACTGTGCATCTTGAATCTTTATTTGTAGATTGGTAGGAGTTTGTGGGTTTTATCACTTACCATCAGGTGTGTTTGTAACTTAAATACATAGTTTAACCGTATGCTTGTTTGCCATTCTTACTTCCGTGAAGAGATAAACAATCATTCCATTTCATTCAGCTTTTTGTTTAATGAAACGTAAAGAAAAGAATTTATTTATAAACATCATAATGTTCTTCGATCCGTGAAGAGTTCGTTCATTCAATACATAATTATTCTGTCATGGTAATGTAAATATTTAGCGTATAAAATCGTTATTACGACTTGTATCACCTTTTTATTTGAACACGTTCACACCGGCGCTGATTTTTATGTTTGCCCCTATGGGACGGTACATGTATTCAAATGCCTTAGTCCTTATGTTATTTTATACTGAGGACCGCGATTGTAGCGCCCTACGCATAGCCTCTGTAATAAGCTATGGTTTACTATATATTTCCTACCAAAACCTCACCAGTGTGGCTATGCCTGCTCGATGTTAGCCTATAATCTGATGGTTTCAATTCGCCTTTCCCAGAAGATCCAATCTTTTCATGGCAAGGTTGTTGTATTTAATATATGTTATGTTGTTTCAACGTCCTCTTCGTAATATCTGCAATAATGAATTATCTATAACTTCAATTTTCTTCAACGTATGTATAAATTTTTAGTTTTTGGTAATATTTGCCCTGTGATCGCTCCTAGGATATCCCTATTGCACCCTCTACTGTACTTTCAATTTATTTTTGTTTTACATTGAGAGTAACAAACGAACATGAAGTTCACCTTATTGTAAGTGATTCCTGCGACTCATGACACCTACATTCATTCTCAAGGAATCATAATGCAGACTAAGTTGAAATGCCTCGTCACCAGTTATAAAAGTCTCCGGATTCCTGCATTCACCAGACGAAACACAGCAACATTATGATGCCATTATATGCTGGTATTCTGTTAGGGCGTGGTCCTACCCCGGTCGAACTAACCCATTCATTCTGCAGCGGGAAACCTCTAACACTGTCAAATGTTTTTTATTTCAGATTTTCTCTATGCCTTTGAATGTTTTTCTCCATATCAAAGACTTAGACCACTACTTTAATATTTTGACCGGTTATTTTGTTAGTACATTTAAAATAAAAATATAACACGATATCAACATTCAGGCGTCTAGCCACCGGTGATACACATCGACGTGAATGTGTTTTATATAAAAATGTGGACATCATCGTAGCTCATTGTCTACGCTGTCTCTTTTCACAATACACAAGACAACGGAGTTCGATCCTCGGCGTGATCGTGCAAGTCGTCTTTTTATATATACTATATAGAATATTAGAAGAGACAAGCATATTGTTCAACTAGTGTAAGTGATTCCTGCGGTCCATTAGTTCTCGATAGGGCATCATAATACAGTTCTTGTCAACCCTGAGGATTAAGATACGATGCCTCGTCACAAGCGTCACCGGATCCCTACACTCACCAGATGAAACTCATAAGCGTTACGCTACTATTTTACTCCCGTATTCTGCGAGGGCGTGGTCCTTACGCAAACAAACGGAACCATGCTGTAGCTAGAAGAAACTACGGTCTGTCTGCTTAGTACCTTTTACGAGAATACTTACGACACCATAGGATATCATCGCGGTCGAAATCGCCCGAAAGGACTTAATGGAAACAATAAATTAAACAGTATATAGACGTGGACAGAAGTACGTTTAACCCAGCAACCCGAAAAACTAATTTGTTTACTAGACATAAGCTGTCTAGGTTAAGTTAATTGTCTAATTACAATCCACTTTTTACACAAAATTCATTTATCGTTACATTAGCTTGTGTCATGAATAATTAGAACCGATGATTCATCTTAGTAAATATAAAATAATGTCCTCCTGGCTCAACTACAGTGCTATATTCCACTACTCTGTGGAATTATCTGTCGCCACGGTGTTTCAGACCCGATACGACTTAGGGACCTTCAAGAAAAGACCGACAGCGCATATGCGTATCCTCTGGTGTTGCGGTCGTCCATAGGCGACGGTAATCACTTACCATCAGGTGAACTATATGCTCGTTTGTTACCCCCAATGAAATAAATAGAAAATCAGCGCATATTTGGATATCGAGTAATTTTACGTATCGAATTAAATTAAATCTTTTGTTAGTTATCTAATCGATTTTATTTAAATGATTTTGTTATTTGTTATCAAATTATCGAGTCTGTTCAGATGATCCAATCATCAATTTCGCAATGACAAATCAATGGCAGATTAAGAATCATCTCGTGCATCGCCATGTAAATACGGAGGCTGATGGAGGCCACCAGGTGTCCGTTTGTAATGACTTAATTATTCCTAATTGATTATAATTACAGCCTTTAACTTTTATATACTAGACGTGATTCAAAACCCGTTGAAAACCTAGGTTTTATAACCTATTGTTGATAGCCGATGTTATCTGTGTAATTAAAATCACGTTCCATTTTCCGCTAGGTTCTAGGACTTTTGATGAATTTCTGATGATAGAAAAACAGAGGAAAGCTTAGTGTACATACTTGGCGTTCTTGGCTTCTTATAATCAAACACATAACGTCATATCACTGATAGTGTGACATAACAACATAACGTTGTAACGCTGTTTCAAGCTGGAATTGCCGTATTTTGATTGTAGGGATCCAGGAACTATTTTTTTTTATTGTGAGTAACAAACGAGCACCTGATGGCAAGTGATTCCTGCGACCCATGGCATCTACATTCATCCTTGACAAGGAATCATAATGCAGATGCGTTGATACCCTTGAGGATTGAGATGGAATGCCTCGTCACCAGTCTCTGGATGCCTACACTCACTGCTACACTGCTGTAAAGCTTATCCATTCATTCTGCAGCTAGAAACACCAAGTAATTGTATTGTTGCTCTACCACGGTTAAAAATTATAGCCATTCCATATTATTCCACCGACAATCACGCATATCTATATACAGAAACTTTACAGAGGGTGGACGTAGATGTCAAGTCGTCAATTACCATCACTGAACTGTGTTGCTACCCCTATAATTATATAAAAAACCTGACGTTACATATCGTGTGTGCGCTCGTCTCATCACGGACCTTTTTTTGGTTAGTATCACCAAGTATCACTTGCGCGGAAGTCCAAAGTTTGTGACACTCAATACAAAAAGAAATTAAAAAGAACATAGAACAAAGTATAATTATGACATATTATGTAAAAGGTTATTGTTTATATAATTGTTATGTGTAATCAATTTTTGCTTTGAATCGTTAAGTTACTTTATTGTAAATGGTTGTCGTCAAACTTAAAATGTTTATTCAAGTGTACACAATTTTCCGTCGTTGGGATGTAATCACTTAGTTTTTTTTTATATTCACAATGGTAGAGACACGATACAGATTGTTTTAGCTACAGAATACATGGGTAGAGAAGGACCACGGCCCCGCAGAATGCCAGCGTGAAATAGCAGCATAACGCTGCTGTGAGACACAAGTGTCTGGTGAGTGTAGGGATCCGGAGAGCCTACGTTACTGGTGACGAGGCATTCCATCTTAGTCCTCAAGGGAGACAACGAACCTTTATAGAAGATGAATGTGGGTTGAGATCCAATTCATAAATGAAGGAACTCAGTATCAGATGAACTGTGCCGTCGTTTGTCTCTCTCAATATAATAATAAATAGAATTAGTTTAACAGATTTTATCGCGTTTATTTCAAAACATTTTTATCCCGACATTTCATACAACATTCAACTCGAACTATTGTTAGCTTTTTACACAATTTATTTTTAGTTCGATCTACCCAGAAGGATCAAGGAAAACGCTTGTGCTAGGAGATGGTTCAAGACTACAGTCGAATGACGGATTTGAACCTACGATCTTAAGTTTCGCAGACCGTACCCTTAACCATTAGGCTATTGACGCTTCCTTTTATTTATTTATTTATTTCTGTTTTACATACAGTATATGTATATGCGGACTTAATGCCTTAGGCATTCTCTACCAGTCAACCTTAAGGTAACGCAGACATGAAATGAGGTAGGAAGGTGTAGACATCTTATCTTATGATTTCTTACCGATTTGTAGTACTTTGTACCTTGTACCTTTGAACCTTGTACCCTGTATCTTGTACCTTGTACCTTATAACCTTTGTACCTTGTACATTTGTGCCTTGTACCTTTGTATCTTGTACCTTTGTACCTTGTCATGAGTCATAGACGAAATCATTTACGGTCACGCACTCTATGTGTCCGTTTTATTTAAAAAAGTTAAACTATCAACCTGCGTGTTTTATGTACCTACCGCCAAGATTAAACCTTTAGGGATTGGTCGACTCCACTATCTTCTATATATTATTTTTATTTATGTCTTAGAGGAGCAAGTTTCCTTACGTTGCTATTTTTAAAAGCCCGACAAGTGATAAGTCGTCACTTAAAATTGCATAGAACAACGCCATTGGAGTCGACACTAGGCTTCGGACTCGGTCGGTCATGTACCGTGGAAACCAGCAGTTGGTTCTTTCACGTCACACCGAATACTATAATTGGATCATGCGATCGACCACCACCATCTTATTGCTAGCCGTGTCTTAAACTTTAGCTTATTGGAAACCAACAATATCTAACTAGTTTTTTTAACTATTTAGTAGTTTTTTTTTATTTATTTTTTTTTTTTTTTTTAATGCTTAAAATATTATTTACAGTATCATCAATACCATTAGCTTATATCTCTGTCTTACAAATGCCAGCTAGCCGTGTCTTAAACTTTAGCTTATTGGAAACCAACAATATCTAACTAGTTTTTTAACTATTTAGTAGTTTTTTCCTAGTTTTTTTTTTTTTTTTTAATGCTAAAAATATTATTAACAGTGCCATCAATACCATTAGCTTATATCTCTGTCTTACAAATGCCAGCTAACTAGCTAATTTATTTACTAGCATAATTGTTATTTAGAGTGATACTACACGAGCTACACGAATCAACTGATGTTAAGTGATTACTGCGGCCCATGACATCAACATTCTCGATGAGGACCGATGACGGATGGTCTCCGGAGCACTTACCAGACGAAGAACGGCACGGTTATACTGCTGTTTTATAGTTCGTGAAAACAACCATCCTATATATAAAACATATGTACAAAAATAAAAATAGGTATATAAAATTATAAAATTCCACATAAAATGTGTGTAAACATTGTTCTTTCAACAGATATATTACGTGATATTTTGGCGGGACCACTTAGACTAACTTTTATTATTTAAGATGTTTTATAGTATTATATAGTGTATCTGTTCTTTAACATTTGTTTTGGAAGGAGGAATATTTATTAAAAAAATCCAAAGCCTTATTCAAATAATTAAGTATATTTATATTTAAAATCCTTTCACCTAGTATGAGGAAAAAATATACTTTAAAGGATTTATAAGTTTTTTCCTATATAGTTTTACAATATTTATTTATGAATACCATATATATATATACTATATATACACCTATATATACATATATATATATTTACTCATATTTTTTACTTATCTTTTACGTTTTACTAGGGATTCCATCCTAATTCCTTATCCAGGATGAATGTGTGTGTGGACGCATTGTGTCAATAAGCACAAAGTTAACCTTTTGTGTGTGAGTATTGCTGTTGGTCCAGAGACCTTAACAGCTTTATCTAATTAGACTCGCGAGCGGGAGGCCCGCCGAGTAGGTAGACAACGACGATGCTGCGAAGCTGGCGCGGAGACTGCTGCTACACCACCGCTGCACTCCGACCCCTGTGGACGAAGAACTTCGACGACAACAGAGGGACAAGTTTAATATTTTTTTTGTATTAGAGTTGACAAATGAACAGTTCACGTCATGATAAGTGATTCCTGCGGCCCATGACACCAACATATATCATCTATAAGGAATTATAAAGCAAATGCCTTATCACCCCTGAGGTGATTGAGACGGAATGCCTCGTCACCAGTAATAAAGGTCTCCGGATCTTAACACTCACCAAACGAATCACAAAAGCGTTTTGCGTTATAAGAACGTAGTTGATCAATCAGTTACTTAATACCTGATACTTGATACCTTACGACTCCTGCGGCCCATTACACATTCATCCTTGGTATGGAATCATGATGCATTCCGTAAATATTGAGATCTAAATCGGACTTTCTCGTCACCAGATACAAGTCTATTATTTTACGTCCCACTGCCTCAGTACAAATTATCTATTCGTAATACGGTCAGTTTATAATTGCGGCGTGGGTGTAACGTGTAAAAGTTTTCTTTTAATATCAATCTTCAACGCGATTTTTTTTTTTACTTTTTCGCTTCAATTTCGTTACTCTATTTATTTTTGGATACTTTGGTTATAGATTCTTTTTTGTTTTCTAGTTTTTGACGGCTTCTATACCATTGATTTTTTATTATATTAGGTGTGGTAACGAGCACACAATTCACCTAATGGTAAGTCATTTTTGCGGCCCATGACATCTACATTCATCCTTGACAAGGAATCATAATGTAGATGCGTTGTCACCCTTGAAGACTGAGGTGGAATGCCTCGTCACCAGTAATAAAGGTCTCCGGATTCCTACAATCACCACACGAAACACTGTAGCATTTTTTTTTTTTTTTTTTTTTCGGGCTGATGGCCGCTGTTAGCCCCAGGGCTTTTACAGTTTCACCGGGGTGACCGAGCGCTTATGGCTCTCAGTCGAGACCTCTATATATGGGTAACCAGCGCAAGGGCTCCCGAGAGGGAGCCTCGGCTTGGACCGTTACCCTGTTTCGCGAGAGCGTCTGACTCGAGGGTGCCCAAGAGGACCGAACCTCGGCTCGGTCAGTTGCTTCTGACAGAGGATTATCTTAATTAATATCACTATTATTATTAACTACCTGTACCACCACTTCAGAATGCGTGGGCGCTGGAGAAGAAGTGGCGCAAGAAACTCCAGCAACGCTTCTATCTGTATGGACTGGAGAGAACCGGCCAGTGACATGGCGGTATCGCGAATAACTTTGTTTGCGACGCCGTCGGCGGGGGCGATATGAGGGTGCAATGTTTGTGTGTTGTGTTTTATGAAGGGCTTGGGCCCTGGTGGTTGCGTCGTCAGGGTCGTCGAGGGCGTGCCTCGGTCTCCTACGGACGCGGGTAAATCTGTGATTCGCGATGGGATTGTAAGTGGCGGCACTTACAATCAAAGGGTTTCGGTGTGTGACGGCAGAGTCGAAATATCGGCGAGAAGCCTGCTTCAGGTACTGAGCTATGGTCGGCAGCTCAAGATCTATGTGTAGATTTTCGTTACGCAAGAACCACGGCGCACCGGTGGCCTTGCGCATGAAACGATTTTGTATTACCTGAAGTCGGTGAATGTGACGCGGGGAGGCATGCGCAAAGACGGGGCTTGCGTATGTCATTATGGGTCGGATGCACGCTTTGTAAAGTGTAATTTTATTACGCAGGGACATTTTGCTATTTTTATTAAGTAACGGGTGCAAACGACCTAGGACGAACGCTGCTCGATTCCGTACGCGGTTGACATGCGGACCGAAGGTGAGTCTTTCATCTAATGTGACGCCTAAGTATTTGACTGTCTTTCCCAGAGTTGGACGATCAAATAACTCTATAGTTTGGAGATGCGGCGTTTTGTTGCGCCGAGAGAAGTAAATGGCTGCACTTTTGGTGGGGTTAACCTCGATCCTCCATTTCCGAAACCATTTCCCTAAGGTGTTGGCTGCAGATTGGAGGCGTTTACAAATAGCGTCTGGTTTAAATCCAGACACGTAGAGGCCGGTGTCATCGGCGAAAAGGGCTAGCTCTACACCGCGAGTGCGCGGTATGTCGTTGGTGTAGAGTGTGTATAAAGTAGGACCTAGGACAGAGCCTTGTGGTACTCCGGCACAAATGGGGTGAACCTCGGAGCGCGTTCCGTCGACGCGGTAACGAAAGGTTCGATTTCGGAGAAAATCTCGGATGATAAGTACGAGTCGATCTGGCACACCGAGCTCATATAGTTTGTATATGAGCCCGTTGTGCCAGACCTTGTCGAAAGCTTTCGCCACGTCGAGAAAAAGTGCCCCAGTTTGGTAGCCCTGAAGAAATTTACTGAGGATGTGCTCCGTGATGCGGTGCACTTGATGTGTGCATGAGTGTTGGGTGCGAAACCCGAACTGCTCATTGATTGGCAGCCCTCGGGACAGCATGAAGTCCTTGAGGCGGGTGAGGATGAGCCTTTCATATACCTTACCCAAGACTTTGAGTAGGCTTATGGGTCGATAGGCTGATGGATCGGTTGGATGTTTTGACATCGGCTTCCTTCCAGGTGTTCGGGAAGGTGCCTTTGGATATGGCCGAGTTGTAGATTATCACCAGTAG
The DNA here is from genome assembly GCA_029286865.1 of Teinopalpus imperialis. Taxonomy (NCBI): domain Eukaryota; kingdom Metazoa; phylum Arthropoda; class Insecta; order Lepidoptera; family Papilionidae; genus Teinopalpus; species Teinopalpus imperialis. Next base: position 7,120,255 of record JAGSMU010000014.1, on the reverse strand, counting down.
GTGTAAAATGGACATGGGTAGGAGTTTCATCACCTTGTTGGTGATACCGTCGGGGCCAGGAGCCTTGCGTGGTCGCAGGTTTTAATTATGGACTCAACTTCGGTGCATGTAACTTGAGTGACGGAATCGCGAGGTGGTTCCTTACTCCTCCGGTCGACCTCGCTGTTAACCATTGCAAGGTGAGCGGCGTCGATCGGTAGTGTGCTCGGTGAGCATTGGAGCTCGAGATTGTCAGCCAGACATTCGGCTTTCTCTTCGTCTAAGAAGGCGGG